>OY725327.1:26018724-28907036 GCA_963242795.1 Inga leiocalycina
TACATATCCAAAATTTTTATTTACATCTCATATACAAACGGTAATCCCAAGCCAAAAACAGATAACCAACCCCCAACCAAAAGTCTCTAAGAGATTCTAACTACTCCTGGTTGTCCGCTTCCTTTTTGAGCCACTTGCCATGTCTAAAATGTTAGTCATTGGAAAGAGTGAGATTCTAAAGAATCCCAATAGGAACAAATCACTCATACAATATATAAACATAAAGCATGTAAGTTCATCATGTTCAGCAACAACACTATGAGTCATGGCTCACGCCACAACCGACAGAACTCACGGCTGTATCATAATTCTCAATGCCCGCTTTCGTGGTAAACACTATGCCAGCTTTTGTTGTAATCCCAATGCCAGCTTTCACTGTAAACACTATGCCCGCTCTCGCGGTAATCACTATGCAACAGCATCACAAAGCATAAAGTCCCACAAAGCTCCATAAAGCAACAGCAACCACACAATACATGATAGGCATACATACAATACATTTACACAAAGTATAAGAGAGGAGTCAATACATGTATCTTTCCTGACGATCTTCGACATAGTGGGCTCACGAGTCGGATCGATGTCAAATCCTATAACTAAATTAGGGACAACCCATCAATCGCTTTTCCAAATACATATTTCCATAATACTCTAAATTGGTTATCATTTAAGACTCTTTAGGTGGCTATAAGAGGCCTAACACATGCTAAAAGGGTTGGAAGAAACTACCTTGAAGACCCCTTTTCGGAAGAACAACACTGATTTTCAGCTGGATCACTCAAGTGAAGATGACCTCACTCGAGTGATGAGTGTAACCCCCTGACTTTAAACATGTAATTATAATTCGATAACACATATTTAAATCGGATTAGAGATCATTGGATGCTTTAACCTCATTTTAAACTTTCTGTCTCACAGTAAAATTTTTACAAAACTTTCAAAACTCTTTTTCCCATCCAGGTCTCAATTTCAATATTCAAATATAATTACCTGTGTAGTTAATATACATTCAATCATATCAAAGTGTATAACCGCATCCCCGGCAACTCTCGGGTTCTATGCATAAAAACCTGAAGGTTTATAAGTATACACTAGGGGATTACACAACTAAAATCGAATGTAGTGTTCCTGATTCAGAATATACAGTAATCCCGAGTTCAAAATACATAACTAACGTTTCCAATTCAACTATATACCCCCAAGGGTCCTAATTGCTCCGGGTTGGCCGCTTCTCCTTTGAGCCACACGCCCTGTCTGAAATGTTAGTCATAGGAAAGAATGAGATTCGAGAGAATCTTAGTAGTAACAAACCACTCACACAATGCATAAACACAAAGCATGTACATAAATCACAAACAGCAATAGCAGCAGCAATTCACAGATACATGGTTTTCACCACAAACGACAGCACTCACGGCTGTATACACAATACGACAGCTCTTGCTGTAATCAACATCACGACAACTTACGCTGTAATCAGTAATCAACATCACGACAGCTTACGCTGTAATCACAATAACGACAGCTTCGCTGTAAACGACAACTATCACCAGCTGTAACCGTAGCAGCATTAGAAATCATCATAAAACAGTGATACAACACACATACAGTGCATTACATAAATATAAGAGAGAGAGTCACTACCTTGTCCTTTCCTGACGTCCTTCGACGCAGTTGGCTTCCGAGGGCGGCAAATATCGAATCCTACAATTCCAAATGCACCATTTAGACACTTCCATAATGTTACTTGGGGTTATATGTGTTTATAATGAAAATTTACAAAAATACCCCCGGGGACCCGGCCCGGGCCCGCCGTACTCGGTCCGGTTGCACTTTTCCCGAAATTCTAATATGGGCTATCCTAACATATTTCCGCCCAAGGAATCTATTTTCAGACTCGAAATTATCAAATTCATTGCCAAAGGACGAAATTGCCCTTGGCAGCCACTATTTAAAGGTTTCAGGGGTGTTTTCGTAATTATGCTTTTTCGGCCTTTTCCAAAAAAGTGGCCAACTGTAACCCCACCTAATTTTCAATCCTGAACTCAGTGGAACCATCAAATCATTGAAAATCCAACTCTAAGACTTATTTCTAGAGCTGGCCGAAATTTATGAGCTCTCTGGAGAAAATCGGGGTTTTACGATTTCGGCTCCGCAAACGCGTTTCTTTCTACTCCTAACCACTTTATTAACCATTACATTAGGTTAAAAATAACATTAAGACCCAATTTGGGTAGCATAACCCCTAGGCCATATCATTTCCAAACTTTAAAACCAATGGCAATCCGGCGAAATTTCACCGATTAAATTACCCACAGCAACCAGAATAAGCAATATCCGAAAGTTTGGAAGTTACCTCAAGCTCCCTCTGGCTTTTCCCTTTGATAACCAAAACCCTAGCCTTCTCAACACTTAAATTATAGCTTCAAACACCTTGAATCATGTAAAAGAGAAGCTTAGGAGAAGGATTATACAAGTCAAGAGCTAAAACACCGAAGAAATCGAACTTACCTTGAAGTTCTTGCTCCTTCTCTCAGTAGATATCTCAAATCACTTTCCTTTTCTCTTTGAAGCTCAAGACGTCGGAAATGGCTGAAGAGGGAACGGAAAAGTGATTTATAATATCATGCTGATATCACCTTACCACATGATGATGTCATAATTTCTAATTTCACAGTTTCGGATTTTCTGGCAGATTTTCTGCCCAACTTTGAAAAATCATAACTAATTCTAGAAAAATCGAAATGAGGTGATTCCAAAGCCAAATGAAAGATATTTAAGTCCTCCTCATAGGAAAAATATTTTCCATTACTGAAAATCACCACAAAATTCCAGAATCATATAAACTCATCACTGCCCCAAAACAGAGTTCAGTTTCCATCCCAAACTTTGGATAGTCATATCTCCTAGCTCACAAAACGAAATGGCACAAATTATATATCCATTTTGAAGATTGGGATGTGAAATTTAAGACTGGAAAGTTTCATAATTTTCTGACATTATTTGCCTAGTAAAAACGTCTATACAAATCGGCTGCTCTGTACAGAGTTTCAATGGACAGAGTTTTCAACTTTTGCACAATTGTTCCCAATGGTTCGAATTTCACAATAAACACTCTCCCCACACGAATTTTCACAAGGAAGCCATTAGAATTATTAAAATATCCAAATTCTCATCACACATTCTCCAAAAGTGTTTATTCAACAATAATTACATCTACTTTTGAAGTCATTAGCCCTTAATCACTTTTTGGGATATTACAATGAGAGACTCTTACTCAAGTGATAACAGCTCTCACTCGTGAGTGTTTGACAGTGAGCATCCACCTTGGCCAAAAAGTGCTCACAATACTTGAGCAGAAGGCTTTGTACTCGGGTGATGACCCCAAATCCACTCGAGTCCCCTAAAGTGCAACACAGAAAGTGACAACCCGAGAGCACATGCAACACCAGAGGAAAAAGCTCACTTGAGCACCACCCTTAGCACTCGGGTAAGGAGCCTACACTTACGAGTGTAATAACACACTCTTGAACATTAACCAGCGAGTGAGGACCCGAGAGCAACCCTAACCATGAACTCACACCATCACTCGAGTGATCCCATGCTCACTCGAGTGATCACCAACTTCACTCGTAGTTTAAGAAGTGCACTCGAGCTTCCTTCATACAAACCCAAGAAAAACACAAAGGGGAAAGGAAAACACATGACATCACTCGAGTAAGATCCTCCCTCTCCTGAGTGATGCTATTAGATTGCCCAGATCGCAACAATTGACAGAAATTCCCAACTTTGCCAAAGTCAATCCCAATCGTTCTCAAACTTCATACAAAGCTCATTATCACTTAAAATTGCCTAAGGAATACATTGGTAACCACCAAAACATCCAAAAACCATTTTAATCAAAATCTAACTCTTAAGTCTCTAATTCACACATAATACCCAATTCCAATAAACACACTTCCCAAAACTAAAAACCATATTCAATACTTAAATAACTTCACAATGAATTAATTCCAACATCATCCACTATGAAATTTATACATCCAAAATTTACACAAAACCAAGGCAAATTCCAGAATTTCTCAAACTTATAAAAAAATCACAACAAATATACCAAAAAGCATCAAATCCTTACCTCTTCACTTTGCTAAAACTAGAACTTTGATTCCCCAACTTTTAAATTACTCCAACACTCAAACTACCACCTTTCAAAATTCTGAAATCACCAAGATGAAGCTCTCAATGAAGCACACAACATTAGAGAAGAGGTTTAGGGCATTAGAGATCAACAAAAGCATAAAAATCTCACCTTTCTTCTTCCTTTTCTTCTTGGTCGCCAGAAAAATGGAGAAAGAGAGAGATGATGATGATGAGAGATAGTAAGGATGATGATGATGAAGCATTTTCCCTCTTGCCCATACACAAAAACCGAATAGGAGAGAGAAGAGAGAGAAAAAGTAAGTTTTTGTCTTTTGTGTCATATCCATTAGTCTACACTATGACACTTGTCATGATCTTGCTTACTCCCTCCATGAGTTCACACTAATGCAAAGCATGGGATTACGACCCATAGCCAATAGATCTCAACCCTTGATCTCTAATCACGAATGAGTTTCCTCCTTTGGTAACTGATCAATTGGTCGGTAAATTTCCAATTTTACCATTTTGCCCCTGGTTTCACTATGATTATTAAATCATCACTATGAACATTTATATTAAATTTGCATCACATTTATCCAGAAGTGTTTATATAATTACACTAATTACAATCAATCTCGAAGTCATTAGCCCTTAATCCCAAATTGGTCAATATAGTATTACTTTTTGCATGCCTCCTACATGGAATGTTTTACCCCCTAAAAGGGACAGCTAGATTTGTCCATTTTTCATGCATCTTTTTGGTTGTATATGTATATTTGAGAATTTAATATTCAAGTTTATGCAGTATTTTTGAGGTTTTCATTCAAGCGTTATGCAATGTTAATTTAATTTTATTTTGTTTTTAATGTTATCATGAGCTAAATTTTCATTTTTCTAGGGTGATGACGTAGCTTACTAATAACATATTGAATCTTAACTTATTAAATCTAGTTTTAATTTCTCCTTCATGGTCGAGTTTTAATTATTATTCTTAATGCTTTTGATTGACTGGCCATCTTTTAAATGATTTCAATATGCATGTTGAGACAAGAAAGATATGCATGTGTGTAGATCCTATAATTAAAACCATGACTTGCATATATGAAATAGGAATATATTCATATGAGTTGTGTAGTCTTACTGAGTTCCATAAATCTTAATGCATAATTAATTGCTAATTCAATATATTTGAATTAAAATTCAATATATTTGTATATGAATTTAAGCAATTAATTATAGAATTGCTTGACTTTGGAAGAGGCTAGTAATTAAATGAGGGAAACTTGACTATAAATCATGTGGAATAAATTAGGCTAGAATAGATAAGTGATTCAATCTGGAATTTGTTAAGTGAAATCTAATCCCTGGGGCATTTTCTCATATTTGCTTTCATATCTTCTGCACTCATATTTAATTATTTTTTCTTTTATTTGTACTCTCAATCACCAACGAATCGATCGACTAAATAGAATTAAAATTACCCATTTTGGTACTTAGTGATCAATCATCATGGGAATGATACTCTACTCACTTTTATATTACTTGATTACGACAGTGTACACTTGCACTATTTAATTGATCATCTACACTCGTAACAATTTTTTGGCGCCGTTGCCAGGAATTGTTGTCATTAATATCAATACCAAGTAATTTTAATACTAATTTAGTCTTCATGTAAAAATTTCAAAAAAATAAAAATAAAAATTAAAAAAAATGGATTATTCACAGCATTCATTTGGTTTAATCAGTGATAACTTGTCATATCTTGGTTCTTTTTCTGGAATGCATGTGAATGGAATGATACAAGAAAATATAATGCTCGTTGGATTGAAAATTCTTCTCCTTATAATTGTTTTTCTTGTGCTTATTGTGGAGAGTGTCATTCTTATGAGTTTTGCCCATATAGCAATACCAGTCATTATAGGAGAGATGATTTCAATATGATCCAAACTTGTTTTGATCATTCCTTTTATCCTGGTGGAATTTTGGAGCAACAAAAGTCTTTGGATCCATATGTCAGGTATTGTCCTAATCCTCCTTTCTACTCTTATCCATATATTGAAGAACAAACTCTTGAGTATAAGGAAAAGTCTGATTTAGAAAGATTATATGAGGAGTTTATGGAATCAACAGACAGATTTTGTAGAGAGAAAAAGGAACGTGCCACTAGAGTTGAGTCAAGTGTCCAAAATATTGGAATATATATGAGTCAAATTATTTCGTCACTTGAAACTATGAGGCAAGATAACTCTTTGAGCATGATGACTACTTCTTATGTTAATGATGATTATTGTGAGGAAGTTGAGGATGTGGAATTGAATGAAACCTTAGCTCTTGTGTAATGTGATAAGGAACTTTAAATCCGTTTTGGAGAGAATAGTAGGTGTAGTCTTGATGAGGTCCTGGTTGTGGAACTTAATTCCTGTCATTTGGATGTTCAAACTAATGTGGCTATTCCAAAAGCTGTTGTTCATGTTTCTCCTGTTCAAGTGTTGACTCTTACTGATGAGAGTCAAGTGGATTTTATGGGATGCTCTAAAATTTTGGAAACTCCTAAATCTGTTTGCAAATACATGCATGTTGTGCTTTATTTGAGTTTAGTAAATAATTGTACTCTAAAATTGTCTATAATTGAAGAAGTACAATTAATTACTTTGAATGATCATTTCTTATATCTAAAACATTGTTGCTTGAAAAGAAATGAAGATAAGGTAATTATGGTGTTTGATACTTTTGATTAGTAGTTTATTTTGAGAAGTCTGGCTGAAGACTATAAATTTAGCGCTGCTTGGGAGGCAACCCAAGGTTTGGTTTGATGTGTGTTGTGATTTTGCAGGACTTCTGGTAGCTCCTAATGATGTATTCTACTTTGATAGCTTAAAAAAAAGAGAAAGAAAAAAAATTAAAAAAATTTAAAATTTTTTTTATTTGGTGCTAAAGACGTTAAAGAAGAGCAGCTATTTGTGAGGTAACCCAAAATTTCTTTCCTACTCTCTCAAAAATTATTTCCTACTCTCTCATTTTGCTTTCTTAAACCACCGAAACACACTGCATTGCTTTGCAAATTTTATTTTTCATCATTTTCATTTTAAGTTGCCATAGAGGAATCCCTTGCAAAGCTTAAGAACAGGTTCCCTACTCTTTCCAAAGATGTGCTCAGGAAAATCTATAATAGTCGACTTGAAAGGATGAAGATATTCAAACGTTTAGGCCTTCCTGTGGACATACGCTGGATCATTGAAGCTAAGGTACATTTAGCAGGTGAGATCATAAATCATTTGTTAAACCTTTGCCAAGAATGGGAAGAAGTTCTTACTCCAAAAAGAGAAGAGCTAAACGGATGAACGTCTGTCATAAATGTGCAAGGTGGAATTGTGATCAACGCTGTAGGAGTAAACGTATGGTTTCAACAAATCGAGAAGATAAAATTAAATTTATAAAGGATGGACTGAGTAAGGAGTCACTGGATGATATCATTCAAACTCTTGAGAAGCATCCGAGTAGTGATGTTCATCGTATTCTTCTTGATTTAGCAGACATATTCAACAAAGAAAAAGAGTGCTATTGTCTTGGGAATCTGACGTTAAAAGACCCTGTTTTCCAGTTTATAAGAAAACTGGATGAGAAGCAAACCCTCGATTCATAGAAAGCGTTTAAGCCGTTACTGGACATAAAACGAGAGGAAGATGTAAGCCAAAATCACAACTACTGTATATAATCATGCTTTTGTTTAATCTTTCTTATCTTTTTCGTAATTTTTGTCTAATCTGTCTTATCTTTTCAGTAGCTTTTGTTTAATATGTCTTTTCTTTTCAGTAACTTTTGACTTTCTTTCCTTTTTTTGTTTAGTTTCTTGTCGCAATGACTCACCGGTCATCTGTGTCAGAAATATTTTTCAAACTTCTTTGAAAAATGAGTGATTTTGTTTTCGTTGTTTTAGTGTTATATATATGTACTCTTTCATTTGTAAATATGCACACTTCCCCTTGTAAATATGATGTCTTTCACTTGTAAGCACAAATGGTCTGTGAGAAAGAAAGAGAAAAAAGGTATCACACAAAAATGTAGATTCACATCTATTTGCATTTTTGGTGAAACTTATTCAAGCCATAATGGAGAGTTTTTCATAACAGCAAATGAACTTGAAATTGCATTAGCTGCCAGAAAAATTAACTTTGTATACGGGGGAGGCATCCAGGGCCTAAGGGGAAGTGTGGCCTTTTCCGCATCCATGAATGGAAGCAAGGGTTTAAGAGTAAGGGTGAAGGAGTTGGAAGATCACACCTTTTCCTTAGGACAAGAGT
Organism: Inga leiocalycina; assembly: GCA_963242795.1. Lineage (NCBI taxonomy): Eukaryota > Viridiplantae > Streptophyta > Magnoliopsida > Fabales > Fabaceae > Inga > Inga leiocalycina. Next base: position 26,027,169 of record OY725327.1, read on the forward strand.
TACTTTTAAGACCGGCTGTATCAAGATTGGATCCAAACCGGTCTAAAAAATCAATTTTAACGGGTCTAAAAAGCCCTTTTTCCACTAGTGATTTAATAATAAATTAAAATTTATATTTCTTTAAAGTGCAATTATACATATATATATATATATATATATAAAATTTTGCATTTAAATCAAGGAGCTTCTTCATAGCTCAACTGGCAAAGGTACTAGCATATGGATGAGAGGTCATGGCTTCGAATCTCAACTTCATCACAAAATGCAACCAATTTGTGATGTGGACACGTGATACGCGGCCATAGACCATGGCACATGGCGATGGCTGAGGGAAACACATGGCCAGGGGTGGGCACGTGTGGTAGCCTATTCCAACAAATTGGAGACAAAAATTTTTCGTCACTAAGCTAATTCACCATTCTACCCTCAAATAGTTGGTTATGTTTTTTATTTTTATTATATGAATTAACTTACATCTTATTTAATTAATATAATAATGTTTTTTATTTACAATTAATATAATACTAATTTTTATTTTCAATATATTTTTTGTTTTAATTTAATTTTATATTAATATAATTTTTAACTATAATAGTATTTTTTTATTCATTATAATATTTATATTTTAATTTAATTTGATAATAATATATTTTAATTATAGAAATATATTTTATTGAAATTAGAAAAAAAATAATATATTTTTTAATTATAAAAATATATTATAATAAATTTTTATGAAAAATAAATGTCTTAATTTTGCTGTTGTGGATTATCAATCGTAAAAGAAGTTAGTTCTGCCCTCAAGTTCATTGATTTGTGTGAACTCCATGAAGCTTTGAAACAATTGTACTTTCTGTCAAGAAATTTTAAAATTGGCCAAAAGTGAAAGATATGACAGCTGAGTACAAAAATTTTGTATAAAGTCTCACAAGTATGTAGCAAGTAGTTATTCTTGGCCATCTTCACCTTTTGTAGTGTGCAAAACATCTACTCTTTATGGAAATTATTTTATGAAAAAAAAAATGAAATAATGGCACTTCTCTAATGATCATTATTAGTCCATAAAACATGAATCATAAGAATAATTGATACACATAAGACTAAATTCATTATTGTTTTGGTGCAGATGAAGAAGAGTGTTCATGAACCAGGATATCCCCTCAAAATCTAGCAAAGGCATTCCTATATAACCAAGAGAAAGCCAGACTACCCTCGAAATTGGGCAATGAAAGAAAATGTGTTGTATTGATTCATTTTCCTCACATCCAAACTAACAACAGCCATTAATATTCATATGATGTTTTTGAAGAACATTTGTAGTAGGAAGAGCATTGTGAAGTGTAAAATAACCCAGGCAGAGGAAAGAAAACACTTTACTTTATTGATTGGTAGAAGAAAATATTTGTACAATCAATTGTTCTACTTAACTAAATAACAGTCCTATATTTATAGAGTACAAAATCACAACAAGGCCTTAAACCTAATTGCACAACCCAGGCCCAATACCAAAAGAGACTAATAACTATTTTCTACACTCCCCCTCAAGCTTAGGGCTAAATAGATTAATTGCAGCAAGCTTGCCAAGGAACCTACTCAAACTGTCCTTTCTTACTGCCTTCGTCAAAATATTAGCTTCTTGATCCAACGAACCTACATGCTTCAAATTAATCAAATTGCTTTGTACCTTTTCTCTAACAAAATAACAATCCATCTCAATATATTTTGTCTCTTCATGGAAAACAAGATTGGAAGCAATATGTATCATAGCCTTGTTATGACAATAGGCACCTACGAACATAGGATGCACAATTCTTAGCTTTTTCAACAAAGCTACAACCCAAACTACCTCAAAAATGGTTGAGCCCAAAGCCCTGTACTCCACTTCTGTTGAAGAGCGTGATACAGTTGGTTGCTTCTTTGTCTTCCACATAATAAGAAACCCTCAGCTTTAACAAGTAGTCAGTTCTAAATGGCTAGTTGTACTCTATATTAAGTAGGGTGCAGTTTTAAATTTGTTAAATTTTATAGAAGAGTTAATAAGGTTTAAGATTTTTCTTTATCTATGTGAAAAATGTTGAAAGTGCTAGTTAAATAGAATATTAGGACTAGAGGAGTATATCTTATACTAAGAACTGGAGGGATTCGGAGAGATCAAAGAACCTCGTAGAGTGAAAAAATGAAATCTCTCATCCAACCCAAAAAGCATGTTGGTACTTGGTAGAGCTAAACTTAGAACATTGAATGATCCGCTATATATATATATATAAATGAATTTATGTGCAACCTATAGTTGTATACTTACTCCTTTGCGAGCTATTTATAGAGTAAAATTAACAAACCTTCTGATCTTTTAGAATAAAAAGTAGTAGTGGATAGGGCTAATATAATGTTTTGTCCTGATAATTTGTCCTTTTTTAAAATTATTTTGGACCCTATAGTTTTAAATTATAGGTTTCAATCTCTTAATTAGCAAAATGGTCAAGGTTTTATCAAAAAAAAAAAAAGAGAGAGAGAATAAAATTAGAGAATATATGATCAATACTCCTCCGATCTTTAATTTTTAACTAATTTCGTTAGATTAATTAAGAAATTTGGTTATTATGACTTGTTTTCTTTCTAAGATAACCCCCTTCATCTTTCTTAATTCTTTCCCCACACATTTACTTGATTATTGTTAAGAGAGTATCAATATAGTTTCAAGTCATAGATTTTAATTTCTCAATGAGCAAAATGATCAAGGGTTATATCAAAAAAAAAACATTAAAAGAATATATGATCAATACTCCTCCGATCTTTAATATTTAACTAATTTGATTAAATTAATTAAGAAATTAGGTTGTTATGACATGTTTTTAAAACACCCCAATTATCTTTCTTAATTCCTTCCCCTCATTTTCACTTGATCTTTGTTAAGGAATATCAATATAATTTCAAATCATAGGTTTTAATCTCTCAATGTGGTCAAGTTTTTTATCAAAAAATAAGAGAGAATATATGATCAATACTCCTCTAATTCTTAATATTTAACTAATTTGAGTAGATTAATTAAGAAATTTGGTTATTATGACATATTTTTTTCTAAAACATCTCAGTCATCTTTCTTAATTCTTTTCTCTCGCATTTACTTGATTGTTGTTAAGAGAGTATTAATAGAGTGAACATAATATGCTCCTAAGTAGGTCCTAAATTTAAGACTACGATCAACTCCTAATTAGATCTCACATTAAGGATAGGAGGAGTAACATAATAAGCTCTCATGGTAACACAATTAGAAAATTGACAACAAAAATATTAATTATTTGCACAAATTTAATGTAAGGGAATAAAGGAGGAGGGGTTTGGTGACCACTATTTAGGAAGGTGTGATGCATCCCATTTATTGCATGGCGATTATTTTCTTAATCTTGAATTAACAATCAGGAAATTAATCGTGGATTTCATAAAATCAATTACGAATTAATTTCCTATTTAGTACTAGTAGTTTTCGTGTACATTAATTATCTTTGAGCAATTAGTGCTGATTAATCTTTTTACTTAATTGAGAAGCTTCTTCATTTCCAATCAAATAGGAGTACTTAAGGAAATGTGGAGTTTTGCCGCGAAGTTTCCTTGAACAAACCTTATTATTCCTTTATTTATTCAAAATAAAACTTTATTATTCCTTTCCGATTAATTTCCTTTTTTCGAATCAGCTCACCCCCATCCATTGCTATATAGTGTGTAAATATATGTCGCCCGCCCACTACCACATCTTCTCCTACGTACCTTCACTACTCTTTAATTCTCTTTCACCATTATTATTCTCCGTGCCATATATTCTCTCAAATGGCCGCGAACAATCCTCATTTGAAAGGTGACCAGCACCACGGCAAATGGTTAATCATAATATTCTGCGCGGGCTCCGCCATCCTTATAGGGTTCTGTGTCGTGATCCTTGTGGCCTTGCCTACCTCACAAAACGATGTCGAATCCCACGTCACCAATGCTTTGCTTACGGAGTTCAGCTACGACGAAGACAAGTGCACTCTCCACTACAACCTGGCGCTCAGCGTCAGCATTCTCAGCCTCAACCATAGGGTGGAAATTTACTGCAAGCATGTCGAAGCCAAAGCTCTGTACGAGGATGTCTGGTTTGCTTATTCCAACAACAACATCTCACCGTTCAATATGCTCGGCATGACTAGTCACTATTTGTGCGCACAGTTCAAAGGTCGACGTCTGATTTTACTGGATGCCGATCAGACTTCAGAATATCATAAGCACGAGAACTCAGGCATTTATGATATCGATGTGGAGCTCAATCTCATTACGATCGGCTTGTGGAGGCACAAGACTAAGATTTGTTGCAACCTCAAGGTTCCCTTGACGACGGCCAATAGAACCAGCTCGACATCGTCGTCCAGTACGTTCCAGGCCGCCCGATGCCATTGGAACTGCTGATGGAGAGAGTTACTAGATACATTTACTATATAAGAGTAATTTTTCAGTCTCCTAGATTTTAATTTTTGTTATTATTATGATTTCCTGATATTTGTTCTTTTGATGGGTCGACATTTTCGCTGGCTATTGATTTCGTTTCCAATTAGAGTAGTCCGATGAGAGATTTCGCTTTGTTGTATGCTTACTTGAATTTGCCAAAATGTTAATTATGTCTGTTTTTTGCCATTTCCATATTATATTTATAATAAACTGAATCACCACATGCATTGTATATAAATAAAAGGCCAAAGGTGCAATCCTACCTATAAACATTTTTGAAAGAGTTATCAGTACAATAAATAGGTTTTGGGTTTAAAAATACCTATCAACATTAAAAGTAAACTAATAATACCAATTCCATTAAATGGGGATATTGACCGTTAAAATGAATCGTTTGACCATTTGTCTTCAGCAAAAATTTCACGTCCGGCTTTCGGTGACCCGAAATTAGGCTTGACCATGTGAATTTCTCCTTCTCTTTCCCTTTCTTCTATGTAAATTGGCAGGAAATAGAGAATCAGCAATCAGCCACATAGGAAGGCTTTGTAAATTGGAGAAACAAGCCCGCTCTCAAAGGTCACCATGGCGGCATGCTCTCTTCCTCCTTCATTCTTGGTCTGTCCTTGTCCCTAATTTCATTAACCACTCAACAGTTGGCGCATTATATATTATCCACGAAGCTGCTCGCTCCCTCTTATACATACCAGCACCATAAGAAACCAACATTATATTAATTGTCCAATCTGTGGTTTTTCCTTGTATAAATTGCAGCGAGCGAGTGAGGAAGTGAGGTAGGAGTGCAATGGCGTCAAGACAATTCGAGGAAGAACGAGCTGAGGCAGCAGCGAAGCTTGTGGCTAAATAGGTTGGAGACGTGAATAGAGAAAGAGATGGCGAGGGAGGGACTAATAATCTGAGTTAAGAAAGTCGATTCAGGGAGGAACGTGCAGATGCAGCCTCCAAGTTAGCTGCCAAGGACCTTGAAGATGCCAAATTGCCAATAGAGAAAGGCGTCAAGAACTTGGTCACCATCAGCAACAGCAGAAGCCTGGTGTTAATGTTATAGGGTCTATGTTAAGAGCAGTGCAAGATACTTACGAACATGCAAAGGAAGCTGCAATTGGAAAGAGTCATGAGGTTGCCGAAGAAGGAGCAGAAATGAGGGACATATCAGCCGACAAATCTCATGGGGTGTATGATTCGGCGACAGGAAAGGTTAAGGAGTACAAGGATTACAGTGCAGAGAAGGCCCAAGAAGCCATGGATGCAACTAAGAAAGAGCAGGGTAAGCTGCAGATAAAGCAGAGGAAGCTAAGGACGTGACAATGCAGAATGTAGGGGAGTACAAGGGCTATGCAACAAAGAAGACCAAAGAGGGAAGGATTCAACTATGGAGAAAGCAGGGGAGTACAAAGACTATACAGCTGAGAAAGCTAAAGAAGGGAAGGACACTACCGTGGGGAAGCTTGGGGAGTTGAAGGATTTTGCCGCCGAAGCTGCCAGCTCACTACACACGTCAGGCCAACAGGAAAATGTTTCATTTTAACGATCAGATCAACGTCCTCATTTAATGGAATTGATATTATTGGTCTACTTTTTAATGTTCATTGATACTTTTTAACCAAAAAAATGTTTACTGTACTGATAACTCTTACAAAAAATGTTTATAGGTATAATTGTGCGTTCACCCTGAATAAAAAGATGGTAGAAATATTAAATCAAAATGACATATACTAAAGAATTGAATCCTCCTAGCTGATGACCCTATCGTTTTATCATCGAAGAAGAACGGGGAAAAGGGATAGAGAAGTTGACCTATGTTCAAGTTATCAGGTTTAGAGAATCTTTAAATTACACAACACTCTACAACAATGTAGTACTTTTTGTAATTTTTAATATAAAAAATATAAAAACAAAAAATAATCTCTTAATCATCAACTGTTTTTGTTTTTTTTTAAAGTTACACAATAGAACAAAATGGAAAAGAAATACAAAACACTGGAAAGTTTAGAATTTATTTGGTCGGCCTAGACCTTAGGGTGTGTTTGAACTAGTAAAAGAAAAATATATTTTGAATAAAGTTGATTTATAAGAAAATTTTTTGGAATTATGAGTTATAAAATTGAAACAATTTATTATTAGAAGCTTATTTGAATGGCCCTTGAGGGGTGTTTAATAATCTACATTTTATCTCAAAAATATATTTTATCCTTAATTAATAGGGATATTGAGATCATTTTAATATTATTTATTAGGTTAAAGTGTATTTATCTCCCCGAACCATTTCTAGAGGTGCAATTTTGCCCCTAGTTTATTTTAATGGGAGTAATTTCACCTTTTTACAAACAGAGTTGTAAATGGTGTTTACAAATTGGCCAAATAAGCTTTTTATTAAAAAAAAATAATGACACATACTGTGAACACTTTATTTTATCTGGGCCCCACTCAAATAATAAAAGAACATGAAAAAAGGAAAAAATCCTTCTTGATGCTTGCACATTTAAATTAATAAGAAAATAATATTGATGGCGATTGGATTATAATTGAAATTTGAAAAATGATCAGATGATGATTGTCTTGTAATTAAAGTTTTGTAATTAATGGCAACAAATTTCAAAATAATTCATCTCATTAATGTTGATTGATATACCGATTAGTGAATTTAGTGTGGAGTCAATGAAGAGAAGAAAAAATAGAATTTAAAAAAATACAAAAACAATATCTCATTCATGTTGATAAGTTTAAATTAGGAAATTGATTGTATGGAAAATATAAAAAAATAAATAAAAAACGACAATTAAAAATAAAAAAATATGAAATTTAAAAAATTAAATACATTTTTTAAGAAGTAAATATACATAAATTAATAAAACAGTTTTTTAAAATATTATTTATTATTTATTTTTTTTATTTGGAATTACAGCACAAGTGCGCTATTGATTTACACCAGCGTGGAGACGAGCAGACAACGATGCACGACTTATTTATTTTCTTTTTAAATATGCATGTTGTAGGCAAGGGTAGTTTGGGACAATAGCTTTTCTCCTCAAATTTCTCCAATTGTGTAGAGAAATTTTGGGTCAAAAATGGGATGGGTCTCACACTCCATTTTCATCCCTATATTTTCTCTCCTATCCAAGCAGGGGAAAACTCTTTCTCCTTGATTTTCCACCCCACTTTTCTCTTATTCTTCACAGCTTGAACTTTGAATCTCTCTGTTCCATGGTCGTTTTAATGGTTTATTTCTTAATTGTAATACGTAAACGAACCCTATCTCCTTTTTTCCACTTAAGTGGAGTGTACATATGGCACATTTGGCTTATGGAATTAGTGAGAATGTAATAAAGATTAACCCTATATTTGGCTGAAGAGAAAAGTTGAGGGAAAATATGGGGAGTGAATACTAGAAATGAAAACTTCTAGAAATATATGGTAAAGAATTTTTATCATTTTTGGGAGTTTTTTCTCATAATATTCTTTCCCTCCTAATTTGCTCTACATCCAAATATCAAGAGTTTGTTTGGTATATTATTCAATAATATGATCGAACCAATTATATTATTTATATTTAATCAAGTTAACATATAAAAATAAAAATTCATTTTTTATGGATGATTGTGGTGAAAGGATGGTCAAGTATTGGAGGAGTATCATGAAGAAGGTATTTAAGGGGCAAATAACGTTTCTTTTTTGTCAAATTCCCAACTATTGTAATCCACATTGGTAAAGATGTATGTAATCCTAATGCATCTATTTAAGGATCAGCATTACAAAATGTAATTTTCTTTACTTATTACATAACTCCAACTAAAAATCGAAGTCAACATTTTGTATCATGTAATCCCTTTTCATGCAATCCAACCAAGCCGGAATAATGTTTTTTCGTATACGTAAATACTTTGGTGCTTTTGTGACTACTCATTTAAAATTGGATGACGTATACTGAGGCCGTATGAGTGATATTTCACTTTCACACCTCTACTGCACTTTCTATTCACTCACTTCAGATGTTTATCATATACTTAACATCTGTACAAGATTAATTCTTTCCATTGGTTTCCATGATACCGAAAGTAGATACCAAATGATAATTAAATGAATTATCATGTATTGTTATTATGAGCATCGTATTTTGTTAGGAGCGAGACCTGAAAATAATAAAAATAAATAAGGATTAAGGTGCATCCAGTATCCGAGACTATCTTTAAAGGTGCACATTTGATATAAAGTATTTGTTGGTGCAATTTTGACCCTAATCTATTTAACCTGCCTAACAGGCATAAACATACGTTTTCTCCCTTGGCACATAAGCATAAAAAATGCCGTGTTTGTATTTTTTTTAATAAAAAACATTCTTTATGAATTGAAGATCTATGACTTCTAAAATTGAAGCCCATGTGTGAGCCAAGACGAGACACCAGCGAGAGACACCAGCGAGTGCCGAAGAACCCATCAAGTTGCATCCCTCCATCCTCACATTCAGAATCTTCTTCAATTTCTTCCCTTTCCTCCTCATTTTAGATTGTAGCACCCTTGTTTCACTACTATAGAAGGGACTTTTAATGTCCGTTTTTATACCCTTTCGATGACTGTTTTGAAGGGGACGTATATGTGAGTGTCGTTGAAAATTTTAAAATAGATTATCATTTTAAAACAGTCATTGTAAGAGACTTACAACGACTGTTTTTGCAAAAATAATCATTGTATGTTGTGACTTACAATGACTATTTTTTGTAAAAACGATCGTTGTAAGTGACATACAATAACCGTTTTTGCAAAACCAGTCGTTGTATGTGACAACATACAACGACCACTTTTGCAAAAACGGTTGTTGTATCCCTCTATTTTTTTAAAAAAAAAATCTTGTACAGAACTCAAGTTTTGGGATAGAAATTTTCAACGAACAATATTCAAACAAAATTTCTAACAAGCAACATTTAAACAAAATTTCAAACTTTTCATTTCAGAAAGTAAAACCCAAATATAATTGCAATTCAACTTCAAAAAATGATAACGAGAAAAACCTTAAGTGCTTTGCAAACACTCTTAAGCTCAGGGAAATACTTAATCTTCTAGTTTGTCATTACAACTTCATTAACGCCCAAGCAAATGTTGTTACTTTGCTAAAAGACTGGAAGTGCTAAAGATCCACACAAATTATACTCTTGAGCATGGACTGAGCATGTTCCTGATTATCGGAATGAGGCCGAGGAGGAGAGGGTTCACGATAATGCTAGCAGAGAGGAAGGTGAAGGTTGTGATTGGGTCCAAGAATAGGTGGGAGGTTGTGTCAAGGGTCAAAGAGGGGCCAGATGATGTGATTGGAGGTTAGACTAAGGCTCAGAGGTGGATCTGAGAAGGAGAGGCGTGACTAGTAAAGGAGATACGATTGTGATCAAAATAGATCTGGGACACTTTTAATGACTGTTTTTGAAAAACGGGCGTTGAAAGTGTAGATTTTCAATGACCATTTTTCAAAAACAGTCATTAAAAGTGTCTCAAGTGTAGACTTTTAACGACCGTTTTCACGGTCGTTAAAAGTGATTTTCAACGACCTTTTTTCATTGTCATTAAAAGTGACTTTCAATGACCGTTTTGGAAAATGGTCATTAAAACTCTACACTTTCAACAACCGTTTTTCAAAAACGGTCGTTGAAAGTGTAGTCAAAATTTCAAAAATGACACCGCCTCCTTTTCAATGTCTGTTTTTTAAAAACAAAAGTTAATTAGTGACGTTAAAATTACTTTTTGTAGTACTGTTTGCAAAGTGTATGGACGGCTTAATTCCAATAATATCTTTAAAAATAGGAGATCAACAATCTTTTTAAACATCGGGAGTCCTAACTTCAACTAGGGTGTGGGGCCATATTTATTTTAAGCCATCCATTTTAAGTTCTTTCTTGTCATGTAAATACTTGAGACTCTTGTGGTCGCAGTATAATTCTACAGTGGTACCATATAGGTAAGGCCTCCATATCTTCGAAGCAAACACAATTCCTGCAGGTTCCAGATCATGAGTGGGGTAATTTAATTCATGAGACTTCAGTTGTCGAGAGGCATACGCTACCACTCTGCCCTATTGCATAAGGAAACATCCCAATTCTTGTTTACTAGTATCGCTGTACACCGCGTAGGTTTCACGAGGATATGGGATAATCAATACTAATGTGTTCGTCAATCTCTCCTTCAGCTACATTAAACTCTTTTCACAACGTTCATCCCACACAAATGATTCTCAAATTTACTGATTTTAGTGAAAAGTTATTTTTCTTTTAAAATGCCCAACATGATTCTCAGACGCTCTTCGAGCTCTTCTATACTTTTAGAGTAGATCAAGATGTCATTGATAAAAACCACCATGAATTGATCTAAGTACTAACAAAAGATTCAGTTCATGTAGTCCATAAATATGGCAGGTGCATTAGTTAGACCAAAGGGCATCACTAAAAATTCATAGTGTCAATATATGGTCTTGAAAGCTATTTTTAGGATATCTTCGGCCTTTACTCGAAGCTGATGATAACTTGATCTCAGGCCAACCTTCGAGAACACACTGGACCCAGATAATTGATCAAGAAGATCGTTAATTTGGGGAAACGGATATTTATTCTTGACAGTCACCTTGTTCAATTCTCTGTAGTCAATGCATAGTTTCAAGCTTTCATCCTTCTTTTTGACAAACAAGGTTGGTGCACCCCATGATAAAACACTAGATTAGATGAACCCTTTCTCCAGAAGTTCTTGAATTTGTTTCTTCAATTCTAACATTTCATTCGGTGCCATTATGTAAGGTGTTTTAGATACAAATCCAACTCCTGGTATGATTTCAATGGCAAACTCTACTTCTCTTTCTAGAGGCAACCTGCTAATATCCTCTCGGAAGACCTTGGGGAATTCATTCACGACGGGTATATTTTCAAGAGTTAAATTTGTTTATGCTTGAACGAAGAAAAAAACCATATACCCTTGACATCCTTTCTCTAGGAATTTCTTAGCTTCAGCCACAGAGAAATGTTTTAGGATTAGATTAGCATCACGTTCTGTCTGTAGTTCTAGAAATACTACCCTCTTACTACCACAGTCTAGTAACATATTATTAGTTGTCGACTAGTTCAAACCCAATATGACTTCCAATTGTTGGAGTGGCAAACAAGTTAGATCTATTATAGATTCATGCCCCTCGACACTCATAACTCAATTCAGACAGATATCAGTAGTCATAATTTTGACATCCATAGGCATCGATACATTCAAGTCATATGGGAATTTATAGATGCTTAACTCTAATCATTTAGCGCAATCATATGCAATGAAAGAATGTCTAACACTCGAGTCAAACAATGCTTGTAAAGTATTACCATGAAGGAGGATAGTACCTTGGATCATTTCTGGTGATTTTCAGGCCTCCTTATTAGTAATGGCAAAAATTGTACCCTTGTTTTGTGACCTAGGCTCAGCTGCTCCCTGTGGACAATCTTTGATAAAGTGTCTGGGCTTTGTGTAAGCGTGACAAATCAATTACCCTTCACAAGACCTACTTGGGTATGTCCTACACACTACTACAAAAAGGTTGAAAGGTGGGGCATATTTTGTGGCCCTTTTTTAAAGAAGTGCCATGGCTTCCTTTTTTTTATATTTTATTTTTTTAAAATTTTGGGTACCACCTGCTGGTAGGGCCCAGGTGCTACAGCTGGTAGGGCCAAGTGTGGCGCCTACTAAGGCAAGCGTGACACTTGCCCACCTGGACCAAGTGTGGTGCTTGGGTTGCCCAGGCGCCACAGTTGGTGGTGGGGCCATGTGTGGTGCCTTTCTTAGAAGGCCCCACACGCGGCTCCACGTGACCAGCTATGGCGCCTGGGCAATCAAGCGCCACAGCTGGTGGTGTGTACTGTGGCGCCTTCAATTTTGTAGGCGCCACACTTGACCTTCAGAAAAGAACAAATTTTTTTTACCTATAATGTGGATTACACCATCCACTCCCTACCAATCACAATTCCCCCGCCCCCACCCTTATCTTTTTTTCCCTTCCCGTGTAATGGCCCCCTCTTTCTCTTTTATTTTGACTCCATCCTACTTTAATTATTCCCTTCCTCTCCCACTTTCCCTTTCTCATCTTCTTGTTGGACGACCGTCGCCCCCCACCCTCCATTTCCTATCATCTTCACATTTAAAAACATACCCACACACGCACACGTCTTCATAATCGAATCTACTTCTTTGTTTTGTTTCAACTGACACCCCCACTCCTGTCTCAATTGTTCCCTTTTCTTTGTACTATCTTCCACTTTTGGTGCCCACTCTAGTTGGTCCTAACTGCTCAAATTTCCTCCTCCTCCTCGTTGAAGAATGCGTCACCAACGGACAATGTGGCCTCCCACTCCACTGCACTAATCAATTAAATTGTAAGTTCAACGTGCTTCTTCTTCTTCTTTTTAATTGGCATATAATTTCTATAATTTTTTATTTCAAATCAATATCCATCTTCTAACCGTAATACATAATGAATTTAAAAGTAAAGTTACATTATAAGAAAAAAAAGTAAAGTACTCAGCAGATAGTATGGTATCCCATGTTAGAATTCTAGCAGTACACATGAATAGAAGTTTTTCAACTTTCAAAGGCATATTGTAAAGTTTGACATAGCTGCTATTTAGTTTCACAATGTTGTACATATTCCTTTTGGTTAATATAATACCTTTCACTCAAAACAAAAGAAAAAGTAAAGTTATCTCATTAAGATATCTATATATCCTATTTCTAATATTCCTACAAACTCTTAAAGGAATATAAGTTAAATTTTATAAAAAAGAAGGATAATAATAAAAATATTATTTAGATTTAGTAATAACCCTTGAAAGCCCAATATTTGTGTGATGATCCTTATTAGTGTTGATATGTCAATCGGTGTGATACTTTTTGATTCTCTCATATTTTTCCATCAATTCTGTTAGTGTAATTTCTTATATATTTTTATTTTTGTAACTAATTTTGATTCCAGTTTTTGTATTTCCAAAAAAAGTAATCATTTTTTAATTTTTAATAGGGAAAATATTTTTATACTTCAATTATTTTTTATTTTGTTAGCTTTTCTTTTTCTCCCATTCATTCAACTGCATTAAATTAAATATTTTAATAATATTTTTACAAAATATCTATATCTATATATTATTCTTTAATACTCATAGTAACACCATAAAATTCCATTTTTTTAAGTAATTAACTCCATTAATTTCATTAAGTAACACCGTTTTATTTTTATATTCCATTATAATTGAATTTTGTTTTATCTCTATATAAACCTTGCCAAAACATATTATAAATATTAGGAAATTTAGTTTGGATCCACTAATCAATAAATACAATTTTTTGATGAATATTTTATAATTTATTTTTTTATCTCCATGTTAATCAATAAAAATAATTGATTGATGATTATTTTATATTTTTTTGCAAGAACATAATAAATACTAGTGGATTTAGTTTGATAATAAATACTAGGGGATTTAGTTTGGATCCATTAATAAAAAACTATAATTTAGTGATAACTATTTTCTAATTTTCTTTATATTCCTAATTTAGTTCTAATTTATTTGAATTGTGTTTTTGCATTGTGATTCATTATAGGCATTTGAAATAATTTTTTTCAGGTTGATTATATATTACACTCTCTGACCCAAATTTTTACTCAGTGAAATAATATGCCTCACCCATCAACATGGGTTTGGCCAAACCTAGTCAATCCTGGACTTTTGATTAAAATTAAACCAACACTAACAAATAATTAAAAAAAAACCAATAGCAGTTGGGTTTAATGTATGTATGTTTGTAGGTATGTATGCATGCATCATATTTATGACTGCCCAAGAATAATTGGCAATGTAGCTAGTAAAAAATAATTTTTTTTATATTCTCAACATTGAGCTGAAAATAATTTAATTAATGTTGGGATTATATATGCTTTCCTTTTTGTTTTATTTTATTTTCTTTCTTTTTTTTTTGAATCATATTTTTTGATTTAAGCTAATCATAATTTATTTTGTTATATATTGATGTTTTGTACACATTATTATTATTAAAAAAAATAACTTACAACCACTAATATTTTATTGACTTTTTTTATGTTTAATTTGTGTTTGTAGTTTCAACTCATCAGTTTACTAAAGCTTCTATTTACGGTACATTTTTTAAATTTTGAGCTTACAAATGTGATTTTAGTTGAATTTAATAATAGTTAGTTATAATTTGTAGGTGTTCTAATGATTGTTATGGATTAGTTGCATAAATAAAATAATTATTTATATATTCTTAACACTTGTATTTTATTTGTTGACCTGTAATGTTTTCTAATTTACCTATGATATGTTGTGGCAAATATGGTTTCTTTTGTTATGAGTTGTGAAAAATTATTAGAATGCCTGGGAATAATGAATGAATTATTTGTCAATTAAAACATGGGGTTTAAGAGCTAGAAAGCTTCAATTTTGAAGATTTCATGTTGGGAATTTATTTTAAAATTGGTAAGAGAATATAAAAGTAATTAGTAAATGCAATAGTCATACAACTAACCACGTACTTTTTTAAAAAATATATTGAAGGCATAGATGGATCGTAAATGGATGTCATCTAATCGGTGTTCAAGGGAATATATAAATGAGGTGAAAGATTTTATTACATTTGCAATTGAGCACACAAAAGATCTTAATAAAATCTTGTGTCCTTGCTTATCTTGTTGTTTTGGAAAGCGGATTAGTCTACTTGATTTACTAGATCAATTAGTGTGTTACGGTATTGATCAAACATATATACGATGGACAAGGCATGGTGAGATGAATGATGCATGTAGTGATCGGGTGCATACCACGAGTGGTGCTTCGGATGAATTTGATCAAAACATGTTTGATGAAGATGATGGTCTTGAAGAAATGCTAAATGTGGTTGAAGGGGTGCATCATAATTGTCCTAACGAATTTGAGAAGTTGAAAGGTGATGCAGAGAAACCATTATATGTCGGTAGTACTAAATACACAAGATTGCTAGCAGTGTTGAAGTTGTACAACTTTAAAGCTCACTACGGATTGAGTGATTCAGCTTTCACCGCACTGCTTGAACTATTGCATGATATGCTTATAGAAGAAAATGTACTTCCTACCAAGACATACGAGGTAAAACAAATTCTTTGATCTACAACCGGCATGGGATATGAGAAGATACATGCATGTCCTAATGATTGTGTATTATTTTGAAATCAGTATGCAATGTTGGATAAGTGTCCTAAATGCAACGCATCACGATATAAGAAGAAGAAAGGAAAGAGTCCTTTGAAGGTCCTATGGTATTTTCTCATTATTTTGAGATTCAAGCGACTGTATAGTAATGCAGAGATTGCTAAGCAGTTGACATGGCATGCAGATGAAAGGATTAAAGACACGAAGCTTAGGCACCCTGCAGATGCTCCTCAATGGAAAAAAATTGATCATGAGTACCCTGACTTTGTGGATGAAGCAAGGAACCTTCACCTTGCATTGTCAACTAATGGAATTAATCCGCACGGTGTTTAGAGTAGTACACATAGCATGTGGCTAGTGATATTGATGATTTATAACCTTCCTCCATACTTGATCATGACACATAAGTTTATGATGTTGTCCATGTTAATTTCTGGGCCAAAGTAACCTGGGAATAATATATATGTATACTTGGCTCCTTTAATTGATGACTTGAAGCTGCTTTGGGAGGAAGGCATCAGTGTGTATGATGGGTACATCAAAGAAAGTTTCACTTTGAAAGCCATGTTGTTTGGCACAATTAATGATTTCTCTGCTTATAGTAATTTGTCAAGATATAGCGTCAAAGGATATGGTGCATGCCCTATATGTGAAGATGACACTCATTCAGTGTGAATTCATCATTATAAGAAAAATGTTTACATAGGGCATCGAAGATTCTTACCATCACAACATCGTTGGAGGAAATGGAAAAAGCCTTTCAATGGTGACTCAGAAGAAGGTAGCCCATAGAAGATATTGACTAGTGCCTAGGTGTATTCCAAGTTAAAAGACTTGGATAACAATTTTGGCAAGCCTTTTGCAAAACAAATTGAGACAAGTGGTTGGAAGAAAAAGTTTATTTTCTTTGAACTTCCATATTGGAAGTCTTTATATGTGAGACATTTTCTTGATGTGATGCACATAGAAAAAAAATATCTGTGATAGTCTAATTAGCACGTTGCTCAATATCCAAGGAAAAAGCAAGGACAATGTCAATTTGAGGTTGGATTTGGTGAACTTGGGAATTAGAGAAGAGTTGGTACTGATTGAGCAAGGGCATCGTACTTACCCACCGCCAGCGGCACACACTCTGTCGAGGAAAGAAAAGAAAGTGTTTTGTGAGTTTCTACAAGGAATTAAAGTTCCAGAGGGATCCTCTTCAAATATAAAGAACCTTGTATCAGTGAAAGAGTTGGAGTTAAAGAACCTCAAGTCTCATGATTGTCATGTGCTCATATAGAACTTCCTTCCAATTGGTATACGATCTATTTTACCCAAAAATTTAAGAAACACCATCACTAAACTTTGTGTGATTTTCAAGTTGATCTGCAGTAAAGTGGTAGATTCAACTAAGTTACAAGATTTGTAAAGGCTAATTGTGTGTACTGTGTGTGAACTTGAAATGTATTTTCCACCTTCTTTTTTTGACATTATGGTATATCTAACCGTACACTTGGTCAAAGAGATTCAACTGTACGGTCCAGTTTACTTGAGATAGATGTACCCGAATGAGCGATTCATGAAAATATTAAAAGGGTATGTGAAAAATAGATATCGACCCTATAGGGATCCCTAAGTCCCGTCATGATGGGTAAAGATTAGGGAAAATAACAATTGGGAGGGATGTAATAACAATATCAGTGACTGAAAGAGAGTGAGCCCACTTGTATGTGTTACATAACACTAATGAGGTCGAAACGTATGTAGAAGAACACAAGGATGCTCTTCGATTGGTACATGGTGATAGGAATGAAAATTTGTTAACAAAAGAACACAATAAACAATTTTCAGGCTGGTTAAAAAATCGCATTAATGATGAGATGGAGTGGAATCCTTATTCAGTTTCGGAAAAATTGAAGTGGATGTCGAAGGGACCAAGTTTAAATGTATTATCTTACAATGGTTATGCAATGAACGGTTACACATTTTATACACAAGACCATGATACATAGAGCACGATGCAGAATAGTGGGGTAACACATGTTGCTGATTCTTGGCATAGATCCAGTGCTGAAGACATGCACCCTATCTATGCCTCAATATCATACTTTGGTTTCATTGAACGCATATGGGAGTTAGATTACTCTATGTTCAGGGTCCCTATCTTCAAATATAAGTGGGTTAACAACAATAGTGGATTACGGATAGATGACTTAGGATTTGTTCAAGTGGACCTTTCTAAGGTTTGGTATAAAGATGATCCTTTTATTTTAGTAGTACAAGCAGAACAAGCATTTTTCATTTTGGATCCTACTAGAAAGAATTGGTCTATTGTACTCCCATCCAAGAAGAATCATCAAGAACAAAGTCATTTTGAAAGTAATGACAATATGAACATCAATGATGATGATCCTTCGTTTGAGAACTTATGGTCAATAGAGATTGGTATAGATACAGATGTAGATGAAGATGAAGATAGAGATGGAGATGGAGATGGAGATGGAGATGGACCCGTATATATGAGACATGATCATGAAGAGGGAACTTGGGTCATGAGAAACACATTTCTTAATCTAACACTAATTTTAAAGAATAAAATTTTAAATCAAATAAGAAAAAGGAAAAGATAATGAGTGCCTTGAGTTGTTTTACTTGTACGTATGTTTTTATAAATTTCAACATAATTTTCTTTCATTGACATGGTTGAAATTATACATTGATGTTTTGTTTTGGTTTATTTCACTTCCAGGAGTATGGACTCACCACACGATTAAACTGATGATGTTCCTAAGAACATTGCAAGACAAAGATTTAAGGCGAACGTAAGACTTGGCAGGACAGTTATGGCGAGATTGATCACATTGAGAAGTAAGAGAATCAAGTTACAACTAGAGTGGAATGAAAAGGGAAACCCGTTCGACGAGAACGGTACCTCATTAAATAACTTGATTGGGACTAAAGTTTGAGATAGAGTCCTGTTACAGTTCAAAATTGGAAAATGGCAACAAAAAATTATGAGGATGACACCAGGATGAAGTACAATTAACACATTAATTATATTATTGTTCGGTTTGTTTTGTTTCACTTAATTTCAATATTACATATTATATATGTTTTTATTAATGTTACAGAGGATTTTTATTATTGATAATGATCGAAAGAACTTCGAGCTAAGAAAATCTGAAAAACTTATGACAAAGTTTCGTTCTGATCTTCTCAAATACTACTTGAGGGATGATGATGACAATATAATTGATACACTGCCTTATCCATTGTATGAAGGAATCATCACTCAAGAAATATGGGATGAGTTTATCATAACACATACAACTCAAGAATTCTTGGTAATATAATTTGTTTAACTTTCCCTATTACTTGTAATGTACGTATTTGTTACATTAATATGAATCATTTAGATCTAAACAGGAGTTGAGTGAGAAAATAGAGCTAACGCGACAAATATGGCATACCGGTACACACAAGGACCTATTTCATATGCAGTTAGAAAGAAAACTGGTACAAACTAATGATTATTTCATTTGTAGATAAATTATATGAAAATCATTTAACTTCAACTAAATTTGCTGTGCAGATAGAAGAATCAAGGTTAGATATTACATAGGTTCCACGACATGATCTGTGGGTAGCCAATGTCACAAATAAGAAAGGTGAAATTTGAGTGAGGAAGCAAGAAGAGTAGCTGAATATTGTATACATACAATAAATAATTGGCTTTACTTATATTAACTTGATTTATATAATAACTAATATTGTTGTAATTCTTTTTGTGATAGCGTCAAATGACATAAGAGGATCCTACGTTGGCGAGCTATGTTGGCCAGGATGATTTGTTGAGCAGAGCGCTAGGAGTACCTGAGTATGATAGTCATGTTCGGGGACTGGTTTTGCTGTCACCCCATTAGCATACTTCGGACATCAGAAGTGCTCTAATAGAAGTGACATTTCCCAGCTGCATGACGAGATGACTAGTTTCAAGCATCAAATGTAAGAACTTCAAGAACAAATGTGCTACAAGGAACTACAAGAAGAACAATTCTTAGAATAAATGCATGTGATACAAGAACAGAATGTGTTGTTAACAATGCAAATACAACAGTTAGTGTAGTATAGACCAACACAAAATGTTCCCTTCTGTGATAGCCCAAGTGTCAGAGATAGTTGTACTTCCATGCCTAAAGTCCCTTTTCCTTTGGTAATTAATTTATTCTCTACTTAATTTTATGTTACATTATAATTTAGAGAACTATAACATATTAACTCTATTTTCTATAGGGCAAATTTCATTGTAAGTTATATGCCGATCAAGCTTTCAAGCACGTGGTTGCAGTGAGTGTTGCCTACAACACTAATAAGGACACACTACATAATTCATCATTGCTCGACAACACACTTCAAGTGAGGGTTGACATCCACACGAATGAAGATGTCCTCTTACCGATCCCGTCTTGGGATAAGCAAATAATGGGGAAAGATGTTGTAGGTGGTTATGTTGTTTGGCCAATAGGTTTTATCGAGTCATATGAAAGGGTTGTTCATTTACAATTCCATGCACCTTTCATTCATACTTCCATCTAAAATTGTGATTTAATTTTCTGATTTTCGCAGGGTAGACGGTCTAGAGAGAAACAAATCCAACCTTATGGTAAGATCTTAGAGTGTTTGACAATATAATCCAAGTCAAAAGCATCGGCTAGCCAACAGAGAAAAAGAAGACCAACCTTATATCACGATCAATTAGTATCAATTACACCACAATTGATCGGTGTAGGAGGATGGGAAATACGTCTTGAAAGACATATCTACAATGTTGGCGATCTCGTGCACGACATATGTACTCATGATTGGGTTAGTGCTTCAGCCATCAACATCTGGATAAGGTACTTGACCATTATCGTTTATCACTATTATTAATATTTCTCGTTCCTTTTCTTTTATTTTTCATGACATTGTTTGTTTTATACTAGGCATTTGTACAATGAGATCTTAATGGATACAAACATGGTCTAATTCATATTTGTCAACCCTTATCTTGTTGGCTATCATAGGGGTAAAGTAGATATAAATGCGCAGTCTAATAATCTAAAAGATTACTTTAGTGCCATATAATGTGGGGTAAGTTATTAGAGGTACAATTTTTGTTTTTATTGTTTAACTTTTATCATACCATCATTATTGAAACAAATTTTTTAAAATATTTTAGGCGCCAATGGATATTGATAGTTATCAATCCAGCGGAACCTTTAGGCCTTCAGATTTACTATGTGGATACTCTAAGAGATGGTGTTCCACAAAACCGTTCTGATATGTTACTATTGTTCAATAGGCAAGCGTACATGCATGTGTAAATATTTGTATATGTGATTGAATAACCAAAAGTAATTAGTTTCTATTTGTTTTGTTAGCGCTTTAACTGTGTATCTGGCCTTTGTATCCATAAGCTATTCTAAAGCAACTGACCCTCACCTTAGCTATCCTTGGAAGAAGATATTGGTAGTGATATATGAATTAACTAAAAATTTGTCAGTAAACAATTTTTATTCATAAACAGAGTTAAATATAATATTGCATTATATTTTTGCAATGCCCTTTCTAACCCAATGATAATGATTGTGGGTATTACATAATGAAATTTATGAATGATGTAATTATGCATGATCAGGCATTTATTCCTCAAAAAGTAAGTCATGTAGTTGCACTTCATATTGTGTTTTAATTAAATTTAATTAGTGCATGATGATTACATTTTGCTTATTTCAATTCATTTTAATTTATGGCTAATTGTATATAAGTGTAGTATTATGAAGATCAACGTTGTGACACTTTGACTGACCATCAGCTTAATGAAATGATCAAGGAATGATGTGAATATGTGTTTAGGCAAATCTCTGGGTAGCTATACTATTTAATTCAATACTAGCTGCTGGCTTTTGTTGTGTTGTGTCTTGACAATTGTTATGTCATGCATGCATGTATTCAAGTTGAATTTGTTGTATAATTCATTTACTACAATATATTGTATAATTATTTTATGTGCTACTTTAACTAATTAATCATCTGTTTGTATCATTTTAAATTTATCTATCATTGTTGTTTTCTTTTCTTCATTCTGCTGTATTGTGGATATAGATACAAAATGTTTATTAGACCATGCAGTGTGCAATACTACAATTATAGGATATATGAAAAAAATACCCAAAAAAAAAGTTCCTGTGACGCTTCTTTAAACAAGGGCCACAGGAAGTACGCAAAAAAAAAGAAAATGAAAATGAAAAAGAAAAAGAAAAGAAAAAAAAGGAGGACCTTCCAGTGGCGCTTGATGAGGCAAGTGTTACAGTAGGGGGCCTCCTATGGCGCTTGCTGAGGCAAGTGCCAGACACTTGCCTCAGCAAGCACCACAAGAGAGTATTCTTTAAAAAAATTAAAATGATGTGGTGCTTCCAAGCACCACAACTTCTTTTAGTGATGTCTAGATATGTAGCACTTCTCTAGCACCACAACTATTGAATTAAAAGCGCCACAACTTTGGTTTTTTATAGTAGTGACAACATCAAGGGCATGGTCGCTATGGTTGAGGAACTTGGTATCCCTTCTTCTT
The DNA here is from genome assembly GCA_963242795.1 of Inga leiocalycina. Lineage (NCBI taxonomy): Eukaryota > Viridiplantae > Streptophyta > Magnoliopsida > Fabales > Fabaceae > Inga > Inga leiocalycina. Next base: position 26,049,471 of record OY725327.1, read on the forward strand.
AAGTTGAAAGGGCTTCTTATTATTGCTCTTCGATGGGAATCCTTTCCCCTTCCATTTCTGAGAAGTATTCCCCTAGCTAGGTCCAGCTTGGTTGTTCATATTTTTTTTCATATGCATCCTCTTCAAGTTACCCTCTGTCAGTTAGCATACTTCTACTGCCTTGTTGAATTTGGTGAATTGTCGAGCCACTAGCTTCTCCTCCGTCTCAAGCTTCAGTCTCCTGATTAACATATCAGAGTTGCATTCTTCTTCATCGTTAAATTTCAAATAAGAGGAGTTGCAGGATAACTGAATAAACCAAGACAGGTACTCATCGAAAGTTTCATCATCACCATATCGTATAGCTAGGAATTCTTTCTCCTTATTGAGCCTCACAGACCTCGAGAAGTATTTCTCATTAAATTATTTTTGGAATAATTCCTAGGTCAACAAAATGTTTCAGGCACTCATTATTATTGTTGTATTTTTCCACTAGCGGTCTGTATCTCCCTCCAACTTATATATAGCCATTTTGGCCTTCATTTCCTAAGGATACTCTAACACTTCAATAATTTTCTCCAATTGAACTATCCAATCCTCAACAGCTTATGGATCAAATCTTCCCCTGAATGTCAAAGGTTGGTACTTGATGGATTTAGGCATCCATTATTGGATGTTTTACACTTCTCCTGTTGGAACAATAGAAATCCCTTGATTAGACTTGAGTGACTGTGATTGCTCATTATTAACAAACGTTTCCCTTTCCAAATCCAACTTAGTATCTTCATTTACCTCAGTATCTTCAGGTGGTGCCTTATGTTCCTTATGCTTTTCCCTTACTTCCCATAGTTCCTCTTGCAATTCCTGTATCACGTTCGATATTGTGCCAACATTCCAAGAACTTGCTGTATAAGGTCAGGTAGGTTTCCAACTTCCTTAACTGTTGGCATTATAGGTCTTTTCCTTGGTCTACCTTTCACTATTATTCCTTTTCACTATTAAAAAGGAATACCATGTTAATACCACATCAAACACACATACACACACGTGCGCATATATCTATACATGTATGTACTTCTTAAGACTTTAAATACAAACACACAATAGATACATAAGTCTATTATAGTAATACCTGCATTTGTGTCAAAGTAGCTTGGCATTTACATTAAAAGAAGCCTGCACTACCTTACTATCACTAGTCTATATTAACCAATACATAAAAATACATGTGATCATAAAAAGCAAAGAACTCAAAGGGGCTTAGTGCAACAATCTCATTCTTTTTCTTGACCCAGGAAGTGAGGTCGGGAAAATAAGCTAGTGAAGTTTGGATCCATACATCATCAGTTATCCCTAGCCCCTGCTCATCCTTCTATTCATATAGCTTCTTCACCAGATCTAAAAACACTGTATACCGTGCCATACAGGAAAGGTCACCATTGAAGGCCCTCAGGTATAGACCTTTAAGTTGCTCCTACAGCTTAGGGTTTGGGTATAGGTCAAAGGCCAACTGAGTCATCGGGGCTCTAGACCCAACATCAGAGTTAGTATCCGATAAGATCCCTTCTCCCTCAAGGTCAGCGATATCGCTAATTGATGGTTCTATACTAGGACTAGCCTGCCTAGCCTTTATCTCTATTGTCGGATGGTTATGAATTGCTCTCGGGGAGGCTGGTTAATTGACTGGAATGAACTACTTCTCTGTCTTTTTCTTTCAAACATGTTTCCTAGCACAAAGCAATTATCAAAGGGTTAGAATTTACTTAACATGAGTAGATAACTTTATCCTAGAGCCAAGAACTTATTCACTGACACCAACAAATGTAGCATCCTTGTTTGCAAAGTGTATGGGTGACTTAATTCTAGTAATATCTTTAAAAATAAAGATCGGCAATCTTTTGTAAATAAAAGGAGTCTCAACTTCAAGAAGAGTGTGGGGCCGCATTCAAGTGGGTTTTGAAAAAAAAATTCAAAAATCTTTTTCAGATTTGGTCTCATATTATTTTACGATTCATTTTAAGCCATCTGTTTTAGGTTCATTTCTTCATATCAGAGTTTTTACCAATACGTTCTTTGTTGGAACCCAAATTACTATGATTAATTAACAACCCTAGATGGATGATTGTCCACTACTAGTTTGGATATCTCTATGCATTTGCTTATATACAGATACTTACATGTCTATTGACTTTCCAGTACGAGACTGACTACACTTAAATACAAATTAACTACAATTTGCCAAAATATAGATAACCAACAGGAAAACATAATTCCAAATCATTCACTTCACTCGCCCATGTTTACCTTCTTGCCTGAGGAACTACCTGCCTGAGCTGAAAATTTGTTTTTGGAAAAATAGGGTGAGATTCAAAGAATCTTAGTAGTAACATATATCACTATGAGAAGATGCATACATATAACATGCCATGTCAACCAAATTTTCAATATAATTAGCATATTCAACATTTAGAGATAAATTCGCAATATGAGGAAAGCATAGAGTTACCAATTCATGTTATGTAGTAAGCATAAAGTTCATGTAGTTCAAGGACTTTCGTCCCTTGCCACAACATTGGGAAATTCTACTGGGCTTGAGCCCTTCTCATCTAAATGCTTAAAATTTATGATGGCACAAGCATGCATATAACATTTCACATAATATGTGAGGGATAAGTTACTACCTGACAATTGTTTTTCAAATATTGACCTCAATTGACGTGCTTCGGGCATCCCAGGCAAATATCTAACCCTATTGATTACAATTTATGGACGAGTTATTTCTTATCCAAATTATTTAATAATTCAAGACATTTGAGTTGGTCATCATTAGGGTCACTACATTAGGCCTAATGTGTAGCTAATGGGCCCAAGCTAACCCCAAATGCTTAACTTGACCCTTAAAGGTCCAATTTTATAGAAAAACACTTTACTTTAAATTTTTGAATAAGATGTAAATCTCATAGATTTTTCATTGAACTTCAAAAAATTACAACTAATTATAGAAAAGTCTGATTGGGGTGGTTCAAAATTCTGTCACTTATTAAGTCTATTTTAAGGAAAAAATACTTCTTGTAGCCACCTAACTGTACACAAATCCCAGTTTCCCTTTTTTACCTCTGCTACCAAAAAATCTAACCATTTAATGGTATAACTTCAAACACTTATAATTCCTAGTATACTTATCCAAATCCTTCACAATACCTATTAAATTAAAGGTATTTATGTGTACTTTAAACCTGGAAAGTATCATCATCATCATCAGGTGAAGTTTGAATAGTGATATTTTTTCTAAAATAAATCTGCTAGTAAAAAATGCATATTGGCAACTTTGGCACACAAGCAAACTTAATTTCCAGTCTTTGAGTTTTCAAACAGTCTTCCAAAAATTATAATCAGATCCTATTCCTACAAAAAATTTTATATAGAATCCAATGAAATTTCAAAAATACCAAAATCAAACACCTTCTCTCAGATTTTCCCTTTTCAAAACTGCTCCCCAAAAATAACAAAAATCAAGTTTGCATTTTTTTACCCCCAAATAAGTCTAATTCATCAATAATCATTGTATATCACCTTGTACATGATTAAAAATATCATCTTGCTTCAGAAACTCCTCTTGGCCAAAACTTAAGGGTGGTTCAAGAGCCAAGAAAAACTCAACAAAAACACAAAGTAATCAGTTCAAAAGGAAGCCTACACTTACCTCTTCTAATTTCTACAAGTAGTTCGGTATTCCAACGACACTTTGACTAACTAACATAAAACACCTTAAATGAGGAATATAAGAGCATATAATTGAAGCTTCCAGTAAGTAGAGGAAGTTTCCTGAAGGACTTACCGGATGATAATGGCAATTCGAGGTCAAAATCGGCTCCGGTAGTTAAGAGAAACCACTATTCACTACTCCTCTCTTTTTGTGTTCTTGAGTTAAGAAATCAGTTTCTCTTTCTCCTTCCTCATTTGGATGAAAATTTAGCCTTTAATTAGGAATGGATGGTTATGATTTAATCTCTCAAAATGATCTCATCTCATCTTGCCAAGTGTCATAATATTAAGGCTTAAGAGTACCATATGTCATGTAACCACTGGTCTTCTATTTTCTCTCTCTTAGGTGGTGTATAAATGGTCATGGGAAGGGAGAGGCATTACAATTTCTCAGGACTCCTAGGTTTAGAGAAGTTAGTACGCGACTGGGTCAGAGACTAGTGGATTCTTTAGAGTCAAGTGCTAGGTGGCGCTCTCTGGGAATGCCAACACAAAAGGTATAAAGGTGGTGTAATGATATGGGACACTTGTCACCTCCTCATTTAGCCAAAAAAAAAGTGGCTTTGTACTTTGTCATCAATAAGGGACACATGTCAAGCTCTTGTTTCGCTAACAAAAATAGTATGCCATCATGAGTCATCATTACATACTTTATTAACATTACTTAATAGAGTTGCTTTCTCGGTGCATACTTGGGATTCTACTTGAAACCTTGGCATATATATCGAGGCACACCACTTGTCTATCGATCCTTCAAATCTAAAAAATGGCACCTCTATGCCCTATTGTTATTGATAAATTCTCTTCTGACTATTTACACCCGTATTTTCCAATCTTGACTTCTCGATTTTCATGAATGACACAATGTTATCTAGAATACCGAGAGTGGCTTTACCTTTTTTTTATAGGTTCAAATTATGATTTGTAACTCACTAGAAACATTTTCAGAGGAATTAATTCTTTTGTAAATTAGTCAAAAATTAAAAAAAAAAAAATTAAAAGCGATTATGCCAATATCATTTACACTGACTTTTGCACAGATTTGGATTTTACATAGATTCTTCAATTATTGCCCCTTCCTCCTCACCCTCATCTTCTTCATTTATGGAACATTCCTTCTCACTCTAAAATTATTCATTAGTGACTCTATTGAAAAAAAGAGTAATATAATGGATAAATTTATAGAATATAGAAGGAAACACAAAGCTTTCCTAAGATTACACTTTAGCATAGTTGCACACCACCATCTTTGTCTTTTGTCATTCTCCATTTGTGCCTTAGTGTCTAGTCTACACATTTGGATTTTTCCCACAAAACTTAACTCCTTGATTAATTCAGATCAGATGAAGGTGTGCTAAAAAAAACATAGGTGCCTTTTTTTTAGAATAGATCTGGAATCAGTATCTCATAATAGACCATACAACAAACCCTGACTAAGGGTTCTCACCCACCATCAACGTCCGCCTCTTAGATAAAAAGAGGAGGTTGATCAAAGGAACAAAAGTTACTATCTAGCCTATCAGAATATCTATCTAACTGATCAGCAATGGATATGTTCTCTCTGAAACTATGATTAACCATAACCTGCCAATCTCTATAGAGTAAATACCTAACCACATCCACAATATCTCTAAAGGGATGGTTCCTATCACACCCTCTCAACATATAGTTTATAGCTTTTATACAATCATTGAACAAAATAATCTTCCTAGAACCTTTTGACCTACATAAATGAAGGCCCTTAATACAACAAATTAATTATGTAAAAACTGGGGGAACATTGGTAAATTTGTAGCTGAAGCCTCCAAGTTATCTATCATTCCGATCTTGAACATATCATCCACATACACTTCTTCCTTCCTGTAGCATTGAACCATCAACCTCCAATTTGATGACATCCTCTTCTTGATGGTTGGAGTTTGTATTAGAAGAACTGGTTTGCTTCCTTGTGTCATAATTCTTGAGAGCATCCTAATCTGAGCATGCTCTAAAGAAGCTATGGTTTGCATTGAGCCTGACATTGGAATTAGCATACTCAAAAAGCTTCTTACAATGAAAGACCCATACATCCCAACAAAAGATACCGAAATAGGTTTGCCCACAGAACCTTCATGGTATAGTTCCTTCCAATCTCATGAGTCAGGTCTACTTTATCTAATCCCACCTTGCAAAGAGAAGAACCTATTCTATTTATTCGATTTAACCAAAGATTTCTAGTAGTCCATGACCATAATTTTTTAAATAAGTAGGTGTAATGCCTAAAATTTGGAAAATATGGAGCCACCACCCAAAATTTTAAAATAGGATAATTTTGGAAATTTTTTTTTAAAAAAAGAAAACCAGATAGGGTTCATGAGTTGATTATGTGTGGGAAAGGTGTTAGGCACTCCACATCACTTGTTCATAAGAACAATTACCCCAAGTTAATTATTTAAAAATCAATATGGCCTTTAATTTTATTATAATTATCAAAGAAAAAAAAGAAATGAAGAAAATATTTATAAGAAATAAGTAATTAACTAAGGAAAAATTATTTATTTACCAAGTTGGACTTCAAATAGGAAGAGAGCCTAGGTCCTATGTACCCTTTAAGAAGGATAAAAGCCTACATAGTTTGGGGGTACAAATGTATGTCACTTTATTCATGTTTTTTTAGGAAAACTTTCCTTTAATTTATTGGAGAAAATGATTTTTATTTGTTTGGTATTTTGTATTTTATGAAAACAACTCTTTTTTTTATTGAAAAAAAAGGTTTTTGGAAGGCTCCTGGATTAAACTTCCAGAGGAGATTCCCATAATCTCACATAGAAGAATAATCAAATTTTAACTGAGGAGGCTCTAAAAACCTCACACGATAGAAATCCATTTTGAAATCAATTAGTAGCATAAGTATTGTTGGGGTGGTGGAGTGAAAGAAATAGAAAGAAATAAAAAGAAAGAGGGATGAGTAGTACAATAACATGAGAAAAAGAAGGGAAAAGAAAAGAATAGGGAGGAAAGATATAAGGAGAAAAAAGAAAGGAAAAGAAAAACGAGATAAAATAATCTAAATCATATAGAATTGCACCGTCTAGCAATTAGTGTTGTGGCTTACAAAGGTGACAACAATTACAAAAGCATATGCTTTCCTTGGGCATAAAGACGACACTATAAAAATAGAAGAGAGAGAAAATAAAAAATAATGAGAAAACAAATAAATCCAAATTTCATATTGGATTCACCCTCTAGCCATTGATGCTTAAGCTTGCATATGTGATAATCATCACAAGAAAATAGGATTTCCTAGGGTTTTTTAAAAGAAAAAAAAGATAAGAAAAGGAAAATAGAAGAGAGAAGGAAAATGAAAAACAATAAGAAAATGAATTAATCCTCTCATATTGGATTCCTCCTTCTAGCCATTGATGTTGAAGCATCACATATGTGACAACAACCATATGAGCACATGCTTTCCTTGGGGGTATGAGGAAAAACAAGGTATAAAAGATGAATAATAGACTTTACTCTCTTCCTTTCTTTTGTCTTTGCCCTCTCAATTTTTTTCCCTTGCATCAACCCTTACTCCACTATTCATAGTATTAAGGTAGGGTTTTCTTCATAAATGCTTTTTCTTTTTTGAATTTTCATTTTTTGAATTTTTATTTTTGTATTTTATGTTAATAAAACTTTCTAACTTGACCCCATAATTAACAATGGAGTTTTTTTACATTTTGTTTTTAATTTTTGTGTAGTGAACTTACTAATTTTAAACTTAATCACCATTACTTGGAGATATTTTTTTTATTTTTTTATATTTTCCCCATAAAAAATTTCCTAATTTAAACCTACCAACATAAATGAGAGATTTTTATTTTATTTTTTATTTTATTTTTTTATTTAATTTTTATATTTTCCATACAAGCAATTTCCTAATTTAAACTTATCAACATGAATAAGAGCTTTTATTTTTATTTTTTTAATATCTATTTTTTTCTCCTATACAATGACTCTACACTAAGTTTATTAATCTGTATATCAATCAACATTAATTAGATGAATCATTTTGAAATTTGTTGCCATTTTATTACAAAACTTTAATTGCAAGACAATCACCATTAGTGATGATCATTTTTCAAGCTCCAATTATAATCCAATCGCCATCAATGTCATTTTCTTAATAATCTAGATATGCAAGCATCAAGGATCATGTTTTTTCCATCTTTTTTTATTATTTTTTGAGTGGGGTCTAGACAAAATGGGGTGATCATAGTTGCCCCTCTTTACTTGTTTTGTAGCTGAGAAAAGTGATATTTTCATCTATTAAGCAAGTAAAGATAAGTGTCCATGCCCCTCTTTACTTGGTTCATAGGGGAGTAGAATGTCGGTGGAGCTTGATGATCACTTGGAATGAGAGTAAAGAACCTAATTACATAGGACTTTGATGGGACATAAAATAATTCTGCCAGTTATTATTGTGCTTATAAGGTAGCACCTACCAAGAGATAGCTTTCAAAGATAGTGCCTACCAAAATAAGGCTTTGCAAGAATTGTGCCAGCTGTTATTGGGCTTCAATTGGTGCCTGTAGGTATAGGACTTTAAACCATTTTAGGGCTTTTAAAAGAATTATGCCAGCTATTACTAGGCTTTGAGGGTGCTTGCCAATACAAGGTTTTAAAAGAATAGTGCTTGCCATTACCGGGCTTTAAAAGAATTGTGCTAACTGTTATTAGGCTTTAAAAGAATTATGCCAGCCGTTACTAGGCTTCGAGGGTGCCTGCCAATACAGGGCTTTAAAAGAATAGAACCTACTGTTGTAAAGCTTTAAAAGAATTGTGCTAGCCATTGCTGGCCTTTGAGAGTGCCTATCGATATAGGGATTGAAAGGGAGACAACCTTTACTAGCTTTTGAGGGTGCCTACCGATACAAGGCTTTGAAAAGGGTGCCGGCCCTTACTGGACTTTGGGGGAGCTGTCAATATAGGGCTTTTTTAGAAGAGTACCACCCATAACTTTTCCTTCATGATTGAGTTTTGATTATTGTTCTGAATACTTTCAATTGATTTGTCATCTTTTGAATTCTTTCAATATGTATGTTGAGATTAAAAGGATATGTATGTGTGTAGATCTTATAATTAAAACCATAACTTGCATATGAAATAGGATATTCATGAGTTGTATAGTTTTAATGAGTTCTATAAATCTTAATATATGATTAATTGCTTTAATTCATATATGGATATATTGGATTAGAAATTAATTATTGAATTTCTTGACCTTAGAAAGTGCTAGTAATTAAATTAGGGAAACTAGACTATAACTCATATGGAATAAATTGTACTAGAATAAATAGGTGATTCAATCTGAAATTTCGTAAGTGAAATCTGATCCCTAGGAATTTTTCTCATAGTTGTTTACATATTAATTACATTCATATTTAATCATTTTTAATTTTGTAATCTCAATCACCAACTAATTGATCAACTAAATAAAATTAAGATTACTATTTTTGGTACTTAGTGATCAATCCTCATGGGAATGATACTCTACTCACCTCTGTATTATTCTTTTATGACAGTGTACACTTGCACTTTTTAATAAATTATGTACACTGTAACAAGTTTCTGGCTCCATTGCTAGGGATTCTTGTCATTAATATCAATACCAACTAATTTTAATACTAATTTGGCCTTCATATTACATTGTTTTTCCTTTCTAGTGTCTTGTTTTTCTTTTCAAGCTTTTGGTTAATGCATGATAAGATCAAAGGAGACTGAACTGCAACCTTTTGATTATGAGATCGAGAGAACTTTTCTAAGAAATCAAAGAGTTCGCAAGCAGTCTACTTCATTCTAAAGAAAATTGATGGCAAATCCAGGGGGAGAAACAATAGATACCAAAACACTTTGACTATGCAACACCAATAGTCATGGGGACAAATTCTAGAATCAGAAAACCGCCAATGGAAGCTAATAATTTTGAAATTAAGCCTATAATTAACCAAATGGTGCAAGTAAATCAATTCAATGGTTTACCAATAGAAGATCCTAATACATATATAGCCAACTTCCTAGAAATCTATGACACATTTAAGCATAATGGTGTTACTGATGATGCCATTAGACTTAGACTTTTCCCTTGTTCACTCAAGGCTAAGAGCTCGTTACACTTGCTACCAATGGGAAGCATAACTACATAGGATGTCTTAGCACAGAAATTTTTGGCAAAATATTTTTGTTAGATCTCATGTTTTGATGATAACAAAAGAATGGTTTAAAAAGGAAATGATTAATAAACAAGTTTGAACAAAGTAATGACAGGAACAAGCATCACTTGAAGTAAGCATTGGAGTAATGAAGAAAGGCCAAGAGAAAAAGCTGAGAAACTTGATGAGAAGCAAGTTTTCTAAGGCATTACTCGAGGCGCTACTCGAGTAATGAGACAAAACTTGAAGTAACCAGAGACAACTTCCAGTAACCTGCCAATGTTACTCGAGGAGCTACTTGAGTAACCAGGTAAAAACTTGGAGTTGCTCTCGGCCTGCCAATGTTACTCGAGGTGCTACTCGAGTAACCATGTGAAAAACTTCAAGTTGCCTTCAAGTTGCCAATGATACTCGAGTAGCTACTCGAGTAACTCTGTTTCTGAAAATGTGGAGCTCTCGGCACTTAGTACTACTGCTAATGTTACTCGAGGAGCTACTCGAGTAATGCACTAAGGTAAGTTAAAACTTGAAAGTGGTACCTGATTAACTTGATTTCTTTTTATCTTATTTTCCTTGAGTTCTTACTCTAGTATGCAAGTATCTAATGTTGTATGTTAAGTGGATTCCTCAAGTAAGTACCTGAGTATGCAGAAATATTTTCAAGGTAAACTTCCAGTCATTACCAGGGTAAGTTATGCACAAAAAGTACAGTTACTCGAGGTGGTACCCAAGTAATCGATGCACAAATGTGTGAATTACTCGAGTCCATACCAAAGTAACAAGGTAAGTGCTCTCGGCCTTGAAATCCTGCCAACATTACTGGAGTAGAGCATCGAGTAACCACAAGTTTATTTGAAGGTTTACTGGAGTTGGTACCCGAGTAACTCATAAAGTTATGAGTGCATTACTCGAGTAGGTACCCGAGTAAACAGATATTTCCAAAAGTTTGAAAATTGGTTATTCCATGCACTACCCGAGTATTCTTGTATTTGTTCATTGACTTGAAGTTAATTTAAGATTTCCTGATAATACTCGAGTAAACTTCATGTGATACTCGAGTAGCTACTCGAGTAAGCAAACCCAGAAAGTTTGAAATCATTCCAACGGTCATTGTTTTGTCTCCTATTTGATTAAATCTTCATTATATTAGTATTCTTAGCATTTCAACAGATAAACAATGAAGAGATCTTACCAAATAAGGAAAGTCAAAAGCTACGCTCAAATGTCAACCGACCGTCACCTACCGCAACGTATGTTTTTCAAAAATTGGAAAAGTCAATAATGGCTACGCACGCTCCAACGGACATGAAGAAATATGTTCCAGCAATCATTACCAACGTATCTATATATATGTGGACATCTGAACAGAGAGGAGCATAAGAACACACTTACGAACGTATCATCAAGTTCATTACTCTGTTTTTCATTGTACTTGTGATTCTTATTTACTCTGTGAGAGAGATATTTTATTCAAACTCAATATTTGTTATTGAGGTAACTTAAGGTTGTGGAACCTTGAGTTGGGATTGAATTACAACTTGTAAGGGGGAGCGAGGGTCCAGGTGTAGGAACTTGCTTGTACTGAGGTGCCAAGAACCCACTGAATCTTGGAAGTTATAGTGAAACTCTCAGAAAAGCTCTGAGGACTGGACGTAGGTCAAAGTGGTTGTGGCCGAACCAGTATAAATCCTGGTGTACACTTCGGTGATATTTCTCCTTACTCTTTCCTGTTTTAATTCTACTGTTAAAATTTTATATTTCCGACAAAATTTTAAGGTCACCCAATTCACCCCCTCTTGGGTGAAACGCTTGTTCTAACAATTTTCCTTCAATAAAAACTTCTAAATTGAGGAATGACTAACTGAAAGCCTTTATAAAGCTTGAGAAAGATACAAGGAGTTGTTATGGAGATATCTTCATCTTGGGTTACCAGATTGGTAGCAATTGCAAACTTTCTATAATAGGATGACGCAAACCTCTATAATTCTTGTAGATGCTGTAGCTAGTGGATCTTTAATGTAAAAAAGTCTGGATGATACCTACAATCTACTTGAGGTGGTGGTGGCCAATACATACCAATGGGTTTCTGAATATAATAGTTCAAAGAAAGTACTTAGAGTGCATGAGCTAGATATCCTTACAACTTTATCTTCTCAAGTTGCATCTATATCCAAGCAACTGAGCTTATTGACAAACCAAGCAAATGTAATCAGCACTCCAACTGAAACCTATGATTGTTATGGAGAATCTTATGTGAGCATGCAATTCCAAGAAGGACACCTATTCATGCTAGAGCAAGCTCATTACATCAAAAATGAAAGAAATGACCCATTATCAAACAATTACAATCTAGGTTAGTAAAATCATCCAAACTTTGGTTGGAGGAATAACCTAAATGTGTTCAAGGCGCAAGGGAACTATCAACAACAAGCTCTTCAACCATAAAATCTATCATAGCATAAAGTGGATGTGGAAGATGCACTGGCTTAACTAACCATGAATACATCTCAATTCATGGCTAGGACTGACGCAACACTCAAAAACCAAGAAGCCTCAATAAAGAACTTAGAGATCCAAATGGGTTAGATTACAAACATGTGAATTCCAGACAACAAGGATTTTACCAAGTGACACTAAAAGAAACTCAAAAGAGCATGTAAAGGCTGTTGCAACAAAGAGTAGGAAAGAATTGAAAGATCTTGTAATTAAAAAAAAGAATGATGGAGAAAAGAAAGAAATCAAAGAAGAACAGAAGGAGGAAGCATATAAACCTAAAAAGAATGATGTGCTAACAGGAAGAATCTGCTTTCTAAATAACCTTCCTCCATATGTACCACCAGTTCCATACCCTCAAAGACTTGTGAAGGCAAAGCTTAACAAGCAGTTTAGCAAGTTTCTAAAGGTTTTCAAAAAATTTCATATCAATGTCCCTTTTATAGACGCTCTTGCCCAAATACTAGTTATGCAAAATTCATAAAGGATATTCTCTCAAATAAGTGTAAGCTTAAGGAATTTGAGACAGTTGCACTTACTAAGGAGTACAGTGTTATTTTACAAAAGAAATTATCATCAAAGTTGAAAGATCTAGGAAGGTTTTGTATACCTTACACTATAAGCCAATGTCACTTTAAAAGAGCACTTTGTGACCTAGGAGCAAGTGTAAATATCATGCCTCTATCTGTCTACAGAAAACTTGGTCATAGAGAGGTAAAGCCTACTATTGTTTCATTGCTTCTAGCTGACTTATCAATAAAATATCTAAGGGGGATCTTAGAAGATGTTATGGTAAAGGTGGGCAAACTCATATATCCAGCTGATTTCATAGTACTTGACATGGAAGAAAACTAAGAAATTCCTATCATTCTTAGGAGGTCATTCCTAGCAATTGGGATAACTTTAATAAATGTGCAACAGGGAAAGTTAACCTTGCAAGTTCAAGATAATCAAGTATCTTTTAACATTTTAAGGCTTTATCCTTTCCAAATAAATGTGACACCTGTTACAAAGTATATATATTGACTAGCTATACAAAGGATGTGGTGAACGAAATCTGCATAAATGTACCATTAGCAATAGGAATGGTAGATGTATCAAAATCTACTAATCCTAAAGTCTTGGAGCAGACTAGGTATCTTGAAGCAAACTCCCCAATTTTTATCAAGAAACCATTTGAAGATTTGGGAGAAAGGACAAGTAAACAGGTACTATCAATAGAAAAACTACTAGTACTGGAGTTGAAAACACTACTATCCTACTTAAAGTATGCTTATTGTGTAAACCCCCTTACTTGAAAGCCTTGAACATAGTTCAAAAACATGTCATAAAGTTAAACTAGAGACCAAATGATAATTTACAACTCATTTGAGGTCCCGATTTCAAGATAGGGTCCATTTTGTGATAAAGTGGGTTTTCAAAAGCTTTTCAAAAACATATTTAGTAAGGTCTTACTTCAACTTTTCAAATCTATTTGGCCTATTTGGGTTTATTCCATTCATTAAGTTCAGAGTACTTAACAAAATTTTTAGATGGACTTTGGTGTTATATTCATTAACTAGCAGGGTTTATAGGGAATGATCGCTCGTCTTAGTTCCCTACTGAGGATTACATACAAATACACAAGTTTATGGTAGATACGTCAACTTTTACTACCTGAGCTTATATTTACATCATATACAAATTCTTCAAAAGTTTGATAACTAACAAACAAAACCCTAATATTTTATCAGCATGTCCTAGCCGCGCTTGTTACCTGCTTGTGGTTTGATTCATTTCCCCTGGCTATACATTATTCATTGGAAAGAGTGAGATTTATATGAATCTCAGTAGTAACATTTCACTTATATGATATATAATTTCACAAAGTATGTAAGCAATCATCACAGTACATTCACAACAACAGTATATTCTTAACATTCTTGATAGTCATAATATCATCACATTTGTGACATGTATGACATTTGTAACATTTGTCACAATGCTTAACAATCGTGACATTCATAACAATTCATGACATTCGTTATATTTGTGACATTTGTCATATTCATCACAATTCTTAACATTTGTGACATTCATAGCAATAGATGATATGCACATATATACAAAGAATTATTTTTGCTCTTGATTGGCACTAGTTTTCTATGCTCAGGGCATATGTCAAATCCTATAAATTAGAATTAAGGATGATGAGTTATTACCTATTTCAATTCTTAAATAACTCCAAAATACTTGGGGTTGGTTATCATTTGAGTCCCTTAGGTGGCCATAAGAAGCTCAAACAAAAGCCTAAAAGGATTAGGAAGAGCTAGACCCGTAACCATGGTTTAAAAATGTAAAGTGCTTAAATTAGGGGTTGGCGGAAGCTAAGGAATGCTCTAGCTATAGCCAAGAAATGGTCAAAAATATTTTGGCTATGATAAAAAACCTTTAGCCTAAACAAAAAACTGGTTAGAAGCTTTTGGTCCACGGCCAAGAACCTTTTAGCTAAATTTCTAAAAATTGTGACTAAATCTACAAAAACTAGAATGGAGTGGTTCCAAGACCTACTTAAACCTTTTTAAATCCTCTATACAAATGAAATATGAATCACTACAATCTACAACCACAAAAATACATAATTCAACAAATTTCCATACTATTCTAAAATAAACTCCAGTTTCAACCTTAAATTTTAGAAATGCATAACTTCAAGTAGACATATCCAAATGACGCCCATTATATATCAATTTAATGCTTGAAGTATCTACTTTAAGAGTGGAAAGTTTCACATTTTTCGGACATCATTTACTAATTCAAACATGTTATGCAAACCGACCGCCCTACACAGAACCTTCACTAACAATATTTCCAGTTTTGCAACATACGTTTCCAATGGTTCAGAATTTACAACCAGAGCTACTCCCCCACACAGTTTTTCAGATAGAATCCAATGACAACATCAAAAAAATCAAATTCCTACTTCTTTTTCATGTCCTATTTTAGGCAGAATTTAAACACATATTTCCACAATTGCCAAACTTCACATTCAAGTTTCAAACCAATTTCATTTATTTAATGGACACCACAAGACACCATTACTACAATCAAAACATCATGAAATCTTTCAACCCTAATATACAAAAAAATAGGGAAAAATTACATAGCCTAAATTTTTCAAACAATTATAACAATTCATATATCAAAGGGTTGTTTTTACTCACCTCTACCACTTTCTCTAGTTTGTTCTTTGATTCTCCAACCTCTAGTTTATTTTAGCACACAAAACACCTCTTTTAGAAAATCTAAAACCATACAAATAAAGGTTTCATCAAGAGGAACAAGGTTAGGGAAGAGGCTTTGAGCATTAGAAGTGGTTTACAAGATCAAAACTCAAGAGAAATATCTCACCTTTAGGTTTACTTCTTTCTCTTTCTTTCTCCTTGAGCTTAGATCACTTGAGATCTTGGAGAGAGAGTGAAAAGTGTGGAAATAAAAGATCTTAACCCCTCTTGATCCCTTATCCGACTTGGAGAAAAGAGAGGGAGTATTAAAGGTTTGACCTTATCCCTTCTTAATTGCCTAGGTGAAACTGCTAAGTGTAAACTTCTTGTGGTTTCCCTAAAAGCAATTCACTATTTTGTTACTTTAACTAGTTTCATTAGCCATTTAGTTACACTTCTAGCTCTTTTAGTTAGTGATCAATTCCTTCTTCTAAGAGGGGAGGAAATTGCTAACTAACTGACTGATAAATTTCTTTCTTCCCATTTTGCCCAAAGCTTCATGTAGAGCCCTCCAAAACCTCAAAGTGAAATGAGAATCTCTATCTGAAATAATGCTCTTCGGTGTGTTATGGAGTCTCACTATCTACCAAATATAAATTTTTGCCAGTTTGTTAGTAGAGTAGCATGTGTTAATCAGTATAAAATGTGCCAATTTTGTGAATCGATCACCAATTACCCAGATCAAATCATAGTTACTAATCTTGGGAAATCCTATAACTAGGTCCACGGTCACACTTTCCAACTTCCATTTCGCAATTTTAAGGCTTTATAGTAGTCCTGGTGGTTATTGATGTTCAATCTTTACTTTTAGGCAAGCAAGGCATCATGCCATATATTTGGTTACATCACTCTTCAATCCCAACCACCAGTACATAGACTTCGAATTGTGATACATCTTAGTCATTCCTGGGCGAAGAGTATACTGACTCTTATGTGCCTTAACCAGGATTTTCTAGCTCAAGTAAGCCTTTAGTGGAACATAGATTCTTTTCTTGTATCGAACTAATCCACCAAGCAAAAAATCATAATCACGAGTCTCTCCTCATTCGATCATGGTTCGGATGGAATGCACTTGTTCATCTTGACTTTGAGCCTATTCCATCTTGGACATCAAATCACTCTCCCCTTAGATAATACCATAGTTGGTATACAAGATTTGGTTTGAGAGATTTAGATCTAAAAAATCTTCTATCAATTTCCCTACTTTTTTCATCATTATAGCAACTAGCATTCTTTTCTACTAAGCATATCCGTGACGACATTAGCTTTACCTGGATGATATTTGATCTATATGTAGTAGTCTTTCAGTAACTCCATCCACCTATACTGTCTTATATTCAATTCTTTCTCATCATACAAATACTTGAGACTCTTGTGGTTGCAGTACAATTCAACTGTCATACCATACAGGTAATGTCACCATATCTTTAATGCAAACACAATTACTGTAAGCTCCAGATCATGAGTGGGATAGTTCATGTCATGAGACTTTAGCTGTCAGGAGGTGTAGGCCACCACTCTGCCTTTTTGCATAAGGACACACCTTAATCCCTACTTACTCACATCACTATACATAATATAAGTCAAACTGGGATGTAGTATAATCAACAGTGGTGCTGTCGTCAACCTCTCCTTTAGCTCAGTGAAGCTCTTCTCACATCGATTATCTCACTTAAAAGGTTGATCCTTTTACATGAGCTTAGTCATTGGTAAGGCAATCTAGGAGAAATTATGAATGAACCTCCGATAATAACTAGCAAGACCCAGAAATATATGTATCTCACCAATAATTTCTAGCCTCTTCCAATCCAACACTGCTTCTAATTTACTGGGATCTACTGAGACCCCTTCTTAAGAGATAACATAGCCTAGAAAATTTACTTTTGAAGGCCAAAACTCACACTTACTCAACTTGGAATAGAGTTCCTTTTTATTGTAGAATCTCTAGTACTAATCTCAAATGATGCTCATGCTCTTTATTACCCTTAAAGTATATCAGAATGTCATCGATAAAAACCACTACAAATTGATCTAAGCACTGTCAAAAGATACGATTCATATAATCCATGAATACAGTAGGTGCATTAGTCAATCCAAAGGGCATTACCAGAAACTCATAGTGCCCATACCTAGTCCTAAAAGCAGTCTTCAGTACATCTTTTGCTTTCACTCATAGCTGATGATAACTTGACCTTAGATCAATCTTCAAAAATACAAAAGAACCAAACAACTGATCTAGAAGGTCATCAATTATTAAAAGTGGATACTTATTCTTGATAGTTATCTTATTCAACTCTCTATAGTTTATTGAAATCCTCAGAGTTCCATCTTTCTTCTTAACAAATAATGCTGGAGATCCCCACAGTGAAACACTAGGTTGATTAAACCCTTTTTCAAGTAACTCTTCCATTTGTTTATTTAGCTCTGCCATCTCGTTTGGGGCTATTCTATACAGGGCTTTTGATATAGACCCAACTCCAGGCGTAATTTCAATAAGAAATTCCACTTCCTTTTTCTGAGGGTAACCCATTAAGACTGTCCGGAAATAAATTAGGTAACTCTCTTACCACGGGTAATTTTCTAGATTTTCTTCTGTCTCCCTTGCATAGAAAAGAATACCATATACCCTTGGTGTAATATCCCAAAATGTACTCAAGGGCTAAATGTACAGAATAGATGGTGGGATTAATGACAGAATTACCTCTAGAAATTTTGTTACGACTTTAGTCAATTTTCACATGAAAAAAATTGGCAATTGAATATTATATTGCAAGTGGATATTTTATAAGATCATCATCTCCTTCAAAGGGCCATGACTTACGTAAGATATAAGGAGACAATATAGGTTATTAATATATGACATGTGAAGGCAATTTGACCAAGTTGTAAAAGGTGGTGACTAAGTCAACAATTTCAACTAAAGAAGTAATATTTGAAGAGTTGGAATTATGATTGATTCAAGAAGCTCTTTTGGCTATTCCAAGGGCTACAATTCGTATGGCATGAGGAGGAAAAGAAAATATGTTGAATTGGTCAAATATTGCAACTAAAGTAATGTATTTGAAGAGGCAAAAGTTATGATAAATCAAGGAGTATTTGTTTTTGCTCTTTAAGAGCTATTTTCAGTGACAATAAAGAGAGAAAGAGAAGCACATGAAAGACCAAGTAAGGAGATGAAGACTTGGTCAACAATTGTGGCCAAGCATAAGATGATATCTTGTATACAAAGGGGAAAACATTTCGGTCAAAAAGGGAGGAGGAAGGAAAGAGAAAACTTGAAGTAATTTTCACCACATCTTTTATCTACTTTTGCACCATATTTTCGTTTGGACTTTGAGAGATAAGAGGGGCCAAAAATCTGATCATTAAGTCACATATTTCCTCTCTCCTCAAGTCGGTTACAGCAGCAAAAACGTGGAGGAAGAAAAGCAAGGTTTTAAGGTGAGCTTAATCTTGATTTTTCACCTTCTTAACCTCATCTATGGCTCAAGTGACCTTCATGAAACTTGTTCCTCTCTTCCTTAGCTTCATGTCTATGGTTTTTGTTTTTGAAGAGGAGGAGTTTTCAGCCACCTTGCAAGAACAAAAGTTGAGGAATCAAGAAAAGAACACAAGAAGAAGCAAGAGGTGAGTAAGAGCATTATGTTGATGTATATGATGCTTTAATTGGCTGAGTTGTGGTGGGCTATTGTGACAGCCCTAATTTCGTTTTTTAGGGTATATAGGGATCATGAAGCTTTCATCCTATATATGTGCTTATATGTTGGTTTGGAGGCAAATGAGCTAAGCTTAGTGATTAGACAGTGAAGTGGTTGTTTGTTTAGTGATTAGATAGTGAAGTGGTTGTTTGTTGTGAAATACCCTAAAATTCTGCCAAAACAGGACATGGGGAATGAGTGGGAATTTGTTCATTTTGATGTTACCATTGTGTTCTACACGAAAAATTATGTGGGAATAGGTTTGGTTGTTGATTTTGAAGCCATTGGACACATTGGTTGAAAATAGGAAAAACTGTCAAGTGTAACTTTGTGCAGGGCAGTCAGTTTATAGGGACATTTTGAATGGGCAATTGGTGTCTAAAAATTCTGAAAATTTCCAGTCTTAAAGTTCACATTTCAAGCTTCAAAATGGACATATGATTTGTGTCATTTCGGTTTTTGAGCTTGGAGTTCTAATTGCCCAAAGTTTGATGTCGAAACTGGACCTAATTCTGGAGCAGTGTGGAATGTTGTGTAATTCTGGAATTTTGTGGTGATTTCTGGTAGTGATTCATATTTTTCCTATAAAGAGGCCTTCAAGAGCTTTCAATAGGCTTTGGGATCACCTCATTTTTTATTTTTCTAGAATTAGTTATGATTTTTCAAAGATGTTGGAAAATTCTGGTAGATTGGTCACCTATGCGAAAATTGAAGATTTTATGGCATAATGTAATATTGTGGAACTTTGAGGTTAGAAATTAGCCTTTTAGGTTAATTGACCACTTTAGCTCCTTAGTTGACTTGATTAATTGACCATAGTGACAATCAACTTAAGTATTATAGAGATAAAATTTGGGAAAGAGATTGACGGGTTGTCCCTAACTTGGTTTACAGGATTTGATATTTGCCATCCTCGTGAGTCCGCTATGCCAAGAAACGTCGGGAAAGGATCAGGTAGTGACTCTCTCTCTCTTATACTATGTGTAATGCTCTGTATGTGTGTGTTATCACTATTCTGTGATGAATCTTTGATGCTGCTGCGGTTACAGCTGGTGATAGCTGTCGTTTACAGCGCAAGCTGTCGTTATTGTGATTACAACGTAAGCTGTCGTGATGTTGATTACAGCAGGAGCTGTCGTATTGTGTATACAGCCGTGAGTGCTGTCGTTTGTGGTAAAAACCATGTATCTTTGAGATTGTTGCTATTTGTGATTTATGTACATGCTTTGTGTTTATGCATTGTGTGAGTGGTTTGTTACTACTGAGATTCTCTCGAATCTCATTCTTTCCTATGACTAACATTTCAGACAGGGCGTGTGGCTCAAAGGAGAAGCGGCCAACCCGGAGCAATTAGGACCCTTGGGGGTATATAGTTGAATTGGAAACGTTGGTTATGTATTTTGAACTCGGGATTACTGTATATTTTGCATTAGGAACACTACATTCGATTTTGGTTGTGTAATCCCCTAGTGTATACTTATAAACCTTCAGGTTTTTATGTATAGAACCCGGGAGTTGCCGGGGAAGCGGATATACACTCTGATATAATTGAATGTATATTAACTGCACAGGTAATTATATTCGAATATTGAAATTGAGACCAGGATGGGAAAAAGAGTTTTGAAAGTTTTGTAAAAAAATTTTACTGTGAGACAGAAAGTTTAAAACGAGGTTAAAGCATCCAATAGTCTCTAATCCGATTTAAATATGTGTTATCGAATTATAATTACGTGTTTAAAGTCAGGGGGTTACACTTGGCACCCCTTCTTTAGGCATTTCTCAACTTTAGGTATTGAGAGGAAGTTTAAATTAGCACTCACATTATTATTCTTCTATGGAATAGGATAAACTATTCTCTTGTTTCCGCAATCCAATAGCATATTATTTGTCATTAACTAATCAAAACCCCGAATAAATTCTAATTGATAGAGTGGTAAACAAATCAAGTCAACTATGAACTCATACCCCTAAACGATTATCACACAATTCAAACAAGCATCAGCAGTCATAGTCTTGACACCCATTGGCGTCGACACAACCAAGTCCAATGGTAGTTTATGAATATGTAATCCTAGGCGCTTCACATAGTCATATGCAATAAAGGAATGACTAGTACCCAAATCAAATAAAGCTTGCAGTAGTGTTATGGAAAACATATTGCCCTGATTCCTAGGCCTTAGCTCTAGTAGCTACCACTTGTATTCACTAGTAATGTCTCATGTCTACTTGTAGTTATAACAAATTAGTTACCTTGAACATGTTCTGCCAATATGCGCTCTACCATATGAGGACATGTCTATGACACTGAGGGTCTATGGTTCTCATGATCCTCAGGTCGAAGGATTTCTTACAGCCATCCTTAGATGAGGATCCTTTTCCTTTCCGCTTTTAGGAAGATTTTCCCTTACTAGGTTCACCCCGACTGCTAGTACCTTTACCTAGATATAAATCCCTCAGATTGTTCTCTGTTATCTGGCATTCTTCTAAACCTCTGTCAAATTTAATAAATTGCTGGGAGGCTAACTGTTTCTTCATTTCATGTCTCAACCCTCAGATTAACATGTCAGAACTCTCAAATTTCACCCTCCCTACCAACAATTTAGACATATGAATATGGAAGGTACGCAGAGAGTAGAGAAGAGAACTACACAGAGAATTGCAGTGGTAGAACAAAGACGGGAGTTGTTGCACATGTTAATGGCTTTATGACATCAAATTCTATGTAGATAAATGCAAGTGTCTACATTGATTGTAACTATCATATACAAACCCTTATGGGGAATTTCTATAATCATGCTTCTATTATCGGTATATTTATGCTATTTCTGTATTGATCCCCGATCCATGCATTAATATTCTGCAGCAAGTCATAATAAGAGAGGGTGTGACATGTCAAGCATTTATATCAGTTCATCCGATGCTTAAACCGTCACACTCTTTTAGAACACCTGAGAGTTTCTTTCACTCGAATCCAACACCTATTTAAATTCTTTAGTTACCTACTGAATCAACACCACTAATCATCAGTTGCAACCTTTCAAACCTCTCTAAACATTAGCTTGCTCTATATAATTCACATTATCGAGCCCTAAATCGCAAATCACATTCTTGTAAGATTATTGTGAAGTGCTATGTTCCCTTTGATTCTTTACAATGGTTCGCACTAAAGTTCCTCAAGTAACTTGAGAATCTCCTTCATCACCAATATTATCCGATTCTGTCTCTAAACTCTTCAGTAAGTCAGTGACACCGATGGGAACTTCAACCCTGACTCTGACTTTGTCTCCAACACCATCTCCTACTCCTCCTCATTCTCCTAAACAAAAGGCCGCCAAAAGGAAGGCAACCCCTATAAAGAAGAAGAATCTTAGACCAAAGGTTGTGAAGGATGTTCAACCTTTACTGAAAAATCCAAAGGGAATTTCCTTTAAAGAGCCAATGGTTACCCGGTTAAAGTCAAAAGTAGCAAAGGGTACTAGGAAGAAGGCAGCCACATAAGAACCACAAGAGTCTTCTTCAGATAGTTCATTTGATACGCAACTCCAGCAGGCAATGGAACAGTCCAAGTTGGATGCCTTGGTTGCCAATATTGCCTCCCAAATCAGTGCCTCGTCCTCACATCATGCTTTAAGATCCTCAGTCATACTGGGTCACAGTCAAGAGTACTAGCCACCTCAACCACCCATGGAAGAAGAACATGATCCTGTCCCTCTAGAAGGCTTCAATATCGGGGCATTAAAACCTATCAACAAAAAGGTATATGATACTGAATTTTCTCATCATAGTTTTTATCCTGTAATGTATGTTGATTTAGGATATCTGAATGATCGCTGTAGCCTAAACCTTAGACTATACCTAAACTTTTATCAACCATGGCTTATTGAACACCTTCCATATTCACCTTCTATTGTTAGAAATTTTTACTGTAATATGAAAGCCAAAGATATATTGTCTAAAATTAGTGAATTTACCGAAGAGGGAATTGTCACTACTGTCTGAGATCAACCTGTTATGATTACCCCTTCTATTATTAACTCTACCCTTGGGTATATCATACCTCTATCTAACCTAGACTTAGATTTCTTTGTTGAACAAGTCTTTTAGATGTTAAGACCTGGTGAAACCATTGGACTCTTGAACTTCAAGCATATAATTATATGTGACATTAACTGAGCCCTTTTCTATATTTGTTAGATATGATTTTTTATGATGTCAAATATTAAGAGCAAAATGTTTGCATAATATACTTCTCTTCTACATTGACTAACTGCTATATTTGCAAATCTTGTAGATTAGTTATACAAAGAAAGAAGAATAAAGATATTCAAAAATATATCTAGTTGCGTTATAAAGAATGATCATCCAGAGGAAAAACAAAAAGAAAGAGATTGAAGAAAGAAGAACCTTGCAAGATCTTGTGAGAACATAAAGATTCAAGCTCTTAGAAGTGATACCGAAGGTTTCTATGATCATATAAAGGTCAAAATAGGTCAATTCGGAGCCAAGATAACCCATATGGAAGTTATGGAATTTCCCTAAGGTGTTCCCTTGAGTATTGGCTCCCTGCCAAGTTTTAGAAGGAATTACTTGAGTGATGGACATGATCACTCGAGTGATGAGCATTCTGTTGTGCTCTATTTTTTGAGTAGTAGGATAAAGCTTCAATATTTTGGCCATATCTCTCTAACCATATTCTGGATTGATATGAAACTAGTTTCATATGAAACTAGACTCTAAACATATCAAACACACTGATGAACCTTTGTCGTGTGATTTCTCAAAATAAAACTAGGTTTGAAAATGTAGCGTAGTAGCTCAACTTAGGTCGTTCTTGTAAGGAGATTAATTTCCAAGGTTCTAAATAGTAAAGTGATAAAAAACCTTAAAGTTGTGAAAAATCAATTTGAGAAATTGCATTTGTAAACTAATGAAGTAAACTAAGCTAAAGCAATATTTCTGTATTTTTTGGTTTTCAAAACAAAGAAGCAAAAGGAATTGAAATTAATACTAACAACAAGATAAATTTAATTAACTAGTATAATGATAAAATGGGATTCCCTTGAGTTGAGGTTTTAGTCTTCCTTGTTTGCTAATGATATGAATTCCATAATGACTCAAGAGGATGGAACTAAGATACCACTAGCTTCATACTTGCAATAATCATTTAATTCATTCTACCGAAGCAATTAAATGAATATGACCAAATAATTTAGACTCAAGTAGATAAATAATCAACTTCTAATTTTAGCTTGTAATTACCATTACAAAGGTTCAAGGCATTCAGTTTAGTCATTTACAATCCACTTAACCAAGTTGGAATAAACAACTCAACCTACTCCTATTTTGAATTATACAAAGCTTAATTAATCAACTCCTATCTCAACCACCAAGTTTTATTCACTTGGCATAGAACAATCTAGATCACAATCACATACTTCACCAAGCCATATAATTATGAAATAGAAAGAGAGCTTAAAGGAATTTCATTGAAGTTTAGAAGCTCAAACCATTACCCAACTCAAGGAAATCACCAAGACTTAGCTACTCATTGGGGAAGAGGAAGATGCAGCTTGATGAAGGAAGAAGATATTAGCCATGGAAATCAAAGGATCACCGAACATCTTTTCAATTCTCAATTCATTATAACTGCTTCCAAATCCATTCGGCCAACTCCTCTTCAATTTCCTTTCAGCCCCTTTTCTCTTCTTTCTTATCGGTCCAGAAGCTCCCTCCTTTATTCATCTTGTGTTGCCCTTTTCACACACAGCTACCACACCTATTTCATTGTATTCGGTGCTTCTTTCCCTCACTCTCCAGCTACTACACGCCTCCCCCTTTTCTTCCTTTTCATATTTGCTGTTTTCTTTTACAACCGCCTCATACTCCTCTATTCAATTCGGTGCAGCATACACACTTTTCACACAGCCGCCAAACCCTTTCTTTATCTAAATCTATTCAGCCCATTAATTTAATTTCGGTCCATTCCATTCCTAACGTGTTGCCGCAACCTCTTCTCAAATTCGGTCAACCCTCTCTTTTATATTATGTGCTACTACCTTCTATTTAATCAATTCGTGTGGTCCTCTCCTTATTTAATTTTTCAGTTCAGTCAACTCCTCTCCTTAATATTTTGATCTAGCTGTGATTTCCACTTCTTCAACAATTTCAGCTCCCTTGCCTTTAATTCATTTTGGCTTTATCTTCCTTTCCCTTTCTCTATTCGGTCAAGCTCTCCCATTCTATTTGGCTCTTTATTTAATCAATCCCTAAGATAGCTCACAATGACATGTGAAAATTGTAATTCACAAAGCTCACGTCTCGCAAATAGCCTTTCGGATTTCACATAGCCATAAAGCTTCCACATATGCAATGAATTCATTTCCATACCCTACCCTCATCCTCTTTTACTACTGAGGAAGTACACTGTGATCATCTGAAACATTGTTAGAGACTAGAGGACTATTGGCTTTGCGATGCTGCTCCACGCAACATAAACAATTTAGTGACAACACAAACATACAAGGTATTACATATATGATAAGAGAAAGAGTTACTACCTTGTGATTTCCGGATGTGCTCTGGCACGGGTTGCTTATGAGTAGGGCAAATATCAAATTCTATATACCAGAATCAAGGATGATGAATTAATCTTTAATCCAAATTCTTACTTTCATAACACTTAAAGTTGGTTATCATTTAAACTCTTTAGGTGGCTATTAGAAACCTAAACATATGCCTAAAGTATTGGGAAAAACTTGACCAAAGATCCCCCCTTCCGGAAGTGAAATTACTAATTTTAACTGATACACTCGAGTGATGGATGACACACTCGAGTGATGAGATGACTTCTACTCGATTGAGGACAGCTCACTCATACGAGTGCTTAACAGAGAGCAATGACAAAGACAAAACAATGATCACTACACTCGAGTCCTGAACTCAACACTCGAGTGGTAGCCTCTTGTTTACCTGAGTCCTACCAAGTGAGGCACAAAAAGTGACTACCTGAGAGTAAAGGAAACCTTAAAATAGGAAGTATACTTGAGCAATAACTGTAGCACTCGAGTGACGGCATAATACTTGCCAGTGCTAACACACACTCTTGACAAATTGGCCACGAGTGTTACCCCGAGACTGGCTCATAGTGCAAAATGCACATACATTCGAGTGATGTGATGCTCACTTGAGTGAGATCCCATATCACTCGCTAGTATAGAAATGCGCTTTTGCTTCTTAGTAGGGAAATGCAACTAAAAACTGAAGGAAAGGAGAAAGTATGATGCTGCACTCGAGTGAGACCCCAGCACACTCCAGTGAGGCTCTATCAAAAGCCAAAACATAGTAGATGAAAGAATTTTCCAAATCTTAACCAATATGTCCAATGGCACCTAAAATCAACAACCAAACCTTTTACCACACAAATTGTCATAAGGAACCCATTAGAAACACCAAAAAACCAAATTTCCATCACAATGACACATTCCCCACTTCCAAGCATATTGCAATCCAAAACCACTAAATGATCAACTTTGCTTTCAAGATTTCAAACCAATTCTATTGTTCTCATAACATATGGTGACACCTATTTCACCACAATACACTGTCCATTTCATCCATTTCAAAATTTTACTAAAATCAGGGAAAAAATTCATAAATTCCAAAACTTCACCAATCATCACAAAATTTAGGTCAAAATGCAACAAATTTCTTACCTCTTCCTTTTCCTCAAGCTAGTTGATGAATTCTTCAACTTTTTTATTTCTTCAAGCATTCAAACACCTTCTTTCAAAAAAATAAAACTATAGAGATAAAGCTCTCATCACCATGAACAAGTTTAATGAAAAGAATTTCAATATTCCAAGCCAAATAGAACATTTACCTTAAGCTTTCTTCTTTCTCTTTCCTCTTTGCTTTAAATGAAAATGGTGAATGAAGAGAGAGAATGAGATGATGATGAAAAAATAGATTTTTGGCCTCCCCCATGCATGTAGGCTGACTTTGAGAGAGAGTGGAGAGAGGAAAAGAGTTGAAATATTGACCTTAATCCTATGGTCCATATAGTGACACTTGCCATGATTTTATATTATATTCTATAGGCAGACACATAAGCACACATGCATATGATTCCACCCTCTAGATCTCTTGAGAATTAATTCTAACCATTGATCTTTGAGTTACCAATGATTTTCCTTTTCAGTAACTGATCAATTGGTCGGTAACTTCCCTTTTCCCATTTTGCCCCTGATTATGGCAATTCTTACTGAATCACCACCAAACACATTTCATCATTCAATTTCATCTTAATATGCATCCTTCCTCTATTCCAATTCAATTTAGAAGTTAATCCACAATTGAACCCTAAATATAGGGTTTAGGTACTGATTGATACACATTCGGGTCACAATTCACATCATATTCTCCAAAAGTATTTATTTATTAATAATTACATCAATTTTAAAGACATTAGCTCTTAACCATAGCCCTTAACCAAATTTTAGGGTATTACAATCCGCCCCCCTGCGTAAAATAAATTTTGCCCTCAAAATTTGTCACACAACTTAAGCCATAGGCTCTAGATAACGTCTTTACATATCTGCTTCCACTTCCCAAGTTGCTTCTCTCTAAGTCATTCCCTTCTAGAACACCTTCACAAATGGAATGCTTCAATGTTTGAACCGTTGTTCTTCCCGGCCAATGATATGTTATGGCTTAACCGTATATGTAAAATTCTCTTGCAAGTCGACATCTTTATATCCAATGATGTGAGATGGATCCGGTTGGTACATCTTCAGTTGGAAAAGTGAAACACATCATGGAGCCTGTTCAAGTTTGGGAGTAGAGCTACTTGGTAAGCAACAGGCCCAATTCTCACAAGAATTTCAAAATGACCTATATATATCAGGCTCAACTTCTTTTGCTTGATAGCTCTCCTGATGCCGATGATTGGAGACACTCTCAGAAACACATGATCACCAACCTCAAACTCTAGAGGTCTTCTCCTCTTATCAGTGTAGCTTTTCTGTTGACTTTGCACTGCAAGGAGCCTCTTTCGAATAATTCGTATCTATGCTAAGGTCTGATCAACAAGTTCTGGTCCATAAAGCTTCTTCTTAGATAACTCATTCTAGAATAAGGGTGATTGGTACTTCCTCCCATACAACACTTTATACGGAGCCATGTGGATGCTCGTATGATAGCTATTGTTGTAAGCGAACTCGGCAAGTAGAAGAAAGTAGTCCCAATTCCCTTTAAAGTTGAGGACACATGCTCGCAACATATTGTAACACCCTGCCTTTAATCATGTAATTATAATTCGATATTAAATAATTAAAGTAGATTAGAGACCTTCAGATAACTTAAACTCGTTTCAATCTCCTACTTTGTGGTAGGGTTTTCACAAAATCATTCAAAATCTCTTTCCTGTTCCTGGTCTCCATTTCAAAATTCGAATATAATCACCTGTGCAGTTTATCTACATTCACGTATGACAGAGTGTAAAACCAATTCCCCGGCAACTCCCGGATTCTATACATATATAACCTGAGGTTTAAGTATCCACTAGGGGATTACATCCAAAATCGAATATACTATTCATATTTCAGATTATACAGTAATCCCGAATTCAAAAGAAATAACCAACATTTCCAAAATCAACTATATACCCCCAAGGGTCCTAATTGCTTCGGGTTGGCCGCCTCTCCTTTGAGCCACACGCCCTGTCTGAAATGTTAGTTATAGGAAAGAATGAGATTCGAGAGAATCTCAGTAGTAACAAACCACTCATACAATGTATAAATACCAAGCATGTATATAAATCACAACCAGCAACAACAGCAACATCAATCTCAAAGATACATGGTTTTCACCACAAACGACAGCACTCACGGCTGTATACACAATACGACAGCTTACGCTGTAATCTTCATCACGACAGCTTACGCTGTAATCACAATAACGACAGCTTGCGCTGTAAACGACAGCTTGCGCTGTAAACGACAGCTTGCGCTGTAAACGACAGCTATCACCAGCTGTAACCGCAACAGCATTAAAGAAATCATCACAGAACCATGATAACACACACATACAAAGCATTACACACAGTATAAGAGAGAGAGAGTCACTACCTTGTCCTTTCCTGACGTCCTTCAGCGCAGTTGGCTCACGAGGGCGGCAAATATCGAATCCTACAATTCCAAATGCACCATTTAGATACTTCCATAGTGTTACTTGGGGTTATATGAGTCTATAATGAAAATTTACAAAAATACCCCCGGGGACCCGGCCCGGGCCCGCCGTACCCGGTCCGGCTGTACTTTTCTTGAAATTTTGACATGGGCTATCCTGACATATTTTCGCCCAAGGAATCCATTTCCGGACTCGGAATTATCAAATTCAATGTCAAATTACGAAATTGCCCTTGGCAGCCCTACTTTTAAGGTTTTAGGGGTGCTTCCGTAATTATGCTTTCTCGGCCTTTTTTGAAAAAGTGCCCAACTGTAACCCCACCTAATTTTTGCCCTTGAACTCAATGGAACCATCAAATCATTGAAAATCCAACCCTAAGACCCATTTCTAGAGGTGGCCAAAATTTATGAGTTCTCCGGGGAAAATCGGGGTTTTACGATTTCGGCTCCGTAAACGCGTTCCTTTCTACTCCTAACCACTTTATTAACCATTACATTAGGTTACAACTAACATTAAGACCCAATTTGGGCAGCATAACCCCTAGGCCATATCATTTCCAAATTTTAAAACCAATGGCAATCCGGTGAAATTTCACCGATTAAATTGCCCACAGCCTTCAGAATAAGCAATATACGAAAGTTTGGAAGTTACCTCAAGCTCCCACAAGCTTTTCCCAAATATTGCTGAAAACCCTAAGTGCTCAACAACAGATTTTGAGCTTCCAAACCTTAAAGAACAAAGAGGAGTAGCTTAGGATCGGAGTTTTACGCGTTAGGAGCTAAATCGTCGGAGAAATCGGCTTACCTTGTGATTTTTCTTCTCCTTTCTCTCTCTACAAACCTCAACGTTCTCACTCCTCATTCAGCTGCTGTGTGCGACAGAAATGAGCTGAGGAAGATGATAACATATGTAATTCCATGCTGACATCATCTTTTAATGAGATGATGTCATAATTCCCATTTTCGGATTTTCTGGCAGATTTTCTGCCCAAACTTTGAAAAATCATAACTAATTCTAGAAAAATTGAAATGAGGTGATTCCAAAGCCAAATGAAAGGTATTTAAGTCCTCTTTATAGGAAAAATATGGACCATTATTAGAAATCACCACAAAATTCCAGAATTACATAAATTTCATCACTGCCCCAGAACAGAGTCCATTTTCGACCTCAACCTTTGGACAGTCATATCTCCCAGTTCCCAAAACGAAATGGCACAAATTATATGTCCATTTTGAAGCTTGGGATGTTATCTTTAAGACTGGAAAGTTTCATAATTTTATGACATCATTTGCTTAGTCAAAACATCCACACGAGAAGACTGCCCAGAATAGAATTTCACTGGACAGAATTTTAGATTTTGCATCTTTGCTTCCATTGGTTCCATTTTCATACCAAACATCATTCCCACATAAATTTTCACAAGGAATCCATTGGAATCATTAAAATATCCAAATTTCCATCACACATTCTTCAAAAGTGTTTATTCAACAATAATTACATCCACTTTTGAAGTCATTAGCCCTTCATCACTTTTTGGGATATTACACATATCCTCTAGTGTTTGAATATTCCTTTTCGACTATCCATCAGTTTAAGGATTATAGGCCATACTAAATCTCAGCTGAGTACCCAGTGCCTCATGTTAGGCCCTCCAAAATCTCGAAGTGAATCAGGGTTGCTAATTTGTCCGAAGAATAACTAGAATTGATCGGTATAAAGTGTGCCAACTTCGTTAATCGGTTAACAATCACCCAGATCACATCATAGTTCTTGATCCTAGGCAATCCTATAACAAGGTCCATAGTCACACTTTCCTATTTCTATTATGAAATCTCAAGACTTCGCAACAATCGCGGTGGCCTCTAATACTCAATCTTCACCTTCTGGCAAGTAAGATACCGCACCACGTATTTAGTCACACTTCACTTCAATTCCGGCCACCAATACACAGATTTAAAATTATGATACATTTTGGTCATTTCGAGGTAAAGAGTATACCGGCTCTTATATGCCTCATCTAAGATATTTTGCCTTAATTCCACCTTAAGTGGAACAAAAATTATCTTTTTATAATGAACCAATCCACTAAGAGACAAATCATAGTCCTGAGCTTCTCCCAATTTGATTCTAGGCTAAATAAACTGTACCCGATCATCTTGCCTTTGAGCTTCCTCAATTTCAGCTCTCAAATCACTTTCCCCTTGGGAAACTTGAAATTCGCACAGATGATCTGGTTTGACAAATTCAAATCTTGAAAATCTTCTATTAACCTCTTCTCTTATATTATCATTGCTACTACAAGGACCGTCTTTCGACTAAGAGCATCCTCTACTACATTTGCCTTACCCAGATGATATTTCATTTCTAGGTTGTAGTCTTTCAGTAACATCATCCAATGACACTGTCTCATATTCAATTCTTTTTTATCACACAAATACTTGAGACTTTGTAGTCGTAGTATAGTTCTACCATCACACCATACAAATAATGCCACTATATTTTCAATGCAAACACAATTACCGCAAGCTCAAGATCATGGGTGGGATAATTCATTTCATGAGGCTTAAGTTGTCGGGAGGCATAGGCCACCACACGTCCCTGCTATATTAGGACACACCCTAATCCCTGCTTACTCGCATCACTATACATAATATAAGTCAAGCTGGGATCAGGTCTAATTAACACAGGTG
Organism: Inga leiocalycina; assembly: GCA_963242795.1. Lineage (NCBI taxonomy): Eukaryota > Viridiplantae > Streptophyta > Magnoliopsida > Fabales > Fabaceae > Inga > Inga leiocalycina. Next base: position 26,081,723 of record OY725327.1, read on the forward strand.
CCGTACTCAACCTCTCCTTTAGCTCCACAAAACTATTTTCACATTGCTCATCCCACCTAAATACCTGATCCTTTCTTATGAGCTTGGTCATCGACAAGGCAATGTGAGAGAAATTCTGGATGAATCTCCAGTTGTAACTAGCAAGACCCAGAAAATTGCGTATCTCAGTAATAGTTTCTGGCCTATTCCAGTCCAGTACTGCTTCCACTTTACTGGGATCCAGTGAGACCCCTTCTTGTGAGATAACATGGCCTAAGAATTTTAGTTCTGGCAGTGAAAACTCACATTTTCTCAACTTGGCATAGAGTTACTTCTAACATAATATCTTTAATATAATTCTCAAATGATGCTCATGATCTTCTCTACTTTTCGAGTATATCAAAATATCATCAAATAACACCTCAATGAATTGATCCAAATACTATCGAAAGACACGATTCATGTAATCCATGAATACTGCAGGTGCATTGGTTAGCCTGAAGGGCATCACCAGAAACTCATAATGCCCATATCTCGTTCTGAAAGCAGTCTTCGATACATCTTTTGCTTTCACACGTAGCTGATGATAACCTGACCTTAGATCAATTTTTGAAAACACACACGAACCAGATAGTTGATCTAAAAGGTTATTTATTCTTGGGAGAGAGTAATTGTTCTTGATGGTAGTCTTGTTCAATTCTTTATAATCAACACATAAACATAGACTCCCGTCTTTCTTTTTGACAAATAACACTGGAGCTCCCTATGGCAACACTCTGGGTGTAATAAACCTTTTTTCAAGCAAGTCTTCAATATGCTTCTTTAACCTTGCCATTTCTTTTGAAGCTATATGGTATAGGGCCTTTGATATAGAACTAGCTCCAAGGATAATCTCAATTAGGAATTGAACTTCCCTTTTTAGAGGGAATCTACTAAGATCTTCCAGAAACACCTCAGGGAATTCATTTACCATGGGTATACTACTCAGAGTTTCTTCTGTCTCTCCTTGCATGGAAAATAACACCATATACCCTTGGCAAACCTTCTCCAAATGCTTCTCAGCTTTGGCCGTTAAAAGGAAATTCAAACTGATGTCCATATCATCAACATTTTGCGAAGCAGGATACACTATCCTCTTATTGCCACAATCAAGTAGCACATTATTTGTCATCAACCACAAAACCTAATTTAACTTCTAATTGGTAGAGCGGTAGACAAATCAAATATAGGGTGGAATAAGGCCCTTCAATATTTATGACACAGTTTAGACAGGCTTTAGTAGTCATAACCTTGGTACCCATCGGCGTTGACACCACCAAATCAAATGGCAACTTATGCATATGTAATCCTATGGGTCTCATGCAATCATAAGCAATGAAAGAGTAACTTGCACCTGAATTAAATAGAGCTTGTAGCAAATTACCATTAAGTAGGACTTTACCTTGGATCAGATTAGGGGGCTTCCGGGCTTCCTCATAGGTCATGGCCAACACCCTGCCTTGAGTCCTCTGTCTCTGCTTCGCCTGTGGCTACTTACAATCTCTAGAAATGTTCCCCAATTGTTTACAGTTGAAATAGATTATTTGACACTTATAAGTTTTACCATAACACGGGTTACCACAATAGGGGCAAAACCTCTCCGCCAAGGATTTTTGAGGCTCATAGTTTCCAGACTGGTAGGGGCTTTTACTATTACCCTTAGAAATGAGAATCCCAGACCTTTCTGCTTATGGGAAGCATTACCCTTACTGGGCTCACTGCGGCTACCGGTAACCATAGATTATTCTCGGTGATTCTACATTCCTCTACTGCTTTATTGAACTCAGTGAACTAGTGGATGGCTAATCTCTTTCTCAACTCTAAGATCAACCCATGAATAAGCATATCTGATTTCCATTCCTCATCATCTATACGTTGCAGATAAGATGAATACCTGGCCATCCGGATAAAATGGGACAGATAGTTCTCAAAGGTCTTCGTATCACCTACTTGATTGATAAAAATTCAAGTTTCTTCTTGAGCCGTATTGATTTGGGAAAGTATTTTTCGTTGAACTATTTATGGAACAATTCCTAGCTCAATGGCACATTTTGATTTCATATTGTTAGGCGTGCCTTCACCTCCGTTGGGCACTCAAGCCCTTTAAATATTTTCTCTAGTTGGTTCAACCAGTCTTTGGCTGCATGGGGATTAAACCTCCCCCTAAACACTGAAGGTAGGCATATCCAGAACTTTGAGACCCAGTATTGTAGATTTCTTTCTTCTCTAACTAGAACCCTGTGTGATTATTGGTTTAGTTTGGTATAAGGAGGTGACTCTAGTGATCGTGCTGATCCTTCTACAATTTCTTCTGGTTGTGTCACTTCTTGGGTCTCTTCCTGGGTAGACTAGACCCAGCTCTTAATTCATTTGGCTCTCTCTTCTCTGAGCTCTTCCCTCAACTTGTTAATCATATCTCTTTGCTCTCTAATCAGACCCATCACTTCCCGTATAGGATCTAGTGGATTATCATTAACCACTTCCACCTCAGGGTTTACACGGTTGACTTTCAGGTGAGACATTATATCTTTCAATTCTATAACGATTCATCATGTCAGAATGACAAATAATGTATACACATAGTCCACAAATCTCATATATATATTCTTAATAGCAGAACATACATGTGTATACACAGCGAACAAACAGAAGTCATCTTCTTTCCCTACAAACAGAACTAAGGGAGCCATCCTAACAAACTCTACCCTTACCAGGAACCACAGCTCTGATACCATAATTACAGCTCCTTTCGTTATAATTAGTAATTATGATTCAAAAATGCGTAATTAAATGAATTAGAGACCAACAGATAATCACAACTCATTTTACATCCCATTTTTTAGATAGAGTTTTCACTAATTCCTTTCATAATCCAATTAACATGGTCTCATATCCAACTTTCAAATATAACTACTCAGTGCAGTTAAAAAACATTTATCCATATCAGAATGTACAATAAAAGTCTCGGCAACCCTCGGGTTCCATATATTAACTAAAGGGCTTCTAGGGTGCATTCGCCTATTTACAGATTCTTATATAGAGGAGTACACAATATCATTCTAAAAATTTACATTCCATGTATAAATAGAGTAATCCGAATCAAAATTCGATAACACCACAACAAAGATTACATCCCTACAAAAGTCCTACCCGCCATTGTTATCTGCTTCCCCTTAGAACTACTTGCCCTGTCTGAAGGTTAGTCAATAGAAAGAATGAGATTCAAGAGAATTCCAATATTAACAAATCACTCATACCACATATAATCACATAGCATGCAAGTAAATCATCAAGAAATACCAATACAGCATACGCAAGCTGTCATATATACATATTGCCTTCCCGGCATTCACATTTATAATAGTATATCAGCGACAAAAGTAAAGAAGACCAGCATCACTCCCTAGGATGGCTCACGCAGACATGCGTACACTGTAATTCACATAGGCTCATGGTGCACAAATAACCTTTCGGCTTTCACATAGCCTTATGGCTTCCACATATGCAACGAATTCATTTCCACACCCTACCCTCATCCTCTTTCACTGCCAAGAATGCACACTGTGATCACCCAATCTGTTGTAAGTTAGTGGAGGACTATTGGCATGCTGATGCAGCTCTACGCAACATAGACAATTTAATGATATCACAAAATACAATGTATTACATATAGTATAAGAGAAAGTGTCACTACCTTGTTCTTTTCGGATGTGTTATGGCACGGGCTGCTAACAAGTAGGGTAAATATCAAATCCTATATACCAAAATCAAGGATGACGGAATAATATTTATTCTAAATTTTTAACTCTTAAAGTTGGTTATCATTTGAACTCTTTAGGTAGCTACTAAAAGCCTAAACACATACCTAAAGGGTTGGGGAAAATTGGAATAATGGCCCCACATTCAGAAATGAAATTACTAATTTTAACTTATACACTCGAGTAATAGATGACGTACTCGAGTGAGGATGGCTCACTCGTGCAAGGCCTTGACAGAGAGCAATGACATAGACAAAAAATGATCACTGTACTTGTGTCTTGAACTTAATACTCGAGTGGTAGCTTTATGCTTACTCAAGTCCTACCAGTGAGGCACAGAAAGTGACTACCCGAGAGTAAAAGGAAATGTTAAAATAGGAAGTGTACTCGAGCAACAACTCTAGCACTCGAGTGACGGCATAATACTTGCTAGTGCTAACACACACTCTTGACAAATGGGTCGGGAGTGTTACCCCAAGACGTAGCTCATAGTGCAAAATTCACACACACTCGAATGATGTGAGGCGCACTCAAGTGAGGCCCCATACTCCCTAGTAAAGAAATGTACTCTTGCTTTTTAATAAGGAAATACAACTTAAAACTAAAGGAAAAGAGAAAGTATGATGCTGTACTTGAGTGAGACCCTAATGAACATGAGTGAGGCTCTATTAGAAGTCAAAATACAGCAGATGACAAGATTTTCCAAATCTTAAACAATGTGTCCAATGGACCCTAAAATCACAACCAAACCTTTTACCACACAAATTTTCATAAGGAACTTATTGGAAACACCACAAAATCAAATTTCCATTGCAATGATACATTACCCACTTCCAAGCACATTGCAGTCTAAATCTACTAAATGATCAACTTTGCTTTCAAGGTTTCAAACCAATTCTATTGTTCTCATGACACATTGTGACACATATTCCACCACAATACACTATCCAATTCATCCATTTCAAAATTATACTAAAATCAGGGTAAAATTCATAAATTCCAAAACTTAACCAATGATCACAAAACTTATGTCAAAATGCAACAAATTTCTTACCTTTTCCTCAAGCTAGTTGATGAATTCTTCAACTTTCTAATTTCTTCAAGCATTCAGACAACTTCTTTCAAAAAACTAAAACTATAGAGATAAAGCTCTTATCACCATGAACAAGAATAATGAAGAGACTTTCAATATTCCAAGCCAAATAGAACACTTATCTTAAGCTTTCTTCTTTCTCTTTCCTCCTTTCTTTGAACGAAAATGGATAATAAAGACAGAGAATGAGATGATGATGATGAAACAGATTTTTGGCCTCCCCATGCATGTAAGCCGACTTTGAGGAAGAGTGGAGAGAGGAAAAGAGTTGAAATATTGACCTTGATCCCATGGTCCATATGGTGACACTTGCCATGATCTTATATCCTCTTCTATGGGCACACACATAAGCACACATGCATATGATTCCGCCCTCTAGATCTCTTGTCAATGAATCTTAACCATCGATCTTTGAGTTACTAATAAGTTTCATCTTCAGTAACTGACCAATTGGTCAGTAATTTCTCTTTTCCTATTTTCCCCTGATTATGGCAATTCTTACTAAATCACCACCAAACCCATTTCATCATTCCATTTCATCTTAATATGCGCCTCCCTTTATTCTAATTTAATTTAGACGTTAATCCATAATTGAAATTAAATACAATGTTTAGGCAATAATTACTACACATTCGGGTCACAATTCACATCACATTCTCCAAAAGTGTTTATTTATTAATAACTACATCACTTTTGAAGTTATTAGCCCTTAACCACATTATAGGGTATTACATACATGCTTCCAGATGATAATGTGTTTTCTTATCGATACTATAATGCTAAGACCATAAACTCACAAGTTTTCTTGCATTATTACCTTTTCTGTGCAAAGTTTATAGAATTTGAGTAAAATAAGTAACCTTTGTGATTTCAATGATAGGGCTATGCAGGCATTCTTATACATTGCTTGTGGTAAGCATGTTCGTGACTTAAAAGGCCCTACATGGATCTTGCCAAAGGTTAGCATATATTGGTTTGTTTTAAGAACAAATTCAATAAACCATTCTTTTATATTTGTTTTAATGATATCATTATCTTTTTTAGAGTTGTAGGCAACCAATGGGGTCCAACTTATGTGGTTTTTACGTTTTGAGACACATTTACAATATTATCACTCTAGGCATGACTGATTTTACTAACAAGGTATATGTTTATTTTAGAAATTTTGTATTACTTTATTGTTTTTAAGTTACTAGGTTAATGTTTTGTCTGGCTTTGGTGTTACAGATGTTTGACCATATTGATCCCTTTCTTGAAGATGATATTGATTTCATCCGTAAATGTTATATTGAATTCATCTATGAGCTTTTACAAAAGTAGTGAGTTTTTTCCAATGTTACATTGTATATTGTTCTCATTCGTATTGCTTTTGCTGTATGGATTTCTAACTAGATTTATGTATCTGTGTAGGACAATTTTTGGGATATGGGTAATGTAATATCCCAATTTTCGATTAAGGGTTAAAGACTCCAAAAGTAAATGTGATTATTGTTAAACTGACATTTTTCAAGAATATGATATAAGTTTTAATCTGAATGTGTTACGATCAGTGCCCAAACCTTATATTTAAGCTTAATTGTGTGACAAAGCTTTAAATGCATTGAAGAGGTGGGAAGGGAGCACGATTGGTGTGATGGAATTAGAAAAATGTGTTGATGATAATTTTAGACCAATTACCATAATCAGGGGCAAAATAGGAAAGTTACCGGCCAGTTGGTCAGTTACCGAAGAGGAGACCCCTTGGTAACTTGAAGATCAATGGTTAGGATTGATTTGTCTAAGTGATCAAAGGGTGGAATCTCATGTGTGTGTGCTTATGTGAGCTCATATAGATGAAACAAGATTGTAAAAATTGGCATCTTGTGGGCTTTGGATTTGGGTCAAAGGTTTAAACTCTTCCCTCTCCCCTCTCTTCTCTCTTATGTTGGCCAAAGGGCCTCTTTTGCATAAAAATCTGATCTTATTCTCTCTCTCTAAGTACCATGTTCGTCTATGGTTAAGGGAAGAGAAAGAAATGGAAAGGTGATTTTTTGACTTGGTAGATGATCTCTTTAGCTTAAACACTCTTCTTTAATATTGTTTATAATGATGAGAGTTTCATTGCTATGGTTTTATATTTTTGAAAGGAGGTGTTTGAGTGCTTGGGGAAATTAGAAAGATGAAGAATCAAAAAACAAGTTTGAGGAAGAGGAAGAGGTGAGTAAGAGCTTCCTTTTGATCTATTATTTGTGACTTTTCGTTTAGTTTTGATGCCACTGGGATTGATTTGGAAAATTGAAAGCAAAAGTGTTTGAATTGGGTAATGTGTGTAATAAGTGTAACCAATCTACGAAAATGTCATTGTAATGTGATTTTGGGTGTTTTGAGGTTCTAATGGGTTCTTTGTGTGAAATTATGTAGAAGTAGCTTTGGGTTAGAGTTTTAAGACCATTAGGAACATATGTTGAAAGTTAGGCAAAATTCTGTCATCTACTACGTTTTGACTTGTGATAGAGCCTTACTCGAGTGACCAGGGGTCTCACTCGAGTGCATCATCATGTTTTCTCTTTTCCCTTCAATTTACGGTTGCACTTTCATGCCAAAAAATGAGAGTGCATTCCCTTACCTGGGAGTGAAGTGGGTTATCACTCGAGTGTGGGGTGTCTTACTCAAGTGCATATATATTTTGGCACTAATGGACGCTTCTCGAGTATGCACTCGCAGCCATTTGTCTAGAGTATACATTGGCACTCATTAGTTTTAAGCTGTCACTTGAGTGCTCAAGGTTGTTACTCTAGTACACTCTCTATTTCAAGGTTTCCTTTACTCTTGGGTGGTCACTTTCTATGCTTCACTTTGTGAGACTCAAGTGAGTGTGAGGCTATCACTCGAGTGTTGAAGTTAATGCTAAAGTACAATGATCACTTTCTATCTCTATTGTTGCTCTTTGTCAAGCACTTCCATAAGTGAGCTATCCTTACTCAAGTGCAAGCCATCTACCACTCAAGTGCATCATCCATCACTCGAGTGCATAAGCTAAAAATTAGTGTTTTCTTTTTTGAGAGAGGGTTTTAATCAATTTTTTCCCAATCCTTTAGACATGTGTTTGGGCTTTGAGTAGCCACCTAAAGGTCATGAATAATAACCAACTTTAAGTGTTATAAAAGTGAAAATTTAGAATAAAGAATAACCCTATGTCCTTTATTGTTAGTTTATAGGGTTTGGTATTCGCCCTGATCGTGAGTGGCTAGTGCCGAAGCACACGTGGAAAGAACAAGGGTAGGGAACTTACCTGTCCTGCATGTATATGATATTTATGTTGGTATATTGATGCATGTTGTTGCTTTGAATGATTACGTGTAATATATATGAATGTTTGAAGCTATGTTTTTGTGTATACTATGGCCATAAGTATGTTGTTTAAAGCATTGAGCTTGTAGATATGTCATTGTGTGAGCATGAGTTATGTAATGCAAGCATGTCATGCATTAAACATATACCATACATGCATATTAGTATTATTTTCCTAGTGAGATTCTCTTGAGTCTCACCCTCCCCTACCAATAATTTAGACAGGGCAAGTGGCTCGAGAAAGGGTCAAGCCACCAGAGGCGGTGAAGACTCCTTATGGATATTTTAAGACCTGTTGTAGCTACAACCGATATTGAAACTAATAGAGTTTTTAGACCGGCTAAAGCAAGACATAATCCATAACTGGTCTAAAAAGTCATTTTTGCACTAGTGTTGGTTGTGGCGATGGGACAACTAAAAGGAAACCTTTAAAAGTTTTATGGTATCTTCCAATAATATCACGTTTTAAGCATTTGTTTGTGAGTACAATAAAAGTGAAGAAGTTGATATGGCATTCTGATGAGAGAATATCTAATGGAAAATATCTTCGGTACCTGGCTTACTTTCCACAATGGAAGAAAATAGATAAAATGTTTTCTCAATTTGCCAACGAGCTGAGAAACCTTCGGATTGGGCTTTATACAGATGGCATCAATCTGTATTGAACTCTTACTAGCACACATAGTGTGTGGCCATTCTCCTTGTAATATACAACTTGCCTCCATGGCTATGTATAAAACGCACGTATGTGATACTTTCTATGATGATTTTTGGACCAAAATAGGAAGGGAATGATATTGATATCTACTTGGCTCATTTGATTGAGGACTTGAAGAAGTTATAGGAAGAAGGCGTCGATATGTTTGAGGTATATAAGATGGAGTCCTTTAAGTGACGTGCATTGATTTGGGCTATTTAGGTTAAAGAAAAGTTTGAATTTTTATGATAATTGGAAGTTCGTTCCCCAAAAAATGAAAGACTTGATTTGGTAAAAACTTATGGTATATAAGTTTTGATACATCTATATTTATAGCTTTATTCCAATTGCTCCAAATATAATTATCTTATGTTTTACCTTGCAGCAAACATACCATATCCCTGACATTGTGACAATGTACAATCAATGGATGAAGGAGCTTCATCTATATTGGAAAGATTTCAAGAACAAGCTTACAAAAAAGTACATTCAAGGGGAACTAAGGGGTTAGGATCCATGTCAACATTATTCTTATTTGTCTCCAAAGAACTGGAGGTTCTTTATGGCATCACAGGAAGATCCTTACTTTTTGGTAAAATTTCTTTCATCATAGTATAAACCTTTTTATTTGAATATACTAAACATCATTGATTCTATTTTCATTGTTTCCTTTCATAATAAGTAAGTGTAGCAAATGTATAACGGCAAGCAGTAAATAAGTATCAGTATTGAATGTCTCGTGGTGGTTATCGGAAGCTTAAGCGGAGGATGATGGAAGAAGAGTTAGAGAAAATGAAGGAAGCAACCAAATCAAATCCTAGTGTTGTTGTCTAGGCCCCAGCTCCTCCTCCATATCACAAACAATGGAAAGTAAAGAGGATTAAGGGTGAGAAGTTTATAAATGTAGATGTTGTTGAGGTTTCTGCGAGAATTGTAAGTAGTTAAAGAATAAGTACAAATTTTTTTTAATATTGGGAGTACTTAATTTTTATTTACAATAAATTGTATGCTACAAAATGAACTGGAAGATCCACTAGTACAAAAAAGGTGATTTAGACCGGCACATTTAAACTGGTTGTAGTAAATGAGGTTTAAAAGAAATGCGCGGTGGCATTTACGTAATGATAAAGAATTTGGGAGACCGGTTATTATAATAACCAGTTTAAAAAAATACAATTTAGACTGGTTGCACACTAACCGGTCTAAAAAGATTAATTTTTAGACCGGTTATTATAATAACCGGTCTAAAAAGTAATCTTTTTAAGACTGGTTGCTAGAGAACCGGTCTAAAATGAAGCTTTTTAAGACCGGTTCTCTAACAAACGGTTTTAAAATTAATCTTGTTAAGACCGGTTGCTAGAGAACCGGTCTAAAATGAAGCTTTTTAAGACCGGTTCTCTAACAACCGGTCTTAAAAGGTGATTTTAAGACCGGTTGTTAGACAACCGGTCTTAAAAATCTTCATTTTAGACCGGTTAGTCTACTTAACCGGTCTTAAAAAGTTCCCCAAATATTTCCCCCCACCCCTGCCCGCGCGCCCTCTCCATTTCTGAAATTTTTCATCCCAATCATTTCTCTTCTCAGTGCTCAACTCCCCCTTACCTGATCTAATTGGAACAATCGAATCCGGCCGGTCGCTGCTAATTGTTGTCGCTGTTGGGTAGCCGATTGTTGTCGCTGTTGGGTCACCGTCTTCGTTTGCTCCTGGTTTTTGAGCTCTGTCCGTCATTCACTGCTGCGACTGAAGGAGGTCTTCGTCTTCATCGTCTTGTTTGAGGTATGCTTCCTCGTCCTCGAACTATATTTACCCCTAAAAAAATACTTGCCACTGTTGTTTATTTTTATATTTTTTCAACTCTCCAGAAATATCACATATTATAATGGAATTTCAATTATGTCTAGGAGTAAGTAAATAAATTCTGATATTGTAAATGTAAATATATAATGGCTTCTCAAACTTTTTATAGCCAGGGAAAAGAATTGGATGAACCAGCAAAAATTAACCGTTCTATCCGTCTTTTCTATTTGTGTATAAAAAAAATGATGATATGATATGATGGTGGGATGAAAAGAATAATCTATATTACTTGTGATTTAAGCAAATCTGGTCAGAGTAGTATTAGATCCATATACATTAAATACAAGCGACAGAAGAAATTTAGATGACAGAAAAACAAATGAATGGCTCAACTTGTTATATACGAGCTTAATTAATCATTAAGCAATTTAATGATTAGTTTGTAACTTTGTATGTATAGCGGCACGCACAGTACAGTACACATGTATCACTATATGTTATGTCATTTTCCTGATTCAAATAAAGTGTCTAAGGATGATTTTGATTGACGTTAACCTTAACTTATTCCAAGAAGGGATTACTATTGACTAAACTTGATTGTTATGTATTAATAACCTAATTAGGGCAAGCCACGTTAATAGACAGAGGTTACCTAAGAGTTAAAGGAATTGGGCCCTTTGATGTGCTCAAGAAACGGTGAAACTGGAAAACAGAGTTTGGTTGTTGCAGTACAGTTTTCTGCTGTTGAAATCCAGAAAGATAGGTAGAAAATTGAAGCATAGATATATATATATATAATTTGAAGGCCATGAGAAGAACTCAGTGCTCGTTTGGCTAACGAGTCTGCCATACTATTGTCGTCTCTATCAATATATTGGAACTCTACATTCCAGCTTCGTTCCAACATTGCTTTAATCTCTGTAAGCAGCTGCCATTTTTCATGCATATCTGGGATCTCATTTTAAAGTAGGTCGATAACCTCGTAAGAGTCGCACCTAATCAACACTTCTCTGAACCCCCCATCCCAAACTCTTTTCATGCCCATAAGGCAACCCCAAATTTCAGCACTCTGAGGATTACCGGTACTGAGCCTCAACATAAATCCCTCCACTTATAGTTCTTTTTGCTTTGTTTAACTAGTTACCTTCTATTGGTTTCTAACGGTATTGCTTGGATATTATTAGTCGAAGGACCAAAGTCACCCTAAAAAATATATCCAGGGACAAACAATATAATAATGGATCTAGCGTGTGCAGGCGTTAGACATTAAAAGAATATATATCCAAGTCACTTTCTCTGACAAACGCGCATTCTTTCCTTCCTCTTTCCACCTCCATTCCTCATTCCCTCACTCCTTCTCCATTCCACTTTCCCTCATTCCATTTTTTCCTCACACGCTACTCTAAATCACGATATTCTTTGTTTACTTCTAGTTACACTATGTACTTGGGTGTAATGATTGCATGCTCTCATCATTCTCCTACCTTTTCCAGGGAAAAAGTACAAAACAAAAAAAAGGTGTTGGAATATATGGATCGTAGTTGGATACAAGCTAAACGGACGAGTGTTGAATATGATGTTGGGGTCAAGGGTTTTTTAAACTTTGCAAAAAGAAATGCCGATGATGATAGTGGGATGTTTTATTGCCCTTGTGTAACATGTTTGAATGAGAAGCGATTAAGTGCTGCAGATATATATATACATTTAATTTGTGAAGGGTTTTATAAGATGTATGTAGTATGGGTATGGCATGGTGAACAATTAGAAATGCCAAGTGCATCTCAACAGGGGGAAGTGACTTGTGATGATAATGACACAGATATGGATGATCGGATAGAGGACATTATTCGTGATGTAGGAGAAGAGGCTTTTGAACAAACACATGCATATGGTAATATGTGCAGTGATGCTGAGAAGCCATTGTACCCGGGGTGTAAAAAAACCAATTGCTGAATGCTGTATTGAAATTGGTAAGCTTGAAAGCACGGCATGGATGGAGCGACAAGAGTTTTTCAGAAACGCTTGAGGCCTTTAAAGATATGCTTCCTGATGATAATATGTTGCCTTGTCGATACTATGATGCTAAGAAAATACTGTGTCCACTAGGGATGAAGTATAAAAAGATCCATGCTTGCCCTAATGATTGCATATTGTATAGAAAAGATCATGAAGAGAAGGAGCAATGTCCGATATGTGAAACTCCGAGGTATAAATCAAATAAGGGCCCCGCAAAAGTGTTGTGGTATCTTCCAATCATTCCAAGGTCTAAGCGCCTGTTTGCTAATGAAATTGATGCCAAAAATTTGAGATGGCATGCAGATGAGCGGATTTCTGATGGAAAGCTGTGACATCCAGCTGATTATTCTCAATGGAAAAAAATTGATCAATTATTTCCTACCTTCGGTGAAGAACCTAGGAATCTCAGGCTTGGGCTTAGCACAGATGGTACGAATCCTTATGGTAGCCTAAGCAGTATGCATAGTTCATGGCCTGTTCTGTTGGCAATTTACAACTTATCTCTTTTGTTATGTATGAAACGAAAGAACATTATGTTGTCTATGTTGATTTCGGGACCAAAGCAACCCGGAAATGACATAGATGTTTACCTAGAACCCTTGATAGAAAACTTGAAAGAGTTGTGGGATAAAGGTGTCGATGTTTTTTATGTGAACAAGAAGGAGACTTTTAATATGCGAGCAATGATCTTTTGTACTATAAATGACTTCCTTGCATATGGGAACTTGTCAGGATATAGCGTTAAAGGCCATAAAGCTTGTCCGATATGTGAAGAAGGCACATGCTACCATCAACTTCAACATGGAAGAAAGACGGTTTATCTTGGGCATAGGCGATTTCTAAGACGAAGCCACCCTTATCGTAGATTAAAAAATGCTTTTTTCGGTGGCCAAGAGTTTGAAGATGCTCCAGAGGCATTGACTGGGGAGAAAATTTATGAAAAGGTGAAAAATATCAATACTATGTTTGGTAAGTCATCAAAGAGTAGAAATGAGAAAAATATATGGAAAAAAAGGTCCGTCTTCTTCGATCTTCCATATTGGCGCAATCTTGACGTCAAACACTGTATTGATTTCATGCATGTGGAGAAGAACATATGTGATAGTATTGTTGGGACACTGCTCAACATACAAGGAAGTTCTAAGGATGGCGTGAAGGCAAGATTAGACTTGCAAGAAATGGGAATACGAGAAGATTTACATCCAAGGCCATATGGTAATAGAACTTTTTGTCCTCCAGCTGCTCATACTTTGTCTAAGGTTGAGAAAAGAAGCTTTTGTGAGTGTTTACATGGCGCTAAAGTTCCCTCAGGGTATTTTTCAAATTTTAAAAAGCTTGTATCGATGAAAGACTTGAAGTTAATAGGGCTAAAGTCTCATGATTGTCATGTCTTAATGCAACAACTACTCCCAGTAGCTATTCAAGGCATTGCCGAGTATGATCTTCAACACATATTGACTAGACTTTGTTTCTTCTTCAATGCCATTTGTTGTAAAGTCATTGACACGGAAAGATTGGAGGAATTGGAAAATGAAGGATATACGATCTTATGCTAGCTTAAGAAGCTTTTTCTTCCTTCCTTTTTTGATATCATGGTACACTTGATTGTTCATCTAGTGAGAGAGATAAAGTTGTGTGGCCCTATCTATTTCCGGTGGATGTACCCAATCGAAAGAACTATGAAAATACTAAAAGGGTATGTGAAGAACCACAATCGGCCTGAAGCATCTATTGTTCAAAAATATGTTTCTAAAGAAGCTATGGAATTTTGTCAACATTATTTGTCAAATGTACGACATATTGGCCTTCCTAAACGTCATGATCAAGAAGGGGGTAGACGCGGGGCAACAGTAAAGAGCATAGATGCTGATGACTTGCAACAAGTCCACTTGTACATCTTGAACAATGTTGATGAAGTTCAATATTACATGAATGCCCATAAAGAAATTGTACGGAAACAAAATAGTCGAATGAGCGAACAAAGGTTAATCAGGAAGCATAACAGAACTTTCGCACATTGGTTCAAACAAAAGGTTGACGGAGAAGAATGTGTTTCTGATACAATAAATTGGTTAGCACGTGGTCCTGAAGTTGATGTCATAAGTTGGACTTCATTTGTGATCAATGGTTATACCTTTTACATGAAGTCCCTAGATGATAAGATCACCGTCCAGAACAGTGGTGTTGTATTAGTGGCTGAATCTATGCACTTCTCTAGTTCAAAAGATAAGAACCCTACATTGGCTGCCATACCTTATTATGGGGTGATTGAAGAGATTTGGGTGGTTGACTATGTTAAAATTAGATTTCCCATTTTCAAATGCAAGTGGGTTGATGTCAATAATGGTGTGAAGATCGATAGGTTAGGATTTACATTAGTAGATCTGAATAGTAGAAGTTTTGGAGATGAACCTTTCATTATGGCAGATCAGGCGCAACAAGTGTTCTATATCACTAATCAGGCAAATAAAATGTGGTCTGTAGCTCTCTAAGGAAAAAGGATTGACGAGAAAAGTCACTCAAATTATGATCTTCTTGAGACTCCTTCTTTTTCCAGGGGTTTACCAGAACTGAACGAAGAAGATGAAGCAGATAATGCGAACGGCACAAGAAATGATCATCACGAGGGAATATGGGAGGATATCTCTTTATGATACTACTTTGACCTTAACTAACTAAAGTAATTATGATTATGATTATTATCTGAAGAATGTTTTAGTTATTTTATCAATATAGTCTTCACATGTCATAGCTTAGGATTTATCTTTCTTTGTTGTCGTTACAGGAAAATGACGGATCCCCAACGTCCTAGTGCAAAGGATCAGCCACCTCTTCTACCTCTGAGTCAGCCACCTAATGCTCAGCAGAGTCAGCCAGCTAGTGTTAACCAGGGTGAGCCTAGCAATGCTCCGAGCCAGGGTCATAGTGAGCGCAGTAGCTAGTCTGTACAGAGGGGTAGACGTGCCACACGGTTGACAGATGTTTCCCTCAGTCAGAGTGCAGGCGAAAAGATACTGATTGAGTTTGATAGACATTGGAAACCAATCGAGCCTAATGCACAACGATATAGGAGTTTCGTCGGCCTCCTTGCACGTAACAAGCCGAGCATCTTGATAGAGGAGTGGAGAAATGTGGATGCAAAGGTGAAGCAGCATATTTGGGATACTATTTAGGTATACAATTCTTGTCTGTATGTAATTAATCATTATCAAATGTCACAAATTTGTCACTTACTCCTTCAATGCATGCATTTCAGCTCACCTACGATGTTCCTCAGAGTGAGATCTTGTACAACAAGATGATGACGTATTGTTATGAGTGCTGGAGCAAGTTTAAGACAAGTTTGACCAACAATTACATTCATATTGAGGTGAAAGATGGTCATCCTCGTCCTAATCCGTGCAGCATGTATACATTTCTTGATCAAGCGACTTGGCAATAATTTGTTAGGCTTTGGACTACTCCTGAATCTTTGGTTAGTTGACTTATTTTTCATTTTATTTACTTAGCAATTATCTTAATTGATTATAACACTTTCCTTTTGTATCATTTCTTATTCGCAGGTAAAAAGGCAAAAAGCACAAGAGAGTGGTAGAAAGAATAATTACCCTCATACAATGTCTCGTGGGGGTTATGCAAAGGCTGAAAGAGACTTGTTAGCGGCCAAACGGAAGAGATTGGAAGAAGCATCTCAATCCGATCCTTTTGTTCTTCTTTCTCCGCCATCTCCAATTCGTCGAGAAGAAAAATGGCAATTTGCCCACCAAAAGAGGAGTGGGACTTATACGAGTGAACAATCTCATACAGTTGGTGAAAGAATTGTAAGTATATATCATTATTGTAATTAATTACATAAGAAACGTACATTATTACTTATGTTTGTTATTTTGTATTATGTTACAGGATGAACTTAGAAAACAACAAGCTGAGGGCTCTTTTAAGTCGGAGGGCAGGAATGACATCCTCACAGTTGCTACTGGCAAACACGAGCATCCAGGCCGTGTCAGGGGAGTTGGAGGAGGGGTAGGGATACGAGATTACTTTGGATCCCCCGTACGCCATTCCTCAAACATCGTGACTAGGGAGGAATTGGAGACTATGTTGGCCATTGCAAGAGCAAAAGTAAAGGCCGAGGCTGAAGCATCTTTTGATGCACTATTAGAGACCCGGTTGAGCAAGATGAAAGAGGAAATGATAGTGTTTATGAGCTCAAGACAAGATACCAGTGCTCCCCAGCCACAATCGATTGATCCTAATAAGCAGAGTACTAAAGGTAGTTGTTGCAACATCGAGCAGTCATCAGAGGGTCCTAACCCACAAATTACTGAGCTTTGTGATCTTTTTGTCGAGGATCCTCTAAGACGGTTAGTTGCACAGGGTAGTGTGCATAACCTAGGATCAACTATCCACCACCAACAAATGGAAGGTGATCAAGTCCGGGTGTCAGTTGACGAGGTGATTATTGCAGATGCACCTGTCCCTATCCCTTCTGATGAATTCAAGATCTTTAGCGATGTCTTGGGCACATTCATCTTGTGGCCAATGAACCTTGTTTCTGGTCAAGCCGAGGATAGTCCGATCAAAGCCCCACCAAGTCCGATCAAAGCCCCACCAAGTTCAGCTCCCTTCACTCAGCAAGAAGTTTCACAGCCTCCATTGAATATCATGCAGCAAGTGATTCTGATGGCATATGATACATCCTTCAAAATAAGAGAGTGGCTTACGGATTCAGTTGTTGGACAGTCAGGAGTGACATGCTATCTTGAGAGGGATGATTTGATGTCCCTGGTAGCTCCTGGACAAAATCTTATGATTGGGATTGTCCAACTGTTCTTAATGTAAGTAGCTTCTGCAATTCAAAGTAAATATTTTAAAAGTTTCACCGTTTACCTTTTATTTATGTGCTTGCATTATTGTAGGTACATGCATCGTAGGTTGGTCTCCTCTGGAAAAAGCAAAAACATTTGGATTCTTATGCCTCCATCACATCCAAGAGAAAGGGACCACTGCTGCTACTAGACATCGATACTTGCCAAAGAGGCTTAGTGAAACTGGAACTGAGTGTTTCTTGGCTCCATATGTGCATAGGTAAGAAACAAATTGATATTTTATAATTTATATAATGTTTTATGTTTGCTTAATATTCTTCTGTTTTTTTCAGTGATCATTGGCAGTTGCTTCTTCTATGCAAGAGTAATTACACTGTCATCCTTTTATGTTCCCTCCACTTCAAACCAGGGAATGATTTGAAAAAGACCATGAATTCGTTAGTTTTCTTGCATTCTTACCTTTTGTATGCAAAGTTTATGGAATTTGGTAAAACAAATAACCTTTGTCATTGTGATGATCATAGGTCTATGCGGACATTCCTACACAGTGCTTGTGGTAAGCATGTTCGTGATTTAAAGGACCCTACATGGATCATGCCAAAGGTTAGTACATATGGATTAACATTTGTTTAAAGAATGTAATAAGACATGCCTTTATATTTGTTTTAATGATATCATGTTTTTTCTCAGAGCTGTTGGCAACCAAAGGGGTCCAACTTATGTGGTTTTTATGTTTTGAGACACATTTACAATATTATCACTCTAGGTACGACTGATTTTACTCAAGAGGTAAATTTATATTTCAGAACTTTTGTTTTACTTTATTGTTTTTAAGTTACTAAGTCAATGTTTCGTCTGGTTTTGGTGTTACAGATGTTTGATCTTACTGACCCCTTTCCTGAAGAAGATATTGATTTCATTCGCACATGTTGTGCTGAATTCATCCATGAGCTATTACAAAAATAGTGAGTTTTTGAATCCAATGTTCATTGTACATTATTGTAAAAATGTACCCATATTAGGTTAGATTATTATGTCCTTTGTGAAGCTTGAAGACCTTTTTGAGATGTTTTATCTCTGATTATGAATATGAATGTAGATATTTAATGACAGATGTTTCTAGCTGTATTTGGCATTTGTTAGTTTGTCCCTTTTTTTGTTTACAAGATGGATGTCAATGGATCAAATCGCATATAAGCACTATTTGATTATTATGTATTTTATAAGTATCTCCAAGTAAGCTTTAAATGTTATAAACAGGGAAGCATGTTCTTGAGGCTTAAGTAATTCTAGAGCTAGTGAGGGGGTTGAAGGTATTGTGTATGCCTCCAATTTCTGTGTCTTCCTATAGAAGAGGCAATTAGAGGGACTTTTACATTATTCCTATTGGGTTTAAGTTTTATGGGACTTTTACTAAAGGGCATGTTCATTTCTTTGCATGTTTATTGCTTTTGTTTTACTGCTGTCATTTGGTCATCCTTACTGTCTAATTGCAAATGAATCATCAATATATGACTGTACTGCCTGGTGATTTTGAATTTTGAAATTGAAATGAGTGATTGTTATGTACCGCTGTTTAAAATTGGAGCATCTGTGCGTGTACATATAATAAAAGGGACGTTTTTTAAAAAAAATGAAGCTTTAAGACCGGTTGTAGTCACAACCGGTCTTAAAAAGTACTTTAAGACCGGTTGTGGGAACAATCGGTCTTAAAGGTGAGACATTTAAGACCGGTTGTGGGTTCCCACAACTGGTCTTAAATGTGGAGTTTTTAGACCGGTTGTGGGTACAACCGGTCTTAAAAGTTTGACTTTTAAGACCGGTTATAACAACCGGTCTAAAAAATAACAGACTTTTTAGACCTGCTGTATCAAGACCTAATACAGAACCGGTCTAAAAAGTCATTTTTAAACTGTCTAAAAAGTCATTTTTCTACTAGTGATCATAGTAGCCAAGGTTCGTTCACTTCAAGTAAATAGATGGATATCTTGTCAACGGTGATTGGGAAGGCAAATTACCCAGATCGTGTTTGAAGGGAGCCAAGGAGAGTTAGTATTATGAAGTATTTTGGACAAGCCTCATATTATTATTGATCAAAAGCTGAATGCAGTAGGGAGCTTATGGCCAAGATTTGCTAGGATCAAATAAGAGTTTAAGGCCAAACTTAGTGAAAAGCTTCAACAAGAGCTGTTGCCGAAGCTAAATCTTCAAATGATAAAGATGTTTGAATCGCAGATGGTAAGAAACAAGCATAGAACCTAGTAATCCCCATTCTTTCCCAGCACCAAAGGAATTACAATCTATTGGAGGAACCACTTGGTGACCATTCGCCCACTCTAGCGCCGAGAGAACCTTCCATCTATTATTTGGATGCCCCAATGCTGTGTGTTGTTGTTGATGCTCTAGTTCACACAGAAGCAACCAACCACCATTATAAGCAAATTCAACAACATTTATATAGGTTGACTGTGACATGTGTTTGGGAGTGCGAAGAAGGTACAGCAGTCCCTGTTGCTGATGAAGAGGTTGCCATGATAAGTAAGGTGATAATATCTTTCATCCTTTGGCCTCAAAATCGTATTGGCTCAACGGTAACACCTCTAACTGTAGGAACTACCTTACTTTTACTTGAGATCTGTTGGCATCCTACAAACAATATGTTTTTATATGTTCTAAAAGGATGAGCAAGAAGCAGAAAAATGGTCCTTTTTGGCATGACTACAATAGATCTATAAAAGCATTCACCAAATTGACTTGTATATGCCTACAGGGATTGTGGGCCTAATATTAGAGTATCCCTTTACAATTGACAAGAAAGATCTCAAGGAGTTCATTAAGTTGAAAGAGATAGATGTAGGATGGGTTAAATTTGCAATCCTGCAATTTTTTTTCATTTTTTCATTCAATTAGTGTTGTGTTTCTTGGTTTCATACATTTACCAATTCATTCATCATTTTAACTCTATTATAGCTCCTTCTACTGTATATGCATCAATATGGAAAGACATAATTTATAGGGATTTCTATGTCCTGTAAATACGACAAGGTGTAACACCCTGCCTTTAATCATGTAATTATAATTCGATATTAAATAATTAAAGTAGATTAGAGACCTTCGGATAACTTAAACTCGTTTCAATCTCCTACTTTGTGGTGGGTTTTCACAAAAACAATCAAAATCTCTTTCCTGTTCCTGGTCTCCATTTCAAAATTCGAATATAATCACCTGTGCAGTTTATCTACATTCACGTATGACAGAGTGTAAAACCAATTCCCCGGCAACTCCCGGATTCTATACATATATAACCTGAGGTTTAAGTATCCACTAGGGGATTACATCCAAAATTGAATATACTATTCATATTTCGGATTATACAGTAATCCCGAATTCAAAAGATATAACCAACATTCCAAAATCAACTATACCCCTAAGGGTCCTAAGTGCTCCGGGTCGGCCTCTTCTCCTTTGAGCCACATGCCCTGTCTGAAAGGTTAGTCATAGAAGGAATGAGATTCGAGAGAATCTCAGTAGTAACAAACCACTCATACAATGTATAAATACCAAGCATGTATATAAATCACAACTAGCAACAACAGCAACATCAATCTCAAAGATACATGATTTTCACCACAAACGACAGCACTCACGGCTGTATACACAATACGATAGCTTACGCTGTAATCACCATCACGACAGCTTACGCTGTAATCACAATAACGAGAGCTTGCGCTGTAAACGATAGCTTGCGCTGTAAACAACAGCTATCACCAGCTGTAACCGCAGCAGCATCAAAGATTCATCACAGAACAGTGATAACACACATACAGAGCATTACACATAGTATAAGAGAGAGAGTCACTACCTGATCCTTTCCTGACGTCCTTCAGCGCAGTTGGCTCACGAGGGCGGCAAATATCGAATCCTACAATTCCAAATGCACTATTTAGACACTTCCATAGTGTTACTTAGGGTTATATGAGTCTATAATGAAAATGTACAAAAATACCCCCGGGGACCCGGCCCGGGCCCGCCGTACCCGGTCCGGCTATACTTTTCTTGAAATTTTGACATAGGCTATCCTGACATATTTTCGCCCAAGGAATCCATTTCCGGACTCGGAATTATCAAATTCAATGTCAAATTACGAAATTGCCCTTGGCAGCCCTACTTTTAGGGTTTTAGGGGTGTTTCTGTAATTATGCTTTCTCGGCCTTTTTTAAAAAAGTGCCCAACTGTAACCCCACCTATTTTCGCCCACTGAATCCAATGGAATCATCAAATCATTGAAAATCCAACTCTAAGACCCATTTACAGCCTTGGCCGAAATATACATGTTCTCCGGGAAAAATTGGGGTTTTACGATTTCGGCTCCGTCAACGCGTTCCTTTCTACTCCTAACCACTTTATTAACCATTACATTAGGTTACAACTAACATTAAGACCCAATTTGGGCAGCATAACCCCTAGGCCACATCATTTCCAAACTTTAAAACCAATGGCAATCCGGCGAAATTTCACCGATTAAATTGCCCACAGCAGCCAGAATAAGCAATATACGAAAGTTTGGAAGTTACCTCAAGCTCCTTCTAGCTTTTCTCAAGAGTGGCTGAAAACCCTAGCCCCTTGAACACCAAATTGTCTTCTCAAACACCTTAAATAACATAGAAGAGAAGCTTAGGAACAAGGTTATACGCGTTAGGAGCTAAATCGTCGGAGAAATCGGCTTACCTTGCGAGATTTCTCCTCTTTCTCTCTCTAAGAGCTCTCAACTTTCTCTCACTATCTTCAGCTGGAAATGGCGTGAAATGGCTGAAGAAGATGAGCAATTTGATTAATAATCCATGCTGACATCATCTTTTAATGAGATGATGTCATAATTCCCATTTTCGGATTTTCTGGCAGATTTTCTGCCCAAACTTTGAAAAATCATAACTAATTCTAGAAAACTCAAAATGAGGTGATTCCAAAGCCAAATGAAAGATATTTAAGTCCTCTTCATAGGAAAAATATTGGCCATTACTAAAAATCACCACACAATTCCAGAATTACATAAACCTCATCACTGCCCCAAAACAGAGTTCAGTTTCCATCCCAAACTTTGGACAGTTATATCTCCTAGTTCACAAAACGAAATGGAACAAATTATATGTCCATTTTGAAGCTTGAGATGTGAAATATAAGACTGGAAAATTTCAGAATTTTTGGATACCATTTGGTCATTAAAAACGTTCACACAAACGGACTGCCCAGAATAGAATTTCACTGGACAGAATTTTAGATTTTGCATCTTTGCTTCCATTGGTTCCATTTTCATACCAAACATCATTCCCACATAAATTTTCACAAGGAAGCCATTGGAATCATTAAAATATCCAAATTCCCATCACACATTCTCCAAAAGTGTTTATTCAACAATAATCATATCCACTTTTAAAGTCATTAGCCCTTAATCACTTTTTGGGATATTACACAAGGGATACTAATACTTTGGAAGCAATAATGAGCTATGCAGGTTACACAATGGAACATACCAAATTTCATTGTTATTTAGCACCAATTATTCAAGGATACATATTTTAGTTTTGTCTATTTAATATGTTTAATAAATAATTGCCTTGTCATCTAACTTCATTTTAAGCTGTATATGTTGTTATAGTTACTTTTGGAGTTTGTGTGTTCTCTATCCTCGGCTCAACATAGTTTACTGGTTTTGTTCTTTGCATAAAAGGCCAAACAAAGAAACAAAATACATCTTCAACACGTAAGCTAGTTAGTTTGTATTTCATTGATTTTTGACTTAAATGAATTGTTCTAATTTATGTTGATTTTCATTTTAATGATAATGTAACCCAGACATATAAACTTCTTGGCGGGTCACACGAGGGTAAAGGTGTTAGAGACCCAAAATAGTTTTATCCAAAGGTAAGTAGTTTCAAATAAAGTTCCTATATTGACGGTTAATTTAGATATACCTTTATTGATTTTAACCCTTTGCTTTTGATTTATAGTGCCCTTGACAACCTGGCAACACTGAATGTGGATACTATGTCTTACTTTATATGTATAACATCATTTAGAGTAGAATTACTCACAATTTTGAACAAGTAATCGCATCTTCATTCTTAAATGATAATATTTTTGGTATTGTAATTGAATTGCTAATTAATTCATTCACTTCATTCATTTCATCTAAGCTTATTTTCTAATTTGTAGGTTTTTGACAATGAAGAAGCCTACTTATATGAAGACATTAATTTGATTAGAGATCTTTTGGTTAGACATTTTCTTTAACGTATAGATTAATAAAGTGTTTATTTATATTAGTTAATTAGTAGTTGTGTAAGACATAGCTTCCTGACACTTTGTGGTGGTTATATTGTACATAGAATTAGGTAGTAGGAGTTGTTGTACATAGTATTAGGTTGTTGGGGTTAACATTTTTATTAGATAATGCTGATATTTTCTTACCATGTAAGAGACATTATGGTTTATGAAATAATTCTTCAATCCAATTTCTACAGTTTTAATTCACTGGGCAATAAAGAATATAAATGGTCATTTTTAAAAAAAGCCTTTCAACGTTTGCAAGTAAAAAGGGAAGCCTAAAGTATAGACTTTAGACGTCCTTTATTTACGGACGTTATTGCCACTTTTTACTACATCACTCACATAGACGTCCCCCTGTTTTCAGACAATTAAAAGTGTTTTCTATAGTAGTGACTAGATATTTGGTGTATGAATTTTGGGATATTACATTTAGTGTGTCATGGAATTGATCAGTCATATACATAATGGACAAGGCATGGTGAGATGGACACATAGTGAATGGGTGCATACCACGATCAATGCTTTGAATGAGTTTGGCCTAAGTATATGTGGTGAAGATGATGGTCTTCAAGAAATGCTAAATGTGGTTGAAGGGGTGTTTCATAACTATCCTCAAGAATTTGAGAAGTTGAAAGGTTATGCAGAGAAACTATTATATGCTGGTAGTGTTGAAATTGCTCAACTTTAAAGCACGCTATGGATTGAGTGATTCGGGTTTCACTGCACTGCTTGAACTTGTGTAAGATATGCTTCTAGAAGAAAATATACTTCTAACCAAGGCATACAAGACAAAGTAAATACTTTGCTCTACAACTGGCATGTGTTATGACAAGGTACATGCATGGCCTAACAATTTCATATTATTTCAAAATAAATATGCAATGTTAGAGAAGTACCCTAAATGTAATGCAACTCTATATAGGAAGAAAAAAGGTAAAAGTTCTTTAAAAGTGATATGGTATTTTCCTATTATTTCGAGATTCAAGTGACTTTACAGTAATGCAGAGATTGCTAAGTGTAATGCCCCAAAATGGGATTAAGGGCTAATAACTTCAAAAGTGAATGTAATTAATATTAAACAAACACTTTTGGAAAATATAATGAGTTATGACCTGAATGAGTAGTAGTCAGTGCCCAAACCCTGTGTTTAAGCTTAATTTTGTGTCAAAGCTTAAAATGAATTCAAAGGGAAGGGAGGGTGTATGGTTGAAGAAGTAGAATGAGAAATGTGTTAAGTGGTGAACTAAAAGGGAATTCCTATAGCTAAGGCCAAAATGGGAACAAGGAAAGTTACCAACCAATTAGTCAGAAACCGAAAAGGGAATTCACTAATTACTTAAAGAGTAAGTGAAGTGTTTAATTGCCAAGAGAAATAAGAAAGCATAATCCCATAGTTGCATGCACAAGAAAAGAGTTGGGAGATTATGACACATGTCAACATACGGATCATGGGATTAAAGTTAAATAATCAACTCAATTTTCTCTTCACTCCTTCTTCAAGGTCAGCTAAAGGGGCATTGGACAAGCAAAAATGTGTTTCATCATCATCTTATTTTCTCTCTCACAAGCTGCCATTTTTTTCCAACAAAGGAGGAAAGAGAAAGAAGAAACTTAGTTAAATTCTTGCCCTTTTAGTCTAGTAGATGACCTTGAATGCTATAAACCTCTTTATTCATCTTGACTACCTTGATGAGAGCTTCATTTTTATGGTTTTATATTTTCAAGAGGAGGTGATTGTGTGCTTAAGAAAAATTAAAGGTTGAAGAATAAAGAAACAAGTTTGGGGAAGAGAAAAGAGGTGAGAAAAAGTTATATTTTGATATATATGTTGTGACTATTGGTTGAGTCTTGTGGTTTGTGGATTTTACCCTGATTTTTGTGTATATTAGGGTCTTGTTAATTGCATGGTGTTTTGTGATGGAAATGTTTCTTGGACAATGGAAATGATTTGGAATGTTGATGTGAGTTTAGCAATGTTGGGACTTTGTGTTGTGACATTGTGTTACATTATGGTCAAAATAGAACATAGTGATAGAATGTGAATTTGAGTGTTTTGATGTTTCCATTGGATTCCCTGTGAAAAATTGTGTGGGAGTAGGGTTTGTTGTGAATTTTGAACCTTTGTAAATAATTGTGCAAAAACTGGAAATTCAGAAAAATTGTTGAGTGTAAAAAGCTGTGCAGGGTGCCAAGTTTGCATGGTGATTTGAAATAGTAAATGGCATCAAAATGTTGTGAAATTTTCCATTCTTGTAGTTCACATTGCAAGCTTTCCAAAGATATAAAGTTTGAATCATATTGATATTTGTACAAGAAGTTATGGTAACTTGAAAATCAGCCAGGAAACAAGCCAGGGCCTGGCCATGGCCCAAGACCTTATGACCAGTTCTTGGCCTCAGCCTAAAGGGTGTTAGCAGTGGTCCAAAACTCTTTGACCTATTCTTGGCCACTGACCAAAAGTTTCTACCCTATTTTTGGCCGCGGCTAGTGGCTCTTGGCCGTAGCCCTAAACTTTCAACTATCTCTTGACCGCAGCCAGTGGATGGCTTGACCACGACCAACCCTTCAAAAATGGAATTTTGAACTTTCAAAACATGTTCTTTAGTCAAGCCTTTTCTAGCCCTTTAGACATTTTTTTGGGCTTCTAGTAGCTACCTAAAGGTCCCAAATGATAACCATTCTTAACTGTTTTGGAATTAAGTATTTGAATAGGAAATAACTCATTGTCCTTGCTTATGTTTATATGATTTGACATTTACCCTGCATGCTATCTACTAGTGCCAGAGCAAGTATGGAAAGAACAAGGTAGTGACTCTTTCTCTTATATTGTAGTAATGCATTGTATGTATGTCTTATCATTGAATTGCATTGATTGCAAATGTTGCAATGTATGTTACTGTGCAATCTTAGTGTATATAGTCGTGAGTGCTATCCATTTGAAGGGAGTCACGTATCATGTAGATAAAGCTGTGAGCACAGTCATTTGTTATGCCAGTCACGCATCATGTGTATATAATGATGAGCACTGTCATTTATGGCGCCAGTCATGTATCATATGTATACAGCCATGAGTGCTATCAGTTGTGATGAAAGTTACGTATCACTGTAGTTGTTACTGCTATTGCTGTTTGTGATTTTCTTGCAAGCTATGTGATTATATATGATATAAGCGATTTGTTACTACTGAGATTCTTTTGAATCTCATTCTTTCCATTGACTAACCTATAGCCGGGGCAAGCAGGTTAAAGGAGGAACAAGCAACTAAGGGCGGCTAGTACTTCTCTCTAGGGATGTAATTTTGGTGGTTGGTTGTCATATTTTGGGTGGGATTACTGTACATATTTTAGATGTATATTTTGAATGATGATATGTAATCCCCTGAATGGGAAATTGAAAGGGGCAAAAATTCCATATTAAACCTTTGGTTAATGTATGAAACCCAGTTGTTGCGGGGAAATTTGTTTACACTTTGATATATATGAATGAAACTGAACTACATAAGTTAATTATATTTCGAAAAGTAATTGTGAGACTGAGTTAAACAGGTTTTACCCAAAGTTTCTAAAAACCCACTTTATTATAGGGCAGGTCCCTGTCTTGAAGTTTCGGCTTTAATAGATTTTGCAATATACATTGGTCTCTAATTTATCTTAGTGACACATTTTTGAATTATACTTACGGCTATTAAGGTAGGAAGTTACATATATTGTTGTGTTGCTTGTAGATGAAAGGATTTAAGACACAAACCTCAGGCACCCTGTAGATGCCCCTTAATGGAAAAACATTGATCAAGACCACCCTGACTTCATGAATGAAGCAAGGAACCTAAGCCTTGACCTTTAACTCATGGAATTAATCCTCATGGGGTTCAAACTAGCACACATGGTATGTGGCCGATGATATTGATGATTTATAACCTTTTTCCATACTTGATCATGAAACATAAGTTTATAATACTGTCTATGTTAATTTTTAGGCCAAGGTAACCTGGGAATGATATAGATGTATACTTGGCTCCTTTAATTGATGACTTGAACCTACTTTGGGAAGAAAGTGTCAAAGTGTATGATGGATACAGGGAATAAAGTTTCACTTTGAAAGCCATGTTGTTTGGCATAATTAATGATTTCCCGTCTTATGGTAATTTTTCTGGATACAGCTTTAAAGGATATTGTATGTGCCCTATATGTGAAGATGACACTTATTCAGTATGACTAGATCATTATAAGAAAAATGTCTACATGGGACATCAAAGATTCTTACCATTGAAACATCATTAGAGAAAGTGGAAAAAGGTTTTCAATGGTAAGTAAGAAGAAGGTAGCCAACCAAAGATGTTGACCGATGCTCAGGTTTTAAAAAGATTAAACACTTTAATAACAATTTCGGCAAGCCTTTTGTAAAATAGTTTAGGACGAGCGGCTTGAAGAAGAAGTCAATTTTCTTTGAACTTCTACATTAGAAGTCCTTATATGTGATAGTCTAATTGACACATTGATCAATATGCAAGGAAATCGCAAGGACAATGTGAATGCAAGTTTGGATTTTGTTAACTTGGAAAAAGAGAAGAGTTGGCACTAGTTAAGCAGGAGCACCGTACATATCTATCTCTAGTGGCCAACACTCTACTTATCTATCTCTAGTGGCCAACACTCTGTTGAGGAAAGAGAAAAAGTGATTTTGTGAGTTTTTCGAAGGAATCAAGGTTCTAAAGAGCCATTCTTCAAGTATAAAGAACCTTGTATCAGTGAAAGAGTTTAAGCTAAAGAGCCTTAAATCTCATGACTGTCGCGTGCTTATGCAAAATTTTGTATCAGTTGGTATACGATTAATCGTACCTAAAAAAGTATAGAATACCATCACTAAATTTTGTATATTCTTCAAGTTGAATTACAATAAAGTGGTTGATTCAATAAAGTTACTAAAATTTCAAAGGCTGGTTATTTATACTCTATCTGAACTTGAAATGTATTCCTACCTTTATTTTTTGACATTATGGTCCATCAACCGTACACTTGGTGAAAGAGGTTTAATTGTGCCTCTAGTGTACCTAACATGGATGTACCCAAATGAGCAATTTATGAATATTTTAAAATGGTATGTGAAAAATAGATATCACCTAGAGGGTTGTATAGCTCAGCGTTACATGGTTGAAGAAGCAAGTGACTTATGTTATGATTTTCTTTCAAATCTTTGGCCTCTAAGGATACCAAAGTCTTGTCATGATGGCCAAAGATTAGGGAAAGAAATAGTGGGAAGGATGTAATAATGATATCATGAATGAATGGGAGCCAACTCACTTGTATATGCTATATAACACTTATGAGGTTGAACCATATGCTGAAGAACACAAGGATGCTCTTCGATTGGGACATGGTGACAGGAATGAAAATTTGATAACAAAATAGCATAACAAAAATTTCCAAGTTAGTTTAAAAGGTGAATTAATGATAAGGTAGAGTGGAATCCTGATTCAGTTTTTGAAAACATGAGATGGCTATTAAATGGACCAAGCTTAAATGTATTATCTTACAATGGTTATGCAATCAACGGTTACACATTCTACGCACAAGAGCATGACACAAGGAGCATGATGCAGAATATTCGGTAATACTTGTTGCTAATTCTTGGCATAGATTCACCCTTTTTACACAACAATGTCATATTTAGTGTCATTGAACGAATATGGGAGCTATATTACACTATATTGAGGGTCCCTATCTTTATATGTAAGTGGATTAACAACAATAGTAGATTCCAGATAGATGAGTTAGGATTTGTTTAAGTAGAACTTTTTAAAATTTGGTATAAAGATGATCCTTTCATTTTGGCATCATAGGTAGAACAAGTGTTTTTTATTCTAGATCCTGTTAAGAAGAATTGGTCTATTGTACTTCCATCAAACAAGAATCATCAAGAACATGTTGATGCTGATAGTAATGAATATTTGAATATTCTTGAGGATGATTTCTCTTTTGACATGTTGTGGTCAAAATATGTTGATATAGATGAAGATGAAATGAAGATGAACCCTTATACATAAGACATGATCATAAACAGGGGACTTGATGTTTAAATCAAACAAGAAAGATGAAAATATGATAATAAGTGGCTTGATTTTTTCCATTGTATGTTTAATTACATATGATCATATATTTCAACATAATTTGCTTTCATTGCCATGATTGTCACTGTACATACTCTGATGTTTTGTTTGGTTTATTTAACTTGTAGGAAAATGGATCCCTACACTGGAGATAAAGTTGTTCCTAATGACAATGATAATTAGGCCGCATTTGCGGCCAACATATTGTAATGTCTAGACTGATCAAACTAAGGAGTAGAGGCATTTGGTTAGAGCTTCAGTGGAATGAAAAGGGAAATCCTGTTAGACCAAATGCTATCTCCTTTACTAATTACATTGGGGCTACGGTCAGAGAAAGAGTCCCTATTATTGTTTTAGATTGGCGACAGGCAAAGAAAGATTATGTTGATATCATCTTGGGTTCAATCAAAGTAAACATTATTTACTCTATTATTCTTGTTGTTTTGTTTCATGAAATTACAATCTAACAAATTATGTGTGTTTTTCTGATAGCCTTGCTTTATAATTGAAGAAGATAAAGAGAAATTCGTGCTGCAAAATGTGGCAAACGTTTGAGAAATTTTTTCTACAATCTTGTCAAATTCCATTTAAGGGACCACAATGATACTATCAATTGTACACCGCCAGAGTTATACGATGGAATAATAACTCAAGAGGAGTGGGATAAGTTATCCCAGTAGTAATAAATCACTCATACCACATGTAATCACATAGCATGTAGGTAAATCATCAAGCAGCATAGCGCGAATACAACATATACAAGCTATCACATATACACAATTCCTGCATGACAGTCACATTTACACATTGCCTTTCCGGCATTCATATTTACAATGGTATATCAACAGCTGGGGTAGAGATAACCAGCATCACTCCCTAGACGGTTCACGCTGATATGTGAATGCTGTAATTCTTGTAGCCTTATGGCTCACAAATAGTCAATCTCCCATAAACTATCGCCCCAGTGGAACGGTCCTTCGCCATGGAAACCTCCCATATAGCCGCAGGTGAAAGACACACAAATACATAGGCTTCACAGCATCCACAACATCACAAACAATGATAACACATACATACACTGCATTTACATATAGTATAAGGGAAGAGTCACTACCATGTTCTATCTTGGTATGCGCTGGCATCGATTGTGAGCGATCAGGGCAAATACCAAAGCCTATAAACCAAAATCAAGGATGATAGGTTATTCTCTATTCCAAGTTCTTATCTTCACAACACTTAAAGTTGGTTATCATTTGAACTCTTTAGATAGCTACTAAAAGCTTAGACACATGCTTAAAGGGTTGGGAAAAACTTGATCAAAATCCCCTCTGTGAAATACTGATTTTTAACTAAAGCACCCGAGTGATAGATGACACACTCAAGTGATGAGATGGCTTGTACTCGAGTGAGGATAGCTCACTTGTGCAAATGCTTGGCTAAGAGCACAAACTAAGATAGAAAATGATCACAATACTCAAGTCCTGAACCCAACACTCGAGTACTAGCCTCATACTCACCTGAGTCCTACCGAGTGTGGCACAAGAGGTGACTACCTGAGAGCAACAAAAACCCTAGAATGAGAAATGCACTCGACTACTAGATCTGGCACTCGAGTAATAGCACAACACTTACAGGTGTTAAGACACACTCTTGAAAAATAGGCTGCGAGCAACAACCCGAGACGTGGCCTCATAGTGCAAAATACTTGCACACTCAGTGAGAATATTTTCACTCGAGTGAGAACCCATATCACTAGCAAGTGAGAAAATGCACCCTTGCAACCTGGTATGGAAGTGTAATCGAAAACTGAAGGAAAAGGGAAAACATGATGATGTACTCGAGTCAAACCCCTATGCACTCAAGTAAGGCTTATCAGAAGCCTAAAACCTAGCAGCTGATATAATTTTCCAAATTTCTTACTGAAGTGTCCAATGACGCCCAAAATTTACAAACAACCCATTCTCACACAAAATTTCACAAGGAATCCATTGGACAAACTAAAACAACCAAATTTGCATTCTAATAACAATTTTTGCTTTGGATACTACATTCTTAAATATTTTCCAATTACACTAACTTTTCCTTCCAAGGTTCCCAAATAAATTCTATTGTTCCAATAACACAATATGCCACCAATTCCACCACAATACACTACCAATTCATCCATTTCAAAATGACACCAAAATCAAGGAAAAATCTATAAATCTCAAAACATAACCAGTAATTACAATGAACATGTCAAAATACATCAAATACTTACCTTTTTTCTTTCTAAGGTTAGTTTCTTGATTCCTCAACTTTCAAATTTCTTCATACTCAAACATCACCTTTCAAAAATATAAAATCATAGCAATGAAGCTCTCATCACCATGATCAACATTGATGAAGAAAATTTAAGCTAAAGAGGACACCACACTAGCCAAAAGCTCACCTTTCACTTTCTCTTCCTTCCTTAGCTTGAAATGAAAATGGGGAATGGAGAGAGATGAAATGATGAAGATGAAACAAATTTTTGGCTTCCTTATAGTCTACTTGGCCGACTTAGAGGGAGAGAGGAGAGAGGAAAAGAGTTTGAAAATTTGACTTGATCTATGGCTCACATATGGACACTTGTCAAGATCTTGCTTTCCCTTCCATAGCACACATGAGCTCATATACACATGATTCCTCCCTCTTGACAATGAATCTCCACAATTGATCTTTAAGTTACCAATAAGTTTCCTCTTTGGTAACTGACCAATTGGTCGGTAACTTTATGTTTTCCTCATTTTGCCCCTGATTATGGCAATTCCACTTGAATCACT
Organism: Inga leiocalycina; assembly: GCA_963242795.1. NCBI lineage: Eukaryota > Viridiplantae > Streptophyta > Magnoliopsida > Fabales > Fabaceae > Inga > Inga leiocalycina. The sequence continues at coordinate 26,114,499 of OY725327.1, forward strand.
ACTAAGCACATTTATATCATTCCATTCTTCATTCATGCGCCCTCCCCTACCCTTAGGGTTCATTTTAATATTTGTCACACAATTAAGCTCAAATGAAGGGTTTAGGTACTGATCAGAACATATTCGAATCATAATTCACATCATATTCTTCAAAAGTGTTTATTAACAATAATTACATCCACTTTTGAAGTCTTTAGCCCTTAATCCCAAATTGGGCCATTACACTTACATACGTAAGTAGGAGAGAAAAGTCATAGGGACTGTTCTGCACATAAGACTTGTCATAAGGGGAGAGAAAATTCTATGTAATAGAATATTTCTACCCGTAGTCCTTATAAGTACGATTTTTGTTTTATTGCATTCCAAGAGCCCACTAAATCTTGGAAGAATAGTGAAAATCTCAATAGGTCTTGATCTTTGAGAACTAGACGTAGGCCTGGGTTTTGGGCCGAACATGTATAACTCTTTATGTCTTAACCTTCTAAAATCTACTCAATTTACAGTTATTTTCATATCACCATATCAACCAATCATGATCTTTATGCTTTTATTAAGTTTAATGTTCAATCTTAGTAGTATTATGACTTACCTTTGTCTTGACTGTACATTAGAAGCCTTGCAAGAAGTTTTTGAAGGCAAGCACAAAAATATGTCAAATAACATTTAACATTAATGAATATGCATTTGGAAATCTCATGAGTTTTTTTCTAAAAGTTTTCAATTCAATTAAGTTTTCAAATCCATCACAAAGGTTTTCTCATTATCAAAAAGGGAGAGAATGTTAGAATCTAAGTTTTGATGATAACAAAAGGTGATTTTGTATTTTAATAAGAAACTCATGTTTCAAAAGTATAAACATTGATTAAAATGGTTATCAAATGCATTTCACAAAGTTAAGAGAAAAATGTTGAGATTTTAACTTATGCACTCGAGTGAATCAGTTGTACTCGAGTAACAACCAATTTAGCTCTAAAGTCCAAGAAGTGTTGGTCTAAAAGTGTTTTATAGAGGTTATTGACTTCTGATAATTTTTTTTAGCAACACTCAAGTAATAAGCAATGCACTAGAGTAATGATCAGGTTTGTACTTAAGCATGAAGGTACAATCTTGGAAGTGCTTGACTGAAAGACAAGTCAGAGATAGAAAATGACAGTTGCACTATAGCACTAATGCAACACTCTAGTGAGAGCCTCAAGCTCACTCAAGTCGTGCGAGTGAAGAAGATGAAGTGTCATCCAAAAGTTAGGAAAAACCTGAAAGAAAGTGCACTCGAGTGAGACTTACTGCACTCGAGTGAGATGCCACAACACTTGAAAGTGCATGGCGCATTTATGAATACAAGAAGGAAGCATTGATCAGAAAAGGAGAGAAAACAAGAAAGATTCATGAGTACTTGAGTGAGGACCCAACACTTGCAAGTGAGAAAGCTCACTTCCTCAAATACTAGTGCAAGTAATTAGTAAAAGACTATTAAGAAGCAAAGATAAACTAATGTACTCGAGTGAGGAGCTTAGCACTTGAGTGAACACCTCAATACTCACAAGTGAGAAATCAAACTCTTGAAGAAAATGATGTAAGTGTTATCCAGAGACTCTAATCTATAATACAAAATACATATGTACTTGAATGAGACAAGTTGCACTTAAGTAAGAGGTCAGTATACTTGCAAGTGAGAAAACTCACTCTTGTTTATTCTCAAGAAAGTGCAACACAAAAGCTAAGGCAGAAGTGGAAGAATGCTTATGCACTCAAGTAAGAATATCTGCACTTGAGTGATGGACAAAAATTACACAACACTCTCTATCCACACTCAAAAGTCATGCAAGTGCTAGCTAGAAAATATGAAATACACTCAAGTGAGCCTTTAGTACACTAGAGTGAGACTCTGATAGAAGCCAGAACATAACAGACTCAGCCATTAATCTGAACGTTGTTTAATGTTATTCATTCGTTATGTTTTCACTTGTTATTATTGTTAAACATCAGTTAACATATACTTTGAGTGTAAAATAGGAGATTGAACATCTAGATTAGAGATGCAAATAGAAAGTAAAAAATGACAGACATAATCATTAAGTCCAATGTCCGCCAGTTAAGCACAACGTTACTAACCTACCATGATATCTTGTTTAGAGATTTCAAATGTATACATGCCGCTCCACAATGGCTATTACTCAATGGACATAATCATTAACTATAAATACTGAGTATCAAAGACCATTTAAGTTATCAACAGAACAAGAATATACATAAGCTAACTTATATGAGTCTTTGTTATTCATATTTTTCTCTCTATTCATATTGTACTTTAGTGTTTATCATATCTACTCTGTGAGAGATTCTATATACACATCTAAATTATATTTTCATTTGATCTCAAAGTAAATAGACCTTGAGAGGGTAGATTGTTAGATCCCATATGTTTTGATGATAATAAAGATTGGATTAATAATATGAAATGATTTGATAACAAAAAAATGGATTTGAAAAAAGTGGCAAAGCATCACTTGGAGTAAGCACTAGAAGTAATCAACAAAATTTTGTGAAGGCTTACTCGAGTAGCCACTCGGGTAAGAAAAGCTATTACTCGAGTAGCCACTCGAGTAAGCAAAGAGAATTTCATCCAGTGAGGCACTGCCAAAATTTGAACGAAGTTACTCGAGGGACCACTCGAGTAATCTGCAAAGTTATATAGACTATTACTCGAGTAGCCACTCGAGTAACAAGATTTTCATAGATATCACTCGAGTAGCCACTCGAATAACCAGGTCAAAAATCTTCCAGTGACTCTCGGCCAAGAAATGTAGCATATCACTCGAGTAACCAGTGAGAAAATAGCATTACTCAAGCGACCACCCGAGTAATCTGTAGAGTTATTTAAAGTACAACTCGAGTAGTCACTCGAGTAACCAGACAGTAAACTCTCAGCTAAGAATTTGATGCCATTACTCAAAGGTGTAATCGAGTAATCTGCCGGGTTATTTGAAAGCCACTCGAGGCACCACTCAAGTAAGGTGTGAAGAAACATGAAGGCCACTCGAGTAAAGAGATTACCTCAGTGATCACCCGAGTAATCTGTGAAGGTAAAGACATAGCTACTCGAGTAATCAGGTAATCTTAAGGTTTGTAATATATCACTCCATGTCTTACTTGAGTAATATCTCATATAAACTATTGATTTGCTCACTGCCATATTTTAGACAAGTTTACTCGAGGGACCACTTGAGTAACAAACTTGATCACTCGAGTAGCCACTCGAGTAAGGTAGTCCAGAAATTATTTTTATTACATTGTTATCTATATGATTAACCCTTCATTGCATTAGTATCCTAAGTACATTTGCAGAGAAAAGATAAAGAGATCATGCAAGAAGAGAAAAGTCAAATAAAGTGTCCAAACGTTAACCTACCGCTAATGGATAGTTTTCAAATTTGAAAAACAGTCAACCGTTGCTGCGCGACTCTAATGGACATGTTTGAATTGCTTCCAACGGACATTACAAATCATCTATATATATGGAGCGTTCAAAGAGAAGAAAACAAGACACGAACTAAGAACACACATTGATCAATACACTTAGTACTTTGTTCTCTTATACTCATTCATTGTACTTCAGTGATTATATATTTGCTCTGTGAGAGAGTTTTTCATTATAAACTCAATATTTGTTGTTGAGACAACTTAAGGTTGTGGAACCTTGAGTTGGGGATTTGATTGCAACTTGTAAGGGGGAGCGAGTGTCTAAGTGAAGGAACTTGCTGTGTACTGAGATGCCAAGAGCCCACTGAATCTTGGAGAGTACAGTGAAACTCTCAGAGATGCTCTGAGGACTAGACGTAGGTCAAAGTGGTTGTGGCCGAACCAGTATAACTCCTGGTGTACACTTCGGTGATAGTTCTCCTTACTTTCAACTACTTTAAATATTTTGTCAATTTTCTTATACGCAACGAAATTTTTGGTATCACCCAATTCACCCCCCCTCTTAGATGAAACGCTTGCACTAACATAGATATCCTTATGAGGGAAGTAGTTAAGAAAATTTCAGTAGGATATTCTACTCGTAGGACTTATAATGTGCAAACAGGAGAGAACATTGCTACTTTTAAGACTTATAGAGGTGTAAGCAGAAGAGAACACTGATACTCATAAGACTTACTTATGTAAGTAGGAGAGAAGGGTTATAAGGATTGTTTTGCACATAAAACTTGTCATAAGGGGGAAAGAAAATTCTAGGTATTAAAATATTTCTACACCTAGTCCTTACAAGGATGATTGTTGTTTTGTGGCATTCTGTGAGCCCACTAAATCTTAGAAGAATTGTGAAAATCTCAGTAGGCCTTTATCTCAGAGGATTGGAAGTAGGCCTGAGTTTTGGGCCGAACTAGTATAACTCTTTATGTGCTTATCTTCTCAACTCTACTCTGTTTATAGTTATTTTCGTATTACTATATCAACTGAAAAATTGTATTACATCACCCAATTCACCCACCCTCTTGGGTGAAGCTTGCCTCTTTTAGTTTGCTGCTGGTACTAACATGTCATCAAGTATCACAGAGTGGCCCATAGTTGAACTGATTTTAAACCTGACCATGTTAGCCCGATGGGCTCATTCTGATAGATTTAGAGTGGTGATAAGGGCATTTATTGTTGTTAGCATTGGGGTCAATGATCAAAAAATTAATCAATGATTATGTATAGGCAAACCTATGATCATTCTCTTTTCTCGAGCAGCATTTTATTTAATTCTAAGTAATTTAAATGCCATGTAAATGTAATGAAATCAAAGGGAAACTGGTTTTGGGTTTTTCAAATTAATAACTAAAAGAAGAATGAAAATTACTTAAATCCTAAAGCTACTATTTTTGGTCCCTTCTTTATAAAATAGAAAAGTTAATGGAATATGAATGAAGTGAATTCTCATAATAAATTAGCTTAATGGCTATCTTAGCTCACCAAAATTGTATGAGAGCTTGAAATCCATCAAGTCTTAATTAAAAACCCAAGTAATCACATTGGGTCTAACACTCCTAATTAGTAGCTACTACTATAATCATATTCATAGCTATTGCTTAGAAATATTAGTCAAGAACCACTTGATATGTGAAATTGACTGAATTAATGAAAATGTTTCCTCTAATATGAATGCACAATCATAACACTCAAATTAAGCCAAATTAACTACACAAACCAGTGATCATATAGCAAACATAAGCTCATTGAATTAGTAAAAAATATATAACTCAAAATTATCCAATCACAATAATTCCAATACAAACATAATATATGCAATCTTAGTTCAACATTATGGAGTCTAAATAACTCACAACAAACTCCTACTGAAACTACCTTAGAATATAGTTAGAAATTACAATAAAAATAGGAAATTCGTAAAGGAACTAAGAAAAACTCCATATTGAAGCTCCTAAACTCAAGCCAAATTCCCAATCCTTAAGAGTTGAAAGCTTAACCACTCATTGGAGCTGTAGTAGCAATGATAGCAACTTGTCTAGAGCGCAAAAAATCTATGAAAATTGAGCTAACTAGAGTCTGGTAAGCCTCGTAAAAAAAAATTCACAGAAAAATTGCAAAACTCACTAGGAAGTCAAAAGCTCACCGTCATCCCTTATCTTATTTTGACTTAGAGCGGAATATTAATATGTGGTTCGGTGGGCAACATAGGAATAGTATAAATATATTGATAATATATGCATGATTACTAAAATTCCCCTCAGGGATTGTATATATATAGCAATTACAAATTACATAGCCTCATAAGGCTACTAGGGTGTCAAAACCCATTCCAGTGAAACACAAATCACATCATCACTCAAATCATTAATTGATTTACTAGTTATAGTAGGAGAGAATTTTTTATAAGGAAAGGTTCATTATCAAATTATAGGTAAGGCTCTTTAATATTCTTTTGTACTTGCTTTACTTCTTATGCTTACATGGGAATAGGCATTAAAGGATTACAAACTTCTACTTGTGAAGTGGCATTTGGTGTTTGCTCTTCAGTTTCCCCATCATCATTGGAGTTATAGGACCATGGAGCTTCTTCTTCTCTTTCAGTCTTTATCCATAACGCATGGTTAGAAGCTGCCTTGATGAAGCTTTAAAAGCCCTCAAATTCCTCTTCTATTTCCTCAAAGAGTCCAAGAGCTTCCTTGAACATGAATAATTATTAATGCCAGACCTTTACATGATCATGCATTCTTCTTAGGGTAAGGGTTTGGGCATTATATGGCAATGTGAGGAACGCATGGAGTCTGGAAGGTTGAGGAGTAGAGGATTGGGGTGGACATTCATGGCATGGTAGAGTGGGTGGCTCATATGAAACTGTATATAGTGGGTGAGTGTCTTGTGAAGTATTGTACGTAGAAGACTTTTGTGTAATCCACGCCATTACTTTTTCCAGCTCCTCATTGCTTTCTTCAAATTGCTTTGCTTCTTATTTGTGTGTAAACATGGAAGAAGAATTTTCTTGGAAATTCTTGTAATTTCCCAAATTGTGGGATTAAAGTCTTGAGAATAATTTTGAATCAGGTAGATTGCTAGCCCCTGGCTATAAATTCTGGGTCATTGGAGCACTTGTAAAGTTACAATGTGCTGCCAGTGTGATTTTTTGCTAGTAAAATTGTCTTTTGTTTTTGGATAATCAAATTATGTCTAATGCCTATAAATTTTTTTGGAATAAAAGTAGATTTATCAAGATTTAATTTGATAGATCATATATGTCATTTGGAGTTGTACATAAATATTTATGTATTTCTAAAGTTAGCTAAGTGAAAAATGTGGAAATAAGATAAGGACTTTACATTTTGAAGGGCTTTACAATTCTTCTTCAACACTTGTGGTTACTACGTGAGACGCTAAATTTCGTTTTCCAATATCTCTTTCTCTTTCTCTTAGTGTTCCATTCTTTTGATAATAGAGTCCATTTATTGGTCAAACTTGTCCTTGTATGACTGCTCCTCATTTATATTCTGATTCATTTGATTTTAGAACTCTTTAAATGACTTCACTAATGGTAGGTTCTTAGTTTAGCACACATGGTTGAGGTCCATAAGGTGGCTCAGATGGTGGGTATAGAGACTCATAAGGTGGATGACATGGTTAGGAAGTAGGATGGAATGAAGCAGGAGGTTAATGACATGACATGCCATTCTTGGGTGGAGGATTATAATGAGGATCATAATATGGGTTATATGGTAATGGACAAGGCTTGTGGTATGTGTAACACCCTAATTTTTATCAGCAATATTCCCTTTATGTAATGAGATATTTAATGGGATAAAATGGTAAATGGTGATATACATAAAAGAATAAATACTCCAATTGGTGGTTACACACAACATGAGTATATTTAAAACACAAAGTGTAAACAATTGTATTTACTGCCATTGAGTTTCCTTGTATAGCATTATTGTCATGTGTCATTTTTAATTAGGCAAATGATGACTAATGCATATTATAGTTTCTTTGGAGTAGTACAAAAAGAGTTATAAATTTTTGAAGTTTACCCAGTGAAATTGGCCAATTTCTGAGATAGCATTCAAATATTTAAATTATGAGAATGTTGACCTTCAAGTTGGCTGAGGGCTATATTTTTCCTCAAAACTAGACTCAATAAGGGTTTCATAGCCTTTAGAATCACTCCAATTGAAGTTATACAAATAAAGTTATGATTTTTTTTTAAAATTTGATCAAAAAATCTACCAGAATTACCAACTATTGCAAATTTGAAAAAAAAAATGTAATGGCAATTGTATAAATTGTGGAATAAAGTAAAACAACATATTTTCTTAATTCAAGGGCTCTAACGACAATGGAAATAAAGAAAAAATGCCATGCAAAAATTGAGGTTTGAAAAGTCAACATTTGTAGGTAAATTCAAGAGATAAATTGGATAATTCAAGAAACCATTTCATTTCCCTTTTCTCATGATAATTTCGCCTATTGAAGGAAATTAGGAGAAAAAATATTTTCTTGGATTAATATGGTGCCAAGTGTCATTATCTTGAGCCAAGGAATTTAATAAGAATTATTAAGATAAGAGCAAGTGTTGGAATTATGCATAAAATATAACATTTGTGCTATTAGATGTAGTGATCAAAGGAAACCCATTTGGTTCATTTAGGACACCTAAATGGTGTCACTTTGGGCCAAGGAGAAAGGAAGGAAATTGGTCCAAAAGTAATGAGAGGTTATGACACAATTAAAAAGGGATGAGATTAAATGAAAGCATGTGTCATAAAACCATTAAACTAATGTATTTTTAAGAAAAGATGAAGAGATATTTTAAATAAATCTTCATCTCTTTCCTTCTTCATTTCTCATGTCAAGCAATAGGAAAAGAGAGAGAGAGAGAGAGGGAGAGAAGAGAGGTTTGCGAACTTAGAGCAAAGAGAGCACAAGAGGCAAAATCAAAGGTAATAACTTGTGCTTCTAAGTGATTATGCCTTCCATCTTGTTTAATATCTTCTCTAAGCTCTTGTTCTTCAAGGAAATCATGTGTATTGTTATTGTTATTGTGGTTATTGTCATGATTTATGGTTTGGTTGATGACTTTCTAAATTTGGGATATTGAAACCCTAAGGGGTTATGCTGCCCAAATTTTGTCAACTCATGTTTAATAAGTGTTTAAGAGGTTTAACAAGTGGTTAAGAGGGAAAAAGAGCAAGCTTTAAGGGTTAAATCACAAAATCACATTTTCCCTTTTCTGAATAAAAGTTTCAGCTAGTGCTGGGAAGCAAGTGTTAGGTGTAACCCCCTTCCCACCTTAGGCCGAGATTAAGTTCTTAAACTCATAATTAAGTTGTACTTAGAGACCATATTTTAAAATGGGACTTATTAAGATACTCATTTGCCCAAAAATCGGATTTGCAAAACTTTTCTAAACTTATTCACAATGGTCCCAAGTTCTCAATACAAAATAATACTGGCCTGAACAGGTGGATTCCATTTACAATTATCAGAGTGCAAATAAGTTCCCGACTCACTCGGGTTCCATTCATAACAAAAAGGGATTTACACAAGGTACATAGCCTATAATTCAAACCCTTTCACTTGGGGATTACACAAAATCCACTATATACAATTCCAAAATATACAATGATAACCATAATCTCCAAAATATACTCCTAAACAGGAGCTCTAACTACTCTTCGTCGCCCGCTTGCCTCTCGATCCTTCGGCCCTGTCTAAAAGGTTTAATTTTGGGAGAGTGAGATTTTAAAGAATCCCCGTAGTAACAAGCCAATCATATAATGTACAACAATAATGCATGTAATCAAATCATCATCCACACAAGCAACTACAACGGCAGTTGCAGCGGCAATGGTTAGTATGACACATGTCATCCCTGACGATTGCTCACGCTGAATTGCTCACGTTGTATTGCATCACAACAGTCAACACAGTATAATTCACCACAGCTGGGATCCATATAAAGCATATCATATTCGCAAGCCACATAGGCAAGATACACACACACAGCCCAAGGCTGGTTTTCACATACGCCGGCCCCACGGGTCGGATTCACAAAGATCCATGTCGATTACGACGGCAGTCCAACGGCCGACTAGAGATGACCACTGTCACTCCCTATACGGCTCACGCTGACCTGCTCACGCCGTAATGGACCATGGCACACATTTCACAAGTTCAATGATAAGATATGCATACCAAAACATCATACAAGATATGAGAGAAAAGTCACTACCTTGATCCTTCCGTGCGTGTCCTAACGCCGGTCTCTCCCGAGGAAGGCAAATGTCAAATCCTATATTTATCATTAGGGACGAAGAGTCAATCTCTATTCCAAGACTTAATCCACTTCATAATACTCAATTGGTTATCATTATTACTCTTTTAGAGTCATTAAACACCCCTAACAAAACTCCTAAAGGGTAGGAAAAACTATCCCAAAGATCCCCTTTTGGAAGCACAAAACACTCATTTTTGGTCATCTCACTCGAGCACAGATGCTCTCACTCGAGCACAAGTACGGACATCACTCGAGCACAAATGCTCTCACTCGAGCATTGGTACGGACAGCACTCGTGCACAAAAGAAAGTGAGACCGCGAGTGAGCACCCGAGAGCACAAAGAAACCTTCAGGAACCGGCTCACTCGAGCACAAAATCCTCACTCGAGCACAAGGCTAAATGCCTCACTCGAGCACCCACGAGAGAAGTTCAGGAAGTGAGGACCCGAGAGCACACCAAGCTCTCCAAGCACAAGATCACTCGAGCACAGCCATATGTGCTCGAGCACACAACTCACACCCGCGAGTACACTCCTCTCACCCGCGAGCACCTCTCTCACCCGCGAGCACACCTCCCACCTGAAGCACAACCTCACTCGAGCATGACCCCCAGTGCTCGAGTGAGAAGGCTATGCTCGCGAGTGTCAGAGCACACTCGTGGCATCCACCAACAAGTGAAGACCCGAAGCAACCCTTCACTCTGAACTCCCACTAACACTCGAGCAGACCATGCTTGCTCGAGCATGTTCTTCACTCACTCGAGCATGAAACGATGTGCCCGAGCATTGCTCATGAAAACCCAGACGAACTCGAAGCACAAAGGGAAAAACCTCATATCACTCGAGCAGAGTTCATCCCTGCTCGGGTGAAACTCATCCCTCACTCGAGCAGACCCCTTCTGCTCGGGTGATATTCATCCTTCACTCGAGCACACCCCTGTCTGCTCGAGTGAATACCTCAGATAGCAAAAAACGCAGAACCAGAGGCACTCTCCCTCACACTTGCCCAATTGCTTCCTATGGACTCAAAACTCAACCCAAAGCCATTCCCACACAAAAACACCCAACAAACTCAATGGAATACTCAAAATCATCAAAATCCTATTCCATTATCATGCTTTGGGTTTTGGGCAACAATTTCAATAATACACCAATCTTAACCAAACTTCATATTTCCATTACCAATCAATCTATCTATCATAAACTCATTCCAAAACACCATTCTCATGCCAAAAACATACCAAATGAACAGTGGCATCCAATTTTTGGATTCAAGCCAGATTTCCAGAATTTATAAACTATTCCAAATGGCATGAAACATAGGTAGATAGATTGGTTTTACTCACCTTATCAACTTCTCCAAAGAGAGTTCTTGATCCACTACTTTCCAAATTTTCGTGTAGCACAAATCTGCACCAAATGGCCACACTATACACACCAAAATGAAGCTCATGATTCAAGGATCAACATTTAAGAAGGGAACTTGAGCAATGAAGATCATTTACTTACCCAAAATCCAAGCTTTTCCTTCTTCCTTCCTTCCTTGCTTTAGTGAAAGAGAGAGAGCACGAGAGAGAGATGGAGAGATGGAGAGAGAGAAAAGGAAAAAGTGATCTTTTGTCCCCTTGTGATCTCATCCAATGGCCACCACCATGCCACATGTCAGCATCTCATCCATTTCCACAATGAGCTCACCACATCACAATACATAGGATTCCGACCCACGGTCAAGGAATCACAACCCTCGATCTTAAATACCACTCACATGCACCCATATTTCCAATCTCCACTAATTATGACATTAATTAATATTGTCATAAAATACATAATAATCCCAATTAAATTCATAATTATCCATAATAATCATGATTAACCCATAATCAAAAATTGGGATATTACATTAGGGCTGTAATTTCATTAACCTAATGGTTTAATTGAGTTCAGGAGGGAAAATTGTGTAGGGTTGATGTTGATCATGTTGTGTGAAAAGCCCTAGATTGTGAAATGACAAAAATGACCTTAAAAAGCTTCTATAAATTGAGAATATTGGACTTGTGTTATCTTGAGGTTTTTTTTTTAGACTTAATGAAGTTCAATAACCTTTTTGAGTAAGGATAGTCAATTTCTTCATGATCAAAAGCATACATCATATAATCCCTTTTAATCCAAAACATTTCTTCATTGTTTTCTAAAAATACTGAAAAAAATAGAAATAGTTTTATTTACATGCATTTTAATTTAGATAAAACCATTTTACAAAACCCCTCTTTCTAATCATGTTTTTTAGCACTTAGTTTAACTTATGGAATTTAAAATAAAAGGTTTCTTGATAAGAGAATGATATCGAGTTGTTTGCACTATATTGTATTTTAATTAGTGGTAAAATTTGTGATTTGACCTTGAGGTGGCTAAGGTTGTGTCAAATCATTAACTACTCTAGTTTATATTAACTACTTTTGTTTCATAAATTCAAAAAAATATATTAGACCACTGGAGTTTCGACGGTGGGTTGTTGACAAGGTCACTGGAGCTCTAGTGACCAGTCATCAACAGTGGTCATTGGTGCTGGACCTTTGGTGCCGGACTCCGATGAGGGGTGTTGAGGTTAGAACTGGCCCTCACTGGCTCAGCCTAAACGGGCTAGCCTGTTTAGGTTCGACTTCCCTAAAACCCCCAATTTTAAAGCTTGACCCTTATGTTATCGGGCCAAGGCCGAGCCCACGGGCTTTAGGACTGCTTAACTTAAAAAATACTATTTTTCTATTTTTTAAAGAAATAAAGTTAAAGCAATAACTTCCTAATTTAAGATAAATATTATAAAAATTAAATTACAAAGAAATAAAGTTAGAATAACAAGTTATTATGATGAAAATTTCAATACTTTACACATACATGCTCACAATGTCATACATGAAAACTGTTACTTGCAGTCACAGGTAAGTAGGCTTATCATTTTTTTACGAAAAAAGCAATCTTTATAGGTATATACACTGATGGATTTATCATAGGTGATGTAAGTTTTTCAAATTACAATCTTCATTTTAATTCAAATAAAATTCACTTTTAAATTTTACAATCTAGTTATTATTTTGCTTTGATTTGAGATACATTTTTATTAAAACTCAAAAATTTCTAATTAAAGTCATTATCTAAAGTCCAAATTACTCTATTTTTAAAGTTTAAATGAAAAAACAATTGTGGAAAACTAAATAAATCAAAATATTTTATAAAATTAAATTAAAGAAAAAGATAATAACAACTAAATATATGCAACATCATTAATAATATAAAAATTATAATATTATATGAATAATTTAAAAAAAAAAACAAAAGGACCTAAATGGGCCAGCTCTTTTCTGCCCCTTTTAGGCCTGTTGGTAATTTGTGGGACAATTTTTTAAGTTCGGCCCTTGTGATATAAGGGCCTAAACGGGCCGAACCTATTTCCCAGGTCTAATTGAGGTGACATTTTAAAATATGGAAAGCTGAATGGAATGATATCTTTTCCATAACATTTTAAAATTCTAATAATTCATTCGGAATTAGTGGTCTTGAATCATTGATTTAGTATTTCTATATTTTAAAGGTATTTATTTGGGATTTCCCTAAAAACGAAAGATTAAATTCACTCATATTATATATATTAGGTTGTGACACATATATTTGAAAGAATGACTTATATCACATGCATCTTTTTTCTTTGAGATATATTAGAGCCAAACAATAATTACTGTAGGATCAATAATAAAGAAGGCAATAATTTAAACTTCCTCTTCAAGGAAAGCAACGCATAGGATAAACCCAAATGAAAGCAACTTATGCAATACATACAAATATATACCGGGAATATATAACTTGCGTTAACTTAAAGTTGAAAAAGTGCATTTTGAGTCATTTATATTTTATTCTTAACAGCGTTAGTTTCTTTTAAACGAAAAATTCTTAGTTTGACAATAATGGCCATGACTAATTAAGAGGTAGAGCTGTTCAATTCAAAGTAAGAGTTGAAATTACACGTGATCACGAGAAATTTAGTTGAGGGAGAGTCTGAAGAAGAATTAATGTAATGAGACAGAAAAGATAGAATTCACTTACTGTGTGTAGTTTATACTCCTATTATACGCACGCGCGCGCTATGGTTCAAAAAATTTGTCAAGTTAATATATATATATATATATTGAAGGTAAATATAAACTTGGAGATAATGTTGTTTTCGTAAGCTTTCTGAAGCTTGCTCAGAAAGCCTTAAGCTCCTCTTTGTCCTTTGGATCCTATATATATCTATGTCTTATTTGAATTACTCAATGGTCAATTGTCAGATTATTATTCAAAACTCACAAGGAATGGAATACCTTTTGGGTTACAATGAGGGCAAAAAGCCCATCCTAACCCTTCATCCGTCTCTATCCATACAGATTCCCATTAGATTTCTCCAGATAACCTTGTCTCTTCCAGTACCATTTTAACCATTGGCTATTGGAAAATGGAATACCTTTTCGGCAATTGAAGGGGGATAAGGCGTTGCCGTGTCTTCTGTTTTTTTAAACAACACCAATGTTTACATCCCAGTTTCAAATTCAGAATGCTCTGCAACAAACCACTCACAGAAAGCCTCACACTTTCCCTTTAGAGTTTCTTGCAACAAACAACAAATAGTCTTCCAAATCTTCTCATGAACCGTGAGATCTCAGTCAAGATGTGAACTTTGTCATGAGATTTCTGAAATCCAGTACCAAGACGTGAACTTTTGCCATACTCGTCCATCTCTGAGGTAAGCATATCTTCCATACTCGTCCTTCTCTACCATACTTGTTATTCTCTGAGGCAAGCACCTCTTCAAAACCACTTCTGCAAAACTGTTGGGGCTCAACGGTGAACAGTAAACGAAGGCGTGAGGTGAGGGTGAGTCAGAGGGTCGCTTTCGTCCTATTTCAGGGGAAAAAAATGTTAACTCGACCGACTCTCCCACAACTCACCCAAGTTAACTCCGAGTCAGGATATATGACCTTGGGTTTGTGACTCACCCGGACCGGATTAGGGCCCGGTTCCCAGTTTCCAGTGAACCCGGCCGGTCCGGTCCAGGTTTAATAACACCCCCAAGGCCAAGTCAAGATGACCCCCGGGTTTGTGACTCACCCAGACCGGATTAGGGCCCGGGTTTAGTGCGTGTTTGTTTAAGCTTTTTGCACAGTAAAAACGGACTTATTACGCAAGCCGAGAAAAAACTCCTCTCACATACTTACCTCGTATACCGTGAATCACGAATTATAAGCACGTTTTGGACAAAAATAAGCTTTTCCAAACACACACTTAATAACACTATGGAAAACAATTTGTACAGTCAATCTATCAATTTTAATGAGTCCTTTGCCTCTATAAGAGCTGGCGGGCATCATTCAATTTTATTTTAAGGCCTTTTTTGCAACAAATGCTCCTGTGTTCTTATGACTTTTGGATAATTTTTTCTATTAAGATCCAACTTTTTTGAATATGAAAAAAAATTCTGGCGGAAGAATACAACTACATCTTTTTTACCCCCAAAGGATACAACTATATCAAACACTGAATTTGTTGGATCGATGCTATTCTATATTTATCTAAAATGTTATATTAACTGAACAATTATAGCACCACTATATAAATTATCTTAATTAAAATAATTAATAATATTATTATGGCTTTTAGGTTCCCTCTTAAAATAATAAATAAGTACACTTGCCCTAATAAAAAAAAATGCTTTTAGCTAGTTGAAATAAAACCCATTTTTTATATCCGGTGAAGGAATTTCGTTTCGCACCGAAATATTTAGAACCGAAGACATTGAACATAGTTTAGCTGTATATTATGATTACAAAAATCAGTGTCTAAAGTACACCCATAGAGCCCAACTTGGTGACAGTATTTATTCACATTAAATAGTTTGGGAACTACCCCTGTTTGAAGAGTCTTAGTTTACACTGGTGTTAAATGTCAATTATTTACTCTACCTGAGCCATACCATGTATTTTGTATTATTTGAACACCACTTAAACACAACATTTAAATTATTAAATAATCGTGATATAAATTTACATTTTCACAACTATTTTCTCCATCTCAGAGTACCATGGTTACGAAAGTGTATATTATGTCAAAAACTTAAGTAATTAAACTATTATGTAATAAAGCACGTTGCTACTTTGAATTTTGAAATATTAAGAGAATTATGAGTGAGAGAGGGAGGAAAGAGGGGGGGGGGGGAGTGTGAGGGGGATGTAAAATTTCTGAAAGAAACCATTTTCTACATTTGGCTTGTTAATCTGAACTTGAGAGTCTGGTTGATGAAGAAGCATCACATGAGGATATTCTACCACTGCTTCTTAAATTGAAGATCTTAATTCTACAAAGATTGCCAAAATTAAGAGAGATTTTTGGAGGGAGATTTGAGGACAAGCTAGAGTCCCTTCATAATAAACAGGAATGTTCACCACACTTAAGTATTACTTGAGAATAAAAATGTAGTATGCATGCTTCTTGTTTAGGAAAATGACACACCAACATAGATAATCATTAATAGGCAACTATGAATGTATTCGATGAAATTAATATGCTAATTTAATGACATATAGTTATAAATTTATAATAGCAGAGATTGAAGAATCTTTCCACAAGAAATATATAATATTTGCTCGTTACACATTTTTCCTCACATTATTACTGATAATGGAGTTGTTATTACAATTTAAGAAATGTGTGAAATTGATTGGGTTTAATTTCTAATCAGTATAATAAACGTCAAGCAGTCATTATTTGTCCATGTCAAGGATTGAATTTGCAAGTTGCCGTTAAGACATTTTTTAAGAGAATTTTTCTCTCATTTACTCTGCCTCATTTTTCTGTCACAAATTTGACATGTTTACTTTGCAAGTTTATTTGGAATATTCATGTTTCCAATCAAATAATATTATTAATAACAAAAATAGATCCTTAGAAAAGGCAATAATTATATCAATTTTTAATGTTTTGCATTTAAAAAAACATCTATTATGAAAGGAAATCCAAAATTATTTGAAATATTTGTAATTTCCCCTTCTCCGCTACGGAACAGATACCACCTAAGGTTGGATACAAAATAATTTATTGTTATTGTTTTTGGCTCTTGGTTGTGGAAACTACTTTAATTATCCAAGACTATTGAAATAAATCAATGTGAATGCATATCTATAAATTATGTGTCTCTACATACATACATTGGGCACTGTACGTGTGTGTGTGTGTGTTTAAAGAAGGTCTAACTTTATGAAATTCATCTTGTTGGCATTAATATTATGTTATTGCAATTAAAAACTGCGAGAAATTAATGGAGTTTAATTTGTAATTTTGTACTACTACCCATGCATATGTTGTGCGTTTCTTGCATTGTCCTCCAATCATGGAATAAATTTCCTTTACAGAAATAGAAGAATGAAAGAGTGAAGATAGGGAATTAAGAACTGATTTCTATGGACTTACAACGTCTGGCAGAGCCATAATATATTTGGAAGTGCCCCACACAAAGTGTGAGCCTCCATAGACTTGAATACGTTTCATTAGATGGGTGCCCAATGTTGAGGAATATCTTCCCTTCTCCTATTGTTACAAGCCTTCCAGAGTTGAAGGAACTACGTGTACGAGATTGTGATGAATGGGAGGGAATATTTTGTGAAGAAGAGTCACTTAGAAACCTGTCTTCTTCTTCAAATGTTTGCTTCCCCAAACTTCAGAATATTGAGATAAGTGGATGCAACAAAGTAAAAAGGTTGTTCCCATATTCTCTGGCTTCTCATTGTCCTTCACTAGAGAAGCTGGACATATGGGATTGCTCTAAACTTGAGAGTCTGGTTGAAGAAGAAGCATCAAATGAGGATATTCTACCACTGCTTCTTAAACTGAAGATCTTGATCCTACAAAGGTTGCCAAAATTAAGAGAGATTTTTGGGGGGAGATTTGAGGGCAAGCTAGAGTCCCTTCATAATAAACAAGAATGTTCACCACATGTAAGTAATACTTCATAATAAATATGTAGTATGCATGCTTCTTGTTTAGGAAAATGGCACACCAACATAGATAATCATTAATAGGCAACTATGAATGTATCCGATGAAATTAATATGCTAATTTAATGACATATAGTTATAAATTTATAATAGCAGAGATTGAAGAATCTTTCCACAAGAAGTATATAATATTTGCTCGTTACACATTTTTCCTCACATTATTACTGATAATGGAGTTGTTATTACAATTTAAGAAATGTATGAAATTGATTGGGTTTAATTTCTAATCAGTATAATAAACGTCAAGGTGTCATTATTTGTCCATTTCAAGGATTGAATTTGTAAGTTGCCGTTAAGACATTTTTTAAGAGAATTTTTCTCTCATTTACTCTGCCTCATTTTTCTGTCACAAATTTGACATGTTTACTTTGCAAGTTTATTTGGAATATTCATGTTTCCAATAATATAATATTATTAGTAACAAAAATAGATCCTTAGAAAGGGCAATAATTATATCAATTTTTAATGTTTTGCATTAAAAAAACAGCTATTATGAAAGGAAATCCAAAATTATTTGAAATATTAGTAGTTTCCCCTTCCCTGCTACGCAACGGATACCACCTAAGGTTGGATACAAAATAATTTAGTGTTATTGTTTTTGGCTCTTTGTTGTGGAAACTACTTTAATTATATAAGACTGTTTTAGTTGAAATAAATCAATGTGAATGCATATCCATAAATTATGTGTCTCTACATACATACATTGGGCACTGTACGTGTGTGTGTGTGTGTTTAAAGAAGGTCTAACTTTATGAAATTCATCTTGTTGGCATTAATATTATGTTATTGCAATTACAAATTGTGAGAAATTAATGGAGTTTAATTTGTAATTTTGTACTGCTACCCATGCATATGTTGTCCGTTTCTTGCATTGTCCTCCAATCATGGAATAAATTTCCTTTACAGAAACAGAAGAATGAGAGAGTGAAGATAGGGAATTTAGAATTGATTTCTATCAATTTACAACGTCTGCCAGAGCTAGAATATATTTGGAAGTGCCCCACACAAAGTGTGAGCCTCCATAGACTTGAATACGTTTCATTGGATGGGTGTCCAATGTTGAGGAATATCTTCACTTCTGCTATTGTTACATGCCTTCCAGAGTTGAAGGAACTACGTGTACGAGATTGTGATGAATGGCAGGGAATATTTTGTGAAGAAGAGTCATTTAGAAACCCTTCTTCCTCTTCTAATGTTTGCTTCCCCAAACTTCAGAATATTGAGATAAGTGGATGCAACAAAGTGAAAAGGTTGTTCCCATATTCTCTGGCTTCTCATTGTCCTTCACTAGAGAAGCTGGGCATATGGGATTGCTCTGAACTTGAGAGTCTGGTTGATGAAGAAGGATCAAATAAGGATATTCTACCACTGCTTCTTAAACTGAAGACCTTGATTCTACAAGGGTTGCCAAAATTAAGAGAGATTTTCGGGGGGAGATTTGAGGGCAAGCTAGAGTCCCTTCATAATAAACAGGAATGTTCACCACACGTAAGTATTACTTCATAATAAATATGTTGTATGCATGCTTCTTGTTTAGGAAAATGACACACCAACGTAGATAATCATTAATAGGCAACTATGAATGTATTCGATGAAATTAATATGCTAAGTTAATGACATATAGTTATAAATTTATAATAGCAGAGATTGAAGAATCTTTCCACAAAAAATATATAATATTTGCTAGTTACACATTTTTCCTCACATTATTACTGATAATGGAGTTGTTATTACAATTTAAGAAATGTGTGAAATTGATTGGGTTTAATTTCTAATCTGTATAATAAACATCCAGCAGTCATTATTTGTCCATTTCAAGGATTGAATTTGCAAGTTGCCGTTAAGACATTTTTTAAGAGAATTTTTCTCTCATTTACTCTGCCTCATTTTTCTGTCACAAATTTGACATGTTTACTTTGCAAGTTTATTTGGAATATTCATGTTTCCAATCAAATAATATTATTAGTAACAAAAATAGATCCTTAGAAAGGCAATAATTATATAAATTTTAAATGTTTTGCATTTAAAAAAACAGCTATTATGAAAGGAAATCCAAAATTATTTGAAATATTAGTAGTTTCCCCTTCCCCGCTACGGAACGGATACCACCTAAGGTTGGATACAAAATAATTTAGTGTTATTGTTTTTGGCTCTTTGTTGTGGAAACTACTTTAATTATATAAGACTGTTTTAGTTGAAATTAATCAATGTGAATGCATATCCATGAATTATGTGTCTCTACATACATACATTGGGCACTGTACGTGTGTGTGTGTGTGTGTTTAAAGAAGGTCTAACTTTATGAAATTCATCTTGTTGGCATTAATATTATGTTATTGCAATTAAAAACTGTGACAAATTAATGGAGTTTAATTTGTAATTTTGTACTGCTACCCATGCATATGTTGTCCGTTTCTTGCATTGTCCTCCAATCATGGAATAAATTTCCTTTACAGAAACAGAAGAATGAGAGAGTGAAGAAAGGGCATTTAGAAATGATTTCTATGGATTTACAACGTCTGCCAGAGCCAGAATATATTTGGAAGTGTCCCACACAAAGTGTGAGCCTCCATAGACTTGAATACATTTCATTGGATGGGTGTCCAATGTTGAGGAATATCTTCACTTCTGCTATTGTTACAAGCCTTCCAGAGTTGAAGGAACTACGTGTACGAGATTGTGATGAATGGGAGGGAATATTTTGTGAAGAAGAGTCGCTTAGAAACCCTTCTTCTTCTTCTAATGTTTGCTTCCCCAAACTTCAGAATATTGAGATAAGTGGATGCAACAAAGTGAAAAGGTTGTTCCCATATTCTCTGGTTTCTCATTGTCCTTCACTAGAGAAGCTGGGCATATGGGATTGCTCTGAACTTGAGAGTCTGGTTAATGAAGAAGCATCAAATGAGGATATTCTACCACTGCTTCTTAAACTGAAGACCTTGATTCTACAAGGGTTGCCAAAATTAAGAGAGATTTTTGGGAGGAGATTTGAGGGCAAGTTAGAGTCCCTTCATAATAAACAGGAATGTTCACCACATGTAAGTATTACTTCATAATAAATATGTAGTATGCATGCTTCTTTTTTAGGAAAATGACACACGAACATAGATAATCATTAATAGGCAACTATGAATGCATTCGATGAAATTAATATGCTAAGTTAATGACATATAGTTATAAATTTATAATAGCAGAGATTGAAGAATCTTTCCACAAAAAATATATAATATTTGCTAGTTACACATTTTTCCTCACATTATTACTGATAATGGAGTTGTTATTACAATTTAAGAAATGTGTGAAATTGATTGGGTTTAATTTCTAATCAGTATAATAAAGGTCAAGCTGTCATTATTTGTCCATTTCAAGGATTGAATTTGCAAGTTGCCGTTAAGACATTTTTTAAGAGAATTTTTCTCTCATTTACTCTGCCTCATTTTTCTGTCACAAATTTGACATGTTTACTTTGCAAGTTTATTTGGAATATTCATGTTTCCAATCAAATAATATTATTAGTAACAAAAATAGATCCTTAGAAAGGCAATAATTATATAAATTTTAAATGTTTTGCATTTAAAAAAACAGCTATTATGAAAGGAAATCCAAAATTATTTGAAATATTAGTAGTTTCCCCTTCCCCGCTACGGAACGGATACCACCTAAGGTTGGATACAAAATAATTTAGTGTTATTGTTTTTGGCTCTTTGTTGTGGAAACTACTTTAATTATATAAGACTGTTTTAGTTGAAATTAATCAATGTGAATGCATATCCATGAATTATGTGTCTCTACATACATACATTGGGCACTGTACGTGTGTGTGTGTGTGTGTTTAAAGAAGGTCTAACTTTATGAAATTCATCTTGTTGGCATTAATATTATGTTATTGCAATTAAAAACTGTGACAAATTAATGGAGTTTAATTTGTAATTTTGTACTGCTACCCATGCATATGTTGTCCGTTTCTTGCATTGTCCTCCAATCATGGAATAAATTTCCTTTACAGAAACAGAAGAATGAGAGAGTGAAGATAGGGCATTTAGAATTGATTTCTATGGATTTACAACGTCTGCAAGAGCCAGAATATATTTGGAAGTGCCCCACACAAAGTGTGAGCCTCCATAGACTTGAATACATTTCATTGGATGGGTGCCCAATGTTGAGGAATATCTTCACTTCTGCTATTGTTACAAGCCTTCCAGAGTTAAAGGAACTACGTGTACGAGATTGTGATGAATGGGAGGGAATATTTTGTGAAGAAGAGTCACTTAGAAACCCTTCTTCCTCTTCTAATGTTTGCTTCCCCAAACTTCAGAATATTGAGATAAGTGGATGCAACAAAGTGAAAAGGTTGTTCCCATATTCTCTGGCTTCTCATTGTCCTTCACTAGAGAAGCTGGGAATATGGGATTGCTCTGAACTTGAGAGTCTGCTTGATGAAGAAGCATCAAATGAGGATATTCTACCACTGCTTCTTAAACTGAAGACCTTGATGCTACAAGGGTTGCCAAAATTAAGAGAGATTTTTGGGAGGAGATTTGAGGGCAAGTTAGAGTCCCTTCATAATAAACAGGAATGTTCACCACACGTAAGTATTACTTCATAATAAATATGTAGTATGCATGCTTCTTTTTTAGGAAAATGACACACGAACATAGATAATCATTAATAGGCAACTATGAATGTATTCGATGAAATTAATATGCTAATTTAATGACATATAGTTATAAATTTATAATAGCAGAGATTGAAGAATCTTTCCACAAAAAATATATAATATTTGCTCGTTAGTCATTTTTCCTCACATTATTACTGATAGTTAAGCTGATAATTGATTGTTGTTTTTTTTTTAGACCGGGAGATCAAATAAAGAAGTTAAATAAATAAGGTCATGATGAACTTTGGATCTTTTAATGATTTCATCGGCAGTTGTGTTTTACTAAGTGGCCTTTGTTATGTAAAGTTGTGTTGAATTTATGTCGGTGTGTTTAAGATTGTACACAAAATATAATATTTATATAATGTTGCTTGCGTAGACTTCTTATTTTATCTACAACCCTTGTATTGGATTTCAATTTATCATATGATTTCTTATACTGTCCTTTATTTCATTGACACAATTATACAGTTTTTGCTTATTTAAATAAAAAACATTCAAGGTTCCATATTCACTTTTTTATCAAGAAAAACATGGGAAAAATAAAATTTTTCTGAAAAGAAAATAAAATTAGTATTGGGAAGAGTATATAAACAATATAAAAATAAATTATTATTTTATTTCAGAACTATTTTTTCATCGAACTTATAATTACATAGGGCATTATTAAAAAATCAATGGACAATAATAATCTATACTTGGATAGACGGGGCAAATATTCATGGGACATTCAGAAACTATGAGATTTATTTCCTACAAGCAAAAAATTTATGCCCAACCAAACCAAAATTTTAGGGATATAAGATACATACCAAAAATGAAATGGAATGCAAAAATATCAAACACAACAACATGTTATTGTTTTGTAATATACAACAGCCTCCATGAAATTAATGCCAAGAAAGAATATCAAATTAATGAAGCAAAATCTAAAGGGTGAATGACAAAAAAAATACCATTTGAACTTCAAAATCCCGCTAATAAGAATAGTAATGGGATTGACAACATAAATCTTTGTCAAAGGAGTAATTTGGGATTTTGAAATTCAAGTGGCATTCTTTTGTCATTCTCCCAAATACAAAGGCATAAATGTTTATTATATATGTAGGAAATTTAATTTGTTTTTCTCTTTCTCAACCCAATCATCTTCCAAACATGATAGCCCAATATACACATACAGGACTACAATAGAAAAAAGAGTGTTAGATAATATATATAAGATTCAAACCCTCTAAATAAATTTTTTTATTTAAAAAAACACCTCTTTAAAAAAAATGATGCTGTGATGTACTCTATATATTATGAGAATTAGAAATCTCTCATAATACACAAGTTCTCCTATAGACATGCTACGGAACACATATATGAAGACACCAATTGGTAAAATTCTACTATAAACATGCAATAGAATAAACATCCAGAGACACCAATTTGTAAGCTATATATTAAAAATATTGCAACTGAATTGCAATATATAGACAATAAACTTGCAGTAATCCCTTTGAACACTGTAGTAATGGCATATGACTCTTGTCTATCAAATAAACCAACACTAACCTACTAGTTCAAAATTCAGACAACCAAACTGTCATAAGACAACAACATCCTTTTATTTGGGATTTAGATACTATAGTGTGCTATGATCAAGATGAAAACATATCAAACTCTAAAGATCATGAATTGATATGTTTCTTTAACTCTCATAATCAAGCAATTTATAGGAAGAAAAGAAGAAATATTTTGAAACATTTGTGATTCAATCATTAACAAAAGTAAATCATTAAGTGACTTACTTTGAAGTTCAACAGTATTGTTTTATAATGACTTCATAAATCAGGTGCTTTCTTCTTGCTCATTCATCTCATCAAGGATAACGTACTTTGTAGCCAAATCAGTTTTGAAGGTCCTACTCCACCTGCTTCACCCTTCTGAAACTTCTAGTATCGGCCATGAAAAATAGAGAGATTGAGAGAGAGAGAGAGAGAGAGAGAGCAAGTTATGGAGAGAAACTAGTGACAAAAATGGAATTGAGAGGAAATGATATATAATATTGAACTGGGACTATAATTTAAGTGTTGGATATCTATCATTTGGCTTGGGCTAAATTGTCATCACCATCCTTTAATTTCAAAGCTCTAAATTAAGAGAGACAAAGAGTATGATCAAATACTAAAATAAATTGCTAAGTGCATTAATTTATGACTCACTTGTACCAATTGAATAAACTAACACCAACAATGATAGTGAAGAGACCAAGTCCTTTCAACCAAGTAAATTGATCATGAAAGTACAGGATGGCAACCTACACAAATATGAAAGTTAACAATATAGAAATTATTGAAAGCTAAATGCAACAATCTAAAAAAAAATCAACTTACAATGCATCAATCTGCATCTAGTAATTTGGAAACCAACCTAAGTAGTAATTTTTTTCACAAGTCATGAATGACATAAGCATAAAGAGACAACCCAACTCGATACTTCAAAAATATGAGACAGACCAAAATAAAGGGTGGTAGCTATTGGATGATATTCATGTCAACAAATTAGAAAAGAAAAGGAAAAAAATATTATACCGATATGGTGACAACCTCCTTAACAACCCCAGCTATTGTAACTGTGATTGCACTAGTTACTGAGATAAGAACATACTCAATTAATACCTGCAAAATGCAAATCCTTCTTTGAAAACTAATTTGACTGGAGGAAAGAATTGAAAGCTTAATGGGAATGGAGATCCACATTTACTCTTACTAAAAAGGAAACCAACTGATTAGACAAAAGATCCACCTTTATAAATATTGTAATGTAACATCCTTGAAAAGGGATAATTTACTCTTACCATAAGAAAAGCAAGGGTTCTGTCAAAAAGCATTAGTAAACAACTTTGAGTAATATGCCATGGACTATTAAAATATTGACTTTGTTTGAATTCACCCCATGGATCAAATGCAAGAAAGAGAAGAGTTATTGCCCCTGCCATTACTGGAGTTACAAAGCTCATTAAGTGGATTTTTCATCCCAAAAATTATTTTGGAAAACTTATCAACATTTTGTTAATTCAACAACCTCTCTTAGTAGGCTCATATTCATGTCAGGTCTATAAGATTGAATGAGTTAAAAATAATTCTGATTATGTGAGACTTCTCAGTTCTCATCGGAATGCTATATATATCTGCAAAAATATTTTCCATAAAAAAAATTACGTTGCAGCTATTCAAGGCACTTACCATAGGCTTCTTTCTTTAGCATTTGTTTGGTGACAAATTGCATGAAGAGAACAAAAATCAAGTCAGGTCAACCCAGCAAACTGGAGTAAGTAAGGGTAGAAAAAATGGGTGCACAAAATAAGAAAGAAGATGCAAACCTGTGGAAGAATTTGAGTCATGCACTAACGAAACCTAGACATAACGGTAGCAAGCATTACAAGTATGAATCCCCAAAATTCAAATTCTGTCTCTTTTAAAATTGCATTTCAAGGAAATTGTATTTTAGATGGACAAACAAATTTCTCAATGTGTAAAAGTTCTTAAGGCTTGAAAAATGTCCTTAGCAACTAAAAATTAGGGGAAAAGAAAAAACAGAGTTGTATAATTGTCCAATGTATAAAATAATAAGAACTCTTGTGATGAAATAAAAAGGAAGCATTTGTCATATGAAATTCAAATAGGTCACTATCTATAATTGACCACCTACCTAGTTATTCACTATATAAAATGAACATTTATAACCAATTTGAGAATGACCAGGAACACTCTGACCTTGGAACAGTTTCTTTTAACAAGGGATAAAGAATTTGTTGAGCATAAGCATGACAAAACTCAGGCAACATACACTCTTAGCAATATTATGGTATATTTGGTTTGACCAAAATGTACACATTTTCAAGCGTATTTCATTGATTATCCAGTAATGAGGGATAGAGAAAAGTTTACACTAGATTCCTTAGGTATTCCTTCAAATTTTCTTCAAGTGGGTCTCTTTGTAGTTAGATATGCAAAGATCAGAATGCTTCACTCTATCCTTTTCTTGTCATGTTTCATTATTTTCCTTCAAAAGTGGTCGAGGAAGATCAAAGTGAACATTCAATGAGATTATAGAGTGAGATCTTTTGGTTAATAATCTATATGAAGATTTAGTCTTCAATAAAGAACAATGACGTCGAGCGATCCATGTAGCCGACCCCATCTAGTGAGATAAGGTGATGGTGTTTTTGTTGTTGTTGTCTTATTCTTTTCCTTTACTTCATTTAAGGGAATTTTATCCTCTTCCTTTTGCATTTTTACACTACTACAGAATATATATTTTACGTCCCTAAAGGACGTCCCTTTTCAAAAAGGGAGGTAAAAAATAAAGGCGGTGGCATTTTTATAATTATGGATAAGAACTGAATAGCTTTAGACGTTCCCAATTTAAATAGGGACGTCTAAAATGTGACTTTACAAATTTTAGACATCCCTATTTGAATTAGGGACGCCTAAAGTAAAAAAAAAATTCTTTTACTTTAGACGTCCCCAATTCAAATTAGGGACGTCTAAAGTGTGACTTTAGACGTCCCCATATACATTAGGGACGTCTAAAGTTTTTTAATTTTTTTTTGCCCTTTGGCGTCCCTCATATATATATGAGGGACCCCAAAGGGCGTCCCTCATTCAAAAAAAAATTTAAAAAACATTAGACGTCCCCAATGTATATGGGGACGTCCAAAGTATGACTTTAGACGTCCCTAATTTGAATTGGGGACGTCTAAAGTAAAAAAAAAAAATTAAAAAAAAACTGAACAACTTTAGGCGTCATTAAATTAAATTGGGGAGGTCAAAAAAAATTCAAATTTTTATTGACAGTCTTTATTTTTCAGTCTTATACTACTTTTATACTCATCTTTCCTTTCCCATCGCCTCAAACATAAGAAAAGCCATTACCACCACGCATTTTAACTCTTGCTTCTTCTTCTTTATATGCTTATTTTACTCTTGCTTCTTCCTTTCTCTCTCTTTTTTTCACCTTCAAATCTGTTATGCTTTCTTACTATTGTTTATTATTTTATCCTCTTTCTCTTTTTTCTTTAGGTTTTCCTTCTATTTTATTTTCTAACTCGTGTTGTTATGGTTTGTAGATCAGGACTCTGAAACATGCTTCATGGCTACGTTCCGCTGAGAAAACGATGTTCATCTCTCCCTGTCGCTCTTCTCTATTCATTATTACGAGAAAATGAATTTCAATAATAGAAGGAGATAAGTTTTTTGCAAATGATTCCTCTTATTGTTTTCATCTTCTCCTTATGAGATTTCAGCTTTGGAGTTATTATTGTGTAGATTTGGATTTCAGACACTAGATCTATAATTTTATTGACGATGATCTGTAATTTCTGATTTTAAATACTGTTCAGTTCATATCTGTAATATAAACAATTTTTTTTTAAAATAAAAAAAGCACTTTAGATGTCCCCATTTTAAATTGGGGACTTCTAAAGTCCCACTTTAGACGTCCCCAATTTAAAATAGGGACGTTTAAAGTGCTATAGTGGCACTTTAGACACCATTTTAAAATGGGGACGTCTAAAGTGTCACTATAGCACTTTAGACGTCCCTTCTTAAAATGGGGACGTCTAAAGTCCAGACTTTAGACGTCTTTTTATCTACGGACGTTATTGTCATTTTTTACTACGACGCTCACATAGATGTCCCCTTATTTTCAGATGTTAAAAGGCCTAAGAAAGGGACGTTAAAAACATTTTTTGTAGTAGTGTTAGTCTTCTAAAAGGAATAAGGTGTCACTATTTTTCCATAACTTCTGAGCTTGTATGCATACCTGTTAGTAATATACCAATGGAGATGACTAAGATGATGCCAGATAGTTTAAATCTCGGTGTCTCCAACTTCCAGTCAAAATTTGCAATTAATGACAATAAAGGGGTAGTAGTACTGAAAATGTATGTATCTTGATAAAGACGCGCATGACAAGTGATAGACCCTCTACCCAAAGAAAGCTTTTCATAAAAATCATGATATAAAATGAAGTGTTCAGTGTTCCAACATGTAACAAAAGATGAAAGGAGACCAATCTAATTATTGGGTTAACAACATAAACATTGATTTTTCCCCTGAAGTAAAATTGCTTGGACTGAGAGCATTGTGATAGACAATAGTAGCCATGGGATGTAACTCATGAATATTAGGCATTAAACATCTTACATCACTTATCAAAACTCAACCCATAATCCTAGACAGTTTAAGAAACCTATGTCTCCATTCAACTTTAGATAGATTCAGTTTAAATCAATTAAACTACAAGCATCAACCTCATCCACCATCACATGATTCTAGGTTTTTTTCTCCAGATACACAATTTAGAATTTGAGGCTTGGAATGGAAAACTAGTGTTTCATGGATTTACAGTTGGAAACTATATGAACATACATAAATGGATCAACTAATAGACAGTAGCACTGAATGATGTCTAAATTTACTAGAATTAACATTTAGCAAAAGTTTTGGATAATCCAACATGACAAGAAAGAGTTATTCCTTAAAGGTAAAGGAAGATTTCTACAATTTGAAGTCTCCTAAGGCTAATAAAAGTTCAATTATCTGATTGGTTCCAAAGTGAGCTGGGAAATCTCACCATAAAAGCTAATTATTGAAGTGATTGAACTAATTGAACCATATTTTTATATAAATTTTCATAATTAAATTAGGATTTTTAATGCATTTTCTGGGACAATATTGCATGATTAAGCACTAATTTGAGTTAAGGACATTTATATTGAATTAGATGCAATTTAGGGTAACATGGTTAAAAATTTGTTAATTATTCATACAAATGATTTCTTGAACTTTAGATGCTACCTTATGCTTAATTTTGCATTACAGTGTTTTGGAAGAAAATGAGGGATATTGGGGTTTCAAAATTAATATTTTGAGATTGGGGAAAATTATGAAAAGAGCCTTACAATTTCTGAAAATTACAAGAATGTGAAGGAAAGTGCCTAGGAAAAATCACAGAAAAGTACCTATGTGTTCAGGAAATTTTATTTGATCCTTAAAACATTTCAAAAATATGCACTTCAGTCGCTCCTAAAAAATTTTTCAAGTTTTCAAATAGGTCTTTGGTCAAAATGCCTAGGTTACTATTCCCCTTCGTCTTCAGCTGAAAGTATATCAAAAAACAAGACAGAGTAGAGGCGTCACATTTGACCTCCTTCCTTCCTTGTGTTGCCAACGGCCTTCATCCCCCTCACTATTGCCGCCGGCGACTCACCTACATTTAGGAGAAAGAGATGAAACTTGACAGACTGGAAAAGCGCCGTAACACAAAGATCAGAAGCTGTTGAATGAGAGCTTGAGAAGAGACGGAGAGCCACCACTACTGTCAAGGACCTTCCCCCTCTCTATATTTCTGTTGTCAGCAACCTGGTTTAAGATCAGGAAGAGAGATCCATGAGCTTGAGATCAGGAAGAAGAAGTTTGAGAAGACCTCCACCTTTTCCATTCATACCACACCATTGGCCATTCTTCTTCCCATCGCTGGAGAAGAGATACCAGACCACCATCGTTGTTTTCTCTTACCACCTTCACCATCGATTTTCCCCTGTTTTCACCATCGTATCTTACTGTCACCATTTAGTCTTAGGCCTTTAGAGCTTCAGAGATCTCCACCTTCACCATCGGTCCTGTTTTAACTCCATCAAAACACCATTGACACATCAGCCACCTCCTCTATTCTAAGTCCTATCACTGGCAGATTATCTTTGCCTCTTTTTCTCCTTTGCACTTCACCATCATCATCTTCTTTCTTCATTCCATTACTATCTTCACAGCACCATAACCATCACTAGCTTTGCCTACTTCTATTTCTCTACCATTATCATCTTCTTAGCATCATTACCAGTGTCATATTCATCTCAACCATGGCTGCTACAAATTCAAGTTTGGTGGTGATAGTACAAAGCTTAATATGTGGCTGAACCTTTCAACTCTTGAGAATTGAGGAATTGGCTTAAGTTCAAAAAGCTTCAAAGGGGAGTTAATCTTAGTTCCTTTATGAATTCCCTATTATTATTGTAATTCCTAGCTATGTTATAAGGTATTTTTAGTAGGATTTTGTTGAGTTATTTTGACTCCATATTGTTGAACTAAGATTGGTTATTTTGTGATTGGATTTGAATTATTGTGATTGGTTGATTTATGGTTATATATTTCCTATTAATTCATTGAAAGTATGCTTGCTCTGTGTTTACTGGTTTGTGTAATTGATTTGAGTTAATTTGAGTGACATGTTTGTGCATTCATATTATAGGAAACAATTGCATTAATATAATCCATATTACACATCAAGTGGCTTTTAACAATTTATCCATGAAATGACTATGAATGCGATCGTAGGATTAGTCATTAATTAGATAAAGTGGACTCAGTGCATTTGCTTGAGGTTTTTAATTAAGACTTGATGGATTTCAAACTCCCATATTATTTAGTGAACTAGGATAGCCAATGAACCAATTTCTCAAGAGAATTCACTTCATTCATTTCTTCATTTCCATCCTTTTTTATAAAATACCAAAAATAATAGTTTAGTATTTAATTAAATTGCATTTTCTTCTAGCTATTAATTTGAAAAACTCAAAACTAATTTCCCCTTGTTTTCATTGCATTTGCATGACATTTAGATTACTTAGGATTCAATAAAAGGCTCATCGAGAAGAGAGATCCTAGGTTTGCCTATACGCAATCCTTGGTTAATTTTTGATTGTGGACCCCAAAGTTAACGCCCAAAAAAGTTCTTAATCAATAGAACTAACCCATTTAAGAACCTCATAAAGAATCTTATGCTTATTAGACTTCATTTAGTGACACTTCACTCAGCTTTTTCATGGTTAGAACCTTCTACAAATAGCCCAGTTTAGAGTCATAGGTTACCACCAATTGGCTAGTGCCTAATTGACATGGGAAACCCATGAAGGTGGGAGAAAAAACCAATTTAAGTACTTCATACAACATCTTATCCTCTACAATGTTGAATTTAGACATCCTATAAAACCAAGGTCTTCATCACTATCATACTTACAAAAAAGCATTAAATTCTACAAACAACTCATTTTACCTCATCTTTGACATATTTTACTAGCTTCTGCGACACAGATAAGTCTTCCTTGAGTATAAAGTCAATAATCATTTAGGTACTACATAATTGATAGTTTACACACAGTCTTGTATTTTACGAATGGCCAGACTTCATAATATAGAATTTAATTTCCTCATGTATCTCAAAGATGTAATTCCTCATAATTGAGTGTTCAATTTTGATCTCCAGCATTCAAAAAAGCCACAAAATCAAAAAAAACAATTACAAAGATCAAAAGACTGTAAATTCATCTTAAAGAAAAAGTGAACAGAAGAAGAAAAATTAGAGCAGCAGATTTACACTGTAAAGGAGCCAAAAAAAAGAAGGAGAAGGAGAAGAAGAAGATAGTTACTTCCATAGAGTAAAGGGAAAAAAGAAAAAGAAAGAAAGAAAGAAAATGCATTCTTTAGTAACAATGCAAAAGGAAATAGATGTATTTGATATTTCTCTCATGATGAATAAAAAGAAGGAAACATCACCAACCATTGTGGCAAAAGTGATAGAGATGAAAACAAGATAAGTATTGCTCAAGTTAATATCCAATGTTGTCCCTACAACAGTTGATACAAACGTGAAAGGTAAACTCCATCTGTTGCATTAGTTGATAGAAAAGTCAATATAGTAAGTCGATATAAATTTACAATAAAATTATTGGCATATGGAGTGGGTAATGCAAAAAGTTGTACCATTTTCCATAACAAATATTCTTGGATAATTTATTGTCACAAGCAAATGTGTGCATTCAATAAAGAGGATGATAATCCAAAAGATCAAACAATTACAAGAACCCATTCATATGTGTGTCCACATAAACACACAAGAACATAAGATCAGGATATGATATAAATTATTCGATATTAGGAAAGATGTGAGCGAGAAATTATGCTAATGATATGTCGTTGCTTGTATGTAGCACACATTATGGCTCGAGTATAGTGAGAAGTGAGCAAGAGATGATGCATCGTCACCCAGATGTAGTGCTAAATGAGCAAGGTCTACCACCCTCTTCTAAACAAAGGCAATTAAAGAAGCTAGTTCATGAGAGCAAGATCAAATTTGACACTTGGAATGTTGGAACTTTGAATGCCAAATCTATGGAAGTGGTGGGCGTAATGAATGATCGAAAGATTAATACCTTATGCCTTCAGGAAACTAAATGGGCAGGAGAAAGGTCTCAAGAAATTAATGGTTTTAAGCTTTGGTACACAGGAAAGTTCAATGAGAGGAATGGTGTTGGTATTATAGCTGATAATGAGTAGAGAAAGAACGTGGTGGAAGTTAAGAGGGTTGAGGACAAAATCATTTACTTAAAAATGATTGTTGGGAAGGATATTATAAACATTATCAGTGCATACGCACCTTAAGTAGGGGTAAAAGCACATCTTAAGGAAAAGTTTTGGGAAGATACGGAGGGGCTAATTCAGAGTATTCCACTGACCAAAAAAGATTTTTATTGGAGGAGATCTTAATGAACATGTTGGTAAGGAGGCAGGACCTCATGCAAGGGCTTATGGGGGTTTTGGATTTGGGGTACTCAATAATGAAGGTCAATCTATTATTGATTTCTCACTCACATATAACCTCAAGATTGTCAACACTTGCTTTAAGAAGAGGGAGGAGCATTTAATAACATACAAGAGTGAAAGGGGCAAGCTTCACCCAAGAGGGGGGGTGAATTGGGTGATGTTATAAATTTTTCGTTTGAGATGATAATATGTAAATAGAGTAGAGTAGAGAAGATTTAAACACAGAGATTTATACTGGTTCGGCTTAACAACAATGCCTACGTCCAGTCCTCAGAGATCAAGACCTACTGAGCTTTTCACTATACTTCCAAGATTCAATGGGCTCTTAGAACGCCACAAAACAACAATCGTCCTTGAATGGACTATGAGCAGAAATATTCTCTCAACAAGAAACTTCTCTCCCCCTTACGACAAGTCTTATGTGCAGAGAAACAACCTATGAACCTTCTCACTTGCTTATGTTTACAAGACTCATGAGTGGAAGATAATATAAGGAATTCTCTCAACTGCTTCTCTCGTAAGGAATAACTACCCTCTCAAGGTCCCAATACCTTGAGATCACATAAACACAGAATTTTGAGTTTGTATGAGGACTCTCTTATAGAGCAAATGAATAAACACTGAAGATCAAAGTGTATACAGAGAAAACAGATGAATAGCAGAGAATTGGTATAAGCTTGTGAATTCTTGTGCTTCGTTGCTTTTTGATTATCCTTGAATCTCTGTATATATAGTTGCTTCAGTTTTTGCCCGTTTGAGAAATCATCATTGGAGGAGCTGGACATTTGCAACTGTAGAAGAACATGCGCATGTTTGAATAATCTGAATGTGGTTGGTGCGAACGTGTCTGTAATTATGCTGTCTGCCAATGTTTGACTTTTCTCTATAACAACAAATTTGAAATGTTCATCTTCCTGTATTATACTTTTAAAATAATCAAAACAATGTTAGATAAGAATAATAAGTAATGATGATATGAATTAATAACAATAAACCATATTCGTAATGAACGTTATGAGACTTATCATATTCTGTGGTCAACAGGGCATCACTTCGAGCATGAAAGGCTCACCTCGAGTGATCTCCTATTTTCCTTCATATACCTCTGTTATCGGGTTGTGCTTGCATGGAATATCAGAGAGAAAAGATCTTCACTCGCGAGTGAAGAGAGGTCTCACTCGAGCACAATATCTCTGCTCGAGTGATCTTGGCATTTTACACTGGGAGTGTCTTCTTGGGTTATCACTCGCATACCATTTTGACAAGAGTGAGAATTTGCACTCGCGGGTGATATGGACCCTCACTCGAGCACACTTACCTCTGCTCGAGTGAGAAGCATATTCTTAGGGAATATGCTCTCTAAACCATCACTCGCATCAGAATTTCAGAGGGATAGAATTTTCACTCGCGAGTGATTTTGGCCCTCACTCGAGCACACTTACCTCTGCTCGAGTGAGAAGCATATTCTCAGGGAATATGCTCTCTTGAACAGGCACTCGCAACTGATCTTGAGAGGGATGGAAATATTACTCGCAAGCATGGACGTGTCACTCCAAGCATGGATGGGTGTGCTCGAGCACACTTGCACATTTCTGAAATTCAAGACTCTCGGCCAAGTGCTCGTGTCTCTTGCTCGAGTGAATATAGGAAGCATGCCATCACTTTTGCTCTCGGCCAAGTACTCGCAGTGCCTTTCTCGAGTGAAAGATGGAAGCATGCTATAACTTGCTCTCGGGCAAGCACTCGCATGCCTCTTCTCGAGTGAATGGAGGAAGCATCCCATTACTTGCTCTCGGCCAAGCACTCGCATGCCCTCACTCGCATACGTGCTCGAGTGAGAATGACTTCTCTGCTCGAGTGCATACTTGTGCTTCGAGTGATCCATTGAATACAAAGGGAGAAAGCCTCTCGGGTACTCACTTCCTGGCTTTCTCTCACACCTGCTCGAGTACAGAAGAGATTTGTGCTCGAGTGCAGATTCATGCTCGAGCACTCAAGTGCATTTTCACAGCAGATATCAGCAAACTCAAAACATGCATTTGGTAACTTGGAATCTTTTCTAAATCTTCTGAAAGCATATCTTACACATAATTGAATTATTGTTATCATCAAAACTTGGGATCTAACATTCTCCCCCTTTTTGATGATGACAAAACTCTTTGTGATGAAGATTTATTAGAAATTGATTGTGATTGAAAATTTTTGAAATTTCTTCAATGTTTCCAAAATGCATATCAAGTTTAAGTTTCAAATTCAATTTTTCCTGCAATGGTTCCTCTGGACACTTTAACAGCCAAGGTAAGTATAGTAAACTTAATAACAACTTAATAACTTGAAACATTATTGAAAGAAAAACTTGAACAACATTTCATAACATAATAACTTGAAACCCAAAATGACATACATTTCAATTCCTATCCATTACAGAAATCTACCCATACACCCATATACACCCTACAGAAGCTCAGAAAACATCACACATCCTTCTCCCCCGTTTTGTCAACATCAGGAGGGGGTTCTGGAGGTGGAACAAAAGATATCATTGCAGAGAGAGGGTCAATGGGCTGGTCAGGAGATGGTGGTTGAGGGACAAATGTAACATCTACATTAGACTCAGGATCAGTGAAAAGCACATGAGTCTGTGGATGAGGGGGTGAGGTATGAGTGGTCTCTGGAGGCACCCCGGAAGATGAGGAGGGAAAATGTGAATGCAAGAAGGTCTCCATATTAGTGATCCTCTGTGACATCTCATCTTGTGTTTTGAACATCAGTTCAAAATTAAGATTGGCCTGGTCTACCAATTTAATGACTTGTGTTTCCATCTTCTCCACAAGCTTCTCATACTCAGTCACTAACTCCTTCTTCAAACTTGATACAGCTTGATTAATTACCTCAGACAGATGATTGGACAGAGAGGCATTGAGAAATGAAGGAGGGGGAATAGGGCCTTGTGCAGATGATTGTGCCTCATCTCCTCTAGATGGAGTGGCTTCCCTCTTTGATGTGGCTTTGGTCCGACTCACTGGAAGATTGATACCCATGTGAGTTAATTGAGTCTTTCCAAACCTTGAGATGAGAACCCTTTCTTTTCCTTCCAAATACCAGATTTTGTTTTTCATCAAAATAAAGGAAACTAGTTGAGGGTAAGGTATGGTTGTGGATCTTGTTGAAGAAAAACGAAACCTTCTCATCTCACTAAAAATGATCTCCCCTACATTCCTTTGTTGCCCAGCAACCAATGAAGCCAATAGATAGTAATCCCTTTGTGCAAAGTGAGTAAAGTTTCTGGATTTATTAACTATGCTCCGGGAATAAATGTAATGAAGGACTCTGTGTTTATCAGGCATATCAATAGGCTTGAAAGTGAGGGGGCCAATTGGATCTTTTGGTCTCAAAATGTTAAAGGTTTCATTGACAGAAAATGAAGGTGGGTCAGTAGGAGGTGCCACATAACCAAGTAAATCATTTATGATTTTGGCAGAAATCATAATGAATTTCCCTCTAATGGTTGTAGACATAGCTTCTTCAATCAAATCCCCGGATCTAGACATGATATTATGAGTTTTCATGTTGGAATAAAATGTCTTTACAACGGTGGGGGAATATGGCAAATGAATTTCTAACCAAGGAGCATAGTATTGAAGATAAGGGTATAAGTCCAAATGACAATTCTCTTTCAGATAATCCAAATCAACATATACTACAGGGCAGAAATGTCTATGCTTAAATTCATCATCATATACCTTCTGTGGTAAAGCCTTAAGCTCTGTCACATTGAATCCCTCAGGAGGACTAGTGAGTTGGTCATCCACTGGTGCTTGAGAGGCAGAAGGTGCTCCTGAAGCAGAAGCACTTGGGTGCTTAACTTGATGTGAACTTGAGACACCAGCCTGAGATGTGATCTTCCCAACTATCTTGTCCAATTTGGATTTTTCTATTGCTTCCCTGAGTTGATTACTGAGAATATCCCCAGAAGAAGAGGATGATTGGGATTGCTCTAAATCCTTCTTCTTTCCCTTTCCTTGTACCTCTTTGGATTGAGACCGAGTGATTATGGGTTCCTTGAAGACCACACCTTTTGATTTCTTTGGAGGTGGTTGGTCTTTCTTGGAAACTTGAGGCTTTGGGTGATGTTTCTTAGCAGGGGTTCTCTTTTTGGTCTTAGGCTTTGGAGGCGGTGAAGGTGAGGGAGAGTTTTTGGGAGATGGAGGAGTAAGTTCAGGGGTTGCAGATTCACTGGCAGCAGAGTGAGTGGAAGAAGGAGAATGAGATTTTTGAGGAACAGAAGGTAACTTTGTTCTTGCCATTTGAAAAATGGAAGAGAAACAAGAAATCTTGTTTTTGAAAAAAAAATATAGATACACGAAGAGGAAATTAGGGCACAAGTGAAGAATGCAGAAAACAAGAATCACCTCTTATAGAAGATTGAGAGGTTGTAACATCGATTTGAAGCAGAAGGATGTGATTAAATGATGAGAGAGCGGTTGAAGATGAAAGGTTGTGACTTTCGAGTGAGAGAGCACTTCGAGTGAGAGGAGGAAGTGCGACGTTCTGAGCTCCCCAGTAATTGATATAAGTGACAGTGCTCGAGCATGATCCCTAGTGCTCGAGTGATGTTCATACTGTGCTTGCGAGTGTTCTATCTGTGCTCGAGTGATGTTCTGGAAAAATAAAGAAACAAGTAGAACGTACCTGGATTGTTGATTCCCTGACATATTTTTGCACCTTTGTACTCAAATCCTCCAAGATCATTTGAGTAACCATGAGTTTGATCATTTTTGTAAATAAATTCTTCTTCCTCACTCGAGTAGGCATTCCTCACTTTAAGCATGTTCATACCATGCTTCGAGTGAAAATTCCTCACTCGCGAGTGAGCTCAATTTTCACTGTAGTTTATGATATATTCCCTTGGTATTAATAACTCCTCTGTTAACCTCTGTTTTCCATGTTAGGAAGCAGAGTATCAAAAATAGTGCTGTGCTCGAGCAGAGCTTTTTGTGCTTCGAGTGACACAGCTCCTCACTCGAGCAGCACCTCCTGTGCTTCGAGTGAGACTCCTGCAAAAACAAATTTTGGCCACTCCGATGCCAAAGTTAATATGGTTATCATCAAAACAAACATTTAATTAAGCTTTTCAACAAGGAATCTTACAACTCATTGGGATTAACCATTCCCAATTCTCTTCGAATATAGAGAAATTGCTCTTTTGCAATTGGTTTTGTGAAAATATCCGCAAGTTGAAGATGAGTTGGTATGAATTCCACTTTGACATCTTTCTTTTGAACATGATCTCGAATGAAATGATGTCGAATGTCTATATGCTTGGTTCTTGAATGTTGTACAGGATTCTTTGCCAAGCTTATCGTGCTAGTATTATCACAATAGATTGGGATTTCTTTTAAATAAATTCCCAAATCTTGAAGTTGTTGTTTTAACCACAGCACTTGAGAACAGCAACTTGCCACAGCTATATATTCAGCTTCAGTCGAAGATAATGAGACTGTGTTCTGCTTCTTGCTGAACCATGACACTAGAGAACCTCCGAGAAATTGACATTGTCCACTAGTACTCTTTCTGTCAGTTTTATATCCACCGTGATCTGAATCTGAATAAGCCATTAAGTACTCGTTCCCTCTCTTTGGATACCAAAGTCCAAGCTCTGAAGTATCTCCTAGATATTTGAAAATTCTTTTTACTGTCTCTGCATGAGATACTTTAGGATTGGATTGATACCTTGCACACATTCCTACGCTGAACTGAATATCTGGCCTGCTTGCTGTAAGATAGAGTAATGAACCAATCATTCCTCTATACTTTGTGATGTTGAAGCTAGGTCCCTTTACATCAGCATCCAGCAATGTTGTAGAACTCATTGGAGTATCAGCTCCGTTAGCATTATCTAGTCCATATTTCTTTAACAACTCTTTCAAATATTTTGTCTGAGATATAAATATTCCATTCTTCTTTTGTTTGATCTGAAGTCCAAGGAAGAAGTTCAATTCTCCCATCATAGACATTTCAAATTCTCCCTGCATAATCTTAGAGAAATCTTGACACATAGATTCGTTAGTGGCACCGAAAATAATATCATCAACATAAATTTGAACTATTAGAATATCATTTTTGTTATGTTTGATGAATAAAGTTGTATCAACTTTCCCTCTGACAAAACCTTGATCAAGAAGAAATTTGCTTAGTCTTTCATACCAAGCTCTGGGTGCTTGTTTCAAACCATATAATGCTTTCTTAAGTTTGAAGACATAATCAGGTTTTGTTTCATCTTCAAAACCAGGAGGTTGTTCGACATAAACTTCCTCCATAATATAACCATTTAGAAAAGCGCTTTTTACATCCATTTGATAAAGTTTAAAACTTTTGATGCAAGCAAAGGCTAAGAGTACTCGTATTGCTTCCAATCTTGCTACTGGAGCATATGTTTCCTCATAATCAATACCTTCTTCTTGATTATAGCCTTTGGCAACCAATCTTGCTTTATTTCTCACAATGATTGCAGATTCATCAAGTTTGTTTTTGAAAACCCATTTGGTCCCTATAACCGTATGGTCTTTAGGTCGAGGAACCAAATCCCAAACTTGATTTCTTTGAAATTGATTTAGTTCTTCTTGCATAGCAATCACCCAATCATTGTCAGATAAAGCTTCATCTATATTAGAAGGTTCAATCTCAGAAATAAAAGCAGAAAATGTTACCTCATTGAGGATTCTATTTCTGGTTTTGACACCTTCATGAATATCTCCTATAACTTGATCAATTGGATGATCCTTCATATGTCTCCATGCTTTAGGTTGATCATGATCATCAACATCTTCTAAATTTTGAAAATCATTTGTTTCAAAATCATCCTGCTTTGAAATAGATTTGTTTTTCTTGATTGAATC
This sequence comes from Inga leiocalycina, assembly GCA_963242795.1. NCBI lineage: Eukaryota > Viridiplantae > Streptophyta > Magnoliopsida > Fabales > Fabaceae > Inga > Inga leiocalycina. The sequence goes on from OY725327.1 coordinate 26,154,547, forward strand.
CATTTCTTCTTCATCATTAAGTTTTGTCTGAGATTCAATTTCATCAAACACAACATGAATAGATTCTTCAATAGTACATGTTCTTTTATTGAAAACTCTATAAGCTTTACTTCTATTAGAATATCCTAGAAAAATACCTTCATCAGACTTTGAATCAAATTTTCCTAAATTTTCCTTACCATTGTTGTGAATGAAACACTTACACCCGAAGATATGAAGATGAGCAATATTTGGCTTTCTTCCTTTGTAGAGTTCATATGGTGTCTTTCCAAGAGATTTGCGAATATATGCTCTGTTTGAAATATAGCATGCAGTACTCATTGCATCTGCCCAGAACACTTGTGACATTTCTTTTTCATTAAGTAAAGCTCTTGCCATTTCTGTAAGCACTCTGTTCTTCCTTTCCACTACTCCATTTTGTTGAGGTGTTCTAGGAGCTGAGAAGTTGTGATCTATCCCCTCGTTGTTGCAGTACTCTTCAAACAATTGGTTATCAAATTCTCCTCCATGATCTGTTCTAATAGAGACAATAGAAATACCTTTCTCATTTTGAACCTTTTTGGCAAACATAATAAATTCAGCAAAAGTTTCATCTTTTGAGGCAATGAATATAGTCCAAGCAAATCTTGTAAAATCATCTACAATTACTAACGTATATAAATTTCCTCTAAAACTTTTTACTCTTGCAGGTCCTACCAAATCCATATGAAGTAATTGTAAAGGTTTTGAAGTAGAAATTTCATATTTTGTTTTAAAAGAAGATTTAGTTTGTTTGCCTTTTTGACATGCATCACAAATCATGTTATCTTTGAATTTAAGTTTGGGAAGGCCAACAACTAAATCTTTTCTGATCAATTTGTCAAGTTGATTCATATTGACATGAGCCAAACGCTTATGCCATAACCAACTTTCCTCTGATCGACTAAGAAAACAGTTTTCAGAAGAGTTTGAATTTAAATCAATTGTATAACAATTACCGTCCCTTTGAGCTCGGATTTTTGCCTTGATAGTTTCTTTGTTTAGAAGTAGATCTTTCTTACTTACTATCAAGCATTCTTTTGAATCGAAAATCACCCAGTTATCTTTGTCAGTGCTTTGGCTTACGCTTAAGAGATTGTGGCATAAACCTTCAACATAATATACTCCGTTGATTTGAAAGCCATCTGTTCTTCCCACTTCTCCAATTCCAGCAATACGTCCGGATTGATTTCCTCCAAAAGTCACCTTTCCTCCTTCTCTAGGTTCAAACATGGTGAACTTATTTTTGTCACCAGTCATGTGTCTCGAACATCCACTATCAATATACCATTTGTTCGCTCGAGATGCTTTGAGACATACCTAGAATAAGATGATCAAGTTTTAGGTACCCACACTTTCTTGGGTCCTTTGTGGTTAGTATTTGGAATATGTGTCCCTTTCGGAACCCATTTATATGTTCCAACGACCTTTCCCTTTTTGAAATAACACGATGAAGTATAATGTCCTTTTCTATTACAAAAATTGCATGATACAAATGGATTTGATATATGCACAGAATTCCTGAAATAATTAAGATAGTTTCTACTATTCTTCTTATTCTTATCATGCACAGCATTATATCCAATTCCAGTTTTATCAAAGGAAACTTTCTGAGAGCTTAAGATAACCTTGAGAGTTTCACTTCCTTTAGTAAATTTTTCAACAATCTTTGTTAAGTCCTCTATTTTCTTATCTTTCTCTTTACACATTTCATATGATGATATGACATTACTTTCTAATTCTTTTACTTTCTTCTTATAACTAACCATTTCTTTAGCAACTTTAATGAACTCTGTATGCAATGCATTATATTCAGATAATAATTCATTATAAGAGGGTTCAGAGTCACTTACCTCAGAGTCTGATTCTTCTTCCTTAGCTACCAAGCATAGATTGGCTACTTCGTCATTGTCATTTTCTTCGTCTGACGAACTATCACCCCAAATAGATGATATATATGCTTTCTTTTTCTGTTTCTTTTTGTCTTTGTTTTTGAAGCATTCAGATTTGATGTGTCCTGGTTTTCCACATTCATAGCATACTATTTGGTGTTCCTTGTTTTCTTTCTTGCTTGGTCCACCTTGATAATTCTTGAAATTCCTTTGTCCTCTTCTGTAGAATTTCTTGAACTTTCTCACGATCATTCCCATTTCATCATCACTAGGAACATTTTCATTTTCGGAAGTTCCTTCTTCTTCTTGAATAACTTTAAATGCAACTCCCTTTTTCTTTTTATCATCGAATTCTTCAAGTTCCTTTTTGAATTTCAACTTACCTTCATATTCAGAAAGACTTCCAAAGAGAGCAGCTACGGATCTCATAGACTCTCCTTTGGCTTCTTCGATGGCTGTCACCTTTGCTTCCCATTCTTTCGTAAGAATATTAAGAATCTTTCTTACCTGGGAATTTTGATCAAACGACTTTCCAAGAGCAGATAATTGATTAACAAGATGAGTATACCTTAGTTCAAATTCTGATATACTCTCTCCAGATTTCATACGAAATAAATCATACTCTGTAATTAAAGTATTGATCCTATTCTCTTTGATTCCAGATGTACCTTCGTGAGCAATTTCAAGGGCATCCCACATATCTTTGGCAGTAGGTAGAGTACATATACGAAAATATTCTTTTTGACTAAGAGCACTCTGTATCATTAAAATGGCTTTGCTATTTAACGTTACTAACCTCTTGTCATTTTCGTCAAACTCATCTGGAGTCTTTTTGACTGCTCTATCTTCGATTTTCTTCACTGGAACATAGTCACCATCTTGTATAACATTCCATAACCCATACTCGTTGGCCATCACGAACACTCTGAATTTGGCTTTCCAGAACGAAAAATGTTCTCCAGCAAATCCAGGAGGTCTAGTGATTGAAGCACCATCTGGAAGGATATTTTCACCCATTGTTGCCATTGATAGGATCCTTCTCAAGCTGTTAGGCTCTTCGGAGAAGACGAGGCTCTGATACCAAATGAAAGGGGCAAGCTTCACCCAAGAGGGGGGTGAATTGGGTGATGTTATAAATTTTTCGTTTGAGATGATAATATGTAAATAGAGTAGAGTAGAGAAGATTTAAACACAGAGATTTATACTGGTTCGGCTTAACAACAATGCCTACGTCCAGTCCTCAGAGATCAAGACCTACTGAGCTTTTCACTATACTTCCAAGATTCAATGGGCTCTTAGAACGCCACAAAACAACAATCGTCCTTGAATGGACTATGAGCAGAAATATTCTCTCAACAAGAAACTTCTCTCCCCCTTACGACAAGTCTTATGTGCAGAGAAACAACCTATGAACCTTCTCACTTGCTTATGTTTACAAGACTCATGAGTGGAAGATAATATAAGGAATTCTCTCAACTGCTTCTCTCGTAAGGAATAACTACCCTCTCAAGGTCCCAATACCTTGAGATCACATAAACACAGAATTTTGAGTTTGTATGAGGACTCTCTTATAGAGCAAATGAATAAACACTGAAGATCAAAGTGTATACAGAGAAAACAGATGAATAGCAGAGAATTGGTATAAGCTTGTGAATTCTTGTGCTTCGTTGCTTTTTGATTATCCTTGAATCTCTGTATATATAGTTGCTTCAGTTTTTGCCCGTTTGAGAAATCATCATTGGAGGAGCTGGACATTTGCAACTGTAGAAGAACATGCGCATGTTTGAATAATCTGAATGTGGTTGGTGCGAACGTGTCTGTAATTATGCTGTCTGCCAATGTTTGACTTTTCTCTATAACAACAAATTTGAAATGTTCATCTTCCTGTATTATACTTTTAAAATAATCAAAACAATGTTAGATAAGAATAATAAGTAATGATGATATGAATTAATAACAATAAACCATATTCGTAATGAACGTTATGAGACTTATCATATTCTGTGGTCAACAGGGCATCACTTCGAGCATGAAAGGCTCACCTCGAGTGATCTCCTATTTTCCTTCATATACCTCTGTTATCGGGTTGTGCTTGCATGGAATATCAGAGAGAAAAGATCTTCACTCGCGAGTGAAGAGAGGTCTCACTCGAGCACAATATCTCTGCTCGAGTGATCTTGGCATTTTACACTGGGAGTGTCTTCTTGGGTTATCACTCGCATACCATTTTGACAAGAGTGAGAATTTGCACTCGCGGGTGATATGGACCCTCACTCGAGCACACTTACCTCTGCTCGAGTGAGAAGCATATTCTTAGGGAATATGCTCTCTAAACCATCACTCGCATCAGAATTTCAGAGGGATAGAATTTTCACTCGCGAGTGATTTTGGCCCTCACTCGAGCACACTTACCTCTGCTCGAGTGAGAAGCATATTCTCAGGGAATATGCTCTCTTGAACAGGCACTCGCAACTGATCTTGAGAGGGATGGAAATATTACTCGCAAGCATGGACGTGTCACTCCAAGCATGGATGGGTGTGCTCGAGCACACTTGCACATTTCTGAAATTCAAGACTCTCGGCCAAGTGCTCGTGTCTCTTGCTCGAGTGAATATAGGAAGCATGCCATCACTTTTGCTCTCGGCCAAGTACTCGCAGTGCCTTTCTCGAGTGAAAGATGGAAGCATGCTATAACTTGCTCTCGGGCAAGCACTCGCATGCCTCTTCTCGAGTGAATGGAGGAAGCATCCCATTACTTGCTCTCGGCCAAGCACTCGCATGCCCTCACTCGCATACGTGCTCGAGTGAGAATGACTTCTCTGCTCGAGTGCATACTTGTGCTTCGAGTGATCCATTGAATACAAAGGGAGAAAGCCTCTCGGGTACTCACTTCCTGGCTTTCTCTCACACCTGCTCGAGTACAGAAGAGATTTGTGCTCGAGTGCAGATTCATGCTCGAGCACTCAAGTGCATTTTCACAGCAGATATCAGCAAACTCAAAACATGCATTTGGTAACTTGGAATCTTTTCTAAATCTTCTGAAAGCATATCTTACACATAATTGAATTATTGTTATCATCAAAACTTGGGATCTAACAAAGAGTACAGCTGCCAAGACACAGATTGACTTCTTTTTGGTAAGGAATTCTGATAGAAACTTTTTACTAACTATAAAGTGATTCCCGAGGATGGCGTGACAACACAACATCAAGTTTTGGTCCTTGATGTGAATATTAAGTGTGTAAAACAAAAGCACTAGCAAGTTTTAAAACCAAGGGTCAGGTGGTGGCAATTTAAGGGGGAGAAGTGGGAGATTTTTTAGATAGCTTTTTTGGAGAAGGGGGTGTGGGAGTTACAAGCTAAGGAAGTACAAATATCATGTAGGAGAATATATCTAAAAAGGTCCTGAAGGTTGCTAAAACAGTTTTGGGATAAACAAAAGGTTTTAGTTAGCAAGATAAGGAGACTTGGTGGTGGGATGAGGCTATTCAAGAAAAAGCCAAGCATAAGAAAGATTATTTTAAAGCAATATACTTGTGTAATAATGTTGAAAATTAGGAAAGGTATCGTTTGGCTAAAAAGGCGATTAAGAAGGCACTGAGTGAAGCTCGTAATAAAGCATATGAAGAGTTTTATAAGGAGTTAGGGACAAAGGCAGGAGAGCATGAGATCTTCAAGATCACATGGAGCAAGGAGATAAAATCAAGAGATTTGGACCAAGTGAGGTGTATAAAGGACAAAGAAGATAGCATTTTTGTTAGTGATGGAGATATTAAAAATAGGTGGGAAGCCTACTTTTATAAGTTGTTCAATGATGGAAGGGGAGGGTCACCTTGTGATTGGGAAGATTCGACAACTCGAGAAGGTGATCTTAATTTGTCATTTTACCCTAGGATTCTAGTTGGCGAGATTAGGGACGCTCTTAAGAAAATGGAAAATGGTAAAGTTGTTAGACCTGATGGTACTCTTATTGAAGTTTGGAAATGTTTGGATGAAGAGGGTGTGTTGTGGCTCACAAAATTATTTAATGAGATCTTACGATTCAAGAAAATGCTAGATAGGTAGAGGAAAAGTACTTTGATTCCTATTTATAAGAATAAAGGGGATATTCAAAATTGTGCAAACTATAGAGGAATCAAGCTTATGAGTCATACAATGAAATATGGGAAAAGGTGATTGAACACAGGTTGAGGTTGGAGACTGATATTGCTTAAAACCAATTTGGATTCATACCAAGAAGGTCTACAACAGAAGTGATTTATTTATTAAGAGGGCTAATGGAAAAATATAGGAGAAAAGGAAGAGATTTGCATATTGTTTTCATTGATTTGTAAAAAGCATATGACCGTGTGCCAAGAGAGGTACTCTGGAAAGCCTTGGAAAAGAAGGAGGTGCGGTTTGCATATATCAAAGACATTTAGGACATGTATAAGGGGGTTACAACCAATGTTAGAATGCCTAGAGGTATAAAAAAGGACTTTCCTATAAGAATTGGCCTACATCAATGATCAGCTTTGAGCCCTTATTTGTTTACCCTAGCGGTAGATGTTCTAATTGAGCCTATAAAAGAGGAGATTCCTAAATGCATGCTTTTTGTGGATGATATAGTTTTGTTGGCTAAATCCAAGGAGGAAATTAATTTTAAACTTAAGATATGGAGACAAATTTTGGAAGTGAAGGGTTTTCATCCGAGTAAGAGCAAAACTGAATATATGCATGACAAGTATGATAAGAGACAACGTCGAAGTGAAGTAGAAGTTATATTAGGAGGGCAAGTTATTTCACAAGTGACAAAATTTAGGTATTTGGGATCAATTATACAATAAGGTAGTGAAATTGATGTAGATGTGAATCACAAAATTCAAACTAGATGGTATAAATGGAGCAAAGCCACTAGAGTTATTTATGATGAGAAAGTACCTAATAAAGTAAAAGGAAAGTTCTACCACACTACTATAAGACCAGCAATGCTATATGGTAACAAGTGTTAGGCTTTAAAGGGACAACATGAACATAAAATGGGGGTGGCTGAGATGAGAATGTTGAGATAGATGTGTGGTCATACAAGAAAAGATAATATTTGTAATAATCTTATACGTGAACGAGTTGGAGTGGCCTCTTTTGAACGAAAAATGGTAGAAAGTCGTTTAAGGTTGTTTGGACATGTTCAACGAAGGCCATTGAATGCACCGATGAGGACGGTTAATCAAGCAGTATGGAATTCTGTTAAACGAGGTCGCAGAAGGCCGAAGAAAATGCTCAATGAGGTAATAGAGAGAGACCTTTTGATTAATAATATACCTAAAGATATGGTCTTCGATAGAGCACAATGGCATTGTGTGATTCATGTAGCCGACCTCACTTAGTAGGATAAAGGCTTTGTTGTTGTTGTAGGAAAGATGTGCACAAAAGGATTTCGATAGAGAAAAGATTTTTGTAGAAAACAGTTGTCAATATTTTTTTTAAAAAAATGAAACTTCCACAAAAATTCTGTTTAAAATAGGACACTCACAAAAGAATAAGATTAAACGCAACAACATAGAATAGCCAAAAGTTTCTTGTAGAGGCTGTAAGAATGACATGAGTGGATTGTCATTCATAAAAAATCATTTTTTTCAATAAAAATACAATGACTTTAGTAGAGCCAACAAAGCTTTAAAAGAACAAGAATATGGAGATCAACCATCAAACATAGTTTTGGAAGTAGATAGAGGATAATTAAGGATTTATGTGCCAATTTCAGTTAATTCTTTGGTAGTGGCTAGCCAAGACATAGGGGATGAACATAGCATCTTTGTCTTCTCTGTCAACTTGTAAATAGAATGATCCCCCATGGTGCCAACCCCTTTCATACGCATACCCTTACACTGAAAACTTATTTCTAGCTGATTTATTTCAATGAGAGGTAATTCAAAATCAGAATCTCTGACCTTTTCTCAATTGGCATTAGCATTACCAACGAGAAAATGAAAGCTCTCTATTTATACCAAACTTTTATGGAAATACCAAATTAGACAACATAAGTTCACTTAGGTGGTATGACATAGATAGCTGCCAAAATCTAGATAACAGTTCAGGCAAGGGACCTCTCTTCAGTCTTCATAATCAAAATTGTCCAATCACAACAGAAAATAATTTTGTCCCTTGATTAAACTATATTTTTACATGAATTTTAATAATTAAATTAGGATTTTAATGCATTTTCTGGGGCATTATTATATTAGTAAGGACTAATTTGAGTAAAAGTCATTTGAAATGAATTAACTGTAAATAAGGGCAAAATAGTCATAATTTGTTAATTATTCATGCATATGATTTCTTGGACTTTTGATGCTTTATGTTTAATTTTACATTTCAGGTGTTTCGGGAAGAAATTGGCAATTTTGAGGTTCAGAATCAACATTTTGAATACTGGGAAAAATTACAGAAAAGGTCCCTAAAATTGGTGAAATTACAAGTGAATGAAGAAAATGGGCTGGGAAAAATCACAAAAAAGACCCCAAACATTTTAAATATTACATTTTCCCTACAAAAGTTTCATAAATTTGCTCTGTAGTTCCTCACAAGATATTTTAAGAATTTTAGAATGGTCCCCAAACCCATCGACTTTCGCATAGCAGACATTCATCATGTGAAGTAGGGAAGCTGATATTTAAAGCACAAATCATCATCACCTTCACTTCCTTACCTACAGACACAGTCTCGAGAAAATTTTGTGGAGAGAGAGAGAGGTGGAGTTTGAGAGGAAGCCGAGCATCATCATCATCATCCCACCATATTCTTCTTCCTTCATCATCATCATCTCAACAACCATCTTTTTCTTTCTTTTCCTCGTTTAAAAACCGATCACCAATATCATCAAGAGGACATCACGGTATGAACTTCTTCTTTCTCCCTTCATTATGTTACCAGCGGTCTTCTTCCTCACCATTGCCATTGGCAATGCACCTCCGTCTCCACCAAGCATCATCATCACCTCCTCCATTTTTTTTTCCAGCGAGCTTGACCTTCCCTCTCTCAAGCAACCTACACCACCACCTTTACCGTGCTCCTCTTCTTTCTTGTCGGACAACCTACACCACCACTAGCTCCGACAGAGTAAAGACAGAGAGAGCTTGAGAGGAGAAAGAGAGGCTACCGTGACCTTCCCTCTCTCATCAGCAACCACCATTGCCTTCTTCATTCTTCCAATCCACCAGCGAGCACCTCTGTCAAACACCACTCAATCACCTTCTTTCCTTCCTTCACCACGCATCCGTCCTAACTCCATCATTCATCACCGTTAGTAGTTTCTTCAGCCTCTCCTCCAACACAACCACCTTTTTTGCAACTTCCAGCGACAACCCATTTTTTGGCTCCATTTTCCGGTGAGTTCATATTTTCCAGCAACCACATGAAATTTCAGAGTTTAATCAGGGGGTTTATTTTGTTTAATTTAATTTCTCTATTCATATTTGAATTTTTGAGTTTGTATTATTTTTGTGGATTAAATTTGTGTGATTGTATTGAATTGTTGTTTCTTGTTGTATATTATATGTTTTTCTTATGATTTGAATTAAATTTGAGTGGTGTGTTTGTTTATGCATTTAATTAAATTGTATTTTATTTAAGTTATTAATTATTAAAAAAATCAAAAATACATTTTCCCATTGTTTTATTTAATTTGCATGGCATTTAGATTACCTAAGATTCAATAAAAGGCTCTTCGAGAAGAGAGACAACCCGAATATTGCATTGTATGGCAATTTTTGGATTAAATATTTTGTATTTGACCCCAAGACACAAAGACATGGTTAAATCAATGACGCCATTGTCGAGGAGCTAAGTAATTGGCTTCCTAGGTAATATAATTGTCAAATTCACTTTTGACAAGATTTTTCTTGTGTAAAGTTTGCTAGTTTTACATTTTCTCAATTTTTATTGCATATTTTTTTATGATTTATTTAAGATTTGTGCTTTTTTTTTCTTTATTAAAAAAAGAGGACTCTTCCCTTGAGTTTGTTTTATTTACTTTGAAAAAAAATTGAGATTTTGTTCAATTTATTTCATACATGTATGTGGCTGGTCCAAATTATTCATTTGGCATGACATGAGCTAAATTTCACTGCTTTGATGTCATTTAATTGCTGTCATGATTTTGGTGCTGCCCGTATCAAACTTTGTATCAAACTTTCTGTGAAATATCTATGTGTAAAGTTGTGGATATCTTAAGCTTTTGTGATTCTCATTTGTGTGATTCTTGGGCATCCTCTTGCATCTGGTTTAATATAAAATTTTAGACTCGTATTTGTGCTTTTAGATAACTTGTGTGAACTTGTTTTCTTCACTTAAAAAAATTCAAAAACAAAATTGTGATTGTTTTCTTTACTTTGACAAAATTTTTTTGAATTAATATTTGTTCATTTAGGTAGCTTGCATAGCATTCTTACATGTCTTGACTTGGTAGCTTTTGTGTGGTGTTGTTGCATCAAACTTGATATAATTTAAGCTCGCTTGTTTGAATTCACTATGTCTCCAAGTTAATTCTTACATTTATTTTTGCATAAACTTGATTTGTGGCTGCAACTAAGTGTGACACACTAGAAATTTTTTTGGAGTTTCGTTGAAATTCGGCTACACCTTCTGTTGAATCTTGCTGGAATTTTTTTAAAAAAATTTTTCCCTGAAAATTATGAGCTTTGGTTTTCTAAAGTTGTGGGCCATTTTAAGCAAGATCAATAACTATGCTATTGGGTGTAGTGAATTTAAGCCAAATTTCATTGTTTTGGCCACTTTTCAAATTTTTCTTTATTTTCTTGATTTTTTTCCAGATTTTTCACTAGATTATATTTTGAGTTTTGTTTTTTGGATTTTTCTCGATTTCTAGTATGTTTTCTTCTTTTTGATACTTGTGATTTATTGAGAATTTATTGAATTGAAATTTTAATGGCTTTGTTCAATGCTCATAATAATTCTAATCATGATTCACCTTTGCCTACTTGGTCTTTTGCTGGACAAGGTGCTCTATCTTCTCACCTCTCTTTCGTGAGCTACAATGAGGCTTACTCACCCCTTATTCCTCAACCTAGAATTCCACATTGGACACCTAAACTGTCTAAGGGTATCCATAGTGTGTACTTCCAATCTTGGAGCTATGAGATTCAAGATTGTTATGATAGGATAGAGCATGAAAGGATAGGTTTGGCTAATATTCACCAAAGGGATTTTCCAAATGGCTACATGAGTGATTCTTATCTTCATTTTCATCAAGCTAGTTGGAAGGATCATTCTTCCTTTGAGCCTCATTGTGAACTTTCTCCTCCACCTTGTGTGCCAAACCAAGAACCTACCATAAGTAAAGTTATTGGAGAATTCAGAAATCCAATGACTCAGACTATAAATGAGGAGCGATCACATACACTAGTACAAAATTCCCTTTTTAGACCGCTACATTTAAACTAGTTATAGCAGATAAGGTTTAAAAAATTTGACTGGTGGCAATTTTGTAATTATATAGAACTTCTAAGATCGGTACTCCAAAAATCCGGTCTTAAAAAAATTATTTAGACAAGTTATAAATAAAAATGGTCTAAAAATATCAAAATATTTAAAAAAAAAGATAAAAATTTGAAGCTTTTAAGACCGGTTATTAATATATCAGAGTACGCAATATAATTCCTGGGCAAATCCCGGGTTTCATATCTTCACTAAACAATTATAGGGAACATTAGCCCATACAACTCCTCAAATAAGGATTTCATAAACCCATTCGAATAAATACTCATCCAAATATACTAATACACATCCCAACGATAATGATAAACAACTACCAAACGTTCTTTCGGAAGGAAATCCTTGCCACCCTTGGTTGCTTGCTCCATCCTCAATCCACTACCCTGTCTGAAAGGTTAGTAGGGGAGGGTGAGATTCTAGAGAATCTTAGAAGGTAAACAATATCAATATGCATGTATGATAAATGTTTAATGCATGACATTCTTGCATCACATAACTCATGCTAACACAATGACAAATTTATAAGATCAATGCTTCGAACAATATACTGATGGCCATAGCATAAATTGAAACATAGCTTCAAATCACACATAATCATGCAAAGCTAAGACATGCACCAATACACTAACATAGATATCAAATACATGCAGGTCAGATATGTTCCCTATACTCTTTCCACGTAAGCGCCAGCTCCGGCCGCTCACGATCAGGGCGATTATCAATATAACCAAAATCAAGGACATAGGGTTAATCCCTTTTCCAATTCCTTAACTTTCACATACTTAAGTTGGTTATCATTTAAGACCTTTAGGTGGCTACTCAGAGCCTAAACACATGCCTAAAGGGTTGGGAAATACTTGACAAAAGACCATCTTTGAATCCTCAAATCCCCTTTTTGACTGTAGAACTCAAGTGAAGATGACCTTACTCGAGTGATACCTCTTCAAGCACTTGGGTCCTACTAAGTGAAGCTCAGAAAGTGACTGCCCGAGAGCCACTGAACCCTTAAAATGGCAAGCTCACTCGAGCACTAACCTCAGCGCTCGAGTGATATCACAACACTTGCGAGTGCTAGCTCACACTCTTGACAAACCAACTGCGAGTGCTTGGCCGAGAGCAACCTCTTAGCACACAACACATATTCACTCGAGTGAGCCATGGTGCACTCGAGTGAAGACCTGTATCGCTCGCAGGTGAGGAAGTGCACTCTTGCTTCTTCCATGAACAAGTTTGACCAAAACCGAACGGGAAAGGGAAAACATCACATTGCACTCGAGTGAAACCCTAGTTCACTCGAGTGAGGCTCTATCAGAACCTAGAACACAGCATATATCAGAATTCTCCCTACTTAACCCATATGTTTTCCAATGGTCCTAAAACTTTAACACAAGGCTATTCCCACATAATTTCACACAAGGAACCCATTGACAACCTTAAAACAACCAAAATCACATCATAACAACTTTTTCCCCTTTTCGTCACACTTATCACACACATTACCCAAATCACACCAATTTCCTTTCCAATGACTCACATCAATCCTAACGGCATCAAAACACCCTATGACACAATTTTTACCACATTAGCATATTCAAATCATTTATTTCACAATTATACCAAAATTAGGGTAAAAACTACAAATCACAAAACTCAACCAAAAAATACAATATATAGATCAAAAGGAAGATATCACTACCTCTTCCTCTTTCCCACAGTTAATCCTTGATTCTTCATCTTCCAAGATTCCTCAAGATCCCAAAACATCTTCTTTCCCAAATCTAAAACCATAGCATTAAAGCTCTATGAACAACTTTAAAGAAGATGATTTAAGCTAAAGAGGATAAGAAGTTAACCAAATCTTACCTTTTCACTTTCTCTTTCCTCCCTCAAGCTCAACGAAAATGAAGGAAGTAGAAAGAGAGATGAGAGATGGTGATGATGATGAAGAGAAGCAGTTTTTGGGCTTCACATGCACACACAAATCGGTTTAAGGGAGAGAGGAGAGAAGGAAGAGAGTTGAATCTTTGACCATGATCCAAGGGCTCAATTGTTGCCACTTGTCATAATCTCCCCACATCTCCCATGAGCTCACATACACACAAGCACATAGGATTCCACCCTTTGATCTCTACACAAGTCAATCATAACCATTGATCTTGAAGCTACCAATGAGTTTCCTCCTCGGTAGCAGATCAATTGGTCGGTAACTTTATCGTTTTTCCCCTGACTGTGGCAATTCCCTTGAAATCACCATCAAACTCATTTTCATATTTCTTAATTCAATTTAGGATCCTACTAATCCAGGGCTTAGCAGTCCACTAACATCAAGCTTATTCTCTAAGCTCAAGTCTTAAAATTCAAGGTATTACATTCTCCCCCCGTTCAAATAAATTTCATCTTCGAAATTTGTCATACCACTTAAACCTTAAACCTCGGATGCCTCTTCACGACAGCTTCGGTTCACAAAGTACTTTTGCATTGGTACAGTCCTTCCTAGACCACCCAAACAACCCATACGCAATAGGTCTGATCTCGTAAGAATCAAAACAGACCAATACGTCATGGCTCAATGTCTTTCACTTGATCGTCTTGCTGATCTCAGTATTCGGAGACACTCCTACATGCACGTGATCTCTGTTTCAAATTCAAGAGGCTTCCACCTCATTTGATCATAATTCAAGTAGATTGAACTCGCTCAGCCTAACTATGACCCTCCACAATCACAATCATCAAATCATATATGGACTAATATGTCATGCGCGGTTTCTTTCCAACCACGTAACTCTCGAGATTCTCTTAATCGTCGTATAATTTTGCTATCACCTCACATAGGTAATAGCGCTACATATTTGGCATAAGCACAAATGCAACACCGTTGTCACAATTGTCACAATCGGCCTATTACATGATTGCCGCATGAACTCACTTGCCAAATAAATGCAACCACCTCCACGTATGATTGCCACAAAACCATAATCACATAACCCCAATCGCCAAAGGCTCTAAATCATAAGCCATAACATCTCGATAGTTGGGCGGTATAGACCACCACTCTATTGTCATCAATCTAGTTACCCCTTATAGGACTAACTTAAAACACCAAATGACAACCTCTGATGTATACACACATGTTTCAGCTCTTGCTGTATTCACTTTCACAATATTACCCTCATCCGTATACCCACCAATGACCCCGCTAGTGGTAACCGGGACTTTTGGGCTTCAACCGCAATCACATCAGGCCACTCCGAAATCTCAATCTCTCTTATCCAAAGCACCCTACTGTAACAGCCCACCTAGAATCTCAATACTTCTATCCAGGCGGCCATTCGTGAGTCTCAATCTCCCAACACCACCTTGACCCTCTTTCTCAGTCGGGGGTGCACACTACAACACCCAAAACATTATTAGCTACTCGAGGGATATTGGCATGGCAATGCAGACAATATCAATAGCTTACGCTGTAATCTCTATACTCAATGTGTTAGCTCTCATGACCGTGGTGCAATAACGACTGCAATCACTGCTGTATACACTATGCGTAAGCTTTTGCTATGATCTCAATGTATTCACAATACCAGCTTTCACTGTAAACACTTCACGTAGGTGCCTTTCTAATGTCACACTCCAAGAGGCTTCACTGGCAACAACCACACGAAGGTTCAACCCTGAAAGGTGGCTGGGACTGCAACTCATAAAGAATATCTACTTCCACAATGAACACACATTGTAGATCTAATTTTACACACCGCGTTTCGGCCTTGGGTCAACACCGGTGGAACCAACGTGGTGGCTAGCCATGCTGGCCATGCCAAGGTAAAATGCCCTCACAAACGAGAACCCTCGATCATGTAGTCGAATTCGCCATCAGCTTAACTAGCTCTGCTTTGCGGCCACAACACACCTCAATCCTAGCTTGTTCACAAATGTCACACCTACCCCGCTGGCAGCCTTGATCGGCAACCCTACTGGACGGGCTTCATCGGCAGCCTCGATCGGCATCCCGACCGATGGCATCGGAACTCCCTCGTAAGGAAGAACGGGCAGACTCACAATGAACAATCGCATCAAGCTGGAATCGAGTATGCTCACCACCAATGCTATTTTACTTCACAATTCACACTATGCTGCAAGCTGATACTACCTCAAGCTCATGCTCAATGCAGTTTTCATTTTTCACGAACCTATCTTCCTCCTATATTGAGATGCGTTGCATTTAGGGCACTTGTCCAATATTGCATACTGATTTCAAAATAATACGCAATA
Source organism: Inga leiocalycina (assembly GCA_963242795.1). NCBI lineage: Eukaryota > Viridiplantae > Streptophyta > Magnoliopsida > Fabales > Fabaceae > Inga > Inga leiocalycina. The sequence goes on from OY725327.1 coordinate 26,170,215, forward strand.
GTTAGGACATGCATGTATCTTCTCACCGGTTGTAGAGCAAAGAATTCGCTTTGCCTAGTATGTCTTGGTAGGAAGTACATTTTCTTCTGGAAGCATATCTTGCAATAGTTCAAGCAATGTGGTGAAACTCGACTCACTCAATCCATAGCGAGCTTTAAAGTTGTACAACTTCAACACTGCTAGCAATCTTGTGTATTTAGTACTACTGGTATATAATGGTTTCTCTGCATCACCTTTCAACTTCTCAAATTCGTTAAGGTAGTTATGAAGCACCCCTTCAACCACATTTAGCATTTCTTCAAGATCATCATCTTCATCAAACATGCTTTGATCAAATTCATCCGAAGCACCACTCGTGGTATGCACCCGATCACTATATGAATCATTCGTCTCACCATGCCTTGTCCATCGTATATATATTTGATCAATACCGTAACACACTAAATGATCTAGCAAATCAAGTGGACTAATCCACTTTCCAAAATAATAAGATAAGTAAGGACACAAGATGTTGTCAGGATCTTTTGTGTGCTCGATTGCAAATGTAATTAATAAACTCTTTCACCCCATCTATATATTCCCTTGAACACCGATGAGATGACATCCATTTACGATCCATCTATGCCTTCAATCTATTTTTAAAAAAGTATGTGGTTAGTTGTATAACTATTTTACTAATTACTTTTACTTTTTCTTACCAATTTCAAAATAAAATTGAAGCTTTCTAAGTCTTAAATTAAACCATATATTTTAACTGACAAATAATACAGCTCATAAGGAAAGAAATCATGATACTATGAAGCATAGAAAAGCAAAATAAAATTAAAGCAAAGCAAGCTTTGACAATATGGAACACAAATTAATTTGTTGTATGTGTTGTTTCATGATACTATGAATCATAGAAAAGCAAACTAAATATTTTAATATGTTCTGATCTGTTTTTTATATATACCAACAAGCAAGAACATATATGTTTTGAAATCTCACATATATACATATATTTATTTTTCAATTAAATTATAAAATGATATAATTTTGACATCCTTATATTAATATATTATAATTATATTTTATTAAGAAAATTACTTGTATTTTGTATTTTCCAAATGTTAATTCTTTTCACGTAAAAAGTACTTTAATTTTTCTAAATGTAGTAAAAGGTCAGGGGTTATTTACAACTGATCCAATTAAAGTTCAGGGGTTTTATATAATTTCACAAAAATAATTAAACTTCAAATACACATTCATTTAAGATATCTAACAATAATAAAATTTATTTAAAATATAATTAGAGGATTTACAATTAAAATCATTATCATTGAAATGCTAAAACTTGTTTAAAACAATTTTCCTTTCACTTGTATCATTTCAGTCTAAAATGTATTTTATATATATATATATATTTATATAACATTTATTTTTTTCACATTTAACATTTAGTTTTAATAGTGTTTTTTGAAAGTATATAAAAATCAATTAATTTTTATTATTTTCTATAAATTATGTTAATCAACACTTTATAATTTATTTTCATTTTAAGAATAACAAATCACGATAAAACTTTCAAAATTCAACAATCAATAATCTTTGTGAACTTATAAGTATACCACTATACCTTATCACCATGTATATCATAGAATACATTATATTCTCCAGTACACAATGCCAAGTCATAATAGTCAAGTATAACCTTATCCCCACCCTTAAATTAAAACATGAATTATTCAAATTTAATATATTATAAAACTATTATGTAGTAACTTAATCAAGTTATTTAGATTTAATATTGGGCTCACTCTCCTACTTTAGCATGTCGAAGGAATTTAGTCATTACTACAAGTATGGTTCATTAATTACTATCTTTAACGTAGAAGAGCTTCTTTTATGACCAGCTCAAAATTAATATATATACTAACGAAATTAAAATTCTGACCTTCTTTTTTCAAATCTCAATAGTGTTATAAATGAGTGAAATTATCTTATACATGTAACTCATTTTCTTATTTAGTTTAATTTCCTATTTTATCTAAATTACACACAAAATGTCACGATCAACCTTGAACCTTTGGGAAGACAATTTTGCAGCTATATATGATATGCATTAATTAGAGGATCAGATATGTGTGGTTGAAAGAACACCTAAGAAAAGACAGAATGAAACAAAACAAAACATGCATAAATAGATACTCCTACGTACTTCTGAAATAGTCTAAAATTAATCAACAAGTGTAACAACAAATTATGGAATAAGAAAAAAGAACCCAAAACCTAAAAAAATGCAAGCTAGCTATATCACAGTACAAGAACTCATTAATTGATATGTGAACACATGCAGTACATCAGCAACTAAGTAATTAAAGGTCAGGATTAATAAAAAATGCAAGCTAGCTAGTTGCCAAAAAACTAAAACAAAGCATGCTATCATATAAAAAAAACTTGAAAAAACATACAAATTAAAAGAGTACAGACGCTTACAAATCGATTAATTGAGCACAACAGCGCAGGGAGTGGGGGACCACTTTGGTGACGCAAGCTTGAGTGAAGAGGATGAGAAAATGTGAGCTGTGGAGTGAAGTGGGGACAACTGGAGTGGGCTTAAAAAGAGGAAGAGAGATAGAGTGTAGGAAGAAAAGGGAACAATGTAACTGATGGGAATAGGACTGGGGACGAACGACAGGGAACAAAAAGGGAAAAAAGGACCAAGAGAATGAAAGAGGCAAGCTTCACCCAAGAGGGGGGTGAATTGGGTGATGTGATAAATTTTTCGCTTGATGTGGTGATATGAAAATAGTAGTAGACAGAGTAGAGTTGAGAAGATTGGAACACATAGAGTTATACTGGTTCGGCCTAAAAACCAGGCCTACGTCCAGTCCTCAGAGATCAAGACCTACTGAGATTTTCACTAATCTTCCAAGATTCAATGGGCTCTCAGAATGCCATAAAACAACAAATGTCCTCGAACGGACTACGAGCAGAAATATTCTCACATTAAGAAATTTCTCTCCCCCTTACGACAAGTCTTACGTGCAGAAAAACAACCTATGACCTTTCCCACTTGCTTACGTATACAAGTCTTATGAGCAGCAACATTCTCTACTGCTTGTATCTTATAAGTCTTATGAGTGGAAGGTTTAACTAGGAATTCTCTCAACTGCTTCTCTCGTAAGGATATCTACCCTCTCAAGGTCCCAATACCTTAAGATCAAATGAAAATAGTATTTGAAATGTATATAGACTCTCTTATAGAGCAAGTATGATAAACACTGAAGATCAATATGAATACAGAGAAAATATGAATAACAGAGACTCATGAATTTGATTGTGAATTCTTGTGCTTCGTTGTTGTTGACGATCTCTGGAACTCTGTATTTATAGATGTTCAGTTTTTCCCCATTTGAATAACGATCATTGAGGAGCGGGGCATGTTACTGTAGAATGGTAGGTGCACGTTTGAAAACTTTGAATGCGGTAGGTACGTGCTTGTAATGATGTTGTCTGCCATTGTTTAACTTCCTTCGCGTTTGTTTATTTCAAATGTTCATCCTCCTGTATCACACTTATAATACATTCAAAATGATGTTAAATAATAATAATAAGTGATGATAAGATAAATAAATAACATTAAACCATATTCTGATTGAACGCTGTAAGACTGGTGCATTTAGTCTTCTGGCAGAGTATCACTCGAGCATGGATGGGCTCACTCGAGTGATCTCACCAATTTTCTCCTTGTTCTTCAGTTTTGTACTTGCACTCGCATAGGATTTCAGAGAGATAATTTTCTCACTTGCGAGTGATGTGGGGCCTCACTCGAGCACAACTCCTTCTACTCGAGTGGCCTTGCATATTACACTAGGAGACTCGTCTCTGGACAGCACTCACATACCATTTTATCAAGAGTGAGATTTTGCATTCGCAGGTGATGTGGGCCCTCACTCGAGCACACATACTCCTGCTCGAGTGAGAAGAATATTCTCATGTAATATACCCTTGTTATCAGCACTTGCATCAGAATTAGAGAGAGTTAGATTTCTCACTCGCGAGTGCTGATGTGTCACTCGGGCATATGAAGTCTCACTAGGGCATACTTGTGCTTCTCTGACCTTCATGACTCTCGGCCAAACACTTGCAGTCCTTCACTCGCTAGTGCTCGAGTACAAAAGAGCTTCATGCTCGAGTGTTGATTACAATGCTAGAGTACATCAGAAAGAATGACAGGAATTGCTCTCGGCCAAGCACTCGCAGTCCCTCACTCGCATGTGCTCGAGTGAGAAAGATTCTTTTGCTCGAGTGCTATCTACAGTGCTCGAGTGCATCAGTAAAAATGACAGTAGTATGCTCTCGGGCAAACACTTTATGGCTATCACTCGCATCTGCTCGAGCATAAAAAGAGCTCCATGCTCGAGTGCTAGTTCTCATACTCGAGTACATCAGTTAAATCTGACAACAGACTTCACATAACTTTGCCATATGCATTTGGTAACTTTGTAATCATTCCTTAGACTTATAAAACTATGATTTGCACACAATTGGCTTTTGTTATCATCAAAACTTGGAATCTAACAGAGAATTAGATGAAGAAGACTTGTGTGTGTGTGTGTGTGCTTTTTTTGTAACCAGAAATGGAGAGGGGGGGGACCCCATCGGTGCACGATGATGGTTGGAGGAGGGTGTGGGAAATTGAAAGGTAAAGTAAGATAGAGGAGATAACGCGGGGGAAATCTAATTGGAGGAAAGTGGATTTTTTATCCACTTCCTAGCCAATTGTGGGGCCTGCCTTGGCAAGCACCACACATGGCCAAGACCAGCTGTGGCGCTTTGATGCACATCTGGGTCAGTGGGGCCAAGTGTGGCGCTCACCTTGGTAGGTGCCACACTTAGCCCCCACTAGCTTTAGAGCCTGGTGGACTAGGCACCATATCTGGTGCCCAAAATTAAAAAAAAATAAAATAGAAAAAAAAAGGAAGCTATGGCACTTCTTTAAAGAAGGGCCACAAAATGTGCGCCACCTTTTAACCTTTTTGTAGTAGTGAAAACTGAAACTATGGCTTTGGCACCATGTAAAACGCTTCCTACATTTTCTAACGTTACATATTTGTTCTTGACTTTGTGGACTTACACTCTGACTTTTCCTAACATTACAAATTCATTCTTGACTTTGTGGATTTACACTCTGACACTTATGTTGTGTGTTTTAGTGGTCCAACTGTGAGGTTTCTCCTGGGGCGGCTTGGTTTGTTTTGCAAGATTTTGTAATATCGCCTCATTTGCTGTAACCATTTTATATGTTTAATGCATTTTGCCTTTCTATAAAAAAAACACACACACACACACACACAAAATTACTTTGGGACACATAAAATAAGCCCCAATAATAAAGAAGGCAATAGTTTTATTTTCCTCCCTCTTCAATGAAAGGAATGTATAGAATAAACCCAAATGATCAAAAGAAACATATATACTTATGCTCTAAAATCTTTCTAATAGGCCCCCAGCATTAAGCTGTTCTATATAGTTTCATTTTTCACAATAAAAAAGGTGCATGAGACTCCTTGTAGATAGGTTTGGGGGGAATAGATGTGTGTAATCTTACCCTGTAATTAGAGTAGCTATTTCTAGGATTTAGTAGTTACATTTAAATATACAGTAATTGTATATATTAAGTTGTGACACATATATTTGAAAGATGACTTATATCACATACTTCTTTTTTCTTTTGATATATATGTTAAAGCCAAACAATAACAATTACTTTGGGCCCCAATAATAAATACGACAATGCTTTCATTTGCCTCCCAAGTTCAGGGAAAGGAAACATACGGAATAATGCAAATGACAGCAACATATGTAATATAATAAAGCTAAAGTAATGAAAATGCATGAAATAACAACCAAATCAACATTAAGAAATGAATATATATATATATATATATATATATATCTTACTTTAACTTTGGCATTGGTGTCTCCATCATTTAAGAGCTCAATTAAAGAACAAATTCCTCATCATATCTTTATTTGTCAAAGACTTTGTGAAACAGAACCACATGAAACAGAAACATGCACATTGAAACAGAGGACATAAACATGACGCATGCAATGACGATAGAAACAGGGAACGATGGCAGAGGTTGGTGAGCAGGGGTTGGTGTAGCACGCCATTTCTGACCTTTGTATTATTTTAAATATTTTTAAAAGGGCTTGATTTTAGTATAAATAGGTATCCCATTTTCATTGAAAAACATTCAGAATTTGAATAAACACATTTGAGATTGGTTCCTAAACCATTTTGGTATCAGAGACAGGTTGGTGAGCAGGGGTTGGTATGGCACGCCATTTCTGACCTTTGTATTATTTTAAAGAGTTTTAAAAGGGCTTGATTTTAGTATAAATAGGTATCCTATTTTCATTGTAAAACATCCAGAATTTGAATAAACACATTTTTGGTTCCTGAACCATTTTGGTATCAGAGACGGGTTGGTGAGCAGGGGTTGGTGTGGCACGCCATTTCTGACATTTGTATTATTTTAAAGAGTTTTAAAAGGGCTTGATTTTAGTATAAATAAGTATCCCATTTTCATTGTAAAACATCTAGAATTTGAATAAACACATTTGAGATTGGTTCCTGAACCATTTTGGTATCAGAGCCTGGTTCTAAAGTGTCAGAGAGCGAAAGAGTGAGGAGTAGGTGAGAAACAAAAAATGTGAGAAAAAGGGGATATTGGATTTTCACTCTCGGAGCGTTTTTTGAAGAAACCGACCTTACCATCATGTTCAGAAGGTTGAAAAACCTGGGAATAGCCTTGGTCACTACTGTGACACAGTTCCACGCGCCTCCACGGACTTCGCCGGAAAAGTCGCCGGAATTTCACGCAGTCGCCGGAGTTCATAGGTTGAAGATGATGACGTCATCTGCCACATCATCTTGATCTGATGCGTCATCAACATGTCAGCCACCCGTTGACTACCACGTGTCATAACCACCACGTTAACAATTCCAGTCAGCCCAACTTTCAGAAATTGCATTTTGGCCCCATATTTATGCCAAAATTACATTTCAGCCCTAAAACTTTCTAAAATTGTATTTTTGACCCGGATTTCTGCCAAACTACATTTCAGCCCCAAAACTTTCTAAAATTGTATTTTGACCCCAGATTTCTACCAAAATTACATTTCAGCCCCTGAAAATTATTAAATTACATTTCTACCCCTATTGTCTATAAATTTCCAATTTTACACCTTACTTTTTTCATAAATATTGATCCTACCTTTATACGCTTCCACCCTATACGTAACCTCACAAGAACAATTCCAAAATGCCTATAAGACGCAGAAACACACATGAGATTGAGATGGACGAGATGAGACGCCGGATACAGGAACTGGAAACTACTATATAAATGTAGTAAGCCATGCTAGAATCTCGCAGTGAATATCCAAAGGATGATTCAGGTAATAATAGTTCATCGTTCAGTGACTATCGCCGCCATCCTTAACAACAATCATTCCACCTTAATGACATTAAGGTAGACATACCTGAATTTGAGGGAAAACTTCAACCAGATGAATTCGTCGATTGGCTTCAAACTGTCGAATGAGTTTTTGAATATAAAGAAATCTCCGATGAGCAGAAAGTCAAAATTGTCACCATCAAACTAAAGAAACATGCTTCTATATGGTGGGAAATCTCAAGAAAAGGCGTGAAAGAAAAGGAAAAAGCAAGATATGACTGTGGGACAAGATGCGACGAGAACTCTCACGTAAGTTTCTTCCTGAAAATTATTATCAAGATAATTTCCTTCAATTACATAATCTCCACCAAAAGGTTATGTCTGTGGAGGAATATACTAGGGAATTTGAGAAACTTATAATGAAATGTGATATACAAGAAAGGACGAGCAAACAATAGCTCGTTATCTCGGAGGATTAAATACGAATATTGCCCATCTAGTACAACTCCAGCAATACTGGAATCTGGATGACGTCATCCGTTTAGCTATCCGTATTGAGAAGCAGTTGCCCAGAAGGCCTCCACACCAACCGTCTTCCTCAACCAAAATTCCTTTTGATGGGCGTAAGCCACAAATGTATCATCCTAGCTCTTCAAACGCGCCTCCACCAAAGGAGACTAGAAAATTCAACTCCAAAGCACCTAAGTGCTTCAAATGCCAAGGATTCGGCCACATCGCTTCTAACTGCCCTAACCGCAGAGTTGTCACTATTATTGAAGGCGAAGCTTCTACAGTATTTGATGAAGAAAGGGAGCCTATGCCTAAAACGGAGCCAATATTTGATGAGGAGCCAATATTTGATGAAGAAATTACTCCTGCAGATCATGGTGAATCACCTGTTATTAGGAGAAGTTTGCATGCAGCCACTGTGAAAGAAGAACCTTGGCTACATTGTAACATTTTTCATACTCGCTGCACTACTCAAGGTAAAGTTTGTGACGTCATTATTGACAACAGAAGCTGTGAAAATGTAGTCTCTAACTATATGGTAGAAAAGTTGCAACTACTGAGTCACAACCATCCGTGCCCTTACAAGCTTCAATGGCTTAACCAGGACAGCAAGGTAAAAGTTTTGAAATGATGCCTTATTACTTTTTCTATCGGTAAAAGGTATCATGATGAAGTTTGGTGTGATGTTGCTCCAATGGATGCTTGTCATCTTCTTTCGGGGAGACCTTGGCAATATGATCGATGCGTTCTGTATGACGGTCACGCAAACACATATTCCTTCCAGAAGGATGGCGTGAAGATTCAACTCGCACCTTTACCACCTGATAAACACAATAAAGATAAAAGTGAGTCCAAACCATTGGTGTCCTTAGTCGAAAAGGTGACCAAAATAGAAAGCCAAGTCATGGGTTTTCTTTTATTGCTCGAGGCAAATAATGGAACTACCATTCCACCTGAAGTGCAGCCATTGTTAGTTGAGTTTCCTGATGTGATTCCAGATGAAATTCCGCTGGGATTACCACCCATACGAGACATTCAACATGCTATGGATTTTATTCCAGGAGTAGTAATTCCTAATAGGGCAGCTTACAGAATGAGTCCTCAAGAACATGCTGAAGTTCAAAGCCAAATTGAAGAATTGCTGAAAAAGGTATTGATCTGTGAAAGTGTCAGCCATTATGCTGTACCTGTACTCCTAGTCCCCAAGAAAGATGGAACCTGGAGAATGTGCATAGATTGTCATGTAGTCAACAAGATCACAATTAAGTATCGGTTTCTGATACCCAGGCTTGATGACATGCTCGACCAGTTATATGGCTCTACCACTTTCTCTAAGATTGACCTTCGTAGCAGATATCATCAAATCTAAATTCATCCCGGAGATGCATGGAAAACCACTTTCAAAACCAGAGATGGGTTGTACAAATTGAATGTGATGCCATTTGGGTTGACAAATGCTCCTAGCACGTTTATGCGCCTGATGAACTAGGTCCTTTGCCCTTTCATTAGCAAGTTTGTTGTTGTCTACTTTGACGACATTCTTATCTACAGCAAGAGCATAACAGATCACTTAAGGCACCTACGTCAAGTACTGCAAGCTCTTCGTGAACAGAAACTTTATGCTAATTTGAAGAAATGCACTTTCTTGACAAATGAGGTCATTTTTCTGGGTTACATTATCACTGCAGAAGGTGTACGAGTTGACCCGAGCAAAATTGAAGCCATTAACAGTTGGCCAACTTCACAATCTATCCAAGAATTTCGGAGCTTCCATGGATTAGCTTCCTTCTATAGGAGGTTCATTCAAAATTTTAGTTCCATTGCTGCACCCGTCACGGATTGCATCAAGGGAGACAAGTTTCAAATGACAGAGAAGGCTCAGAAAAGTTTTGAAGAACTGAAGAAACGCTTGACAGAAACTCTTGTGCTAGCTCTTCCTAATTTTGACCAAGTGTTTGAAGTCAGTTGTGATGCCTCTAACACCGGGATTGGTGCTGTTCTAAGTCAAGAAGGCCATCCAATTGCTTTCTTCAACGAGAAACTTAATGATGATAAGCTCAAATATTCTACCCATGACAAAGAATTCTATGCCGTTGTCTGAGCTTTGCAACATTAAAGCCACTACCTGTTGCATCAAGAGTTTATTCTCTATTCTGACTACGAATCACTCAAGTATTTGAATTCTCAACAGAAGATCAATCGAAGGCATGCCGCTTGGAGTGAAATATTGCAGACCTATCCGTTTTTACTCAAGCATAAGGTTGGTATCCTGAATTCAGTAGCTGATGCGCTTAGTCGTCGCCATGCTTTATTAACGACTATGCAAACCAAAGTAGTGGGTTTTGAAACTATAAAAGAGTTGTACCAAGAAGATCCTGATTTCAAAGTTGCCTGGAGTGCCATTGAGTCTCAGCTATTTCAACAATATTATAAGGAAGAAGGATTTTTATTCAAAGGAAAAATGCTTTGCATTCCTTGTTGTTCACTATATGAAGCTATAATTTGGGAAGCCCATGATGGAGGATTAGCTGGTCATTTCGGTAGATATAAAACTGTGGCCTTAGTAAAGGATAACTTCTATTGGCCAAGACTTGAACAGGATACAAACAAATATATCCAAAGGTGCAGAACATGCCATTTAGCTAAATCCAAAAGCCAAAATATCGGGTTGTACATGCCATTGCCAGTACCCAAAGCACCTTGGGAGGATGTGAGTATGGATTTTGTCCTCAGGCTACCTCGGACCCAGAGACAAAAGAACTCTATAATGGTGGTTGTTGACCATTTTTTAAAGATAGCTCACTTCATTCCTTGCCAAAAGACTAATGATGCGGTTCAAGTTGCAGATTTGTACTTCAAGGAGATTGTTCGTCTCCATGGAATTCCCAAAACCGTCACCTCTGATAGAGACATCAAGTCTGTAAGCCATTTTTGGAGGACTTTATGGAAAAAGATGGGAACTAAGCTTCAGTTTAGCAATGCTGGCCATCCTCAAACTGATGGACAAACAGAAGCTATTAACAGAATTCTTGGCAATCTCTTACGAAGTTTTGTTGAAAAGAACTTAAAGCAATGGGATCTTATTCTTGCTCAAGTTGAATTGGCTTACAATAATTCAATCAATCAAGCAACTGGAAAGTGTCCATTTGAATTTGTTTATGGCACCCGTCCTCTCAGCCCACTTGATTTGACACCATCTTCTAATAAGCAACAATATAGTGTCAATGCGGACCAATGTGCCAAGGAAATTAAGAAATTACATGAGCAGGTTTGTAATAGGATTCTGAAGCAGAGTTTGAAACTCAAGGCACAACAAGACAAGCATAAAAAACATCAAGTCTTTAATGTGGGGGATTTGGTTTGGATACATTTGAGGAAGGAATGTTTTCCTAAACAACCAAATGCCAAGTTGTCTCCGCGGGCTGATGGCCTATTCAAGATCGTACAAAAAATTAACAATAATGCTTACAAAGTGGAATTGCCTGGTGCCTACAGTGTTTCCGTCACTTTCAATGTTGCGGATCTATCTCCTTATATTGATGATGTTGATTTTGACTCGAGGACGAGTCATGTCCAACCCCAGGGGAATGAAACAGAACCACATGAAACAGAACCATGCACATTGAAACAAAAGACATAAACATGACTCATGCAATGACAATAGAAACAGGGAACAACGGTAGAGGTTGGTGAGCAGGGGTTGGTGTGGCACACCATTTCTGACCTTTGTATTATTTTAAAGAGTTTTAAAAGGGCTTGATTTTAGTATAAATAGGTATCCCATTTTCATTGTAAAACATCCAGAATTTGAATAAACACATTTGAGATTGGTTCCTGAACCACTTTAGGCTTTATTCTTATATCCAGTCACATTCATCTCTTATTTGTTCTTGCTTAGGTTGAGCTATTTGTTGCCTCCTTCAATGTACTAGCCTTCCTTCACTGTTCGAATTCCTGAATTAGCATCACAGTCGTCTTGCAGTAAGTATTAGCTAGATGGATATTCTTTGTTTTATTGATATTTAAGGAATAATTTCTTTTTATTTTATAAAAATTTGGTTCATATATCTTGAGCTTCTTCGTTCGCGCTTTTGTTTCTTTTCAGTGTATTATTAGACGATCAAGTAATCATACTTCTGCTAATCATCTATTCGTATTTAAGGTAAATAATAGAATTTTTTTCTTACATTTCAGTAAAATTGCATTGACTCTAACAAGAGAACACATTTGTTTTGTTTTTTTTTTGATTGGTATGTAGTAGGGGAAAAAAGAGATGTTTGAATGAAAAATGAATAATAAATCTGAATTGTGTAATTATCATTTAAAGAAATTTATTTTAACCTTTTAGGAAACATTATGATAGGTCCCAGGTTTTAAAAAAAAGATATTGATATGTTCCAAAGAATTCGATTTTTGTTTTGCAATTTTAATTTGTAAATATCGCAATTTAATTTGTAAATATGGAAGTCTAACTTATAAATATAAATTGTTAAATTTGATTTGTAAATGATGTCAACCGACCCATAAATTTAGAAGTTTGACTTGTAAAAATAAATTGTTAAAATTAACTTTTAAATGACATATCTACACTTATAAGTATGCGCATTTGACTTGTAAATATTACACTTTTGAGACTTACTTGTATTTATTTTTTTTACCCGGGACCTATGGGTAATTTTCCTTAACTTTTTATTTGATGTTTGGTGAAAGAACAATATACAAAAAATCAAGTATTTTTCTGTTTCTTTCTTTTGAATTTCACAATAAATTTATAACAACGAATACTTGTAGAAATATAGTGGACTCTTTAAAATATAAGAGTCATATATATATATATATATATATATATATATATATATCTCATACGCTTAATTAACATGGAATAATAAAGAAGACAATACTTTCATTTTCCTTCATTTTCAATGAACGATACACACATAGAATAAACCCAAATGAAAGGCACAATATATGCGATTCAACAAAGCTAAAACAATGAAAATGCATGGAAAAACTTTGAAATACACATTAATATCTATCTTACCTTAACTTTTCTTTCTTTTCAGTGTATTTTCAAAAGAATATCAAGTCATTATCCTTCTACCAATCATCTATCTGAATTAAAGGTAAGTAATAGAATATAAGTTGTTTATTTCACATTTCAATAAATTGCATTTCCTTTAACAAGAGAACACATTTGTTTTTGTTTTTTTGTTTTTTTTTGTTAGTATATTGTTGAGGAAACAAGAGATGTTTGAACTTTTCTTTTTCGGCTGCTAAGATGACAATGAAAAATGAATAATTGATCTGAATTGTGTAATTATCATTTGAAGTTATTTATTTTACTTCCTTATATCCTTAATATAATACTTAATTGACTTTTTTTTTGGAGATATTAAGCTAAATAAATTATTTTAAAGGATTTATAGTTATCATTTTTCTTCAAATTAATTTATTTGACTGATAAACTGATATTAATATAATGACACATAACATATGATATGACTAAGTAATTTATTATAATTGGAACAAAAAAAAGGCTAAGTAATTTATTTAGCTTACTTAATTTGTCCAAAAAAAATCAATTAAGTCTTATATTAAGGACAAGAGGGAGTGACTTTTTAAGAAAATCATCATATGTCACAGGTTAAAAAGAAAAAAAGAAAAGATATTGACAAGTTCCAAGAAATTGAAATTGTTTTCTTACAATTTTAACTTGTAAATAATGCAACTAGATTTGTAAATATGGAAGTTTAACTTCTAAATTTACAATTTTAACTTGTGAAAAACATAACTGGACGTGTAAGTATGTGGTATATGACTTGTAAATATTAGATCTTTGAGACTTATTTGTATTTTTTTTTACCTGGGACCTATTGGTAATTTTTCCTAACTTCTTATTTGAAGTTTGTTGGAAAACAATATAAAATTGCAAGTTTTTCTATTTCTTTCTTTCGAATTTCACAATAAATTTATAACAATGAATAGTTGTAGAAATTGGACTCTTTACAATTTAAGATTCATATATATATATATATATATATATATATCATAGGTTTAATTAGGTGAATCATTGTTTGGTTGGTTCTTGAAGGTGGGCATCACGACGCAATCTGATTCCAGGGTCTCTTCGGCGAACCTTTTCTTGTCCTTTCTAATTTTATTGCAAAGCTTGAGATAAATGTTTTATATTTTTGTTTATTTCATTTCAGTTGTTCCCTTTGGTTTGTTTGGAGAGAAATGTCTCCATGGACCTCCCTCTGCATTCCTCACTTTTCAATATTTCCACCATTAGATTATGTATCAATGGTTGAGATTTATTTGTAAAATGATCATTATAATATTAAATAATATAAATAATAAATAAATTTATGCTTTAAAATTTGATGTGAACAGTTACCATAGTAGATTTTTATTATATTTAATGTTATAATAATATTTTTACATTGTATTAAATCTCAACTATTGAAAGTTGATCTACTGGTGAATACATTCAACGGAGAGGAAATAGAGAGGTAGATCAATAGAGACACTAGCCTTATAATTGTAAAGATTTCATATACATAAGTATACAAGTATTTCTTTCCACTTAAATGACTTCTACCTATAATTATTTGGAGGCTAAGTGTACCTTCTAGTACTCAATTTGGGCAAAATCACAGGAAATACTTTCAATTTTGTTTGAAGGAAAAAATTCTTCCATTTTGTTATATCAATTTTAGACAGCATTGATCGATTAGTTTACATTGCTGTCTAAAATTTGGGTTTGCATTCAGTGCATATAGCATTGATGAGCACCTATCTCTCATTGTTGTGATGAGATCTAAACAGTTTGAATTTAATTTGAATGTTACAAATTTAAAATTTTTAGCTTGTGATTTTTAAATGATAAATTCATTTTTTATAAGTCATACTTATAAGATTATGTTTATTTTTAAATTTTACATATATTAAATAAAAAATTTATTTAGAATATTAAATTAAACTGAATTGAATTTGGTCCATCCAAAATCAATAAACAATATAGATTGGTGACAAGCACATTTATGCTTGTCAAATTGATGAACACATAATGTGCTCCGTAACGTAAACTTTCGTCTGCGATAGTATAACTTGAGGATTTATGCTTTTCTTGTACAATCATAATTACTGTCAGTTATCATCGTTCTTCATTGGTTTTTGGCTCAAAAGATTTCAAAATTATCATCGAATCCTTTCAAAGGTAATTGTGAGAATATCATTTCCTTATTTTAGATGTCCTTTAATTCAATTTCTTTTAGCATGGGGATATATATTAGAAGCAAAACATTGTTAAGTTCTTTGTCAATATTTAGATGTTATGTTAATTGGAAAAAATACACACTAGTACAAAAAAGGTGATTTAGACCGGCACATTTAAACCGGTTGTAGTAAATGAGGTCTAAAAGAAATGCGCAATGGCATTTACGTAATTATAAAGAATTTGGGAGACCGGTTATTATAATAACCGGTTTAAAAAATACAATTTAGACCGGTTGCACACTAACCAGTCTAAAAAGATTAATTTTTAGACCGGTTATTATAATAACCGGTCTAAAACTTAATCTTTTTAAGACCGGTTGCTAGAGAACCGGTCTAAAATGAAGCTTTTTAAGACCGGTTCTCTAACAACCGGTCTTAAAAGGTGATTTTAAGACCGGTTGTTAGACAACCGGTCTTAAAAAGCTTCATTTATTTTAAGACCGGTTGTTAGACAACCGGTCTTAAAAAGCTTCATTTTAGACCGGTTAATCTACTTAACCGGTCTTAAAAAGTTCCCCAAATTTTTCCCCCCCTCCCCTGCCTGCGCGCCCTCTCCATTTCTGAAATTTTTCATCCCAATCATTTCTCTTCTCAGTGCTCAACTCCCCATCCCTTATCTGATCTTTGAATTGGAACAATCGAATCCGGCCAGTCGCTGCTAATTGTTGTCGCTGTTGGGTCGCCGTCTTCGTTTGCTTCTGGTTTTTGAGCTCCGTCCGTCATTCACTGTGACTAAAGGAGGTCTTCGTCTTCATCATCTTGTTTGAGGTATGCTTCCTCGTCCTCGATCTACATTTACCCCTCAAAATGCTTCCTCGTCCGTGCTTGGTCACATGCTCAATTTGAAATTGGTATCATTAGATATATTCATTAGTTAACTGAGCAAGCAGGAAATTGATGGAGCTTTAGGCCGCTTTCTTCTTTTTTCAGCTCTGCTTTTCTTTTATTTTCTAGGTTTTTAAGCTCTCTCTGTTTCATGGTATGCTACTTCCACTGTCATTCTCACTGTTGTCCATTTCAGTGTGTGTAGATTTCTCTGCTTATTCTGGTAATAAACAACGACTACATAGTGCTCAATTTCTAATCTCATGGTTTTATTCTGGTCTACAGGAATGGTAGATTTGAGGTGAAGAGGTTCAGCATTTACCGGGTAAATGTCAAATCTAGCTCCTGGTTGCTTTTTTTTTTGCCAGCTCCTGGTTGCTAATACTAACATGCGTTTGTGATAAATTAATAGAAATATATAGTATATGAGAATATATTGTGGAATATAGTAATGTAGTAATGTACAGTAGTGAGTAATTAATGGGGCAAGATGATGATTGGCGTTAATTAGTCAAATTATTCATCATTCGTTTTACTTTGGCTATAAATTATTCATCATGTGTTGGCAGGAGAGACCGTGACATCTGGATTAGAATTAGGGTTCAAGATTGGAGTTTGAGATGTTGGTGTTGTGGGAACTAAGTTTGGAATTGTAGTTATTGGAGTGGTAATGTCCCTTTCGGTAGTTGAAATTTGTCTGTTAGGTCCTTCATGATGATGATGATTGTGATCTTCTAGGACACAGTTAACATGCTCAAGTTCTTGTTGCTTCTTCTTCTTCCATGGCCTACTTGAAGTACCTGTTGTTTGTTTCAAATTGAAATGATGTTTCAAGTGAGAGAGAAAAAACAGATGTGAAATCCAGAAACTGCTATATCTTTTTTTTTTAAATGTAACTTTTTGAAAAGGGAAAGAGACACGCTAGCTAGATTCATATCGTGACTGATTAATTATAGCCCCACAACTTTTCCCCCCTTCCCTTCTCCCCAATCGTTTCTCAAACATCATTTCAAAACTAAATCCCTTTTAGCTGATGAATTCTGTGGCACGCACACACATATATACACATACACTCCATTACCCCAACTGTATAAGAATGTCAAAATTGAATCTTTTAAAAAAAATTCAGGTGCATATAATAATATATAATGTATCATGTGACTGTATAATCAATGTTTATTGACGTATTAGACACCTTAATGGACAAATTGGAGACAAGAGGGAATCCTATGCACAGAGGTTACCTAAGAGTCAAAGGAATTGGGCCCTTTGATGTGCTCAAGAAATGGTGAAACTGGAAAACAGAGTTTGGTTGTTGCAGTACAGTTTTATGCTGTTGAAATCCAGAAAGATAGGTAGAAAATTGAAGCATAGATATATATATAATTTGAAGCCCATGAGAAGAACTCAGTGCTCGTTTGGCTAACGAGTTTGCCATACTATTGTCGTCTCTGTCAATATATTGGAACTCTACATTTCAGCTCCGTTCCAACATTGCTTTAATCTCTGTAAGAAGCTGCCATTTTTCATGCATATCTGGGATCTCATTTTGAAGTAGGTCGATAACCTCGTAGGAGTCGCACCTAATCAACACTTCTCTGAACCCCCATCCCAAACTCTTTTCATGCCCATAAGGTAACCCCAAATTTCAGCACTCAGAGCATCACCAGTACTGAGCCTCAACATAAATCCCTCCACTTATAGTCCTTTTTGCTTTGTTTAACTAGTTACCT
The DNA here is from genome assembly GCA_963242795.1 of Inga leiocalycina. NCBI lineage: Eukaryota > Viridiplantae > Streptophyta > Magnoliopsida > Fabales > Fabaceae > Inga > Inga leiocalycina. The sequence continues at coordinate 26,188,012 of OY725327.1, forward strand.
TCTATTGGTTTCCAACGGTATTGCTTGGATATTATTAGTCGAAGGACCAAAGTCACCCTAAAAAATATATCCAGGGACAAACAATATAATAATGGATCTAGCGTGTGCAGGCGTTAGACATTAAAAGAATATATATCCAAGTCACTTTCTCTGACGAACGCGCATTCTTTCCTTCCTCTTTCCACCTCCATTCCTCATTCCCTCACTCCTTCTCCATTCCACTTTACCTCATTCCATTTTTTCCTCACACGCTACTCTAAATCATGATCTTCTTTGTTTAATTGTAGTTACACTATGTACTTGGGTGTAATGATTGCATGCTCTCATCATTCTCCTACCTTTTCCAGGGAAAAAGTACAAAACAAAAAAAAGGTGTTGGAATATATGGATCAAAGTTGGATACAAGCTAAACGGACGAGTGTTGAATATGATGTTGGGGTCAAGGGTTTTTTAGACTTTGCAAAAAGAAATGCTGATGATGATAGTGGGATGTTTTATTGCCCTTGTGTAAAATGTTTGAATGAGAAGTGACTAAGTGCTGCAGATATATATACATATTTAATTTGTGAAGGGTTTTGTAAGACGTATGTAGTATGGGTATGGCATGGTGAACAATTAGAAATGCCAAGTGTATCTTAACAGGGGGAAGTGACTTGTGATGATAATGACATGGATATGGATGATCGGATAGAGGATATTATTCGTGATGTAGGAGAAGAGGCTTTTGAACAATCACATACATATGGTAATATGTGCAGTGATGCTGAGAAACCGCTATACCCGGGGTGTAAAAAATACCAATTGTTGAATGCTGTATTGAAATTGGTAAGCTTGAAAGCACGGCATGGATGGAGCAATAAGAGTTTTTCAGAAACGCTTGAGGCCTTTAAAGATATGCTTCCTGATAATAATGTGTTTCCTTGTCGATACTATGATGCTAAGAAAATACTGTGTCCACTAGGGATAAAGTATAAAAAGATCCATGCTTGCCCTAATGATTGCATATTGTATAGAAAAGATCATGAAGAGAAGGAGCAATGTCCGATATGTGAAACTTTGAGGTATAAATCAAATAAGGGCCCTGCAAAAGTGTTGTGGTATCTTCCAATCATTCCAAGGTTCAAGCGCCTGTTTGCTAATGAAATTGATGCCAAAAATTTGAGATGGCATGCAGATGAGCGGATTTCTAATGGAAAGCTTCGACATCCAGTTGATTCTTCTCAATGGCAGAAAATCGATCAATTATTTCCTACCTTCGATCAAGAACCTAGGAATCTCAGGCTTGGGCTTAGCACAGATGGTATGAATCCTTATGGTAGCCTAAGTAGTATACATAGTTCATGGCCTGTTCTGTTGGTAATTTACAACTTATCTCCTTTGTTATGTATGAAACGAAAGTACATTATGTTGTCTATGTTGATTTCGGGACCAAAGCAACCCGGAAATGACATAGATGTTTATCTAGAACCCTTGATCGAAGACTTGAAAGAGTTGTGGGATAAAGGTGTCGATGTTTTTTATGCGAACAAGAAGGAAACTTTTAATATGCAAGCAATGATCTTTTGTACTATAAATGACTTCCCTGCATATGGGAACTTGTCAGGATATAGCATTAAAGGCCACAAAGCTTGTCCGATATGTGAAGAAGGCACATGCTACCATCAACTTCAACATGGAAGAAAGACGGTTTACCTTGGCCATAGGCGATTTCTAAGACGAAACCACCCTTATCGTAGATTAAAAAAAGCTTTTTTCGGTGGCCAAGAGTTTGAAGATGCTCCAGAGGCATTAACTGGGGAGAAAATTTATGAAAAGGTGAAAAATATCAATGCTATGTTTGGTAAGTCATCAAAAAGTAAAAATGAGAAAAATATATGGAAAAAAAGTCTGTCTTCTTTGATCTTCCATATTGGCGCAATCTTGACGTCAGACACTGTATTGATTTCATGCATGTGGAGAAGAATGTATGTGATAGTATTGTTGGGACACTGCTCAACATACAAGGAAGTTCTAAGGATGACGTGAAGGCAAGATTGGACTTGCAAGAAATGGGAATACGAGAAGATTTACATCCAAAGCCATATGGTAATAGAACTTTTTGTCCTCCAGCTGCTCATACTTTGTCTAAAGTTGAGAAAAAAAGCTTTTGTGAGTGTTTACATGGCGCTAAAGTTCCCTCAGGGTATTGTTCAAATTTTAAAAAGCTTGTATCGATGAAAGACTTGAAGTTAATAAGGCTAAAGTCTCATGATTGTTATGTCTTAATGCAACAACTACTCCCAGTAGCTATTCGAGGCATTGCCGAATATGATCTTCAACACATATTGACTAGACTTTGTTTCTTCTTCAAGAGCAGAAGCAAAGGCCGAGGCTGAAGTATCATTTGATGCACTATTAGAGACCCGGTTGAGCAAGATGAAAGAGGAAATGATAGTGTTTATGAGCTCAAGACAAGATACCAGTGCTCCCCAGCCACAATCGATTGATCCTAATAAGCAAAGCACTAAAGGTAGTTGTTGCAACATCGGGCAATCATCAGAGGGTCCTAACCCATAAATTACTGAGCTTTGTGATCTTTTTGTTGAGGATCCTCTGAGACGGTTAGTTGCATGGGGTAGTGTGCATAACCTAGGATCAACTGTCCATCACCGACAAATGGAAGGTGATCAAGTCCGAGTGTCAGTTGACGAGGTGATTATTGCAGATGCACCTGTCCCTATCCCTTCTGATGAGTTCAAGATCGTTAGCGATGTCTTGGGCACATTCATCTTGTGGCCAACGAACCTTGTTTCTGGTCGAGATGAGGAAAGTCCGATCAAAGCCCCACCAAGTCCAGCTCCCTTTACTCAGCAAGAAGTTTCACAACCTCCATTGAATATCATGCAGCAAGTGATTCTGATGGCATATGATACATCATTCAAAACAAGAGAGTGGCCTACGGATTCAGTTGTTGGACAGTCAGGAGTGACATGCTATCTTGAGAGGGATGATTTGATGTCCCTAGTAGCTCTTGGACAAAATCTTACGATTGGGATTGTCCAACTATTCTTAATGTAAGTAGCTTCTGCAATTCAAAGTAAATATTTTAAAAGTTTCACCGTTTACCTTTTATTTATGTGCTTCCGTTATTGTAGGTACATGCATCGTAGGTTGGTCTCGTCTGGCAAAAATGAAAAAATTTGGATTCTTATGCCCCCATCACATCCAAGAGAAAGGGACCACTGCTGCTAGTAGACATAGATACTTGTCAGAGAGGCTTAGTGAAACAGGAATTGAGTGTTTCTTGGCTCCATATGTGCATAGGTAAGAAACAAACTGATATTTTATAATTTATATAATGTTTTATGTTTGCTTAATATTCTTCTGTTTTTTTCAGTGATCATTGGCAGTTGCTTCTTCTATGTAAGAGTAGTTATACTATCATCCTCTTATGTTCCCTCCACTTCAAACCTGGGAATGATTTGAAAAGACCATGAATTCGTTAGTTTTCTTGCATTATTACCTTTTGTATGCAAAGTTTATGGAATTTGTGTAAAACCAATAACCATTGTCATTGTGATGATCATAGGGCTATGCGGACATTCCTACACAGTGCTTGTGGTAAGCATGTTCGTGACTTAAAGGACCCTACATGGATCATGCCAAAGGTTAGTACATATGGATTTGTTTAAAGAATGTAATAAGACATGCCTTTATATTTGTTTTAATGATATCATGTTTTTTCTCAGAGCCGTCGGCAACCAAAGGGGTCCAACTTATGTGGTTTTTATGTTTTGAGACACATTTACAATATTATCACTCTAGGCACGACTGATTTTACTCAAGAGGTAAATTTATATTTCAGAACTTTTGTTTTACTTTATTATTTTTAAGTTACTAAGTCAATGTTTCGTCTGGTTTTGGTGTTACAGATGTTTGATCTTGCTTATCCCTTTCCTGAAGAAGATATTGATTTCATTCGCACATGTTGTGCTGAATTCATCCATGAGCTATTACAAAAATAGTGAGTTTTTGAATCCAATGTTACATTGTACATTATTGTTCTTATATTATCGCTAACATCAGGTGAATCAGTAGGGACTTGTAGATCAATTACATCCCTAGTTTACTCTTGTTGAATTGTGATGGCTGTGTCCTGGTGTTTTTGCCTTCAAATGAAGCATAGAAGAAGCAAGCACATGAAACCCGTTTTTCTGACAAAGAGAAGATAGAATAACCTTAGGCTCCTGAAATTCTTCATAGAATGATATCTCAAATCTTTAATATTTGGCATGTTTGTTTGCGGGAATTGCATCTTCCATTTCCATTCTCTCAGATTGTGTGTTCACATAATCCCCCCCACTTTCATTCTGCATGTATTAATTTGGCTCTGATTTGTATGTTTTATTTTATTTTTGTGATTGCTTGGTTTCATTTATTTGAAGCAATTTTTGTTATATGATCTTGTCTTCTATAATGTGAAAATGTTTGTTTCTTCTCACGGACTGTTTCATTCCTTATGTATTATCTCTCTCTCTCTCACCCTCTGTTCCACAAAATTGCATTCTGTGTGCGTCACAATGCTTCAATAGTTGTATTGATGATATAAGCGATTTCTTTCCTTCACAAAGCACTCATTTCCAAATATTATTTTCTAGTACGGAGAAATTAACATGTTCTAATTTTGATGAGTAATGAAGTGAGTGAATTAGTGATATATGCAGGGATTATGGATTCTTCATATTCGTCAAAGGGAAAGAAGAAGGGCTTGGCAGATCAAGCAGGTTATGCAATGCAATATGGTTCTGATGACAATAACAATGGACCAAAGGGCATGTTCATTTCTTTGCATGTTCATTGCTTTTGTTTTACTGCTATCATTTGGTCATCCTTACTGTCTAATTGCAAATGAATCATCAATGTATGACTGTACTGGCTTGTATGAACATTAATTTGTTGCTGCTATAGACTGGTGATTTTGAATTTTGAAATTGAAATCAGTGATTGTTATGTACTGCTGTTTAAAATTGGAGCATTCTGTGCGTGTACATATAATAAAAGGGATGTTTTTTAAAAACAATGAAGCTTTAAGACCGGTTGTAGTCACAACCGGTCTTAAAAAGTACTTTAAGACCGGTTGTGGGAACAACCGGTCTTAAATGTGGATTTTTTAGCCGGTTGTGGGAACAACCGGTCTTAAAAGTGTGACTTTTAAGACCGGTTATTACAACTGGTCTAAAAAATAACAGACTTTTTAGACCTGCTGTATCAAGACCTCATACAGAACCGGTCTAAAAAGTCATTTTTCTACTGGTGACAACAGCAGAATGGATACTTTTTACTTGATTTTTCATTAATAATATGAGAGACGCATCATTGCATTTTCCGTCACATGTCAAAATATTGAGAATTTTTTACCAAAAAATTGAGAATTTATCTCTCTGATACATAAATATCAATTTTTATTAAAAAATTGTTTAATTTGGAAATATATATGATGAGAAATAAATTTAAAGTAAGGCACTAATGAGTGTTTTATATTTTTAAAAATAATGAGATATTTTTACTTATATTTATCTTATGTTATTCTTACTTACAAAAGCGGCCTAGGAATGAAGAAATATGTGGGCAGATTTCAAATTAATGTACAAAAAAATTAAATAAAAAAATTTTTTATATGAAACTAGAAATAATAAGAGTTCCTTTTTCTTTCTTTCTTTCTTTTTTCTTTTCTTTTCTTTTTCTTTTTTGCTAAAGTATACTCATATTATTTTAAGTTTTATATGAGGTATACTTTTAATCATTAATGTTGTAAAGTATATTTTATATCCTATATTTTTAATATCGTTAATATTGCTAATAAACAATGCTGTTACAACAAATTTAAGTAATAACTATACAGCTAAGAAAGTATATTTAAGTGTTAATTTTTTAATATAATATATTTAGGTTATTAAATTAAGATAAACCGACAAATCACTGCAAATAAAATTGAGATTTTGATTGAGAAAAAAAATTGAAGTTTTGATATTTAGATTAGTAAACTAATATATTTGGATTATTAAACTAAAATTTGTTAATACAATGGAGGTTTTGATATTGAATGCTTCATTAGGTTTTTAGATATTTTTTAATTTACACATATTTTAAATTTAAGATTAATAGCATTTAATTATACTCATCACTTAAGTTTACACAGTTATCACTTGAGTTTGTTATGTCAGCATTTTCTGTTAGAAATATTAACAATGTTAGAATTATATAACCAAAAGAATATTTATTAAAGTTAACGGACTAAAAGTATACGTCATATAAACTTAAAGGGCTAAAAATATACTTTAGCCCCTCCCATTTTCTTAGCTTAGAAGACCCAAGTTACATTACATATAAATTCAAGTAAAGAATAATTTGAACTTTTCCTTCCATCTGAATTCCACAAGGAAAAAATTTTGGTACTAATTTTGTATGCCTTGTGTTACTTATTTCAATCAAATAAGGATATGTGCGTTTAATTATTAATGTATGATTATCCTCTAACTAATTTTTGTTATTAATATTTTAATTTTAATTTTTTTAAAATTTTTAATTCACTTATACTTTTTCCCAACATTAAATTCACTAATTCTAATTTATTGGAAGTAAGTAATTTAAATATATAAGCTTAATTTCGCCCATTTAACAATAAGTTTAAAGTAATGAATTCGTAGAATTTCTTCCTTTTCTTCTATTCTCAGCTCATAATTCAGTTTCAATTTTCATCTCTCCGCATTAATTGGTGTATCATTGCTTTGGTAAAAATCAGGAATATCTTATCTTACAACTCATATTTTTCTAAGAATAAACCTTTTTCCTTCAGTCAATTACTTAATTATTTCTTAGGACAGCATCACACAATCTGATTACTTCTTTTTGCTGTGACTAAAAAAATATAGCCAAAGTTATCATCAATTCATAATATAGCTAAATTAATATGAGAATATGATTTATTTATGCATGTTATATGCATATTTGCATGGCTTATTTAGATAGCTACTCATTAAGTTTACACTGTTAGTTCTATGTACTCAAACCCTCGCATGGTTAGCAAGTTTCAAGGGAATCTCCTTATGCATGTCGTATGCATATATGCCTGCTTCTAGACTCAAGTTTATGAGAGAATTCTAATCCGTCTATTGCATTAGATGGAAGAGATTGTCATGTGTATCGGGGAAAAGGTTACAGAATGCCTAGCGGAGCCAATTTTGCGTCGTGCTCGTTATTTGTTCTGCTTCAAGCAATTTGTTGAAGACGTTGATAAGCAAAACAAGAGCTAGAGGGGAAACTAGCAGATGTGAAAAAACGTAAAGAAGATGCTGATAGAAAAACTGAAGAAATAATGCCATCCGTGGAAAAGTGGCTGGATGATGTGAATGCTATTTTTGAGGATCTGTAAAAGTTGCAACAAGAGCTTGAAGGACGAGGAAACAAGTGTTTTAACATGTCGCTCAAATATTCTTTAGCAAGACAAAAGGAAGATAAGGCTAAGCAGATGATGGAGCTCAAAAACAACTCCTACTTTGAGCTTTTTTCCCATCTAATCCAACTTCCTAACATCACCTACTTCTCTTCCAAAGGGTTTGTGGATTTCAACTCAAGGAAATCAACTTAAAATAGTCTCGTAGAGGCAATTAAAGATGACAAGAACAAGATGGTGGGACTGTACGGTATGGGCGGCTCAGGAAAAACCACCTTGGCAAAGCAAGTAGGTAAGAAATTAGATGAGCTCAAGCTTTTTGAAAAGGTTGTCATGGTAGTCGTTTTAAAACCCCCAAATATTTTGAACATTCAACAAGAAATAGCAAGGCAAATAGGCTTGCAACTCCAAGAGCCAACTCAACTTATTAGAGCACAAAGGTTGTCGCAAGGGTTGAAAAATAAGAGGATTCTTATAATTTTGGATTATGTGTGGAGCAAACTAAGCCTTGAACAAATTGGCATTCCACTAAATGAAAGTTGTTATGTCTTGTTGACCACTCAACTTCATGGTGTATGTCTTGATATGGATTGTGAGAGTATAATTGAACTGCCTATCTTAACAAATCAAGATGCATGGGCTTTGTTCAAGATGCATGCTAACCCAAAAAATGTCTTAAAGAATGAGTTTGATAGTATTGGGAGGAAGATTGTTGATGAGTGTAAAGGTCTGCCTATAGCAATTGTGACAGTGGGAAGCACATTAAAAAGAAGAGGTATTCAAGTGTGGGAGTCAACACTACAAAAGCTACAACGTCCCCTGCCATTGGATGTTGAAGATGATTTCAAGACCCCTTATGCAACTCTCGAAGTGAGTTATGATAATTTGCCAAGCCTACTAGCCCAGTCACTCTTCTTATTGTGTTCTATGTTTCCTGAGGATCATGAAATCCATATAGAGGATTTAATTCGTTTTGGCAAAGGGACTGTTAAGCTTGGTGACAATATTTATACAATGGAGGATGCAAGGAATGAGATTTTAATAATTATTGAGAAATTGTTAGATTCTTGTTTGTTAATGCATACCAATAAGCATGCATGTATGTGTAAAATTGCATGATGTAGTTTGAGATGTAGCCTTGTGGATTGCAAAGAAGAAATGCCAAGCAATTTTGGTGTTTCAAGCATGTTGGTTGAGAATGAAAGTTTGAAAGAGACGAAGGTAATATCATTGTGGAACTCAGAAAACAATTTTGACCTTTGTAATCAATTGTGTTGTCCAACACTTGAGATTCTGTTACTTCATCCTAAAAGGTTCATTAATGCCCTAAGAGGGATTGAAGAACTCAAAGTCTTGATCCTTGTAACATCTAGCTTTGGATGGTTTTCTTGGTCCTGGTTCCGAATTCAGTGGTCAATGCCGCATTCAGTTGTTTCAACGTTAATAAATCTTCACACCTTATGCTTTAGAAATATTGCCTTGGGTGACATCTCTTTTCTATGTCAACTTAAAATATTAGAAATTCTTGAGTTGCGTGGTTTTCAATTTGATGAATTACCTGCTGAAATTGTATATATGTAAAATTTGAAGCTTTTGGATGTATTTGGGTGTGCAATTAAGAAAATTCCTTTAGAAGTTATTGGAAGATGTTAGCAACTTGATGAGTTATACTTTTGGGATGGGAAGTCATTTATCACAGAAAATTTCTCTCCTTCAAGATTGAAGAGGTATGCTATTTATGATTTCACATTCGGATCTCCTGATTCATTAACTACTTTTGAACTGCCTTTTCGAGAATATTATGGTGATTGCATTGAAGCATTGAGAGCTTTATGTATACAAGGCTTCAAAGTCTCTACTTTGAATTCATCAATGAAAGATCTCATTCTTGGAGCAAACTGCCTTTGGCTAAAGAACTGTAGGTGGGATCATAATAATATAAGTTCTAAGATAAAGCACTTAGGGGTTTCACAGTGTCCATATAAAAGATTCATAGTTGATAACTTCGGTACCAACTTTCCCCAAACAGGAAAAGTGTTCTCTCACCTGATTACTTTAAGATTGGATCAAATAGACAGTCTTGAACAAGTGTTCCAAAATTCATCTATTAGATGTTCTCTCCTGATGTTACAAGAGCTATACATGAAGAGATGTCCCAAGTTGACAACCATACTTACCCATGCCACTGTTACAAGCATACCGGAGCTGAGGAAACTTGAGATTGATAGCTACAAAAATGTGAAATGGTTATTCTCTGACTTCTCATTGTCCTTCACTAGTGGAATTGCGAATACGAAATTGTCTTGAACTGGAGAGTCTCATTGGTGAAGTAGCACTTGGGGATCGTCTTCATGATATGCAAGATTATCCGTGCGTAAGTGTTATTTGCAAAATCTCGCTTGAATCATTGCAGGTTTGAAACAATAATCCATGTTGATGCATTTGTTGAAAAAATACCATTCAATGAATGAAATTTTAATTGTAACTGAATTTGTTTATTTTCTTTTGGTACTAATTTCATATTCTTTGTTCAAATTATCTTCTGAAATTAATTTCCCTATTTTATCTATATATTTCTTAATTTTAACTCTTGTCAAATAAATAGTTATGTGCATTGCCATCACTAACACCATCTATATATTGCGGAAACTACTTATAGAGGCCATTATAAATTTGTGCAACTTCCAAGAATTTCACATATTTTAAGTACATTTCGTTTTTTCTTTTGTTCACTCTACCTTTTTTTTAAATTAAAAATGGGCCTCTTTACTTTTAAATTTTATTTGAAAAATTCGTTTTATTACCAAATAATACACATAAGATTAAAAAAATACTTTTAATTACTTATTCTCAATAATAAGCAATAGTTTAAATTTAAGGTTTTGTAGCTATATCACTGTTTTTATAATGAAATTTCAATTCTCTGTATCTACATTATACATACTATATATGATTCAACTACTTTTTGAATTTTCTTTTTATTTCGATATAAAAAAATAATATTGTTTTTTGAGCTCTGTATCATACTTATTAATTTTTTTTGTCGAATAATATCTTTTTCTTGTCCAATCCAAATGCAACACTTCATATTTTTTTATTTTGTATTTTTATTTTCCACTCTGCATTTTTCCACAAATCTATTCTCATCTTTCCTTTCTTCCATGCAGCTCACTGCAATGGAAAGTTGTTGTTTTTTTTTAATTCCAGGCTTCACTGGCTATATACACTTTTGTGATGAGAGTAATTAAGAGACAATTGCTGTTGTAAAATGTGCATTTCATAATTATAATTTGAATACATGTACAGGAGAATGAGACTGAGAGAGCATTTCTTGTGGTTACTACAAAAAGCTTCAAACAATTGCAAAATCATGAAGCCTTGACCCTTTTCTTAAGATTGAAGCATGTTCAAATGAGGAGGAGTTGAAGAAAAAAGAAAGGTATGTTTGAGGTGCAAGTGAGAGGAACAGGAGAAGGTGAAGATTCTGCTGATGCACAAGAAGAACCTTTAACGCTGATTTCAGAGTTGTGTTCTTTAGAATTAAATGATCTAGCAGAGTTGGAATATATTTGGAAGGGTCCCACACAAAGTGTGAGCCTCCATAGACTTGAAAGAGTTATATTGTTGGGCAACTTTCTGGCCTTTTGTTCGCAACCGCAAGTGCACGGATTACGTCAAGTAATAAAGTGATAAGTAAAGATCGTTCCCTCGAGGATTTGAGTAACAAATTAGTCAAGCAATAGATTTGGTGAATTCGATTAAGTTGAACCAAAACATGTTGTTGTGTGTGGAAAAAGGAATTTCAAAAGATATATTTGTAAAGCTAAAATTTGTTGAACAAAACTCTGATTTGTATGACTTCAATCAAGTATAATAAGCCTAGGATTGTTCATCCCCTTAGTATTTCATAAACTTACTTCTTTTCCTCTCCAAGGATCCTTTTCATGGGGTATATATATGTCAGTTTAAGAATCCCAAGTATATGATTAAGCTCTCTCAAGTCATAACCAGTTGTATATCTTCTATTAGCATGCACAATCTCTTGCTACAGCTAAGAGAAGATATTCATTACATACCAATCTTAATTTGACAATGCTAGGTTAATAATTATATCTCTATATTACTAACAAACCATCTGTTTGGTTGTAAACTTCAAGTCTAGCATAATTTCACTCAAGTTTTGCAATTAAATTAACTCTCTCAAGCTTAATTTAATCGAACACATCATCCACAGTGATGGCCAGTCACATACAGCAGTAAAAGCGGAGTGAAATCAACATATATATGCCATTAGATACTTAGAGAGGAAAGGAATCAAGTTTAATCCATACAAAGGATCATAAACAATCCTAGAAAAGGACTCTAGCTATCCATGTTCACAAATGAATCACAGACATAAGCTCTCATTACAGCCATATCAGAATTATAGAGGAGAAATGGAAGGAATACAAAAAAACTAGAGAATCAGAGCTGAAATCTCTACAAATCTCCAATCTTTCCTTGATTCTCCTTGATTTTAGACACACCCAAGCTCAGAGGATGCTCTCAGCCGCCTGCCTAGGTCTTTCCTAATCTGGATCCCCCTCTTCAGCCTCTCGTTTTTTCTTTTATAGTGGCCAGGTGATAAAACGCACAACAGCATTTTCGGAGGTTGGCCGCAGCCAGTAAGCTTCTGTCCAGCTTTGGGCCGCGGCCTATGGATTCTTGGCCGCGACCAGTGACTATCTGACCTCATGTTGGCCGCAGCCCATGGATGCTTGGCCGCGGCCCATAACTTTCTGGCCTCTTGTTGGCCACGGCCTATGGATAGGTTGGCCGTGGCCAGTCATCTCTGAAGTTCAGCTTCCTCTCTTTTTATACTCTATTCTCATCCCTTCTCGCCTTTCCTTGGCATGGTTGATGGCTTCAACTTCCTTTCACCTCCTTCTCATTGAATTTGGCTTTCTCTGGTCCAGCTATGACTGAATCTGTATCCTTTCAACACAAAGAACTCACAAACAATCACAGTTGAATAATCATAGCAGTTAGTAATATATTTCCTCCATATTTATATTCTTTTTGTGGCCAGAATGAATAGAACACATTTCATCAACTTTAACACTCCCAGATGCCCACTAATATACCCAAAGTGTGGGAAAAATAGGATGAAATGTGCAACTCTGACAAGAATTTCATGAGGTTAACACACCTCCAAACTTGAACTTTTGCTCGTCCTCGAGTAAAATCAGTCAAATGACAAAAGCTAGATTAAATTAATCCTAGACATAGTGCTCATGCATGACAATTTCTTTTTTTTGGCTACTCATGACAACAAAATATACATGGATACCTGGTTCACAGTTTAAAAACGAATTTCCCAACATTTTTCATACTGAGTGTGTGTTTGACAAGAGTTGAATAATAATCTTCCTACAATTATTAAGATCAGAAACAACACTCAACATGTATGAATTAGCCTCAATATCCAGACTTAATCCTCTGCATTCTCTTTTCTTTTCACTTATAAATTATTCCATACACCTTTAATGCCAATAGGACTTTAGGGTTTTATGGAATTGCTCATTGTCACCGCTTGAAGCTAACACAAGTTTCAGTATGAGGCATTGTAGATAAATTAGATTAATGCTCAATCAATCAAAGTTATGTACACAAGAGAACACTCACGGATTTAAGTGTTTAGCTCTCACAAATGTAGGTAATTTCGCTTAGTACCACTTATAGGAGGTCCTGCCATAGGCTTGTGGAAACTCTACTCTCTCCACTACTTTGTACACTTGGATTCATGAATCAAGGAGACTTTTGAAAAGGGTTGTAATATTGGAAATGGTCTAATGGAAAGGATAATAGAACAAGTACTATGCATGCATAAGTGTATATAATGACATTTTTCTTTTCTCTTCTTCTTCTTCTTCTCACTACTACAAAAAGAGGTTATAACGTCCCAAATTTAGCACCTTTAACGTCCAAAAACGGGGGGACGTATATGTTGGGGGCATAGTATGTTGTAAGAAAAGATGTCCTAAACAAAAGGGACATCTAAAATGAGACTTTAGACATCCCAAATGACATTTAGGATGTCTAAAATCCCCCAGGGTGGGACTTTAGACGTCCCAATTCTTAATTTGGGACATCTAAAGCTTAGGTTTTTTTATACCATAATTTATATTATGTAATACCCAGTGAATTCAAACTACAGAAATAGAATAGAAGATGGATTCATAAACCACACTGTCCATTACAAAATGGTAAGGACATCTATTATAACACCCCGATTTTTGATTAAAGGTTAATGGTAATTATTGTGGATAATTATCGAATTAAAGTGGAATAATTATGGGTTTGGTGGCTCTATTAATTAATATGCCATAATTGTTGGGAAAATTGAAAGAATGGCTCTAAATTAGTGATTAATGGAAGAGATTAATTACTAATTAAGAGGGTATGAGATGTGAAATTAAAATGGCTAATGGAGGGATTAGAGTAGCTAATAGGTGGATTATTGTATGAAGAGCCAATGGGAATGTTACAAGTGGCAAGCTCACATGTTAAGAGGGTGAGAGAAAAGTCAAATGGGATAAAATATGGTATTTTCTCTCTCTTCTTCCCTCTCTTTTCGCTGAAAATGATAGGAGGAAGAATGATTATCATTTCTTTCATCTTCCTTATCACTCAACCTCTCATATCTCTCTCTCTCACGTTCTCTCTCTTCTCTCTCTTGTGCAGCCATTGTTGGCCAAGAAAGAGAAAGGAAAAGCTGAATTTTAAGGTAAGCAGATGCCCTCAAATGTCAAAATGCTCTTCATTAATGTTGTTCCTTGAGCTAAGAGCTTTCATCCTATGGTTTTAGATTCTCCATTGGTGGTGATTTGAGGAATCACGAAAATGTACAAGTTGGAGAATCATGAAGTGCCTTTGGGAAAGTTGTTGAGGTAAGTGAAAGCTTCATTTTCATATAAGTTTTGTGGCCATTGGTTGGGCCTTAAATTTCTGGAATTTTAGCCCTAATTTTCGTGATTTAGGGTCTTGTGGTGTTTGAATTGTTGTTGTCATGGAATTAGTGCCTTGTTAAGTGTTTTGAATGAATGGTATTGAATTGAAGCTTAAAGGTGAAGTTTGGGAACTTTATGTTGGTTTTCTGCTTTGGTCAAAAAAGGGCATGTTGATAGGTTTTGAATTTGGTCATTTTGAGGTTACCATTGTGTTCCTTGTGGAAAATTTTATGGGAATATGTTTGGTTAATGATTTTGGAGTCATTGGACACTTTGGTAGAAAAGTTGGAAAATGCTGTCAATGTGAACTCTGTCTGGGCAGTTTATTTGTGCGAATGTTTTGAATGACCAAATGGTATTAAAAAATTGTAAACCTTTACAGTCTTAAATTTCACATCCCAAGCTTCAAAATGGACATATATTTTGTGTCATTTCGTTTAGTATTCTGTGAGATATGGTTGTACAAAGTTTGGGATTGAAACAGAACTCTGTTTTGGAGTAGTGTTGGGTTTTGTGTAATTCTGGAATTTTTTGGTGATTTGCAGTAATGGTAAATATTTTTCCTTTAAAGAGGACTTAAGTACCTTTCATTTGGCTTTGGAATCACCTCGTTTCAATTTTTCTAGAATTAGTTATGAATTTTGGAAGTTCAACCAAGAATCAGGGGATTTCTTGGCCGCGGCCCAAACCTTTCTGGCCTGATTCTGGCCGCGGCCCATGAGTGGCTGGCCGCGGCCAGTGGCCCTCTGACCATATTTTGGCTGTGGCCAACCCCTGTGTTCCAACACTTTGAGTTTTTGAAAGGAGATCTCTAATATATTGTTTCCTAACCTTTTAGGGCTTTTATTAGAGGCATTTGTGGCCTCTTAAGGGTCAATTATGATAACCAAATTTAAGTGTTATGAAAATGAGAATTTGGAAAAGAGAATGATCCTATGTCCTTGATTTGGTTATAGGATCAGATATTCGCCCTGATTATGGTTTGATATCCGCTCGGATCGCGAGTAGCCGATGCTGGAGCATACGTGGAAAGAAAAATGTAGGGAATTTACCTCTCCTGCATGTATTGATATTTGTGTTTGTGTATTGATGCATGTTATTGCTTTGCTTGATTATGTGAAACATATATGAATGATTGAAGCTCTGTTTCTATTTATGCTATGGCCATGAGTATGTTGTTGAAACATTGAGCATGCGGATATATCATTATGTGAACACGAGTTATTGTGATGCAAGCATGTCATGCATTAAACACTTATCTTGCATGCATATTGGTATCTGTTTCCTACTGGGATTCTCTAGAATCTCACCCTCCCCTATCAACATTTTAGGCAGGACAAGTGGCTCGAGGAAGGAGCAAGCGACTAGGGGCGGCGAGAATCCCTTATGAGCATTTGTATTTGATTGTTGGTTATCATTGCTATTTAGGATAATCGTAGTTGATTTGGATGTATTTAGAGTTGTATATGTTCGGATGATATATTGGAATGTGTATTTGGATTAAATATTGTGTAATCCCCATTTGAGAAATTGTAAAGGGCGTATGTGCCCATGAACCTTTAGTGAAGATATGAACCCGGGATTTCTGGGATTGTTATTGTGCACTCTGATATATTATGAGTGTTAATTATCTTCGCAATGTAATTGTATTCGAAATGTGAATGTGAGACCAGGTTAAAGTGTTTGATTTCGAAATGTATTTGTGAAAACCCTATCTTAAGGATGGGGAATGTAAATGAATTTTGATTATTATTTGTCTCTATTTCACTCTAATGTTGTATTTCGGATATAATTACGGAGGGGTTACATCTATCACTACAATCTTTACTATATATACATATAATAACAACTCATACAACCTACTACTATATATATCAACAATAACAACCAGAAAGTGTCAAAACGCTGTCATCACACAACTACAAACTGATATAAAATAAAAAGTTTACTGCTCTATATGTTGAAGAAGATGTCTAGCCAAAAGATCTCTGCTCAACTCAAGGTCTTCATGTAGGTAGGCATCTTCATTATCAAAAATCTGAAAATTAGAAAGTAAGCTTTGATGAAATGAATCTCAAGCAAATAAATTAATTAGCATTTCGATTAGAACACCAAAAATATTATCATTTGAGAATGAAGAAGCGATTACCTTTTCAAAATCGCTAGTAATTCCACTTTGAGTGATGTTATACATATAAATTATAACATAATATCCGCATTCAGTGTTGCTAGGTTGCCGAGGGCACTTTAAATCAAAGGGATGCAATTGGTTGTTAAAATCAATAAAGGTATGTCTAAAAGGACCGTCAATGAAACAATTAGCTAGGATCAAAACTACTTACAATCGGATAAAACCACTTTGCCTTTTTAACAACTGTACCCTCGTGTGACCCACCTAGGACTCTATATGTTTGACAAGCACTATCATGAAAATCAAAATGAACAGAAATTAGAATTATTCATTTTTTTAAGAGTGAATGAAATACAAATAGAATAACTTACGTGTCGAAGACAGATTTTGTATCTTTGTCTGGCTTTTTACTCAAGGGATCAAACCAATAGACTATGTTGCGGCGGGGACATATAACACACAAACTCTAGTGGTAACTTTAACAACATGTACACATTAAAATGAAGTTATATGACAAGATAATTATTTATTAAACTTCTTAAATTGAACAATGGGTGCTAGATAACAATGAAGTTTGGTCTGTCCCATTGCGTAGCCGACATAGTGAGTCCTATGCGCCACAGTACAAATATCCTCTGTGGTATTCGCAGGACATAAGAATCCATACCAATCATGTCTTTCCATGTTTGTGCAGAGACCTTGGAAGGTGCTATAATATAATTAAAATAAGGAATGAATTATTGAATGTATGAAATCAAAAAACCACTAAATGAATTCTATGGGAAAATTGAAAAAAAAACTTACCGAACTGCAAATTTCACCCAGCCTGCATCTATCTCCTCCAACCTAATAAACTGCTTGAGATCTGTATTGTCAATCGTGTAGGGATACTCCAATGTAAGGCCCACAATGCCTGGAGGCATCTTCAGGTCAATCTGTTTAATGCCCTTATAGATCTGTTGCAGCCGTGCTAAGTAGGGCCATTTTCTCGCATCTTCGTCATCCTTTTAGAACATCAAAAAACAAATTGTTATTAGGATGCCAACAGATTTTCAGTAATAGTAAGGTAATTCCTACCATTGGAGGTGTTGCGTCTGAACCAATAAGATTGTGAGGCCAAAGGATGAAAGATCCTATCGCTTGACCTAACATGTGAACCTCTGGATCAGGAACAGGGATAGCTGTACCTTCTTCCCCCTTTCTAACACTCGTCACATTCACCCTACGAAAATCCTGTGGAATTTGCTGATGATGGTGGGTGGTAGCACGTGTATGAACGAGAGCATCAGCAACAACACGTAATAGTGGATCATCCAAATAGAGGGTGTAAGGGTCTCCTGACGCTGGAGTGGGAGAAGGGTCGCCAAGTGGTTCCTCCAGAGGGTTGTAACTTCCTCTGATGCTATTGAAGGCCAGGGATTCTTGAGTTCTATGCTCGTCCCATGCCCTTTACGCTTCGAACATCTTTACCATTTCAAGTTGAAGCTCTGGCAACAGCTCTAGTCAGAGCTTGTCGCGAAGGTTGGCCTCAATCTCTCATTTGAGGTCCTCTCGAATCTTGGCCACAACGTCCTTACTAGGTCCAGGTTGTGACGAATAACGTGAGTGTCATCCAAAATACCTCACGGCACTAACTCCCTGTGTCTCTCCTCGAACACGACCAAGTTCATATGCCTTCCCAATAGCCGTTGACAAGATGTCCATCCGTCTACTTGGATTGAATGAACCTTGGCTACTCTGATCTTCCAGTTCATCCCGTAGCATATAGTTTATCGTAAATGTATCGAAACCACTCGTGATATGTAAAAAATTAGGTACTTATGGTATAACTACTTACAATCCTCGCAGCAACCTTAGCAACAGTCGGATTTATGTACTTCCCAGCCTTAATCCTCCCTGCTTTCTATTTTTTATGGCGTGGAGGAGGTGTCGGTGCTTGGATAACAACGCTACGATCAGATTCCGCTGCTTCCTTCATTTTCTCTAACTCTTCTTGCATCATTTGCTGCTCAAGCTTCCGATATCCACCACGAGACATGTAATGTTGATATTTATTTTCTGATTGCCTCTGTACATTTGCTGCACTTAATTTCTATGAATGAAAAACAATAAAAAATAAATCAACGATATCAAGTATATGAAAATTAAAAGTCCTATATCATGATGACAGAAATCTTACCAAAAACTCAGGATCTGCTCGTGATGCCGCAAACAACCTCCAATCCTCTAGAGACAAATACGTATAATGTGCACATGGATCCTAACCCCTAAGGGCCCCTCGAATGTACCATGTTGTTAGCTTGTTCTTGAAATCTTTCCATCGTACACGAACCTTATCCATCCAGTGCTTATACATCTCCCTGGTGTCTGGGACATTGTATGTTTGCTGCAAGGTAAAACATAAGATTATTATATTTGAAACAATAAGAATAAAGCTACAATGCATCAAAACTTATATACCAAAAGTTGCTACCAAATCATGTCTTTCATTTTTGGGGGAACCAATCTCCAATTATCGTAGGTAATGCGCACTTTGCTTCGAGCCAAAAACCCTACGTAGCTAATAAAGTGGTCTTCCTCAGGACCAACTGGATTCAGATTGCCATCGAAGTCTATATGCAGCCTCTCCTATTGATGTTCATAATGTGCAACCAATGCTCCCATCTTTGTACAGCCTCTAACCCTCCTTCTTGCAGGGGGTTCATCTCTAAGCCTTTCATCATTGCTAGGGCTTTTGTCATCTCTACGCCTCTCGTCAACACTAGAGTTGTCCATATTCCTATTAACACAAAAAGCATCGTTAGAAACGTAAATAAATTGCAATAAAAACTAAATAAACTAAGCGGGAAGTAAAACAAAAAAACACACAGTTCTCATTTATAAATTAAGGTCTTACTCTATATTGTTTCCCACACTCTTTCACCATGGTCATTTCTTACAGCATATTCATCATCTACCAATTCTACTTCATTTGTTTGAGGTGGAGTTGTTGTGAAAGGTGGTGTGTCATCAAGGTTGAAGGTCGGATCACCATACTTCGGTTTTTTACTTTTAAGGACAATAGACATGTTTTTGCTCGCAGGATTGGTGACATAAAACACTTGTTTCGCCTGGCTTGCTAAAATGAAGGGCTTATCTCTATAGCCAACTCTTCGAAGATCGACTGAGCCAAATCCAAATTGTTTATCTATTACCACAGCATTATTGCTAACCAACTTACATTTGAATAAAGCAACTTTGAACTTGTTGTATGTCATCTCCCATATTTCTTCTATAACTCCATAATAGGCCATAGACGCTAATATGGGGTTTTTGTCTCTCGAACTGGAAAAGTGCATAGCTTCAGCTTCTACCATGACCCCACTATTTTGCATGGTACTTCTGTCATCTTGCTCTTTCGTATAAAAAGAATAGCCATTTATATCATAACCGGTCCAAGTAGTGACCTGAAATGAAGGCCCCCAAGCTAGCCACTCAATTGTCTCAGACACACCGGTCTTGTGCAAAACCTTTTCCTTAAACCACTACATGAATGTCTTGTTTTGCTTAATAGCAATCTGCATGTCATTCTTCCTTGGATTCTTGTTCTTCAAAGTTTCTCTGTGTTCATCTATGTAAGGTTGAACTTCTTCCATATTATTCAGGATATACAAGTGGGCTTGCAACACCTCTTCACGAGGAACATTCTTCACTTTCAGTCCTCGTCTTCCCTTACTTCTCCCCTCTTCATGCCAAGATTGTTCCTTCTTCCCTGACATATAATCTTTGCAAAACTCCATAGCCTCCTCAACTACATATCTTTCTACTATTGAGGCTTCTGGTCGATAAGAATTTTTAGAATACCCTTTTAAGATCTTCATGTATCGCTCGAAAGGGTACATCCACCTCAGGTAAACTGGACCGCAGAGCCTTACCTCCCTTACCAAATGAACTACCAAATGCACCATTATATCAAAAAATGAAGGAGGAAAATGCATCTCTAGTTGTGACAAAATAATGTAACCCTCATTTTCCAGTTCATCCAACTTTTCAGTGTCAATGACTTTGTTACAGATAGCGTTGAAGAAAACGTACAATCTTGTTATAGTGGTTCGTACTTCATCTTTCATTATGCCTCTAATAGCTACCGGTAATAGTTGTTGTATCAACACATGATAATCATGGGACTTCATTCCCACTAACTTCAAATCGTCCATCGAGACACATCTTCTCACATTCGAGGAATACCCTTGCGGTACCTTAATTTTATACAAACACCCACACAAACTTCTTTTCTCTGCTTTTGATAGTGTATGCACTACTGGCTCCATATATGCCCTCCTGCCATCATCTCTTAGTTATGGCTGTAACCGTTCTCTTATTCCCATATCAACAAGGTCTAATCTCGCACTAATCCCATCCTTAGTCTTCCCTGGTATGTGTAAAAGCATACTGATAAGTCTATCACAAACATTCTTCTCCACATGCATCACATCAATACTGTGTCTCACGTTAAGAGAACACCAATATGGAAGATCAAAGAAAATAGATCTCTTCTTCCATAAATTCTTCTCACCCGTAATTCTCTGATTCTTACCAAAAGTGACATTGATATGTTCCACTCGACTGTAAACTTCCTCTCCAGTTAATGACTTTAGAGCCATTCCATTCTCTGGTAAGCCATTAAAATGCTTTCTTAGCCTACGATACGGGTGGAACCGATGAAGAAACCTCCTGTGGCCAAGGTAGACAGTTTTTCTTCCACGCTTTAGTTGTTGGAAGTGTGTGTCTGCTTCACATATTGGGCATGCTTTATGACCCTTGACATTGTACTTTGACAAGTTTCCGTACGCAGGGAAGTTGTTTATCATTATGAAAATCATTGCACGTAGCTTGAAAGACTCCTTCTTATAAGCATCAATCACATATACGCCTTCCTCCCACAACTTCTTCAAGTCCTCAATCAAAGGTGCCAAATAGACATCAATATCGTTCCCTGGCTGTTTTGGTCCCAAAATCATCATAGATAGCATCATATACTTACGTTTCATACATAGCCAGGGAGGCAAGTTGTATATTACAAGGAGAACTAGCCACGCACTATGTGTGCTAGTACGAGTTCCATACGGATTGATGCCATCTGTACAAAGCCCAAGCCGAAGGTTTCTCGACTCGCTGCCAAATTGAGGGAACATTTCATCTATTTTTTGCCATTGTAGAGAGTCAGCTGGGTGCTGAAGATATTTCCCATCAGATATTTTCTCATCAGCGTGCCTTCTCAACTTCTTCACTTTTGTTGCAATCGCAAACAAACGTTTAAAACGTGGTATTATTGGAAGATACCACATAACCTTTAAAGGTTACCTTTTACTTGTCACATCACCACAACCATAATCTTTTTTCACTTTGTATCGTGTAGTTTTACACTTAGGACACTCACTAAGACCTCAATACTCATTTCTGTACAGTACGCAGTCATTAGGGCAAGCATGTATCTTTTTATACTCCATAACCATCGTAGACAGGATTTTCTTGGCCTCATACATACGATTTGGAAGTACATTATCCTCCGGAAACATATCACACAATAGTTCAAGAAGCAATGTGAAACTACTATCGGTCCACCCACAAGTTTCCTTTAAGTTAACCAAATGTAATGTTCCCGTCAGTCGTGTGTACTTACTCCCACGGTACAATGGTGTCTCTGTATCACTCCACAGGCTGTCATACTCCTACGACTGCGCAAAGGATTCTACCTCAACATCGTGAATCATTTTGCCCATTCTATCTTCATTTATGATATCCACATCTTCCTTCTTGTGTGACGGACAATCTGTTACTTCCTCACTATGCCATATCCACCTTGTGTATCGCAGATTTATTCCATCACAAAGTAGGTGATCCTTTATGACATCAACATCCCGTCGACTCTCATTCAAACAATTGACACAAGGACAAAAATACTTCCCATTTTTTGCAGGTGCATTCTTTTTAGCGAATTCAATAAATTCTTCTACCCCTTTCTCATATTCTTCACTAGTTCTCAAAGCATTCATCCAACTATGATCCATTTTGTTACCACCTAAGGCATTCCCAATAACATTCACACGTTTAGTACAATTAATTGTCAACGACATATGATGGGATTGCCTAATTAAGTTATCAACCCAATTTAGGAGAAGAAAATTAAACTTTGTTGATCACAAAAAGTCTGACTCCTGTGATATTATATATATCAAAGATTTTCATTAATCGAATTAAAAAAATGAGTTTCATCAACGTTAAAAACCAAACTATATATCACAAAAGTCAAAATTCTATAACAATTTTAACAAAATGATTATCTTTTATTAACAAAAAAATTTTAAGTTGAGTTCTTCCAAAAATAAAATTGTTTTATTGAAAATATTTAGATAAAAATCATTTAATGAATATTGGGGTTATGGTTTTCTTTTTAGTTTTAGCTTGAATTATTCTTCATAATTCGTTTGGAATACAAGAATTTCTTTAATTTAAACAAATCATATTTTATTTTATTATATATACTAATGGTAATATATATACACAAAACTAAGTTACACATACAACAATATAACTAAAGAGAGGAGAGAGAGGATAGAGAAGACTATGAGAGTGCAATGAAGTCATTTTGCTTATATTTTAAAATTCTAAATTGGGTGAATAACTTAATTAGGGATTTGTTGAGTTTAACAACCTAATTTAGAATTTTCCTATTTGAGACAACTTTATGTGGAATTTTCCCTTGATTAAAATTAAAATAACCACTACTCATTCAAGTAAATTTATATTTAAAAAAGAAAATAAACCATTGCAGTGGAGTTCTTGAATACAATTTAAGCAATATAGGCACACCAAACACACTAGGCTAATCTCAACCATCTCAATATAATCACAATTAATGTGATATTTCCTATTGCCTAGGCTTTTCACTTTGCAAGTTTTACTTTAATTTATTCAAGTAAATTTATATTTCAAAAAAAAATATACCATTCTGTTACAAAAAAAACAAGAAGAAAATAAACTAACCTGGGGCGCCGACTGCTATGTATGCTGGAGAGGTAGAGAAGACATTGGAGATCAGAGGTGTATGCACAGTGCGGAGGTACACCGGAGTATGGAGAAAGCAAAGAACTACGGTGGTGTGGAGGTGTGGAGGACAATGGAAGGAAGGAGGTGGAGGAGAGCAAAAACCCACTGTGGAGGAGGTGAAGTTGCATAAGGGTAGCCTGGTGCGTGCGTCCTTCAATGGATTTCAGGTGGAGGAGGGAGGAGTTGAAGAAAGAAAGAGTAGTTAAAGAAGGAAGGAGTTGAAGAAACAAAGAGCTAGGCCGACGGACAAGCAAGCTAGGAAGAAGAGTAAAGCTTTTGGTCAAAAAAGGAGGGAGGAGGGAATGGGATTGAGAAGATGCATGTCAGACAAGTGTCTCACATGCAGAAAGGGACGCCTAAATGCTATTTGGGACGCCTAAAGTCTGGGTTTAGGCGTCCCAAAATTATTTTGGGATGTGTAAACCCAGCTCCTGGCGCTAAAAAAATTTACAAAATTTATATTTCGCGCCTGGAAGAACTTTAGACGTCCCAAATTCAAATTTGGGACGCTTAAAGGTTTCCTTGCATACATATAATTACGATAATGTCACCGCCTCCCTCTTTAACAACCCTATTTTAAATTTGGGATGTCCTTGAGGGTGGTTATATCCTAATTCTGTAGTAGTGTCTTTTTTTTTCAATATATTGCTTTTCTTTCACCAATTCCTTCTCTTTTTTGTAAATTGTATAACTTAGCACCTATTGAAACAAAGAGTGAATCAAATGCTATTTCAATGCTTTTTAAGTGTCATTATAATGCAGAACGGAAGCATACATAGCTTGTTATTGAATGCTAGATTTTGAAAAGTGAAGGGCTCAATGGGGGTCATCAATGGGTTAGTATGAAAGGTTTGTGTTTAGGTCAATGGGTTCAAAAATGAATGCCCCTATCATTTTCATTAATCCACATGCATATGTGATTTTGAAAAAGAATTTAAACAAGTTATAGAGGTACACTAGAATAAGTGGCACAAACACACTAATGGATAAAACTTGGGCTCAAAATCCTTCCAACAGAGGTTTCCTTCTCTCATGCATATTCACCCAGATTAATTTAACATTAGCCTAATCTGAATGCATTAACTTAACCAATCCACATGCTAACTCTAAGCACCATAACCAACCAATTCCTTACAATTTATCCAAGAACATAAGCAAGTCCCATTATTTTTAGCTCAAAGATAATGCCAATAACGTGTGTGAAATGCTAATTTCTTTCAAGAAATTTGAATACGAATTCACAAGGCTTTCAATGAAAACAGTGCATACACATAAATTTGCTATAAAATCTCCTGACAAAGCATTCAAATTATTTTCAACCCTCATGCATAGTGTTTAATCAGGTAAGTGTTAGGAATTAGCTTTTAAAATGAAAACCAAGCATTCATGAATATTCATTCATGTTTTCCTAAAAAACCTACAAATCAAGTATTCACTTCAGATATTGTGTTTATTTATTATTTGTGTAGTTTGATTTTTAGTTATTATATATACTATTACGTGATAGGATGGCACCAAACAATCGTAAAGATGCAGTTAACTTGTCTAGACTCATGGATGATGCCCTTATTGATGCTTTTATGACTGAGTACAATGAGGGCCACAAACTTCATGGGTCTTTTACAACTCAAGCTTATGATAACATTGTCAAGTATCTAAGTGCTTTGTTTGGCAAACACATTGATAAGGATAAGGTGAAGAACCGATGGAAAACTATGAAGAAAATTTTTTTGGAGCTGCATGATATTTTTAAACATTTGAGTGGATTTGCTTGGAACCCAGCAACTCAGATGTGGGAAGCTAAACCTGAAGTTTGGGATACACTCATTGAGGTTAATTTACTATTGCTTGTTATGTTTTTTTATTAAAAGTGATCTATTATGTACTATTTATACACTGAAATTGGTTTCATTGAACCTGGAGCTACTTGATTGGACCATTGATAGACAAGATGTTTACAGATCCCTCAAATGCAATTATTGTTAGATTCTTGAGTTATATAAGTGAAAATCTGTCTGATGCTACTGATTTAGTCTTGCATCAAGTTTTGCTGCATGTGAGGACAGAAGGAGTGAGTATATGCACTGATAATCTTTTGCATTCCTTGTTTGGGAATTAGTGATGCTGCCTTAAATCTTTTAATCCAATAGTTTAACTGTTGTATTTTTTGCTTGGCCATAATTGTGAATTTGAGCACAGAATCTTTAGCACCAGAGAGCCTTCTGTGTGATTTCGAATCATCATTGTGATGCACTGATTAGATACCTAATAAAAGAGCTATATTATACTTCTTAAGCTGCTTGTGTGCTTTTCATTGAAAATGGTCAATTGAATACTTAATAGAACCTAGTGTGGTTTATCAAAGTCAAGGCTATTGGCGGAATTTGCTTAAATTATGCTTTATGTTCTGTTTTCTATTTTGGTGGCTGTTCTGTTTTCTGTTCTGGTGGCTGATCTGTATTGTGTTCTGATTCTCTAGACTGATCTGTTTTATGTTCTGATTTACTGAAATCAGCTTAAGAAGTCTGGTAGCTGATTTGGTTTCTGTTCTGTTCTGTTTTACCAGGCTAAACCTAAAGCAGCTCTATGGAGAAATACTGCTATTTCGAATTATGAAAAAATGATGCTACTATATGGAATAGACAAAGCTAACGGTGATAAGGGGGAAACAATACGGGAATGGAGGAAGAGGTATCGATCTACAACAGAGGTCAATGAAAGTATTCATGAAATTGATAACTTAGTTTCACAAGGTGGCTTCTCATTAAACAATGCTGATATGTTTGTTGAGGTTGATGGCCAAGGTAACTCACCCGGACAAGGAGTATCACCTGAAGAAGATCTTTCACCTCATGCTAATAGTGTTTCCAGTACGAAGCCAAAGAGAGCACCTAAAGACCATGAAAATAATTTTAAGGAAATGACTGGGATAATGGCTGCAATGGTTTCAGCACTTGAGAGAGGGAATGATGCAATCATGCAAGGAAATGCTGCTTAGTAAAAGCTAGCAACAACAAGAGGGAAGTACCCCAATTGTCTGGTGAAGAACTATGCAAGATGCTTCAAGAATGTGGCTGTGATGTTGTAAAAATACCAAAAATTTATTGCTTGCTTATGAATGATGATGAAAAGCTTAGGACTGTAGTACAATCTCCAGCCTCAATAAGAAAGAAAGTGATAATGGAGATGTTTTATGGTTCTCAATAGATGGTCTCTTGACTATTTACTATAATAACTTTTGAATATTTTGGTAGATGCTCACGAAAATATGACTTTTGGGCATATTTCATAACTTTTTGTATGCTTTGTCATATACTCTACATATGGTTTTTAGCTATGTATTCATGACTTGCTATAGGTGGGTACTCAATTCCCCTTCCCCTCCTTTTGAATTGATCGTTGGTTATAAGATGTAAAGCAGGTAATATGTATAATGGATTTGAATATGTAATATGTTGGATCACTTATAGAAGTGTTGAAAATTGTAATCTCTATTTGTTTTCTAGTTCTAAACATTATGATCATATTCTCTATATAGTAGTCCACTTGAATCCTGGGTCTTGTCCAAAATCCATGAATCTTTTCAGCTTCTATGATGGAAAGGGGTATCACTCACAGCACCTCTAGTGTTTCTGGAGAATTCCCAGCAATAGTAGTCCAAGTTTGACAAAGAAGAACTCACAACACAATGCATGTTATTTGGAGTAATTGTATTTAACTGAAAACTCCTCCAGAAAAATCAAGCAAAAATCAAGGTGCTGAAGTAGAAATATCATTATATAAGCACCATTATCTAATAACCATATTTGTCGAAATATTGCTTCTGAATGACAGTGCTGAAGTAGACGGAAGCGTTGTAGATGAGATAGGAGGTGTGCTTTGTCAAGTTGAGTATCTGGAAATCAAGGTTTAAGCCAACCACACTGTGTTCCATCCGAAAAACGCTTTTGAATAACGATCAAGAGAAAAATTGAATCAAAGGTAAAAAAGTTTCTGAAAAAATGAGACACGTTTTCCTTATAATTTATATTGAGGTGTAAACTAATTTATATAAATTAGTATAAATTAAATTATAAATTAAAGGTAAAAATCGGATCAAATGTAAAAATATAAATTAAATTATATAATTTATATTGAGGTGTAAACTAATTTAAATCATTTATATAAGAAAAAATATTTAAACTAATGTTTAAGGGTAAAATGGTAAATTAGATATTATCTTCCCTTCCCTCCCCTCTTAAACCAAACAAAGGATCATTAAAAATCCTTTCCCTTCCTCCCCTTCCTACCAAACCAAACAAGGTGATCCTCCATCCTCCCCTCCCATCCATCCCCTCCCATTCCATCCCCTCCCTCTAAACCAAACAGGCCCTTAAGCTCACTCTCTCTTTCTCTCTCTCTCTTGATGTATGCTTGGCCGTGGAAGTGAAAAAGCAAGAAAGATGAAACATGGGTTTCTAAAATATCTTCATATTTTGCCTAATTATTAATATCCAAAATTTTGACTTTTGATGACACCTTTTACTTGGTTTTATCTACATGAAATTAGTGTCATAACTCCAATTAAAGTTGAACTAACTCCTACCTCTTTTAGTTAGCTCAAATCCACGCCTAAGGGTCCATTAGAAGACCAAAATAGGCTGATGGATTTTATCCCATAATTACAAGATTGCCATGACATTTTTTTCCCATTTTCAAAATAATTGGCAATACTGGTAGAATTTCTTACCAAACTTTGAAAAATCACAACTTTATTTGTAGACATCAAATTGGATTGATTCCAAAGGCTATGAAACCCTTATTGAGTCTAGTTTCAAGGAAAAATATAGCATTTAGCCAACTGAAAGCTGAAAATTTCCAGAATTTAAGTTTTTGGATGTTGTTCCAGAAAATAGACAGTTTTCCTGAACTAAATTCAAAAATTCATAACTCTTTGCATACAACTACAAAAATTACCCATTACTATCAATTTAAAGCTTAGGATGTCTACTTTCATCCTATAAAATTTCATAATTTTTTGTCATCATTTGATCATCCAAAACCACATGACAAACTCACTGTCTCGCATGAAATTTCACCGGTAGAATTGTTCACATTTCAAATTTTCAGTATTTAATGCCTATGGTCAAAGTTAACATTAATATTAGACCAAATATTATTCTCTTGTATTACTCTACTTTGGGCCTCAATATTGAACTTTTTGAAAACTCAAGAATTAAATTCATAACTTATTCTAGCCCAATTTTTATGAAAATGAAAATTTATTAACTTCATAAATTTCAAGTTCATGAATATTCATCATTTTATTGAATATTTCAAATAATTACAATTCATATTGGTGAATAAAATTTGGGGTGTTACAGGTTGGACTTTGTTAACTCTATTCTACCAGAAATATTATCGTCCACTCGAAATCTACAAGTTATCAATACCAATTTGTCTACATGCCATCATATTAAGACAGTAATATTCCAAGATTTGGATTACATATATTTATACTTGAGAAAGAAGGCAAAAGAGAAAAATAAATAAAAATAAAATAAAATATACCAAAATTACATTTACCTCCTCATAATTAATCCTTCCAAGGCATAGAAACACTAGTTTTGAATGTATGAGACCAAAACCAAGTGATAAAGTTTGACAACACTGCTTGCATTGCAAAGTGGATAGTATTCATCAGGAAAGGGGTTGGAAACTTTCCCATAGTGTCACCTAAGAGACTTTTATTAGACAATAATTATTTTCTTAAAGACGGAACTTACAAGGTGAAAAACAGGCTGCCAGTGTAACATAAAGGTATGAAAAACAATATCTGGAACAGAAACAAGATTTGATGACTAGCTAGAGAAATGCTAAAACCTTATTTGTAGCTGATCTATTTCAATGGAAGGTAATTCAAAATCAGAATCTCTGACCTTCTCTTGGTTGGCATCAGCATCATCAATTTTTGAAAACATTTGATGTTGATTTAATTGTTTTTCATTGCAGGTGCTTGGAAAAATTGGATCAAATTTGAAAATGGAAATTTGGGGTTCAAATTGCATAAATTACAGTTAACATCACAAACTTTTAAAATTTGCAGTTGGCTCCCTTACCAAAACTGCTGCGTTTTGCGAAGTGAAATTAGGTCTGATTCTCCTGCAGCAGCTGGAGCTCGACTTTTTCAACCAGAGGCACCGTGAACCAGAGAGCAAACTCCATCTCCATCACCTTCCTTCGCCCTCATATACTCCACCAAGGTTGCCAGCCACATCCCATCCTCCATTAACGCCGGCTACCTTCTTCCTTCACCCCCACCTTCGTCATCCACCTTCATCTCTCTCCCTCACCACCAGAAGCAGCGGCGAACACAGAGGAGAGGGGAGCTCTGGCCGAAAACGTTGGAGGCGAGAGGGAGAAGAAAATCACAGCGCTATCATCGTCCTCCTCCATCTTCACAACCTCCGTTGAATCCCCACCATCACCACCATTGAGCCAAGACTTCTGGACCAGAGAAAGAAGAGCAGAAACAGAGGAGCTTTCTCCATCATTTGCAGCAACTTCCTTCACCTTTTATCCTCAGTCCATCTCATTCCATTTGTACTTGGTAATGTTGAACAAGTTCCTGTTGCAATTGGCTTCATGAGTGGCTAAGCTTCTCTTCTCCTTGAGGAAAGGGCTGACAATTCTTGAGTTTGGAGTTTACAGGGAGTGTTTTTTTAATTTAATTTCTATTTTAATATTTTGTATTAGTTAACTTTTTGGTTGAGAGTTTAATTAATATATTGGACTAAGGTTTTGCCATAGGATTCCTTGCATTTATTGAGATTAGGTGTGTGTTTAGATTTTTTTTTTTTAATTAAATTAAAGGGGAAGGCATTATCGGCATGAAGTTACAAGTAAAATTGAACCCATGGCCTCCTATTTAAAGGGGAGATGTGTATTTGGATTTTAATGTTATATGTTTGACCCTATTTGTGCTTTATCAATGGCAATTTCTTGATTACTTGTATCATTGCATTTCATTAATTCAAATTGTTAGTGTTTAAATTATATTTGAATTAGAGGGATTAATTTTTATCCGGTGTGGAGGAATTAATTTACCTAACTCAAGCTAACTTAAAAGGTCTTTTGGAAAAATTTATCAAGCTAACACACTCTTAAAAATATTTTTAAGCAAATGATAGATGAAATTCAGTTATCCAGGAGGTTTTCATTAAAATTTTCTAAACAAATTTCTATCTCATCCATTTTTATCCTGAAAATCCAAAAATATTTTTTTTAAAGCATTTTAGTTTAATTGCAACCTAGTTGATAGATAAAAAAATGCAAATATTTTTTATTGTTTCATACCAATCATTACACTTAGTTTTTAAGTAATTAATAAAAAACTCCTCAAGAGATAATCCTGGATTGCACCTTGGTTTAATTTTAAAGAGGTTACTAAGACACATAAGCACACGCATCATGCTATTCTATGTATTTTCATTTTTCACAATAAAAAAGGCAGTTTGGTGCATAAGGTTCCTACTAAATGGAGTCTAAGGAAGAAGAGATGAAATAGTAACCTTGTATTCATATGCAGATGGGCTATTTCCAAGATTTAATAATTACATATAATTACAATAATTATATACACACACACACAAAGTTGAGACTTGTGACTCATACTTGAAAGAACGGCTTATATCAGATGCATGTTTGTTCTTTTTTATGTGTTAAAGACAAACAAGCACAATTACTTTGAACCCCTTCCATAAAGAAGGCAATACTTTCATTTTTTTTCCTCTTCAATGAAAGGAACGCATATAATAAAGCCAAATGAAAGCAACATATGCAATACATCAAGAAATGAATATATACATAGCTTACTTAAACTTTGGAATTGGTGTCTCCAATTCAACTCAAGTAAAGAACAAATTCTTATAATGTCTTCATCTATGTACGAATTTAGACCTTCTTCTCATATTGACTCATATTTATCTCTCGTTTGTTTTTGTTTATGCTGAGCTGTTTGTTTTCTCCTTCAAATTTTCACAAACCATAATTTACTCTATCTCTCCCTTTTATATGTACCAGATCAGAAGTGTCAATCATCTTCTTCAGCCTTCCTTCCTTGTTCGAAATATTCCTGAAATATCATCAAGGTCGACTATATATACGGGTAAAAATTAGCTAGCTTGGAGATTCTTTTGCTTTATTGATTTTTTTTTTTATATAATAAAACGGCCAAGAAAAATTTAGAGATTACAAAAGAGGTTCAGATGATGCAATCAAGCCAGCGAATTAAGATCCTGGGCCATATAAATACTACATTGAGGGGGTGGGGAGTGCAAAATAGCAAAATGGTCCTGTAAATGATGAGCGTCCTTGGCCAGAAAGTGCTTTATTGATTTTTAAAGAATAATTTCTACATAAATTTTGTTTATTTATTTAAAGCCTCTTCCTTTGCTCTTTTTTTTCTTTTAGTGCATTTTCAGAAGAATATCAAGTCATCATCCTCCTGCTAATCATCGATTCATATTAAAGGTGAATAATAGAATATCAAGTCTTCATTGGAGAAATAGCTTCAGAAGAAGAACCTCTGATAGCTAGAAGAGATTGTTTAACAGAGCAAATCATTGTGTATGAAAATCAATTTTTTCACATTATGAGAATAGCATAAGATAACAAACATTAATAAACTGAACAAGATGCAACAAAAGATGAACTCCAAAGCAAAATAACCCCTAAATTTTAGAAAACAAACAAACGTCGAAACTACATGCCTTGCATGCTAATGGTTTTTGTCTCCCATGATTAAAGGAGTACCCACACTTCCGTGAGCCCACAGCTTTTGATCATGTCAATGTTGCAAGTAATGTTGGTATCATTTAGGTTATCAGGCCCGGCAACTATTAATTTTTTTTTTCTTGGTACTAGTATATAATTATGTGAATCATATTTAAATACTGTCAAACGCAATTAAGGATAGTTTTTCCAGTGGTATTAATACAGGCAAATTCAGATAACAGTCATATACTAAAGTTAAGGTACAATTTTATCAATAAAGTTATTTCTGAGAAGTGTCTGGCGCAAATAAATTTTGGGATCGGCAAAAATACCAATAAATAATTTAAAATGATGTTGATTTACTAAAGCCGTTAATTTTCATTAAATGTCTGCTAGGTTTTACTTTAAATTGTTCTTGGTGAATTTAAAGGACATTTGATGGACTTTAATAACCTTGGTGAATCTACACCATTTTATTTTATTTTTTTTTGGTATTTTGTTTCTTCCAAAACTTATTTGTGCCAGATGCTCTTAAAGAAAAACTTTATTAGTAAAATTACACTTGAACCCTATATACTATTATAATTTTTTTTGGCCATCATATACTATTATAATTTATAGGCATATATAAATGCCGCAAATATTCCTAGACTATCAGCAATAACACAACATGGGCCAAAGAAATAATAGTAGCTAGAGTTGACAAAAAAAGGCTGGGCCCTCACCAGCCCGCCTAAAAGTGGTAGGCCGGTTTTCCTTTAAAAAAATAACAAATCCTATTTCCTTTCATATTCTCACTTTCAGCCCGGCTTCTTATAATCTCTCGTGCAATAAATCATCAAAGCCTGTGAGTATTTAAAAGAATGCTTTGTTATTTTTTTCGCAGAAGGGAACATAGAACCGTAAAATAGAAACATTTTGAAAATTAAGATATAAAGCTGATGGATGTGGGGGGTGCGGCGTCATAACAATATGAATGTGTGCTTGATGAAATGATGATGATTTGCATCTGTATACCTCACTATAACGTATTATCAAACAAAACAAAATTAATTAATTATTACATACATATATTTTATGACCATTAAAAATAAAATAAAACATTTGAAAAGGGAAGAGATAAGTTTATAACACCACAAAATTTATATTCACCAAAAGTATTGTAAATATTTGAGAAATTCAATAAAATGGTGAATATTCATGAATTTGGAATTTATGAATTTCATAAATGTTCAATTTCATGGGAAATTGGGCAAAAATAATTATGGAATTAATTTGGGTAATTTAAAAGTCCAATATTAAGGTCCAAAAATGAAGGAATATTAGAGAAAATATTTGGTCAAAAAATATATGGAAATTGGCCAAAGAAAAATAAGAAAAGAAATTTGATTAGAAAGGTAATGGCAAAATCGTAATTTTGCCAAAATAGCACAAAATAAATTATTTTCCAATTGATTGAAGTTAATTTCAATCAATTTAATTTAATTTCAATTAATTAAGTAAAATAAAGGTTAAAAATATATTTAGAATATTTTGGTCAATTTAATATGAATTTATGGAAAATTTAAGCAAAAAGTGCAATTTTGACCAAAATTGAAACTTTACGTGTATACATAACTAGAACAAGTTGTGAAGCCAATTGAGACCATAGGGAGGGACCCCTAGGTGTCTCCTACACATTGCAAGAGAAAGGAAATATTGGTTGGGCTTAATGAGATTAGTTACATGTACATGGGGTTTATGTACATAAAATTGATTTTGGAATTTTTGGAAATTCCATAAATCATTAAAAAAAATCATATAATATAATAAAAAAACTTTACCATCATCTTCCTCAGCTCATTTTTGTGCCCAACCAGATCTGAAATAGTGAGAGAAAGTGTGAAATTCTAGAGAGAGAAAGAGAAAAAAAACTTGCAAAGGTAAATGATTTCTTCGATAAATCAGTTCCTAATACGTATAATTCCGTTCCTAGGCTACTCTTATATGTTATTCAAGGTTTGGAAAGCTCAAATTTGGTGTTCTAAGGTTAGGATTTTCTGCCAAGAGCAAGAAAAGCTAATGGGAGCATGAGGTAACTTCCAAACCTTCGTATATTAACTATTCTGGCTTCTGTGAGCAATTTAATCGGTGAAATTTCACCGGATTGCCATTGGTTTTAAATTTTGGAAAAGTGTGTGCCTAAGGATTATACTGCCCAATTTTAGTTCAAATGGTTGTTATAACTCAATTAGATGGATAATAAAGTGGTTAGGAGTAGAAAGGAACGCGTTTACAGAGCCGAAATCGTAAAACCCTGATTTTTCCCGGAGACCACCATAATTTCGGCCAGGGATGTTTGAGGGCCTTAGAGTTGGATTTTCAATGATTTGATGGTTCCATTGGGTTCAGGAGGGAAAATTAGGTGGGGTTACAGTTGGGCACTTTTCAAAAAAAGCCGAGAAAGCATAATTACGAAAACGCCCTTGAAACCCTAAAAGTAGGGCTGCCAAGGGCAATTTCGTAATTTGACATTGAATTTGGTAATTTTGAGTCCGGAAATGGATTCCTTGGATGAAAATACGTCATGATATTCCTAGTTAAAAATTTTGGAAAACGTGCCATCGGGCCGTGTACAGCGAGGCCAGGCCAGGGTCCCGGGGGCATTTTGGTAAATTTTCACCATAGGCTAATATAACCATAAGAAACACTATGGAAGTGTCTAAAATGATACTTTGATAGGTTATAACCTATTTCTTGTACATTTGATGTTTTAGAACCAAGTTGGACGTCTATAGTTGACACGTTTTATGAGGCAGACCCTTTGAGATAGAAAGGAGGTTAAGGTAGGGACTACTATATATCATATACTATGTGACTATTATATGTTATGTGTTACTGTATTTTGGGATATGAATGCATGCTAGAGGCACAGTACCTGGTTGTGGTTCGGTGCCCAGCCAAAGTATATCGAAAATCCTAATTGTGGTCAGTGACTCGGCTGAGGTACATGTAGGGATTCTAACTCGATGTTTGGCCCTGAAACATGTGTACACATATGAATCGAATTGAACTTTTATTTTGCCTAATATGGTGAATTGCATATTTAATTTTCACATTTTATATGTTGATAGTATGTTTCTACTGGGATTCTTCGGAATCTCACCCATTTTTCTAAATCAAAATGTATCAGCAGGTACCAGTGGTTCAAAAGGCAAGGACACAGTTTAGGAAAATTGACAGGCACATTTCTCGAGACACACCCGGTGGTTATATTCAGCCTGTACTTGGAATATTTTGAGGTATTCTGTACATATTTGTAATTATTAGTGAATTTTTCTCTGTTAATATCTATCTATAAACAAATATTTATTATCAGTATAACTGTACTTTTCTGTTTGCCTATGGAACTTGTTCATTATTGCCCTGCACATATCAAAACGGAAACGGGTGTTGACAAAGTGAGTGACTATTATTTTTTTGGAAAAAAAAATATTAGTTGGCGGGCTGGCTGGCTGGCCTACATTACTGGCACTAGAAGGTGCAGAAAAAAAATCCATAGCGAAAGAAAGAAGGTGCCATGGAGAAAATACTGTTACACAAATTTCATACCTATGCATAGTTTTTTATAAAAAAAAATACCCCTCTCCTTAGTCCTAATATTCACTGTATACCACCTAAAGCCTTCTTCATAGGCCCAATTATATGAAATCAATGGCTCATTCCTCCCAAATTGCCTCTTGATCCAAGCCCACTCAAACAAATAAGGCATGTTTATGACACAATCCCTGCCGCTGCCATTATACTTATGACTACATTAGAAAGTATAAATCTTTTAAATCTATTAAATAAGAGATAAGAACATACTCTATTAATACTGAATTAAAAAAGTTTAGATGTTTTAAATATATTAAATAAGACACAAGAACATACTTTGTTATTACTCTATTAAAAAAGTATAGATATTTTAAATCACTCAGTGGAAAGTGAATATTGATAAAGGAAAAACTTGAATAAAATACAGAGTATTTATTAAAAAAAAGATGCAAATAAAAAAAATCAAATATGGTAATTAGATTGGCATTTTATAAAGAGAACTTAGCCTGAACAAGTCTTATTAATTACTTGACTAATAATTCAACAACACACTCTTATTTTATAGGAATCACTAGAATTCAAATACATTGTCCATTTCCTAACTACGTTTGAGGGAAGTTGTATTTCAAATGAACATAGAAATTTCTCAATGTGTGTAGGTTCTTAAGGCTTGAAAATTGTACTTAGCAACTGATAACATAACAAAAGCAAAAGAAAAAAAAAGGAGTGGTATCATTGTGCAGATGCATATAATTATAACCTGAAATTAAGTGAATTGAATTATACTTCATTATTAATTGAATTGTTTAAAAGTCAATCAGCGTTAATAAAAATATGGTTCTTTAAATTTTGTCTTGACTGATAAGCAATGAGTGAAAAACTAGACCGGACCAGCCGGTCGGACCGAAAAACCGGTCAACCGGTCTCCAGGTCGGTCCCGTCCACTGCTAGAGAGGGGGCAGGGGTTGAACCGGTGAGGAGCCAATCGAACCAGGGAGAATCGGTTTGACTCAACAAAACTGGTGTAATACCCTGACTTTTGAGACTTAAGCTTAGAGAATAAGTCTGAGATTAGTGGATTGCTAAGCCCCGGTTTAGCAAGATCCCAAATTATGATTAAGGATTAATGACTTCAAAAGTGGATGTGGTTAGTGATAAATAACCTTTTCGGAGAATATGATATGATTTGACACTCGAATGTGATTCATGTGTGTTGTGAGCAGCGCCGAAACACTGTATTTGAGTTCAATTATGGATTAACATCCAAATTGACTTAGAATAAAGGGAAGAATTGAATAGGGTATTGTGTTGGAAATGGTGTCATAGTGTGTTTTGATGTCATTAAAATTGGTTTGGAACTTTGGAATGGAAAAGTTGCAATGTTAGGTTTTGAAATGTGAATTGTGTCGACATGTTGAGATTGTTGTGAAAACATGTCAATGTGATGTGAATTTGATTGATTTGGTGTTTCCAATGAATTCCTTGAGAAAATTTATGTGGGAATGATGTTTGGTATGAAAATGGGACCATTGGAAGTAAAGATGCAAAATCTGAAATTCTGTCCAGTGAAACTCTATTATGGGCAGTCAGTTTTTGTGAACGTTTTGAATGACCAAATGGTGTCTAAAGACTCTGAACCTTTCCAGTCTTAAATTTCACATCCCAAGCTTCAAAATGGACATATAATTTATTCCATTTTGTTTTGTGATCTAGGAGATATGACTGTCCAAAGTTTGGGATGAAAACTTAACTCTCTTTTGGGGTAGCGATGAGTTTTATGTGATTTTGGAATTTTGTGGTAATTTTTGGTAATGGCCCATATTTTTCCTATAACTAGGACTTAAATACCTTTCATTTTGCTTTGGAATCACCTCATTTTTATTTTTCTATAATTAGTTATGATTTTTCAAAGATTGAGCAAAAAATCTGCCAGAAAATCCGAAAATGTTCATTTTTGAATTATGACATCATCATAATTAAAGATGACATAAGCTAAATGTTATAAAGTCATCATCCTCTTCCTCCATCAGCCATAACCCGTGCAGCACCATGGAGAAGGAGAGAGAGGGAGTTTTAGAGAGAGAAGAGGAAGAAAACTCACGAGGTAGGTTGATTTCTTCGGTGAATTCGTACCTAACGCGTATGATCCTTCTCCTAAGCTTCTCTTCTATATTATGTAAGGAATTTGAAGCACAAATCTTGGTGTTTTTAAGTTAGGGTTTTCAGCCACAAGAATGAAAAGCCAGAAGGAAGAAGAGGTAACTTCCTAAACTTCATATATTGACTATTCTGACTGTTGTGGATAATTTAATCGGTGAAATTTCGTCGGATTGTCTTTGTTTGTAAAATTTGGAAATGTTGTGTTAGTAGTATTATGCTGAAAAAATTTGTACTAAATGGTAGTTGTAACCTAATGGAATAGTCAATAAAGTGGTTAGGAGTATAAAGGAATGCATTTACAAAGCCGAAACCAAAAAACCTCAATTTTCCCCAGAATACTTGAGAATTTTGGTCAGCTCTAGAAATGGGTCTTAGAGTTGGATTTTCAATGATATTATGATTCCATTGAGTTCAGGAGCAAAAATTAGGTGGGGGTTACAGTTGGGCACTTTTTCGGAAAAGGCCTAAAAAGAATAATTACGAAAACGCCCTTGAAACCCTTAAAGTGGGATTGTCAAGGGTAATTTTGTAATTGACATTGAATTTGATAATTTCAAGTCCAGAAATGGATTCCTTGGGCGGAAATATGTTAGAATAGCCCATGTCAAAATTTAAGGAAAAGTACAGTCATCGAGTATAGTGGTGGGGCCTGGCCGGGTCCCCGGGGGCATTTTAGTAAATTTTTAATATAGCCTCATATAACCCCCAAAAACACTATGGAAATGTCTAAATAGTACATTTGACATTATATGATCGAATATGAAGCCCCGAGCTGTTTGCACATAGATCGAGACACACGTTTCGAGGCATAAAAGGGTTAAGGTAGGGAACTTATCTCTCCTGCATGCTTTGATAACTGTATTAATGTGTTGATGCATGTTATTGCTTTGCTTGATTATGTCGAACATGTATGAATGATTTGAAGCTATGTTTCAATATATGCTATGGCCATATGTGTATCGTTCGAAGCATTGAGCTTATAGATTTGTCATTGTATGTGTGCATAAGTTATATGATGCAAGTATGTCATGCATTAAACACTTATCTTGCCTGTATATTGATAATGTTTCCCTACTGAGATTCTCTCGAATCTCACCTTCCCTTACCAATAATTTAGACAGGCCAAGTGGCTCGTAGAGGGAGCGGCTAGGACTCCTTCGAGATGAGAGTTGGTAGTTGGTTATCAATGAGTTATGGAGACTATATATGATTCGATTGAATATAGAGTTATGAATTTGAGATGAGATTGTGTAATCCCTATTTGAAGAATTGTAATGGGCAATTGTGCCCTGTGTATCTTTAGCGAAGGTATGTACCCGAGATTGTCGGAATGATTATATTATGCACTCTGATATTTATATGAATGTGATTTATCTTCGTGTAGTAATTGTATTCGAAATGTGAATATGAGACCAAGTTTATAAATGATTTCGAAAGATATTTCTGAAAACCCCGTCATGTGATGGATTAGTAAATATTATTTGGTTATTATTGGTCTTTATTTCATTTTAATCGCATATTTCGGATATAATTATGGAGAGGGTTACAACCGGCGGGTGGAGCGGTTAGGCGGGTTGGAATTTTTTTTAAAAAAATGCCTAAAACATCGTCGTTTTGGGTCATTCTGGAGCAGGCAAAGCTCCTCGACCCGACCTGATCCAAAAACCCGACCCCACCCAACGTTTTTGCCCTAATCGAATTGGGGCTCGACTCCAACTAGGCGCGAATGAGAATCTGAAATTCTCAGAAATCAAAATCCTCCCTCGATTCATCCTTCTCGGTCTGAAACTTTGAATCAAAACCAAATTCTTTATCCGTTCTCCGTGATTGGTAGCTGAAACTTGGAAGTTAAATCGACAGCGACCTTTTGCGACGTCAATCGGCGGATGTGAGTGCGTGAGCGACGGATGGCGACCTGCAACTGTGAGAGGCAAGCTACGACTGTGATAGATGAAATTCCAAAAATGATCTGAATGCTTATCTGACCAAGACGTGAAGGCGAGCTGCGACTTGTTTAGGTAAATTTTTTTTATTTTTTACTTTTGACTCATTTCTTGTTGGCCTTTTGCTCTGTCCGTCTATCGTCACTGTTCTGAATCCGATAAGCTATGATTTTTCGTTCATTGGTAGTAACTGAGCTTCTGTAGCTGTTATTCTGACTTGTGAACATTAAATTTGCCTTGTTAGTGGAAGGCTCTGGCTTGTCTATTTGTGTTCATGCTTGTCTATTTGGATCAAATTCATCAAAATTCTTGCCGTTAGCTATTGGAAGTGATGTTACTGGGAGATATAGTGACAAGGTTTTTCTTGAACACGCCTTGTTATTTCGTTTGCTGCTTAATTTATACTTATGTGGTCATGTAATTAACTAATTATTGCAGGGTCTTTTTTCATATGACTTGTTTGTCAAGCTTTATAACTGGAACAAGGCAGAGTTACAACCATTTGGTCTTATAAATTGTGGAAATAGGTAATTTGATGTGTTTTATGTTTGACAAAGTTGTTTGAAAGCTGCTTACATGTGTGTAAACTTGTAACAAAATTGATGGTATGGCTGAAGTTTTATGCTTTTTGTATTTTATCTTTTTGGTTAACTGGTTAGTTGATTTGAGTGGTTAGGTTACAAAATTTTGCCATGGATTTAATATTATGTTTCTACTGTTATGCTAATGTTGTACTCCAGTGCTTAGCTTTTACACCTCCCCTTACTGCTTATTTGCTTCAAGGACTTCATTCTAAAGCATGTACATTTGGAATCACAGTTTCCATATGTGCCAAAATTATTGGTTACAATCTATAATTTAATGCCAATATAGTGACAATATGTACTAACAAGAGTAATTTTCCCTTAATTTAATGCCAATATAGTGATATAGAACTTATAACTACTTTAGCTTTTTTTTTAATGAACTTGTTATTGAAACTTTAAGTTTGTTTCTTTGTTGTTGCAAGGATGGATATATCTAGTTTAGGAAATGAAAATGTCACTCCTAGTGCTAATACTGAACCTGATACTCCTAATACCCAACCTCACACATCCAATTCTAACACTAATCCTACTTCTACTCCCAATACCACAATTCGATGTAAAACTGATCCAACATGGGCACATGTTGCCTTAAAAAAAGAGGGGACACAAAATGTATACGCATGCCTCTTTTGTGGTAATCGCTATAGAGGAGGAGGCATAAAAAGAATGAAGCAACATCTTGCTGGTGTGTCTGGTCAAATTGCTTCTTGTAAAAAGGTTATTTCTTATATACATTATAGGATTGCAGAGTCTTTGAAAGATAGTTAAAAGAAAAAGTCCGTTGAACGTATAAGAGAGGAGGAAGTTCAAGAAGAAGAGGTTGATAGTGTATCTAAAAAGAGGAAACATCCTGGGACAATGGATAAATATTTCGCTCCTAGGACAACTCCTGGAGCTCAACCAACCATCAAGAGTGCCTTAGCATCAAAAGAAGCACAACACAATGTGAAAATGCTTATTGCTGAATGGGCTATAGTCAACTACATTCCATTTAAAGCATTGGAGTGCCCTTTATTTCAAAGAGCTATGGATGGAATGTGCTCTATAGGGCCTGGGTTTAAAGACCCTAGTGCTTATGATTTTAAAACCAATTTGTTAAGAGATTGGAAAAAGGAATGACAGTTACTCATTGATGGTCATAGAGCTAAATGGAAGCAAAATGGCTGCACACTTATGGCGGATAGATGGACTGATATGAGACAACGGACTTTGATAAACTTCTTAGTTTATTCTACATACGGAATGGTGTTTGTTAAGTCTGTTGATGCATCAGATTTAGTAAAAGATGCTAAAACTTTGTTCACATTGTTTTCTGAAGTGATTGAGTAGGTTGGTTCCAAGAATATAGTTCATGTGGTGACTGACAATGCTTCCAACTATGTGGCATGTGAAAGGTTGATTAAGGAGAAATATAAAAATATTTATTGGTCTCCTTGTGCTACTCATTGTTTAAATCTTGTATTGAAAGACATTGCAAGCATGCCTCATGTGTCAAATATTGTAGCAAAGGCATCAAAGATAACGGTATTTGCTTACAATCACATGATATTCTTGTCTTGGTTGAGGAAGAGGACAGGTTGGAGAGAAATTATGCGTCCTGGTGCTATAAGGTTTGCCACTACCTTCATTACATTGCACAGCATTTACATGCACAAACATGACTTGCAAGCCCTTGTTGTCGATAAATACTTTGTGGACCATAGGCTATCTAAAACTACTCCAGGAAAAATTTTTAGTCCAATTATATTATATAGCCGATTTTGGAATGAGTGCTACCAAATTGTGAAGATTGTAACTCCTCTGATAAAATTGTTGAGAATTGTTAACTCGGATGAGAAACCCTCACTTCCATATGTTATGAAGGCATGCAAAGGGCAAAAAGCAGAATTAAGGAGATGTTCAAGAGGAATAAGGATCATTAAAAGCCCTACACAAGTATCATTCAAGCGAGACGGGATAAACAATTGAAGACCAATCTCCATCCAGCTGCCTATTTATTGAGCCCAGCATTCCTATATGGTCCAGCCTTTGTTCACAAGGGAGGGTTAATGCAAGCTTTGATTGACGTGGTGGAGGCTAACTCAGATGAAAATGTTGATTGCTTTAAGGTAATAAAGCAAGTGACATTATATCTTGATGGCAATGAATCTTTCAGCAGAGAGACATGCAAAAAAGGGGCTGAAAAACTAGATCATTGTAAGTAATTAAGTATTCATCTTTATTGTTTAATATTTAATTAACAACATATTAATTGATTGCAACTAATATTATGTATATGCTTTATTTTGTAGATGAATGGTAGATGTACTATGGCTATTCAGTTCCAGAATTGCAACGTGTTGCAACACGTATTCTTAGGCAAACGTCTACTTCTTCTGGTTGTGGGAGAAACTGGAGCTTATTTGAGCGCATTCATACAAAAAGGAGAAATAGATTGCAGCATCAAAGGCTGAATGATTTGGTTTACATTAACTATAACTTGCGATTAAAGCATAGGTAATTTTATATATTATGAAAAATGCTTTTAATTAATATGGAATAAGTTTTAAATTTTAACTGAAATCATTTGTCATTGGAAAACTGAAAGAGTGTATTGAATAAAAAGAAGCCCAAGTTATGATCCCATTGACTATGAGTCCATTGATGAGGTGGATTTTTGGGTGACGGAAGAAGATCCCATTGAATTTAATGATGAAGATGTAGAAAATCTTGAGAGTGTTCTTAATAATGAAGGCGTTGCACTTTCATCAACTCTGGATAGGATTAATGAAGGTTTATATAATTATATGTCCTATTAATATCCTGTTACTAATTTATTATCCATCCATATAATTATTTGTTATACATAATTATTGTTCTGCATTTGGATAGGTGACGGAGATAGGGAAATTCCTGATCCCCTGGATTTGAATGATGATGTCACTACTACTTACCCTTTCCCAAATCCAGCACTTATTGACTCATCTCCAATAGATCATTTTGATGAGTTGTAGAGTTTGTTGAGTGATTATTTACTCATTTGGCTATTGTTCATGGATGATGTTACTGGCTATTTTTGTGACTATTTTGATGATATTGGCTTGTTTGATGAATGATGATTGATATTGTTATGTTTTGACTATATTTTGATGTTAGTTTTGGGTTTGCTTTGAAAAACTAACTAGGTATTTTAACTATTTTGATATTGGTGATG
This sequence comes from Inga leiocalycina, assembly GCA_963242795.1. Classification (NCBI taxonomy): domain Eukaryota; kingdom Viridiplantae; phylum Streptophyta; class Magnoliopsida; order Fabales; family Fabaceae; genus Inga; species Inga leiocalycina. Next base: position 26,231,866 of record OY725327.1, read on the forward strand.
ATTTATGAGTTATGAATGTTGATTATTTTGTTATTGTCAATTAAATTATAACATTTTAATATGGCCGGTTTGATCACCGGTCCGACCCCGGTTGACCCATTAACTCTTGAACTTGTACCATGACCAGTTCATTGATCAGTTTGGTTTTTCGTTCCTTGCTGATAAGTGGAGCTAACCACTTCTTACTTTGTTAGTAGCTAGGGGGAAGAAAAAGACGTATTGATTAAAAAAAAGGGGAAATGACAGAAATAACCTTCGAAATAGAAAAAGCACAAATGAGGGGTTTAAATGTCAATATTCCTAAATCAATTGCAATGACTGATTTAGAATTTTGAAATCTTTGAAAAATTATATCATTGCCCTCACTTAATTTTCTTTTAAATCCTTAAAACTGCTTGCTGGTCACCGGAGCTCCAACACCAGTGACCACCACTAAGGCTAATCACTAGAGCTTCAGAGACCTTGCGGTGACCGGTTATTAGAGTTCCTGTGGCTGAATATTTTTTTTTTAATTTCTAAAATCAATGTAGTTAATGGTGTTACTAGAGTAGTTGATAACTAAAATAAAGTAGCAAATATGACCTTGTCACAGAGTAATTTCTAATAATTATTTTTGTTTCATTATTTACTACTATAGTTTCGCTATTAACTATTTTTATTTCATAATATGAAAAAATATATTAAGAACTTTGTTATTAGCCGGTCAAAGTAGTCAACATCAAAACTAGAGTAGTTAATAGCGAAATTAGAGTAGTTATGAGGAAATATCCAACAATCAAGACTCTATTTACTACTTTAGTTTTGCTATTAACTAATTAAACCATATTTTGATATGTTTTTCCATGATTAATTTGAAAATTTAAATGTATTTCTCAGACCATTATTGTAACCCCCTCCGTAATTATATCCGAAATACAAGATTAAAATGAAATAGAGACCAATAATAATCAAATAACATTTACTAACCCATCACATGATGGGGTTTTCAAAAATACCTTTCGAAATCTTTTATAAACTTGGTCTCATATTCACATTTCGAATACAATTACTACGCGAAGATAAATCACATTCATATAAATATCAAAGTGCACAACATAATCATCCCGGCAATCTCGGGTACATACCTTCGCCAAAGATATACAGGGCACAATTGCCCATTACAATTCTTCAAATGGGGATTACACAATCTCATCTCGAAGGAGTCCTAACCGCTCCCTCCACGAGCCACTTGCCCTGTCTAAATTGTTGGTAAGGGAGGGTGAGATTCGAGAGAATCTCAATAGGGAAACATTATCAATATGCAGGCAAGATAAGTGTTTAATGCATGACATGCTTGCATCATATAACTCATGCACACATACAATGACAAATCTACAAGCTCAATGCTTCGAACGATACACATATGGCCATAGCATATATTGAAACATAGCTTCAAACCATTCATACATATTCCACATAATCAAGCAAAGCAATAACATGCATCAACACATTAATACAGTTATCAGAGCATGTAGGAGAGATAAGTTCCCTACCCTAGTCTTTTCTCCTCGATTTGCGTGCCAGCAACTCGGGGCTTCACATTCGATCTTACAATGTCAAATGTACTATTTAGACACTTCCATAGTGTTTCTGGGGGTTATATGAGCTATATTGAAAATTTACTAAAATACCCCTGGGGACCCGGCCCCGCTGTACCCGGTCCGACTGTACTTTTCTTGAAATTTTGACATGGGCTATTCTGACATATTTTCTCCTAAGGAATCCATTTTCGGACTCGGAATTATCAAATTCAATGTCAATTTACAAATTTACCCTTGGCAGCCCCACTTTAAGGGTTTTAGGGGCATTTTCGTAATTATGCTTTTTCGACTTTTTCCGAAAAAGTGACCAATTGTAACCCCACCTAATTTTCGCTCCTAAACTCAATGGAATCATCAAATCATTGAAAATCCATCTCTAACCCCTCCAAACTAGGCTTGGCCGAAATTCTCAAGTATTCTGGGGAAAATTGGGGTTTTTCGGTTTCGGCTCCGTAAACGCATTCCTTTCTACTCCTAACCACTTTATTGACCATTACATTGGGTTAGAACTACCATTTAGTATCAATTTGGGCAGCATAACACCTACGCCAACCCATTTTCCAAATTTACAAACAAAGACATTCCGGTGAAATTTCACCAATTAAATCAACCACAGCAGCCAGAACAATCAAAGATTGAAGTTTCGGAAGTTACCTCAAGCTCCCTCTGGCTTTTACTCAATATGGATGAACCCTAGCCCCTTTTAAACCATGAAAATTGAGCTTCCAACACCTTAAAGAACATGAAAGAGAAGCTTAGAAGCAAGGTTATACGCGTTAGGAGCTAGATCGTCGGAGAAATCGGCTTACCTTGCGAGATTTCTCCTCTTTCTCTCTCTAAGAGCTCTCAACTTTCTCTCACTAGTTTCAACTGGTTCAGCACGACAGAAAATGAGAGCTGAAGAAGATGAGAACATATTTAATTCCATGCTGATGTCATCTTTTATTTAGATGATATCATAATTCCCATTTTCGGATTTTCTGGCAGATTTTCTGCCCAAACTTTGAAAAATCATAACTAATTCTAAAAAAATTAAAATGAGGAGATTCCAAAGCCAAATGAAAGGTATTTAAGTCCTCTTCATTGAAAAAATATGAGCCATTACCAGAAATGAACAAAAACTTCCAGAATTACACAAATTTCATCACTGCCTCAAAACAGAGTCCATTTTCAACCTCAAACTTTGGACAGTCATATCTCACATTTCCCAAAACGAAATGGCACAAATTATATGTCAATTTTGAAGCTTGAGATGTGAACTATAATACTGGAAAGTTTCAGAATTTTTAGACACCACTTGGTCATTCAAAACGTTCACACAAACTGAATGCCCAGAATAGAGTTTCACTGGACAGAATTTCAGATTTTGTATCTTTGCTTCCAATGGTTCCATTTTCATACCAAACATCATTCCTACATAAATTTTCACAAGGAATCCATTGGAAACACCAAATCAATCAAATTCACATCTCATTGATATGTTTTCACAACAATCTCAACATGTCAACACAATTCACATTTCAAAACCTAACATTGCAACTTTTCCATTCCAAAGTTCCAAACCAATTTCAATGACATCAAAACACACTATGACACCATTTCCAACACAATACCCCATTCAATTCTTTCCTCTATTCTAAGTCAATTTGAATGTTAATCCACAATTGAACTCAATACAGGGTTTCGACGCTGCTCAAAACACACACGAATCACATTCGAGTGCCAAATTACATCATATTCTCCAAAAGGGTTATTTATCACTAACCACATCCGCTTTTGAAGTCATTAACCCTTAATCACAATTTGGGATCTTGCTAAACCGGGGCTTAGCAATCTACTAATCTCAGGCTTATTCTCTAGCCTCAAGTCTCAAAATTTAGGGTATTACAATTATTGCTTGATTAAGCATTAATTTAAATTATGGACATTTGTATTGAATTAAAGATAATTAAAAGTAAAATGGTCATAAGTTGTTAATTATTCATGCAAATGATTTTTTGTACTTTTAATATTACCTTGTACTTAATCTTGCACTATAGAAGTTTTGGGAGAGATTTAGCAAATTGGGGAAATGACATATAAGGTCCAAAATTTATTACAGTTAAGAACTCAAATTCTCAAAATGCCAGAAAAGTCCCAAGCAAAACTACGGTGTTTTGCTTAGGAAAATTAGGTTTGAGTTTGTCTTGGAGAAACATAGTGAGATTGCGGGGCGTGCCTAAGGCCAAGGGAGGAAGAACAGTGTGAAGAGGCGCCGCTGCATCGAAAACACGAGAGATCAAAGTTTGGGAAGCACGACTAGCTTGAGTAGAGAGCCACACCATACCTTCTTCTTCCTTTCGTACCTGTAGAGCGCCGAGAAGACGGAAACGATGAGGTTGAGAGCTTCATTGTCGAACCAGATCGGAGTTCCTTCTTCTCCTAACCATCGTCACTTTCGTCCGCATGATTTTCAGCGGAGGAAGGATCTGAGACTCGACTTGGAGACGACAGACCAGAGAAAGCAGGAGGGCGTGCGAGTTTAGGAGAGGGAAGTGGAAATCCAGAGCTTAAAGCACCGCTGGAGCTCAGAATCGGAAGAAACAAAAGAGCAAAGGAAGAGGCTTTAAATAAATAAACAAAATTTATGTAGAAATTATTCTTTAAAAATCAATAAAACTAAAGAATCTCTAAGCTAGCTAATTTTTACCTATATAGACGACCTTGATGATATTTCAGGAATATTTCAAACAATGAAGGAAGGATAAAGAAGATGATTGACACTTCTGATCTGGTACATATAAATAGGGAGAAAGAGACTAAAGTTTAGATTTTTAAAATATATTAAATAAGACACAAGAACATAGTCAACAGACTCGGATATTACCCCATTAAAAAAGTATAGATCTTTTAAATCATTCACTAGAAAGTGAATATGGGTAAAGAAAAAACTTGAATAAAATAAAGAAAAAAGAATAGAAAAAGAATTACAAATCCTAAATTATCAAGATATTAATAAGAAAATGACCAAACTTGATAAGTAATTCACAATTCATTTTTTATAAAATACTTGATTTAAAATTTTACAATTTCAAAGTTTGATCTTTTTCTATCTTGTTCCCTAAAATAAAGAATACTTATTCAAAAAACACTTAAAGACAGTAATTAGATTGGCATTTTATAGAGAGAACTTAGCCTTGACAAGTCTTCTTAATTACTTGACTAATAATTCAACAATGTAACCTCACTTTATAGGCATCTCCAGAATTCAAATACACTATCCCTTTCACAACTGCATTTCAGGGGAGTCGCTTTTCAGATGGACATACAAATTTCTCAACGTATACTCTTAAGGATTGAAAATTGTACCAAAAAAACATAGCGGTATCATTGTGCAAATGTATATAATAATAACAAGAAATTAAGTGAATGGAATCATACTTTATTATTATTTGAGTTGTTTAATTAAAAGTCAATCAGCGCTAATAAAAATATGGTTCTTCAAATCTTGTCTTGGCTGATAAGTGAAGCTAATCACTTTTTACTTTGGGACTAGTTAGGGAGTACATGTGAGGAATTTAGTTGGCACAAAAGATGAAAAAGAATGTAATCACACAAAAAAATTGGGGGGGGGGGTGGAAAGAGCAAAATGACAAATGAGGGTTTGAATTTTAATATTCCTAAATCAGTTCCAATGGACTGATTTGGAATTTTGAAATGTTGGGAAATTACATCATTGCCTTCACTTATATATTTCTTTTAAATCCTTAAAACCACTTACCAGTCACCTAAGCTTCGGCATCGTTGACCACCACCGAGGTCAGTCACCGGAGCTATAGTGACTTGTGGTGATTGGTTATCAGAGTTCCGGTGGCCAAATATATATATATATATATATATATTTGCATTTCTAAAACCAAAGTAGTTAATGGTGATACTAGAAGAGTTGATAGTGAAAATAAAGTAGTAAATAAGGTCCTGTTGCTGAGCAATTTCTAATTACTATTTTTGCTTTGTTATTTACTACCATAGTTTCGCTATTAACTACTCTTATTTCATAATATCAAAAAAAGTAAAGGGGCAAAAATACTCATGTGATTTGTCCCAAAGTGGGCCTAACAGCATAAGTTTTTTTAAGTGCAAAAGTAACAATATGGTTACATATGTTAGATCAAGCGTTTCACCCAAGAGGGGGGGTGAATTGGGTGATACTGAAACTTCTTTTGAAAATATAAAACTTTGACAAAAGAATTAAAACTGTAATGAGTAAGGAGAAATATCACCGAAGTGTACACCGGGAGTTATACTGGTTCGGTCACAACCACTTTGACCTACGTCCAGTCCTCAGAGCTTCTCTGAGAGTTTCACTATAACTTCCAAGATTCAGTGGGTTCTTGGCACCTCAGTACACGCAAGTTCCTTACACCTGGACACTCGCTCCCCCTTACAGGTTGTAATCCAATCCCAACTCAAGGTTCCACAACCTTAAGTTATCTCAATAACAAATATTGAGTTTGAATGAAATATCTCTCTCAAAGAGTAAATGATAATCACTGAAGCATATAAATACAATTTCAACGTGAAAACAGAGCAATGAACTTAATGATACGTTCGTATGGATGCTTGGTTGTTATTTCTCTGTTTGAAGGTTCCCATATATATAGGTAAGTTGTTAATGACCGTTGGAACATTTCCTTTCGTCCGTTGGTGAGTGCGCAGCCACTGTTGACTTTTCCATTATTTGAAAAATATCCGTTTGCGGTAGGTGGCGGTAGGTGTCATTTGAACGTTACATTTGACTTTCCTTATTTGGTAAGATCTCTTCATTGTTTATCTGTAAATAGGCTAAGGAAACTAATACAATGAAAGATTAGTCATACAAGAAACAAATCAATGAACGTTTGAATGATTTCTAAATTTCTGGGTATGCTTACTCGAGTAGCTCCTCGAGTAACATCGAGAAATCTTTATTTAACTGAAAATAAATGAAGAGAAACAAGATTACTCGGGTAGTGCATGGAGTAAACTAAATTTCAAAATTTTGGGAATAGTTCCTTACTCGGGTAGCTACTCCAGTAATGCTTTTGCAACTTCATAGATTACTGGGGTAACACCTCGAGTAATCCTTTCAAAGACTTTTGATTACTCGATGCTCTACTCCAGTAATGTTGGCAGGATCTTAAAGCCGAGAGCAATTACCTTGTTACTCGAGTAGGTACTCGAGTAATACATTCATTTTCGCATAGGTTACTCGGGTAGCTCCTCGAGTAACTGAGGCTTTTGACCATGATTTACTCTGGTAATGACTTGAAGTATATTTGAAAAACATTTGCATATACTGGGGTACATACTTGAGGAATCCACTTAAACCATCAGGACTTGAGAAAGATGAAATAAAGAGAGTTCAAGTTAATCGGGTACTAACCTCAAGTTTTCACTCACCTTAGTGCATTACTCGAGTAGCTCCTCGAGTAACATTGGCAGTGGTACAAAGTGCCGAGAGCTTCACATTTTCAAATACACGGTTACTCCAGTAGCGCCTCGAGTATCATGGGGAAAACTTGAAGTCAACTGGAAGTTTTCACAGGGTTACTCGAGTAGCGCCTCGAGTAACATTAGCAGTAGTACAAACTGCCGAGAAGTCCATATTTTCTGAAACAAAGGTACTCGAGTAGCTCCTCGAGTATCATTGGGAAAACTTGAAGGCAACTGGAAGTTTTCACATGGTTACTCGAGTAGCTCCTCGAGTAACATTAGCAGGCCGAGAGTAACCTTAAAATTTTACCTGGTTACTCGAGTAGTTCCTCGAGTAATGGTGGCAGGTTACTGGAAGTTCTCCTCTATTACTTCAAGTTTTGTCTCATTACTCGAGTAGCGCCTCGAGTAATGCCTTAGAAGATTTGCTTCTGATCAAGTTCCTCAGCATTTACTCTTGCCCAATCTTCACTACTTCCATGCTTACCTCAAGTAAAGTTTATTCCTGTCATTACTTAGTTCAAGCTTGATTATTAAACATTTCCTTTTCAAACCATTCTTTTGTTATCATCAAAACATGAGATCTAACAACACAACAGGTGCAAAAGTCACAGTCTGAGTTAAAAGTAAAACGTTCAACGGTTAAATAGAAATGTGTTGACTAGGGATACTGACTGGATGCTGACTTTGTATGTTAAGTGACTTCTGTAAAAAAGAGAAACACTTAGACTTGAAATTGATCAATAAGACATTCTCCTTCGTCAGATAATAGGAACAAAATAGCAATCGAAAGGCGTCAACCAGAGGAAAAAAAGGGAAACATGGTCGGACAAGAGCTAGGTCGACGGAATAGCACAGTGACCCGGAAATCGAATCGAAGGGCGATTGGAAATGTAATTGAACCAGCGGGGGAAGGGGAAGCAATAGCTGGCGTAAATAGGAACCAACGATGTCGAATCGAAGTTATCAGCTAAATTAAAGAATATAGGGTTTTCAAAGTTTGGGGATAAAGAACGAGTGGCAGAGGGAGAATAGGAAGTGTATGTGTGGAAAGATTCTTGTAGGCAACGTTTCAAACAAAAGGAATCCTTGGTAAGCAACGATTGGGACCCATGAATCTTTGTTTTTTGTTGTGTCTATAGTGAAATATCATGAAAACCCTTCGATTAACCTTTTTGTTTTTCATTTTGCAGTGTCGATGGCATCAGATGGTGGGGACAAAGACATAATCAGGGTGAAGAGATAGACACAAAGATAGTAAAAAAATTTTTGTTTGTGAGAGGGTCATAGCTCTGGATAGAGAGTAATTTAACTACTGGAGGGAATGAGGGAAGTCAAAATTAGAGAGGGAGAGAGGAAATTGATGTTGTTAATGAAGTGGAATATGATGAGGATATGATTAAATACCTTGGAGAGTTAGACATTGACTTTAGTGATAGTGAGGAGGTTGTAGAGAGTGAGGAAGGTGAATATAATTTCAATTTTAGTGATGTTAGCAGGAAACACGGAATGGAAAATTCAACCGGAGATTATAGTAAGAAAGATATACATGGTTTTGGTGAGGATGAAAGTGATGATAGGAGTTATTTGGGCCTAAGTAGGAGTTGTGATACAGAGGAGAGTATGGATGACATATTTAATGTAGGGGAGGTGGATGCAGAAAATGGAAGTAATGATGAAATGGGCTTGAAAGACAATCATGGGCCTTATGAATAGTTGTCAACCCTAGATGAAGCTCATAGGTCGGCTACTAGGCCCTTTTTTATGGCTAGAATGGATTTTGCAAATAAAAAAGAGCTAAAGAAGGCTATAAACAAATGTGCTATTAGTCGTAGAGTTAACCTTAGAATAGTGAGAAGTGATAAGAAGACAATATTCCAGGTAGTGTGTGAAGAGGGAAGTCCGTTTAATCTTTATGCTTCTAAATACGAAGTAAATGTAGGCTTCCAAGTGAAGACTCTGTATTATGAGCATAACTATGCTCATATGTATAAGAACCCTAGAGCTTCAATAAATTGGTTGGCTAAACATTTTAAAGAAAAAGTGCCAAGAGATACTTCAATTTAAAACAAGTGAGATGAAGAAGGAGGTCCAAAGAGAATTGATGGTCAGTATGAGCTTACACAAGTGTAAGAGGACCAAGCAAAAGATAATGCAACAAATGGAAGGTAGCTTCAAAGATGAATTTCGAAAGCTAAAGGCATAATGCAATAAATTAAGAGTATCAAATGCCGATTTAGATGTAAGTGTTAAGTTGAGCACCGATGCTTTGGAACAAGGAAAAAGAGTTTTCAAAAGAATGTACTTGTGCTTTATGTTTCAAAGGTATATATACATCCTTCTTATGCATTTAAATTTGAAGTTTAATATACATGTCATGAACTTATGTTGTAAATGTTTAATTTGTGTGTAGGTTGGCTGGAAAGGAAGATGTAGGCCTGTAATTGGGTTAGATAGGACTTTCTTAAAAGGAAACTCAAGAGGCATTTTACTAACTGTAGTGGGTTTAGATAGTAATGATTCCTTGTACTTACTTGCTTATGGGTTGGTTGACAAAGAGAATAGATTTCATTGGACTTGATTCCTTGAATGGCTTCGAAATTCACTAGATCTAGGTGTGGGTAAAACTGTAATACTCATGTTTGATATGCAAAAGGTCAAAAGACAACTCTCTCTTGTTGATTAAGTTTGGTTTTATTGATTGATATCATACATGATGCAATTTAACGTGTCTTTTTTTTTGTTATATTAGGGATTGGCTCACGCAATAAAAGAGGTTCTTCTATAGACATAACACAAACTTTGTGCATGCCATATTTACACTAATTGGAGCAAGAAATAGAGAGGCAACAAGTTTAAGAAAAAGTTCTTCACATGTGCATGGAGTACATTTCAACAAGAGTTCAAAGACAATTTATCTGCTCTTAGCTCGTTGAAGAAAGAGGTGACACAAGATGCCTTGACTTATCCTCACAATGCATGGGTAAGAGCGTATTTCAATGTTAAATGTAAGTCTTGGGTTGTTGATAACAACATGAGTGAGTCGCTAAATGCATGGATAGATGAGCATCGGTACCTTTTGGTAATTAGGATGTTTGATGGTATAAGATTGAAAATGATGGCAAAATGGGCAGAGAGTGCAATAAATGTAAGGAATTGAAAGTTTGAGTATAGTCCAAAATGTATTGATTTATTTAAGGCTAATAGGTTTCTTGCTGCTAAATGTATTGTGTATTTTAATGGGGATGAGGGATATGAGGTGGTAAAGGGGCAAGATAGGCATTTTGTTCACTTATCTAAGGCAATGTGTACACGCAGGGCTTGGGATCTAACAGGAATCCCATGTCAACATGCGATATGTGCTATGTACCATGCTAAAATAGATCCTAAATCACAAATCTCGCACTACTATCACAAGGACACCTATCTAGCTAGTTACAAAACAAAGTTACAACCTGTATGGGGAAGCAACTTTGGGACACTAAAACATTCCTCCCAATGCAGCCTCCACTTGTAAGTAATTTTCCAAGAAAACCTCCAAAAAAGGGGTTAGAACTAAGGAAGCAGAAAGAAGGAGGAAAAAATCTATCATAAACGTACAAGGGACAACCCAGCCACAACCTCAAATAGAAAGATTGACTAGGAGAGGAAAGAGGCACAAGTGCGCTATGTGCAATCAAGAGGGACATAACAAAAGTACTTGTAGGGAGGTGAGTTTCAACACATGTATTGCTTTCTTTGTGATGATTTTGTTTCTATAATAACAGCACATGTATTGCTTTCCCTGTCTAAGATATGATGAGTTTTAAATGGAGAATATGATTTAGTTTTCCCTAATTGTATGTTGTACGCTTTCTAATTTATTAATGTTTTCTTGTCTAAGAAGTCAAGACTTTATGCTTATGGTATGACTTTAGAAGTATAGAATTATTAGTTTATAATTGGTGTCGACATGTTTGTGAAGAATTGGAACTACTGAAGCTACTTCAGTTTTATTCGATTGGTGTTTGGTAAGTTGTAGTGTTGTTTCCTTATCTGCTACACGTTTAATTGTTGTAATAATTTGTTTGATTGTGACATATTTGTCATTGGTGTGTTGCAACTTTCTATTTTTGTTTTATTGTGATTGTTTAGTAACAAATTTTTGACTTGTTCAGGCTCCTTAAGGTAGCATACCTCAAAAGCAAAAGAAAAATATGACCCCACCATCCCAACAACCACCAGTTGACTCCCAACCAACCCAAGAGCCCCAACAACCATCCCAACCAACCCAAAAGTCACGAAACCTTTATCATACTTCACCTAACTCCACTCCTTCATCCCAACGAATAGATGCAGCAAAGAGTTGCTCCTATAAGTCAAGGGTTCAATATGGGTTTGGTATACAATATAATGAAAGCACCGGTTGCACTATTTACAATGCAAGACTGTATAAATGATGTTGTGTTCTTAATAAAAACAATTTTTAAACATTTAAGTCTATATTAATATCTTTTTCCTTCTCATTTTGTAGCCAGGACTCTCATCTAAGGTAGTTCTTGAAAAAAAGACAACACAAGAATATATGCATCGTCATGCAGACCCTCAAACAAAATTCTCCATACCGAATGAAAAGGAGTTGAGAATGTCTAACATTGTAAGCTCTATCGGACAAGATGCTTATAGGCTGATTCAGTTCAGCCCCCAACCAATCAATGTAGTCAATCTATCTGACTTACCGTATTAGCCACGGGTCTTCAATGGCTGGGGCAACCATGTGTCACCACAAGGCAGTTGTTGGCACAGAGACAAAGTCAAATTCAAAAGACCAAAGAGAAATCAAATAACACATCTATATAGTTTTTTGTGTATTCCTGGCACTTTTGTAAATATATGTTGATGCAATACCTTTTTGGGTTATCTTTTACAACTTTTTGTAGTGCCTATGGTGGTTTATATTAGGTTATTATATATGCTTTTACTCTTCATATTGTTTTGTGGATGCATAGATTCATTAAAGGAAGATAAGTAATGGTTCTGGAGTCATGTGTTTTGGTGATTGAATGATTTATTTCTTCAACCATTATGTAGCCTTTCAGGTTTTCCTAGAATTGATATAACATGGCATTTGATTTTGTTTAAGTGGTTAATTAGTCAAGACATATTCATTTAAGAAAAAAAATTGTGACTTGTTGGATAATTGTGGTTACTCTATTTAAGTGGTTAATTAGTCAACCATTTTGCATTTGATTGCAACAAGGTTGGATAATTGTGACTTGTTGAAAGTCAAAAAAAACATTACTGTTAAAGATACAGAGTTGGATAATTGTGACTTGTTGAAAACAAATGCATTGTTTTCTTCCCTTACATTACAATTATAGATATAGATTGTAAAATAAAATAAAACATGCTCATTTAAAACATTGTTCAAATGAGTATTACAATTCTTTTACTCACTAAATATCACTAAAAGCATTACTAAGTAACATCCTTTCTTTCATCACATTTAGTGGCAAATCACCCTGTACAACAGGCGTACAAAACAACCAACCATACCCACATGATAATCAATATAACCATTGCAAATTTGAACTTCATCCCCATGCTCCATACTTCACTTTCTCTATTCCTATATGCGGCTTTCAACTTCTTCACCTCACCATGGATTGTAACAAGCTCTTCATATAACTTCTCAGCATTATTCCCTCTTTTAAGTTGTGTTCTTTCATCGTATAGTTTGTCTATATCATTGAGTAAATCTTTTATTACTTCATTTTCCCTGTCTCCAAATTCACCATCGTGCAAGGCAAAAAAACCACAACCCCCATCCTGTAAACATTCAATAACAGTCATAATGTTGTGTTTCATGAAGCAGACATTTAAACAACATTCAAACTCAAAATTATAAATCTTTACATAATGCTGAAAAAGACAATTCACACAAACAGAATAAGAATTAATCACATAAATGTATTCTATACATAAAGCTTTCAAATAATGTCACAACTTCCAATTTCCAATCAACCTTTCAAGAAGTAAAATTCAAACGTTAATGATGGCATGTCCTGTTCTTCAAAAATTCTTTGCTTTTACAAAAACCTTTCAAGAATGATAGAAGAATTGGATCAAGATGAAGGCAAGTTAAAATAATTAAGATAACCAGAAAAAAATCATTTGAAACAACCCATCCACGACAGCCGTAAAACCTCCTACCTCAGTTGCCTTCCTTCCACGACATCCACAACGGAGCAATAATACAAAGCCATGATGGTAGTGTCTCGTCAGACCCTCGTACTTGTCCTCTTGACTAGGCCGCTTCATGAAAACAACCCTTCCTTTGCATCTCCCAGTAGTTAAAGTCGAAGATGCCTCCATCTACCTCCCCTTTGGTATTGTCCTCCTTTCCCCTTCGATTTGCTTCTCAAGGTCTTCAATTTGCCTCTCCCTCTTTACGTTTCTCAGCCAAGTGAGTTAAGGTCGCGATGGTGCTTGTACTTGTGCTTGTGCTTTTTGTTGATTTATCTAAAATAATAAACCCTACCAACTTTGTTTAATTTATTTCATTTTATTTCTCTCAACCTTTATTTCTGAGTCAGCATCTTAACTTGCTCAGTCAGCATCTAGTCAGCATCCCTTGTCAACACATTTCTATTTAACCGTTGAACGTTTTCCTTTTAACTGAGATTGTGACTTTTGCAGCTATTATGTAACCATATTATTGCTTTTGTACCTAAAAAAAGCTTTTGCTATTGGGCGCACTTTAGGACAAATCACATGTGTATTTTTTCCCCTTTACCCTATCAAAAAATATATTAATAACTTTGTCAGTAGCTAGCCAAAGTAGTCAATATCGAAAGTCGAGTAATTAATGGCGAAACTAAAGTAGTTATGAGGAAATGTCCAACAATAAAAACCCTGTATACTACTTTAGTTTTGCTATTAACTGATTAAACCATATTTTGATATGCTTTTTCATGATTAATTTAGAAAATTTAATGTATTTCTTAGGCCATTATGGCATGATTAAGCACCAATTTAAGTTATGGACATTTACATTGAATTAATTATAATTGGGGGTAAAATGATCATAATTTGTTAATTATTCATGTAAATGATTTCTTAGACTTTTGATACTATCTTATGCTTAATCTTATATTATAGGAGTTTTGGAAGAGATTGAGCAAATTTGGGAAATAACATACAAGGACCAAAATTTAATACAGTGAAGGACTCGAATTCTCAAAATGCCAGTAAAGTCCCAAGCAAAACTATACTACAATGTTTTGCTTGGGAAAATTAGGTCTGCATTTGTCTTGGAGAAGCATAACGAGATCGTAGGGTGTGCCTGAAGGCCAGGAGAGGAAGAACAGAGTGAAGAGCCACAAGAGATCAAAGTTTGGGAAGCACAACTAGCTTGAGCAGAGAATCACACTGGACCTTCTTCTTCCTTTCGTACCTGCAGAGCTCTAAGAAGACAGAAACGATAGAGTTGAGAGCTTTATAGCTGAACCAGATCGGCATCCCTTCTTCTCCCACTCACCATCCCATTCGTCCTCATGATTTCCACCAGAGGAAGGATCTGAGACTCGAATTGGAGACGAAAAACCAAAGAAAGAAGAAGGCCTCGCAAGTTTGGGAGAGGGAAGTAGAAATCCAAAGCTTAGAGCACCGCCAAAGTTCAGAATCAATAGTGAGAAGCAGAGTTTTTGCCGAAATCACATACCACCACCGGCATTGATTCTCTTTCACCACCACCAAACCTTTCCCTCTCTTAATCCTTACTTTTTTCCTCTTCCATTTCCTCTTCCAGATTCACCAGCGACCATTTTACTCTTTTCTCTCCACTCAAATCCATTTTTCCCCTTATTCGTATATTTTAGCAGTACTTACTCAAAGGGCTCCAATGTTGTTAATGAGATTCAACTGAATTGTGTTGGTTCCATGGCTACGTGGGATTAAAACCTTTGCTTTTTTGGCAATGAGGATTTGTGTTTGAGTTGAATGCACTGGAGTTTTTCTATTATTCCATTAGTTTAGGGTTATATATTTAAATTTTCTAATTTTAGAAATGATTGTATATGATTATAAAATTGATATTGATGTTAATTAGTCTTTGTTGATTTGATATTTATAGTTTATATTGGATTTTGTGGTGTGAGAATTATATGAGTTTGAATTTGTAATGAACTGAACATGAAATAAGATAATTATTTCATTCCTAATTAATGTTTTGTTTATTTGTTGTAATTATGCATTAAAGGTATGGTAGTGGCTCAGTGGAACTTAAATTAGCTGCTTGAGAGTTATTTTATTTTGTTTTAACACCTTAAATTATCATAATGTGGCATCTTAAAAGAATAATAATAAACAAGTAAAAAAATTGTAGTAACAAAGGATGATAAGTTTTCTTATATTTCGTATCCATATTCAAAGCTGTATATTCCCAGGAAAAGGGAAGTTGGGAATGGGAACTATTGAAAATACATTTTATGCAATATAATAATTTTATTTCATTAAATTAAAGGATATAAAATTTTAAAATTTGAATGAAGCTAAATAATAATAATTCTTTTAAAAAAATAATAAATAAGATTATATCATCAGATATTTTACCGACCCCTCTGATTTTTTCTGAGATTTCCTCAACTTCAATATAGGCAGAAGGAGAGAAGTTTCGGGAACCATATTTTTATTTTGAAGAAACGCACCGCCATTTGCTTCTCCTTGAGCTATCCTCCTCCGTACTCCTAGTTCGTCCTATGTGTGTGCGCCACTGCCGTTTGCCATCATCTTCTGCCCTATCCTCTTTTTCTCAGCGCTACTAATCGTTGCTTTCCCTTTTGCTCGATGCTGTACCGTGTTCTTCTTCCATCGCTTCTGCAAGACACTTTGAGTGTGTGGGGTAAGCTTGAACACTCCTTTTATTTATTCCTTGATGTTTAGTTGTGTGGAATGTGGGTAGCATGTCTGGATTCCTCTTTTTGTGGAATATGAAATAGTGGTGATTGCTATATGATTTGATTGTTGAAAACTTGAAATGCACACAGGATGGTTGCAAACTTTAGTAGAAGAGGAATTGGGTTAAGTTAAGATTGTTCATGAGCTGATTTGTGAAATGCATATGAAGCGTTTGATTCAATACTTGAGAAGGAAATTTTTTAGAATTGGGAAGGAAATCTCTTGGTGTTAGCGTAATCTAGGAGTTAATCATTTTTCTACGTTGAAACTTGGTAAAGAATGAAAATTGAGAAGTACGATATTTCTGCAAGAATGTTGGAGGAACACTAATGGATAAGCTTGATTATTTAGAACTTGAGATACCTGCAAGGTGCTTGGCCATGTTATCATTTACTCTTGCTATATCTAAGCTATATTGGATTTGAGATTTGTGATTGTGCGTGTAGTTTGCCCACCCTGTTCTGATGAATGAATATTTTCTCCTTACTAATTGAAGGAGCGATTGATATCAATCAAGTTTTATGAGCTTGACGTTCTTTCATACCCCATTCCTATCTTCCATTGTTCATAACTGATGTAACTCTCGTCAAAAGTGAAGTGACCATTTTATTACCAATATTTGAAATATGTTACTATTAATACAATTATTTTGTTAGTTTTATCTTTGCTAAATTTTAGTGGCTAAGCAAAAAGGAAAAAAAGGGAACTAATTTTGAAGTCTAGAGTGATTGATGCGTGCTATAAAATGTATGCATAGTGTAATTCACATCCTTGAAGTATCGCTTGAGAGAAAGGAATTAATTTTTATTATGGTTACTGTTTTATTTATAATGATCTTTAATGCATTTGACATTCAGACTAAGTAAAATATAAGGATAAGGACATATGGGGTTTTTTATCTTGTTGAAATTATTGATTATAGGTATAGGTATTAAAATTGTGAGCATTGAATTGAGACTATATGGATGTAACTTTTCGAGCTGAGGAATGAAATTAAAAGAAAAATAAGGTGAGAATATATATTTAAGATGATACTTGTGGAAAAGAATTGGTTTGAACTATTAGTTGTTGGAGGTATCATTCTAGACTCAAGTGCTTGACCACCTTGTCTTGATCCTTATAAGTGTTTGAATTAATTGATTTACAATGTTCAAATCTCACTAGTGGAAAAAATCCCTTTTTAGACCGCCACATTTAGACCAGTTTTGGAGGATAAGGTCTTAAAAATTTGCATGGTGGCAGATCTGTAATTATATTGAACTTCTAAGACCGGCTCTAAAAAAACCCGGTCTTAAAAAATTTATTTAGACCGGTAATAAATAGAACTGGTCTTAAAATGTTAAAATCTTTAAGAATTTAAAATGTTTTAACATTTAAGACCAGTTTATATAAAAACCGGTCTTAAATCTTTTATATTTAAGATCGGTTTTTATATAAACCAGTCTTAAATGTTAAAACATTTTTAATCTTAAAATTTTAACATTTTAAGACCGGTTTATACAAAAACCAGTCTTAAATGTGTTAAATTTAAGACCGGTTTTTATAAAAATCGATCTTAAATTTGAAATTTCACTCTTTTAAGACCGATTTTTATTGAAAACCGATTTAAAAAGTAAGATTTTTCACCCGTATTTTTACTCCCGCGCCCAGATCGTGTACTCTATGAACCATTTCTTCTCTTTTCGCCATTTCTTTGTGAGCTCTATCCGTGCTTGTTCTGAACTCGTCCATGGCATCCCGTCCCTCATTTGCTCAACTCTCCCCCATCATTACTGCTGCCGTTGCTGTGTTCGTCATCGCTGTTCTTTGATTATCGTCAGTCTTCCTTGCCACCACCTCAATTCTCCACAGTGACCATTATCCTCTGCCTTGATTTCCCTTTGTCAGTGCCGTGAATTTGAGGACTTCATCTTAACCTCAATCGACGCCACCGTGACTTTGGGTTGAAACTCACTCCTTGGTCTTCAATCAGGTTAGTGTTCGATCTATTATTTAGTTATACACTGTTCAATAATTAATAATGTTCTATGAAAAAATGGTTCTTGTTGTTGTTTTGAGCACTTAAACGAAATCTGAAAAAAATTAAATCTGCACATTCTTGTTAGATATATGCTCTGCCTTTTAATTACATCCTTGTGATATTTGGCTTGGAGTAATACCACTCTATGTTTTGTTTTAATTTAGTGTGATTGTTTGATTATTGTCAGTGTTATTGGTTTGTTAAAACAATACTAGTTTCAAATAGTGCATGTTAATTTCGTTGAAATCTCTAAAACTCTATTGTTGTTGTGTTTTATCTATCCTTTTGTTGTTAGATATAGGGTGCTAGAAGTGTTGAGATATATATGGATCATAGTTGGATAAACACTAAACGAATGAGTATTGAATATGATAATGGGGTGAGGGGTTTTTTAGACTTCGCTAGAAGAAATGTTGATGATGGTAGTGGGAAGTTTTATTGCCCTTATGTAGTATATTTGAATGAGAAGCGACTAAGTAATGCAGATATATATACACATTTAATTTGTGAAGGATTTTGTAAGAGTTATACAGTATGGGTATGGCATGGTGAAGAATTAGAAATGCCAAGTTCATCTCAACATGGGTAGTGAACTTTGATGATAATGACACGGATACGGATGATCGGATAGAGGATATTATTCGTGATGTAGGAGAAGAGACTTTTGAGCAATCACATGCATATGGTAATATGTATAGTGATGCTGATATGCCGTTGTACTCGGGGTGTAAAAAATACCAATTGTTGAAAGCAGTATTGAAATTGGTAAGCTTGAAAGCACGTCATGGATGGAGCAACAAGAGTTTTTTAGAAACGCTTGAGGCTTTTAAGGACATGCTTTCGATGATAATGTGTTGCCTTCTCGATACTATGATGCTAAGAAAATATTGTGTCCACTAGGGATGAAGTATAAAAAGATCCATGCATGCCCTAATGATTATATATTGTATAGAAAAGAGCATGAAGAGAACAACAGTGTCTGATATGTGAAACCCTGAGGTGCAAATAAAATAACATTCCTGCAAAAGTATTGTGATACCTTCCAATCATACCAAGGTTCAAGAGCTTGTTTGCTAATGAAAACAAGGCAAGAAATTTGAGATGGCATGTGGATGAGAGGATATCTGATGGAAAGCTTCGACATTCGACTAATTCTTCTCAATGGAAGAAAATCGATCAATTATTTCCTACCTTCGGTGAAGAACCTAGGAACCTTAGGCTTAGGCTTAGCACGGATGACATGAATCCTTTTGGTAGCCCGAACAATATACATAATTCATGGCCTGTTCTATTGGTAATTTACAACTTATCTCTTTTGTTATGCATGAATCCTTTATTTCCTACCTTCGGTGAAGAGCCTAGGATCCTTAAGCTTGGGCTTAGCATGGATGGCATGAATCCTTTTGGTAGCCTGAGCAATATACATAGTTCATGGCCTATTCTATTGGTAATTTACAACTTATCTCTTCTATTATGCATGAAACGAAACTACATCATGTTATCTATATTGATTTCGGGACCAAAACAACCCGAAAATGACATAGATGTTTACCAGGAACCCTTGATCGAAGACTTGAAAGAGTTGTGGGACGAAGGTGTTGATGTTTTTGACGTGAACAAGAAGGAGTTTTTTAAAATGCGTGCCATGATCTTTTATACTATAAATGACTTCCCTGCATTTGGAAACTTGTCAGGATATAGTGTTAAAGGCCATAAAGCATGTCCGATTAGTGAAAAAGGAACATGCTACCATCAACTTCAACATGGAAGAAAGACAGTTTATCTTGGCCATAGGAGATTTCTGAGACAAGGCCACCCGTATCACAGATTAAAGAAAGCTTTTTTTGGCAGACAAGAGTTTGAAGATGCTCCGAAGGCATTGACTGGGGAGCAAGTTTATAAAAAGGTGAAAAATATGAATGTTATCTTTAATAAGACTACAAAGAATAGTAATGAGAAAAGTAAATGGAAAAAGAGCTCTGTCTTCTTCAATCTTTCATATTAGCCAAAGCTTGATATGAGACATTGTATTGATTTCATGCATGTGGAGAAAAACGTTTGTGATAGTATTGTTGGGACACTGATTAACATACAAGGTAGTTCTAAGGATGGCGTGAAAGTAAGATTAGATTTACAAGAAATAGGGATACGAGAAGACTTGCATCCAAAGCCATATGGTAAGAGAACTTTTTATCCTCCAGTTGCTCATACTTTATCTAAGGATGAGAAAAGAAGCTTTTATGAGTGTTTACATGGCATCAAAGTTCCTTCAGGGTATTCTTTAAATGTTAGGAAGCTTGTATCAATGAAAGACTTGAAGTTAGTGGGGGCTAAAGTCTCATGATTGTCATGTCTTAATGCAACAACTGCTTCTAGTAGATATTCGAGGCATTGCCGAATATGATCTTCAACATATTTTGACTAGACTTTGTTTCTTCTTCAATGCTATTTGTAGTAAAGTCATTGAGACAGAAAAATTGGATGAACTGAAAAATAAAGGATATATGATCTTGTGCCAGCTTGAGAAGCTTTTTCTTCCTTCTTTTTTTTACATTATGGTACATCTAATTGTT
Source organism: Inga leiocalycina (assembly GCA_963242795.1). NCBI lineage: Eukaryota > Viridiplantae > Streptophyta > Magnoliopsida > Fabales > Fabaceae > Inga > Inga leiocalycina. The sequence goes on from OY725327.1 coordinate 26,252,430, forward strand.
CATCTAGTCAAGGAGATCAAGTTGTGTGGCCCTATCTATGTATGATGGATGCACCCAATTGAAAGAACTATGAAAATCCTAAAAGGGTATGTGAAGAACCCTAACCGGCATGAAGCATCTATTGTTCAAAAATATGTTTCTGAAGAAGCCATAGAGTTTTGTCAAGATTACTTGTCAAATGTAGAACATATTGGACTTCCTAAACGTCATGACAAAGAAGGCGATAGACGCAGGGCTTCAGTAAAGAGTATAGATCCTGATGAATTGTAACAAGTCCACTTATACATCTTGAATAATGTTAATGAAGTTCAAGATTACATTAATGCTTATAAAGAAATTGTATGGAAAGGAAATAGTCGAATGACTGAACAAAGGTTAATTAGGGAGCATAACAAAACTTTTGCATATTGGTTCAAACAAAAGGTTGATAGTGAAAAATGTGTTTCTGATACAATTAAATGGTTAGCACGTGGTCCTGAGGCTGATGTCATAACTTGGACTTCATTTGTGATCAATGATTATACGTTTTACATAAAGTCCCTTGATGATAGGAGCACCGTCCAAAACAGTGGGGTTATGTTAGTGGCTGAATTTATGCACTTCTCTAGTTCAAAAGATAAGAATCGTAGATTGGCAGCAATACCTTATTATGGGGTTATTGAAGAGATTTGGGTGGTTGATTATGTTAAAGTTAAACTTCCTATTTTCAATTGCAAGTGGCTTGATGTCAACTATGGTGTGATGATTGATCAGTTGCGATTTACATTGGTTAATTTGAAGAGTAGAAGTATTATATATGAACCTTTTTATTATGGCATATCAAGCGAAACAAGTGTTCTATGTTACTGATCAGGCAAATAAAATATGGTCTGTAGCTCTCCAAGGAAAAAGGGTCATTGATATTAATAAGGAAAGTCATCAATGAATGATCTTCTTGAGACTCCTTCTTTTTCTAGGGGTTTACCAGAATTGAACGAAGAAGATGAAGCAGATAATGAATATGGCACAAGAAATGATCATCATGAAGGGATATGGGAGGATATCCCTTCATAAAACTACATTGAAGGTTAGTTAGCTAAAATAATTATCATGAACTATATTTGAATTATGTATATTTTATTGGTGTATATATAAAACTACTTTTTTTGTTGTCGTCACAGGAAAATGTAGGATATGAGATGTACGTCTTAGTGTAGATTCTCTAAAGCCAGGCCAACTAGTGATCATCAGCCTGAGAAGAGTGTGTATAAAGTATTTTGGCCATATAATGAATAACAGTATTGTCATTAATGTAATTTAATCTTTGATGTATGTATGTAAGTGAAAAGATAAGGAACTGGGTCAAAACAACATTGTCATGGTTGTATGATTTCCTTGCATTATGATTCTGTCTATGATTGTGAGTTTATTATTCATGGTTATTTTCCTTGCTTCTGTTTTAGCCAGCACTATTTAAGCAAAAGGAAGTTGAGTTTTAATATTTTCCAATGAGTTTTGAGTCTCTCACATGTCATTAAGATGTTAGTTATAATCTGTAAAAGAAGATTTATTTGAGTGTCATTGAACTGGCTGCTGCTTGCTGAGTGAAATGTTTTAATAGGGGAAATGGATGGCAAAGGAGCAAAAATGCCCATGAAGTTTTCTCAAAAGAGCACTTGGCACCATATAGATTTTTTAGGTGCAAAAATGCCTATCAAGATTACAAAAGGTGGCAAACATACCACTCCCTTTGATGAGGCAACGTTGACTATTAGAAAGAAACTTTTGGTTAAAAATGGTGATTTTGATGCTGAGGTGGCAGTGGAAATTTCTTCCCTAGAGAAATTGAGAATGGACCACGTGACTAATTGGGTGTATTTTGTAGGTTGGGGGTGTTTCACTGCCAAGGGTATTTGGTGTCCCGCTAGTGCAAAAGATCATGAAGGGTGGAAAAGAAATAAAATATCCACAGTGGAAATTTCGTGGGCGTCACTGTTGAAATAAAAGGAGATCATAGTCCAATGGATCAACAACAACATTCATCAACTCAAATTTCATCAACATCCGTAGTTGTACCACTCTAGAAGAAGAAGAGAAACCAACCAGGAACATCAAGCAAGTATCCAATTCTTTCATCAAATTTCCATAGCTGAATCAAGCAAGTAGCAGACTTTTAAGACCGGTTGTATCAAGACCGAATCCAGAACCGGTCTAAAATGTCTTTTTTAACCAGTCTTAAAAGTGATTTTTCCACTAGTGTCTGTGCAGGTTTGAGATTTTATCCTCTTTTGTATATAAAAGAAACGTGAAAGAGACAAAGCTCCAACAAAAGTTAATAACTAATCATTTTAACTGATAATCCTAATTGACTTTCTTTCATTAATTTATTTTAGTATATGTATATACATCTACCAATTATTTTTTCAGAAGAAATATTGAAATACAGTTTATGAATGTTTTATAATATATTTATACATATATATATAGAGAGAGAGAGAGAGATTTGTAAGGGCAAACTTTTACAAATTGAAAGAATTGGCTTATTATATATGATTGAGAACTTTCATGGAGGGACCGAATATAGCACGCCTATTTCTCGTGAGTGGAACACTCACGCTTGTTATTCATAGCCTTCGAGATGCACCTGTTATTCGTGATCTTCTGGATGTGCCTGTTATTTGTTGTCTACAAGCCATGCCAGATCAATGATTCACCCTCATGGGCTGTGTGCCCATGATAGAAATCTCATGTTATGTTGGTTCTTCTAATGAAATTGGTTTTTCGTTGAAACATATTTTCTTTATTTTTATGAAGAAGAAAAAACTTCTTATTTTAAACTTATTGAGTTAATCCATTTTTACTATTTAAATTTCTATTTTTTTCCTTTACAAACATGATCATAAAAAGATTGAAGATATGTTTTGTACATAACCTCTTCATTCGCATTGTCGCTCTAACTGTTTTGGAAAACTTGCAATCATGATAAATTTGATTTAATTCCATTTATTTATTTGAGGATAAGAGTTGTTTCATAAAACTTTTAAGTGGAATGTTCACCTCCTTAATTCTATATTTATAGATATAGAGATAAAGAGTCTCATATTTTATGGTAATTGGTTGGTCAGTTGTTGCAGTTATGTTTATGAACTCCAATGTAAAAGAGATTCTTTTGAATAATTATACAAAAGCTCATGAATAAATTTTATAATGCTAATGATGTTATATCAATAAGTCACCTACTGAAGTGATATAATGTTGATAGGCTTATGAAGTGAGGTTGCCTTGCACTTTGTGCCAGTCACGCTTTGGTTTGTTTGAGCATGACAGAATTTTTTTGTGGTTATAATGAGATTATGTTGATTAGCATGCTATTATCTAGTTAATGTGATTGATTTGAACTTTTGAAAGGCCGTTTAGCACTCAAATTCAAGAAGACTCATTGCATCATTCCAATTTCAATTGCACATTAAGTGGTTTTAAATAATATCTCAAGAAGTAATAGTTAGCTATGTTTGTAGGAGCTACTATTAATTGAGAATATTGAACTCAAATGTTATCTTAAGGTTTTTCTTGAGACTTAATGAAGTTTTAACTCCTATAACTTTTTTGAGTAAGGATAGTCAATTTCTCTATTATCAAGAGTATACATCATATAATCCCTTTTAATTCAAAACATTTCTTTGTTGTTTTCTAAAAATACAAAAAAGATTAGAAATAGTTTTATTTACATGCATTTTAATTTAGAGAAAATCATTTTTACAAAACCCTCTTTCTAATCATGTTTTTTAGCACTTAGTTTAACTTAGGGAATTCAAAATAAAAGGCTCTTTGATAAGAGAATGATCCCAAGTTTTTTTGCACTATATTGCATTTTAATTCGTATAAAAATTTGTGATTTGACCCTGAAGTGGCTAAGGTTGTGTCAAATCATTAACTACTCTAGTTTTGATATTGACTACTTTTATTTCCGAAATTCAAAAAAATATATTAGGCCATCGGAGCTTCAATGGTGGGTCATTGACAAGGTCACTGGAGCTCTAGTGACTGGTCGCTGACAATGGTCATCGGCGCTGGAGCTCCAACACCAAACTCCAGTGAGGGGTGTTGAGGACTTAGAGCTGGAAATAAGTGCTAGCCCTTCACAAGTTCAAGCCTAAAACACCCCAATTTTGAAGCCCTAACCCTTATCCTATAAGACCAGGCCCAAGCCCACGGGGTTTAGGCTTATTTAACTAAAAAAATACTAACTTTTTTCTATTTGTTTAAGGAAATAAAGTTAAAGCAATAACATCTTAATTTAGACAAATATTATAAAAATTAAATTACAAAGAAATAAAGTTAGAACAACAAGTTATCATGATTAAAATTTCATTACTTTACACATATGTTCACATTGTCACACATGAAAACTGGTAGCCACATGTCAATAGACTTATCTTTTTTAACCAAAAAAAAATATTTATAGGTATTTACACCTATGAATTTATCATAGGTGATGTAAGTTTTGCAAATTGCAATCTTCATTTTAATTCCAATAAAGTTCATTTTCAAATTTTATAATTTAGTTATTATTTTACTTTAAATCGAGATACATTGTTATTAAAACTCAAAAATTTCTAGTTAAAATTATTATCTAATGTCTAAATTAGTCTATTTTTTAAAGTTTAAATGAATAAACTATTGTAGAAAATCAAATAAATCAAACCATTTTATAAAATTAAATTAAAGAAAAAGATAATAACAACTAAATATTTGCAACATCATTAATAATATAAAAATTATAATATTATATGAATAATTTTAAAAAATTAAAAATAAAAGGGCCTAAAAGGATGGCCCTTTTAGGCCCATTGGCAATTTCTGGGGCAATTTTTCAAGCTCGACCCTTGTGTGAAAGGGCTCGGCTTATTTTCCCTACTCTAGTTGAGGTGACATTTTAAAATATATAAAGGTGAAGGGCAATGATGTTTTTTCCCTAACATTTTTAAATTCTAATAATTCATTTGGAATTAGTGGAATTGAAATCATTGATTTAGGATTTATATATTTTAAAGGTATTTATTTGGGATTTTCCCCCAAAAAAATATTAAATTCACTTTTGTGTGTGTGTGTGTGTGTTGTGACACATATATTTGAAAGAATGACTTATATCACATGCATCTTTCTTCTTTTAGATATATTAGAGTAAAACAATAATTACTGTAGGATCAATAATAAAGAAGGCAATACTTTATCCTTCCTCTTCAGGGAAAGCAACGCATAGGATAAACCCAAATGAAAGCAACATATGCAATACATACAAAGCTAAAGCAATGAAATGTATAGATTATACATTAGGAATATATAACTTACTTTAACTTAAAGTTGACAAAATGCATTTTTAGTCATTTATATTTTATTCTTAACGTCGTTAGTTTCATTTAACAGATTGTTGGAAGGAGGGTATATTAGGTGGTTCAACATGGGTTCTATATGGTGGGTAAGAAGGCTCAAAATGTGAATGCTGAGGTTGAAAAAAAAAAGATTAGGTGATTAGTATGGAAGGGGTTTTCCCAACAAGTGTCAGGTGGATAGAAGTGGTTAGGCATTTGTGATTCAAAGGCTCTTTCTTGATGTTTTATTTGTGCTCAAAGGAAATCCAATTATTGTTGAATCACATCAAACTTTTGAGAAGTTGTGAGATGAGAAGTTGTTGCTCTCATAACCATCATAGGAGGGTTAACATTAAACCTAAACTCAAAATAATCATTGAACCAAGCCATTAAGATTTCAACCAATCAAATCCCAATGAATTAGAAGTACTAAAATGTAAGAATGATGGAAAAGGCAAGAATGAAAATGCAAAAACAAAGGAAATCCAAGATATTTATTGGTATTTCTTCAAAATTTGCTATAAAAAATAGAAAAGGCTATGAAAACATGCAAAACTACATCAATTATCTAAAATGCAACCTAAAGGCTCAAGGTACTAATTAATCAAAAGATTGACATTTAGTTACTAGGGAACAAATTACTTGGCTTCCTAGAAATGACACCACTAATTAATAAAAGAAATATATATACACATTATTATATATTATATTATACATGCATGCATACATTCATACATGCATGCATGCATACATACATTAAGATCATGGAAGAATGTTTAATAGTGTAATATTATATTGCATTGTTTCACTAAAGGAAGATCACATATTCATAAGGTACGCTTTGAAAAACTAAAAATGAGGATACCTACAATGAATAAATATGTCAAACATGTAAGGATCTTCTTTTCATTCTTTCATTCACGTTTATTAATCTCTCCTCTCTACTCCTTAGTCTTTAGTCTTCATTCTTCAGTCACTCACTCAGTTATAATTAGTTTTTATTTTCCAGTCACTCTATGGCTCAACTTGAGGCTGAAGTTTTCCTCTTTTATGATTTGCCAAGAGTTTCGCATCACAACCGTAAGTTATTTTATGGAATCTCTTCCTCTACTATTTTACTTAGCATCCACCTTTACTTTCCTCTTCTTGTTTCTGAAACTATCCTTTTCTTTTATTCTAGGCAATCAAGTTTCTATTATTTCTATTATGTGTATTTTTCTATTTTTGTCTATAAATAGTTAGAGACCCTATTGTGTAAGGTTTGCTCAATTTATCGAGTGAAAGAGATTTTCTATTTGGTTGGCTATGTTGAGATAAAACATTAAGCAATTATAAAAATCAAGATAAATCAAACAAGGGACCACAAAAAATAGAGTAATAAAGAGAAAGTATATATTAGCATCTTTACTTGAAAGAAAACATTGATAAACAGTAACATCATATGTGACAGAGCATCATACGTCACTCACAAAAAACCATAACGTCCAAGTCATTATAAGTTTAAGGGATAACATAGGTCAGTTTCCACAAAATACAAAGAAAGAAGAAAATGTTGGTAGATAACTTGGTGGGCACAAAAAAGGCTCCTAGTCAAATCAATCATTGGTCTTGGAAGAACATCTCTACCATCTTGTTGCAGCATCCCCCTAGAAACAACATGATCGCAAATCATTCCATTCTCTTTTGAATAATTTTATCAAAAAGTTCAAAAGATGTTGTCAAAACATTAAAATAAGGAAAGCTAGCATCATTGTTCTGGACAATAATATTATAAACAGTAGAGTTGGTTCTTATAAATGTCAGGATGATAATGTGATGATAATAAGAGGTATCAAAGTCTAATACTGAATGTCATGAGTGTTGACCCATTCAAACACTACAGAAGAAAAGACAACCCCAACTATCCCAATAACAGTCAAGTATCCATCATAAGGATAATCTATTGCTTCTAAAACATTTAGCAAAGAGTTGGAAATAAAGTAGGCAAATAATGCCAAAGCCTCTGCACGAGCGCGGTATGGCTGTGGAATATCAACCTTGATAATTAAAGTCAAGATGATAGTCTATTCTCCAATAGTTAGGAGTATATATGTTATCTCAATTATGAGAATACGGTCCCTAGAGACACCCTCCAAAAGTGGTTTCCCTAGAAAAGGAGTATCCAAATAATCATAAAGACAAATATATATATATATATATATATATAATTATTAGTAAGCTTGATATAAGAGAAATACCATATATATATCAAGAAGATTGCCAATAAAAAGAAAGTTCATACTGGATCCTTCTGCAAACAAAATAGTGTACCATATATATATAACCCATGACCTAAAAAACAAGATATAACTACTCGTTATTAGCTTAATTAATTAATTATCTGTCATATTATGAAATACTCAAAGATTTACCCACACAAACCTCATATTCCTCAGTACATATGGTTGGTCCTCCTCCTGACTATATTCTTAATTTCAAATGAGGGATTAAAGGGGGTATGAGACCCCACACTTCTCTGACTATTTTGGTGGGTATAAAATTCATCATGGGGGTATAATACTCCTCACTTCCCTCAATGGAAGAGGGGGCTCCGATGGATGGCTGACAAAGTAATTGTTCTTGTATCTCCTCCATATTTGATTTATAAAGGAAGAAGAGTAAGTTTAACTATTTTATGATGTATACATGCTTATGTTCCTGATATACTAAAGGCAATCAAGAAAATGGAAAAGAAAAATCCAAGAGAAGCGAGAGAGAGAGAGAGGGGAAAATGTAAGGCAAAAATTCAAAAGACTAGGACGACAAGAATGTAAAGACAAGGAGACACAAGATATATACCTTCACAACCTTAAATATAACACCAAGGCTTTCTCCAGCTATCAAGATTTCCTCTTGCTGCAACAAGATGGCACTAACCAAAGGTTTAAAAAAGGTGTATTTGTGTGAAGAAAAAGACCAAGTTTAATGCTCAAACCTACTCAACACCTACTACTAGATATGTGTTTAACTATATTTCATGATATAGAGGATGATGCAAATTGCTGCTCTAGGGTTTGGTTCAAAGTGCCTTAGGACAAAGCAACTCCACCTTTCAAAACCTTCCATAAACATGTCAAAACCAATTCAAATTCAAACATCCCAAATCACCCATTCCATAAAGGGTAGTTGCTGCTACAGTATGAGATAATGCTCCAGCCATTGCGTGATTGTGATAATATTAGGGTTACGTTTCAAGATGTAATAATAATACAATGCAACTTATATATCCCGTTAGGGAAAAAACAAACAAACAAATAATATGGATTTGGAGTGTGATTGTGATCATCTGAATATATTTTATTTATTTAAGATATATAACTACTTATTATTAGCTTAATTAATTATCTATCATATTATGACATATTTAAAGGTTTACCCACATGAGGCTCAGATTCCTCAGTACAGATGGTTGGTCCTCATCTTGAGGAACAATTTCAATTTTAAATGAGGGATTGAGGGGGTAGACCCCACACTCCTTTGACTATTACTTTAGTGAGTATAAAACCCCTAACTTCTTTAAGGGGTATAAAACTCCTAATTTATGTTGCTAATATACTAAAGGCAAGCAAGAAGATGGAAAAGAAAAATCTAAGAGGGGGTGAGAGAGAGAGAGAGAGAGAAAAGAAGATGATGATGAAAACACAAGGCAAAAATTCAAAAGACTGGGACAATAAGAATGCCACGATAGAGATATAAGGAGACACAAGATAGACCTTCACAACCTTGAATATAACACTAAGACTTCCTCCAGTTATCAAGACTTCCTCTTGCTACAACAAAATAGCACAAACTATAGGTGTAAAAAGGAGTGTATCTGTGTGACAATAGACACCAAGTTTAATGCTCACACCTACTCACCCTCATTTCATGATATAGAGGATGATGCAAATCACTGCACTAGGGTTTGGTTCAGAGTGTCTTAGGACAAAGCAACTCCACATTTCAAAATCTTCCATAAACATGTCAAAACCAAATCAAATTGAAACCCCCCTCCCCTAAAATAACTCGACAAACTCAAGTGTTGAAGAAAAATTTCCAAGAAAAACTTCTAATATCCACACAAGTATAAGTGGAGAACATCAAAGAAGCAATGAGGAGCTTTTCCTACCATTTGGTAACAATCCTATCCTTATAGAGGTAGACCCTCCTACTACTTTGATGAAGTGATTGATAATTTGAGTGATGGTGAGGTGGATAAAGAAATTATTTGTGAATCCCCTCAAATGTTTGAAAATATAATTGCTTAATCCACCAATTCTAATAGTAGTGATTCAATTGTACTTGTTGATGGGTGTGCTTGTACTTCTTTATATGATGCTCTAACTATTGAAAATTCTTTTCTTCATAGTACTCAGGATGATTGTGATAAATTGAATGAAATATTTTCATGATCTTATGAGGAAGATTAAATATGTGTAGAATGTTAGCATGAAAAATGCCACTTTCTTGTTGAGTTTTGAAAGAAAGTATTTATTTAAGTGGTTGATTCTATCATTAATCATGATACATCCTCTTATACTGTTGATGATTGTAAGTATAAGCATTGTAAAAATGTTGAACCTTGCTTGGATGCCAATGTAGTTGATGTGAGTGAGAATGATTATAGCATAGAATGCCAAGTGTATTAAATTTCCATTGGACTAGTTATTTGCAACCTTTTTAGTAACAATGATTTAAAAATCGGACCGGACCGGTCGGTCCGGCCGTCGACCGGAATACTCTCCGGTTTGTTTCATATGATCCACCCGTTTTACGAGTTAAGCCGTTTTAACCCGCTTCAAGCCGGATGTCAGACCGGGAGCCGGTGTTAATCCGGAAACCGGAGTGAGTTTGCAAAAACTGAACGGCTGAGTCTCACGCAGTTGAAAAAAGAAAAACTAAATTTGAGTTGAGACTACAGCAAACCGTGGAGGAAGAAGAAGATCGGAGGAGAAAATGGAAGATGATATAGTAACATAGTAGGAGGGGAATAACAGAAGTACAGAACTGAGAACACCCAAATTCACCGACGTTTCAGGCAGCGACCAACGCGAAGGAGAAAAATGAAAGGCTGCTTCTTGATAGAGTTGGAGCGTTTAGATCTAAAAGAGGAATATGTTCATCTATTGGTCTAAAATCGTTGAGAGAGAGAAGAGATTGCTTCTAATAATCTTGATAGAGTTGGAGCATCTAGATCAAAAAAGAAGATCTGATGGTTTAAAATATTGAGAGAGAAAAGTTGCCTTGAGCACCGTACTGTAAAAGTAATAAATTCCCCTGCATTCAGCCATCTCACTTTAGTACTTTAACACATTCAACGAGGGCTTTTTTTTTCCTAATCTCACCTATACAGTCCAAAAGTGGAGAAGAAGTTTCTCATTTTACATTTTTTATATGCTTCTTTTAATTTAAATATAAGATATAGTTGACCTCTTTTTAAAGAGATTAAAGAAACTAAATAAGTTATTTAATTATATCATACATTATATATTATTATATTATATATCAGTTTATGAGTTAGAAAAAATAGTTTTGAGAAAAAACCATAAATATAAGTATTTTAAGGAAATTTAATTAATTTTCTTAATATATCTAAAAAAATTAACCCTATCTTATATTTAAAAACAGAGGTAGTAGTTTATATTTAAAATTTTATTCACAAATTTTTATGTAAACTGATTAATATAAAGTGTTAAGTATATTTAGTTACATTATTTTCAATAATTTTGTAAGTTGCGAGATATATTATAATCATGTAAGCTTGTTTTTTTTTTTTTTGCCAGTAGGTAAGCCTGTTAACTCCTAAAAACCGAAATATTCAAGTTTATTTTAAATTTTAAAGTTATTAAATGTTTTGATATTTTATTTATTTTACATAGATATTATATATGTACAAAATATTGTTTTTATATAATTATTATGTCACCGGTCCGACCGAACGGTCTGACCGGTCCGACCGGTCCGACCATGACCCGTTATCCTTTCCGGCTTACCATCCGGTCCGGCTTTTAAAACATTGGTTAGTAACAAAGATTCTAAAATTTTGATTGATGAAATTTGCATATTGATAAAATTTTACAACAAGTGTTATCTTGTGATTTGCCACACGCTTTAGAAAAGAAACTTGATTGCTTTGAAAATTTGGAACCCCCGAGTAGTGATGATTTGACAAATTCCCCTCTTTCTTCCAATCTTTCTCCCTCCGCGTCTTGTGATTGCAATGATAATGTGGTGTGCCCCAACACTAAGTTGGATTCTACACCTTCCACTTTGCAAACAGAAGAGGATTTTCAAAATTTAACTGATTTTCTAACTCCTACTGATAGAAGTGTCATTGATGTCCTTAGATGTGGGACCTATTTGGAGAGTTTGGAACTTAACATGTCTATAGTTCACTTAAAATATTTCCATATCTCCATTTTTTGATTTGGTACTGCTATTTGCTTGTCTTCTATATTAGGTCCTCTATGGTACCAACTTCCACCTTACATTCTTGGATCTCTTCCAATTGATCATAAGCAGGAGAAGGTGTCTCTAAGAATAAATGCATGATTCTCATCAAGGATGAGAATTTCTCCTACAAGAACCTCAAGATATTTTAACAAAGGTTGTCTCTTTCCTTAGTTATAGTCTTCCTAATTTCTATAATTTATTGGGCTTATTTGTTGATTGAGGAAGATAAGTATGGGGGAAGGACACAATCCATTAGAAAAAGGTAGATTTTTGTTTGTCCACCTCATTAGGATTTGTTCTCTTGCTTTTTCTTGCACTTGAGTTTTGCATTGAAGACAATGCATAGTTTAAGTTTGGGGAAGGGATTGATCTGGTATTGGTTGTCTTTGTGACCTTTGAGCTTCATTGAAAAATTGTGTTTTTCTAAAAGAAAATTAAAAATTTTTTACTGCTTTCAAACTAAATTAGGAGATTTTGTGTCAAAGTTTTGAATTACTGAGCCCCAATTAACCCATACTTGAATTTTTGTGACATCATGTTTTGAAAAGTATGAAAATGACTTTCACTAATCCAATTTAAAGTTATTCTTTTTCATGATTGAATGCAATGATTTGATTAATGATTACTCTCAACGTTAGCAATTTAAACAGTTTAATTAATTATTTGTGCCTAACTTAGTGTCTAATTGGCCAATGTCATTGAGTATGAGAGATTAAACCTTGTTGGAAGGTCTACTGAATACTCATTCTGTACAGAGAGAGAGATACACAAGCATATTATGATAAACAACAAAACAAAGAGATACACAAACATATCACCACCTCCATTAATGCCTTTTATCAGAATGGTGGCTTAAACTTTTTAGGCTTTCCCTATCTTGATTTTCTACTTTAAGCATAGAGCAATACTTGTTCCTCTTGTTACATCCCAACCCCTATTCTTGTCATCATACTAGTTCATAATTTAGTTGTGGTGGGGTTGAAATGAGAGTATCATTTTGAACATATCTAGCTTCTAAAAATAATAGTACCAATAATTCTAATGGTGTTAGGTTGGAAATAAGGGTTGTTCTCCTACTCCACAAACATAGTCAAAAGTCTTCTACAACACTGCATTACTTATGCCCTTACACACGCACTGGAAGAGTGAGGGCTAGAAGAAGAAGAAAAGCCATGTTCGAAAGTAGATTGGTGAGAATGCACAGTAAATAGCCTTAACTCAGTGATAAAGGGAGAATGTAGAAGTTGGTGGAGAGGGCTTTAGTCATGTCAAATTGGGCTCCATGTGGTTCAAAAACCTTATCTGATTTAGATGAAAGATGTAACTTCTTCATCTTCACTTTCCTTCTATTTCTCTTAATCTTGTAACCCCCTCACCATAATTACATCCAGATTACGAAATTTAAGTGAAGTAGAGACCAATAAAATGAAATCAACAGTTTATAATCCCTCAACACAGGATGGGGTATTTTTTTAAAAAAATCAATTCAAAATGTAATTAATCCTGGTCTCACATTCACGTGCGGATATAACTACTTGAGAATCAAATCACATAATAAATATCAGAGTGTGAAAACTAGAATCCCAGCAAACCTCAGGTTACTACATACATATAATGGGTTAAGGTTCCCAAAATGGGGATTACATGTCCAAAATATTCATTTCCATCTTATATACATTTAGTAATCCCAAAATCAAAACGAAGATAACCAACTACCACTAAAGTCACGGAGTAACCCTAACTACTCCTGGTTGTCCGCTTCCCTTTCGAGCCACTCCCCCTGTCTGAAAAGGTTAGTCATTTGGAAAGAGTGAGATTCTAAAGAATCCCAGTAGTAACAACTTGTTTATACCACACATAATCACATAGCATGTAAACGAATCATCTCATAACAACAGCAACATGAATCACACTCCACCCTCATCCCCTTTTACCACCGGGAAGGCACACCGTCCTAACCCGAACCGTTGTTAGCGACTCAGAGACTATTGGCGTGGCAGTGCATACGAATAGCCTTTCGGCTTTCACAATTGGTCCTCCAGCCTTCACAAATAGCCTTTTGGCCCACATAATCACATATAACACACCCTAACCTCATCCCCTTTTACCGCCAGAAAGGCACACAGCCCTTACCCAAACCGTTGTTAGCGACTCAGGGACTATTGATATAGCGGTGCTTCCACAATTTCACATATCTAGCAGCATACTAAACTATCACATCACAATGATATAGCGCACATACAATGTATCACATAAGGTATAAAGTAAGAGTCACTACATGTATCTTTCCTGACTAGCTCCGGTACCGTGGCCTTACGAGGGCGATAGATATCAAATCCTATACCAAATTAGGGACAACCGGTCAATCTCTTTTCCAAGTTCTTAATTTCATAATACTCTAAGTTGGATATCATTTAGGACTGCTTAGGTGGCTAATAGAGGCCTAAACATATGCCTAAAGGGTTGGAAGAAACTACCCCAAAGACCCCTTTTTCGAAGGCACAACACTGATTTCTGACAGCCTCACTCGAGTGAAGACGACCTCACTCGAGTGATGAGAGACTTGTGCTCGGGTGTAACCCCCTAACTTTAAACACGTAATTATAATTCGATAACAGGTAACTAAATCGGATTAGAGACCACCGAATAATTTAAACTCATTGTAACTACCTACCATACAGTAGGATTTTCACAAAAATCTTTCAAAACCTTTTTCCTATCCTGGTCTCAATTCCAATGTTCGAATATAATTACCTGTGCAATTAATATACATTCATTCATATCAGAGTGTATAACCGAATCCCCGGCAACTCCCGGGTTCTATACATATATAACCTGAGGGTTTATAAGTATCCACTAGGGGATTACACAACCAAAATCGAATATAATATTCATATCTCAGAATATACAATAATCCCAAGTTCAAAATGGATAACCAACATCTCCAAGATCAAATATACCCCTAAAGGTCCTAATTGCTCTGGGTTGGCCTCTTCTCTTTTGAGCCACACGCCCTGTCTGAAATATTAGTCTTAGGCAAGAATGAGATTCAAGAGAATCCCAGTAGTAACAAATCACTCGCATAATGCATAACACAAAGCATGTACATAAATCACAACAGCAACAGCAGCAGCAACTCAAAGATACATGGTTTTCACCACAACGACAGCACTCACGGCTGTATACACAATACGACAACTCTAGCTGTAATCATAATCACGACAGCTTACGCTGTAATCACCATCACGACAGCTTACGCTATATTCACAATAATGACAACTTACGCTGTAAACGACAGCTTAGGCTATAAACGACAACTATCACCAGCTGTAACCGTAACAGCATCAGAAATCATCATAAAATAGTGATACAACACACATACAGTGCATTACACATAGTATAAGAGAAAGAGTCACTACCTGATGCTTTCCCGACGTTTCTTGGCACTGCAGGCTCACGAGGATGGTAAATATCAAATCCTGTAAACCAAATTAGGGACAACCCATCAATCTCTTTCCCAAGTTCTTATTTCTATAATACTTTAAGTTGGTTATCATTTGGACTCTTCAGGTGACTATTTTAGGTCTAAACATATGCCTAAAGGGTTAGGAGAAACTACCCCGAAGACCCTCCTTCTAGGAAGAATTTTTGAATTTTGGGCTGGCTCACTCGAGTGAAAGGAGTCTCAATCGAGTAACACTCCCCAATTGCACTCGAGCACCAATGAGTGAAACACAGAAAGGTTTGCCCGAGAGCAATCCTTGATACATCTTACACTCTCACTAGAGCACAAGAAGCTGTACTCGAGCAATGACCTCAGGTGCACTCGAGCACCAGGAAGTGAGATCCAGCGAGTGACTACCCGAGAGGAACCATAAATTTCCAAGTCTTATACTGATTCCCCCACTCAAGCATGCCCATGTTCACTCAAGCAGAATCATATCTCACTCGCAAGTTAGGAAGTGTGCTCACGGTTTCTGCCTGAAGACCTTCCCAAAATACCTAGAATTTCACATCATGCTCGAGTGAGTTCCTCCCTCACTTGAGTGATGTCTATCAAATGCCAAATCATAGCAACTGATATGGTTTTCTAGAATTGACCAATTAAGCTCCAAGGGTTCCTAAACTTATACCCATACTCATTCTCATCCAAAACTTCACAACAAACCTATTAGTAACTCAAAACAACCAATCTTTCACTCACACAAACAATCTCAACTCTAACTCA
Source organism: Inga leiocalycina (assembly GCA_963242795.1). Classification (NCBI taxonomy): domain Eukaryota; kingdom Viridiplantae; phylum Streptophyta; class Magnoliopsida; order Fabales; family Fabaceae; genus Inga; species Inga leiocalycina. The sequence goes on from OY725327.1 coordinate 26,268,480, forward strand.
CAAAACCACTCAAAACCACAATTTGTCACCTTCTTCTTTTCAAATCCCATCCAAAACCATTAACACCCATACACTATTTGGCATCTATTCCACTACACTACATCACTTAATTCATATCTTCTAAAATCACAAGAAATCAGGGCTAAAATCCAGAATTTACAAAACTAAACCAATGGTCAAAACAATTATATCGAACTTTATCAAAAACTCACCTCTTAAGCTTGCTAAACTCAAAACTTTGATTCTTCCACTTCCAAATTCCCTCAAGTTTCCACAGACCACAAATCAAAAATTTGAAAACATTGAAATAAAGCTCTTGACCATTTGAACAAAATCAATGAAGGTAAGGTGAGCATCTAGAGTCAAATACTCACCTAGAATTTAAGCCCTTTATTTCTCTTTCTTGCTTCAACTGCACCGAAAATGGAGAGAATGGGGAGAGAGAAATAGGATATTGATGAAAAATCAGATTTTCCTCATTCCCATATACTTAGCCGACTTAAGAGGGAGAGAGGTTGAGTTTGAAAATGTTGACTTCATCTATGGTCCTCAAGATGCCACTTGTCAACATCTTGAGCTTCCTTCCATGGTTTCACATACTCTCCAACACACTTGATTCCACCTCTTGTTCTTTCAATCCTAGCCATTGATCTTGATTACTAAGGAGTTGTCTCTTCGATAACTAACCAGTCGGTCGGTAAATTTACCATTTTGCCCCTGATTACCTCAATACTCATTAAACCATTACTAAGCACCTTTACATCACATTGCACAACATGTACTTCAAAAGTGCTCAATTAATATTAATTACATCACTTTGAAGTTATTAATCCTTGATTACAATCCAGGATATTACACGGGTGAGGACAACTCTTACCCGCGAGTGCTTGACAGAGAGCAACCTTCACGGCCAGGAAGTGCTCACATCACTCGAGCATCAAGCTCTACACTCGGGTGAAGACCCCAAATATGCTAGAGTCCCTGAAAGTACAACACCACGAGTGACAACCCAAAAGCACAAACCACACCAAAGGCACCAGCTTACTCGAGCATGACACCCCAACACTCGGGTGAGACGACTATGCTTGCGAGTGTCAGAGCACACTCTTGGCATCAACCAGAGAGTGAAGACCCGATAGCAACCCTAACTCTGGATTCACACCATCACTCGAGCAAACCTAAGCTCACTCGAGCATGATCTTCCTTCAGTCGAGAACAAGGAAGAGCACTCGAGCCTCATTCAAAGAACCCAACCAAAACTCAAAACAGCGAAGGGAAAAATGCATATAGCACTCGAGCATGATCTTCCTCTGCTCGAGTATTGTACATCAAAGACCAAAAACGCAGAAAACAGTAGAAAATACCAAATGGTCAAATTCATACCCAATGGTTCTCAAACTCTACCAAAAGCTCATACACACTAAGCACTAACTAGGGAACACATTGGCCACTTCAAAAACACTCCCAAAACCAATTTGACCACAATCATACACTTAGGTCTCTATAACACAACAAATGTCCAATTTCCCCTTAACACATTTCCAACATTCCAAACTAAATCCAATACTCAAATATCTTCACAATAGATCATTTCCAACATCAAACACAATGAAACTCATATATCCAAAAATGGATATAACTAGGGCAAATTTTCCAGATTTTCACAAACTTATCCAAAAATCACAAACAATACTTCAAAATGCACTAAATGCCTACCTCTTTACTCTGCCAAATCCAGGATCTTGATTTTCCAACTTCCAATTTCGACCAACACACAAATCACCACTATTTCAAGATTCTGAAATTACCAAGTTGAAGCTCTCAATGAGATGCATATCTTTAGAGAAGAGATTTAGGGCATTAGAGATCAAACAAGGCATCAAAATCTCACCTTTTCTTCTTTCTTTTTCCCCTTGATCATCGGAACTATGGAGAAAGAGGAGAGAGAATATGAGGGATGAAATGATTGTGATGAGCAAGCCCTCCTTCCCCTCCCATACACACTTCCACCGAATAGGAGAGAGAGGAGAGAGGAAAAAGTGCTATTTTGTCCTCTTGTGCTACATCCAATGGCTCACCAAATGCCACTTGTCACCATCCTACTTATTCCTTCATGAGCTCATCCAATCACAAACCATAGGATTCTAACCCATAGTTAAAGAATCTCAACCCTTAATCTTAAATACCACACACATGTATACCAAAATCACATCACATTAATTCCAAAAGTGCTTAATTACACTAATTACAATAATTATCAGAGTCATTAGCCCTAATCACAAATCAGGATATTACAAATCTCAATTTACCTCATTCAGCTCAACTATCACTCCAAATCCCCCTCCTCTCTCTCTCTCTTTCTCTGAGCATGGCCTTATCTTCACTATGGGCAGATATATGAATATAAAGAGTTATTCAGCAGAGATGAAATTTGAATTAAATTGAAGAAGCGACGTAAACAGAGATGCAGGTCTCAGACTCATCTCTTTTTTTCCCTGGAAGGTTTATAACTTGTTTGCTTAATTGACTTTGATACTTTGCCTCTTTCTTATAAGGCTCCCTAATTTCTTTTTGCTGCCATTTCTCCTGCCATTTTTACTTTTCAAATTTTTAAAAACAAGAGTAGTTAATAACCAAACTAGGATAGTGAATAGCGAAACAAGACTAGTGATAGGAAATAGTCAACAATAGGGATCATGTTTACGACTTTGGTTTTGCTATTAACTACTCTGGTTTCTTAATAGACAATAATTCATTAACTATTTACATACAACACTTCATTAGCTATTCACCATACCCATTTAGCAAACTAATACTATAGAAAATAACTATTAAGCTTAAATGTAACATCCCAAATTTGTAATAAAATTACCAATTAATAATTAAAAAGTACTTGAAGGCCAAACTTCTGCTATAGGATCACAAGTGACCAAACAAAGGACATTTAAAGCCCCATGGGATGAAAAAAAAGGACCAAATAAGTGTTAAAAGAAGGCCTGAGTAATGTAATGACCCAAAATGTAATAAGGGCTCATGACTCCAAAAGTGGACGTAATGAACGTTAGACAAACACTTTCAAAGAATAAAGTGTAAATTATGACCCCAGTTAATAGTAGATAGTGCTCAAACCATGTATTTAAGCTCAATCATGGTGACTAAGCTTAAATTGAATTTAAAATAAAGGGGAGGGTGCATGGCATAAGAAATCGGGTCAAATAATGTGTTAAGTGGTAATTAAACTGAAATTGCCATAGTCAAGGGCAAAACAAAAAGAAAGAAAATTTATCGACTAATTATTCAACTTCCAAAGAGGAAATTGGCTATCAATTAAAAGAGTAAGAGGTGTGACTCAATGGCTAATGAAATTGGTGGGAATAATCCTATAGTTACATACTTTATGAGAATACATAAGATGTTGACACATGGCACATTGGCACCCTTGGATGAAGTTAAATTGTCAAAGGTCAAATGTTCAAATTTTCCTTCCCTCTCTCCTCTTTATTTTCGGTTAAGGGCATGAAAGAGCTGAAGTAAATCATTTTCATCACAATTTTCTCTCTCTTCTCAAGCTTTCAAGGTTGGCCATGAAAGAAGGAGGAAAGAGAAAGAAAGCAAGGGGAAAGGTGAGCTTTTGACCTAGTAAATGACCTCGAATACTCAAAACCTATTCTCTAATCTTATTCCTCTTGATGCAAGCTTCATTCCTATGGTTTTATATTTTCAAGAGGAGTTTTTTTGTGAATTCAAGAAAAGAGAGTGGTTGGAGAACCAAAGAACAAGCTAGTGGAAGAGGAAGAGGTGAGCAAAAGTCATCTCTTCATATATATATATATATTGTCATGTTTGGTTGAGTATTGTGATTTCTGGAATTTGCCCTAATTTTTGTGTAATAAGGGTATTAGAGAGGTCATAGTGTTTTGATGATTGTGTTGATGTCTTGTGGTGTTCATTGGATAAATGAACTTGATTGAAGTCTTAAATGTGAAGTTTGGTGATTTTGAGGTTTTGGGTTGAATTGGTGTTCAAAACAGAAAATGTTAAAGGGGTGAGAATTTGGTTGTTTTGATGTTTCTATTGAATTCTATGAGAAAAATTGTGTGGGGAGTGGTCCCTGTTGTGAATTCTGGACCTTTAGAAATATTGGTTGAAAATTAGAAATTCTGGAAATTCTGTTTTGTGAAAATGTTGTGCAATGGTGCTTGTTTGCATGGTGTTTTGAAATAGAAAATGATGTCAAAAAGTTGTGAAACATTTTAGTTTTGTAGTAGACATTGCAAGCTTTAAAATGATATAAACTTTGTGTCATTTCGATATGTGTATGAAAAGTTATGGTCGTCGGAATTCAACCAAGAATCAGGCCAGTTCTTAGCCGTAGTCAAATAGTTTTTGTCTAGTTCTTGGCCGCGGCCAAAAAGGTCTTGACCATGGTCTAAAACTCTCTGACCTGTTCTTGGCCACTGCCCAACAGTCTCTGACCATCTCTTGGCTGCTGCTAGAGAGTGGCTTGGCCCTTGTCTTCAGCACTTTGATGTTTTGAAAAGTGATTTCTAGTTTAGTGCTCCCTAACCTGTTGGGCTATTGTTTCAACTTCTCATAGCTACTTGAATGACCCAAATGATAATCAACCCTAAGTGTTTTTTGGTTGCTTGAAAAGTGAGAATAGTGAATAATTCATCGTCCTTGATTATGATTTATTGAACTTGATATTCGCCCTAAGCATGAGAAAATGATGCCCGAGCATGAACAAAAAAATAAGGTAGTGACTCTTTCTCTTATATCATGTATAATGCTTATATGTTTGTGCTTACCATTGAATTGTGACGAATATGAAAGCTACTAGTATTGTGAATACAGTGAAAGCTATTGTGATGATAGTTATGTATCAAAGTGGCAGCTGAATACAGTGAAAGTTGTTATGACGAAAGTCACGTATCATTGTGATTACAGCGAAGGCTGTCATTTTGTGACACAAGTCACTCATCAATGTGGTAGCAGAATACAGCGAAAGCTGTCGTTATTGTAAATAAAGCAAAAGCTGTTATGAAGGTCACGTGGTGGAACGAATGCATATAAAACTGTGAAAGCCGTTTATATGATAAAAGTCATGCATCATGTGATTGATGCTGTGGATGTTGTTGTATTGCTATTTATGATAATTGCTTACATGCTTTGTTTATTATGTATCATATAGGGCCAAACTTTACTACTGAGACTCCTATGAATCTCACTCTTTCCACTACTAACCTACAGCTAGGGTAAACAGATCAAAAGAGAAGCAGGTATACAAGGACGGCTAGAGTTCTTGGCTTGGAGATTAGTTTTATATGGGTTATCACTTGTTGGGATGAGTGTATATGTAAGTGTAAACCGATGTAGTAGAATTGTGTAATTGTCTATAATCCTCGATATGAGAAACCAAGAATAGGCATTCATGCCCTATAGACTCTTATAGTTAATTATTGAAACCCGAGTATTCGTCGGGAATTTTGTTAAGCACTCTGATATTTACGAATGGAGTCAAACTGTATAGGCCAAATAATTGAAAAAGTGGAAGTGAGACCGTATTTAACATCTTGTGAAAATTTTTGAAAAACCCACTTTATCACAGGTCTGAATCCTATCTTGAAGTCGAGATTTCTAATGAGTTTTGAACTATAGTTCCTGGCAAGGCTAGGTTTTGCTAGGATAGTTGCAATAGTTCCTTATCTTAGTGATGGTAGTTAACCCATGATTGTTGTTGTATACACCTAAATGTTCTTGTTATTAGTTAGTATGTGAGTTTTAAAGAGCATGTGTATACACTTAGTGAGATATTGATGTTGTGAATCATTTGTGTTAGAGTGAAAAGAGCATAATGATTCAACCAAAGATTAGGCATGTAAAACCTGAGGTGGAAGAGATAAACCACAACCCACCTGGTCCCATACAGCAAATAATGTGTGTATTGATGGAGCAGCAAAATATGATCCATGAAATGAGAGATAAGCTCTAAGAGGTGAAAGCAAAATAAATGAGGATAGAGTTCAATTGACACCGGAAGAGACAAATCCTGAAGAAATGGCAGAAGGGTCAATTCGACCTCAGGAGTCAGAACCACACACTGAGATGTATCAAGAATCGCAGAGGTGCCAGCCTGAAATGGAAGAGATCTACAGTTCTTGGTCTCCAAGTTTTGTAAACATGTGCCTCCGATGTTCATGGGAAGATTTGATCCCCACATTGCTAAAGATTGGCTAGTTTGATTTGGGAAGATCTTCGAAGTATTAGAATGCCTGACTAAGGTAAAGGTGAAACTAGCCATCTACAAGTTAGAGGGAGATGCTGATAGGTGGTGGCAGAATATTGCCATGACGTTGTAGACCCAAAATATGCCTTTGACCTGGGAGCTGTTCTGGGAGAAATTCAATGACAAGTAGTTTCCCAAGTTAGTGAGACTCAAGAAGGAGTCAGAGTTCCTGCCGATAAAGCAAGGTGGTGAATTTGATTATTACCTATCTCGATTCATCCAACTAGCCGTTACTCCTCATACCTACAACGTATAGATGATAAGGAGTGTAGCTTTGATATATTGAGCCAAGGATTGAGGGGTGAAATGAGGAAATGGTTGGCCTCCAGACAGTTTACTGAGTTCAATAAGCTGTAGAGGAGTGCTGAATTACAGAGAACAACCTGAGGGATCTGTACCTAGTTAAGGGTAGCAGCAGTCACAGTGGGCTCGATTAAAGGTAATACTTCTCAAACGCGGAAGGGCTTGGAATCTCATTTAAGGGTGACAATAAGAAACCCTACCGACCTGATGATCATGAGTACTAGAGACCTCCAACAATATGGTTGTCATTGTGGCGGGGCATATAGTGGCAGAACATGTTTGGATGCAAGTCATTCCTTCATTGCTAATGACTGTGTAAAGTGCCTGGGATTAGGGATGGAAATAGGTCAGGCCTATAACAGGGGCCTATGACCTAGCCTACATAAAGTCTAGGCTCAGGCTCAGGCCTATTGCCAAGCCTAGATAAATAGGCCAGGCCTATTTTCATAAAGCCTAGCCTACAAGTCTACAGGCCTGGCCTATTTAACTTTTTTTATTTATATTATAATATAAGAATATATAATGTCATCTAAATAATCATATAAATTATTTATAAATTTACCAACTTATCTTTAACTCTAATTTTCACATTTCATCATTATTATTATCAACCCTTACTTTTACATCAATCATTAACCCCACCTCTCTTCTCTCCGATCGCTTGATATGGCAATGCTAACTCACTCCCTCTCCCTTGATTTACATCGTCCACTAAAACATAATAATTTATGAGTTTATTTTTGTGCCAAATGAAATATTATAATCTTAGTAGGACGAGTTTGTCCCAATTTATGTGGGAACAGTAAAAGAGATAAAATCTACATATTACTTGTTATTCTGGGTCAATTTTAAACAATATATCTCATTAGTCAGTAGACATTAGTTTTTCTTATTCCTATTTGCTCGAACAATTGTTGTCACTAGATATTCTTTTCTTTTCCTTACTAAACCTTTATATTACAACAAAAATGGATGCTAAGCTTTTAAGACATAATGTAATATTTTAAATAAGTGTGAAGGCATTATATAAGAATTTAGATATATAGGCTTTAAGACCTATATTTTAAGTAGGCTTTTAAATAGACTTCAGGCCTTGTCAGACCTTTTAAAGGCCCAGGCTCAAGCTTAAAGAGAAGCCTACATACAGGCTTAGGCCCAGGCTTAGGCTTTAAAATTCTATTGCAGGCCTAGGCTTATATAGGTAAAGCAAGGCCTAGCCTAGCCTAGCCTATTTCCACCCCTACCTGGGATTACGTGTGCAGCAACTACCCTAGCAGTCTTGCTTGAATTGTGTGATAACCATTGAAGGGCATGAGTCAATGGTTGATTTGTTTAAATTGGTTGCCTCTCTATCAATTAGAAGTCATACTGTGTTTTGATTGGTTGATGGTGAGCAAGGAACTTGTGATATTCGTGGATGTTATGAATCGTACCTTCCAACAATACCTAGATCAATTTATAGTGTTTATCGATGACATCCTGATAAAAATAATAAAGAGCACGAGTATCATCTGAGAATAGTTCTTGATAGAACAATGAGAAGCTATGGAATATGGTCTCATTGAGATAGAAAATTGAATATACGAGTGGCTTTCGAATTCCCTATATAACATGGGTAGAGTACCCTAATAAGAGCATTAGAGTTTGTGAATTTTCCTGGAGTTGGATTGATAGTGGAAGCCCATATGAAATGGCCCAGAATAATTTGAGTTAAAATGAGCAAAGAGCGGGCACAGAGGAACATAGATTGTGGGTACCATCAAGTATAGTGGGAGGTTGCTATGGGACTCCTATTAAATCAACCTGTCATTATTAAAGCACATATGAGGAGATTGACCTCAGAGTGCGCAACTAAAGCATACTGAATGTGATGTGTTTGAGAATTATACTGAGCAGAGGCTTGAGATAGTAAGAATAATATGCTAGTTTTGGCTCCTATAAGTAAAACTTTTGGGCCATGTCATCTCCCGAGAAGGGTTCTCAGTGGATCCCAGAATAATGGAAGTAGTATTGGATTGGCAAAGGCCAGAAACTATTGTTGAGATGCGTAGTTTTTGGGTCATACTAGTTATTACTAGAGGATTCATTCAAAATTTCTCCCGAATTGCCTTATCGATGACCAAGCTCATGCGAAAGGATCAACCATTTGAGTAGGATGAATGATGTGAGAAGTGCTCACAGAGTTGAAGGTGAAGTTACTAATGGTACCAGTGTTGAATATACCCGATCCCAGCTTGACTTTATTGTGTATTGTGATACGAGCTATGATGTGTATTGTGATATAAATAAGCAGGGGTTGGGGTGTGCCCTACCCAGCTTGGCTTATGTTATGTATTGTAATGTGAATAAGCTGGGATTGGGGTGTGGCCGTATGCAGCAGAGCAGAGGTATTGTAACATGATTGGGGGTTCTCACTGGATGTTGTGAGGGCACTTACCCCGGCATGGCTGACATGGCTAGCCACCAGGCTGGTTGTCTGGTGTTGACCCTAGGCCAAGAGGTAATATGTAAAATTAGAATATGCAGTAAGTCTGCGGTTCCTGGAGTGGTTCCTTGAGGGGCTAACTAGATTAAGCAGGGTAGTAGCCTACACCTCCTGATAGTTGAAGTCTCATGAAATGAACTATCCCACTTATGATCTGGAGCTTGAGGCGATTGTGTTTGTATTAGTGTTTTTGTTAAAGATATGATGATATTGCCTATATAGGGTAACGGTAGAACTGTATTGCTACCACGAGGGTCTCAAGTATTGTATGATTAGAAAGAACCAAATGTTAGACAGTGCTGGTAGATGGAGCTACTGAAAGATTACAACTTGAAGATCAAGTATCATCTAAGTAAAGTTGATGTCATCGCGGATGTGCTTAGTTGGAAGGCGGTGCAGGTTACAGTAATGATGATAGAAGAGTTTCAGGATTTAGACCTCTCAAATTAAATCGTATGTGTTAATAGTGTTTCCCAAGGGGAAAGTGACTTAATGTCTAAGATTTAAGGGGCTCAAAGTCAAGATGAACAAGTACATCCAGGTAAAGTTGATGTCGTCGCGGATGTGCTTAGTCGGAAGTCGGTACTGGTGATATTGGGCTATTAGCACTCGTTCATGAGAGTATCTCTGGTCATGGGAACCAGTAGAATGATCAAGAGAATTAAGCTAAGCCCATGATACCTTAGTCCATTTGAGATTCTTGCAAGAATCGGACCTATAGCATACCGGATAATCCTACCCCCAAACATTAGTAGGTTCTATGATGAGTTTATGTCCCAAGTGTAACCCCCCTTCCGTAATTATATCCGAGTTACACAATTTAAGTGAAATAAAGACCAATAACAATCAAATAACATTTACTAACCCATCTACCAAACGGGGTTTTCATAAATACATTTCAAAATCTTCATAACCTGGTCTCACGTTCACATTCCGAATACAATTACTACACGAAGATAAATTACATTTAAATATATCAGAGTATGCAATGTAACTCCCGACCAATCCCTGGTTCCCTACATTTATCAAAGCCTTATAAGGCACATTCACCTATAGACAATCACCTAAATAGGGGATTACTCAAAATATCTCATATACATAGTCAAGTCCTCATCAACATATACACAACTATATCCAAGTACAAATATCCCAACTATAATGATAACCAACTACCAAAACCACAACCTGAAGAAGTCCTCGTCGCCCTTGACTACTTGCTCCATCCTCGATCCACTACCCTATCTGAAAGGTTAGTAAGGGAAGGTGAGATTCAAGAGAATCTCACTAGAAAACAATACCAATATGCATGTACGATAAATTTTTAATGCATGACATGCTTGCATCACATAACTCATGCTCACACAATGACAAATTTGTAAGCTTAATGCTTTAAACAGTATACTAATGGCATTAGCATAAATTGAAACATAGCTCCAAATTACACATAATCATGTAAAGCAAAGACATACACCAATACACTAACACAAATATCAAATACATGCAGGAGATATATGTTCCCTATACTAGTTCTTCCACATAAGCTCCAGATTCGTCTGCTCATGATCAGGGCGAATACCAAACCCTATAACCAAAACAAGGACATAGGGTTAATCCCTTTTCCAATTCCTTAACTTTCAAACACTTAAGTTGGTTATCATTCACGACCTTTAAGTGGCTACTCAAAGCCTAAATACAAGCCTAAAGGGTTGGGAGAAACTTGACCAAAGACTATCTTTTGAACCCTTGAAACCCCATTTTTGGCTTCATCACTTAAGTGATAGATGGCGCACTCGAGTATGGACGACCCATACCCAAGTGAGGACGGCTTACTCATGCAAGTGCTTGACCAAAAGCACAACCAAAGACAGAAAATACCCACAATACTTGAGCATCCAACATAGTACTCGAGTGATGGCCTCACACTTACCCGAGTTCCACTGAGTGAGGCTCAAGAAGTGACCACCCGAGAGCCACAGCAAACCCAGAGCCAGAAGTGCACTCAAGCACTAGCTCTGGCACTCGAGTGATGCCATAACACTTGTGAGTACTAACTCACACTCTTGACAAATCAACAGCGAGTGATAACCCAAGAAGCGACTCTTAGTACAGAAGCACATTATCACTCGAGTGAGACCACCTTCACTCAAGTGATAACCCACATCACTCGCAGGTAAGGAAGTGCACTCTTGCTTCTTCCATGAACAAGTGCAACTAAAACTGAAAGGGAAAGGGAAAACATCACACTGCACTCGAGTGAGGCTCTATCAAAACCCAGAACGCAGCAGATACCAGAATTCTCCCAAACTTAACCAATATGTTTCCAATGGTCCTCAACTTCTAACACAAGACTATTCCCACACAATTTTACACAAGGAACACATTGGAAACCTCAAAATACCCAAAATCACACCACAAAGACATTTTCCCCTTTTTGGTCACACTCTTCACACATATTACCCAATTCAACCACTTTTACTTCCAATTGTCTAAACCAATCTTAATGACCTTAAATCACAATATGACACCATTTTAACCACAATACTCCTTCAAATCATTCATTTCACAATTATACAAAAATCAGGGCAAATACCATAATTCATAAAACTTAACCGAGTATCACAAAACTTAGATCAAAAGGGTACAAATACTCACATCTTCCTCTTTCCCAAACTAGATCCTTGATTCCACAACCTTCAAGTTTCCTCAAGCTCTCAAAACAGCTTCTTTCATAAATCTGAAACTATAGCAATGATGCTCTCATTACTATAAACAACTTTATAGAAGATAATTTAAGCAAAAGAGGACATTAACCAAGCTAAATCTCACCGTTTCCATTTCTCTTTCCTCCCAAGCTTCAACGAAAATGGAGGAAGAAGAGAGAGAAAGGGATGAAGGAGGACCAGATTTTTGGCTCTCCCACACACACATAAACCGACTTGAGGGAGAGAGAAGAGAGAGAAAAGCTTTTTGAAACATTGACCAATTCTATGGTCCATATTGTGACACTTGTCACCATCTCAACACACCTCCTATGAGCTCACATACACACATGCACATGGGATTCCACCCCTTTGATCTCTACATAAATCAATCATAATCATTGATCTTCAAGTTACCAATGAGTTTCCTCTTCGGCAATCGATCAATTGGCTGGCAACTTTACCGTTTTGCCCCTGATTATGGTAATTCCTCCTAAATCACCACTAAACACATTCTTTTCATTCCAATACACCATACATACTCCCTCCCCATTATTTTTGTCCAATTTAGATGTTAATCCATAATTAAACTCAAATACAGGGTTTTGGCGCTGCTCAAAACACAAACTACTACAATCCACATCATATTCTCCAAAAGCGTTTATTTATCACTAATCACATCCACTTTTGGAGTCATTATCCATTAATCCACATTTGGGATCTTTCTAAACCGGGGCTTAACAATCCACTTATTTCAGGCTTATTCTCTAGCCTCAAGTCTCAAAATTCGGGGTATTACACCAAGTCGTGTAACAAATTTCAGGGACAAAATTTATTATACGGGGGGGGAATTGTAATGACTCAAAATGTGAATAAGGGCTCATGACTCCAAAAGTGGACGTAATGAACGTTAGACAAACACTTTCAGAGAATAAAGTGTAAATTATGACCCCAGTTAACAGTAGAAAGTGCTCAAACCCTATATTAAGCTCAATCATGGTGACTAATCTTAAATTGAATTTAAAATGAAGGGGAGGGTGCATGGCATAAGAAATCAAGTCAAATAATGTGTTAAGTGGTAATCAAACTGAAATTGCCATAGTCAGGGGCAAAACAAGAAGAAAGAAAATTTATCGGCCAATTAGTCAACTATCGAAGAGGAAATTGGCTATCAACTAAAAGAGTAAGAGGTGTGACTAAATGGATAATGAAATTGGTGAGAATAATCCTATAGTTACATGCTTTATGAGAATACATGAGATGTTGACACATGGTACCATTGGCACCCTTGGATGAAGTCAAATTGTCAAAGGTCAAATGTTCAACTTTTCCTTCCCTCTCTCCTCTTTATTTTCGGTCAAGGGCATGAAGGAGCTGAAGTAAATCATTTTCATCACACTTTTCTCTCTCTTCTCAAGCTCTCAAGGTTGGCTGTGGAAGGAGGAGGAAAGAGAAAGAAGGAAAGGGGAAAGGTGCGCTTTAGACCTAGTAGATGACCTCGAATGCTCAAAACCTTTTCTCTAATCTTATTCCTCTTGATGCAAGCTTCATTCCTATGGTTTTATATTTTCAAGAGGAGGTTTTTTGTGAATTCAAGAAAAGAGAGTAGTTGGAGAACCAAAGAACAAGCTAGTGGAAGAGGAAGAGGTGAGCAAAAGCCATATTTTCATACACACACACACACACACATATTATCATGTTTGGTTGAGTATTGTGATTTCTAGAATTTTCCCTAATTTTTGTGTAATAAGGGTATTAGAGAGGTCATAGTGTTTTGATGATTATGTTGATGTCTTGTGGTGTTCATTAGATAAATGAACTTGATTGAAGTCTTAAATGTGAAGTTTGGTGATTTTGAGGTTTTAGGTTGAATTGGTGTTCAAAAAAGAAAATGTTAAAGGGGTGAGAATTTGGTTGTTTTTATGTTTCCATTGGATTCTATGCGAAAAATTGTGTGGGGAGTAGTCCCTGTTGTGAATTCTGGACCTTTGAAAACATTGGTTGAAAACTGGAAATTTTGGAAATTCTGTTTTGTGAAAATGTTGTGCAATAGTGCTTGTTTGCATGGTGTTTTGAAATAGAAAATGATGTCAAAAAGTTGTGAAACTTTTCAGTTTTGTTGTAGATATTGCAAGCTTTAAAATGATATAAATTTTATGTCATTTCGATGTGTGTACAAAAAGTTATGGTCGTTAGAATTCAGCCAAGAATCATACCAGTTCTTGGCCGCAGTCAGGCATCTTGGCCGCAGCCAAAGAGTTTCTATCCAGTTCTTGGCCACAGCCAAAAGGGTCTTGACCACGGTCTAAAACTCTCTGACTTGTTCTTGGCCGTAGCCAAAGTGTTATTGGTCGAGACCCAAAAGTCTCCGACCATCTCTTGGTCACAGCTAGAGAGTGTCTTAGCCCCTGTTTTCAGCACTTTGAAGTTTTGAAAAGTAATTTCTGGTCTAGTGCTCTGCAACCCATTGGGCTATTGTTTGAGCTTCTCATAGCCACTTGAAGGACCCAAATGATAACCAACCCTAAGTGTTTTTAGTTGCTTGAAAAGTGGGTATAGTGAATAACTCATCGTCCTTGATTATGATTTATAGGACTTGATATCCGCCCTGAGTGTGAGAAATTGATGCCCGAGCATGAATGGAAAGAACAAGGTAGTGACTCTTTCTCTTATTATGTATAATGCTTGTATGTTGTGTTTATCATTGCATTGTGACGAATATGAAAGCTGCTGGTATTGTGAGTACAGTGAAAGTTGTTGTGACGATAGTCACATATCAATATGGTAGCTAAATACAGTGAAAGCTGCTGTGATGAAGGTCACGCATCATTGTGATTACAGTGAAGGTTGTCATTTTGCGATGCAAGTCACGCATCAATGTGGTAGCTGAATACAGTGAAAGCTGTCATTATTGTGAATATAGCGAAAGTTGTCGTGAAGGCCACGTGGTGGAACGAATGTGTATACTGTAATATCCCAAAATACATCCAAAGGGTTAAATGTAATAGACAGTGAAATAAAAGGGTTTAATAGCACCCTAATTAGTTTTGCCATGATCAAGAGTTAAACTTGATCTTGAGGATAGATTTAGGAAACAAATTGAAGGGTGAAGATTTGCTCTTACAAAGTAGAAGTAATGATGAAAATAATTAAAGTAATTTCCTTATCTTTTCCTCTTATTTGGACACAAGGTACATGCAAGACCAAGTCAACACACTATCTTCCGTTTTTCTACAAGAAGACCGTCCCCTCCTAGCTCTATTTTCATGCAAGATTAAAATAACATATATGTATCCCTTTGCTCCAATATTTTGTCCAAGCTTTAAGAAAGGAAAGGAAGAGAATTTAATTGATATATTCTTACACTTAAAGACAAAAAAAGTGACTAGGATTTAATCAATATACTTCCTTGACCTCATGCATATGTTGGACGTTCAAATCATAAGGGGGAGAGAGAGAGAAGTTAATCAAAGGATATCCTCACCTTTTTGCCTAAGCACAAGTTGGTTAAGCATTTCAAGAAAGAAGAAAGAAGGAAATAAAACCCTTTCCTGAAGATGGGACTTTTAATAACTTTTAGATTATGTGTTGGTCTCTAATTCAACATAATGACGTTTTTCAAACTATAATTTCGGCTATTTTCAAACTATAATGCCTAAGCACAAGTCGGTCAAGCATTTCAAGAAAGAAGAAAGAAGGAAAGAAAACCCTTTCTTGAAGATGGGACTTTTAATAACTTTTAAATTATGTGTTGGTCTCTAATTCAACATAATGACGTTTTTCAAACTATAATTTCGGCTATTAAGGTAGGGGGTTACATATACAACTGTGAAAGTTGTTGTTATTGTGAATACAGCCGTGAGAGCTATCATTTATGTGACAAAAGTCATGCATCATGTGATTGCTGCTATGGATGCTATTGTGTTGCTACTTTGTGATAATTACTTGCATGCTTTGTTTATTATGTATCATATAAGGCCAATGTTACTACTAAGATTCTTTTGAATCTTACTCTTTCCACTACTAACCTACAACTAGGGCAAACGGATCAAAGGAAAAGCAAGTATACAAGGACGGCAAGAGTTCGTGGCTTAGATATTAGTTTTATGTGGGTTATCACTTGTTAGGATGATTGTATATGTAAGTGTAGACCGATGTAGTAGAATTGTGTAATTGTCTGTAATCCCCGGTATGGGACACTGAGAATAGGCATTCATGCCCTATAGACCCTTATAGTTAATGACTGAAACCCAAGTATTCGTTGGGAATTTTGTTAAGCACTCTGATATTTACGAATGGAGCCGAATTGTACACGCCAAATAGATTCAAAAAGTGAAAGTGAGACCGTATTTAACATATTGTGAAAAGTTTTGAAAAACTCACTTTATCATAAGTCCAAATTCTGTCTTGAAGTTGGGACTTTTAATGAGTTTGAATTCACTGTTGGTCTCCTATTTATTTTATGATCATTTTCAAACTTTATTAATGGCTATCAAGGAAGGGGGTTACAAGTAATGACCTATATTTTTGGGTGGATTAGTGTAAATGATATAAGAGATTGAAGTGTATAGTGCTTTTTCTTATATCCATCAGAAAGCCGCTTGTGGAGGGATTATTAAGGATGCACAAGGAAAGGTTATAAAGGGCTTTCATTTTCATTTAGAAAATGGTGAATTTTTAACAGCAGAATTATGGGGCTGTCTTGTGGGTTTGAAAAGGGCTTGGGACAGTGGTCATCTGAACGTCAGACTAAGTAGTGATTCTCAAGAGGCTTTAAGCCTAATTCAAAGGGACATTCTTGACTTTCATGAAGATAGATAGGTTATTATGGAAATCTAAAATATGTTGAGTCGTAACTAGTGATTAAACCTGTTGTGTGAGTTTATCAAAATACTAGGACACTTAATATGCAATATAGTAGTGCAACCTAGGTCGACTCTTGAGGAGCTAGAAATTCTTAAATCTCAATTGTAAAAGCACTTAAACAAGTTAATAGAACAAAAAAGCTTTGTGGAGATTATTGCCATTAGCTAGCAGTAAATCTATTTCTACTGTTTTGATAATTTTCTTATTTTATATTAGTATGTCAAAACAATCACAGGTGATGAGTAAATCTTCCTGAGATTAATACCTAACTTTCATTGCATTATCGAAGGCTATAGAATTTCTGCCTAATTGTAGCTTAAACGAGACCACCAATTATACTCACTACCAAGTACAAGAAAATATTGCATCTAGAACTCCTAAAATGAATATTGAACAGCATTCATCATGAATTAATCAATCTGATCACACAATCTAGTTCTAACGAACCAAAGAATGCTATTGAACCTACTATGAGTCAGAGAGCATTAGACACCTAGGTACAATACAAATCATACTTCACAGTGAATATAACCTAAATCTAACCGAGAAATACAATCTCAATGTTCCAAACAGATACACAAGAATCGTAAATCTATGAAAAGAAAGAATCTAACAAAAACTCCCTATTATGCTTAATGCTCCAACATCGGTTGTTAATCTCAAGAAGAATGGAAGCCTAGCTGCTCATGGGTTTGGAATCAGCTTCAACGAGCTGAATCTGTAACTCTGCCATGCCCAAACGTCAAGAACACACTTAAAAGAAATAGAGATGACGAGATTCGAAAGTAAGAGGCAGAGTGTACGAAGCTAGTCTCCCAGTGACGAAGAGTCTAAAGCCTTTACTCTTTTTAAAATAAATCCTCTCCCGTCCCTAGCTCTTCTCCTGTGTGTGTCCAAGAAGTGTCTCTTTAGCTTGGGAATCCAAAGTGAAGTCAACATGTAGATCATACTCCACGTGTCCATGATCAAAGGCATTAAGAAATTTAGCGCATGATAGCTGGGTCCAATTCCTTTCTTTAATTAATGTGTTCTGCTTTTTCCTTGTGGTTCTCACGCCAACACATGTATTCAAATTGATTTCCTCTTAGCTCCCTTCTCACATCTAATCCCTTTTATTGTTTTTTTTTCAATGATTTAAGATTGTCCATTTCTCTACTTTGCCCCTGCATATATCAAAAATTCCAAGCAGCATCATATGTTCCCGAATTATCACATAATGTATATTTTTAGCCCATAAAAAATATTTTAATAACAATAAAATCTAATAGAAAATGTAGTAATAAAATAGGTTTATTAGCTGGAAGGTGAACTTGCAGTATACAGAAATAGAGAGAAAAACAATAGTTGACTTCCTAACTAAAAGGGCTCTTCATAATTGCCTGGGGTTGACCTTACTTAGTCTATATATGGTGCGAATAGCGCATAGTAGTTTTTAGTTTTCAATGCATCCAAAAAAAAGAATCACCACTACTCTCTCCCTCACTGCCTCACTGGTCTTGTTAAACATAGGCCATATATTGAAAAAAATACTTAATGCTCATTAAAGCTAGCAAATAGCTTATAGAAAGGGTTACTAACACCCTCAAGGAGGTGCCCTATAATAGGAACTAGAGGGATTATAAATAATATTCTCTCTCATAGGGTCAGTAATTAACTAATTACATGTTTGTCCCATCTTTTTTTCTCATTTATTATCTCTCATCCATTATAGAATTATTGCTTTTAATTAATTTTAATTAACATTTTTTTAAATTTTAATCAACATTCTGATCTATGATGATTTAGCTAGTTGTTAATTACTATAGGATTGAAGGGAGTAATATTATCTCACTCTGAACAAAAAGCGATACAGATTGTGAAATACACACATATACGAATGGCATTTATTATTGATTTAATCATATCATGTATTATCATATTACTCTAAACTCATTTTATTCCTAATACAAACTAAACTTCAAGTTTGTAAGAGGAAACCATTCTCTTTTATCTGGAATTATTTTCATATTCAATATGTATTATTCAACTTTAAAAATATACACAATAAACAATGAAAATGAAAAAAAAAATTGCTTAATTGAATAACTCCAACAAAGACTTACGTGATGTTTATTCCCTAGACCAATCTGTATATTATAGGTATTGTACATTTTTTCAGGGTTTATCCTCTTAAAGTTTAGAGTGCAAAAAATTTTCGTATTTTCCAACAAGTGCATTACAGGATTCGAATTTGTACCCTCCTCCTTATAAAAATAAGGCTGCTTGTCATATCAACCAATATCTTATTGGAAATTATGTGTTTATTTTTTTCTAGGCACATATATCTTTCTATTAAAGGTAATCTTCTCGTTGATGAATTATATTATGTGCGCAAACGAATGTGATGATCTGAAAAGAATTGGGTCCGGTACAAAAGAAGGCCCAGGAATGCTTTTTGTTTTTTATTTGGTTTTTTATTTGAAAGGCCTAGGAAGGCTACAGTACATTACACAACATTTCACAGTATACATCATGTATTTATTTATTTTGCCAATCAGTATACATCATATATATATATAAATATATGTATGTATGTATGTATGTATTTGTGTGTGTGTATTATTTATTATTTTTTTCAATATGCATAAATTATATTTCTCAATTTAATTACCTTAAAGTAATTTTAATTTTTATTCAACTACAATTTAGGAAGGATATTATAAAAAATAAAATTTAAATTAAATTATAATTAAATAAGAATGTATTTATATTTCAATCTAGTTAAATAAAAATGTGTTCACACATAAAAAATTGTATATAATTTTTATTTTATTGTCTAATTTGCTAATCAAAATATGACAAATATATTTGCTTAAAAAAAGACTTGTATATAACAATATAACAAGAAATGACAAACACAAGCCTATTTTAGTGAACATATTCAGTAATATCTAGTAACTAGTCTGTTCCCAGATGAGACTAGAGCAGATGCCAGATGGAGATGACTATTACCAGAGACAAAAAACGTAGAGATGACTATGAAGGGAACAAGAGAAAGAAGAGCAGATGCAAGATGCAGAAGGAGATAACTATTACCAAGATGGAGCACTCTTATCAGACCGGCGGTTGTGAATATTAGGGTCTTAGATTACGAAGGAAGTACGGCATCTAACATTTTTTTTTTCAAAATTCATCTGAGAAATGCAAAAAGAGCACACATATGCCAACCTAGCTAGTATAGTATAGGTAGGAAAGAAAAAGAATTTCAAACACCCAACCAAGGTACTTAAACCCAGACCGGTCACTGAACAGGTTGGGGTACTGGATCAAGGATCAGTGGGTCAGATCGAATTCAAATTGAAGCTAACCTGGGATCAAACCAGCGAAAAATTGAAAATTTTATATTTATTAATCTAAAATTATAAAGAAAATATTTTAAAAAATCAGTTTTTTTTTTAAAAAAAAAAAAATTCCAGACCGGACTGGTCTATCGACCGGTTAGCCGGTTTCCAGTACGAGTTCTGTTACCTGGCACCCAACTATGTTATGTGTTTCAATATATTTATTTATTCATTTATATTAGTACTCTCCATTCTCCTCACAATCAATGATATGAAGGGGCGATGCATTGGTTCATCCTCACTGACAATACAAACAAACAATGCCTAAGAACAAAACAAGCTCCACTCTTCAAATACTGCCATAAACATATCAATTCCATTATTCAAATTCAAACACACCCCCACCCCCCCCCCCCCCCCCCACCCCCCAAAAAAACAAAAAAAAATCACCCTTTCTAATTCTAAATGCTCTTAATTTGGGAATGCACACCTAACATCATAAGATTCTTTTGGGTGCAAAAGTGTGCATGAAGCAAAGAAATTTAAGACATATTAATATTTGTTATTAAATATTAAAAAACTACCTTTATGACTACAACTTTTTGAGAATTGCCTAGAGGTACTCTTACTAAATGAGGTGAGGATCGGATTGGACATTTTGGAGTTTTGACGAGAAAAAATTGATGCAATTTTATATATTTTAGTTTTTTTCCACTTTTTTTAAATATTGAAATATGTTAATATATTAAAATATAATGAAATTTGAGCTTACATAAGCCTTACTATTATGATTTTACTAGTATAGAACGCGCGGGAATAGAAAACATGATAAATATTATGGGTAGTCATATATGTAATATTTAAGGCAACCACATTAAGCCAATTAAATGTGAGTTTCAGATCAAGTATGCGTACTAAAAAAATCTTAGTAAACAATAAGATTACAAAATACCTCATTTTAAATAACATAGTAGCCTTTAGGCTTTGTTTGGTTCAACAAAGATTAAGTTAAGTGAGGTTTACTTAAGTTAGGTTAGAAGAGGTTATAATGTTGTTTGGTTCAACGAAGGTTAGGTTAGGTGAGGTTTATTTAAGTTAAGTTAAGTTAGAGGAGGTTAAAATGCCCTTCTACATATTTTCCTTCTTCTTTTATAATGTATTTATTAATAATTATTATTTATAAAATAATTATTCGTGTAAGCATATAAATAATTATTTATAAAATTATTATTATTTGGAAAGTTCGTTGAATCAGGAGGTCAAGTTAGGGCAGTGTTGGAATTTTAAAAAATTGTCATGGGCAATTTAGTCACAATTGAAAACAAATATTCTCTCACCTAGGAAAAACCCCAATTTTGAAGGTTTCAGAACCTAGGTTAGGTTACCACTAGAAGACAAAAAAACATCCAACACCTAACCTAACCTCCTTCCAACCAAACACCACTTTTTTACCCCTAACCTACCCCAACCTACCCCAACCTACAACCAAACAAAACCAACCCCACCCCAACCTAACCTAACCTCCAACCAAACAAAACCTTATTTTTTGAGTGTCCTTGATTGTTGTTCCACAAGAAAAAGCAAGCTACAAGTATCTTTTGTCATGCCTTTATTTGTCATAATCATTGTCCAATGCAATTTTTTATTTGGAAAAAAGTTTGTGCTTCTGCTTATAATTTCATTCCCAGCTGCTTATAATCTCTGGTATTTTTTTTCTAAATCAACAAGCACCATAAATTGTTGGCATCCAACGCCTTCTATTTAATCCAAAAGCTGTTTACATAATCATCCCCAATGATATCTATGAGGATATTAGTTTCTTTCTCTGTTACTTCTTTATTATGTAAGGTATAAGATGTAAGTTATTTTCAAAGATTTAGAGATGTTTTTATTTGTCCTCAACATTTTGGAACCATGTACTCAAAAAGAATATTGCTACATATGAGGATTATTTGGTACTTCTTTACTATGAGGATGGATGCTTCTAGTTTCAAAGGTTTGATTGAATGGTGGCACAAACACTACTGCTAAATAGTCAGATATACATTTTTTTAAAAAAAAAATAATGATATCAACTTGAAACCAAAACCGTGAATAAATTGGTAACAAATGATTATGACTTTCGATATCAATTCCTTAGATAAGTTTTTTTGTATAAATATTAATGGAGAACTTATGAATACTATTACAATTTTCTAACTTTAGACATACTAAGACATTTACTTGGGAAACAAAGATTTGCATTTGGCTACCATGAATGCCTATTACAATTTTCTAACTTTAGACTTTTCTCTCCTCGCATCAAAAAATCACTCTCTCTCATCATTCAAAATGGCCGTGACTTGCTTGGAGATTGAAGAAAGGGTGAGAGGGTTAGAATGGTCACAAAGTGAGTTCCATGGAATTGGAACCCAGTTCTCATTGGAAGGGGCAAGGAAGTGGCATTTCTCAAATTTGACAAACTTGGCACTTCCATGGAACTCGCTTGCATGATGTTCAACAAGCCAAAATCCCACTTCCACCCTCAATTCCAATTCCATCTCAATTCAATGTAACGAAAGGGGGGGCATTAGTGTTCCTTGCAATTGAATACTTCCCGGTCAACATTCCTGATAAAAGTCACACAGTAACCTTTATACACCTAAAAGAAACCAAGATGCTAATCGAGTTGTTGGTCAAGTGTTGTCTTATTCATACAGTATGAAACCGACAACTTTACAATTGTTCCCAAACACAAACGCTGCTCACTACTTTCTAATAAAACCACCCAAACTAGCATCAACTTTTCACAACTTCAAACAACAGAATTTTCTATAAAACTCATGTGCACGAGCCGCACCAACATCAGTCAAAAAGCCTGCAGTTTTCAGGACATATGGATGATAGTGACTGTAGAAATTCATGCTTATCAAGGTCCTCTGAAACATGACCAACCGGCAGAATGACAGCTCCCCTTAAAAAACGAAGACCTTTAGGTGTGATGAAACACAAGGAGGAACGTCAGGAGTTGTTTCCATCGGCGGAACATCGTCAGCATCAATACCATCCATAACAAACTAGCCAGACACAAAATTTATAAAACTGAGATAAGAAAAGGATCTATACAACACAAAACAAATTTAATCTTCAAACCTCATCACTAGAGTTTCAAGTTTGGGGAAGCTTTGGAGACAGCTTACAACAGTGGGCCACTCTTTACAATTTAACCAAATTTCCAGGTGGATTAAATTGTTCAATGTTGGGATATCATCTCTAAGGAACCGATCATCCTGCATGCAGAAAGACCAAGTCAAACCAAAAGAATTTGGATACAAAATCTGGTCAGGAAAAGAAACAATAAAAAAATACTCTTCATAGATCATTCATACCTGAATTAAGCATAAAAATGTAACATTAGAAAACATTTCTTTCGGTAACAGAGGTGCTGTTGTACCATATTCAACACATGCAGTAACCGTTGGCCAAAAAAAAACACACATGCAGTAACCAAATGATCAAGCCTTCCAACGTCAAGCATCGGCTTTAGATCCTCATAAGGCAAATCCAAGGACGCTAGTCGCAATTCTTCAAGGCAAACACAATTAGAAAGAAGACTTGCAATAAATCGAGATTCTGAAAATTCAACTTCCTCTAAATCCAAGGCTCTAGGCAAAGGCAAATTAATGGTAGAAAGATTACTCAAGATCACCCCGTTCAACTTTATGACCTTTGTATTGCAGATCAAAATGCTAGTAGGCAATCTAATTCTATGATGATATGGAAAAAATATATCCAGACACTCAAGTTAGCTCCTGATTAGTGCTTAACAGAGGGCGCCTGAAAACACAAAAAGTTAAAAACGAACGTTATGACAGATTTCAGATCAACTAAGATGAAGGCCTCGTCTACAAATTGGAAGAAGAACTCAAGAGCATGAAAGCCAATCAAGCTGTCAAAGTGAAGCGTGGGAGCTAAGAGCCAAAGTGATCTCCACATCCTGGACAAGAGGCTTGTGACAACATCTTTAGTGTTGAGAGATTCAGAAGAGAGAATGCGTGGAAGTAAGGAGTCAGGTAACTCACTAATTGTATCCCTCATTATTACTTCGCCTCTTCTTTGCTTTTGACACTAACTTTCCCCATTACTACATGTAACTGAGGTTAAAATGAAGGCTGTAGTTGAAGCTGACAACACACAACGACAATTTTACACTTGAACACCCAAATAAACTTGAAAGTTTAATACTGCATAAATAGTAATCAACGCATCAAAAGGATGACACACACAGACTTGCCATACAAAAAGAATTAAATGAAGTGGGTTAGTGACAGTTTGAACATTTTTATTTAAAGATTTAAATAATCACAGTTCTTAGAAATATCAGAGAAAACAGAAATTTGCAAAAAAGAGAGAAATAGAGAGCACTGTACGCATCAGTTCACCCAAAACATTATGAGAAAGAAATCATTGAAAAAACATTGAAGCAACAAGGATAGTACATTGAAATGATAACAAAGGTTACAGATTTTTTTGGATGAAGTCGGCTGCGATAGGGCGAAAATTTTAAAATAAACAAAATATGACTTCAAAAGTTCAACTCGTAAGAATTTTCTCCTAATGACGAAATAAATTTACAAAGCCTCAAGACAAGACTTAAAAATGAAGAACCAATTCAGCTTTCCAGAGAGCAAGTATTTAGTTTCAAAAATGCATATAAAGGCACTAAGGCAGAAAATCAAAATACATATATCAATAGTAATAAGGATCCAGCAATGTTACATGTAAGCATAACAATAATAAGGAAATAATTACAATGGGATCTCTGTACTGTACACCCAAAAAGAGAATCAAACAAAATTAGGTGGAAACATCCAAGTTTTGAAAGAGACACTCTTCAAAAGTAAGTCCCATTCTCATTTTTCTAAACGGTCACTAGCTTTAAATTCCTTTTTCTCCTTGAAAGTAGGAAAAGAGGAAGAAGTGATTTTCTGAATTTTTTTTTTTTTTTTTTTTTTACAAAAAAGCCCAAAATATCAGAAAGATTTTTATGATTTTTCTATGCATTTTGTTTTTCATTTTTTATTATATTGAGATAAGAGTTATAATCAGTCTTTCAACCCAACATTGTATAGGATATTCTCCAAAAATATTTTCAATTACACTGTTTTGCATTTGTTAAGATGGATGTGAGTGTTGGGCTTTAAAGGGATTACATGAGCATAAAATGAGGGTGGCCGAAACGAAGATGTTAAGATGAATATGTGGTCATACAAGAAAATACAAGATTCGTAATAATCATATAAGTGAACAAGTTGGAATGGCCTCTATTGAAGGAAAAATGGTAGAAAATCGTTTAAGGTGGTTTGAACATGTTCAACAAAGGCTGTTGAATGCACCAGTAAGGAGGGTGGATCAAGCTGTATGGAATCCTGTAAAACGAGGTCGTAAAAGGCCGAAGCATACGCTTAATAAAGTCATAGAGAGAGACCTTTTGATTAATAATATATCAAAAAATTTGATTTTCGACAGAGCACAATGGCGTCGTGCGATCCATGTAACCGACCCCACCTAATGGGATAAAGGCTTTGTTGTTGTTGTTGTTGTTTTGCATTTGTTAAATAGAGTTTTCTGTTTTCCCCGCTTAACGGATCTAAGAAGCTTTCTTTTAATAAGTAATACACGAGATCAAGACGCTTCCTTCCTTTTAGCTTGTCACAATCTTCCCGGTTGATTTGGATCCTTCAAGTAGCAGAGAAGATCGAAGTATAGCTCATAATCCAAGTAGCTGCACGCAAATATATCTAATGAGTTCAACCAAGTTCAGACAACAAAAAGAGTGTTTATGGTATTTCAGGATTGAAAGAGCATAATAATGAGTTCACCAGCAGCAAAAAGGAATATTCTAGAATAAGCAGCAAGAACAATGCAAAGCATTCATATAAAATATTCTAGGATTGAAATGAAGCTGATGATTTAACAACTAAATTAATCAAATACTGAAAAGGAAGATAACCAAACACTATTTATAACTTAGAAATCAGCATAAAATTGCAAGGTAACATCGTTGGAATAAAACTTCTAAAGGCTTACGCTACTTTCTAACTCGGAAATGAACACCAATAGCCATAGAAATCCTGACTGAGAGAGAAACTCAAATGGTAAGCCTTCTTTCTTTGGATGGGGAAGAGTGTCTCCACTAATCCTTCTTCTCTCCACTTAATTTCTCCATCATTAGATTGGCTTTTAATGCTTGATATTTATTCTGTAAAAATATTATTATTATCATTTAATATTTACTATAACAATAGTATTTTAATATAATATTCTCTGGTCCTATTTAAAAGGTAGGGAGAAGAAAAAATTTGGTACAATTTTTCCTTCATTTATTATTGTATTGACTTTGTTTTCATGGAGTAGAATGAATATTAAATAGGTGTAAAGTTAGAAAGATGTTGAATTTTATGGAAGAATCAATGAAGTTTAAAGTTTTAATTGGTCTCTGTGAAACATGTTGGAAGTGTCTTATAAATAGAACCAGAGGAGTATAGAATCTCAACCATAACATGTTGTCTCGCTGATTTGTCTACATTTGTACCACTGGCGAAGAAATTTTCTGAGAGAATCAGTGCACTGAATACTTTGAGAGACACCTAAAAAAGTAGGGATTTAGGTTTCCCCTGTTATGTATGAGATTCCCTCATCAGCTAAAAGACACCAAAGGATGATACGATTTCCTCTTTGCCATAAGTTAAAGTATAGGTGCTTAAATGCAAATGCAGTAAAG
The DNA here is from genome assembly GCA_963242795.1 of Inga leiocalycina. Classification (NCBI taxonomy): domain Eukaryota; kingdom Viridiplantae; phylum Streptophyta; class Magnoliopsida; order Fabales; family Fabaceae; genus Inga; species Inga leiocalycina. Next base: position 26,295,202 of record OY725327.1, read on the forward strand.
TAGGAAGCAAATGTATAATTTAGATGTAAGTTTCTCAAATCAATAGTATATTACAGCCATAGAGCTTACTAAAATATATTCTGTTCTTGTTTTTGAAAATTGCAGTATTTAGCTTTGAAAAGCTATGGTACCACTCTAAGATCAGAGCAAGTGAAGATTTGTGTATAATCAACACTAGAATCTGACACATTAATGATTAATGACACTACAAGTAGTTAGATGACATCAGATATATGATTATAGAATGATATCAGATATATAACTTTTCATGTATATCTAGTTCTTTGTATCAAACCTCTACTTATAGATCTCCAGCCCTTCCAAAAGTTACAACATCATAAGTAGGAGAATTAATCTACATTATGGTACAAAATGGAACCATTAGAGGTTATAGTAATAATAAATACAAACCTTTTAATTTGGGGATCATATAGTGCCATAATGTCATTCAATATATGAGATGGAAGATCAAAAGCCCCATTCTTGGATATGTTATTGACATCCACATATAATTATAATATTTATAACAAGAATTGTTTTGTTCTGCAAATATATACCGCCTTCAACTTCACCATCAATTTTTTTAAGTCCATGTTTCAAAAGTTTCTCTCTCAAACATCATCAATCCCTTCCTTATGTTCATAGCAAAAGAAAAAAAGCTTCCATGCAAGGTAGGAGTTAACAACCAAAGACAAACTACCTACCAGCTGAATGATTGCAGACAACTAACCTCACGCAAGAGTACATCAGATTATATTGCTACATTTATAAATTATGAACTTAATAGTTAAAAGCTGAGTACTCATCACATTGGAGATGCCAGCGTAAAATAGTGTATAAAATACATAATGCGCATCTTACTGTAAATTTTTAGTCAATGTCATAATTTTGCATGCGTCAAAGAATAAATATAAGACTGACCTTTTCTTAAAGCATTGGAGTGATGTCAACATATCATACATGTGGTCTATTAGATGACTTTTTTAGTCAATGTCATAACTTTTCCTATCTGCGTTAACTAAACTAATTAAAAACATATTCAAATATAATAAAAACATTAAATATCTATTTGCAAAAGGAAAAAGTAAATATAAAGAAAAGAAATAGAAATGTCTGCATGCATCTGTTGAGGACAACTTTAGCAGCCGTACATGCATATCTCAATCGTGACTTCTTTTTTGTCTCTAATTAAAGATAATTCTTTGTTGGGTTCCAAAAAGTAGCAACCGAGTTCTTTATACTGTCCAAAATAAAAATTAACAAAATATAATATGTTTATATTTAAAGTTCCATGTAGTGCAATGGAAAATATCTTTATTCAATAAAATAAATCCTGTGTACCGATAGCGATAGGCAAGTTCTTATCCGTCACCATATATATATAGATAGAATTGTACTACATCGGCAGATGCCAATCAATTACTTATATAAAACCATCATCATTTATATTTTGGAATAATTTGAGAATTTTATGGAAACCCAAAACTAAAACTTCTAGACTCACTGCTTGCTATTGAACAAGGAAGAAAGTTTTTTTAAAAAAAAAAACAAAACATGGGAGAAAGAGTTGAGATCATAATTCACAATTCACGTGGAATTACTAAATATAACTTATCTTAGGCAAAACTTGGGTACAACTAACACATGCATCAGGGCCATGTATATGTTGAAATCTTCAGCAGAGAAGGGGTCTATTTATTTTGGATCCCCATTGAAAACGCAAAGAACAATCACAAAATTGTGGGACACAAGCAAACTGAAAAACACAACAAGAAGCAGAAAGAAATAACAAGAAAGAAACAAACCAGATGGAGATGCAAACAAGAAGCAGATGCCAAGGCCGAGGACGTGAATGAGAATCTGAACAAGAATCAGAAATGATGTTTGACACCGAGAGAAAGAGAACACCAAGAATAGAGAACAAGAACACGCCTCTGAATGCTAAAGACAAGAACGGAGAATGCTGAGTCGCCAAGCTCCTCTAGACCTGCCAGTGCTGGCAGATTTGCACATGGTCTTTTCTACAGCTGTTTTGTCCCACATGAACAGTTCTGATTCATATCTGTCAATTCAAATTCAGAGAACAAGATAAGCTACTTCAATACTTTGTGACCATCTTCCATGTCAGAAAGCATCAATTTGAAGACAAATTTCATCTTAGCTTCAGTGGTAGAGGATGAGCTTCACTCTTCTCTGCAATGGTGAATAAGAATGAGATTTGCGAATAAACAATGGTGATCCTTTGAGTGTGAGTCTCTAGGGACACAAGTATGCACAATGGAGAGGGCTTCCATTTGAAAAAATCGTGATCCCATTCCAACACTGGATAGAGGAATCCTCATTCCCAGGGCTTGTAGGAATTGACTTCCTTCCCATTCCATTCATGCAAACCAAACATATTTTTTTGGCTCCTCATTTTCATTCTCATCCTCACATCCAGTTCCATTGTACTAAACATGACATTAGTTATGATCCTGGTACTTCTCTTCTTTATTCTCTCTCCTTTCTTGTTCCCAAAATTTCATTTCTGATCCTAAAAACTCGGCCATCCTACAAATCTCCTCAGAATTAGGGTGAGACTTATCCCCAGAGGAGAACCCAAACAAATTCAAGGAATCAATACTATTATTACCAACATCTACCCAACTAAACCCTATTTCCTTCCTCACTCCCCTCTCTCTCATCCCTCTCCTCATTTCTGCCACTTTCTCCCACTTCCCTTTCTCAGCATACAAGTTCGACATCAATACATATGAGCCTGAACAAGTGGGCTCCATTTCTATCAAACGATCCACCACCTTTTCTGCCATCTCAATGTTCCCATGTAACCTACAAGATCCAAGCAAACTTTGTAATACAGTCAATCCAGGTCCTCCTGGAATCTGATTCATCAACTCTTCTGCCTCCCTTAGTTTCCCTGCACGGCCCATCATGTCCACCATTACAGAATAGTGCTCAGGATTTGGTTCAATGTGATGATCTTTAATCATAGAGTCGAAGACTTTTAGGCCAATATCAACCATGCCGTTTCTACAACATGCTGTTAGGACAGAAAGGAAAGTGATAGAGTCAGGATTGATTTTTTTCATTTCCATTCTCTTGAACAAACTCATCACTGACTCATAGTCTCCATGTCGAGAATATGCAGATATTATTGCAGTCCAAGCAAATTGGGTTCTTTCAGGTGTCTCATCAAAAACTCTCAGGGACTCGATTATGCTTCCCCGCTTGGCATACATGTCAAGAAGAGCCCCTGAAACAATTGGGTCAGCACTTAAACCAAGTTTGATCAAAGTAGAATGGCAACGTTGGCCATGTCTTAAGGATATATCTTCAGCAGCACCAATTGCATTTAGGACACTACCAAAAGTGTATTGGTTGGGAGTGATTTCCTTTGATGCTGACAAAAATGTAAGAAAAGATTCTTTAAACTTGTCATTTTGAGCATAACCAGAAATCAAAGCATTCCATGATATTACTTCCCTTGTTCTAAGCTCCTCAAAAATCTTCTCCGATTCTTGAATGGATTCAAACTTGGCATACATGGTAATAAGGCTATTGCAAACAGTTGACTTAGATAAAAAGTTGGCTTTTATGCAGAACCCATGAACCATTAGACCTTCATTTAGAAGATTCTGAGTTGTGATCGCATGGATTAATCCTATGAATGTAATCTCATTTGGATACACATTATCAACTCTCATTTCATTAAAGTGAGACATTGCATCCTCATCTATTGATATGATGGTAGTCCAAGAGACTACATTTCGACTACTCATGAACTGAAAGACCAGTTTTGCATCATTGTTGACCTCACACTTTGAATAGGTAGAAATCAAAACATTACCTACCGAAAGGTGTCTGTCATATCTCATTTTAATGGTCAAACCATGAACCTGTCTCCCTAGTTCTAAACTTCTTTCATGACCACAAGCTGAAATTACACCGGTTAATGAGACGTGGTCAGGCAGTGTACCTTCTCTCATCATATTGATGAAGATCAAAACAGCTTCCAACCTATTATCTCCCTCTTGAGCGTATCCTGAGACCATTGCACTCCATGAAACCAAATCTCGTTTGGGCATTTCATCAAACACCCTCCTGGCATCAGCTAGTCGACCCCACCTAGAGTACAAGGTTATGAGTGCATTCCCAATAAATATCTCACTATCCAATCCATGTTTTAGTATAGGAGAATGCAACTGCAATCCAACCCAAAATTCATTGCCATCTGTACAATAGGACAGAACTGTAGTATATGTTACCGGGTCAAAAACAATCCCATTATAATTCATAGCACAAGCAAAACTAAATGCATCATCACTCTTCTCAAATCCTGAAAGAACAGTGTTCCAAGAGACAATGTCAGGATGACTCAAATTCTCAAAAATCCGCAAAGCAACCCCAAAATGTCCAGATTTGCAGTACAAGTTCATAAGTGAATTTGAAACTGTGAGATACGAAACAAACCCACTAGATATGGCGAGTCCATGGATTTGGGACCCAAGTTTGAATTGCCCTTGACAAGCCTTGAGAGACAGAGCAAATGTGACTTCGTCAATGTTCTGGACAAAACCCAACTGAGATTGATTCCTTAATATGGCTAAAGCTTGAAAAGGAAGGTTCTTGTGCAAGCAATTCACCATAGAGCGGTTAACTGAGGAAACCGTTGGCTGAGGAACTCGGTCAGACAGGTGGAGTTCATGGAAGAGAGATTTGAATGTTACGGAGAAATATAAGCGTTGTACTGATATTCCATTAAGGGTTTTTAAACCCAGATGGCTGTAAACCATTAGCAAGTGATTCTCACTACAATTAGTTCAGACTATATAAGAGTCATTCTCAGTCTCGCTCCAATGCATCACCAGAACCAACATTGAGAGAAAAGAAAATTAGGAGAGCTATTTGTGTGAAGCTTATTGGAGGGTCATGACCGAAATGTCATTTGAAGAAAGACACTGATTTCAAACATGAAAGAAAATTGCTATACCTCGAGAAATATCCCAAGAAATCGAGTAATGAGTTTTTCAACTTCTCATCATTGCAAACGTAAATATCACGGAAACAGTAAAAACTGCGACCTTGAAAAACCCTGCAGCCAAACACACCATAGCCAGAAAAAGACCAAGAAAAAGCAGGGTTATTTGACCCGGTCTGGCCCAAAAACCGGCGAATCGATCGGTAAATCGGTCTGGTCCGGGTTACTATTTTAAAACAATATTTTTTAAAAATTTTTTTTTTAGAATTTCATACTATAAATTTAAAATTTTCAATTTTTCACTGGTTTGACCCGGTTTGACCCCAATCTAACTCACTGACCTTTAACCCTACTACCAACGGTTCAATAATCGATCCGGATTTTAATACCTTGAGAAAGAGTCGCAGAAAACAGGGCAAAAATAATCCCGCTTTTCTCCAAACGGTAAGGACCAACAAAACAAGACTCTCAAGCCAAATACTCCAACCAGCTCACGGAAACCAACAAGAACCCCCAAGAGAATACTTCAAGCAGGTGAAAGAAATCAACGAAGAGTTGTGCGAAAAAGCGAAACGCGTTCGAAAACTTGTCAATAGTAAGATATCAAAAACACACACACAGAATTTTCATCATCAAACTTGAATCAAACACAAAAGCTTCCGATTTCGATCCTCTAAAACATACGGGTGCTATATCGAGGAAAGAAACGAACAATGAGAAGCAAAATGATGACAAACGAATGGAAGTGGAAATGGGATTTCGCTAACCTCACGTTGAAAATTGTTTCTTTAGTGATTCTTGATGCTTCAATTTCTTCCGTTCTTGCACAGACCTGCTTTTTTTTATTTTATACCTATGCTCAGCTTTGTTCTCCTACTTCCTTTTATATACATAAGATTTGTTGTCCTATTTCTTCTTTTCGTTGCCTTTCTGCTTTCAAGGAACAAATTCAAAAGGCATCCTCAGATAAGAAACAGCCTTAGCAAGGAAGTACAATGCTATCAAGGCATCCTCTAAGCTCTGTCTCGTTCTGCGCTGCTAATTCAAGAAATCTCAACAGAAAATGGTGCCAAGTTCCTCAGTTCAAGAGAAGAAAATGGTGACAGGTCCTGATTCTGTTACTCTGGTTCAAGGGAGAAGAAGTCTGAACAGTGATGTCTGCCTTCTCTCCCCCCTGCTGCAGATTAACAAAACCGATGCTCCACCACGGTGAACAAAGCGGCGATGTAAGGAAGAAGATGAACAGAGGCTGTGCTCTCTCTCTCAATCGTTCTCTTTCTCTGCCCCCGGTGAAGAAGTATCTTCGACCATGTCTCCTCTTGTTCAAGAGAAAGAAACAGTAAACAGTGGTCAAGCCCACCTCCTCCAGTCGGTGTTCCCACCTTATCGGAGAAGAAGAGCAATGGTGGCGTTTAAATCTCTCTGGTTCGATTAAGAAGAAGGAATTTCCACCGTGAAAAATGCCTCCCTCTGGTTCCACACCACCAAGACGAAGAAGATGGTGAAGAATGGACCAAAACAGCCGCCGCTCACTCTGTCTGAAAACGCTCTCTCTAGCCCGAAGAAGGACACGATCAACAGTGAATCCTGGGGCTGTTATAACCTTCAATGAACACTAGCCGCGCTCCCTTCCGTTCAAGGACCTGGCTTTTCTCCGCAGGCCCGTCTGCTGCTGCTCCTTAAACATACAGCGTTTTGACGTAGTTTTGAGAGAAGGAGGTTGAATTTTTTTTTTTCCCGTGTGGGGATGGTATCTAATATTTTAAAATATTTTTTTTAGATATATCTTATATTTTAAAATATTTTTTAAGTAGCATGTAATATCCTAAAATAATATTTAATATCTTTAATTCCTTAAAATATTTTTTTAGTTATATCTAGTTTATTAGCAAACTGATTGTAATTTTACCCTAAATGTATTTTTTTAGCTTCAAAAATTATTTTAAAATATTTTTTGTGCTTTTAACCTTTTAAAATATTTTTTCAATTGTATCGAGTGTCTTAGGAAGCTAACTATAATTTTACTGTTTAACCTTTTAACGTATTTTTCTTAATAGTAACGAGCACCCAAAACTTAGGATACTATTTTATTGATTTATACCCACTCTAAAATATTTTTCTAGTAACACCTAATATTTTAAAGTAGTTTTTGGAGCTGAAAAAATACATTAAAGATAAAATTGCAATCAGTTTGCTAACACACTTAATACAACTGAAAAAATATTTTAAGGAGTTAAAACACTAAAAAAAATTTTCGATATTGCATGTTATTTAAAAAATATTTTTAAGACACAAAATACATCCATAAAAATATTTTAAAATACTAGATACCACTTTTGTAGACAAAAAAAAAATCAACATTCTCCTTCTCTCAAAACTCCACCAAAATGGTGCAGTTTTAAGAAAAGGAGTAGCAGCGGAGGAAACCCAGGTTAAGCTCAGACCTAGCTTTTCTCCGCTGCCAGGTTCATCCACCGCTGCTCCTTTTCTTAAAACTACACTATTTTGGTGTAGTTTTGAGGGAAGAAAGAGGTTGAATATTTTTTTTTTCAAGAAAGTGGTATTTAATATTTTGAAATATTTTTTTTGGATGTATCTTGTACTTTAAAATATTTTTTAAGTAGCATGCAATATCTTAAAATAATTTTTAGTGTTTTCAGTTCCTTAAAATATTTTTTCAATTATACCCAGTGTGTTAGCAGGCTGACTGTAATTTTACCCTAAATGTATTTTTTTAGCTTCAAAAATTACTTTAAAATATTTTTGGTGCTTTTAACATTTTAAAATATTTTTTCAGTTGTATTGAGTATCTTAGGAAACTAACTATAATTTTACTCTTAATGTATTTTTCTTAGTAGTAACGAGCACCCAAAAATTAGAATACTGGTTTATTGATTTCCACTCACTCTAAAATATTTTTCTAGTATGGAGTTAAAACACTAAAAATTATTTTTGATATTGTATGTTATTTAAAAAATATTTTAAAACACAAGATACATATATAAAAATATTTTAAAATATTAGGTACCACTTTTTTAGACAAAAAAAAAAAATTCAACCTCCTCCTTATCTCAAAACTACACCAAAACGGTGCAGTTTTAATAAAAGGAGCAGCAGCGGACGGACCACTGACAGCGGAGGGAACCCAAGCTAAGTTCTCGATGAAGAAAAAGCTCTCATTAGATCCGTCCAATTGCTCCCGAATCCCGTATCACCTGGTCCTTGATCTCCTTTTGTTCCCAAAACGGTGACGCATCTCATCTAAATGGGAAAGAAAAGGATGTAAAAAATAACAAAAATAAAATACTAATAATAAATACTATCCTTGATCTCCTCTTTTTATTTTTCTTTTTTATTATTAAAAAACTAAAAATTTCCACTTATTATTTGTTTTGAGTCTTTCACACTTATTTGATTTAGAATTAAATACTATTGACTCCATACAAGAGAATACAACCTAGGTTGTGTTACTACGCCGCATTATCTAGTTATTAATTTGAGCGCTAACCACAAGCGTGATCAATCCCCAAATAATTTTTTTTTTTAAAAGGAAAACTATTTTTAAGATGGAAATCAAACAAGCCCTACATGTCTACCAAAACACTTGGGAGTTCCTAGTTTTGGAAAGCCACTAAAAGAAATTATTTTTATTCTAAAAAGAGATTATCCTACTCTTGTTTCCCACTTTAGATCAATATCCTTTTGTAGTGTTGCTTAAAAATGTATGATATATCTTTAATAAAATTTCATGGGCTACGGATTACTTAGTCCAAAAAGTTTAGGAAACTAGTTATTGATTTTGATGCTCGCCATCTTATTCATTGGATTAGTTTATCACCACTCATGAAAGTATTTCAAATTTAGTATCCAGTGAAGGGAAAATTTCTTTAAAACAATGTTAAAAGATAAAAAGGTGTTCCAAATATTCATAATATTAAAGAGGTATTAGGGCCTGATTTGTCTTTTTGAAAATTAAAAGGAAATGACAGAATTGTCCCTCAGAGTTTAATCTTCACTTTAACAAAATTAATTGTAAAAACCTTATCCAAACTTGTGAAATCTTTATCAGAACTTATGAAATCTTTATAAGATCTTGTGACTTTTGATTTGCAACTTATGAAACTCTTTAAGGAAGTTGTGAAATTCTTTTGAGAACTTGTGCAAATCTTGCCCAAACTTGTGAAACCTTTATCAAATCTTGTGAATTAAAATTTGTAACTTGTGAAATTCTTTTAAGAACTTGGGAAAACCTTACATGAACTTGTGAAACTTTTATTAGAACTTGTAAAAATTTTATTAAATATTGTGAATCAAAATCTGCAACTTGGGAAATTCTTTAAGGAAGTTGTAAAATTATTTTGAGAACTTGCGAAAACCTTATTTAAACTTGTGAAAATATTATCCAAACTTGTGAAACCCTTATCAAATATTGTGAATTCAAATTTGCAACTTGTGAAATTCTTTAAGGAAGTTGTGAAATTTTTTTGAGAACTTGTGAAAACCTTATCTGAACTTGTGAAACTCTTATCAGATCTTATGAATTTAATTTGCATCTTGTGAAATTCTTATGAGAAATTGTGAAAACCTTATCTAAACGTATGAAAACCTTTATCAAAACTTGTAAAATCGTCCCTTTCTCTTTGTTCTTAATGTTAAACTTAGAGGGATAATTCTGTTATTTCTTTTTAATTTTAAAAAGGACGAATCAAGTCTTAACACCTCTTTAATATTATGAATATTCAAAATGTAAGCCCCTTCACGATTAAAGCTGAGATTTACATTTATAAACACATGATTAAGGTAGAATTAGAGACCATAAACGATTAACGACTTAAACAAAATCAAACTTTCCAAAAGCAGGGTCTACAAAAAACTTTTCTAAAACCTATTTCACAATGGTCTCATATTCACATTTCAATACAAAATGGCCTGTATAGGTTGATTTCATTTATACATATCAGAGTACAGCATAAATTCCCAACACACTCAAGTTCAATTAATTAAATAAGGGTCTATAAGGCATATTTGCCTATAAGGTTTCCCATAATGAGGGGATTACACAGTTATCATCCAACATACATGTAATTCCTAACAAAATATCCAAATGATTTACATGATAACTAAATAATCAAAACACTCCTAATCCGGAGCTCTACCCACTCTTCATCACCCGCTTTCTTTTTGATCCTTCGGCCCTGTCTAAAAGTTGTTTTGGGAGAGTAAGATTCTAAAAAATTCTCGTAGTAACAAATCACTCATAGTATACATAACAATAAGACATGAAAGCTAATCATCACACACACATAGCAACTACAATGGCAGTTACAGCGATAAGGGCATGTATGACTCATGTCAGCCTTACGTTTGCTCACGCTGAATTGCTCACACTGTATTGCATCACAACAGTTCACACAATATATTTCATCACAACTAGGATTCATATAAAGCATTTCATACGCAAGCCATACAGGCAAGATAAATAACACACATCCCATGGCCAGATTCATAACACACCGCCACACGGGTCGGATTCACAAAAATCCATATCGATTACAATGGCACTACAACGGTCGAGCTAGAGATGACCAGCGTCAACCCCTAAACGGCTCACGCTGCATTGCTTATGCTGTAATGGACCATGGCACATACAGTTCATAAAACTCAATGACAAGTCAAGCATACCAAAACATCATACACAACATGAGAGAAGAGTCACTACCTTGATCCTTCCGTGCGTGTCCTAGCGCCGGTCCCTCCCGAGTAGGACAAATTTCAAATCCTAGAATCATAATTAAGGACGAAGAGCTATACTCTATTCCAATACTTAATTTACTTCATAACACTTAAATTTTGTTATCATAATTGACCCTTAAAAGGCTACAATGCCTCTAATAAAAGCCCTAAAAAGTTGGGAAACAATAGGTTGAAGATCACTTTTCAAAAATTTAAAGTGCTGAAACACAGGGGTTGGCTGTGGCCAGTCCTCCCTTAGGCCGTAGCCAAAATATGGTCAGAAGCTCATTGGCCACAGCCAGCCACCAATGGGCCACGGCCAGAATCAGGACAGAAAGGTTTGGGCCGCGACTAAGAAATTCCCTGATTCTTGGCTGAATTTCCAAAAATCATAATTAATTCTAGAAAAATAGAAATAAGGTGATTTCAAAGCCAAATGAAAGGTATTTAAGTCCTCTATACTAAAAAATTATGGACTATAACTAGAAATCACCAAAAAATTTCAGAATTACACAAAACTCAACATTGCTCCAAAACAGAGTTCAATTTTTGTCCCAAACTTTGGCAAAGCATAACTCTCAGTTCACAAAATAAAATGATATGAATTATATGTCCATTTTGAAGCTTGGGATGTGAAATTTAAGACTAGAAAGTTTCAGAATTTTCCAACACCATTTGTTCATTCAAAACATTCATGCAAACTGATTGCCCAGAACAGAGTTCACACACGACAGATTTTCCAATTTTTCTACCAAAGTGTCCAATAACTACAAAATCATTAACCAAACCTATTCTCATATAATTTTCCACAAGGAACACAACGGTAACTTCAAAATGACTAAAATCACAACCCATTGGCATGCCCTATTTTTTGCCCAAAACACAAAACCAATACAAAGTGCCATACTTAACATTTAAGCTTCAATTCAATATTATCCATTCAAAACACTAAACAAGGCACCATTTCCATAACAACAACATATCATCAATACAATGACCCTCAATTTCAAAATTCAAGGCAATAAATTCCAAAATTTCCAAGTTTAATCGAATGGCATGAAACATAAATGGAAAAGTTTCTTTTACTAACCTCTTCAACTTTTCTAAAGGGACTTTTTGATTCTCTAATCTCCACAATCCCTTAGGGTCCAAAATCAACACTAAATGGAAAACTATAACCATCAAAATAAAGCTCTCAACTCAAGGAACAATTTTAATGAATGGAGTTTGAGTAATGGAAGTCATTTTCCTTATCTTTTCTCAAGCTTTTCTTCCTCTATTTTTCTGCAATAATGGCGCCAAGACAAAGAGAGAAAACGAGAGAGAGAGAGAGAGAATGAGTGATAGAGAAGATGAAGAATGATGATCTTACTTTCTCCCATACTACTTCAGTGTACAAAGAGGGAAGAGAGGAGAGAGAATGAAATAAAATAATAATATTCTCATTTGACTTCTCCAACAACTATCATCATACATGTTGCCAAATGTCTTTCCCTCATTGGGTCTCATAAAGTAAACACCCAATTAGCTACTTTAATCCATTTATAAACCATTTTATCGCACATCTCATTTCCCCTTAGTTAGTAATTAATTTTCCCATTAATCACTAACTTAAAGCCAATAATTCCATTCTTTTAATTTCTCCTTTATATTTGGCATATTAATTAATATTGCCATAAAATACATAATAATCCACTCTAATTCACAATTACATTCTCAATAATCAACATTATCCCTTAATCGAAATTTGGGGCGTTACACAAAACATCTTTTTGTCTTTTGACATTCTTAAAATTATTTTTAAGGGATTTTCCTTCATTGAAATCCTTCAATAAAAGTTTCACCCTTGAGATATTTGCTTTAGATCTGTCCCTAGAGTCCATAATGTTATTGTTGATGGCTTATACTGTATTATAGTGCCCATATTCTAATTGTATAGGAGACCTCATTCAAATTGATGTACTTGAAATTCCCACACACTGGTAAGGTGTTCTCACCCTCTTAGTTGGTTATCTTAGTTACACCCAAGCTTAATATAATTGTTCGATAAAATATAGAGTATATATTTGTCTTTTTATCATTTTTTATTGGTTAATGTTCACCCTTAATAGGGGACTCTTCTTAAGAAAAAATAATGTTGGATTTTGTTCTGCTTTTTTAAGTACATTGCAATTTTTTTTAAACAAAGTATGGATCCACTATCACATAACTAGGGTTACTTGACACCTCATCGATTAAATAGAAAATATTATGAAACCTGAAGTGGAGGCACAACTAGGAAAACAAGGTGACCTATCCCGTTTAATTAAAGCCCAGGGGCTTTTGGCCCGTTTGCCATCTTTTCACTTTTTACATTTTTAAAAATTAAAATGCCTAATTTAAAGTAAAAAAATTATCAAATCTAACTTAAAATATCAAACATCATCCATGTTTAACAAAACACAAACACTAAGTCTAAAAAGTAAAATACTAATCTCCACAACCAAAATCAAATAAATAACTAGATAAAGTCATAATTATAAATTAAACACTAAACAATAGTTCAAAGTGGCTAACATTTGGTAAGCTTAAGAATTGCAATCTATCTTAAGTTATAAACTCTGTTTGGTAGTAAAGATATTGAAGATGAAGTGGTGAAGAATGAGAGAATTTGATGTGATAGGAGAAAAAAGAAAATCCCCCCAAATTAAAGTCCTATACATATCACATATGACCGTGCAATGCAATAATATACAAATTTATTTTTTAAAAATTAAACGAGCCAGCCCTGTAGGGCTGCAGAGTTAGCCCGTTTAAACCCGCAACCCTACAAGGTTCGCTCTTTGAGGCCCGACTCCTTTTGGAAACTCTAAATCATAAGCTCGGCCCTTGACGGGCTTGAGTTTTATGGGCTTGGTCCGATTTTCTGACTCTAGGTGGAGGTTTAGCAAAAACTTATCTATCTATTATATCCATAAAAAGGATGTAGAAACGGTATTAAAAAGCCATATATTAAATATAACAGTGTTAAGTTTCCTCCAATCAAAACTCCCAAAACTCATTCCAATAAGATAAATTGCCTTTGATTGATCTAGGAAAAAAAAACTTGAATCCTCCTAGATATATTTTTCCTTTAATGAAAAGACATAATAAGGGCATTAACTTTAAAAAAGAAAATTACATTTCAAACTTAAAAGTCCTTAAATGAGTTATTTTTTTCCAAGCCCTTTCACATTCCCATCCGTTTTAATATATAGTGACCTACTTCACATGACCTCCAATATTTTGTAACCAAGCCAAATTCTATTCTATTCTCAAAATCTCAAAATATGGCAAACACTTAGCAAGACCTAATCTGCCCTATTTTGTTCCCTTTTGACATTAGAAAAAGGAGTGCACAATTGAAAGAAAAATTAGCATTGTGACCATATTAAGCGCTCCTATTATTTTGCTAGGAAGGAACATCACATTCATTTCTAAAGGAATTGAGCAATTGAATGAAAAAGAAGACACCATTAAAGTGAGGATCAAGACACATAACATACAATATCCATCAAGTAGCATGACCAATTCCAAGAGCCAGGCGTGCATGTATGCATGACAATTTTTAAAACTCTCATACATTCCATTCATTCATCCATTGTTAGCGTATCTTACTTTATCTTCCTATTTTGCTATTTGTAGGAAGCACATGGTGTGAGGCCAGAGGAATATGACAACTTGCCAATTTCACAACACCTTACTTCTCAAAAGCAATTGTCTACGAGAAAGAGATTACAAAGGTTTGTATGATCGACCATGAAAACGTCAGACCCTCTATTATGGCCAATACACAACTCAACATAACCAAAAGCATAAAATATTAAAAATGAAAAAAATATGGGAGTGATGTATCGGTTTTTCTTTACAGCCAATTTTGGTTAAATAATTAAAACCCCAAAATACTCATGTGAAAGAAAATAAAGCATTTGAAACACATTTATCTTTAAAAAAACAGGTTAAGGTGCAAATTTAACAATCATGTTTTATGAAAGGTGCGTCTTGCACAATAAAGTTTTAGAGGGGGCAAAATTACACATAAACATTTTAAATGAGGGCAAAATTAACAACACGTTCAATGTTGCAAAATGTCCGTTACTTTATTCTTGTGGGCCCCAAAAAGTTTGTTTTCTCTCCTCCATGTCATCTCTCTCACCCTCAAGCCACCCTCCTCTCTTCTACTCTCTTTCTCTTTCTTCTCTCCCTCTCACAGACATATCCGCTGCCGGCCACTCACTTCTCAGAATGCGATGAGAATTTACAAGAAAGAATTCAAAACTCATCACGTATTACCTGATTAGATTTCACTGGAAGCAAAGAATTTGATCTCTAAGTTGCTAGTGATCGCCCCAAAAAAGAGATATTCCACCGAAGACATCATGAAGGATCCGTCGTTTCAATATAGGTTCATTAAACTAAAGTGTTTTGTTCAATAGGTTGATTGGGTAGTTTATTTTCTAATAAAAGGTAGTTTTCTTTCGCCACTAACTAAGTTTATTTGGTATCTATGCTCATAGGTTTTTCTTGTTTTGGGGTCTATAAAACCAAGAGCTTCCATTGATGCTTTACATCATCTAAAATAGGGGACAAAGGAGGGAAGGAATGGGAGGCTGGGGGTGACCGTGGAGGTGTTTGAAGTGGCGCCAGAGGTGATAGTGGTAGAGTTCACAGTCCTTTATGAAACCTTGGAGTATGTGAAGATGTGTGAGGAAGAAGTGAGACCTATGCTCAAAGACATCATCCGGAGTTGGCAAGGCAATGCCAATCCTCCGTCAATAAGCAAAAGGCAGGGAGAGATTGATTTTGTGTATAGAAAAAC
Source organism: Inga leiocalycina (assembly GCA_963242795.1). NCBI lineage: Eukaryota > Viridiplantae > Streptophyta > Magnoliopsida > Fabales > Fabaceae > Inga > Inga leiocalycina. Next base: position 26,310,750 of record OY725327.1, read on the forward strand.
AATAATTTCTTAGAGTGAGTGGCCGGTGGCGAATAGGTCTATGAGAGGGAGAAAAGAAAGAGAAAGAGGGAGGAAGAAAGGAAGGTGGCTTGAGGATGAGAGAGATGACATGGAAGACAAAGAACAAACTTCATAGGCCCCATAAGAATAAAGTAATGGAAGTTTTGCAACATTGGATGGTCTTGTTAATTTTACCCCCATTTAAAATGTTTGTGTGTAATATTGCCCCCTCTAAAACTTTATTGTGCCAGACACACCTTTCATAAAACATGATTGTTAAATTTGCATCTTAACCCGAAAAAAAAAGGTCAACATTTTCTGATCGCAGGAATCTAGCTGTCGTCAGTTGGTTGGAGTTATTGTTAATAAATTAATTTATCTTGTTTATATGATTATTTGCTGTATGTGTAACATCCTTAATTTTTTTAAGACTTAGAGTTAGTTGTAGCTTAATTTTAGTTAGTCAAAGAATATAGAATATATATATATAAAGTTCTAAAGGAAAAAAAAAATTTTCAAAAGAAAACTAAATACAAATAAAATACCCCATTAAGATAATTATTTTAAAATGAGTATATGTGTGTAAATCTGTCTTACCATTGGAAAAAAAAACGAAAAAAAAATATATATTATATAAAAAAAATATACTGCTAATAATTTAAATAATACTATTATTATTTTTATGTTTTTTTTAAAAGAAAAAAAAATATTATTTTAATAAGAGGAGTCAAACCCTAGATCTACTCCTATATAAGATCATTCTCTTCTCACCTCTCCCATACTCCCAGCGCCGTCGCACTCTCGCTGTTGCAGGTAACCCACTCGTTCCTTCTCCTTTCTTTCTCTTGTTCCGTGTTCCTTCCCTTTTGCCCCCAGTATCTTCTTTCTTTTTCTTTTATTCGTCAAACATGTCTTGTCTTGTCAATTGCATCATTCATTTCTCCACTTATTTTACTGTGCGTGAGATGTGTATATATATATTTTTTTATTTCTCCATACATCTCATCTTCTTCCGACAAGTAGCTGTCTGTGTGTATTTTTTTTTAAAACCTTCCATGAGATCACTTCTCCCTATGACTCCATTCCTCTTTTTATGTACACACGTAATAGATCTTGCTTCCTTACCAAACGCCCTTCCTCTGTGCGGGCTCACTTTATTATTTAAATTTTTATCCCCAACTTCTTTTTATGTTTTTCTTTCTTTTTGTTTCTGTTGATGCACGCGGGGTTGTGTATATTTAATTAAGTTCCTTCCTTACCCGTGTGTATGATTACAATGTGTTAGAGTTTTTTTTTTTTTTTTTTTTTATTTCACTTTCAAATTTGGGCCCTATTATATGATATACACACTTTTAATTAAATTCGCCAAAATCTTCTCTTTTCTTTCTATGCATTCAAATGGCTTGACTTACTCTCTCTCTCTCTCTCTCTCTCTCTCTCTCTCTCTCTCTTCACTCATTTGTGAGTGCATTCTGTCCTTTACTGCATCCTATGCTTCTAGTTACATATATCCCCTCAAGTGTGACCATGTCATCTTTTATTAAAATATAAATATTTGAGAACTTAATTTGTGACTCATTGGCCTTTCCATCTAACTGCCCCATTGATCACTACACACGCATATTTACATAGTTATACATATATAAATATACATTACACTAAATTGATATATTTAAATCTTTTATATCATACGAAAAATTTGATCCTCAAACAATATTGAACCTTGATAAAATAGCTGAATGGAGCTAACGGGTATATAATATATGTAGAGGGTACTTTTAAGGTTTTTAAGTAGCTTAGGAGTAGTAATCATGGAGCAATTTTAAAGTAGTTTTAATTATTATATTAATAGATATTTATATTTGTGACTTTGTAGGCTCTCACTGAGAGCTACGGAGTACCTCTTGTGTGATTATCTATGAACTAAGGAGCAACAGGTAACTCTGAATATTCTTCCATATACTTGTGAATAGTGTATGATTTTTGAATGACTATTTTTTTTAAGAAAAATGGACTGAATTATATGTATATGTGTTTGCATTATAAATTCTCAAATAAGTAGTGTTACAAGTAAATTTCTATATAACTCATTATATTCATATAATTAATAATTTAATGATAATTAATGTATTATTGGATTATTATTTCATTTTTTAGCATGTTTGAATATGTGGTTATATTTGATATGAATGAAAGCATGAATTATTGTACTTTATCTTTTAATGATATTTTATTTATCACTGTCATGGCGGTTGCATCTGTGATGGGTTGGAGTGAGGAGGAATTTGTATGTTGAGATCTTTTACCACGTGGTATGCCATCACTCGGTGCACAGTGGATGGTACTTGTCAGGGCCCCTTCTTCCATGTTTTCCTTTGGCCGGGATTTCATTGGAGCTGTGGGACATGTGACACCTCCTTAGTTGTATTCTTTTAAGGAGGGGAGCCATAGTCCAGACTTAAGCTCTACACCTTTGGCCGGGTGTATCTTAAGAACTGGTGAGCTTGGGACAATCCAGTCAAATGGATAGGTTTCTGTTGGACTATGTGTTAGCCTATGGCTCCAGTCAGCGGAATAAGGATGGACGGTGATATAAGGGAGGTTGCATCCTACATATTGCATATGGCATAGTTGTATGTTACATGTGGTGATGAAAATATAGATTGATTAAACTTGTTTTTGGTCTTGTATGAGAATTATGGTATATCCGAATATATATATGTAATCAGTTCCTTTTTTATCATATGTGATTTGCTTGTGTACGGTAGGAACTTTCAGTAGTTACTGAGACGTTGAATCTCATCCTATTATATTAACAATTTCAGGTGATTGTTCTAGTAGGGAGCAAGGGAAGGCACCTATGGAGTGAACCTTGGAGGCTCTTTTGTGCTCCTAGAGCTCATGTTATGTCATTTTTTATTGCCATGACCCTAAGACTTCCGCATTTTATTTTGTTTTGTTGAAATATTTTGAGGATTTGATTTAACATTGAGACTTGGGCTTTATTTAAACTGATTTGTATTTTAATGGTTTGGATGTTGAACATCCTTGTTGACGATATTTGAATTACTATGGTTAAGTATTTGGCTATATGATTGAGGTGTTACAGTATGTATCTATCTTTTCTCTGCATTATTTGGTAAGTCTACTAGGTTTCTTGAACAAACATATTGTTTTCACGGAGCTGGTACATGAATGTGTTCAATCAGTTTAAACCTAGTGAGTAGGAATGCTTTAGATCTGGATAGTTTAGTTGTGAAATGACAACAAATGGTATATTGATAATTTAAATGATTTTTTATTTGATCAAATCCCTTTTAAAATTTAAAAGCATAAAAGGGTTTTCGTCTCTTATAACTAATATGTTCTCTGAAGTTTAAACTTGCATTTTTCTTTAAGACGAGGTCATTTATCATATCAACCAATAATTTATTAGTCAATTTAAAGAATTTTAAGGGATTATTTTTTAGATACAAATTTAAGGGATTATTGTTTACATGAGTTTAAACAATATTGTTTGTTTAAAAAAAAAAGCCATATGTGGGGCTTAGAACATCTGACATTGAGATCTATATCTAGATTGGGTTCGGATTCTATCAGCTGCTATTTTCCCTCCTCTGCCAAAATCTTTAAATCCTACCTGTCCAAACGATTTAAGAGCACACAAAGTGAGTGTTTAGTTTCACGTTTCAAAGGTCATATCACGCGAAAAAGCCACAAAACATGTGATTGAGAGGGAAGGAAAATAAATGAGTCTTTGGTTTCACTTTTTGAGAATCGCATATTATAAATATTCGCACGATATGTCAAAAGCTATTGAATGGAGTTTTTTGTTATTGGAAATCACATTAAATGGGATTTTGCTATTGTTTCATGCTATTTGTGTTAAAATATTTTTTTAGTTTTATCATGTGTGTTATCAAACTAATTGTAATTTTACCTTTAATGTACTTTTTCATCTCCAAAAATTACTTTCAAATATTTTTATAGTGTTTTAACCCCTTAAAATATTTTTTCAGTTGTACCTAGTGTGCTAACAGACTGATTACAATTTTACCTTTAATGTACTTTTTCAGCTCCAAGAATTACTTTAAAATATTTTTTAGTGTTTTTAACCCCTTAAAATATTTTTTTTAGTTGTATCTAATGTGCTAACAGACTGATTGCAAGTTTACTCTTAATGTACTTTTTCAGCTCCAAAAATTACTTTAAAATATTTTTTCAGTTGTACCTAATATTTTAAAGTAATTTTTAAATATTTACTTGATTTTTTAAATATTTTTCCACCCACTCTCTCTTAGTGTGTTTAGTTCACCTTTTTCACACAAATAAGCCTGTTTTCGTTGACAAAAAGCCCAAATGAAACGGGGTTCTTTTTTAAATGTTTGGAGCAGCGTTTAAGAATCGAATCACGGATGAAAAAAGTCCCTTATTTAAAAAGCCCCACCTACCTACTTTTATAACTAGCTTATTTTTTTTGTCAAAAGGTCTTTTTTTACCGTTAGCTCGCAATTAATGCTCTGCATAGCAATAATTTTGTCTCGATTTCTCTCTTCTTCGGGGTGCTGGACGTCGAGCAACCAAAAGCATTCCATCGAAGCAAAAGTCATTCGGCTCTCTCGATCAGCCTCCGGAAAGCGGTAAAGAGCTGGTGTTGGTGCAGTTGAAGGCGTGTCTAGAGTTGGCGGTTATGTGGTCAGTGGTGAGCGGTAGCGATGTTGTTGAGTTAGCGATTGGACCGAGCGTCGCCGGAGATGAAGTGAGACGGTGTGTTGGAGGCTTCAGCTGGCGGATTTCTTCATTAACGGTGCCAGATCTGTTCTTTCTCGGCATTTTTGGAAAGCGTAGTCGGTGTTCTATGCTTGTTCTCCTAAGCTCTTGCATCGGTGTGTGTGGAAGGCCCCTGCTCTCGGCATCTGCCTACATTTGCAAGGTAAGCTTCGCACCTTGCTCTGATCGAAAGACACACGCCGATCTATACTTTCTGGTGGTGGGTCAGTGTCTTATCCGGTTCACTTGTCTCCTGTAATTTCTGCTGCCGCCATTGTCATCCGGATCTTTGTTTTTGGTTATTTCGTTTGCAATATAAATGCTATGTTTCTGTTGCGATTGGGACCGACCATATGAATGCTCTATTTCTTTTAAGTTGAATCTTGTCTTTTAAACAAAGAAGACACTTGTACAGAAAAAGACTGTGATGTTTTTTTCATTTTCCCCCCTATCCATTGGTCCAATTTACGGCTGTCTATTGAATCCTCTAAAATTGTTTGGATCGTCTGCTACTGTCGTTGCTCTACCATTGAGGTTCCTCCAAGTTTAATTACTTCATTGTTATAGAAATGGGACAATGGCAGAATATTCGTCTCTATTAGCCTATGTCTCAATGTATGTGTTTTAGAGGACAAGTTATTCACACAACCATTGTATGATATGATGTTAAGTGAATATCATATTAAGAACGAAGCTAAGATTTTTTATGATAGGTGATATGCTATTATTTGCTGTGGACTGAATGTCTATTTTATTTTCAAGGAAGAAAAATGTGATTTTCATTTTAGAATAGTTTAGGAAATGGTGGTGGCAACAATGGCTATTCATAACTTTATTAGGAGAAATTCTCAAAGTGATGTTAATTTTGACACAGCAGAAACTGCCAATGTAGCTCATGAAGATAATAATACTGTAGATGATGCGGCTTCCTCATCCAATGTTGCTGCGACATCTGCAACCAGAATGAATTGCATTCGTGACATGATTACAGATCAACTTGTACGGAATTTATGATCCTAAGTAGTTATGTAATATTTTATGTGAAATTATGTAATTTGCCAAGTTATTTGCTTTTTTGATCTCAACGTCGCCTACATTTGGACCTCATACCACAATTGTAGCCATTGAAATTCTAGATTGGGAGTTATTTGCTCTAGTGGCATGATAGAGTGAATCACAATGTGTTTATGTTGTTATAATTTCTGAAGTTTCATTCTTAGTTTGGGTTTCATCTCTGGAGTTACAAGTTTGCATTTTCATATATCTTCCTAGGCCAGATGATATGTTACTGTTGCATATCGCATATATGATATATCTAAAATTTGAAGAATATACAAATGCCCTTCAAGTTTTTACTTAAAACGCACTTATGCAATCGCTAATCCAAACAAGTTTTGACCTATGAAAAATCACTTATTCAACCACTCATCCAAACATAAATCATATTACAAAAACTAACTTATTTAATAAGTCATTTTTAATAAGTTAGAATTATAATAGGTCATTTTTTCTACCGCTATTCCAAACACACCCTTACTATTATCACAAAAGTCATTTATATTTAAGTCAATCCAAACACTTACTTTTACAAAAGTCATTTATACAATCGCCAATCCAAACATAAATCACATTACAAAATCTGGCTTTTATAAAAAATACGATTACAAAAAGTCAAATAAGAAAAAGTCATTTTTCCTATCGCTGTTCCAAATATACACAAAGACTTTTAAAATCTCACCTCAGCCGTTAGTCTTATCTAATCCTGACCATCCATTTATTTGCCAAATCCCTAAGGCCTAATTTGATTGGGGCTTTTTTTTAGAGGAGGTGAGGATAGATAAGGATTGAAGATAAAAAACCATGTTTGGTTAAAAGGAGGGGAGACAAAAAAATGGAGGAAAAATTTTTGTTGTGTAGTGCTCCCTCCCTCCCTTTCTCAACCCTCTATGGGAGGGGATGGAAGGGAAGAATGTGGGATCACCTTGTTTGGTTTGGTTGGAGGGGGGAAGGGAAAATTTTTTTAATGATCCTTTATTTGGTTTAAGAGGGGAGGGGAGATAATATCTAATTTACCATTTTACCCTTAAATATTAGTTTATATATTTTTCCTTATATAAATTATTTAAATTATTTTACACCTCAATATAAATTATATAATTTATAAAAAAAAGATGAAGATATAAAATGGAACTAGTTTTCAATTCCCCCAACTTAATTTCTCGTTATATGAATATTCCAGTAATTATCATGTTAAATTAAATGAAAAATTCCTTCTATTGAAAAAAAAATGTAGAGGACTTGAAAAAAAATGGTAGAAAAATTTTAAAAAACTGTTTCTAAGTGACAATATTTAATTAAGTGTAAAATGGCAACAAAAATTTTTTGGAAGAGATGGTTACGTTGAGGGAAGGGAATAAATTTATAACTTCATATTCATAGGATGAAAAGCGATTGAGCGTACTCCTGCAACCTATGGAAAATAATTAAGTTTAGTTTGACTAAATTTTCTAAGGTTCAATTTGATGGAACTAATAGCTTGTGGGGGCAGCATTTAAGTTTAAAGAGGAAAGAACACCCAAGTACCAAGGAAGTAGGGGTGTTCAACAATTGCCCGTCCCGACCTTCCCGTCTTGAAAATTTCAGGATCGGGAATGTGATTTTGGGATCTGGAAAAGTCAGGATTGGGATCGAGATCGGGAATGGGACTTCCCGATCCCGAAAAAATATATATACACATGTATATTTTTTAAAAATATTTAAGAAAATAAGACCAAATGTAAAATAAAATATGAAAATCCCTAACACCCTTAAGGTAATATCTATTCTTTTAGTTTAGTTAGTTAATTTCATTTATTATTTATTAAATAATTCTAATTTTTTGTTTTTATCTTTGTTCTTTTTACAACTGAATCGACAACTTTAAGCATGTATTGGACTAATTATATATTTATATTAGACTAAAGAAAACACAACAAAAAATTCAATATAAAGATTTTTTTTTAAAAAAAAGCAAATTCAGGATCGGGAATGAATATCATTCCCGAATCCTTATCGGGATCGGGATCGGGAATGGCATTTCCCGATCTCGTCCGATCCTGAACACCCTTACAAGGAAGCTCTAGAAGGGATCATGTCCTCTTTTTTTTTTTTTGCATAAAAGGTACAATGAGAAGTGGTCGTGTCTTACGCAAGGAGATAGAATATGCAGGCCCATACAAGCATGAGAAGTAAGGTGGTGCAGGGGTAAAATAGAGAATACTTGGGATAAGGCGGCCAGTGGAAGGCTACGGCGCTCAACAACATCCAGAGAAAGCCATTGGAGGAGGTCCTAATCTCTGTAAAGACTGTCATTTTTCATCTTTCTTTTTCCATTTTATAGCATGATTATAGTTTTACTATTGTAACACTTGGCCTTTCTCTTCACTATTAAGCAGAAAAGACTCTAATTACAATCTTAAATAAGATCAGAGTTGGAGAATTCTATAATTTACACAAAGTTGTTTGTGCTATTCAACTAACATGGGGCATAATTAGATTTCTCTAGCCAGTCAGTTGAGCGAAGGAGGAAGACGAAGGAAGATAGCTGAGCTGAGACGTGAGGAGGAAGAGACCGTGATGGGCGACGGCTGAGCTGAGACGCGAGGAGGACGCGGGATCTAAGGGGAAAGACTGATATTGGAGAACGAAGAAATGTTTTTATTTTTTAATCAGGTATAATTGGGGATATGAAAAGAGATATTGGAGAACGAAGAAATGTTTTTATTTTTTAATCAGGTATAATTAAGGATATGAAAAGATCATGAAGATAAATTAGTCTTAAATATTTTACTCCCTTCAAAATCTCTAATTTGGAGAGAACCAATTTAAAGAGATAGGAGGGAATTTGATCCCCTCTCTTTGAACCCCTCCCCTCCAATTTTGTATGCCAAGAAGGGATTCGTTTTTCATTCCCCTGTTCCCTTCCCTCCAACCAAATAGGCCCTAAATTTGGAGCTTCATGGATGGATGAAAAAATTCATATCTCCTCGTCTAATTGCCCGTGCAATTTTTTTGATATTCCCTCTATCTAGAACCCTTTTTGTTCTCATTAGAAGCTTGAATTTATGGGTGTTCAAAGTATCCCGATCCTAGACATTTTGATCCCGGGAATTTCCCGTCCCCACTGGGATCGGGACCGGGGAAACCAGGATCGGGATTTATGGGAACGAGAGTGGTCACGCACCTTGTGATCCCGGTCCCGGTTTTTTTATTTTATTTTTATTTTTTCTCTAAAAACTAAGTTATTATTTTATTTTTGTATTTTTTATCCTATAATTTAAGTTATCATTTGATAAAATTTGTATCACATATTTAGTTGGAGTTAAACTGTATATATCGTAATATTAATACTACTATATAATAATAAAAATAATAACAAAACTGATGAAGGTGATAATAATAATAATAATAAAATGTTATTCTTCAATTCTAGATCAATTTATGATTATTATGGCCTTATTAGGTGCTAAATAATTACTTTAAACACTAAATTATAGAAAATTTAAATAATATAATAATATGTTTTAAATTTAATTTTTTTTAAAAAAATGGGATTTTCGGTTTGATCCCGGTCTCACCCGGGATTACTGGTACCAAACCGGGATTGTATCTAGGGGTGAAAACAGGGCAGGCGGCCTGTCAGGGGCCTTTGGCCTAGCCTGTGATAGACCTGTTCAGGCCTGGCTTGTCAAGCTAAAAGGCCAGGTCAAGGCCGAATCAAAAACCTATTTTGCTTAATAAGACAAGCTAAGACTTATTAATAGGCCTGTTAGATCTATCAGGCCAGCCTAAACCTGTTAACATATTTAAAAAAAAATCAAACGAGAGTGAGTGATACTAATTACACGCAAGTCTATTGAAATTTTTTTCTCACTTCGTCATCTTCAAATCTTCTGAAATCCCTAACCCTATTATTCTTCAATCTTCATCTTCATTCTCGAATCTCGCCTCGCCTCACAATCATTCACTCATTCCTCCCCCTCAAATCTCAATCCTCAGCTCCACTTTCAAGAATCGCAGATCTCCTCTCCGGCATCACAGATCTCCTCTTTCCAGCATCGTAGCTCGAACAGCGGCACAAGCGCACGACTGTTTCTGGTTCGTTCTGGCACAGATCACTCATTCTGTTTCTGGTTCATTGTCCTGATTTTCGTCACTGTTTTGTTGGCTGTTCTGGTTCAATTTCTGTTTCTGGTTCGTGTTATGATTTTCTGTTTTTGGTTCTTCATTTTCGGATTCTAGTTCTGGTTCATTTTCGGATTCTTCACTGTTCTAGTTGGCTTTCTGGTTCAGTTTCTGATTTTCTGTTTCTGTCATGATTTTCGTCATTGTCCTGTTCTGGTTTAATTTCTGTTTCTGGTTCGTATAGAATGATTAACATGGAGCTTTAAAAAACATAAAGCTGTGGTTAGTATAAGAAGGGCAAAACCTGATAGAGCCATTTCCTCATCTTCTTCCTCCTTTTTTTTGCTTTCACAGCAGGGAAGAATTCTATCCTTTGGATTCATATCTTGTTGGGTTGGATCTCACTATGGTTTTTGTTTTTTTTGGGGGCCACTTTAATTTGAGGGGTACACCAGAAAGAGACAACTAATTGAGTTGTGAGGTATTTTAATGTTGCAGCTTGATCCTTTTATGTCCCAGATATAAAACAAAACGTGATGTCGTGCTTGTTTTGGATAATGTTAAACTAATATCATGCCCCATCTGTCCTGGATTTAGTTGATAATCGCAAGAGTTCCTACTAGACTTCAAAAATCAAATAACGTCCTTGGATTTGTTTGCATCAAACAACAGATGACCATTCTACAAACTTGAAATTCTTCCCGCATCGAATATCCACACTTTTTTTAATACAACAACGTAACAATAAGGCTTATCCCATTCAACAAGTACACATTATCCCAACATCAAATGTGCACACTTTTATATGTATTTTGTGAAGATTTTCCCGTATATGAATGAGCAGCGATGTCATAAAAAATCAGGCTTCCTTAACAGTCTTCAGCCCAAGCCAGGCCTGTGTACAGGCCAGGCCCAGGCCTAAAATTTGGCCTCTAACAGGCCACAGGCCAGGCTCAGGCCAGTTTATGCCTTAACATGCCAGGCCTGTTAAGGCAAAAGCCTGGCCTGGCCTGTTTTCACCCCTAATTGCATCCCAGCTAAAAACCAGGACCGAATCCAGGAGTGGTCGATCCCGTTTCCGGTCCGTATTTGAACACCCCTACTTGAATCGATCGCGAGCTCCATTTCATTCGGCTTCTTCACTTTGCTCCTCTCCTCCTCCCGCATTGTCGCCCGCAGCCGCCGCCTGCTCCTCAAGCCGCTGCCGCCTGCTCATTCTAGTAAGTAAAACCCTTTCATTCTTGTTCTTCCACCTTGTTTATTATGACTCCCCAAAGTTCCTATTTTCGTCTTCTTCCTTGTTTGAACTGAAACTTCCATGGCTGCCTTAACAAAACTCTGTTTTGTTTATTCCTCTTATGTTTAGTGTTTCTTTGGGCTGAATATGTAATGGTTTTTTTAAGAAAGAACAGAATTTTGAATCTTTTTTATTAGCATGTGCTTCTTGCTTCGCGACCTCATTGTAAAGAAGAGGGAAAATATATAGATAAAGATTATTTTCCTTGCGAGTTTGAACCCCATCAGCGACGGAAACTAGGAGCACCGTTGTTACCCACCATTGGGCGCTGAGAGAATCTCCAAGCCTTTGCTGAAAGCGGCTTATTTAGTTAGTTATCTACATCACAACTCTTTCTCTATATCTGCGCCCTTCTTTTCCATTTCTTTGTGCTGAGTTCGACCAAGAGAGTAGCGTCACTTGCACGATGAACTTGATGAAGCTATAATCTTTCTGAACTGTGCTTCTTCTTATTCTTTTTTTTCCCCTCTGTTTAGTTAATTTTGTTCTGAATTTCTTGGTTAGATTGAATTTAACTGGGATGACGAGCGATTACAGGGTAGAGATGATTATTTTTATATGTTCTGGATTTGAAGTTTCTGATGAAACAGGATTAAAACCTGGCACCTATATATTTGCTGCTTATGTCTTTATCGTTTCCTTTTGCTTACTCGGGCTTTTTTATTCATGTAAATCCATCTTCACTTTTCACTTGTTGAAGCTGTTATTATCCAGGAGATAATTTCTTTAAGACTACTACGGTGCTGTCTATACAATTAGTGCTTTTTGTCCGATATCTTATGATGAAACCTCTCAAAAACTGAAGGACATTGAAGCTCAAATTCTTAGAAAAAGGATTGTTACGGGCCAATGTTCAAGGCACAGCGTTCTCGACGACGCATTTGAGGTCTGAGGGGTTCTAAATGTGTATTTTAAAGTACCAAAATGGATGGCCATGATTTAATGAAATGAACGGTCCAGATGCGCTTCTGAGGATGAGGAGGGAAAGGGCTGCTGAGGAGATCCGCTTCCATCCAGACTCGACTTCTCTGCACTGTTTTCAGTTTTTGTTTGTTTAAAAAAACAAAGAAAGAGTGTACCAGAAAAGATAAAGAAAGAGGAGCCCTCGGCAACAATAACGTCACTGGAACAGTTTCCCCGCCATTTTCACGGCGAGAAGATGCTGAAGAGGGCGTTGTTTGCTGGCTTCACTAGGAAGACTGTCAGTGCTCTTGGTGCTTTTCAATTCAATCAACAGGCAAGTTCTGCTTTTGTTTCCACTCTGCTCTCATATCGTCGTGTCTCATCATCTTGCTCATGTGGGGTTGGTGTTTTAATAGAGAGAAATGCACAGTAGAAACAAGAAGGCTATGGAGTTCGTAGCTAAAGGCTGGAGTGCTTTAAAGGAGGTTGATAGAGTCATCGATCATTGTGAGCTTAATGATCGGCGTCTCATCCCTCTTCTCAGGGTATTTTATACTTCCTCATCCTTTAACACCTAGTATTGTTTTTAGTGGACTTCTGGCTCCTAAGAAAATTAACGTAGGAAAGGGAAAATAGTTGATTGGATTTGATTAAATTTTCCCCAAGTTCTTGTGCACTTGTGATTTGTTATTTGTCTTTGCTCGATTGTTCGATCAGAAGTTTCGTGATATGACTAACAAACTTGCAATTTTGTGACCAGCTATTTAATGTAAGCTTATTTCAGTCTTGCTAACTTGCCATATGTGATGAAGTTTCAATTGACATCAACTTACAGAAAGGCATTTCACAATAAGTTACATGCTATGGTGTCCTGTATTGGCTGAAAATTATCCGTTTTCTAACTTGTACAAAGTTGTTGTTTCATCTATGCTTATTTGAAGTTTGATATTAGACAGCCAAGGAGAATTTTGAGCTGGCTTTGGAAGCTGATAACGGCAATACTCATGCGAGGTATTGGCTGGCCAGATTGCATCTGAGATACCACGTTCCAGGACAAAATAAAGCTATGTAAGAAGACATTTTCTGCCTTGTCATGCAATTTTGTTTCCTGCTGCTCAAGCCATCTATCATTTTTAAGGAATCACTGAAATAGTGTGCCACTAGTGACATACAATTTATGTGTGAGAAGCATTACATTAAATTTATGGTCTCCTAGAAAATATCTTCTAAAATATGTTGCCAAATATTGGGGGTAAGTTACATGTTGATGTTCATTTATAGTTATAACAAATGTATAATGAACACAAAAAACAAGACAGGTTGCTCTTTTGTACATTTTCACATTGAGTCCCCACCATTGGTTGGCTCCAATGGCAATTTTATGGTGTTGCTGTCCTGTTCTTTGATTGTTTAGTTATTTATTTCTTGCCCATATGGATTTTATGACTATCCGGCAGTGTCATTTAAACAGGCATAGTATTTTTAATGTTGATGGATGTATCTGCATGTTTATGAATGTGTATGCCTTCTCATTCAAACAGTGGAGCAGCTTTATTGGTTGAAGCTGCAGAAATGGGTGATCCAGATGCACAGTATGAGTTGGGTTGTCGGTTAAGAGTTGAGGTGAGGATCAGCTCTAGATGGTTCGAACTGAAATCAGTCAAATAGGTGCACAGTTGTCAAATTGTGAGACTTTGACATTATTCGTCCCACCCTGTAAAGTCCTTTAATAATGTAATGGTTTTCCTTTACTTTTTATAGATTGGTTTTTGGACAATTCATTTGCCTTACTTGCAAATTACTTGCCTCTTAGATAAACCAGCAATTAGAATTATTACTTGATTTTGCCTAGCCATCTTTGTGAGTTTCTAACATTACTTCTTTGGAGTTACTGGATTTGGGTTTTTCTGCTGAACATCCCTAGCCTTTTTCTCTGATAAATGACATTTCCCCACTGATTAGTACATAACCCTTTTTTTTCTTTTTTCATTTTATCCCAAGTGACTTTGCATGAATTCATGTTCGGAAAGCACGGAGAATCTTGTGATGATGCATTAATATTTAGGGTTTTTGATAAGGACCTATTTCTATTCTAGTTCTAGAAGGACAACCAAATAATCACTGTGAAGGTTATCGCCACAATTTTAAACTGAACAACAGAACATCATGGTTATTTGATCCTTCTCATTAATATTGCTACAAATGAGTCATTTCTTTCATGATAAAATATCCCCCAATTTATTCATCAGTGTGTTACACTGATAAGAAAATTCTTGCATTTTTTTAAAACAGAACATCATGGTTATTTGATCCTTCTCATTAATATTGCTACAAATGAGCCATTTCTTTCATGATAAAATATTCCTCAACTTATTCATCAGTGTGTTACAATGATAAGAAAATTCTTGCATTTTTTTAAAACAGAATGACTATGTCCAATCTGATCAGAAAGCTTTTGATTATTTGGAGAAAGCTGTGGACCAGGTATATTATTCTTTGGAAGATTTCTACTAGTCAATATTTTCTGATGTCTGTCATAGCCTTACTAGAGATTACTATGTTCTAGTTGCATCCAGGTGCTCTTTATCTTCTGGGAGCTGTATATTTGACGGGTGATTGTGTCAAGAAAGATATTGCATCAGCATTATGGTGTTTCCATAGGGCATCGCAGAAGGTACTAGGCCATATAATAAAATGAAAAAACAGTTCCCATGAAAACACATGCATACTATGCATTTTTTACTGTATCGTCTTGATATTGATTGGCAATTGTCGTCCTTTTCATGTCTAGTCAATTAAACCTTGAGTCCCCCTATACTTGGGTAATTGATTGTGGTAGCTGATTTGCACTCTCTCTGTTCAATTGTTACCTGATTTATGTTCTGCATATTTGCAGTTACTATTTTATGAGCTGCAAAATAGGTCATGACAACTACAAAACAAGCCTTGTGTTTGATGAGCTGTGAACTGCTGTATTTTTCCACTGGTTAGGCTTGGCTTGTTTTATAGTTGTGGTTCAATTTTTTGTTCAAGTTGCATTGTTTTAATTTCTTGTTCTTTGTTTTATCCTATTATTGTTAGTGTCATGATTCATCATTTCTAGAATTGATTCTGAAGTGTAAAGATTTTACCATCTGTTTCTTGATGTTAATATTCGTTTATGTATAGGGCCATGCTGGTGCAGCTATAGCATATGGATCTCTTCTCCTTAAAGGTTAGGTGTCCAGCTCACCCTCTATGTTTTTCTTGATTATGGGCTATGAGTAATCTATAATTCCAGGATAACATTTATAAGCGGCTGAGACCTGAGAGTTGTCGCAGGCAATTACAAGTCGCAAAACTAGAAGATATTTGACATATTCATTTTTTCCCTATCTTAACAGCCATTTACTCTTCTTAAATTTTAGAACTTTGGAGGGAAATTATTCTTCTTCCTTCCCTTCTCCATCCACACACACTTTAAGGATTAAATTTAGACCATAAAATCTTATCTGATGTGTGTGGGTAGGTCAAGATGTGCACGACGAATGGAATTTCCCTTTCGAAGTAGTCTTCTCACTTAGGCAAGACACATTAATTAAAATTCCATGGTAGAACAAGTCATGACATGAGATGAATAGAAGATGAATTGCCCTTCAGTTTTCAATATAGCTGCAGAAAAACCTTCAAGAGAATGTAACTTAAGCTAATTAAAATAGTGGAAAGTGAAGCCATCTAATGCCAGGCCATGTGGTAAGCGTGGGGTGAGGATAAAGGTTGAAACTATCTTGATATGACCAAAAAAAGGAGGAAAGGGATGCAAGAACATTGTACAAGCAATAAAGCTAGCATACAGTAAATCCTTGTCATTTTAAGATTGATAAAAAATTATTGTTAATATATCTAAACTTCCCAGATCAATGAAAGAGTGAAAATTTATTTAAAATGCCCACATTTTCCTGCCCAAAAATAAAAGAAATATTTGGCACTACCAACAAAGCTGCTGTGAACAAAGCTTGCTATTCCTTGTTAGTATGCCCTCCTCTGGTTTTTGCTACCTGTTGTTTCAGGTTATATGATTCATGTTCTAATGGAAGAAAAGTAATGTGGCTCAGGCATGGAGGTCCCAGAATCATTGACTAAATTCAGTCTGAAAAGAGGTTCAGCTGCAAGAAGAGCAAACAAGAGTGCAGAAAGTGATGCAGTGAATCCGGTAGAGATGGCAAGAGAGAAGTTCCAGATAGCAGCAAAAGCAGGATGTGATCTTGGATTCAGATGGCTTGCAAGGCTTGAGGAGGAAGAGAAGCGGCTTCTCTCTGAAACACAATCCCACTGAATGATCATGTTCTTCAATGCGGCCAAGTGACCCGGTTGGTTCTATGTCATGGGCTGGTGCTCCAAGTCAATCAAGTAGTTGTCCATATAATAATGTGCTTAGTTTCTTGTTCGAGAACTAGCTGAAGCTTCTGGCTAACCAGTGATCATGAAATGGTGCTTTATGTGTATCCAATTATACTTTGGATGTCAATATATCAACATTTCTTCACCTCTTTGGCAGCAAAAGAACTCTAGTAACTGGTTTTTTGTTTTTTTAATTTGATAAGCCAACTGATTCTTTTTGGAGATATGTTGAGGCTCCACTAATTTGAATTAAGTTGGGTGGCGTATCCTTTTCTTTGATCCTTTCTTTCATGCGTTATGAATTACTAGGCAATTAATGTTCACTTGATCATAAATATATGAGTTAGTCGGAGGGTTTGCTTCAGGCTTCAGAGCTAAATGTAAGACAGACATTAATTCCTTGTGTCTTCCATATTTTTTTTAATTTTTTGCCCCAATCTACAATTGTTAGATTTTTGTGCAATGTACTCCTCCTATCCTAAATATAAGACATTGTTGACTTTTTTTTGAAAGATTAAGAAAACTAAATAAATTAGTTAATCATATCATATGTTGTATATTATTAGATTATATATTAGTTTATAAGTTAGACAAAATAGTTTGGAAAAAAAATGATAAATATAAATATTTTAAAGTAATTTAATTAGTTTTCTTAATATTTTTAAAAAAATTAAGTGTGCTTTATATTTAGGATTGTATTTAGGATCGGAGGGAGTATAAGCTATCTTTTAATACTCTAATGTACATGATTAAAGGAGGAATATTTTAAAGAAAATCAATAATTTTTTTTATAAATTATTAATTTACTTTATTTTCTTAATTTATATATACTATTTAATTAGTTGTTACATTTTGGGTTGGGGAGACTATTATCACGCATTATGAAAAATACGACTTTAAACCCTAAATTGACACTGAGAAAATTTAATAAGCAATATTTTTTGTAAGTTTTGTACATTTAGGATACCGGTATTGATTTGTCTTTCCCTCTAATAAGCTTTTTAATGGGGGACTTTTCCCAATTTTCTTTTGTCAAATCTGTTATCAATAATGGGGGGGTTTATTTGGTTCGGAAAAATGTTGAGATGTTTCCAAATCAAGAAAGTTTTCTTCCGCTCCTATAATCCTATCTTTCATAGGTTTCCATCTCAATAAATTAATTGCTTCATTTTTAGCTAGATTTGCTCCGTGTAATCCACGAGGAATTGTTATTGATGATAAGACTCGGGGTCAGATATTTATATTTGAGACATTATCACGTGTTGTTTAGAGCAGTAATTGAAGTCTTTAAAAGTAACTTTTTAATTATAATTTATATTATATGAGGTCAATCTGTAAAAAGAGATTTATCTCAATTTATATAAATAAGTATTTTTGGGAGATTCAAAATCCATCCCAAATATACTTATAGATAATTGGCATACCAATAATTGGACTGAACCTTTTATCTTAGAAAGAGAAGGATTTGCCCCATCTCTCAATGGCATGAGTAAAGCCATGATTTAAAATCAAGGTAAAGAGGTGCTCTCTTAGTTTATTATCATAAGCTTCAAATAAATGATTTGTGTTTATAAAAAAAAATTGTTAAAATTAATAAATATGTACTCTCTTGGTTTCCTTCTATAAAAAACAATTATCACACATACCACATTCCTATTTACGAGAAACATTCAGAAAATGTTTTAGTGCATGTTTGTTTAAGCTTTTTGCACAGTAAATAAGCCCAATTTACGCAAGCCGAGAAAAAACTCCTCTCACATACTTACCTCGTATACCGTGAATCACGAATTATAAGCACGTTTTGGACAAAAATAAGCCATTCCAAACACACACTTAATTTTTGTCTATTACTTTTTCATGTTGCCCCTATTTATTTACCCATATTTCGCATACTTTCTCTGCTACACATTCCCTCTCTTATACAATAATCTTTATTACTCCTACTATATTAATTTTTCTATTCTCCCCTTTTCTACAATCCTCTTTATTATAAAAATTTCCTTATTCTTTCTCTTATTCCCTATGATATTAATTTGGGAGAATTGCTCAAAAATATCTTAGAGGCAAATTAATTGCCAGTTACTATCATGGAAGATCTATTGCACATAACGGAAAATATTTTGCACACAATGGAAGATTGTTTGCACATTTATATATAAGATTTTTGCACACATGGAAGATGATTTGCATAAAACGGAAGATCACTTGGTAGCAATTAGCAATTAATTTACCTCCAAGGTATTTTTAGACAATTCTCCCTATTAATTTTCCTATTCTCTCTTTTCTACATATTTATTGTCCTTATACTGCGGCTATGATCTACATTCTTTATAAAAGGAAAAGGAGGGAGTATTTGTTTTTCAACTATGCTCATGTGTAAAGAGGGCAAGTGAAAGAGAATAAATACAGTTAACAAGGAGTAAGATTGGAAAAACATAATAAAGGTTTAGACAAACCTAAAATGTGAAGTTTATATTTTGATACATACTCATTCACAAATTTAAAACTTCTAATAATAGACAGAGCGAGTGCATCAACTCTACTGTGTGCCTAACATCAGCTGGATTAAATTGGAGCAATGCGACTGCAACTAACGCACAAAAATAAATCACATTCCAAAATTGAAACCCCGGTCAATCATAGACTTAATACAACACAATAGGCTCAACATGACACCATCAACGGACATTATCAACTAGAAATTAAGGAACATTATTATTTGATGAAAGCCATGAAAGAAGAATAGATTATGCACATAGAGCAGATGCAGACAATCCATGAGATTCATGCTTGTTATAAAAGATCCAAATCAACCAACATGACTTGGAAGAGACTCCAGAAACAAACAAAACCCATTGAAACATGTAGAAAATTAAAAAGGTTAAGATACAAAAGCACCCATGAAATTTTCTTCACATGCGGATTTGGTATCATGAAGTTTATTTAGGTGCGTAAGTGCACAAAAACTTTTCAAAACAGAGCAAAACTCTTATATCTGTTATGTTGTAATTTATTAGTTCACCTTTGGTGGATCAGGGCCCAAGTCCAATTCAAAAAGGGCTATCATGGAGAGACATGATTATAAAAAGAGGTATTCTCTGTGCTTTAAAGGTTATATCTATTTCAATATAATTGTACATTTAAGGGTTGCATCGATTCCTATGTGACTGTATGTACACTATATATATCGGGTGTGAGATCAAGGGAGATGACTAATGAAGATTATCACACCGAATATTACCGTTTTCCCTCTAAAAGATTCTCTCATAAGAATGTTCTCTTCTCTTCCTCTCTTCAGTATATTTGCTATATAACGTGATCGGGGTCTGCATTGGTGCTCCGGTTTCGTGTGGGTACTTCAACCAGTCAATTGGATTCCAAGTACGCCCAAAATTCTTATATGGTATCATAGCCAAGTTTTCCTATAATCTGAATGACATTATGGTCTTCATATTATGATAGCATATATAATATTATAATCTCAATATTTTGATATCATACGATCTGCGCATATAGAGGCCAATTATATTGATTTGTGAAATATTATTCCTAATGCATGATGTCTCCAATACATACAGCCATATTTATTTACATATAAAATTGTGATCTTGATCTTCCCCTGCATGTTTCTGTACAAGTGTATGACACTGTGATATTAAGTATATAGTTTAAAGATGTTTTAGAATGTTTAATCTTACATTTGAGTTTGCTTCTAATATATATACACATGCCTCTATCTCCCCGTCGTTTATGATTCCCTTGTGTTTCCTGGACGTTATAAAGTTAGAGTATGAGAAAACATATAGTAGTTGAAGTTTTTAGAACACATGAATTTTAGAATCATAAAAGAATAGGAGCCACGTTATGCGTTGTTATGGAGAAGTTTCATGTTTTGAATTGGGTCATGAGAGAACTATCGTTTTAGTGCAGTAAAATCATCATTTAATATCTAAGCAAGAGAAATATCAAGTTTCAAGAGCCCTTAAAACCAGTGCAAACAAAACAGAGACTTGCCAAACTAATGGGAGTTGAACTTATGAGAATGTTTTCCACTAAAACTGAACTTCCAAATCATATTGTGTCATTGGAAATGGGAGGGAAAAAAGAAAAAATCCAAAACAATTTGAAAATCATTCTTGGATACAAGTGGCGGGGATGGACATGACCATATTTTGATTTTGACATTGGGTCATTGAAAAAAATCATGTTTATGGATTGATTCATGTCGAAAACATGTAGAGGGCAGACGAATGATTCCAGCAATACCGATTTCGTCGAAAACAAAGGCCGGAAGAGGGAGATATTGACAAAAACGGGGTCCGAAAGACCCAACCTAGTATCCATCCGGGTTTGGTGTGACCTGACGAGAGGTTGAAGAAGACCTCCAATCCCTCGAAAATGACGTCGTTGTGATAAAACAACAATTCCCAGTGCATTTCAAGGCTTCTGTTATTAAAAAAAAGAGTTCTTTTTTGGTTTTGGGCTCATATGGCGTTGGACTGAGACTATTTTTTTTTTTTAAAAAAATACTTATGGGCTCAAAAGGGACTTCTATTATTATGACCAGAACCGCAAAAAAAAGAAAGAATGAGGGCTCAGATGGCAATTTGGGCTCGAATTTAAAAGGAAAAAAAAAAAACAATATACATTGAGGCAGGCTGGACTTGTAGATTTAGGCATGCTATTTTCATTTTTCCATAATTTGTCTCTACGAAGGAGCATTTGGGCTCCAAATTGAGACGCAGTTTGTTTTTTTTAAAAAAAATCTCTAAATTTATAATCTACATTTTGACATATTATTTGTTTATTTCTAAAATATGTTTGGATCTATGTTTTACATTTTCAGTGCTACTTTAATGATTTTGAGGGTTTAAATATTCTTTAAATATTTGTAATGATTTAGACTATTTTATTTGAGATAAACATGAATCAAGAAATTTTTTTTGAAAAGCACTGAAACAAATTTTTCTTTGATGAACAAATTTTTTTAAGTTTTAAATGTTGATCCAAACATAAATTACTTAGAAGAATTGAGTTTCTAAGTAATAAAAGAAAACAGGGATTTGCCTATTTTAGTCCTAGAAGGGGAAGACCCTTAGAAGGATCGAGAGGAAAATAACTCATAGTAAATTGGTCTTGAAATAAAATAAGAGGAGTAATTGGAAGAGAACTGATAAGCTAGTTCCTAATAGGAACTTGAATCTCCTGAATCTTAAGAAATTCAATATCAAGAATTGAATGTTGAGAAATCTCAAGGAGATAAAAGTATATGATCTAATACTGAAAAAGCAGTGTCGGATCAAAGTGAAAGAAAATCTCAAAATATAGAGATTTTCTAATATGTCCAAATTCTGGATCATGAAAGAGTTCATGGAAATGTCACTCTTTGAGTAAGGAGTGAAAGCCCATCTTAAGAGAAGAACAAAGTCCTAAACCTAATCCAAATCCCTAATACTTGAAACTATAAAAGATTTAAGAAGACATACTAAGTGTTTCTATCAAGAAACAAATATAATTTGAATAAGAAATTTGGGATATTTCTTTTAGAAAATTTGAAATTTTGTTGAAATAATAGGAGACACAAAATTCTTACAACTTTTGAAAAACAATAATTGTTGATAATCTATCAAACTAGGTTTGCGAAGTATGGAGACTTAACCCTTTAGAGGATTTGTTTAGTTGAAAAATTGTGTTGAATAGAAAAGTTAGATAAACTATTAAGTTTCCCGGACTCCTAGATAAGAGGTTAATAAGAAATTATGAATTATGAGTAGGAGCTCGTAGAAAATGAGTCTTTTGAGAGTAATAATTAAGCATGTTATTTAAGGTACTTGTATGAATTTCTTGATAGATGACAATGACATAATTGGAATATGTGTGATGAGAGGTACAAATGTATTCTCTTGATCATAGACCCAATGACGTTGTTATTTTTCTAGTTAGGAATAATACAAGTACAAGACATTGTATACTTCAATGTGTTATGCTATTGATAAGTTCTTGGATTAAATAAATTATGAATAACCCTGTGTGTGGGATAATTTGAGTGATTAAGCCAAGAGAGGCTATCAAGAACATAATTTATAACCTTAATGAGGACAATCCAAATATCTGATATTTATAAAAATAATTTGTTGTCAAGCCATTGACAAATAGTCATGGTAATACTGAAGTTGAGATGTCAGTTTAGTACAGAAAAGGTTATGAGACCTATATGGCTAGATAAGAGAAACAAAATAGTATGAGTTGCCCTATAAAATTATATAGTTTTGATTTAATCTTTCTTTCAATAAATTTCTTTGGTTGGTAAATTCTTTATGCATGATAGAATTGTGACCAAAAAGAATTGAAAGGTACCACATTTGTTGTGAATTAAAATTAAAGGTGAAACTAATCACACTGCATCTCTTTGCAAGACACAGGGACAAGGCAGTGCAGAATAGGCCAATAATCCTTAATTATTTTTGAGAGTGAGAGCTTAGAATGGTTAATAAAGAGATCAAACAAAATAAATATAAAATGCAAAAAGCTAATGAGAAAAGGGATAATTGAGAAAAATGTTGATGGTTATTCTAAAGGAGGATGATGAGTCACATTCTATACAAGAGGTTATGTCAAGGGAGAATGGAAAGGGAAATGAATTCTTTGAAAGAGAATCAAGTTGAGAATCAGTTGATCTACCACCAAGTCAAAAGAGCTATTGAGACCTAGTGAGTTCTCTAGGTTTAAGAGAAAAGTGGGTAAATCAATTGACATGCACTAGCCATGTTGTTATAGAGGGGTGTGCATAACAGGAAGGCATTTTTCTCACTTGTTGTGCATTTAAATTAGTTTTAATATGGCAATAATTAACTATTTGAATTTAAATTTATATCATGTGGATGTAAAACATGCATTTTGAGTGATGATCTAGATAAAGGAATTTATATGCAATGACTATTAGATTTTACTAAAAATAGTATTTGAAGTTTCACATAGTGGTAACTTCATGTGTTTTTGAAGAAGTCCTTTTATGGATTGATACAATCATCTAAATAGTGATGTTTAATGCTTCAAAAGAAAGGTAACCTAATATATTTTTCAAATGGTTGAAGGGAACCATTGGTAAATGATTTGTACCGTTATTCTTTTAAGTAGATGATATACTATTGGCCATATATAGTTTGAATTTGGTAATGCCTATTAAAAAATGGTGCGAGTAAATTTTGAAAAAGAAGTTCATGAGTAAAGCAGTTGGATTTGAGATCCAAAGAAATAGCTTAAGAAAACTCCTTTCTTTTACAAGAGAATTACATTAAGAAGATTTTTAAGTGGTTCAAAATAAGTTAATGCAATCCCATGGATATCTCAATGACTTGAGGAGTGAGTTTGAGTCTTAATAAATTTTTCTAAATGAACCAACAAAGAGGATAATGGAAAAGAATGTCCATATAGATACTGTTAGTAGTGTAATGTATGCAATGATATATACAAGACTAGATATATGCTCATGGTAGGACTTGTAATTCGGTATTAGTCTAATCATTGTGAGAGACATTAGATGGTTTCATAGAAGGGTTATAAGATACTTGTAGAGTATATTGATTATGCACATTCAAAGTATGTGCTATTGTAGTACAAGAGCCTATATAGCTGGTAATGTTCATAGAACAAGAGAGATTTTGAAAATGATAATTCAAATATAGTGTTAAAGTATTGTGAGTACACATAGCTATTGCCTAAACAAAAAGCCCTAAACATAATATATAGACTAAATACAAATTTATAAGCTATATGAGAGATGCTATAGGATATAAATTTGTTGTTGAACAACATATTCATATGTAAAGTCCCCTAACTAAGCCTAATGACCAAGGACATGTATGAGAAACAAGTTTGGTCCTTTGGTATACATATGGTATGAAGTAATGATACTTTATTTTGACTTTTAATGTGTGTAAATATACAATGTCTAGTATGTTGTATAGGTTGGTGAGGTCGGATTTCTCACACAAGCTACCACCTTTGACACTCAAGAGGAGTGTGTAAAGATAATACAATTATGTTCACCAGCAAAGCAGTAAGAATGTTGATATGATAGAGAGAAATGTAAACTATGTCACCTATACTTAAAGAGCAGTAAGTTGAGATGACATCCTTGATTGTAAATATGGATCGAATCATGGAAACCCATGTCCATGATATATGTTGCCATATAACAAATTTTTCAAAATTGATGTCATGTAATGTGAGTGGAGTTGAGAAATTTGGGTTTAGATATTGGGAGTGTCTAGACTTGAGTCTGTTTGGTGTTAATGATAGAATCAAAATAACATGCACTCTTAAAGAATAAAAGTAACATCATAGCATGCAATTCATATAGCATGTACTAAAGAACTATAAATGTGAAGCAAGTGAATGGATCCCTGCTTCATTACTGTGTGAGTCCCAGAAAGGTTAACCCTTCAATAATGTCCTTTGACTTTGACATTATCATAGAAAAATGTTTCAATGTATGCTACTTTAGCATTTTGTCCTATGATCATGATTGATCCGATCTAAAGGCATTATGTTAGGAAAGTGGTTGATACATATCAAAGTGATATATGGGCGAAAAAAAGATTATTACCTAATAAAATATACACTCCTATACTAGTGTCTGAGACCGGTCCCTTATGATATTATTTTGTGGTTTTATAAGTGTAGACACTATGTATATGAGAAAAGAAATCTGAGTTTTATATTGACTCAATAGGGATTAGACTGGCCATGAGTAAAGTGTATATTGGTAAATCTAGGACATTCAGGCATTATATCAATATTGAGCTGCACTATAGGGTCATCTTGTGTTAATCTATGTAAAAAGATATTTATAGTACAAAGCACCCAAATGGAGACATCATCCCCACGCAGTCACAGCAAAGCACCCAAATGGAGAGTCATCCCCAGCGGTCACAGCAAAACACCTTATATGAAAGAAGTAAGAGAAAGAGGCTTGACCCATAACATCTAATCCACCAAGTGTGAGTGGGAGATGTTGGGATTTATTAGTCCAGCCTTGGTGGATTAGGGCCCAAGCCCGATTCAAGAGGGGCTATCATTGAGAGACACGGGTTATAAAAAAAGATATCCTTTGTGGTTTAAAAGTTATATCTATTGCTATATAATTGTACGTTTAAGGGTTATATCTATTCCTATGTTGTACGTACACTATATCTATAAGGTGTGGGATTAAGAGAGAAGGCTAATGAAGATATAACACACTAAATATTACCATTTTTCCTCTAAAAGATTCTCTCATAACAATGTTTTCTTTTCTTCCTCTCTTTGGTGTATTTGCTACGTAATGTGATCGAGGTCCGCATTAGTGCTCTGATTTCGTGTGGGTACTTCAACAAGTCAATGGGATTCTAGGTACACCTAAAATTCTGACATATTAACTGTAGCTATGATAACCATTTGTAGAAGAGGAGAGAAAACATGATGACCATTAACGAATGTGGGAGTTTCATTTTATTTTCAAATGTTGATGTATATTTTTTTACTTGGGTAAATTTTATTATACTAGATATGCATTTAAGGTATGCTTCATGTGTACTTTTATGCCTTAGCCCAAATTAGAAACTCTTCCTACATTATAATATGATTATGACGTTGGAGTTTTAACATGAAAATTTGTGTGTCAAATGGAACAAGTCTCACGTTGCTTGGGGAAGAGAGTATAAGTGTATATATTACACCTTATAAATTTGGGCTAGTAAATAGGCCAAAAGGAAGAGTGGGCTTACGCGCACAACAACGGGCCATTAGGAGGTAAATGTGATGGAAATCCGGTGATTCCCCATGGCGCAAGTTAAATATAGACTGAGCACCTTTTATCAAATGCTTTTTGGTAAAATCTAAAATTTATTTTGTGGAGATGTGTTACTTGAAAAACCCAGTTTTGAGGCATTTGAAAATGTTTAGTTACAAGGGTCATAAATCAGATTTTATTTTGCTATAGCCGGCCATCATTACCAATGTACATGTTGACGTTCACAGTGCATGGCATTATCTTCAGGTTTTCGAAAATGATCAATAAACAATCTTTATGCCCTTTAACATTTAGAAACTGCCTCATAATATGTTTTTATTATTGTTGTAACCAGTAGTTTAATGGTTTTTATGTGGTTTAAATTGTGCCCAACATCTCTCAAGTCCATGTCTATATAAGGAGAGCTTAGCAAAGGTTCAGATATCCCACTCTGGAATCCTCGAGCTCTCTCTTCCTCCTTTGAAGCTTCTGAGCTTCCTCTTCATCTTTAATTCTCTTTGCCTGCTGATTGCTTCTATATTTTGCTATTCTATTCACCTTGTATTTGTAGGAAGGGTCCGTTTGATTCTGGGAAATGTCACTTCCTCTCAGCCGGTGGTTGCGGATAGCTCTTAATAATGACAGCATTCTTGGACGTGACTCAAATTACACAATGTATATGTAGGAACTATGCCAACATATGATGGACTAGTTGTTTAATAGTAGTAATTTGATTAACACATGTAGCATTTCTTATTAAAAAAATTAACATATGTTGCATCACTTGTTTCCAATAGGACATACTTGTAATTGAAAAATACGACAAGTACATTTTTTTAGAAAATTTCATAAAACACTATGGAAATATTAACATTTTAAATCAATTTTGTTTATTACACTTTATTAGATGTTTATTGTACTTAATGAGTAAATGACAACAAGTTTTAGTAGGAATTCCTTATTTGAGATTTTCAAATTCTAAAGGTATTATATATATTTGTTAGGCCTTTAATATTAACTTGTATTAGCCATTCTTTCATACTCAAGGCACTTGTTCTCATTTGATATTACATCCGTATATGGTTAATGTATTTGCTACCTAACTTCGGTAAAAAAAGTATCATCTACCAAACAATTTAATAATCCATTACATCCTAAATATATGAATTAATTAAAGAGTTTGTTTTCATTTTAAATGTAAGACTATCCCCTATCTGCTTTATTCCTAAATTTATAATTTTTTTCCTAAAACTATCCTTATTAATTGCATACTACTCCAATCTTTATTATAAGTTTTGATTTTAGAAGAAATTTTTTGTCCTACATATAAGTCCACTTACTTGTTATTAATGATTTTTTTTAATTTTACCCTTATTTAATTCTTATTGAACAGAGAGAAAGAGGATAGAGATGTGAGAATGATTTGTAAATTGTACATTGTAAATTGTAAATTGAAAGAGAGAGAAATTTTAATAAAGGTAAACTTAAAAAACTTTATAAGCATATTTAATTTATTGGTATGTGAGAATTACTAATTAAAATGGATTATAGTAAGGAAGACATATATTAAATGATGTTTCCATCTAAGTAGGTAATCATTGGTTTCTTTTCTTTTCTTTTTTGGCCAGAGAGGTAATGATTGGATTGAGTATTTATAGAAACCAACATATTTTTATTATACAAAAACTAATTTTTTAATATTTATAAATTATTTTTCTAACTCATACATTAGTATAGGAGTTTCCGAAATAGGTTCAAATAACCAGGAAGCAAAAAAGGATCACAACTCTTCAAAAAAAAATTGTAGTCACTAAACACAAACTTATTAGTTTAATTTAGGGTTAAGGTGCAAAAATGCCCATGAGCTTTTACCAAAAGTGCGCCCAGAACCAAATGTTTTTCGAAGATGTAAAAATACCTATAAACTTTTAAAATGGAAGCAAAAATACCATCTCTGTTAAAAAGATTGTAACGGTCGTTATTTTTGTGGAGGACCCTACCCTATTAAAAAAACAAAAATGCCTTGGTTTTTGTAATTTCCCTCACTACCCTTAGGTATTTCATCTGTCATCTCTGTTAGATCCCATGTTTTAATGATAATAAAGTTTAGAAAGCTATTACAAAAGATTTTAAAGATAAGCAAAAGGTTTTGAACAAGCAAGAGATAATTTTCTGAGACAATAAGTTATATCACTCGAGTGAGCACTTGAGTGACATGGTTTTGTTACTTGAAGTGATCAAACCATAAAACCTCTTTCGTACTATTATGGTAAAATTTCTGATAAGTATTCTTACTAAAGAAAACTATTCTTAACATACATATCACCATAATTGAAAACTGTGTTCAAAACAATGGAAATGTTTTATAAAGGGAAATTACTCAAGTATTGTTCTAAGATCACTCGAGTGACTATTCGGGTGATAGTTTAAAACTCATCACTAGCATACTACTCAAGTAATCTGTTCCAGTGATGCTACTCTGAAAGCCTTTAAAAAACATCACTCCAATGACCACTCGAGTGATGAATTTGAATCACTCGAGTAACCACTAGAGTGACATGTCAAAGAGCATCACTAGCACAACACTGCAGTGATCTTGAAAGTGATCTCTCTATGAAAATTTTTCTAATTATAAAATCACTTGAGTGATCCCATTTTTTGATATATGTAATATCCCGATTTGTGATGAGGGCTAATGACTCCAATAATTATTGTAATTAGTGTAATTAAGCACTTATGGAATTAATGTGATGTGATTTTGGTATACATGTGTGTGGTATTTGAGATCAAGGGTTGAGATTCTTTGACTATGGGTCGGAATCCTATGCTTTGTGATTGGATTAGCTCATGAAGGAATAAGTAGGATGGTGACAAGTGGCATTTGGTGAGCCATTGGATGTAGCATAAGAGGACAAAATATCACTTTTTCCTCTCTCCTCTCTCTCCTATTCGGTGGAAGTGTGTATGGGAAGGGAAAGAAGGCTTGCTCATCACAATCATTTCATCTCTCATATTCTCTCTCCTCTTTCTCCATAGTTCCGGCGATCAAGGGGAAAAGGAAGAAGAAAAGGTGAGATTTTGATGCTTTGTTTGATCTCTAATGCCCTAAATCTCTTCTCTAAAGATATGCATCTCATTGAGAGCTTCAACTTGGTGTTCTCAGAATCTTGAATAGTTTAGGCTTGTATGTTGATTGAAATTTGGAAGTGGGCGAATCAAGATTCTGGATTTGGTAAAGTGAAGAGGTAGGCAATTAATGCATTTTGAAGTATTATTTGTGATTTTTGGATAAATATAGTAAAATCTGGAAATTTGCCCTAGTCATGCCAAATGTTGAGAGTATGGATTTCATTGTGTTTGATGTTGGAAATGATCTATTGTGAAGATATTTGAGTATGGGATTTAGTTTGGAATGTTGGAAATGTGTTAAGGGAAATTGGACATTTGTTGTATTATAGAGACCTAAGAGTATGATTGTGGTCAAAAAGGTTTTTGGAGTGTTTTGGAAGATACCAATGTGTTCCCTAGTTAGTGCTAAGCGTGTATAAGCTTTTGGTAGATTTTGGGAACCCTTGGGGTATGAATTTGACCATCTGGTATTTTCTGGTATTTTCTGCGTTTCTGGTCTCTGATGCACAATACTTGAGCAGGGGAAGATCATGCTCAAGTGCTGTGTGTATTTTCCCTTTTCTGCTTTGAGTTTTGCTTGGGTTATATGTATGAGGCTCGAGTGCATTTCTTTGTTCTCGAGTGAGGGATGATCATGCTCAAGTGAGCTTGGGCTTGCTCGAGTGATGGTGTAAGCCCAGAGTTGGAGTTGCTCTCGGGTCCTCACTCGCTGGTTGATGCCAAGAGTGTGTTCTGACACTCGCAAGTATAGTTGTCTCACCCAAGTGCTGGGTGTCATGCTCGAGTGAGCTTGTCCCTCTGATGGTTGCATGTGCTCTCAGGTTGTCACTCGTGGTGTTATACTTTCAGGGACTCGAGCATATTTGGGGTCGTCACCTGAGTGCAGAGCTTGGTGCTCGAGTGATGTGAGTACTTCCTGGCCGTGAAGGTTGCTCACAAACACTCGCGAGTAAGAGTTGTTCTCACTCGAGCACGAGTGTCTCATCACTCGAGTGAGGTCGTTTTCACTAGAGTGAAGGTGTTAAAAATCAGTGTTTTGCCGGCGAAAGAGGGGTCTTTGGGGTAGTTTATTCTAACCCTTTAGGCATATGTTTAGGCTTCTATTGGCCACCTAAAGAGTCCTAAATGATAACCAACTTAAAGTATTATGAATTTAAGAACTTGGAAAAGAGATTGATTGGTTATCCCTAATTTGGTATAGGATGTGACATCTGTCGCCCTCGTGAGACCACAATACCGGAGCTAGTCAGGAAAGATACAGGTAGTGACTGTTTCTTTATACCTTATGTGATACATTGTATGTGTATAATATCATTGGTTTGTGATGGATTTCGTATGCTGCAATGATTGTGAAATTTGAAAGCGCTAATATACCAATAGTCCCTAAGTCGCTAACAACAATTCGGGTAAGAGCTGTGAGCCTTCCCGGCGGTAAAAGGGGTAAGGTTAGGGTGTGATATATGTGATTATGTGAACCGAAAGGCTATTTGTGGGCCGTAAGGCTATTCGTATGCACTGCCATACCAACAGTCCCTGAGTCGCTAACAACGGTTCGGTTTAGGACGGTGTATGTTCCCGGCAGTAAAAGGGGATGAGGGTGGTGTGTGATTTGTGTTGCTGATATGTGGTGATTTGTTCATATGCTATGTGATTACGTGTGGTATGAATAATTTGTTACTACTGGGATTCTTTAGAATCTCAGTCTTTCCAAATGACTAACCTTTTCAGATAGGGCGAGTGGCTTGAAAGGAAAGCGGACAACCAGGAGTAGTTAGGATTACTCTGAGACTTAGTGGTTGTTGGTTATCTAATTTTTGTTTAGGATTACCAATTGTACCTAAGATGTAAATGTTAAATTTTGGATATGTAATCCCCATTTTGGGAACTTTAAACCCATGTTATATATGTAAGTACCCCGAGGTTTGCCGGGATTTTAGTTCCGTACTCTAATAATTATTATGTGATTTAATTTCTCAAGTAATTATATTCAAATGTGAATGTGAGACCAGGAATAATTACGTTTTGAACTGATTTTTGAAATACCCCATCTCTAAGATGAGGGATTATAAATTGTTATTTTGTCTTATTGGTCTCTATTTCACTTAAATTTCGTAATCCGAATATAATTATCGTGAGGGGGTTACAATATCACTAGTAGAGCACTCGAGTGATACATTAAGTGATCCATTTTAAATCACTTAAGTGATGCCATTTTTGGATTACTAGCACAATACTCGAGTGATCCATCTAGTGATATGTGATGTTATAAATCTTCTAAGAAAAGATCACTTGAGTGATAGATTCCAGAAAGATAAAGCATCATTTTATAATTGTCAAAATCATTGATTGATTATATAATTTAATAATTTTTCCTCACTTCATTCTAATACTTTACTTCATTAATTTGTAAAGTATTTTCCAAGTGAACAATGAAGGAATTATACGAAAAGATGAAAAGGTGACTTTCTGTCAGAAGCATTAAATGTAAGCAGAATTTAAACCAATACATTCCTTGCTCCAACGGCTATTTTCCTAGACACAAAGAATATTCAAAGGAAGCAACGGCACTCTAACGAACAAATAGAATACTCACAATAGTCATTTATTACATTCCAATTATAAATACGGAAGCATTTAAAGCGGAGAAACTACCGAACTGCGAAACATTCAAGTTTGCTTTTAGTATTCTGTCTTCATTCATTATTATTCTCTTTGTTCCTTGTACTTCAGTGATCATATATTCACTCTTTGATAGAGCTATATCACAACTCAATACACTTTATTGAGAAAGCTTATGGTATGTTTGTTTTGAGGGGAAGGGAGGGTATGTTACCTTGTTTGGTTTGTTAGAGTTGAGGGGAGGGGAGGGGATCCTTTGTTTTGTTTAAAGGGAGGGAAGGGAATTAAAGCCAAAATTTTGGCTTCCCTCCCACCCCCTTCCCTCAAACCAAACACACTCTTAAGGTTGTGGAACATTGAGTCGGGTATTAATTTATATTGTGTAAGGGGGAGTGAGTGTCTAGTGAAGGAACTTGCAATGTACTGAGGTGCCAAGAACCCACTAAATCTTGAAAGCTATAGTGAAAATCTCAAAGGCACTCTGAGGACTGGATATAGCTTAAAGAGGTTATGACCGAACCAATATAATCTCCGATATACACTTCGGTGATATCTTCCTAACTCTCAACTCTGGTTTAAAGTTTGTTAATTATTAATTTTGATTAAAATTTTATTATCACCCAATTCACCCCCCTCTTGGGTGAAACACTTACATTAATGATCTCCCTTCTTCCCTTCACTCCCATTTCCTTCTCAGATGCGGACGGCGGAGGAGGCACCCTCTACCAGCAGCGAAGGTGCACCCTCCACCAGCAACAATGGTGCAGCTCTTCACTAGTGGCTTGAATCACTAATCGTAGGTTGGGAGGAAATCAATTTGCTGTGACAAATCGCGGTAGAGGTTGCAATTTGTAATGACAAACGGTAGTGGAGGATGATTTTTAGGGGAGAAGGTTTGAGAGTTGCGACTGGGATTCAAAGGTCATAATGAGGGTGGAGGTCGCAATTGCTTCAACGGTGGAATAATGGCACACTACAAAAAAAACATTGAATTTCCAATGAAATGTGCCACAGAATTCAACTTTTCCGATGTATTTGTAACGGAAATGGATTTGCGACATAATCAGTTCCGTCACAAATGAATTTCTGACAGAATTTTATTTCCGTCACAAATTCTGTCAACTGAATTCCATCAGAAAATTTTCAATTCTGTCGCAAATTTATTTTTTTATTTTGATATTTTTTAATTTTCAAATGCCACGTGGACGTCCTCATGAGAAACCACGTGACACGTCTGTAGGAAGCCACCTCATTGCTAGCGCAGCCACTTGTCAACCCCACAATGCTCCACATTTTATCTCCACAGTGTGCCATGTGTCCCTTCTCTAAGTAGGGCAAGTGTCTACTCTTGCGCTACTATATGTCACCTCTTGCCGTTGCTACGTGTCCGCGCCTCTTAATTCCAGAAAATGCCTCTCCTCCTATTCGAACTCGCAACCTCATGCTCTTGATGCCTTCACGTGCGAGCTTTTGTGAGTTGCACCAAAATGAACCTGTATTACATTATTACATAATATTATATATATATATATAATATTAAAAATAATAATAAATTGAATAAACATTTGAAAAAAATATTTATATATTTATGATTAATTAATTTCAAATTCATCAAATTTTAAATCTTTAATAAATCTTCTTATAACTATATCTTTAATCACTTTTTTAAAATCTGAATTATATATTTAATTAAAATTACTTAATAAATAATAATTTAATATTATAAATATTATTTTTAATATAAATTGATAAAATATATTATTAATAAATAATAATGTATTTTTAAGTAAAATTAAATAATAACTAATATAATAATATTATAAATATTATTTTAGCATAAAATTTTAAATATAATATTAATAAATAATAATATAATTGTAATCATTAAGATTAAATATAATTAATTAATAACTATTATTTTAATGTTATAAATATTATTTTTTTATAAATTTATGAATATAATATTAATAAATAATAATATAATATTCATTACTAATAATATTTTTATTTTTAATTAAAATTATTTAATAATTAATGTTATAATAGTATAAATATTATTTTTAATATAAAATTTTAATTCTTGCCATGGAATTAGCCAAAAAATTGTGACGGTCATAGAATTTAGAAAAATTCTATCAGAAATTGAATATTTTTTTTGTATTGGCAATAGCGATGAGATCTGAGACGATGAGCCATAACCTCATATCAAACTCCCTTGTGTGATCTTGAGAGATTAAGCTCTCATCCCAACCATTGAATTGAAAGACGAAGATGCTCATTTCCCACTAGCAGTAATCACGGCAAGTATCACCCTCTTCATTTTCTTCACTTTCATTGTTATACTGTACCAGCAATTCAACACAGGGCATTATTGAAAGGTTCAAAATGTTTCATTAGAGAGCATCTTGGCTTTACTGGCTTGCATCCCAGCAATTTAATCCCATGCTTATTAATGAAAGGTTCAAATTTTTTTAGCTATTATTATGGTCTTATCTTGTTGATCTGGTCACAAGTTAGCGATGGATTCTTTGTTTGTTTCCTGCATTTCTTTGTTCACAGCCTGATGTTTTGCTGGTTTGACTTATTGTTGATCGTCCATTTTCAATCCCAATAGCATATATGAGACAGGAGCTTATTTTCTTTGAGTTGGGGCATTTTGGTACTTTTAAATGGTAGTACATGGACGTTAGCATTTTTTTTAACAGTGATGATATTTTTGCTCTGATTTTGAAAGTTTATAGTTATATTTGCATCTCTAAAAAGCATTTAGTGCTAGATGCACTTTTGATAAAAGCTCATGAGCATTTTTGCACACTGACTCTTTAATTTAGTACTTGTATGATGTGGAAACTTATAGATGATGTACAACACTATTCTTTCTTCTTTTAACAATTGATATTTACTGGTTAAAATTAAATGGAATGATATTCGTAATCTAACCTTTGTGATGAGCGCACGGTTAAATAGAAGGTTCATCGATCAAGATCTTTTATAGGGAGAACTTAGAGAGTTGTTCTATTAGATGAAAGAGTCCCTTGAACTAATAAAATCATATTTCACTTCGGGAAGGTCATGATGTGAGACTCATGATATCTCTAAAATGAAATTTTAAACACTTACCACAGAGAATGAAAATTTAAAATAGGGTTAAGGTGTAAATTTAGCAACAAATTATTTTCCTATAGACATCCAACACAACTAATTAAGGGTGTAAAAGTAGACATAATCAATTGTTTTGGAAGCATATATAGCAACATCATTAACCTTAGTTAACTTCCGTTATTTTTTGCATTATGGGTCCCATTAATCTTCTCACTCTTTATTATTTTAATATATTTATAAATATATGTCTTTTTTAATGTGAAAACATCACTTAAACCCTATGAAAACAATTTTATTTCAGTCAACTCCTAAAAGATTCTGAAATTTCACTGCACCTTCTTAAGTCAAAATGAAATTAAGTTTAGTCAGTGAAAAGACCATAAAGCCCTTACTTTATTTTTTTCCTATATAAGACCATTTACAAGACATATAAGAGTATTCATAAAATAAATAAAGATATTTACAAGATAAATAAAGGGATTTAACTGAATCCAGGGAGTTAAGAAAATTTTTACAAGACAAATATGGATATGACCAAAAATTTTTAACTCAATAGATTCTTTTAAATCCCTTTATTTTTCTTATATTTGTCTTATGAATATCCTTCTTTCTCTTGTAAATGCTCTTTTGAAAAAAAATAAAGTAAGGGTATTATTGACTTTTTACTAACACAACTTAATTTCATTTTGACCTAAGAGGTATAGTGAAATTTTAGAATTTTTTGAGAGTTGATTGAAATAAAATTGCTTCAATGGGGTTTAAGTGATATTTTTCCATTAAAAAGGCACATATTTTTAAAAATATATTAAAATAATAGAGAGTGAAAAAACTGATGGGACCCACAATACAAAATACAACAGAAGTTAACTAGAGGTAACGACATTGCTGTATGTGCTTCCAAAAAAAATTGATTATATCTTCTTTTGCCCCTGAAAATAGTTAGTTGTATTGGATGCCAATAGAGAAATAGTTCGTCGCTAAATTTGTACATTAACCCTTTTAAATAAAATATAGTATTAAAAAAAACTAGAAATTAGATAGCGTCAAGTGGACCTCTAAGGACTTAGAATAGCTTGCTTATTCCACTTTGTGAAATTGTATGAAACTTGTGTAATGCCCCGAATTTTGAGATTTGAGGCTAGAGAATAAGCTTAAAATAAGTGGACTGCTAAGCCTCAATTTAGCATGAGCCCAAATTTATTCCCTAATGATTCTTATATCTTTGGGGTATTAAAGAAAGTAAAATGGTGAATTTTAGAGAATACAATGTGAATTTGGATTTGTATGTGTTATGAGCAGTGCCAAAACCTTATATTTAAGTTCAATTATGGATTAACATCTAAATTGACTTAAAATAGAGGGAGGGCGCATATTATGCTGATATGGAATGATATGAAGTGTTTGGTGGTGATTCAGTAAGAATTGCCATAATTAGGGGCAAAATGGTAAAATTATCGACCAATTGGTCAATTACTGAAGAGGGAACTCAAAGATTAATGGTTAGGATTGATTTTGTAAGAGATTAAAGGGTGGAATCATGTGTGTATGTGCCTATGTGAGCTCATGGAAGATGGAGCAAGAGTGTGACACTTGGCACTTTGTGAACCCTTGGATCTTGGTCAATGTTTCAACTCATCCCTCTCTCCTCTCTTCCTATTAAGGTCATCCAAAAGGCCTAATTCCCCATAAAATCTGATCTCTCCTTCATCATCTTCACTCTCTCTCCAAGCCTCCATTGTTGACTAAACCAGGTGGAAAGAGAAAAGGAAAATGTGAGATTTTGCTTAGTAGATGTCCTCTTTGGCTTAAATCATCTTCTTTAATGTTGTTTATAGTGATGAGAGCTTCATTTATATGGTTTTAGATTTATGAAAGAAGGTGTTTGAGAGCTTGAAGAAATTGGAAAGTTGAGGAATCAAGAAACTAGCTTGGGGAAGAGGAAGAGGTGAGTATTTGATACATTTTGACCTAAGTTTTGTGGTCATTGGTTAAATTTTGTGAATTTTGAATTTTTCCTTGATTTTCATGTGATTTTGAAATGGAGGAATTGCATTTTGTATTGTGGTGCAATTGGTATTTTGTTGTGTGATGTAGTCATTGGAATTGGTTTAGAACTTTGAATGGAAAGAATTGCAATGTTAAGTTTTGAATTGTGAAATTGTGTTGACATGTTAGGGTCATTGTGCAACATGTCAATGTGATGTGATTTTGGTTGATTTGGCGTTTCCAATGGATTCCTTGTGAAAATTTGTGTGAGAATGAGGTTTGATGTGAAAATGGGACCATTAGAAGCCATTGTGCAAAAACTGAAATTCTGTCCATTGAAACTTTGTATTGGGCTGTTTGTTTGTGTGGACCTTTTGAATGGGCAAATGGTGTCTGAAGATTATGAAACTTTTCAGTCTTAAATTTCACATTCCAAGTTTCAAAATGGACATATAATTTGTGTCATTTCATTTTATAAACTGGGAGTTATGAGTTTTCAAAGTTTGGGATTAAAACTGGAATCTGTTTTTGAGCAATGTTGGATTTTGTACAATTCTATATTTTTGGGGTTATGGAAAGTTTTGATTAATATTTTTCCTATGAATATGACTTAAATAGATTTCATTTGGCTTTGGGATCATCTCATTTCGATTTTTCTGGAATTAGTTATGATTTTTGAAAGTTTAACCAATAAACAGGATTTTTTTTGCCACGGCCAGAGGTTATGGACCGCGGCCCAAATGTTTTCTTGCATGTTTTGGGCGTAGCCAGTGGATTTGTGAGCCGCAGACAACCCCCAAAAATCAATATTTTGTACTTTTGAGAGGTGGTTTTTGGTATGGTTTCTCCCAACCCTTTTAGATACGTGTTTGGGCTTTTAGTAGCCACCTAAAGGTCTTAAATGATAATCAACTTTAAGTGTTATGGAAGTTAAAGATTTGGAATAGAGAATAACCCTATGTCCTTGCTTTGGTTATAGGGTCTGATGTTGCTCTGATCGTGCGTAGCCGGTGCTGGAGCACACGTGGAAAGAATAAGTGTAGGGAACTTACATCTTCTGCATGTATTTGATATTTGTTTTGGTGTATTGATGCATGTTATTGCTTTGCTTGATTATGTGAAATATATATGAATGATTGAAGCTCTGTTTCAATTTATGCTATGGCTACAAGTATGTTGTTCAAAATGTTGAGCTTGCAAATTTGTCATTGTGTGAGCATGAGTTATGTAATGCAAGCAAATCATGCATTAAACATTTATCTTACATGCATATGGTATTTGTTTCTTATTGAGATTCTCTTGAATCTCACCCTCCCCTACCAACATTTTCGATAGGACAAGCAACTCGAGGATGGAGTAAGCAACCAAGGGCGGTGAGGACTCCCTAGGGATATTTGATTTGGTAGTTAGTTATCAATATGAGTTGGGATAACTATATATGATTTGGATGTGTATTTGGATATTTTGATGTGTATATTGTTAGAACCGGCTGACACCCAAGAGGGGGGTGAATTGAGTGTAAGATAAAAATCTTAAGAACTTTGAAAATCTTTTTACATCTTAGAGGAAGCAATAAATATGAAAGTAATGAATCATAAATCAACAGTTTATATATGCTGGAAATATAAGAGTTTAAGGAAGAGAGTGTGCAAACTATGATTTATCCTAGTTCGGTCCAATCTGCGATGGCCTACGTCCAGTTCCCAGGCTCCTCCTGAGATTTTCAAATCCACTATATTCTTGTTTAATCCAGGCACAAGAAAAGCCTTTACAACCCACAAGTTTAGCTGGGCACTTGTGAAGCCGTTTACAAATCTCTCACCGAGTTACTCCTCCTTACACACTGTAAGGTTACAATCGAGTTACTCTCCTTACACACCCCATAAGGATATAACTTTGATGATGAAAGATTATAGTCAATCTTCTCTCTCAGAAGTGAATAGATGAATACTGAAGCACAATGAAAATAATCTCTCTCTCAAATATACATGATATAGAAAATGGATAAGAACAAAGAGTAGTTGGGTTGGAGTAGATGATTCATGATCTTTGCATGTTTCTCGTTGTAGTGTCTTCGTTCATTGTTCTGAACTCTGAATGCTCTTCTATTTATAGTTGATGAAGGTTGATGACCGTTTGAGCATTTCAATATATCCGTTGGAGTGTGGCTTCTTCAATTTGAAAAACTAGCCGTTATAACGTTGACGCTCCGCTTTCGTAAATTCACCTTTTGACTCTTCACATCATATCTTCATTGTATTCCTGGAGAAATACATTAAACACTAATATAATGAAGTGTTAGAGTGATTAGAAGCAAGAAGAATGAGTTATATGATCATTTCATTGATTTCCAGAATCTTCGGGACGTTGTTTTGTTTTCCTGGGAAGCATTACTCGAGTGCTTACTTGAGTGGACATCAAGTTTCTTCATAGGTTACTCGAGTGGCTTCCATTTTCTGCATAGCTTACTCGGGTAGTGACTTGAAGTTCTCTTCTAAATAACTCTGCATACTCGGGTGGTGCCTCAAGTGAAGTGTGATAATAACATTACAGATTAATCGAGTAATCGAGTGTTACCTTCAAGTTTTGCTTATCACAGTGCTTTACTCGAGTGGCTCCTCGAGTAACATTGGCAGGATTGAAAATGCCGAGAGCAACTGGAAGTTCTCTATCTGATTATTCGAGTACCTACTCGAGTAACGTTGGCAGGCCGAGAGCAACTGAAAGTTTTCTATCTGATTACTCGAGTACCTACTAGAGTATGGTACAATTTTCTTCATAGGTTACTCGAGTGGCTACTTCAAGTGAATTCTTGATTTTGATTTGAAACATGGAAAATTATATATCATCGGAAATCTCT
Source organism: Inga leiocalycina (assembly GCA_963242795.1). Lineage (NCBI taxonomy): Eukaryota > Viridiplantae > Streptophyta > Magnoliopsida > Fabales > Fabaceae > Inga > Inga leiocalycina. The sequence continues at coordinate 26,350,731 of OY725327.1, forward strand.
CATCGTTTACATTCCAACGCAACAAGAATTAGCTCCAAACACGTTGTGTACTGAAAGTTATGATCCAAAGAGTATCTACTGTTCTTAGACCATTTCTGAACTCACGAACCATCACGAGCAGCAACTTCCAGAAGTCATATCTCTTAGGATATAGCTTTAAATGTGACAAATTATATATCCATGGAAAGCTCTTTGAGTCTACTTTGATATGGCACTGGTTTCATTGCAATCCGATGTGTAGTTTAGGAGTTATGTCCAAAATACCAAAGCTATCCAGGAATATGATGCTGATTCATATGTCAACTTTCAAAGCTTATATCTCTCTCATCTGAACTCCTTTGTGTAACACCCCGAATTTTGAGACTCGAGGATAGAGAATAAGCCTGAGATTAGTGGATTGTTAAGCCCCGGTTTAGCAAGATCCCAAATTGTGATTAATGGTTAATGACTCCAAAAGTGGATGTGGTTATGTATTTGATATCTTTGCTTGTGTAGTGATGTATGTGATTGCTTTACTTGATTGTGTAGAGCATATTTGAATAAATGAAGCTCTGTTTCTGTTTTACTGTGGCCATAGTTTTGTTACATGAAATATTGAGCATGCAGAAATGTCATTATGGGGCATGCATCTAGATAAAGCTAACATGTCATACACATAGCATCTATCATGCATGCATTATGATATCTGTTTCCTACTGAGATTCTCTCGAATCTCACTCTCCCCTACCAACAATTTAGACAGGGCAAGTGGCTCGTGGAGGGAGCGGCTAGGACTCCTCGGAGATGAGATTGTGTAATCCCCATTTGAAGAATTGTAATGGGCAATTGTACCCTATGTATCTTTAGTCAAGGTATGTACCCGAGATTGTCGGGATGATTAAGTTGTGCACTTTGATATTTATATGAATGTGATTTATCTTCGCATAGTAATTGTATTCGAAATGTGAATATGAGACCAAGTTTATAAATGATTTCAAAAAGTATTCGTGAAAACCCCGTCATGTGATGGGTTAGTAAATGTTATTTGATTATTATTGGTCTCTATTTCATTTTAATCACGTATTTCGGATATAATTACGGAGGGGGTTACACTTTGAATGTGATCTTGGTGTCAAAAGTTCGTGTTGGAAGTCTAGTTTCATATGCGATCAGTTTCAGTTCAATTCGACATGTGATTGGAGAGATATCATCAAAATACCGAACCTCTGTTCTGCCGCACGAAAACAGAGTGCCCATTACTTCAAGTGTCGCCTCGAGTGATTCATCAAGTAACCTGGCAGATTACTCGAGTAGCTACTCGAGTAATCACCTCCAAAATGAGGCAGTGCCCTATTACTTGAGTAATCATCCTTGGTGGCACCATAACTTCCGTATACATCATTTTATCTTCGTATTGACCCATTCCAACTTCTGTTTGATCATAGAAACCTCTGATATCACTTCTAATAGCTTGGATCTTGATATTGATCTCATGTGATCTTGCAAGTTCTTTTTTCTTTAATCTCTTTCTTCTTCTTTCTTCAATCTCTTTCTTCTTATTTTGCCACTTGATGATCATTCTTCATAACCCAACTAGATATCTTCTTGAATATCTTCAATTTTCTTCAATCTTTGCTTGATATTCCTATTAATTCTTGTAATGCCTTCTTTCTTCAATCCCTTGTCTCTTGATTTTCTTTTTGATGATCATTCTCCATATATGAGGCATTATAACATCAACCCACAATCAAGTTTATGACTAATATACAAGATATACAACATTAAATATAGTAGTTAGTCAATGTAGAAGATAATTATATCATACAAACTTTTTGCTCATATTTAACATCTATATTTAATATCATCAAAACTATTCATATCTAACATATATGTTCAGTTGAGTATTTGGTTATGTATTCGATTCGATATTGTGTAATCCCCTATTTGGAAAATTGTAATGGGCGAATATGTCCTGTATACCCATTAGGGAAGATATGAACTTGGGATTGCCGGGATTATTGTTGTGCACTCTGATATTTATCTAAATGTGATTTATCTTCACGAAATAATTGTATTCGAAATGTGAATACGAGACTAGGTGGTTTGAATTTCAAAAAGTATTTATGAAAACTCTATCGTGTAGATGGGTTTGAAAATAAGTTTTAATATTCATTGGTCTCTAATTTATTTTAATCACGTATTTCAAATATTAATTACGGAGGGGGGTTACAACTTGCATTAGAACACTAACTCATCTTTTAAGATGACAAAGGTACAAAGTTAGTTGTAATATAATAATTATACCAAGTGACTTATTTTGGCGTGCTAAGTGCTTGTTTGAATTAATTTATTTTTAGTGGTTTTAAGTTTTATGAAATAAATATATGCAATAAATTCTTGATTTAATTATTGGTAATAATCCGGGCCTTAGAACCAACACATAGTTGATCTAGTTATATAAGACCCCACTAGGTCTCTCTATTAGACCTCATGTTTTGATGATAACAAAAGTATGGCTTGAAAAAGAAATGATTAGTAATCAAGCTTGAACTAAGTAATGACAGGAACAAGCTTTACTTGAAGTTAGCATGGAAGTATTGAAGATTAGCCAAGAGAAAATGCTGAGGAACTTGATCAGAAGTACAGTTTCTAAGGCATTACTCGAGTCGCTACTCGAGTAATGAGACAAAACTTGAAGTAACCAAGGAAAACTTCCAGTAACCTGCCACCATTACTCGAGGAGCTACTCGAGTAACCAGGTAAAAACTTGGAGTTGCTCTCGGCCTGCCAATGTTACTTGAGGAGGTACTCGAGTAACCAGGTGAAAACTTCCAGTTGCCTTCAAGTTTTCCCAATGATACTCGAGGAGCTACTCGAGTACCTGTGTTTCCTAAAATGTGGACCTCTCGGCTATTTGTACTACTGCTAATGTTACTCGAGGAGCTACTCGAGTAACCCTGTGAAAACTTCCAGTTGCCTTCAAGTTTTCCCCATGATACTCGAGGAGCTACTCGAGTAACTGTGTTTCTGAAAAGATGTAACTCTCGGCACTTTGTACCACTGCCAATGTTACTCGAGGAGCTACCCGAGTAACATACTAAAGTAAGTGAAAACTTGAGGTTGGTACACGATTAACCTGATCTCTCTTTGTTTCATCTTCCTCGAGTACTTACGCTAGTATACAAATTTTTCATGGTTTATTTTAAATGGATTCCTCGAGTAAGTACCCCAGTATGCACAAATATTTTCAAAGTAAACTTCAAGTCATTACCTGGGTAAGTCATGTTCAAAAGTCTCAGTTACTCGAGGTGGTACCTGAGTAACCAATGCTAAAATGAGTGCATTACTCAAGTAGCTACTCGAGTAACAAGGTAATTGCTCTCGGCCTTGAAATCCTGCCAACATTATTGGAGTAGAGCATCGAGTAATCAAAAGTTTTTAAAGGATTACTCGAGGTGTTACCCCAGTAAGCTATGAAATTGCAAAAGCATTACTGGAGTAGCTACCTGAGTAAATAACTATTCCCAAAGGTTTGAAATTTAATTTACTCCATGCACTACCCGAGTAGGTACTCGAGTAAACTTCAAGGCATACTCGAGGAGCTACTCGAGTAAGCTTACCTAGAAATTTATATTGTTACCTATATGATTAACCTTTCATTGTATTAGTATTCTTAGTCTATTTACAGAGAAACAATGAAGAAATCATATCAAGAGATGAAAGTCAAAAGAAACGTTCAAATGCCAACCACCGCTGTTATTCTCTGGAAATTCTTGTATTTCATCACATTTTTCTCATATATTTGTGGTTTTAAACTTAAATTGTGCATAAGTTTTATACATATGAAGAAAAATGTGATATGTTGAAAATACTTGAAAAAGTGCAAATTTTGAGCTAAATGTATAGGGTTTTAGATTAAATTGAAGAATTGAAAAGCTCATAAAATCCTTCTCTTTGTAGGAGGATGATGACAAGAAATGAAAGCTTACATGGATCCTTGGAGGTGAAGAAAAGAAGAACAAAAGTCAAGAAGGAAGATCAAAGTAGCTTGAAGGTGTCCTCGGTTGCTTTTGCTACGCCACAGCGAAGCAAAAGCGAAAACACATAAAAAATAGGCCTTTCTGACCGCGTACGCTGTGGGTTCGCTATAGCGAAGCGAAAGCGAAAACACATAAAAAATAGGCCCTTCTGACCGCGTACGCTGTGGGTTCGCTATAGCGAAGCGAGGGCGAAGTCGCGATACTGCAACTGTGCGTTTTGAAAAAACTGATGCTTCAGCTGACTTTTTAACCTAATGGGGGCGCCGAATTGAGGCTATTCTGCACAAGGAAGAGCTCAAGAACTACAAGGAGGCTTCTTGGAGAGCTTGAGGAGGATTTTGGTGCTTCTTGGAGGAGATTCTTGGAGAAATTCAAGATTTTTCTTCTCTTTTTCTGGTTTTTCCCCTCTTCTCTTCTCATTTGCTGATATGGGCATGAGTTTTATGTTGAGTTGTTGGTTTGTATTGATTATGAGTGGCTAAAACTCTCATTTAGGATTACTTCTACTCATTGTATGGATTAAAACTACTATATTTTCTTGGTTTTGCTAGTTGTTGAGAATATATGTTGATTTTTCTCTATGCTTAATTACTATCTTGTGCTTGATCACCATATGATTAGTTTAGTTCAATTGAATGATGCTTGAGAGAGCTATTTTGGTTGTAGAACTTGAGAAAAATCATGTTAGACTTGAAGTTTAGGATTAAATGGATGGTTTGTTGTTAGAATAGAGATATATCTAATAACCTAGCATAGTCTAATGAAGAATTGATTTGGGAAAGATGATTTTCATTAATGATAGACAAGAGATTGAACATTGTTAATGAAGATTAAAAATCAATCTTGACTTGAGAGAGCTTGATTGATGACCTTAGAATCTTTGACTAGCATATGGACTCACACAACTAACATAAGTGGATTAATTGCATAGTTTTATGAAATACAATGAGGAAGAAGTAATCCTAAGCCTATAAACCTTGAAGTAGAATCAATTTTACAATCACCTTTGTTTTATCTTATTGTTTTTAGCAAATTTCCTTACTCGACATACTCAATTTCAAATGATTTCATTCAACCTAGTTAAGAACATAGTTACAATAATTAACTCACTTTCGTCATAGTCCTCGTGGGAACGATATTTACTTATCATTTTATTACTTGCGACCCGTGCGCTTGCGGAAGCTAAACGGCGAACAACCGCGAACGGATATTTTTCAAAAACTTGAAAAGTCAATAGTGGCTGCGCACTCACCAACGGACGAAAGGAAACGTTCCAACGGTCATCACCAACATACCTATATATATGGGAACCTTCAAACAGAGAAAGGACAACCAAGCACACATACGAACACATCATCAAGTTCATTACTCTGTTTTCACGTTGAAATTGTATTTCTATGCTTCAGTGATTATCATTTACTCTGTAAGAGAGATATTTCATTCAAACTCAATATTTGTTATTGAGATAACTTAAGGTTGTGGAACCTTGAGTTGGGATTGGATTACAACCTGTAAGGAGGAGCGAGTGTCCAGGTGAAAGGAACTTGCTTGTACTGAGGTGCCAAGAACCCACTGAATTTTGGAAGTTATAGTGAAACACTCAGAGAAGCTCTGAGGACTGGACGTAGGTCAAAGTGGTTGTGACCGAACCAGTATAACTCCCGGTGTACACTTCGGTGATATTTCTCCTTACTCATTACTGTTTTAATTCTTTTATCAAAGTTTTATATTTTCGAAAGAAATTTCAGTATCACCCAATTCACCCCCCCTCTTGGGTAAAACGCTTGATCTAACATTTGGTATCAAAGCGTAGGTCTTCTTGTTAAGGTTTAACAACCTAAGAAGGATCCAATGGCAAGCATGGGTGAAGGAATTCTTCCCGACGGAGCATCCATCACTAGACCCCCTGGTTTCAATGGAGAACACTTTTCTTTCTGGAAAGCTAAATTCAGAGTGTTTGTAATGGCTACTGAATACGGGCTATGGGATGTAATTGAGAGTGGAAATTATCAACCTACAAAGGTTGTAGATTCTCAGAAAATTCCAAAGACACCAGCGGAATACGATGAGAATGACAAGAAACTCATTACTCTCAATAGCAAAGCAATTCTGATGTTACAAAGCGCCTTGAGTCAAAGTGAATATTTCAGAATTTGCACACTCCCAACAGCAAAGCAAATGTGGGAAGCTCTGGAAATAGCTCATGAGGGAACTTCGGGAATAAAGGAGAATCGAATCAACACCTTGGTCACCGAATTCGATTTACTTCGAATGAAATCAGGTGAGTCAATTTCTGAATTCGAACTTAGATATACTCATCTTGTTAATCAACTTGCAGCTCTTGGGAAAGTCTATGATCAGCACACCCAAGTACGAAAGATTTTGAATATTCTTTCTAAAGAGTGGGAAGCAAAAGTTACTGCAATAGAAGAAGCAAAAGGAGAATCAATGAGATCAGTTGCTTCTCTATTTGGAAGTCTTTCTGAATATGAAAGCAAACTGAAGTTCAAAAGAGAATTAGATGACATTGGCGACAAGAAAAAGAAAGGTCTAGCTCTAAAAGCTAAAGAAGAGAATCAGGATGAGGATGAAGAGTTCGACGATGACGAGATGGGTCTAATCATAAAACGATTCAGAAAGTTCTACAAGAAAGGTCAAGGATTCAAATATTTTCAGAAAGGAGGAAGTAGTAGCAAAGATCATATCATTTGCTATGAATGTGGGAAACCAGGACATATCAAGTCAGAATGTCCAGATTTGAATCAAAAGAGCAAAGAAAAGAGAAAAGGTAAATTCTTCAACAAAAAGAAAGCCTTTGTATCTGCTATATGGGGTGACAGCTCCTCAGACGAAGAAAGCGATGAGGAAGAGGTAGCTAATATATGTCTTGTTGCTCAAGAAGAAACAGAAGAAGAGGTAAATGATTCTGAACCTACCTATGATGAATTATTTTCCGAATATAATGCTTTACATTCTGAATTCATCAAAGTTGTTAAAGAATTTATTGTTGTTAAAAAGAAAAACAAAGTTCTTGAAACTGAACATAAGGTAAAGGATTGTGAAAATTGTTTATCTTTGAAAAAGAAAAACATTGATCTCACAAAAACTCTTGAAAAATTCACACAAGGAAGTGAGATGCTAAATGTTATTTTAAAAGCCCAACGATTTGTAAATGATCGATCTAGAATTGGATATGATCCAAAATCAGATAAAAGAAAAGGAAGAAAGAAAGAAGGAGGTAAGTCATATTTGAATTATTTCCAACATTCTGTGCATACATCAAATCCTTTTGCATTTTGTAATTATTGTAATAGAAAAGGACATCATACATCTTCATGCATTCATAAGAAGAAAGGAACCATAGGAACTTACAAATGGGTACCTAAAGGTTCATATATTCAGAAAATCATTTGTACTAACCCAAAAGGACCCAAAAAGATGTGGGTACCTAAGACTTAGTCAATTGATTGCAGGTATGTCTCAAAGCATCCAAAAATAGCAAGTGGTACATAGATAGTGGATGCTCTAGACATATGACTGGAGATTTCGAAAGTTTTACCACATTACAACCTAAAGAAGGTGGAAAGGTAAAATTTGGAGGAAATCAATCCGGAAGGATAGCAGGGATAGGTGAAATCAAAAATGACAAAGGAATACAAGTCAAAGATGTATATTATGTTGAAGGCTTGTGTCACAATTTGCTGAGCGTAAGTCAAAGTGCGGATAAAAACAACTGGGTGTTATTTGACTCAGAAGAATGTTTAATCATCAACAAGAGTGACTTACAGCTTGACAAGAAGAATATCAAGGCAAAACTCAGAGCTAAAAGGGAAGGTAACTGTTATACTCTAGACATTAGTAGAAATGAATCTGAAAACTGTTTTCTGAGTAATACCGATGAAAGCTGGTTATGGCATAAGAGATTAGCTCATGTCAATATGCATCAACTAGGCAAACTACTCAAAAAGGATTTAGTACTTGGATTACCCAAAGTAAATTTCAAAAATGATTTGATTTGTGATGCATGTCAAAAGGGGAAACAAACTAAATCATCTTTCAAATTGAAAAATGAGATTTCAACAAATAGACCATTACAATTATTGCATATGGATCTAGTTGGACCAGCAAGAGTAAAGAGCCTTGGTGGCAACTTATATTCATTGGTCATTGTTGATGACTTCTCTAGATTTACATGGGTTATTTTTCTATCATCAAAGGATGAAACTTTTGAAGAATTTATTGTTTTTGCCAAGAAAGTGCAAAATGAGAAAGGTATGTCCATTGCAGGTATTAGGACTGATCATGGTGGAGAATTTGAAAATCAAGCCTTTGAAGAGTATTGTGATACTAATGGCATTGATCACAATTTCTCTGCTCCAAGGACGCCACAACAAAATGGAGTTGTGGAACGCAAGAATAGAGTGCTCACAGAGATGGCTAGAGCATTGTTAAATGAAAAGAATGTGTCTCAAGTGTTTTGGGCTGATGCTATGAGTACAGCATGCTATGTTTCAAACAGAGCATATATCAGAACAAAACTTGGAAAGACACCATACGAACTATACAAAGGAAGAAAGCCAAACATTGCTCATCTACATATCTTTGGTTGTAAGTGTTTCATTCATAATAATGGTAAAGATAACTTAGGAAAATTTGATTCTAAAACTGATGAAGGAATTTTCCTAGGATATTCTAACCGAAGTAAAGCATATAGAATTTTCAATAAGAGAACTTGTGTTGTTGAGGAATCAATTCGTGTTGTATTTGATGAATTTGAATCCTCTGACAAAACCATTGATGAAGAACATGAAGTTGTTTTAAATCAAGAGAATGGTCAATCTATTTCTAAGTCTCTTATTCCAGAGGTTAATGAAACTAAGGAAGAAGAGCAATCTCTAGGTCAACCTAAAGCCTGGAAATACAATAGAAGTCATCCCTTAAATCAAGTCATAGGAGATGTGAATGAAGGGATCAAAACCAGAAATAGAGTTTTTAATGAAGTAAGTTTTTCTGCATTCATTTCTGAGATTGAACCTTCTAACATTGATGAAGCCCTATCAGACAATGATTGGGTCATAGCAATGCAAGAAGAACTAAATCAATTTGAAAGGAATCAAGTTTGGGATTTGGTGCCTCGACCCAAAGATCATACGATCATTGGTACTAAATGGGTATTCAAAAACAAACTCGATGAATCTGCAATTATTGTCAGAAACAAGGCAAGATTGGTGGCCAAAGGCTATAATCAGGAAGAAGGAATTGATTATGAGGAAACGTATGCTCTAGTGGCTAGATTGGAAGCTATACGTGTACTATTAGCCTTTGCCTGCATCAAAGGATTCAAACTCTATCAAATGGATGTTAAGAGTGCTTTTCTAAATGGTTACATCATGGAAGAAGTATATGTAGAACAACCTCCAGGTTTTGAGGATGTTACTAAACCTGACCATGTTTTCAAACTTAAAAAGGCTTTATATGGTTTAAAACAAGCTCCTAGAGCCTGGTATGAAAGGCTTAGTAAGTTTCTCATCGATCAAGGTTTTGTACGGGGAAAAGTTGATACAACATTATTTATAAATCGAAAACGTGATGATATTTTAATTGCTCAAATATATGTTGATGATATTGTTTTCGGTGCTACTAATGAATCTATGTGTAAGGAATTTTCTGAGATAATGCAGGGAGAGTTTGAGATGTCAATGATGGAAGAATTGAATTTTTTTCTTGGTTTGCAAATCAAACAAAGAAAGAATGGAATCTTCATATCTCAAACAAAATACTTAAAAGAGCTTTTGAAGAAGTATGGAATAGATGAAGCTAATGGCTCGGACACGCCTATGAGCTCAACAACGTTGCTTGATGCTGATGTCAAAGGGAAAGACTACAATATCACAAAATATAGAGGAATGATTGGATCATTACTCTATCTCACGGCAAGCAGACCAGACATCCAATTTAGTGTTGGCATATGTGCAAGATATCAATCGGCACCAAAGGAATCACATGCTGAAACGGTCAAACGAATCTTTAGATACCTTGCTGACACACCAGAATTGGGTTTGTGGTATCCCAAAGGAAGAAACGAATATCTTGTTGCATATTCAGATTCTGATCATGGAGGATACAAGACAGACAGAAAGAGCACCAGTGGACAAGGACAATTTCTTGGAAGATCTCTTGTCTCGTGGTTCAGCAAGAAACAAAATACAGTGTCTCTTTCGTCAACAGAAGCCGAATATGTTGCAGTCTCAAGTTGTTGTGCACAAGTGATATGGTTAAAACAACAACTACAAGACCTTGGTATTTATATCAAAGAAATACCAATCTATTGTGACAATACTAGTACGATAAGCTTGGCAAAGAATCCAGTTCAACACTCTAGAACCAAGCATATCGATGTCAGACATCACTTCATCAGAGATCATGTCCAAAAGAAAGATGTGAAAGTGATATTCATTCCTACTCATCTTCAACTAGCAGATATCTTCACAAAACCCCTTGCAAAAGATCAATTTCTATTCATTAGAAGAAAATTGGAAATGGTAAATCCCAATGAGTTATAAGAAATTTCAGCATTTCATAATATTAGATGAAGTCATTTAATAATGTTTTGATCACTAACTTAAGCATCGGAGTATATAGAAACTTGTTTTGCAGGAAGAAAGAAACTCTGTTTTGAGAAACAAAAACAGAGGTGATCAGAGGACATAGTTACTGGAGTATCAACTTGAAGTTATGGCTAACACAGAAGCATTACCCGAGGAGGAACTTGAGGTAAAACAGCATGTTACTCGAGTATGTACTCGAGTAATGGCCTCCAAAACTGGAAGTAACGGATCAAGTTACTTGATTTTCAAACATAACGGTTCAGTTTTCAAAGAAATGAAGAGTCAGAAGTTAGAAAGCTGTTTACCCGAGGCAGGCCTCGAGTAAACTTGAAGATTACTCGAGGAAGGCCTCGAGTAATGTCGGAGTTCAGATTCTCAAAGTGTTGAATAATGACTCAAATCTGACCCAAATGGACTATGAATGATCGAGGGAACATCCATGGATAATTACTATATTATTCATGCCAGGTACGCAATTTAAATGAATTATTTTTAAATTTTTCTGTATGAACACTCGAGGAAGGCCTCGAGTAAACTTGAACATTACTCGAGTAATGCCTCAAGTAACGTCGGGTTTTAGGTCTTTATCTTGCACAAACTCGGTCATTTCCACAAAATCTCCTCGAGTAAATCACTATACACCCTTTCAAAAACTTTTCCCAATCGATTCCTTGCCTCATTTCCGTCAAAACCAAACTGATTTCAAGTCCAAAAACTTCCTATTTTGTTCAAAATCTTTGTGCCCTAAACTCGCGACAGTGACCCTGTTTTTCTGAGATTCTTGATTTTCTGTGTTTCAAGATGGTTAGAACCAAGAATCTCAACTTCACAGATTCCTCTGATTCACAACAAAACCCTGATCTCCTTTCTCCTCCTCCAACAAAGAGAAGAAAGTTAATCCCAAGACCAAAAGCCAAAGTTCCTCTTCAACCTCAATCACAACCTAAAGCCAAAGGTGTGGTGATCAAAGAGCCTATTGTGACTAGGGCTCAGTCTAAAAAGAGCACATCTACTGGAAGAAGCAAAGGTGCCAAAACTCCCTCACCTTCTCACTCTGACTCATCTACACCCTCTTTCACTCCAAAGCCTCCCAAGAAGCCAAAATATGACAAATATGTGGCTAAGGCTATGGCTGGGATTATTAGTCCGGTTCACACCGGGTCAGACCGGGTTGACCAGTTCACCGGTTTTTTCTCTCAACCGGACCGGACCAGTGACTGGTTCACCGGTTTTCGATCTGAATTGGCCGGTCCGATCTAGTTTTCCATACACCGGGAGAAAGGGCAGCACCTACGAGTCCGGCTTCTCTCCATTATCTTCCCGTCTCTTTCCTTTCCCTTATCTAAAACTATGCCGTTATTCAGTATCTTAAAATAATTTTCCAGCGACACTCAATATTTTAAAATAATTTTTCTGCATTCACCATTGTAAAATATTGTTCTAATTGCAACATACAATCTAAACTTAAGATATAGAGTGTTGATGAAAAAATAATTTTAAGGAATTAAATGCAAAAAATATTATTTTAGGATACTGGGTATTATTGAAAAAATTATTTAAAGTGCTAAGTGAGTTAAAAATTAATTTATGATACTGGATGTTACCGAAAAAAATAATTTAGAGTGTAATTTGCTAGACAGTAGTTACTATTAAAAAATTATTTAAGGTGCTGAGTGAGTTAAAAATTAATTTATGATACTGGGTGTTATAGTGTAAGTTTACTAGACAGTAGTTACTACTGAAAAAATATTTGAGGGTTACCAATGCATCAAAAGTTATTTTAGGACATTGGGAGCTATCAAAAAATACTTTAGAGTGCTGAATATATTTTTTTTTAAGAAAAGGACCCAACTAGAGGTGAGTAGTCGATCAATCGATTTGGTTTTCGGTGAAAACCGAATTAACCGAACATCGAAAAGAGCAAAATTTCAATATCGAACCGAAACCAAATTACAAATTTAACCGAACCCGAACTAACCAAAAATTTCGGTTCGGTTGTTCCAATAACCAAAATATGGGTATTCTTGAAACAAATTCCTCACCTAAAATGGTGAAGCCCTAGCAAGTAGATCCAAAAATAGAGAGAAATTTATAAACAATTATACCACTTTTAAGAGAATTTCTGTTTCAAACATTCAGGAGGCCACACAAAAGCCATGAACAGATACTTTCATTTGAAGCAGACAAAACAAAAATGATCAATCAAAGAAAAAATTTGGCTTTCGGAGATTAAATCTAGAGGAGCAAGAGATTAAAACCGAGCTACTCACCGAGAACTGAAGCTCCAGGGTTGAAGACAAAGGGAGGACTATGGGATGCTGCTTGATTGACGGCGACGCTTCCATAGACGGTGAGGCGACTCGTTGAGGGTTAGGGCAAAGGGAGGCTGCTTGACTCACAGTGATGCTTCCACCCTTGACATCGAGACTCGAGAGTCCAGAGTCGAGAGGAGAGGAGGACGGGAGTACGGAGGTGGGAGGAGTCGAGAGTCAGAGCTTAGAAGTTTTGGAGGGTGAATAGTGAAGAGTGGAGCGTGGAGCGTGGAGAGTGCCATCAATTTCGCACTGGAGATGAAGAGTAAAGGAGGATGAGCCTCTTGTGTTCAGGTTTTTTATTTTTTATTTTTGGTTTAGAAAATTGGTTTAGGTTTTTAGCCATTGGACATTTGGACTTGAACAAAATAAAAAACTGACTTGGACAGTTGGACTTGTTACTAGACGTGGATAATGGGCTGTTCACAATTGAACTTGGACCAAACTAACTTGGACCTAATTAATGATGAAATGGGCTTTAAGTCTGGGCTGGTGATGCTTTTCATATAGTTAGTCAGAAAAAAAAAGCATCCTGAAGCAAACTTCGGTTATACGGTTCTAACTGAAATTTTTTTTAGAAAATCGCACCGATGACCGAACAACCGAAACAACCAAAAGCATAAACAAAAAAAAAACTGACTAACTGAAAAAACCAAACCAAAAAAACGGTATAGTTTTAGATAAGGGAGACAAAAAGAACGGGAAAGTCATGGAGAGAAATCAGATGCATCATGTATGGAATTCAATCTCTCCCTTCTATGCAGAAAGGGGCCTCTTCATTTTCCTTTTTCTTACTATCCATTTTCGTCTATTTTTTTATTTACATTGTTAGATTAAATCTAACTATTGGAATTTAATTTCTTATGAAAATAAAAAATATATAGAATACTTTAATAAAAATGTAAAGATATAAATTATATAAATTAAATTTTAATTTATTTATTATTTAATATTATAAATATATTTTTATAAGATATTAAATCTAAACTATTTTAGATGCGTGGTTAAAAAATATTCCCCTTTTAACCAGTTTCGGTTTGACACGTCATCGGTGTGGGTCCCACCACTGAAAGGACATTTCATCACCTTCTGATCACCTACGCCCTCGATTCTCCCGCACCTATGCAGCCTAACCACCTCCTCTACTACGTCACAGCTCACAACCCTCCGAGGACATCGCTGTCATTGTGGCAAATTCCCAAGCGCCTTTTCGTCCATCCACACTCCTCTGCGCCGCAGTTTCGGAGATAATTTCCGTCTTCATGGGAAATCGTGCTTTGAGGGTTTGTTTTGCAATGCTCATGGGGAAGACAAGACAAATGATGTTATGGTCCGCGCACCTCCTTCAAGCCCCGACCCGTATTAATGACCCGATTCCATTGATATTTGTGTCTTATTAATACGTTCCTTGTATTGGAAGCCTGTGCTTTTTAGCTCGAGTCAGCCTTTGGAAGGCTTTTAGGCTGATTCTTTCTTTCTCCCTAGTTTTCTTCCAAGGGAAGTCAAAGGTTCAGACGTTTTCTCTGTTTGATTACGATTTTGGAAGTTGGAGTTTTAACTTCAAACCAGCATAATGGCTTGGTTTGATGGTGGTAACTTCTCAACCGAGAAGTCGGTTCGCCCGACTCGGCCCTGCTACGTTCCTCCTCACTGCAAGAACAATGGCATGCCTGACTTCAACAATGTGAACTTGTTCATGTCGGGAAATGGGTTGTCAGCTCAGTCTGGTTTCGCTTCCTTCAACTCTTACAGTTCCAGACGACAAGCTAGGGGTGGTGGTGCGAGTAACGGCCGTTTTGGTGGTCGTGGTCGTGGTCGTGGAGGCCGGAGGTTTGGTCGACGGGAGGAGACTGATGAGGGGAACCATTACCAGAATCGGAACGGTTTTGGGATTCCTGACACGCTTGACACTATAGAGAGTTTTGGAGAAGATGGCGATGTCTGTGGTGGTATCAATTTTGACGCATACGAAGATATTCCAGTGGAGGTCAGTGGTTCCGACGTACCCCCGCCGGTCAGTACCTTCGCAGAAATAGAGCTGAGCGAGGGTTTGAACAAGAATATCAAGCGATGCAAGTACGTCAAACCCACTCCGATTCAGCGTCATGCGATTCCCATCGCCGTTGCTGGTCGCGACTTGATGGCTTGTGCTCAGACCGGGTCAGGGAAGACGGCGGCGTTCTGTTTCCCGATTATATCTGGGGTTTTGAAGGATCGTTCTAGGTTTTTGCCTACTGTTCGTGAAGGCTGGATTGCTTATCCCAGTGCGCTTATAATGTCACCAACTAGGGAGTTGTCGTGTCAGGTATATTGATCCGGTTCGAGTTCCTTTTCAATTTTGTAGTCAATCTTTAGACTTTGAGCTGCTCGGCTAAAGTTCATTGGTTTCCATTTGGTTATATTTCGGTAGATTCATGATGAGGCCAAGAAGTTCGCTTATCAGACCGGAGTGAAGATTGTTGCTGCTTATGGTGGGGCCCCGATTGCTCAGCAGGTTTGCATTTAGATTCCTCAAGCTTTTTGGTGATTACTCTGTAAGTCTTGTTTTTTTGTGCACATGGGTTCCTTCTGAACCTCCAGTGTAGGATCTCGAAGGTCTTGTTGGAAGTCATTTTACATTTTAAAATTTAACTATTGCTTTAATGTTTTCCCATGATATTCCTTTTCTTCAAGATTAAGAGGAAGTGTTGCAGAAATATTATTATAAGTTCCTGCATACATGTAATTGGCCGCGGTACCAATTTGCTGTATTGTCCTTTTCTTCATAATTGTTACTATTGCCCTTTTCTTAATAATTTTGTTACTTGGCAATGACTTCAACTTCTTTGATACAGTTTCGTAATTTAGAGAAAGGGGTGGACATCTTAGTTGCAACTCCTGGGCGCCTGGTTGATATGATTGAGAGAGGCAGGGTTTCACTCACACGAATAAAATTCCTTGCGCTTGACGAGGCAGATCGCATGTTGGACATGGGTTTTGAGCCTCAAATTCGGAAGATTGTTGAGCAAATGGATATGCCTCCACCAGGTGCCAGACAGACTATGCTCTTCAGTGCTACGTTCCCAGAGGATATACAGGTGAGCTCAATCCACCCTGTCTGATTGATATTTTGATTGACTCTGTGTTGTCTTTTCATTCTTCAAGTTGAAAGCAATCCTATCAGTGTGACATTTTTTCGGATTCATGAGATATTATATTGTGTATTATCAGAATATTGGCTTTAGTCTAGGATTTGTTTTAATGTTTTGTGTATCATACTTGTGCAGCTAGGACTAGCCTGTGATTAATTAATGATATATTTTCAATGCTTTCTTTTGTTGCAGAAGCTGGCTGCGGACTTTCTTTCAAACTACATATTCTTAGCAATTGGAAGAGTTGGTTCCAGCACTGAATTGATTGTACAAAAAGTTGAACTTGTTCAGGATATGGACAAAAGAGACCATCTTTTGGATCTTCTCCGTTCTCAAAGGGTAAATGGGTTCAATGGAAAGGTGAGATTGGACAAGTAATGCTTTTATCTTCTGTCATTGTTGCATGAATATCCACTCCTATGTATTGTTAATATATTGGAGAATTGAACTTTTTTAGACTGAATATTAACTATTGGTTTCTGCTATCTCAGAAAGCTTTGACTCTAGTATTTGTTGAAACAAAAAGAGGAGCAGATGCTTTGGAAAATTGGCTGTCGAGAAAAGGTTTTCCAGCTATTGCGATACATGGTGACAAAGTTCAAGTGGTTAGCATCTTTTGGAGTATTTTGAATTTTTTTTTATTTTTTAATTTATCATGATTTGGAACCCTTGATTTTTGTCTCTGGTCTACAGACGCATTAGATTAAGGCTTACACTCCATCACTCTCTCTGCTCACTAGTATTATATATGTATGTATGTATGAGTTTGGGGCTGGCTCATTAATTTCGTAGTGGGTTTTAACATTAGCAGCAGAGAGCTTAGGAATGTTGTAGAATATGGTATGTTATCTAATTGATGCTGCAGTGTTTTGGGTTGTGTAAAGAAATCAGTTTTTTACAAATTTCATTTTTAACTTCTTTCCTTGGTATCAAATAAGTTTGTCGGTTAAAAAAATGATTTTAAATGGGCTTCCACTTACAATCCTAATGATCAGTTGCTAGGTTGAAAGTGCTGTACATTTTTTAATAACCTGCACTAATGGTTCACATATTCAGGAAGTCTGCATTTATTTGTAAGTGTGATTATAATTCAAGTGATAAGATTAGTGACCTAACTCTTGACATGAAAGATGAAACACTTGAATATCTAGATGCCATGTGAAGAATAATCAAATGTCTTCTAAAGTTGTTAATTACTTCTCCTTATAGGAGGAAATGTTATTGTAATGATCCATGGGCTTGTCAAAAAGGTGAATGGCACATCACTAAATGGCATTGAGAAATTTGTCCATTGATGAGATTAAACTGATATATCTGCATGTTTGGAAAAACGTTTTTGGTAAAACCGAAATCTTGAAACCACGTATTGGCATTTGCCAAAATGTGTTTTTAAAACACCTATAATTTGACATGCTATTTTATAAACTAATCACTAATTTTTACTCTTTTACATGAAGGAGAGGGAAGGTGCCTTGAGATCTTTCAAAACTGGTGCTCGGCCTATTTTGGTCGCAACCGATGTTGCTTCAAGGGGTTTAGACATACCACATGTGGGCCATGTTGTCAATTTCGACTTGCCCAAAGATATAGATGGCTATGTTCACAGAATTGGCCGAACTGGTCGTGCCGGCAAGTCTGGTTTGGCCACTGCCTTCTTCAGTGACAA
This sequence comes from Inga leiocalycina, assembly GCA_963242795.1. NCBI lineage: Eukaryota > Viridiplantae > Streptophyta > Magnoliopsida > Fabales > Fabaceae > Inga > Inga leiocalycina. Next base: position 26,368,467 of record OY725327.1, read on the forward strand.
AAACATCCCTCTTGCAAAGGCCCTTGTTGAACTTATGCAAGAATCAAACCAAGAGGTTCCCTCTTGGCTCACCCAATATGCAGCAGAGAGTTCTTCATACGATATCCATAGCAGCAAAAGGGGCCAGTGGTATGGTAATGGCAATTATGGCGGCCATGATTTCAGAAATATGACTCAACATGAAGAAGGGTATCACAACCACTCAGTGGATGCAGGTTTTGCAGAGAACTATAGCACTATAACTGCAGCTTATGACATCTCTGATTCTTACAATGACTCTTATGATGTAGCCAACACAGTTCCTGCTACTAGCAGCAATTACCTTTACAGTGATGCCGGCGCTTGTTATGGAGGCGGGAGGGCCGACGGGCCGAACGGGTATGCATCCGTTGTTCCTACTGGGTGGGACTAGATTGGTAGTTTGAAGTGACTCACTTTTGATATGGAGGAATTTAGCAGCATATGATATTTATACAGTAATAGTGAAGCTTGCCTTTTTGTTTTCTAGCTTTCTTTAACCTGGACATGACTCTGTGGGCCCTTTTTTGGGGATATGGAGGGGTTTAATAATATACAGTGGCGGTGATAATGTAAATCCGATTGACTCAGTACATTTGTCTGTTTGGAGTCTTGTTTTAGGAGAATGTTTGGGACAAATAGAATGAAGTGGGTTTTGTTTCCCTCTGTCTTTTTGTTAAGATGACTCAGATGGGTTGCATAGCTATAACGGAACTAGATTTTTCGATGTTGATTCGAATGGTTTGGATTTTATATTTTAATTGTTATATTTATAATTAATTATCAATACTTGTTTAATATCTTTCATTAGAAGATTATTTTTATTATGTATTTCGCTTCCTCTATATATAGATATATCAGTATTTTGCTTCTTTTTAATTGAAGGGAGCAGAATACATTAATATAGTTCATAGCTTTATAACAGTTTAAAATATATTTTTTATTGTTTACTAAAATTGCAAAATAATTCTTTAAAATCTCTTCATACGAATCAATGTGTTTTTGATATTTCAAGAAACTTGTATACATACACAAATAGTTATAAATGAATGCACGTTAACAACTAACAACTACTCAATCACAATTCAACTACACTTAATTGAATAATCTGCCAATTAAAAAATTTATACCATGCTCACGCTTCTGTTTCACTTTTATTTATCCCAAGGACTTGTTTGTTTAGGATTTGTTGAAATAATAACCTTGAGCTGATAATTTGTGTTTTAGTGTTTTACTATATTCTTGTAAGTATACGGACGGAAGAGCTAGGAAGATTCGTCAACGGGATTTGAAGAATAAATTTGCATGACTTGTGTAATTGTATTACAATTGTTAAAAGAATATCTAAATAATTTAATTTGATTTGAACAATATAAATAAAATTAACATTTAACTACAAATAAATTTGCGACAAAATCATCTACTATAATAAACTGATTTTGAAAAGGTTAGTCACAAGAAAAGAACAGAGAACACATCCCATGGTGGCCCCCAACCTCAAATCATAACACTTTTTTCGTTGGGCTTTAAAAAAAACATATTTTGTACTATCCACGTATATTGGTTTCATACAAAATTTATAAATAATATAATCACGTGGATATATATACATATATATATATATATATATATATATATATATATATTATTTTTTAAGTATTAAAATAGTGCTTTTATTTTTGTAGCTAAAAAGTGAATGGCATTAAGATTGGCTCCTTATATAAAATCATAAAACAATACTCCTCTTATCCTTAATATAAGACATATTTAGGAAGTTGATCTTGATCATAAATATAAGATAAAATTTGTATATTTATCAATATTTTACTAATTTGCTTCTATTGATACTCATTCAATAATAATTAAGGAGGGGAGGGAAAAAGGGAATTAAAGAATGTAACTAGAATGTTTTAAAGAATAAATGTCATATTAACTAATTTAACCAATTTTCTTAATTTAATCAAATTGGTAAATAAATCTTATATTAAAGATCAAAGAGTGCTTGATGAATTTTGAAGAAATTGAAAAAGAGCATCCATTAACCAACAGAAGAATAAAGACAGCCATCCGGATATATAATTCACTACTCAAAAAATTAGATAAAAGGAAATAGAACACAAACAATTTAATTCATTTTAATGATGGAGTCCAAATTTAGTGTTGCAATCATGTCACCAAAAAAGAATCAAAGTAAGTGTGTTTGGAATAGTGATTTCTAAAATGACTTTTTCAATTTAACTTTTTATAATTTTATTTTTGGTAAAAGCCAGACTATATAATGTGATTTATATTTGGATCAATTGTTGTATAAATGACTTTTGTAAAAGTAAAATTTGTTTTGATTGTCTTAAATATAAGTGATTTTTGTGATAATAGTAAGAGAGAGTAGGTGAAAAAATATTTAAAAAATCAAGTAAATATTTAAAAATACTTTAAAATATATATGCTACTGGAAAAATATTTTAGAGTAGGTGAAAATCAATAAATTGGTTTTCTAAGTTTTGGGTTCTCTTTACTACTAAAAAAAATCTATTAAAGGTAAAATTTTAGTCAGTCTCCTAAGACTGGGTACAACTGAAAAAGTATTTTAAAGGGCTAAAAGCACCAAAAAATATTTTAAAGTAATTTTTGGAGCTGAAAAAGTACATTAAGGGTAAAATTGTAATTATTCTGATAACACATTAGGTACAACTGAAAAAATATTTTAATGGGTTAAAAACTGTAACCCCCTTCCCACCTTAAAGCCGAGATTTAGTTCATAAACACGTAATTGATGTAGAATTAGAGACCTTAGATGATTTTGGAACTTAAACAAAATCAAACTTCCCAAAATCATGGTTTACAAAAACTTTTACAAATCCTGTTCATGACGGTCTCATATTCACATTTCAATACTAAATGGCATGTACATGTTGATTTTATTCACAAATATCAGAATATAAAGCAAATTCCCGACACACTCGGGTTCCATTCATTAATAAGGGTTTTACAAAGGCACAAAGCCCACAATTCATTACCCTTAACTTGGGGATTACACAAAACTATACCACAAATTCCATTATATACAATTGTTTCCCAAAAACATCCAAATGAAATACATGATAACTAATAACCCAAAATATACTTCTAAACCGGAGCTCTATCTGCTCTTTGTCGCCTGCTTTCCCTTTGATCCTTCTGCCCTGTTTAAAACATGGTTTTTGGGAGAGTGAGATTCTAAAGAATCCCCGTAGTGTCAAACCAATCATAGTATGTACAACAATAAGGCATGAAATCAAATCATTATTCACATAAAGCAACTACAACGGCAGTTACAACGGCAATGGTTAGTATGACTCATGTCATCCCTTATGATTGCTCATGCTGCATTGCATCACAACAATCTACACAATATATTTCACCGCAGCTGGGATTCATATAAAACATTTCATAACACAAGCCATACAGGCAAGATCAACACACAGCCCATGGCTAGATTCACAAACACCGCCCCACGGGTCGGATACACAAAAATCCATGTCGATTACGACGACAGTTCAATGGCCGACCTAGAGATGACCAGCGTCAATCCCTATACGGCTCACGCTGAAGTTCTCACGCCGTAATAGACCATGGCACACAGTTCACAAAGTTCAATGATAAGTTATGCATACCAAAACATCATACACAATATGAGAGAAGAGTCACTACCTTAGTCTTTCCGGGCGTGTCCTAGCGCCGGTCTCTCCCGAATGGGGCAAATGTCAAATCCTAGAATCATAATTAAGGACGAAGAATTATACTCTATCCTAAGACTTAATTTACTTCATAACACTTAAATTTGGTTATCATAATTGACCCTTAAGAGGCCACAAATGCCTCTAATAAAAGCCCTAAAAGGTTGGGAAACAATAGGTTAGAGATCTCTTTTCAAAAACTCAAAGTGTTGGAACACAAGGGTTGGCTGGGGCCAGCCCTTCCTTGGGCCGCGGCCAAAATATGGTCAGAAGGTCACTGGCCGCGGCCAGCCACTCATGGGCCTCGGCCATAATCAGGTCAGAAAGGTTTGGGCCGTGGCCAGCCACCTTGGGACGCGGCCAAGAAATTCCCTGATTTTTGGCTGATCTTCCAAAATTCATAACTAATTCTAGAAAAATTGAAATGAGGTGATTTCAAAGCCAAATGAAAGGTATTTAAGTTTTCTTTATAGGAAAAATATGGCTCATTACTTCAAATCATCACAAAAATACAGAATCACCAAAAACTCAACACTACTCCAAAACAGAGTTCTGTTTCCATCCCAAACTTTGGACAATCATATCTCCCAGAATACTAAAGGAAATGACACAAAATATATATCCATTTTGAAGCTTGGGATGTGAAATTTAAGACTGGAAAGTTTCATAATTTTGCAACACCATTTGGTCATTCAAAACGCTCGTACAAACTAACTGCCCAGACAGAGTTCACACAAGACAGATTTTCCAATTTTCTACCAAAGTGTCATATGGCTCCAAAATTAACAATCAAGCCTATTCCCACATAAATTTTTACAAGAAACACAATAGTAACATCAAAATGACCAAAATCACAACCCAATTACATGCCCTATTTTTGCCCAATGCACAAAACCAACACAAATGTGCCAAACCTTACATTTAAGCTTCAATCAAATTCTATCTACCCAAGATATATCTCAAAGCATCATATCCATGACAACAACAATTCAAACATCACAAGACCCTAATTTTCGAAATTTCAAGCCAAATTTCTAGAATTTCCAAGCTAATCCATTTGGCACAAAACATAGATAGATAGATAGGTTTCACTCACCTTATCAACTTTCTTAAAGGGAGTTCTTGATTCACCACTTCCCAAAATTTCGTGTGGCCACAAATCAGCACCAATGGACTAACTACCACCACCAAAATGAAGCTCTTATATCAAGGAACAACTTTAAGGAAAGGTGCCTGAGCAATAGAGATCATTTTCCTTACCTTTTCAAAGCTTTTCCTTCCTTCCCTTTGCTGCAAAAATGGCGCCGAGCATAGAGAAAAGAGATGAGAGTAAGAGATGGAGTGGAGAGATGAAGGAAATGATGATGCTCTACTCCCCCCATGCCTCTCTTGTGTCAGCAAAAATAGAAGGGAGAGGGAGAGAGAAAAAACATTTTAAAATATGCATTTGACTTTTCCCTATCTCCTCTCCACAAGCAAGCTTGACACATGTCATTTCTTTATTGGTCCTCCCCAAATAAGTTATCAATTAATTACCTTAATCCTTCCATTAGCCATTTTGATTACATTTCTCATTTCTCCCATAGTTAGTAATTAATTTCTCCATTAATTACTAATTTATGGCCCATAATTCCATTCTTCCAATTTTTCACTAATTATGACATATTAATTAATATTGCCATAAAACACATAATAATTCAAATTAAATTCATAATTATCCACAATAATCATGATTTGCCCTTAATCAAAAATTGGGATATTACAAAAACACCAAAAAATATTTTAAAATAATTTTTGGATCTAAAAAAGTATATTGAGGCTAAAATTGCAATCAGTCTGACACTGGGTACAATTGTAAAAATATTTTAAGAGGTTAAAAGCACTAAAAAAATATTTTTTGATACTATATGCTATTTAAAAAATATTTTATGGAAAAAGCCAATATCATATAACTAATATCAATTAGAATGGTACATAATTTATTGAAATAATATTATATAACTAATTTCTAGACAGCCCAATTTAGCATAAAATACCATTAGCTTTTAATAAAAGCTCCATTCCAACTTTCCCCAATCTAGCGTCCACCCATATGAATTTGGCAAAAGCTCAATTGTATAGAAGTCTCCCCAAACATCCCAAAAAAGTTGATTGCTGCCCAATCAGGCTTCTGGGCTGCCAAAAGCCCTCCTGAAACACACACTAAGTGCCCGCTTGGATTAGCGGTGGAAAAGTGGCTTTTTTTTACCATTTGACTTTTAGAAAAGTAAGGTAGGATTAAAAGTGAAAATGTAAATGTGATTTGTGTTTGGATTAGCGGTGGCAGAAGTGACTTTTTTTTTCTAACGTTGAATATGTTTGGATTAGAGTTTGAAAAGCCCGTTTAAATGCAAAATGACTGAAAAAGGCATGGATGCTATTGAATACTACATACATATGATTCATTTCATAACCTGGGTTATGTTTGATCAAAATCATTCTGGTTTTCTTCATTCTTTTCTAGTCAATATTTTGATTTTTGTAAGTATGTCTGTGTTTTTTTAAATTATTGTCCGCAAGAAAATTACTTATTGCCCATGCCTGTATATATATATACTTGAAGTGAGAAAACATAAACAAAATTTGATTAAAAAAATTGAAATTATAATGTAAAAAAATATACACCAAAGTACTTCACTAAAAATGGATACATTTAAATTTATATTACAATGCATACATGAAATAGATCATGATAGAATCATCTACCGCTAACAAGTTGGTCTCTGATTGTGTCACGAATATGATTCATTTGTAGTGGTCACCTAAGTGGCCTTAGGCCACTCGCCCTCTCCCTCCTTGGGGTTCGATCCCATGCTACTATGTAATAAAAAAAATCACAAAATGCAAGAGGAAGGAAGTCCACTGATCCGGTTATTGAAGTGAAGAAGTGTAATGATTATAAAACCAAGTTCTCATTAATGTAATGATTCGTACAGATATATATACAAGTGAGTACATTTGAAAAGAAACCACCATTTGTTTCCTAGCTTCTTGACGGCAGGGGATATGATTATTGACTTCTAACACTCCCCCTCAAGTTAGAGCATATATATTGATTATGCCCAACTTGTTACAAAGATATTGAACCCGTGTTCCATTTAAGGCTTTTGTCAAAAGATTTGTTAGTTGATCGTCAGATCATATGTGCCCTGTAGATACAATTTTTTCTTTGATCTTGTCATGAATAAAATGACAGTCAATCTCAATATGTTTTTTTCGTTCATGAAACACAGAGTTCGATGCTATATGAAGTGCTGCTTTATTGTCACACCATAGTTTTGCAGGTAATGTCGTAGTGATGCCAATTTCTTTCAAGAGTTGAAATACCCACACAATTTCTTGTATTGACTGTGACATGACTCTGTATTCCGCTTCTGCACTTGATTTTGACACAACTCCTTGCTTCTTACTTCTCCAAGACATCAAATTTCCACCAACAAACACATAGTAACTCGTAGTAGATCATCTTGTGGCCTTAGCTCCTGCATGATCCGCATCACAAAACACTCAACTTTAGTGTGCCCATAATCTGTATAAAGAATACCAAGACTTGGAGAACCTTTCAAATAACACAAGATATGTTCTAAAGCTTCCCATTGTGCCACTGTTGGTGATGCCATGAATTGGCTAAAACTGTTGACTGAGAAGGTTATATCAGGACGAGTTACTGTTAGATAATTCAGCTTCCCAATGAGCCTTCTATATCTCTCAGGAAATGGAAACGACTTCAATTTCTCTGGATCAATCTTCTTCTTCAAATCATCAGGAAGCTCATCAAACATACTAGCATTAAGATCTAGGAAGGGATTTGAAATCATGGGAATGTTGTTTGGTGCAGCTCCAAGTTTTCTGGTCTCTTTTAATAGATCGAGAACATACTTCCTTTGACTCAAAAGAATACCTTTCTTGTTTCTCAAAACTTCAATACCAAGAAAGTACTTTAATGACCCCAAATCTTTTTGTCTGAAAGTAGGAATTCAGGAAGGTTTTAAGTTCTGAGATTCCAGAAATGTTGCTCTCAGTAATCACAATATCATTAACGTATACTACTAGAAGAATCATGCCTGCATCAGATTGCTGGTAGAACACAGAGTGATCACATTTGCTTTGACTTAATCCAAACTTCTTGACTACATCACATAATCTATCAAACCAAGCTCAAGGACTTTGCTTTAAACCATACAGTGACTTCTGGAGGTAACACACTTTTCGATTCTCCCCCTGAGCAACGAACCCAGGTGGTTGCTCTATATAAACTTCTTCAAGAAGGTTGCCATTCAGGAAAGCATTCTTAACATCTAATTGATGTAAATTCCAATGATATGTGGCCGCCAAAGAAACAAGAAGATGAACTGAGGTGAGTTTGGCGATAGGAGAGATAGTCTCATAATAATCAATACCATAAGTTTGGGCATACTCTTTGGCAACAAGCCGAGCTTTTAATCATTCTAAAGAACCATCAGCTTTAGTTTTAACAACGAACAACCATTTACATCCAATGGCTTTCTTCCCAGGAGGTAGATCAACAAGAGTCCAAGTACCATCTTTTTCAAGGGTCATAAGCTCTTCTTCCATTGCTGTACGCCAACCAGGATGAGTCAAGGCTTAATGAAGGGTAATAGGGGTGGATATGGAATCAAGGGTGACCACAAGTGAAGAAGAAATAAGAGACAAATTCTGGTAAGACACGAAGGAGGATATAGGATAGGTACATTTAGCATATCGTTTGGGAGGACAACTAGGACGAGTAACTTTCCGGAGGGCAATAGGTAGATCAACAGCAGAATCAGGAACAACTAGATAAGAGACAGCAATGGGAGGAGCTGGGGGATCAGGAACAGAAACCAAGGAGTCATGACCAGAATCCGTTGGTGAAGCAGTGACTGGTAACAGCGAAACATTGGTAGCATCAGCATCATTGATGATATCAGATTCTGGAGCAGTAGCCTGTACTGGTGAGAGTGGGACACAATAAACCAGGACATTATCAGACTCAGCAATGATAGATAGAGACCCAGAGGAGGTCGAAGATAGGAAGAAAGGAGAAGAGTCATGAAAGATTACATCAATGGACACAAGGTAACGACAGAGATCAGGAGAGTAACATCAATAACCTTTTTGAATTCTAGAATAACCAAGGAAGACACATTGTAAGGACTTGGGATTGAGTTTACTGACACTTGGATGAACATCCTGAACAAAACAAACACAACCAAAGAGTTTGGGATCAATAGGAAATAGTTTAGTGGTGGAAAACAAAATGGAATACGGAATATCCCCACAAAGAATAGTCGAAGGCCTGCGATTTATGAGAAAACAAGCTGTAGAAATGGCATCGGCCCAAAAAATTTTAGGGACAAAGGAATGAAACATGAGAGCTCGAGCAGTTTCTAAGAGATGTCGGTTCTTTCTTTCAGCAACATCATTTTGAGCAGAGGTATCAACACAAGAGGATTGGTGAAGAATACCATGAATTTTGCATGTACTCGGTTAATAGGGCTGAAAAATATTCTTTTGTATTATCACTACGTAAGATTTTCACAGGAGTGTTAAACTGGGTTTGAATTTCAGCACAGAAATGACGAAAGTGAGCAACTAATTCAGAACGTTGTTTCATTAAGGAAAGCCAAGTGGTTTGGAAAAAATCATCAACAAAAGTGACAAAATAATGATAACCAGTTTGAGACAATATTGAACAAGGACCCCAAAAATCAGAATGTACTAACTCAAATGGGGACGCAACTCGTTTATTGACACGAGGTGCCAAAAATTTAACAAGATAGTGTTTGGCAAACTGACATGACTCACAATTTAAAGCAGACACAAGAGAATTGAGGATACAATTTTTGGAGAGATGACAGAGACATATGACCTAGACGACAATGAATTTTAAATAGAGATGACTCACCAGAACAAGCGACAAAACGTGGCACTTGATCATCAAGGATGTAGTGGCCACTGGATTCATAGCCCTTACCAATAACCAGCTTCGTCGTGAGATCCTGAATCAAACAATGGTCATGAAAAAGTGTGATAAAACAATTTAATTGTCGAGTAAGTTTGCTAGTAGATAGAAGATTAAAAGCAAGATCATGAACATAAAGGACAGAGGATAAAGAAACAGACGGGGTAGGTCTGATAGTGCCAGATCCGAGAACACGAGAATAAGAACCATTAGCAATGGTTATGCTAGAGGGGTTGGCATAAGGTGTATACGAGGAGAATAAATTTTTATTACTTGTCATATGATCAATTGCACTGGAATCGATAATCCACTTTGGGGAATAAAAGGCAAGGCTAGAAGTGATGTTACCCGTAACAAGAGCATCTGAAGATCCATACTTAGATTCAGCCATCATCAAACAAAGAGATGTACCAAACAGCAAAGGTAAACTCTCAGAACAAGAACAAGAGAATCACACAATCATGAAATTGCAGCAACAGTTTGAAATATCCTAAACAAGGCCTCAAGGTCCTCCAATCACAACAGCAAATGTCACACTAGTGACCAAATCAAAATGTACAAGAAATATCCCAAATGATGAACAATAGTCGTCGAATGAACAGTAACTGTCAGTGAACAGTACCTTCAAATTTACAAATGACAGATTGGTTCTTCAAATTACAGAAATACCAGTTCAGACCTTCAATTTGAAAATGACAGTGTGGGCTTCAAATTTCAAAAATACCACTCCTAAGGAAAGTGATATGACTAAAGAATCACAGATGGCAATAGCGCCGAATAGGAGAAAACTACAAAATACCAAAGGCACACAACAAAAATGGAACCCAAAATTCAAAGATGGAATTGGACCACATAGCCACTAGAGATCGAAAGAGGTTGAGAATTCGATTTGAACGCCCTTGGAATCACCGGAAAAGGTCGTACGCGCCGGCCCGTGAACGGAGCAGCGGAGGACTGGTAGGGGTGTGAAGCTTCACACGACGTTGGAATGGTGTGCCGTTGATTGGGTTTGGCCGATTGGAGGATGGACGCTTTGAAAGTGAGGCGCGTGTGACTAGAAAAGACACCAGCGAAGGGAGATCTTAAAAAGAACTTGGAAGATGTTGGCCGAAAACAATGGAAGTTTGCCGGAAAAATTCTGAAACTCAACTTAATTTCGAAAAGGCTCTGATACCATGTAATGATTCTAAAACCAAGTTCTCATTAATGTAATGATTCGTACAGATATATATACAAGTAAGTACATTTGAAAATAAATGTGAAACCACCATTTGTTTCCTAGCTTCCTTACGGCGGGGGATATGATTATTGACTTCTAACAAGAAGGAACAGTAACGCCTCCTCTGATCTCATGATATCTCTTTGCTTCTCTGATTTGCTTCTCGCTCAACACAGAGGATAGAGATGTTGAAGAATAATGAAAAACACGGCTCTCTTTTAGATCGTGAAACCCGTCTTCCTTTTCTCTCTGGTTATTGAGCTCTGCCTTGCTTCCCAGTCACTCACTCTCTCCAATTCTGAGACGAAGAAGATGACGACTGAACAGTGAAGCTCCACCTCCCTTGCTACAGATCCAACGGCGTTCTTCGCCGGTGCCTCTCCTTTGGCTTATCGTTACTGCTCGTGAGAGATCTAGCCCGTGAACGCATCCCCTCCTTCTTTTCTCTTGCTGGTTCAAGCGTTCAACCTCCCTCTAGTTCTCTCTAATTCGAAGATGATGAAAATGCTGCTGGTCCTCCTTTTACATGCCCAATCAATGAAAAATGCTACGCAAATCAGCTTTTGAAAAAAGCTACAGTAATATTGAAAGTACAGTGAAAAGGATCACTTTGCCAAACAGTGAAAAAATGGCCATTGGGCTTTTTTTGCTTTAAACGTGCGGTCAATCTCACCTACCGCTTTGCCAAACAGATCCTAAGTCTAGGCTTAATTGGTCAATACTTATATTTTAGCTGCACTATCTTCCTAGCATTCAAAATTGAGTTTTATCACATCTCACAGTTAAAAGAATATTTTCTAAAATATTGAACAAGAGAAGATGTCAAGATGGAAAACATCAACATGATGGTCTTGCTTTTGGGAGATCCTTTGTCCAATTTGCATCATTCTCAAATATAATTTGCCACATCGATATATTATACCCTTCATTTTTCTTCTATGGGAGATAATTTTTATAGTATAATTTTTTTTATTTATAAGAAACATTCAGAAGTTATCCCTATTTGTTTTTTTCTCCCCAATAATTTCTCATTTCACCTCATATAATTCCTCAAATTAATATCATTATATTTGTTGCATTCAATCACGCTCTCCCTCCGCTGCAATCTTTTACCGTTTGAGGCATTAATTTACCCACTAAAATATGCTCATATCTACACAAAATCTCAATCTTACAATTGCATCTGCAGATGCAAATACATACAGATTTAGGCATTCTCTCACCCCTAATATAGTAATTTGCTTATTTTCTTTGGACTCAGTTTCTCTCCATTTCTTTTCCCCTCCTTTTTTTTAATGAAAAATGAAATTCATTATGTCAAAAAAGGACAAATACAATATGAGACTCAAGATAAACTTGTTAACCTTCATCAATCTCCACCTCTTGAAGAAAAGGACGAGAGTGATTAAGGAGGCAAAAATTACTATATAACATATGAGAAAATTTTGCTAACTAGTCTATCACAGTTAGGGCCTCCTTGTAAACACGAGTAATTACACTTGCTTGTTCCTATTGAAAATAAATCTAACATCGTCCACTACATTTTAAAGGGATGATCTCTACTACAGCCTTAAGTGTAAAGTTAATTGCGTCTATATAATTAGAAGTCAAAACAACTTTCCTGAAACCTTTGACCAACATAGGTTCAATCCATGTATAAATTCAATGAGCTTACCTATGGTGGGTGGAACTGTAGTGAACTTATAGTTGAAACCAACAATCCAAGTGTCATCATGATCACAAATATAACCATCATAGCCGCTTCTGCTACTATCTAGAATTGATCTATCCATTACTAATGTAACAAAACCTTCATCTTGCACAAACCTTCCCCTCCTTTGATTGAACCATATTTTGATAAGCTATTTCATGATATATTTGGGGATTTTATCACTATTTTTGGACCTAAATTCCATTTATTATGACTAATTGTGATTAAAGTCGTTTGCACGAAATTAAGGTTAAAAGGGGGCAAAAATGTCCTATGCTTCATGATTTACCTTAATTGATTGATGTTTGAAATATAAGATATTACATTTTGGGTTTATTTTCTTTGCAGACCAAGTTAGGAAAATTACAGAAAAGGTCCCATATGTCTTGAAAATTACAATTTGGCCCCCATAATTGTTTCAACATTTACAGTTTAGTCTCTCCACAAACTTTTGAAATTTACGGTTAGGTCCTTGCGTGAAACTGCTATGTTTTGACAAAGATTTAGGTATGATTTTAAGACTATCTGCTTGAGATTTTAGAGATCACAGTGCCACGACAACACCAATCTGGAAAAATAGAGCTTCACCTTCATCTTGAGTCCACCAACGTCGGCCTTCTCCTCCATTCCATTCACCAAGGCTGGCGTTTTCCATCTCCTTCCCCATCACCACCATCATCATTGGCCTCTCTTGGATTTGATTATTTCACCAAGTTTCATCACCGTCGACTTTTCTACCTCTCACACAGATTTGACCAGCCTTCACCATTTAGCATCGCCTTCATCATCTTCCATCCCAAAGTCTAGCCTTTTGTGTAGAAACCCGACAGCTTCCATCATCCTTCATGGCCAGATTGTGTGTTGAGTTCGTTGGCTCACTTCCTAGAGTCATGAGAGGCTGATTTTCTTGCTTCTTGGGGATGGACTGTGGCTAGAGTTTTAGAGCTTCAACTAGGGAAGTTGTTTAGTTTCTATTTACCTTGGACTATGTGTTTGATCTTTTTTGTCATATTTCTTAGAGGATGGTGCATAGTTTAGAGACTTATATGAGTAATTATTTGTCTTTGTTGGTGAACTTTTGTCTTGAAAATTGGGTTTATGACTTTGCAGTTTGTAATTGACATATTTCCTATTGGTTTAACGAAATTATGCTTTCTATGTGATATCTAAATTGTGTGATTGATTTAAATCAATTTGAGTATCGCGATTGTGCTCTCATTAAGAGGAAACAAGTGCATTAATTTATTTTCAAACACACATCAAGTAGTATTTCAATAACATTTCTAAATAATGACTATGAATGTGATTGTAGGAGTCGTCATTGATTAGGAGTGTTAGACCTAATGTGATTACTTGGGGTTTTTCAATTAGACTTGATGAAAAATTAACTCTTATTGTTTTAATTGAACTAGGATAGCCATTCTTCTATTTCCAAAAGCATTCATTATACATTTCATACCCATTTTCATGCTCCATTCCATTATAAAGAAAATACCGACAAAATAGTAGATTAGGATTTAATTTTAAATCATCCATTAGTTGTAGTTAAAACAGATTTTTAAAACCAACCCCATGTTTTCTTGCATTTTAGATACTTAGTTAACCTAGGTAGCTCAATAAAGGCTCCTCAAATGAGACGACCCAAGTGTTGCATTGTGCTGTAGTTCTTGGATTAAAAATATTTTGCATTTGACCCTAAGACTCAAAGACACGATCAAATCATCCTTCACCTCTCATTTACCCTCCTTTATCCTTCACCACTTTTGGATTATAAATTTTAATAGTCTAGATTTAACGTATTATAAATATACTATTATGAATCTACTTTAAAAATACATAAATAAAATTAAGTTGGTAAAATTCACAAAGGGATCAAATTTTAGCAATTTTAAATTTATTTATGTATTTTTTAAGAAAAAATTCCAGTAATATTTTTATAAGATGTTAAATTTGGACAATAAAAATTTTAATCTAATGGTGGTAAAGAGTAAGAAGGGTAAAAGAGATGCAAATGAGGGGAAGGGAAAAAGAGAAAAGCTAAGTCCATTTTCTTTTGTATGCTTCCTCTTCTAATAATAAGGGTATTTTTTAAAATAAAATTATAATTTTATATATTTATTGTCTCTAACTAACTTTAAACAATTTTTTGTTCACAATTAATTGCCTATTAAAGAAATGGAGGAAGTACCATATTATTAATTTAAATTTTATCCTTTTTTATCCTAAATATCCTTAAGGAAGAAACAAACGTGCCTCGGTGGATGGGCTAAGGAGAAAAATATTGGAATTGATGTTCACAGAACATTGGGCATTTATTATTTTAAATACGCATATTCGTGTTATACCTCTAGTATTCATATCCGTGATTTAATAGAAAGGATAAATAATTTGGAAGATGTACTCAAATGAACCATTGAAATGAATCCAAATGGTTCTTCAAAACATTTCGTTCGGGATGGTTACAAATAATCCTAGAATAAGGTTCTTCTCCTAAGACATTTCAGAAGAAGCTCCTAGATATTTAGATGAATTTTGCCATCAAGTCACAAGAACCCTCTTCAACATTGCCTTACGCCCATTGCTGCCAGGAAATAAAAAATTAAAGGCTCTGAACATAACATCAACATTTCTTGAATCAAAGTACCTGCTGATCCATTGTTACATTTAGCGGATGAAGTTTGAAGTTTTAGTTCTCAGTCTCAATTTCTTACT
Organism: Inga leiocalycina; assembly: GCA_963242795.1. Classification (NCBI taxonomy): domain Eukaryota; kingdom Viridiplantae; phylum Streptophyta; class Magnoliopsida; order Fabales; family Fabaceae; genus Inga; species Inga leiocalycina. Next base: position 26,383,847 of record OY725327.1, read on the forward strand.
GAGACAAGGGCAGCCAGGAAATTTGGAAGCCTCTACCCTGTCCGTCAAAGAATAAAAAAGAGAAAGCAGAAAGGTTCGAGTTTGTCCAACGGCTACTGCTGGGTTCTTCACTTGATGACAATTCATGAAGGTAGTTTTTATGCTACTGCGCATGTTGTAGTAGTAGGCCTTAGGCCCGGTTTACTATGCTGGAATTGATTTTAATGAATATGGATATGAAGATGAAAATGAATTTTAAAAGTATGTTTAATATGTTAGGGGAATGAAGCCTAATTTTTTTCCAAAAATACCAAAATGCCCTTGTAGCTCTAACCTTCATCACCCCACCTTTGGCAACCCATCTCATACCACCAATGACCCACTCATGGACTAGTGACACCGGCTTCCTCACTCAGATGACCACCAACAGAAGCTTCCCCATTCGTAAAACCAGGTGTTCTCGGGGTTTTTCCATCAAATTCATCAAAAGGAGTAAAATTTCGATCAAAATGGGAACCAGGCGTTTGCATTTGTGTTCTACCATCAGCGTTAGGATTATTTACCTTGCGTCCATGGCGTTCCATGATCTTCAACTGGGCATCACGAATTTGAACTGGATCGTCGGTCTTAATTGCTTCGAGCCAGTCAAGCAGTAGAAACATCATCGTTTTAGAAAAAATTTGAAGGAAAAAAAATCATAGATCAATAGCATAAAAACTAAAAATCAGTCGAAGCAATCCCAATCACCACCATAGGCCTCCGTCGCCGTAAGATTTGTGCAAAGGATGAGTCCACGGCGTTCATTGATCGCTGGAGGTTGTTGTCGCCGTTTGCTGAAGGTCGCTGGCGGTCGTTGTCGTTGTTTGCTGCAAGTCTCCATCATCGACCGCTGGAGGTCTCTATGGCATGCTTCTCAAACCCGGATTGGACCGGCCGGTCCGGCCCGGTAACCGGCGAACCGGCCGGTAAACCGGTCTGGTTCCCGGTCCGGTCCGGGTTGGTGTAAAAAAAAAAAAAAAAAAAATTTTCCTTAAGAATTTCATACTATAAGTCTAAAATTTTCAATTTTTCACCGGTTTGACCCACTGACCCTTAACCCAGTACCCCGACCGGTTCAATGACCGGTCCGAGTTTTAATACCTTGCTCTATGGTCGATCGCTGCAGGTCGCTGTCGCTGGAGGTCAGAGGTGAGGTGACAGGGAGGTTTGAAGGAGATGAAGAGGGAGGGGTAAAATAAGAATTTCATGTAAGTTTTTAGAATTTCATGGGGTAAGGGGTAAGGGTTGAAAGTCAATTCCATGATGGAATTCGTCTCCACATAGAATTTAATTCCATACCTAATTTTTTTATACCAAACAAATTTGATCATGGAAATGGAATTCATTTCCATATCCACATGTTCTAATTCCAGTATATCAAATAAACCTTTAATTCAGAATGAATTTACCTTGACTTTATTGGACACACATAATATTTTTAGGGTATCTTATATCCATTTTATATAGTAGCTTAGTTCTTAGATGCCTCTTACAATTAGTAACCCCATGTTAGAGAGAAAATGGGGAGAAAAGAGTCCCCCGGTTTCGATGAGGGAGGAAAAGTGAGAGGAAAAAAAAATTTGGGAGAAAATAGAAGGTGGAACCCATTCCTTTGTCCCTCCGCCGATGGAGAGATTTGGAGGAGAGAACACTTTTTCCAATTTTGTTCTTTCCTCACTCTAGGCCCCCGCTTCTTCTTGGTTTGAGTAATAATGTGGAAAACTCACTTACTTACCTCTTAAGGTTCCTAACGGGTGATGGCTATTTTTTTACCATCATTGTGCCTCATCTTTATCCTAGTAGAACAAGCCTGACCTATTATAGTCTATTATCATCTCAACTCTTTCTTATTCTCTACAATTTTTAGGTTATGAGATACTATATGCAGAAACACTATGACTGAAGGTATTTCATCAAGTTATATGTTGTTGCTCATTAGGATGTTTATTGTTAGATTATTTTAACACGTGGAATTAGAACCTGATCGATTCCTCTCTGCGTAGTATGTTCTATATGTTATTTTTTTTCCTCTAAATTTGAGGCTGATCTTAATCTCTTGAATTTAGGAATATATTTATCCCGTGCTTATGTTTCCGGATGTGGGGAAAATTTCAACTTGAGCATCATATCTGATATTTGGATTGGCTGATTCATAGCTCACATTATATTCTTTATATGCTTCTCATTTTTCTTTGGTTTAAAATCAAGATATTTCAATTTGCATTAACCTTGATGTGCTTATTTGAGTTTGTCGCTGTTTGAATCGTCAAAACCGGAGTTTGAAATTGCTGTGGAAGGTCACGTTTCAGACTTTAATTTCATATTTTAATTTTTGCGCATGCTTTTGGTGAAATTATGGTGTTTATACGATTTTCCCATGGGGAGAGCCATTAAAATCGCCGGAATACATGCCTAGAGTCACCGGAAAAAGGCATATGAAGTTGCAGGTCCAGTAGCTGTGAAAGAGGTAAGGCGGGTCTCGAATCGGGTCCAAGGGATCCGAATGGTTTGAGAAAGATAACCATTTTGTTGGGGCTGGATCTGCATTCTGGCCATATGCTTTTTTGGGCTTGGACATTCTTGTTCTATTGTTGTTTATATTATATTCTGTGTGGGGCCAAGATTGTTAAGTTTTTTTGGGCTGGTGAAAAATGTAATATTTTCGTGTTTGCGTTTTGTGCTTGTTGCATATTTTTTGGCGTGATTGGGCTGGGAGGCATTTTGGGTGTTTCTGGTTGATTTATTCTGAATTTTTGAATCTCGGGGTTTGTGCCCTTATGATTATTTCTTTTCTAAAATTTCAAGCATTCACATTTTGGGCCTCGAATTTAATTCATTTTTGTTTATAAATCCATTTCGTCACTGTTTGGGCCACTGGTTCTTCGGTTTGAGAAAAACTTAATGGACTTTCTTTTTCTTATTGGAACAGTGACACATACACTTATTTTCTGGGTAATCTTTCTCTCTCTTTTTTTTTCTCCCATTTCTGCCTCATTATTTTCAAACTGGTCCTGTTTTTGGTTTGTTTATTTTCTGGTTTTTTGTTGGTTTTACCATACTTATGGGCCTACTAGTTTTTGGGCCATTTAGTTATTTGTTTTAATTCTGAAAAGTCATTTTGAGCTTATTTTGTTCACAATTTTTTGGGAAATTAAGTTGATAAAAAACGGGGGGCATATATTCTCCCACCAAGTCACATTTTAATTCACGTTATGAGTCAGATATGTGTTTATTTTAATTCTGGACAATCTTTGTTGTCCAATATATTGTATTATTGATATTGAGGTTTTCAAGTTTGATTTCTAGATATTATGGTGGCTCAATTAAGTTTCCTTAACTTCATTTTATGTTCAATTCTTTGGCAATTTCCCTTCTTTTATAAGAATTAAACATTTGATTAAGTGTTTGGGTTTAATTTCTGTTTCATCCTATGAATGGCTTAATCAAATATTTGAATGCTTATTTTATGTGCAATTTTAATTGTTTAAATCTAGGAAAATTAATTTTGGCTAGGTTCACATTATGATAATTTGCAAATTTTATTTTGGTATATCATTTAATTACCTCAATATTTATGTAATTAATTTTGGACAATGTTTCAACTATTTAAATTTTGCAAAATTATATTTGAGTTGAAATATGTTGAAAATGATTTCTTAAACAAATTTTGGAATACATAAATCAGTGGGAGGGTTAATTTTTGTTGATCAAATTAATTATTTAATCCTTCCATTAAGATGTGCATATATTATATTTAATTTGAATGCACAAAATAGGGGGAGAATTTATCTATAATGATTATTTAGTCACATTTTGTTAACTAAATTAGTCAATTAAATTCTCATTAAAGATTTGTGCATATTTAAAATTTAAGTGCACATAGTTGATATTTACGATTAGCATACATCTTGAGGAGTAACCACAGTATCCTCAATGTTACATATGTAAAAGGCAAAATCCCTATCTTATAAGCATTTCTTGTTAGCTATCTTGTTCTTGATAGTTTTTTTTTTAAATATTAAACTGTTTAGATGGATTTGATTATTGCAAGACTTCACACAATTTGGGATTTTTGAATCTTAGAGGTTATGAATACGTTATATATAGAGATACTTAATCTATCAAATCTCATAAATTTGAAGGAATTACACCTCATGAATTGCAAGAATTTAATTGACATTCATGATTCAATTGATTATTTAGCAAAATTTGAGATCTTGGATGTAAGAAGTTGTATTTGGCTTAAGACCTTTCCATGTGGCATCAAATTACCTTCTCTTAGAATACTCGATATTGATATGTGCTCAAGTCTGAAGCACTTTCCGAAGATACTTGAATAAGTGAAAATAAGAGATCTATCTTTAATTGAAACAGGAATAGAAAAATAAGAGCGAATAGAAAAATAAGAGCGCGATGTGTGTAATCAAACAACTTTGTAAGATGGAACATATCGCTTTTAATGATCCTGATCAAACATTGGAATCTGCTACGGCTGACCCAGGTAACATTTCCCTTTTCCTCTATCACTGCTTTGAGTTTTACGAAACTGCTGTGGTAGACGAATGTAAAAAGCATTGATCCTGAAAGTAACAGGACATAGTATTGAAGATGACCCGTGGCTCTTCCCTATTGGAAAACACTCTTTTATGATCTTTTATGATGAGTTTGAAGGTAATAATAGAAATGTATATTTCATGAAACTGTAGATATTATTAAAGGAAAATCTTTTTGCAGATACTTATACTTTTGTTCAATTTTTATTTTGGTGCATGTGTGCTTTTCTTTTCCAATTAAATGCTTTAATTGTGTTTTGTTAGTATCGATAACTCTTGTATAGGGGCTCGTAGTGCTAATATTAAGAGCAAAGTTGCAGGAGTTAAATGTGTTAACATAGTAAAATTAATGATTTAATTAAGACTAGAAAAAACATAAGTATCAAATTAATAATTGAAGAAAATTATTGATAACTACAAATGGGTTTTCCTATTATTAATGTGCTGTAACTTCTGTTCTTCCACTGTAACTTTGAGTTTGTCTTTAATTTGCATAACTAGACATCACCTGAGATGATTTACGTGAAATATTAGTGAGAAAACACTTTACAACAAATAAAGTATTCCATTTTTCTAGTCCCCATTGCATCTTATATATAGAAGTAGATAAAATATGATTTGGAACTAAACAATTACGTGTCCTTCAGCAGAACAATCGGGTACCAGAATGAGGGAGAAAGAAGTACTCTCTCCGGTCCTAATTATAGAACAACATTTAGGAATTGATTTTGATCCTAATTATAGGATAAAGTTTTAATTTTTGTCAATTTCTTCCCAAAATACCCTCCTTTGATATTTTCTCAATAATAATGAAACACAATAGTAATTTTATAATACACCTATGTATTCTATAAAGTGAGCAATACTTGCAACTTATTAACATCACATGTACCTCAATTCTACTATAAATTAATATTGTTGTTGTTGTAGAAGAGTAGGTTTTTTGTTAGGTGTATTAACATAGAAAATTAAAAAAGAATCTTTATAGATGTCGACAACTCCAACCATAATTCAATTTAAACCTACAAAAGCATACGGTCATACACAATCTTTATAGAAGGACACTCACAAAATCATAGTAAACTCATGTAGTATTTCTAAATCACCCTTATTAAATAAAATCATTTTAGGAAAATAAATTAGATTAACTAATTTAACTATCATTCTTAATTTCTCCAAAGTTAGGTAAATATGTCCTATAATTAGGACCGGAGGGAGTAGCATTTAATAAAAAAGAATGTTGACGGGGGATAACAATTTTATCTCAATAAGTCCATATTTTTTATTTTCTGTAAAAACACTTGATGATATAGTGTTGGTGACTTTTCTTATTAATATTGTTTGAATTTATGACATTTAACTTGCAGAGTTCAACTGCCTTTATATACACAAAGAGGGTGAGAAATAGGCCAATCAATCAAAATGACTATTCAGGCAAAAAAAAAAAAATCAAAATGACTACGACACAATCACACCTCAAGTTTTATTTACCAAAGCTTGTGAAATAATTAATAATAATCAAGGTTCACTTTTGACATGAATACGACACAATAGACTGCAAATTTCACCAATTTTTATATGAATACAGCTTTTGATATATCACAAGTTTCAATGTGACATAATTTCTTTTTTTCTTCTTCTCATATAATTTCTTTTTTCTTTTTTCTTCTCATTAATGTAACTTTGAGTTCGTTCCTCCCTAAACTATACATCAATGGAGATAAGTTATGTAAAATATTAGTGACAAAACACCCTACAACAGATAAAGTAGGGGTGGAAATAGCTAGGCTAGGTTAGGCTATACCTAAATAGGGCTGGGCCTGTAACAAAGATTCAAAGCCTGAGCCTGGGCCTCTATGTAGGCTTTTTTTTAGGCATGAGTTTGGGCCTTCAGAAGGCCTGACAAGGCCTGAAGCTTGTTTAAAAGCCTACTTAAAATGTAGGACTTTAAATAGCCTTTAAAGCCTATGCTGCCAAATTCATATATAACCCTTCATGCTTATATACAATTCTACATTATGTCTTAAAAGTCTAACATCTATTCTTGTAGTAATATTAAGGCTTAGTAAGGAAAAGAAAATAATGTCTAGTGACAACACTTGTTCGAGCAAATAGGAATAAGAAAAACTAATCGACTGTTGACTAATGAGATATATTTTTTAAAATCGACCAAACATAACAAATAACATGTAAAACTAGATTTTTACCTATTTTATTCTTTCCACGTAAATTGGGAAAAACTCCTCTTGTTAAGATTATAATATTTCATTTGACACTAAAATAAACTCATAACATTTTTTATGCTTTAGTGGAGGGCACAAATTAGGGGAGAGAGTGAGTTAGTATTGCCATCTCGAGCAATCGAAGAGAAGAGATGTAGAGGTGAATGATTTATGCGAAAACGAGGGATGAGTATAATGACGATGAAATATGAAACTTAGAATTTAGAATTAAGATTAAGTTGGTAAATTTATAAAATTATTTAGATGATATTATATATACTTATATAATAATATATTTTTTAAAATACAAAAATTAAATAGGCCAGGCCTGTAGGCTTGTAGGCTAGGCCTTATAAAAATAGGCCTGGCCTGTTTATCTAAATAGGCCTAGCAATATGCCTGAGCCTGAGCCTGACCTATTTACTAAATAGGCTAGGATAGGCTTTATGTAGGCTAGGCCGTAGGCCCTATTAAAGGCCTGGCCTATTCCATCCCTAAGATAAAGTATTCCTTTTATTAGAAGAATAAAAAAAAAAATTGTAAGGCTAGCTTCACTTTCAGGGCATATATATAATGACTCCAACATACGTTACATAATAATAATCACATTAGTAACCCAAACAAGTTTCAAAGCTATATTTAATTGATATATGCTATAGTAAACAATACTATTAACGAGTAAAGTGGCTCATCCATGATGGACATTGATTTGAATGCTACTTCACGGCCTATGTTGCCAGATGGAGCATGCTTGTGACACCTTCATAAACCAATGTATGTTCATAAAATAGTACTTCTTCCGGTCCTAATTATAAAATAAAGTTAATTTTTTTGGAAAAATTAAGAAAGCTCATTAAATTATTTTAAAGTATTTATATTTATATATTTTTTTTCAAACTAATAGGTTGACTAATAAATTAATATATAATCTAAGAATACATAACATATGATATGATTAAATAACTTATTTAGCTTCTTTAATTTCTCTAAAAAAAATCAACTTTATCTTATAATTAGGATTGGAGGTAGTAATAATCAATCAATTTACCCCCAAATAGATGCAAATCTCGCTCTATCTAAACTGAAACAACAAATATGATTAACAGGTTATAGTGTTGAATTAACAGGTTATAGTGTTGAAGATGACAAGTAACTATCCTTCTATCCCTGTTGGGGAACACCCTTTTATGATATTCTGCCCATCACTATAAGTAATACTCCCTCCGGTCCTAATTATAGGACATATTTACCTAACTTTGGAGAAATTAAGAATAGTAGTTAAATTGGTTAATCTTATTTATTTTCCTAAAATGTCCTTATTTAATACATACAAGAAATCATGTTCTATTGATGTTGATCACTTGCCTTGAAGTATCAATTGGGGTATTTTGGGAAGAAATTGACAAAAATTAAAACTTTGTCCTATAATTAGGACCAAAATTAACTCCCAAATGTTGTCCTATAATTAGGACCGGAGGGAGTAATAGACATGTGGATTTCATTAAACAAATTAAAATCTTAATTTGTGTTCGGATTCCAGAATTTCAGCACGAAGAAGATGTAACTTCCACCAACGCCGAACAAGTTCAAGAAAGCTTTGAAGACATCAGTAAAGCCAAAGGAAAAAAGATATAATATACAATGACAACATAAATGAGTAACCACGTGGCAATTTGTAGTAGGTATTTTTTTTAGGCCAATAATTTGTAGAGGTATTTTTATCATTAGAAAAAGAATATTGTTACATTTATCTTTAATTTATGAATTTTTAATTAGTTAATTATGAGTTTTAGTATCAATTTATGTGAAAAAATCTGTGTATTCTGATGTTATTTGAAAAAGAAACTGAATGCCTGCAAACCCGCACTAATCCTTCACCTTTTTCAATTACGACACCCTTAAAAGGTTTTCAATAGGCTGAAGCAATATTGACATTCTGAAATTCCGATCACAGGCCCATTTTTTAGTTTCTGAGAGCCTTTTTTTTTGGGGTCATTTTTTATATGAATTAATGGCTTGATGTGGAAAATGTTCTTTAAATGGAAGACACTTCAAATTGAATTTATGATTTATGGAATGAATTGGCAAGAATATAATTCAAGCAACATGAAGTTGCCACGGCTTCCAATTGGAATTTCAAATCAAAATGCAAAAAACTTTGTGGAGACCAGGATGGCACCCAAGCCTTCCTCTAAGAGCAAAGGCAATAGGTTTTAATTTGTGGGTGAGTGTAGTAATGTAATACTACTTCTGGACGCATTCATGAGAAACAAGTTACGCACACACCACTACCCCCGTTCCTTAATATAAGATATTTAATTGATCTACTACAAGAGGCACTACAAAAAAAACGTGATTTAGTAGCGGTTAAAAATGGGTATTAGTAGCGGTTCTAACCGCTACAAACTAGGTTAGTAGCGGTTACTCAAACCGCTACTAAATCGTACGTTGCAAGCCGTTTTGTAGCGGTTATTTAAAACCGCTACTCAATGAACAATAACCGCTACATATTTTGTAGCGGTTTATCTTAACCGCTACAACACCCAGAGATATTTGTAGCGGTTATATAACCGCTACAAATATAAAAAATTATATTGAGAGCAAAAAAAGAATTTTTTTATTTTGTAGCGGTTAATAAACCGCTACAAATATAAAAAATTGAAAATTTGTTGCCGAAAAAAAATGACAATTTTTTATTTTGTAGCGGTTAAGGAACCGCTACTAAATTTCAATTTCATGAAATTAGTAGCGGTTTACAAATTTTGAATTTCATGAAATTAGTAGCGGTTTTGGAAAACTGCTACTAATTTCATGAAATTCAAATTTGGCGCCAAAAAATTTAAATTGAGTCGTAAAAAGCCCGTTATTTAGTAGCGGTTTAATAACCACTACAAATATTTAAAATTTTTTTTTAAAAAATACAATAATATTTTTCTGTTTTTTCAATATTATATTAAATAATTTATTTTCAATAGTTTAACTTATTAATAAATAAAAAGGAAAAATGTAATTGAATAAGATTAGTATAAAATTTATATTAATAATATTATTAAGGATAGGTAGGTAATAAGGAATTATTATGTTTTCTAATATAATGTAATTGTGTATGAAAAATAGATGAAAATGAGATACAGTTATGATATATCTAGAAAAAAAGATGATTAGAATAAATTTTATAGAAAGGAAAGAAGTATTCTAAAAAAAAATAAAAATCTTGTTACCATATTTGATCAAATTATTCAGCTCCTCTACTCATACGAAAGAAGTTGTGAATGAGAGGAAATGAAAGAAAGGTAAGGTGAAAAGAAATTAGGGAGTGTTTGAAATGAGTTGTAGTAAGGGTATTTATAGGGATCCCCGTACTATTTGTAGCGGTTAATGTAGCGGTTATGTATATTTTTGTAGCGGTTTATTATTCATAGTGCTATTTGTAGCGGTTAATGTAGCGGTTATTAATTAGTAGCGGTTATTTATTAATTAGTAGCGGTTTTTACCGCTACTAATATTATTTTAATTTTTTTTTTAAATTTTTTTTTTACATTTTATTTTTAAAAATGTTTTGCATTTTTTTAAATTTGATCACTCATCGTCGCCATCCCTACAGAAATTTTGTAGAAAAATTATTGTTATTGATGTTTTATTAAATTTAAAAAATGTAATTCAAATGACGTGGACTTAAAAAAACTCACCGCAGTAGAGGTAAATTGTCATCGCCTTCAGGGAAGTAGTTTTCAAAATCAGCTGGCTTCACGAACTCCCATGTCGCGTAAATCTTTCCTAGCTTGAAGGTGATCTTTTGTCTTGCCGGGTTCGTTAAGCAGCGTATACAGCACATTGTCGCAAACATTCTTTTCAATATGCATTACATCAAGACTGTGGCGAAGTAAATTAGATCTCCAATACGGAAGCGTGAAGAAAATACTTATCTTCTTCCACTGCTGAGGCGCCAAAGTCCTGCGCGTCTTTTGGCGAGTTTGTGCTGAAACGTCGCTTTTTCCAAACTCGAAGTCAACATGCTCAAGCTGCTGTAAGATATCTGTACCGGACAAAGTCCGAGGTGGTCCTCTTTTCTCTGGTTTCCCATTGAAGCGATTCCGTTGCAATCTGAACTTATGCGTTCCATCGAGAAACCTCCGATGCCCCATAAAGCACCACTTTCGGCTGTGGGGAAGGCGCAATGCGTCAGAGTCGAAATTGCAAGTTGGACACGCCGACCCAGTATGCACATTCCAACCAGATAATGTGCCAAGGCCAAGAAAGTCACTGATCGTCCACATCAAGGCTGCACGCATGTTGAACAAAGTCTTGCTGTGAGCGTCGTACGTCTCCAAGCCGACATTCCACAGGTCAAGCAATTCCGCAAAAAGCGGTTGGAGATACACATCGATGTCATTGCCCGGTGCCTTTTTGCCTGGAATGATCATAGACATAATGAAAGAGCTTTGTTTCATACACATCCAGGGGGTAAGTTGTAGGGAACTAAGACTACCGGCCAAATGCTGTAACTTGTGCTAAGATTCCCGAAAGGATTGAAACCGTCGGTCGCCAACGCAAGCCGAACATTTCTGGGGTCAGTCGCAAAATTTGGAAAGTCATTGTCAAACGTTTTCCAAGCAGCTGCATCCCGTGGATGTCTTAATTTACCGTCTTCATTTTTATCAATGGCATGCCACCTCATGTGCTCAGCAGTTTTAGACGACATAAATAATCTTTGCAGACGAGGTTTCAAAGGGAAGTACCTGAGAATCTTTGCAGGTTTCTTCTTCTGCTTTTTCCCCTTCCGAATTGTCTTGTACCTCGATGTGTGACATCTCTTACACGTCTTCCTGCTGGAATCGTCTCCCCAATACAGCATACAATCATTTGGGCACGCATCAATCTTTTGATAATTCAACCCCAATCTGTTGATAATCTTCTTGGCCTCGTAGAAGGTTGTGGAATCTCGGCGTCGGGGAATGCATCTTGTAATAAGTCGAGCAACATCGACATTCCCTTATCTGTGATCCCACACAAGCACTTGATATGATACAATTTGATCAAGAAAGATAATTTAGAATATTTGCGACAACCTTGATATAAAGGACGATCTGCCTCATCCATCAAGCTGAAAAAATCCCGAGCTGCTTCATTCCCCATAAAAGCCGGCTCAGAGCCGTGCACTTCTTCGTTGAAGTTGTCGCCTTGAAATCCAAACGCATCACGCATAGCATCATTCACAGGATCATCTTCATCTACGTGAACGCCTACTTGAGGACTTCGAGGAAGAGCCTCGTCGTATCTAATGCCGGCCTTCTCACCATGAACTGCCCAGAACGTATAGTCCTCAGGGAAATGCTTCACAAGCAAATGTTCCTTCACAACATTTCGTGCATGCCACTTCTTGAACTTGCATTTCCGACAGGGACAGACGATCTTGCCGTTACAGCTGGCGTGAGTGAATGCGAAATCTAAGAAACTGTTTAATCCGTACAAATATTCAGGAGAATTGCGTGGCAACCTTATCCATGATTTATCCATAGCTACAAGTGAGAGAGAAGAAAGTATAGAGAAGAAGATGAGTGAGAAGATAATGACGAATGCCTAGAACCTTATATTCTGAAAATCCAACGTTTATAATTTTGTAGCGGTTATTAAACCGCTACACCAACCGCTACAGAAATTCCAACGTTTATAATTTAGTAGCGGTTATATATATATAAAACCGCTACTAATATTCAAGCCGTTAATTGGTGGGAAATTCAAAATGTACTAATTGAGTATTAGTAGCGGTTTTATATCTATAACCGCTACTAATGTTCAACCTATTAGTAGCGGTTATCTATATAAAACCGCTACTAATATTCAAGCCGTTATTTGGTGGGAAATTCAAAATGTACTTGTTGAGTATTAGTAGCGGTTATATATATATATTAAACCGCTACTAATATTAAAGCCGTTGGACATTAAATATAAAAATAATTTTCTAATTAGTAGCGGTTATACATAACATAACCGCTACAAATGTGCACAAAGGAGCCAAATTTCAAAATTCAAATGATTTGAGTGTTTGTAGCGGTTATTAGTGTATAACCGCTACAAACATACATATTTGTAGCGGTTTCTGAAGTTAAACCGCTACAAATATATATGTACATTTGTAGCGGTTATTAGTGTATAACCGCTACAAATATATACTTTTGTAGCGGTTATACACTAATAACCGCTACAAATGTACATATATTTGTAGCGGTTTAACTTCAGAAACCGTTACAAATATATATATACTTTTTTTTTTAAATTTAGATATAAATCATTCATAAATTATTTCAACGTGATCTAATAATATAAATATAATAATATAAAACACAATAAGAAAATTCTGAAATAAAAACTCATATAAATATTTACAAATGTTTAAACAAAAGAAAATGTCCTAAACTAAGGAGCTGGGGGCTGATCCTCTGGTGCTTCCTCAGGTGGGGCTCCCTCAGATGCCGCTGGATCGGGCCGCTGTGCAGAGTGAACCGCACCATCGTCATCAACAGGAGGAGGAGCAGTAGGAGGAGGAGTAGTACTCGGGACGACGTAGTGAGGGACAGGGGGAACCGCTGGATGCTGCTCGTTCGGGAACAGGCGACTCCATGCTCCCTCGAGCATGGTGTTCGCGATCTCAAGCCACTGCGTCTGCTGAGCGTACAGCGTATCTGCGTGCACCTGCAGCAGCTGCTGCTGCTACACCTGCATCTGCTGCTGCTGCTGCGCCATCTGTTGCTGCGTCTGCTCCAAATCTGACCGCAGCTGGTCAATAGACTCGTCCCTCCGACGTCTGACCCCTCTAGAGCTGCCAGCCTCAGAGGGGTCAGACGCCTATCCCCATACCCCCCACGCGTCCGGGGTGCTCAGCCTGAGCCAGACCCGCCTTCAAAGGAGCCATCGGGTCCACTGACCCCTGTGACTCCTCAGGCTGGGTCTGTCGCAGTTCAGCCTGCGACAAATGCATCCGCTCCTGCCATTTTATGAAACAATTAATAATTAGCATTTTTCATTATTAACTTGGTTTTATAAAAAATATAATAATAAAATTACTTACAATGGCCGCCTCTGCCTGCTGAGAGGTCGCAGTCTCGTCACGGTGTCTGTGTGTGATGGTGTACAGCTCCGCATAGTCCGTCTGATGGTTCTCCTGCTGAGCCCTCGTCTCCTGAAACAATTACAAAACAATTAGTATTATGAAATAATCAACTAAAAGTAAGTGAAGCACTTGAAAAGTTACCAGCTCGCTGTAGGTCACAGCAAAGGTCTTTGATCCTGCTGTGTGGTGGATCGTCTGCTGCGCCCGGATCTCGGCGTTCCTCCGAGCAAGCTCCTGGAAAAAAAAATTAAATGTATTATAATTTAAAATTAAATACAAAATAAATTGATATTATAATTTAATATTTAACAATTACAAAATTATATATCAAAAATCTAATAAATACATTACCTGCGCCTCAGGGCTCCTCCTGAACTGAACAAAACGCGCCCAGTCGTTCGGCGGCACGCCGTCCGGGACGCTCTCCTGCAGCTGCTCTAGAGGCATCGTCCCATCCCCATCCACCCTGTGGAAGAGACGGTTCCTCCTGTTCCTCCAGGCGTCGCCCATCTTCACGAGGGCGTACCTCTTCCGGTTGGCCCGGACGGCAAACCGCAGCTGAAAAAAATATATTTAAATATCAATAATTATAAAAACCATAATTTAAAAAAAATAATTAAATAGAATTAATTAAAAAAATATTAATTAAATAGTTTTAATTACCTGAACCACCTCCTCCCAAGCCTGGTCCTTCGGCCCTTCGGAATGTGCCTCCACGTCGGGAAGTGAAGGGGGAACCGCATCCAATTCGATCCCAGGTCTCTCAGGAAGCGGTTGAGCAGGTGACCCCCATTGTGGATCGGCTGGTCAGTGCCCTCGTTCCACGGCACTATAACTCGCAGGGACCGGTCCATGCTGTTCAGACCGGCCACATCCAGCCTCCTCGTCGACACGTTCCCCTGCTCATCTGCACAGTTGACCGCACGTTAGATAAATTATAATTCAAAGTTAACATTTCAAATTTAAATAAATAACTTACTAAATTAAAAAAGTAATTTACCTTCGACCTGCACCTCAAACCCAGTGGACCGCGAAGACGACCCTCGTGGGTTGTTCTGCTCCCGAGCGTCCTCCTCATCGAGGAACTGATCCATCTCCCTGAACCCACTAATCGGGATCTCGAACTCCTCCTCGTTGAGGAAGTCCTCAACGCTAATATCTGTCCCCTCCACCTCAGGCACCTCTGGTACAGTCGTCGCCTGTGGGATCGTCGGCGGTGCCTGTGGGGGGCTGGGTTGAGATGCCGCGGTAGCCCTGCCTGCGCGCTGCCCCCTCCCTCTGCCCCCTGCCCGGCTGCTGCCACCCCGTAAATTCGGTCTGGGGACCTCAGAGGCCTTCCCCTTCCCCTTATCCTGTCCTGAAGCCATATCAACTGTACAAATTAAAAAAAAAATAGTCACATTATTATGCAAAAATATAATAAAAATACAAATATAAATAAAATACGTGTTATATACGTACCTCAAGTGCAAATACTGAGAAATACCGAGCAAAAACTCCTATAGAGACGTCTGAACGCTCAAATCTCGAAGAAATCACTCAGAGAAACCTCAGGAAACAAAATGGGCAAAAGGAGAAATGAAGGAGGAGGTGGCTTAAATAGTCCAGATATTAGTAGCGGTTATTAAAATAACCGCTACTATAACCGCTACAAATAATTAAATTTGTAGCGGTTCTACAATAACCGCTACAAATGTTCACAACGTTTGAAATTCTGTAGCGGTTATTGCTTAGAACCGCTACAAATGTCGGGACTCTTTAAATTCTGTAGCGGTTATAGGGGTATAACCGCTACAAACTTCTGACCTTTGGTATTTTGTAGCGGTTATTGCCCCTATAACCGCTACAAAATCCTGTGGTTGGTATTTTGTAGCGGTTTGTGTGCATTAACCGCTACAAAAGAACCGCTACAAGTTTTGGCGGGAATTTCGCGCCAAATTTGTAGCGGTTATTTTTAGGAAACCGCTACAAAAAAACTGGCCGCTACAAATTTGTAGCAGTTTAAGTGAGAACCGCTACAAATACCATAATTTGTAGCGGTTTAAAACAACCGCTACAATTGCACCGCTACAAAATACTTTTTTTTTTGTAGTGAGGGCATTCATACAGGACACATGGACACACGCCGTCCGTCTTCTCTCACTACTCTTTGCTTGTTGACGACGTGCTATAT
Source organism: Inga leiocalycina (assembly GCA_963242795.1). NCBI lineage: Eukaryota > Viridiplantae > Streptophyta > Magnoliopsida > Fabales > Fabaceae > Inga > Inga leiocalycina. The sequence continues at coordinate 26,399,924 of OY725327.1, forward strand.
ATATTCTTGCATTTTTTTCTTAATCTTCACTTTCTTTTGCTTGCATAGTTCTAGGGCAGGAAGTGAGAACAAACTGGATTATCCTCCTCCTCCTCCTATCCAACCTGATTTGACAACTATTAGTAATACTGTTAGTTTTGTTGAGTCATTTAGTTGCAAGTTGTTATGTGAGTTACAGCTGTAATTAGTTAAATGAGATACAGCTGCCATATGAGTCCACTGAAGTATGGAGTTTATATACGAGAGCTATTGAGCATATGAATGAAAATAAGATTGAGCAGCATCTATATTTCATTTTATCTCTATAATTTTGCATGGTATTAGAGCCAAGTTACTTCGGCTAAACTCCGATCACTAGCTAAGTATAGTTTCAGGCATTGGCATGGTTAACCTCCACTTGTGGATTGAGCGTTCACATTAACAATGTCGCTTTTATCTGCTGCTTCTTCGATGGTCAATCTTGGCATGAATGCTCGGAATTTTTCAAACAAGAATATTAATGTCAATCTCGATGATCATAATTACCTGATTTAGAAACAGCAGGTATTTTTCATGGTTAAGCAGCATCGATTATTTTCCTTTCTCGATGGTACTATTATAGTTCCAACAAAGAAGGTCCATGATGAGTCGAATCGAGAGATCGCTATCCTGTTTTTCTTGACTACAAGTAGCTTGATTCGGCTCTCTCCTCGTGGCTGCTGGAATCTGTAACACGGTCGGTTCTTCCTATCTTGTTGGATTAGAGACATCTGCACAAATTTGGGCGAAACTCAATCGCCTATTCTCTCAAAAATCTGATTTGAAGATCTTACACTATCGAAATCTTCTCACGAATAAAAGGAAAGGTGAACTCAGTATGCGTGGCTACCTTGTAACCTGAAATCAGTGTGCGACCACGTGGCGTTACTTGGTGAGCCGGTCTCTGAATCTACACACATATCGCACATTCTCAACGGCCTCAGCGGTGAATTACTGTCAATTACTGCAACTGAGTTTCATTCTCCATCTAGATGCTTCTTAGTTGCCATGGCTATTGTATCAACAATATGATTTTACTGAAACAAAACAGAGCAGGCTATTATGTGTGTTTAATAAGATTATATTACCATATTTTTATATGAAAGACTGTTGCTACTAGCTAGGATTGTCATAATAATCTCACTATCACTAACCATGCTAGGACTTGTGTACATGTAGTTATGTAATGATATGAAACAGATGGAATTTCATGCTTGTATGATCCTACCTCTTAATGGATCTGAATCCACGAGCTATATGTGATTTTGAGTTATTCTCATCATTCATACATGCCCGACTCTCTGTTTTACAAGTAGATACATGTAAAGTTCCAAGTCTGTTTGCTTCTTTAAGTATAGCCCTAGATCCCATTAACATGTTAAGGCAAGTAGTTTAAGTATTATACAGAGCCCAACTCTAAGTCTAGCTAGGAAAACAACGTTAACCCTTTAAACTAAATGGAACTTGATGGGTTAAGTTCTTACAAAAGCAAAGTTGATTCTTCTAATAGTGTAGTTGATACGTTAAGGGAGGACGATTAACGTGTTAGCAAGGAAAATCACAATAGTGAAATAATGATATCTTGTTTTGGTGCAGCCATGTGTTCGGCTTTTCGTGATGGAAGCTTGATATCATCAAAGGAGGCACAATCTTTAAATTATTTGCGTCCAGAAGAAAAACTAATTCAACTTAATTGCACGGGAAGCATTTATATTGTTTAGAAGGATACTTTCTCTATACATGTTATTAGTTAAGGTGATTAACGGCTTCCTCATAAGGAGGAAAGCACAAATTCATCTCCTGCGAGATACTGTGAGTTGCAGATAACCATGTCTAATAGCTGTGATAAATATCTGCTATATAAATGCATTTTTTGTAGTGTTTTTAAATTTTGTGATTTTGCTATATATTTTTTATTTTGTGCTAATATTAATATTCAGTTTTGTGACCTCTATAAAGGGTTGTTCATGTGGCGTAAAAAAATATTACTCAAACAATTAAAAAAATATGTTCCACATACATCCAACTTGGATGGATATATGAAACATATTAAATAAATAATTGATTATCACTCAGCTAAGTCTCTTGATAGTAAATTAAAATTTTATTTATTGATAAGTAGACAGGGTACACTTGGCGTTGTTTTATGAATATATAAATAGACTTTTCGAGTTAGGCACGCTTTTCAGCAAATTCTGCAAATCTTCTTCATAATTTACAACAACTACGATGGGGAGTCGTTATTGACCCGGAAAAATACAAAATCTTCACAGCACTGTGATAATTAAATTAATCACTCAATACTTTCTATTATTTTGTATTGCAATGTTGACATGACTTTTTATCCTCTATGTAATCAATTACAATTTCTTATCCTCTTTTATTAAGTGTTATGACTACGTACAAAATGGTTGGGTCTTTTCTAAAAAATGTTTAATTAATTCTGTACTGTAGTACTCCTATTTCTGCATAACCCATCCGAGATTTTTAATGTTTAAATTAAATCTTCTTTGCATTTTAATTTTTAACATTTAAAAACCTTCTATTAATTTTATGTTTTAATTATATTATATATCACAATGAAAAATAGCTAAAACTACTCTTTAATTGCATCCAGGACATACCATATGATTACATTCTTTTGTCTTCATAGACTTTCAAAGACTTGATCATGCGTACGTGTTTACTTAGCTCGTTTCAAAAACTTAATTTACTTATAAAAACATTATATGAAGGAATACGAAATTTCATGGCGGGGAGCTTCCTTAAGCACGAGTGAATTTGTGCATCATAAAAAGGCAAAAAAAAAAAAAAAAAAAGAAGTAAAACTTGTAATTCCTAACCGTATTCCATTATAAAATTTTGGCTAAAATCTATAAAACCTCTTAAATTATAAGTAAGTTGCATATAATCCCCTGAACATTTTAGAGTTTAAATTTAACTTCCGTAATATTTTTGAGTTTTGACATTAAGCCTCCTACTATTGGTTTTGCGGTGAAGTTACTAACGAGAAATGGCATGTAAGATTAATGAGGGTGATGTGGCATCCTTCATGGCACCTCTACAAGTTAATAATTTTATAATTATATATATATATATATATATATAAAACCTTATAATAATTACATATTTTTTTACATAAGGTTAAAATGTTATTCAATGATTAAAAAACATAAACAAACCCTGATCCTTTGTGTATCCTTCCCGTAGGATATTCCTCGGCATCTGAATGCATATGCGGCCATTGATAAAGGCAAGGCCATCAAAACAAATGGCCACAGCAAGTCACAGCAGGATCCTTGGCCAAGTCCAAACAAATTTTACAATCGAAAAAGATTTTGTTATTTTCGCAAAACCAGGGTATCCACGAATGCATTTAAAGGAAAATGACGTAGTGGTCTCAAAGACCAAACAAAACAATAACAGTCCCTTTGAAAAGTCCAATATTAGAAAAATCCTTAGGAGCTTTTCTGTGATTAGTTCTCAAAGTCAAATGATAAAGTTGTCCTTAGTTCACATCTCCAAGTTTAACACTGCAAGTTTCTCAGTTTACAACTTTTAACGCGTGTTTTTACAACATCTTGAGTCATTTTACCAACTTCTTCCTCATGTCTCAGTGAAACAATATTTTTTCACATAAACATTAACTCTGCAAATTGCTTAGTTTACAACTTCTTAAGCGTTTTTTTATAACATGTTGAGTCATTTTTACAATTTTTTTATTGTGTCTGAATGAAACTACCTTTGTTCACACGTCTCCAAGTTTAACATTGCAATTCAGCTGCTTAGTTTACAATTTCTTAAGCGTGTTTTCACAACATATTAAATCATTTTTACAACTTCTTTTTCGTACCAGAATGAAATAACCTTGGACACTGCAAATTCCTTCAGTTACAACTTCCTATTCTTGTTTTTACAACATGTTTAGTCATATTTACAATTTCATTTTGGTACATGAACCAATCTCAAATATGTTTATTCAATTTCTAGATGTTTTTACAATGAAATTTGGCACCTATTTATACTACTAAATTGCTTATTAAAATAATGGCAAAGTTAACAACGGTGTGCCTCTCCTCCCACCTACTCCCTCAGCCACCAACCCCCCTGTCGTCATTCCCTATTTCATCCGTCACTACCTGTGTCATTGTTGCTCTGTTTCATTTCTGTTTCACTTTTACGTGTCTATCACAATAGTTGAATTAGTTTGTTACAACTTCTTCTATCTATTTTTTACAATTTCATGAGTTATATTGACAACAGTGAGTTATTTCTAGAGGGGTGTATAACTCCCATGTCAAAACAATTGATTTGGTTTTAAACAACTTGTTATGCCTATTTTATTAAGTTCATTAGTCATTTTTACAAGTGAATTGTAATTCTCCAAGGAGTTTATAAATTGCACAACTTCCCACTATCACGATCTGTAACATGAACTTCGTATTAACAACTGCCACAACAATATTAACAACTACAAATGCACATATTAACAACATTTTTTTAATATCATATCAATAATTTGTAATAAAAGAAACCACAATCACATTCAATCAGTCTCACTTAAAACAAAGTCATCCCTTTGTTAGCTTACCCAAAAACATAGCATTCCCTCTATTACATTGTCCAAAAGGAAAGCACATGTTCTGTATTAACAACTACAACTGTACGTATGAATTAACAATACTTTTTTTTTTCATGTCAGCATTTTCATAGCAAATAACCATAATCACATTCAACCATTCCCGCTTAAAACAGAGCACTCTCTCTGTAACCTTCCCCAAAAACAGAGTATTCTAACATTCACACAACCCAACTATAGTGAAACCCCAAATATCTTTAGAAAAATCCTAGCATTACGTATCTACCTTCTACCACTTAGTCCACTATTAAGCCCAAACTCCAATCGTTAACCAACCCCTCAATTTCAATCAAGCCAACGTACACATAGAAAAAAAAAATTTCAGTTCGCTGTTCTACCTCTACTACATCACAATAGAGGCTTGGGCAGTGGAGGAGCGATGGAGGCTCAGGCAGCGGAGGAGCAACGGACGAACGCACTAATGCTGAGACTCGGAGGAGCGACGTTTGACCACTCGAACGGATGCAAGGAAGATGAAAAAGCAAAGCAAAATGAAGGAGACCCTCTTTTTTGAACATAGAGGGTTTTAAATTCCTTGGGGGCAACTTTGTCATTTCAACTTAAAAAATAATCACAGAAAAGTCCCCAAGTCTTTAGGAACTTTTCTGATATTAAACTTTTCAGAGTGACTTTATTGTGGTTTTGTTTGATCCTTGGGACCTCTACGTCATTTTCCCTTGATTTAATTCCAAAGGAATATTTTGGGATAGGCTGTGGATTAACATGGCGTTGGGCATCAAGTGGGACAAGGAGTTCGTGCGATCTCCATTGTTAGTCGAGAACTATACCAAGGAGCTTCATTATATAATTAATTATTATAAAATTATTAACCTGTAGACATGCCATGATGGGATGTCCGATCTGGCTTTCCTTCTTTTATCTTACTCTCCTTTATCCTCTTTTCTCAATCTGGACCATTGGATTAAAATCTCAATAATCCAAATTTAATATATTATAAAAATATTATTTTAATATTAAAACAGATCCAATCTTTTTTTTATTATAAAAATATTTTTATAATAAAAAAAAAGTTTGGATCATTGAGATTTTAATCTAACAGTCCAGATTAAGAAAAGAAGAAAAAATGAGTGTTAGGAAAAAGGAGGAAAGCCAAATCCGGGACGTCACATCACTCTTGTTAATATGACGAGCCATTTCCCCCTCAATAACTTAACGGCAAAGCAAACGGGATGCGTCTTAATGTCAAAGTTTAAACATCGATGTTAGTTACATACAGCTAACCCAAAATTCAGGATAATTTTCTTTTATAGATTTTAGCCTAAAATTTTTTAATACCTCTTGAACTTTACATCATTCGTTGTCGTTTATTAATAACTAAACACAGTGAACGATAAGAACAAGATGGGAACGCATAGAATCCATAAAGCACACCTAACATGCACTATGTCATTTTCTTATTAAAAAAATTATATATGCTTTGATCATGTTTCTTAAGTTTTGAACATCTTTTTTTTTCCCTGCCAGACTTAACTTTTGAACTTCTTAATTAAGTTTACTTATTTGAAAAATAAATGAATTAAAAATGAGAATTTTTTTGGGGTATTTGGAAGCATCTCGTTAGATAAGATATCAATCCCAATCTTCAAGTTCATATACTTTCAAGAAATTAAATGTGAATTTTTCCGCATTTGACAGAAATTAAACACACCACGGACCACTGTGATGTGTTACTTTTCAGTTTTTTAAATTAAAACTTTCAATTGTTGCTTCAGGTGTACACATTTAAATTGGATTTTTGAATTCATTTTTTAAAATAAAATAAATGTATTTGGTCATGAGTTATGGCTGACGCTATTCGGGCAAAAATATGACTGACACTGGATCTTTTTATAGTATAGTAACTATGATACTCTTGAGTAAATAATATTGAATTATTATTAATTTATTTATTTGGCATTAAATATAAAAATTAAACAAATGTGACTTGCTAATAAAATCAAAGTGAAGCCAATTAACGAGTGAATTCCAGATTATTTCATATTGAATATGATAATATTATTAATGCCATAAAATTTCAAGTGACAGATAGCCTTATTAAATACTAGTTTATGGGATCGATGCTTGTTAACAAGATTCATAAATTATAGAGTATTTCATTATCCCTCTGGCTGTGAAGGCACTCACGGCGATACTATAGATGTCTTCCCTCAGTCATCTCTGTCTTCAGTAGCTCGAAGACGTCCAGATCTGGTGAGATTCAGGGCCAACAATCGTGAGGTATGTTTTGTAGATGATTGGAGTTTTTTTCCTTCCTGTTCCATGTTTTGGATTTGGCTTGTTCGAATCTTTTATTTCATCTGCATTTGAATCTGAATCACAGAACTGAATCTGAATTGTTCTTTATATTTTTAATATGTACAGGTAACAAATTCTTATATACAGTAACTTGTATGGGGAATAAAACAACGAGTTCTACGATCATACAAGTCGTTGTTTATACTTTTTATAAAAACATGTTTATTTCTATTCTCCAAATACTAAAAGCAGATTTAATGGCAAAACAAAATTACTAAAAACAGATTCTCGAAAAATGAAAAATGCAGCTATTTATTTGTAATTACTTATATAATTTTAGTTCACACCTTCTTGACGCTAATACATTTTGAAAAATTATAACATTAATATTTATTCCACATTTAATTTTTATTAATTTCTTTGGTCTGTTCGGTTTTGAGGGGAATGGAGGGGATGGGATGGGAGGTTTTAACGAGTTTAATTGGAAAAATGGAGAAGTGAAATTTAGAGTTTTCAATTGATTTTTCTTATTTATTTCTCTTGTATCTCTCTATTCAAATTTTATAACACTGTTGATTAAAGTCTTTCTAATCCCCTCAAACTAAAAATAGAGGACTAATATTCGTGAGCATCGGACGTGGTGTAGAATCTAGTTGAATTAAAAGAAGAAGAAGAAAGGAAAAAGACTAAAACAATCTTGTTTTTTTTTATAACACTAAAACAATCTTGTTACTTGAGGGCGAAAAAACAATCTTGTCAGAGGCTAGTTTAATTATTAGTCAATCTTGAGATCAATTGAAGCCTCCATCTTTCTTTTTGTTAGCTGTCATAACTTCCATATTTTCTCCAGCGTATCATCACACTCCATAAATGTTTTTTTTTTGAAGTTAAAATAGCGTTGATTTCTTCGTCTCTACCTGTAGGAAGCCATCATGACGGGGTTAGCAACAACTTCCTCCTTTAGTTATCAATGGACTTATGATGTCTTTATCAATTTTAGAGGTGAAGATACTCGTTATGGTTTTACTGGAAATTTATATCAATCTCTTTGTCAAAAAGGAGTTTGTACCTTTCTTGATGATGAAGAATTAAAAAGAGGGGATGGAATTACCCCAGCTCTTCTTAAGGCAATTAAAAATTCTAGAATGGCTATTACTGTATTTTCTAAGAACTATGCTTCCTCCACATTCTGTCTCAATGAGCTTGTCAAGATCCATGAGTGCATTAAGAGAAAGGGTCAGCTGGTTTTGCCAATTTTTTACGATGTGGAACCTTCAGAAGTGCGACATCAAAAGGAAAATTATGGACAAGCATTATCTATGCATATAAAAAACCTCAGGGCTGATGAGAACAAGATACAAAGTTGGAAGCTTGCATTGCATGAAGTGTCGAATATTTCCGGCTTCCATTTTAATCCGAGGTAATTCTTGACTCAACTGTTTTTTCTCCTTTCCTATCTTGAAATTAGTTTATAAGTAAATAAACATAAATTTCTTGCTAGGATGAATTTAATTAGAATTGACATAACTTTTTGCAATTTTCAGGAGTGGTTATGAATATCAATTCATTGAAAGGATTGTGAGAGAAATATCTAGTAAAATTAATCAAGTTCCTTTACATATTGCTACATATCCTGTTGGGTTAGAGTCTCGAGTACTAGCTACATGCTCTTTATTACAAATTGGGTCAACTGACAAGGTCATCATGCTAGGAATTTGTGGAATTGGAGGAATGGGTAAAACTACAATAGCACGTGCTGTTTATAATTCGGTTGCTGATAATTTTGAAAGTATGTGCTTTTACCATGATATCAAACATGACTCAGGGAAACTTGGCCTAGAACGAATTCAAGAGACAATACTTTCAAGGATTGTAGGAGTGCATATCAAAATACAAGATGTTAATGAAGGAGTTGAAGTAATTAAAATGAGACTTAAACAAAAGAAAATTCTTTTGGTTCTTGATAATATTTACAATCATGAGCAATTGAAAAAATTAGCCGGGGATTGCAATTGGTTTGGTGGTGGGAGTAGGATCATTATAACCACAAGGGATAAGCATTTACTTGTAAGACATGGGGTTGAAAGTATATACAACATGAAGTCTTTCAATGCTAAAGAATCTCTTGAATTGTTAAGTTGGCATGCTTTTAGAAATCTCCAAGTAAATCCAAGTTTTGTTGAGGTGTTGAATCGTGCAGTAATTTATGCACAAGGCCTTCCACTAGCTCTTGAAGTAATAGGTTCCAACTTGTGTGGAAGGAGTATTGATGAGTGGGAATCTATGTTAGATGCATATAAATTAATTCCCAATAAAGACATTCAGCAAGTATTGAAGATGAGCTATGAGGGCTTAGAAGAAGTTGAAAAAGAAATATTCCTTGATATTTCTTGTTACTTCAAAGGGAAATATTTGGAAGATGTCAAATATATGGAGGAAGTAGTTCATGGCTTTAATAATTTGAGTTATTTTATTGGAGTTTTGGTAGATAAATGCCTCATAAAGATTCAAAATGATAATCGTATTGAAATGCATGATTTGATACGAGACATGGGAAGAGAAATTGTTCGAGAAGAATCACCAAATAAGATAGGAAAGCGAAGTAGACTATGGTTTAATCAAGATATTGTTGATGTTTTGGAAGACAATACGGTAAGTAATACTAATTCGGATGATTTACTTTGTTTTTTCCTTTTTTGCGTTGTAATTTTATTGTTATTTTCACAATTTCTTGGTGTAATATCATTATCTATGTTTAACTTTAGAGTAAAATACTTTGACTATCACTATATTTTACCTAAATTATATAAACCTCCACTCTATTTTAAAAACATATATAGCTCTCTCTTGAAATTAAAATATATGCTACAAAAACTTCCCCCATATATATATATATATATTTGAGAATCCATTTCCATTCACCCAACTGTTAGCTGATCATTAAGTTTAAACATATTCTTTGATTAAAATACCCCTCTTTCAACAAATAAATAAACATTTACATTTGCCTAAAAATATTTTTTTTTGGCGAAACAAAAGAATTCTAATACACATATGTTCAAAATTTTCCAATATATTATAAAATTTATTATTTTTATTATATTATAAAATTTTACAGTTTTAAATTTTTATCATCTTTATTGAAACTAACTTATTTAGTATTATTTTAAATAACTAAAAACATATTTCTTTCCTTTTTTTTCACGACACCATGATTGAAATCATAATTGAAAGGCATATTTTTGTTCACCAAATGTTACTAATAATTTAAATTTGAGATATTGTATAACTTATATTAATTTTAAATTTTAAAATTTAAATACATTTTTTGTACTAAAAATTGTAAATATGTATATTTAAGTATGCGTTTATTAAAATAATTAATCATATTTTTAATTATTCATTTTTTGATGAGCATTGGTGGAGTTTCCTTTTCTAACAAGAACCGCCATTTTCCTATTTTATCATCCATAGATTGCTCACAAATCTTGAACTCCTTAAGTACGTACTGAATATTTTTTTTCTTGGGGTTTTTGAGCTTCCGTGCATGGGTCCATTATATATACTTGGTTGAGGGATTGTATATACTAGAAGATTTCACTGTTTTGAATTTGTCGCCAAAAGTGTTCTAGCTATTATTATACATGCTTCAAACTTCTAATATTGCATGGCTTGCATTTATTATTGGCTTGAAAGGGCACAGGTGATGTTAAGATGATAATTCAAGACAATTTGTCCAAATGCATAGAAGTAAACTGGGATGGAGAAGCTTTCAAGAGTATGAAAGAGCTCAAAATTATCATTTTTGAGAATGCAAAATTTTCAGAAAGTCCCAAATATCTTCCTAATAGTTTAAAGGTGCTGAAATGGAGAAGGTATCCTTTTTCATGCTTGCCTCCTAATTTTTGTCCAAAAAAGCTTGTTGTGCTGGACATTGGGGATAGTTATTTGAGTTCATTGGAAGCAATCAAGGCAAGATTCCTATCTTATTAGAATCTCTAGTTAGCTATCTTGTGGTTGATAATTTCTTTTTCTTTTTTTGTTATACTTTTTGGATGGATTTGGTTTTTGCAGACTTCACACAATTTAGGCATTTTGAATCTTGGAGGTTGTCAATATGTCACGAAGATACCTAATCTATCGAATTTCAGAAATTTGAAGGAATTAAACCTTAGAGGCTGCAAGAATTTAATTGAAATGCATGATTCAATTGCTTATTTAGCAAAACTCGAGATTTTGGATGCAGAAGGTTGTGTTCGGCTAAAGACTTTTCCAAGTGGCATCAAGTCACCCTCTCTTAAAGAACTCAATCTTAATCACTGCTCAAGTCTGAAGTTCTTTCCGGAGATACTTGAAAAAGTGAAAATAAGATATTTATCTTTAGTTGGAACTGGAATAGAAAAATTGCCTTGGTCAATTTGCAATCTTTCTAAGCTTAGGCAGTTAAAGATTGAACATCATAAGTCAGTCATTGAGATCCCAAATAGCATTTTTCTATTGCCAGAACTAGATGGCATCAATATTGATGGTGATGTTGGGAAGGTGATGATATTATCTAATTCGAAGGAAGCCCAACAGCAGGCAATTTGTCCCAAGAATTGTTACCCCCACGGTGGCCTTATGTCTTTTATTTATCTCCCAAGATGTAATATATCAGATGATCTCTTTAGAACTTATCTCAGTCGATTTATCAATGTGGGAATTTTGGACTTGAGGGGTAATAGTTTCACAATTTTGCCCTCATGGATGAAAGAATGTCATTATTTAGAGAAGCTTATGCTCAATGAGTGCAAGCATCTGAGAGAAGTGGAAGGGATTCCACCAAACATAAGACATTTAGAAGCAATAAACTGCATGTCATTGAGTTTAGAGGCCAAAAGCATATTATTGAGTGAGGTAATCAGCTTCTCTCTTTGATTTTTATTCCTTATATTCACTACATATCTATTTGAATTTGTTGTGTAGTTTGCTCAACACTTACTTGTTTTGATTCACAGGAATTACATGGGGATCCAGGCAGATTCCCTGTCCGCGTTGATGATCATTATGAAGGAGAAATGTACTTTTGGGTGCCGAGTAGAAGCATCCCAAAGTGGTTTGATCACAGAAGCAAAGGAGCTTCTATTTCTTTTTGGTTTCGTAACTCCTTCCCTCTACCTCTATGCCTTTGTCTTCTTCTTAAATCAACGGAAGCTGTTCCTTCTTTTTCTGAGTTTGTTTTGCGAGTGTCCATCAATGATGAACTAGTATGTTCTCATGGTTTGCGGAATTTCCACTGCACACGAGGTTTTGATGATGATCATTTAGTTGTGTACAATATAATAGAGGATCATATACCTGATTATAAGATCGAGCGAGTTTGCAGAGAACATGAGTGGAATCATGTAGGGATTTATGCATATTCAGCTCCAGATGAAGCCATGGTTATAGAAGAGAGCGGAATGTATGTAATCAAACAACTTTGTGACATGCAACATATCACTTTCAATAAGCCTTATCCAACATTATTGGATTCCACTACTGCTGGCCAAGATAAACGTACGCTTCCTCTATCACTACTCTTTGAGTTTGACAAAACTGCATATTATTGTCCAAATTACATATTGATTAGTTTGTTGTCATTTCCTCAACCTTTTGTAACTTATATACTATGAAATATGCCCACAATTAGACTTAGGCTTGAAGTTTGAGTTCAAATTAAAGTTTTTATTTATTTAATAGCTTTCATCTGTTGATTGTTATAGTAGAATAAACATTATTTTGCTGAATTTTGTATGGTCAGATATGTGTTTAGACATATAATTACCGTTAGAATCATTTCTAGAAATATTTCAGTTTGTAGATCTCATCAGAACAGTTAAAAGAATAACATAGGCATGATATAACACGTAAGGAAATTTTGTTTTCATTCATTCTGTATTCGTGTTAATTATGTGTCCTTCAACAGAACAATTGGGTACAAGAATGAAGGAGAAAGAAGTAGCAGCTAATAAAAAAAGAACGTTGATGAGGGATGACAATTTTGCCTTGGTAAGTTTATATTTTTTACATTCTAATAAAAAACACTTGATATAGTGTTCGTAACCTTTCTTATTTAATTTATTATAACAAATAAATTGCAGAGTTCAACTGCCTTCATATGCACAAAGAGAGCAAGAAATAGCCTAATCAACCACCTTTATGACTACTACGCAATCACACCTCAAGTCCCATTGGCCAATGCTTGTGAAATAATTAATAATAATCAAGGTACACTATATCCAACCCAATACCTTCGATAAACTGCAATTTTCACCCATTTTTATATGCATACAACTTTAGAAAAAAGACAAGAAAATACCACTTGAATTTCAAAATCTCAAATTAGTGATTTTCCATTAAAATAAGTTATTAATTGCTATATTATTGTAGTTAATACCTATGCTCTTATAGATAACAAAACTAATTTAAAATTTTAAAGTTTAAGTGGTATTTTTTTTATCTTTTTCCTTACAACTTTTGATACATCACATATTTCAACGTGCCATACTTTATTTATTTTCATTAATGTAACTTTGAGTTCGTCTCTCCATAAGCGACACATCATTGGAGACAATTTATGTATAATATTATTGAAAAAACACTCTACAACAAACAAAGTATTCCTTTTATCAGAATAATAAAAGAAACTGAGATAGCTCAAGTTTTAAAGAGACTTGGGCTAGCTTCACTTTCAGGGTATATATAATGACACCAAAATAGCACTTTGGTCTTTATTATATCTCCAGTTTCATCAATTCCCCCATAACAAGAAATGGAAATTAAGATATTTAATGCATATGTTAAATTGATTCCCTTTTCCAAATTTTCCTTTATTTAATAATTAATGAGTATTGAAGAAAAGAGAGAGATGTTATACACTCTCTCTCACCTACTTTTCAATAGGGTCAAAATTAGAAAACAATTTAATGAATCTCAGGGTGAGCTTATATTTAGTACCAAATTTTTTTTTACAAACTACACTTATAATATGAACAAGAGGGGTAAGTGACAATAATAATAATCACATTATTAATTACAACCCAAACAGGTTCCAAAGCTCTATTTAATTGATATATGTAATTGTAAATAATATTAATGACTAAAAAGGCTCTCTTGGTACCCTTGTTCAGAAGCATCCTTGGTGGAGCTTGATTTGAATACTACTTCACTACCAATGTTGCCATGGACGGAGCAGGATTGTGACACCATCAGAAACCAATGTATGTGTGTAAATTAGTGATAATCACCAATTTACCCCCAACAATATGCTAATCTCTATCTAAATTGAAACAAAAAATGTGACTAACAAATAATAGTATTGATGAAGATGACGATTGGCTATTTTGGCATCCCTATTGGGAAACACCCTTTTATGATGAGTCAGCCAATCACCAAGGTAATAATAGAGATGTGGATTTCATTATTGTATGTAAGATTTTAAACAAATTAAAATCTTAATTGGTGTTTGAATTCCAGAATTTCAGCAGCAAGAAAATGTAACTTCCACCCATATTGAACAAGTTCCAGAAAGCTTTGAAGAGACTAGGAAAGCCAAAGGAAAGGAGATAGTGATCTACGATGACACCATAATTAAGTAATGACATGGAAATTTGTAGCAGGTATTATTATCATTAATTACAAAAAGAATGTTGCCGCATATCTGTTTGTTTGTTTTTTTTCCAATCTTTCATTAGTTAATTGTGTGTTTTGATAGCGGTTTGTGTGAAAAATATGTGTGTATATTAAAGTTTTCTCACTCTGCCAAATTAAACTATTTCTCACTCTTCATTTCTAACTCCAAATTAAAGTTGTGTTTTGCAAAATCATGACCTCATGAAGTAAATTCATCGTCTCCTGGAATCGATTCCTTGTGTTTCTACACCAATTTAAAGTATATTAGATATGTTGTCTTTGTTTGCTGTAAAATAAAAATGAAATGAAATGTAACTGATGTACCATACATAATCGATTTTACCATTCCATTTTTTCCCTGTTATAGCCAGACTTTTATTTTCAAAGTCTGAAAATTATCATGCTCCACTGAAAACATAATTAAAAATATTTAATTTTATATATTATTTTTTATGATGGCCATTGAAAATTGGTCGAAACAGGGAAGACACAATAATGCTCTGTTTTTCAGTTTCCTTTTCTGTACAAATAATTTGAGCTGACTTTTGCCATCCACAGAGATTTAAACTTAGACCTTTATATCTTGTCATAAGAATGTTCCTAAACAGCCCTCATCAATGTCAAACGACTTAACTTAATAACAATTCATTATTACAGAAAACTATTAAAACAGAACAAGTCCAAAATATAGATATTCCCTCTATTCTATATTCTAAATACGTGACATAATGACTTGCTTGCTTCTCATTTATTTTTTAGAAAAGTGCGATTCATATGAATATCAGTAATAGTAATACAGACACCATTCAAAACTATAGTTATAAGGTCTGTGCAGTGTGTATAATTAAGGTATGAGTTGTTTAGTTCAGGATTCATCTAGACTTGTCATTGTTGGCGTATCTCTATGATTTGTTAATCAACATAATGATTTATGTACTATATACAAGAAGCCATTAACCTTTTCATTGGTTTAAGCAATTAATCAAATATTGGACAGTTTCGATTCCTAGGCGTTATGTGTGGATTTTAGAATCCTTTTGTATGTACGTATAAACCTATGCTTTCAAATATGTAACCACCCCAATAGCTTGACTTGTATGACTAATTTACACAAAATCTGGTTTGTGGTAAACCCCATAATTTACCCTGGCGAAATGATGTGAATATGGTACATTCAGAAACGTGTTAGAATAAGTATGGGACCTTGAACATAAAACTCAGTTCAAGTATCATTAATCACAAATTTCTAATAATCTCTTCACACTTCATCCCTTATTCTCTTAAATCTATCCTGTTTAACAAGCTTAGGAAGAGAAGAACGAAAGGAAGCAGAGGAACGTAGTGGGTAGGAATTTTATGTTCTTTCTTGTTAGAGAATAATTTCTCTTATGGTTGTACGGCCGTAAAGATTTTATTCCTATATATGTGTCATGTGTATAAAGGCTGATGTATTTTATAAAGATTCTAGAATAATGTACAATGTGGCTATATATACATAATGAAGGAATCCCAACGATATAGGGTTTCCAATTTTATTTAGATATTTCCGCTTTCTTTCTTAGTATCAAAGCAGCAGAAAACTGTCACCTACCACCCCTACTATCAACTCCATGATGACTATTGTGAAGAACTATTCCTTATTTAGACTTTTCTTGTCAGATGACTACAACGACCAAGCTGGATCGTGCAAATTTTCTTGTCTGGGAATCGATAGTTTTGCAGTTGATTGAGGGCAATCATCTTGAGGGCCACATTGACGGCATTGTGAGTGTTCCTCATGCTAGTCGGGTGGTTATACAACACCATGACTCAAGACATAGGAGCTCAACTCCTCCATTACAAAACAGCCGAAGAACTGTGGACTAGTGTGCTCGTGCACTTACATGTGCTTCTACCAAGGCTGGGGTTTTGGTGGTCAAGAATGAGTTTCACAACATGTAACACCCTACTTTCAAACCCCTTTATTACGTTCACAGAAGCGTTTACTTATATTCTCTTAGGGGATTATTACTCACTTTTGGCTGTTGAGCCGTTATTCTTACCAAGTATCAGAGTTGTTCTAATTTTTGTTCTAATTCTTACTTTTAGTGATTTAGTAAATCAATGCTTTCAGCAATCCCAGTTACCGTTCAATTCTACTATGTGTATTCATACTTATATTCAGGTAGTGCAAATAATTTACAAACAATAAATTAATGCGCTTGTATAATTTTAATACACTACATTCTTCGATTCTTCCACATTCTTCCTTCTGGTTCATCATCAAGCAGTCCTCCTCTTTCTCACTCTTGTACCTATATGGTTGGTGGGGATGAGATTCGGGGGAATCTCAATAGCAATCATATAGACAATGCATGTAAGATGAATGCTCGTGCATGTTATGCTTGTCTTATATAGGATTATGTTCACATATTGATATTCTGCATATTTAATATTTTGTGCAACATACTTATGGTCGCAGTAAAAAAAATTGAAACAGAGTTTCATTCATTCATATATGCTTCATATAATCAAGCAAATCAATATAACAAATCAATACACAGCATAAAGATCACATACATACAAATAAATAAGTTTACTACCTTTTGGCTTTGAGTCCCTTTTTTTACCTTTTCTTCCAACCACTAAAGTTGCTTTGATTGCTCCTCCTTTGTCATCTCATGGCCCTAGATAATTGACCATATTATTAGAGCCATGATAAATACATGTCCAATGGGCTACTTTAGTCTCTAGGACTTGTCTCTATTCTTTGGGCCCATACTTGTCTCAAATTACCTTAAATGCCATTATTTTCTTATTTTCGCACAAATTCTAAAAGTTGGCAGAATTTTCAACAAACTTTGAAAATTCATATCTTTTTCTATAAATATCCAAATTAGGTGGTTCAAAGGCCTAGGTGACCTTTATTATGTTTATTTTATGGGAAAAATGTATCCTTCAGCCAATCCCACGCCTAGACTTCCAAAGCTCACATTTTACCCTTACTATCATAGAATCGTCCCAGTTTTAACGGCCTGACTTCTAAAATTCGTAACTTAATCTCTAGAACTCCAAATGGGATAGTTCAAAATCCTATGTGACCCTATTTGAGTCTAGTTTCAGGGAAAAATATTAAACTACCAATTATAGGGCTAAATTTCCAAGAATTATCGAACAACACAACTGGTCCAGAAAATATTCCAGATTCAATGCCTAACTTCAAAAAGTCATATCTTACAATCTACAAACTCAAATGACACATATTATCTATCAAATTAAAGCTTAGGACGTCTACTTCAAATATGAAAAGTTTCATGTCCATTGGACAAGATTTGATCATTCAAAAACTCATCACAAACTGACTGCCTCTAGAAAACGAAACCTGGCAGCACTAGTAAGAAAATCCAAACTTTAGGTTTTTTATACCAACTCATTCAAGATTATAACCAGGGGATATTTCCACGCCATTTTTCATGTAGAATCCATTTCTAACCTCAAAATACCAAAAATCATCTTCCTTCCCTGGTTTCTGGTTCTAGCTGAACCATAGACCCAAACTAGCAAAAAAAACAAATTTGCATTTTTTGCCACCAAACAAATCTTATATTATCATTAAACATGTGATTTCATGATAACTAAGCTTAAACCAACATTAATCCTCAAGAACGCCCCTTGGCTGAGATCTAGAGGCAAGCCAAAGGTCCAAGAAAACTCAAAAAAACCACAGCATATATTGTTCAAAACGAAGCTTATGCTTACCTTTTCGCATTTCTACAATCAGTACGGTATTCCGACAGTACTCCTGTCAGCTAGGCGGCATCAAAGTCCTCATATTAGAAAATTGAGACCATGGAAATGAAGCTCTCAGTTAGGTTTACTGAATGCCTCATCAGGCGAAAATTGTGATTCGGGGTCAGAATTGGCTCCGAAGATTAAAAACACGACATTATTCATCCTTTTTCTTTCCTCTTCCATTTTCTCTTGCTCTTTAGGTGGTTGCACAGAATTTATGAAGGGATGGAGGGCTAGGATTTGATCTTGCATCTTGATTAAATTGGGCAAATCTTATGGTGTCTTACTTTTCAAGATCACTTCTTAGTGTGGCATGTGTCCTTCCACTTGTTCTTTCCTTCTTCTCTCTCTCCCTAGCTTTCCTTATCTTGTTAGGGAAAGGGAGCCAAATGAATTTCCTTGACTCTTGGGTACGGTGCTCGAAAAAGTTAATTCGAGGACCAGGCCACGGACTAACGAATTCCCCTGACTTCAGCTCACGTGTCACCGTCTTGGAATGCCAACAAAAAAGGCAAGAAGGACACCTCATGATGAAGGGATAAGTGTCACCTTCCAATTGCGCCAACCAAAAAGTGTAAATAGTATTTGTCATGATGATATGTACTTTGATGATAAGTGTCATCTTCTTATTCATCTAACCCGAAAGTTGAGTCATCATTACTTATCATGACTTACTTTATTGGTGTCTGCTCAGGTTTCACTCGGGACTCCCTCGAAATTGCATCACGCGTATCTGAGCTCACAAGATGACACCAAGTCAGAGTATGTGTGTAGGCCCCACAATGGTGCCACCTACCGGTGACTTTCCTAAAAATGCAGGGTACACCCGTCAGCCCTAAAAATACTATGTGAACACCTACACCGGTATATTTTGCTCAACCAATCAGTCCCAGACCTCATGACATTGCTGGGTGGCATCTTTCTACTAACCCAATGGCACCATATAAGTGTCCTGTGCACATTTGCTCCAACACTTTATCCTACTGCCTATGCATACTAGGCCCTTTGCCCGGTAGGGCTAGATTACATAGTCCTCAAGAGTTTTTCTATCAATGGTGTTTAAATTGAGTTAGCAAGAATCATACCTTTCCCTTATGCATTCTGGGATTTTGATCTTTAGGAGCCAACACATCAATCAACTCATTCTATCAGTATCCACACGAATGCGACTCCAATAAGGACTGTGTGCTAATGCTTCTAATATCTACTAGGGTTTCTTTATGGCTCTAAATTCTCATCCGTCCATGAGTCTTTCAATCCCATCATTTTTTTATAACCCATAAGGGCTATATTGGAAATTCAAAATTAATCTTAATTAATTTTCAAATCAATTAGCACTTAATTATTTTGATGAGCTAATTAAATAAATTTAGTTTAATTAAATCTGTCCAACAGTTTTAAGTTAACCTATTTATTTAATTCGAATAAAGAGCCAATAGATTTAATTTATCTTTATAAATTAAATCTGAGATATTATATCTCTATCATATTAGTTATTAAATTTAATTTATCTGATAAAACTAAATTTAAAAACTAACACAATATAATAATATTATCATATATATATATGCACATATGTATGTGTGTGTCTATATAAATATGTATACATATAATATTATTAATTTTATTTTCACGAATTTTATATTACACACACACACACACACACATATATAATTTGTCTACCATAGATTAAACATTGTATTCATTGAATCTTAGAAACATTTTAGATTCAATGAATTTGAACATTATAGCTCGTGTTGGGCCATTCTTGTGTGTAACCCTGTAGGCCCATACAAAGTTGGTAATAGGCCAATGACTATACTAACACATAAGTCATAAGCGGCCTCTAGCAAGATATTACGACTACCCGATTTCATATGAGGATTGATAAATTGATGCAACTTGTTATACAACCATGTCATGTCTATTTTGTCACACGATATTTCTGCTAAGGACGAGGTATGGATAATGTCATCCTCCTATTCCTGACTATTACTTTCCTGATTCCTGAGTAGTCTAACAATAGAAATGGAAATTCCTTTAATCGTAATATGGCTATACATTTTTCAGACTCACTCATCAAGAGGTTCAGTAATATCTCTCTACTACTATGAGGGACAAATTCCATCTTGCCCACTCATATTCCTCTGCATGAAAACCACCAAGCCCGAATGTAGCTTTTATCATCACCCGGTCAAAGGTGACTTTTGACTAGTTCAAAGCTTAGTGACTCTCATATAGGAATCCATGATAATCTCAAGTCGAAGGGCATAGTGACGTGTTATATATGAGATAAGCTTATGACTTGATCCATGCAACTTTCTCATAGCGAGTCGGTCCAGCACCTTATACTTTTACAAGTGCCTAAAACTTTGATTCGTATCTCCATACCTTATCAAACTCATACTGGTCTCACTTCATCTTTGCTCCCACATAAATGACAGACGAGGGATATTTAGCACAATCTTTATTTTTTATCCAATGATACAGTTATCACAATGAACATGCGAATAATATGATAACATAATGGAGAAATTCATTAAATAATAATGTTCAAAGAACAATGATTGGCCCTAAGGCACACTTTCTAATAGTGGTAGCATCTAATCACCATATTTTACTTCTAAGTCTATGTTTTAAGAGTTCAAAAACTCCTGGTGTTTTCAAATTCGAAGCAATGTGGGTTGAATATCCGGACTTCATTAACGAGATAAGGGAATGCTATGAGGGTAACCATAGTAGCTCAACTGGAAGTATTCATTCCTTCATTGAAGGTCTAAATCATTGCCGCACAGTGCTTATCAAGTGAAGCAAAACGGCTTTTCCCAACAACCGACGGGCCATCTCAGAAAATTGTTGCAAGAATTGAAGAGCTAAAAATGAATGTTTATACGGAAATCTCCAAACAGGATAACATTGCTCTAACTCAGGAATTGGAACAATTATGAAGTAAAGAAGAGATATAGTGGTGGCAATGTGCTAGAACAAATTGGCTTAAAGCGGGGGACCTAAATACAAACTTTTTTCACCGCACTAATGCGATTTGACTCCAACAAACCTGGTTATTAAGCTTAAAGATTTGCAAGGTAACTGGGTTGATTAGGAGGCTGGGATAAGCCAATTAGTATCTGATTTCTGCTGCTCTCTTTTTTGCGGTAGTTCTACGGACCATCTAGACTCGATTTTATGTTATGTTCAGCTTAAGATAACTACCCAACAGAATATGCGGCTGACTCTACCTGTGACATATGGAGAAATTCATGATGCTACTTACCAAATGGGAGCATTCAAAGCTCCTGGGCCAGATGGCTTGAATGGACATGTTTATCAAAGCATATGGTTTGAGGTATGTCTTTCCTTTGTCAGGTTGGTAAAAGGTTTCTTTGAACATGGTGAAATGATGGATAACTTGAATGTAACGAATTTGATTCTTATTCCTAAAATTAACCATCCTGAATCCGTTAATCATTATCGCTCGATAAGCCTATGTAATTGTGCTTATAAAATTATTGCTAAGATCTTGGCTAATTGGCTGCAAAGTGTTTTGGATATGTTTATTTTAGAAGAACAGGGCCTTCATTCCTAATCATCTTATTTAAGATAATAGCATCATTGTTCATAAGGCCTTCCACTGCCTCAAGAATAAAAGATTGGGTCACAAGTATGAGTTTGCTCTTAAGATGGATATGAGCAAGGCGTACGATAGACTCGAATGGAATTTTCTAGACTAAATGTTGCTAAAAGTGAAATTTTGTGAAAAGTGCAGTGGATTATGAAGTGTGTTTGCAGTGTAACTTTCAAAGTGCAACTTTCAGGTAAGACAATTGCTAACATTACTCCTCAATGTGATTTACGTCAAGGAGATCCTTTGTCACCATATCTCTATTATTACTTTAGAGGCCTTATCTTCTATGATCTCTTATCATGCTGGACATAGACACTTGGAAGGAATTTTTTTAGCGCGTAATATCCCCATGCTGACTGATTGCATGTTTGCGGATTATACTATAATTTTCTTGAATGCAAATGCCAACAATTGCAACTCATTCTTGAATATGCTGCAGGATTATTGCGCTGCTGCTGGACAACAGCTCAATTTTGATAAATCTACCCTATTCTTCTCAACCAACACTTCTATGTTGAGACCAAGGTATTGAAAACCGGATGGACACTGAATCAGTCAGGGTACTGGGTCAAGGGTCAATGAGTCACACTGGAGTTAAACCAGAGCTAACCCGGGGCTAGACCAGTGAGGAAGTAAAGATTTCAGGCTTATTTATATGAAATTTTGAATAAAATTAATAAAAAAATGATTTAAATTAATTTTTTTTAATTAAAAAAATGTTGAACATCGGACTGGATCGGTTGGATCACTGGTTGGCCAATTCCCGGGCGAAACAGGCTGGTTTGGTTCAGTTTTCCATACTCTAGTTGAGATGCACAGAAATTGCAACACTTCTAAATGTTAGTGAAGTGGTTGATCCAGGTAAGTATCTTGGCCTTCCATTTTTATGGGCCACTTCCAAACATAGGGCTCTTGCCTACATGCGAGATAAAATGGGTAGAAAAGTACAAGGATGGCAGAAAAAATGTCTTTCTTTTGCAGGAAGAGATATCATGATAAAGGCTATGATTAGTGTTATTCCAATATATCCTATGTCATGCTTTAAATTCCCCAAACAAACTTGTAAGGCCCTTGACAATCTAGTCTCGAATTTTTTCTACAGCAATGATGGTAGCTCCACAACATTCACTGGACAGCTTGGAAATCATTATCAAGACCTAAAAAAAGGGAGGTAATGGGGTTCAAAGACTTCAAGACTTATACTGATGCATTACTGGCCAAAACTACATGGGGGATGTTACAATATCCGTATAGTTCATGGGTTCGTATTCTCAAGAGTATCTATTTTCCATCTACTCCCTTTATGAAGGCAAACAAGGGCCATAGGGCTTCGTGGATTTGGGATAGTAGTCTAGTGGATCGTGCTTTTATAAAAGAGAATCTATGCTGACAAGTGGGTACTGGCCATTTTATCGAAGTATGGAAGGATCCGTAGATCCCAAATCTAGAAAAGTTCTTACTCCCAAAGCTTGATGATGTTGTGGCTAATAATGAAATGGTGGTGGCTGAATTAATTGAGAATAGAAGTTGGAAGGTGGACCAGATTGCTCATGCCATTACCCCTCAGTTTGTACCAATGATTACTAGTATTCACCTATC
Organism: Inga leiocalycina; assembly: GCA_963242795.1. NCBI lineage: Eukaryota > Viridiplantae > Streptophyta > Magnoliopsida > Fabales > Fabaceae > Inga > Inga leiocalycina. The sequence goes on from OY725327.1 coordinate 26,423,485, forward strand.
GACTTCTCGTACAGCTAACAAACACATATGGAGTGGTTCCAAAGATGGAACTTACACGGTTAGAGCAGGTTATAGACAGCACAAGAGTGGTTGAAGTTAGTAGTAGGGAATCTACATCTAGACCACTAGACACAATGATTTGGCCAACAGTGTGGCAACTGAAGGTGCTTCCTAAAATAAAGCACTTTGCTTGGCGCATCTTGAGCAAAGCCATTGCTTCCAAAGAATTGCTGTATAGACAAAAATGTGCTCCCAACCTGTTTTGCCCTATATGTGATATTGAAGTGGAATCATTAGAGCATTTATTTTTGTTGTGCCCATGGTCCAAAATGGCTTGGTTTGGCTGTTCTTTGGGGTTGATTTTTTACTCCGGCAATGTCTGTAACATCAATACTTGGCTGGAGCAAATCCTTTTACTGAACGATGCTCAAGCAGACTACATACAAGCCTATGTGGTTAATCTCTGAGCCTCAGATGTAGCTAGGTGTTGAACGTAAGTCGACGAAACCCCCCCTCTTGCAATTGACATAACAAATCGAGCCCTACATGAATTTTAGAGTGCCAATGATCTATGGTAACCAAGTCAAAAACTGGTGGCTACCAAAACTATTGTACAATGGAGAAAACCACCAGCTAACATGGTGAAAATTAATTGCGATAGGGCTTTCTGCAGGGATCTTCAAGTAGCAGGATCGGGTATTATTTGTAGAGACGAGAATGGCCAGTCTCTCCGCGGGTGGGCAGAGCATTTCACGGCAGATACCGCACTGCTTGCTTTATCTCAGGCCGTAGAGCTTGTCTGCATAATGTTCGTTTATTTCGTTTTAGACTTTTTCCGTTGATTGTTTTGCTATGTTTGTACCAGACTTTTGGACTCTTTGTTTTAATACAATGCACTCCCTTGATTGACCAAAATATATCAATTATCACTCTCTCCGTTGGCCAAAAAAAATTAGGGAGAATGGCTGATAAATACCTTTTTGATAAATTAATTGCTGAATGCTACCATTGCACATAACGGAAGATGTTTTGCACATAATGGAAGATTGCTTGCACATTTATACGGAAGACTTTTGCACACACGGAAGATGATTTGCACAAAACGGAAGATCGCTTACACACACGGAAGATCACTTGCACGCTTGGTAGCAATCAGCAATTAATTTGCTTCCAAAGCATTTTTCAGCAATTCTCCCAAAAAATTATCACTCTCTCTAAAAAAATGTTTAGAATTTTAAATTTAACAAATATTTACTAAATTAAATTCTCTATAAACGAACAATGAAATGGAATTATATATATATATATATATATATATATATATATTCAAAATATAAAATCGGCAAATTTGTTAGAACAAATATAAAATCTAGAAGAGAGAGGAAATACTGCGAGACAAACAAAGAATTAAAGAAAGAATTAGAGAACAGGGAAGAATTAGAGAAAAAATTTAGAGAAAAGAGTCCCAATTTCCATGGTTGAATAGTCATATTGGTGGGGAAAAAAGGATTAGAAACAAAACAAAAGTCTAGAAGTTATCCAAAATAATCATAATTACACAAAAAGCGGAGAAAAACCTAACATAAACAGTTACCACAGCATAACTTGTTCTAGGCTATGAACTTTTTGAGAATCAATCATTAGGACAGATATAGCATTGTTCTACGTCTCTTGTTAGGCCTAGTTTTCTTTAGTTTCTCCTCAAAGTCAGAATTAGATTCTTCCACTACTACAAAGAACCAAATTTGTGGCGCTTATAATTGCATTAGCTGTGGCACTTGCGAAATGCCACCTATCTTAACGCTACTAAAAAAAGCTGTGGCGCTTGGAAGCGCCACAGCTATTTAAATTTTTTTTTTTTAAATAGCCTTCTGTGGCGCCTGACCAACCAGGCGCCACAGAAGGCTACCTTCCTGTGGCGCCTGGCTGACCAGGCGCCACAGAAGGCCCTTTTTTTTTTTTTTTTTGCGTTTTCTTTTTCTTTTCTTTCCTGTGGCCCTTTTTTTTGCTTCCTGATTGTGAAGCTTTATTTTATAATGAGTTGCTTTCATGTCTATCATCTCTCAAATTTTCAATCTTTCTATTTTATATTTCAACCTATTATATATATATACATATATATATAATTTTCACATTTAAAATTCAAGTTCCCCAACAATAATTTTCTTACACAACAATATATTTATTGTCATTTCCTCAACAATAATGTTCTTACATTAATACTCTCCAAAGCTAACATAAAAAATATCACAATACAAGAACTTGATATGTGAACACAGTACATCAACAACTGATTAAGTAAATTAAAAGATTACTAAAAAAATTTAAACAGAGCAAGCTAGAATGAAACAATCTTCTTCTTACGTTGGTGACGCTAGCTTGAGTGACGAGGATGAGCAAATGTGAGCTGTGGAGTGGAGTAGGGATCAACTGTAGTGGGGTTCAAAAGAGGAAGAGAGACAGAGAGTATGAAGAAAAGGGAACAACTAGGAACAAAAGTGGGGACAGACGAAACAAAATGGAAAAAGGGACAAGAGAATTTAATGAAGAAGACGAGTGTGTGTTTTTGTTGTGCAAGAGAAAGTGATATCTTTTACGGGGGAGAGGCGTCAACATGAGCTAAGGAAGAGGGAATAAAAAGGAAAAAGGGAGGGAAAAGATAAAAAGTAAAGTTAAAGGAGGGAAATCTAATTGGCGGGAGAGTTGAAAAAATTCATTATTCAACCAATTGTGGCACTTCTTTGCTGCCCCTTTTTTTTTCTATTTAATTTTTTTTTTTAGGACCCAATTGTGGCGCCTGGCAAGGCAGGTGCCACCTTTGGGTGTGACCAGCTGTGGCGCCTGGTCCACCAGGCGCCACAGCTGGCCAATTGTGGCACCTGCCTTGCCAGGCACCACAATTGTCCCCACCAGCTGTGGCGCCTGGTGGACCAGGGGCCACAGTTGGTCCCAAAAATTAAAAAAAAAATTAAAAAAAAAGAGGGCAGCTGTGGCACTTCTTTAAAGAAGTGCCACAAAATATGCGCCACATTTCAATCTTTTTGTAGTAGTGTTCTTTTACCTTTACATGCTTCTCAAAAGCCCAAACAAGCTCGCATTTCCTTTTTTTCTAAACTCATCCATAGATTTCTTTAGTTGCTGCCTAAACTCTGAAGAAACCTCGCATTTCTTCATTTTCTTGCCAGAGATTCCCACCACAAGATAGGGGCATGAGAGATAACAGAAAGCTCAACAAAGAGAAGACAGTACAGAGGGATGAGAGATAACAAAAAGCTCAATAGTTGCTATGATTTTCAAGTTATATAGAGAAGGTAGTTGAGAATTTGTATTGTGATAGATTTATCACAATCTCTTCGGTGTGCGTTTGGAATGGCTTATTTTTATCCAAAACGTGCTTATAATTCGTGATTCACGGTATACGAGGTAAGTATGTGAGAGGAGTTTTTTCTCGGCTTACGTAATAAGTGCGTTTTTCCTGTACAAAACGCTTTCCCAAACATGCACTCAATATCTCATCTAAACGTGATAATATATTATATGGTTTTAAACATACTGAAATCTCTATCATGGATTTACAATTATTATCGGATATTTGGATATAAATGCTGATTTAAATAATAAATATGATATAACTTTAAGTACTTATTTAATATATATTGTATTTAGTTTAAATCATGTATTGTATTTAGTTGAATAACCTTATTAAATATTCTTCTGGCCGAAAACCTTATTAAATATTCCGGCCCTTACTCCGAAATTCAACAAAAATGAATTCAAACAATTATTTATATTTTATGAAATCAACCATATATATAACAGAAAGATAACAAGACTCGAGTGTTTGGCAAGTTGCACGTTGTTTATTAGAGAGGATCTAGCTCATAGCTTTGTAAACCATTTAAAATATATGGTTTAATTGTTTACTAAAAGTGCAAAATAATCCTTTAAAATCTTTTCAACGTTTGATATTGAAAGAAACTTATTTACATACACATATAAGGAACATGCTAAAATTAATTAAAAGTAATAAATGCGTCAGAAATATTTTTTTTAATATGCCATTATTTGAAAGAGGATAAGTGAGAGAAAAATAATGATAAAAAAGTGAAAGAGAATATATGGAAAAAGATTATGAGAGAAAATGTAATTCATTAATTAAAGATAAAATTGGTAAAAGTGTATTTAATACTCAAACAATCACAAACTAGATCTTACAAAAATGATCAAACTAATTCAAATATTTGGATCTTATAAAAACCTAGAGGTGATACTTTTCAAGTTGTGCCTTGCATCTTGTTACCAATTATTGTTACGAGTGTAAATGGTCTATTAGAAAGTGCAAGTGTATACTATCATCAACAAGTAATATAGAAGTGAGTAGAGTATCATTCCCTCAAGAATTGATCACTAAGTACTAAAATGAGTAATTTTAACTCTATTTACTCTATCGATTAGTTAGTTAAATATGAATGCAAATGATATGAAACAACTATTGAGAAAAAGCCCTAGGGATCATATTTCACTTAGCAAATTCCGGATTGAATCACTTATATATTCTAGTCCAATTTATTCCACATGATTGATAGTCGAATTTCCCTAATTTAATTACTAGCATCTTCCAAGGTCAAGCAATTCTATAATTAATTGCTAATCCAATATATTCCTAGATGAATTTAAGAAATTAATTATGCATTAAAATTTATGGAACTTTATAAGACTACACAACTCATATGAATATATTTCTATTTCATATGCAAGTTATGGTTTTAATTATAGGATCTACACACATATATCTCCTTCTGGTCTCAACATATATATTGAAATCATTCAAAAGATGGCCAATCAAATGAAAGCATTAAGAATAATAATTAAAACTCAGTCATGAAGGAAAAATTAAAACTAGATTTAATAAGTTAATAAGATTCAATCCGTTATTAGTAAGTCACGTCATCACCCTAGGAAAATGAAAATTTAGCTCATGATAAAATTAAAAACAAAACCAAAATAAATTGACATTATATAAAGCTAGAATGAAATTCTCATAAATACTGCATAAAACTTAAATATTAAATTCTCAAACGTAAATATACAACTAAAAGATGCATGAAAAATGGAAAAATCTAGCCGTCCCTTTAGGAGGTTAAAACCTTCCATGTATATGGCATGCAAAAAGTAATGCAATCCTAAGTCTTCCAAGATGGAGGCATTCAAAAAGTAATACAATGCATAAAATTAACTCTAAGATGGTGTATGTGGAGAGGAGAGGAAAGGAATGGATATGAAATGGTTGTAAGTGAAGAAGAGAGGAGAGTAATAGATATGAATTGGTGTGTGAAATGTGAAGGAGATGGTGGCTATATATAGGGAAGAATGGAGTAGGGTAGATGAAGTAGTAGGTAAAATGTGGTAGGTGAAGTAGTAGATAGAATGTGGTAGATGAAGTGGTTGGTGAAAAGGAATATGAAGTGGCAGGTGAAATATGGTAGATGAAGTCGTAGGTGAAAAGGAAGATGAAGTAGTAGATGAAATGGTTGGTGGAATGGTAGATGATTCCCGCTTTCAACTTCCAAGCAAAATTCGAAATCCTTGGAGATATAACTAGATTTTGGTCTCAACATCAAAGTTGTAGAGTTCTTTCTTTACTATTTATCCATATAAAGAACGTCCCAATCTGACATCTAGAGTTCCAGATATTGCCTGAAAACTGAAAGAGGGTCTAATTTAGTATTTTTCAAGAAACTCTATTTTATGCCAAAATCATTATTTATTTATTAATTACACCCAAATTTATTAAATTGAGCTCAAATATCATCCATAAAATTATCATATAAGGAAAAATAGATATGCAAATATTTTACTTATCAATTATTATTGAACATGACTTGGCTATATTGGCCTATGGTGATTAACTATAATAAATAAAATAGGAAAATCATATATTTAGTCTTATATATTTAATATTTTTTGTGTAATCAAATCAGAATAAATACTTTTAGTTGCCTTTAGCCAGTGAGCTCTTATGACCAAACTCACCTAAATTTTTATAGTTGTAAGAAAAATTCAGAATAAATAAATTTTAAAGTGTTAATAATAATAAAAATTTGCGTTTATATTAAGAGAAACTGTATGCCCCAAAAACAGCTATCTGGGCTCACACACCAAGTAAACCCACCGGGGGCGATTTAAGCCGAAAACATGAAAGGAATTCAATAAGCAAGACCCGACTCCTGAAAGCCCAGTAAGAGTAGCTCCAAAAAGCCCACGAGCTCAAGCTAAGATCACAACACCCATGATGACCAGTCAAACCAACCAGTTGAAGAAAGCACCAAGATCTAAGAATGTCAAAATGACCGTACCTATCTTGATCTTGAAATATAATAGCTAATAGGGCAAGTAAACATATATCACAATGCAGCAATCAATATTCAAGACCGGGCTTTTGCCACATTCCCTTTACTATATATGAGGTCGGGCTTACGCCACGCCCCTTCACTTTATCTGTATTCGAGTCCGGACTTTCGCCACGTCCTCTCACCGTATCTATAATCAAGGCCGGGATTTCACCACGTCCTTTCACTGTAACTATATTCAATAACTAATAAAAACAAGCAATGCAATATACATGATATAGGATAAAGTGTCACTACCTTGGTCTTTCAGTTCTTGAGCAGGTACGGACCTTCTACGCTCCAGGAAAATATCAAATCCTAAAGTCATAATTAAGGACGAAACATTATTCTCTATTTCAATACTCAATTGACTCTTCAACACTTAGATTTGGTTATCAATAATGACCCTTAAGAAGCTATAAATGCTTCTAATAAAACCCCTAAAAGGTTGGGAAACAATAGGTTGAAGATCTTTTTTTAAAAACTCAAAGTGCTGGAACATAGGGGTTGGCCGCAGCCAGCCCTTCCTTGGGCCACGGCCAGCCACTCATGGGCCGCGGCCAGCCACCTTGAGTCGCGGCTAAGAAATTCCTTGATTTTTGGCTGAACTTCCAAAATTCATAATTAATTCTAGAAATATTGAAAAGAGGTGATTCCAACACTCATTGAAAGATATTTAAGTCCTCTTTATAGAAAAAATATGGCTCATTACTAGAAATCACCACAAAATTCCAGAATTATACAAAACTAAACACTGCTCCAAAACAGAGTCCAGTTTTTGTCCCAAACTTTGGCAAAGCATAACTCTCAGTTCACAAAATGAAATGACATGAATTATATGTCCATTTTGAAGCTTGGAATGTGATATTTAAGACTGAAAAGTTTCATAATTTTCCAACACTATTTGGTCATTCAAAACGCTCGTACAAACTGACTGCCCAGACAGAGTTCACACGAGACATATTTTCCAAGTTTCTACCAAAGTGTCCAATGGCTCCAAAATTAACAATCAAGCCTATTCCCACATAAATTTTCATAAGGAACACAATGGTAATCTCAAAATGAACAAAATCTCAACCTATCACCATGCCCTGTTTTGACCAATACACAAAACCAAACTCAAAGTTCCCAAACTTCACATTTAAGCTTCATTTCAATCCTATCCATTCAAAACACTAAACAAAGCACCATTTCCATAACAACAATATACCATCAACACATTGACCCTCAATTTCGAAATTCAAGGCAATAATTTCCAGAATTTCCAAGTTTAATTGAATGGCATGAAACATAGATGGAAAAGTTTCTTTTACTAACCTCTTCAACTTTTCTAAAGGGACTTTTTGATTCTCCAACTTTCACAATTCCTTGAGAACTCAATCCAGCCCCAAATGCCAAACTATGATCATCAAATTGAAGCTCTTAATGCAAGGAGCAACATTAATACAATGAGGTTGAGCATTTGGGATCATTTCCCTTACCTTTTTGCAAGCTTTTCCCCCCTTATTTCTGCAACAATGGCGCCAAGAGAGAGGAGGAGAGAGAGAATGAGAGAGATGAGAGTGAGGAGGAGTGAAGAAAGAGAGAAAATGATGATTCTATCCCCTCCCCATACCATTTCAGCACCCAAGAGGGAAGAAGAAAGAGAAAATATATTTTAAAAATGCCTTTGACTTTTCTCATATCCCCCCACATGTGAGCTTGCCATGTGTCCACTCCTCATTGGCTCTCACTCACTAAATCACCAATTAGCTTATCTAATCCATCCATTAGCCATTCAATCTCACTTCTCATTTTTCCATAGTTAGTAATTAATTTCCCCATTAATCACCAACTTAAGGCCAATAATCCCATTCTATCAATTTTCCATCAATTATGACATATTAGATAATATTGTCACAAATACACTTTAATTCATGATTACATTCTCAATAATTCTCATTAGCCCTTAATCAAAATTTGGGGCGTTACATAGGGCATATATCCCTCTATCTCCTATTAGCAAATAGTAATACTGAAGTAAATCCTCTACTAAAAACTCAGTATCATTTAATGTTCCCAGGGCCTTTAAGGATAGAATGACTCACCACACATAAGGCATTAACTGAGAGGGAGCTAGGCTAAAGTGTCTACATAACCCTACAATCAAGCGAGGAAGAGGAATGCAAGTTCTTATACCTAAAAAACTCTACAAACATGGAAACCCAGCCTTCCTAAGACCCTTATGGTTTAAGGTAGACACGATAGATTCCTCCAACACCCCAGCATCTATAGGCACTATAGACAAGTTCCGATCTTATGCATTATCCATACTCTACTCACCTTAGACATAAGTTCGATCTCAGAGTTCCCCCATTATGGTAAAAAATACTCGCCTCTAACATAGCAACCTACACAAAGCAAGGTAAGGATCTTAGGTAACCCTCCAAAGTCGAAAACCACCCAAAATGTTGGAGGAAGCTAGTCCAAAAAGCAGAAATAGGAAATACAATACAGCAAAACAAAGAAAATTGAAAGAAAACCTATGGTAGGGCCTGATTATTGAACCATATTTTTACATGATTTTTCATGATTAATTTGGGATTTTAAATGCATTTTCTGAAGCATTATTGCATGATTAAGCATTAATTTTGGTTAGGAATAATTGTTTTGAATTAATGGTAATTAGGGGTAAAATGGTCAAAATTTATTAATTATTTTGTACAATTGTTTCTTAGATTTTTTTAGTGTTATTTTATGCTTAATTTTACATTGTTGGTGTTGTGGAAGGAAATTGGAAATTTTGTAGGGTCAAAATAATACTTTAAGGATTAGATAAATTACAGAAAAGAGCCCCAAGATTTGTGAAAATTACAATTTTATGAGGAAAAGGGGCCAGAAAAATTTACAATAAAGACCCAAAATTGTTAGAAATTATACTTGACCCTACAAACATTTCAAACATTTTTCATGTAGTCCCTCATTGAAACTTTTAAACTTTGTATTTAGTCCCTTGGTCAAAACGCACGTTTTGACCAAGGGAGCTTAGGTTTACTTCTGCATCACCAATCTGGAGCCGATATAAAACACAGAAAACAGATCCGAACGGGGGCGGCAGACGAAGACGGAGAGAGCTACAGATATAGAGAGGGAGCGCCACGGGACCTTCTTCTTCTTCTACTCTCGCCGGCGGAATAGCTCGCCAACTCCATTGTCGCCGGCAAGATTCTCTTCTCCATTACATTGTGTTGCAGACCGACATCAGCTGAGAGACTTGAGTGACTTGCTTAAATCAGAGGAGCTGAGATTGGAAACGAGAGGGAGCTGCTGCGAGGACGAGGGAATGAGTTTGGACCACCATCAATCCCTTGGCAAGCCACCGTCGCACCTCTGTTCTTCTTCCTCCTTCTTCGTCGAACCACCACCGTCCTCTTCTCCATCATCAAACCAGATTTTCACCATCGCTGTTCTTCTTCGTTCTTCACTACTGGCTGGCTTTGGAGAGGACAAGCTTGAGACCACCGTCGCCGGAGAAGGGAGACGAGACCACTGCCTTCTTTGATTTCACCATCTTCACTGTCATTCTTCAGCACTATTGTCAGGAAGAGGGAAGGAAATACTACAGTCACCGTCAACCTCCTCCTTCGTCCACCATTTCTCGTTCATAGTTGAACCACAGAACTTCCTCTGTTCTTTTCTGCATTTCACCACATGGCTGCCATGTTTCTGGATTTTCTATGGTTATTTTAAAGTAATGTGTGTCTGAGCTTGCCTTGCTTCTTGGGGTGGACAGAGGCTTGAGTTTCAGAACTTAAAAGGGGAGTTTATTTTGTTCAATCTATTTCTCTGTTTTTATTTGGATTTCCTAGTTTTAGGAATGATGATTTGAATTGTTGAGACTTAGTTTACCCGTTTGGATAACTTTGTAAATTGAATTCATGTGATTGGATTGGATTTTTATGGCTTTTTGAATTTATATATATATATTTCCTTATTGATTCAATAAAATTGTGTTTTCTACGTGTTATTGTTAGATAATATAATTAACTTAAATTAATAGAGTGTCATGTTATCGCATTCATATCAAGAGGAAGCTAGCTGCATTTATTCATTTTAATTGCACTTTAAGTGGTTCCTACTCGTGCCTTAAGAGATATTTACTAGCTGCGATTGTAGGAATAATTATTAATTAAGAACACTAGACCTGAACGATCGTTTGGATTTTATTTTCAAGACTTAGAGAAAATTAACTCCCATAATCTTTTTGAGTAAGGATTGTTACTTCTTCATTATCAAGAACATTCATCATTCATATTTTTCACTCCATACCATTCCATTCACTCTTACTCATTCTCCATTTTTATAAGAAAAATACAAAAGAAACAATAGCTTCGCATTTAATTAATCTTTTATTCATTAATTCAAAAAATCCAAAAATCGTTTTCCCCTTGTTTTAATTGCATTTGCATAGCGTATAGATTACTTAGGTAGTTCAATAAAAAGCTCCTTAAGTGAGACGACTCGAGTATTACATTGTACTGCAATTCTTGAATTAAAAATATTTTGCATTTGACCCAAATGCGTAAAGACACAGTCAAATAAGGGCCAAATCCTAACATTTTCATTCTTGGGAAATAGAACTCAAACACACCACAACAAGCATTTCTAGCAGTCAAGACAAAAGCAAAATAAAGCAAAAGAAGATAAAAGAGGTACCTTTATTGATTTTCGAAGAAGGAAGGCCTAAAGCTCTCAATTTCACCTTGAAGCTTCAGAAAATGCGCTGAAGAAGGGAACTAGAGAAATGAGAGAAAATAGAAAGGAGTTAAGGCAGAAAATGTGCACAATAACTAACCAATGGAGGTTAAGTAAAGGACCAGATGTTGGAAGGGCACCTCGAGAAGGGACACTTGGTACAAAGATGGATTCAAACACAACCATCAGATCGGATAGAGTATCCAATGGACGAGTTTGAGGTCTACTCTCAAAGCCAATGCTCGATTGGGCTTAGAGAGTGGGGGACTAAGTGTATGCCCCAAAAATAGATGTTTGGGCTTACGCACCAAGTAAACCCACTTGGGGCAATTTGGGCAGAAAGCATGAAAGGAATTCAGTAAGAAAGACCCAACTCCTAGAAGCCCAATAAGAGCAGCTCTAAAAGGCCGACGAACTCGAGCTAAGATCACAACACCCATGATGACCGGTCAAACCAACCAGCCAAAGAAAGCTCTAGGATCCGAGAAAGTCGGAATGATCGTACCTATCATGATCCTGAAATATAGTGTGTGTTTGGGATAGCGATAGAAAAATTGGTTTTTTCCTATTTGACTTTTTGTAATCGTATTTTTGACAAAAGCTAGATTTTATATCGTGATTTATGTTTGGATTTGTGATTGTATAAATAAATTTTGTAAAAGTATGTAAGTGTTTGTATTGACTTAAATATAAATGACTTTTGTGATAATGATAAGAGAGAATGGGTGGAAAAATATTTAAAAAATCAAGTAAATATTTAAAAATTACTTTAAAATATTAGGTCCAACTGAAAAAATATTTTTAAGGGTTAAAAGCACTAAAAACTATTTTAAAGTAATTTTTGGAGCTGAAAAAGTACATTAAAGGTACAATTGCAATCAATTTGTTAACACATTGGGTATAATTGAAAAAATATTTTAAGGGATTGAAAACACTAGAAAATATTTTAAAGTAATTTTTGGAGCTAAAAAAATACATTAAGGGTAAAATTGTAATCAGTCTATTAGCACACTAAGTACAACTGAAAAAATATTTTAAAGTAATTTTTGGAGCTAAAAAAGTATATTAATGGTGAATTTGCAATCAGTCTGATAGCACATCGAGTACAACTAAAAAAATATTTTAAGGGTTAAAAGCACTAAAAATATTTTAAAGTAATTTTTTAAGCTGAAAAAAATACATTAAGGGTAAAATTACAATCAGTCTGATAGCACACTGAATACAACTAAAATTGTTTTTAAAGCATATCGCATGAATCAATAGCAAAAAGCTCCAAAATGCAGCTTTAAGAGTTTCGTGCATTTCATAATGGATATTTTCTAAAAGCACAATTCTATGATCATTAAACCAAACATTCCAATTTTTAAACATGATGGAAAAACGCGCGAAAGCCCACAAATCACACTAATTCGTAGACATATCGCCAAACAAACGCATAGTAGCTAACAAGCTAAAGAAACGGCGATATATAGCAAATCATCAATATTAAAAGGGCATCAAGAAAAAGAGAATTCAGATCCTTTACATTCTAAAATACTTCAAACCACTCGTTATACTTGGAGCTCCTGAGCTTACGATACATTCCCTTGTAATCAAAAGCAACGAACGATCAATAATACGAATTATTTATTCATTGCTCTTTATCTTACAAATTTCTTGTGTTGTTGGTGACCCCTGCTAATTAGATCCATTCCTAACCAAAATTTGGTCAAACAAAAACCAACAGCAATAAATCTTTCACAAACTAGCATATGCACTCAGCTTTTTACCATAATCAAACATAAATTTTAAATTTGTTTGGCTGCCAATAATCGAGATATCTCCAAATTCAATATGAAGTTTTTTTTTTTTTAAAAAAAATGTGTTAGCTAGAACAAATTAAAGGCTCCTAAACAATTCGTAATGAATGAGTTTTTTTTTCCCTACGGGTTATTATAATGGTTGAAACTTCCTACTGGCTCATGACTTATTTCAATAATAGATTATTGATAAAAACAATTAATTAAAAAATCATTTCCATGTTTCTTGAATTTCATTAAAATTGTTCAAATTTAATTTCTATATAAAAATGTGTATCAAGAAGAAGAAAAGGTAAATCAGAATGAAATTGAGGTCTTTGAACATTACAATTTGACCCTTTTTTTACTCTACCTGCTTTCTAAAAAAATCATATATTCAAAAAAATACCCCTCTAGTCTTTAATATAAGACATATTTACCTAATTTAATTATATTAAGAGATTTATTTAAATTAGTTAATATGACATGCATTTTCTAAACTACCCTAGCCATCTTCCTTAATTCCCTCATTCCCTCTCATCCTTGATTATTGTTGAAAGAGAATTAATAAGGGTAAATTAAGAAAAGAATAACAAATATGAAAATTATGTCTTATATTTAGAATCAATATCAACTCTATAAATATATCTTAAATTAAGGAGATGAGAGGGAGTAGTTGACTTAACCACTTCAGTGGTAGAGTTTGACAATAAAAGGTATAGGCGCAATCAAGGTGGCATCCATTTGCTTCTCTCCTTAGTTCTGATTTTCGAGAAAGATAGGGGGGAGGGGGAGGGTTATGAACTTCGTGCTATTGTTTTAATTTTTTTAAAGAATTTTAAAGTTCAAATTTATTATAGGTTTACTAAGTTTCATTTTTTGATTGATCATAATCTTATCATATATGAAATGCAAAGATGGAGAAGCGCTTCAAAATAACCGCTTTCTTCACTTACTTCGATCAGTTGTCCTCAATTTCTCCATATTCTCCCAATGAAGAAGCAGGCTTCCTAACCACGGAGCCAACAAACAGATAGAGACAAAGGGCCTGTGTAGTAAAGGAATCTGGAAAAAAAAGGTGCTTCATTGTGTTTTTTAGGGGAAACGAACGTTTGCAATTCTATAGGTGAGTGGTGAAATTGAACTAATTTTATTACTTTAGGGTACTGATTACACTTCTAAAAAAGGTTTAAGGTGTTGGATGCAGCGTTATCCTACCATAATTTACAGTTAGTTAGACTTTTCTTTTACACATGCCCACACAATAAACACTACATGTTCTTAATCTTGATTATACCCAATCTAAATCATCCTCAAACTTAGGGCTTCTTTGTATTAGAGGGGCAAAAGTGGCTTTTAATTTTATTGTATTAATTTGACTTTTACAAACTTAAATTAAGGTAACAGTTACTCAGTGCAATGTGATTTATATTTGGATTGATTTTGATAAAATGATCGCTTTTAAAACCGAAACTTATTTGGATAATTAATAAAAAAAACAAGCTAAGATGTAAAACAACCAAAAAGTACATGAATTTGTAGAGAAAAATACTTACATCAAGTTCCTTATATCCATTTCATCAAGTTCTCTAATCACATATAGCCATGTGTTCTATTTTTTAATTATTGTCATTTAACTATAAACTTAAATGGAAAAAAAAAACATATGGTTATGCATGATTGGAGAACTTGATATAATGGATGTAAGGAACTTAATGTAAGTATAGTCCATTTGTAGAGTACTGATATTCTGTGCGTATAAAAAATTATCAAGTCATTCTTACTATAATGCCCTAAATTCTGTTTAAGGGTTAATGACTTTATATAAGACTGTAAAGAATGTTTGATGAATGCTTTTGGAAAATAAAGTATGGGTTATGACCGAATAGAAAGTGCCTAAACCCTATATTTTAGCTTAATTGTGTGGCAAAGTTATTATCAGACTAAAATATAGGGGGAATGGCGCATGAAGAGGGGAAAAGAAGTTAAATCATGTGCAAGTGGCAATTCAAGTAAATTTGCCATATTTAGGGGCAAAATAGGAAAAATAAAATTTACTGGCCAATTAATCAACAACTAATGAAGAAATTAATTACTAGCTAAAGAAATGAGTAGTGTGACTAAATGTCTAATGGAATTAGTTAGTATAATCATATAGTTACATGCTTTATAATGAGCCATCGGATTTTGGACATGTAGCATTATTTGGATGAAGCAAAGGGTTGTTGGAAAAGTCAAAGGAGCATTTTTAATTCATTTCTCTCTCTCTCCTCTCTTGGTCGGCTGTCAAGGCATGGGAAGGAAAAAGAATCGATCATTTCATCATCCTATTCTCTCTCTTGCTCTCTCATAGTCGGCCATCACCAGGAAGAAGAAAGAGAAAGAAGCTTAAGGTAAATCAAATCCTTCTTCTTGAGATTTGACTTAGAAGATGACTTCTATAGCTCAAATCTTCTTCTTTAATATTGTTCCTCTTGTTGAGAGCTTTGATTATATTGTTTTAGATTTTCAAGAGGTGGTGATTTGAAGACTCAAGAAATCTAGAGGTTGGTGAAGCAAAGAACAAGTTAGAGGAAGTGATAAAGGTGAGTAAGAACAACCTGTTGATATGAATATTGTGGTCATTGTTGAGATTGTGAATTTTGGAATTTTACCCTGATTTTCATGTGATATAGGGTTGTATGAATTACATAGTGTTTTGTGATGGAAATGGTGTTTTGTTGTGTCATTTGGACAATGAAATTGATTTGGAGGCTTGAATGTGAAATTTGGTGAAATTGAGTTTTGTATTGAAATGTTGTCTCAAAAAAGAACATGTAGATGGAATGAGAATTTGGTTGTTTTAGTGTTTCCATTGGATTCCTTATGAAAAAATTGTGTGAGAGAAGGTTTGGTTGTGAATTTTGGAACCATTAGACACTTAGGTTGAAAACTAGAAATTTTGGAATTTCTGTCTAGTTAAAATTCTGTATAGGGGACCAACTTTGCATAGTATTTTGAAATAGTAAATGATGTCAAAATGTTATGAATCTTTCCAATTTTGTAGTACACATTGCAATCTTTTCAATGGTATAAAATTTGTATCATTTTGATAAGTGTGCACAAAGTTATGGTCATTTGAAAATCAGTCAGGAAACAGGCCAGTTGTTGGCCACGACCAGTGGATCATGGCTGCGGCCCAAAAGCATCTAACCAGTTCTTAGCTACAACCAACAGGGTCATGGTCGAAGCCCAAAACCTTCTGACATATTCTTGGCCGCGGCTAGTAGATCTTGGCCGCAACCCAAATCTTTCTGACCATCCATAAGCCGTAGCCAATGGATGGCTTAGTCGCAGCAAACCCCTCAAAAACTGCTTTTTGAAGTTTTGAAAGATGGTATTTGGTCAAGTCTTTCCCAACCCTTTAGGCATCTATTTGGCCTTTTAGTAGCCACTTAAATGTCTCAAATAATAACCAACCCTAATTGTTGTGGAGTTGAGGATTGGAATAGAGAATAACTCTTCATCCTTGATTATAGTTTATAGGATTTTATATTTGCCATGCACGTGATAAACCGGTGCTAGACTCGAGCGGAAAAAACAAGGTAGTGAACTTTCTCTTATAATATGGATAACACATTGTATGCATGTCTTATCATTGAATTGTGATGAACTAGAACGCTGTTGTTTATGCCGTGTGATTATAACAAAGGATGTCGTAAGAATGTCGTTGTGAATACAACGGAAGCTGTCATGCCATGATTACTGCAAATGCTGTTGTGAATGTGACAAAAGTCACACATATCACTGCTGTTGTGAATGTCGTTGTTGTGTTACTGTTTTGTGATTGTACATGTTATAAGTGAATCGTTACTATTGGAATTCTTTTAAATCTCATTCTTTCCATTGACTAACCTACAGAGAGGGTAAGCAGTTCAAAAGAGAAACAATTAATGAAGGGCAGCTAGTATCCCTAACTGGGAATTTTAGTTTGGATGTGGTTATCATATTTTGGGATTATTGTATATATTGTAGATGTTGTAAATTCGAATAGTGGAATGTAATTCCCAGTAGGAGAAACTGAAAGAGGCGAATATGCCTTGTAAACCCTTTAGTGAATGAATGAAACCCGAGTGTAGTCAGGAATTTAGTTTACACTCTGATATATATGAATGGAAACCTAACTGTACAGGCAAAATATATTCGAAAAGTGAATAGAGACCATATTGTACATGTTTTGGAAAAAGTCTTGAAAAGTTTTAAATTATTATCGGTTTCTTATTTAATTATGACACGTGTTCGAATCATAATTAAGTCATTTATAGTGCGGGGTTACACTTACCAATTAGATTTTCACTAAGAAAATTTTCCCTCAAAATTATTATTTAATTTTTCCCCTTTTGGTTATAGATATTAAAATATTAGGCTTATTGGAATTATTTTATTTTTTTTATAGTTATTGTTTTCACTTTTCACCTTTTGGATACATTCTTGCTTTTAATGCGACGTGGCTTTTGATGCCAATGAATCATCGTGCGTTTTCTCCTTCAATCACACCTTTCAGCTTTTTTACTGCTTTATCAAACACACGTTTAGTACTAGGTGCCTATATAAAAAGCAAGTTCTGATTTAATTTTTTTTTTATTTATGCTCTCTCGCTCATGGTAAAAATACTCATGGTTTATCTTTTATAAATGTCAATCATTCCAGATATAATAAAAATCATAATCCTTCAAGATATAAGAAATATAATTTGTTGGAATTGTTTTCTTTTGATAACACAGTTATAGTTTCAGGAATTAACTCTAGAGTTCTTACATCTTTGCAGTCGTGTCCTTTTTTAGAGGCATAGTTCTGATATGTAATATCATTTGATATTTTAATGAAATTTGACTTCTATAAAAAAAAATAGTAAAAATGCTCATAATAGAAATTATATTGGAATTGGGATCAAAATAAAACTAGTCATACTTAAACTATATTTATAATTTATTTACTAGAAAATAATAAAAAAATAAGATGCAAATTCTTCACAATCCCCAAAATGTGAGCGGACTGTAAGTAACTCCACCCAAGACGTATGAGAACCGTGGAGATTAATCCAAATGATTATTTGAAATATTCTCTTATAAGATGTTTACACAGAGCCAATCCTCTAGATGATTATATGAATTTTTCTGTCACCTGTAACTAAGGTTATCAAACTCGTAAGTTTAAACAAACTTATAACGATGACGTGAGCTCGAATCGTGAATTTGTAAGAGTTTATTTTTATCTTTAAATATGTATTAATAGTGTGTTAAATAATTAAAATATAAAAAATGACAAAATTTTGATTTAAATATATTTAAAATCTAAATAATTGAAATTAAATCTATCAACATTTATAATATATCATACTTAAAAAAAGTTTCTATAAAATTTATAGATAAAGCCATTGAGCATCATCAAATTGAAAAAAGTTAATACGAATTTAAAAGTAAGTGAACACAGTTTTACAAGTTAGAAATGTAAAAATAATAAAATAAGTATATAAACTCACAAGTTTAATCGAATTTACAAATGGCACAAGTTTACTTATGACTCGATTTGATTTTATTAGATAAAAAAGTAAAAAAGGTAAACTTGGAGAGTCAACTTACGAGTTTGACAACAATTCATGGAACAACAATCATCTTATTAAATATTTAGAAACAAGCCTCTAAACATTTAGACGAAGTTTTTTACAAAATATCCATAATCATATCTTTATTATTATATAGATTTATAAGTGTCAATTTGAGAGATATTTAGCACCTTTAATGTGTTTCGGCCCCTTCTTAGAATAATTTGGAGTCTCTTCAACATACTACAAACTTTGTCTTGATCAACTCATTTATAAAAATTGAGAATTATTCCCACTCAAAATTAATTTTATGAAAAATCACATTAAAGTTCTTGCCAAAGAAAATATTATTTGAAAAGTCCCAAAACTTGCTAATAACACCACTTTCACTCATCAATTATGTCACTTTTACATAACTTTTCAGGTTTTTTTTTTTACTGGGAAGTTGGTGTGATTTTTTCTTAATTTTAATTTGAATTATCATGAAATGTGGGGTCTTCAAATTAATTTTAGTGTTAAAGGATAAAAATGCTCATTAACTTTTACCAAAAGTGCGTTCAGTACCATATACATTTCGGAGGTATAAAAATACCCATGGACATTTAAAATTGGAGCAAAAATGTTAGTATCGTTAAATTTGACTTAACACCATTATATATACATGTGCAAAAAGAGTGTAAATCCCACTAAGTAATCCAATCTCAAACCAGACACATGCATATATAATAGTGTTAGATTAAATTTAACTGTGAAGGTATTTTTGCACCCATTTTAAATATTTTGTGTGTATTTTTTCACCTCCAAAATACATATAATGTTAGATGCAGTTTTAATAAAAATTTATGGGCATTTTTTGCACCTTCATCCTTAATTTTAATGTGAGTACATCACGTTGAAAGACAATTCAGAAATTCAATTAAAATGACCTTTTTTTTTTGTCAATTAAACTGACCTTTCTTTTTTTTTTCACCCAAATTAAACAGATATTGACACTGTTTAGATTGATGTTTGAAAAACTTATAAGTGTTTTTTACCTAGATCGAAATAAAATTTCTCTTACATATTCATCTCATATATCATAAATTATAATTAAAAAATTAATTTTAAAAACTTCAATCATTACTCTAAATAAACATCTTATTACCCCCAACTTATGCTTGTCATCACTCTATCGAAGGGGAAGTACGCGTGAAAAAAAAAAAAAGAACAAAACCAAGTCAAAACTACGCTTCCTGCCACCCCACCCACCCATTAAAAAAAAGAAAATCAATACCAATCTCTCAGATCTTCAACGTCGTCTAGGCTTAAGAGAGCCTTTATCGTTGTGTTGGACCGTTGTTCTTTCTATCTGCTATACTCGGGCGTCGTTCTCAATCAGACTTAGGAGATCGCGCTAGGAAGAAGCACCATATACGTTTTAGGGTTGGGCCTTTTCTTTTCCTCAATTTTGTCGCCCCAAATGGAAGAAATTACCGATGGAGTGAATTCCATGAACTTGGGTCGAGATTCTCAGAAGAAGAATCGGATTCAGGTTTCTAATACCAAGAAGCCTCTATTCTTCTACGTAAATCTTGCCAAGGTTTCACCCTTCTTCACTCTTTGTCTCCTTCTTGGATCTGGATACTGACTACAACTTCAAGATCGATGGGTTTATACTTCTTTTACACTTTTTTCTTCAGAGATACATGCAACAGCACAATGAAGTTGAGCTTTCTGCCCTTGGAATGGGTAAGTTTCCCTCAAGGACTTCAAGGCTTTTTCTCATCTTTTCATTGTAGATCAACAACCCCATAAATTATACCGGGGCTTCGTTTTTTTACCGTCCATTTTTCGGTAGTTGTCAGGGTATTTATGATCGATAATGGATGAGTGTATAATTTAGTATTCTATTTTTGCTTATGAAAGGTTTATGAAGGGATGTATAGCGTGTTTTCTTTAATCAATGTTGTGTTGTCTGGTTTGAGATTGGATTTACTTAGATCACCTTAGGTCCTAATATTTGCTTTTCTGGCAATTCCTTTTTTTGGAATACTTATCTTGCTTGGGCAATTATCCTCCTTCTTACTTTCAAATGATTATTTTGTTTAGTATTGATTGTGGTTTTTACCACAACAGGCTTAGTTGTTCTTATTTTAGTAAGAATGCTTTTCTCCTTACAATTATTTTTTCTCTTGTCTATTAGCTATTGCTACAGTGGTGACTGTTGCTGAAATTCTGAAAAATAATGGGCTGGCTGTGGAGAAGAGTGAGATAATTGGTCCTTTTGTATTCCTCAAGTATCTACAAGTTATGAACTCTTGTGCTTATATAGGCATGTTCAACTTGTGCAGAGATCATGACTTCCACGGTTGATATCAAGGATGACTCAAGAGGACGACCTGCCCAAAAAGCCAAGGTAAGTTTATGGAGTGTTAATCCAATTTACTAATCTTGACTTTGACAAAAAATGTCATTGCTTGACAATGGATTTATCCACGGAGATATGGTTTTTGAGGATCCTTATGTTTTCAGTTTTCACTTTCATATATATTTTCATTGGGAATTTGGTTCAAGTTTGTTCTCTTATAGGCTAAAAATCATTGATTGAATTTGCTTCCTCGTTTTTCTGTGTGTGAACTTTGTTCTCAGTTTTTTAGTGTTGTAATTCTGAAATGCTATTTTACTGTTTTTCTGAAGATTGATATTAGATTGATGATGGTTTTCTTTTGCTTTAGATTGAAATACTGTTGGGCAAAACAGCAAACTTTGATGAGTTAATGGCAGCTGATGCAGAGGAAAGAGAGGTTGGAGATGAAGAGCAGAGTTAAATGGGTTGCTTTTATTATCTGGTTTTCATTGTTGGTGATCTGGATGAATTTGCTGGTTTGAATGCTGTATAGGTTGAGGTTATGAAACAACAAACTAGAAATTCATTTTTGTTTGCTTTGCAACATATGCTCAATGTGATGTAATTTTAGAAAGTCCCATTGTCCATAACTAGTGAAGCCTGTGTTATGCATTATTTCATTTAAGGAGATTTATGGTTGATGTGAATCCTGAGAAAATCAGCTGTACTAATATGTTTGAAACATTTGTTAGGCTTACACAATAAAAGAAAAATAAGACGAAAACTATCAATAAGAGAGAGAGTAACATCATTGTTTACCCCTTATCATTCTCATCATTAAAAAATCACTAGAAAGAAATAGTAAAAGAAGGTTAACATATTAAGCAATTTTAAAGTATAAAAGGTTGATAACTATATAACTACTTTTCATCTCTTTATCTACTCAAGTATTAAAGTGCCCTCTTAACTTGAAACCAAAGAAATTCGTCAAAAAGATAAATAAATTACGCTTGTGACAAAATAAGTGAAAATTAAATAGTTATGATTTTAGGTGGTTTTGTCATGCTTATAACATGGATCAACAGGTATTTATTCTTGCTTCAGTGTCTGTGTTACAATGCTGAGTTTTAAGGTGTCTATTTACTGTTCAATTGTTAGTTCTTTAATTCAGATGGTTTATTCTGGCTTCAAATGCCCCATCTCAGAATGTTAAAGAAATATGATTTAAACAGATTAAAGTATTGGTGTTGCTGTAGTGTCCCTAATACATGAATGCATAAATTTGAAGGCTTTGCCAATTATTCCTAGTTTAGGTGGTAAGGGTGGGATAGGGGTTGTAGGTGGTGGCCAAAGTTTCAAACTTTCCTGACGCATAAAAAGAATGTGAAGGTTTTAATAAGATTTCCAGAGTTGTGTTCTCCTGTACAAAGGAATATCTCGAACAATATTGTAGTAAGCAAAAAATTCAGTGATGATCAGTAAATAACAATTTGAAAGAAAACTCAACCTCAAAACTTTCAAATATGTGATTTTTTTAATTGTGTGAGCAAACCAATGACGCCCTTCAAACTAAGGAAATAGTTTTCCCCTCAAACTCTCCAAACATGCAGTGTGGTAGGAATCTGAAGTTGTCAGCTTTCTTGTTTCTCCATAAGTATCTTCTTGCACGCTTCATAGCACATGAAAGAAATACCAGCAGCAGGAATCAGTTTCAACCAGCTTGGCCCTAATCCTCTGTACAGACCTGCAGGGCCTTCCTTTTCAAGTATACTTACAAGAGCATGAAGCATATTACTGTACTGTCTTCCATTAATTGCTCCAGCCTGCATGTGCTTGCGAGCCACCTCAAGTGGGAATGTCACTGTGCTTGAAAATGCACTAGAAGTTGATCCAATCAAAAGGGTCATGACATTTCCAACTTCATCCTTATTGAAAGCTTTCTTGTATGCTTTTTGCAGTGTATCATAAGCAAGATAGTTTGTGGCAGCAAAAGGGATAACGCCAATTATACTTGGGGTGAGGCCTCTGTACAGTTCTGCTGGACCTTCTTTAACTATTTTCATAAATGCATCTAGAAAGTTCTTGTACACCCCTCTCTGCAATTAAAGTAGTACTATAAAGCTTGGAAGCATAAACATGAACATTGGAAATGTTTGATATGGGTATGCATGCGTTGCGTGGCTGGAAGTTTGTTGGCTCTCTGTTGAGTGATTTACCTGAACAGTGAGACGAGTTTTGAGCAACTCCAGAGGGTATGTACAGAGGGTTGAGCTAACTCCTGCAAGAGCACCAGCAACTGATGGAGCTGGAATTGGAAGTTTTGGCTTCTCTCCAGGTTTAGGAGACAAATGCTTCTTGACTGTATCATATACAAATAGCTGCAGTGCAGATATGCTTCCGTTAGATGACATATAAGACATAATTTTATTTAGTTACATCAGATCCCAGTCATCTCAACCTTTCTACCACAAAGCTGGTACTAAAGAATAGGATATAGGCCCTTGCTAAATTTTGGACAAGGGTTATGGGTGTTTGATCCCTATAATTTTAAATTTTAGATTTTGGTCTCTCAAGGAGCAAAATGATCTAGGTTCTAATTAAACAGCACTAATTGTTTAGATAAAAAGAAAATTGAAGGACCAAAACTTATAGTTTAAAACTATAGAAACTAAAACTAAAATGAAGATAAATGATAAGAATTAAATATTGTATTATTCCTTTTGGAAACTTAAAATCAATTATTCACTAAAATTGCGGTATGAAAGCCCTGATAATATGGAACCCTTTTATGAACCACTAGGACCACACTATGCCAAAGCAAACACTTGGGACACTAGGTATTAAATTTAAAGGTATACTCAACCCAAATTATAATTAACACAATATGAACACTGATCTTGGTTGATAAATAAATGGGTGTGTCAAGTCTTAAAAAGTTCAGGGAAACACCAGGTTCAACATCTACATGCCAGAGTTCAACGAGAATATTAAAGGATCATTACAATTGGGTACGAACAGACATTTCAAAATCAGCATATAAAATTGAAAGTCACAAGGCACAACCACATACCTCAATACCCTTGCTTGGCGCAACACGGATCACATTTACGAAATTACCCCTATACAAGCCCTTCCATCCATCAGCGTTCACTACAGAACGGAACACCTCGAAAGCAGAATTTCCAGAGAGTCCCACCATCAAATGCGTCCTTATAGTCTCCAATGGTGCTACTGCAGTTCGTGACACTGCACCAGCAATTGCTCCACTGATCAACCTCCTTAATGAAGGATTCCCAATCTTCAGCTTCAACCTCAGACCATTCCTCTTTTTCGTCTTCTTCATCACTACCAGACCTTCATCTTCAATTTCGAAGGGGCAATAGTCCACGTCGTCGTCGTCATCGTAATCTCCTCTCAGCGACAATCGTGGAAACAAACCAATTTGAAACACGGTTTCAGGCATTGAAACGAATTTCATGGATGAATTCGCCAGCGTAATGGTTTTTCCCGTCTCTATAGCAACTGGAGGGTTTGGTGAAATCCCGAATCCAAATCCTGCTTGACCAACGCTTGCGAATAAGCCGGTGGAATGAGAATTACTCTCTCGAGAATTCTGCACGAACTTGATTCCAGAAGAACATATTGCTACATCTTTATTTCTAGATTCGACACCTCCAAGCATCTCCATGCCTATACCCATCGAACCGTACGCGATTCGCTAGAGCTAAACAGAAATAAAAACTTTATGTAACTTTAAAGAAAAGAATAGAAGGTTTCAAGCGTAGGAACGAATGTTTTCAGAGAAGCATTTGATTGCCATGAATTCAAGAGCGATTTCTGGAGAATTTCTGCCTGGTAGAGATGGAGCAATATTCAGTGATATATCAATGGCTTGAAATTCTCGAAGGCTTAGGTTGTGGAGAAAGCTGAGGCGCGAGGAGTAGGAGTTGCCATCCTCGTTGGAAGAGAAGATTCAGAGAGGCAAAGCCTATGAATGGCTTTGAGAAGTTCGACGACATGAAATGGCATATTCACGGTTGGGACCTCAGAATCAGAGGACTAAACGGATTTCACTATCTTCATCTTCCTTCACGAAGATAAAAAGATTCTTTGGATTTTTTGTTTTTTGTTTTTTGTTTTTTTTTTGTGGGTTTGAATTTAGAAAGACAGATTGATTAAGACGTGGTCTCAATTTCAACAATTTAAACAATGCATGGTATTTCTTCCAAAAATAAATAAATAAATAAATGCATGTATTGAAAAATAAATAAATAATACAGGGTAGTTAGTAGTAAGTAAACACTAAAAAAGAAATATATGTGTGTATATGTTGTAAAATTATAAAATAAGTGTGTATATTATATTGCATCTTATATTTATTTTATTTTTTTCACCTTAGAATTATTTTATTTTTATTATGAAATTTATAAAATATTTATTAGTAACAACTTTTAAATTATATTTACACATCTTATCTTTAATTACTTTATTTTTAAATTAATTTTATTTATTTTTTATTTGCAATAAATTTCTTACAATATCTTTGTAAGTAATCTTTTATTAACATTTTACGGCATTGCTTTTATACTAGTTTCACGAATGTTATTTGTAGTTGCTTTTTGTCCATGAATGTCCCTATTGGCAAGTTGGTTTAAGGTGGGTTTGAGACCACAGTTTTGAGATAAATTTGATATTTCCGTTTTTAAATAATCGGAGAAAAATCAGACGCCTCCAGATTTGTCATGAAAATATCAATCCCACAATAAAAGTTGATCTTTAGAATTGGAAGGCTATTAAAATTCCAACTTATTTAGTAAATGGTAGTAATTTACAATAATAAGGGCACTAATTATGTGGTCCTTGCCTTTTGTACCCCTATCTTCTTTCTTAAGACTCTCATGTCTTCTCTGGTCCCAATAAATTCCCAATTCCCCGCCCGCTCCCGAAGAAAATTAGGAAAACTTAATATGTTGGTCATTGTAATTTCAACTCATTCTTAATTAGGTCATTATAATTTTTTAAATTTTTATTGGATCATTATAATAAGGGAAAATCACAATGAGGTCCCAAAGACCATAAGAGATTATAAAAAAAGTCCCATAGCAAACTCCTCTATCAAAAAGATCTCTAGGAACTGTATTGTGATTAATTCTAGATGTGAAGTTATCGAATTGTCCTTACTAATTGAAAACACATTGTCGGGTATTGACAACTTCGTTAGCCTATGTTCAAAACTATATCTGCCTACTTTGACAAGTTCATTTTCCCACTTTAACAAGTTCTAAAATGGCAAGTTAATGTACCTATTTTCACAAGCTTCTATGCCAATTTTAACAACTGCTCCAGCCTACTTGGATAAATTCATTTTTCCACTTGGACAACTGCATCTACCTACTTTGACTTATAGTTGTCAAAATAGGCAGAAGAATTTGTCAAAATTAGCATAAAGGCTTGTGAAAATAGGCACATTAACTTGCCATTTTAGAACTTGTCAAAGTGAAAAAATGAATTTGTTAAAGTAGGCAGATGCAGTTATCAAAATTGACATTGATACTTGTGAAAATATGCACATTAACTTGTCACTTTAGAACTTATACAAGTAAGAAAATGAACTTGACAAAGTATGCAAATGCAATTGTCATAATAGGCTGAGAAAGTTGTCAAAATTGGTATAAAGAGTTGTGAAAATAGGCACATTAACTTGCCTTTTTAGAACTTATCCAAATAGAAAAATGAATTTGTCAAAGTAAGCAGATACAGTTGTCAAAATAGGCTGACAAAGTTGTCATTGCAGGATATTGTGTTTTCAATTAATAAGGGCAATCTGATAACTTCACATTCAGAATTGTTGTTAATGCAAGACCACGTGTTTTCATTTTAGAACTTGTCCAAATGGAAAAATGAACTTGTCGAAGTAAGCAGATGCAATTGTCAAAATAGGCTGACGAAATTGTCAATGCGGGACAGTGTGTTTTCAATTAATAAGGGCAATATAATAACTTTACATCTAGAATTAATCACAATGCAGTCCCTAAGAACCTTTTTTATAGGAGAATTTGCTATAGGACTTTTTTATAAATTTTTATGGTCATTGGGACCTCACTGTGATTTTCCCTTATAACTATCTCATTTATATGTATTAGTCCCTACATGCCTAAATTGTAATTTGTAAGAGAAACAATATTACTACCTGATGGCTCGAGTCTCACTCAGCGTACACATACAACGTATACATAGATTAATTTTGCCATATGGATAGAAATAAAAAAAATCAAATCAAAATCAAAATCAACAAGATTAATGTAAGGAAATGGTTGAGTAAAAAAAATTTTATTTTCAGAAAACCTTTTTTATTTTGTATTTTATGACAACTTATATCACTAGTCAGCATCCACATTAACACTAATTAATATATCATGAGCATGAACCTAATACCTATAATTGAAAAATAGTAAGGACACAATTTTTAAAAAATATAGGAATCTAATTAAAAATAAGGTAAAAACTGATGAATTAATTTTTCCAAAAACTATGAGTCAATATATGATATAGTGTTAGACGAGTTTAATTTCACTTTGAATTTGAGAAAAGGGGCATAATCAATAACTAAATAAAATATAAAATGAATATACTGTTGAGCTGTGAATAATGCATACTCCTTCAAATTAATTTAGTGAGAATACTCTTGAGCTTACCAAATCAAATTAATTGAAAAAATTAAGGTCAATATTTTAAACCTCAAATTAAAAAGACATTTACTTACTAAAATAATGATATTTAAGAGCAACACACCTATATCCAAAGTGGGCTAAATAATATTTGAATCTAACCCATTATATGGAATATTAAATAGTTGTATAAAAAATAGTTTTATAGAAAAAAAAAACAAAAATAGTTGATTACGGCTGACTGAGGAGGCAAAGAAATGAGAAGTCATGAAAGAATCCGAAATGGAAGTGCTTCATTGACACTAAGGGTGGAAATAGGTTAGGTTAGGCTAGGCTTTGCCTAAATAGGCCTAGGCCTGCAACAGAGATTCAAAGCCTGGGCCTAGGCCTGAGCCTGTATGTAGGCATTTTTTTAGGCCTGGGCCTGGGCCTTCAAAAGGCCTGACAATACCTGAAGCCTATTTAAAGGCCTACTTAAATAATGTAGACTTTTAAATAGCCTTTAAAGCTTATGCCTCCAAATTCATATATAACCCTTCACAGTTATATACAATCCTACATTATGCCTTAAAAACCTAATATCCATTCTCATAGTAATATTAGGGCTTAGTAAGTAAAAAAAAAAGAATATCTAGTGACAACAATTGTCCGAGCAAATAGGAATAAAAAAACAAATCATTTATTGACTAATGAGATATATTTTCTAAAATTGACTAAGCATAACAAATAACATACAAAACTAGATTCTACCCCTTTTATCTTTCCCACATAACTTGGGATAAACTCTTTTACTCAGATTATAATATTTCATTTGACACTAAAATAAACTCATAACAATTATTATGCTTTAGTGGAGGGTGCAAATTAGGGGAGAGTGAGTGAGTTAGTGTTGTCATCTCGAGCGATCGAAGAGAAGAAAGGCAAAGGTGAATGATTTGTGCGAAAGTAATGGTTGAGTGTAATGACAATGTGATATGAAACTTAGAAATAAGGTTAAGTTGATAAATTTATAAAATTATTTAGATTATATTATATATACTTATATAATAGTATACATTAAAAAAAAGCTAAATAGGCTAGGCCTATAGGCTTGTAGGTTAGGCCTTATGAAAATAGGCCTGGCCTATTTATCTAAATAGGCCTAGCAATATGCCTGAACCTGAGTCTGGCCTATTTACTAAATAGGCTAAATTAGGCTTTATGTAGGCTAAGCTGTAGGCCCCTGTTAAGGGCCTGGCCTATTTTCATCCCTAATTGACACATGTTTTAGGTTACTAAGCCACGCAGCCAACAAAGTCTCAAGAGGACAAAGAAACCACATCCCTTCAATATTTGCGCTCATGCATAGCACACTTGACCCAAATTTTTATTTTTTTTGAAAAATCTACATTGATGTTGAAGAATGAGCTGGCCACTCATAGACAGTGGCTTGATTAAAGGGACCACTGAAGCCATAGGGAAAATGAGTCTTCCTAGAATAATTGGCACTGCTTAACTAAGGGGTTGTTTGGTATGATAGAAGGGAAGGAAAAGTGAAGGCAGTGAAAAATTTTTGAGTTGAATTAAACAAAATATTAAGGAAGTGGGGTTATGAGTTTATAATTAAGTTTTCTTATTTTTTATTTTACATATTATCTTTATTAAAAAAATTAAAGAAATGGCCAAGGCTCCTCCAGACTTTCTGAAGGATATTTTAAGGGCTGAAGCGGTTTTTTAAGTTGAGCCTAGTTTTTTTTCTCAATCAAAAAAAAAAAAATTATGACTCTAGTTCTTCAGTTTTTTAAAAATCTAACTCACAAAAATTTCCAATCTCCCCCTCCAAATCCAATCAGCGGATGAGATGTTATATTCTGTAAAATTTGTAGAAAAATACTTTGGAAAATCAAAATTATTTGTAAAGATTACAATAAAGAGTTCTAGCACTCCCATAAGAGTACAGCTGGGAATCAGGGCCGGCCCGGCCCTACAGGGCTGGCCCTTGACGGGCCAGGGCCTAATAGGGCCGGCCCTAAAGGGCTCGGGGTCAGGAAAATTGCAGTTTTTCAAGGCCCGGCCCGTAGGGCCGGGAAATCCTTTTCACAATATTCAACTATTTTTTCTGCATATTTTCCCCAGAGAGATATAATTAGTAAATAACAACGATTAAATTTCTAATTTAATACATAAATGTTGTCAACATTAAGGTTTAAATAACACGTCTCTTGCAACAAACAAACACAGTTATTAATGTATAATCAAAGGTAAAATCATGTCCATAAATAACTCACATAAAGGTCAAACTATAAGAAGGCAAGAAGCTAAATACTCTAACCTCTAAACAACATGAGTATGACGACTATCATTTTCACTTTCTTCGCCACTATCATCAATTTCAAGGACATTTGATTGTGTTTCACTTTGAGCAGTAGGTTGAAGTAGTAAAATAATTACAACCTCCATAAAAAATCATACTCTATCAGGCAGAATAGTATATAATATGATTTTAGTCTAAATAAGAAGAACAATATACTCAAAAATCACAATATGATTCAATTAGACAAAACAATATACTCAAAAATCATACTCTATATAATATGAGGACAGAGTGACATATAGATTCAATGAGGTAATTCAAAAATGTAACATGCTTTCTTTCCAAGTATAAAAAATAAAAAATAAACGGGCCTAAAGGGCCGGCCCTTTTAAGCCCGAGGCCCTACAGGGCCGGCCCTTTTAGGCCCGACTTCCTTTTGAGGCTACAATTTACAAGCCCAGCCCTTGAAGGGCCAGGGCCTAAAAGGGCCGGCCCGACGGGCTCGGCCCGTTTTCCCGGCTCTACATAAGAGAACTGCATCACCTAGTCACCTTACTATTCTCAGTTCATGCACAAGGACTTGTTAAGTGGCCTATGACGAGGCCCTTCCATGTGATCTTTTTCTCTTTTTCTGGGTTTACTTTCTATGGATTCCAAAAAGGGTTATTTTATTAAAAAAAACAGAGACTCATCGACTTGTTAATTTCGGAAAGCTATAAAAAATTTTCATGCAAAAAGCATTCTTAAATATTAATCCTTAAACATGTATCCAGAAGACAATATGAAGGATCCATCCATCTTCACTAGAAGGATCTACAAGTAATCTTAAATTAAAAAATTCAAATAAAATAACTCAAAGTGTACAAGACTATAAGAAGAATCTCGTATTTAAGATCACCAAAAAAAAGGGGGGTTCAAAACAGAAGACTAAAGGTGGTACGATAAATCTAGGCCAACCAGCTTTCACCAAGAGTCAATGTTGAAATTGATCATATACAACTTGGATATGTTAATTTTCTTCATAAGGTCCATAATTATCATTCTTCCTACAAGCTAGAATATTCGCTCTGGAAAGCATGTGATTGTTCATAACATATTGGCATGCAAGTTCCTTTGATTGTATAGAAGAATGTTGATTTCGGTTGGAATTGAGCAAATGGCAGACAAACCAAGTTGGATTGCTGATAAGTTCCTTTTATTGTCTTGAAACAAGGCTAACACATATTTTATGCCCAATTAGGTAACTTGAACGTCATCTCCAATAACTAGTCAAGTACTTAATCCAACCTTGGTATTGACAAGGATAACGAGACATGATGCAGCAGCAAAATTTATCGTCTTGTAACCGTCTACGTTTATGGTACAATAAATCCATGGCTCCTTTCCTATCTATGTATGTTGACCATTTCAGACGATCATTGAAGATATATGATACATATATATAGGTAGGCAGGTAGATAGAACAAATAATACAAATTGTTTTCATAGATGAATTCTTCTTGCTACAAAATTTCAAAGCAGTAAGCAAAGTTTCAAAACCTAGTGCCAGATACTCTATAAGCTTTACTTTGAAACCAAAATTTAATAATTTCATTTTGCCTTGCCTTTCTTGGAACCTCCCTTCTTAGAAGACTTCTTCTGAATTTTTTTCTGAGGTTTCAATTTGCCTCCGGTTGCCGAAGCAGCCTTCGCTTTCTCACCCTTTTGTTTTTTCTCTTTCTTCACATTGTATGTCTTGACAGCCTAGTACCCAACAATGCACGATTTAGAGGGGGAAAGAAAGTAAATTTCGCTAAAAATTGGAAACAAGGTAATTAAATGAGTAAAGGTGTACCTTGTCAATATTGAGAATTTCATGGGAATTCTTGGAGAATATCTTGTTCATTATTTTCTCAGTTTGCTCCTTCTCACGCGATCCAACCCCTGATCCTTCCACAACTGGCAGGAACTGGAGAAATACAAAACAAAGCATAGTAATTCATTATTTCAGTAAAATACAGAAGCTTCTGTACAAAAATGTTATCATGCATCGGACAAATGTGTTGCTGTAAGAGAGGATGAGCGTACAACCTTCCGATATTTTCCCTTATGTGGTGCAGCCTTTTCACCTGGCAACTTTTTGTCAAATTTCCCACCACTAGCTGTTGCAGTTGCTGCTAATCCAGCTACATTACCTAGTTCATCCTTGGTGACTTTCTTGGGTGCTGCTTGAGTTCCAGTAATAGGCAAAGCTGTAGCAGCCAATTGAATATGGCTGCAAAGAAAGTTACTCAGATTTGTCAAAGATTATCAGTTTAGAGTTGAGAGTATCGGGTTACCAGCAGGAAAGATAACCTAAATTTTCCTATAGCAAACTATATACCCAAGGTGAGAACTTAATTATAGCAAAGAAAAGAAAATACTAGTGGATACAAGGAGGAAAAGAAAATACAGTGAGAAAATGAAATCAAAAGATGTGGCAAGTCCACATATTATATATGTGATACCAACTAAGTTATGCATTAAAAAAGCAGCCAATGAGGCATGAAATAGAAGCTGTATTCAGTTACTATATTTTTATCCCTAATGAAGAGTAACAACCAGAATTTCAGTGCCAATAAAACCTCAAGAACAAGTTGAAATTTTTGAGAAAACCTTGGTAAAGCACCAGCTTTGGCAGCTTGTTTCAAGTTCTTCAGCCTATTGCTTTCTTGTTTTTCAATTCTTTTCTTCTTATTTTCTTTTCTTTTGGCAAAAGGATCTTCGTTGGTATCTGCAACATGTTCAGATATAAATCAGTAATAAAACTTCTCTACTGAAACGAGCAGCAACAACTGCACACATGAGCATGCATATACAATGAGACATGTGAAAGATAATAACCGAGCATCCGTTAATTATAACTTTAAAAAAAGCAATGAGAAAGATATTTAAATTATGTTCATTAATGATTTGGGAAACATATATTAACTTATCAATATCAAACCAAGCAACAAGTTTAATTTATACTTGAGCAACTGATAATGGAAACACAACTGGCTGCCCGGACCAATAAACTGATAAACTGGTCAGCAGTCAAATCTGACCTATCATTATGACACTATTAAGATAAACACAGTTTATACCATATGCCTAAACTAATTGACACCTAATTCTTTAATCTACTTTAATTGATGTAACTTCAGAGTTTGTCTTACTCCATTGAGACAAAGATTAAACAAAACATGATAGTTCACCCCTACCCACTATTAAGATATCACAACGCCATTAATGGAGTGATGAGGAGAGAAATTCACGACACCGCCCATCTGATGCCAACTCTTCTAAAATAAATGGGCACATATGGAGGATTTTCAAAAAAGGGGGGGGGGATTAAATCCATCCCAAACCCTCTGATTCTAAGGGGTTTCAGAATTGTGGAGAAGGATGGGTGAAAATGGGTTTCAAACCATCCTAACCTATCCCATCCCATCAGAGCTATCAATGGCTAGGATACTCAGACAAGTCTACCAATCAAGACCTTCGTTCCTTGCAAGTAAGATTAAAGAATTATTAAGATGTGTTGTTCTCCAAATTAGTTGTTCTTGAGTGCCAAACCGGCCTTTCTCATGTTTGCCATGCCTTTCCTAAAATTAAAACTATTATCCTAATACATATAGGTTGGTGCCAAACACTGACAATGAAAAGGGTGTCCATTCGTGTTTGACCATGAAGTAAATATACAGTAAAAGTAATTTACATGACAACTCCAACATAGAGAAAAAATAGTTACCGTCATTTGGTTTTGCCTCAATAATAGGTATAGCCTCTTCATCATTTGCACGATCGTATCCAAATCTGCGTTTCCAGGTTTCAGACTGTTCATCAAATACAACCTTGTCTTTCTTACGCTTCTTTATGCCTGCAAAGTAACATGATAGAGTTTACTGGTTAAGATTAGTAAACAACACGGCTCAATTTGACTACATCAAAGCATACAAGCTCAACTTAACACTGTATCAAAACTCTATATCACACAAAAACCTAGTAATTTGTTCAGCTATTGCAGGGTGACTGACCTTTCTTTTGGGCAAATAGCTCCCATTTTGTTGGAGGCTTTGGCCTTGGGAGCTGAAAGCATTATAACACTTCATGAGCAAATAATGATGTTGCTAGGAGCACAAAACAAAAATAAAAAAAAAAAGGAAAAACCAAAGGTATGGAATCTAATGTAAAAGTAAAGAATACAGAGGTAATTCGTTTCTAATTACAATATCATTTTACCATGAAATTTTATTTCCTTTACTGAACCTCCTTTCAGTACTCCTTTAAAATAAGGCAATTTTCACACATTTTACTTGGAAGCATACTTCTAACCAAATGAATCCAAAACAACGAAGATGGAAACAATAAATCATCTGATTCTTTCTTGTCTGGATAACATAAAGGTCAACACTATTACTCATAGGACCAACTTTAATAAGGTAGCCTCATTGCTACAAAGCATTGCTAAATGTCACAGAAGTCAGTACAAAGGAATTCTTTGTCTAAAGAGTGACAATAAGATTTTTCAAGAGAAATTCGAGCAAATACATCTACTCTGCGTGCTAGGGAAAGTTAATCTTCCTTGTGGTGAAAACTAGCAATTTATAAAGATTCAAACTGAGGCTTTGGGGCTAGAAAGGCATATGAATAAATGATTTACATCTGATTGCAGAAAGTTATATTATTAGGTAAACGAACCTTCATGTCCGATTATGAACTAAAAGAACTTACATGCTTCTCTCTGGGCAATCTTGTCGCTGGTAGTGGTAGCTTCACAAGCGGTCCATCTACATCTTCAGTGGATGGTAAATGGAAGAGACTATCTGCAATAGCTTGAACTAGCTCAGTACCCTTTTGCAGACATTCCTTAACCATCTCGTCCCTGCGTTCATTAGAAAACATGAAGTTCAACAAAGGCGATAAGTAATAGGTCTCCTCATCATAAATAACATAGGAACCACGAGAAGGATATACATACAATGTGATGATCAAGGAGATAGGGGAAAAAGTAGTCATAACCAATGAGAACTGACTAGAAGGCAGTTAAAATCTATAAACTACTACAAGGTAAACTCACTGTATCGTTACAAACTTCAAACCAAGGCAACAGTTCGACGAGTTATAAATTAATAAGCATTCTACAAATTATAATTTCATTAATTTCGTCCCTCCGCTTGAAATCCCAAGTTCCCTACAGCTAACTCGATACTGAAATTTTGACCTGTGTTCGAGTAAGAAACTTTTCCTAATGATGATTATAGTTTTCCCACGAACAAGAGAAATAACAAAGAGCGGGCCCAACAGTAAGCTTCAAACCATAAACTACTAATAAAAAGCAACGGCAAGATAAAACACAAGTATGAACAAAAAAAAATGCACACCGTGCATAATAAAAAGAACAAAAAAAAAAAAAAAGGAATTGCAAGGATCAAGCAAAGACGAAAACAAGAACCGCAAAACAAAACAAGAGAACCTGGAAGAAGGTTGAGAAGGAAAGCTATGGTGAGGGTTGAAGGCCATGAGGTGACCGACGTCAACTTGAAAATGACTCTGAGCCTCCATCTCCACCGTCAGGACCATGCAAAAGGTGGAGAGGCGAAGGTTCAACTAAACTAACGGCAAAAACGAAGGGCGAGAGATTACTGTACAAGAGTGTGAGAGAGAGGCTTAGTCTCGTCACTTCCGAGCTATTGTCAATTTGTCTGAAACAAACGAAGAGTGAACGGAGGCCAAACTGCGCAAGTTTCTTCCGCAGATGCAAGGCAGGAGGAAACCCGAAAAGGGGCGAAAGGAGAAAAAGGAGGCAGGGCTCTTCTCAAATTACCTCCATATCCGTCGGGTCAACCTAGCCCAATCTATCTTTTCACCGGGCTCAGGCCCAATAATATTTTTAAGGGTAGCTACCATATAAAAGCTAGTTCCCGCCGGAAGAAGTTCCCACATTTAGAACATGTTTGGGAAGGCGTTTGGATGGGGAAGCCCAGTTGAATGGAAAAGGCCTGGTGCAACTATTTTGGGTCCATTTGGGTAGGCGTTTCTAGAGATGGGATTCAACCAGAAAAGCTCTTTATGCAAGAAGCTCCCTCATACTTGTCTTTTCTTCACAGTTGGACTTCTGGTATGATTACTTTCATAAGTAATTCATAATGGATTTGTAGAAATGGCAGTGTGCTTGTGAATTTTTCTTCACTTAGTGCTCTCAAGATAATGGATTTAACTAATGCTAGTAAAGCCCATGATTGTAATTAAGTACTTTGGTTTTTTTAACTTTTTTTTCAA
The DNA here is from genome assembly GCA_963242795.1 of Inga leiocalycina. Taxonomy (NCBI): domain Eukaryota; kingdom Viridiplantae; phylum Streptophyta; class Magnoliopsida; order Fabales; family Fabaceae; genus Inga; species Inga leiocalycina. Next base: position 26,459,539 of record OY725327.1, read on the forward strand.
TAATTATTTTATTTTATTTTATCAAATTTTAATTTTAATTTTGCTCCTCAATTATCACAATATATAAAAATAACATATTTACATATATATATATATATATATGTGTGTGTGTGTGTGTATTTATAAATATAGTATTCAATAAAATTTATGCCATTTCCGATCAATTTCCATTTAAACTTGCTTTTCAAATAACAATTCAAACAATAAGTTTGAAAAAAAAAACCACTTTTACTACCGTCAATCCAAACATAAATCACGTTTACAATTTAATATTTATCCTATCTTAAGTTTGTAAAAATCATATTGAAAAAAAAAATCACTTCTTCACCACTAATTCAGCGGACTCTTAGTATCTCGAATAAGATTACTTCCAATAAAAGGATACCTATGCCTAAAAAAAGGAGCTAGTTAGGATGTTTATTTTAATATTAAATGTAAGACCTCAATTACATATTTCTTTAATCCAAATTATCCAAATTTAGTTGATATGGAGTTGGCTCATAATTATAAAGTTTGAACCTCATCACTAAAGTTAGGACCTTATTGATAGTCGATATGTAAGTAATTTTTCTTTGCTCTCTCTCCCAACTCTCAACCAAAATGGCACTTGAAAACAGACGGTAAGTACTTCACTAATATTATCATTAAATAATCATTATCATGATTTGTTATCAATAACAACATGCGATAGAGGGGACAAAACAAAGGCCATTCGCTTCCTTTAATATTTGCACTAGTATAAACCTCGTGAAGTGGTGACCATATAACCAATACAGTTATTGTTTAGTTATTGGGATAAGGTCAAATTTTCTTTGAAAGTATTCACTCTAGAGCGGTAGGTATCCCAAAGTTTTTGAAAATGCAATCTCACCCTGAAATATTGAAAACATAACAATTTCTCACTCACCATTTAAAATATTAATTTTGACTATTATATCTACATGGCATTCCATATGTAACATTATAGCCCTTTGCTCTCGATATTGTCCACTTTAGGGGCCATCACCCTTCACGGCTTTAATGTATCACAACTGAATAAGTACCAACCAGATCCTTCCCAAGTTATTGAAGTGGAGGAGATAGAACTCAGAGATAATGTTACATATAAAACTTAGCCAGGGCGAATTGTGGATGTGATGGATAAGCAATTAAGGAACAAGACTATTAGACTTATGAAGGTTGTATGGAGAGGAATGGCTCCTGATAATGCCACATAGGAGATAGAGGAAAGGATGAGACAGGAGTATCATTATTTGTTTAATTAGGTATATCTTTTTAGTTTGTGCATCAAATTTTGGGGACAAACATTTATAAAAATGTCTTCATTTGGCCAAAGTGAGAGAGATTCGCTCCTAAAAATGTGGATTGGATGGGTGCCACTTTTCGATTTGAATATGTGTTGCAAATTGCAGTAACAAGCCAAAAAATAGTGTTATGTCCCACATCGGCTGGGGAAGGGAATGAAAGACGTCTTATAAGGGTTTGGATACCTTCTCCTCTTGACGCGTTTTAAAGCTGTGAGGGGGTGACAGAGCCTCAAAGAGAACAATATCGAGGGTAAGGCACTGGGCTGTTACACCATACGTGCCACCTCATTGCCAACACACCTATCTTCGCTTGACTCTTCCTTTCTCTTGTCTCTTCCTTCTTCGATGTAAATGATTAACGTCAAGGACAATGAAAATAGGAAGCGTGTAAATGATCAACATTAGGGACAATGAAAATAGGAAGCTCAAAGGAGTATACTGATAGCAATATCCTCTTATTCTGAGCCACAAAGCAATTGGGTCTTCCCTTGCATTGAGTTTGTGCCTCCTCTTTTTGCTTATACTCAAACAAACAAATTCTCTCTCATAACAAAAGCAGCCATTGAGGAGTAAAACAACCACCACCGACCAACATGAATTGAAGAATTTTTATTTTGCACATTTGGGTCTGACCTTGTTGGAAGGTTTTTTTTTCAAATTGATAATTTTATTCATGATGCTTCTCATAAGAAAAGGAAGAATCCAAAAATAAAAGGCCATTTAGGTCTGTCATTGTTGGAGACTTGTAAGGAACTCAGTGATTTGTGGTTTATTACAGATTTACTGAAGATCCATCTTAGTTTTTCTCTTTTTTGCACAATACCCAGAGAGCCAAAAATAAAAAGGGAAGAATGAAGAAGTTGAGGCTAATTATTTTTGTACTTATGAAGATTTGTGTATGGTTTTTCATTGATTTGAAAAAAGCATATGACCGTGTATCAAGAGAAGTACTATGGAAAGTCTTAGAAAAGAAAGGGGTGCGGGTTGCATATATTAAAGCCATTCAGGACATGTATGAGGGGGTTATAACCAATGTTAGATCGCCTAGAGGTGTTACAAAGGACTTTGCTATAAGGATTAACCTACATCAGGGATCATCTTTGAGCTCTTATTTGTTTAATCTAGTGGTAGATGTTCTAAATGAGCTTATAAAAGAGGAGATTCCTAAATGCATGCTTTTTACGAATGATATAGTTTTGTTGGTTAAATCTAGGGAGGAAACTAATTTTAAACTTGAGATATTCATATGGACTTTGGAATCGAAGGGCTTTCGCTTGAGTAGGAGCAAAATTGAATATATGCATTACAAGTATGATAAGAGATAAGGTCGAAGTGAAGTGGAAGTTAAATTAAAGGGCAAGTTATTCTGCATGTGACAAAATTTAGATATTTGGGATCAGTTATACAACAAGATAGTGAAATTGATGGAGATGTCTATCGCAGAATTCAAGATGGATGGAATACATGGAGAAAAGCTACCAGAGTTATTTGTGATAAAAAAAATACCTAATAAGATCAAAGGGAAGTTCTATTGCACTACTATAAAACCAGCAATGCTATATAATAGTAAGTGTTGGGCTTTAAAGGGACAACTTGAACATAAAATAGGGATAACCGAGATGAGGATGCTGAGATGGATGTGTGATCATACAAGAAAAGATAAGATTCATAATAATCTTATATGTGAACGAGTTGGAGTGGCCTCTATTGAAGGAAAAATGATAGAAAGTCGTTTGAGGTAGTCTGGACATGTTCAACGAAGGCCATTGAATGCTCTAGTAAGAAGGGTTGATCAAGCAGTATGGAGTCTTATAAAATGAGGTCGAGGAAGGTCGAAGTGAATGCTCAATAAGGTCATCGAGAGAGACCTTTTGATTAATAATATATCTAAATATATTATTTTCAACAGAGCACAATGGCGTCGTCTGATCCATGTAGCCGACCCCACCTAGGGGGATAAAGACTTTGTTATTGTTGTTGTTAAAAAAAAATGAGAAAATAGGCATAGCTGAGTTGTTGTATGCTATCTTGGTTGATTTGATCTTTGGTTAGAGATATGAAGGCCCTTTTCATAGCACTCAACCATGAGCTACCTCCCTTCTTCTTCACCATTATCAAAGAGAGACATAATAACAAAACATCTTGATTTTTTAATACAGGACTACACTTAGGTCAAATTAGTTAGGTAAAGTTTGCCATAAAGCCAATCAAAATGTGCCATATGTGTTTTAACTTTTCCGTGTAAGCTCTTAAGTCTCCAAGCAGCACTTCACCATCCTAAAATTCCTTGAATTTTTTTTTAAATGAAAGATAGGAACATAGGATGAACGTGAAGACTAAAAAAGGAGAGGGCTATGATCATGAAAATTGAAGAAAGGTACGGTGGCCAAGGATGGCAAAGTAAGTGGAGAATATATTCGTGATTGATTCTAGTATGCGAGTGATTTAGGTGTTGACTCTTTCTTTCTTTCTTTCTTTGTTATCCATTCAACCAACAAGTCTTTGAAGATTTTAAGATTAATGTTTTAATTGCTGCTTGGAGGGTTAAGTGCTTACATGAAAAAATATATATATATTAAAACACAAGGCATATTTTGATTGGCTTCCTGGACAAATTTGACCTAAGTTAAATCTTTTAATCTATTATTCCACGAGATTATCATATCTTTGCTATATAAAAATTAATACTAATGTAATATAATAAATATGTTATTTTAGAAGATATTTTAAGATATTATGATGATACATTAATATGTTAATTTAAATATTTTAAATAATTTAAAACATTTATAGATTTTTAATAACAATACCACATGAAGAAGTTGCAGGGTTGAGGTAAAAAAAGAAGATATGCAGATTCTTACCGCCTATATTGGGTTGAGATTTGTTGTGTTTATCTCTTAACTCAAAATATATAACATAAACCCCTCATTCTTGGGTTCAACTAGTAAAGGGGTCAGATTCTCTCACAAACAAAGAGAGGGTTCGATCAGGGAGTTAGTGAGTGTTTGGGTAAGCTTTAAACTGCGGTTTCAAAAGCCCTTTTTTGTAAATCGAGATAAAAATCCTCCTACATACTTATCTCATAAAACGTAAATGCTATTCTCCAAAAGATAATCTAAACACACACTTAGTCGAAGCGCTGGGGGAAGTTTCTCATAGCTCAGTGAGACAATACGGGTCAAGCTGAGTTGGAGGCATGTGTATTCTTGGTCCCGACAATCCAAGATCCATGGATCGGATGTCAAAGCCCTGCCATTGTGGGCAAGCCCAACCCTTTTCTAAAACTTTTTCACTATTATATATATATAATAAAATATATAAATAAAAAATAAACCAGTAACTTTGTCCCCCTATTTATGGTCATGTTCATAGAGAGAGAGAGAGAGTGAGTGAGCCGACGAAAGATGCAGTCGGAAGGGTCCCTTTTTGTGCCACTGGAGATAATTGATTCTTAGCACCATTAGCTTTTTCAAGAAAAGCTTATATCCATTAGAGTATATGCTTGATGAATGATTAACCACTCCAATTATGCTTCCCATATGGATCTAACACAAAGGATCTAAGTATAACAAATAAGGATTGTTAAATTGAATGGTGCTTTTTCTTTTTTTAGAGTTTAATCCACGATTTATCCATGGCTTATTGGTAGATAGAGCTTGACCAAAGCCTAGCAAAAATTTGGCCTTCCTTTCCAGAATTTGCGACCAAAGTAACGAAGCTTGGTCTCCTCCTTAAATTTTAGCAATAATATATGAAGTTATGAATAGAGTTACTGAAGGAATTAAATTGGAGTTCTAGTTGTGTTCTCTCTCTCTTTATGAACATGACGACGAACACTGGTGATAGGGTTCTCTTCCCCAGGTTCCCTTCCTTTTTCAAAAAAAAAAAAATCACTTGGCCACATAAGCTACCAGGAAACAACTGGTATAGTCATCAAACCACATTAGTATAATGGATTATGTTAGTGTTAGTTAATCATATTTAATATTATTAAGATCCTTGTTTGTATAATTGATGGTGTTAGTGTCACAGAATCATATTTAATACCATTAAGGTCCTTATTAAATTACAGGGACTAATGTAACCCCCTGCCGTAATTAATATCCGGATTATGCAATTATCGTGAAATAGAGACCAATAAGATAAAACATCATTTATAAACCCATCAACCAGACGGGGTTTTCACAATTACATTTCGAAATTATTAAAACACGGTCTCATATTTACACTCCGAATATAATTACTATGCGAAGATAAATTACATTTATACAAATATCAGAGTACGCAATATAAATTTCCGGCAATCCCGGACTCATATCTTCGCTCAATAATCATAGGGCACATTAGCCCATACAATTCAACCAATAGGGATTACACAATCTACTCGAATACATAGTCAAATGCTAATCCGAATGTACACATATATATTCTCAACTACACCTTGATAACCCACTACCAAGCTCTCACCCAGAAACGAGTCCTCTTTGCCCTTGGGTGCTTGCTCCTTCCTTGAGCCACTTGTCCTGTCTAAAATGTTGGTAGGGGAGGGTGAGATTCTTGGGGAATCTCAGTAGGAAACACATACCAATATGCATGCAAGATAAGTATTTAATGCATGACATGCTTGCATCACAATAACTCATGTTCACATCATGATATATCCGCATGCTCAATGTTTCAACAACATACTCATGGCCATAGCATAACTAGAAACAGAGCTACAATCATTCATACATGTCTCACATAATCACGCAAAGCAATAACATGCATCAATACACAAATACAATTATCAATACATGCAGGAGAGGTAAGTTCCCTACCCTCATTCTTTCCACGTATGCTCTAGCGTCGGCTACTCACGATCCAAGCGGATATCAAATCATAATCAGGGTGAATACCCAACCCTATAACCAAATCAAGAACATATGGTCATTCTCTTTTCCAAATTCTCACTTTCATAATACTTAGATTTGGCTATCATAATTGACCCTTAAGAGGCCCCAAATGCCTCTAATCAAAGCCCCAAAAGACTGGGAAACAATAGATTGAAGGTCACTTTTCAAAATCACAAAGTGCTGGAACATAGGCGTGGGCCCCGGCCCACCATTCCTTGGGCCGCGGCCCAAAGATGGTCAGAAGGCCTTGGGCTGCGGCCCACCACTCATGGGCCGCGGCCCAGAACAGGCCAGAAAGGTTTGGGCCGCGGTCCGCCACTCTTGGGCCGCGGCCCAGAAATTTCCTGACTCTGGGCTGAACTTCGAAAAACCATAACTAATTCTAGAAAAATCAAAACGGAGTGATTCCAAAGCCAAATGAAAGGTATATAAGTCCTCTTTCAAGGAAAAATATAGCCATTCACTGGAAATCACTACACAAATCCAGAATCACCAAAAACTCAAGACTGTCCCAAAACAGAATCCATTTTCGACCTCAAACTTTGGACAGCTATAACTCACAGTAGACAAAACGAAATGGCACAAATTATGTGCCCATTTTGAAGCTTGGGATGTGAACTTTAAGACTGGAAAGTTTCAGAATTTTCCAATACCATTTGGTCATTCAAAACGCTCATACAAAATTACTGCGCAAAACAGTGCTTAAACCAAACAGATTTCCAATTTTCTACCAAAGTGTTCAACAACTCCGAAATTAATAACCAAGCTTATTCCCACACAAAATCACTCAAGGAACACAATGGTAACCTCAAAATGACCAAATTCACAACCCATTTATATGCCCTGTTTTGACCAAAGCATAAAACCAACACAAAAAGTGCCAAACTTCACATTTAAGCTTCAATTCAATACCATTCATTCAAAACACTTAACAAGGCACTAATTCCATGACAACAACAATTCAAACACCACAAGACCCTAAATCACGAAATTAGGGCTAAAATTCCAGAAATTTAAGGCCTAACCAATGGCCACAAATCTTATATGAGAAGGAAGCTTTCACTCACCTCAACAACTTTCTCAAAGGGAGTTCTTGATTCACCACCTCCCAAAATTTCGTGTGGCCCCAAACCACAACCAATGAACAAACTACAACCATAGGATGAAAGCTCTTAGCTCAAGGATCAACTTTAATGAAGAGCATTTTGGCATTAGAAGTCAAGATCTTACCTTAAATGCAAGCTTTTCCTTCTTCTTCTTTGGCCAAAAATGGCGAAAGTGGAGAGAGAAGAGAGAGAGAAATGTTTGATGAAGATGATGAAGGTGAGGAGCAGAAATTTCTGCCCCCCCTTGGCCCCTTCATGCGCATGGGAGAGAGAGAAAAGAGAGGAATGAATTATTTTGTCCTCTAGTGCCTCATCCAAAGGCCTCCACAATGCCACATGTCACCATCTCATCCACTTCCACTATGAGCTCACATAGACACAATGTATAGGATTCCGACCCATCAATAATGAATCTCAACCCTTGATCTCTAATACCACACACATATACACCAATTAATCTCTCTAATCCATCCATTAGCCATTTGATCACACTTCTCATTTTTCTCTTAGTTAGTAATTAATTTCCATTAATTACCAACTTATGCCAATAATTCCATTCTTTCAATTTCCCAACTCTTATGGCATATTAATTATTATTGCCATAAGACACATAATTATTCTCAATAATTATCATTAGTCCTTAATCGAAAATCGGGGTGTTACAACTAACGTTATAGATAAAAATAAATTTGAGCAAATAAAACCTATGGTTTGAAACTACATGGACCAAAACTAATATAAAGGCAAACTATAAGGACTAAACTTTATATTAAATATTAACCCTATTTTGTTCATGGAAAATATTCAAAAGCTTACACTCGTAGAGTATCAAAGTAACATCAAGCACAACTCTTAATTTTTTCTTTATATTTTTATAGGGGTCAAATTTCTCTCTTTTTTTTTTTTGATAACACCTTACATATATTTAAATGTAGTAAAAGGAAACCCAAATAAATCTAGAGCCTAGACACATAAAATGTATATCCTTCACTAGCATTTTTCAAGTTTAAGCATGTGACGTGCCTCTCAAAGAATGGGGTATGGCGCCATGAATCAAATGGTCTTTGGTATCTTTTCTTTATAGTTTTTTATTAAAAAAATTTAATTATATAAAATGAAGAAAATTATAGAATTAATAAGACATTTGACCTCCCCCTTAAAGAATGGGGTACGATGTCTTTGCTACTAGACCCAATGGTCTTTGGCATTTTTTTTGTTTTATAAAAAAGATCAATTATATGAAATGAAGAAAATTGTCAATAAAAAATGAAGAAAGTTATAGAATTAAGATTGGTGTTGCTGATTTTGGAGAATAAGGAATTAATGAAACATCAATTTTGGTAGTGATTGAACAATTAGTTTGAGGCGAGGGAGTTCTTTGAAAATAGAAACTAACTTCTAAAATAGGGATAAGGGTTGTTTTTGTCTTGAAATTTGTTTCAAAGGATGTATCATCCCAGTTTTAAATTTTGAGATATAAGTAGTATTTATATGAGATTAATTTATGATAATTAAAAGTTACAATTTAATTACTTTTTTCGATAAACCTGAAAATATGTCATTTAATTACTTGAAATTAAATAAAGTAATTTTTTGATAGTGAAAATTAAAAAAAATAGATAGGATTAAATTGAAGTATTTGGAATATTTTTTTCAAGTTATTATATTACAATTTTTTAAATATTATAAAAATTATTTGAGCAAAATACCCCCAATTTCATCCAATTACTTGAATTTTAAGAGAGAGAGAAAAAAGATTTGAAAAAAAAAAGTTAAAAAAAAAGGTTGTGAAAGAAAAGCTATAATATAAATATATAACAATATAATATCAAATTTAATAGTGGGTAGCACATGGGTGCTGTGCAGCCCACTATTAAATTGAATAGGGAGTATTAATACTTTGAAAAAGAACCTCTCCATTACTTAGTGTCTCCATTTCCTCTCTTTTGCTTCAAAACAATGTCGTTTTGATTATGTGTGATCTCAGCCATTGATTCCCCAATTGATCCTAACCATTCATTTACAAACCTAGTCCTACAACTAACCATGTGTGTGCTTGACCTTGATGAAATATCTTGGGAGCCGCGTGCCTTTTGTCTGTTTGTGAAGATAATTCAACCTCTTGCCTATAGTGCTTTTTCTCCAATTTGGCTTTATCCTCAGTTTCGATTTGCGCAAAGCTTCTTATATCAACTTACACAAATAGCAACAGGCTTTTCCCAGGTATGCTTTTATTTTACTAGAAACAAATTAAAAATGCTATGAAATAATAAAGTTCTAAATGTCAAATGGTTGCTTATGTTTTTTTTACTAGGTATACATATACCATTTTTGTCATATCCTATCTATTATTCAATTCAACTTTTTTTCTCTTACTTGCTCGTGGTTTTGCTCGTATTGCTCATAAGGGTTTATGCTATATTGCAACCCTTGGTGAGATGTACGTATTCAAGAAGCATCATTTTCTTTTGCAGAAGATTATTTGCTTAATACATGCTTTACAAAACAATATATGATTAACCAAAGTAAAAAGAGTTACATTTTCGTTTGCAGATCATTTCTGCAATATCTAGTGGGATTACTGATATCTCTCTTCAAAAGCACCTTTCTAGCTCTTTTCAACAAAAATTTTCAATTGGGTTGTACTAGTAAAGCTTGAGACTTCAACTAAAATTTTATGAGACCAAGTCTTTATGGTTTGGTTTCAGGATTGAGCCTTCCCCTTCTCATCATTTGTCAATATGTATTTGTAACATACAGACAATGTAATGTAATTCTATTATAAAGGAAGTTTATATATTTGAATATAATAGTTTCAATCTTTCCAACATATTTTTATTAGTGATATAATATACCTTTTTGTAAATGATTGACTAAATTCTAATGCTTCAAGTGACTTTACATCATTATCCAATTGAGCCTATAAGCACAAAAGTTAAAATGAGGTTTCGTGGAAAAATTAACAGTCCAAGAATGTCAAATATATAACACTCACTATCATTAATGTTATGAATGATGTTTAACTCGATTTATGTGTGGTTGAGATTTGCCGGCCATGTTGCATTGATATTGGTGCATTTAACATAGGAAGACCATGTTGCATTGGCATTGGTGTATTTAACATAGGGAAAGAGTGTTGCATTGGCACTAGGTGTTTGACATAGGAATACCATATTGCATTGGAATCGGAGTATTTGACATCGGGGGGCCATGTTGAACTGGCACATGTGTACATGACATAGCAGGACCATATTGCATTAGTACTAGGGCATTTGCTATAGGGCGACCATATTGCATTCTCACTGTAGTATTTGGCATAGGGGGATTATGTTGCATCATAGTTGACGAGCTAGCTACTTCCAACGTATTTTGAGTGCCCTGCAACAATAACAATAAAATCTCATTAAAAAAAACATGATACATCATTTACTTAATCAATAAATGTTAAAAATGTATACCCTTATATGCTGTTAGAAATTGTTTTTGAAGTTTTAGGTTTTTTTTTTAATTAGAGTTGTAAACCCAACTTCCATCCATCTGTTTGCGTTCTCTCTTTTTGGATCGAAGTCCTTCACCATAATTCTTATCATCATCATCATCACCGCCGCCTTCATTATCAACATTATTTGGCCAGTCTTTAATGAGAAGTTCAAACACTTTTTTACTAAGTTCTAGCACTGCTTGTTGAGCCATCAAAAATGCTTCTAGACACTCTAATGCATCGTTGGCTAGTTTTATTAGCATTAGGCACAATTGCTTATATCAATTTGAGCATTCTAATTTAGGATAACCCTCAATCTCCTTTCCCTTGTTATCTTACACCCACCGCACCTTACTTCTCTTGTCCACCTCTTTGAAATGTATTTATGTGAAAGTATTTTGACATCATGGTTGTACAATATCCTCAGTGCATGGCAACATAATATTCCCCATTGTTCAAACTTCTTACAACTACAAGAAATGGTGGCCTCCTTGTCTTTTCTTGGTGTCTTAAATGTCAATCTCCACTCTCCTTTCTTATCAATCCTTGTGATGACATAATTGAATACCACAACATCATCTTCATTTTCTTTCTTTCTTTCTTTCTTTTCTCTCTTTTATACATGTAGCGTCACGTAAGTCGTACTCTTGCTAGAACAAGTAAAAAATTGGTGGAGTATAAAGTTGAGAAAGGTCTTGAAGCATAGGAGAACTTTTCAAAATTATTTACAAGAAAAGAAAATAAATAAAGATAAACAAAATTAATTATTTACACGGTTGGACTTGATCTAGGATAAAAGCTTAGGGCCTACGTACTCTTTAGAGGGATCAAAGCCCACATAGTTAGGTAGAAAGGTGTAGCGTTTGGTTGGTGTCTTTTAACAAATTTTTACTTAATTTATTTAAGAAAAATATTTTTGTTTGGTTTGTATTTTTAGCTTTTAAAAAAACATTTTCCTTATTTTCTCATATGAAGCCAAATTTGTTTATTTTAACCAAATTTGTTTATTTCAAGAAAAGAACCTCTTTTTTATTTTGAAACTTTTTATTTGCAAAAGAAAAAAAAAGAGTTTATCAAGCCAACCAGTAATTGCATTCTTATCATATCATTCATTACAGAAAGTCCAAGATGGCAAAAAATGAATAAAGACATAGTAATAATATATACTTCTAATGCTTTGAACCCCACTACAATAAGAGACAGAGTGATAAAACCACATAATAAACAAGAGGTAATTACATTTATATCTATCAAGCATGATACCTATTACCATTAGAAGACAAGGAAGATAATGAAATCAAAATCATATAAGCATGACATATATCACCATTAGAAGACAAGGTAGATTATGATCAGGTGTAGATAATGGCAAAAGCACATAACTTTCGATCCCTAATGCAACACATCCATCAACAATATAGAGGATAATTCAATGAGATAATGAAAAGCAAGCACACATACCTCTTTATGCATCATCCTTTTAAGCTACACAGTGCTATAGTAGGGAGGCAAAATAGAAATGGAAGATATGCATGTTATGTCACTCAAGCCAATAGATAAATGATCATGTAAAGGGGACTTATCTCCTAGTCTTGGATGTGGCGCAAGAGGTGAAATGAAAAAGCAAAATAAATAATTAAAACAAGTGAAGAAGACACATATCAACACAAGCACCATAGTAAGGGAAAGCAATGTTAATTATTTCTCAACATTCTATGAGCAAAATGACAAAAAGGGCACAAGCATATTTATATGTCACCACACGCCACCTATGTTCATGCTTCAATTAATTAATACATAATCAAATGCTCCCAACTTTGTGTGATGCACAAAAGATGGGGTGAGAGAGAGAGAGAGAGAGAGAGAACAAAACAACAATATGCAAAGAGAAAGAAAAAACAAGAAGGATGTATGCACCACCACATGCAACATTAAGGCAAAGTATGTATCATTACTTCTTATATTCCATGAGTGATAGTATCAAGAGGATTAAAGCTCCATCATTTGACCATAGAAATAGGAGAAGTGAAAGGGAATTGGATATATTGATGCCTCCATCTCATATGAGATTTTCCCTGGTATAAAAAAAAGTTCACCCACAACAAATCAAGTACGAGAAAGTGACCTATGCCTAAAGTAGTGACCCCTTCCCTTTAAGCCACAAGAGAACATGTGATAAATAAGTGTAATATATTCTCTCTACCTTTCCTCGCTGGCCTTTTTTGTAATACCCCAAATTTTGAGATTTGAGACTAGAGAATAAGCCTGAAATAAGTGGACTGCTAAGCCCTAGTTTAGTAGGAGCCCAAATTTATTCCCTAATGATTCTTATATCTTTGGGGTATTAAAGAAAGTAAAATGGCGAATTTTGGAGAAAGTAATTATGTTTTTGGTGAAATCGGTTATGAGGTAGTGAGCTTGTCATGTGATTTTGTATGATCAAATGATGAGCAAAAATTATGAAATTTTACAAGATGAAAGTAGACATCCTTAGCTTTAAGTGAAATAAAGACTAATAAGACAAACTCATTTTTTTTATAATCACTCATCTCCAAGAGATGGGGTGTACAAATAAAACATTTAAAATAGAATTCATCTGGTCTCACATTCACTTTCGAATACAATGACCTGTGCAGTTATATCACATAATAAATATCAGAGTGCGTAAGCAAAATCCCGGCAACCCTGGGTTACTTATATATATATATAATGGGTTTAAAGGTTTCCTAAAATGGGGATTACATGACCAAAGATTCATATTTACATCTCATATACACAGTAATTCCAAAATCCAAAATCCAAAACAGATAACCAACAGTCCGAATTCCAGTATGTCCCTACTAGCCCTAACCACTCCCGGTTGGCCGCTTATCCTTGGAACCACTCGCCTTGTCTGAAAATGTTAGTTATTTGGAAAGAGTGAGATTCTAAGAATCTCAGTAGTAACAAATCATTCATACCACATGTAATCACATAGCATGTAAACAAATCATCACAAAACAGTAGCAACACAAATCACACTCCACCCTCATCCCCTTTTACCGCTGGGAAGGCACACCGTTCTAACCCGAACAGTTGTTAGCGACTCAGGGACTGTTGGTATGGCAGTGCATACAAATAGCCTTTCGGCTCACATAATCACAAATGTTACACCCTAACCTCATCCACTTTTATCGTCGGGAAGGCACACAGCCCTTACCTGAATCGTTGTTAGCGACTCAGGGACTATTGGTATAGCGGCGCATTCACAATTTCACAAATATTGCAGCATACAAATCCATCACAAACTAATGATATACCACATATACAATGCATCACATAAGATATAAAGGAAAAGTCACTACCTGCCTCTTTCCTGACGTTCTTTGGCTCCGTAGGCTCATAAGGGCGATAGATATCAAATCCTATACCAAATTAGGGACACTCAATCAATCTCTTTTCCAAATGTATATTTCCATAATACTTTAAGTCGGTTATCATTTAGGACTCTTTAGGTGACTATTAGAGGCCTAAACATATGCCTAAAGGGTTGGAAGAACTACCCTGAAGACCCCTTTTTTGAAAGGTAAAACAGTGATTTTAGGTTGGCTTACTCGAGTGAAAATGACCTCACTCGAGTGATGAGTGACTCGTGCTCGAGTGAGAACGGCTTTCACTCGTGAGTGTTTAACAGTGAGCAACTACCCTGACCCGAAAGTGCTCACATCACTCGAGCATGAAACTTTGCACTTAGGTGAAGACTCCAAATCCACTTAAGTACCTGAAAGTGCAACACAAGAAGTGACAACCCGAGAGCACAGACCATACTAGAGGGAAAAGCTCACTCTAGCATGACTCCTAGCACTCGAGTGAGATGACAATGCTTGCGAGTGTCAGAGCACACTCTTGACAAATGACCAGCGAGTGAGGACCTGAGAGCAACCCTAACTCTGGACTCACACCATCACTTGAGCAATCCCTTGCTCACTCAATCCCTTGCTCACTCGAGTGACCACTAACTTCACGCTCGGTTACAGAAGTGCACTCGAGCTCTACTCATAGAACCTAAGCAAAACTCAAAGTAGAAAAGGGAAAACACACACAATACTCGAGTGAGTTCCTCCTTCACTCGAGTGAGGCTATCAGAATGCCTAGATCATAGCACATGATAGAAATTTCCCAGATGGTTAAAACCAATCCCAATGGTTTTCAAACTTCTCACAAAGCTCATACACACTTAACCATGCCTAAGGAACACATAGGTAACTTCCAAAACACCTAAAAACCATTCTAACCACAATCAAACACTTAGGTCTCTATGACACACCCAATGTCCAAATTTCATTCAACTCAATTCAAACTTTCCAAATCAACTCCAACAATCAAATTACTCCACAATAAACTAATTTCAACATCATCTACTATGAAATCCATATATTCAACATTAACACAAACTTAAGGAAATTTCCAGATTTTAACCAACTTATCCAAAATTCACAAATAATATATCAAAATGCATCAAATCCTTACCTCTTCACTTGCCAAATCCAGAACTTGATTCTCAAACTTTCAAAATTCTTCAACACACAAACCACCACCTTTCAAGATCCTAAAACCATCATAATGGAGCTCTCAATGAGACACACAACATTAGAGAAGATGATTTGAGCTCAAGAGGATCACAATTCACCCAAAAATCAAAGCTTTCCTTCCCTCTTTTCTTGCTTGAGCATCGGAAATGGAGAGAAGAGAGAGAAATAGTGAGGATGATGATGAAACAAGCATTCTCTCCCTTCCCATACACACAAACCGTATAAGAGAGAGAAGAGAGGAAAAAGTGATGTTTTGTCCTTTTATGACATCTAAGGGCCTACACAATGCCACATGTCACCATCCGACTCACTCCCTCAATAAGCTTGCATAAGCTTAATACACCGGATTCCGACCCATAGTCAATTGATCTCAACCCTTGATCTCTAATCTCCAAATACACCTATATCAAATTTACATCATATTTCTCTAAAAGTGTTTAATTACACTAATTACAATAAATCTCAAAATCATTAGCCCTTAATAACAAATTAGGATATTATATTACCTCTCCTGCATATATTTGATATTTATGTTGATGTATTGATGCATATTATTGCTTTGCTTGGTTATGTGAAACATATATGAATGATTGAAGCTTTGTTTCAATTTATGCTGTCGCCATAAGTATGTTGTTTGAAACGTTGAGCTTGCAGATTTGTCATTGTGTGAGCATGAGTTATGTAATGCAAGCATGTCATGAATCAAACATTTATCTTGCATGCATATTGGTATTATTTTCCTACTGAGATTCTCTCGATTCTCACCCTCCCCTACTAACATTTTAGACAAGATAAGTGACTCAAGGAGGAAGCAAGCAATCAAGGGCGGCAAGGATTCCTTCGGGATGTAGTGTTGGTAGTTGGTTATCATTGCTAGTTGGGATATCTGTATATATGGTAAATGTATAATTGGGATGTGTATTTGATTCGATATTATGTAATCCGCTATTTAGAAAATTGTAATGAGCAAATATGCCCTGTATACCCATTAGTGAAGATATGAATCCGGGTTTCGCTGGGAAATAATGTTGTGCACTTTGACATTTATATGAAATGTGATTTATCTTCGCAAAGTAATTGTATTTGAAATGTGAATATGAGGCTAGATGAATTAGTTTTCAAAAAGTATTTGTGAAAACCTTATCTTAAGGATGGGATTTTAAATGAGTTTTATTTATCTATTAGTCTCTAATTCATTTTAATCGCATATTTCGGATATAATAATGGAGGGGGTTACATTTTGGTATCAGAGCTATAGTTCTTGGAAAGTCTAGGAATTTGCTAGGATAGCTCCCTTAGATCTCTGTCTTGGTGGTAGAAGTTGATTTGTGATAGTGGTTGTGTATACACATGTGTGTTTTTTTGATTAGATATATATGAGATTTATGGATTATGTGTATACACCGTTGGTTATTCAGAAGTGGCGAATCATTGTTGAATCAAAAGATATAATGGTTCACCTAAGGATTTGATGTGTAGACCCAGAGGTAGAGGTAATAAATGATAATCCACTGGATCCTATGTGGGAGATGATAGGTCTAATTAAAGAACAGAGGAAAATGATTTCCAAGGTATGTGATATTGAGGTTCTAGGTTCATCATGACACCAACTGTAATATCCTGAATTGTAATTAAGGGCTAATGACTTCAAAAGTGATGTAATTATTAATGAATAAACACTTTTGAAGAATAAGATGTGCATTGTGATATAAATATGCTTGGTGATGGTCTAGTGAATGTTTTGACAACCAGGGGCAAAATGGTAATGTTACCGACTAATTGATCAGTTACCGAAGAGGAGACTCATAGATAACTTGAGATCAATGGCTAGGGTTGAGTGATTAAGGGACCATAGGGTGGAATCTTGTGTACATATACTCATATGTGCTTATGGTAGGGAGAGCAAGATTATGACAAGTGGCATGTTTTGAACCATTAGATGAAGTCAAAGTTCAAAGTTTAAAGTTCAATTTTCTCTTCCCTTTCTCCCTTCAAGTCGGTGAGAAGTATGGGAAAAAGGGAAAATTTTATCATCATCATTCTCATCTCATATCTCTCCTCACCTCTATTTTCGGTGACCTCAAGGAAGAAAGAGAAAGAAGAAAACTTAAGATAGGTGCTCCAAATGACTTTAAATGCTCAAACAATCTTCATTAATGTTGTTCAAGAGGTTGAGAGTTCTGTTTTTATGGTTTTAGAATTTTGAAAGGTGGAGTTTTAGTGCTTGAACAAATTCAAAAGTTAAAGAATCAAGGAGTTGAGCTTGGCAAGTTGAAGAGGTGAGTAATTGTGACATTTTGGTATAATTGTTTTGGTCATAGGTTAAGTTTTGAGAACTTTGGATTTTTGCCCTGATTTCGTAAGATTTTGGAATGAATGAATTGGGTGTTGTCTTAGGTAGGAAATGGTCTAAGATTATGCCCTTGTGCAGTTAGAGTTGGATATGAATTGAATTAGGTAACTTGGTAATCTTGGTAGTTGTGAAGCAATTTGAACCAAAACTGAATGTATATGGATAGGAATTGATTTTGATTGTTTTGAGGTTACCAATAGGTTCCTTATGGAATTTTGTGTGGGAATGAGCTTTGGTATGAGTTTTAGGACCATTAGAAGCAAATTGGGTAAGTCTAGAAAGCTATATCAGCTACTGCGGTTTGGCTTCTGATAAGCATCACTCGAGTGAGGTAGGGTCTCACTGAGTACAGTATGATATTTCCCTTTTCTCTTCAGCATTCTGGTTAAGTTATCAAGCAGAGATCGCGAGCGAACTTCCTCATCTACGAGTAACAGACGTTATCACTCGAGTGTATGTGCATGTAGCACTATGGACGTGTGTCTCGGGTTATCACTTGCAAGAAAATTGTCAAGAGTTCGTGTGGGCACTCGCGAGTATTGGGAAGTCACTCGAGTACTAGGGCTGGTACTCAAGTGCACTTGTCACTTTGGGGTTTTAGTTGCTCTCGGGTTGTCACTTCCTGTACTTTACTTGATGGGACTCAGGTGAATATGTGTCGTCACTCGAGTGCCAAGGATTGTGATCGAGTTAACTAGCCACCCCATAGTGTATTGGTGCTCTCGGGTACACACTTTCTGTGACTCACTCACCGAGACTCAAGTATGAATGGGGATATCACTCGAGTGAGGCCTTCTTCACTCGAGTGAGTTAGCCAAAAATCAGGGCTTTTGCTACCAAAAAGGAATCTTCAAGGTAGTTTTTTGCAACCCTTTAGGCATATGTCTAAGCTTCTAATATCCACCTAAAGAGTCTAAATTATAACCAACATTAAGAACGATGAAAGTAAGAATTGGAATAGAGAATTAATCCGCCGTTGTTACTTGTGATTATAGGATTCAGCATTTGCCCTAGCCGTGAGCAGCCTTTGCCTAATCACCATCGGAAGGAACAAGGTAGTGACTATTCTCTTATATCTTGTGTAAATGTATTGTATGTGTGTGGATCATTGCTTTGAGGATATCTGATGCTATTGCTTATATAGCTGGTGATAGCTGTCGTTATCCAGTGCGAGCTGGCATTATACAGCAAAAGCTGTCGTTATCCAACATAAGTTGATGTTATACAGTGAAAACTGTCATTATCCAATGCAAACTAGCATTATATAGTGAAAGCTGTCATGATTATGTATATAGCTGTAAGGGCTGTCGTTATAATGAAAGCCATATTTCATTATGTTGCTGTGATGCTGTTGTTAATGATTGCTTACATGCTATATGCTTATATATTATATAAGTGATTTGTTACTACTGGAATTCTTTTGAATCTCATTCTTTCCATTGTTAAACCTACAGACAGGGCAGGTGGTTCCTCCGGGAAGCGGCCAACCAAGAGCAGTTAGGAATTTTGGAAGATATGAGATTGTTGGTTATCTATTTTGAAGTATTATTACTATATATTGTTTTTGGAATGTAAATGATATTAAGTTCTAGTTGTGTAATCCCCTAGAGGAAAGTCTAAAACTCTTAGTATATATATGAACCCAAGGGTTGTCAGGATTTTGTTGTACACTCTGATATGTATAAATGTGAATTAACTGCGTAGGTAATTATATTCAAAATGTAAAATTGAGACCAACATAAGGACGGGTTTTTAAAAGCATTTTTGAAAACCCTACTGTCAGGTAGGGATTTAAAATGAGTTTAAACTATCCATTGGTCTCTAATTTGTTTAAATTACGCATTTTCAAATTATGATTATGGATTTCAAGGTAGGGGGTTGCACGAACCTAGACCTGGGTTGGGAAACCCTAGGTGGTATGATATTACATGCTAGTGATGTCATACTGGACTTGTGTGTTTAAATGCCCTAAGACCTAGGGGACCAGGGTGCTTTAGGCTGGCAAAGATACTTGAACTTGTGTTGGGGATGATGGTGCTCCGTGGAATTAAGGGAAGTGATTTCCTGGTTCAACTGAGGTTGAGGTTTTGATAATTGAATTGTGATCCAAGGATTAGACTCCATAGTGGAGCTAATTCATAGGAATTTAAAATGATCTAAGGATGGTTTTGATAGAACGATGAGTAGTTAAGAGATATGGTCTCAAAGTTGAAATAGTAGATGGAATGTGTGAATGGCTTCTAAGTTCTCATTATAATGATACCTCCATCTTGAGATGACCAACTGAACAGAGCTATCTGCAAAGGATTTAGATTGGAAAGGGCTACCTGCGGAGAGTTCTGTTTAGAGAGGGCTACCTATAGGGAAATCTGATCGTAAAGGGCTACTTACGGAGAGTATAATACCATAGTGTGAAGCCACCGTGACGACAAACCCTAGTATAGAGCCGCCGAGGCGACAACCCTAAAGTGCAGCCGCCTTGATGAAAAACTGTGGAGTGCAACTGCCGTGATATTGAATTGTAGATTAGTGCTATGGAAGCGTTGGCTCTTAATGATGGTGTATTGTAATGAATCCCACATGGAATGGGTTTTCTTGAGATAAGAAGCTATATGGCTTAGAATGATTCAAGTTGAATCAGGCAAAGGTCTGACACAGATGAATACAGGTTGTGAATGTTGTCAGTTATAGTGGGAGATTCCTATAAGACTCCTATTAAATCAACCTGATATTGTTAAAGCACAGATGAGGATATAGACCTCAGAGTGTGTAGTGGGAGCATGGTGAATGTGATGTGTTTGAGTACAACATTAAGTAGGAGCTCGAGCTTTCGAAAAGAGTGATGTATTTGTATGGCCCTGAAGTTCAAATTATATTGTGAGAAGGGGCCTTGGAGGATCCCAGTTTGGTGAAAAAAATCATGGTGTTGAAGGTGAAGTTGTTAAGATGCCAGTTCTATCTTGTTGTGATTATGTATTGTGATTCCATTTCCCGGGTTGGGCCGAATCGGGTTGGTCTAGTAGGCTACACCTGGTTGGCATAGGACTAGGATGTGACGAATTTGTGTTGTGAGTTCATCTCCCTGGTTGGGCTAGATTGGGTTGATCCGGTGGGCTGCGCCTACTTGGCATAAGCTCAGGATGTGACAAACATTTGTGATGTCTTTCACCTACGGCTTATCGGGTGATTCCGGTGGGAGGATTGTTCCACTGGGGCAGTAGTTTACGAGGGATTGACTATTTGTGTGAGCCAGAGGCTATTTGTGATGTCTCTCACCTACAGCCGTATGGGGTGGTTCCTATGTCGGAGGACTGTTCCGCTGGGGTGGTAGTTTATGGGGATTCACTATTGTGAGCCGTATGGCTATGTGTATACACCGTCATGCCAATAGTCCCTGAGTCGCTAACAACAGTTCGGGTGTAATGACCCAATTTGGGATTAAGGGCTAATTACTCTGATATTGATTGTAATTAGTGTAATTAAACACTTTTGGAGAAATGTGATGTAAATTTGATATAAGTGTATTTAGAGATTAAAGATCAATGTTTGATATTTATTGACCATAGGTTGGAATCCTACGCTTTGCACTTATGTGAGCTCATGGAGGGAGTGAATAAGATGTGGACATATGGCTTAAAGTGAACCAATGGATATGGCATAAAGGATAAAAGTCCACTTTTTCTCTCTCTTCTCTCTCCTATACAGTTGAGGGGGAGTATGGGCAAGGAAAACACTCATCATCATTTCCAGCTCTCATCTCCTTATCTCTCTCTTCTCTCCATTGTTTCTGGCGACCAAAAAGAAAAGGAAGAAGAAAGGTGAGATTTTGATGTGTTAGTTGATCTCTAATGCCCTAAACCTCTTCTCTGATGTTGTGCACCTCATTGAGATCTCCATTGTGGTGATTTCTGAATTTTGAAAGGTGGTGAATTGAGTATTAGAGAAATTTGAAAGTTGGAGAATCAAGATTTTGACTTTGGCAAGTTGAAGAGATAAGCATTTGGTGCTTTTTGATATATATGTTATGATTTTTGAATAAGTTTGAGAAATTCTGGAAATTTGCCCTGGTTTATGCCTATTTTTGGATGTGTAAATTTCATAGTAATTGATGTTGGGATTAGTTCGTTATGAAGTTCTTTGAGTATTTGATATAGTTTTAAAGTTTGGAAGTGTATTGATTGGAATTGGGTACTGTGTGTCATAGAAACCCAAGGGCATAGATTGTGTTTAAAATGGTATTTGGGTGTTTTGGAGGTTACCAATGGGTTCCCTATGTCATTTTGAGTGAGTATGAGCTTTGTGTGGAGTTTGGGAACCATTAGGTGTGATTTTGGCCAATATGGGAATTTCTGTCAGTTGCTGCGATCTGGCAATTTGATAGTATCACTTGAGTGAGAGAGGAACCCACTCGCGTGCTGCCTTATGTTTTGTCTTTCTGCTTTATGTTTTGCTTGGGTTTTATGAGTAAAGCTCGAGTGCACTTCCTTTACTGTGAGTGATGTTGGTGATCACTTGAGTGAGCATAAGATCACTCGAGTGATGGTGGGAGTTCTTGGTTAGGGTTGCTCTCGGGTTGTCACTCGCTAGTTGATGTTCAAGAGTATGTTCTGACACTCGCAAGTGAAGCCCTCTCACCCGAGTGCCAAGGGTAGTGCTCGAGTGAGCTATTTCCTCTGATGTTGCTTGTGCTCTCGAGTTCTTACTTTCTGTATTGCACTTCCGGGGACTCGAGTGGAGTTGGAGTCATCACCCAAGTGCAAAGCCCCCATGCTCAAGTGTTGTGAGCATTTTCTGGTCATGGTTATTGCTTATTTGTAAAACACTCGCATGTGAGAACCATTCTCACTCTAGTATGAGTCTTTCATCACTCGAGTGAGGTCATCTTCACTCGAGTGAGCCAGCCAAAAATCAATATTTTGCCTTTCGAAAAAGGGGTCTTTAGGGTAGTTTCTCCTAACCCTTTAGGCATATGTTTATGCCTCTAATAGTCACTTAAAGAGTCTTAAATGATAACCAACTTAAAGTATTATGGAAATAAGTATTTGGGAAAGAGATTAATCAATTGTCCCTAAATTGGTATAGGATTTGATATCTGTCAGACGTGTGAGCCCACTGTGCCAAAGAACGTCAGGAAAGATACAGGTAGTGACTTCTCTCTTATACTTTGTGTAAATGTATTGTATGTTTGCCTATCATGCATTGTGTGTTGCTGTTGCTGCTGCTGCTTTGAGATGCATTAAGATGCCTTGTAAAGCTTTGTGCCTTGTGATGATGCTGCATAGTGTTTACCGCGTAAGCAGGCATAGTGATTACAGCGAAAGCTGGCATTAAGATTATAGTAAGAGCTGGCATAGTGATTACTGCGAAAGCGGGCATAGTGTTTACAGTGAAAGCTGCCATTGTGATGACACGAAAGCGGGCATAGTGCATTGTGATACAGCCGTGAGTACTGTCGTCTGTGGCACAAGCCATATATCATTGTGTTGCTAATGATGCTGGTGAACATGATAACATTACATGCCTTGTGTTTATATATTGTATGAGTGATTCGTTACTATTAAGATTCTTTAGAATCTCACTCTTTCCAATGACTAACATTTTCAGATAGGGTAAGTGGCTCGAAAAGGAAGCTGCCAACCAGGAGTGGTTAGGGCTAGTAGGGACATATTAGACTTTGGACCATTGGTTATCTATTTTAGATTTTGGATTTTGGGATTACTGTATGTATATGATTGTAAATATGGATCTTTTGGATATGTAATCCCCATATTTGGGAAACTTGAAACCCATTGTATATATACAAGTAACCCGGGGTTGCCGGGATTTTGGTTATGCACTCTGATATTTATTATGTGATATAACTGCATAGGTAATTGTATTCGAAAGTGAATGTGAGACCAGATGAATTCTGTTTTTAAACATTTTGTTTGGACACTCCATCTCTTAGAGATGAGTGATTATAAATGTAATTTTTGTTTTATTGGTCTCTATTTCACTTAAATTTCATAATCCGAATATAATTACCGTGAGGGGGTTACATCGGGTGGGGCTGCGTGCCTTCCTAGCTATAAAAGGGGATGAGGATGGGGTGTGCAATTGTTAACGAGCTGGAATTTGGGTGTGGTTATGTAGCAGGGCAGAGTTAATTCAGCTAATGGTGAATTCGACTACATGATCAGGGGTTCTCATTGGTGATGGCAGTACCCTGGCATGGCCAGCCTGGCTAGCCACCACGCTGGTTGCATCGGTGTTGATCCTAGGCCGAAAGGTAGTGCTTAAAATTAGAATCTGCGATGTGTGTTGTTGTGAAGGCAATATGTATTGTGATTGTGAATGCCAGGAAGGCTATATGTATACACCGCCACGCCAATATTCACTGAGTCACTAACAACGGTTTGGATGGGGCTGTGTGCCTTCCTAGCGGTAAAAGGGAAAAAGAGTGGGGTGTAATAATGTGTATTTCCATGCCAATAGTCCCTGAGTCGCTAACAACGATTCGGGTAAAGACTATGTGTCTTCCTGGCGGTAAAAGGGGATGAGGGTGGTGTGTGATTGTGAATCTTATGACAATCGTCACGGATCATTGTGTATACTGTAACCCCCTTCATGATTAAGGCCTAGATTTAGTTCATAAACACGTAATTGATGTAGAATTAGAGACCTTAGATGATTTTGGGACTTAAACAAAATCAAACTTCCCAAAATCATGGCTTACAAAAACTTTTACAAAATTTATTCATGACGGTCTCATATTCACATTTTAATACTAAATGGCCTGTACAAGTTGATTTTATTCACAAATATCAGAGTATAAAGCAAATTCCCGACACACTCGGGTTCCATTCATTAAATAAAGGATTTACAAAGGTACAAAGCCCACAATTCATTACCCTTAACTTGGGGATTACACAAAACTATACTACCAATCCCAATATACATAATTGTTTCCCAAAAATATCCAAAAGATATACATGATAACCAATAACCCAAAATATACATCTAAATCCGAGCTTTATCCACTTTTCGTTGCCTGCTTTCCCTTTGATCCTTTTGCCCTGTCTAAAACATGGTTTTTGGGAGAGTGAGATTCTAAGGAATCCCCGTAGTAACAAATCAATCATATAATGTACAATAATAATGCATGTAAGCAAATCATTAACCATAACAAGCAACTACAACGGCAGTTACAATGGCAATGGTTAGTATAACACATGTCATCCCTTACGATTGCTCACGCTGAATTGCTCACGTTGCATTGCATCACAGCAATCCACACAATACATTTCACCATAGCTGGGATTCATATAATGCATTTCATACACAAGCCATACAGGCAAGATACACACAGCTCACGGCTGGATTCTCAAACGCCGCCCCACGGGTCGGATTCACAATATCCATGTCGATTTTGACGGCAGTTCAACGGCCGACCTGGAGATGACCACCGTCAATCCCGACACGGCTCACGCTGACCTGCTCACGCCGTAATGGACCATGGCACACATTTCACAAATTCAACGATAAGTTTTGCATGCCAAAACATCATACATAATATGAGAGAAAAGTCACTACCTTGATCCTTCCGGGCGTACTCTGGCACCGGTCTCTCCCGCCTAGGGCAAATATCGTATCCTAGAATCATGATTAGGGACGAAGAGTTATATTATATTCCAAGACTTAATTAACTTGAAACATTTAATTTTGTTTATCATAATTGACCCTTAAGAGGCCACAAATGCCTATAATAAAAGCCCTAAAAGGTTGGGAAATAATAGGTTAGATATCTCTTTTTGAAAACTTAAAGTGCTGGAATATAGGGGTTGGCCGCAGCCAACCCTTCCTTGGGCCATAGCCAAAATATGGTTAGAGGGCCACTGGCCGCGGCCAGAATCAGGCCAGAAAGGTTTGGGCCACGGCCAGCCACCTTGGGCCGCGGCCAAGAAATCCCCTGATTCTTGGCTGAACTTCCAAAATTCATAACTAATCCTAGAAAAATAAAAACAAGGTGATTCCAAAGCTAAATGAAAGGTATATAAGTCCTCTTTCAAGGAAAAATATGGCCAATTACTGGAAATCACTACAAAAATATAGAATCACCAAAAACTAAACACTACTCCAAAACAGAGTTCTGTTTCAATCCCAAACTTTGGACAACCATATCTCACAGAATACTAAACGAAATGACACAAAATATATGTCCATTTTGAAGCTTGGGATGTGAACTTTAAGAATGGAAAGTTTCAGAATTTTTCAACACCATTTGTTCATTCAAAACGCTCGCCCAAACAGACTGCAAAAAACAGAGCTCAAACAAGACATATTTCCAACTTTTGCCAAGTGATCCAAATGAACCCAAAATCAATAACCAAGCTCATTCCCACACAAAATCACTCAAGTAATCCAATGGGAATGTCAAAATCACCAAAATCCTATTCCATTATCATGCTTTGGTTTTGGGTAACATTAAACACTAAAGTCTCAAAGTCTCCAAACTTAACAATTTCCAACCCAATCAATTCTATCTATCCAAAATGCAGTTCAAACATACTAATTATATACCAAACACATACCAAACTCCCAATGGCCCTCATTTTCGAAAATGAGCCCAAAATTCTAGAAAATTCAAACTATTTCAAATGGTATGAAACTTAAATAGATAGATAGGTCTCACTCACCTTATCAACTTTCTCAAAGAGAGTTCTTGATTCACTACTTTCCAAAATTTAGTGTGATCACAAACCACAACTAATGGACAAGCTACAACCACCAAAATAAAGCTCATCACTCAAGGATCAATATTAGAGAAGGAAGTTTGAGCAATAGAAGCCACTTTCCTTACCTTTTTCAAGTTTTCTTCTTCCTCCTTTTGCTGCAAAAATGGCTGATGTAACCCCCTGCCGTAATTATATCCGGATTACAGGATTAAAGTGAAATAGAGATCAATAAAAAACAAATAACATTTTACAAACCCATCTACCAGACGGGGTTTTCATAAATACCTTTCGAAATCATTCATAACCTGGTCTCACATTCACTTTCCGAATATAATTACTACACGAAGATAAATCACATTCAATATATCAGAGTACGCAATGTAATAATTCCAGCAATTCTAGATTCCATTTATTAA
The DNA here is from genome assembly GCA_963242795.1 of Inga leiocalycina. NCBI lineage: Eukaryota > Viridiplantae > Streptophyta > Magnoliopsida > Fabales > Fabaceae > Inga > Inga leiocalycina. Next base: position 26,486,385 of record OY725327.1, read on the forward strand.
CTCAAGCTTTATAGGGCATATCCGCCCATTACAAGCCCTCATATGGGGATTACACAAATCTTTCCCATACACATAATCAAATCCTCATCGACATATATATAACTAAATCCAAATATACAAATACACGTCCCAACTATAATGATAACCAACTACCGAATCTTCAACCCGAAGGAAGTCCTCATCGCCCTTGGCTGCTTACTCCATCATCGATCTACTACCCTGTCTGAAAGGTTAGTAGGGGAGGGTGAGATTCTAGAGAATCTCAGTAGGAAACAAATACCTATATGCATGTATGATATGTGTTTAATACATGACATGCTTGCAATACATAACTCATGCTCACATAATGACATATCTGCGTGCTCAATGTTTCAACAACATACTCATGGCCATAGCATAAATAGAAACAGAGCTTCAAACATCATATATGTTCCACATAATCAAGCAAAGCAATAATATGCATCAACACATTAACACAATATCATATACAGGCAAAAGAGGTAAGTTCCCTACACTCATTTGTTCCACGTAAGCTCCAGCACAGCTGCTCACGAACAAAATGAACATCGAACCATGACCAGGGCGAACATCAACCCTATAACCAAAGCAAGGACATAGGGTTAATCCCTTTCTCAATTCCTCAACATACAAACACTTAATGTTGGTTATCATTTAACACCTTTAGGTGGCTAATCAAAGCCTAAACATATGCCTAAAGGCTTGGGAAACACTTGACCAAAGATCACCTTTTAAAAGTCCAAAATGCTGATTTTTGGGGGTTGGCCGCGGCCTACGAATCCACTGGCCGCGGCCAAAAACTACCCAGAAACATTTGGGCCGTGGCCCAGAATCCGCTGGCCACGGCCAAGAAAATCCAGTTTCTTGGCTGAACTTCCAAAAATCATAACTAATTCCACAAAAATCGAAATGAGGTGATCCCAAAGCCAAATGAAAGCTATTCAAGTCCTCTACACAGGAAAAATATTGGCCATTACTGGAAATCGCTATACAAATACAGAATTACACACATTTCATCACTGCCCCAAAACAGAATCCATTTTCGACCTCAAACTTTGGACAGCTATAACTCCCAGTTCCCAAAACGAAATGGCACAAATTATATGTCCATTTTGAAGCTTGGGATGTGAAATTTAATACTGGAAAGTTTCACAATTTTCAGACATCATTTGCCCAGTCAAAACGTCCACACAACCAGACTGCCCAAACAGAATTCCCACTGGACAGAATTTCCAGTTTTGCACACAATGTATCCAATCCAATTCAAATCAATTCCAATGATTAAATACCACAACATGACACCATTTTTAACATAAAACAACATCCAATTCATCCAATTACATACCACACGAAAATACCATAAAATTAGGGCAAAATCCTCAATTCACCATACTTAACCAAAACTTAGATCAAAAGGAAGCAAATGCTCACCTCTTCCTCTTTCCCAAACCAATTTCTTGATCCCTCCACTTTTCAAATTCTTCAAGCTCTCAAACACATTTTTTCAAATATCTAAAACCATAGCAATGAAGCTCTCATCACTATGAACAACTTTATAGAAGATGAATTGAGCATTAGAGGACAAGAAGCCAACCAAAATCTCACCTTTTGATTTCTCTTTCCTCCCTCCTCTTGGACGTCCATGGCTGCTAAATGAGAGAGAAAAGGATCATTTTTTGGATGCCAAAGACCCTTATGGCTGGCCTAAAGAGAGGGAGAAGAGAGATATGAGTGTTTGAAATGTTGACCAAGATCAAGGGCTCATATTGTGACACTTGTCACAATCTTATCACACCAACCATGAGCTCACATAGGCACACCACATGGGATTCCACCCCTTGATCTATTGCACAAATCAATCCTAACCATTGATCTTGAAGTTACCAATGAGTTTCCTCTTCGGTAACCGATCAACTGGTCGGTAACTTTACCGTTTTGCCCCTGATTATGGTAATTCCCTTGGAATCACCACCAAACACATTTTCTCATTCATTTTCTTTCACAATGCGCCCTCCCCTCTATTTTAAGTCAATTTAGAGGTTAATCCATAATTGAACTCAAATACAGGGTTTCGGCGCTGCTCACAACATATACGAACCACATCCGAAACTCAAATCACATCATATTCTCCAAAAGGGTTATTTATCACTAACCACATCCACTTTTGGAGTCATTATCTCTTAATCACAATTTAGGATCTTGCCAAACCAAAGCTTAGCAGTCTACTAATCTCAAGCTTATTCTCTAGCCTCAAGTTTTAAAATTCGGGGTATTACAGCTGACGAGAGAGAGAGCAAGAATGAGAGAGAGATGGTGAGATGGAGTGTGAGGAAGAAAAAACAATAGTACGCCCCCCATACCTCCAGCCGAATACAAGGGAAGAAGAGAGAGAAAATAAGCTTCTTTATTCCCTTTTGACTTTTACACACCTTTTTCCACATGTCAACTTGCTATTGGCTTACATCAATTAGCTACTTTAATTTCTCCATTAGCCATTTTAATCACACATCCCATTTTCTCTTAGTTAGTAATTAATTTCTCCCTTAATTACCAACTCATGGCCAATAATTCCATTCTTCCAATTTTTCAATAATTATGACATATTAATTAATATTGCCATAAAACACATAATAATTCAATTTAAATTCATAATTATCCACAATCATCATGATTTGCCCTTAATCAAAAATTGGGATATTACATATATAGCCAGGAGCGCTATCGTCTTGTGACTTACGAGTCACACATCCTTGTGAACTTGTCGTGGATGTTGTTGTGATGTCGTAAAATTTGATACGGCAATGTGATATTATTGTGTTAGCACCCAAAAGTCTCGGTTACCACTAACAGAGTTATTGGTGGGTGTACGGGTGAGGGTAACCCCATGAAATTTGATACAGCAATGTGATATTGTTGTGGAGACCCAAAAGTCCCGGTTACCACTAGCAAAGTCATTGGTGGGTGCACGGGTGAGGGTAACGCCGTGATATTTGATTTGGCAATGTGATATTGTTGTGGAGACCCAAAAGTCCTGGTTACCACTAGCAAAGTAACTGGTGGGTGCACGAGTGAGGGTAATACTATGAAAATGGATACGACGAAAGCGAAGGAATATGTGAATGCACCGAAAGCTGTTTGTTATGTGGATTGAATCTATGTGTTACGAGTTATGCCTGGAAAGGGTGATTAAATTGAGTTGAGCATGGTGGTGGCCATGCCGCCCAACTATCGAGATGATATAGCTCATGATCTAGAGCCTCTAGTAAGTTTGTCATGTGATGATGATATGTTGTGGCAATCGTACGTGGGGGCGATTGCATTTGTTTAGTAAATATGTGGTGAATGTGTTCGTGCGGCAATCATGTAATGGGTCCAACACATGGTCCGGCATTAAACACTCTTAGAAGCATGTTCTAGAGGGGTGTGATATTAATGAGACTTCTGGGCAGGTTCGTTGGAGGCATGAAAGGAGTGGCTTCTTTACTGTACAGTCAACGTAAAAGGCTGTTGTGGAAGAGCAAGAGGAGAATGACTCGGCATGGCAGAGAATTTGGAAACTGAACACCATGCAGCGTTGCTGAATGTTTATATGGCTGGCATTACACAATCGCTTGCTTACAAATGAAGAAAAAGCTAGACGTGGTATGTGTACAGATGACGTGTGTACACGATGCAAGTATGGACCAAAGAGCTTGCTTCACGTCTTGAGAGACTGTCCTAAAACAAAGAAGCTCTAGATAGAGCTTGTGCCAGTAACAAAACATAGAAGGTTTTTCTCTACTGATCTTAAACATTGGATCCAGGTGAACATCAAAAGATTGAATGATAGAGAACATGAAGGTTGGAATGCATTTTTTGCAACATTGTGTTGGTTGCTTTGGAAACACAGGAATGAGCGAATCTTTAATGACAAACTAATGACCAATGAGTCCCTTCAGCACTGAGCTACTTCACTTCTTTAATCTATTATGACTACATAAAGGTATATGAAGGGTGTAAACATTAATGGCCAGGTGATTGTTGACCATACAGGTGGTTGGTGCCCTCCCCCAAAAGACTGGATTAAAATTAACGTTGATAGTGCATTCTCGACAACAAATCGAGTAGGATGTGGTGGAGTATTTAGGAATGCCGCTAGTGCTTACATGGGAGGCTTTATGTTTCGCGCCCCTCATGATGATAGCTTAACATCTAAAATTTGGTTGGCTGTTTTAGGTTTGAAATTGGCATGGGATAACGGCTTTTGTTAAGCTATTTTAGAAACGGATGCCAGTGAAGTTGTACACTTGCTACAAGGAGGTAGTGATAACGCTTACCCCAATTGTAATCTCATTACGGAGGCCAAGTCTCTTCTCAACAGAGAATGGGTAGTGGATATCTGTCATGTTCCTTGGAGTGCAAATAAGGCTGCAGATTGGTTAGTAAAACAAGCATTGAATGTCATGCATGGATTGCTGTAATGCCCCGAATTTTGATTAAAGGCTAATGATAATTATTGAGAATAATTTGTGAATTAAAGTTGAGTTATTATGTGTTATATGGCAATTTTAATTAATATACCATAATCAGTGAGAAATTGAACAAATGATAATTAGCTAGTGATTAATGGAAGAATTAATTACTAACTAAGAGAGAAATGAGATGTGTGACTAAATGACTAATGGACTAGTTAGTGTAACCATATTGTTACTTATTTGGTGAAAAATAAAGAGATTATGACATGTAGCACCATTAGATGAAGAATGGTTGAGGGGAAAAGTCAAGTAATAATATTTTATCACTTTTTCTCTCCCTCCCTCTCTCTTATGCATATGGGCAAGGCATGGGGGTAGAAAATTCTGCCATTCTTCATCATCATCATCATCTCAAAACTCTCCCTCCCTTCAAGCTCTCACTTTCGCCATTTTTGAAGAAGAAAGAGAAAAGAAAAGCTTGAGATTAAGGTAAAATTTTGACTTCAAATGCCAAAATCTCCTTCTTTAAAGTTGTTCCTCTTGTTAAGAACTTTCATCCTATGGTTTTAGATTCTCAAGAGGAGGTGTTTTATGGTTGAGAAAAGTTGGAGGTTGGAGACCAAGAAAGATCTTTGAGAAAGTTGTAGAGGTGAGTAGGATGAACCTTTCTATATAGGTTTTATAGCCATTGGTTGAGTTTGGATTTTCTAGAAATTTTGGCCTTATTTTTGAAAATTAGGGTCATTATGTGTTTTGGTATGTTGTGGTCTTGGATATGATGCCTTTGTGAGGTGTCTTGGAAAGTTAGAGTTGGATTTAGGTTGAAATGTGAAGTTTGTGGATTTTGGGAAATTGGCATTGTGTTGTTGATTATGCTATATCTTGAGAAAGCAATGTGAAATTGGTCATTTTGATGTCTCCATTGGCTTCCTTGTGAAATTTTGTATAGGAATGAGTTTTGGTTTGGATTTTGGAACCATTGAAGACATAGTTGCAAAATTGGAAAATTTTGGAAACTTGTTAAGTGGAAATTGCTGTACAAGTGACCAACTTTGAATGATAATTCGAAATAGCAAATGGTTTTAGAATGAGGTGAAACTTTCCAGTTTTGTAGTTCACATTTCAAGCTTTCCATTGATATAATGTTTGGCCAATTCTGAATTTTGTACTGAGAGTTACGATTTTCCAAAGTTTGGGATTAAAACTGGAATCTGTTTTGGAGCAGTGTTGGATTTCGTGTAATTCTGAATTTTTGTGGTTATAGATAGCCTTGATTCATATTTTTCTTGTGTAGAGGATTTAAAAATACCTTTCATTAGGCTTTGGGATCACCTCATTTCGATTTTTTCAGAATTAGTTATGATTTTTTGAAGTTCAGCCCAGAAACTGAATTTTTCTTGGTTGTACTCGAAAGTCCTTGGCTGCAGCCCAAAAGCTTCTAACCTGCTTTTGGCCTTAGCCAAGAGACTCTTGTGTTGGAAATTGTACCATTTTAATTAAATTTCTCCATTTTGTTATCATATTATTTGCATGTTAACTGTGATAATTGTATCTTTGGATAATTCATGAAGATTGTCCTAAAATGTCCCTGGTCGGTTATCTATTACACGAAATCCAACACTCCTCCCAAAGCCTAGGAGACTTTGGAGGCGCTAGTACTCAGCCCGTGTTGGAGAGCATTTTTATGGATACCGGTAAAGGGAGCGGACCTGAGGTGTTGGCTCCTATAGATCGTGAAAATCTTAAGTTAAAAACGGTACGAGTTCTTTCTAACCCAATTTAAACACTGTTGATAAATCCTAAATTAGGAACGGTGAAAATTTTTATAATTCTTCCGCTGTGCTTGCCGATTCTAACATCTTGGCCGCAGCCAAAAACTCTCTAACCTGATTTTAGCCATAACCAAAAGTACTTGGCCGCAACCAAAAAGTTTCTAACCTATTTTATGCCGTAGCCAAAGATCCTTGGCCATGGCCAACATCCAAAAATAAGAACTTTTCACTATTGCAAGGTGGTCTTTGAGATAATACTTTCCAACCTTTTAGGGCTATTGTTAAGGCCTTTTCATAGGTACTTAAGGAACTTTAATGATAACCAAATCTAAGAGTTTTGAAGTCATTTAAGTATTGGGATAAGTGATAACTTGTCATCCTTAATATTGATTATAGGATTTGACAATTGCCAGGAGCGCAGAAGGCATACGCCTGAACAAGAACAAAAAGAGCAAGGTAGTGACATTTTATCCTATATCATGTTTAATGCATTGCTTGTATGTATTTATCATTGAATGAGGCTAATTGGGTCCGTGGCGAGTAGCTCGGCCTTAAATGTTGCTACTTGGGTTTGTGGCGGTTAGCCCAACCTTGAATGTTGCTGATTGGGTTTGTGGCGGTTAGCCCAACCTCGAATATTGCCGATTGGGTCCGTGGTGTGTAGCCCGGCCTTGAATGAATGATTGACTCATGGCTGGTAGCATGGCTTTGAATGCTATATAGCTGAATTGTGATATATACTTACATGTTGTGTTTAATTATACATCATATACGTAAACTGTTACTACTGAGATTCTTTTGAATGTCACTCTTTCCAATTAAAAATTTTTAGACAGGGCTAGTGATTCTAAGGAGAAGCAGGTGATGAAAGGCAGATAGAGTTCCAGGCTTGGAGTTTAATATTCTGGTTTTTGGTTATCATTATGGATAAATGTATATATTGAAGATATTGGATAGTTTTGTGTAATCCCCTAGAATGGGAAGTTGATTATGGGCATTTGTGCCCTGTAAACCTTTATTTGATTAATAGAACTCTAGTGGGATGGGAATTTACTATGTACTCTGATATTGATTAATGGAATCAATTTGCATAGGCCATTTGTATACTGAAATGTAAATATGAGACCGTTATTGAACAGACTTTTGAAAAGTTTTTGTAAACCTTGTTTTTGGGATATTTACTTTTAAATAAGTCTCAAATCATCTTATGGTCTCTAATTCAACATGATTATGTTCATTAAACACAAATCTCGGCCTTAATTGTGAAATGGGTTACATTTGCACCACGTGATGAATCCCCCTAGGGATTTAGCTTTGATCATTGAGTCGGAATGTAAAACCAGCCTAGATACAGGCTAGAGTTGTACGAGGATGCCTTTAATTATAAAAACAAAATAAAAACAAAAACAAAATCCAATCATAAAAGAATATAAAAACAAAACGGTGTTACTTAACAAAATTAACCATGTTACCTAAAAACAAAATGGAATTTAACAGTATTACTATAAGTATTATAGAATATATATATATATATATATATTAGATGTAGATACAGTTGTTTTTATAGAATTTTTTTTAGCCAACATATAGAAAAAATGGTTTAATAAAACAATATAAGAAGCTTTTAACATTGGAAAAAAGATATTCAAATACTACTTAAACTTTAAAATCTCAAATTAGTTTTGCTCGATAATAAGAATAATGAGACTAAAAAATATATATATATAACAATTTATATCTCAAATTTTTTAAAAATTGCTGATTTAAAATTGTAAAGTTTAAACTATATTTAAGCTCCCTTCTCCCATTAACTTAACATCCTTCTCCCTCGATCAAGGTGGAAAATAATTGCAGGACGATATTCCTTCAGAAGGCATAGCAAACTCAACCTGCCTAAGGGAGATCGGTCGGTAATCTCACATCCTCACTGGGCATGAAACCCTAATAGAGAGAGGTTTTTTATCACTCTCTTCCTTGGGGAAAACCCCTTGTCGACGCTCGTCTTTTAGGTCCATCAGTAAGGATAATTCTCCAAACCCCCTTACTTTTGTGTTGTCGATCTGATGAATTAAATTGATCGGCTCTTCAATTTGATTTTTGATTATGATGTTTTTTTGTTTTTCTAGTTCAATAATTGTTGATTCCTATTGCTGAAGTTGTGATTTCTTTTTGCCTCTGGTTTCGCTAGGGTTCTGAAGATCTGTTGGAATATCTGTTGGGCTTGATAATCTGAGATGGATGGTAACAAGGACGATGCGTTGAAGTGCTTGAAAATTGGGAGAGAGGCATTAGAAAGCGGGGATCGGACTCGTGCTTTGAAGTTTGTTACCAAAGCCCGCCGTCTTGACCCGACTTTACCCGTCGACGATCTATTGTCAGCGATAGAGAAAGATACAGGTGATCAACCGCCGACGGCGGCTGCCAATGGACCATCAGTGACGTCTTCATCGAAGGCCTCTGATCAACCTTCACTTCGTCAAAGGTTTTCGACAGCAGGGTCTTCATCCTCTACATCATCAGCTTCATATACGGAGGAGCAAATTACGATTGTTAGAGAGATTAGGAGGAAGAAGAATTTTTATGAGATTTTGGGATTAGAGAAGAGTTGCACGGTTGATGATGTGCGAAAAGCGTACAGAAAATTGTCTTTGAAGGTTCATCCTGATAAGAACAAAGCTCCTGGTGCTGAGGAAGCGTTTAAGGCTGTGTCTAAAGCTTTCCAGTGTCTAAGTAACGAAGAGAGTCGAAAGAAGTATGATCTTGTTGGAGAGGATGAAGATGTTTACGAAAGACGTGCTGCAAGGCGGGCGACACGGGCATATAATGGGTATTATGAAACTGATATTGATGCAGAGGAAATATTTAGGAATTTCTTCGGTGGAATGGCTCCTGCAACACCTTTTGGTGGCTTTAGTTTTGGACCGGGGATGGCTCCCAGACCGGCTGAACATGGGTCTAGTGGCTTTAACGTTCGGGCTTTAATTCAGTTGCTTCCTGTTCTGCTTATTCTGCTTTTGAACTTCTTGCCATCTTCAGATCCTATCTATTCACTTTCTCAGCAGTATCCATATGAATATCGGTTTACTACACCAAAGGGGGTCAACTATTATGTTAAGTTGGCCAAATTTGGTGAAGACTACCCACCAAATAGCCATGAGCGAACAAGACTTGAAGATAGGGTTGAGAGTGATTACCTCAATATTCTTAGAGAGAATTGTCGGCTTGAGTGGCATCGCCGCCAATGGGGATATATTCGGGAAATGCCACATTGTGAAATGCTTCGCAAGTTTGAACCAGTGAACTAATTAGTGAATTAAGGTTGAGTTTTTTTTTATCTCCTAGTCTTTTAGACATAAATTTATCCGTTTGTGATGATTGAATAGAAAATACAATTGAGTTTTCATTCTGATATCCGTGAATCAGATCATAATAAGTCATGGTGTAGATTGCAAATACTCAACTTTATCAATTATCTCCTATTGTTCTTCCTTTTGCATATTAAAAGCATTCAATACCAGTAATAGAATGTGTTACCTGGCTTATGTACTATTGACTATTGACTTAATCTTTTTGTTAAGTGATTTATAATGGGTTAATCTGAGTTGTTTGTGATTATGTTTGCCTAGTGCCTAAGGATTTTACCTTCTCAGCTTTGCTGTGAACTCTCTACTCACCTGATTGTTCATACCTTATGAGTAGAGTGAATGAGTAATTGCTAGTTGTTTTGATGTGATGGTATGATTTTTCAGGTAGCTCTAGTGCTGCAATTTGATGATTTTCTATATTAAAACACTGGATGTGACTACCGGTACCGACAGCATGAACTGGTTAAGCATATCTTGGTACAAATGTGGGGGAGGGTTTAGTTCGGTTATCCCATGTTTTACATTATTCAATTGAAAATAAATCTTGAGTAAGGGATGCCAAATGATTGCTGATGCAAGGCTTGGTCAATTTGTGCATTTTACTCGTAGACTGGCTTGGGGATTGCATTTTTTCTGTATTGCTGTTTGTAACTTGATGTAGTTTACTAAATTGATGTCTATTGCGTATTTCATGCTATTTTGACAAAAATGGGCCCTTGTGCAACTCCTTTTCATATCCTAATTTTAGTCCTGTCTGACTTGGTTTCTTAATCTCTAGGCCAATATTAATGGTGATAGGTTTTGTATTTGGGGATTGTATCGTCTTGCAGATTGCATGTTGAGGGGGATGTGTTAAAAGTTCCTGAATACACTTGGTTTGATCGTTTAGGCCAATATTAATAGTGATACGTTTTGTATTTAGAGATTCATTTGTTTTGCAGATTGCATGTTGACGGGGATGCTTAGAATTCCTGAATCATGGAGAGAAAACATTGTGAGTCTGGAATCTATGTTGAAAGTTGTGGCTTTACCCATGGACGCCTCTTGATTGTATACTTTCTGCTACAAGCTTTTTGAGTTTTTGAAATATTATTTGCGTGCTACATATAAATATTGTAAAACTTGCAATATCGTTTACAACTATTCCTTTGATGATGCGATGCAAATTGACCCCAAATCTCCTTTTGGTTGATTTGTTGGCAATAATATGTCGTCTTCTTGTGGGGACAAAATGCATTTGTCGTCGGTATTTGCTTGGCTCATTGAACGACAACTTGATCCGTCTTCTTGAGGTTATAATTTATTGAGATATCATTCAAATATGTGTGTATATGAGGAGATTTGCTTGAATATAGTTTCCTCTTTTGTATATGGTTGGATGGATTGAAGAGAGCATATTGAAAGGGTGGGGAAGCTTTTGATTTATATGAAAATATATTGTTAAATCTCAACCATTAAAAATTGATATTTAATGTTAGATATGTTAAATTAAGAGTAAATGGAGAAGGTGAATAGAGATACTTCTCCTCGTATGAAGTTGATTGTATACAAGGTTATTAGATGGAGGTCACAACTCGTTTACAAGTCAGTGAATTCCTAATCATGATAATTTTTGTCGTGATCCTAATCACGATACAAAGTACTTAATAGTTTTTGTTAATCAATTATTGTAGGGTTCATTTAGAGTTAAGGTGTAAACCCATGAAGTATTTTCCCATAAGCAACTAACATCATGCAGTTTACACATCAATGTTTAAAAATAATGTGAAAATGCCATGACTTTTAAGTGAACCAATATCAACGGCTTAACAACTATGTCAGTAAAGAAAATGATGTAAAAGTACATCAAGATCTCAAAGTGGTACAAAAATATCGCGATCATTAAATCACCTAATGTTGATGGTTTAACAAATAGTCTCTACACATGTTGCACGGTGTCTTCACTCCCAACCAAGGTTTTGAAATTCGAACTGGCTACTAAACCGGTTGATGTACTGAGTCAAGGGTCAGTGGGTTATAGCAAAGTCAACCCGGAGTTAACCTAGGCTTAGACCGGTGAGATGTAAAAACTTAAAAAATAATTTCAACCAATAGAGTACCATGGTTTTTAAATATGTTATATCAGAATATTGTTTAGGAGTTAAGGGGTGCAATTATTTTGAGGACTAATGCAAAAAGACTACTTTGTTGAGGGGGTTGAATTTGAAATATTAGAATATTGCATAGTGAAGTGCAAAACTCTCCTGTTAATAAACAAGTAGAGAGAAGTAGCACAGTGATAAAGCTTATAGCAATCAGACAAACGAAGGAGCCAAGGATGAGTATGAAACTTGAAGAAATAGCAATACTTGCAGTAGGAATCCCAAACCAAATGACATCGACATAAAGTAAAACTAAGGATATCTATTAATCAACTATCATAGTAAGGGAAATAACTAAAATTTGCCAAATCTATTAAAGAAAAACCAAGACACAAACTTTAAATTCTGAATATCTGGAAACTATGAAAGAAAGCAGCAACCTATTAATAAATCTTCAAGAGATAACAGCAAGCTCTATTACTATGAAGCATCAAAAATAAAATGATAGCATGCACCTAAGCAGAGCATATTAAGCATAGCTCTTAATATTACATAGCTCTTAGATCAGATGAGATTTTGAGGACTAATCGCATAACATAGCACCAGTAGCAATCAAAATCCACAGAGCACCAGCAATCAAACTTAAGCACACTTATTAACAACTACCTTGGACGATGTCGGAGGATGGAGGGAGAGGATGATGTCGGTGACCTTAGAGCTTCGATGGTGACGAAACCACTACCTTGAATGATTTCAGAGGATGGAGGGAGAGGACGATGTCGGAGGATGGAGGAAGAGGGTTACAGGTTTGAGAAGGAGGATGATGATTTCTCACTGTCTCTAGACTCTGTGTGTGAAGACTAAAGTATGAAAGTGAATATCGATGATGTTGATGGATGACAGTCACAATGATCACTATCAGTTCAGTCCCAACTCCCGACGCCCTTCTGTCAAACCGTTTGAAATTTTTTTAAAAAAAATAGAAGAGACCCAAGTTGACTCTCCAACTCGGCCGAGTTAGGCTGAGTTGACCCGAGGTCACTTCCCAACCCAGTTTGATCATCAAACTGGACTAGTTTCCGGTCGATCCTGCGGTTTCCGGTCTGGATCGGCCCGTCCGGGGTTTCAAAACTGTGCTCCTAACGACCTATTCGTTACTATGGGGTCTTCTATATGATACAATTGCCCATCCGTTGTCCTTTTCTTTGGTTTTTTCATTGTCGATGGTTTTGCATCAAAGCTAACGAGCTACAAATTAGGGGCAGTGTTATTACAAATTAGCCATATGCTGGAAAGAGAAGAAGCGGAGGTTGAGGATGATTCGTTTGGCGTCATAAAAATCAATGCATCCAAAACCTTTGATAATATTCATTGGCGGTGAAAAAGCCATAGAACAGGATTGTTAATGAGGTAGTTGAGGAAGAGAGGTAGCACCAACACTGACCTACTTTAAAAATAAACAAGGAAATTACTTTAATAAGCTAACCATGTTGTTTAAAAAACGATACTTACTCCGGTTTTAAATAGAAGACTCGGTTGATTTTTTTTTGGAAAGATTAGAAAATCTAAATAAATTGTTTTAAAAAATTTATATTTATCTTTTTTATGCCAAACTAATTTGTTTGACTTATAAACTGATATATAATCAAATGATATACAATATTTTTTATGATTAACTAACTTATTTAGCTTCCTTAACCTCTCTAAAAAAAATTAACTGGGTTTTATGTAACACCTCAATCAAATAGCCAAATACTTAACCATAGTAATTCAAATATCGTCAACAAGGATGTTCAACATCCAAACCATTAAAATACAAATCAGTTTAAATAAAGCCCAAGTCTCAATGTTAAATCAAATCCTCAAAATATTTCAACAAAACAAAATAAAATGCGGAAGTCTTAGGGTCATGGCAATAAAAATGACATAACATGAGCTCTAGGAGCACAAAAGAGCCTCCAAGGCTCACTCCATAGGTGCCTTCCCTTGCTCCCTACTAGAACAATCACCTGAAATTGTTAATATAATAGGATGAGATTCAACGTCTCAGTAACTACTGAAAGTTTCTACCGTACATAAGCAAATCACATATGATAAAAAGGAACTGATTACATATATATATATATATATATATATATATTCATATATACCATAATTCTCATACAAGACCAAAAACAAGTTTAATCAATCTGTATTTTCATCACAACATGTAACATACAACTATGCAATATGCAATATGTAGGATGCAACCTCCCTTATATCACCGTCCATCCTTATTCCGCTGACTGGAGCCATAGGCTAACACATAGTCCAACAGAAACCTATCCATTTGACTGGATTGTCCCAAGCTCACCAGTTCTTAAGATACACCCGGCCAAAGGTGTAGAGCTTAAGTCTGGACTATGGCTCCCCTCCTTAAAAGAATACAACTAAGGAGGTGTCACATGTCCCACAACTCCAATGAAATCCCGGCCAAAGGAAAACATGGAAGAAGGGGCCCTGACAAGTATCATCCACTGTGCACCGAGTGATGGCATACCACGTGGTAAAAGATCTTAACATACAAATTCCTCCTCACTCCAACCCATCACAGATGCAACCGCCATGACAGTGATAAATAAAATATCATTAAAAGATAAAGTACAATAATTCATGCTTCCATTCATATCAAATATAATCACATATTCAAAAATGCTAAAAATGAAATAATAATCCAATAATACATTAATTTTCATTAAATTATTAATTATATGAATATAATGAGTTATATAGAAATTTACTTGTAACACTACTTATTTGAGAATTTATAATACAAACACATATACATATAATTCAGTCCATTTTTCTTTAAAAAAATAGTCATTCAAAAATCATACACTATTCACAAGTATATGGAAGAATATTCAGAGTTACCTCTACTCCCTAGCTCATAGGCAAGCACACAAGAGCTACTCCAAAGCTCTTAACAATAGTCTACAAATTCACAAATATGAATATCTATTAATATATTTCTCTATACTACTTTAGAGTTACTCTAATACCACTCTAAAACCTAAATCTACCCTTCTAAAAAGTAATATTGTATAAATACATGTTTATTAGTTACCACAGATTTGCTTTTAAATTTAGATTTACTTTTTATAAAAATAAAATAAAAATAAAACATTACTTAAATGCATGAGATTTTACAACTTGAACTGCCAGTATGTGTGTGCGCTGAAAAAATGTCTCTAAAGATAAGGTATCTACATGGATAGTCACAGTAAAAACAAAATTATAGGGGGGTGGCTAGCAAATCCTAACTATGCCAACAAAATAGAATAAAGTGAAAATTCATAAAAGGTGTTTCTTTTTTTTTTTGTCTGTAGCAACTTAAAAGAATGATATATATATGTGTGTGTGTGTGTGTGTGTGTGTGGGGAAACGCACATATCCACCAACCAATGAAAAAGAAGGAGTTGGTGGTTAGTAAGTGAGTTTTTTTTTTAAAAGAATATATACATTATGCACAGGAAGGGAGAAAAACCGAGACTTTTCAAGAAGTAATAAGAGAGGGCATTGGGTATAATAATAACAATAATAAGAACAATAATAGCAGCACAATCACCCACGCACAACTAGAGTGTAAAGCTGAACAACAAAAATGGCTCAACAGTAGGTGTATAAATTAAATGACAAGACCAAGAGAGAAAGTAAAGTATATAAAATGAAGAAAATATAACGAGAATTTGCGGGTCTTGAAGCATCATGGCCATAATCACGGTTGGAATTAAGGAAATATGGGTCATAAAATAAATAATAAAAAAAATAACAGGACATATACAGTGAGCTCCACATCGTGAAGAAGGAAGGTGGTGTATAAAGAGGAGTTATATATATATTAGTACGCATGAACAGTTGAAAGGACTCCCAGTATGAATGAAGAAATGAAAAAGAAAATGCTGAACAGTTTGACAAGACCACACAAGCTAGAGAGAAGAGGAACAGAGCAAAAAAAAACGCACATGGCAAAGAGTGATGCGGCGTGAGAGTGTTTAGGGTTAGGGGAAAAAGGAGATTTTATAGGAGTAGGGTTAGGGTTGGACACTTATTAAAATAATATTTTTTTAAAAAAAAATAAATAAATAAAATAAAATAATAATGACTGACACATTTCAATAGCAAATTTTTTTTTTGTTTTATTTTGGTTAATCCGATAACCTGATATATATATACGTACGCACATATATGTATTTTTAGAATAATTAGTTTAAGAAGGTATTTCATTTGTATATTTTCTGTTTTTTTTTTCTTCTTTTTTTTTCAATAAATATTTAGAACTTGATTTTTTTTTATTTAATTTATTTTATACTCCTTGCTGAATAAAACCTAAACTACAACTAACTCTAAGCCCAAAAATTTAAGGATGTTACATTTTATATTAAAAACCGGAGGAAAATATATTAATTGTTTGAATAATGAAACATGCTCTTACTCCAAATATTTATATAAGTAATAGATAGTAGCAGACTTATTCTTGGGAAAAACGTGAAAATAACAATTGAACTTTAAAATCCCAAATCAGTTTTGTTACCTATAAGAGTATAGGTATTAACTACACTTGTGTAGCAATTGACAAATCATTTTAAGAGGAAATCATTGATTTGAAATTCTGAAGTTCAAGTGGAATTGTCTAGTCTTTTTCTAGATTAACACATTTATTCTTTTGGTAAAAAGAAAAAGGCAATCATGCAAGTCATCACAAACAAACTACTTTAAAAAGATAATCGTATTGTTTAAAAAAAAAGATATAAAATTTTTTGATGGGTTAAGGGGCAAAATACTCACAAACTTTTCTTAAAAGTGCACCTACCACTATAAAATTTTTTTTAGGAGCAAAAGTGACTATAAAGTTTATAAAAGGGTGCAACAGTGACAATTTTGTTAACTTAGTGAACTTTGACTGTGAAAGGGGAGAAGTTTGACTATGAATGGTGACGTGGATGGTGACTTGGGTCTGTTATATGCCACATGTCAATCTCTATTGACCAACAGGCTAACATGTAAATAAGGGGTAAAATGACCCAATAAAATCAAGAAAAACAAAAAAAAAACTTAAATCTGCCCCCAAATGAACCCTAGTTGGCTAATATTTATATTGGAGACCCAATATCATTGTGAGTGAGAGGAACAAATGCAAAACTGAAACAGAGACATTGGAGAGAGATTTAAATGTAAAACTGAAATGGAGACATTCATATAGAACCTAAAATCTGAAATGGAGACATTTAGATCGGAGACCATTTGCAGATCTTCAAACGCGAGAGGCAGATGAGCAATAGTGAGGAACTTGGTCGAATTGAACCGTAAATATGAAGAAGAGACATTCGAACCCAAGACAACTTCTAGATCTTCAATACGAGAGGCGAGATCATCAGTAGTGACTGAGGAAGGCAGGAACATTTTTGAATCTCGGGTTCATGTCTGTGAAAGCGAGACCGAGAGAATGTAGGTGCATGTGAGTCGAGATTCTTCTGACTCAGAAGTGACAAGAAGGAATCTTAGGTAAGCATCATTTGGGGCCCATTAAATCTTGTTTTGTTGTGTGAATAGTAAACTGCCATTGAAGCCCTTATTGAATTTTTTTGTTGTAGGGAAGGAATTAAAGTATATACTGAAAAGGGAGGGGGGACATTAGGGAATAAGTAGGGAAGGAATCTTTTTGTTTTGTTGTGCAAATAGTAAAATGCCATTGAAGCCCTCATTGACATTGAAAAGCTCTTCCACTCTTTTCTTCAACTTTTTCACTATTGACTATTGTAATATCCCAATTTTCGGTTAAGGGCTAATGACTTCCAAAGTGGATGTGATTATTTATAAATAACTACTTTTGGAGAAGATGGTGTGAATTGAGATTCAAATGTGTTATGAGTAGTGCCAAGACCCTGCATTCAAGTTCAATTGTGGATTAACATCTAAATTGACTTAAAATATAGGGAGGGCGTATATTGTGGCTAATGAAAAGATATAATGTGTTTGGTGGTGATTCAGTGAGAATTACCATAATCAAGGGCAAAATGGTAAAGTTGTCGGCCAATTGATCAGTTGCCGAAGAGGAAACTCATTGATAACTTCAAGATCAATGGTTAGGATGGACTGTTGTGAGATCAAAAGGGGTGGAATCATGAGTGTGTGTGTGCGCCTATGTGAGCTCATGGAAGATGGAGCAAGATGGTGACACTTGGCACAATGTGGACCATTGGATCATGGTCAAGATTTCAACTCTTCCCTCTCTCCTTTCTTCTCTTAGGTCAGCAAAAGCATTTGGCACCCCAAAAATCTGACCTTCTTCATCATCTTCACCTTCTCTCTTTATCTCCATTTCGTTGAGCTTGAGGGAAGAAAGAGAAAGCTTAAGGTGACGTTTTAGCCTTGTTCTTGTCCTCTTTAGCTTAAACACTTTTCTTTAATGTTGTTCCTAGTAATGAGAGCTTCATTGCTATGGTTTTAGATTTGTGAAAGAAGGTGTTTTGAAGCTTGAGGAAATTGGAAAGATGAAGAATCGAGGAACAAGCTTGGGAAAGAGGAAGAGGAGAGTATTTGTTACCTTTTGATTTAAGTTTTGTAACTTTTGGTTGAGTTTTGAGAATTGTGGATTTGGCCCTGATTTTGTGTAACATGTAATTGGGAGAATTGTATGTTGTATTATGGTAAAAATGGTGTTTAGATGTGTTATATAGTCATTAGAATTGATTTGGAACATTGGAAGTAAAAGTGGTGGAATTGGGTAATGTGTGTAATTAGTGTGACCAATGGGAAAAATGTCATTGTGATGTGATTTTGGGTATTTTGAGGTTTCCAATAGGTTTATTGTGTGGGGATAGTCTTGGATAAGAATCTTAGGACCATTGGAAACATATGTTGGAAGTTAGGGAAATTCTGTCATCTGCTGCGTTTTGGCTTCTGATATAGCCTTACTCGAGTACGCAGAGGCCTCTCTCGAGTGCAGCATCATATTTTCCCTTTCCCCTTCAATTTTGGTTGTACTTGCATATGAAAGGAGCAAGAGTGCATTTTTGTACCTGCGAGTGAAGTAGGCCCTCACTTGAGTAAGAGGTGTCCCACTCGAGTGAATGTGTATTTTGTGGTATAAGCTCACTTATCGGGTTATCACTCGCAGCCAATTTGTCAAGAGTGTGATTTAGCACTCACGAATTTTATGCCCTCACTCGAGTGCCAGAGCTAGTGCTTGAGTACACTTTTGGCCCTAGGTTTTTTGTTGCTCTCAGGTAGTCACTTCCTGTGCCTCACTTAGTGGGACTTGGGTGAATATGGGGGCATCACTCGAGTGTTGATCTTTGTGCTCAAGTGCAACAAGCATTTATGGTCTCTGACTATGCTTTCGGTAAGCACTTGCACGAGTGAGCTTTCATGCTCTAATGCAAGTAATCCATCACTCGAGTGATGCAGTCAAAAATGGGATTTTGAGGTTTCGAAATATGGCTTTTGGTTAAGTTTCTCCCAACCCTTTAGGCATGTGTTCAGGCTTTGAGTAGTCACCTAAAGGTCTTGAATGATAACCAACTTAAGTGTTTGAAAGTTAAGGAATTGGAAAAGAGATTAACCCTAAGTCCTTGTTTTGGTTATAGGGTTGGATATTCGCCCTAATCGTGAGTAGCCGGTGCTGGAGCATACATGGAAAGAATAAGTGTAGGGAACTTACCTCTCCTGCATGTATTTTATATTTGTGTTGATGTGTTGATGCATGTTATTGCGTTGCATGATTATGTGTAATATATATGAATGTTTGAAGCTATGTTTCTGTTTATGTTATGGCTATAAGTATGTTGTTTGAAGCATTGAGCTTGCAAATATGTCATTGTATGAGCATGAGTTATGTAATGCAAGCATGTCATGCATTATACATTTATTATACATGCATATTGGTATTGGTTTCCTACTAAGATTCTTTCGAATCTCACCCTCCCCTACTAACCTTTCAGACAGGGTAGTGGATCGAGGATGGGGTAGGCAACCAAGGGCAGTGAGGACTTCCTTTTGGTTATTTGAGTTTGGTAGTTGGTTATCATTTCTAGTTAGGATAATTGTATATGATTTGGATGTGTATCTGTTTGAATGAGTGTTCTTTGAATATGTATTTAAGATGGATTTGTGTGATCTTTGTATGAGAATTTGTAAACAGGCGTATACACCCTGTAAAGCTTGGATTAATGTAAGGAACCCGGGATTACCAGAAATTATATTGTGTACTCTGATATATAAATGTGATTAGTTGCGTTGTGTGCAATTATATTTGAAATGTGAATATGAGACCAAGTTAATTGTATTCAGAAAGTATTTGTGAAAACCTTGTCTGGTAGATGGGTTTGAGAATGAGTTTTGATTATTAGTGGTCTCCATTTCACTTTAATCGCGTATTTTGGATATAATTACAGCAGGGGGTTACAATTATATCTATACGTATAGACATACACAGGCACATTTATTGATACTTTCACATAAACAAACTAGAAAAAGATTTCATTGCAATCATGGTATAGATACTCAACTTTCTTTGAATATATTCTAACAACACCAAGAATAAGATAAGAAAGCACTCTATATGAGTCAAAGTTCATTTCATCTCGCAATATCTTGTCTGCATAAAATAGCAAAATGAAGAAAAAATGAATTAACATGTAATTCAGCATAGTTTAATTTTTCAGAAAGCTTTATTAATTTTTCATGATAGAATTCAGCATAGTTCGCCAGTTGAATTAACATGTAATGTAGCTTCTAGAAGAACCTCTCAAATCCTGTGAATGATCAAACTATTAGATACAATTTTATACAAATTTGAGCATTTGGAGGGACGAATAAATGAGGATTTCTATGTTATTACAAAACAGAGCTGAGTGACACTACCTAATCTTTCTTGCAAATGATATAAAAGCTATTACCTGGAATCCATGATAATTATTTTTTATGTTTTGCAATTAAGAAGGTTGTCATGGGGCATTGATTGTTATTTAACAAAATGCAGGCCGCTAAGGTAGAC
The DNA here is from genome assembly GCA_963242795.1 of Inga leiocalycina. NCBI lineage: Eukaryota > Viridiplantae > Streptophyta > Magnoliopsida > Fabales > Fabaceae > Inga > Inga leiocalycina. The sequence goes on from OY725327.1 coordinate 26,507,112, forward strand.
AAAAGATATAGTAAAAATATGCTCCACCAGTAAAAATATATATCTACGTATAGACATACACAGGCACATTTATTAATGCTTTCAAATAAACAAACCAGAAAAAAGTGCATAAAGTACAAGATAATAGACACACACTGGCAACTTTGATTTATTTTCTGAACTTGTTGGAAATTTTTGCAGTAGGAAATAATAACAATAATAATATAAGAAATCTCTTATAAGTAATTGCTCACAGTAAAATCCATTAGTTACTGATTAGTTCTAATTAATGGTTCATACGTGTTTAATTTTTTTTCCAATTCACAGGTAAAATGGCATTTGATAGGGGGAGTTGGCGATAAACAAGATGTAATTAACATGGATGATGCTGAGGGTATTAAGGACATTGTTTTTTTGGGATATGAAGAAGAACTTGGTGCTGGTGTAGAAGAAATTTTACAAGAGAAAGGGAAGCGCAAAGTGTATGAGGATAATAACAGTGAGGATGAGAGCTATGTGGCTACAAGTGATTGGTCTGATATAGAAGAAAGTTTTGATGATGACTTCGAAGTGGGTGGGTTGGTTAAGGAGAATGGAAGTGACCATGATGATGAAGATTTTGGCCCCCAGTATGATAGCGGGCCTCTTAAACAAATCAAAGGTGTTAGTCAGTGCAGGGATGGATCTTGTTCTAATCCCTTTTTCCAATTAGGCATGATTTTTCTAAATAAAGGGGAATTAAAGAGGGCTTTGGATAAGTATACCATTAAGATGGGAGTCAATATAAGAATTTTAAGAAGTGATAAGAGGTCGATGAGAGTGGTTTGTGAAGTGGGATGTCCCTTTGTCTTATATGCTTCTAGGGCTGCCTCAAATGTAGGGTTGAAGATAATGACATTGTACTATGAGCATAGCTGTGCAAGGGTGTACAAGAACCAGAGGGCATCTGTTATATGGTTGGTAAAACACTTTAAGCAGAAAGTGCAAGAGATGCCAAAGTTCAGGATTAGTGAGATGCAAAAGGAGGTTGCGACATACTTGATGGAGCATGTGAGTTTGCACAAGTGCAAGAGGGCGAAGAGAAAGATCATGCAAGAGATGGAAGGGAGCTACATTGATGAGTTTGCAAAGTTAGAGGCGTATTGTAATGAACTAAGAATTTCAAACCCGGGATCAGATGTTAGTATCTAGATAAGTAATGAGGCCTTAGAGCAAGGGAGAAGATGTATTTGTGTTTTAACGCACCAAAGGTATATTCCAATCTTTATAATGTAATGTCTAGTTTGTTATAGATTGTTTCACTAGTAGTTAGTTATATGTGTAATATGATTCATATTGGCTGGAAACAAGGATGCAGACCCTTGATTGGGGTAGACGGCACATTTTTGAAAGGGAAAGCACAAGGGCTTTTGCTAACTGCAGTGGGTATAGATGCAAATGATTCACTATACCCTTTAGCATTTGGTTTGACCCAAAAAAGAATTCCATGCAATAGACTTGGTTTCTTCAGTTTATTAAAAGCTCTTTAGATCTGGGAGAAGGTGAGACCATCACATTGATATCAGACATGTAGAAGGTAACCTGTATAACTTAAGTAGATTTATTTCACTTTAAGTTCATGTCATTTGTTCCTGCAATTGGCCTTATTTGGGTTAGTTTCCTTGTGATTTTGTTTGAAAGGGTTTATGTCAAGCAGTAAGTGAAGTTTTCCCACATGCTGAGCATCAGTTATGTGCAAGGCATATATATGCTAATTGGAGCAAAACATTCTGGAGAAATGAGATAAAGAAAAAATTCTTCTCTTGTGCATGGAGTTCTTTCAAGGAATAGTTTAAAGATAATATCATTGCTCTTGGTGCCTTGAGTTCAAAGGCAGCTAGAACAGCCATGAAAGCATGGGTAAGGGCTTATTTTTCAACTAGACGTAAGTCTTAGATGGTTGACAACAATATTAGCGAGTGTTTGAATGCATGGATTGATGAATAGAGGTACCTCCCTATTATTAGGATGTTTGATGTTTGATGGTTTAAAGGTTAAAATGATGGGGAAATGGGCTGAGAGTAAGAACAATGTAAGGAATTAGAAAAGTGAGCATAGCCCAAAGTGTATAGAGATGTTTGAGGTTAATAGATACCTTGCTGCAAAGTGTAGAGTTTTCTTTAATGGGGATCAAGGATATAAGGTGATTGAGGGACCAGATAGGCACTCGGTATGGCTCAATAGGAACATGTGCACTTGTAGAGCATGGGATTTAACAGGAATCCCATGCCAACATGCAATAGTAGCTATGTATTATGCTAAAATTGATCCTAAAACACAAATTTCACACTACTTTCACAAGGAAACATACCTTGCTAGTTATAGAACAAAGCTGTAACCTGTGAAGGGAAAACAATTTTGGGATACTGAAAACTTCCTGTCACACCCCACCCTCATCCATTGCCCGCATGCGGCCCCGAGCTTACGGGTCCCACTGACCTCACCCGAGCAGGGAGTCTTGGCGTGCAAGTGCAACCTCACAAGGAATATCCCCGCCCCTCTTGTGGGTTCCTTTCGCCTCCCCACGTCTCAAAGCCGTGACCTGAGGCATAAGTACGCGCTCCATGCAAGACGTGGTACCATTGAGCTAAGTAACACCTCGAATTTTGATTAAGGGATAATGATAATTATTGTGAATGATTTTGTAAATCAAAATCGATTTGAGATATGAATTGTTATTAGAAATGCCCAACACCCTGCATTTTAGCTTAATTATGTGACAAAGTAATTATTTGGGCTAAATATAGGGGTAAATGGCGCATGGAAGAAGAAAAGGAATTTAATTATGTGTTATGTGGCAATTTAAGTTATTATGCCATAATCAGTGGAGGAATTGGAAGAATGGAAAATTATCGGTTAATTAGTTAGTGATTAATAGAGAGATTAATTACTAACTAAAAAGAAATGAGGAGTGTGATTAAATGGCTAATGGAATTGTTTAGTGTAACTAAGTGGAGGATTAATTATGAGGAGATTGCATGAGAAAGTGACATGTGGCATTGTTGTGAATGCATGAAGGGAGTGGTTGGATCAAAGTCAACTAAGCATGGTCTCATCATTTTTCTCTCTCCCTTTCCTCCTACAATTCAACTGAATTGAGCATGGGAGTCCCAAGAGATCATCATTTTATCTCCCTCCTCACACTCAATCTCCCTCATTTTCTCTCTCTCCCTCTCTCTTATGCATATGGGGCAAGGGGAGGGCAGAATTCCTGCCTTCATGTTTATCATTTCACCCACTCTTCATCTCTCTTCTCCCTCTCTCATGCGTGCAGCCATTGGAGACCAAGAAGGAGGAAGAACTCTTGCAAAAGGTAAGCATTTTGACCCTCCAAATGACCTCTAATACAAAAACTCTCTTCTTAAATCTTGTTCCTTGTGTTGAGAGCTTAGATTCTATGGTTTTAGATTTACCATTGGTAGTGATTTGAACTCTCAAGGAGATATAGAGTTTGGAGAATCAAAGAACTCATTTGGAGAAAGTTGAAGAGGTGAGTGAGTTGAGCATTTTGGTAAAAGTTTTGTGGTCATTTGGTTAAGTTGGAATTTCTGGGAATTTAGCCCTATTTTTGAAAATTAGGGTCTTGTGGTGTTTGAGTTGTTGTTGTCATGGATATGATGTTTTGAGATGTATCTTGGATAGATAGAATTTGATTGAAGCTTAAATGCCAAGTTTGACAATTTTGGGATTTTTGTTGAATATATGCCAAAAATAGAACATATAAATTGAATGAGAATTTGGTTGTTTTGATGGTTCCATTGTGTTCCTTGTGGAAAATTGTGTGGGAGTAGTGTTGGATATGAATTTTGAACCATTGGGAACTTAATTTTAAAAGTGGCAAGTTTTGGTTAGTGAAAAACTCTGTTTTGGCAGTGGCTTGGCATGGACGTTTTAAAATAGCAAATGGTGTTGAAAAATTCTGAAACTTTCCAGTATTAAAGTTCACTTGCCAAGATTTAAAATGGACATATATTTCATGTCATTTCGATTTGTGAGCTAGGAGCTATGACTGTCCAAAGTTTGATGTTAAATTTGGGAACAATTCTGGAGCAGTGTGGACATTTCTTGAATTCTATATTTTTGTGGTAATTTCTAGTAATGGTCCATATTTTTCTAGTAAATAAGACTTAAATAGCTTTCAATGGGCTTTGGGATCACCTCATTTTGATTTTTCTAGAATTAGTTATGATTTTTTGAAGTTTAGCCAAGAAACAGAATTTTCCTGGCCGCAGCCAGAAACCTTCTGTGCTGTTTCTGGCCGCAGCCAGAAACTTTCTGTACTATTTCTGGCCGCAGCCAAAGGTTTCTTGGCTGCAGCCAACCCCTGTTTTCAGCACCGTGTGATTTTGAAAAGTGGTTTCTAACCTAGTACTTTCCAATCCTTATAGGCTATTGTTAGAGACTTTCATAGCTACTTAAGGACTTTAATGATAACCAAAACTAAGTGTTTTGAAGTCGATTGAGTATTGGAATAAGTGATAACGCGTCGTCCTTAATTATGACTATAGGGTTTGATATTTTCCTGGAACATAGAAGGCCTATGCCTGAACAAGGACGGAAAGAATAAGGTAGTGACACTTTATCCTATATCATGTTTAATGCATTGCTCGTACGTATTTATCATTGAATGATGCTGATTGGGTCCGTGGCGAGTAGCCCAGCCTTGAATGTTGTTGATTGGGTTTGTGGTGGTTAGCCCAACCTTGAATATTGCCGATTGGGTCTGTGGCGAGTAGCTCGGCCTTAAATGAATGATTGAGTTACGGCGAGTAGCCTGGGTTTGAATGCTATGTAGCTGAATTATGATATATACTTACATGCTTTGTTTAATTATACATCATATATGTAAACTGTTGCTACTAAGATTCTTTTGAATCTTACTCTTTCTAATAACATTTTTAGCCAGGGCTAGTGGATCTCGGGACAAGCAAGTGAGCAAGGACGACTAGGATTGCCGGTGGTAGTCTTAGTTTCTTTTTGGTTTTTGGTTATCATTTGGACAACTGTATGTATATATTGGATTGGCCATATATTTGTAATTGTTGTGTAATCCCTGGTTTAGGAAACTGAGATGGGCAATGATGCCCTATAAAACTCTTGGATTAATATAATTATCCCGGGTGAATGTCAGGAATTTTATTAGTAGTCTGATATTGTATATGTGACGAACCGAACAGGCCAATTGTTTTTGTGAATACAAGGATGGAGATCTTGTCGTACAAGTTTTTAGGTTTTTAATTACTCTCGATCTCTTATCCAATTATAAAACGAGTTTAAACACTAATCTCGGCCTTGATGACGGCGGGGGTTACACTTCCTCCTTATACAGCCTCCTCCAATTGAATCCTTGCCTGGCAGACCACCTAAAAAAGGGTCAAAACTGAAGAGGGTCAGCGAAGGAGGAACAAATATGTGTCTATTTAAAATGAAGAACGAGCACTAGTTGTGAGACCTGCAGGTTATCCCTCTCAAGCTGAAAAATTAAGCAAGAAAGGAAAGAGCAACAAATGCAGTGTTTTCCATAAGGAAGGTCACAACAAGTCTACGTGTAAAGAAGTAAGTATATTTGTATTCAATTGTTATTTTTTATGGCAAATCAACTTGTTTTGTAATAGTTGTACCTAAAAACAATTTGCATGTCTGTTTAGGCTGTATCGTTAGGCACTCCTCGACAAACAACCAGGAAAAAATCTAAGCAGCCATTTCAGGCTACACCACCATCCTCATAACCATCTCAACAGCCTTTGCAGCTTTCACAGCCATCTCAATAGTCACAAAGACACTCACAACCATCTCAGCAGCCACAAAGACACTTACAACCCTCTCAGCAAATTAACTCTGCAAGGAAAAAATGTGTTTACAAACCAAAAACACCATGTAGGATGGGTATAAGTTATGATGAAGTGATGGGCAAAACTGTTTATAATGTAATAAATCCATTTTCCCTTACTTTATAATGTACTTACGCCATTTGCACATGGTCAAATTTGTTCCCTCATTGTTTATGCAACCTGGTCTTAGTTCATAAGTTGTCATTAAAGAGGGCACTGCACAAAAGTATATGCATTAATATTCTGACCCTCAAATCAAATTTCCCATTTCTAAGGAGAGCGAATTGAGAAAGTCCATGGGTGCAAGCTCAAGTGCAGCCAAAGGTTCAAGGAATATTCAATTTATCGGTGAAGGTAACAATGTGCCTCCACCTACTAACCTTCCATTTACACCACCAGGCCTTCAATGGAGGGGACAACCTTGTGTCACAACCTCCCAACTATTGGCACAGAGGCAGCGCATGATTACAAGGATGAACAACAACAAAAAAATATTTAGTGATCAAATATATAGGGAGCTTTTTTAGTGTATTAAATGGCAACTTATTGGGACCATTTCTCTAATCCTTATCAAATTCCCTCATGATTGGGAATGTTTTGTAATTATTTAATGGCATTGGGACCATTTTCTGATGAATGCCTAGGATATCTTAGGTTCTTTTGGTATGAATTAGGTTCTTTTTGTATAAATTGAACGGCATTGAGACCATTACTCTTGACACATGCAAGTCTTAGGTTCTTTCTGTAAGATATGCAATAGGTTAATTTTGTAAGTAGTGACAATACTTTATGCAATGACTAATGCTATAGATCAAATTCTGAGTTCAACTCTTTTTTCATTTGATGTTATTAATATTGACAAATTTATCAAGTTGGGAAATTTAGAACATTGATTGTAATTGAAAGGTTTTTAGATTTGACATTTGTTGTTGTAAAAGGAGCTACAATTATGTCTTTGAACCTTATAACTTGTAACTGGCCTAATTTTTGAAAAAACCAGCACATAAATATATATATATATATATATATATATTGCTATGATATATTCACACAGAAACATTATGCTTCTCTGTTTTCAATATCTCCAAATAGAGCATGGGATAAAATCGGGCATCTCACATTTGCCTAGAGAAAGCCTTAGAAAATCATAATACACACCCATACCCATGTTACAAATAAAATTCCCACGGCAAATCTAAACTTAATCTCCCCCTTATTTCACTTTCATTAACCTCAAGCTCTTCACATAACCTCTCTACTGTTCGCACTTTGAAGCATGGCGTTCACAATATCTTCCTCTCGATTGTGTCATTGCATCAAAACAACGCTCCTCTTGTAGTTTCTAGATATTGAGCTTGTGGATGAGGCCGTCGTCTTCCCTCTCGATTGCAATCTTTCACCCACCTTCATTCAATCTTTCACCCACGTTGCAGCTCACTCTCGACTATGAAGATGCGATGAAGATGGTTGGTGTCACATTTAACGGAGAGACCCACAAATTTAACCTTCTCCACTTGCCACATCTCAATTTCTCTTTGCCCATTCAATTCCACTTATGCAGCAACGTGTTACAAGAAACAGTCAATTTCACAGACATTTGGTAGAATAAACAGAGTTGTCACTGTTGCACCATTTTATAAACTTTATAGTTACTTTTGCTCCAAAAAAAGTTTATAGTGGTGGATGAGCTTTTAGGAAAAGTTCGTGGGTAGTTTTGTCCCTTAACCCTTTTTTGATTTAAGAAACATACCCTAACTCCAAATAAATTTCAAGAAATCAACCCCTTTTATTTTTTATCTTTCAAAAAATAAATGGTTAAGTGTGTGTTTGGCTAATAGGTGAAAAAGTGTTTTTTTGCCAAAACCTTGGTTTTGGGGTGAAAGCTGCCGAACAATCCTATTTTACTGACAATCCCGTTTTTTATAGGAAACCATGGTTTCAGCCCAAAACCATGGTTTCCTCTAAAAGCTATTTTTATCAGATTATTCAGCCCAAAAAGTGGCCGTTGGGGGTAATTATGAGCCTGTCAGAGATTCTCTTTTTTCTCTTTCCATTTTTGCTTTCCCTTTCCCTGCGCCTTCCCTTTTTCTTTCGAAACACACACTGCAAAACCGTCTTCCCTCTTTCGGCCTCTTCCCTGAACCATTTCCCTTTCCTGTCGCATTCTCGTTCCTATTCTCTTCAAAGATCCCCTCTTCCCCTGCTAGTTCCCATTTTCATCCAGATCAGAAATTATTGGCCTGATTTCGGCTGATATTTGAGCGTGGGTTCGAGCCTATTGTTGGCCTTTTCCTCGAGTTGATTTCGGCCGATTCAGCAGCTAGGTGGTCGGTGGTGGTGGTTACTCGGCGATAAGAAGCGGTGAATGGACCGGAGAAGGCAGATCGAAGAAGGCTGAAGTGGTTGTGAGTTTCAGTGGTGGTGCTCCATTCTTTGCATTTTCATGAATTCCGTTTCTTTGCATTTGGTGCTCTGTTTCTTGTGCTATCGTCAGTGAAACTTTGTGTTGTTGGCCGAATAGTGTCAAGTGTGTTCTCTGCGTTTGGTGCTCCATTCTTTGCATATTCATTGCAACTTTATTTCTCTGCCTTTGGCTTTGTTCTCTTATCATCCATTTTCTTATCATCCACTAAATATTGAAGTAGTTAGCAATGTTGATTTTGTTGTTTTTTTGTTGGCCGTTTATCTTGCATATTTGACAGTAGTGCCTGGAATGTCGATGTTATCAGGGTCCTGTCTTGTTTATTTGCAGGGTTTAAAACTTTTTCATTAACAGTTTTTCCTTTGGCTATGTGTAATAAGAAACAGAGTTATCTTTTCTTCTCTAGGTGGGGTGGTTTTATGAATAAAGGAGGGCATTTCAGAATGTTAAAATACACACTTTGCAATATATTGAATTGAAATGGAGGTCATGAATGCGAGTTTATACTTCTAGTCTTGCTAAAAGATTTTTTATTTTAACAAGTTTTTAATATATATATATATACACACACACACACATATATCTTCAGAGACTAGGCAAGAGTGGAAAAAAAAACAAAACAGAAATTAAAGACACGGACACACTTGCAAAAATCAAAACCATTCCAAAGAATTTAATGAAGAAAAATATAGTGGGTTTGGCAAAAGATAACCCATGTTATGAAAGAAGATGAAAATTAATATAGTGTACGCCTTTAGTATGTACGTTCGATTAAATTTTGTAATTTACTACATAATTGACTAATGTTATAATTATAAAATTTTTCCAGCTATTTTATTATATTACATAATTGACAAATGTTATAATTTTAAAATTTTTTGATAAATTTATTTCATTTTTTGTATTTATTATGCATTTTAATGTGAAATAATACTTAAAATATAATCTTATCCTTTATATGTAATTATCATAAAAGTTAGTCATTTGATCATGAAAAAAGCTATTATAATAAAATCATCCAAACACTCTCATTTTATCAAAATCATTTTTTTCCCATAATCTATTCTCCAAAAACTATTCTCTCTAGAAGCTATTATCCGAAAGCTAATAACAACACACCCTAAGTCATGGGAGTTAAATAGTGATTTAGTTGAATCCTGAGCCTTTTGACAGCTGTGAGTGTATAAGCATGTTTGTTTTGACTTAAAAAAACTTATAAGTTGCTTTTTACGTAAATCGAGACACAACTCCTCTCACATACTTACTTCGTATACCGTAAATCACTATTAAAAAGCAACTTATAAACAATCGAATCGCTCAACCAAACATACCCTATATATCTTACTCTCTGAAAGCCATCCTTCTGTGTTTTCTTCAACATAAAACCCTAAACCCTAGCCTCCTTTCTTCGTTCGATTGTCGTAGCCAAAAATGGTGTGCTCCTGATCCTTTCGACTTTTGCGTCTAATTCGCTCATCGCAGAGTTAATGCTTAATGTTTTTTTTCAATTCATTTAAGTACAGCCAGCAGAAGAGGCAATGAAACCAAAAGGAGAGGCAGTGAATCCAAAAGCTTACCCTTTGGCAGATGCACAACTCACCATAACTATTTTGGATCTTGTTCAACAAGCTGCCAACTACAAGCTTCTCAAGAAGGGCGCTAATGAAGGTCTGTGTTTTTCCATACCCGTCTACTTTATTGTTTCCTTTTTTCCTTTTGCGGATGTTCCCCTTTGGTCTTGGGCAATTTTAACACTTATTTGTAGTTATTTTTTCTGAAGCAATTACTATTGGCTTGCTTGATTCGTAATATTAATGTATTTAGTACGTTGTGTTTTATATTTTTCTGCTTGTATGTATATGCATCTGTGTGTATTTGTCTTGGCCTTACAAGTTTTGTTGGTTTCACTTTTCAGCAACTAAGACCCTAAACAGGGGTATTTCTGAGTTTATAGTCATGGCAGCAGACGCTGAGCCACTGGAGATTCTTCTCCATCTTCCTCTGCTTGCTGAAGATAAGGTAACTTCACTCTTAAAGTTATTTGTCCTTTTTTGTTTACCTTTTTCTGTCATTAAAATGAAATGCAATTCATCTACTGCATAGATGTGGTCTAAGTCTTCACAATCCTTGTTTGTCTTGTTCATCATCATCATTTATTTTTATGACAAGTTAAAAGATTACTCTAAACAAGACTTTGTGACAACACAATAAATAAATGAATAAAAAATTTCCGTGTTCCCCCAGCAATCTTGAAGCCTGATTGCCCTCTGCTTGATTTTGTTGTGAAAGAAGCTTAAAGGTATGAGGAATGGATTTTTGGCCTCTTTCACTCATGTTCTGTTCCATGGAGTCATAATTATGTCAAATTGAAAGTTTCTGTATAAGTAAGAAACATCAAAAGGTGCATTTAGAACATGTAGTGTATTAGGGTGTTCTGGTTACCTGTCTACCACTGCCCTTAACCTCTGGACAATGTCACTCATCAGATAAGGCTAGTTTTCATATTCAAAGGAAAGTAAAAATTAAAATAAAAAAGAAAGAGATGAATGTCAAAATGGGAGATTGTTAAAATTAAGGGCTTTTCAATATTTTGTTGTTGCATAGCATAAACTATTCTACTACATATGGTGCTTGCATTTGCATGCCATAATTGTGCGGCATGAAGGTTACCATGCTTCTGGGGTACAATTCAACCCGTCATAGCACTCAACTAATATGGGTATGCTATATCTACATGTGTAATGTTTCATGAGATACGGTGAGGTCATTTGTTTCTACGAGTTTATGCATTACCTGGTTTAGTTTTCTATAGCTGGTTCCATTTTATGCACATTCCTTGTGTGAATTGGCTAATTTTATCCCTATATTTCTGGGTTTGACTCTGCTATATTTAATTCATTCAGGGTCGTGATTTCTATTTTCATGGTTATAAACTATGCTGTATGGATCAACTTGTGTAAGTTTGTGTGGGATGAGCATACGATAATGAAAAAATGTTGTTGTAGTTATTAGATCTTTGGCTCTTTTCTACCATGTTATCTCAATAAAACAGTACAAGTAGAATTTTTGTTTAACTTAACTTCATATAATTGTGTTTCTAAAAATTTCCTCCACATAAAAAATGTTCATTGTATTGCAATTATGGAAAAATGTATTCTTTAGTTTAGTACACAAATAGTTACCTTCAGCTTGAAAGTCATACCCATCTATCGCCATTTAGAAGGATGTTTTATTAGTGTCTTAGCCATTCCTACTGCTTGTAAGTCAGTATTTTATAGGATTGTATACATGTGAGTGCTACAAACTTTTTATTTCTGGCCTTTGCTTATGGTTATCTCTGCATGCCTATGCGTGCATGAATATTTGTCAAAGTCTGAACAAGCAAGTTTTCTGATTGAAATTCACAGAATGTGCCTTATGTATTTGTACCATCAAAGCAAGCTCTTGGCCGAGCGTGTGGTGTCACCCGGCCTGTTATCTCATGTTCAGTGTTGAGTAGTGAGGGGAGTCAACTAAAATCCCAAGTGCAACAACTCAAGGTATGAACTGTCTATGGCGTTATGATTAACAGTTTTGTTTTCGGAAGCTTCATAATTATATTGTCTCATTCTGTAATTTATATAAACCTGCAAATTCTGAGTATTTGATGGGAATGCAGGATGCCATTGAGAAGCTGTTAATATGAGAAATGTATATCGGCATGATTGGCTGCTTGAGTTGTGTGCCGGGCACTCCTTCAGGGGCTTTGACTGGACTAGTTATACTGGGGAAACATACATATATGTTAGCCTTTATCAATATCTATCTTTTCTGGGAAACATGATTTGAGTTTTTTTTTAATTTTTAATTTTATTTAGCTTGAATTTTTTTGTGCTTGAAGTTTTAGACGGTATTAAAGGGAAATACTTGGGTACGGTAAGAATACCAACTCATCTGAACGCTCTCCGGTGAATCTTTGTATAATGTGATCTATGCCTTTTCTTTTTTATTCTTGCATAATCCATGGGAGTTTTGACGTCTCTCCACTTTTGTAATATGTTTTTGAGAGCTAGCTAAAGAAAGGTTTTAACCCTTTGGGCCCCTGGCTACACCTAAAAAACCACAAGTTATCTAGGATAATACTTATGATCAAGGAACGAAAAATCGGATCGGGTAATGAACCGGTCATGGTACAGGTTCAAGAGTTAATGGGTCAATTGGGGTCTAACCAGTAGTTGAACTGGCCATATTAAAATATTATAATTTATTAGTGGTAATATATATATTAATATATTTTTAAAATTCTATAGATAAAAATGAAGATTTTTGGAAAAAAAAATGCTTAAAATCTATTAGTATTAGTTATAATACTTATACTTATATAATGATATATCCTTTTACATAATTTTTTTCATTATCTTTTTCATTTTTTTTATATTTGTTCTTTCTTTATCTACTTTTCTTTTCATTTTGGTCTTCAATTTTTCATTTTTTTCTAAAAAATAGCAAAAAATAATAATTAAAAAATAAATAAAAATGAAAATCGGTCTAACCGGTTTCATCCCGGTTTTATCGGTTTTGACCAGTTTCAACCGGTTCGACCAGTTTTCAAACCGGTTCACGGTTCAATGGTCAGATCGGACTGGATCACTGACCGATTCCCGGTTCAACCAGTCGAACCGGCCGGTCCGGTCCAATTTTTTGTTCAATGCTTATGATCAATACATAAGTGTATATAAAAAACCATGGAAACAAAATAGTCTTCGATTCCAACTAGATGGCATTCTTCATTTTGCCTCGTTGCTTCAGATTTTGACGTTGTGGATGCGATAATGAAGAAGCTTCGTTGATTCAAATTTGCAAATTAGGAAGCCAAAGCAAATGCAATGTGAGGGATGCTAAAAAACTGCAGTGATCACACTAATGGAGGATGCCACCACCGTCATCCATAAAGAAAATTGGGAGAGGAAGGGAGAGATTTTGAGATGGAACAAAGAGATGAGGTAGGGTTAGAGTCCGTTTGGATTAAATAATTGGTTGGAAAGGAATGGAATGAAATAAAAGAGAATGGAAAATATTTTACTATAAGGATGTTTGGTATGTAAAGGATGAAAAAGGAAAATGATCAATTACAAAATTAAAAAAATATTGAAATTTCAAATACCTATACTACCCCAAACAGAGGATGAAAATCGCTCCCTCCTGCCTCTTCCTCCCTCAACCTATCCATAGTACACCATCAATCAACATTCAACAAAATAAAAAATCACTCCCTTATGCCTCGTTTGGTAGCAAGGAACTCAAAGTGGAGAAGTGGAAATGGAACTGAGTTCCACCATTTTGTCTGTTTGGTACCATAGATCTCACTTCCCTATGGAAGTGACTTCCATAAAAAATGATGGAAGTGAGTTCCATCCCTCACCTGATGGAATTGAGGCTAGTTCCATGGAAGTGAAAAATGAGGATCCTTTTGCCCTTTAAATCTGTTGATGAGAGCAAGGACCACAACAAGGCGACGAACGATGGCGATAGCGGATGATGAAGCCCAAGGCGACGGCAGATGATGAAGGCAATGGCAAAGGCGATTTGCAAGGGCGACGACGACTGTGAAGGGAAGGGAGGACGGATTTGCGATCTGTAAAGGCGACGGCAACGGTGAACGGAGGGGAGGACGGATCTGCGATATGCAAAGGCGACAGCGAAGGAACTCCGGTTTCCAGAAAACCAGTTCTGCGATCTCTGAATGAAGATGATATCAGTGGACGACACTCCGGTTTCAAAGGCGATCTGCAGACAGTGAAGGCGACGGCTAAGGCGATCTACAAAGGCGGCGGCCAAGGTTCATTATTGTTCAAGCATTTTGATTGAGATTGCACGATCTGATTGTTCAAGCATGTTGATTTTTTTCCTGCAATTTTGATTGCTCTGACAATTACAGCCACGATCGTTCCTTTTAGTTTTTGTTTCTGATTTCAATTACAACCACGATTGCTCCAATTTTTGTTTCTGGTTCATTGTTCAAGCATTGTGATTGCTCTGATTTCAATTACAACTATTTTGTTCAAGCATTTTGTTTCTGGTTCATTGTTTTAGCATTTTTCCGGTGACTGGTGGTGGTCATAGGTGGTGGACGATGGTTGAGTTGGCTGAAAGAGGTCAGCATTGTTTGGTATCACTTATTTTTGGACAATAAGTCCTTATTACGCAAGCCGAGATAAAACTCCTCTCACATATTTATATTGTATACTGTAAATTACGATTTATAAACACTTATTACCCAAAAATAACCTATTCCAAACGAACACGAAGAGTTTTTTTTTCTTTTGAGGGTATTTTGGTATTTTTAAATTATAAATACATATTTTAATAAAATATCATATCTCACTTCCATCCTTCTACCACCATTGTATCAAACATATTTTAAAATTTACTTCCCCCTTGAGTTCCACTTCCAATTCCACTTCTATTAAAAACTCTTCCATGATAGCAAACCGGGCATTAGGCTTTTTCCTCCCTCCACCGCTGGTTAACATTGATAAGAAAAAGCCGCCGCCTCCTCCCTCCATCTTCACCCCCCACCATCCGCGCCTTAAAACACTTCTCAGATTGACCAATATTATATCGACACCCACACAAATCCACGATACCAAGTTCTCAAATTCATCATTGACGTTGCTGAAATGGCGGAAACGAACAATGATGGAAGACCTTGTCTCCACAGATCTACTTCCACCGTTGCCGTTGCCGTTGTCGTTGCTGAAATGGTGGAAACGAACAAGGGTGGAGGATCTTGTCACTATCTCCACATATCTGCTTCCATAGTTTTCGTTGTCGTTGTTGCTAGCTTGGTCCGATGGCGTCATTTTACAAGGAGGTGGTTTTCAGTGAAGGATTATTTGGTCATTATCTACGTAGGAAAATCGGATACCGCCTATGACTGAAGGAATCGATTTTCACCAGTTTAAAGGAAAATCTTCAACTACCGGAAAGTAATTTCTGGTGAGAATGTGCAACCAACACTGCCGCGAGTGGAAAATTGAGATTTTCGTTTTCCTTCTCCCAATTTTCTCTGATCCAAACGGGCTTTCAGGGTGTGTTTGATTTAAAGGAAGGAGTGAGGGAGGGAAGTAGAGGGGTTAAATTATTTTTTGTTGTTGAAAGTATTTAAATTTTGAACAAAAATTCAATTCAAAATTTATAAAGAATGAGAAGATAAATTTTAGATGAGAATATAAAATTTAAGAGAATGAGAAAATAAATTTTAGGTTTCTTCCATCTAAAATTATAATTTATCAGCTGTCCCTTCCCCTCCGCTTCGGCCCCTCCCCTCCACTCAAATCAAACATACCCTTAAAGTAAGGTTGAGAAGGAGAAAAGAGGGGCAGGAAAGGAAATCAGGAAATTTAGGTGTTTTGTTTTTTGTTTTTAAATACATTAAATTAACAGAACTCAACAGGCTGACACGTGAATTATTATTATTTGAGTTTATTGGATGGAATTCAAATGAGCTCAGTACGCAAGTATTTTTCTGGTATTAAATGTATGGGGTGTGTGTGCACTCTTGCCGAAAGATTATTGTTTGTCTTTGTTTTATGTTTTTAGAATAGTTTTATAAAATTATTTTTTTAAATCAAGTTTTGGAAAGGAAAAACAAAAATTTGTTTGGATAGTTATTCTGAAAAAACCGCATTCATATGAACTTGTTTGAAACAATTGTTTCTTGAGATCAACTATGAACTCAAAGCTGAGAGACAAAGTGGAGAGTCCAACAACTGACGGATAGAGAGTTGGAGGACTGGGAGACGACGCAGCAAGCGCGATAGGCATAATGCAGAGTGTGGGTGTCGGTGAAAGAAGAATTTGAAAAAAAATATTACAAAACAAAAAATAGAAAATATATTAAAGTTTTTTTGAGTTTTTTTTTTTCAAAAACATATTTCTATTTGTTTACAAAAACAATTAATTTCAAATAAACTCCCAAAAATTTTTTTTTATTTTTTTAAAACAAAAAATTGTTTTCAAAACAAGAAAAACAAATAAGGTTATTAAACTCAGACCGGGCATTGAACCGGTTGAGGTGCTGGATCAAATGTTAGTGAGTCAGATCAGAGTCAAAACGGAATTAACCCGAAGTCAAATCGGTAAGAAAGTGAAAATTCTAATATTATTAATATGAAATTCTGAAAATAAAATAAAATCTTTTTTTAAAAAACTGTGAATTAGTTTAGTGGTTTACTCAGATCAGTTAGCTGGCCGGTTTTCTAGTTTTCGTGTCGAACCGGCCGGCCAATCTGGTTTGAATTTAATAACCCTAAAAGAAAAGCTTGTCCTTTAGTTTGCTTGATTCTTTAAGTTTTTCTCTCATTTTACATTAAAGTTGGAGACCGATTGTTAGAGTAATTTACCCTTTCCATCCTCTTCCCTCTTTATACCCATTACATTATCATTTAAATGGTTCATATTTGATCTTTTATAAAATTATTATCAAAATGTTAAATTTTAAAAAAAAATTAATTAAATTTAAATTTTTAAATTTTGATACACATAATTTAAAATAATTTAATACTACAATAAAAAAATATAAAAAAATATTTTGTATAAAATCATGAACTATTTAAATGTTGATTTTATAATTAGAAAAAGAAGAGGAGGGAGTAGGAGAGGTTTCCTCCCCCTAATTTGCCTGCCCATTGTTGGGTAAAATAAATGAATAACCATAATAATTGATTGAAGTGTTGTTTAAGTATATTTTAGTTTTCACTGTAATATAGTTGGATTAGCTATGATAAAGGTGACTTTTATTTCATATGACTTTTACGAGTTTAAGTTAGGGTAGAAGTTAGATAGTGTAATATGTTTTGTGGTTGAATAAATTTTTGTTAAAAGGTTAGTTTGATCATATAAACCTTCTTTATATGATATAGTTAAAGAATGAGCTTAGATTTAAAATGATGGAAAAGAACATGAATTTTATTAAATACATAAAGTTATTGGGTCTTTTAATTAATTTTACCATTTAAAAAGGGTGGGACCCACTAAAGTTTAGTGTCACATTTTGCCCTGTAGGCTCCATGCCACTTTCATCCTATTATGAAGAAGGCATGGATTTGAGCTTCTCTCATCCTAATAACTTTTCAATCAAAAGTGTATTTTGGGACATCCCAATCAAAACATCCATTTTATTCTTCATTTAACTTGTCTTCATTAAGCACAGGTTTATGGGGTTGAAGAGTGATCCAAACACACAATTGGTAGTTGCTAGAATATCTCCTCATATCTTCGTTGGTGGTATATTTCTAGGTTGAGTGAAGGAAAAATGTTGTTGAAAAATAAACAGTACCGAAAATAAGATTGCCTAAAAAAGTAGCATACATATGCTTAGACCAAAAAAAAAAAAACATTTTTAAGATCATCCTCGTAATAGTACTATTCTTTTGCCTTTTACAGAAAAAAACTATAGCTTTTATTGTATGCAAATGAATCGTCGTGTTTGGATGGAGAGGCTTATTGTTGGCCCAAAAAAAGCAGAGGAGGCTTATTATTTGAATAAGAAACATGATGTGCATACATTACTAGCTTTCATATATTAATAAAGAATAAACATCGGCATATTACTTATTATCCAATAATGAAATTAATTAGAATAAAATGTTAGTCAAGACATTTGGCTTATATTTATCTAAAAATTGCAATATTACATAAATTTTGTTTTTTTTTCTAATATTTATTTTTCTTTATTTCTTCCCCTAAAATACTTCACGAATCCAGATTCATTATATTTTCTTAAATATCAAAGAATCCATAGTAAAATGTCATAGATTTGTTATGTCAGCTTCAAGGCAATGTCGCAATTTTTTGTTGGAATAGGAACACTTGCAACTCAGTGATGGCGATTAAAGACATGGTGAGGAATTAATATAAGCCTAATATGATTTTGCCAACGCTTTTAATTTTTTAACACACATCATTTTTATGAGCATTAAGGTTTTAGTGGATCTCTCTTTCCTTGTTAGCCACGAAGATTCAAGAAGAGTGTAAATACAAAATGTAAGTGTAAATTTTATAAAATGTTTCATTCTTTTGTTCCCCCCCCCCCCCTAAAAAGCATAAATGCATGAATGTATGCTTTCGTATTAAAAAGAAAAAACATGGATTAAATAAATACTAAATATTAAGCATTAAGGAAACAAATCATCCAATACTACCAGAATTAGTAAACAAAATGCAACACATCAGCATGATTGTCTTCCTACCATGTTTGTTTGAAAATGAAAAATGGCCAAAATGTAACCCCCTTCACATCTTAAGGCCGAGATTTAGTTCATAGTATGTAATTAATGTAGAATTAGAGACCATGGATGATTTAGGATTTAAACAACATAAAATTTCCCAAAATCAGGGTTTTCAAAAACCTTTCAAAAACCTGTTCACAAGGTCTCACATTCACATTACAATTATAATATGACCTGTACAGGTTGATTTCATTCACAAATATCAAAGTGCAAAGTAAATTTTCGACTCACTCGGGTTCCATTCATTAAATAAGGGTTTATACAAAGGCACAAAGCCCACATACTTTTCCTTTGTCTTGGGGATTACACAAAACTATACAATCTATCCCAATACATATACAATTGATCCAAAAATATCCAAATAATTTACATGATAACTAATAACCAAAAAGGAACTCCTAACATGGAGCTCTACCCACTCTTCATCACCCGTTTGCCTTTCAATCCTTCAGCCCTGTCTAAAATATTTAATTTTGGGAGAGTAAGATTCTAAAGAATTCCCGTAGTGTCAAATCAATCATAGTATGTACAACAATAAGGCATGAAATCAAATCATTATCCACACAAAGCAACTTCAACCCTGTCTAAAATGTTTAATTTTGGGAGAGTGAGATTCTAAGGAATTCCCGTAGTGTCAAATCAATCATAGTATGTACAATAATAAGGCATGAAATCAAATCATTATCCACACAAAGCAGCTACAATGGCAGTTATAACGGCAATGGTTAGTATGACACATGTCATCCCTTACGATTACTCACGCTGCATTGCATTACAACAATCCACACAATATATTTCACCACAGCTGGGATTCATATAGAGCATTTCATATCGCATGCCACACTGGCAAGATACACACAGCCTACAGTTGGATTTACATACGCCGCCCCACGGGTCAGATTCACACAGATCCATGTCGATTACGACGGCAGTTCAACGGCCGACCTAGAAATGACCAGCATCAATCCCTATACGGCTCACGCTAAAGTGTTCACGTCGTAATGGACCATTGCACACAATGCACAAAGTTCAATGAAAAAGTTATGCATGCCAAAACATCATACACAATATGAGAGAAGAGTCACTACCTGAGTCTCTCTGGGCGTTCCTTGGCACCGGTCTCTCCCGCGTTAGGCAAATATCGTATCCTAGAATCATAATTAGGGACAAAGAGTTATTTCTCTATTCCAATTCTCAATATCTTCATAACACTTAATTGGTTATCATTATTGCTCTTTTAGTACTCAAAAATACCTCTAACAATAGCCCTAAGGGGTTAGAAGACTATCCCCAAAAATCCCCTTTTTGAAAACACAAACTGACATTTTTTATAGAGGCACTCGAGTGAAGATGGCCTCACTCGAGTGAGATTGTACGGATACTCGAGTGAAGGAGACCTCATTCGAGTGATGGTACGGTTTGCACTCGGGTACTAGAGAGTGAAGGATAGTGAGTGAACACCCGAGAGCACAAGGACTTTTCAGAGACTACAACACTCGAGCACACTGGACCTCACTCGAGTGAAGGCCAAATGCCTCACTCGAGCACCTGAGAGTGAAGTCCAGAAAGTGAGAACCCGAGAGCACAAGAGAAATGGCAGTAGCCCAGATGGCTCACTACACTCGAGCACAACACAGTTCACTCGAGTAAATACCCTATACCCACGAGTGAGAAGGCAAACTCTTGCACTATAATCGGAGTGATAACCAGAAAGGCAAGACCTTGGTGTCAAATACACCAGTCACTCGAACATGAGGAGGCTCACTCAAGTGATGTCCCACCGCACTCGCAAGGAGACTATACACTTTTGAATTTTCCAGAAAGCACAACAGAAAAACTGAAGAGAAAAACAGAATATATGCACAGCACTCAAGTAATACTCAACCTCACCTGAGTGATCTTCATCCCTCACTCGAGTGAATCCCAAATCACTTGAGTGATTCTATCAGAACCAGAAAACGCAGAAAACAGAGGCAACCCAACACTTGCCTAATTGATCTCAATGGACACAAAACTTTACCCAAAGCCACTCCCACAGAAAAACACCTAATAAACTCAATGGGATCATCAGAATCATCAAAATCCTACTCCATTATCATGCTTTAGGTTTTAGGCAATAAAATCAACAAAATACCAATTTCATCCAAACATCACATTTCAATCACCAATCAATCTATCCATCCTAAACTCATTCTAAGATACCATTCTCATGCCAAAAACATACCAAATGACCGGTGGTACTCATTTTCGGATTCAAGCCACATTTTCCAGAAATTACAAACTACTTCAAATAGCATGAAACATAGATAGAAAGATTGGTTTCACTCACCTTATCAACCTTCTCAAAGGGAGTTCTTGATTCACCACTTCCCAAATTTTCGTGTGGCACAAAACAACACCAAATGGTCAAACTTAAAACACCAAAATGAAGCTCATCACTCAAGGATCAACATTTATGAATGGTGTTTGAGCAAAGAAGGGCATTTACTTACCTTAAATCAAGCTTCTTCTTTCTCTTTCTTGCCCAAGTTGGCCGCCAGATTTGCAGAAGAGAGAAATAGAGAGAAAACAAGAGAGAGAAGAGAGATGGAAAGGTGGAGTGAGAGATGAATGAAATGGTGATGGTGATACTCCCTCCATACCTTTTCAATGAAAACCAAGGGTAGGAGAGAGAAAAATATATTTCTTTATTCGCCTTTGACTTTTCTCCCTTCACACACATACAAAATCTTGCCACATGCCTTACTCCCATTGGCTCTCATACAAAAAGCACCCAATTAGCTACTCTAATCCTTTCATTTGCCATTTAATTTCACATATCATTTTCCTCTTAGTTAGTAATTAATTTCTCCCTTAATTACCAACTTATGGCCAATAATTCCATTCCTCAAATTTTTTTTTACCAATTATGACATATTAATTAGAATTGCTACAAAATACATAATAATTCCAATTAAATTCATAATTATCCACAATAATCATGATTAACCCATAATCAAAAATTAGGATATCTTAACTATATAAAAGTATAGTAGTAAGCATCTCTCTGGCCGACACATCAGCAAAATGGCAGGCTCAAAATACTTAAATAAAATAATAATAATAGTAATAATAATAATAATGTGTGGCGGTTATGAAATATAGATAATGGGGAAGGTAGTTATACAATATTTTATAAATTAATAATGGGGAAGGTAGATACAAAATATTAAGTAAATAATTAATTTAATATAAATAATAATAATAATGCAAGGTGGTTATGACAGATAGATAATGGGGAAGGTAGTTACATAATATTTTATAAATTAATAATGGAGAAGGTAGATAGAAAATATTAAGTAAATAGTTAATTTAATATTTAGATTATTCCCTTTGAGATCTTTAAAAGGAAGGAATATAATACTATAATTATAAATATAAATATGTGCAAATGTTCAAATTTAGGGTATCTACTCAATATAAAATATATGGATTCTATTAATTATGACTTTTTATATAGAGTGGGTTTGAGTATTTTATGTACATGATGGGAAATGAAAGTCAAAATTGATATATTACCTCTCCACCCATATATATCTCTATATGGGTCAAAGTGTATTCCATACTACAAAATATAAATACGTGCAAATGTTCAAATTTAGGGTATCTACTCAATAGAAAATATAGGGATTCTAATAAATTAATTATGACTTTTTATATAGAGTGGTTTTGAGTATTTTATGTATATGATGGGAAATGAAAGTCAAAATTGCTATATTACCTCTCCACCCATATATATCTCTAT
Source organism: Inga leiocalycina (assembly GCA_963242795.1). Classification (NCBI taxonomy): domain Eukaryota; kingdom Viridiplantae; phylum Streptophyta; class Magnoliopsida; order Fabales; family Fabaceae; genus Inga; species Inga leiocalycina. Next base: position 26,529,438 of record OY725327.1, read on the forward strand.
ATGGGTCAAAGTGTATTCCATACTACAAAATATTGTTTTCAATCTAAGTGATTTTTTTACATAACAACACATTAAAAATTTAGTTACACAAAACATGCCAAAAGCAGCTTTTTCTCCTCCCACCGTAAATTTTGCCTCCCCAGCAGCAACCCAAACAGAGCCTTAAAAAATTCACAAGATAATTTCTAACATTAAATTGTTAGTCCAAGCCTGCAATGAAACGAGTAAATTTTCTATCCAACTAATTTCTATCAAACTAAAAAAGTTAAAATACTAAATAATACACCAACAAAATAAAGGAAACCTAATAATTATGAAGAAAACATAATCTGTAGTAGTCACACATGAACTTTCATGTCATAAGAAGGAGTAGATCTACTTGAGTGCACAACAAAAGTACAGGTCTAGGTAGTTCTAATTGCCACAGGGTCCAACAAAAATCAAAAGCCATAATTAAACATAACAAAACAAACATTCAGCAACAGTTCAGTGCAAAAAGACCCAGAATGGGACACATCAACATGAATTAGATTTTCTCTTGCTTGATGACTTTGACAGGCTTTGAGGAGTTCTTGGCTGAGGAGACAATGAAAGCAGACCCAGACCCCTCTTTCCCAGCAAAACTTCTCTTTCCTGCAGCATTCTTCCTCTTCCCTTTAAATGTTGCCAAGGTCATCACATGAGAGATAGGGATGTCATCTAACCTAAAGCTGCCATGATTATTTGACTGTGTTCCAAGATATCCAAGAGACTTACCATAAAAAATTGGATAAGGAGATCAACTAAAGCTGCAAAAGAACACATGACCCGCGTTATTAGTATCAGACGAATCGCAATTCGAATCGATCTGAAAGTTGCTTCCAGCGATGTGAATCGGTGAAGTGTTTCGATTTGAAATTGAATCGGAAATGTATAGCGCAATTCCCAGCAGAATCACGCCATGTTGGAGATGACAGGTCACGCACAGATCCGATCAGCTCAAAAACACCCACACCAATATCAGTTGACGTTTAAGTTTTTTTTTTTTTCATTTTTGTTGTTGTTGTTTTCACAGCTTCTTTCCCTTTTTTATATTGCCCTTTTTGACTTTGAGAATAAAGTAAAACACCTAAATTGAAGAAACTTAATCAAAGAGGATTACGTTTTTTAAGAAAAAGATTATATATAAATTATTATATATAAAATATCTAAATATAGTATTTATCATGAATTCATGATATTTGATACATTTCAACCGAATTTTATTTAGATTAAGTGATTTACATAATTTATGGGATCTTTAATTAATTAATTAATTAATTCTATTGTATAGAAAAAAGATTATATGTATTTCCTTTTATTATATCAAGATATTGAGCCTTATATATTTACTTTTATCCCATCATACCCCTATTTTTTATTCCTCTTTCTCATTGCCATTGCATTCTTTGTTGGATTGTTCTATTCCCCACACAATGAAAAAAGTGTTTTACTCCCATTCTTATCTGGTAATACTTATTCCTCTTCATCTTCCTCTATCATTGCAATTCAATTGGTTATTTTTCCTCTTATATTATTTTGGTGCTGCTATGTTATTTTTGTGGTGGGAAAAATGACTCCTAATAAAAAAAAAGAAGGAACTTGATATTACATGGAGTCATTATTAAAGTGTTCCTCCATATAGACTTTTGGTTCAGTGCAAATACTATTCATGTGAATATTGGGGTGGTATGGCTAGAATGAAACATCATTTGGCCGGAACTAAAGACAATGTGACTCCTTATACAAGTGTTCCTGATGATGTTAAGGAGTTGTTTCTTAAAATGCTAGACAATAGTTAAAAAAAGTAAAAATGCTATTAGTCTTGAAGTGGAGGCTACTTCCCAAGATGCTAATGCAAATAAGGGTACAATGGACTCTTTTGTTGCTAAGGGGAAGGATGAAACATCAAAATTTATGAAATATAGAACAATGAATGAGATGTTAAAAGATAGAGATTTAGTAATTCAAGATATTTGTAAGTGCATATATGGTAATGCTCTACCATTCAATTTAGTAAGAAGTCCATCGTTTATTCAAATGTTAAAATCTATTGGTGAATCCGTAGGGGTTTGAAACCTCCTACTTTTCATGAGGTGAGAGTTTCTTACTTAAAATAGGCAGTCAATAAAATTCAAGAAAGTTTAGATAAGTATAAGAATGACTAGAAAAAATGGGGTTGTACCTTGATGTGTAATGGTTAGACTAATGGTAAAGGGAGGTCTCTTACTAATTTTTTGGTAAACAGTCTAAGTGGAACAATTTTCCTAAAATCTATGGACACAAGTAGTGTGATTAAAAATGCCAAACAAATGTTTGAATTACTAGACAACATGATTGAGCAAATTGGAGAGGATAATGGCAAGTTGTGACAAATGGTGTTGCAAATTTGTGTCAGCAGGGACGGTGTTAGAAGAGAAGAGAACAAATTTATTTTGGTCCCCCTATGCAGCACACCGCCTTGATTTAATCTTTGAGGACATTGGGAAGCTTCCGGTTTTTTAGAGTACCATCACAAGTGCAAAGAAAATAACAACCTTTATCTATAGGCATACATGGGTCCTTAACTTGTATAGAAAGTATTCTAAGGGAAGAGACTTAGCTAGACCGGAAGTGACAAGATTTGCAACATCTTATCCTACATTAAGTTGCATTTTGAAGCAAAAGAGTGCTCTTTGTACTATGTTTGCTTTAGAAGATTGGACTTTTAGTTCTTATGCCAGTAAAAGTGAGGGTAAGCAAGTGGAGAACGTGGTTTTTAGTGATTCTAAATTTTGGAAGTCCATCATATATTGCTTGAAGTGTGTGGTTTCGCTTGTAAAAGTTGAGGCTTGTAGATGGTGATTCTAGACCTACCATGCCATATATTTATGAAGCAATAGATAGAGCCAAAGAAAAAATTGCTAAAAATTTTCAAGATAAGAAATCAAGGTATAAGAAGGTGTGGGGGATCATTGATATTCGTTGGGAATGACAACCACATAGGCCCCTCCATGCTGCTGCATACTATCTCAATCCTAAGTAAGTTTTATCATGTACTTTACATATTTACTGTTTAAGTGTATGTTTGAAAAATAAAACTTATCTTATTTATTGTTTTATAATTTTTTAGGCTTCATTTTAGCAAAGAATTTAATACAGACAAAGAAGTAATGTTTGGTTTATATGAAACCACGAAGAGAATGGTTCCAGATAGAAGGATAAGATTTGAAATTGAACGTTTTTTTTTTTTTGCCTGTGAAATTGATCAACAACTTAAAGCATTCAAGGCTGCTAATGGGCTTTTTGAAAGGAGCATGGCAATAAATACTAGAAACAAAAAGCAGGTAGATTTTTGCCTTTCTCTACTATTTTTCAAAATTGAAATTTTTAATCCTATATAAATCTAAGTTTTCGAAAGCACTTCTAAATTGTTACTACATTTGTTTTGGTAGCTCTTTGGTGGGAAAGTTATGGAGGAGAAGGTAAGGAGTTACAAAAGGTAGCCATGAGAGTTTTGAGTCTCACATGTAGCGCTACTAGATGTGAGAGAAATTGGAGCACATTTGATCAAGTGCATACTAAACGAAGAAATCGCTTAGAGCAACAAAGGTTAAATGCACTTGTTTTGTCAAGTACAACCTTCAACTTGAGATGAGACAGAAGAAAAGAGAGTAGAAGGGAGAGACTTAAGATCCAATATGCTTATCAAACATTGAGTTATGATCCAATATGCTTATCAAACATTGAGTTATGATCCAATATGTTTATCAGATATTGAGTCTAATGATGAGTGGATTAATGAAAAAGAAGATCCTTGTTTGCCAATTAATGTGTCACGGACATGAAAGTTTCACTCTTAACGAGGGAGTTCCAAAAGGAAGAGAGGTATAATATTTTATTTAAAACTAAACTTAGGTTGATTCTTATTTAAACTTTAAATATATACCATTAAGTCATCATGCTTATTTAAAACTTAGGTCCAAGGAACTTGAATGCCAAAACCAATAGCAAAGGGAAATCTATAATAGGGCAAGAGAATGTGAATGAAGAGAATGTTGAAGATGATGGAGATGAGGATAAGGATGAAGAAGCGATATTGCTAATGGAGGATGATGATGACTTAAGTGACATTAATCTTGGAGATAAATAATCATGAGTGATGAATGATATGTTTTTTTTTTAAGTTAGGGTTTTAAGATATGACAGTGACTTAACTGATTTCAATTGATCTTTGGGACTAATTGTTATTTTGATGTTTGCTTTTTAAATGCTAGTTTTATGAAATTTGAAACGTTATTTATCTTTAAAATGCTAAATTACTAATATCTACAAACTTCTGATATTCTCTTATGCGAACATTATATTTATATTATTCCAAATAATTGATCATGAATCTTACGATTTACAATACGTTTCGATTCACAATTCCAAAAATAAGTTTTTCAATTCACGATTCGTATCCCAATTTGACAACCATGCACATGACAACTTATCACATTCTCCTTGTAGGCCGGCCCACTTCACACCAAGATTTTATGGAAGATCCTTGTATATCTTCCATTATTGTCCTTCATCTTTAAGGGCATAACATAAGGAACCGGGTAAAAGCTAAATTATAAAATTGAGAATTAGTAAATCCAGCAGTTAATGCACGAAGAGATGGACAAACAAACACATAAGGCTGCACTAAATGTAATATGTTAAATAAGAAATACCTGGGAGGCCGAATTAAACAATAAACACCATAGCTTGATGGTAGGTCTGGCAAAAATCTTCAGTCATGAAAATAAGGGATTATATTGAACAAAATTTCCCTGTAAAAATCGATGTTCAGAATTTGATAAGGTGCAAACCAAAGTTTGATGGTAGGTCTGCCAAGAATCTTCAACCACCATAGCTCCTTTGTAACTATCAATATACATGTTAGGAAACAAAGGGACATCAAATTTGAGTGCATGTCTGTGGAAAGTTTTCAGCAACCATGACTCCTATGTAACTATCAGTGTACAGACTCTGGATATATGCATTACCTACCAAAAAAAGGGAATATTGAACAAAATCTCTGAAAGCACAGGTAACACCAAATTTTCGAAGTCTGCCAAAAATTTCCATCCACCAAAAATTTCACCATAACATGTGATTTTGCCAATGTTTAAATTCGAAATTTGTGTGCAGTGAGATTCAAATATTCAACAAACAAAAATGAACAATAAATATCGTATGGTAGAGAGCCATATCACACAATTAAAGTATGAATTGTACACACCCAATCCACATGAACTAACCTCCCCACAGTAGACGTTACAGAAAATTTGAAAAATAAAAAAAGAAAACAAAAGATCAGCCTCCACACGATAGTCCAAAGTCGTGGCATGCATATCTTTCCATAGATGCTTTTTACCTGTGCAGCACTTTTAACCATTGATTAAAAATTAAAGGGCATGTAATACCCAACAAAATAGTGCACACACTTCAAAGTATATACACTAATCTATGGTATTGCGGATAACATAGGAGGATAAAGATAACAGCTGTGAAACTGTCAGGATCACACAAGGGACAGGAGACACCAAATTTTCGAAGTCTGCCAAAAATCTTCATCCACCAAAAATCTCTCCATCACATAATGATCATGTCAATGTATAATTTGAAATATGTGGATGAAAAAGAGGAATGACGAATGACAATAAAATAGGACAGAACTGTAGTGTGTGTTACCGGGTCAAAAACAATCCCATTATAATTCATGGCACGAGCAAAACTAAATGCATCTTCTATGTTCTCAAATCCCGAAAGAATAGTGGTTCAAGAGACAATGTTAGGATGACCGAAATTCTCAAAAATCCGCAAAGCAATCACAAAATATCCGGTGTTGCAGTACAAGTTCACAAGTGAATTTGAAACTGTGACATACGAAACAAACCCACTAGATATGGCAAGTCCATGGATTTGGGACCCAAGTTAGAATTCCCCTTGACAAGAGAGACAGAGAAAATGTGACTTCATCAATGTTCTGAACAAAACCCAGCTGAGATTGATTCCTTAAGATGGTTAAAGCTTGAAAAGGAAGGTTGTTGTGCAAGCAATTCACCATAGAGCGGTTAACTGAGGAATTTGATCGAGCAGGTGGAGTTCATGGATGAAAGATTTGAATGTTGTAGAGAAATATCAGCGTTGTACTGGTATTTCACTAAGGGTTTTCAAAACCATATGGCTGTAAACCATTAGCAAGTGATTCTTACAACTTCAGACTACCTTAAGAGTGATTCTCAGTCAGACTCCAATGCATCCCCAGAACCAACTTTGAGAGAAAAGCAATTGGGAGAGCTATGTGCCTATGTGAGTGAAGCTCATTGGAGGGTCATGACAGAAATATCATTTGAAGCAGAGATTCCTCTTTGAGAGCACTGCCTCCGCTGTCAGATGGACCTAGTTTATGGCTGAACCGGAATGGTTATGACTCATGAGAACTGAGAAAGGATTTTTTCTTAAAAAGAAAAGGGAAAATCCCACAAAAATACCTTCAATGTAGGAAACTCATATTTGCATTCTGTACTAGACAGAAGCTTAAGAAGCTCCACATATGGTCTAATCAATTAAACAGTACCATCCAGAATGTAAATTGCATTAACAACTGACATCAGTCATCACTACTCATCCAGAAGATCAATTATTAGCAGTAGTAACCATTAGAAAATACGCACTTAATGGGAAAATCCATTAGAAAACACGGTAAAAGAAAGATCAATTTACCACCTAAGTATCCCTCTGTTCTGGAACATTAGTTACTGATTAGATTGATCTTTGGTGGCTGAATACTTTTTTCCCCTCTTTTGACCCAAACATGCTAAAACCAAAACCAGAGATGATGTAGAAGATCAATCACAAATTATTAACAGAAATTGAAAAAGAAAAAAAAATTATAGAATGATACTAGAGTAAATAGAGACATCAATCAATTGTAGAGGCAAAATAATAACAGTGTTAAGCAGAAAAATAAAAGAACACTAAAACTTTATTAATACATCAAATGAGACAGTAGATCCTTATTAAATGTAACCAAACCCTAAGCTCTTGGGGCCTCCAATATGCATCTATCTAATACCCTTCGTAATGCCCCCACCCTCTCAAGCGTCTACTTTCTTTTGATCATTAGCATAAAATAGTGACATTTTGATATCTTTTGGACATAAAATGGTGTTGTTTTAAATTTTTTATGATTTTCAAGGCAAAATAACTTTTAAATTGTGCAGCTTTGATTTATTTATTTTTTTTAAATCATAAAAATTCAAAAGTGCCCATTTCATAAGATATCAAAGATTACTCATTATTTGAAGAATCCAATGAAAAGAACCAGAAAAACATTTGGGAAGTTGAGATATTAGAGAGAGACAGACCTAGCCCAAACTTTGGAGATTATACATGAGGTGAGGACCTATATTTTAAACTTCTCTCTTGTTGAACTAAGACTCTATATACTGCTCCAAAAAAAAAAATAAAGGGAAAGAACCAAGACTCTATATACACACACATCTTGGTCATCAACTAAATCATACAAAATCTTAACCAATAGCATCTTAACTAATTTTAATATCTCTCACTAATAGAATAATGATAGTTGGCCAAGAAAACACAACCAGAATAGTGCTAGCGTAGAGACATCAAAACCTGCATTTGACGTTGTTTCTTGGCAGCCTCATCTTCCGTAATAACGTATAAAGCTAGAAGTTGTTCCATGATACTCAGGTAAACTTCATCAGGAGAGTTTAAAAACATCTTAACCAGCTCGTTGGGTGTAAGTTCAGCGGGACGCTTTTTCTTCGGAGCCGGAGGAGTGGAATATGATTCCTCAGCAGGACGCTTTCTCATCGCCGCTGGAGGGGTAGAATATGAGTCTTCAACAGGACGCTTTCTGATCGACGCCGGAGGAGTAGAATATGAGTCCTCAGCGTTACATTTTCTCATCGGCGCCAGAGGAGGAGTAGAGTATGAGACATCAGCGGGAAGCCTTCTAACTGGAGAAGGAGTAGAATATGAGTCCACCGGCGAAGGTTCCATCATCAAAGTTTTGAATCCGAACAAAGAACAAAATTCCGCGAACAAAAATAAGAATTGAGTTCAGTCAGTTCCGATTGAATTTAAAAAAAAAAAAAAAGAATTTAACTCAGAGAATAAAGAAGAAGCCAATTGAATCTGGATCGCCGAATGATGAGTTGCTACAGGAGAAAGATCATGAAACCCCCAACGGAGAGTTGGGTGAGCCTGAAAACTGTTTGAGAGTAATCAAGGGTTAGTGAGCGAGTAACTCGAACGATATGGGTTTCGATCTCGAATTTGAGGGAAAAAAAAGGCGGTGACCCCAACGGCCTTCTGTCCTTTTAGGGCGTGTTTGGTTCGGTGGAAGCGGAGGATTGGAGGTTAGGGGTGAGTAAAACATTTTCGGTTTAGGTTCGGTTCTTATTTTCCTTAAATTTATGTTTTTGATTCTATTAGGAGAATAAATTTTGGGTTTTAACTGAAAAACCGAATTGTGTTTAATATTTTTATATATGTATAATATATTGTGTGTGTTTGGTGGGGGTGTTTGAGCCCCCAAAAGCTCAGTGCTTGATCCAAACGCCAATGGGGTATTGGGAAAAAAAATTCAGTGTTTGGTGGGGTCAATTTCGAAAATAGCTTTTGGAAGATAAAATAGCTTTTGTTCAAAGCTCACTGAGGGAGCTTTTAATAAAGAGCGTTAGGGAATTTATTACCGTTAGTTTTACATTTAATGTGTCCGTCCTTGTTTTTTTCTCTCTCCTCTCTTCTCTTCTCCTTCGATAACGCCTCTCATACACAGAAGAGACCAGTCGGCCCTTCCTCTACACATCTTCCCTCTCTCGCCGGCCGAAGCTCATTGTTTAGCTGGATCTTCACCGTCGCTTGAGGTGCGTTTTGTGGGTGCTGTCGTGAGTAGTGGTCGGTGGTGGTTAGGCCTCTTGCTCTTCCTTGCGGTAGCTTGAGTTGTGAGTCGCCAATGTTGATGCACGACGGCATGTTGTGGAGTCCGGTGGGGAGCTTCTGAGCTGACAGTGGTCGATCTGTCATTTTGCTCCTTGAAGAGTGGATCTACTGTCTGTCGATCTAAACCCAACGTCGTCTAGTCTCTTCCAGTGGACACGCCGCGATCTAGTCTCTGCTTCTCCCGTTGATCTACTCCGATGCGTTCTTCACTATTGTAAGGCCTCTTAACCAATATTTATGCCAGTACCTGAAGTTGCATTGGTGACTCTTGTTTGCTACAATCTGCTAGAGTAAAATGTTGTAGGCTCTGTTGCGTTTTTGAGCTGTAGTCTCTGTTGGCATATACTCTGTCTCTGTTACGTTTATGCTCAGCCTTTGGTTCTTCTATCTTAGTTTCTCTTTTTTAAAGCCATTATTAGATCATACTCTATAAATTTCTTGAAGTCTTGCAATTAAAATTCGTATAATTCATCCACATTAGATTTTTGGTTAAAATATGAATAAAATCTTGAAGTCTCGTGTTTTTTGCGCTGTAGTCAGATCTTTTTCCACCAATCAAAGAAGAAAGTTTATTAGAAACTAAATAAATTCAATAATAATCTCATTCACAATATTGCATACGTTGCTATGTCTATAGGATTGACAATCTATTCTGAAAGCTGCGCTTAAGTATTATTTCTGCTGGCTGCTTTTCTTTTGTGTTTCTATGCTTTTGTTGGCTATTTTATTTCTGCAATTTGTTTTTTGTTATGTCGCTTGTTTTGCTTTTGGTATTATGAACTTGGGCTGTACCTTTGCTGTTTCAACATAATGAAAGTAGTGCCTTGCTGGTTGTTCAAAAAAAAAGAAATGTTGTCTTCAAGTCTTGGACATCAAATATATTTGTAACAAACTCGGAATAGGACCATATAATAAGACATATGCTCTAGATTAGGGGGGAAATGTTAAAAGAGAGTTTTTATCAAGAAACTCCATCTCATCTATCTTATCACCTTATCATTTTAATTGACTTAGGATTTACCTCAATATTTCTTTTCTGAAACCTTGCATCTTCCATCCTACGAAACTTGTTGAATGGTGTGCACATATATATTTGTTGGAGGATGGAGTGTTGTGATATTGATTATTATTTGCTCCTGTAGTTGAAAGAAGTAATAAAATCATATTAATAAAATCATACTTATCAATTTGTATTAATAATTCTTATTCAATGATGTTGTGTTTTAGCCTTCATATTAATAAAAACATGCATTTAGTCTTGTGTGTGTAGTGATCAATTTGTATGTTTCTGGAATGGTTGTTTTAAATTATGTTTGTTTGAGGTGCAAGTATTGTTGAAATAGTAGCATAGCAATATGGATAAAGCTGTTTAGGATGATGCGACAACGGAGACTTTTGTGTACGCCTGCCTAGAGCAAATTTACAAAAAAAAAAACGCCAGGGGTTGCATTTTACAAAGGATGGATGGAAGGGTATCGTCGCTACATTTAATGAGAACACTGGGAAAGAATATACAAGGGCGCAATTGAAGAATAGGTTTGATATCCTTAGGAAAGATTTTAAGACTTGAGATTCCTTAATTAAAGAGATTGGACACAAGTTTTGCATTGTTTGTGCAACAATGGCCCTACATAATTTTATTAGGAGAAATGATGTTGAAGACGTGGTGTTTCACCAGGGTGAAGCTGGGAATCTCGTTGATGTAGATAATAATAGCGTAGATGAACAACCTTCCACATCAAATTATGGTAGGCGATCTTCCATTCAAATGAATCAGTTGCGCGACTCAATTAGAGACCATATTGTACGGGACATGTGATCTAATTTGATATGTAATATTATTTTATCAAATTGTGTTAATTTTCATTTCCAAATTTTCCAACTTTAACTTTTATAATTTTTTTTTTCAATTTCAAATTTGATTTCTCTCTTACCATTATCACAAAAATCACTTATGCTTAAGCCAATCAAACAAAATTTGTAAAAGCTAAATTGACAAACTCCATTTTTTCAATCGCCAATCCAAACAAGTTTGTAAAAGCTTAATTGACAAACTCCATTTTTTCAATCGCTAATCCAAACATAAATCACATTACACAATTGGGCTTTTACAAAAAATAAGATTACCAATAGCTAAATTGACAAACTCCATTTTTTCAATCGCTGTTCCAAACACACACAAATTATATGAAACTAAAGCCCAAACCATATTTCTAAACTCATCCCAATATATTTTAAGCCTTACAACTTGAAAGGAAGCCTTCCATTAGTTCTGTACCTGTATTTGCATCATTGTTAGACTAAAAACCAAAACATTCCATTAGTTTGAAGTCAAAAGCAAGGAACAGTTGCATTAGTTCGGTTTTAACCGAAACCGAACTGAAATAAGTCGGTTAATTCGGTTCGGTTATTTGATATATTTCAGTTTCAGTTCGGTTTTCTATAAACCATGTTATTCGGTTATTTCGGTTTGAACCGAAAACCACACCAAATAATTGATTGCTCACCCCTATAGGAGGCTACCTTGTTTGGTTTGATTTGGTTGAAGGAAAAGGCAAGGGAAGGTTTTTTAATAATTATTTGTTTCGTTCAAGAGAGGATGAGAGAGGAGATAATATCTAATTTACTATTTTACTTTTATATATTAGTTCATATATTTTTATTTATATAAATTATTTAAATTTTTTTACACCTCAATATAAATTATATAATTTATTAATTATTAATTATGTGCTCTCACATTGAGATTTAGAGGGAAGTTAATTGGAAATTTATGAGGAATAGGTTAGAAACTAGCTACAGTCCCGTACTGAAAAATATTTATTAATTATGCAATTGGATTCAATCAAAACAAAATATCTCTGATATCTTAGGGGCAGCAGCACAAGTCCAAAATACATTTAAAGCCATATATGCATGTGATATTGAGGATCAAGCTAATGAAAAGACTCAGCTCACTATGGTTCTCACTGGCGATGCAGTCGAAAAGAGAAAAAAGAGAAAAGGCAAGGCCCATTGACAAGACAGGAAATATCACAAAATTATGAGGGTAAAATAATCATAAAATTTGGCTCCCTCCAAAAAAAAACTTTAATTTAAAGGGGACCAAAATAAAAGAAAAGAAGGATAGAGATGAGTAGATTTTTGCTCCCCTCTTCTCTAAAATTTCAAACTAAACAAAGGGAAATGTTTATTTTTCCTCCCCTTCCCTCCAACCAAACAAGGCCTTAGGGGCTGTTTAGTATAAAGGGTGGAATGAAAGTGAGCGAACAGAAAATTTGTTTGAGCTAGATGTAAAAAAATTAGAGAAGTGGGATTAAAATTTTTTAATTAATTTTTCTTACTCTTTAATCTTACATCTTCTCTTTATTAAAATTTATAACTCTATTTCTCTAATTTTTTAAAATTTAACTAGAGTTGGTTTGGCCCAACCCGCCTGTTAGCCATCTAGCTTTACCGCAAGCGTACGGGTCACAAGTAATATAAAAAGATCGTTTCCATGAGAACTATGACAAAATGAATTAATTATCTCAATTAAGTTATCAATCAGGTTAAGTCAGAATATTTTGAAAGAGATTTTATACTTAAGAATTAATTGATTAAATTGAGAACTTTAAGACAGGAGGAACCTAGAATTATCTATCCCCTATTAATTTCATGAGCTAATTAATTTACCCTCAATAAGCAATAAAACGAAGATATGTATTTATCTAAGATTCAAAGACATTCGATAATGTTCTCTCGAGTCAAAACCAAATATTTATCCTAATAAACTAATCAATCTCTTGTATTAATTTATAAAGACTAACTTTAAACACCAATCTTAATCTAACAATGCTAAGTTAGTAACTATATTTCTATGATACTAACAAACTATTCATTTAATACCTAAACTTCAAGTCTAACATGATTTTACCCAAGTTCTACACTTAAATTATCTTTCTCAAGATTAATTTAAATGAAAAGACAACTAAATGGTGATCAGGTATTTAGAGGCGTTAAGAGCAAAATAAAATCAATACAAAAACTTCATTCAATGCAAAAATAGAGTAAATAAGTAATTCAATCCATAAATAGGTTCAAAAAAATCTTAGAATGAGAAAATTAACTACTCATGTTCATCAACAAACCAAAACCATAAATAATAATTTGGTTCATATCATAAACTAAGAAAGAGAGAGAGAAAAATTAATGGAAAACCAAGTTTAAAGATTCAAATTTTTTGAATCTTCAAACCCAAACTCCCTAATCTCTGCTCCTCGCTTGATCGTGACTCTGCTTCGCATTCGACTCTGCGCGTCTCAGCTCCTTGGATCTGGCTCGTGTCCTTGCTGTGTCTCCGCTTCAGTGTTTTGTTATCCCCCTTTTATCTCAAGATCTGTAGGTTATTTAAATTTTCTTGGGCTACGTGCGTTGGGCTTTTTCCAAATTCTCATATGATCACTTTAGATTTTTCAAAGATATATTACATCTTTTTATTCCATTCAATTGATTTGGAGGGTGTTTGTTTGGACGTTTTCATGTCCAAACGGGCTTGAACAGTGGCGTAAATGGGTTTGAATAGTGGAAAAGCCAATTATGGGTGTTTGATTGAATGTTGGGCTTTAAGCTAAAAAAAGGTAGAAGTTAGAAAAAGTCATAAGCCTCAAAATGAAGCTTATTGGAGTTTATTGCTATAAAATAATATTGATAGGAGTATTTTCATATTTTTGGGGATCAATGAGGTACTCAAAATCACTTCTAATAACAAAAATCCTTTTATGAAAAATGTTCTAAATAATTTTCTCTTTCTTTAAATAGTAATATTCTACTAATTAGAGAATACTTTGGGATAAGAGTTGAGACAAGTTTTGAGTTTTGTTAATATATGACTGTAGAATGTAGAGAATAATTAATAATTAATTTTAATCAGTTTAGATTTATTATTTAGTTGTTTTATGATTTTATAATCAATTTTTTTTATAAACATGTCATAAATTAGTTTCTATATAGTGTTTTTACCCATTAAATTTAGTTTAAATAATTTATTTGGATTATTGAAGGTATTATTGAGATTTTAATCGGTTTATTTTGTTAGATTTTGAGCTATGTGAAAATATGAGTTAGGATTTAATATTTAAATTAGAGTTTGATATAATTTATAAGATTTAAGCTTGAGGTGCACAACAGAAAAGAATTTTGGAGTGTACCAATTTAAATTAGAGTTTGATATAATTTTATTAAAATTGTACCATTATCAAATTTTCAAAGTTAATTTTTGAGAAAATTGTGAAAAAATTCCTCCGTATGTAGATATCTTCCCAGGTCTCTGAGGACTTTTTTCACAATTATCCCTTCATTTTTCATAATTTTTTCAATTTTTTTTCTCTTAATTAATACAAAAGTCACTTATGTAAAAATCAAACCAAACATCATTCACTTTTACATAAGTTACTTTAAGTTACTTATTTAATCGCTAATCCAAACACTCATTATTTTACCCAATCTAACTTTTTTTCAATCTTAAGATTCCATAAGTTTAAGTAAAAATAAGTTACTTATCCAATCGCCAAAACAAACACACCCAATCTTTTTGCTCATGTTGGGGCCCCACATTTTGGCTAAAGTTTATCCCTTTCCTTTGTCTGACGCAGCTTTCTTCTTGCTTTTTATCAATATATATATATATATACACCATAGCTTATGCAGACCTGGGCAACATGAAATTTTTTTGCGGAATTTAAAATAAAGATATAAACAAGGACACACTTGCAAAATCAAAGTCTGTACAGATATTTACTAAGAGGATAAATAAAACTAGGATGATCTTTGACCGATGTTGATCCGGGTCATAGAAGGAACCATGTCCTCTTTCATACATTGACCATTTACAAAGAATTCCTTCTGAATCTCGCACAGAGCATTCATTTAATTGGAATCTCAACCTTCTTCCTTCAGACCATATCAGCACAGCCTTCCTTCGTTTCCTACTGGAGGCGTATTCATCCTATTTTTATTCATCTGAACATAAAAAGACTCTTTTTTTTTTACATATTGCCCAGTAACATAATCTATAATACTTCCCTTATGATCGAATAAAATTTCCCCCTTAGATCCCTAAAAGGAATTTAGCCTATCATACCTGATTATCCTTCAATAATTGTTGATTACAGATGATGTTGGTTGCAGCTATCACAGAGAATTGCTCGCACAGCTTAGAGAAACAAGAGAGAGAATTTGGAAATTCTGTATATTGCATTCAAGGATTGCTTACAGGAGGGGTGCTCGACTAAGGAGCTTACAGGGGCTTTTATAGACTCACAGACTCAACTCTATTTACATAACTAGGATTACAATTGACTCAAGTAACTATAACTCTAGTTACTTTTTCAAGACATTACAGGACATCTGACATACTGAAGGACGATTACAGATAAAATTTGATAAAAGATAAGATTATATGACTCAACTTTGTCGGCTACCATCTACTTTTTCTACTTGTATGTATCTGCCGACACCTTCATTTGTCTTCTTATGCCGACACTTCTTTATAGTATACTTGGATCCAAGGTGATAGAAGGACTCTTATCATTTCCTCGGAATTCATGGCAATATTTGCATTCATGATTTGGATAATCATTGATTATTCGGCATATTTTTCTCTTAGTATTTGGGGTATTCTCCATTTTATTCTTCTTTATATTATCATACCAAAGCCCGAATTGCTTCTCATTAGACCTATCATTAGATGGCTTTTTCTTTCCCAAGGCACATACACATGTTTTATCAGTGGAATAATATACCCATGGATATTCTTCTTTTCCAGGTGTCATATTGGCAACCTTTATACGACTCATTTCTTGGAAAATTATATGATAATCCTGAGCTCTTATATTGGATATTCTGAACTGGAAGTCTTCATCATCAGATATATCTTCTTTAATCTCTGGTTCATACTCCAATGGCTTCTTAGTAGTTCCCAGCCTAATAAGATTTATAGGCATATAAAACTTCTCCGAAGTGATCTCAGCTACAGTTGAATAACACCTGATGAATACTTGATTTTGGGTTACAATATCAAAATAATCTCCAACAACTTTTACTAATTTTTGTGGTAATTCTGCAATTTCTTCCAAAGATCTGGATGGATATATACTTTGGATTAAACCATATTGATACAGAGTTTTTACAATTCCTGAAGGAGTTCCTGGATATATGATGGCTTTATTGAAAGCATAATGAGATACATATTTAATGGTTTTATGAGACAAAGAAAGCTGGTTCAACTTTTTGATAATGACTTTATAGAAATTATACTGTTTGGGTATCTCAAAGAGATCATTATTTGATTCTTTATGAGGATGGCTATTCTTCTTGGTCTGGTCTTTTTCTTTTTCTTGTATGGACATTATTTGGGAAAAAGATAAATTTTCTAGTACAGGCTAGCTTATAGGAGTTGAGGTTACAAAAGAATTAGAGGTTAAGAGTGACTCAAGTCCAAATGACTCGATTAGATTCTGGGTATTGCGAGTGGATGACTCTCCTAGAGTGTATGACTCCATTATAGGTGCACTTGGCTTATAAGTTTCAACTTCTTTTCCTTTATAGTTCATATCATGGACATCTGTCCTTATAGGTGATTTGGCAGTAACCTTACAAGTCTCATTTTGGACATCTGTCCTTATAAGTGGATTGGCATCAGCCTTACAAAGCTTCAAATTCTCAAGCTGAATATAAATGTCATTAAGTGAATCATTAATACCAGATATAGAGCTTGTAATCCCTTGTATACTGGTATTAACTTGACTACTTAATAGACTCATATTCATTTCAAGAATATTCATCTTCATTATAAGTTGGTTCATCATTGGGGAAGAATCATCTTCCTTATTCGTTTGAGTTATAGGACTTCTTCTTCTTACTGGCTCCATCTGCTTAAATAATCAGCAATTAAATTATTTTTTCCTTTTATATATTCAACATCATAATCTTAATAAGCTAAATCAGATTGCCATTTAATTAACATTTTACTACTTAACTTATTTTGTTTTATTCCTCTAGATAACCAGTGTTTTACCTGTGTGTTGTCTGTTCTTATTATAAATCTATTATTTACAATGAATAATTCCAATTTTTCTATAGCTTTTACAACGTCTAATAATTCTTTCCAGTTAGAGTGGTATCTACTTTGAGAGTCATTAAATTTTCCACTAGTATATCTAGTTATTTTCTCAGTTACATCTTCATCTTCATAATATAAAGCTGCTCCCCAATAATTATCAGAGGCATCAGTATATATAATCCATTTTATATTTTCTTTTATAGGTATAGTTAACTTTGGTAAATCTTTACACAAAGTCTTTATATTTTCTACTATTTTTTCTATATTATTATCCCATTTCCATATAGTTTTTTCTCCTGTTAACTTAGATATTTTAGAGGTTAATTTTGATAAATTGGGTATATAGTTTCTAGCTTGATTCACTATTCCTAAGAAGGATTGCAAATCTTTTTTATTATTTATCTTCTTAAATTGTAATATTTTTTGGCTTATATGATCTTGCAATTCTATTCCATTTTTTGTTAAGATTTGTCCTAAAAAATTCACTTTTTCTTTTCTTAATTCCATTTTGGATGGTGATATATTTAATCCTTTTTCTTCTATTATGTTTACAAATTGTTCTAAATGACTTTCATATTCCTTTTCATCTTTTGAAAATATTAATATATCATCTATATAAATTACAGCAGAATCTCTTATTGGTAATAATATTTTTGACACATATTCCTGAAATATACTAGGACTATTATGAAATCCCATTGGTAATACATTCCATTCATATAATCCTTCTGAGGTATTAAAGGCTGTATATTTTTTATTATCTTCTTCAAGTTTTATTTGAAAAAATCCTGATTTACAGTCAAATTTACTAAATATAGTTTTTCCTCTTATTAAGTTAAACAACAAATCCATCTTAGGTATAGGATATCTATTTCTTATGGCTAATTCATTTAATTTTTGATAATTTATTACCATTCTAGTTTTTCCTCTTTTTTCTTCACTATGTTTAGACACAATTATAGCTGGTGATGAATATTCTGATCTACTTTCCCTTATAAGATTAAACTTTTTCATTTCCTCTATATGCATTATAAATTCTTTTCTATCTTCTTTAGTCCATGCATAAGGTTTACAATTTATTTCTTTACTATAATCTTTTAATTCTATTTTAGCCATAGGCTTAGATTTTTCCCAATGTATTAAAGGATTTTCACTATAATTATCTATAATTCTTTGTTCTATAGTTTTTACTTCTATAATATTCAATGTGGCTAACATATGTTGAATTTCTACTGGGTTATTATTTTGTAAAAATTGTACTTCATGTTCGTTATTCTTTTTCTGGAATTTCTCATCTTTTCTTCTATATGGTCTAGTTATTCTTATACCACAAGCTTCATGTTTACAAGGAGTTGTTAATATTATAGCTTTACTAATCATATGCATAGGGAAATATTGTTCTAAGAAATCTAGTCCTAAAATTACATCACAAGAAGGTTCATTATATTGGTTTAATTCTTTTATTATTAATTCGTAATTTCCTATTTGAACTTTTACATCTTTTGCTTCTAATTCTAACATATGAATTTCTTTTCCTGCACTTTCCATTCTTAATGTCTTATTCCTCCTCTTCCACAACTCAGGTGGTAATACATTATATTTAGCTACTGTCAAATTTGCTCTAGTATCAACCAAAGCATGATATTTTCTAGATCTATATTTTGCATATATAAATTTTATAAGTATGTAATATAGAGGTCTACTCATATCCTAGATAGTACTTCTAAACATTTCTTCAATGTCTTTTTAATTTCTTTTCTGTCTTTTCTTTCTCTCATTACTCTAGCATATTCTTCTTCATATGATAAAGTTTAATCTTCTATTTTCCCATTTATAGGTTTTACTTAATCTCTTAATTATCATTCTCTAAAAGCTTTTATCATTTTTTGGTATAATTGTAATATATTCTTTTTTCTTATATGCCCAATATTCATTATCTATAATCAATCTACTTTTATTTCTTAACTCTTCATTTAACATATGAATGTCTCCCATATTAACCTCTAGATAATAAGTCTAATTGTTTCTTTAATTCTTTCTTTATACTTCTTCTTTGTCTTTTCCTAGTTATGACTTCATTTACTAACTGTATATACATTTGATCATTATATTGAACTATTTCTAACAATTGGCTTATAACTGTCTGTTCTATTTTATCTGTTTTGTTTGTTTTATTTATTAAGTACCTTAATAATCCTATATTACTTTTAGATATTCTTATATCATTATTTTCTTTATTGTAATACCAATTATTTTTATCAAAAAGTGTGATTCTTCTATCCATTAAGCTCGTGATAACAGATTTAATTGTTTCCTAAATTCATCTTTTACTTCTTTTCTATGATATATCCTACTTACTGTATATCCTATTAATCTAAATCTCAATTGTTCATTATCTCCAATTTCTTGTAATACTTGATTTAATGCTTGCTCTTCTACTTCTTCCCATTTTCTCAATTTATTAATAAAACTTCTCATTAATCCTTTTTCTACTTTAGGTATTCTTATTCCTTCATTATTTTTAAAATCATACTAGTTATTTTCATCATACAATGTTATCTTCCTGTCCATTTAAGCTTTAGATAATACTTTTAATCTTTCTTTTAATACTTTTTTAATATCATTTCTATTCATCATATTATTTACTACTGCATTATAAGCTTCTACAAAGTCTTGTGGTTGGTTATGATATACTATTCTTAATTGTCTTTTTTCTTTTTCATTACATTTATTTATCTTATGTACTATATGATTCATCATTGCTTTATCAGCTTTTGGTATTACTATTTTTTCATCATCTATATAATAATAATCTTTATTTTCTTCTGATAATATTATTCTTATTATTTTCGCAGTTTGGTGTGTATTTATCATCATATTTGCTTTTGAATTATAAGTGTATGATGGTTTATGTTAAAGATTATTCTATCTTCTTGATTTCTATAAGGTTTTACTTTTTCTAAAAAATCTTTTCCTAATACTACTTTATATGATTTATTTGAGTCTTGCTCTACCCATAAAGTTAATTGTATTACATCTCTCTTATTAAACCTTATCACTATATTTGTCTTTATACCTTCATCTGTTTCTTCATACCCATTCTCTATATATCCTAATTCTATTCTACTTTTTTCTGCATGTTCATCTACTAATGTTATTATTTCTTGCCATATTCCTTGCTTTTTTATTTCTATTATTATTTTATCCTTTTTATTTTCTTTTGTTATATCTAAATTTGTTATCTTTTGATTTATTTCAACTAATTCTGTATTTATAGGATTTATTAGAGACATTTCAGCTAACCGGCTACTACTTGCTATATCAATACTTCTCCTTGGATTCATTATATTTATTTGTAAAGGTTTATCTAGTGTATTTATTTTTAATGATCTGTTTCCTAAATTGTTATTTGCTATTAATCTTTTTCCTCTATTATCATGGATACTTACAGTTTTATCTAGTTCTATTTCTAATATTTCAGGTAAGGTTATATTTATAGGATCTGTTTTTATTTCTTTTAATATAGGCATGAATTGTTTTTCTATACTTACTCTTCCTATTGATTTATTATATATTTTATGTTCATTTGTAAATACTAGTCCTACCATTGCTGTTATACTTATTGTTTTAGCACCTTTTAATAATTTGTTTCCTTTTAATTTATGGTATATCATTATTGATTGGTCTATATGTTCATCATCTCTAGATATTGCAAAATTTGTATTTAAAGTAAATTTTAATTTTTGATATATTAAATTTCCTGTTAACATTCCTAATACACTATCTTGTACACTACTTATTATTCTTCCATCTGTTATTAATAATTCTATAGGTGAATCTATTCCTTCTTTAAAATAAGCTTTTACTAATAATTGTACTCCTGCAATATAAATTTCAGTTACTTCTTCTTTAAAAGGTAATTTAGATATTTCATTTTCTATTAATCCTTTACTTATTAATGTTATTCTTAATATTCCTTCTGTTAAAGTTGATTCTGTAGGATGTTTCTTTTGTAATATTACACATTGACTTTTAATATCCTTCTTTGATTTTAATATTCTATTAACTCTACTCATAAAATTTTCATTAACTATCTGATCAGGTCTTAAATTTAATTTCATATCTTTTATTTTTTCATATTGTTTTGCATTAAAAGTTAATCTCTTTTCTACACTTCCTTCTGATGTATTTCTATATTCTTCATAAATTTCATATTCATCTTCTTCTTTTGATTCTTCTATTTCTTTTCCTTTCATCATGTAAAATTTAAATTCTTCTTCTGAGTCTTCTAAATATTCTATATCTAATTCTGATTCTCCTGTTTCACTTGTTTCCGATTCACTTATTACTTTTATTTTATATATTTCTATTTCAGGGTTTTCTATGTCACTGTATATCTCTTCATCAAATTCTAATGGTTCTAATTCATATTCTTGGGCTTGTTCTAATATATTCATAAACTTCTTATCCTTTGGCTCTTTACATTCTGTTGATATATGACCTATTTTTCCGCAATTATAACATCTACATTTTCTAGGTTTTTTACTATAATTTATTTTATTTCCTTTCTTAAAATATTTTCTAAAATACTTCTTAGGTTTGTACTTCTTATAAAACTTCTCTTTTGGATATTTTTTGAATTTATACCTATACTTATTATATCTCTTCATAGGTTTCCATTTCTTATCTTTATATTTTTCTTTTTCATATTTTCTCCTTATTTTTTTATTTTCATCTTTACATCCCCATCTATGTGGTCTATCATATTCTACACATCTTAAGATTAATTTATTTTGTTTGTAATATTTCATATTTCTCCAAGCTTGTTTACATTTTTCAGATAAATAATTTCTTAAATAATCTATTCTTCTTCCTAAAGAATCTATATATGGTAATAATTCTGGATTTTCTTTAAATGTTTTTATATAATCATCTATTATTTCATCTCTTATTAGTTTTGGTAGTTTTCTATAAAAAAAGTTCTAAATATTTTATTCTTTTCATTTCTGGGTTTTCTTTTATTTCATAATAATATTTCTGAAATTCACATATATAAGGATTTAAGTATTTTGGTTATAGTGAGCATATTTCTATTTGATATAATCTTTTTATTGCTTCATTACTCGTTATATGTTCTTCTAATGTACTACTTCTTCCTACAAATTCTGTTCTAAGCACATATTCATATCTTTTTACCAGTTTTACATAATATTCTTTCCTACTATTATATTCTTCTTTTGCTATATGCCTTATTTGATTTCTCCAATTTTCTTCTTGACTTCTCCACCAATAATATACATTTCCTAAAAAGCTTGATTCTATAAGTAAATTAGTTGATTGAAAGTCCAAATTATTCCTTCCTATTAGTGCTATTATAGTTGCTCTTGACCATTCTTCAATTATTTTTTCGGGGTCTAATACACAATCTAAATTTAACCATATTCCAGATACATGTATACTTTTACTTTCATATTGATCTATAGGTGTTGGTGTAAAGCCCTTTCCTCTTGGTATTTGAAATCTTATATCAAATTCTTGATTTTCTGTTTTCTTATCATGTGGTAACTCTTCTCTTTCTATTTCATTTTCTCTTTGTTCTTTATGTTTAGCATAATCTGTTTCTGTTCTTATTTTAGACGCCTCTTCTTCTGACTTTTTACTTCCATCTCCTGTTTCATTAATACTTACTCCTACATTTAATTCTTTATACTCTTCTATATTTCCTTTTATATTTGTCGCATCCTTAAAATCTCTTTGAATTTTTTCTAATTCTTGTTCTTCTAATCCCATTAAATTTTCAATTTCATCATCTTCTTCTATTGCATTCATCATTTTTATTTGTGGGTTATATATTTTAAAAATATCTATTACATCTTTCGAATATATTATTTCTGCAATTTTACTTCCTTCTTCAACTTCTTCATTCTTTTCATAATTTTCTTTTTTAGCTTTTCCTTTTGTTATTTCAATTAATTGTTTTTTCTCTTCTTCTGTAATTCCTAAATTATTAAGCTTATTATTAATCGTCCATAAATTATTATTCATTATTTGTTGTCCTTTTATTACCTGTTCTACGATTAATCTTGTTTGTCTTACATTTTCATCCATATTTTGTTTATATATTTTTTCTTTAACATTTTCTAATTTTTCCATCTCTTCCAATGCTTTCATCATATTTAATTTTCTATGCTTATTAGTTATAGGTTCTAATAATTCATTTTCTTGTTTTATTTCGGGTTCTTCAATTTCCATATCTGTTACTCCTAAAGAATTCATTATAGTTTTCACATTTGATTTTATTATTCTCAAATCCTCTGTATTACTATATATTTTCTTTTTCATGTGATATATTTTTTCTTCTAAAGATTGACTTAAATATTCTAATCTTTCTTTTCTATTACTTGGCTTTTCTAATTTTACTTTTTCTTTTATATCATCTGGGACCATTTCTAATATTTCTTCTAAATTATATATTTCCATTAAATCATAAATATTCGGGTTTATATATGTTCCTATTTTTTTCATCATATACATATTATTCCAGTTTATTAAATTCCAAATATTATCTCCATTTCCTCCCGGCATAAAAGGTGTAAATATACACGTTTCTTCTTGATTTCCTATTAAAGATAAATGAGAACTTATAGGTAAATTTTTGATTTCTAATTCATATGTTCGAGGTTCTAATTTTCTTATAATATTCATCTTATATTTCTAAAAATATATATCTTTAATTTCTAACAATCAGATAGACTAATTAAGCACAAATTTATCACAAACTTTAAAGATTTCTATCAAAGCAGAGTATCTACCGTAAGTAGTATGAGAATTAACAGGGATCTAAGAGTTCCATTTTATCGAACCATAAGCTCTTATATATATATATATATATATTTCTTGATGAGTTCTTCTAATGCCGATTGCTTCTTCATTCACATGATAAAACCTCATGTAAGATTAAATAGAATATGTGGGTAGATTTTCTCTTAAAATCTCTTATTTTCCTATCATTAATATAAAGATAGAAAAATATATAAAAGATAATTAAATAGGTACAAAATATTAATAAATCCAGTGAATATATCCAAAATATATACCTATTTAATTATAAAATATATACTTATCACCGCCAACCTGCCATTCAGGCTGGCAAAGCCAGGAAGCAGGCTGGCTCGTTTTTTTAGTTATTTAGTTATTTTGTTTCTTTAAATAAAATAAATTCAAATACCTTTATTACCTTTCATTTGATGTCATGTTTAATTAATTCCTCATACTTTTTATTTGACATTTTTATTTTCATATTATATTTATTTATTATACTATTATTATATTTAAAAGAGATGTGCTTATATATTTTTGTTATGCGAGTAGATGAAAAAAAAGGAATGTAAGAATGAAATTGACTTCATAACACAAACGTATAAAAGAAAAGAAATATGATATGAGCGGGTGAAACGGAAAGAGAGTAAAAATTTTTTTTAAAAAAGTGAAATAAAAAAAAAATTGGCGATATGAAGGGCAACGGGCTCAGGCTAGTTTGGGCGGGCTGATGCCAAAGCTCCCAACCCACGCAAGCTGGCCTGTAACTCATGGGCCAGCCCACATCACTAATACTAAATTTAACCCATAAAAATTTTTCCATCCTTTTCTTTCTTTCCAAGTCCCTCGTATGAAACAAGCCTTTACTCGACAGAGAAAGAACCGTTTTTTTGGCTGAAGGTTAATTTTTTTTTATGGATAATGATGATAAGTGGGCTAATCTACTCATGATATGCAGTTTCGAACTCTGCCTTGGCTGGGCGGACAATGATGATAATTATAGCAACAGGTGCTGAGGCAACTAACACTCTCCCATACGGATGAGAGTTCGAATATGGAAGAAGTACTTATTGGGAGGGAGAATCTACCCTTGATACAAAGCACCTTACAGGGGTGTGCCTAAAAAAAATGTCCCCCGCTCCGGATTAGTCGGTTACCCTGGGTTACCTGGTCCAGTGTTAGAAGGCCAAAGACTCAGGAAAAGGTGCCGGATACAGGGGGTCCGGGTTTGGGGGCCAAAGGCTCTGTCTGCCTGTTGTCACAAAAAAAAGATAATATTATTAATTTATTAATATAATATAAAAAAAAGTTTCATATGTTTCACTTTCACGCTTCTGATGACATTCAAAATTGTAAATCAATATATATATAAATACTCTTCCACTCCCAACACTGTTCACAAACAATAAATGGCTTCGATTTTCTCTCCCACTGACTATCACTGTTCATAACTAATCAACGGACTAGATTTTCCCATCACATATTTTGAAACCTCCCGCCTTTTTATATTTTTACAACTTCTTTCTAATTTTGAAATTTGAAATTCCAATTTTAAAATCGTCCTACATCTCCATAACATTAGTGATTGCCATTGCATTTGGCTGAGCAATTGACTACAAAATCCAAGAAGGAGCTTACAGGCTCTCAGGATCGTTCTTACACTCTGCTTCTTCTTCTTCTTCCTTTATTTGATTCTCCTTCACCATCCTCTCCAATCGGTAGTGCTAATGCCACATATTGGTCATGGATCCTGCAATACCTCTCCGACAGGGACGACGATCTTCTCATTCAGAACGCCCTCTTCATCATGCCCTGAATCCCCGTCGCCGAAGAAGAAGACACCGACGTGCTCCGACCTAGAACCACGCCAAATTTCTCTCCATCTCGATGCTCACTAACAGCTTCACTGCCCTCATCTTCTTCTTCCGCTCTCTCAGGTGACGATTTTTGTGCCTTTTCCTTCTCAATCTGGTCTAGGTCCTCTGTTCTGGTGTTTTTACTGATGCTTTTTGGGATATCAGGGTACAAGAAAAAATCAGGAAAATCTGTAGATCTTAACTTGTGATTGTTTCCACCAAGATTGATCTTAGAATAACCGTTCATCTTGAAATTACATATATATTCACTGACGATTGATATGATGGATTGATTGATAGAGAGGAAGAGAAAGATATATGATAGAGATATGGGTGAAGTGTGAAAAGGGGCAGAAGAAGCTGTATATGTATGTATAAGGGGACAAATGAATATAGGTGAGGTGTTTGACTAAATGCGTGAGAGAGGGAGAGGAAGAAGAAGACAAGAAGGTGATAAGGATGTGGGGCTGAGAGGTGAAAGAGAATAGGTAGATTTGAAGGTGAAAGTGGAGTAACAATAATATTATTATACTCTGTGGTTGGATTTGGTAATCTGAATTTAGAAGTGAAGACTGAAACTGAAGCAGAGGGAACTTGCTTGGAAGTGAGGGAGAGAGAGGAAAATTAGATTATATTAACCTTGGATTATAATATGCTCTTAGCTTGAATCTACAATGACTCGTGCGGTAGTATATGGCTTATGCGTTATGACTAACGTGATATTTTATTTTTAGATGATCCAACTATTTTTGACTTTCGTGGTTGTTGCAGAGTATAATTATAAATTTCAGTTTCAAGGAAGTATTGCATATATGACATTATGAAAGCTGAACAAAAAAATTCATTTGATAGAGTAGCTGAAATGGTGTTTTCAATATGGCAGCGTTGGGTTTATGCGTGTTTTCAAGGTGATTCATTTGATGCTGCATATGGCAGTGTTGCCCATGGTTTCTTACGTCCTAAATGTGATGGGTTTGAAGAAGGCAAGCTTGTAAGAAGATGGCTACATTTGTTCTTCAACTGGTACGATTCCTCTCTTGCTTTATATTTTTATCTCTGTGTCAAATGACGAAGATTGGAATTTATGCATGTTGATTCTATTTTTTTTCACTGAATGTAATGTCACCACTTGATCTACTTGTCGGCTTGCATTGCTATTGTGATCAACTAGCATTTATGCATGTTTTCTGGATGAGCTTAATTTCTATTCATATTAGTTATTCAACATATTCTGTGCCATTAGTTTTGCAGAAAGGGATATCAACTTGACATTTATACATGTTTTCAGGAAGATTGGAATTTATGCATGCTTTAGAGCTGGTTTTAATAGCTGACTAACTCTTTTTATGCATCTAATTATTCTACCTTATCGATGCAGCTTGGTTTGATTTTACCTCTGCCGTGGATTCTGAATGCAATGACGAAATCACGTCCAAACCAAGTGATTGTTCTCCTATAGCTGGGGACATGGCTGAAGGCAGGCAAGGTTATCTCTCACAAATCCAAAGTTATCTCAGAAATCTCTTCACTATTTTTATGGTATGAAATTATTATTCTTTGGACTTATCTCCATCTTTCTTCTCTTACCTGTCAGCAACTCTTCCTTTTTTTCCTTTGACAATTTGTGTTGTATTTATTTATTTTATTCCTTGGCGTTCGATTTAAGTTATTAGGGGTTGGTTCCTTTTTTTTAGGATTACATTGTTATATGTTATTGTTTTGTCTGGATTTAAGTTATTGTGGGTTTGTTTTGTCTACAAAAGGACATTTTTCAAGATCACTGGAAAAGTTGGAATGCTTTATGAGATCATCAACTATGTTCAATCTCTTCAACGCCAAGTAGAGGTAATTTGGAATTTGATAAATTGAGACCTTTCAATTAATTCCTGGTTTTCCTTTTGAACTTCAAAAATATGTAATGGCATTTTTCACTCACTGTTTTTGCAGTTCTTGTCAATGAAATTAGCTGCTGTAAACCCACGACATTTCATGGCTTAATTTTGAATAGTATCAGGTACAGTTTGTTTTAATTAGGATTTATGAATGGGCAAGTTACTACTCAACACTCACGACATTTCACGCCTTAATTTCATATTTAACACGGTTTTGATACCGATGCATTTAAAGTTTTGTTCCTACCTCATTAGGAAACTTGGCTTCTACTGTCTAGCATTGTATATCTTCATGTACTGTAAGTTGCCTCATAATTCAATCTCATGCCCAACTTGACATGCTTGATCACATAGACATAATAAATATGAACAATAGCATCCTCATAAAGTACATTGCTCAAGAGAAAGAAGTAGGGCAACTTCTAAAAGTGGAGTAACATTCAGCCCCTTTCTTGGATTAAAAGTGGAGTAACATTCAGCTAGATCTCAACTCAAACTCAACTTATATGTGTCTATTTGAATGTAAGGTGTTGTTCTATTGATATATCCCAATTTTATCATAATATTTAATATAATATTTAGGAATTTTATCATTAATTTTTGGGAAAAATAACATTTATTATGATTAAATTGAATTAAAGGTGAATGTGTGAAAACAAATATTAAAAAGAGATATTTGTTTAATCTTGTGATTGCTCTTTAAAAATTGAATTTTGAATGAAGATATTACAATATTTTGATTTGAACTGTAGGTCATTTTGGAAAGTTGGATGTGAAGGACCAAAATGTAAAGATTTTCAAGGATTGCAACAGAAAATAAAATTCTGCATGTGGCTACAAGGCAATTTTGACAGAAAAAGGGTACTTTTCTGTAATATTAGCTCTCACTTTCAGGTGGGAAAATATCAGAAATAATTACAGAAAAGGACCCATAATTTACAAAACGCCACTTGGGTCCCAAAATACGAAGACACCGCTGGAACTGATTCACTTGGCTATCAGAGAAAATTACAGAACAGAACCCTGAATCTCCAAAATTCCATTTTGGTGCAAAATGGGAAACTCATCGTCTTGGACCTCTGAAACTGATTTTTTCCAGATTCTTATACAGAACTTTGCGAAAAATCTTATCTAAATATAATCTTGGAAGATTTTGCCCAACTTTAAGGAGATTTGACCTAGACTTCAAATAGCAAAAGAAATTAATAAAAAGGAGCGGAATTGATCAACAGAAGGGAGGGCCGCAGACGAGAAGAGACACACAGCCGCAGAGAAGCAACCTCAACGGAGCCACAGATGAGAACGAGACGCACGCACGCAGCGGCAAACACTAGAGAAGGAGAACAAAGACCAAGATTCACCAACAACGGCTCTCTCCTTCTCTAATCTATTGGTTTCATTTTAATTCCATGGATTTTTGGCGTCTTGAAGGAGTTGTAGATGTGATAAGCTCCCTGAGAGGTTAAATTCCTTTTTGCTTCTTAGAGATAGAAGATTGGTTTGAGCTCCAAAGATACATTCAGGGGAGTTATTTCTTTTAATCTTTTTATTTAACTATGTAACGGATTTCCTGAGTTAGGATTTTATGTTATATGATTAATTTACTGAGATTGCGAGTTGTTTATCTTAGTAGTGATTGGACAATTGTGATTTAGATTGGTTTATGTGGTTTGAGATTTAAATTTTTATATTTCCTTTTGGTTTAATGTGGTTGTCTATTCTTTCATAGTTTGAATGAGTATTATGACTGCTTAGATCTTGTTTGGATATCTCAATTGAGTGTTCATTGTATAGAGGAACAAGTTGCATAAATCCAATCCTAAATTGCATACTAAGTGGTATTTAATAGTGTATTAAGAGGTAATTATCTAGCTAGAGTTTTAGGGCTAATCACTAATTAATATACTAGACTTAGCGAGTTGCTAAGGTTTAATTTTTGACTTAGTGAGTGGTTTAACTCCCAATTCAATTTGAGTAAGGATAACCTATATTCCATTTTTCCAAGAAGCATTCATCATCAATTTGTTTAAATCACAATTTCATTAATTATTTCAACAATTTCTCAAAAATCCAAAAAAAAAATAGTAGTCTAGGTTATTTTCTATTATTAAAAAAAAATCAATTTAAAACCCATTTTAATATTTTTGTCACTTAGTTAGATTAGGAATTAAATAAATAGCTTCCCAAGAGAATACAACCTGAGTTGTGCCTTCACTGCATAATTTAGTTTATTTTGATTTAACTTGAGGCGACTAAAGGCATTAAATCAATGGCAGTAGCTGCGTTATATTTTAGTTAGGCTTCCTCAATAGTGGAAACTCTAAAAAAGAAAAATGTTATTAGTCAGTGTTATCTTTCTGTTTTAGTTATTTGGGTTTTTATTGTATTCATGGTCTTTATACTACCTTTAATTTATTATTAGGATAGAGGAACCTGAATGCGTTAGAGTTGGTTTTAATAGCTGACTAACTCTTTTTACGATAAGGAAAATGGTAGCAAGGCAAGTTGATTGATTAAAAGCTGTTTCAAATTTTCAATATGTCTTAATTATAAGCTTTTTCATTGAACAAATACAAAGTTTTATGAATAGCCAATGTATGCAGCTTTCAAGTAAATTGCCCAGTTGAATTTCATGATTTGACTTGACGTCTACAATTTCATTTTCTTTTTGGAAGCTTTTCGAATTGCTAGCATACACTTTTCTGTATTCTTACGGATTGAATGCCTGCCTTTCAGTTTAGAGTGTTGGATACAATCTGCATACATAAGAACATGCTGCTGCACCATCCTCTCCACTTATCACTTGGCATGTAAATGACATAGCGACATTTTATTATGGTCAAATTTCCATTTTTAGAGTATTGAATTTCCTTTTTAAGTGCAATGGTTGTAGAACTTGTGGAATTTCCTTTTTTTTTTAAGATATAGTTTAAAGATAGAGTTGGTCAAATTTCTGTTCATTGCAGCTGTGTCTTTTCACTACTACAAAAAGGGGCTTTAACCTCCCAAATTTGGCACTTTTAACGTCCCAAAACGGGGGGACGTATATGCTGGGGGCGTAGTAAGTTGAGACAAAAGACGTCCCAAATGATAGGGACGTCTAAAGTCAGACTTTAGGCGTCCCAAATTAAAATTTGGGAGGCCTAAAGTCCCCCCAGGATGGGACTTTAGACGTCCCAAATTAAAATTTGGGAGGCCTAAAGTCCCCCAGGGTGGGACTTTAGGCGTCCCAAATAATTTGGGACGCCTAAAGTCCCACCCTGGGGGACTTTAGGCCTCCCAAATTTTAATTTGGGACGCCTAAAGTCCCACCAGGGGGACTTTTGGCCTCCCAAATTTTAATTTGGGAGGCCAAAAGTCCCACCTGGGGGACTTTAGGCCTCCCAATTCTTAATTTGGGACGTCTAAAAGTTAGGTTTTTTTTTATACCATAATTTACATTCTGTATTACCCAACGAATTGAAACTGCAGAAACAGAATAAAAGATGGATTCATAAACCACACTGTCCGTTACAAACTAGTAAGGACATCCAGCACTACAATCTTTACTATATATACATACAATAACCTTTCATGCAACCTACTACTATATATATCAACAAAAAACAACCAGAAAGTGTCAAAACGCTGTCATCACACAAGTACAAACTGATATAAAATAACAAGTTTACTGCTCTATATGTTGAAGAAGATGTCCAGCCAAAAGATCTCTGATCAAATCAAGGTCTTCACGCAGGTAGGCATCGTCATTATCAAAAATCTGAAAATTAGAAAGTAATAAGCTCTGATGAAATGAATCTCAAGCAAATGAATTAATTAGCATTTCGATTAGAACACCAAAAATATTATCATTTGAGAATGAAGAAGCGATTACCTTTTCAAAGTCGCTAGTAATTCCACTTTGAATTATGTTATACATATAAAGTATAACATAATATCCGCATTCAGTGTTGCCAGGTTGCCGAGGGCACTTTTAATCAAAGGGATGCAATTGGTTGTTAAAATCAATAAAGGTATGTCTAAAAGGACCGTCAATGAAACAATTATGCAGGATCAAATGTACTTACTATGGGATAAAACCACTTTGGCTTTTTAACAACTGCACCCTCGCGTGACCCACCTAGGATTCTATATGTTTGACAAGCACTATCATGAAAAGCAAAATGAACAGAAATTAGAACCATTCATTTATTTTTGTTGTCAATGAAATACAAACAGGATAACTTATGTGTCGAAGACGGATTTTGTCTCTCTGTCTGGCTTGTTACTCAATGGAACAAACCAATAGACTATGTTGCGGCGGGGACATATAACACACAAAGTCCAGTGGTTTCTTTAACAACATGTACACATTAAAATGAAGTTACCACATAACCTTTAAAGGTTGCCTTTTACTTGTCACATCACCACAACCACCATCCTTTTTCACTTTGTATCGTGCAGTTTTACACTTAGGACACTCACTAAGACCTCCGTACTCATTTCTGTACAGTACGCAGTCATTAGGGCAAGCATGTATCTTTTTATACTCCATACCCATCGTAGACAAGATTTTCTTGGCCTCATACATACGATTTGGAAGTACATTATCCTCTAGAAACATATCACACAATAGTTCAAGCAGCAATGTGAAACTACTATCGGTCCACCCACAAGTTGCCTTTAAGTTAACCAAATGTAATGTTCCCGTCAGCCGCGTGTACTTACTCCCACTGTACAATGGTGTCTCTGCATCACTCCGCAGGCTGTCATACTCCTGTGACTGCACAAAGGATTCTGCCTCAACATCGTTAATCATTTTCTCCATTTTATCTTCACCTACGATATCCATATCTTCCTTCTTGTGCGACGGACAATCCGTTACTTCCTCACCATGCCATATCCACCTTCTGTATCGCAGATTTATTCCATCACAAAGTAGGTGATCCTTTA
Organism: Inga leiocalycina; assembly: GCA_963242795.1. Taxonomy (NCBI): domain Eukaryota; kingdom Viridiplantae; phylum Streptophyta; class Magnoliopsida; order Fabales; family Fabaceae; genus Inga; species Inga leiocalycina. The sequence continues at coordinate 26,562,041 of OY725327.1, forward strand.
TGACATTAACATCCCGTCGACTCTTATTCAAACAATTGACACAAGGATAAAAATACTTCCCATTTTTTGCAGGAGCATTCTTTTTAGCGAATTCAATAAATTCTTCCACCCCTTTCTCATATTCTTCACTAGTTCTCAAAGTATTCATCCAACTATGATCCATTTTGTTACCACCTAAGGCATTCCCAATAACATTCACACATTTAGTACAATTGTCAACGACATATGATGGGATTGCCTAATTAAGTTATCAACCCAATAACATTCATAATTCGTTTGGAATACAAGAATTTCTTTACTTTAAACAAATCATATTTTATTTTATTATATATACTAATTAATGGTAATATACACAAGTAAATTTATATTTAAACAAGAAAATAGACCATTGCACTGGAGTTCCCGAATACATGCAATTTAAGCAATATAAACACACCAAACACACCAGGCTATAATCTCAACCATCTCAATATAAGCAATATATAAGAAGAAAATAAACTAACCTTATCAGGGGGCGCCCACTAGTATGTTGGAGAGGTACAGAAGACGTTGGAGATCAGAGGTGTATGCACTGTGGGGAGGTGGAGAAAGCAATCAACCACGGTGGTGTGCACGACAATGGAAGGAAGGAGGTGGAGGAGAGCAAAAATCTACACACTGTTTAAAAATAGATATAAAAATATTTAAAAAATATGTTTACAAGTATCATATTAAAAATATAGGGTTAAGGTGCAATTTTAGTAATAAAGTTTTTTGCTATGAGCTTATGGTACAATTAAGTTTTGAAGGTGTGAAAGTAGATACAATATTTTAAAAAAGGCGCAATTTTAGCAATTATGTCTCTTTTTTTATGTGGGACCCACTTGTTCTCCCTTAAACTTTATAACAGATGTTTGAATCATTTTAATGGAATTGCTAAAATTTCTTTATTTTTAAAAGATTGTTTTTACTTTTACACCATTCAAAACTTAGTTATATCAGATGTCATAGTGAAAACTTTCTTGCTAAAATTACGTACACCTTAACTTTAAAACAAAATAAAAATATAGAATACAAATTAACACATTATATTGTTCAATTTATCCCTTTTTTTATTAAATTCCTAACTCATTAGTTTCTTTGTATATGAGTTTAAAAATTAAAAAATTGAATAAAATACGTTAATTACCACCTTCCGTTTTACATAAATTATAATAACCTTCCCTCTATTTTAAAAATGCACTATATAAATCTTAATTGAAATTAAAATATATATGTTAAGCAAACCTTCCTCATATATTTGATGTTCAATTTTCATCTATCCAACCAAAAGTTAGTTTTTCTTTTATTTTTATTGATAAGTAACAATTTTCATTAAAGAAGTAAAATGATAGTCAATCTACAATCGTAAAAGAGCATTATTGCATTGCAGTGAGTTAATAACCTATTACCATATCAAATTAAATTCATGTAAAAAACACTTCAAAATTTAACTAATACGAAAATTTAAAGAAAGAATAGCTTATATGCACAATACCTTTTGAATGTTTGCATCCCTTCTGTGTTCTCAACTGCATCAACTCTTGTCTTCAAGTGACCTTTCATGCTTTGGAGATCTTCCCATTGGACGGAGGAGGACGGAGGAGGGAGGAGGAGGGAGGAGTTGCAGTGAAGAAACAAAGAGAGCAATTAGTGCCGACGGTGGGTGGGGGAGGTTGAAGAAGGGAGGAGGGAGGAGGAGGGAGAAGTTGAGGTGAATAAACAAAGAGAGCAAGTGCCGACGGTGGGTGGGGGAGGTTGAAGAAGGGAGGAGGGAGGAGTTGAAGTGAAGAAGAAAACAAAGAGAGAGTGAGCCGACGGTGGGTGAGGTTGAAGAAGAGTAAAGTAAAAATGAGAAGACATGTGAGGAGAGGATGAGAAGACGCATGTCAGACAATTGTCTGACATGCAGGGACGCCACCTTTAGGCGTCCCAAATGCCATTTGGGACGCCTAAACCCAGACTTTAGGCGTCCCAAATCCATTTGGGACGCCTAAAGTTGGGACTTTAGGCGTCCCAAATGGCATTTGGGACGCCTAATCCCATCTCCAGGCGCCAAAAAAAATTTACTAAATTTATAATTCGCGCCTATAAGCACTTTAGACGTCCCAAATTCAAATTTGGGACGCCTAAAGGTTCCCCTGCATGTATATAATTACGAAAATGCCATCGCCTCCCTTTTTAACCACCCAATTTTCAATTTGGGACGTCCTTGGGGGTGGTTAAATCTCAATTCTCTAGTAGTGTTTTCCTTAAAATTTCCTTTTTTCTTCAATTTCAGTTACTCCATACTCATATGGCTTATTATTTCTCTGTTCTTATTGTTCTGGTGTTGTTGCTGCTGGCTTGAAGTTTAATATTTCCATCCCATAAAGAAAATTGGCTTTTGTTGAAGATAATAATTTTTTATCCCAAATATTCTATGATTTTCTCAATTCTTTGTTGATGGGAATGACTTATCATCATTATGTAATTAAGTACTTGTATTTCTTAATGACGTTTTATCATGTTCTTTGATCCAAATTTCCCTTAATGACTATATTGTTTCCTTAATAACATTCCCTTGAGCATCAGACGGGGAAAAATGCAATATCAGAAGAAGAGGCATTTTATTCATAAATATAGTAAGGTTATGTTTTTTGTTCATAATATTTGCATGGCATCTTGCTGTGTTTATTTTTGTATTGGTTGGTTAGTAGCAACAGATTTTGTAATTCTCCTTTTATCATGTAATAGTTTATGTTTTTCCATGTTTCTAATTTAATACTTCGAAGTGGAATTTTTCTCTCTTAAACTTTGCTCCCCGAGCAATGGGTGGGGAAGTTCATGCTCGTTATAATTTGAACCAAGACTCCAACATGTCAAATTTTACAATGTGTTGATTTAAAAGTTAAAATGTAAAAATACATATAAGATTTTCTCTATAGTGCGCCAACATCAAATACTATTTTGAGGAGTAAAAATGACTATAAAATTTTAAAATAATTATAAAAATATATATTGATAGTTAGTTTAACATTTTTTTTTACTTTTAAAACTGATATGGATGATAAAGAAATAATTTGAAATAATAAGATGCTGACTGGATAAGGAAAAGCAAATCTGAATAAGAAAGGACTAATATGATACTATATATTATATTATTAAAATACCAAAAATACCCTACAGCAACAAAAACCCCTCCCACCTCCAGCCAAAGGTGAACATCCATCCTCCAGCAAATACAACCACTACAATCGTTGGAAATGCAACCTACCAGATCCACTAGAACCAAGTACAAAAACAATAAAGGAAAAAAGCTAGAAACAAGAACTAGAACCATCACATTGGAGCAGTCCAAAAGCACAAAACTAACAAGAAAAGGAAAAAGGTGAACAAAGTTTCAAAAATCGCAAATCGAAGATCTAAGTCGTCGCCATTCGTTGGAAAGAAATCAAAAGCCACAGCAAATCAGTGCTATATGGCTCAATAATATGTTTAAGTCCAGCAGTTTGAAATATTTTCCTAGTATCAATTAGTATTCTAAAATCTGGTATGTCTTTTGTCCCAAGAGTTTTCACATAAGAAATGTATGTGTCTAAAGTTTTTTTTAATCAATTTTGCCACAAAAAGTATTTTAAAAAAAACAATACTAGCTCTGACTATGTTAAGGATCAATATTAATTTTTTAGGTTAAGGAGAGTTTGCTGCAAAAATTCTAGGATTAAATTGATACAAAAAACTTGGGAGAATTACACTGTAGTCCTATAGAAGAGAAAATACAAAGAAATGATCCCACAAAATGGCTAAATTATGGTAAAGTCTCATGGGACCATTTTGTAAAAAATTAGAAATGAAAAAAGAGAGAAATACCCTGGTTGAATAAACACATTCTCTCTCTCTCTCGAAGCTTGTTCTCTCAGCCACCACCGTTGAATTCGTCGACCAAAGGAAGCTATTGGTAAGTACCCTAAAGTTGATCAAAGACGGAGAGTCGGTGCTGGACTTCATCCCAAGATCTGCCGTCAGCATCTACGGCAAGGATTGTGCCACTGAGGACCAACTTGTTACCCCCTAGACTTACTCAGTTGCCTGGTCAGCTTCTCAAACCTTCTTACTTTCTTGAGCTCACTTTAGCTCCATGGATTGCTTCTATACTTACTTGATCATTTCAGTTTTTCTAACAAATAATTTCTCCAAGATTCTCAGCCATACATGTTTTTGTTTCTGTGGTTTTTTTACCTGACTATATCAAATTATCGGACCAATTTGTCAATCTTTGTGGTCTGAGTTTGTGTGAGAGTTGTGTGTTGCACTGGTTACTCTTTGTTAAGAGATCCTCAATACAACAAAGGGCTTGCTTTCACTGAGAAAGAAAGGGATGCTCACTCTTTGTGTAGACTCCTCCCTCCCATAATTAGCACCCAACAACTTCAGGTTTGCATTTTAATGATAAAGTTGACCCCTTTTTCTGTTACTTGTTAGTGGGATCTTTTTTAAAAAAATATTTCTAACCCTTCTTTCTTATTCTCACTGTTTTAATTTCTTGTGCCCACAAGAGAAGAAACTTATGCACAATATCTAACAATATCAGGTCCCCTTGCAAAAGTATATGGAAATGATGGATCTTTAGGTATGCATGTTCTATAACCTCGTTATGATCATATGGCTTCTGTTAAAATCAGCGCTTTCAATTTTATGTTTGGAATGAGTATGTCATTGGTTTACTTTCCCCTCTTTGTGATATGCTTGGAACACAAAATATAACTAAAATGATGATATGAGAGTGTAACATTGCAAGTTATTGTGGTCTACAGGAGAGGAATGAGAAATTGATGTGGGGACCAACAATGAGGAATTGCTGAACAATAAGTTCTACATTGGACTTAGACAAAAAAGGCAACTGGACAGGTTTGTACATCATATATGAATAGCTTGAGCTTATTTTGACATAATTTTACTATATGTATTATTTGACTTGCATTGATTTGATGCAATTGTGGTGATTTCTTCTTAGGAATATAATGATCTTCTACAAGAGTTCATGACTGCTGTGAAGCAAAACTATGGAGAAAAAGTTCTTGTACAGGTTATAACTTTCATGCATGGATTATGAGGTCTCTGATTCTATATGCATTCACCCATCTCTTGGAATGACTATTTAAAAAATAAATTCCGCAATTTAAATGAAGATGAGGGTGAAAGGTTTGGGACTACATAACCTGATATGCATAGGGAAAAATGTGTTGTTAATGGGAGCAATGATAGTTGTCAATGGAGGCTGCTGAACTTGTTAATGACAACTATATGTCATATTTAAATGTTTTTTGTGACAACTAAATGTTTTGTTTATTAAACTTTGTTTTGGTCCTGATAAATGGAAAAAGCTTTCTGATTTTTGTGGGTATTGTTCTCCATATACTTGTAAACTATAAAAGCAGACCCAGTTAATGCAATGGATATGCTTTGGCTGAGGTTTTAATGTGTTCGAGTATGATTTAGTATGATCTATTTTTGTTGTCATTATGCTCTATTTTCTACTTCATTGTGTTGTGTTTCTGCAATAGAAGAGCTAAGGAATGAAGATGAGGGTGAAAGGTTTGGAGCTACATAACCTGATGTGCGTAGTGAAAAATGTGTTGTTAATAGGAGTAGCGATAGTTGTTAATGGAGGCTGCTGAACTTGTTAATGACAACTATAGATCATATTTAAATGTTTTGTTTGTGGTGTAAAGATGTGTGGATGAGTTTGAAAAGTTTGCTATATTTTTTGGTATTTTGTGCTATTTTTAGTCATTAGAAGTGGGATTTAATAAACAAGGTGTGAAAGTTTTGTGCTGGAAGTCCTGATTATATAGTAAAAATGTGTTGTTAATAGGGGCTGAGATAGTTGTTAATAAAGCTTGTGAAATTATTAATGACAACTGTTTTGTGTAGGTAGACGGCGATGATGGCTACCAAGTCTGGCAAGAATCTACTATGTTTCCTTCGTATAGGGGGAATGTTTGAAGTCAATGGAGACGGTGATATAACATATGTTGGTGGAACGGTCAAATCTAGAACTATTAAGGAAGGAACAAGTTTAGAAGAGTTAAAAATAATGATATCCTTCATTGTGGGAAAAGAGAGTGGCAGACTTGTTATGAAGTTCACATTGATGTTTGATAGAACAATATTTGTGGACATACTAGATGATAAAGCAATTGAACATTTAATCAAGTTTAGTGGAGAAAGTGGGTATAGCAGATGACTATTGACCTCATAGGACACACATGCACTTGTCTGGGATAGCAGATGAGTAGAATCCCTTGTTCACATGCAGGTGTAGCAATGAAGTTAGTTCATCATAGAGTGTACTTGTACATCGATAATTGCTACAAACTTTCGACCCAAGAAAAGATATATGCAACGCCCATGAGGCCTGTAGCAATGCATGATTGCCCCCGTGCTGTCACTTATAGAAAGTTGTAACTTGATGTAAATTATGTTGTCAATGTATGAACCTAGAGTTGTCATTGGATGCCTATTGAGTTGTCAATGGACGCCCATGCAATTGTTAATATATATATATATATATGAAGTTATGTTGACATATGTGTATCCCATTGTCACTTATAGAAAGTTATAATCTGATGTAAATTTTGTTGTCAATATATGGATATGGAGTTATCAATAGAGGCCCATGGAGTTTTCAATGTATACAGATGAAGTTGTTAATATATATATATATATATATGCAGTTATGATTGAAAATGAGTTTACGTGCATATCTTTATAGATTACTTATATTGTTGATATTCAATATTTATTAGGTGGTCATATTATATGATTTGTCACTGGTGCCTCCTTGACTTGTCAATACAAGGATTGAAGAGTTGTCAATGGATGCCCAATAACTTGTTAGGGGAAGCTCCTTAACTCGTTAATGGAGGCACTTGGAGTTATCACTAGAGACTCCTTATGAATGGAAGTACATTGAGATGTCAATAGAGGCCCCAAAGTTGGTAGTAAAGGTTCGTTGACTTGTCAATGGAAGTTCATCGAGTTGTCAGTGGAGGCCCCTAAAATTGTCAATGGATGCTCTTCCACTTGTTAAGGGAAGGTCATTAAGTTGTCAGTTGATGACCTTAGAGATGTTAGCGGAGCCTCCTTGACTTGTCAACATACGGATATCGAGTTGTTAGTGGAGGCTCATAGAGTTGTCAGTAGAGCCTTATTCACTTGTCACTGGTAGAGCAATGACTTGTCATTGGACACCCTATGATTTGTCAATGCATGCATATGAAGTTTTCAGAGGAGGCTCCTTGACTTATCAATGGAAGGCCATTGAATTGTCAATTCAGGCACAATGACTTGTCAATGGAAGGTCATTGAGTTGTCAATGGAGGCCCCTGTAGTTGTCAGTTGAGCGTTCTGTAATTGTCAATGAATGCCCTTCTACTTGTTAAGAGAAGCTTGTCCTATTGTCACTGGACGACCATTGACTAGTCATCAGTATCGCATGCAGATGTCAATGGAGTGAAACTATGTGCAAGGAAGAGTATCATATGTACATGACATAACTTTAACACTAACATTAACTCATGAAATTGACTCTATAATTCATAAATATGTAAAACATCTCAAGTATAAGTTTGAAGTTGATTATAACCAAAAACATCAGATCTATAAAATGTGACTGCACTTGATCATTACAAAAAAGATACCATATTTACAATTAGTGTGCACATGCATTGCAATCCCCTAATATGCTGTCATTACAATTAGTATGCTCATGATCATTACAATCCTTTTCCTCCTACTTCTCCTCCTTATGGCTGAAAAATTCTTCAGTCCAAAGTATATCCATTGCATTCACTAGGTTTGCTTTTATAGTTATAAGCATATGGAGGATAATACCCACAACAATCAGAAAGCTTTTTCCATTTATCAGGACCAAAACAAAGTTTAATAAACAAAACATTTAGTTGTCACAAAAAACATTTAAATATGACATATAGTTGTCATTAACAAGTTCGGCAGCCTCCATTGACAACTATCATTGCTCCCATTAACAACACATTTTTCCCTATGCATATCAGGTTATGTAGTCCCAAACCTTTCACCCTCATCTTCATTTAAATTGCAGAATTTATTTTTTAAATAGTCATTCCAAGAGATGGGTGAATGCATATAGAATCAAAGACCTCATAATCCATGCATGAAAGTTATAACCTGTACAAGAACTTTTTCTCCATAGTTTTGCTTCACAGCAGTCATGAACTCTTGCAGAAGATCATTATATTCCTAAGAAGAAACCACAACAATTGCGTCAAATCAATGCAAGTCAAATAATGCAGATAGTAAAATTATGTCAAAATAAGCTCAAGCTATTCATATATGATGTTCAAACCTGTCTAGTTGCCTTCTTTTGTCTAAGTCTAATGTAGAACTTATTGTTCAGCAATTCCTCATTGTTGGTCCCCACATCAATTTCTCATTCCTCTCCTGTAGACCACAATAACTTGCAATGTTACACTCTCATATCATCATTTTAGTTATATTTTGTGTTCCAAGCATATCACAAAGAGGGGAAAGTAAACCAATGACATACTCATTCCAAACATAAAATTGAAAGCGCTGATTTTAACAGAAGCCATATGATCATAACGAGGTTATAGAACATGCATACTTGAAGATCCATTATTGCCATATACTTTTGTAAGGGGACATGATATTGTCGGATATTTTGCATAAGTTTCTTCTCCTATGGACACAAGAAAGTAAAACAGAGTAAGAATAAGAAAGAAGGGTTAGAATTTTTTTTTTTAAAAAAAATCCCACTAACAAGTAACAAAAAAAGGGGTCAACTTTATCATTAAAATGCAAACCTGAAGTTGTTGGGTGCTAAGTACGGGAGGGAGGAGTCCACGCAAATAGTTAGCATCCCTCTCTTTCTCAGTGAAAGCGAGCCCTTTGTTGTATTGGGGATCTCTTAACGAAGAGTAACCACTGCAACACAAAACTCTAACACAAACTTAGACTACAAAGATTGACACAATTGGTTTGGTAATTTGATATGGTAAGATAAAAAAGCCACAAAAACAAAAATATGTATGGCTGAGAATCTTGGAGAAATTATTTGTTAGAAAAATTGAAATGATCAAGTAAGTGTACAAGCAATCCATGGAGTTAACTCAAGAAAGTAAGAAGGTTTGAGAAGCTGACCTGGCAACTGAGTAAGTCCAGGGGGTGACAAGTTGGTCCTCGATGGTGCGATCCTTACCGTAGATGCCGATAGCGGATCTTGGGATGAGGTCCAGCATCGACTCTCCATCGCTGATCGACTTCAGGGTACTCACCAACAGCTTCCTTTGGCCAACAAATTCAACGATGGTGGCTGAGAGAACAAGCTTCTGGAGAGAGAATGTGTTTATTCAACCAAGGTATTTATGTCTTTTTTCATTTCTAATTTATTACAAAATGGTTTCATGGGACTTCACCGTAATTTAGCCATTTTGTAGGACCATTTCTTTATATTTTCTTTTCCATGAGACTACAATGTAATTCTCCCAAAAAAAAACTTTTATAGATACTCACAGCTTCTAAATGAAACTTCAGATGTAGAATTGAAACTTAACCATGTATTTTTGTGGATTTAGTACCATAGCCTTAAGTATTTTTTTGGGCGAATTTCATTAAAGGACCACATGATTAAATTTATATTAGTCAAGGGCCAAAACATTATGAAATTTTAGTGCAGGACTAAGGACCAAAATGAAAAAGTAAAAAGACAATAATACCCCTTGCTTTATTGTTTTAAAAGGTTTAATCGTTGTTGGAACTTCAGTTACAACGGATAGCCAGCTGTCAGGCTAGAGTGGCCATGACCGCCCAGCCATTGAAGCTCTAGTACTGACCGGCCGGAACTTTGATTACCAGAAATTAATGTGTTGTTTATGATAGCCGTGGGACCGAAGCTTGCATAACGAAAATTTAAAAAAAAAAACAAAATAGAAAGTTGAAGTTCGTTACGTGGTCATTACGTCTGAAGTTAGTTGCGAAACATGAACTTTGATCACAGACCTTGATTACGAGAGCATCGCAAATTCACGTTGAGAAAACAAGATTCATATGTTAGATATTGAGGCCAATCCTGAACGTTACTAGTTCAAAATTCAAATGACAACATTTATGACCTCTCCAAGTATAATCCAAACTCCAAATCACCCCACGATGGCTCCTCTCTGCGTGTACGCAACAATGCTTTCATCACCAAACGATTCTTCTTCTTTCAGGTTCAGCACTGCTCTACTGCATTGGATCCATCAATCGCCTCCATTTCCACGGCAGATTTAGGCTTTTTTGGCTTGTACCAAATTGCACACACCAGAAATGCTACGAAGTTGATGATACTGAGTATGGTTAGCAGCGCGTAGAACAGATCAAGCCTTCCATGGTTGATGTCGTCGGCGAGCCATCCTTGACCGTTATTGGTGCCGGTCACTTTCTTCACGATGGATACGAGGAAGCTACTGACGAAGAACCCTAGCGACAGAGTAGTGAGGAAGAGGCCCGTGCTCATGGTTTTCATGCTTTTTGGGGATTGGGTTATGAAGAAATCGAGTTGGCCAGTGTAGATAAAGGCTTCTCCTGAACCCACCAGGAAGAACTGTGGGATTAGAACGAACACGGTTATGGGCAGCGTCTTTGTGTCGTCGGCGACGCCTTTCGCCACTGCTAATCGTCTTTGCTCGCACAATGCGGCGGCAGCCATTCCCAATGTTGAAAGCACTAGGCCAATTGCAATCCTTTGCAGGTTGGTGAATCCTGTTACACTCATAAGATGAACTCTATCAATTTCTCTTGTTTCCAATGGTTAAAATTTTGTTATCTTTTACATGGTTGTCACTTGAACTCATAGCTTAATTGGTCAATTTATAATTGGTAACGGTACAGCTAAGATTTGAACAGTATACCTAAGCTCATGGAAGCTAACCTTTTGCATATATAAATTGTATGCAGTGAGCGTTCTATTCTCTGTTTCTGTATTTTTTCTTCTTTTAAAATTTTCGCAGCATAGCTTTGAAATTTTGTTTTCAATATGTTTAAGGTTCAATTGTCTGTGTATTGAACACGTTATGGGGCTGTTATGTTTAAGCGTGACTAAATATTGAATCCTTTGTCTTTTACCTGGTTTGCCTTTCCACTTTTTCCAAAGGGGCATGATGAGTCGGTCATAAACAGCCAGAGTGATTAGGATGGCTGCCACAAAGAAGACCGTGAGAGAGCCTGCAGGAATCTGGAATTTTCCCATGGACCTTTCCATGGTGGAGGCTTGTTCAACTGAAAAGGTGATCATTTGGGCATATGTGGTCCAGAATATGATGGTTGTGGCCCAAATTGGTAGGAGTCTCACCATCATTTTAACTTCTTCCACCCTTGTCAATGAGCATAATTTCCATGGGTTTGGTGCAGAACCATACATGTTCTTCTCAAAATCATCTTCTGCTACAATGGCAGCCTTCTCCAGAAAACTATTACAAATAATATAAGTGTTAGAGATTATAATAACAAGTGATCATGGGGATTTTTGTGTGAAGATGTTTGTTTATCTTGAATTAAATTGACAAAAAGAGAAAAGAAAAAACTGTTATTACTTATTATGACAGTTTCTTCAATTTCAGTTATATGAATTGGCATACACAAGGGAAGAGGGAGATGAACTAACCGGAACTGATCAGTGTTCTCTATTCTTGAAGCTTCAGGAGTGTCCTCATACAAAGATCCAATGTTGTATGGGAGGTCCATCTTCTTTTTCCTTATGGCAGCAACAATGACTTGGAAAATGTGAACTATGGGGCTTCCCATACTTTTCTTGTATCTGTATCTTTTAGTTCCATATAAGAATACCAAAATGGCTATGAGCATAGAAACAGAGCAAATTCCATATGCCCAACTTCGACCCACTTCATCTTGTATATAAACAAGTACTGTGACAGCCATCAGAGTCCCAAAACTAATGAACAAGAAGAACCTGTTGAAGAAATAGGCCATTTGAGATTTCTCCTTCTCATCTTTGTCATCAAATTGGTCAGTTCCAAATCCTGAGACACTAGACTTCAGGCCACCTGTCCCTAGTGCAATAAGGTACAGAGCCATGTATAAAATTCCCATTTGGAATCCATTAGCTGGCTTGCAACTGTGACTGCTGGAATTGGTGCAAGGCGGTGGACGTAGCTCTGGTAATTGTGTTGTGATTGTTAATGTGGCAGTACCCTGGAATCAGCATCCTTTTAACAGTCAAAACAAAGTAGATACAAGGCAAAATTTTGACAAAAATACAAACGTGTAATAACATGAAAACTGCAACACAAAATAAAAAGTAATCTCCATTGTATTGTATTGAGCTTGAGACATGTATTATTATTATTATTTTTCAATATCAGTGTTTCATAGATAGGCTCTAATGAGCAAATATAATGTTATGTGTTATGAATAAAAAGCAGTAGTGATAATAATTGTCAGTAACTCAGTATAACAAAAGTCCTGACCAGTGTCTTTGTATTAGCATAACAACAATTATATTTGTCCGTATATTAATTAGTCTATCCTTTGGACTTGCTGAAAACTTTGTTACATTCTGAATATTTCAAAATAAGGATGATATTTGATGAGGAATGTAACTTGCAGGCCCAAGAATAGGTGCAATAGGACTAACCAGTGTTTGTATGGCGGAGAATATTCCGATTGTCTTGTATCGGCCAAGAAAGGAATCAGCTAGAAAGCCTCCAAGCAAGCACAGAAGGAATGATGTGCCCATAAAGTCAGTGACAGTATTGGCTGAGGTAGAGCTTGGCAGATGCATGGTATCAATTAAGTATGTCACCAGGTTGACCGCAATCCCCATGGTGGAAAGCCTCTCAACAATTTCAATCCCTGTAAGATTGGTAGAAATTAGCTTCTGCTCTTAATATTATTCTTGGCCTATATTTAAATGCCTATTGTTTTGGGTGATATAGTCCTTGACATAGCAAAACATCTATGACATATTTTTGGGAGAATTACTATGGGGTCTTAAGGAAAATATTTAATAACCAAAAATGTCCTAATGACAAATGAGTAGCATAAACTTCTAGTTATTTGCTACACTGGAACTAGTCCATGTATGCCCATCAGTTGTTATTGGATTTGTGGGAGATTAAGGGGATGTTTGATTTTGTTTTTAAAAACTGTTTTTTTTTGTTTTTAAAAATAATAACACCTATTTGGTAAACTGTTTTAAAAAAGTTGTTTTTAAAAACTAAAAAACAAAAACATTTTTTAGTTGTTTTCTTGTTTTTGTTTTTCTATATTTTATTTTTTTGAAGCTGTCTATCCACTATCGATACTACACTACTATTGATGACTACCGCCACGTCACTTCAAAAACAGAATTTTTAAAAGAGCTACCGCCTACTGATGCATGCTGACAGGAGGAGGTCCTTTTGGCTATAACGGAAATTTGTGTTTTTTTGCAAGGTATTAAAACTCAGACCGGGTATTGAACCGGTCGGGGTACTGGATTAAGCGTTAGTGGGTCAAAGCGAGGCCAAACCGGAACTAAACCAGTGATAAATTAAATATTTTAGGTTTAAAAAAAAGAGTGAACCGGTTCGGTCACCGGACCGAACCAGTTTAGGCATTGGTTCACCGGTTCTCAGCCGGTCCAGTCCGGCTTCCGGAACACTGGTTTTTAGTGCGTGTCCTGCTGTCTTTCCGTTTGATAAAAAGAATTCCGAGTTTTTTGGCAGAAATTTAAAAATTAAAAACAGAAAAAGGATCACAAATAAGCATGGGTGCATGTGTATTTTATGAATGGAATAATTCTATGTTCGGAGGTAGAATGTCATTCAAAAGTGAAGTTGAGTATTCAAAAAGGGAAAATGTATGCGAAAAGCAAAGCTAATCTTTAGGAAAAAGTGGGGGATAAAGTAAAGAAAAAAAAATTGTCCAAAAAAAAAGTAAAGATAAAAAAATATTAAAGATGTGGAATATCTTCCTAATCAATCACAAGGTTCCGTTTGTCATATTATATTCCCTTTTCCCGTATACTCCAAACAGATAGTGACATGAGAATTATCATTAGAAGTATTGTTGTTCTTTTGTTGGGATGTTTCCCTTGATTAGTTCAGCTCCACACCCAAAAAAAGAAAATCATGAAAATTAAATCGAATATTATTAAAAAAAACTCCTAATGAGGAGAAACAGAACTCCAAATATGGATCTGGATCCTGATTCTCCTTGCTAGATGCTTTGAATACACCAACTTCTATCTGTTTCAATATTACCCTTCATTGAAAACGCCAACCATCTTTTTGCTCTAAGTTTTGAGGAAACTTAAGAGTATACTGTATAATAGTCTGGTGATCATATATTCTGAGTAAAGCTCTGTTTGTTGCATTACCAAGCATGAGATGATTTGGATAGTGCGACACAGCAAGATGCAGTATCTTGTGTTTAAATTATCTTATTATGTCTAATATGAGAGTAGACACGTATCTATTTTTAAAAATTTTATGCTTCATTGTAAGTCGTGTAAGAGCAACTTGCAAAGTTGTGTTTGTGTGTGTGTGTGTGTGTGTGAGAGAGAGAGAGAGAGAGAGAGGAATATGGGCACTAATATTGCATCAATGGGATGAGATGGGGAAACAGACCTAGAATAAAAGCAGCAGGTACCCAACCTCCAGTTTTGGATCTGTCAGCTGGGACACCTTTATAGTCCACAGCATCAACTGTCCAACTCATCTTCCCATCCTGAAATATGAAGGGGGAAAAACTTGAAACATAAGAATAATATTTCAAGTTTCAGTTGCCATTGATTCAGAGACTTATCACTGATTACTAACCATTTTCAGAGGTTTCAAGTTCCCCACAACAAAGAAAAGAGCTTGAGGGGATAAAACTGAAAGCTAGGAAGCTTGTTATTCTTGACCCCAACTCACAACTGATGGTTTTGGAGGGAACTTCCCCTTTTATAGGGAAAGAGCTCAACCAAATACAGACTATGAGCTTGAAAGTGACCTCCCAGTATGTAACTGAGACAGATCTCCACTAGTTCATGATGAAGGTAGGGATTAGCATTATCGCAATCAGTGGAAGGTTGTAGGATAGATTCAAAATTTGTTCACCCGGATATTTTTTATTGAGAATATTATTAACAAAATATAAAAAGGTAATGTTGATTGATGAGAATTTGGGCGATATGTGGAATCTAGAACATGCAACAATAACATATCGCAGTTTCACCACTCCTTTTTGGCAGGATTGATTGATTTGGGTCAAGAAGGCTGTGAACCACTCTACCTTGGCTGGCTCTTTGAAGTGCTTTTCCTACCCCACATGTATGAAAAAGCTTTCATCCTACAAGCAAAGGGACTTTCTACCTCTTAAAGCATGCCCCTATTACTCTTTTGACCTCAAACCATTTTAACCACAGTATTTCATCAACGTAATTATGGATTATTTACATATGGGTATATTCGTGAATTGTTAGTATTTTCAAAGTATAAAAGGTTAGTTGCTCTGACTTTACTACCAGAAGGCATAAAAGATAAGATATACTTGTAGGCTAGAAATTAGTTTAGTTCTTGTTGTCAAGCATTTGTTGGTTGTCAAATTTTGTTGATGTGGCTAATCTGTGTATTTCTCGCAACATGATTTTGTCCTTAAAAAGGGGTAAAAGGAACTAATGAATCGAACTGAATAAAATGTTCCACATGTGATGCAATGTAACATCCCAAATTTTATTCATAAAAAATATATTGTAATTATTTGAATAATTCAATAAAATGGTGAATATTCATGAATTTGGATCTTGTGAATTGTGAAATATTTATATTCATAAGGAAATGGACAAATTAATTCAAAAATTGAATTAAATTACAAAGGGGATAGTAAAATCATAATTTTGCCAATTTAGCCCAAGATTAATTATTTTCCAATTAATTGGAGTTAATTTCAATTAATCAAAGAAAATACAAGAAAATGCATAAATGGGATTATTCTTGGTAGAATAAATCAAGAATTTGGGGAATTAGGGGGAATTATACATTGTTCAATTATATGAATTATGGAATATATGAAAAACATTTTTTTTCTCCTCTACCTTCCCTAAAATTCGTCCAATACATAGAAAAATAAGGGAAAAAGTTAGTCAAACCCAATTGGACCTAAATGATGACAAGGGATGGCATAAGGTTGAGTGAGTTGGTAGATTAATGTTGAATGTAAGAATGGGAAGATAAGCTTGAGTGGAGGAATGGAAAAGCATGATTGCATGAAGAGTGTGAACATAGGAAAAGAAGCATGGACTAGTGGAGAAAAGAAAGGGAGAGGGACGGATTTCTTGGAGCAAGAAAGGGAAGACATTGACTCAACTTAATGGAAATAAAGTGGAGAAATTATGAGGAAGAGAAGAGTGTGACAAGTGTCACATTAGAAGCCCTTGATCAAATCAATGGATAGGAAGATGGAAGACCAAAATGATAAAACATACTCCTTCCTCTTTTCAAGTCACCATTCGGCTAAGACCAAGAGAAAAGAGAGAGAGAGAGTGTGAGTTTGTGAAGTTCTTGGGAGCTAGAGAGAAGAAGGAGCAAGAAGATTAAGGTAAGTGTTGTCTCTTAAGCATTTTCCTTATGATCTTCCATGAAATCCTTCTCTAAACTCTTGTTTCTCATGAATCCATGGTGGTGAAGTCACACTTTGAGATCAAGAAGAGAGGGAGGAGGAGCCTAGAGTAAGAGGAAACCAAGTAGCCAAAGAGGGTAACTTCATGAACTTACCTTCTTGAGTTGTTGATAATTGTTGTTTGGTTTTTATGATTTTTGGTTTGAGTTGTAAAATTAGAAAAACCATAACCCTAAAGGGTTATGCTGTCCAAAATCCTTTAAATTATGGTTAAGAAGTGTTTAAGTAAGTTAATCAAGGATTAGAAGTGGAAAAGAACAAGTTTTGGGAGTTAAAACACAAAACTTTATTTTTTCCATTTTCCCCTAATATTTCGGCCAGGACCAGAACTAGTAGTAGGAGTTGGATTTTCATGAAATAAATGGTCCCATTCGAATCAGTGGGTAAAAATAGGTGGGGTTACAGTTGAGTACTTTTTCGGTAGAGGCCGAAAAAGCATAATTACGAAAACGCCATTGAAATCACTAAATAGGGGCTGTCAAGGGTATTTTCGTAATTTGACAGTGAATTCGGTAATTTTGAGCCCGGAAATGGATTCCTTGGGCGAAAATAAGTCAAAATAGCCTCAGTCAAAATTTTGGGAAAACGTGCCATTGGGTCGGTACGGTGGGGCCAAGTCGGGTTCCCGGGGGCATTTTTGTAAATTTTCACCATAGACTAATATAATCACAATAAACATTATGGAAGAGTTTAAAATGATACTTGGATAGGTTATGACCTATTTCTGTTACATTTAATATTTTAGTACCAATTTAGAGGCCGGATACTACACGTTCTTCGAGGCATATTTAAAAAGGGGATATTAAAGTTTTGAGACAGGGACATTATCCTTCATACATTATGCCATAGTTATATGATTGTGTGGATGCCAATGTTTGTAAATGCGCTTTATTAATCAATACGATTTGTCCAGAGAGGGGCCAGAAGTGTCAGAGGCGCTTACATTGGAGTTGGTGAAAATCCAACCGGTGCAGAATAGTAGGGTTGTGCCCTACTCATGTATACATGCAGATGACATGTTTATAATGTTTATTAATTGGTGCATACATGGCATATATCATATTTACTTTTCGCATTTTCTATGAATGATAGCATGTTTCTACTGGGGTTCTCTTGAATCTCACCCTATTTTTAATAAACACCTCAACGGGTACTAGTGGGTCTAAGGGAAAAGATGTAGACGCCGGAAAGTGAGCGGCACGGGTCTCGAGGCAAGACAAGATCGTGGTCATAATTAGTCTATTTTATGATATTTTGATGAAATTTGTAAATATTAAAACTTTCGCTGTATTTTCCGTTTTCGTCAACGAACGATATTATAATTGTAAACGAATATTTTTATCAGTATAATTGTACTTTTCTGTATGCCCATTGAATTCTGTTTTTATTATTTTTTGATTATCGAAATGGAAACGGGTGTTGACATACAACTTATGATGGATGAATCTCAAAGACCGATCGGGTTGATCGAGTGGATTGGGGTCTAGGTACTTGTCTAGTATAGGTGCAATAGGAAAGTTTGTAAGCAGAAACCAGTTGACCTGGGTTAAACATGGTAGAACCAGTGGTACCACCAGTCAAACCGTCTCACTCGCACACTCTTTTCATTTTTTGAAATTTAATTGATGTTTCTAAGCTATGATATTGGGAAAGGAAGAGTAATAGAAAATAGATAAAATTATTAATAAATTATAAAATAAATATATACATTTTGAATAAACATTATGGAGGATTGTGGATATGGCGTTTTTTTTAAACTGTAAATTACTTTTCTTTGGGTTTAAAAATCGTTGTTATTGTTATGGATGATTGTTTCTTTTAATATTATTTTAAGCATATACTATTGAAAATATGATAATTCACTCATGACCAATTTGACTACACTCCCACCATTGGATGATGATCCAATGGCCTGTCCAATATATATATATATTTTTAAATATGACCAGTATGATATACGGCTGGTTATTCTGACAAATTTAATAGTGTACTAGCAAAAACTTTAATGATTGTGAAAATCTATTGATGAATCAGCTTATCTATTGACTCCCATACTCAGAACCCAGAAGTGACTCTTCTCCACTGTGTTTCTCAACTCTTTCTCGCGTTGTTAACAGTTAAAAAGTGCAGAAGTTGGAAGGTATATATATTGATACTCAATTGTTCATCTAACAAAGTCAAACAATTATTAGACCTTTTGAAATGGCAGGTATTTGACAATTGGTGAAAGAATGGTATCCATTAGTTCTTTTCCTTTCATCATCTCAGCCCACCAACTCTGCTACTTATCTTTATTCGAATACCAGATACCAGATGCTTTGGTTTAACTAGAAAACCATATCGTTTTTGGTAAGATCTTGTTAACTTAGTAGTTAGCCCCATTATTACAGATTCAGTGATAAGTCAAAGGAAAGAATATAGATGTCCATGGTTTTCAAATACACAATCAGAAAACAAGTTGACGATTGTGTTGACTCTCAATAATTGAAGCTGTGTAGGGCCAATGGAGAGTTGACAAATTCTATAACAGCAATGCAAGTGGAGAATTCTCTCAACCATGTGGCAATCAAGTGCAAGGGCATTTCCCCACAAATTAGATCCCATGTGCATTGAATTGCACTTGCAGGGCACCGTCCCACGTGTGCACCAACAGACACAAGTACTTAAATTATGTTATAGTGACCTGCCATTAAAGCAACACACAACATGGAAGAGTTGTGCTTCACTGTTTGCAAAGCATGAGCGTGTCCTATCTCATCCAGAAGCAGACTACCATCCTTGTGAGATCTCTTGAATCTTCCCTTTTTTAAAATAATTAAATATTTACGTGAGTTAGGTTTTAGGAGTTCATTAGGTGTATGACTTGCATTGGCTCAGAGAGCACTTATAAAGTTACTCGTAGATTACTCACTAATGAGATCCTTACGTTGATAACAGGAGTTGAACTCATGTTCTAGTAAGATACAGGCAAACTCCTAGATCTCATTGTACCTTCTTCCATGTTGAAAATGGATTAATTTAGAGATTAAGGATCACTTGACTTTAAATTTATCATATTTCAGAAATATCCAATGTCTTTACTATCTTGTTTTCTGTCTGCTCCCATATTGTTTTGGGATCTATGGTTTAATATAAATCTTATCTCAATTTTGTTACCCAGATTTCCCATAGTAAAGATGTTTAGTTGTCATGAGAATTTTGTTTATTCCTTTTGACACTTCATACATGTCAACTAACTCTAATCATAGACGCTTAGAAAAACAAACTGAATCCAAGTTTGATGTGTGTTGGATACTTGTATCACATGATATGTTTTTTGAAGTTATAAATAAGCATTTAAAACATTAAGTCTATGTGGTTGTTTAAAGCAAACCCATAGATCTCAATTATTTTTTTCCCTAAAACAAATATTAAAAATGAACTCTATAAAAAAGAGTTATATATCATTTATATTTTCGTGTTGCCAATTCTTGTTAAACTGCTTTAAGGAGTTCAATCATGATAGGGTGTTATGAGATTTGATCAAAAAAATTAGGGAAAATGACACCTAGGTCCCAAGTAACAGAAAAAATACCACAAAAGCCCCTTTGAAAAGTCAATGGTCAGAAAAGTCCCTAGGGATTTTTCTGACATGAATTCCCAATGTCCATTTACAAAAATAACCCTCAGGCAATTTAACCACTTTCATTGTTTACAACATGTTATGCTATGTTTACAACATCACAAGTCATATTAACAACATAGTCAGTTACGTTTACAACATGTTATTTATGCATGAGCATCACATTCTTCCATTATTTCACATAGCTGAAGTGAAAAAATTGCCAAGAGTGTATTTGGTTAGAGACGGATCCTTTCCTTTGCTCATTCTGACTCCTCTAAATTGGGGGTTTTGGGAAGGAAGCCAAATTTTTAGACTATTTTGCTCTCATTATTTTAGAATACTGCTAGTGAGAAAATAATAAAAATAAACTCCTCACTCATTTCAGACATGGAGGAAAATTAATTTAGAATAAAAATTTCTTTGATTATTTTACCCTTATGATTTTTTGTGATATTCCATTAATGTTCATGAAAAAAAATAAAAATAAACCCCTTACTTGTTCTAGATATGGAGGACCAATTAATTTAAAATAAAAATTTATTGACCATTATACCCTCATGATTTGTGATCTTTTATTTTTGAAATATATTATTATATTAACTAAGAATAAAAATATTATTATATCATTTTTTTCATACACATTAACATGTTGGGATAAGGATGAGTTTTAATAAATTATGCAATTTGAATTAAAGTGTAATTAATTTAAATAATATATTAATAAAAAATATAAACTAATATGTAAGGGTAAAATAGTAAATTAATTATTAACGCTTCTTCTTAAACTAAAGTGAGTAATAAAGTTGCATCCTTTGAGTGAGAAACTACACACACATATATGTAACCCTAAACCCTATATATATTTATATAGATATCACAACACACCTGCATAAAAATTAAAGAGCGAAAAAACAACACACAAAAAACCAAAATATATAAACCAACACACATCTTAATTATGCAAATATTAATTATATAATGAGTGTCAAACAGTTTTTTATACAAATAGTTAAAGAAGTAGACTATATATTTCAGAAAACCAACACATACCTTTTATAAATAACTACTTAACTAATTTTTTTAATATTTATCAAGTAGTTATTCAACTCCAATATTTTAAGACCCAATTGAGTGATAAGGATCATAATCTATTGTGATTGGCGAGCTTACATTTTTTTGGTATACGAGTACGAGTACCTAAAGCTTGTGCATAATTATTGGGGCATAACAAAATTTTACTTATTTTGAATATAAGCTACGTGTTTAATTGATTTAATGGAAGATATGTTATACACAATGGAAGATGGTTTGTACATTTATATGGAAGATTTGTGCACACGAAAGAGTATTTGCATATAACAGAAGTTTTTTTACACACATGGAAGATGACTTGCATATTTGGTAGCATTCAGTAATTAATTTGCCAAAAAAAATATTTATTCCCAATTTTCTTTCTCAAACAACAATAAATTTCAAATTTTTTTTTTTTCAAAAATTGACTGAACAAAATGAATTTGTTAAAGATAAATATTTTTTGTCAAAAGTGGAAAGGTTCGAAGCAAAAGTTATCCTGCTAGTGTCCGTTCAACACCAGATCTTGCATTAAGAACATGCCAGACTTCTATAATTAGAGATAAGCATCCGTATCTCTCCACTTTTCAAAAGTTGCATATTGCGTGATACGCTTTCTTCTAATATTTTAGTTTTGGCTAAACAGTCCCCCACCCCCCTCCTTTTAAATTTTGATATTTTCGTCCGGTATTTGGTTTGGGGTCTTGGAGCAAACATTAATTAAGAGCATGTGTTCACCAGTTATATCAAACTCACAACCTCCTATTTAATAGGGAGTTTGCATGCTACTAATCTACAAAGCCATTGATAGTTTAAAGGGAGAATCCTTGAAAAATAATTTAGAAATTTGAAAATGATATATTAGTTTTTTACCAAAAGTTAATTAGAAAATGCCAAAATATAATAAACAATTCCCAACGTTTTTCGTGGGAAATAACTGATCCATCATTTCCCAATTTCCAAGTTCTTTTTCAGGGATTCTCTCTAGTTTAAATGCTCAATTATTGTATATGTCACTATTAATATATATTTAAGTATTATTATATCTAAATAAAAATTTATTTTTAAATAAAAATATGTTCTTGTAATATATATAGAGAAAAGGATAGATAAAGACCACTGAAAACTGTAAAGGACATAGGGGTGATTCTAATTTCAAAAATCCTATAACATGCTAATGCCCTATTTCTCTTTTCTGAAATTTAAAAGAAATGACATAAATACACTTAACACAATTGTTTTTTAGAAGTAACCCTTACCCCCATTGGCGATATACCCCATCAGAGCTCCCGTGGCTAGCTGTCGGCACCAGAGCTTCGACAGGAATAATTAATTATTTTTAAATAAGCAGTTGTCATTTTCATATTTGAAATTGTTATTTTCAAATCCAAACTTGGTAAATCCATATCGAATATAGGAATTAAACAATGCATGTCTTCTCATTTTCACAAGTGGTCATTTTAGATGGATAGTTGTCATTTTTAATTTCGGAGTTGTTATTTTCAAATTTGAACTTGGTAAACCCATATCCAGTCTAGAAAGGGCATGCCTTCTCATTTTCACAAGTGGTCATTTTTTTAATAAATAGTTATCATTTCCAAATCCAAAGTTGTTATTTTCAAATCCGAACTTGGTAAACGTATATCGAGTCTAGGAATTAATCCATGCATGCCTTCTTCTTTTCACAAGTGGTCATTTTTTAATGGATAGTTGTTATTTTCATATCTGGAGTTGTTATTTTCACATCTGAACTTGGTAAACCCATATATATATATATATATATATTAAATGGTCATTTTTAAATGAATAGTTGTCATTTCTATATCTGGAGTTGTTATTTTCAAATCCAAATCTAGTAAACTCATCAATTATTGGAATTAATTTATGCTTGCTTTCTCATTCTCACAAGTGGTCATTTTTAAATGTATAATTGTTATTTTCATATCCAGAGTTGTTATTTTCAAATTCATCACCAAAGCTCTAGCAATAATGGGTATGTCACTAGCAGTTGCTAGGTGTCGGCAGGTGGGGGTTAATGCTTGTTTTTTAAAAAAATATGTGTGAAGGCATTTTTGTTATTTCAATTTAATTTTAGAAAAGACAAATAGAACACTAGTATGTTATAGGGATTTTGAAATTGGAATCACCTCTTTATTATTTACCATTTTTAAGGGTTTATGTGTCTTTTTCCCATATATATATATATATATATATAATTTACAAAGTTCAACATTTTGATACTATCTATAGTAATATCAAATTCCTTTCATAGTTTCATCTAGGGGTGAGTATGGTACCTACGAGCCAGTATGCTCACCCAAGCTCGATAAAAAAATTGCCCTGTCTAGCCCAAAAATAGTTATTAGAAAAAATTTTTGGCATCTTTAGGTCAAGCTAACTATTGACCCTGCCTGAAAAATTATATACAATTTATTTAAAATATATATTATTTTGTATAAAATAAATAGTAGGGAGAATGATAAAAAATACCACTTGAATTTCAAAATCCCAAATAATCTTTTGACAAAGATTTACATTGTCAATTTCATTACTATTTTTGTCAATCCCATTACTCTTGTCAGTAGAATTTTGAAGTTCAAATAATATTTTTTTGTCATTCTCCCTAAATAGTATTCTATATGCATTATATGTATATATATATATATTATTTCATTTTTATGAAATATTTTATATTATTATTTAATATCCATCTACCACAGTTTACATATATCTTATTGTTTTTTGGATGGACGTGGTTTTTTTGATTTTGATGGATGATGCAAAGAATTAAAAAAATTGAGATCAAAGACAGAAAAATTTGTCTCTTTGAAGTCTTTATTGCATTTGCATCTATTCATATCAATCAATATTCATACACAAATACATATTACTTCATAATTTGTTATGTAATTATTAAGATATTTGGTAGTTTTGTTTTTAATTTCAAGATTGAAGTTATAAATTTATTTTGAGATATCTCAAGGTGTGAAATTATGGAATGTATTTAAAGTTTTTAATAGTATTTATTAGGTATAATTAAAGTTTTTATACATATAATATTAGTTAGGAAATTACTATTTGAGCAGGAAATTAAAACCTGCCTTGTCTAGCTCACCCTTACCCTACTTGAAATTGTTAGTGCTTTTACCAGGCAGGGCAGGGCATCAGGTTGCTTTTGATCCTTTGGGTTGGGTATCGGGTAGGGGTGCCCGCCCCTAAACAAGCTATTTTTAACTTTTCTATAATTTTATTCTTAAATAAATGAGAATTATACATCTATTTTAAGGCACTATAATAAATAAGGATGTTTTAGTATATAACACTTTTTTAAAGAGATGATTATTTTAAAATTGAAGGAACATAATTTGTTTTATTTTAACGTTTACCTTTTTTTAATTAACAAAGGTCTTTTTAGCGTTGGAAAATATAGCTAGTAATATGCTCCTTGGGGGGTTTCAAACATCTGAATTACCATCGTTTGATTGTATTAGCTAAAGTTGCTTGAGAATATTAAAATAGATCATGATGAAATGAAAGAGAGAAGAGACGCGGCAAATAAATTTGTGATTCTGTGAATTTTGAACAAGTTTTGTGGTTTCAATTCAAACTATATATTAATATTTTCTCTCTTCCACCAAAAGAAAAATATTAATATTTGCCTATTCAAATCATTGTGATTCTTTATGCATTTTCAATTTCTTTCAAAATTTATTGAACAAAAATAAACCAACCAAACAAATACTAGGATACATTAATTATATCTTGGCAAAAAAAAAAAAGGGGATACATTAATTATATGTTTATGGTAGATTATTGTACATGCACCACATCAAATACATACATGCTTTTTGTGAGAAAAGTTTCACTCTTATTACAATAATTGAAGCCGACCAACGTCCGTAAGAAGTGGGCATGGTTGCCTAGCATTTCTTCGATTACAAATGTTCAACTTATTTAATATATGGCCCGGCAATTGTTTCACTTGATTAAGATATTTTTAATTGGACTACTGTGTATGAGAAAAAAATTTATTCATTCTAGCCTTAAATATAAGAACTACTCCCTCCGGTTTTATTTATAAGTAACTTTCTTCTTGATTGCACAAAACGAACTGATAATTAAAAACAATAAGTGCGTAAAAAATGTCATGTTTTTTTTTTCATATATGCCCCTACTTATGAAAAGTGTATATGAGAGAGAATAGATAAAAAATATGAGAAATAATGAGTATAAAATATGAAAAAGAATGAGTATTTAATAATGGTAAAATAGAAAAAAGAAGCTTATATTTTCAAACAAAAAGTGAAAGTTGCTTTAAAAAATGACTAGCCACATGAAAGAGAAAGTTGTTTATAAATAGCAAGGTATTAAAACTTGGATCGGGTATTGAACCAATCGGGGTACTAGGTTAAGGGTCAGTGGGTCTGACTGGGGCCAAACCGGAGCTTAATCGGGACCAAACTGGTGAGAAATTGAAGATTTTAGGTTTATAGTATGAAATTCTAAAGGAAAAATATATATATTTTTTAAAAAAATTGGAACCCGAATCAGGAACCTGACTAGTTTGCCAGTTTCCGGGCTGGACCGGACGATCCAGTCTGAATTCATGAAGCCTGATAAATAGGACTGGAGGGAGTATATTACTAATTTACCGATATTAAGAAATAAGTTAAGTTAATTAATTTGTAAAAAAAAAAATATATGTGTTGGCTTTCTTTGAATACGTTATTCTCATTAATAAAAATCTCGTTTAATATAAGCAATAAATATTAAATAGGGAAAATTTGGAAAAAAATTTATAAATTTGAAAGGCAAACTGGATTAAGATTTTACATTTATGATGAAGGAAAACCATTCAACTAGCTCCTGCATACGGTTGTCAAACTTGTAAATTTAAGCAAACTCATAATAATGACGTAGACTTGTATCGTGAACTTAAATCGTAAACTCATAAGAGTTTATTTTTATCTTTAAATATGTATTAATAGTATATAATTAAATAATTAAAATATAAAAAATGATAACAATTTGATTTAAATATATTTTAAATCCAAATAATTGAAATTAAATCCATCAACATTCATAATTTATCATATTTAACAAAGAAACGCTGAGCATGACCAAATCGAAAGAAGTTAACACAAGCTTAAGGGTGAGTTAACACAATTTTGATAACAATTTGATTTAAATCGAAAGAAGTTAACACAAGTTTAAGGGTGAGTTAACACAATTTTATAAATTAGAAATGTAAAATTGGTAAACTTGGTATACAAACTTGTGAGTTTAACCGAGTTTCCAATGGTTATAAGTTTACCATTGACTCGATTTTGTATACTGAAAACGTACAAACGGTAAGTTTGGAGAGTTGACTCGCGAGTTTAACAATAAAACTTCTGCATAAATTTAAGACCGGAGAGAGTATTATCACTAGAACGAGTTTTACACATATATAAAATCTGATCTGTCGTCAAGATTTAAATAAGTGGAAACCCAATATGACGTTGGAATTATAAATAAACCCTAAAAGGGTATGAATTTTGTTCTTCTAAAATCCTAGAGAAATGTAAGAGGGCTTCACAAGAGATGATCAAACTTTGCAACTTCACCTTATTCTATCTTAAACACAAACTCACAAGGAACTCCAGCAAAAGAAGCTTCTTATTCATAATCTAAAAAGTAATTGAGTACAATTCAACCTTTAAATAAAGAAAACTTGCTCACCCTAATACGTCTCAAAACAATTAAAAAGATACCCTAAGGTATTCTAAAGATATTAAGAATAAGATGACATCTGTAAAATTTAAATCAAGGATATAATAATAAGATATTAAATAATATCCATGAGATCCCTATTTAGCAACTCATATATCTAGACTAATATATCCCGTGGATTTTACAATATAATGGTAATTAATAAATAATCCAAATGATTTTTTAAAAAAATCCTAAATCTAATGATCTAATAAAATTAATAAAACATAAAATAACTAAAAAATTGATTAGTCTTCTTCTTACTTCTTGTTGTGTCCCTTTAGTCATTAGATCTCCATCACAATATATCTTTTCAACAACCTTTCTTCTCATAATAATTGAAGCCCGCCAACTCTAAGTAGTCGTCATTGTTGTCTATATATATATATATATATATATTTGTTTTCAAAGAATACAAAGATTTGCATTATCAAATAAAATTAGTTAATTAATGCAAGAGCTTTTGGAACTTATTTCTCTTAAATAGAGTCGCAACTTCATGTCCTGCATATGGAGAAAATTTCCGAAATTAACACCACGAGAGGTCACCCTTTTATGGTTCAACCAAGATAGATTCAAATTATTAATTAGAAACGCAAAGTGATTCTTGACAAAAACAAGTTGGTATTATCCATCCTGATCAAAATCCCCAGATGTCTTCCAAAACTTGTTCACTTTTATAAATAATAATCTATATAAAGAGAAACCCTAGTTTCTGGATGATATCTATAAAATAATACAGACCTTATCATTTATGCAACATGCATGCATTTTTCTCCTCCAACTAAATCCACCATGATGGCCTTGTTGACAGTTTCCTCAATATTTTGACACTTGGAAATATATAGCACATACTTCAATATATTATTATAAGAATATTATACAATGTATGAAAGTGGAAGCAAACCGTGTTGAAAACCCCACAAAAGATGACAAAAATAGAGGATGTGCTTAATTGATTGAGGTTACGAGTGTTAATAAAAGGGTTTCTCCTCATCCAAAAAAATAAGTGTTTCTGTTGGGTTCCCATCATGTGGAGAAGTGGCTATGATTAAACAATGTAATATTTACTTAGTGCAGCATATTAAGTCTGTGTTGCAAAAGTAATATAATTAATTGTTAATATTATGGATTAGTACTGCGTTAATTAACTATGGATTGAGTGTCGCATTATATGAATATTAATATTATATAGTTACAAGTATGCAAATTGATTGAGTTTAGTGTGCTGTGAATAGTTTGTATTATTGATATATAAAATATAAAACATGATCAATTATTGTCTAATTTTTGCAAGATAGCTTAAGAATAGTAGTAAGATTTGATGAATATACCTGCGTCAAGTTGTGTGCTATATTTCTTTATATTAAATATAGTTACGAGTATGCAAATTGATTGAGTTTATTGTGCTGTGAATAGTTTGTATTATTGATGATATATAAAATATAAAACATGATCAATTATTGTATAATTTTTGCAAGATAGCTTAAGAATAGTAGCAAGATTTGATGGATATACCTGCCTCAAGTTGTGCGCTATATTTCTTTATATTAATTTTTTAAATATTTATTTTATTGATAATTGTAACATTGCAAGTCAATAAGCTCCATAATTGTAGAATATTTAATTGATCTGTTATTTCAATAAGTCCTATACTTGTAGGATTGCACAAACCAGAGTCTACAAAATACTTGAACAAATTGATTACAATCCAACGGTTTGGAACACGTCCATGCAATACATTGGTTAGCATTCTAATTTATCATAAAAATTGTTTACAATAGTCAAAATTAAATAGTGGAGTATAAGTTCTATTTTAATTTTTTTTTATAATACCGGGTTGAGGTATAACTAATTTTAACATTCATTTACTATATATATAAATAAATTATTATTCTCCAGTTCAATTGAAAGTATTTTTTTTTTTTTGCCCAGAGTTCAATTGAAAGTAATACTCCTAATATGATTTTTTTTCTATTCATAATATTCAAATTTTTGTCTTTAGTTAAGGCCGTATTTGGTATGAATGTAAGGGATTCAAGAAAGGAATTATGAAGAAATAATTCCTGATCTTAAAACGTTTGGTACATATTATATAGGGTTAGGAGCAGATTTACTAATAAAGTTTTAAGGAAGGAGCGCCTGACACAATTATTTTTTAAAGGGGTAAAAATATACATAAGGAATTAAAAGTGGAGCATCCAGCACAAAATCGTTAAATTTGACTTAACGTCGTTAGGGGTTTTTTTCTCTTATAATTTAACGTCATTAGGTCAAATTTAACGGTTTTGTGCTGTATGCTCCACTTTTAATTCCTTATGTGTATTTTTGCCCCCTTTAAAACATAATTATGCAGGCGCTTCTTCCTTAAAACTTTGTTGGTAAATTTGTTCCTTAACCCTATTATATAAGAAATATACCACATTAATTGATAAAGGGAATGGACTTTCCTTGCTCCTATCAAGAACAAAAAGACGTATATTACCAATTTTATCGAAAGTTATAAAACATATTTTGACTATTTTGTCTATTCTTACCCTATAATATTCTAATATGTAAATTTAAATTTGATATTGAAATAAATCATGCCCATAAATTTGAAAACTTGATTTAGGTATTTTAATGATGGACATTCATGTCATTTAGCCGCTTTAACCCCTTCCTTCTTTTCTTGATTATTTCACTCCAACTTTCCAATTGAAAAAAAAAGAAAGAAAGAAAGAAAAGATCACGAATTTTCCTTTTTAAATTTCTCTTCTCTCTTACCCCCTTTTAATTTTTCTAAATTTTAAAAAAATAGCCCAGTCCAACCAAACATTGCCTAAAAGCAGACAACTCCTCCACTCGATCCAAGTGGAAGTCAAAATTAATTTATTTATTACCAACCAAAGAATATCTGTTGATTAACATCGAACAGATAGGCTATTAGGCATTTTAATTAATTAACAGTACTGTGAGGTGTAATTCGTCCATATATTATATATATGTCTCTTCACCTTTCTTTTTTGGAGATACTATAAATTATTATAGCAACATGTCTATTATATGGTCCAAAGAAATGTTAGTTTATTTTCAAAATGATGTGAATTTTTAAATTTTCAGTCATAAAGCGCTACGTATTACAGTTTGCTTCTCATCAGTGGCATGCAAACTAGCCTACCCCATAATGGAAGGAAAATAATTTTTAAAAAAATTTACAAAAAGACTGCGTTAAGCAAAATCTGCAAATGGGGTTGGTAGTGGTGAGAATCTGCAAGTTGACTAAAAAACTTTAAAAAAAAAAAAAAACAAGATATGAAACAGAAGAAAAAGATTGCGATCTATCCATTGGTCCAAATATTTTTTTATTTTTTATTTAAATTGGTCCGTTTATTTATTTTCACGATGATAATGATTTGATTGTTTTGATACATTGATGCAAGTCCAAGGTTATCCAGCAATTGTGCCCTCATATGGTCCTCCACTTGTTTTGTTTCCCTTTATTCCTTTAATTTGGATCAAAGATTTGTCTTCAAAATTGAAATTATTTTGTTTTCTAATAATTTGATTTCATTTGATTCTATTGAGAATATTCGATCATGGTATTCAGCCGACATTTTCTTCCTTAATAGTGATATGATATAAACTTTTTGCACTAAAGACTTTTTTAGTGGTTCCAAAAATTGCTACTGAAACATCTGATAATGCATGGAGGAACTGTTGCTAGTTGATGGATGATCCATAAACCTCATATTTAATTATGTATAATTTATAAATTATTCCATCTGTCTTACAAAAATAAGTTTTATTTCTTCTATACTTTTCCAATTTCAAAATATAAGCCACATTTGATAATATACATTTCTTCCTTCCCTATTTACTTGTCATGATTTGAATTTTCATTTTGCCCCATAAATAAATATAATGTTACTATTTGGATTCTTATTACAGAGTATCTTTTAGAAAAGGTTCTTGATCATTCTTATAAAGTGCGCATATGATAGTTTTAAGGAGTGTTAAATACTTTTTCTCCCATATATACTCTTATTTAAAAAGGGTAATGAGAGAAATTAAAAATTAATATGATGTTAGAGCTTAGTAGGCTTTGGTTGGGGTTATTGGGAGAGAGGATACTATTAGGAATCACTTAAATTTTATAACAAATTTAATAGTTTTTACTAATTTATTAATACATATGAATTAGTTAAAAGTGACTTATATTTAAGACCGGATTACTCCATATTACAAAATTTGAAGGTATAATTATTATTCATAATACCTTTGTTAACTGGAGAGCATTAAATGAAGGTAAATAAAATAGTGTGGCATTAATGGGGGCATGAATAATGAAAAAGAAATCAAGAAATGATTTTTGCATAGATCTTACTTTCTCTCTCTGTTTTTTTTTTTGTGGTTTTTTCTTATGAAGATAAGTAATTAAATAGGAACAGAAGAAGCATTAGAGTATTTAATATTCCCTAATTTATCCTTTTATAGAATTACATATTATATTCCCTTGTGTGATAAATAGTACTCTCCCGATCCTAAATATAAAATATAGTTGACGCTTTTTTGAGAGATTAATAAAGCTAAATAAGTTAATTATATCATATGTAGTGTATCATTATATTATATCAGTTCATAATTCGAACAAATTAGTTTGGATAAAAAATATAAATATAAATACTTTAAAATATTTTGATTAACTTATTTAATATTTAAAAAAAATCAATTGGGTTTTATATTTAGGATATCAGATAATAATTACAATTTTTGATATTGGGACAACTACATGGCTCTTTTTTATAAGTTACATTTTGTACTTATATGACAATTTAATTTAATTTATTTTTTATCCTAATTAATTCCATATCTATCTCTCTCATATATTTATATCGATTATTCTTTCTCATATCTTTTCTTTTTCAATCTCTCTGTCACTCACCCTCTATATAAATAAGATTATGCTTATAAAAAAAATTATATTTCTTATCCATTTATTATTTTTAACTAATTTTAACTAAATTTTTAATTTCCGTAATTTAGTTATTTATAGCTTAATCATATACGAACCTAAAGGGAGAATTTGGGAAATATGCATACTCTCGAGAACTTAGAGGGGTACTCCATTATAATTAATAACATCTAAGGATTTAATTAGAAGATAATGGGTGTGTCACAAAAATATTAGAAGATAATGTAATTTTGTGGCAACATTAATTAATTTATCTCCATTTAACTACATTTCATGGTTTCTTGGTTCATGTGGAATTACTTAAACCGGACTAATATTTTAAAATGAAGGCACTATATATATATATATATATATCATCGATAAAAAAATTACAAATATAGAAAGAAAAATGTTAGTTTCATATGAACTCACATATTTTTGTGTCATTCTCATTGTAAAAGACGACTAGATCGATCACGATGTGTATAGGGTAGGATAAAACAGGTTTTCGTCACTCGCATAACATGATCGTTTTGACTTTTTAATTAAACATCTTTAATTCAAGTTATTTTATATCTTTTAAAATAAAAATTATGTATGTATGTATGTATGTATGTATGTATGTATGTATGTATGTATGTATGTATGTATGTATGTATGTATGTAGAACCATATTTATATAGTAATACAACTGAATGTTTAGTTTGAAAATAATCATACATTCATTCATACTCAATGATCATAGATAGGTTTAAATCACATCATCAATCTTTTTAATAAACAATACTTATTTTGTAAATTTATGTTCAATTGGTATATATATATATATGTGTGTGTGTGTGTGTAATATGTTTTGATAAGACTCATTATTGCATGCGACACAAACATAATTATCCCCCCCTAAAATTTCTTCAAACCTCGTCCGGCATGAATATATATAGATGTGTATGTATGTGTGTGTGTGTGTGTCAACCAAATTAATTACATAATCAATTTAGTAAAATACTTGCAAATTAACATATCAATATATGTAAGCCAACAAAATGTGCAAACTTATTAGTGAGGATAAAACTCATATATTTCTTGTTTTAAAAGGGTTAATTAGAATTTCATTGAAGAGCTTTATTAAATGTATATACTAACATGTTTTCTTAAGAAATAAGGCCTCCTTTGACTCAACAAAGTTTTCACTTGATCCAACGTAATTTATATAAATTTTCAAAATAAAAACATTCATATATAATATAAGAAAAACTAAATTATGCATAACTCCCCTGATAAACTCTGAATCATGTATAGATAACTTTCATAACTTTTGAAACTTTACAGTAAAACATCTTAAAGTTTTGCATTCATGTAGATTAATCTCATATGATCAATTAATTGTTTACATTACTTATCCGCACCACAACTTCACGTATAGAGAAATTATCTCCATATCAGTCAAAGTTTGATAGATTATATATCCAAAAAATAAAGTTTAAGAGGTTATACATTTGATACTTGGGAGTTATATATATAAGCTCATAATTATTATGTTTTAAAAGTTAAGAGCGTTATTTAGGATAACCTGAAATTTAGGGAAGTTTTGTGCAATTTATCCTATAAGAAACACGTCTAATTCAATGTAAATGATCATACTTATCCTCTACACTAAGATTACACAAAAATTAATTTTAATTTGAAATGATTGAAGGGTTAGTGAAGCATATCCAAATACGCCCCATGACACTGAAAGATCAACAACTGATCATCCACTCATAACCTCATGACTCATGAGGATATTATTATTATTGATGTCACCTTTATTCCTCATTCAAATCCGATCATTCTCTTCCGCTCCTAGCTTCTCGGTCTTATTATTATTTTTTAATAATATATTATTTCAAATAAAATATCATAATACATTACTATTTTCACATATCATGTGTATCACGTACAAGTCTTAAAGATCATTCATAAAATTTTTGTGGTTACAGAAGTTTCATATGACATTTTAAAACTACTAGTGAGCCTTTTCTTTTAATAATAAGGAAAATAACTCCGTCGCATATATGATTATAGTTTGTTTTAAGTAAAAGCAATAGTTAATAAATTACATTACTTTAGTGAGAGAAATAGATTATTCACAACTTTTGTATAGTTATTCAATACATTTCATTAGCTATTAACAACTCTTATTTTATACATAACAAGACCACTCCTTCATGTCATACACTAAATTTCATTAGCTAGTAACAACTTTTATTTAATAAGTAACAATGCCACTCTTTTAGGTTATTTATAACTTTTGTATAGCTACTATTCCCTACATTTCATTATCTATTAATAACTTTCATTTGGCAATTAACAAGGCCACTTTTCTAAGTTATTGACAACTTGTTTAACAAAACATGACTGTTAATTGCTAGACAAAAGTTGTTAATAATTAATGTAACATTCCAGCACCTCGCTTTCGATATTGCCTGCTTGGAGGCCTCAACACCCCTTACAATTTTAAAGGCGTCAGGAGGAGGAGATATTTGGACCCTTGTAAGACATCTTTCGTTCATCTCTTCAGCCATTGTGGGACATCACACTCTACCCTTACAAGCTGAGCGTCCTTGCTAGTACATTAACCTACATTGGCTTGAATTTAACTCTAATACCAATTATAACATCTTAACACCTCACTTTCAAAATTGTTCGCTTTGGGCCCCATTATCCCCTCATGGTTAAAAGAGAGTTAAAAAGCTAGAGAAAACGACATAGAACTTGAAAATTAATAAATGTCAGGAAGGGAACCTGAATTTCTAAATGGGAATTTGAAATTCAAGGGGAAAAAACACATATGGCCCTTATTTTTAAAACAAGTTTTCAACCACCTTGCGGGAGACCTCACTAGCCCTTGATGGCTAGTTGTTGGTGCCGGAGCTTTGGCCTCGGCCATCGGCGAGCTGGCTACCAACAAGAGGGATTCTTTAGGCAAGTGGTGAAGCAATTGCATCCCAAAAATAAGGTGATGACCCACCAAATCTTGTTGAAACTATATAAGGCAAAAAATTATATCAATTAGCTCCTTAGCTTTAACTACAGCTCATTCACAACTTTTATACAATTATTCACTACATTTTATTAATTATTAACAATTTTCATTTAGACAGTAACAATGACACTCTTTTAGGTCATTTACAATTTTTCTATAGCTATTTACAACATTTTATTAGCTATTAACAACTTTTATTTGACAAGTAATATTGTCACTCTTTTATGTCATTCACAACTTTGTATAGCTATTCATTGCATTTTTTTATAACAGCTAAAGATTGCATTTCATTAGCTATTTATTAACATTTTTTTGTTTAGCAAGTAACAAGGCCATTATTTTAGGTCATTCACAACTTCTGTATAGTTATTCAATACCTTTCCTTAGCTGTGAAGTCCCATATCAATTGGGAGGGAACAAAAGACACTTAGTATGGGTTTGGATACCTCCCACTCTCGATGCATTTTAAAATTGTGAGGGGTGATGACGGTATCTCCAAAGCAGACAATATTGAAAGTGAAACGCTATTTTAGATGTTCCATTATGCAATGTTATGAGAAGTTAGATTCATATGCTTGCATAATTATAACTATTTTTTTAATAAATCTCAACACTAAGATTTTTTCAAAAATATAATTTTAACTCAATTTAATTGAAAAATTGATTGTATAGTGGATAAAAGGAAATAGACTTAAATATTCTCCATTCTATTATTATGATAACAGCAGCAATAAGAAGCCGGTTAATATGATTTTTTTATGGAATAATAGATTATGGAGTACTGTTTATGATAGACATTATATTTTGAACAATCAAATCGGTTCAACGGAAACCGGTCGGTAATCACGCCTTAATCTTCTGTTTGGCAGGAGGCAAATGGAGGGGAAGGAAAATATTTTGAACAATCTGTTTGTGATGGTATTCCATTCTTACCAGTCTCATATGTCCTCTTCTTTAAAGGTATCCTCATTTTATGAAATGAACCATCAATCCACTTAGACATTTCACTCCTCTCCCATTCAACAATTGCCATATTAGTACCTGCAGTTTTATATATGTTGAAAACCTTTCAAACTCCTCTTCTGATTATATATATTCTAGTCTTATTACCGACAACAAACTTAATGCCTCTCTCTGAAAACAAATTAAAATGCACTATCTGCACCGCTTAAAGACTTGTTTTTATTTATCTGGGTGAAGAGTGAGAGCCAGCTTCTTGTACTGGTTCCTAACCTTCTACAATGGTCGCAAAACTTGGCTGGATCATCTTATAAATGCTTATCCTTGGTCGCAACGGACATGGAGAGGAGAGCTCCTTAGCGGCAAATAGGGATTGAAGGTAATGGTTAAGGGTTACAATTAAGAGCAATGGTGTTAAATGATGTTAACTGATCATGTGTTTTAATAAATCTAGGTGGCAGCTATAGATGGAAAACTGGATGAACTGAGTATAAGCAAGACAATCTAAGTTTTGTCCATTATTTAATTAGTTGACATTGTTAGAATCGGTTGACATGAAAAGGGGGTGAATTAGGTATAAGATAAAAACTTTAAAATTTTTTTCGCATCTCAATGAAAGTAGCAAGTATGAAAATAATTAACCATAAAGGCATATTGAAATATGCAAATCACTTATGTTGGAATTATAAGAGATAGAGGAAGAGAATATGTAAAATGTGATTTATATTAGTTTGGTCCAATTCACGGTGACCTACATTTAATCCTCAATCTCCTCTTAAGATTTCCAATCTACTATCTTCCTCAAGTTTAAACTGGGTACTTAAGAACTTATACAATTCCACAAATTTGATCTGGGCACTTGAGAAGCCACTACAATCTCCTCTCACCAAGATAACAACTCCTCCTTACACACTGTAATGATGCAATCTCTCTTGATGATAAAAGATTATAATCAATCTTTTCTTTTAGAAGTGAATTAAGATGAACAATGAAGCGGATAGAACCTAGGAAATAAATCAAGAATAGGGATAAACCAGAGCCAGAATCTGTACTCTAGGCCAAGACAAGGTTTCTAAATAATACTTTCATAATGCATTAACTATTAAGCATTACATGTTTATAGAGTTTGAAACTATAACTGAAGATAACTGAACATAAAGTAACTGCTAACTACTAGAAGATAAGACATAACTGGCATAAAACATAAGCAACTGACTCTACCACATTCTGATCCTTAAACTACCCTCTTAAACACATGTCTTCTTCCTGGTATAAACTAGAAGAGGACGTGGACATCTATCACTACTCCCCCAAAAAATTCGCCTTGTCCTTGATTTGAAAAGATAGAAACTGAGTTGCTGTTTTGTCATAAGATACCTAGCTATATCCTTCTGAGGGTCTGCCTTTCCACTTCACAAGCAACTCTACATCTTTTTGACCTATGGAATATGTGTTGGTAGATGAAAAACGTGAGGAGAAGATCTACTCGAGTTCCAATTGGGCTTCACAGTCTTCATTAATTGGTAGTGGGGGCAAATATGATGAAGCTGTATAACCATGAGCAAGTTTTAGTAGAGAGACATGGAAGATAGGATGGATTCGAGCATCATTTGGGAGCGACAATTCATAGGCTGCTCAGCCAATTTTCCATAGAACTAGATAAGGGCCATAAAAGCGAGGAGCAAGTTTCTCAAACCTATGCTTTGCTAATGATTTTTGTTTATAAGGCTAGATCTTAAGAAAGCGAGGGTTAAATTCGACATCCCTCCTATTGGAAACAGCATACTTCTTCATTCTGATATGAGCACTAGATAAGTTGTCACCAATAGTAGCTAGCACTACATCTCTTTTTTCAAAATAGTCTTGCAATTCTTCCAAATTAATAGTTCCTGAATCAACGGGAACAAGAGAAGGGGATTCTCTACCATAAACGATTTTGAAGGGGTAGAACCGGAAGAAGTATGAAACCTAGTGTTGTATAATAGCTCAGCCCAATGTAGAAAATCACCCCACGTTTTAGGATGATCATGTGAAAAACATCGCAGATAAATCCCCAAACACCTGTTCACTACTTCTGTTTGGCCATCAATTTGGGGATGATAAGCAATACTCATCCTCAATTTGGTGCCACTGAGCGTGAAAAGCTCTTTCCAAAAAACACTTAAGAAGATCATATCTCTATCAGGGATGATTGATCTAAGAAAACCATGAAGACGAATGATCTCTTTGCAGAAAATTGCAGCAATAGTTTTAGAGGTGGAATGTCTTGGTAGCCCAATAAAGTGAGTGTATTTGCTTAATCGGTCAACCACCACCAAAATTGCTTCCCATCCATTAGACTTAGGCAAACCAGTAATGAAATCAAGGGAAATATCTTCCCAAATTTTCTGTGGAATGACTACAGGTTGGAGAAGACCACCCTGAGCCTGAGAAAGATACTTATGCTTTTGACAGGTGAGGCAATTAGTGACATAGTGTTTGACTTCTTCCTTCATATTTTTCCAAAATAATGTTGCTGCAGCCTTTTATGGGCTTTTAAGACACGACCATGACCTCCAAGAGGAGAAGAATAAGCCTCAACCATTAATAGCTTGTTTAAATTAGAAGAACCAGGAATGACCAACCTGTCTTTGTAGTATAAATAGTATGCAAAACAATGCAAAGTGAGGGACCGAAAAGGGATCAGATTTTAGAGATCTCAAAATGTATGAAGTGCAGGTGTCTTGCTGCAACAATTGTGGAAGATCCTCTAATGAAGAAGCATGTGGAACAGCCAACACAAACAATTCTGTTGAATGGGGATATCTGGATAAAGCATCAACCCCCTGATTCGAAGAACCAGTCCTTTACACAATCTTGAAGTTGAAAGGAAGAAGTTTCATGATCAATCTCTGCTGTTCTGGAGTGCTAATTCACTGCTCTAACAAAAACTTCAAGATGTTATGATTAGTGTGCACTTCAAACTTATGTCCCATCAAATAATGTCTCCATTTCTGCAAAGCTGAGACCAAAGCGAGTAATTCACGATCATATACTGACTTATGCCTCTTAGAAAGAGATAAACCTTTGCTGTAAAATGCAATAGGATGTCCTTCTTGTTGTAGAATCGCTCCAATGCTAAAAGAGGATGCATTACATTCAACTACAAAAAGGTTTTTGAAAAATTTGGTAGCTGTAATTTATATTGGAGTATTGATTAATGCACTTTTGAGCTGGTAGAAGGCCCTTTTAGAAAGTTCTGTCCAACAAAAACCATACTTCTTGGTCATGTCCGAGAGAGGTTTAGCAATCTGGCCATAATGTTTGACAAAACAGCGATAGTACCCGGTTAAACCTAGAAATCCTCTCAGTTCCATGAGGTTTTGAGGAAGTTGTCAATCTGCTACCATTGATATTTTTATCAGGATCCACTACTACACCATCTCCAGAAATTATATGCCTTAGAAAGGAACTTAAAATTGCACGAAAGTGCATTTTTTTGGATTTTCAAAGAACTAATGCTATTGTAAGATGTAAAGCACAGTTTGAAGATGATCCATGTGCTCCTCAAAATTTTTGCTATAAATCAAAATGTCGTCAAAGAATACCAAGATAAACTTTGGAAGAAAAGGATGGAACATGTCATTTATGGCAGTTTAAAAAGTGGTAGGAGCATTTGTCAAGTCAAAGGACATGACCACAAACTCATAATGGCCATAATGAGTTCGAAACGCCATTTTATGCATATCTTTAGGCATGACTCGAATTTGATGATATGCTAACCTTAAATCAATTTTAGAGAAATAATAGGCCCCATGCAATTCATCTAGCAATTTTTCTACATTAGGAATAGAATACTTATCTAGCACCGTTATTCTATTTAATTCTCTGTAATTCACACAGAACTGCTAGGAAGAATCTTTCTTGGGGGCAAGAAAGACTGGACTTTCAAATGGACTTGTACTCAGACTGAATCAACCCTCCGCTTAACAAGTCTTCCACTTGTTTTTTAGTTTTGTCCTTTGCGAGTGGGGGTATCTATAAGGCCGAATGTTAGGAGGGACAACCTCTGGTAACAAATGAATTGCATGACAATGGTTTTGAAGGGAGGTAAGGACTATGGTTCTGTAAACACATCATTGTACTCCAGAAGTAATTCCTACAACATTTCGAATTGGTAAATTACATTCTCGCTACAAAATAGAAAGTGAATTGTTTGGATGAGACATTGGTTCAATGATGTTGGTACTGCGAAAAGAGGGAGAGAAATCTTATTGAGGGGTTCCTTGAAGCTTGTACCAGCGTCAATTCACCTAGAAAATCATGAACATCTGTTCCTAGTTTGCTTTAACTATGTTTAATGATGCCAGCCGCTTTATACCTTACACCATATCAACACTTCCCAAAGAGAAAGGGAAAAAACCATCATTGATAGTCAAGTTCTACACTTTTAAGCTCCAAATTCTTACAGATCGAATTACAAGACTTCATAGTGCTATTTCCCACTTGCACTCCAAAAGGTTGTAATTAGTTGTAATCCCGTGATCAGCAACCAGTATATTAGAAACGAAATTGTGGGTGAACCCAATATCAATTAAAATTAATGCCTGTTTAGAAAGGTTTGACTTTTATTAAGGTGAAAGAGGAATTTCCGAGTATAGCACGTAGCAAAATCTCAGCCAAATTTGATTCCATTTGAATATTTTCGTTATCGGCTAAATTAAGATCCTCTAAATCATCGGAAATCTCCATTAATTTGAGAGTTTAAGATTTGCAATGGTGTCCAGGAGAAAATCTCTCTCCACATCAAAAACAAAGACCCTTTTCTCTTCGTGATTGCCGTTCTGATTCAGATATAATAGGAAGGTGCGATGATTGCGGCCTACAAGTAGAAACCGTTGAGGAATTCGATTTACTATAAGAAGTAACTGCCTGGTTTGAATTATAATTGGTGCACCAGTTTTGACGTGGCTGTGAATCTATATTATCGTGCCAATTATTGCTCCTATCAATGCCATATGGCGTGACATAATGTTGAGAAGGCAGTTGAGATTGCTGACCTTGTAGTTTTGCTTTGAATTATAATCCGAGACTGGCTGCCTTGTAAACGGTCCTTGGGTTTTGGATTTTAATATTCAATTTAATTCTTCCTTGAGGCTGTTGATAAATACTGCTTGTAGACAGTGCTCAGGCTATCCCTGGACGCGAGAAGAACAACGCACAAAGTCCTTGTGATATTTTTCCACGCTACCCCGATTGTTTAATTTCACACAAGTAAATATCTGGGTTCTGAAACTCAGGAGGGCCAAAATTTTCTTGTAAAATCTGGATTAGTTCTTCCTTAAGTGAATGGTTCTACTGGAAAAAACCCATGTGAAAACATCCAAAGAATCTCCTTCCAAATTCATGGCTGCCACCTCTACCTTGAGATCTTTAGGTGTCTGATAATATCGAAAGTATTTCTTTGCTTTCATGACCCATCCTCTAGGATCTCCTCCTTTAAACTTTGGGAAATTCACTTTGGTATGAGGCCTTTTATTAGGATTCCTGCTCCACCAAGAAATATCGCTATTAATTTCTTCATACTCCTTTGAGTTCTTGCCTGTTTCCTTCTCCACTTGTTTGATACAATGGTTGAATTTTTCTTTTTCTTCATCTCTTTCATATTAGCATCTAAACTCTAAAGTTTGTTCACAATATAATTCAATTGTTGGGTTATTGAATCTTATATGGAAGAAGAGGCCTCTATTTCTTTGTTTTTGGGAATTTGAGAATCTGTATTATGAATAACAGATTCAATGGCTTGTGTTTTCTTGCGTGTATTGCCCATGTTACCACAATGGTCCCTAGATCTTTGTTCTGATACCAAAATGATAGAACCTGGGAGTTAAATGAAGAACAGGGATATACTAGTAGAGCCAAAATGTGTACTCCAGGCCAAGACAAGGTTTTTAAACTCCTGAGAAGATTAAGTTGACAATTCCAAAGTAAGATCAACTCATTCAAATAATTTCAGAGCGTTTTCACTTGAGTAAAGCAAAAATAAAAAATGCGCATTAGCCAATCATGTTGGAACTAGATGAATATTCGAAACAAGGTTTATGTAATTAGTACTAAACCTAACCAGTAGAAGCAATTATTAGTACTTATAAGGATCGAATCCTCAACTTCTATTTCAATATTCAAGCCTATATTCACCCAATACATTACACATTTGAGAATAGTCCCCTTATCTAATTAAGTATACTCAGGCTTCCGCAATGATTAACAAGGCAAAAAATATTCTTCAGATTACAAAATAGCTGATGTCAGTACTTATCCAATTGTTAAATCCTAAAACTCATACAATGCTTGAATTTAGAACTTAAACTCCACATAGCTAATCCATAATTGACTTCTCAAAAGAAAAATTCAAGAGATTAAGATTGAGCAATTACCTTAAAGCTAAAGGTGCAAGAATACTAAGGCTACATAGAACGTGAGACACCCATAAGAACAACTCAATCTCACCCAAACGCAAGCTCGCCAACTTGAAAACTAGAGTTTGGCTAAAGGAAAGAAGGGTGACTAAAAATTAAGAGGATTAGAGGTAAAGACAAGGTCGGATTGTAGTGTTGATAGGCGGAAATATTAGAAGAAGGATGAAGGGGGTAAGACTGGGAAGCTTGGTTTTCGGTGGTGAGGGTGGAGAATGGTGGTGATAAGAAATGGGTGGGCAGCGGAGAAGTTTGGGGCCTGTGAGAGATGAGGGAGGAGCTGGGTGAGGGCTTGGCTAAGACGATGGTTAAAGTGGTAATCGCTGGTCGGCTACAGTGAGTAGAGAGGAATTGGTGGGCGATAGTAAAAAGTTTCGGTTGATGGGTCAACGGTAGGAAGGGGGAATGGTCGGAGAGGATGAATCGATAGTGAAGGTGGGTAGGTGGCGGTAGATGAGCTAAGAGGAATGGGTAGGCAGTGACGATGATTAATGGGGCTGAGGGTGTTAAAAAGTAATCGACAGCGAGTTGAGGAGAGGGCTGGGTTGGCAAGGTGATGAAGCTTGGCGATGGGAGATGTTGAAGTTTAAGGCTTTGGATTGGTGCTCTTAGCCGTTGGTGAGGGTATCACAGATTGAGATTGCGAATGAGGGAAGAGGAATGAGAGAAAGAGGA
The DNA here is from genome assembly GCA_963242795.1 of Inga leiocalycina. Lineage (NCBI taxonomy): Eukaryota > Viridiplantae > Streptophyta > Magnoliopsida > Fabales > Fabaceae > Inga > Inga leiocalycina. Next base: position 26,605,222 of record OY725327.1, read on the forward strand.
ATTAGATTAAGGACTATGATTAGAGAAAGCTGGAGATTATTTTTAGAGATGAGTTGAAAAGAGGAAGGTAAGGAATTAGAGGGATTTTATAATAGAAGAAAAAAATTTGAAATTCAAAATTTGAATATGGTCCATATATAGGGTAGGTTTGGAAGGGTAAAGAGGGAAAAGAAAAGAGAAATGAGGGTGAAATGGTACACTACTACAAAAAACTGATATAATGACGCTTATTTTAAAACATATTTTGGCGTTTAAAAAACGCCAAAGCTTTTGATGCCATTAAAAATACATATAGCGCTTTTCAATTTAAAAAAACGCCAAAGGAGGAGGTACCCTCATTTGGCGTTTATAAAATAAACACCAAAGGAGGGCTGACACCTCCTTTAGCATTTATCAAAAAAACGCCAAAGGAGGACTTCAGGACATTATAGCTATCCTTGGGTTAGACGAACTATCCGAAGAGGATCGCTTAACCGTAGCAAGAGCACGAAAAATTGAGCGTTTCTTATCATAGCCTTTTTTCATAGCAGAAGTATTTACCGGTTCGCCGGGGAAATATGTTGGTCTAGCAGAAACAATTAGAGGGTTTAAATTGATTCTTTTTGGAGAATTAGATGGTCTTCCCGAACAGGCCTTTTATTTGGTAGGTAATATCGATGAAGCTACTGCGAAGGCTACACACTTAGAAATGGAGAGCAAATTGAAGAAATGACCTTAAATCTTTGTGTACTGACCCCAAATCGAATTGTTTGGGATTCAGAAGTGAAGGAAATTATTTTATCTACTAATAGTGGACAAATTGGAGTATTACCAAATCACGCGCCTATTGCCACAGCTGTAGATATCGGTATTTTGAGAATACTCCTTAACGACCAATGGGTAACGATGGCTCTGATGGGCGGTTTTGCTAGAATAGGCAATAATGAGATCACTGTTTTAGTAAATGATGTGGAGAAGGGTAGTGACATTGATCCACAAGAAGCTCAGCAAACTCACACTATTACAAACGCCAAAGGAGGCAATGCCTCTTTTGGATATTTTTTTTAATAATTTTTTTAAATATTTTTTTTTCTTTACGGTGTAATATAAAAATAGATGCCTGATAATCATATATAATTTTTTAGTAAGTAAATGACTATACATTTTATCTAGTAGGTAAATTACAATATAAAATGATGATGAACATTTTTTTAATTATTTTATTTTTTTGATAAAAAAAACAAATCACAATATAATGGTAAAAAATACAAAACATTAACTACAATGATTTGTATTACAACAAAATCACTACAATATTATTAATTTGTAAGTTTAAAAATTAAAAAAATAACAATATATAGAAAGTTTAAGTTGACAAAGTTGAAACTTCAAATCAATACTTAAAAAATAAAAAAATATGAGCAAACATATAAGAGTCATTGCAAATTTTAACCAAAAAGAAAAAAAAAAGAAAACATGGATCAAATGTTAAAAAAAAATAATGCTTACAAGTTAGGGATCTCCTACTTCTACTTCCTGCCATCAAAGAGAGGAAGGAATGGGGATAACGAATAAGAAAAGCTAGTAGACCAATAAAGTGAGAGAGTAATGGATCGAAGTTATGGGAAGTGACAAGCGGGAGAGTGATAATGGCGGGATGTCAATGGTAGGGTTTTTAAATTTTGTAAACAAGGGAAGCTTTGGCGCTTCATAAAAGAATGTCATTGCTTCCCATTTTCAAAATAAAATTTAAAAAAAAAATGGAAGCTTTGGCGCTTCTTTAGGAAGCGCCAAAGCTTCTATTGTGTTTTTTATTTTTTATTTTTTCAATATGAAGTTTTGGCACTGTGTTTATGTAATTGGTTAGTTTAACTATATTTTATGTGTTGATTCTTTTTCTAACAATGGTCAAGTATATACTACTTTTACGCTTTATTATAAAAAATTTTGATGAACTTCATGGAGCTCACTCAGTTTTACGCTTCATTATAAGTGTAAGTTAATACTAGTGACAACAATATATTCAAGCAGATAATTTGGATCTATAAAAAGAAAGAGCAAAAAGTATGACAAACATATCATATAAATTTACGTTGATTGTAACTATTAAACCTTTAACAATGATAAATGTATAATAATATAATGACCCAAGTGGAAAAAAAAACACTTAATTTAAAATTACTTTATAGCTAGATACACACACAATCGAAGAAGCTGACTGAACCTTTTTTTTTTTTAAAAAAAAATACATAAGAAGCTTTGGCGCTTCCTTAGGAAGAGCCAAAGCTTCCTATAAGAAGCTTTGGCGTTTCCTTTCTATTATAATATTTCTTTTTTTATTTTTAATTGTTTTACCTGACACTTATGAGTAATTTTCCCTACAAAATAGTAATCATATTATTTATTCTATAATAATAAGAATTATTATAGAATAAATAATATATTAAGAAAAGCTAAACACATTAAATTGATTTTGATGGGAAACATATACTCTTAAGTATTAGCTTCCTTTACTATGTCATATATGAAACCAGCGTGGATCAATTTTTTTTTTTAAAAAATATATAGGAAGCTTTGGCGCTTCCTTAGGAAGCACCAAAGCTTCCTATTATATTTTTATTTTTTATTTTTTTGAAAATATAAGAAGCTTTGGCGCTTCCACATAAAGCGCCAAAGCTTCTTATATATATATATATATATATATATATATTTTTAAAAATATATATAGGAAGCTTTGGCGCTTCCTTAGGAAGCGCCAAAGCTTCCTATTATATATTTTTTTTATTTTTTTGAAAATATAAGAAGCTTTGCGCTTCCACATAAAGCGCCAAAGCTTCTTATTGTTTTTTTTTAAAAACAAATTGAAGACATTGTTTGGCGCTTGTACATGAAAGCGTCATATAAGGTTAACGTCTACTATGACGCTTATAATTGTAAACGCCAAAGCATCAAAATAATTTTAAATAAATAATTATCTTTGGCGCTTTTTTAAAAAGTGTCATAAGAGCTGCACCACTAAACCCCTTTTTTGTAGTAGTGGTAACAAAAAAAATTATTAATTAAAAGTTTTTTATAATTAAATTTTTTTATATTATTATATTTTTTTTGGTGTGGCTACTGGGATGCATAGAAAGAGTGTAAAATGGAAGGAATTTGACTTTGCTTTGCTATAGCGAGTAAGGGCAAACACAAAGAAAACTGGACAAAAAGTGTAAAAAATGGAGTTTTTTCTTTTGCTACGCTACAACGAAGAAAAGGCAAAAACTAGAAAAACTGGATAGAAGGAAGGAAAAATGTGATGCTTTTACTTTCATCATGCGATAGCAAAGCAATAGCAACCATATTCACTCAGAAACACACAAAAAACACAATATTCACTGCAACTTCGTAACAATTAAGCAAAAGAAAATTATGATAGCATAACACAAAAATGAGACTGTACAATTTGATTCCCAAATTATCCTAAATCACCCTAATTCCATAAACAGCACCCAACTCACTTCAGAAATTATTGAGCCACATGAAAAAACATAAGAAACAGCTTGATGTACTACTCAAACATATTCAAAGCATTGTTGTCAATTCTAAACCTCAATCAACCACATACAAATTCCATCTCAATTCATGTTCACCTTTTATACAATTAGGCAAGTAACAACAATGCTATTCAAGTAATGAATTTCAAATTTAAAATTTGATGTGTACTTCCCTTTGTAGTGCCAACTTCGTGTATCAAAATGCCTATTGTAGCATCCATCCAATGCAAATCAATTCGTTTAGCAATGGGAAAACCTTTTTTACCTATAAAAAGGTAAAAATAAATATAAATTCACTAAAACATGCAAAAATCAAAGGAAAAATGAAAACATAAAGTGTTGAGAACTTAGGTTGCATCCCAAGTAGCGCTTGATTTATAATCTTTAGCCTAACTCTTTACTCTGTCAAGTGGATTAGTGAGGGGTAGAGTAATTGTTTGCCTCTTTACTGTACCACCTCAATAGTGCTTTAACTGCTGGGCATTGACCTTGAATCGCTCACCATCTTGTCCTTGCAGCTCCACAATACTTGTCAAAGACTTAAACCACAGTGAAAGGTTTAGACCATCTAGACTTCAACTTTCCTGGAAAAATCTTCAACTTAGAGTTATATAGGAGCACCCTTTGATCTGTCTCAAAAGACTTAGAGGCAATCTTCTTGTCATGCCACCGCTTTTGTTTTCTCCTTGTAAAGCTTGAACTATGACAAGCATAGAAACAAAGTTCTTCAACCTTAGTAAGTTATAAGAGCTTCTTGTCACCCACTTCTTTCTTATTGAAATTCAATTTTTTAATGGCCCAGTAGGCATTATGTTCCAACTCCATAGGAACATGACAAGCTTTCCCAAAAACCAACCGATAGGTGTCTTATAAGCAGTGCGATAGGCTTATAGTGCATCATCTAACTTTATAAACCAATCCTTTTGAGTGACACCCACGGGTTTCTCAAGGATTTTCTTGATTTATCTATTGAAAATTTCAGCTTAACCATTCGTTTGAGGATGGTAGGCTAAAGCAACCTTATGTTTTACTCCATATTTCTTCAAAAGAGATTTAAATTGATGGTTGTAAAATTGGGTGCTGCCATCACCAATAATAGCCCTTGAGCACCAAAGTGAGTGGAAATTTTCTCTTTCATGAATTTGACCACTACTTTAGCATCATTTGTTGGATAAGCAATGGGCTCAACCCATTCAGACACATAATCCACCTCTACAAGAATGTATTGATTTTTGAAGGACTTGGAAAAAGGTCCCATGAAGTCAACCCCCCACACATTAAATAATTCAACTTCCAACATGCTACAAAGTGGCATTTTATTTCTCCTAGAAATATTACCAACCCTTTGACACCGGTCACAGGATAGAGCAAATTCATAAGAGTCCTTGAATAAGGATGGCCAGAAAAATTCAGATTGTAAGACTTTTGCAATAGTCTTGTTACCACTAAAGTGGCATCTATATTCAGAGGAATGGCAACACTTCAATAGATCTTGTTTCTCACTTTCTGAAACACATTTTCTAATTAACTGATCAGCATAATAGTGAAATAAGAAGGGTTCTTCCTAATGATAGAACTTGACATCATGTAAGAACTTCTTCCATTGGTGATAGCATAAGTCCTTATAAATTATTCCACTCACGAGGTAATTTACTATGTCAGCATACCAAGGAGTTTCAGAATGACTCACTAAAAAGAGTTCTTAAGAGATGTGAAGAAACCAATTTGGTTCTTAATCGGGAGAAATGTCATTTCATGGTGTATAAAGGCATTATACTTAGCCACCAGCTGTCCAAGAAAGATTTGGAAGTGGATAGATCCAAGATTGCTATCATTGAGCAATGATCTTTGCCTCCTAGTGTGAAGGTTGTTTGCAGTTTCCTTGGTCATGTCAAATTCTAAAGAAGATTTATCAAATATTTTTCCAAGATTGCGAAGCCATTATCCAAGTTATTGGAAAAAGATGTGGAATACAAGTTTAATGATAAGTGCCTACAAGCTTTTGAAGAGTTGAAGGCTCCTATCTTAGTAGCTTTGGATTAAGGTATATGTTTCACTATCATTACTGATGCTAGTGATTATACAGTTGGTGTTGTTCTTGGGCAAAAGATGAAAAAGTTATTTCTTCCTATTTACTATGCTAGCAAGACTCTTTATTATTCCCAACTTAGTTATACAACCATTGAGAAGGAGTTACTTGCCATAGTCTATACTTGTGAGAAGGAGTTACTTGCCATAGTCTACACCAATCATTCAGCTTTGAAGTATCTACTCACGAAGAAGGACTCAAAAGCAAGACTAATTTGATGGGTGCTTCTACTTCAAGAGTTTAACTTGAATATTGTTGATATAAAAGGCATTGAGAACTAAGTGGCTGAGTATTAAAGCTCAACTTAATGCTTTTTATATGATTCATGCATCATTCCAGGATAAACAGTTTTTCTTTATTAATAACTCTTTTACGCTATGGTACACCGACTTTATCAACTACTTGGTTTATAGAGTTCTACCTTTGGATCTTAATGCTCACCAAAGGCACAAGTTTTTACATGAGGTGAATAAGTACTTTTGGGATGAACCTTACTTGTTCAAGAGGTGTCTGATCAACTCACTTGAAGATGTGTCTCAAAGAATGAACAAGAGTGCATTCTACATTGTTGCCACTCTTTTGAGTATAATGGCTATTTTAGAGAGAAGACTGATGCAAAGGTCTTCCAAAGTAGGTTCTATTGGCCCTCTTTATTCAAGGATGCATATGCCTTTGTTCTTCAATGCGATAGATGCTATAGGAAAAATATCAAGGAGCAATGAAATGCCCATGGAAAGCATGCTTTAAGTTGAACTTTTTAATGTTTGGTGAATTGGCTTTATGGGCCCTTTCTCTAAGTCCTCCAACAATGAGTATATCTTAGATTGAGTTGACTATATCTCCAAGTGGGTTGAGGCACTACATGTGTGACTAAATCCCAAGATGGTGTTGAAATTCCTCAAAAAGAACATTTTTACTAAGTTTGAAACACCTAGAGAAGTTATTTGTAATAGTAGTGACACTTTTGCAATCACCAATTTCAAGCATTGATGAAGAAATATGGTGTCAAGCACAAGGTATCATTGCCCTACAAACCTCAAACTAATGGTCAAGCGGAAATTTCTAATCATGAAATCAAGAACATCCTTAAGAAGGTGATTGGAACTACTATGAAGGATTGGTTTACCAAGTTGGATGATGCTCTATGGGTTGATCGAATGACCTACAAAAATCTTATTGGAATGTCTCCCTATCCTTTGGTTTTTGGAAAAGTGTGCCACTTGCCGGTGGAATTGAAGCATGGTGCTTCTTGGGCTATCGAAAAGTTCAATTTTGATCCTTAAGCTGTTAGAGAAAATAGGCTGCTTCAACTTAATGAGCTTGAAGAATTTCTCCTAAATGTCTACGAGAGCTCAAGGCTTATGTAACATCCCATTTTTAGTCACCAATATTCCCTTTTTATAATGAGATATTTAATGGAATAAAATGGTGAATTGGAATGTGCTGCTAGTGTGTTTTCCAGCTTGGCAGTTTAGTTGTTTGATTTTTTTAATTAGGCAAATGATGTCCAGTGCCTATGATTTTTCTAGGTTAAAAGTAGACTTATCAAACTTTAATTTGATAGGTTATATGAGTCATTTTGAGCTATACACAAAGAGTTATGTATTTTTGAACTTAGCTAAGTGAAATTGGTAGGTTTCTATGGTAGTGTCTAATAAATGTTAATTCTGGAATTCTGTGCTTCCAATTGGCTAAAGGAAATATTTTTCTTAAACAATAGACTTAATAAGGGTCATATAGCCTTTGGAATATTGCAATTTGATATCATAAATAAACATATGAATTTGCAGAGTTTGATGAAAATTCTGTTAGCTTGTGCGAAAATCACAAAATCTAAGGGCAAAATGGTAATTTGCCATATTAGGCAAAAGGTAATTATTTTCACTTGATTATTTAATCATTTTCATCCAAAAAGAGATAAAGGAAGGGAAAAATAATTGATTAGGGATTTATTAGTCTTTGGAGCAATTTTCGGCAATGGTTAAAATAAAAAAAATAATGATGACACTAGGTCAACAATTACAACTCTAATGAAATATTTGTGGAGGAGGAATTAAGTTAGTTGAAGGCCTAATATTACTCCCTCCTAATATGTATTTTCGGCCAACTGATTTGGGAGGGGAAAAAGATGATGATCAATTAAAATGAGCATGTAGTTATTTAGCAAAAAATTAATATAATATACTAGAAGGATAAAGGAGATATTTTATGAGTGTCCCTTTCCATTTGAGCTCATATTTTGGGAAAGGGAGAGTCATACGAAGTTGAGAGCTAGAGAAGAGAGAAGCAAGAAGAGGTTCAAGAAGGAAATCCAAGGTAAGAGGTTGTAATATTGGTGTTTAAGCCTCCTAGTTCTTGTAATACCTCTTCTAACCTCTATATCTTTATAGACATGGCTTGTAGCAAGTACAATCAAGAGAAGAAAGTTAGAGAAGGGATGGCTAGAGAGAGAGAAAGGGAAGGAGAAATCAAAAGGTAACTACAAATAATCTTGTTCTCTTGTGAATTCAATGTTATATTATGTTGTTGGTTGAATTGGTTGGTTATTTCATGATTTTGGGATGATGAACCCTAAAATGTTATGCTACTAAAAATTTCCCTAAATTATGTTCATTTAGTGTTTAAGAAGTTAATCATGTGATTATAAGTGGAAAGGAAGTGATTAAACAAGAGAAATCAAGAAAACACACTTTCCCTCCTAGAACCCTAACTTTCGGCTAGAAGCAGAATAAGAGGGAAGATTTGGAATTTTGTGATTCTGATAGTTCCATTGGATTTAGAAGGGAAAATTTTATGGGAATGTAGGTTTCCATGATTTTTGGATATTGGTATGCAAATCTGGAAATTTTTGAATTTAAAGGAACATGTTGTTTGATTTACCTCTAGTAAGGTAGTGTCATTGTGCAATGAAATTCATTCATCAAACCTAGTCCAAAAGTTATAAAGCTTGACATGATTAAATATACATCTAGAGCTCTAATTTGATAGGTAGATCATGATTTTTTGATAACTACATTAAAAGATATGAATTTTCAAAGTTTTGCCCCGTTTCTGGAAGGAAATCTAGAACAGTGCAGGTTTGACAAATTTCTAGGAACAATATGAATACATGGTTAGACTTAGGTAGTTTTCCATGAGAATACATTTAAGGAGCTTCACTTAGGCTTTGGAATTAGTCAAATGGGATTTTCCTAAAATTAATTATGAATTTCCAAAGTTGACTGAAAATTTGCTAGTTTCTAGAAACAGGAAACTGCATTGTGCATAATTGTATTGTGCAAAAATTGTTATAACTACATTAGATAACCAGTATAATTTGATTTAAAGGCAATAATAGTAAAATTAATAACTAGTTACTTGTTAACTTTAATTTATAGAATTTGTTAATAGCTCGAGCCAGAACAGGAGCATAGGACGGATAGTAGAACTGAAAAAGGATTCAGGTAGTAACTTTTTCTTGCATATACTATATGATTATTATATGTTGGTGTATGCCATTCTTTGTAATATAAGCATAGTGTCTTTGGCACACATATTAGCCTTGTTGTGTTATGACACCCAACGGAGGTGTAGAGTTCAGTTAGGGTTGCAAACAGTCGATTGGTTTTGGATAGTGTGTACACACATTCTCTTATCTTACATGACATTGTGTATTGCACATTTAATTTTTCATTTTATATGTCTAAAATGCATGTTGCTACTGAGATTCACTCAAATCTCACCCTTTTTCAAAAATACAAATATTACAGATAAAGCTAGTAACTTGAAGGGTAAGGCAGCAACTACCAGTGAATAGAGTCTCGGTGTATACCAAAGCTACTATAGTTATGTATGTTTATTTCTTTTGAACTCTTATATATTTATAAATATTTTTCAAAACCTATAGGGAATTTCTTGTATTGTAAACAAGTACTTAATATCAATATGTCTCCGCTATTTCAATATGCCTTACAGAATGATATGCTTAATACTCTACGAATATGAAAATGTTAAGGGGTTTGACTCTTTACAAGGAGAAAACCAAAAGGGACCATGATAGCAAGATCATTCCTAAAAGCTTTAAACACAGTCAAAGGGTTCTCCTTCACAATTCCAAGATGAGGTTATTTTTGAGAAAGTTCAAATCTCAATGGTTTGGTCCATTCATGATGGTTCAAGCATCCAAATTTGATCATATGGATTTAAAAAATGAAAAGGGCAAAATATTCAAAGCTAAAGGCTAGCAATTGAAGTATTATTGGGAACGAGACATAGATAAGCTTGTTTCTACTATCTACTTATCTAATGAATTGTAACCAACATGAAGAGTCGGGCTAAAGGCTATAAACTAAGCACTTTTTGGGAGGAAAAAAGTTCTTAACTCAATCTCCTTAATTATTTTATTTTGGTGCTTTTTTTGGTAGGTTTATGTTTAATCTTTTGTTTTGTAGGAAGAAAGGATGTCCCAATAAGGAATTGATAAGTTAATACTATGAGGGAAGTTTGAAGCCAAAAAAGAGAAACTTTGAGATAAAGATGGATGCATTTCAGGGAAGTTCTCTTGACTCAAACATCTTATATATGATTTTTACATTCAACTGAAGGTGGTTGTTCAATTTTGAACTAGTATTATTGTTATTGGTTGTTACTGATGAGATCTAACTGAATCTCACATGGCATGGATTTTTCCCATTTGCTTGCTGTGATTTTTGTGCTCATATTTTAATGCTATTGTATGTCAGGTCTTGGTGCTACTCTATATGATGCATTATCTAGTTTTGACCTAATTTTGGTTTGCTATAAGTGCTTTTATGTGAGAATGATTGTGTGCGAAGCATGCTTGGTGGTTTTAGGTTGATTTGGTAAGTTTTCTGTGGGCAGAGTTTTGTGTTTGTTTGTTACAGCAAAACTTGCTTTGGCTAGTGTGAAAACTTGCCATGGCAAGTTAGCTATTTTCCCTATATATTTTGTCTTTGTGTTACTGGTGTTGGCAAGTTTTGACACTTACCGAGGTGATTTTTCATTTCCATTCAAATCCTCTTCTCTGTGACACTAGCTTTGACAAGTATTAAAACTTGTCGTGGCAAGTTTTCAAGTTGTTTGAAGTGTCCTTCTCTGTGACACTAGCCTCGACAAGTGTAAAAACTTGCCGAGGCAATTGGTGTTCTTAATAAAAACAGGAGAAAAACAATTAATGATTATTATTGTAAAAAAATTTAGAAAATCAGAAAAATTTGTTGTCCCACTCTACCTTTCATTGTTTCATTTTATTCCCATTTTGCTTAGCTGAACTCGGTCCACTTTGGGGACCACATTCATGCCTTAATTTCAAATTTCTTTTCCTAATTGTCATTTCCCTCCTTCCTATCAACGCTAAGCTCCTCTTACATATTCTTTGCCTCTTTCTTTTTTTCTTCAGAATCAAAACAAGCTTTGCCTCATTCTCTCTAAACAACACCAAACCCCACCACCATCACTTTGCTTCCTTCATTGTAGCGACACCATACTCCTCTCTGCCATTGTTAACCATTGAAGGGGTGGCGTTGCCTGTCAATAACCTCCATCATAGAACCCACCACCATCACCTTCCTTTCCTCTTTCAATAGCTTGAAACCTTTGTCGCTCTTCAACTCTATCTTCATCATCAGTTGCTCATTATCGTCGTCCCTACCTCTTCTTTGTTCACACTACTGGAGCCATCTACTACTCTACTGTTATTCTTTCCTTCCGTTTTTCATTGCTAGAATCACTATTATCTCTCGCCGATAAGAGCATTTACTAACATTGCTTCTTTATCTGAAGTTAAGGCTATATGCTTTGGTCCTTTCCTTTTCTTGGTCAAGGAATCTCTACTTCTCTAGTCTATTTCTCTATGTTCGTATCTACATACTAAGGTAATCCTTGTGCCTCTATCCCTATTGTTTTAGGTCTTGCGTAGTTTGCAAACTAAGACTATGATTGAAGTTGCTCTTCTTGAGGACTCTGTGGTTTTGACTAAGTATTGTAGCATGATGAAGTTAGGTTGCATGGATATAGGTGATATGAGGATTAGAGTATTGCATTGCTTGCTTTAGTAGTCTCTGAATTGAATGAATTTAAGTTTTTAATTTCCTTTATGGCTCTGTATATGATTAGTTACCATGAGAACTAAAACAATTCATTGATTTTTGAAACTTGAGACTAAATTTTGAAATTTTGGTTACTGTTGAATTTAAGTTTTAAGGATTTGTCATATCCATCTACGTACTGATGTTTAATGGAAATGAATACTCTTCTTGGAAACTATACTTTGAGCACTCTCCAAGAGTTTTAAGACTATTTTTTGTTAGATCCCATATGTTTTGATGATAACAAAGATTGGATTAATATTACAAAAGTTTTAAATAAAAGATTTGAACAAAGTAACTAAGTTCTTAGTAGCAGGCGAAAGCATTACTTGAGTAGTTACTCAAGTAACGAAGAAGAACTGAAAGACAGAGAATAGAGAAAAGAATCACTGACAGATTTTGGAAGGCATTACTAGAGTAAGCCCTCGGGTAATGATCCTTCATTACTCGAGGGATCACTCGAGTAATATGTAAGAAATTGTTCCAGTAGCTCTATATCAAAAATTGCATGGCATTACTTGAAAGGATCACTCAAGTAATCTATAAAGTTATTCAAAACATTACTTGAGGGATCACTCAAGTAATCAAAGCAGTAGTGATGTAGTAACTCTCGACTAAGAAATGAGTGACATTACTCAAGGGATCACTTGAGTAACATGAAATGAAAAGAAAGCATTACTTGAGGGATCACTTGAGTAATCAGCTAAGCAAAGGAGAAGTTACTCTCGCCTAAGATTTGGATGACTTTACTCAAGGGATTACTCGAGTAATCAAAGAAGAAAAGAAACACTTACTCGATGGATCACTCAAACGAGCACATCTGCAAAGTTTTATAAAATGAATTACTCGATGGATTACCAGAGTAATCTGGTCAGGCAATATTGACTTTCTCTTTGGCTTATTCTTAATGAGGTTACTTGAGGGACTACTCGAGTAGTGGATAATAATCATTCTATTAGCCACTCTAATAATCAGGTCACAGTCATTGAATTGACTCTCTGCCAATATATTTAAAGGCTTAATTGAGTAGCCACTCGAGTAATGTAGCATGATCACTCGAATAGCCACTCAAGTAATGCAGTACAGAAAGTATGATTTTAATCCATTGTTTAATGATTTGTTATCTATAAGACTAATCTTTCATTGTATTAATTTTCTAAGTATATTTGTATAGAAACAATGAAGAGATCGTGCATTGAGAGAAAATTTAAACATATCGTCCGCAACATCCGAAACAAGGCTTTTATCACCAGACCTCCGGATAGTATATTTGCACTAAAATTTGGTATCAGAGCATAGGTCTTCTTGTTTTGGTAAACAACCTAAGAAGGATAAAATGGCAAGAATGGGTGAAGGAATTCTTCCTAACGGAGCTTCTATCACCAGACCTCCAGGTTTCATTAGCGATCACTTCTCTTTCTGGAAAGCCAAGTTCAGAGTATTCGTAATGGCTACAGAATATAGATTATGGGATGTGATTGAAAGTGGAAACTATCAACCTATAAGAGTTGTAAATTCACAGAAAACTCCTAAAACGCCAGCGGAATATGATGAGAATGACAAAAAACTCATCACTCTCAACATCAAGGCAATTCTAATGATCCAAAGTGCTTTTAGTCAAAACGAGTATTTCAATATCTGCACGCTTTCAACGACTAAGGAAATATGGGAAGCCCTGGAAATAGCTCACGAAGGAACTTTGGGAATAAAGGAAAACTGGATCAACACTATAATTGCTAAATTTGATTTACTTCGAATGAAATCAGGTGAGTCAGTAGCTGAATTTGAACTTAGACATACTCATCTTGTCAATCAACTTGTAATACTTAGGAAATTTTATGATCAACATACCCAAGTACGAAAGATTCTAAATATCCTTTCTAAAGACTGGGAGGCCAAAGTCACTGCTATTAAAGAAACAAAAGGTGAATCAATGCCATCGGTTGCTTCTCTATTCGGAAGTCTTTTTGAATATGAAAGTAAATTAAAGTTCAGATGAGAGCTAGAAGATATTGGTGACAAGAAGAAGAGAGGTCTAGCACTAAAAGCAAAATAAGAAAATCAAGATGAAGATGAAGAATTTGACGATGACGAAATGGGCCTAATGATAAAAGGATTCAGAAAGTTTTACAAGAAAGGCCAAGGATTCAAAAACTTTCAGAAAGGAGGAACAAGCAGTAAAGAACACATCATCTGTTATGAATATGGAAAGCCATGACATATCAAATCAAAATATCAAGAACTAGCTCAGAAGAATAAAGAGAAGAGAAAAGGCAAGTTCTACAACAAGAAGAAAGCCTTTGTATATGCCATATAGGGAGACAGTTCATTTGACAAAGATAACAATGATGAGGAAGTAGCCAATATCTGTCTAGTTGCTTAAGAAGAAATAGAAGAAGAGGTAACTGATTCTGATCCTACCTATGATGAATTACTTTCTGAATATAATGCTTTACATTCTGAATTCATCAAAGTAGTTAAAGAACTAGTTGGTTTCCAAAAGAAAAACAAAGTTCTTAAGTAGAACTTAAAGAGAATTTAGAAAAAGATTGTGAAAATTGTTCTTCTTTAAAAAAGAAAAACACTAATATTACTAGAACTCTTGAAAAATTCACCAAAGGAAGTGAGATGTTAAGTGTTATTTTAAAAGAACAACGATTTGTAAATGACTGATCTAGTATTGACATGATCCAAAATTAGATAAAAATAAAGGAAGAAAGAAAGCAGGAGGAAAGACATACATGAGTTATTTTCAACATCTTGTTCATACATCAAATCCTTTTGCCTACTATAATTACTGTAATAGAAAAGGTCATTATACTTCATCATGCATTCATAAAAAGAATGGAAAAATAGGAACCTACAAATGGGTACCTAAAGGTTCATATGTTCAGAAAATATTCAGTACTACTCAAAAGGACCCAAAAAGATGTGGGTACCTAAGACTTAATTGTATTTGATTGCAAATATGTCTTACAACATCCAAAAACAACAAGTGGTATATAGACAGTGGATGCTCTAGACATATGACAGGTGATTTTGAATGTTTTACCATAGTACAACCTAAAGAAGGTGGGAAGGTAAAATTTGGAGGAAATAAATTTGGAAAAATAGCAAGAATTGGTGAAATAAACAATGATAAAGGCACACAAGTCAAAGACGTATATTACATTGAAAGATTGTGCCATAATTTGATGAGCATAAGTCAAAGTATAGATAATGACAATCGGGTAATATTTGACTCAGAGGAATGTTTAATTGTAAATAAGAAAAACTTATAATTATATAAGAAGAATCTCAAGGCAAAGGTCAAAGAAAAAAGGGAAGGTAACTTCTATACTCTTGATATCAATAGAAATGATTCTGAAAACTATTTTCTAAGTAATGCCGATGAAAGTTGGTTATGTCATAAGAGGCTAGCTCATGTCAACATGCACTAATTAAGCAAACTTCTCAAAAAGGATTTAGTACTTGGATTATCCAAAGTAAATTTAAAAAATGATTTGATTTGTGACGCATGTCAGAAGGGTAAACAAACTAAATCATCTTTCAAATTGAAAACTGAGATCACAAGCAACAGACCACTTCAATTATTACACATGGATTTAGTTGGACTAGCAAGAATTAAAAGTCTTGGTCGCAACTTATATTCATTAGTAATTGTTGATGATTTCTCTAGATTTACATGGACTATATTTCTATCATCGAAGGATGAAACCTTTGCATAATTTATTGTTTTTGCTAAGAAAGTGCAAAATAAGAAAGGTATGTCTATTATAGGTATAAGGACAGATCACGGTGGAGAATTTGAAAATCAAGGCTTTGAAGAATATTGTGATACTAATGGCATTAATCATAATTTCTCCACTCCAAGGACACCTCAACAAAATGTAGTCGTGGAACTCAAGAACAGAGTACTCACTGAAATGGCTAGAGCAATGCTGAATGAAAAGAATATGTCTCAGGTTTTTTAGGCGGATGCAATGAGCAGAGCATGCTATATTTCAAACAGAGCCTACATTAGAACAAAACTTGGAAAGACACCATATGAACTATACAAAGAAAGGAAGTCAAACCTTGCTCATCTACATATCTTTAGTTATAAGTGTTTCATTCATAATAATGATAAAGAAAACTTAGGAAAATTTGATTCTATAATGGATGCAGGAATTTTCCTAGGCTAGTCTTACTGGAGCAAAGCATACAGAGTTTTCAATAAGCGAACATGTGTTGTTAAAGAATCAATTCATATTGTAGTCAATAAATTTGAATCCTCTAACAAAACCATTGATGATGAGCAGGAAGTTGTTTTAAATCTAGAGAATGGTTAACCTAATCCTAAATCTTTCATCCTAAAAGTTGATTAAACTAAGGAAGAAGATCAGTCACTAGGACAACCTAGAGCCTGGAAATACAATAAAAGTCATCCCTTAAAGCAAGTCATAGGAGATACGAATGAAGGAGTCAAAACTAGGAATACAATTTTCAATGAAATTAGTTTTTTTGCCTTTATCTCTGATATTGAAGCTTCTAATATTGACAAAGCCCTATCAGACAATGATTGGGTAATAGTAGTGCAAGAAGAACTAAACCAATTTAAAAGAAATCAAGTTTAGGATTTGGTACCCCAACCTAAGAATCATCCGATAATTGGTACTAAATGGGTATTCAAGAACAAACTTGATGAATCTGCAATCATTGTTTGAAACAAGGCATGATTGGTGGCCAAAGGCTATAATAAGGAAGAAGGAATTGATTATGAGGAAACGTATGCTCTAATGGCTAGATTACAAGCTATATGAGTACTCTGAACCTTTGCATGCATTAAAGGATTCAAACTCTATCAAATGGATGTAAAAAGTGCATTTCTAAATGACTACATCATAGAAGAAGTAAATTTAGATCAACTTCCAGGTTTTGAGCCTGACCTTGTTTTCAAATTAAGAAAAGCTTTATACGGTTTAAAAAAAGCCTCTATAACATGGTACGAAAGGCTCAGTAAATTTCTCATTGATCAAGGTTTTGTACGAGGAAGAGTTGATACAACACTTTTTACAAAATGAAAACAAGATGATATTTTATTTGTACAAATATATGTTAATGATATAGTTTTCGGTGCTACTAATGAAACCTTGTGTAAGGAATTTTTTGAGATAATGCAGCGGGAGTTTGAGTGTCAATGATCGGAGAATTCAATTTCTTTCTTGGTTTACAAATCAAACAAAGAAAGAATGGAATTTTTGTATCTCAAACAAAGTATTTGAAAGAGCTATTGAAGAAATATGGAATGGATGAAGAAAATGGAATGGACACACCTATGAGCTCAACTACGTTACTTGATACTGATGTCAAGGTAAAAGATTACAACTTCGTAAGATATAGAGGAATGATTTGATCGTTACTCTGTCTCACTGCAAGTAGACTTGACATCCAATTTAGTGTTGGTATATGTGTAAGATATCCATCAGCACCAAAGCAATCACATGCTAAAACCGTCAAATGAATCTTTAGATACCTCGCTGACATGAAACAAAATATAGTGTCTCTTTCATCAACGGAAGCTAAGTATGTTGTAGCATTAAGTTGTTATGCACAAGTGTTATGGCTGAAGCAATAATTACAAGATCTTGGTATTTATTTGAAGAAGATACCTATATACTGTGACAACACCAGCACAATAAGCTTGGTAAAGAATCTAGTTCAACACTCTAAAACCAAGCATATTGATGTTAGACATCATTTCATTAGAGATTATGTCTAAAAGAAAGATGTCAAAGTGATATTCATTCCAACTCATCTTCAACTAGCTGATACTTTTACAAAAACCTCTTGCAAAAGATCAATTCTTATATATTAGAAGAGAATTGGGAATGGTAAATCCCAATGAATTATAAGTTATTTAGTGTTTATAAAATGTTAAATGATGTTATTTATTGATGTTTTGATTATTACTAACTTAAGCATCAGAGTTTCTAGCAATATGTTTTGCAGGCTCTTGGTATTCTGTTTTGGGGTATGAAAAGCAGAGGTTAACAGAGTATTGTATCACTCAAGGGACAACTTCAAGTAACCTATATTACCTAAGTGATAACTGGAAGTGATGATAAACATCACTTGAGTAACTACTCGAGTGATGACCTTGAAAATGAGGCAGAGAAGCATTAATTTAAAAGGAAATGGCAAAATGATTGAAAGTAAACAACCAGAAGCTAAAAAGAAAGATTACTCAAGAAGCTACTCGAGTGATTCCACGGAGTCTCTTGTGTAAGCCTTGAGTGATCATGCCTGTAGATTACAAATCAACCTTGTTTTCAACTCAATTCTACCTTAAATACCATCAAATTATCATGGGAATATATATGGATAATTACAATATTATTCATGCTAGGTACGCACTTAAATTTATTTCAATTTTAAATTTTTACTCGAGTAGCTACTCGAGTGATGTCTCAAGATAACTCGAATAGCCCCTTAAGTAATGTCGGGCACTAGGACTTTATCTGTCACAACTCAATTATTTTTCTTAAAATCTCCTTAAGTGATTCTCCTAGTGCTCTCCTAAAAATTTTCACAAATACTTCTTTATCTTATTTTCGTCAAAACCCAGTGATTTTTACCTTCAATAACCTCTTAAATTTCTAACTCATGATCTTCAACACCATTTTTCCAGAAATTCTTTGGTCTCTTGATAACAATGGTCAGAACTAAATATCCTAGTCCAAATACTCCTTTTGAGTCTTCTGAACCGTATCAACCTTTTGATTCACCTCCATCTCCTCTAGCCAAAAGACAAAAGCTCACTCCTAGATAGAAAGCAAAAACCAAGCTGCAAGCCAAGCCTAAGGTCAAGGGCGTTATGTTCAAGGAATGGATTGACACAAGAACTCAATCTAAGAAGGCAATCCCTCCTGGTAGAGGCAAAGAGACTAAGGCACTATCTCCACCTCCTTCTGATTCATCTGATACTCCCTCCTTCTTTGAAAAAGCATCTAAAAAGTCTAAATTTGACAGAAAACTTGCACAAGCCATGGCAAGTATACTAGATGACGCTCACAAGTCTATAGGAGGGAAGCAAGGCCAATCTTTAAAGGAATTAGAAGAAGAAGAAATTACATTTCCTCCAAAAGGATTCAATGTGAAAAAGCTTAAGGAATCACAGAAATTTAGAGATCACTTTTCAAGAAGAAGAGTATGCAAGATGCACTTTATTGACTTCAAGCTTCTTCAAGAGGTATTGAAATTCAACCTCATGCCTTATCTTGAATCCTATATGCCTTGTGTAATAACCCAAAAAATGGGATTAAGGGCTAATGACTCCAAAAGTGATGTAATTATTGTAAATGAACACTTTTGAAGTATATGATGTGGATTTTGATCCGAATGTGTTGTAATTAGTGCCTAAACCCTATAGTTAAGCTTAATTGTGGGATAAAGCTTAAAATGAAGGATCAAGATTGACCAATGGGAAAACAAATTAATACCCTTCCTCATATTGTTAAAAACGTCCAAAAAGGGTAAAGGAGAAGGAAGGAGGAATTTGGTCAAAATTTCAACTCTTTTACTAGGGAACTTTGGTCATATGGGTCACATATACCTTAAAGCAAGTGGTCAACATTCTTTTTGTGTTTCAAAGTGCAACATTTCGGTGGAGACAAAGGAAAGGGAAGAGGAATTAAATTAAAACAAGTTGAGACATTGACCAAGATGAAAAGCAAAGAAGAAAAGTCAAAAATTGCAACTAGAAAATTTGTGTAACCAATGGCTATGCAAGTTCATGCAATTGGTCAATCTTTCTTCCTCCTTTTGAAGAACATGTTGGTCAATAATAATTCTCCATTTGTGCAGCCCATATCACGTCCAAAAGCAAGAAGAGAAGAGGCAAGAGAAACCTTACTCAATTGACCAAAGTCAATATGGCATAACTTGTGTAAAAAGAATTATTTTCCACCACAACTTTTCTTTCCCTTTGGGCCACATTTTCGGTCAGATATTAAGAGGATAAAGGAAGAGAAAAACTGATCATAAATCACTCTCTCACCTCTTCTCAAGGTCGGCCAAGTTCAGCAAGCTAAGAGAAAGTTAAGAACAAAGTTGAGGTAAGAACTTCTACATGGATTTTCACCTCCTTAACCTCATCTATGGCTCAAGTGACCTTCATGAAACTTGTTCCTCTCTTCCTTAGCTTCATTTCTATGGTTTTTGTTTTTGAAGAGGAGGAGTTTTCAGCCACCTTGCAAGAACAAAAGTTGAGGAATCAAGAAAAGAACACAAGAAGAAGCAAGAGGTGAGTAAGAGCATTATGTTGATGTATATGATGCTTTAATTGGCTGAGTTGTGGTGGGCTATTGTGACAGCCCTAATTTCATTTTTTAGGGTATATTAGGGATCATGAAGCTTTCATCCTATATATGTGCTTATATGTTGGTTTGGAGGCAAATGAGCTAAGCTTAGTGATTAGATAGTGAAGTGGTTGTTTGTTGTGAAATACCCTAAAATTCTGCCAAAACAGGACATAGGGAATGAGTGGGAATTTGTTCATTTTGATGTTACCATTGTGTTCTACACGAAAAATTATGTGGGAATAGGTTTGGTTGTTGATTTTGAAGCCATTGGACACATTGGTTGAAAATTGGAAAAAACTGTCAAGTGTAACTTTGTGCAGGGCAGTCAGTTTGTAGGGACATTTTGAATGGGCAATTGGTGTCTAAAAATTCTGAAAATTTCCAGTATTAAAGTTCACATTTCAAGCTTCAAAATGGACATATGATTTGTGTCATTTCGGTTTTTGAGCTGGGAGTTCTAGTTGCCCAAAGTTTGATGTCGAAACTGGACCTAATTCTGGAGCAGTGTGGAATGTTGTGTAATTCTGGAATTGTGTGGTGATTTCTGGTAGTGATTCATATTTTTCCTATGAAGAGGACTTCAAGAGCTTTCAATAGGCTTTGGGATCACCTCATTTTGATTTTTATAGAATTAGTTATGATTTTTCAAAGATGTTGGAAAATTCTGGCAGATTGGTCACCTATGCGAAAATTGAAGATTTTATGGCATAATGTAATATTGTGGAACTTTGAGGTTAGAAATTAGCCTTTTAGGTTAATTGACTACTTTAGCTCCTTAGTTGACTTGATTAATTGACCATAGTGATAATCAACTTAAGTATTATAGAGATAAAACTTGGGAAAGAGATTGACGGGTTGTCCCTAACTTGGTTTACAGGATTTGATATTTGCCGTCCTCGTGAGCCCGCTGTGCCAAGAAACGTCGGGAAAGGACAAGGTAGTGACTCTCTCTCTTATACTATGTATAATGCTCTGTATGTGTGTGTTATCACTGTTCTGTGATGAATCTTTGATGCTGCTGCGGTTACAGCTGGTGATAGCTGTCGTTTACAGCGCAAGTTGTCATTTACAGCGTAAGCTGTCGTTATTGTGATTACAGCGTAAGCTGTCGTGATGGTGATTATAGCGTAAGCTGTTGTGATTATGACTACAGCAAGAGTTGTCGTATTGTGTATACAACCGTGAGTGCTGTCGTTTGTGGTGAAAACCATGTATCTCTGAGATTGCTGCTGCTGCTGCTGCTTGTGATTTATATACATGCTTTGTGTTATGCATTGTGTGAGTGGTTTGTTACTACTGGGATTCGCTCGAATCTCATTCTTTCCTATGACTAACATTTCAGACAGGGCATGTGGCTCAAAGGAGAAGCGGCCAACCCGAAGCACTTAGGACCTTTAAGGATACTATGGATTTTTGAGATGTTGGTTATCTACTTTAAACTCGGGATTATTGTATATTTTGAATTAGGAATATTATATTCGATTTTGGTTGTGTAATCCCCTAGTGGATACTTGTAACCTCTAGAGTATATAGGTATAGAACCTGGGAGTTGCCGGGGATTTGGTTATACACTCTGTTATACATGAATGTAGATAAACTGCACAGGTAATTATATTCGAATTTTGAAATGGAGACCAGGAACAGGAAGAGATTTTGAATGTTTTGTGAAAACCCTACTACAAAGTAGGAGATTGAAATGAGTTTAAGTTATCCGATGGTCTCTAATCCGAATTAAATGTGCATTATCGAATTATAATTACGTGATTAAAGGCAGGGTGTTACACCTTGGCTTTCAATTAAACTTCCATTTTACACCAAGATAGTGTGACATTGCTATTGCAATTTAAAGCCTGTCAATGATCCTCTTTGAGATGCTTTGGAAGAAGAAATGGTTTCTAAGGTTAGAGGTCAAGAAATCTTAATCTCACTCTCCAAAATAAATACCTGGTTAGGGATAGATGATCCTCCCAAAGATATTTATCCTACCTTTGAATCGAGCCAGTTGTTTTCAATTCTAAGGCTTGGTGAGATAGTGGGACCTCTCAGTTTTAACCTGAGTGATATGTGTGATCTTCATCGAGTACTATGGTACATTTATTCTAAAGCCATAGGAAAAAAATCAAACAACTTCACTCATTTGATAGAGAGGGATTTCAGAAAATTTGCCTCATTCCTTCTCAAAGAGAAAAAATACTTGGGAGGATATATTTTTGTTGAAATTAAAAGATACAGATTTGAAGGAAAAATGAGCACTCCAATGCCTTATCCTCAGCTTATATCCTTATTCTTGAAAAATAATAAGATTTGGTACTTGGAGAAAAATAAACCAATTGAAAGGCTAACTCTAGTAGGATGAAATCATATTGGAAAATTGAACATTAATATTGCCCTTAAGACTCCTTTTAAATCTGGTCTTAAGAAGAAAATGACTGAAGCTGAATCTAGTAGGTTGGATGATATTTAGTCGTCTGCTCCTGCTTCTACTTCTGCTCCATCATTCTTTGGTTCAGCATTGCAGACATTTATGGAGAATATCTTAAGGCATTTCATATTGACATTGCAAATATAAATGCTGAGTTGATAGCTAATATGATGTGAAGATGGAAGAGCTTGTAGAGAAAATGGATAAGAGGCATGAAGAGATATTAGCAGAATAGCGGGCTCAGGGTGAGCTTATAAGATCACTTCATGCCAGACTTGATGCTATGGTACCTGTTTCATCCACTCCTTGTCCATCTACACCTACATCAGTCTCTAAGCCTGTACCAGCTGAGCCAATACCTACTTCTATGCCTACTTTTATTCCTGAGCCGGTATTACCTTCTGAGCTTAGACCTTCTTTTATTCCTTTTCCTACTTTGCCTATTACCATACCCAGAAACCTCCTATTCTATATGGACTAATGAGTTTTCTGATTGTGCATACAAGGTGATTAAATGATAAATTAGAACATACTTTATAATTTTTTTGGATTCAAAAAGATTTCAAATACTAAAACTAGATTTGAATTCAAAATGAACTTTCTGAAGTTATTTCAAAAGATTTTTCAAGTTTAAATTGGACAAAAGATTTCATATGAAAAGTTATTAAGAAGCATATGATTGAAACTCAATTTCAAAAACTTTGTTTAAAATCACCACGATTTGTCATCATCAAAAAGGGGGAGAATGTTAGATCCGATATGTTTTAATGATAACAAATATTGGATTAATATTACAAAATTTTAAATAGAAGGTTTGAACAAAGTAACTAAGTTCTTAGTACCAGGAAAAAGCATTACTCGAATAGTTACTCAAGTAATGAAGAAGAACTGAAAGACAAAGAATAGAGAAAAACATCACTGATAGATTTTGGAAGGCATTACTCGATTAAGCCCTCGGGTAATGATCCTTTATTACTTGAGGGATCACTCGAGTAATGTGTAAGAAATTGTTCCTGTAGCACTTTGTCAAAAATTACTTCGCATTACTTAAAGGGATCGCTCGAGTAATTTGCAAAGTTACTTGAAACATCACTCGAGTAATCAAAGTAGTAGTGATGCAGTAACTCTCGGCCAAGAAATGAGTGACATTACTCAAGGGATCACTCGAGTAATTAGGTAAGCAAAGGAGAAGTTACTTTTACCCAAGATTTTGGATGACTTTACTCAAGGGATTACTCGAGTAATCAGAGAAGAAATGAAACACTTACTCGAGGGATCACTCAAGCGAGCACATCTGCAAAGTTTTATAAAATGAATTACTCGATGGATTACAAGAGTAATCTGGTTAGACAATATTGACTTTATCTCTGGCTTATTCTTAATGAGGTTACTCTAGGGACTACTCGAGTAATTGATAATAATCAATCTAGTAGCCACTCCGGTAATTAAGTCATAGTCATGGACTTAACTCTTTTCCAAGATTTTTAAGGCTTACTCGAGTAGCCACTCGAGTAATGAAGCATGATCACTCGAGTAGCCACTCAAGTAATGCAATACAGAAAGTATGATTTTAATCCATTATTCAATAATTTGTTATCTATAAGACTAATCTTTTATTGTATTAGTTTTCTAAGTATATTTGCATAGAAACAATGAAGAGATCACACATTAAGAGAAAGGTAAAACATATTGTCCGTAACGTCCGAAACGCTCACTTACCATAAACGGCTAGTTTTCAAATTCGAAGAACGGTCAAACAAAGCTATGTGACTCTAATGGATATGTTTGAAATGCTTCCAATGGATATCACAATTCATCTATATATATATGGGTCATTCAACAAAGAACAGAAAAGAACAACTGAGAACACACAAATTGACATCAATCAATATATTCTTAGTGCTCTGTTTTCTTTTATTCACTCTTTATACTTCAGTGATTATATATATGCTCTATGAGAGAGATTTTCATTACAAACTCAATATTTGTTATTAGGACAACTTAAGGTTGTAGAACCTTGAGTTGGGGATTTGATTACAACATGTAAGGGGGATCGAGCATCCAATAAAGGAACTTGCCGCATACTGAGGTGCCAAGAACCCATTGAATCGTAGAAGATATAGTGAAACTCTCATAGAAGCTTTAAGGGCTGGATGTAGGTTAAAGTGGTTGTGCCTGAACCAGTATAACTCCCAGTGTATACTTCGGTGATATTTCTCCTAGCTCTTAACTGCTTTAAAATTTATAGTCAATTTTTATATACGCAACGAATTTTTTGATATCACACAATTCAACCCCCTTTGAAGTGAAATGCTTGCACTAACAGTTTTTGAACTTGAATAATTTTGGGAAAAAATTTGGAAGGGAATTTATCAACAAGAACTTGATGCTTAATGTTCTCTTGATTACCCACATATGCTGGGTGATTTTGGAAATTATGCTTTGGCATGTTATTAGGATTATTGAAATTTATGCTTGAATTTGAAAGGTGGTTTGAGGTATAGTTAATAGCAATTGCCATTGATGCTTGAAAAAATAAGTCCTACAATTGTTGCTTCATTTTGATACATTTTGACCATATTTTTCTAAGCAAAATTGGTTGTTAAGCATTGTCTCACAGTGCCAAATGATGAAGTTTTACAATTTTTGGGTCGTTGATTTTGATTTGATAATGTGTACTCAACTTCTAACCCATATAAAAAATCCTTTTACATGCAGATGAGTAAATGGAGTGACTTTTCTTCTTTTTGGCACCAAGTATTGCCCAATTCACCAAGATTTTGGAACAAACTTTGAAGTACATGCTTTAGGAAAATTTGGATCAGTTTGGCATCTATGTGACCTCATGCGTAGTTAATCTGTTTGTGCTCTTAGACTATGCTCAAAATTGTTTCATTTTAGCAAACCAAATTATCATTCAATAAGTTAACCATGGGTTTTGAGAAATTCTTTGAGATTACTTTTTTGTAATTACTAATGATTGCGATTGTGAAACTTGTTTTTGTCTTAAATCAAAAGAGTTTGATATGACAAAAGTTTATGGGTCACTTAGATAAAGTTCTTTTAATGATTTAAAACCATTTTGATTTAGGGTTCTAATAATTGTTTGTCAAAAATAAGCTGTGACACCTTTCTCATGATTTTGAATTAATCCACTCTTAAATTAAAATGGTTTCTTTGCTTCACCATAATGACATAGATTGACCAGCTGACTTTGTGCTATTTAAAATTTTCATCTTAAGAAATTAAATGGATCTCAAAGGAAGTAAGGAGTAGGTGTATCTTTGGAATATTGATTGGCAGCTTGGCACTAGCTAGATTCTAAGTTTAGGGGGTCTTTTCTTTTCTTTTAAGGATAGGATAAGATAGTTTAGTTTTTTTGCTTATGTTTTCTATGTTTGTTGTTAAGTATGGTTTGTGTTTTGGTTTGTTTTTATATTTCATGTTTGCAGAACATGAAACCAAAAAAGAAGCAAAAGCCTAAATCTCGCATGCCCCCTTGGGAAACATTAGATGGTGTTGAGACAAAGATAATTGGCAGAGCATTCCACTAAGAACAGGAGTTAAAGAAGATAGCCAAATATGCCTTCTATAAAAAGGCTATTAACCAAAAGTTAGGGAAACTCACGGTAAAGAAGCAGAAAGTGAATGCTATGTTTGTGTGGCAATACTACATTCATCATGTTTTTTTATAGGAGAGTTGTCTTTCATGAGAAGAAGATAATCATCACTACTGATAACATCAATCGTTGCTACAATTTGCCTAAGGTTACTGTTGATTAAATAAGAAGATAACTGCTGCTAATGATGGGTTTCCATATGAAGAGAGAGTAAAGATCTTTTGATCAATGGTGAGAACACGTGGTGCAAAATGCTGGCTACACTTGTTTGCCAATAACACTAAGCCTAATGCCCATCTCACCTTCATTTCTAAAAAGTTAGACCTCCTCATCTTCCTTTTAAAAACTGGCAAAGGCGTCAATCTTGGGAACATCATGTACAATGTCCTCTACAAGTATCACGAAGCCTACTATAAGAGCCTAATTCTTCTACATCTTATTACCTCTTTATTGATTCAAGCCAAAGTTGACAACCTACTCTCAGATCCCTTAATTGAGCCCAATAAACTTTCACCGATACCAATATGACATCCAAGAAACATCCTGAGATGAGAGAGAAAAAGTGGGTTAGGTAGAAGGGATCTTTTTTTATGATTGTGTTGCAACTTTATGCTATTATTGACAGAATTGATAAGTTGTAGAACACATTGACCACTACTATCGGGAAACTCACTTCATTTGTTACTTGTCTAGCCTATCACCAGGGCTTGCCTATGGATGTCCCTGAACTCCTTAGTACCGATATGCATAATACTACTTATGCCAAGGTTTAAGAGGGTAATGATTAGGAGAACAACGGTAAGGATGGGAAAGAGAGTGAGGATGGAGACCAACAAGATGATAGTGATAATGATAGAATCCAAAGCATAGAGGCTGAAGAGAGCAGTAGTAAAGATGAGGTGATAAGGGAGGTGGGACCTAGTCCAAGAAAGGCACTAATGGATCACTAAGGCTCAGAATATAAGCCTTCTAATAATGATGTAAGGCTACTATTTCTAGAGGTTGTCCTGCTATTTTATTTGACTTTCTATATTAGGTGTCGTTTAGCTTTCTGGATGTAGGGCTTTCTCACTAGCATTAGGACATTTGATATTCAGTGTTGCACATGATATGTTCTATTTTTGGATCAGCTAGTGATGGATGGTCGTTTATTGCTACATTGATTCTGTGTATGGTGGCTACTAATGGTTATTGCAATAATTGAGGATGCTTATTGATTAATTGATGATGGTTAACTTAGGGATTCATTGACCTAGTTCTGATGATTTGAATGATGTAAATGTTCATATGCTTTTGTATTTTTTGTGGATAGCATTTTTTTGTAATAGTAACAACTCTTGATCTTACATTGTACACAATATGTTATGTTTAGTATAGATCTTGCCTAAACTTATACGAGCTACTGATGCCTTATTCTAATTATGTTTTCTAGTATTTTTGTCTGATTGATCACTTTGATGTGAATACTTCGAGATTGTAATGTCTAGCAAATTGATCCTTGATAGGTTGTATAGATCATTTTTCACCATGATTTTATTTTTGTTAGATATTGATGGTTAATGGGGAAAGCATGCACATATTTTGTTCAAGCTACTAAGGGGTTGGTTTTCTTTGTTATAGCTGTGGATGTCATTCTGTATAGGTGGTGGCTCTTTTATTTCCCTTCCTTTTAATTGACAATAAGGACATTATTAGTTTTAAGTTTGGGAGTGAGAATGCTAGAATTTTGAAAAATGTTGAAATTTTGAAACTTTGATGAGTGCACAGCGAAAATTTTGAATAGTTTTTGAAAGAAAATTGTTGGAATGTTTGAAATTTCCCATGCTTAAAGTTTTGTTTGTGAAGAATGTAAAAAATGAATTGAAATTATAGGTTATTTGTCAAAGTTGGTTGGATAGGAAATTTTGATTAATATGCATTGATGGATATATTGTAGTAATAAATCATGTTATTTAGGAACTTTTGATCTTAGAAAGCACTATTGGAGTTAACTTTATTTTAGATGTTCTTGTTGAAGGGCTTTGTGACGAATTAGGGCCTTTGTTTTAAGCAATTGATCTCAAAATAATCTTTGTACTTCTTTAGAGCTTTTGATTTATTTCATACGATTTAAAGAAATGATTAGGGTACTTCTTAGAATGTGATTGAGCCTTTCAAGCACACCTAATTGATTATATTCCCTATTGAACCCTTATTTTGAGCTTAATTGAAAAACCAATTAAAGATTCTTTTTCAAAAAACTAACATCTACCTACTTTAGCAAATGTGAAAAACCATGATTCCCTTGCTTTGAGATAGATGATAATTGATGGGTTGTGGAATGTGGTGATGTATAAAGTTGCAAATGATTGGAAAAAGGTGTGTAGAAAGTAAAAGGGTTCATAAGGTATAAGATTTAAGCCAGAATGTAAAAAAAGTGTATATAGAAAAATTAAAGAAAAGGAAAAAATGGGAAAATGTGTGCAAGAAGTCATGATATAGAAAAGATTAATTTGGTTTAAGTTTGGGGTAGTATCTTTAATGAGAAAAGGAATAAACCCCTTGTTGATGATCCTTTACTTTTCTTTTAAAAACCTTAACACCTGGCCCAATTACAAGCTGATAAAGTCTCTTTGATTTTTAAGTCAAATGGAGTAAATTAGAATAAGAGAGGAAGCAATTAGAGAATGATGGAATTGATTATTTAAATATTGGTATACGATATGAAGTGTCGCTTTTAACTTTGGCAATGCAAAAGGAACACATGTTAACTCCATTCACATACTCACATTTATAATTTTTTGAAAAGCATGTTTTATGTAATATCCCAAAATTCATACACCAAAGATCTAATGTATATTTATTTCAATAAATAGAATAAATGGTGAATTGGAAAATGCTACCAATGAAATCTCCTGCAAGGTAGTAAGATTGTCAAGTGGTTTTGAATGAATAAATGATGACCAATAAATGTGAAATCTTCCAAAATGAAAGTAGACATTCCAAGCTTTAATTTGATAGATCATATGAGTTATATGGACCTGTACATTAAGAGTGTATTTTTGAAGTTAGCCCAAGGAAACTGGCAGGATTCTATGACAGTGTCCAATAAATGATAATTCTAGGAATGATGTCCGACCAGTTGGTTAAGGAACATATTTTTCTTTAAAACAAGACTTAATAAGGGTCAAATAGCATATGGAATCACTATAATTGAACATCTATAAATAAAGATATGAATTTTTAAATTTTGATGAAAATTCTGTTAGCTTGTTTGAAAATCACAAAATGAAAGAGCAAAATGGTAATTTGCCTAATTAAGCACAGGAGGCAATTATTTTCCCCTGATTATTGATGAATTTTCATCCAAAAAGAGATAAAGGAAGGGAAAAATAATTGAGTGGGGATTTATTAGTATTTGGAGCAATTTTTGGCAATGGTCAAAAGAAAAAAAATATGATGACATTAGGTCAACATTGCAAGCCCAATTAAAAACTATGTGGAAGAGGTTAATTGTGTTAATTGAAGAGCATATTTTTGACCATTTGAAGAGTGTATTTCAGTCAAGGATAATGAGGAAAGAGAAAAGATGATGATCAATTAAATGAGCATGTACTTTTTAGCCATAAAATGTAATAAAAGAGAAAGATGAAGGTTATATTTTTGTAAGGCTTTCTCATTCCTTTGAGCTCATATTTTTAGTTGAAACTGAGCCAAAGAGAGAGGGAGAGTCATACAAAAGTGGAGCAAGAAGAGAGAAGTAAGAAGAGGTTCAAGAAGAAAATCCAAGTTAATAGGGTGTAATCTTGGTACTTAAGTCTCCTAGTTCTTGTAATACCTCTTCTAACCCCTATATCTTCATGAACATGGCATGTAGCAAGCACAATCAAGTGTAGAGAAAGAGAGAGCTGCAAAGTTTAGGAGGGAGAAAGAAAGGAAATTCAAGGTGAGCCCAGAAACTTAGTTTATCTTGGTGATTATTGATAGTTGTTGGTTGTTTGGTAATTTGGTTGGTTGATTTTGCTTTGCTTTGGAATTTTGAATGACAAAACCCCGGGATGTTATGTTGCCAAATCTTCCATGAAACATGTTTAATGAGTAAGCAAGAGAAATCAAGAAAACCCAACTTCTCTTCTAGGGTCCTGATTTTTGGTCAAGTACAAAACTAAAGGATTGAACTAGAATTTTGTAATTTTAATGGTTTTATAGGATTTATAAGGGATAATTGTGTAGGAATACATATGTTCATAATTTTTGGATGATTGTATGCAAATTTGGAATTCTTAGAAGTATAGGGCAAATATGTTTGATTTGATTCTTGGAGGCATTGTTATTTTGAAATGAATTTCATTCATCAGACCTAGTCCAAATATTATGAAACTTTATAGGATTAAAGTAGAGTTGTAGAACTTTAATTTGCTAGGTGGATCATATTTTTTGGACTAGTATATTAAAAGATCTAGATTTTTCAATTTGTTCCCTGTTTCAATAATAAAATTTGGAACAGTGGAGGTTTGGCGAATTTCTGGGAAAAATGTAGTTGTAATGACTAGATTTAGGTATTTTTCCATGAAAACAAACTTAACTAGCTTATCTTAGGCTTTGAAATTAGTCTATTTGGAATTATCTAAAATTAATTATGATTTTTCAAAGTTGATTGAAAATCTGCCAGTTTTTTGGAAAACTATGAAATTCCATTATGCAGAGTTATGCTATGCAGATATTTTTGAAACTATGATAGATAACCAAACAATTGTCTTTCAAGGCAGTAATAGTTCAAGTAATAACCAGTTACTTGTAACTTTAATTTTATAGCAATTTAAAATAGCCAAATTCGGAATAAGAATTTAGGACAGACAACGGAATTGAAAAAGGACTTGGGCAGTAATTCTATCATTTATAAACTATGTGAATGTTTATATGCTTTGTATATGCCATCTTTTGTAAAATGAGCACTATTTTGCTTATTAGGGCATTGTGGAGTAGGCACATTTATAGAGGTTTATTGATAATGGGGAAGTAGCCCTAACTCATGTGCCCATGCCTTGTTGTTTGTGTTATGTTTTATTACAGGTATATTGCATATTTATTTGTCACATTTTATATGACTGATTGCATGTTGCTATTGAGATTCATTTAAATCTCACCTTTTTTCAAATACTCAAACACATTCCAACTTAAGGTAGCGGCTCGAAGGACAAGTTTGTGGCTACTGGCAAGTAGAGTTTTGGTATACGTTGAGATTGTTGTTGGTTATCTAGCTTGTAATTTAGCTTCTATTAAAACTCCATGTATTTATAAATATTTTTCAAATCTTATGGGGAATTTCCTGTATTGTAAACAAGTACTTAATGTCAATATGTTTTTGCTATTTCTGTATGCCTTACGGAATTGTGCGCTTATTACTATGTGAATATCAAAATGTCAAGGGGTTTGACATTTTTGGTAACAGATCTAAAAAGGGTTCTACCATTACCAGAATAGTATACTGATATGGTCTTATATTCATGGTGATAGAAAACATGCGCGAACAATGTCAACAGCATGAGAGATCACTCCCATCGATGAAACATCATACATATAGTACTAGGCACCGAGTGGTGCTAGAGTGAGGAGGATGGCTATACGTAGAGTACCGGGTACCGAGTTTTGTTTTAGATACAAACTTATGGAACTAGAAGAAGAATGAAATAGTGAAGAAAGGCCTGAATGACTACTTTGGGGAGTTTATAGAGCAAATGACTGGCTATATATGGAGATATATGTACTAGGAGTAATTTGTGGTCTTAACGCAGTATTTTGGTGACTGGAGGCAGTTTACATGACTTTTGAGATGAAGGCAATCAAAGGATACCGATGGCCAGTACTAAATAGAGTCGATATATGTGTTTTACACAGGTACAGTAGGGTTTAGCGTGCGCGCCCCTGGGAAATTTTAGGATTGGTGACCCCCTTAGGAAGCTATATGTATAGTGATGTTATGTCATGTAAGAACAGACACATATTGTATAGTAGTTATAGGTTGTATGGTGTTTATGCTTTCCTTAACTACTGTAAAAATCTATTGTATGATACATATATGACATATCTATGTACCCAAACTTTTGAGAATTGACAAAAATGCCCTTGTGTTCATATAAATTTACTTCTTCTCTATTTTTCATATAGTGGAATATAAATATGGAATGAACACAAGGTAGACCATGAGGAGGCCATAATAATGCAATACCGAACCCTCAACCTGACCCAATGCAACAAATACTAGGTATGCTCACACAACAACAAGAAATAATAATGATATCAAGGGAGAGCTGTGTGAAGTACAACAATGATAGGATCATCTAGAAGAATTGGTAAAGGGAGATGGTGAGCCTAATCCGCCTGAGGGACTTTAACAAGAAGATCATTTACTTGTTCCTGAGGCTGATATTTTTCAAACTTGGGTAGGAAGATTAATAAACAACAACCTCCTATATTCAGAGGGAAATTTGACTAGCCATAAGCTAAAGATTGGTTGTCATGGTTAGAAAAGATATTCAACATCCTGTTGTGCCTTGATGAAATTAAAGTCCTCTTGGCAATTTTTAAGCTTGAGGGCGATGTAGATAGATGGTAGAAGAATACTGAACTAATTCTTCAGGGGAGAAATATTATGGTAACATGAGAATTATTCCAAAAAAAGTTTAATAAGAAATATTTTCCCTATTTAGTAAAGCTAGAAAAGGAAAAAGAGTTTCTGAATATACAATAGGGAGATAGAGAGAGCTTCAATGAGTAACTAGCTCGCTACATCCTGTTGTCTCGATATTCTGCATATTTTAAGTATTAGGAAGACGAGGAATGGAGTTTGGATATGATGATCCAATGATTGAAGAAAGACTTAAAGAAGAAACTAGTCTCTAAGCACTTCACAATGTTCAACAAGGTGGTCGAAGAAAGCCAGATTATTGAGAATAACCTATTGAGCTTGCATTCTAGTAAAAGCATCAATAGAGGTGCATTTGGTAGTGGGGGTTTACCCTAGAAACGTATTGATCAGGGTGAACCATCCAGAGGGAACAATAAAAGGCCAAATCAATCTGGAGGCTGTAGAGGCTAGAGTTCCTCAAGAAGTAGAACATACTGACATTGTCATAAGCCCTACCACCCAGGTAGAGCTTGTAATTGTGCTCTATTAAGGCAGGATTAATCTAGACAACCTACTTGTTATGTATGCCATAAACTAGGGCATTTTGACAGATATAGTCTACAGAAGCACTAGCCAAAGGAGTTGATGCCCAGAGTTCCAGGCAAGGTCTATGATATAACGCAAGCAGAAGCTAGGAAGTCTCCTAAACTGATATAAAGTATAGTTGACCTTAATGGCAACTCAGTACAAGTTATGAATGATTCAGGGGCTAGTCATTCATTTATTGCATATGATTGTGTGCGACGGCTAGGCCTGAGTATACACCAATTTCCGTATAACCTGGTTGCGTCTACACCCATGGGAGTTATAGTTGTCACGGCCAATGTCTGTTTAAGTTGTGGAATTAATGCTGAAGGATGTGACTCAACAGTGGATCTAATTTGTCTACCATTGTAAGGCTTAAAAGTAATCCCCAATATTGACTGTTGATAGTAAATGGTATTTTGCTAGATTACAGAGGTAGAAGGGTTATCTATCCTAATCTACGATTGAAGCTTGGTACAGAAATTAAGCTTCATTTTCTTTCAGCATCTGAGGCTGAGAGATGTTTGCATAAGGGTTGTTAGGGGTACATGGTATTCTTCTCCATGCAATAAAAAATAGAGACAACATTTGAAAGTATCCCTATAGTAAATGAATTTCCTGATGTGT
Organism: Inga leiocalycina; assembly: GCA_963242795.1. NCBI lineage: Eukaryota > Viridiplantae > Streptophyta > Magnoliopsida > Fabales > Fabaceae > Inga > Inga leiocalycina. The sequence continues at coordinate 26,639,115 of OY725327.1, forward strand.
TTCTAGAAGATATCAGCGGATTACCTTCAGATAGAGAGTAGAGTTTGCAATTGATCTTAAACCTAGAGCAAGACCAATATGTAAAGCCCCATATAGAATTGCTCTAAGTGTGCTGCCTGAGTTGAAAAACCATATTGAAGATGTAATAGCCCGGGACCACACACATCACCAGCGGCTATCCGAGACTGCACACAGCACCCGACAGGATTTGTTCCCGCCTCCGCCCGATAGATTAGGGATTTTCCTCTTAGGTACTCCTAATTTCCCAAAGAGTGGCACCTAAAAGAATGAAGGCTTGACCTTAGGGTCAAGAACAAACCTTATGTGATCCTTGGTAACCAAGTGTGCTATAGTGCACTTGGCTACCAAGGATCACATAAGGTTTGTACTTGACCCTCAAGTCAAGCCTTTTATCCTTGGGGGTGACTCTTAGGGGAATTAGTATTACCCAAGAGGAAAATATCTAATCTATCAGGTGGAGGGGGGACAAATCCTGCTAGGTTCTGTGTGTAATCTCAGCCAGCTATAGGTGTTGTGTGTGGTCCTGGGCTGTTATAGAAGAGTTGCCAGAGAAAGGGTTTGTTAAACCTAGTGTATCACCTGTTAATGCAAGTGAATCACCTAAGAAGGGAGTGAATTGGGTGATAACAAATTTTTGAAAAATAATATTGAAACTAAAAATAATAAAAAGGAAGTTCAGGAGTTAAAACGATTTCACCGAAGTATACACCAGGAATTATACTGGTTCGGTCTAATCTATAATGACTTACATCCAGTCTTCAGATAGAATCTGAGCTTTCACTATATCCTCCAAGATTCAGTGGGTTCTTGGTACCTCAATACACATCGAGTTTTTCTTTACTCCAGATACTTGCCCCCCTTACACAACATAAAAAGATACCCACCTTAAGGTCCCACAACCTTAAGTTATCTTTCAATCCGGTGTATTGAGTTAATAAGGATTCTCTCTCACAGAGTAAGTAATATGATCACTGAAGTATATTAATAAAGAAAGAAAGCTAGAGCTCAAATGAATATTTTTCAGTTAGGTAGTTCAGTGTCTTGACCTCCTCTTTGAATGCACTTGATATTTATAGTTGGAGTGACTTTAATGACCATTGGAGACATTTTATTTGTTTGTTACTCACTGAATGCTTATTTGGACATTCTTTATGTTATTTAGATATAGCTGTTATAGCAAAGAGAATACATTGGTAGTAGGATGATTTAACATTTAATGTGTCTGACACAATATTTGCTTTTCTTTAAATTCAAATATCTAAAGAGTAAATTTCCTGAAACTTGCTTGAGCAGATGTTAATGATGAAAGAGAATAATAATAAGCAAGATTATTGATAATAATAAAGGATTCTTTGAATTCATATGATTATCAGGATAATAAGCAGATGTTAATGATTTAATGCTCTGTTTTCTTGAAATAGCTAGTATTCAAATACTCTTATGATTATCAGGATAATTTGATCTTTTTGTGTTGAATACTGTTTGAATACTTTCTTTACTATTCGGATAGTGTTTGATATTTTTACACTGAGTCTAATTAGATAGTTTGAACACCTATTTGAATAGTGCTTCATTTAAAAAGAATAAAGTTATCCTGATACAATAGTTGGCTATTCAAATACTTGCTTGGACTTTGAATAAAAGTCTTATCTTCAAGATTTTAATACTATTCAAATAGTCTTCTTGCTATTCGAATAGTTTCTCATACCATTCTCATAGTCTTGATATTGGTTTTGAAAAGCTACTCGGATAATAGTTACACTATTTGAATAGTCACTAGTATAAAATTCCCTTTTTAGACCGTCACATTTAGACCGGTTATAGCAGATAAGGTCTTAAAAATTTCACTTAAAGCATAACACCTATTTGAATAGTGCTTCATTTAAAAAGAATAAAGTTATCCTGATACAATAGTTGGCTATTCAAATACTTGCTTGGACTTTGAATAAAAGTCTTATCTTCAAGCTTTTAATACTATTCAAATAGTCTTCTTGCTATTCGAATAGTTTCTCATACCATTCTAATAGTCTTGATGTTGGTTTGGAAAACCTACTCGGATAATAGTTACACTATTCAAATAGTCACTAGTACAAAATTCCCTTTTTAGACCATCACATTTAGACCGGTTGTAGCGGATAAGGTCTTAAAAATTTGACTGGTGGAAATTTGGTAATTATATAGAACTTCTAAGACCGGTTCTCCAAAAACTGATCTTAAAAAAATTATTTACACCGGTTATAAATAAAATTGGTATAAAAATATCAAAATATTTAGAAAATTTAAAATTTGAAACTTTTAAGGCCGATTATTAATAATAACCGGTCTTAAAGATAAAAACTTTAAGGCCGGTTTTCATAAAAACAGGTCATAAAGATGAAAAACTTAAAAATTATGTTTTTTCACCCTCTTAAGACCGATTTTTATGAAGAACTGGTCTAAAAGGTGAATATTTTGCTCAAATTTTTACTTCCGCGCCCAGATCTCTTGCTCTAAACCCTTTCTTCTCTTGTCACCATTTCTCTGTGAGCTCTGTCCCTGCTTGTTCTGAACTCCTCCATCACTCCCCGTTTCTCATTTTATCAACTCTCCTCTATCATTACTGCTGCCGTTGCTGTGTTCCTCATCGCTATTATTTGATCATCGTCACTCTCCTCCACCGCCGCTTCTATTCTCCATAGTGACCATTCTCCTCTGTCGTGACTTCCCTTTGTCAGTGCCGTGAATTTGAGGACTTCATTTTAACCTTAGTCGATGCCATCGTGACTTTGGGTAGAAGCTCACTACTTAGTCTTCAATCGGGTTAGTGTTCTATTAATTAAAGCCCTCAACTTTCAGCTTGTATTTGCTTATTCTCAATAATATTAACTCTGAAAATATAGTTAGACATGAAATAATTGTAGAAAAAAGTAATTAAGGTGAAAGGGAAAACTGTGTGATAACTTTATTACTATAGACGTTTTTCTTGTTTTGGATCAAAAGTAAATAAGATGCTCTGACTTGTGATATTTGGCTTGGAGTAATACCATTCTAAGTTCTATTTTAATTTAGTATGATTGTTTGATTGTCAGTGTTATTGGTTTGTTGAAACAATACTAGTTTCAAATGGTGCATGTTAAAATTCTTTAAAATCTCTAAAACTCTATGGTTGTTGTTGTATTTTATGTCTATCCTTTTGCTGTTAGATATAGGGTGCTAAAAGTGTTGAGATATATATGGATCATAGTTGGATAAAAGCTAAACGATCGAGTGTTGAATATGATAATAGGATAAGGGGTTTTTTAGACTTCGCTAGAAGAAATACCGATGATGGTAGTTGGAAGTTTTATTGCCCTTGGTAGTATGTTTGAATGAAAAGGGACTAAGTGCTACAGATATATATACACATTTAATTTGTGAAGAATTTTGTAAGAGTTATACAGTATGGGTGTGGTATGGTGAAGAATTAGAAATGCCAAGTTCACCTTAGTAGGGGGGAGTGGCCTTTAATGATAATAACACGAATACGGATGATCGGATAGGGGATATTTTTCGTGATATAGGAGAAGAGGCTTTTAAGCAATCACATGCATATGGTAATATGTGTAATGATGCTAAGACGCCACTGTACCCGGGATGTCAACAATACCAAATGTTGAAAGTAGTATTGAAATTGGTAAGCTTAAAGCACGACATGGATGGAGCAACAAGAATTTTTCAGAAACGCTTCAGGCTTTAAGGACATGCTTTCAAATGGTAATGTGATGCCTTCTCGATACTATGATGCTAAAAAAATGCTGTGTCCACTAGGGATGAAGTATAATACCTATTCATGTACCACTCTAGACTCTTCTAAAGTGTTTTTGTTGGTTATTGTAGTCCAATTCTGGAAAATTACCAAAATGCCCATGGGGACCCAGTCTAGGCCTTTTTTTACCTTATCCGTCTGTACTTTTTCAAAAATTTTAACCCAGGCTATTCCTAAATAGTTTTGTGTGTATAATCCATTTTTGATATTGGTTTTCACAAAATCACTGTCGAATGATAGTTTTGCCCTCGACAGCCCTTAATTAGGATTTTAAGGGTATTTTTGTCATTTCACTTTCTAGGTCTTTTCTCACAAAGTTATCAACATCAACCATACACAATTTTCTCTCCTAAACACCATGGAATCATCATATTAATGAAATTCTATCCCTAACGCTTCTAACTCCTCTTGGCCGAAACTTGTACTTAAAAAAGGAAAAATATGAGTTTTGAAATCCAACACTTAAAGCTTACCCATTTTCACTCCTAATCACTTGTTAAACCATTTAAACACATACTAAATAAGATTTGAGGAAACTTAGGCAGCATAACCCCTTAGGGTTCTATTTCCCAAATTTATAAAATCAACCAACAAACCATAAACCAAGCCAAAAATCACAACAACAACATCAATACACTAAGGATTTGAGAATTTTGAAGTTACCTCTTGATTCTTGGTATTTCTCTCTCTAGGCTAACCTCCCTCTCTTTCTCATCCTTGAGATTTTGCTTGCTACACAATGATTTCCATGGGGAATAAGAGATTAGAGAGGAGATCCCCTAAAACTTGAATTCACAAAGCCTTGCCTTAGGATTTCTCTTCCTTCTCTCTAGATTTTCCTAAGCTTTTCTCTCTCTCTCTCTCTCTCTCTCTCTCTCTCTCTTTGTTGTTCTTAGGCGTTAAAATGGCAAAGGAAAGTTGAAGGAAAGCTCTAAAATATCCTACATCTTTTCCTTATTTAATAATTGTTAGCTTATTTAATTTATGACATTACATTTGTACTTTAGCCTTATCCCTCCAAAAGTTGTGTCATAAACTCCAATTGAAATTAAACCATTTTCTTTCCCTTTCGTTGACCTATGAAAGACGCCACTTAGGGTCCTTTTACACCAAGTTGGGCTTCATGTAATTGCCTTGGTCAATTATGTAACTAATTATTTTTTTATTTCTAATAACACATATGCTCATATATTAGTATTTCTTATTTAATTACTTGGCTCAAAATGAGGACACTTGGCTTATCATAATCCAAATAATTGTTTCCCTCCTATTTTCCTTATACTAGACGAAATTCACAAAGAATAGGGAAAATAATAATTGTTCCAGCATTTCCCACAATCTCTTTGATTAATTTATACACAAGTTCACTTTGACCTTTTAAACCTTGATTTATTTTACCAAAAATGTTCCAAATTTCAACACCGATTTACATTTTGATATTCACAGAGTAATAAAGGCACAGTTCCACAGGCATATAGAAAAGTACAAATATATTGATAAAAGTATTTGTTTACAGATAGGAATCAACCGTGCAGAGATCGATAATATTTACAACTTTGTCCAAAGTATTCAAAATGAACTACACATAATTACTATCTTGGCCTTGGGAGATGTGCTTGTTAGTTCCTTGTATCTACTACCTTAGATTTGGAGCCGCTAACTCTCGTAGAGACATTTTTGTGTATAGAAATGGGTGAGATTCAAAGGAATCCAAGTAGCAACCTATAATGAAACATATAAAATACGAGAATTAGATATGCAAGGCACCATATAATGTAAAATAAAATTCACAAAAATATACATGTGTGTACACAAATCTCAGGGCCAAATCACTATTTAGATCCCCTACATGTACCTCAGCTGGGCCCCTAACCACAGCTAGGTAACATACCTTAGGCACCATAGTCATATCAAAAATTATAGTAACATACAACATATCAACAATCACATAGTGTATGAGAGATTATACTTACTACCTTACCCTTTTCCGTATCGAAACATGTGCCTCGTAAAGTGTGGCAACGACGGGCTCTCAACTTGGTTATAAAATGTCAAATGAACAACAATTAGGATAAAACACATTCATGTACTATTTTAGGCACTTCCGATATGTTCTCAGTGGTTATAAGAGTCTATTGTGAAAATTTACCAAAATGCCCCTAGGGACCGGTCCCGGCCCGCCGTCCCTATCCAACTGTACTTTTCTTAAAATTTTGACCTGGTCCATTTTGACATATTTTTGCCTAAAGAATCAATTTCTAGCCTTAGAATTACCAAGTTCACTACCAAAAGACACAAATGCCCTTGGCAGCTCCTAATTTAGGGTTTTAGGGGTGTTTTGGTAATTATGTTTTTAAGGCTTTTATGAAAAAGTGTTCAACTGTAAAACCATGTAATTTTCCCTCTTGAACACAATAGAACCATCAGATTATCAAAAATATGGCCCTAATCCCTTAGTACTGACCTGGCCGAAACTTATAGGTTCTCCTGAAAAAGTTGGGGTTTTTGAATTCTGACTTCGTAGACTTGCTACTTTGTACGCCTAACCACTTTATCAACTATTTAATTATGTTATAACTACCATTTAGACTCAATTTGGGTAGCATAAAATTTAGAACACAACTTTTCCCAAATTTACAAACATAGCAAATCCAACAAAATTTCACTGATTAAATTACTCACAACAGCCAAAACAACCAATATTTGAAGTTTCAGAAGTTACCGTAAGTTCCTTCTTACTTTTCTTTGGTGTGGCCGAAAACCGTGCTTCAAACACCAAAATTTGTACTTGTAATACCCTAAATAACATGGAAGAGAAGCTTAGTAGAAGAATTATACACGTTAGTTACGAATTCACCAAAGAAATTGACCTACCTTGTGAGTTTTTCCTCCTTCTCTCTCTAGAATTCACACAACTCTTTCTCTCTCTTTACTTGAGCTTCGGCATCAGTTTTTTGGTAGGGAAGATGAAGGAATAATGATTTTATATCTTATTGTTTTATGACATAGTTTCCGTAATTATTTAATGTAGTAAAATTCACAATTTAGACTTTTCATGTCATAACCTTTAGTTATATACAACCATGACATTAAGTCCCAAGTATCATGCAACTAATATTTCCCTCTTATTGTTACTTGTAATTGCGTCCCAAGGGTCCTTCCTTTAGGTCACATGTTGGCTTCATAACTTGTTTCAAGTTACATGCATACTTAAGTCACATTTTGGTCAAATTTGCAAATATGCTCCAATTTTCCATAAATTCATATTTATTTGACTAAAATAATCCAAATATATATTTCCCCCTTATTTTCATTAATTAATTGAAGTTAACTTCAACTAATTGGAAAATAATTCTTTTGTGCTAAATTGGAAAAATTACGACTTTGTCATTACCTTTTCTTTAATTTAATTCCTTAATTAATTTAGCTCAATTTCTCATGAAATTGAAAATTTATAAAATTCATAAATTTCAAGTTCATGAATATTCACCATTTGATTGAATTTCTCAAATAAATACATTACATTTGGTGAATAAAAATTTGGGGTGTTACACCAAATATATATTCATCCTTTATTTTCCTTAATTAATTGAAATTAACTTCAATTAATTGAAAAATAATTAATCTTGTGCTTTATTGGTAAATTTATGATTTTTCCATTACATTTCTTAGTTTTAATTCTTTTTCTTCATCCATGGCGAAAATAAATCTAAATATTGGGCCTAATATTGTGCTAATTTATTATTCCATTTTGGGCTTTAATATTGGGCATTTTGCAACACCCAAAAATTAATTCCATAACTTGTTCTAGCCCAATTCTCATGAAAATGGAAATTTACAAACTTCTTAAATTCCAAGATCATGAATATTCTATCAACGACCATTTCTATTTCGATATTCATGGAGTACTAGAGACCAAGTTCCACAGGAATACATAACAAGTACAGATATATTGATAAAAGTATTTGTTTAGAGACCAGAATCAACCGTGCAGAATTTGATAATATTTACAAATATGTACAAAATAGCCAAAAACATTTCCACTATAGACCATATATTACCATGATCTTCATCTCGGGAAATGTGCCGTCAGTTTCCAGTATCTCCGTCCTTGCCTTTCAAACCGTTGGCACCTGCCGAGATAATTTTGTTTAGAAAAATAGGTGAGATTACAAAGAATCGCAGTAGCAACATATTATCATTTATATAAACTGTGAAAAATAGATATGATATGCACAATGTATGCACCTATTAATGAATAAATAAAAGATCATTGGCATGTATACATGAGTAGGGCTCCTGCCCCACTATTCGTACACCGATTGATTCTTACCCAACCTCAGGTGTAAGTGCACTTTTGACACTAACTGCCTCTTTTAGGCAAATCATGTTGAATAATAGAAGTGCAAATAATGGAAACCACACAATCATATGAACTATAGTATGATGTATGAAGGATAAGGTCCCTACCTCAAGTCTCTATCACCCAAAAACGCTTACCTCATACAATGTGCCAACATCAGGCTCCCAACTTAGTCATAAAATGTCAAATGTACAAGAATAAGGTTAAAACCAATTCATGTACCATTTTAGACACTTCTATAGTGTTTATAGTGGTTATATTAGTCTAATGTGAAAATTTACCAAAATGCCCACGCAGTCCTGGCCCCACCGTACCCGGTCCGACCATACTTTTCCTAAAATTTTGACTGAGGCTATTCTGACATATTTTCACCCAAGGAATCCATTTCCATACTTAGAATTATAAAATTCACTAGCAAAAGGTAGATATACCCTTGGCAACTCCTCTTTTTAAGTTTCAGGGAGTTTTCATAATTATGCTTTTTCGGGCTTTTCTAAAAAAATGATCAACTGTAAACCCACATAATTTCCCTCCTGAATGCAATGGAATCATTAGAACATAAAAAATCCAACTCTAACCCCTAGATACAGAACTAGCTAAAACTTGGGTATTCCCCGAGAAAAATTAGGGTTTTTCGATTTCGGCTCAGCAGACGTGTTCCTTTTTACTCCTAATCACCATACTAACTATTTAATTATGTTATAACTAGCATTTAGTATCAATTTTGGCAGCATAATAGACCCTACAACCATTTTTTCCAATTTCACAAACAATACAATCCGGCAAAAATTTACCAATTAAATTGACCACATCAACCAGAACAATCAATATTCGAAGGTTTGGAAGTTATCTTTCGCTTCCTTTTGGCTCTCCTTGATGTGGCCGAAACCCTAGCTCTTCACATAAGGAAATTGAGCTTCCAAAACCTTGAATAACATAGAAGAGTAGCTTAGGAGCAGAGTTATATACGTTAGATATGAATTCACCGAAGAAATTGACCTACCACTTGAGTTTTCTTCTCTTTCTATCTCTAGAATTTCTCAACTCCCTCTCTCTCTATGGCTGCTAGTTGGGCAACAAAAATGAGTATAGGAGGAAGAAGATGATTATTAGAATCGACTAACACCCAAGAAAGGGATGAATTGGGTGTAAGATAAAAACTTAAGAACTTTGAAAATCTTTTCACATCTTAGTGGAAGCAATAAATATGAAAGTAAGGAATCATAAATCAACAACTAACATATGCTGGAAATATAAGAGTTTAAGGAAGAGAGTATGTAAACTATGATTTATCCTGGTTCAGTCCAAATGAAGTAGAATTGGTAGATGATGATGAATATGCAACTAGAGTTGATCATTGTGAAGGAATTTGGGAAAACACTTAAAGTAAAATTTTGAATTGTTTAAAGTATGCATGTAATTTCAATTTACTTATCATTTCTCACATTTATTTCTTAGCAGGATCTTGAGTGGGCGACTCTGCTAGCTCACCTCTTAAGAAAAATGTTAGAGGAAGTACGAAGCTACGATCATTGGTCAAACGTCATGAGGAAGAAAAGGCAAGGGTTCACGTGGAATTTGATGCTTATTTGAAACCAATCGGTGAAAAGGGAGACACGTTTATTAGCTATGTTGGCTTTTTGGGTCATAGTAAAGTTATCGTTCTAATTCCTACTTGAAGGGAAGTTTCAAAGGACACGAAGGCTATGATTTGGGAACAAATTTTGGTATGTAAAGTTGTATTTTTATCTCTATCTTTATTTCTATTTGTTCATATATAACTATTATATATATTTTGTTTTGTAGCAAACCTATGATGTTCCTAATACGAGGTAGATGTACAAACATTGGATGGGGGAATTTCGTGAGCGATGGAAAGATTTCAAGTCCACACTCACAACCAAGTACATTTAAGGGTTAAAGAGCCAAAAAGATCCTTATAAAGAGTATTAATTTCTTTCTCCAAATGACTGGAGGTTGTTTTTGGCATCGCGGCAAGATCCCAAATTCCTAGTATATTTTGTTCATCTTAGTGTTAATCATTTTAGTTGAATTTACTTGACCTCACTAACTTATTTTTTGTTATTCTTTGTTTATAGAGAAATTGGTTCAAGCAAATAAAGAGAGGCAAGCTAAAAACAATTATCCACATTACATGTCATGTGGGGGTTATTGGAAGCTTGAAAAAAGATGATGCAGGCATAATTGCAAAAATTAGAGGAAGCAGCCAAATCAGATCCTAGCATTGTCGTGCAGGCATCGCTTCCTCCCCTACGTCACAAAAAATGGAAAGTAAGGAGGATAAATGGGAGAAACATATATAAATCTAGTTGTTACTGATGATAAGTAAAATATTTGCATATATATTTTCCCTCATACGATAAGTTTATGGACGATATTTGAGTTTAATATAATAAATTTGGGTGTGATTGATAAATAAATAATTTTTTTGGAATAAATAGTATTTTAAAAAAATAAAAGTATTGTAGCAACAGGATCACTATGGCAGATTGTTACATTGTAGCAGACGGAAGTTACACTGTAGCAGATTGAAGTTCCTATAGCGACGGAAGCACTGTAGAGCCGCCAGATATTATAGCTCTTGCCGCCAGTCACTGTAGTAGCCACCAGATCACTGTAACAATACTGTAGCATGTGTTTTTTCCCTATATATAGAGATCAAGGCCAAGGTCAAAGGAGGGCGAGAGGAAGAGAATTAGAGGTCCTTCTCTGACAAAGAGTGATTTTTTTTCTGATAGTTCTAAATAAATTGTGTTATTTTCTAGATTTAATTTCATGCATTGTATTACTTTTTGCATGCCTCCATCTTGGAAGGCTTAGGATTGTATTACTTTTTACATGCCTCCATCTTGGAAGGTTTTACCTCCTAAATGGACGGCTAGAATTTTTTATTTTTCATTCGTCTTTTGGTTGTATATTTATGTTTGAGAATTTAATATTCAAGTTTATGCAGTATTTATAAGGATTTCATTCTAACTTTATATAATGTCAATTTATTTTGGTTTTGTTTTTAATTTTATCATGAGCTAAATTTTCATTTTCCTAGGGTGATGACGTAGCTTACTAATGATAGATTAAATCTTAACTTATTAAATCTAGTTTTAATTTCTCCTTCATGATTGAATTTTAATATTGTTCTTAATGCTTTCATTTGATTGGCCAACTTTTGAATGATTTCAGTATGCATGTTGAGACCGGAAGGAGATGCATGTGTTTAGATCCTATAATTAAAACCATGACTTGCATATGAAATAGGAATATATTCATGTGAGTTGTGTAGTCTTACTGAGTTCCATAAATCTTAATGCATAATTAATTGCTTAAATTCATATAGGAATATTTGGATTAGCAATTAATTATAGAATTGCTTGACGTTGGAAGAGGCTAGTAATTAAATTAGGGAAACTCGACTATCAATCATGTGGAATAAATTGGGCTAGAATTGATAAGTGATTCAATCCGAAATTGGTTAAATGAAATCTAATCCCTAGGACTTTTTCTCATAATTGTTTCATATCATTTGCATTCATTATTAATCATCTTTTATTTTGTACTCTCAATCACTCACTAATCGATCGATTGAATAGAGTTAAAATTACTCATTTTGGTACTTAGTGATCAATCCTTGTGGGAACGATACTCTACTCACTTCTATATTATTTGATTACGACAGTATACACTTGCACTATTTAATTGATGATCTGCACTCATAACAGCTGACATCGCTAACAGGATTGTAAGTATTACTAACAAATATATTTAAGTGTGTTGCATTTTCCTATGAAGATTTCATGTTATTAATTTTTATTTGTCCATTATATGTTGCAGGATGACCTAGAAAAGTAGAGCAGCCAAGGTTCTTTCACTCAAACTGGAAGGATGGATATCTTAGCAACGACGTTTGGGAATCTAGATCACCTTGGTCAAGTTAGAGGGGAGTCAAGGGGAGTTGGTCTCTCAACATACTTTAGACGAGGTTCACAACCTTATGGATAAAGTAAAATAAGTATGGAGTTTATGGCTAGGGTTCGAAAGAAAATCCGAGCAAATCTTACAGTGCAAATGCGTCATTCACTATGAGATGAGCTTAAAGAAGAGTTGTTGCGTGAGCTATGTGGTGAGATGAATTCGATGGTGATGTCTTACTTACAGGTCGAGATATGTAACGAGGAGCATAGATCTCAGGTTTGTAAATAATTTCATTTAATATAACATTAAGTTTTTTCTTATTTATTTTAATTAATTCTTTCATTTCTCTTCCTTAGGAATCCCCAGCCTTTGTTGTCCCTTGATTGAGCATTAAAGCATATGTCCTCAAAGTTGATATATTCTCCTTTTAGTGTGTTGAGGAATGATCTTGTATAGACCAAATTTTCTTGCTATAAGTAAAAGCATTCTTGCAAGGAGAATGGTTAGTGCAATCAAATATTAAATTTATTGCATAAATAAAAGTCATCCTTTCTATATGATATGTTAAAAATTAAGATCATGAAAGGAAAAAATAAGAGTAACTCATCAGCAAAACTAATTAAAAGATAGTGAATTTAGATGAGTATGTTAAAAGATTTTCTTTCAATAAATGAGATGAGCTTTTAAAATATAAAACACATGTGAATGTGAAGCTTTCCCTTAATAAATGCATGGCTTAAATGAAAATCGTTGTGAATAATAAGTTAATAACTCTCCTAGATTTGTAAAATCATTGGAAATTTTGTAGAGAGAATGAGTATGAAAATATAAAGATTAGAGAGAAATGAAATTTTGAAAATGATGCTATTCAGGGTTTTAAGGATGTAACCCTATATCACTTGAATCATTACTCAAGTGTTCACTTTGAGTAATGCAACTCAGAGAATTTGAATTAAAAAATACGATACCTCACTAGAGTCATTTTGTAATCACTCGAGTCATAATCCTCTGTAGTTCATTAATGCATCATTGGCTACTCAATGTCTAATGATGTGATGAGTATTGAGAGATTCTGAAGTGTAGTCTCTATAAGCATTTACATATACCAGGATGAGCTCGAAATAAGGCTTGAAGTTCTGGTTGATCAAGTTACATAGTTGCCTAATCTAGCCATTCATAGAAGTGATGAACTTAGCTTGTTTGTTGCAAGATCAATGTGATTGTTGAACTTCTTCTCTTAGATAGCCTTGGATAGATGGACCAAAGAATGAAGGACTAGGGAGACCAACTCTAGCAAAGAGTTGTATCTCATCTATCTTTGAAGTGTCAGCTCTCATCCTCTGTGCCTTTTGTGTTAACTTGAGGTTCAATAATTTAAACCAAGTGGTTGCGAATTACTTATAGTGATTGCAAATTGCTAATTACTTGGAGTCATCCTCAGATTATGTAACCCCCTGCCTTGAAAACCATAATTATAGTTTGAAAAACATAATTAAAGTGAAATAGAGACTAATAATTATTGAAAGTCTCCTTGGCAATCCCTTCCTTAAGGGAGGGTTTTCAAAAATTCTTTCAAAACTTTTGTCCTTATCTTAGTCTCAAATTCACGTTTTGAATATAATTACCCTGTCCAGTTAAATCACATTTATATATATTAGAGTGTAAAACAAAAATCCCGGCAATCCCAAGGTTTCATATCATAGCTAAAGGGTTACAGAGCATATTCGCTCCTTACAGTTTCCCAATGAGGAGATTACATAACCATATCAAAAATAATATTTAAAAATTATACAATAGTTCCCAAACAAAATATGACAGCCAACTATAACCTAAGTTTGTACTATCCGCCCTTGGTTTTCGGCTTCTCATTTGAGCCACTTGCCCTGTTTGTAGGTTAGTCAATGGAAAGAATGAGATTTAAGAGAATTCCAGTAGTAACAAATCACTCATATATTGTATAAACACAAAGCATGTAAGCAAATCATTAACAACACATCAGCAACAATAACACATTGCACAATAATTTATGGCATTCACTATAAACGACAACACTCACTACTGTAAACACAAGACGATAGCTTTCGTTGTAATCATAATGATGATAGCAATCCTGGCTGTAACACTATGTGATAGCTTTCACTATAATCACTATGATGACAGCCCTTCCGGCTGTATTCACAGCAGCATCAGATATTATCACAAAGCATGATAAACATACATATAATGTTCTACACATAGTATAAGAGAAAGAGTCACTACCTTGTTCTTTCTGACGATTCTCAGGAACAAACTGTTCACGCACAGGGCAAATATCAAAAACTATAACCAAAACCAAGGATGACGGATTAATCTCTATTCAAAGCTTTATTCTCAAAACACTTAAGATTGGTTGTCATTTAATTCCTTTAGGTGCCTACTAAAAGTTTAGACAAATGCCTAAATGATTGGAAGAATTATACCAAAGACTCCCCCCATTTTTTGGAAGCTAAAACGTTGATTTCAGGTGATTTACTCCAGTAATGGATGATGTACTCAAGTGATGAAGTGATTTGCACTTGGGCACGAAGGCACACTCATGCAAGTGTTTGATAGAGAGTAACAAAACACCCGAAATCCCACTCTAACAACAAGTTTCGTTTTGGGTAACCATATAACCCATATTACTCAATTCCCCCCTAATTTTTCTTTCAATGTTCCAAACCAATACCAACATGCAAATAGCATCATATGACACCAATTCTACCATAAATCATCATACAACTTATACATTCAAAAATCATACTTAAAACAGGGAAAATTCCACAAATATTAAGGTTAACCCAAAAATCACAACATATATGCCAAAATGCTACAAATGCTCACCTCTTAAACTTGCCGAGGTTAGATCCTTGATTCCTCAACTCTCAAATTTGTTCAAGCTCTAAAACACCTTCTTTCAAAAATCTAAAACCATCAAGATGAAGCTCTCATCAAGGTGGTCAATATTAAAGAAGAGCATTTAAGCATTTGAGAACCATAATAATATCAAAATCTTACCTTTCACTTTCTCTTTCTACCTTGAATCCCCCGAAAATGGAGGCTAAGGAGAGAGAAATGAGATAAAGATGATGATCATAATTGTTTACCCTATTCCTATGCTCATGAACAACTTTGAGAGAGGGATGGAAGAGAAAAAGCAAGTTTGAAATATTTGACTTCATCTATGGCCCCTAATTGGACACTTGTCACAATTTTGGGTCTTCTCCCAATTTGTTCCATGTACATGCATACATATGATCATTCTAGCATAATCTCTTAAGCAACTAAGCATGCCTTAATGATTCCTACCAATTAGCTGGCTCCCTCTTCGGTAACTAACTAATTGGTTGGTAAATTTCCCATTTTGCCCTTAATTATCCCAATGCTACAAAGTCATCACCAAACACATTTATATCAAAATTCACATAACATTCTCCACAAGTATTTGTTTAACATTAATTATATCCACTTTGAAGGTCATTAGTCCTTAATCACAAATTGTGTCATTACAATTCTCCTCTTGTAAAATAAATTTCATCCTTAAAATTTGTTACACAACTTGAGCCATAAACTCTTGATAACGTCTACGCATATCTGTTTCCGCTTCCCAAGTTGCTTCTCTTAGAGTCATTCCCTTCCAGATTACTTTAACATACGAAATGCTTTGATGTCTGAGTCATCGCTCTTCTCAATTAATGATCTGCTCTGGCTCTACCGCATATGTTCAACCTCTTCATACTTAATGATGTGAGAGGGATCCGGTTGGTACTTCTTCAGTTAGGAAACGTGAAACACATTATGGAGCCTGCTCAAGTTTGGGGGTAGAGGTATTCAATAAGCTACCGGCCCAATTCTCACAAGAAATCCAAAAGGACCTATATACCTCGGGCTCAGCTTCCTTCGTTTAATAGCTCACCCAATGCCGGTAATAGCAGATACCCTAAAAAACACATGGTCACCAACCTCAAACTCTAGAGGCATTTTCCTCTTGTCAGCGTAGCTTTTCTGTCGACTCTGCGCTGCAAGAAGCCTCTTTCTAATGATTTAAATTTGTGCTGAGGTCTAGTCAATAAGTTCTGGTTCGTAAAGCTTCATCTCAAATAATTCATTCTAGCATAAGGGTGATTGACACTTCCTCCCGTACAACACTTCATACGGAGCCATTTGGATGCTCGCATGATAGTTATTGTTGTAGGAGAATTCGGCAAGTGGAAGAAAGTAATCCCAATTCCTTTTGAAATCGAGGACACATGCTTGCAACATATCCTCCAGCATTTGAATAGTCCTCTCTGACTATCCGTCTATCTGGGGATGTTGGCTGTACTAAATCTCAACTGAGTACCCAATGCCTCATGCAAAGCCCTCCAGAATCTCAAAGTGAATCCAGAATCTCGGTCGGAAATGATGTTCTTCTGTACACCATAAAGCTTCACAATCTCTCGAATGTAAATCTCTATTAGTTTGTCCAGAGAATAACCAGCATTGATTGGTATGAAGTATACTAACTTCATTAACTAGTCCACAATCACCCAGATCACATCATAATTCTTGATCCTGGGCAACCCCACAACACGGTCTATGGTTATACTTTCCCATTTCCATTCTGGAATCTCAAGATTTTGTAACAACCCCAGTGGTCTCTAGTGCTCAATCTTTACCCTTTGGCAAGTAAGACACTACGCCACATATTTCGTCATATCACTCATCAATCCCAGCCACCAATACACAGATTTCAAATTATGGTACATTTTGGTCATGCCAGGGTGAAGAGTATACCGACTATTGTGTGCCTCATCTAGAAGTTTTTGCCTTAACTCCGCCTTAAATGGAACACAAATTCTCTTTTAGTAACGAACTAGTCCACTAAGCGACAAATCTTAGCCCCGAGCTTCTCCCCATTCAATTCTAGCCAGATTACGCTGTATCCAACCTCTTTCCTTTAAGCTTATAAACCTCAGCTTTCAAATCACTTTCCCCTTAGGAAATAGTATAATTGGCACAAATGATCTGGTTCAAAAAATTCATATCTCAGAAATCTACTATCAACTTTCCCTCTCGTATCATCATTACTGCCACAAACACTGTCTTTCAACTAAGAGCATCAGTGACTACATTTGCTTTACTCGAATAGTATTTGATTTCCAAGAGTTAGTCTTTTAGTAACTCCATCCAACGTCGTTGTCTCATGTTCAACTCTTTCTGATTGTACAAATACTTAAGACTCTTGTGGTCGCAGTATAGTTGTACCATCACACCATACAAATAATGCCGCCAAATTTTCAAAGGAAATACAATGGCCGTAAGCTCCAGATCATAAGTGGGATAATTTATGTCATGAGGTTTGAGATGTCGAGAGGCATAGGCCACTACACATCCCTGATTACTTACATTACTATACACAACATAAGTCAAGTTGGGATCAGGTATAATTAACACAAGTGTCGTAGTTAATCTTTCTTTCAACTCCATAAAACAATTTTCACATTTTTCATCCCACACACACGGTTGATCCTTTCTCTTGAGCTTGGTCATCATCAAAGCAATACGAAAGAAATTCTAGATGAATCTCTAGTAGAAACCAGCAAGCCTAGAAAATTGCATACTTCAGCAACAGTTTCTGGCCTCTTCCAGTTCAGTACTACTTCCACCTTACTGAGATCCACAGAGACCCCTTCTTGTGAGATAAAATGGCCTAAGAAATTTACTTCTGGCAGCCAAAACTCTTACTTACTTAATTTGGCATAGAGTTGCTTCTCACGCAATATATCCAACACAATCCTCAAATAATGCTCATACTCCTCCCTATTCTTGAGTATATCAAAATATCCTCAATAGACACAACCAAAATTTAATCCAAATACTATCGAAAGACATGGTTCATGTAATCCATGAATACCATAGGTGTATTGGTTAGCCCAAACGGTATCACTAAGAACTCATAATGATCATACCTCATTCGAAAAGTAGTTTTTGGTACATCTTCCGCTTTCATACGCAGCTGATGATACCCCGACCTTAGATCAATCTTCAAAAATACATAAGAACTAGACAATTGATCTAAAAGGTCATCAATTCTTGGGAGAGGATACTTATTCTTGATGGTAATTTTGTTCAATTCCCTATAGTCCACACACAAATGCAAACTCCCATCTTTCTTTTTAACAAATAACACTGGAGCTCCCCACGGCGACACACTAGGTCGAATAAATCCCTTTTCAAGTAAGTCTTCAATCTACTTTTTCAATTCTGCCATTTCATTTAGGGCCATTTGGTATGGAGCTTTAGATATAGAACCAGCTCCCAGGACAATCTCTATTGAGAACTGAACTTCTCTTTCTGGCGATAATTCGCTAAGATCATCCAAAAATACCTCAGGGAATTCTCATACCGCGGGTATACTACTCAACGTTTCTTCTATCTTTCCTTGCACATAAAAGAACACCATATACCCCTGGCAACCCTTCTGCAGATATTTCTCAGCTTTAGCTGTTGAGAGGAAGTTCAGATTTGCATTCACATCATTCACATTTTGCAAAGTAAGATACACTATCCTCTTATTGCCACAATCTAAAAACACATTATTTGTCGTCAACCAATCAAAACCCAAAATGACTTCCAGTTGATGGAGCGACAGAAAAATCAAATCAATAACAGATTCATGCCCCTTAACAGTTATCACACAGTTTAAGCAAGCTTCAATGGTCAAAGCCTTAACATCCATCGGTATTGACACAATTAGATCAAACGGAAATTTATGCACAAGGAATCCCAGGCGCTTCACATAATCATAAGTAATGAAAGAGTGACTTGCACCCGAATCAAATAACGCTTGCAACAAATTACCATTAAGAACAATATTACATTGAATAAGATTAGGGGATTTACGAGCTTCTTTATGAGTCATAGCAAATACTCTCTCCTGATTTCTAAGTCTTTGCTCTGGCTGTGGCTGATTTCATTCATTAGACATGCCCGACCTGCTTACAGTTAAAACATATCACTAAACCCTCACAGGTTTTGCCATGATATGACTTGTTACAACGAGGACATATCCACCCCATGTAAGCTCTCTATAACTCTCGATTCCTTGGCTGATAGGGCTTTTTACCACTACCCTTGGATGAAGAAGAGAATCCCTGACCCTTCCGCTTCTAGGAAGTATTACCCTTACTGGGTTCACTACGGTTTTTGGTAGCTTTGGCAGAATACAAATCTCATAGACTGTTCTCAATGATTCTACATTCCTCTACCACTTTGTTAAACTCGGTGAAGAAGTGGGTGGCTAATTGCTTTCTCAATTCTCGCCTCAACCCACGTATGAGCATATCCGAACTCCATTCCTTATTATCCATCCTTCAAAAATAAGAGGAATACCGGGACAAACGAAAGAAATGGGACAGATATTCATCAAAAGTTCTGTGTTCCCTTGCTTGATAGACAGGAATTCTATTTCCTTATCCAGCCGCACTGACTTGGGAAAATATTTCTCATTGAATTGTTGTTGAAACAGCTCCCAGGTCACTAGCACATTTCGACTCTTTAATGTTAGGACGATATTCAGCTACCAATGATCTGCATCACCCTCGAGCTTATATACGGCCAGACGTGCCTTCACCTTCGACAGACATTCAAGAACCTTAAAACTCTTCTTAAGACGGTTCAACTAATCTTCAGCCGCTTGAGGATCAAATTTACCTATGAACACTGGAGGCAGATGTTTACAGAATTTAGAGATCTAAAACTGAAGATCCCTTTCCTCTCTAACTGGAACCCCATGTGATTCTTGGTTTGGAGCAGTATAAGGTAGGGACTCTAGTGGTCATGCTGACCCTTCAGCAGTTTCCTGATAGCGAGTCTGTTATTGGTTCTCCTCCTGAGTAGACGGACCTGGCCTTCATTATGTTTTACCTTTTCTACTCTGAGATCCTCTCTCAGCTCAGTAATAATATTTTATTGATCCTTTATTAGACCCATTAACTCTCGTATTTGATCTAGTAGATTGTCATTGACTACCTCCACCTCTGGGTCTACTTGCTGTGCTCTGGGATGACTCTATCTTTTTCATTATACAAATCATTCACTATGTCAGTTCCACAGATAATGTATACACATGGTTCACAAATCTCATATATATCCACAACACAGATAACATATGTGTATACACAGCATGTAACACCCCGATTTTCGATTAAGGACTAATGATAATTATTGAGAATAATTATGTGTCTTATGGCAATAATAATTAATATGCCATAAGAGTTGGGAAATTGAAAGAATGGAATTATTGGCATAAGTTGGTAATTAATGGAAATTAATTACTAACTAAGAGAAAAATGAGAAGTGTGATCAAATGGCTAATGGATGGATTAGAGAGATTAATTGGTGTATATGTGTGTGGTATTAGAGATCAAGGGTTGAGATTCATTATTGATGGGTCGGAATCCTATACATTGTGTCTATGTGAGCTCATAGTGGAAGTGGATGAGATGGTGACATGTGGCATTGTGGAGGCCTTTGGATGAGGCACTAGAGGACAAAATAATTCATTCCTCTCTTTTCTCTCTCTCCCATGCGCATGAAGGGGCCAAGGGGGGCAGAAATTTCTGCTCCTCACCTTCATCATCTTCATCAAACATTTCTCTCTCTCTTCTCTCTCCATTTTCGCCATTTTTGGCCAAAGAAGAAGAAGGAAAAGCTTGCATTTAAGGTAAGATCTTGACTTCTAATGCCAAAATGCTCTTCATTAAAGTTGATCCTTGAGCTAAGAGCTTTCATCCTATGGTTGTAGTTTGTTCATTGGTTGTGGTTTGGGGCCACACGAAATTTTGGGAGGTGGTGAATCAAGAACTCCCTTTGAGAAAGTTGTTGAGGTGAGTGAAAGCTTCCTTCTCATATAAGATTTGTGGCCATTGGTTAGGCCTTAAATTTCTGGAATTTTAGCCCTAATTTCGTGATTTAGGGTCTTGTGGTGTTTGAATTGTTGTTGTCATGGAATTAGTGCCTTGTTAAGCGTTTTGAATGACCAAATGGTATTGGAAAATTCTGAAACTTTCCAGTCTTAAAGTTCACATCCCAAGCTTCAAAATGGGCACATAATTTGTGCCATTTCGTTTTGTCTACTGTGAGTTATAGCTGTCCAAAGTTTGAGGTCGAAAATGGATTCTGTTTTGGGACAGTCTTGAGTTTTTGGTGATTCTGGATTTGTGTAGTGATTTCCAGTGAATGGCTATATTTTTCCTTGAAAGAGGACTTATATACCTTTCATTTGACTTTGGAATCACTTCATTTCGATTTTTCTAGATTTAGTTATGAATTTTGGAAGTTCGCCCAGAGTCAGGAAATTTCTGGGCCGCGGCCCAAGAGTGGCTGGACCGCGGCCCATGAGTGGTGGGCCGCAGCCCAAGGCCTTCTGACCATCTTTGGGCCGCGGCCCAAGGAATGGTGGGCCGGGGCCCACGCCTATGTTCCAGCACTTTGTGATTTTGAAAAGTGACCTTCAATCTATTGTTTCCCAGTCTTTTGGGGCTTTGATTAGAGGCATTTGGGGCCTCTTAAGGGTCAATTATGATAGCCAAATCTAAGTATTATGAAAGTGAGAATTTGGAAAAGAGAATGACCATATGTTCTTGATTTGGTTATAGGGTTGGGTATTCACCCTGATTATGATTTGATATCCGCTTGGATCGTGAGTAGCCGATGCTGGAGCATACGTGGAAAGAATGAGGGTAGGGAACTTACCTCTCCTGCATGTATTGATAATTGTATTTGTGTATTGATGCATGTTATTGCTTTGCGTGATTATGTGAGACATGTATGAATGATTGTAGCTCTATTTCTAGTTATGCTATGGCCATGAGTATGTTGTTGAAACATTGAGCATGCGGATATATCATGATGTGAACATGAGTTATTGTGATGCAAGCATGTCATGCATTAAATACTTATCTTGCATGCATATTGGTATGTGTTTCCTACTGAGATTCCCCAAGAATCTCACCCTCCCCTACCAACATTTTAGACAGGACAAGTGGCTCAAGGAAGGAGCAAGCACCCAAGGGCAAAGAGGACTCGTTTCTGGGTGAGAGCTTGGTAGTGGGTTATCAAGGTGTAGTTGAGAATATATATGTGTACATTCGGATTAGCATTTGACTATGTATTCGAGTAGATTGTGTAATCCCTATTGGTTGAATTGTATGGGCTAATGTGCCCTATGATTATTGAGCGAAGATATGAGTCCGGGATTGCCGGAAATTTATATTGCGTACTCTGATATTTGTATAAATGTAATTTATCTTCGCATAGTAATTATATTCGGAGTGTAAATATGAGACCGTGTTTTAATAATTTCGAAATGTAATTGTGAAAACCCCGTCTGGTTGATGGGTTTATAAATGATGTTTTGTCTTATTGGTCTCTATTTCACGATAATTGCATAATCCGGATATTAATTACGGCAGGGGGTTACACAGCAAACCAGTAAAAGTCATATTCCATTACTAAGGTAATCACCACTTATCACATATTTCTTTATTTAGTCTAAGGGGAATATCATAGCAAATTCTATGAACTATAGCTCTGATACCAAAAATGTAACTCTCTGCCTTGAAAACTATAATTATAATTCAAAAACCATAATTAAAATGAAATAGAGACCAATAATCATCAAAAGTCTCTTTGGCAATCCCTTCCATATGGGAGGGTTTTCAAAAATTCTTTTAAACCTTTTGCCCTTATCCTGGTCTCAAATTCACATTTCGAATATAATTATCCTATGCAGTTAAATCACATTTGTACATATCAGAGTGTAAAACAAAAATCCCGGCAACCCTTAGGGATCATATCATAGCTAAAGGGTTATGGAGCATATTCGCTCCTTATAGTTTCCCAATGAGGGGATTACATAACCATATCCAAAATAATATTTACAAATTATATAATGGTTCCTAAAAAAATATGACAGCCAACTATAACCTAAGTCTGTACTATCCGCCCTTGGTTGTCAGCTTCTCTTTTGAGCCACTTGCCCTGTCTGTAGGTTAGTCAAATAAAAGAATGAGATTCCAGAGAATCCCAGTAGTAATAAATCACTCATATAATGTATAAACACAGCATGTAAGCATATCATTAATAGACATCAGCATCAATAACACAATGCATAATAATTTATGGCATTCACCATAAATAACAGCACTCATGGCTATAAACACAATGTGACAGCTTTCACTATTTGTAGGTTAGTTAAAGGAAAAAATGAGATTCCAAGGAATTCCTGTAGTAACAAATCACTCATACAATGTATAATCACATAGCATGTAAGCAAATCATTAACAGTACATCAGCATCAATAATGCAATGCACAATGATTTATGGCATTCACCATAAACGATAGCACTCATGGCTATAAACGCAATGCGACAACTTTCACTGAATCACAATGACAACAACCCTCCTGGCTATAACAATATACACAGCTTTCGCTGTAATCACTATGACGATAGTACTCCCAGTTGTATTCATAGCAGCATCAGATATTATCATAAAGCATGATAAACATCTATATAATGTTCTATACATAGTACAAGAGAAAGAGTCACTACCTTGTTCTTTCTGACGATTCTCAGACACAGACTGTTCACCACAGGGAAAATATCAAAACCTATAACCAAAACCAAGGATGACGGATTAATCTCCATTCCAAGATTTATTATAAAAAAACTTAAGATTGGTTGTCATTTAAGTCCTTTAGGTGCCCACTAAAAGTTTAGACAAATGCCGAAAGGATTGTAAGAACTATACCAAAGACTCCCTCTTTTTTTTGGAAGTTGAAACATTTATTTTAGGTGATTCACTCGAGTAATGGATAATGCACTCGAGTGATTAAGTGAGTTGTACTCGGGCACGAAGGCAAACTCGTGTGAGTGTTTGACAGAGAGTAACAAAGAGAACCTAAAGTGGTCATAACAATCGAGTTCTGAACCCAATCCTCGAGCGATAGCCTCATACTCACTCGAGTCCCATCAACTGATGCATAAAGAGTGACAACCCAAGAGCAAACGAAACTCTAGGGTGGGAAGTACACTCGAGTGATGTCCCCGGTACTCGAGTAATAGCTCAATGTTCGCGAGTACTTGATCACACTCTTGAAAAATAGTGATAGAGTGTTAACCAGAAACAGAATCTAAAAATGTAGGACACACATGCACTTGAGTGACAGGCTAAGTACTCGAGTGATATACCCCATATCACTCGTAGGTGAGGAAATGCACTCTTAAACTTTGGCACAGAAGTCTAACAGAAAACTAAAGGAAAATAGAAATCAGAATATTGCACTCGAGTGAGGCCTCTTCTCACTTGAGTGAGGCTCTATCAGAAGCCAAATCGTATCAACTGACAGCAACTTCTAATTTTTACCAAATGTTTTCCAATCGTTTTAAAATTTCTGCATAAGCCTAATCCCACTTACTTTCACCCAAAGAATCCATTGAAAACCTCAAAATACCCAAAATCCCACTCTAACAACAAGTTTTGTTTTGGGTCACCATATAACCCATATTACTCAATTTCCCCCCAATTCCTCTTCCAATGTTCCAAACCAATACCAACATGCAAATAGCATCATATGACACCAATTCTACCATAAATCATCATACAACTCATGCATTCCTAAATCACACTTAAAATAGGGAAAATTCCAAAAATATCAAAGCTTAACCCAAAAATTGCAACATATATGCCAAAATGCTATAAATGTTCACCTCTTAAACTTACCGAGGATAGGTCCTTGATTCCTTAACTATCAAATTTGTTTAAGCTTTAAAACACCTTCTTTCAAAAATCTAAAACCATCAAGATAAAGATCTCATCAAAGTGGTCAATATTAAAGAAGAGCATTTGAGTATTTGAGAACCATAATAATATCAAAATCTTACCTTTCACTTTCTCTTTCTACCTTGAATCCCATCGAAAATGGAGGCTAAGGAGAGAAAAATGAGATGAAGATGATGATCATAATTTTTTTCCCTATTCCCATGCTCACCACCAACTTTGAGAGAGAGAGAGAGAGAGGGAAGAGAAAAAGCAAGTTTGAAATCTTTGACTTCATCCATAGCCTCCAATTGGACCCTTGTCACAATCTTGGGTCTTCTCCCAGTTCTTTCTATGTACATGCATACATATGATCATTCTAGCATAATCTCTTAAGCAACTAAGCATGCCATAATGATTCCTACCAATTAGCTGGCTCCCTCTTCGGTAATTGACTATTTAGTCGGCAAATTTCCCATTTTGCCCTTAATTATCCCAATGCTACTAAGTCATTACCAAACACATTTATATCAAAATTCACATCACATTCTTCATAAGTATTTTTTAACATAAATTACATCCACTTTAAAGTTCATTAGCCCTTAATCACATATTGGGTCATTACAGATTACTTAAAGTGATCCTCATAATTTCTTGGAGTAACTATGAATTACTTGAAGTAAGTGAATATCACTTGAAGTGATCCTCATAATTACTTAGAGTAGTTTCAGATTTCTTGAAGTAATTGCAAATTACTTGAAGGTCTAATGTTTAGTAAACAACATTTGGAAGTTTTGATTCTCCACAATACATAACTTCCTAACTCTTTCATCCACTACCTTAATGAGCTTCTCATTAGTATTAGTAAAATTAAGTAAAGCTTAATATGTTTGAATGGTTGATCCAATTAAAGAGTCTCCAGGTGATCTAGCTCCTTAACCATAGCAGTCCTAACAAGGGGCTTATTTGGCTCTAGGTACCATATCTTGTTAGCCTTGAGGAGTACATATACCAAATGAGGGTATTATTGTTGGAGTAAGTCCTGTAAAAGTATATATGTACCTCTTGTTCTTTGACAGACATGATCTTTCTGGTATTCCTCTCTTTCTTACTGATAATATAGACCATTATGTGGTAATTCTTCTCAATAAAGTGATTGAATTGGCCTTGTTTACTATAGCTCTGGGGTAAGTATATCAGATAATCATGTGAAGATCACACATAGAGCTAGGATTGAAATCAAGAATCCCTAGTGACTTTTTTGGTCTGATGATTTTTGTTTTTAAAGTCTCCTTAATCACAACTCCTTCCTCAGTTAATAACTCAGTAGGCTCTATGTTGCAATATTGATGTATAACCGTATTTAGCAGTAGTGAAGATGGCTGGATAGTAAAGGCTTATACGGTTGGAAGTATGAATCCAACTCATGATTATCCTTAGTTTCTTAGCTTTAGGTTCTTCGATTTGAATTCGGCTAAGCCCATTAAGACGTCTTCTTCCTCTTCCTCTTTCTCTGACTGCACTACTAGATAGTTACTTGCTAATAATGGGGTGTCACTCGATTGATTACTTCAATAATACTATAGATTTAGCTTCGATCACACTACAACACTACTAGTCATGCCTCCTCTATTAGCCTCTGATCTTTGTATCTAAAAGTAGAGCATTTTGATCAACTCCTGTAAAAGTATAAATATATGCTCTTTGGTACCCAACTTTCTCTTGGGTCCACACAATATTAGACATAACAATTCTTTTACTCTTATATAATTAAACCATATGATATTTGAGCAAACAGTATAATAAATCATCAAAGATCAAAATATAATTTTACCCAATTAAATAAATTTAAGCAATTGAATCATAAAACATTAGTATAGAAAAGAGGTTTTAGACCTGCACATTTAGACCGGTTATATCAGATAAGGTCTTAAAAATATGATCGGTGGCATTTTTAAAATTATAATCAACTTTTAAGACCGGTTATATTGAAATAAGGTTTAAAAAAAATACTTTCTAGACTGGTTTTCAAAACAACTGGTTTTAAAATATAAATAATTAAAAAAATATAAATATATGTAATATATTTTCTAGACCAGTTCTAAATATAACAGGTCTAATATATTATCTAAATTAAAGGCAATTAAAAAAATAATATGGTTATTATTTTTAAGACTGGTTGTAAAGAGAAACCAGTCTCAAATATTAAAACTTTAAGACCGGTGTTAATAATAACCGATATTAAAAAGTTTTGTAAATAAATCCCAGTCTCAAATATTAAAACTTTAAGACTGGTTATTAATAACAACCAGTCTTAAAAAGTTTCATTTTTTAAGACCTGTTATTTTGTAATAACCAGTCTAAAATATAACTTTTAAGACCGGTTATTCTGTAATAACCGGCCTAAAATATAACTTTTAAGACCGGTTGTGTATAACAACCAGTTTTAAAACTGACCTAAATTTCACATCGTGCCTAATTTCAACTTTGAAATATGATACCTAATCACATCGTGCAAAACCCACCCTCAGTTTGCGCCTTCACGGTAGCTCCTCCTTTCCACTTTTCACCTCTATCATTAACCTTTGCCGTCGTCGACGCAGATGTATGGTTGAATACATTACTGTAAGTCCTTGCGTTTATTCCCTTCAATTGGTTTCTTTCTTAACCTCATTTTCTTGCCTCCCCTGGGTTTCTTCGTTAGACTCCTCCTTCCCACACCTCTCCTTTGTTCTTTACCAATGCCGCCAGTTTACACAGGTGTACTATTGATTGCATTCCCTTGTTGCCATTGCTTGCCTCCCCTGGTTTTGTTCCTCAAGCTCGGACTCCAGGTTTTTTTGACTTAAACAAACAAGTTTTTTAATCAATTTCTTTTAATTAAGAGTTGTATTGTTGTTGTTGGCTTATTTCCATCACATGCAATTAGGAGATTGAATTTCTAGTAGACTGAATTGCCATTATATCTAATTTAACTTTAAGTTCCACTTGGTTTTGTCATCGCTAGTGGACTGAACTTGCATTATCACTGAATTGCCATGATCTCTAGTTGGAAGTGATGTATGTTTGAAAAAGGAAGTGTTGTATATTGATTATCAACTTGTACATTACAATTATTTATTGCCTTGTGTATGAATTGTCACTTTAATAGTAGTTTTTTTATTGCTCAAGTATTGTATGTTTGAAAAAGGAAGTATTGTAGATTGACTATCAATTTGTGCATTGCAATTAATTATTTGTTCATGTCTGCATAACTTGGGAATTACTTTTGAATGATGCCTTTTGTAGAGCGTGCCTTGTTATGCTATTAAGTGTTGTAGAGTCTTATTGGGATTGTATGAGGACCCCAATTATTTACTATCCTTAAACCATCACAGCCTCTATAAATTTTCCTTAAACCATCATTATCCTTAAATAGTGTCCTTAAAGTAATGATAATGAGTCATCCTAGTGAGCGTACTTTGGATCCAACTAATGTTAATCAGAGCAAGCCTAGCAATGCTTTAGGCTAGGAACAAAGTAAGCCACATAACCAGCCCATACGAAGGGGTAGAAGAGGCACTTGATTGAGAGGCATTCCCCTCAATTAGAATACCGGGGAAAAGATTCTGATTAAGTTTGATAGATATTAGAAACCAATTTGGCCTAATGCAAGCCAGTATATGAGTTTTGTTAGCCTCCTAGCACGCGGCAAGCCTAGCATCTTCATAAAGGAGTGGAGAAATATGGATAAAAGTGTGAAGTGGCATATTTGGGAAACTATCCAACTCACTTATGACATTCCTGTGAGTGAAATCTTGTATATTAAGACAATGACATATTGTGATGAATGCTGGAGGAAGTTTAAGACAACTCTAGCCAACAATTATATGCATATAGAGGTGGAAGAAGGTTAGCCTCATCCTAATCTGTGTGACAAGTATTCTTATATTGACGAACACACTTGGCAAGAATTTAGATGACTTTAAAATACTCCAGAAGCTTTAGTGAGTTGACATATTTTGCATTTTATTTACTTATGAATTATCTTTAATTTATTGATTGTAACTTTTTTTATTTCTCATTCTCAGGAAAAAAGGAAACAGGTACAAAAGAGTGGAAGAAAGAATGAATGCCCCCATATAATGTCTTGTGGGGGTTATGCGAAGGATGAAAAAGACTTGTTGGTGGCCAAACAGAAGAGATTGGAAGAAGCAGCTCAATCTGATCCTTCTGTTCTTCATTCTCCACTCTCTCCAATATGCCGTAAAGAAATGTGGAAGTTCTCTTACCAAAAGAGGAGTGGGTCTTATACAAGTAAATAATCTCATATAGTTGGTGAAAAAAATTATAAGTATTGTTGTTGTTATGAATTAGTGAGTAAACAAAAATTTATTACTTATGGTTGTCTTACGTGTCTTACAGGAGGAGCTTTTAAAAAACAAACCGAGGTTTCTTTTAGGTCGAATGGGAGGAATGACATCTTGACCATTGCTATAGGAAAAAATGAGCATCCCAGCCGTGTTAGGGGAGTTTGGGGTGGGTAGGCATAAGGGATTACTTTAGAACACCCCCACACCATTTCTCAAGTAGTATAGTGACTAGAGAGGAGATGGAGCATATATTGGCCACTGTGAGGGCTGAAGTTAAGGCTGAGATAGAAGCATCATTTGAGGTATGATTTGAAGAAAAGTTCAGCAAGATGAAAGAGGAATGGATTATCATGACTAGCACAAGACAAGTAGATACTAGTACTCCCCAAGCACATTCCCTAAACCCTAAACAAAGTACTAAAGGGAGTTGTATTAGATAGTCATCAGAGGGTCTTGGAAAAGAAATTGGAGGGCCTTGTGACTTCTTTGTAGAGGATCCTCTGAGATGATTAGTTACATTGGGGAGCGTGCACAACTTGGGATAAACTATCCACCACCAAGAAATAAAGGATGATCAAGTCAAAGTGGCATTTGAAGAGGTAATTGTTGCAGATGCACCTCTCCCTATCCCCGTTGATGACTTCAAGATTTTGAACAATGTCCTTAACTCTTTCATCTTGTGGACAAAAAACCTTGTTTCTGATCGAGCTGAGGAATACCCGATCATAGCCCTTCCACCTCCACCTCCACCTCCCTTTACTTATGATGTTTCACAGCCTCCATTGAATATCATGTAGCAAGTGATTCTGATGACATATGATACATCTTTTCCAATAAGAGATTGGCCTACTGAGTCAGCTGTTGGCAAGTCAGGGGTGCAATGCAATCTTGAGGGGTGATTGAACCATATTTTTATATGAATTTTCCATGATTAATTTGGTATTTTAGTGTATTTTCTGGGATATCATTGCATTATTAAGCATTAATTTTGGTTAGGGACAATTATTTTGAATTAATGAGGATTAGGGGCAAAATGGTCAAAATTCATTAATTATTATTTTTTTATATTGTCCCTTGAACTTTTGATTTTACCTTGTGCTTAATATTGCATTTCAGGTGTTTTGGAAGAAAATTGTAGATTTTTTAGGTCAAATTAATATTTTGAAGATTGGGGAAAATCACATAAAGGGGCCCTAGATTTTGGGAAAATTACAAAAATCATGAAGAAAAGGACAGGGTAGAATTAAAGATAAATACCCAAAAGTTTCAGAAATTTTAGTCCTGCCTCACATGTATTTCAAAATATTGCATTTTGGTCCTTCCTTCAGAACTTTTCAAGTTGCAAATAGGTCCCTGGTCAAAACTTGCGTTTTGACCAGGACCTATGTTACTATTCCCTTTCTTCATCAGCAAAGAAAAAAACAGACTGATTGGAGATGAAAAAAACACAGAGACCCGGAACTGGTTTTGGTCTGGAGCAACACTGACCAGGGATACGGTTTGGGCTTCTGGAGTTGGGAGCAAAGGAAGTTAGGCCCAATATTCTGGGACGAAGCTGAGAGTGGAGATATACAGAGGGCCGCACAGGGAAAGAGCATCGAGTCATGTTCATTTGCTTCCTTCCTGCCTCATCTTTGGTCGCCGGTGGCGACCTTCATCTTCTTCACCATAGCCGCCGGCGACCACTTCTCTTAACACCGTGGAGCTACAGCTTGAGGTCAGAACAGAATAGAGGTTTGAACGAGAGGGAGCTGCCGCAGACGCTGTGAGACACCGATCCTTCACCACCGTCACTGGCCGACGTTCCCATACCAGAAACGCCAGAACACAGCCGCGACAGAGGAGCATATTAGAGCTGGTGGACGCTGGAGAAAGAACAGAACCAGAGAGTTGAGAGTCGAGTGTGGCAAAGAACTGCCGCAAGCACCACACCGCCACCTCCGTCCTTCCACCGGACTTCATTTTCCTCCATAGCTGGTCTATACCACTCCACTGCTGTCATCATCATCTCAGCACCATCATCGACTCTTTCCCTCTGTTCTTCATCGACCACACTGGCAAATTCTTATCAAGGAATTCAGACTAAATTGTTTATTGATTCTGTGATTATTTCTTGATGACTGAAGTGTTTGTGATAGTGGATGCTGTTTTAATGGCTGTGCAAATGTTAGTTTGTGGTTAGAAGCTTCAACTCTCTTGAGAATGGTGAAGATGGCATGAGTTTCCAAAGCTTCAAAGGGGAGTTTTATGTTTTAATCCATTTGTTTAGTTTTGTAATTATGATTTTCAGTTTTGGAGATTGTATTTATATTGCTAGACTTTTGTTACTTGGTTAAGTACTTAGTTTGGATTAATTTGTGATTTAAATTAGTTGATGTTGAACTTTGCGCTCATCAATATATGTGGTTACATATATGTTTAAGTGTAATTCCATTGATTCTCTATTGTCTGTCATGGTATTATTTAGATATTGAGTTGATTTTGGAATTACATTAAACCAGTTGCATTAATTAATTTAAATCACACACTAAGAGTGCTTAATAGTATCTCTAGAGTAGGTGTTCCTCTCTTTTGGTGCTAGACTCATCGGTTGATGAGGTTTGATATTTTAGAAAACTTAGTGATTTCATAAATTGCATTTAAAGTGGTTTTT
This sequence comes from Inga leiocalycina, assembly GCA_963242795.1. Classification (NCBI taxonomy): domain Eukaryota; kingdom Viridiplantae; phylum Streptophyta; class Magnoliopsida; order Fabales; family Fabaceae; genus Inga; species Inga leiocalycina. Next base: position 26,671,040 of record OY725327.1, read on the forward strand.
AATAGTGTTTTAAGAAGTGATTATTTTCTAGGTTTAGGAATAATCATTGATTAATGCACTAGACTCAACGGTGTTTGAGGTTTGGTATTTTGAGGGACTTTGTTTGCAATTGCTAGTGTTTTGTACTGAGTTTCGGTCAGAGGGGTTAAACCTTGCCCGGTGTGGAAGTGTTTAATCAACCTAACTCAAGCTAGCTCAAAGGGTCTTTTGGGCATTTTTGAATAAGCTAGTAAATTGAACTCCCATTATCATTAGATGAACTATGATTGCCCTTGCAAGCCATTTTCAAGAGATTCATTTCATCCATTTCATTTCACCTATCATTTTATATCCAAAAATACCAAAAACATTATAATTTAGGACTTTTATTATTTTCATATAGTTGTAGTTTCAAAAGATCAAATTTTCCCTTTTATATCAATTCATGTCAATTATTGCACTTAGTTTCTAGGTAATTAATCAAAGGCTCTTCGAGAGACGATTCGGGATTGCACCCTATATTGCAATCCTTGGTTATTTTTGAAGAGGTTACCAAGGCAAAAAGCCGACAAAGCCTTATTTCTTCAAGGGGATGATTCAATGTCCTTGGTAACTCCTCGACAATAGCTTACGATTTCAATTGTCCAACTATTTTTAATATTAGTATCTTCTCCATTTGAAAGTAAATATTTTACAAATTAAACCGTTAAACTTTAATTTGTGTGCTTACATTATTGTAGGTGCATGCATCATAGGTTGGTTTCCTCTGGAAAAACTCATAAATTTAGATCCCTATGCCTAGTTCAAATCCATGACAAAAGGACCACTGCTGCTATCAGACACACATACTTATTGGAGAGGCTTAGCGAAACCCCAATTGAGTGTTTCTTGGCTCCATATGTGTATAGGTAAGAAACAAATATATATTTCATAATATACATAATGTTTTATATTTGACATGATGTTTTATAGTTGCTTAAAACTCTTCCCTTTTTTCAGTGATCATTGGCAATTGGTTATTTTGTGTAAAAAGAGTTATACTGTCATCCTCTTATACTCCCTCCACCATAGCAAGCCAGGGAGTGAATTGAAGAAGACCATGAACTCGTAAGTTTTCTTGCATTATTAATTACCTTTCGTGTGCAAAATTTTTGGAATTTGTGTAAAATAAGTAACCTTTGTGATTTTGATGATATAGGGCTATGCGGACATTTCTATACGCTGGTTGTAGTAGGCATACTCGTGACCTAAAAGACCCTACATGGATCTTGCCAAAGGTTAGTTCCACATTGGTTTGTTTTAAGAATGTATTCAATAATAAGTCATGCTTTAATTTTATACTTGTTTTAATGATATCATGTTATTTTTCAGACCCGTAAGCAACCACCAGGGTCCAATTTGTGTAAGTTGTATATTCTGAGACACATTTATAATATTATTACCCTAGGCATGACAGAATTTTCTCAAGAGGTAAATGTTTATATATTTGAAAAATTTTGAATTACTTTTATTCTTTTTTAATTTAGCAAGTTAACGTTTTGCCTCGCTTTAGTGTTTCAGATGTTTGATCTTGCTGACCCCTTTCCAGAAGAAGATATTGATCACATTTGCAATTGTTGTGCTAATTTCATTTATGAACTTTTACAACAGTGAGTTATTGTAAAACTGAGGAATTTTTTGCATATATTGATGAAGTTTTCTTCCTTGATCTCTTTTGCAAAAATTGTTGGTTGCATGAATTAACATGATTGTTGTTTTTGTGATTATGTGAAACTATGCATTTATACATGTGAATTTGTTGAGCCATGTCATTGGCCTGCATGTGTTTTAAAGAATTATGCATATATATATATATATATATATATATATATATATGTGATGGTTTTAAACAACACATTATATGAGGATATATGAAGGCGTATGTTATGTTAAAAGTTCCCAATAAGAAGGTTAAAGAAAAAGCAAATGGTAATTGGAAGCAAACTGAACACCTTATGGTACTCAATAAGTATGTCATTGGAATTCTAGGATGCATTCTGGTAACTAACATAATTATAGACAATAAAAAAATTATAATACTTTTAATATTGGTTATAAATATAACTGGTCAACTGGTCTTAAAAGTTATTTTAAGACCGGTTTCTCATATAACTGGTCTTAAAATTTAAGTTTGAAGACTGGTTTTATGGACAACGAGTCTTAAAAATGAGTTTTAAGATCAGTTTTATGGACAACAAGTCTTAAAAATCAAACTTTTAAGACCGGTTATATGGAAAAACGGTCTAAAAAATGTTATAGTATTGCCCATAAATTAGGTCTTTTATGACCGGTGCTCATGACAACCGATCTTAAAATAGTTTATTTTAAGACTGGTTGTCAATACAACCAGTCTTAAATGTGACAGACTTTTTAGACTGGTTGTATCAAGACCTGATCCAAAACCAGTCTAAAAAGTCAATTTTAACCGGTCTAAAAAGCTATTTTTTCACTAGTAAAGAGTAACGAATAAATAATACCAAGAATGATGATTTTCAATGATCAATGACAATTTGTAAATACATTTTATATAGAAAATATGTCATTGATAAGATTTTCATGCAATCGATATAAGTCAGATCAAAGAGAGTTGAAAATCTATTCATAATAACAAATTATTATGAAATGATAAATCATGAATGAAATCAAGTTTTCCAAGAATGATAATGAGATATGCAAATTATTTCAAATCTTAGATGTAATTTCAAATCATAACAATGCATTGTGAAATTGAGATTTTGAATACATGAAAAACTCAATTTTGAAATATGTTTATAATTAATGTTTGTGTTAAAAATGTTAGAAGTCGACAATTTGAATATACATACACCAGAAAGCTTCTCTTTTTGAGAACAACAAAGATAACATGTTAGACATTGAATTTTAACACATTCAAGAATTTTTCAAAGAGCAAAAGTCATATGAAAAATGAATTAGCCAAAAAGGCTTAATTTGATAGAGAGATATATATATATATATATATATATATAAGCAAAATGACTTTGCTATTGATCAAGAGATAAGCTTGCCTTTTAGAGTTGTGTCTTGAAATATATGAACATTCAAAACAAGAATTTGAATAGAAGGCTCTAGTTACTCGAAAATGGATGAAGACAAATGTTAATGCATTTGAGCAACAAGATGAGTATGATAATTTATGAATGATTAAGCACATGCTCATTAGTCCAAATGACTAAAGTACTAGAATATTATCCTAGTGAGCTATTCCACTATAATGGTTAATGCATTAAGATTCAATGCACTAATGAACATTCATAATTTTTGGAACAACATGACCAACCAAAGATTTATGCATTAGGCATAATGCTTGCATATATTGAATTCTTTTCTAAGAAATACACTTGAAACCCATATAGACTGTTAACTTATTAGACATAAGGTCTAATTTGTTAGAAAATAATGGTTGAGGAGTTCAAGTAGTAACAGGTTTAAAAATAAGAAATAATATGTGAATGATGGGGAAAACTCTAGTGGATGGATTTGAAGCATTTCTAACTTTCAACAGACATAAATATTAACTTCCAATTTTGAAACTGATTTAAATGTAAACAAGATATGAATGATTTTCAAATAATGTGTATGCACTTTTATAAAGAAGATGAATTAGAATCTAAGTACATTTTTGAAATGTACATTTCAAAACTCAAATATATAGAAAGATTATGCACAATTCACTTTCAGTCCATTTAGCAATTTAAAAATAATTTGAAAACCATAAATGATTGATTTATAATGGTATGCAATAATGAGCAAGTTATATACAAATAAATAATTTATATAAGCACAGTATTGGGTAAGAATAAAGAAGATAGTACCGTACTCAAGTAATATCGTAATTACTTGAGAACTTATCCTTTAAAGTTCATTTATGCATAATTCCTTGACTTTTGCCTTCCAATCTTCTAGTTGGTGTTATCACTTGAACATTCTCTCTTAGTTGTCATGCAGTGATGATGATTACTTGATTGGTTACTTGAGTGATACTTCACTGTGGATCTTTTCTTCCTTCATTGCTAGCTAGGCACTTACAGTATTGCCTCAACTAATGCCTCCTTTTGTTTACACATTTAAAATGTATCTTCAAAGTCCAACTTCCCTAAGATTTGAGTTAAATCCTATTTATTCATAATCTTGAGATGAAGCTCTTCTTTTCTTCTTCCTACAAAACCACATAGATCTTTTTCTTCCTTTGGTATCCAGTTTTACTTGGATCCACTCATGGTTACCTTGTAGGAATCATAATTCACATGCTTTAAGAATATAGTTAATTCATAACAATTGAGCATAATGAATTAAACATGACTTTATGCAAAAATAGTTTCTTTTGAAATTTACGTATAAGCATAAATAGTTAAACTATTGAACATTGCATTCCCTTTAGAAATGAATTTATTAAATGGATTTTCTAAAGGATGTGAAAACATATTTTGCAATGCTCATTCCTAAGGTTCCAAAATATAAAACCTCAATAAATATTACAGACAAAAGAATATGAGGTTTTATCATTGTGTACCTTTGCCTTAGATACTTGGAGGATTGCTTTTGCTTACCCACTGCATCTTTATATGATGTTGATACTTTGAATATCTTCCTTTGGGTGTTGGCAACCTTCTCTCAAAGTATATAGACTCCAAGAGTCTTTTACTTGATGCTTGAGAGATCCTCCTTTTTTTATTCTCCTCAAAATAGTTGAATGGTAATTTATGGTAGTCCATTTTTGAGGTGGAACGTACTCCTTTTCTCCATTGCCTTTCTTTATGGTTAAACTTTACAGTTCCTGCAATAGCTGCTTTGAGAGTTCTCCTTTTCGATATAGATGATATGAACCTCTTTATTGGTGCATGAGAAACTCTTGCCTTTTTCTTTATCTTCTCCGTACCCTCATGTCCATTCTTCTTATGATCAATCTACACATATAAAATACTAGATGGACATTTTGGTACCCACTTATACTTGGGTCCTTGCTTGTTAGCATTAGACATTACTTGTATTTTCAGAATCCAAACATATTAATTTCTCACATTATAATTTCTTCTAATATAGCATGTGTAAGAAATGTGGCCTAATTTACCACAATAATTGCAAATAATAGAATGATATGCATTATGAGATTCTATACAAGTATTGTGTCGGTCATGAGAGTAAAAACCTGAATAAATTTCATTTGAACATTCTTTCTTCCCAATAAATTTTCCAGCATATTTCTTTTCTTAATAGAATCAACAATTGGTTGAAAAAAAATTCTTATGTAGACTTTGAAAATCAATTTTACGAAAATCACAAGAATTAGAACTTTTTACCTTAAGTTCATCTTGAGCTTCAGAGAATGATTTTTCATGTCCATCCATAATGACCTCTTTTCAGGAATCCTCTTCTTCTTGTCTATCTATGTTGACTATAAGGAAGTGTTCTATAATTTCTTCTTCTTCATCATCAGCTTCTAATTGTTCATGCACCGTAGATGTGCAGCTTATAATTTGACAAGAACTGTCAATACTTTCAACTTCAACACAATTGTTAAAAGTATAAATAGAATCAAGAGTGTCCCAAATATCTCTAGCAATAGAGCAAAATCTAATTTTCTCAAAATCATTTTGGTTAAAGCACTATACAAAATTTTAATTGCTCTAATGTTCAGCAAAAACATTTTCTTTCCTCTTTCTGTCCAATCTTTTCTCGGTTAGAAATCAAAGACATCTGTAAAAACATCCCACATATCATAATCAAAGCATTTTATAAAAGATGTCATTCTAACTTTCCAAAACCAAAAGTCAATGTCTTTCAAAATAGATGGAATTGTATAGTCAAAACCTTCAGAAAGCATATAGCACCCAAAATCAACCATTATAAACTCTTGAGATGGTTAAGTCCTTTAAACAAGAGTCTAGCTTTGATACCAAATATTAGAACCAGTTGACACCCAAGAGGAGGAGTGAATTGGGTATAAGATAAAAACTTAAGAACTTTGAAAAGCTTTTCGCATCTTAGTGGAAGCAATAAACATGAAAGTAATGAATCATAAATCAACAGTTAATATATGCTGGAAATATAAGAGTTTAAGGAAGAGAGTATGCCAAATGTGATTTATCCTGGTTCGTTCCAATTTGTAATGGCCTATGTCCAGTCCCCAGGCTCCTCCTGAGATTTTCAAATCCATTATCTTCTTGTTTAATCCAAGCACAAGAACAGCCTTTACAACTCATAAGTTTAGCCTGACACTTGTGAAACCTTTTACAAATCTTTCATAGAGTTACTCCCCCTTACACACCTTGTAAGGATACAACTTTGATGATGAAGGATTATGATCAATCTTCTCTCTCAAAAGTGAATAGATGAATACTAAAGTACAATGCAAATAATCTCTCTCTTAAATATATATTATATAGAACATAGATAAGAACAGAGAGTATTCGGGTAGAAATAGATGATTCATAATCTTAGCATATTCTGCTTTGTTGTCTTCTGCTTGAATCTCCTGTATTTATAGTTGAGTAGGATATGACAGTTGTGAGTACTTCAACCTATCCGTTGAGTCCCACTGCTTCATTTGACCACTCTTAATTTTTAAAAAATCTAGCCGTTGTGGTTGGTGGACGTTACGCTCCATAAAATGACTTATTGTCTCTTTGTATCATCTCTTCATTATATTCCTAGAGAAATGCATTAAACACTAATACAATAAAGTGTTAGAGTGATTGGAAGCAAGAGCAAATGTGTTACATGATCATTCCATTGATATCCAGAATCTTTAGGATGTTGTTGGTTGCATTACTCGAGTGGTCACTCAAATGACTCCTCGAGTAATCACCTTCGAAATCTGGTCGAGAGCATTTCCATCTTCATCACTCAAGTGATCCCTTGAGTAATGTTTCAAATAACTTTACAGATTACTCAAGTGATCCCTTCAAGTAATGTTTTCATTTTAATTCTAAATATGGTAAATAATATACCATCGAAAAGCTCTCATTGTCTACATTCCAATGCAATAAGAATCACTTCTAAACTCATTGTATACAGAAAGTTATGATCCAAAGAGTATCTTCTGCACTATACAATGTCTGAAATCACGAGTAGCAACTTCCAGAAGACATAATTCTTAGTATATAGCTTCAAATGTGACAAATTACATATTCATGCAAAGCTCTTTAAGTCTACTTTCATATGGCACTAGTTTTGTCAGAATCGATGTGTAGTTTGGCAGTTATGTCCAAAATACCGAAACTGTCTTGTACTGTGACGGTGATTTCAGTATCAAAATTTGAAGCTGCTACCTCTCTCATCTGAACTCCTTTGAATGTGATTTTTTTTTCAAAATGATGTATTGGGACTCTAGATTCATATGCCACTAGTTTTAGCTCAATATGACATGTGGTTAGAGAGATTTCATCAAAATAACGAACCTCTAACCTGCAGCATGAAAACAGAGCACATCAAAATTCTTGTTACTCTAATGGGCACTAGAGTAATTATGGGTCATTACTTGAGTGAGCCCTAGAGTAATCACGTCCAAAATAAGGTAATGGCATATTACTCAAGGGATTACACGAGTAATCACCTATGGAGGTAGCATACCTTCCGTATAAGTTATTTTAGCTTCATATTGACCCATTCCAACCTCCGATATCACTTTTAAGAGCTTGAATCTTGATATTCTCAATTAATCTTGAAAGTTATTCTTTCTTCTTATTTCTTCAATCTTTTCCTTCTTGTTTTGCCACTTGATGATCATTATTCATAACCCAACTAGATTTCTTCTTGAATATCTTTAATCTTCTTCTTTCTTAGCTTGACTAATCTTGAATCTTGATATTCCCATTAGATCTTACAATTTCTTCTTTCTTCAATCCCTTGCCTCTTGTTTATCTTCTTGATGACCATTCTCCATTTATGAGGCATTATAAGTAAAATAACATCAACCCATAGTTGGGTTTATGACTAATCTACAAGATATACAACATTAAATATAGTAGTTAGTCAATGTAGAAGATAAGTATATTATAAAAAATTTTTGCTCTTAATACTTGACATCTATATTTGACATCATCAAAACTAATCATATCTAACAATGATAATATTTTATTATATCCTATAATTACTTTAATTTATCCAATTTCCAAAATTTGGGCTTTTATGACATAAATTCCTAACTTCATGTAACTTAATACCTTGAGCCCAATTAACATGCAACTAATATTTCCCTCTCTTGTTACTTGTTATAGCATCCCAAGGATCCCTCCTTTAGGTCCAAATTGGCTTCACAACTTATTTAAGTTACTTATACACGTAAAGTCACAATTTTGGTCAAAATTGCACTTTTGCTCAAATTTTCCATAAATTCATATTTATTTGACCAAAATGCTCTAAATGTATTTTTCCCCTTTATTTTCCTTAATTAATTGAAATTAACTTCAATTAATCAGAAAGTAATTAATTTTGTGCTAAATTGGCAAAATTACGAAATGGCTATTGCATTTTCTATTTAATTATTTTCCTTCTTTTATTTGGTAAATTTCTATTTGTTTTTGGACCAAATATTTTCTCTATTATTTCTCCATTTTTGGACCTGAATATTGGGCTTTTTTATTTACCCAAATTAATTCTATAATTATTTTTACTCAATTTATCATGAAACTGAACATTTATAAAATTCATTATTTCTAAATTCTTGAATATTCATAATTGTATTGAATTTCTCAAATAATTACAATATATTTGGTGAATATAAAAGTGTGAGAAATATGACCTGATTTACCATAATAATTGCAAATAATATAATGATGTGCATTATGAGATTCTATGCAAGTATTGTATTGATCAAGAAAAGACGATCTCAAATGATCAGTTTGTCTAAGTTCTTTCTTCCCACATGAATTTCCAGTATGTTTTAAAACATTGTTGCTTTTTTCAATAGAATCAATAATTGGTTGAAAAACAATTTTATGCAAATTTTGAAAATCAGTTTTCAAAATAACTTCAGAAGAATTGGAATTGTTTACCATAGGTACATTTTGAGCTCCAGAGGATGACCCATCAAATTCGTCTGTAATGAGCTCTTCTTGGAAATCATCTTCCTCTTGTTCTTCTATGTTGACTAGATCATGGAAGTGTTCTATGATTTCTCCTTCTTCATTCTCGACTTCCAATTGTTCATCAATCATAGATATACAGGTTATAGTTTCTGATGAACTGTCAACACTTTTAACTTCATTACAGTTGTTAGAAACATAAACAGAATCAAGAGTGTCCCAAATATCTTTGGCATTAGAGCAAAATTTGATTTTCTCAAAATCATTCTCAGTCAAAGCATTATATAGAATTTTCATTGCTCTAATGTTCAACGAAAACATTTTCATTTCTTTTTCAGTCCAATCCTTTCTCGGTTTGAAATCAAAATCATTTGTAAAGACATTCCACATATCAAAATCAAAGGCTTTTACAAATGATGTCATTCTAGCCTTCCAAAACCAAAAATTGATATCTTTTAAATAAGGTGGGATTGTATAATCAAAACCTTCCGAAAGCAAGTAATACCCAAAATCAGCCATTAATAACTCTTGAGACGGTTAAGTCCTTTAAACAAGAGGTTGGCTCTGATACCAAATGTTAGAACAGGCTGACACCCAAGAAGGGGTGGATTGGGTGTATTATAAAAGCTTAACAACTTTAAAATTCTTTTCGCATCTTATGGAATCAATAAGTATGTAAGAAATGAAATATAAAACCATAATCAGTTATTGAAATCATATATGCGGGAAATATAAGAGTTCAGGGAAGAGAAGATGCGAACTGTAATTTATCCTGGTTCGGTCCAATCCACGATGACCTACGCCCAGTCCCCAGGCTCCTCCTGAGATTTCAATCCACTATCTCCCTCAAGTTTAACTGGGTACTTGAGAACCACTACAATCTCACAAGTTTGATCCGGGCACTTGTGAAGCCTTTACAATTCTCCCACTGAGATATGAGCTCCCCCTTACACACTGTAAGGATACAATTTGTTTCCCACTCAAGATTCCCCAATCTTGAGTAACTCTCACAAATATAGAATGATTACAATGAAGGATCACTTCTCTCTATATGAAGTAGATAATGATTAACACTGAAGTACATGGTAGGAGTATTATTACAGTGCTTCGGTCAAGTAAGATTTAGAGTAAAAGTATATCAACATTGTAGGCATGGGCTCTCATCATCATCATTCATTTTGAATGTTTCTTATTTTATAGTTGATGAAGAGCATTTGACCGTTTGAGCTTTTCTTCTTCCCGTTGAGGCTTAAAATATTACCGTTGAACTAGCCGTTGGAAGCTTTTGACACAAAAGTTCTTTCTCCGTCTTGTGTCTTAATTCTTGTTTGATCACCTGGAGAATGCTTAATGATACGATGAGGTTAACGGACCGGCTAGAAAACAAGTATGAAAACACGAACGGGATGGATGATCAAAGGTAAGACCTTAAGAGAACCTGTCTCTTACAACCCTAGCCACAAAGACACCACAAGGATGATCAATCCTTGATACAGTCGGAGTATTCGCACGAGAATACAAGGATGCAAGCAAAGCTCACACAAGAGAAATAAAACTCTCAATTATCATTCAAGTCTGAAAATGTAGTATAAAAACGCAGCCATATATAAAGGCCACAAAAGAACACTCTAGAGTTTGAAAACCTAGTCATGAATGCAATAAATGATGCCTTAATGATGATTGATTGTCTTGGTTGGCACCATTCAAGCCTAAAAGAATTAGGAAATTACTTATTCTCCAAGACTAAGTCAGCTACCTAAAAATAGGAAATAAAACAAAGTCTTCATGAGCAATCTTTGACCAAAGGCCTTATTTAATGCAAATAAAAAAAAGGAAACAAATAAAAAACGAAATTAATTTAGACTTGCTACATAAGGACGCCTTCTAGATGCTTCTTGAGGTGTCTTGGACATCACTTATGATCCTCCTTCAAGGCACATGCTTGTCACATGGTATTTTAAGTGAATTCTTCAATCTGGACTGCACATGGGCCTTGTTCATCATCTTGTTGGGCTTACTACTTTATGTTACACCAATTTCATGGATCTTCATGCTTTGATCCTCCTTCAAGGCACATGCTTGTCACATGGTATTTTACGTGAAGTCTTCAATCTGGACTGCACATGGGCCTTGTTCATCATCTTGTTGGGCTTACTACTTTATGTTACACCAATTTCATAGATCTTCATGCTTTGCCACGTGCTCAAGCTTCTATGTGTTGTAAAATCATGTATATGGGCCCGAATAGGTATGGTTAAGGCCTCATTTGCACCCTCAACATATATACTAACATTATGAGCCATTAATGAAGCAAAATCAAGCCTAAATATCTTCTCCAACCTCTCAAACACTTCACTCTTTTTTGAGTTTTTAGTAATTGGGCAGTCAATTTCATGAGGAGGATCTTGGGCTTGCTTAGAATCTTGTTGGATAATAGAGACAATATCTTGTTTATTGTAGATGCCACCTAAGCTGCCATGTAGTACTTTGTCGACACTTTGGATACCAACAGTGATGCTTTGTTGGACACCACATAAGGCGCCTTTTGCACCTCTATCACTTAATCACTAATATAATAAAGTGTTAGAGTGATTAGAATCAATAAGAACAAGTTACACAAAATTTCAATGATTCTCAGAAGTTTCAAGGTGATACTCTGTTTTCTAGAAAATTAGTTATTCGGATAACCTCTGTTGTATTTGAATAGCCTTCTTTGATAATGAGTAATATTTATTTGAATAGTTTATCCTCTATCCAAATAGCTGCCTTGTAAAACAACTGATATTATTCGAATAGTACTTGCTCTATTCGAATAGTGCACCTTTGATAATGAATCTTCGCAAACGAATACTGCAACCTCTATATTTGAATAAACTTCTGAGGGCGTAACTCTTTGGATGTAAATACATGGCAAAAGAACTATCCTTTTAAAGCTCTTTAAGTCTTCTTCGCACAGCAACTAGAATCAATCACAAATACTTTGTAGTTCAAAAGTTATGATTCAATGAATGTCTACTGTACTTAGACAATCTCTAAAATCACGAGTAGCAACTTCCAGAAGGCATAGCTCTTAGGATATAACTTCAAATATTTCAAATTAACTATCCATGGAAAGCTCTTTGAGTCTACTTTCATATGGCACTAGTTTTGTCTCAATCCGATGTATAGTTTGGGAGTTATGTCCAAAATAACAAAGCTGTTCTGAAATAAGATGCTGATTAATGTATCAACTTCAACAGATCATATCTCTCACATCTGAACTCCTTTTAATGTGATCTTGGTGTCAAAATGACGCATTGGAAGTCTAGTTTCATATGCCACTGGTTTCACCTCAATCCGAGTTGTGGTTTGGAAGATATGACCAAAATACTAAATATCGCCCATGCTGAAATACACAGAGGCTACTGTTGCTATTCGAATAATACTTCTTCTATTCGAATAGTGGATATACTATTCGAATAGTATTCATACTATTCGAATAATAAGATGTGAAAAAACCTTTGAATGGATAAAGTAATATTCTGATAATAATTATACTATTCGAATAGTTATACTATTATCCGGATAATGCATTTGGAACTCACTTTGGGAAATATAAGCACTAATCGAATAACGTGCAAGCTATTCGAATACTTTTAGTTCAGAAAAACTTTCAACTGTCATATTAGTTCATACTATTCGAATAGTCAAGGACTATTCGAATAATACAACTATTTATCAGTGTATCATTATTCGAATAGCGTATGCATTATCATGATAATTATTTGACTATTCGAATAATCTGAGTCTTATCAGAATAATAGCTAATAGAAACTGAGTTCGAAATCACAATGACTATTCGGATAGTGCCTTGACTATTCGAATACTTTTTCACTTAAATTATTTTCAGAAACATTTGTTAAGCATACTATTCGAATAACAATTTGACTATTCGAATAATCCACAGTATTTGATATCTTCTCTTTTTGTTTGACTAATCTACAAGATATTTCACATTAAACACAGTAGTTAGTCAACGTAGGAGATAAATACATTATGTAAACTTTTTGCTCTCAATGATTAATATCTATATTTGACATCATCAAAACTAATCATATCCAACACAATCTTTGCCAAGATCTCGAACGGACCAATGTACCTTGGTTACAACTTCCATACATTCAATGTTCTGCCAATACCTGTAATTGGTGATACTTTCATGAACACGTGGTTACCGACAAAAATTCCAGAGGTTTTTGCCTCTTACTCTTCTATTGGCTTTCAACAGTTAACAACCTTTGCTTAATCAATTTTATATGCTCTATTGTCTGATCAATAATATCTGGCCCAGCAAATGCCTTTTAGGCAACTATGTCCAATATAGGGGCGATTAACATTTCCTCCCATACAATGTCTCATACGAAGCCATCTGGATACTCGAATGATAACTGTTGTTGTAAGCAAACTTAGCTAATAAGAGGTATTTATCCCAACTACCTTTAATGTCAAGTACACGTGCCCTCAGCATATCCATAAGTGTCTCTATGGTTAGCTTCGTCTGCCCATCCGTCTGAGGATGATATGCTGTAAACTGTCGCTATCGATCATAGATGATGTTCTTTGGAGTACCATGTAATTGCACAATCTCCTTAATATAGATTTTTGCCAGTTTGTCACGAGAATAGTAAATACTAATAGGTAGGAAGTAGGCTGTCTTCATAAATCTATCAACTATCACCCATATAGCATCATGGTTTCTGAATTTAGGTAACCCTATCACGAAATCCATAGTAACACTTTTCCACTTACACTCAAGAATCTCAGGGTTTTGCAGAAGCCCCAATGGTTACTAATGTTCAACTTTCACTTTCTAACATGTTATATAACTAGCGACAAACTTAGTCACCTCTCTTTTCATCCTTTGTTACCAGTATTGGGCCTTCAAGTTATGGTACATCTTTGTAGCCCCTAGATGTAAAGTATTCTTACTCTTATGTGCCTCCCCCAGGATTTTCCATCTCAGTTCTGGTTGTGGTGGAACATAAATACGCTTTTTATACCTGACTAGTCCACTAGGAGACAAGTCATATTCCTGAGTTTCACCTTGAGTAATATATCTCAAATAGATAAAGCTCATCTATCTTGCAACTATGCTTCCTCAATTGCTGCTCTCAGATTATTGTATACTTCACTGACACCACTGCTCAGTAACATTTGATTTAGCATATTGAAATCTCAAAAATCCTCGATCAGTTTTTGCTCATAGATCATCATGGCTACCACCTGCATTAATTTCCTACTTAATGCATCAACAACAATGTTAGCCTTTCCGGGATGATATTTGATTTCTAGATTATAGTCTTTTAGCAACTCCATCTACCTACGCTATCTCATGTTAAGCTCTTTCTTATCATACAAGTACTTCAAGCTCTTGTGGTCACTGTACAACTCTAGGGTCTCAACATAGAGATAATGTCTCCTAATTTTCAAAGCAAACACAATTGCGACCTACTCAAGATCATTAGTAGGAAAGGTCAATTCATGAGGTTTCAGCTGATGAGATGCATATACCACCACTCGGCCATACTACATCAACACACATCTAAATCAGTGCCCACTGGCATCTATATACACAACTTAGGTAAACTGTAGATCTGGGATTGTCAGCACAGGTGCTGAAGCTAACCTCTGCTTCAACTCTATTAAGCTTTTCTCACAATTCTCATCCCACACAAAATATTGAGCTTTCCGCGTTAATTTCATCAAAGGCAAAGCAATTCTAGAGAAATTTTGTATGAATCTTCTGTAATACTTGGATAGACCCAGAAAACTGCATACTTCAAATATAGTCTCTGGCCTTTTCTAGCTCAATACTGCTTCCACCTTGCTAGGATCAGTAGAGACCCCTCAATACGAAATAACATGGCTAGAAACTTTACCTCTGAAAGCTAAAATTCACACATGCTCAGCTTGGCATAGAGTTACCTATCCTGTAATATATTCAACACAGTTCTTAGATGCTGCTTGTGCTCAGCCATTCTTCATGAATACACCAGTATATCATAGATAAAGACTACTATGAACTAGTCCAAATACAGATGAAAAATTTGATTCATGTAGTTCATGAACATGGCAGTTGAGTTGGTCAACCTGAATGGCATTACAAGAAACTCGTAATAGCCATATCTAGTCTTAAAATCAGTCTTCGACACATCTTCTGCTTTTACCTTTAATTGGTGGTATCCTGACCGTAAGTCAATCTTTAAGAATATGTAGTAACCAGATAATTGATCGAGTAGATCATCAATTCTAGGGAGTAGATACTTCTTCTTGATGGTCTCCTTTTTTAGCTCTCGATTATCAATACAGAGACACAAGCTTTCGTTTCTCTTTCTGACAAAGAGCACTGGAACACCCCAGGGTGAGATACTAGATCTTATAAACCCTTTTTCAAGTAGTTCTTTAATTTCCTTCTTTAGTTTGCCATTTCACTTGAAGCCATTCTGTATGGGGTTTTGGAAATTAGACCCGCTCTAGGCCTCAGATCAATTGAGAACTCTACTTCCTTATTTGGAGGTAATCCACCAATATCCTCTGAAAACACATCAGGGAACTCATTCACTATAGGGATACTTTACAAGGATTCACCAGTCTCTAACTGTATAGAACAAAACACCATGTACCCCTGACACCCTTTCTGCAAACATCTATCAACCTTAGCTGCAAAGAAAAGGTTAAGAGTTATTTCTGTGTCAGCTCATGGTTGAGGATTTAGATATATAACTCTCTTCTATTTGCAATTCAGTAACATACCATTTGTTGTCAACCAGTCAATCCCCAGAATCACCTCTAACCCTTACAGTGGCAAATAGATTAGATCTACAATCAATTCATACACCTCGGTGTTTACTACTCAATTCAAACATACGTCGGCTGTAACAATTTGAGTGCCCTTGGGAGTAGACACAACCAAATCATATAGGGATTTATGCATATGTAAATTCAATTGTCTCATGCAGTCATATGTAATGAATGAATAGCTAGCACCCGAATCATACATGACATGCACTAGACTGTCGTTAAGAGAAATCATACCTTGAATCAACTCTAGAGATTTTTGGGCTTCTTCTTGTGTCGGTGTGTAGACCCAGCCTGGAACTCTGGGTCTAGCCTCCTCTAGTTGCTGCTTCTATGGATAATCCTTAGCCATATGTCCTGACTTATTGTAATTATAGCAAGTAAACGTCTTATTTGGATTTAATCTAAACGGAATCCCACCACAAGATTTACCAGGTAAAGTGGCTTTTGGCAAAGTCAACAACTTTTTCTTCTAGAGGAACCTTGGCCTCCTTAACCCCCTGACTGATTCGGTCTTTTAGTATCTCCCCTGGAAGGTCCACCTTGTTCTTTTTGCTTCTGTAATGAACTACTACTTCCAGAAGCACCCTTATTACTAGTTTGAACAGCCAAACTCAGTGAAATGCTGTGAAATTAGTTTCTCTTTCAACTCTGGTCTCAACCCCTCAATCATCATATAAGAACTCTACTCCTCATCGTTGTGAAGTTTGAGGTATGTATAGTACTGAGACAGTCGGATGTATCGAGCCAAATATTCGTCGAAGCTCTCCCGGTCTTGCTGTTTAATGCTCAGAAACTCTTTTTCTTTTTCTCTTCTGATAGACGAGGGAAAATATTTTTCAATGAATTTCTCCTGGAATAATTCCCAAGTGATAGGAATATTCCTCCCTTTAAGATGAGCTCTGTATTCTTCCACCAGCGGTCTGCATCATCTTTTAGCTTGTAGATGGCTAGTAGTGCTTTTACCTCATTCGAGCATTGCAACATGTTGAAGATCTTGTCTAGGCATGACAACCAATCCCAGCTAGTTATGGGTTTAATTTACCCCAAAAAATAGGAGGCTATTGTTTGCTAAACTTACCTACCCAAGTTTGGATATCCGTTTTGAGATTTGGTACCATATCCTCTGACTAGGACTCCTCCTCATCATGCCCTTTGATCACTTCCTCTAAGTAATCTTCTAAGCAATCTTGCCTTTATTGTACCTCCTGAAGTTCATTTCTTATTTCATTCATAGTATTTTGCTGCTGATTAAGCATATCCAGAATTTGCCATTGGAATGGATCTAGTCTAGGACCATGCCCTTCCTCATCATTACCATGCCGACCCCTTCCTCGGCCTCTACCTCGTGGTCTCCCTGCATCATCTCTATCCTTCAAACTACATGAAAATAGAGAAGAATCACATTTCATATAACAGCAAGGGCATTTTGGTCATTTCATAAAAGTCATACAAACCATATAACAACTATTTACAGTAGTTACAGAGAAACAGAAACATCAAATAACCTATAAACTATTGTACATGACATATTAATCCTTTTTACTTTCCATTTTTTGCAAAATTCATATGGCTTCCCAGGGGGCCACCCATCCTAGGATTTTCCTAGGTCAAGCACGATTAACCTTGTCTGTACCGTCCCAAAATACTAACTTCGTCTAAATCTTTTTCGGTTCTTAGTTCCTCCTAACTGCCTTATCTCAAAATATGTGCCAGTCAGCTCCGGTACCAAAACATACCATGTGGGTGCCACGTCAATAGTTGTACATAAATCTCTGGGCCAAATCATTCAGATGATCCACAAACTCATACATGTTATCATTTGGGCCCCGCTCAACAACATTATTTTTCTACCGATTCCAAAACGCAGAGTCTAAGAAAAAGTCCAGTGTGGTATGAATCCAAAACTCAACTGGTACTTCGACTTGCAACTACTCCCGAATAGCATATAGAGACTGAACTCTGGTCAAGAATGCAAGGTAGTACACAACAAGTATGGCCTGAGCTTACTGGGCTCTGTGATATTTGTTGAAGACATAATGCTACAGCTCAGGATCTGGCTATAGGTCATATTCCACCTCAACTGTGTCGGCTCGAGACTCGTAGTTGCTCGGCTCATCCTCCAGGTACTCCTCTAGATCCTTATCGGGGTCCTCATCTAAATACTCTCGTGTTTCCCTGACACATGATTGCCTTGGCGATGTTATCCTCGATTCCGGCCTATACACTAGTAGTGCCTGCACACTCTTTCATGTGGTCTGTCTCATGTGTACACTATTAAGCCCATAATACTATATATACAACTGCATATCTGGAATACAATGCTTTAGCAATCTCTGATTGACGAATGCCTCTGACCCCTCGTATGGCTCACTAGAACTACTCTAACTCCAATCGCTCATGATGTCCTATCACCATGCAAACAAAACCATATCAGTATACAATTTTGATAATGCTTAAACCACTTATTAGCTCTGATACCAAAATTGTCAACGCCCATTTCTATTTCGATATTCATAGAGTAATAGAGACCAAGTTTCACAGACATACATAAAAGGTACAATTATAATAATAAAAGTATTTGTTTATAGACTGGAATGAACCATACAGAATTTGATAATATTTACAAATATGTACAAAATAGCTAAAAACATTTCCACTACAGACTATATATAATCACGATCTTCATCTCGAGAAATGTGCCCCTCATTTTCCCATATCTCCATCCTTGCCTTTCGAGTTGCTGGCACCAGCTAAGAATTTTTGTGTAGAAAAAGGGGTTAGATTCCCAAGAATCCCAATCGAGACATACTATCATTCATATAAAATGTGAAAAGCAAATATGATATGCACCATGTATGCACCTATTAATGAACAATATAAAACATCATCATCATGCATACATGAGTAGGGTTTCTGCCCCACTATTCGTACATTGGTTGGATTCTTACCCAACACCCAGGTGTAAGTGCACTTTTGGCACAACTACCTCTTTTAGGCAAACCATGTTGGTTAATAGAAATACAAACAATGGCAATCACACAATCATATGAACTATGACATGATATATGAAGGATAAGGTCCCTAAATCAAGTCTCTTTCACCCCAAAATGATTGCCTCGTACAACATGCCAACCTCAGGCTCCCAAATTAGTCCTAAAATGTCAAATGTACAAGAATTAGGTTAAAACCCATTCATATACCATTTTAAGCACTTCTATCATGTTTATAGTGGTTATATTATCCTATTGCGAAAATTTACCAAAATGCCCTATGGCCCGGCCCCACCATACCTGATCCGATCATACTATTCTTGAAATTTTAACAGGGCTATTCTGACATATTTTCATCCAAGGAATGCATTTCCAGACTCAGAATTATCAAATTTACTACCAAAAGATAGATATGCACTTTGCAATTTCACTTTTTGTGTTTAAAGGGCGTTTTCGTAATTATTCTTTTTTGGGCTTTTCCACAAAAGTGACCAACTATAAACCTACCTAATTTTCCCTCCTGGATGCAATGGAATCATTAGAATATAAAAAATCCAACTCTAACCACTAGATATAGACCTAGCCAAAACTTGGGTATTCCTCAAGAACAATTAGGGTTTTTTGATTCTGGCCGTGCAGACATGTTCCTTTTTACTCCTAACCACCATATTAATTATTTAATTACATTATAAATACCATTTAGTACCAATTTTGGTGGCATAACATCCCCCACAACCCATTTTTCAATTTCACAAACAAAGACAATCTAGCGAAAATTTACCGATTAAATCAACCAGAACAATCAATATTCGAAGGTTTGGAAGTTACCTTTCGGTACCTTCTGGCTCTCCTTGATGTGGCCGAAACCCTAGCTATTCACACAACAAAATTTGAGCTTCCCAAACCTTGAATAACATAGAAGAGTCACTTAGGAGCAGAGTTATACGCGTTAGGTACGAATTCATCGAAGAAATCGACCTGCCTCTTGAGTTTTCTTATCTTTCTCTCTCTAGAATTTCTCAACTCCCTCTCTCTCTATGGCTGCTAGTTGGGCAATGGAAATGAGCATAGGAGGAAGAGGATGATGGTAATTTATTATATCCTATATTTACTTTAATTTATCCAATTTCCAAAATTCCAAAAATTGGGCTTTTATGGCATAAAATCCTAACTTCATGTAACTTGATACCTTGAGCCCATTTAACATGCAACTAATATTTTCCTCTCTTGTTACTTGTTATAGCATCCTAAGGTTCCCTTCTTTAGGACCAAATTGGCTCCACAACTTATTCAAGGTACGTATACAAAGTCACAATTTTGGTCAAAATTGCACTTTTGCTCAAATTTTTCATAAATTCATATTTATTTGACCAAAATGCTCCAAATATATTTTTTCCCTTTATTTTCCTTAATTAATTAAAATTAAATTCAATTAATTGGAAAGTAATTAATTTTATGCTAAATTGACAAAATCACAAAATTGTCATTACATTTTCTATTTAATTCTTTTCCTTCTTTTCATTTGGCCAATTTTCATTTATTTTTGAACCAAATATTTTCTCTATTATATCTCCATTTTTGGACCTGAATATTGGGCTTTTTGATTTACCCAAATTAATTCCATAATTATTTTTACTCAATTTCTCATGAAACTGAACATTTATAAAATTCATAAATTCTAAATTTATGAATATTTACCATTTTATTGAATTTCTCAAATAATTACAATATATTTGGTGAATATAAAATTTAAGGTGTTGTATATTCACCACTTTATTTCATTGCATATTTCAAATAATTACATGGCATAATGGTGAATAAAATTTGGGGTTTTATAATTGTTGCCTTTAGATAAAGGAATTGGGCATTTCCTTTAGCTATTTGGAACCAAATCCTATACTTTTATTTTCCCCAAATTAGTCCCTAAAAGTCATTTTGTCTCTTAGACATTTTTAGGACTCTTATTAACTAAGGTTTAGCAGTCTGCTTAAGTTAGGCTTAATTTCAAGCTTCTGATCCTAAAATTTAGGATATTACAACAAACATAATATATTCATAGCAAATCCAAGCATAAGTTTAACCAAGTAAATATAAAAGAAATTGCTACCAATGAAGTTTAAAGTTTCAAATGGACAAAATTTAAACCAAAATACATACTAATCTCATTAAGTGTGTGGACCTCTAATACACAATTTCAATCCAATATATAAATCAAATTCTAAACCTAAAATTTAACAAACACAAATGAAAGAGCAAGAATTTGGTGCTAAATTCTCCCCTATGAAGTTACAAACATCAAGAATCAACCAAATGCTTTAGTGGAAGAGAGCTCAACCACGAACAGCCATTAAAGATGAACCTACTACTTAATTTGAAGAGCTATCCATAGAACAGACCACTGGAGAATGAGATTGATAATGAAGAGTAAGCAATCAGTGGATTATGGTGGAGTAAAAATAAAGCATAGTGACGAAGTGAGTGAAGAAAGATAAAGGTCACTGGCAGTACTATAAGATAAAGTCACCATCATGGAGGACAAAGATTACAATAATAATGGTGGTGTGAGCATAAATTTAAAGCTTAGCATTGATGGAGTTTATGCAAATAAATCTCTAGACTGAAACTTGAGTTTGAATCTGTGATGAAAAAGCGTAGTGGTTGAGAAGGTCGCCAATGATGGTGGAGATGAGAGTAAAGGTCACTACTGACGAGGTTCATGGTTGATGGTAAAGAGAATCAAGGATGAAGGTTTATGGAGGCCCTCCTGAATCTTTCATGGTGCTATGATTTTGTGTAAAATCTCTCACTCTAGATGATGTAAACTGTCTTGACCAAACTGTAATTTTCAAAAATTTGCGTTGCTAAACTGTAATTTCTGTAATTTGATTCCCAACTTTCATTTTAGATTTAATCCAACTTTTCAATCACCTACAACTAAAAAAATTAATAGATGTTCAATTAATATAGTTAAAAATTACCCTGTGTGGCAGTGTTTAATAACTATAATTTAACTTAGTCTAAATGTTCTTTAGACAATACATTTCATTTAATCTAGCTAACTCCCATATGATTTAAAGCAAGGATAGCCTCAATCATGGACCTATAAGAGATTCATTCCATATTTCAATCCAATTTCATTTCATTTCCATTTTATAAACAAAAACCTAAAAATATTTAGTCTTATTGCATCATTATAATTTTTGCAAGTTGGTAGTTAAAAAGAGAACCAGTCCTTTTTCAAGTCAATTTTTATGTTTTGCATACTAGGTTACTTAGGAATTAATAAAGGCTCCCTAAGTGAATACAACATGAATTGTACACTCTAATATGTCAATTTGATTTATTTTTAAATGGGCATTGAAAAATCCCTATTTTGTTACATATTTTCATACTTTATTTGGGGATTTTGTCATAACTATTGAGCTTAAAATGCCTTTATTGTAATGGATTGAGATTAAGAGTAAATGCATTGAATTAGAACAAAAAAGGGCAAAATTGTCATAATTATTGTAATTACTCTTAATCATTCATTCTTGAGAGGATTCATGTTGGTTTAATTGTTTTGAATTGTAGGTTATCAAAAAATTAGATTAAATCTTAAAATGGAAGCTTGGAGCTTAAATTGCATAAATTATACTTTAGCATCACAAACTTTTAAATATTGTAGTTTAGTCCATGACCAAAATTGCAGCATTTTATGCCAAGGATTTAGGTTATTTTTGAGTCATTTCAGCTAAAATTTTAGAGATCAAGACACTAATTCCAACCTTCACCTTTTCCAATCATCATATTCATCATCACCTTTTATCAACACCTTTATTTATTCTGACATTAACCAAAGTAGCAATGCACAGTTTAGTGGGCACACAAGAATATCATAAATATATTTATAATATGTACATGATTATATTACAAGAATTCCCCACAGGAATTGTTCATAATGGTTATAGGCTTAAAATATAATAAAAGCCTATAGATAACCAACTACTTCTCCAGGACTGAACTAGAACCTTCTGTATTTTCCTCTTACAGTCTTCTTCTCTACTTTCACCACATCTCCTGTGCCTACCTGCCTAAATGGTTGGTTGGGGGAGGGTAAAATTCTAGAGAATCTCAGTAGTAAATAATTACCATAATGCATACAAGATATATGCTAAGTGCATGACATGTTAGCCTTAACTAGATACATGCCACATAATGACATTTCTGTGTGCTCAATGTTTCATATATCATACTCATAGCCATGGCATAAACAAAAGCAAAGCTTTAGAATTCAAATATGCTCTACACAATCAGGTAAAGCAATCACATGCATCATTATACAAGTATAAATATCAAATACATACAAGTAGGGTAAGTTTACTACCTAGATCACCCTTCCTGTGCTTGTCTATTGGTTCAATATTCTATGTCCAGCTCAGGCTACTATCCGATCCTAAAATCCCAAATTTATAATAAATGAGTTGTTACTCATTCATGTGTTATTCTAAATTCATTGTGTTGGTTATCTTTGTCTAAAACCATGAAATTAATAAAATACTCCTTGGGAATCGGTTTAAGTCCCTTTGTATCTGATCTAACTGTACTTCTCCAAAAATTATGACCCAGCCTATTCCCACACAATTTCACTTGTAGAATCCATTTTTTACCTCAAATTTGCCAAATTCACTGCCAAAAGATGAAAATGCCCTTGGCAGCCCCTAGCTTAGGGTTTTAGAGGGAGTTTTGTCATTTCACATTCTAGGGCCTTTGTACTTCATAATTCACATGCACTCTATACAATTTCTCCTTCTAAACTTAATAGAATCATCAAAAACACCAAAATCTAGTCCAAACATAGTGAAAATAGCTATTGGAAAAAATCAAAATAAATTATAAAAATTGGAGTTTATTGATTCTATTCCATTAGTCAACTTCCTTTCACCTTTAATTACTTGTTTAACCTCTTAAACACCTATTAAACATGATTAATGAAAATTTAGACAGCACTTCCCCTTAGGGTTTGGCATTTCCAAATCACAAACCATGACAAAATCAAGCCATAAGTCAACCAAAACAATAACAACAATAACCTTGAATCTAACAAGATAACAAGGTTTTGTGGCTTATCTTTGTTTCTCCCTCTAACTCCCTCCAAAACCATCCCCCTTTCCTCCTTCTTGCTCTTGGTTTTTCCTTGCTACATGTGTATTTCAAGATGGTATAGAGATTAAAGGGAGTTTCCAATAGATTAAAGACAAGAACAAGTGAATTTACTTGCTAACTGACCTTGATCTTGCTTCTTGAATCATTTGTGCTTCTCTTTATTCTTGTGTCTTCATCAAACTCTCTCTCTCTCTCTATATGTGCTTGTTTGGACGAAATATGAGGCCTTTGGGAAGGATTAATGACCTTTAAAATATCTCCTCCCACCTCCTTAATAAAAATTATTTTATGCAAATTTAATCACATGCCAACTTTTGACTTTTCTTTACCCTTTCCACTTGGTCACAATGTTTTCTCTTTGCTCTCTTCCAATATGACGTAAATAGGCTCTTAAAGGAATGAAGAGAGCTTCTTGAAATATCATATTTCCACCTCCTCAAATCATAATACTAAGGGTTAAGGAGCAAATTCACCAACAAAGTTTTAAGGAAGGAGCGCCTGGCACAATTATGTTTTAAAACGGGTAAAAATACACATAAGGAATTAAAAGTGGAGCATCCAACACAAAATCGTTAAATTTGACCTAATGATGTTGGGGTTTTCTTCTCTTAGAATTTAACGTCGTTAGATCAAATTTAACAGTTTTGTGATAGATGCTCCACTTTTAATTCCTTATGTGTATTTTTGCCCCATTTAAAACATAATTGTGCCAGACGCTCCTTCCTTAAAACTTTATTGGTACATTTGCTCCTTAACCCTACAATTAAATTGTCAATTAGCATGAGAAAATTGACTTTAGGCATCATCTTTTTCCATATGGCTTTTTTGACTTCCAAAAGCACCATTTATCTTCAAATATTTGTTTTTTCTCTCCTTTCTCTTTGTTGGACGAAATGTGAGGTGTTATGAGTGTAAATGGTTTATTAAATAGTGCAAGTGTACACAGTCATAATCAAATAATACATAAGTGAGTAGAGTATCGTTCCCACGAGGATTGATCTCTAAGTACCAAAATGGGTAATTTTAACTCTATTTAGTCGATCGATTAGTTGATGATTGAGAGTCCAAAATAAAAGATGATTAAATATGAATGCAAATGATATGAAACAACTATGAGAAAAAGTCCTAGGGATCAGATTTCACTTAACAAATTTTGGATTGAATCACCTATCTATTCTAGCATAATTTATTCTACATGATTGACAGTTGAGTTTCCCTAATTTAATTACTAGCCTCTTGAAAGGTCAAGCAATTCTATAATTAATTGCTAATCCAATATATTCCTATATGAAATTAAGCAATTAATTATGCACTAAGATTTATGGAACTCAGTAAGACTACACAACTCATATGAATATATTCCTATTTCATATGCAAATCATGGTTTTAATTATATGATCTATACACATGAATCTCCTTTCGATAGTAACATGCATATTGAAATCATTCAAAAGATGGGTAGTTAATCAAAAGCATTAAGAATAATAATTAAAACTCAATCATGAAGGAGAAATTCAAACTAGATTTAATAAGTTAAGATTCAATCAGTTATTAGTAAGCTACGTCATCACCCTAGGAAAAAGGAAATTTAGCTTATGATGAAATTAAAAACAACAATAAAATAAATAGAAAACTTCATAAACATTATAATAAACTTAATTATTCAATAAAAATACAACCACAAGATGCATGAAAATAGAAAAATCTAGCCTTCCATGTAGGAGGTAAAACCTTCCATGTATGAGGCATTCAAGAAACACATACAATGCATGAAATTAATTCTAAGATGATGGTGTAAGTGGAGAAGACAAGAAAATAATGGATATGAAAAATGGTTGTAAGTGAAGAAGAGAGGAGGGTAATGGATATGAATTGGTAAAATTGGTATGTCAAATATGAAGGAGAGGGTGGCTATATATAAGAAGGAATGGAGTAGGGTAGATGAAGTGGTAGATATAATGTGGTAGATGAAGTAGTAAGTGAAAAGGAAGATGAATTGGTAGTTAAATGTGCTAGATGAAGTAGTAGGTGAAAAAGAAGATGAAGTGGTAGATGAAATGGTTGGTGGAATGCTAGATGATTCCCGCTCCCAACTTTCAAGCAAAATTTGAAACCCTTGGAGATAAAACTAGATTTTGGTCTCAACATAAAAGTTGTAGAGCTCTTTCTTAAATTTTTATCCATATAAGAATGTTCTAATCTGACATCTAGAGCTCCAGATATTGCTTGAAAACTGAAAAAGGGTCTAATTTAATATTTTTCAAGA
The DNA here is from genome assembly GCA_963242795.1 of Inga leiocalycina. NCBI lineage: Eukaryota > Viridiplantae > Streptophyta > Magnoliopsida > Fabales > Fabaceae > Inga > Inga leiocalycina. Next base: position 26,697,343 of record OY725327.1, read on the forward strand.
AATTTTATTTTATGCCAAAATCATTATTTAGTTATCTATTAATTACACCCAAATTTATTAAATTGAGCTCAAATATCATCCACAAAATCATCATATAACGAAAAATAAATATGCAAATATTTTTTCTTATCATGAGGTCTTGGAAGAGAAAATAATTCTCAAAAAATATCATCTTCCATGTAACATTCCAAATTTCAGTCACCAAAATTCCTTATATAAAAAGGGAATAAAATGGTGAATTATGAACCATATGAAATGATAAAATAATGCTATTAGTGGTTACACACAACATGATTGAGTTTGGAACACAAATTGTAAAATGTGGATTTGCTGCCAGTGTATTTTCTTGTATGGCAGTCTGGTTGTGTGATGGTTTTAGATAATCAAATGATGTCTAATAAATATGAAATTTTTTAGAATAAAAGAAGACTTATGAATATTAAAGTTGATAGGTCATATAAGTCATTTGGAGTTGTACACAAAGAGTTATCTATTTTTGAAGTTAGCCAAGTGAAACTAGCAAGTTTCTGTGGTAGTGTCCAATAAATGATAATTTTGGAATGTTGTGCATCTAGCTGGCTAAAGGAAATATATTTCCTTAAAAATATACTTAAGATGGGTCACATAGCCTTTAGAACCACTACAATTAGATATCTATAGATAAAGATATGAATTTTCTCCCAACTTTTAAGCAAGGTCCGAAATTAACAAGACAATGGCAAAAATGTATAGGCAAAATGGTCATTTGAGTAATGAAGCAAGAAGCAATTATTTTCTCCCAACTAGGGATATATTTTGATCAACAAAGGAGAGCAAGAGAAAATGAGTTTGCTTGGCTCACATTAAATCAAGAAGCAATGAATTATGGCCAAATAAAATTGAGTTGAAAGGTCAACAATTGTGGGTAAATTGTGATATTTGAAGAGCTTATTATCCTCCTTTGATGGGCCATTATTTTCATCACTTTTGGGCAAGAGAAAAATGAAATTGATGATTGAAATACATTTGCCAAGTTGAAGTAATTAAACCAAGCAAAAAGTGAAGTTTGAAAAGTCAAAAGTAAAGTTTGTAATAAATGACCATTACACATTCTTTGTAAGGGAATGGAAGCAGCTTATTGAAGAGACTTGTTTAGTCCCTTCAACAGCCTTATTTACATCAAGTGAGAGAGAGAAAAAGGAAGACATTATGACCAAGCAAAAGATGAAGACTTTGGTCACAAAAAGCACATGGTCAAAATATGATAAAAAACCATTAATTAAGGAGGTGGATGAGGATATTTTGAGAGCATTTATCCTCTTCCCAAAGGCCTCATTTTGTCTAGCAACAAAGAGCAAGAGAGAGAGAGGGAGAGAGAGCTTGGAGAAAACATGAGCCAAGAGAAAGCTCAAGTCATTCAAGAAGCCATCTAGGTGAGTTTGGGTGCAAACTTCATGTAGTTTTGTCTCTAAATTCATAGGAATCTCTCTTTAATCTCTATGCCATCTTGAATAGCACTTGCAGCAAGAAAAATCAAGATGAAATAAGGAGAGAGATATGGCATTTTAGAGAGAGAGAATGGAGAAATTAAAGGTAATTTCCAAAACCTTGTTTTCTTGTTAGATTCAAGGTGATTATTATTGTTGTGGATGATCTGTTGCTTTGCATTGGCTTGATTTTGTGATTTAGGATGCCTAACTCTAAGGGGAGGTACTGCCCAAATTTTGATTAATCATGTTCAAGAGGTATTTAAGTGGTTAAATAAGTGAATAAGAATGAAAAGAAGGTGTTTGGTTGATTGAAATCAAGAAATTCCATTTTTCCCAATTTTAATGGAATTTCATCCATATCTCTTGTACATCTCTTCTAATCTTCATATCCTCCTTGGAAACTATAACACCTTATGTCTAATAGACTTAGATGAGTGTACAAGAGTAGTGAAATCAGTTATGGAACCAGAATTTGGACCCAGATTAAACATACTTTGGAAAAACGTTCACAATTTCCAAACCTATCTCAGGAGGTGTGTAACACCCCAATTTTTGATTAAAGGCTAATGGTAATTATTGAGGATAATTATCGAATTAAAGTGGAATAATTATGTGTTGTATGGCAATTTTAATTAATATGCCATAATTGTTGGGAAATTGAAAGAATGGCTCTAAATTAGTGATTAATGGAAGAGATTAATTACTAATTAAGAGGATATGAGATGTGAAATTAAAATGGCTAATGGAGAGATTAGAGAAGCTAATGGTTACTTACTTTATGAGAGCCAATGAGGTGGAGACATGTGGCAAGTGGTTAGGATGAAAGAGGGTGTTGGAAAAGTCAAATGGCCTTATTTTATTATTTTCTCTCCCTCTCTCTCTCTTTTGTACTCATGAAGGGGCTAGGGGGTGGAAATTGGCTATGCTTCATCATCATCTTCACCTCTCCTCTTTCTCTCTCTCACGTTTCCTCTCTTCTCTCTCAGCTGGGCGCCATTGTTGGCCAAGAAAGAGGAAGTGAAACTTGGATTTTAAGGTAAGCAAATGGACTCAAATGCCAAAATGCTCTTCATTAACATTGTTCCTTGAGCTAAGAACTTTCATCCTATGGTTTTAGATTCTCCATTGGTGGTGATTTGAGGAATCACGAAAATGTACAAGTTGGAGAATCATGAAGTGCCTTTGGAAAAGTTGTTAAGGTAAGTGAAAGCTTTAATTTCATATAAGTTTTGTGGCCATTGGTTGAGCCTTAAATTTCTGGAATTTTAGCCCTAATTTCGTGATTTAGGGTCTTGGGGTGTTTGAATTGTTGTTGTGATGAAAATGGTGCCTTGTTTAGTGTTTTGAATTGATAGAATTGCATTGAAGCTTAAATGTGAAGTTTGGCACTTTTTGTGTTGGTTTTGTGCTTTGGTCAAAACAGGGCATATAAATGAGTTGTGATTTTGGTCATTTTGAGGTTACCATTGTGTTCCTTGAGTGATTTTGTGTGGGAATAAGCTTGGTTATTAATTTTGGAGTTATTGAACACTTTGGTAGAAAATTGGAAATCTGTTTGGTTTAAGCTCTGTTTTGTGCAGTAATTTGGTATGAGCGTTTTGAGTGACCAAATGGTATTGGAAAATTATGAAACTTTCCAGTCTTAAATTTCACATCCCAAGCTTCAAAATTGACATATATTTTGTGTCATATCGTTGAGTATTCTGTGAGATATGATTGTCCAAAGTTTGGGATTGAAACAGAACTCTGTTTTGGGGGCAGTGATGAGTGTTGTGTAATTCTGTATTTGTGTAGTGATTTCCAGTGATGGGCTATATTTTTCCTTGAAAGAGGACTCATATACCTTTCATTTGGATTTGGAATCACTCCGTTTCGATTTTTCTAGAATTAGTTATGGTTTTTTGAAGTTCAGCCCAGAGTCAGGAAATTTCTGGGCCGCGGCCCATGAGTGGCTGGCCGCGACCCAAACCTTCCTGACCTGTTTCAGACCGCGGCCCATGAGTGGCGGGCCGCAGCCCACAACCTTCTAACCATATTTGGGCCGCAGCCCACCCCTGTGTTCCAGCATTTGGTGTTTTCGAAAAGTGACCTTCAACCTTTTGTTTCCCAACCTTTTAGGGTTTTGATTAGAGGCATTTGTGGCATCTTAAGGGTCAATTATGATAACCAAATCTAAGTGTTGTGAAAGTGAGAATTTGGAAAAGAGAATGATCCTATGTCCTTAATTTGGTTATAGGGTTTGATATTCACCTTGATCATGGTTTGATATCCGCTTGGATCGTGAGTAGCCGACGCTGGAGCATACGTGGAAAGAATAAGTGTAGGGAACTTACCTCTCCTGCATGTATTGATATTTGTGTTTGTGTATTAATGCATGTTATTGCTTTGCTTGATTATGTGAAACATATATGAATGATTGAAGCTCTGTTTCTATTTATGCTATGGCCATGAGTATTTTGTTGAAACATTGAGCATGCGGATATATCATTATGTGAACATGAGTTATTGTGATGCAAGCATGTCATGAATTAAACACTTATCTTACATGCATAGTGGTATCTGTTTCCTACTGGGATTCTCTAGAATCTCACCCTCTCCTACCAACATTTTAGACAGGACAAGTGGCTTGAGGAAGGAGCAAGCGACTAGGGGCGGCGAGAATCCCTTATGGGCATTTGAACTTGGTAGTGGTTATCGTTGCCATTTGGGATAATGGTAGTTGATTTGAATGTACTTAGAGTTGTATATGTTAGAATGGATATATGGTTGTATATGTTATGGAGGTGTATTTGGATATGTATTGGGAATGAAATTTGTGTAATCCCCGTTGAGGAATTGTAATGGGCGTATTGCCCTATGAGTCTTTAGTGAAGATATGAACCCGGAATTGCCGGGATTGTTATTGTGCACTCTGATATATTATTAATGTTAAGTATCTTCATAATGTAATTGTATTCGAAAAGTGAATGTGAGACCAGATTAAAGTGTTTGATTTCGAAATGTATTCGCGAAAACCCTATCTTAAGGATGGGGAATGTAAATGAATTTTGATAATTATTGGTCTCTATTTCACTCTAATATTGCATTTCGGATATAATTACGGAGGGGGTTACAAGGTGAACCTGGGATTGGAAGGGATTTCTGACTAGAATACATTTTTTTTCCAAATAGTTCAATAAACATTCACTATCTAACTAAGTCCCATCGATGCTTAAATCCATTTTATTAGAGTGTGTGAGTGTGTGTCATCTTAAGTCTCATGATGCATTCATTAGTTAATGTTTCTTCGTCAATCGGAAGCATTATCTCTATACATAGTAACTGTTCATTTACTAAGCTACTGGAACTACTGGTTCTACTACTATACTATTGTCTAGATTATATAGTTATGTACATCATATACAATTCTAAAGGAACCAAAATACCCAAAAACAAACAACCAATAGTAAACTAAAGTCTTTCTGCTCCATTATTTAGCTATCCTTATTTACCTTCTTGCCCCACGAGCTAATAGCCTGTGCTGTAGATTTGTTTATAGAAAATAATGAGATTCAAAAGAATCTTAGTAGTAACAGATAGTCAATCATATAGATACCAAATCACAGAGCAGCCATATAGTCATCATATAACAAAATTATCACAATAGCATTCAATGCACAATATGCAATTCAACATATCACTATAGCTCTAAGTATATCACATAGCTCAGAGTGTAACCCTTGCAATAGGCCCTAGGTATCCACTGTGCATCAAAGAACATTACATTTGCTTGAGCGTCCACCCATGCAATAGGCCCCGGGTGACCACCCCGCATAATCAAAATGTGTTAGACAATTCATGATGAACCCACAAAACATGCAGTGTATCTTATAACATATGAAAGACAAGGTTACTACCAAGTCTATTCTCTTGAGCAATATCTAACTGTTTCTTCGAGCTTGGATAGCTGTTAGGCCCTATAATTAGAATTTACATATGACAGGTTATTATTTCATCTAATACTTGCATAATCTAATTAATCAAGTTGGTTGTCATTAAGGCTATCAGACTAAGCCAAAAGCAAAGTCAAAGTGGTCCAACTATCCCAAGTTGGTTAAATTCACCCTTAAAGTTACACTTATTTACCAAGTGCCAATACATTTTTCCATTTTCTCACTTGACTCAAATTTGCCATAATTTTCTTTAATATTTAAAAATTCATAACTAATTGTACAAATGTCTAATTGTAATAATTCTAAAGGCTACATGACCCATAATCAGCCTAGTTTCATGAAAGAATATAGCCATTACACTTCTAGACGCATATCAATATAGTATCTTACTTAATTGATCAATGCACCCACAATTCACCAGTTTTCCACACTAAACTTTGAAAATGCAGAACTCCCAGTACACACATCCAAATGACACAAATGACTTATCAAATTAAAGCTTGATGTGCTTACATTTAAACTAGAGAGTTTCACAATTTTTGGACATCATTTACTTACTAAAAAATGTCATGCAAATAATATGCCCTACATAGAACACCCAGTGGCAGTATTTCAACTTTGCAGTACATATTTCCAATGGTTCAGAATTTACAACCAAGGCAATTCCCACACAGTTATGCATTCTAAACATAAAGGGAATATTAAAATCATCAAAATCACAAAGTTTTGGCCTCTATACCTACTAACAGAACAAAACCAATTTTGGCCAAAATCACCAAAACAGAATTTTGTCCGACAACTTGGTCTAATATCATCATAAATCATTATTTAACCATAAACACATAATTTAACTATGATTAAACCTAAGAACTGCCCCTGGCCAAAAATGAATAGTATCCCAGCCTCATGAAAAACCATCCAGAAAACAAACCAATTGGTTTAAAATGAAATCCGCTTATTTTTACGTGTTTCCGTAACCGGTTTTGAAATCCGATAGTACTTCAGTAGGTGAGACGGCACCAAATCCCTCCAAATGAAAATCTAAAATAGTAAAAATGAAGCTTGGGATGAGTAAAAGAAGGTTTGTGAAGGGTATTTTGAAAGAAAACACCGATTCATAGGTTAAATGGGCTCCAAAGCTCAAGAACATTCACTATTCATCATTTCTCTTTCCTCTTTCATTTTCTTATGATTTCTCTCATTTTTTCCTCCTTTTCTTATGGCTACATGAAATTATAAGGCTTGGAAGGTGATGAATTAGTCTTATGACATGTGTCATAAGTGTTAAAATATCCCAGGGTGCCCGGCGCTCCTTTTCCCCAGTCCCAGAGCCGGGGACCAACTAGTTGTCCTGACTAAAGTACTGGGTGTCACCTTTTCTATGGTGCCAACACATAAAGCATAAAATCACTTTATGTATTCATGGCCCATGTTATGCCATGTGTCCCTTTTTTAGGACCCAATCTCTTTCTTAGCCATCCACTTTATCAAGGGGAGGGAAGAATTTGATGATTTTCCCTAACTATTGTGCTAGGTGTCGCCTCCAGAGAGTGCTAACACAAAAGTCACTTTATGAATCCCATGACGAAGGGACAAGTGTCACCTTCTTATGATGACAACCCAAAAGTTGGGTCATCATTACTACTTTATTAAAGCTATTTTAATAAAGTTACTTTAATAAAGCTACTTTATCGGTGTTTACCTAAGATTCTACTCGGGACTTACTCAGGATTGTGCCATGCGTATTGGAGCCTACCAGATGATGCTAGGTAAGAGTATGTGTGTGGGCCCCATATGGCACCACATACCGATGTCTTCTTTAAAAAAACATACACATGTGTGCCATGAAAATGCCATGTGCAAGCCTATACTGGCATATTTCGGTCGACTAATCAGTCCCATACCTCGTGACATAGCTGGGTGGCATCTTTCAACCAACCCAATAGCACTGTATATGTGTCCTGTGCACATCTGCACTGACACTTAATCAAATTGCCTACAAATACCGAGCCCTCTGCCCGGTGGGGACAAATCATATAGTCCCTGAGAGACTTCTATCTCCTATCATTCTTGGGACTCTTCCCAAATTGGGTTTAGTCGTCTTTCTATTACAGGATTATCCACAAGTCTCTAGGCCCAAAGTTTATGATATTACAATTCTCCCCCTGTTCAATAAATTTTGTCCTCAAACTTTGAATGTCTATACCTCAGGGATCATTCTAGACACTTGGTCTATCCATCTCGTGGGCAGCTCAACAAGCATGCCACATAAGTCTTTTTTTTTCAGTCTATCTCTTTCATATGCAAGCTCACCAAATATGCAACATAATTATCATATTCTCATCAAAGATCTCAAATAGTATTCAGCAATTATCACACAACATTCCCATTCATTCAGTACATAGTATGTAGCATTCAAACATAGGACCCACTTGTCCATTCTTACAACGCTTGGTTTCTCAGGCCACACAACCCCTTTGGGACTCTACCTAGATCACATTATGTGCATAATAGGCCTTACAACCTCTTCGACACTCCGCCCATATCACAATATCAGGCCTTATAGTCTCTTCGGGACTCTGCCCGAATCATACTTCATGCATATCAAGCCTTATGGCTCATTCTACTCTACAGCGCTAGATATTCCAGTCTTATTGCCCAATGAATTACCCCCATACCATTGGCATCATGGGACTTACTGCCTCGGATACAACCTGGTACAAGCTGAATGTTTTGCAGCCTCAAGGTGTACTCTGGACATACTGGTCTAATGTCACCACACTAGGCAATAACCATAGTACTAAGATCACAGGTCTTCTGGCTCAGGAACACTGCCCTATGCAAACTTGCACACCAGATCTTACCGCCTGAAGTATCCGTTGGTCACAATTCTCAAATACATAACATTTTTCCAACCTAAGGACATACTAGTCCCTCAGTCTGATGGCCTTAGGACATACAATCCATCATCTTTGCTGAATATATATCGAGTCTAGCTACCTAGGACACACAATCCATTAGGTATTTCGAATTCATTACAGGCTCTATCTCTTGCTACTAAGTGATTCATGCACTTGTGTAATGTTTACAAAGCATGCTAAACAAACCATCATCACAACAATAATTACAAGAGCATTTAGCACGTTAGCATATAACATAACGGCAACCATTGGATTGTTGGTCCCACAAGTCTTAAGGTTCCTAAGTATTTACTCATGTAAAAGGCCCCAGGATTCCACTCGTGCATAACAGAAAATTTTATGGAGTAAGTGTCTACTCGTGCAATTGGCCTAAAGTGACCACCCTACATATTTTGAATGCTCATAAGGTCTTACTACCTAGGGAATCACCCCTATGCCATATGCATCTTAGGACTTAAGCCTCAGGCCTCTGCCCATCAAGTTTGACCGCTTAAGGACACACTGCACAAATAGGTTTTATTGCCCACCATATATTTATAACACTAATATATCCAATGGTAGAAACAAACATGTAGAATCATTACATAAGATACAAGAACAAGTGTTGCTTTCTGTTATACCGTCAAGCCTATTCTTCCTTAATTTCTTTTCTCATCTTTCTTTCTACAAATGGCACTGGAGCACCCTATGGCCATTTGCTTAGTCATATAAACCCTTCTCCCAAAGAAACTCATTCAATGAGAGACTCATTACAATACACCACTATTGAGAGTCAATGTTCTAGTAGCTCTACCCTACGATTTGACGTCACGACGGCTACGTACTATGGCTCAACATCGTGGTGGCTCCACGTTATGGTATTGTATTTGGTGCTTCACTCAGTCACTTGACTAGTCAGCCCCTCCAGTCATATCTCCCCATAGGTAACCTTCTCCAATCAAAACTCTTCGTAGGTAGCCCTTTCCGATCAGAATCCTCTATAGGTAGCTCTTTCTAGTTGGTCATCTCTGAATAAAAGTACCATTATAACAGGAATCCAGATCTTATAAGGTCCCTCTTCTCTAGCAACTCTGTAATCTTCTTTCTCTAATTTTACATCTCATTTGGGGTCAATTTATATGGACTTTCGATATTTGTCCAACTCCAAGCATAATCACAACTCGAAGAGAATATTCTATGATTAAAACTTTCCCTATGCTAGATTAGCAACTAGCAACCTCGAAAAACCTTGTACACATTTCAATACATTCTAGTACCATATTCTAGTACCTCATACTATCCAAGTCAATTCAGATTCCTAAAGAATCAGTTCTATTATTTAGTCTGACTTTTATATCACAATTCAACTCTTAGAATCTCAACAACAACTGAGCTGAGAAATCACTTTCCTCAGTTATACCTAATAGGCCTGCTAAAAAAAGTAAAATCAATACCGCCTATTATAACCTTCATGATATTCAGGTAATATCCTTAAAACATTACTGACGGTTCAACATCATCCATAAGCTTCACAAGGTTCAAACTTCCTTTATGAAATAGAACCATAGTGCAACCCTATTCACATTTCAACCTATGTACTATTTCAACTTAGATCTAATTCAAACCTATCCTTAACCTTCAGTATCACCAGATCAGATCCTCTATGATCAATATATGGCATAATCACAACCCATAATGTACCACTGTATATTATATCTATATACCTTTATACATTGTAACCTTTAGTTAAAGGTTTCAAATTTCTAAGTTACTTACCAGGGGTTACCCATCCCAGGATTTCTCTTATATGAGCAAGATTAACAGAGGAGTTCTAATGAGATCAGAGACAATAGTGCTAGTACAATGCCATTTGCTAATTGATATCGGTAGCCCATACATACCTCAATCCCAGTATGACATGTCAGTCTCCCAAGAAATATAAACAATATCAGCTTTTGGGTATAACTCCCCTATGTATTTTTATAACATAAGGTGGGGATATAAATCACATTCTTACTCAGTATCATAAACTGTAGGCTCATGTCATACATTTGCCTACCCTTATTCTCGCTTATTGTGTACAATATCAATTCTGATACTTTTATCAGAATCGATACCATTCGTTTTTTGATAGCATCATTATGTGCATCGATACCACTATCAAGTGTATCAGTACCACTAATAACACCAACTGGGTAATAATACCCCCTCTGTGTGCACTGGTACCACTGCTCCCTGATACCACTGATACCACCCTGATACAGTTGGTACTATACTGATACCACTATTACATATGGTAGTATCATTACTATACGCATTAGTACCACTGATGCCACCAACAAGGTGCTGGTACTGCCTTTGCTGCACTGATACCACTTCTCTGTAATACTATTGGTACCAACACTTAAGTACCGCTACCTCTACCCATTCCTTCTACAAGCCGATTAACAGATAAAGGTAGCCTAACTTTTTGGTTTCCTTTACTATCCGTAACTCCCAGTTACAGTAGCACTATCAAAGGAGTACTATATTATTTACATGAGAAGAGAATATATCCTAGAGTTCGAACCAACACATAAAGCATAAAGCACATTGTACTATGTGTCCTTTGTATAGGACCCAATCTTTTTCTTGGTTGTCTACTTTATCAGGGGAAGGGAAGAGTCTAATGATTTTCCCTGACTATTGTGCTAGGTGTCACCTCTAGAGAGTTGTCAACACCCGTTTCCATTTTGATATGCGCAGGGCAATAATGAACAAGTTCCATAGGCAAACAGAAAAGTACAGTTATACTGATAATAAGTATTTGTTTATAAACAGTCATTAATAGAGCAGACATCGATAATAATGACAAATATGTACAGTATGTTCCAAAACTATTTCACATACAGACTATATACAACCACTGTATTCATCTTAGGAAACGTGCCCGTCAGTTTCCCTTCTCTGCATCCTTGGCTTTCGAGCCGTTGGCACCCGTTGAGACATTTGGATTAGAAAAAGGGGTGAGATTCCAAGGAATATTAGTAGAAACATACGATCAATACATAAAATGCGAAAATTAAATATGCAATGCACCGTATCAAGTAAAATGAAAACTCATATCATCCGTGTGTGTACACAAAATTCAGGGCCAACTAACCCGTTGAAACCCCTACATGTACCTCAGTTGAGTCCTTGACTACAGCTAGGTAAGACTAGTGTACCTCAGCTAGGTCCTAGACCACAGCTAGGTAATGTGCCTTCAGCACATGTTCAAGTCACAAAATGCAGTAACACGCATCATACAAATAAGCACATAGTATATGAGAGATAGTAGTTCCTACCTCAAAGTTTTATCGACCCCTTTTGTGTGCCTCGTGAAACGTGTCGATTTTCGACTCCCGATTCGGTCCTAAAATATTAAATGTACAAGAAATAGGTCATAACCTATCCAAGTATCATTTTAGACACTTCCATAGTGTTTCTTGTGGTTATATTAGCCTATGGTGAAAATTTACCAAAATACCCCCGGCCCCGCCATACCCGGCCCGATAGCACGTTTTCCCAAATTTTTGACTAGGGCTATCCTGACGTATTTTCATCTAAGGAATCCATTTCCAGACTCAAAATTACCAAATTCAATGTCAAATTACGAAATTGCCCTTGGCAGCCCTACTTTTAGGGTTTTAGGGGCATTTCCGTAATTATGCTTTCTCGGCCTTTTCTGAAAAAGTGCCCAACTGTAACCCCACCTATTTTTGCCCACTGAATCCAATGGAATCATCAAATCATTGAAAATCCAACTTTAAGGCCCTCAAACATCCCTGGCTGAAATAATTGTGTTCTTCGGGAAAAATCGGGGTTTTACGATTTTGGCTTCGTAAACACGTTCCTTTCTACTCCTAACCACTTTATTAACCATCTAATTGAGTTATAACAACCATTTGAACTAAAATTGGGCAGCATAACCCTTAGGCATACACTTTTTGAAAATTTAAAACCAATGGTAATCCGGCGAAATTTCACCGATTAAATTGCCCACAGCAGCCAGAATAGTTAATATACGAAGGTTTGGAAGTTACCTCAAGCTCCCACAAGCTTTTCCTAAAAATGGCTGAAACCCTAACCTTTAGAACACCAAATTTGAGCTTTCCAAACCTTGAATAACATAGTAGAGTGGCTTAGGAACGGAATTATACATATTAGGAACCGATTTACCGAAGAAATCACTTACCTTTGCAAGTTTTTCTTCTTTTTCTCTCTCTAGAATTTCACCCTTTCTCTCACTAGTTCAGATCTGCTTGGGAACGAAAATGAGCTGAGGAGGATGATGGTAAAGTGTTTTTATTATATTATATGATTTTTTTAATGATTTATGGAATTTCCAAAAATTCCAAAATCAATTTTATGTACATAAACCCTATATACATGTAACTAAGCTCATTAAGCCTAACCAATATTTCCTTCCTCTTGCAATGTGTAGGAGACACCTAGGGGTCCCTCCCTATGGTCTCAATTGGCTTCACAACTTGTTCCGGTTACGTATACACGTAAAGTCTCAATTTTGGTCAAAATTGCACTTTTTGCTCAAATTTCCCATAAATTCATATTAAATTGACCAAAATATTCTAAATATATTTTTAACCTTTATTTTCCTTAATTAACTGAAATTAACTTCAATTAATTGGAAAATAATTTATTTTGTGCTATTTTGGCAAAATTATGATTTTGCCATTACCTTTCTAATCCAATTTCTTGGGAAAATACCAGTTAGGTCCCAAGGTACAGATTTAATACCAAAAAAGTCCCTTTGCAAATTCCAATGTCAGAAAAGTCCCTAGGGACTTTTCTGACAGCATTTCCCTTTGAACAATTACTAAAATAGCCCCACTTGTATTTACAACTTCATAAGCGGCGTTTACAACTTGGGTGGGAGTGGTTGTAAATGTAGCTAAAAAACTTGTAAAAAGAGCTAAAGGTGTTGTAAACGTAGCAACAAGTGTTGTAACATAAACCATTTAGATTTTCTTTCTCCCAAGTTGTAAACGCCGCTTATGAAGTTGTAAATACAAGTGGGGCTATTTTAGTAATTGTTCAAAGGGAAATGCTGTCAGAAAAGTCCCTAGGGACTTTTCTGACATTGGAATTTGCAAAGGGACTTTTTTGGTATTAAATCTGTACCTTGGGACCTAACTGGTATTTTCCCCAATTTCTTTTCTTATTTTTCTTTGGCCAATTTCAATCTATTTTTGGACCAAATATTTTATCTAATATTCCTTCATTTTTGGACCTTAATATTGGTATTTTTAAATTACCCAAATTAATTCCATAATTATTTTTGCCCAATTTCCCATGAAATTGAACATTTATGAAATTCATAAATTCCAAATTCATGAATATTCACCATTTTATTGAATTTCCCAAATAATTACAATATATTTGGTGAATATAAAATTTGGGGAGTTACAATTCTCCCCCACTTAAATAAATTTCACCCCTGAAATTTGATACACCTGATCAGCTATAAATTCCGGGTAACGTTTCTTTACACTTTCTTCTGTTTCCCATGTAGCCTCTCTAGGCGATAACCCTTTCCAGACAATCTTGACGAATAGAATGCTCTTGTTTCTAAGCTACTTTTCTTGCTGATCTATGATTCAGTCAGGCATGACTTCGTAAGTCAAATCGTCGCGCATTTCTACGTCTTCATACTCTATTACATGTTCTAGATCAGGTTAATAATTTTTCATCTGGGAAACATGAAAAGCATCATGTAGTCTGCTCAGATTCGGTGGTAAAGTGATACGATATGCTACAGGCCCAATCTTCTCTAAGATCTCAAACAGACCAATGTATCTTGATTGTAGCTTCTTTGCTTTCAATGCCCTGCCAATACCCGTAACAGGTGATACTTTCATGAATACGTGGTCACCGACCTCAAATTCTAGAGGTTTTCACCTCTTATCTGCATAACTTTTATGTCGGCTCTGAGCAGCTAGCAATCTCTGCTTGATTAATTTTATCTGCTCCGTTGTCTAATCAACAAGATCTGGCCCTAGCAATTCCCTCTTAGACAACTCAGTCTAGCATATTGGCGATTGATACTTCCTCCCGTAGAGTGCCTCATATGGAGCCATTTGAATACTCGAATGATAACTATTGTTGTAGGCAAACTCTACTAATGGAAGGAATTTGTCCCAACTACCTTTGTAATCAAGTACACAAGCCCTTAGCATATCTTCAAGAGTTTGAATCGTTTGCTCTGTCTGCCCATCAGTTTGAGGATGATATGCCGTACTGAATCGGAGCTTGGTACCCAAAGCTTCATGAACCGCCTTCCAAAACTTAGAAGTGAATTATGGATCTCGATCAGAGATGATGTTTTTCAGAATACCATGCAATCTCACAATCTCCTGAATGTAAATTTCTGGTAGTCTATCAGGAGAATAGTAAATGCTAATCGGTAGGAAGTGAGCTGTCTTTGTGAATCTATCAAATATCACCTATATAGCATCATGGTTTCTATCCTTTGGCAATCCTGTCACAAAATCCATGGTAACGCTTTACCACTTCCACTCAGGTATCTTAGGATTCGTCAAAAGCCCCGAGGGTCGCTGATGTTCAACTTTCACTTTCTGACATGTTAAGCAATGAGCAACGAACTCAGTCACCTCTCTTTTCATTCCCGGCCAATAGTATTGAGCCTTCAAATCATGGTACATCTTTGTGGCTCCTGGATGAAGAGTATACTTACTCTTATGTGCCTCCTCCAGGATTTTTTGTTTCAATTTTGGTTGTGGTGGAATATAAATCCGCTTCTTGTACCTGACTAGCAAGTTGGGAGACAAGTCGTAATCCTGAGTCTCGTCCCTATCAATCATACCTCTGATATAAACTGCTTCATCATCATGTTGTTGGGCTTCTTCAATTGCCGCCCTCAGATCATTGTATATCTAATTGACCCCACTGCCTAACAGAATTTGACTAGACAGATTTAGGTCTCTGAAATCCTCGATTAGTTTCTGCTCATAAATCATTATGGCTGCCACCTGCACTGATTTCCGGCTTAATGCATCAGCAACAACATTAGCCTTACCGGGATAATATTTGATTTCTAAATTGTAGTCTTTCAGCAACTCCATCCATCTGCGTTGTCTCATGTTGAGCTCTTTCTGATCATACAAGTACTTCAAGCTCTTGTGGTCACAGAACAACTCTATAGTCTCACTATAGAGATAGTGTCTCCAGATCTTCAAAGCTAACACAATTGCCGCTAACTCAAGATCATGGGTAGGATAGTTCAATTCATGAGGTTTCAGCTGTCTAGATGCATATGCCACCACATGGCCATGTTGCATCAACACGCATCCCAATCCCTACCTACTGGCATCTGTATAAACAACATATGTAAATTGTGGATCTGGGATCGTCAACACTGGTGCTGTTGTTAACCTCTGCTTCAACTCTAGGAAGCTCTTCTCACAATTCTCATCCCACACAAAATGTTGAGCTTTTCCGCGTCAATTTTGTCAACGATAATGCAATTTTGGAGAAATTCTGAATAAATCTTCGATAGTACCCAGCTAGACCTAGAAAACTGCACACTTCAAATACAGTCTTTGGCCTCTTCCAGCTCAGTACTGCTTCCACCTTGCTAAGATCAACAGAGACCCCTTGTTGTGAGACAACGTGGCCCATAAACTTTACCTCTGAAAGCCAGAATTCACACTTAGTCTGCTTGGCATAGAGTTGCTTATCTCGCAATATGTTCAACACCATTTTTAGATGCTGCTCGGTTCAGCTTTACTCCGTGAATACACTAGTATATCATCGATAAAGACTACAATGAACTTGTCTAGATACGGATAGAAGATTCGATTCATGTAGTCTATGAATATGGCAAGTGCATTGGTTAGCCCGAATAGCATCACAAGAAACCGTAATGCCCATATTTGGTCCTGAAAGCAGTCTTCGATACATCTTCTGCTTTGACTCTCAACTGATGGTATCCCAATTGCAAATAGATCTTTGAGAATACACAGGAACCAGACAATTGATCGAGCAAATCATCAATTCTAGGGAGTGGATATTTATTCTTGACGGTCACTTTGTTCAGCTCTCGATAATCGATACAGAGACGCAGGCTTCCGTCTTTCTTCTTGACGAAGAGCACTGGAGCACCCCAGGGTGATACACTAGGTTGTATGAACCCTTTCTCAAGTAGTTCCTCAATCTGCTTCTTCAGCTCTGCCATTTCGCTTGGAGCCATACGGTATGGGGTTTTAGAAATTGGACCCGCTCTAGGCTTCAAATCAATCGAGAACTCCACTTCCCTATCTGGAGGTAGTCCAGTGACATCCACCAGAAAAACATCAGTGAATTCGTTTGCCACAGGGATACTTTCCAAAGCTACATCAGCCTCTGATTGCATAGAGCAAAATACTATGTACCCCTGACATCCCTTCTGCAAATACCTCTCAACCTTAGCCACAGATAAAAGGTTAAGAGTGATTTCAGTGTCAACTTGTGGCTGTGGATTCAGATATAAGACTCTCTTCTGTTTACAATCCAACAACACACCATTTATTGTTAGCCAGTCAATCCCCAAAATTACTTCCAACCCTTGCAGTGGCAAACAAATCAGATTTACAGTTGACTCATGCCCCTCAGTGTTTATCCCGTAATTCAAACAAATATTAGCCATCACAATTCGTGTGTCCATAGGTGTAGATACAACCAAATCATATGGGAATTTATGTATATATAAATTCAATCATCTCACGTAGTCATATGCAATAAATGAATGGCTAGCACCATAATCATATATAACATGCACTAGACTGTCATTGAGAGAAATCATACCTTGAATTAGCTCTGGAGATTTTCTAGCTTCTTCCTGTGTCAGTGTATAGACCCTTCCTGGAACCCTGTGTCTAGTCTCCTCTGGTTGCTACTTTTGTGGACAATCTTTCAAAAAGTGCCCTGGCTTACCACAGTTATGGCAAGTGAGTGGTTTGTTAGTATCCGTTTTAAACGGGGCTCTACTACACGTCTGCCAGGATGAAATGGCTTACGGCAATGCCAACATGTTCCACCTCTTGGGAAACCCTGGCCCCTACGGCCTCCAGCTTGATTTGGCTTCTTATTATCGCCCCTAGAAGGTCCACCCTGTTCTTTTCTTTTTTGTGATGAACTTCTACTCCCAGAAGCACTTTTATTACTAGTCTGAGTTGCTAGGCTCGACATATGCTTCTCAATGTATTGACACTCTTCTGTCGTTTTACTGAAATCAGTAAAGTGTTGGGAGATCAGTCTGTCCTTGAACTCAGGTCTCAACCCCTCTATCATCATATCTGAATTCCACTCATTATTGTCATTCAGCTTGGCATATGACAAGTAGTGTGATAGTCGAATATACAGCCAGATAGTCATCAAAACTCTCCGGTTCGTACTGTTTGATGCTGAGAAACTCTTTCTCTTTCTCTCTCTTGACAGTCGGAGGAAAATACTTCTTGTTAAATTCCTCTTGAAATAGTTCCTATGTGATAGGAACATTCTTCCCTTTCAAAATGAGGTCCATGCCTTTCCACCAGCTATTGGCATCACCTTCCAGCTTGTACATGGCTAACCGGGCTTTCATCTCATCTGGACATTGCAGCATATCAAAATTTTTTCCAAACGAGCTAACCAGGTTTTCGCTTGTTGAGGATAAAACTCCCCCTTAAACATAGGTGGTTGTTGTTTACTGAATCTACTCAACCAAGCTTGAATATCCACCTCAGGCTCTGGTGGTAAATCCTCTGGTTGGGGTTCCTCCGGTATTTCTTCATAATTTCCCCACATAAATTCATCCATATGGTTCTCTAGGTGGTCCTGTCTTTGTTGTACTCCCTGGAGGTCAACTCTTATCTCATTCATAGTTTGTTGTTATTGTTCCAATAAATATAGGATTCGTTGTTGGATAGGGTCAGGCCTTGGTTCTCCCTTATTGATACCATGTCTACCACGCCCTCGGCCTCGACCTCTACCTTGGCCTCTACCGCCTTCTCTTGGTTGTACCATCTCCATAATTCTCTCTACATGAAATTAGAAAAGAGTAAATTTTGATACAAGAGCAAGGGCATCTTTGTCATTTCATAAATAGTCAGGGTACAAGTATGTCATATATAGCATACACAACTATTTACAGTAGCTACATATAAACAAAACATCAGATAACCTATAAACTACTGTACATGACATATTGTTCCTTATTACATTACATTTTCCTATCTATACCCTCCTCAAAATACCGACTCTGGCTAAATCATTTCTGTCTATCGGTTCCGCCTATCTGCCCTTATCTCATAATATGTACCGGTCAGCTCCGGTCACCTAAAATATACCACGTGGGTCCCACATCAACCTAGATACATATATTTTGAACGAGGGTGTTCACGTGATCCAAGAACTCCCAAAAATCCCTACTCGGACCCCTCTCTACAATATTTTTCTTCTGTCTGTTCCAGTACGCTGTATCTGGAAAGAAGCCCATAGTAGTATATGCCCAAACCTTATTCGTGAACCTCACTCCCATATCCTCCTGAAGCCTATACATCATTCCCACACCTATCAAGAACGTAAGATACTGATTGTGGGGAGTGTCATGTTCCTGTTCCGCTCGGATATATCAGCCTTACAGATAGTGCCACAACTCAAGGTTTGGCTGCAGGAATACGACACCTACACTGGCTCTACCTAAGACTCACGATAGCTCGACTCGTCCTCGAGGATCTCCTCTGGATCATCATCAGGATCCTACTTTAGATCTTCCTCTGGATCCTCCTTAAATTCCTCTTCGGGATACTCATCGGTCTCTCCTACCCGAGACTACGCTGGAGAAGCTGGCCTGGGTTCTGGTCCAAATACAGGTAGCTACGGCATACTCTTTCATGCTGTCCGCCTCATACGAACGCCCCTAGGTCTAAAGTACTCGATGAAAAGCCGCCCGTCTGGTATCCGTTGCTCTGGAGGGCTATAGTTAACAGACACCTCTGACCCCTCAAATGGTACACTCGAACTGGTCATGGGCTCACTCAAACTGCTCACGATGTCCTGTCACCATGCAAATAAAACTATATCAGTATACCATTTTGATAATGCCAGAATCGCTTGTTAGCTCTAATACCAAAAATGTCAACACCCGTTTCCATTTTGATATGCGTAAGGCAATAATGAACAAGTTCCATAGGTAAACAGAAAAGTATAGTTATACTGATAATAAGTATTTGTTTACAGATAGTCATTAACAGAGCAAACATCGATAATAATGACAAAAATGTACAGTATGTTCCAAAACTATTTCACATACATACTATATACTGTTAGATCTCATGTTTTGATGATAACAAAAGAATAGTTTGAAAAGGAAATGATTAATAAACAAGTTTGAACAAAGGAATAAGAGGGATAAGCATCACTTGAAGTTAGCATTGGAGTAATGAAGAAAGGCCAAGAGTAAATACTGAGGAACTTGATCAGAAGCAAGTTTTCTAAGGCATTACTCGAGTACCTACTCGAGTAATGAGACAAAACTTGAAGTAACCAAAGGCACCTTCCAGTAACCTGCCAATGTTACTCGAGTAATAGTGTAAGTACTTTTAAGTTGCTCTCGGCCTGCCAATGTTACTCAAGGAGCGACTCGAGTAACCAAAGTAATAATATATGTCTCGTCGCTCAAGAAGAAACAGAAGAGGAGGTAAATGATTCTGAACCTACCTATGATGAATAACTTTCCGAATATAATGATTTACATTCTGAATTCATCAAAGTAGTTAAAGAATTGATTGTTTTAAAAAATAAAAACAAAGCTCTTAAAACTAAACTTAAAGAAAAGGATTGTGAAAATTGTTCATCTTTGAAAAAGAAAAACATTGATCTCACAAAAACTCTTGAAAAATTTACACAAGGAAGTGAGATGCTCAATGTTATTTTAAAAGCTCAACGATTTGTAAATGACCGATCTAGAATTGGATATGATCCAAAGTCAGATAAAAGGAAAGGTAGAAAGAAAGCAGGAGGTAAGTCATATTTGAATTATTTCCAGCATTCTGTGCATACATCAAATCCTTTTACATTTTGTAATTACTGTAATAGAAAAGGTCATTATACATCTTCATGCATTCATAAGAAGAAAGGAACAATAGGAACCTACAAATGGGTACCTAAAGGTTCATATGTTCAGAAAATTGTTTGTACTAAGCCAACAGGACCCAAAAAGATGTGGGTACCTAAGACCTAGTCATTTGATTGTAGGTATGTCTCAAAGCATCCAAAAATAGAAAGTGGTACATAGATAGTGGATGCTCTAGACATATGACCGGAGATTTCGAAAGTTTTATCACATTGCAACCTAAGGAAGGTGGAAAGGTAAAATTTGGAGGAAATCAATCCGGAAAGATAGCAGGAATTGGTGAAATAAAAAATGTCAAAGGAATACAAGTCAAAGATGTATATTATATTGAAGGCTTATGTCAGAATTTGCTGAGCGTAAGTCAAAGTGCAGATAAAGACAACTGGGTAATATTTGACTCAGAAGAATGCTTAATTATCAACAAGAATGATTTACAACTTGATAAGAAGAATATCAAGGCTAAGCTCAGAGAAAAAAGGGAAGGTAACTGCTATACTCTAGATATTAGTAGAAATGAGTCTGAAAACTATTTTCTGAATAATACTGATGAAAGCTGGTTATGGCATAAGAGATTGGCTCATGTCAATATGCATCAATTAGGTAAACTACTCAAAAAGGATTTAGTTCTTGGATTACCCAAAGTAACATTCAAAAATGACTTGATTTGTGACGCATGTCAAAAGGGTAAACAAACTAAACCATCTTTCAAATTGAAAAATGAGATTTCAACAAATAGACCACTACAATTATTGTATATGGATTTAATTGGCCCAGCAAGAATAAAGAGTCTTGGTGGAAACTTATATTCATTGGTTATTGTTGATGATTTCTCTAGATTTACATGGGTTATTTTTCTATCATCAAAAGATGAGACCTTTGAAGAATTTATTGTTTTTGCCAAGAAAGTGCAAAATGAGAAAGGTATGTCCATTGTAGGTATTAGGACTGATCATGGTGGAGAATTTGAAAATCAAGCCTTTGAAGAATATTGTGATACTAATGGCATTGATCACAATTTTTCTGCTCCAAGAACACCTCAACAAAACAGAGTTGTGGAACACAAGAATAGAGTGCTCACTGAAATGGCTAGAGCAATGTTGAATGAAAAGAATGTGTCTCAAGTGTTCTGGGCTGATGCTATGAGTACAGCATGCTATATTTCAAATACGGCCTATATCAGAACAAAACTTGGAAAAACACCATATGAGTTGTACAAAGGAAGAAAGCCAAACATTGCTCATCTACACATCTTCGGTTGTAAGTGTTTCATTCGTAATAATGGTAAAGATAACTTAGGAAAATTTGATTCTAAAACAGATGAAGGAATTTTCCTAGGATATTCTAACCGAAGTAAAGCATATAGAGTTTACAATAAAAGAACATGTATTATTGAAGAATCAATTCATATGGTATTTGATGAATTTGAATCCTCTGACAAAACCATTGATGAAGAACAGGAAGTTGGTTTAAATCAAGAAAATGGTCAATCTATTTCTAAATCTCTTATTCCAGAGGTTGATGAAACTAAGGAAGAAGAGTAATCCCTAGGTCAACCTAGAGCTTGGAAATACAATAAAAGTCATCCCTTAGATCAAGTCATAGGAGATGTGAATGAAGGGATCAAAACTAGAAATAGAATTTTCAATGAAGTAAGTTTTTCTGCATTCATTTCTGAGATTGAACCTTCTAATATTGATGAAGCCCTATCAGACAATGATTGGGTTATAGCAATGCAAGAATAACTAAATCAATTTGAGAGAAATCAAGTTTGGGATTTGGTGCCCCGACCCAAAGATCATCTGATCATTGGTACTAAATGGGTATTCAAAAACAAACTTGATGAATCTGCAATTATTGTCAGAAACAAGGCAAGATTGGTGGCCAAAGGCTATAATCAGGAAGAAGGGATTGATTATGAGGAAACGTATGCTCCAGTGGCTAGATTGGAAGCTATACGCGTACTCTTAGCCTTTGCATGCATCAAAGGATTCAAACTCTATCAAATGGATGTAAAGAGTGTTTTTCTAAATGGTTACATCATGGAAGAAGTGTATGTAGAACAACCTCCAGATTTTGAGGATGTTACTAAACCTGACCATGTTTTCAAACTCAAAAGGGCTTTATATGGTTTAAAACAAGCTCCTAGAGCCTGGTATGAAAGGCCCAGTAAGTTTCTTATCGATCAAGGTTTTGTACGAGGAAAAGTTGATACAACACTCTTTATAAAACGAAAACACAATCATATTTTAATTGTTCAAATATATGTTGATGACATTGTTTTCGGTGCTACTAATGAATCTCTGTGTAAGGAATTTTCTGAGATAATGCAGGGAGAATTTGAGATGTCAATGATGGGAGAATTGAATTTCTTTCTTGGTTTACAAATCAAACAAAGAAAGAATGGAATCTTCATATCTCAAACAAAGTATTTAAAAGAGTTATTGAAGAAGTATGGAATGGATGAAGCAAATGGCACGGACACGCCTATGAGTTCAACTACGTTGCTCGATGCTGATGTCAAAGGGAAAGACTACAACATAACAAAGTATAGAGGAATGATTGGATCATTACTCTATCTCACGGCAAGTAGACCGGACATCCAATTTAGTGTTGGCATATGTGCAAGATATCAATCAGCACCAAAAGAATCACATGCTGAAACGGTCAAACGAATCTTTAGATACCTTTCTGACACACCCGAATTGGGTCTGTGGTATCCCAAAGGAAGAAGTGAATATCTTGTTGCATATTTAGATTCAGATCATGGAGGATACAAAACAGACAGAAAGAGCACCAGTGGACAAGGACAATTTCTTGGAGGATCTCTTGTATCATGGTTCAGCAAGAAATAAAATACAGTGTCTCTTTTGTCAACGGAAGCCGAATATGTTGCAGTCTCAAGTTGTTGTACACAAGTAATATGGCTAAAACAACAACTACAAGATCTTGGTATTTATCTCAAAGAAATACCAATCTATTGTGACAATACTAGTACGATAAGTTTGGCAAAGAATCCAGTTCAACACTCTAGAACCAAGCATATCGATGTCAGACATCACTTCATCAGAGATCATGTTCAAAAGAAAGATGTGAAAGTGATATTTATTCCCACTCATCTTCAACTAGCAGATATTTTCACAAAACCTCTTGTAAAAGATCAATTTCTATACATTAGAGGAGAATTGGGAATGGTAAATCCCAATGAGGTATAAGTTATTTCAGTTTCTCATAATATTAGATGAAGTCATTTGTTAAAGTTTTGATGATTACTAACTTAAGCATCGGAGTATATAGAAATTTGTTTTGCAGGAAGGTTGAAACTCTGTTTTGAGAAACAAAAATAGAGGTGATCAGAGGACACATTTACTGGAGTACCAACTTGAAGTATTACCCGAGGAACAACTTGAAGTAAAGAAGCACTTTACTCGAGTATGTACTCGAGTAATGGACTTCAAAACTGGAAGTAACGGATCAAGTTACTTGATTTTCAAATATAACGGTTCAGTTACAAAGAAATGAAGAGTCATAAGTTGAAAACTCAGGTTACCCGAGGAAGGCCTCGAGTAAACTTGAATATTACTCGAGTAAGGCCTCGAGTAACTGTAAGTCCAAATTTTCAAAATTGATGAATAATGACTCAAATCTGTTCAGAATGGGTTATAAATGATTGAGGGAACATCCATGGATAATTACAATATTATTCATGCCAGGTACGCAATTTAAATAAATCATTTTAAGGTTTTTTTGTATGAACACTCGAGGAAGGCCTCGAGTAAACTTGAAGATTACTCGAGTAAGGCCTCAAGTAACGTTGGGTTCTAGGGCTTTATCTATCGCAAACTCGGTCATTTCCACAAAATCTCCTCGAGTAAATCACTATTCTCTCTCACAAAAACTTTTCACAAGTGATTCCTTGCTTTATTTCTGTCAAAACCCAAGAGATTTTAGTTCCAAAAACCTCCTATTTTTCTCAGATTCTCTGTGCCCTAATTCACGTCAGTCATTCTGTTTTTCTGAAAATCTCAGTTTTCAATCTTTCAGAAAGATGAGAACTAAAAATCTTACTCTTATAGATTCCTCTGAATCCCAACAACACTCTGATCCTCTTTCTTCTCCTCCCAAGAAGAGAAGAAAACTTACCCCGAGACCAAAAGCTAAAATTCCTCTTCAACCGAAACCCAAAGGTGTGGTGATTAAAGAGCCTATTACTACAAGGGCTCAATCCAAAAAGAGTACCTCAACCGAAAGAGGGAAGAGTGCCAAATCTCCCTCACCTCCTCCCTCTGATTCCTCTACCCCTCCTTTCACTCCAAAGCCTACCAAAAAGCCTAAATATGATAGGAATGTGGCTGCAGCTATGGCAAACATCATTGATCAAATGGAGAAGGGTCAAACTTCCAAGAAGACCAAAGTACCGGAAGCAGAGATCACCAACCCACCAAAGGGATTCAATGTTAGCAAATTGGTGGAGTCTCCGAAGTACTTGTCTCAGTTCTCTAGAAGGAAGGTGTGTAAGACACACTATGTTGATCTGAAGTTACTTCAAGTGGTAGTGAAGCATGACCTAAGTCCTTATTTAGATCCCTTTATGCCATGGCTATCTAGTAGATTACCATTCTGTACTAAAGTGATCACCCACTTTTATTGTAACCTAGAGATCATAGATGAGCCTAACCGAACCTCAGTTGAGGAAGAAATGACCACCACAGTGAGAGGCCAAAAGATTCTAATTTCTCCATCTAGAATTAACTTGTGGTTAGGCATAGAAAATCCCCCGGATGATGTTTACTCCCAACTTGAGCCAAATCAAATCTTTTCTGTTCTCAAACCCGGTGAGCTAGTTGGCCCCCTAAATTTTAAACCGAGTGATATGTGTGATCATCACAGGGTCTTATGGTACATCTACTCTAGGTCCCTAGTGAACAAAGCCAACAATTACACCCATTTCTCTGATAGGGACTTTAGGTGGTTTGCTTCATTGCTTTTGAAGGAATAAAAGGATTTGGGAGAGTATATCTTTTCTGAGATGAAGAGGTATAAAGTGGATGGGAAGGCTACAACACCAATGCCATATCCTCAGATTGTGTCTCTAATCCTGAAAGAGAACAAGATATGGTATTTGGATAGCTAGGAGCCCATTGAGAGGTTGACTTCGGTTGGGAGAAACCAGATTGGGAAATTGAACATCGATATTCCTCTCAAAGGTCCTCTGGAATCTGGGTCGAAGAAGAAGAGGAAGACCACTGAGGCAGAGACCAGTAGGTTGGATGACACTCAGTCATCGGCTCCAGCTGCTACCACATCATCGCCATCCTTCCTCAATACCACTCTCCAGCATTTTATGGAAAATATGCTGAGAGGTTTTCATGTGGATATCGCCAACACAAATGCCGAACTGATACCCCACATGAATACCAAGATGGGAGAGTTGGTTGAGAGAATAGACAAGAGGCATGAGGAGTTGCTAGCTGAGCAACTTGCCCAGGGCGAGACACTGAAATTGATTCTGGCACGCTTGGACTCATTGGGTCCCGGACCTTCAGCCGGTCCCTCCTCTTTTGCACCACCACCACCTCCAGTGAACCCTCCTTCAGACACTCCTATCACTGAGGCTGAACCATCTACTCCTCTGGTTTCTAGTCCACCTGAGCTTCAAGCCAAAGACATCCTTTACTCAGTGGATAACCCAGAAACCAACGAGACCATACACATCACCATTCATGATTCTCCTCCAAAACCTCAGCCAGAAACCGTTCCTAAACCGATTCCATCACCTACCCAAACTGAGGAAATATCTCCCTCTTCCTCCTTTGAACATCATACTCCTGAGGCTGAGACTACTCCTGAGATTCAGACTACTCCAGAAGGAGAAACCACTACTATGGTTGTCTTCCAACCTTCTCCTCCCGGCGATGACATCCATATCCCTCTAGTCCATCTGCCTGACCCAGTTCCCTCTAGTTCATTTGATTCCTTGGACTCAGATTATTCTATGGTCCTTCCAGTAACACCTATTTCCATGGCCAAGCCTCCTAGCCCTCCACTTGATTGATGAAGCCAAAAAGGGGGAGAAGAGCTTGAGGGTGGATTTTGTGGGAGTATCTGAGCATTTTGGGGTATTTGGTTGTATATGGGTTGTTAGGGAGTATTTTAAATTCTTGTGAACTTTATCTTGTAATTTAAAAATTGTAAGTTTAATGCAAGTGTGTTTAAGTTATGATTTCATTTTAAGTTTATTTAAGCTTTGAATTATGATACATGTTTAGACTAATGAAGTTGTTGTGTATACAAGGTGTATGCTATGAATTCAAACTTAATAAAATATATTTAATTTGAAAATTCAATTTGAAAAACCATGTCCAAAATCACCAAAGTTTTGTCATCATCAAAAAGGGGGAGAATGTTCGATCTCATGTTTTGATGATAACAAAATAATGGTTTGAAAAGGAAATGATTAATAAACAAGTTTGAACAAAGGAATAACAGGGATAAGCATCACTTGAAGTTAGCATTGGAGTAATGAAGAAAGGCCAAGAGTAAATGTAGAGGAACTTGATCAGAAGCAAGTTTTCTAAGGCATTACTCGAGTACCTACTCGAGTAATGAGACAAAACTTGAAGTAACCAAAGGCACCTTCTAGTAACCTGCCAATGTTACTCGAGTAGCTACTCGAGTAATAGTGTAAGTACTTTCAAGTTGCTCTCGGCCTGCCAATGTTACTCAAAGAGCAACTCGAGTAACCAGGTAAAAACTTGGAGTTGCTCTCGGCCTGCCAATGTTACTCGAGGCGCTACTCGAGTAACCATGTGAAAAACTTCCAGTTGCTTTCAGGTTGCCAATGATACTCGAGTAGTTACTCGAGTAACTCTGTTTCTGAAAATGTGGAGTTCTCGGCACTTTGTACTACTGCCAATGTTACTCGAGGAGCTACTCGAGTAACGCACTGAAGTAAGTAAAAACTTGAAGGTGGTACCCGATTAACTTGATATAAATTTATCTCATTTTCCTCGAGTCCTTACTCTAGTATGCAAGAATTTAATGTTCTATTTTAAGTGGATTTCTCGAGTAAGTACCCGAGTATACAGAAATATTTTCAAGGTAAACTTCAAGTCATTACCCGGGTAAGTCATGCACAAAAAGTACATTTACTCGAGGTGGTACCAGAGTAACCTATGCAAAAATGAGTGCATTACTCCAGTCCATATCCTAGTAACAAGGTAAGTGCTCTCGACCTTGAAATCCTGCCAACATTACTGGAGTAAAGCATCGAGTAACCAAAAGTTTATTTGAAGGTTTACTCGAGTTGGTACCCGAGTAACTCATAAAGTTGTGAGTGCATTACTCGAGTAGGTACCCGAGTAAACATATATTTCCAAAGGTTTGAAAATTGGTTATTCCATGCACTACCCGAGTAATCTTGTATTTGTTCATTGACTTGAAGTTAATTTAAGATTTCCTGATGATACTCGAGTAAGTACTCGAGTAAACTTCATGTGATACTCGAGTAGATCCTCGAGTAAGCAAACCCAGAAAGTTTGAAATCATTCCAACGGTCATTGTTTTGTTTCCTATTTGATTAACTTTTCATTATATTAGTATTCTTAGCATTTCAACAAATAAACAATGAAGAGATCTTACCAAATAAGGAAAGTCAAAAGCAACGCTCAAATGTCACCGACCGTCACCTACCGCAACGTATGTTTTTCAAAAACTGAAAAAGTCAATAGTGGCTGCGCACGCTCCAACGAACATGAAGAAATATGTTCCACCAATCATTACCAACGTATCTATATATATGGGAACATCTGAACAGAGAAAAACAACAAGAACACACTCACGAACGTACCATCAAGTTCATTACTCTGTTTTTCATTGTACTTGTGATTCTATGCTTCAGTGATTCTTATTTACTCTGTGAGAGAGATATTTCATTCAAACTCAATATTTGTTATTGAGGTAACTTAAGGTTGTGGAACCTTGAGTTGGGATTGAATTACAACTTGTAAGGGGGAGCGAGTGTCCAAGTGTAGGAACTTGCTTGTACTGAGGTGCCAAGAACCCATTGAATCTTGGAAGTTATAGTGAAACTCTCAGAGAAGCTCTGAGGACTGGACGTAGGTCAAAGTAGTTGTGGCCAAACCAGTATAAATCCTGGTGTACACTTCGGTGATATTTCTCCTTACTCTTTCTTGTTTTAATTTCAACGTCAAATTTTATATTTGCAACGAAATTTTTAAGGTCACCCAATTCACCCCCCTCTTGGGTGAAACGCTTGCTCTAACATATACAACCACTGTATTCATCTTAGGAAACGTGCCCGTCAGTTTCCCTTCTCTGCATCCTTGGCTTTCGAGCCGTTGGCACCCGCTGAGACATTTGGATTAGAAAAAGGGGTGAGATTCCAAGGAATATCAATAGAAACATACGATCAACACATAAAATGCAAAAATTAAATATGCAATGCAACGTATCAAGTAAAATGAAAAATCATATCATCCATGTGTGTGCACAAAATTCAGGGCCAACTAACCCCTTGAAACCCCTAAATGTACCTCAGCTGAGTCCTTGACTACAGCTAGGTAAGACTAGTGTACCTCAGCTAGGTCCTAGACCACAGCTAGGTAATGTGCTTTCAGCACGTGTTCAAGTCACAAAATATAGTAACACGCATCATACAAATAATCACATAGTATATGAGAGATAGTAGTTCCTACCTCAAAGTTTTATCGACCCCTTTTTGTGTGCCTCGTGAAACGTGTCAATTTTCGACTCCCGATTCGGTCCTAAAATATTAAATGTACAAGAAATAGGTCATAACCTATCCAAGTATCATTTTAGACACTTCCATAGTGTTTCTTGTGGTTATATTAGCCTATGGTGAAAATTTACCAAAATACCCTCGGGACCCGGCCCCGCCATACCCGGCCCGATGGCACGTTCTCCCAAATTTTTGACTAGGGCTATCCTGATGTATTTTCGTCTAAGGAATCCATTTCCAGAGTCAAAATTACCAAATTCAATGTCAAATTATGAAATTGCCCTTGGCAGCCCTACTTTTAGGGTTTTAGGGGCATTTCCGTAATTATGCTTTCTCGGCCTTTTCTGAAAAAATGCCCAACTGTAACCCCACCTATTTTTGCCCACTGAATCCAATGGAATCATCAAACCATTGAAAATCCAAATCTAAGGCCCTCAAACATCCCTGGCTGAAATAATTGTGTTCTCCGGGAAAAATCGGGGTTTTACGATTTCGGCTCCGTAAACACGTTCCTTTCTACTCCTAACCACTTTATTAACCATCTAATTGAGTTATAACAACCATTTGAACTAAAATTGGGCAGCATAACCCTTAGGCACACACTTTTTGAAAATTTAAAACCAATGGGAATCCGGCGAAATTTCACCGATTAAATTGCCCACAGCAGCCAGAATAGTTAATATACGAAGGTTTGGAAGCTACCTCAAGCTCCCACAAGCTTTTCCCAAAAATGGCTGAAACCCTAACCTTTAGAACACCAAATTTGAGCTTTCCAAACCTTGAATAACATAGTAGAGTAGCTTAGGAACGGAATTATACATATTAGGAACCGATTTACCGAAGAAATCACTTACCTTTGCAAGTTTTTCTTCTTTTTCTCTCTCTAGAATTTCACCCTTTCTCTCACTAGTTCAGATCTGGTTGGGCACGAAAATGAGCTGAGGAAGATGATGGTAAAGTTTTTTTATTATATTATATGATTTTTTTAATGATTTATGGAATTTCCAAAAATTCCAAAATCAATTTTATGTACATAAACCCTATGTACATGTAACTAAGCTCATTAAGCCTAACCAATATTTCCTTCCTCTTGCAATGTGTAGGAGACACCTAGGGGTCCCTCCTGATGGCCTCAATTGGCTTCACAACTTGTTCCGGTTACGTATACACGTAAAGTCTGAATTTTGGTCAAAATTGCACTTTTTGCTCAAATTTTCCATAAATTCATATTAAATTAACCAAAATATTATAAATATATTTTTAACCTTTATTTTTCTTAATTAATTGAAATTAACTTCAATTAATTGGAAAATAATTTATTTTGTGCTATTTTGGCAAAATTACGATTTTGCCATTACCTTTCTAATCCAATTTCTTTTCTTATTTTTCTTTGGCCAATTTCGATCTATTTTTGGACCAAATATTTTCTCTAATATTCCTTCATTTTTGGACCTTAATATTGGGATTTTTAAATTATCCAAATTAATTCCATAATTATTTTTGCCCAATTTCCCATGAAATTGAACATTTATGAAATTCATAAATTCCAAATTCATGAATATTCACCATTTTATTGAATTTCCCAAATAATTACAATATATTCGGTGAATATAAAATTTGGGTTGTTATAAGAGTGCTAACACAAAAGTCACTTTATGAATCTCATTTTGAAGGGACAAGTATCACCTTCTTGTTGTGCCAACCCAAAAGTAGGTCATCATTACTACTTTATTAAAGACACTTTGATAAAGTTACTTTAATAAAGCTACTTTATCAGTGTTTACCTAGGATTCTACTCGAGACTTACTCAAGATTGTGTCACTTGTATTGGAGCCTACAAGATGATGCCAGGTTAGAATATGTGTGTGGGCCCTACATGGAGCCACATGCTGGTGACTTCTTTCAAAAATGCAGGATACACATGTTTGCCTTAAAAATGCCATGTGCAAACCTATTCCGGTATATTTTTCTATACCAATTGTCCCATACCTCATGACATAGCTGGGTAGCATCTTTCAACCAACCCAATGGCACCGTACATGTGTCCTATGTACATCTACATTGACACTTAATCATATTGAATACAAATACTGAGCCCTATACCTGGTAGGGCCAAATCACAAGTGAATAGGAATGGAAAGGTGTTTAAGTGGTTAAACAAGTGAATATGAATGAACAGAAGGCGTTTGGTTGATTGAAATCAAGAAATTCCATTTGTCCCAATTTTTTTTAAATTTTGTCCAGACCTATTTTGGGCTGTGTTTGGATTAGAATTTGTTATTTTTGATGATTCTATTGGGTTTAGAATGGAAAACTGTGTAGGGATCATGTAAATAATGAATTATGAAGTCTTAAGGTGTAAAATGACAATTTTACCCTTAAACCCTAACTTTATGGCTGTCATGGGTAATTCTGTAATTTGAGCATGATTTTGACAAATCTGAAGTCAAAAATGGATTCTACATGTGAAATTGTATAGGATTAGCTCGGGTCATAATTTTTTGTAAAGTATAGTTAGACCAGGAATAAGGGGCTTAAACCAAGTCCCAAGGGACATTTTGATAATTTTATAGTTTTAAGCAAACATAACCAAGACAATAATTTTAGAATAATATATGAATGAGTAATAACTCATTTATTATAAATTTAGGATTTTAGGATCGGACAGTAGCCCAAGCCAGACACAGTTGAACCGATAGACAACCAAGGGAAAGGCGATCCAGGTAGTGAACTTAATACTTACATGTATTTGATATTTGTGCTTGTGTAGTGATCCATGTGATTTCTTTACTTGATTGTGTAGAGCATATTTGAATAATAAAGCTTTGTTTTTGTTTATGCTATGGCCATGAGTATAGTATGTGAAGAATTAAGCATGCAGAAATGTCAATATAGGGCATGCATCTAGTTAAGGCTAAGATGTCATGCACTTAGCATATATCGTGCTTGTATAATGGTAACTGTCTGCTATTGAGTTTCTCTTGAATCTTACCCTCCCCCAACTAAACATTTAGATAATTGAGCATAGGAGGTATGCTAAGAACAAAGAAGAAGACTGCACGAGGAAAATACAAAAGGTTCCGGTTCAGTCTAGGAGAAGCAATTGGTTTCCTGCAAGCTTTTATTATATTTTAAGTTTGAAAGCATTATGTACAATCCTTGTGGGGAATTTCTGTAATCAAGTACTTATTATCAGTATATTTATGCTCTTATTGTGTGCCAATCGAACTGCATGCAAGTACTTTGAAAAATGTGGAAATAAAATAAGAGTATGACATTTTTGGATCAGAGCTAGTTATAAAGATGGCTAGAATTCGCCACCGTGATTAGGGGTTCTACTGTGTGAGAGTGGAATGAAGCGTTGGCTCTTACCCTAACACTGCATAGGGGCTAGCCACCCTATTGTTGCCCTGGCTGGAAGGGCTAACCAGGTGTATGGGTGCTTGTGTGAAGCATCAATCCTTGGTCGAGAGGCGGGGCCTAAAACTAGTGGCTGAGGTACCTTATGTAGTCCCCAGAGGCACTGACTAGTAGTTAAGCTATGTGAAGCACTAGAACTCTACATTCCACCTCCTTGAAATATTATATTTAATTTCTATTTTAACACATGTTAAACTTTTGACTTTTCCAACTTTATTTACTTGGCCAATATTTCTTCTTCCTTGATTAATTTGGACTAAGTGTTTAATTCCCTTGCTCCCTTCTTTGTTTGGACGTAAATGCATAAAGAAAAGGGAATAAATATTTAACTTCCTACTTTATTGGCAAATGACCAATTTGCCCTTATATTTTTGCCATTACCTTTTTAATTTTGCACACTGATTAAAAGTTGACAGAATTTTCATCAAACTTTGAAAATTCATATCTTTATTCACTTCAAAAAATTGTAGTTTAGTAGTAGTTAAAAGTTGTATTTGTAGTGGTTAAAAGTATGTATTTGTACTGTTAAAAAAAAGTATTTGTAGCAGGATTAACAACTACAAACATAATTAGTAGTGATTCACAAAACCGTTACTAAATCCACTATTACAAGGGGATTTGTAGCGGTTATTATGAATTGCTACTCAAGCACAAAAATCACTACTATATTTCTAGCGATTTATTAGCACCGCTACAATATTCACAATTGGGACAATCGTTTTCTAGGAACTTTATAGCGGTTATATAACCGCTACAAATGTTAAACCATGAATTTTGGATGGCGGGAAATGAAAAATGAAAATTTGGCTTGGTTTTTGTAGCAGTTCAAAAACCGGTACTAAATTAATTTAAAAAGGGTGGCAAATATTATTAGCGGTTACCAAAACCACAACTAATTTCAAAGGAAATTCAAATTTTGTGCCAAAAATTTAATTTGTGTTTTAAAATGGTGCCTTATATTAGTAGTAATTATATAACCGCTATAAAAGTTAGTGAAATTGAAATAAAAATATATAATTTTCTGTTTCTGCTTTTTTAATATTAAATTAAATAGTTTATTATTCTAGTAGTTTAGCTAATTTAATTAGCTTATTGTTCATTAGTTTAGGTCATTTATAATTTAAAAGGAATAATTTAATTAAGTTAGATAAGTATGAAGATTGTATTAATAATATTATTGGGGATACGTAGGAAATAAGGAACTATTATGTTATTTGCTACAATGTGAATATGATTATGTAAGGAAAATAGGAAATAATGAGTAAATGTTCTTAAATATCCGCAAAAAAAATAGTAAGAATAAATATTATGCGAAGGAAAAAAGTATTGAAATAAAAAATTTAAAAACTTATTACCATATTTGATCACCTTGTTAAGCTCCTCGGCTCAGAAAAAAATGTGAAAATGAGACAAAATGAAAGAGGGGTAAGGTGGAATGAAATGGGGGAGTGTTTAAAATGAGATGTGGTGGGGGGTATTTATAGGGATCTACGTGGAACTTGTAGTGGTTAGTATAACGGGTTTTGTAGCAGTTTTTATTTGTAGCAGTTATTTTATGT
This sequence comes from Inga leiocalycina, assembly GCA_963242795.1. Classification (NCBI taxonomy): domain Eukaryota; kingdom Viridiplantae; phylum Streptophyta; class Magnoliopsida; order Fabales; family Fabaceae; genus Inga; species Inga leiocalycina. The sequence continues at coordinate 26,731,535 of OY725327.1, forward strand.
TTTCATAGCGGTTTTATAACCGCAACAAATATTTGTAGTGTTTATTTTATGTTTTTGTTGTGGATTTATAACTGCTACAAATATTTTATTAATTTTTTTAAAAAGATATTTTTTAAAAAATGAAAACATAGTTTGTTTGATCAGTCATCCTCGCCATCCCTACAGAAATTGTGTAGAAAAATTGTTAGCGATCTATTATTTTGTTAAAAAAATTTAATTAAAATAATGTGAATTTAAAAAATGTGCCGAACTATAGGTAAATTGTGATTGCCTTTAGGGAAGAATTTTTCAAAATTGGCTGGCTAAAACGACTCACTCTCATAGGCAATGTTATCATTATCGCCTATGTCGTAAAGGTTTCAAGGCTTTAAATAAACAACCATATACCAATCCCTATGTCTCTCATCCTCAACATAATTAACCTAGTGTGCCTCTAAGGTAAGAATATATGTCTCATCATCTTGAGAATGACCAGTGTGAATTGGCCAAGTTGTGAGTCCCCGAAAAGTAGTGGTATTTCCTATAAACACTTGAATAGCGTAATGGTGAAACGGCCTTAGTAATTAAGTTCATCGACATCAAGAAGTATTCCATAGTAAGGGACGCCTCTAAACTGCATGTTGACGTCACTTCTACTCGCATAACTCCTTATCTTAAATGTGGCATAAACACCCAAATTTTGAGTTTGTATCCTTGATCTCATGAAATCGTGCAAAACTTGAAACCATTGACATTGTAAGCTATAAACCTTTTTGCATGGTCAAGAGGGCCAATTGCACAAGCCTGAAATTTTGTGAGTATAGGTTGTGGTCATTTAGTATTCTTCTCGGAAACCATTTTGGGAATTCTCTGTAGACCACTTTGTCAAGTTTGGATGATGTTTGTGTATGGATCATGAGTTGACGTTTCATATAACTTCTGAATTCCCAGCAATTAATCATAGGAAGGTGCCGATCATAAAATGTAAGTACAAAATGTTATGGAAGATATAGAATAACATATGCGTGTACAATTCTTACTGAAGGAAGGGTTCAACTTAAGTGCAGTTAATTAAAACATGTCTATGCACTTGCAACTTCTCAGTTGCCATTAGTTTGAAGTTCGTAGTTCCTCCAACTGGTTTACCAACATGAGGGATAAATTCTCCTGATGTTGGCTCAAGTTCAAGATAATCATCTACACTAAGCGGTAGGTTGAAGGCAGTCTCAATGTCATCAAAGTACCTTGAACAGAAACACAGGGCCTCATCCCCTATATAACTTTCAGCTATAGAGCCTTCTGGCCACACGTTATTCCTTACGTAAGATTTCATTTTTACAAGAAACCTATAAAGTAAAGAAGGCCAAAATGATACAAAATCCTCAAAAGGGCGGTGTGAACAACCTATTTTGTCTGGGCCCCACTAAAAAATACAAAAATAATTGATAATGATTGGTGTCCAAATTGGCAATCATAATTGAAAGCAAAAATTAAAAAAAAGAAAACAAGAAAAATAAGGAAATCCTCCTATTGATGATGATCGGTGTCTAAATAGGCAATCATCATTGAAAGGGAAAAAATAAAAAAAACAAAAATTAAAATAAATCCCCTCATTGATATGATTGGCATTGTCATTCATTAAGGGAAAATAATAAGGGAAAATCCCTCAAAAAGAACTTTTAAATTAATAAAAGACGCAAAGGTATTTTGAAATTCCATATCCCAGATCAGTACAAGTGCTTGAACAAGAATATTAGAATTCGAGAAAAAATGACGTGCGTGACCCTGAAAGTTTTGAAATTGAAAAGCGTTAAGGGAGGCGTGATAATAGCGCTAAAACGCATTCAGGACTATTCATCTTCTCTGTCGTCATCGGTGCCGTTGGTCGACCCTGGATCCGTGGCCTTGGATTGCTATAGTCCACAACATTTAATATTTTGTGTTTCTCTGAATTAAATCCTATTGTCAAAAAATGAGAAGTACCAAAAGTTAAACAATATCAATAACTCCGATGCCATGAGTTGAGATAAACTAGAAAGAAAACATAGTGAAATCTTGAGCACTCATCATCTTCTTCTCGGTTGCTAACAACTCTGATGTCATCACCCCCAACAACTCGCCATCTTCTTCTTTTATAGGATCCTGTGTATATGAGATAAAAAGCAGGGATAAACAAAGAAGAGATTGTTAAGAACAGTCAAGTGATCATAAGAAGTAATGAATACATTTGGAAAATCACTCGAATTGTCTGAGTCTTGACCCAATCACTTCCTGGGAAAATTTAGTAATGATTACAGCTACCGACCATCACCGCCAACGACTCGTCATCTTCTTCATAGTTATCATCGACATCTGCTTGATCATTGACATGATTCCCAACTAGACATTAGGCTTTACCAACATATCGTTACATTTTCACAACATCCTATTAGACTTTCATAACTCGAGTTTGCCATTCACAACTCGAGTTCATATCATCACTGGAGGGTAACCGGCAAGTGATTAGCTTATAGGATGCAGAACTCGAGTTATGAATTGATAACTCGGTTTACCAACACATTCTTACATTTTCACGACATTCCGTTTGCCATTCACAACTTGAGTTCATATCGTCACTGGAGGGTAACCGGCGAGTGATTAGGCTTATAGGATGCAGAACTCGAGTTATGAATTGATAACTCGAGTTTACCAACACATTCTTACATTTTCACAACTCGAGTTCGCCATTCACAACTCGAGTTCATATCGTCACTGGAGGGTAACCGGCGAGTGATTAGGCTTATAGGATGCAGAACTCGAGTTGTCCATTGATAACTCGAGTTTACAACACATTCTTACATTTTCACAACATCTTATTAGACTTTCACAACTCGAGTTTGCCATTCACAACTAGAGTTCATATCGTCACTGGAGGGTAACCGGTGAGTGATTAGGCTTATAGGATGCAGAACTCGAGTTGTCTATTGATAACTCGAGTTTACCAACACATTCTTACATTTTCACAACATCTTATTAGACTTTCACAACTCGAGTTTGCCATTTTCACAACATTGCAGGGTGATCATCCCACTTCTAGAGATAAGACCATATTCAATAATTCAATTTCTTCGTAAAACAATTACTAAACAGAAAATTTACCAACCTTCCCATGTGAATATGTATGCATAATTTTAACTACCACAATCAGAAAAATTTGAATTATAATGTTTACCATTTTGGCAACCAAAGATTATCCAGGGTGAAGGAGCAACAACATCAGATGCCATAGGATCCAAATTTGTAGAAGAAAAAAGAGTCCAGTCTAAAGAATTTGAGTGGCTTTTCCTGCTAGAACCACTGAATCTGTAAGCATAAAAACACCAATAGTATTAAGGGTTATGCAATAAAAATATCAAGATAACATCACAAGTGAATAATAATTTAAAGTTTGTCGATTCAGACATCTTGAAAATTCATTGCAGTACAAGTGTTTTTCATATTGCAGTTTCAAATTCAGTTATTTTACCTAAATGACTGCCATCTCCTCTTAGAGCAAGCTATAGGAATATCACCAAGATAAGGAGCATGCTGCACACATTCATAGCAAAAGTTTCTAAAGAGTAAATATAAAGAATACCTGATTTAACATTAATATAGTTAGGGCGGCTTGCTCCAAACTATAACATTCACTTTACTTGATTTAGCATTAAAATTTCAAAAAAAAATTTAGCCTAATAGTGATCTCACCTTTAATTGATCACAGTGATTTAAAGTATTGTAAAGAGTAGATATAAAGAATATCTACAATTTGTGCAAGGAATTCCTATTAAGCATATGTCATTGATCCATATTGATTAGAATAGAAATTTGAGACAAATATTAACATTAAACCACAAAGAAATTGTGCTTATACTTTTCTGTTAATGCTTTCCCTCCCATTGTCTGTGACTTGAATGCAAGAATCTACAACGGCACTTCTAAGAGGATCCTGACAAACAGTTAAAGAAAGGTTTCACTTCCTCAACCTTGATCAAATAGAACAAAAACTTAATTATAACACCTCATATAAAAGGTCGATATCCAAATTAGTAATTTACTCATTCATTTTTAAAGTTGGATAATCAAGTATTTTTACTAAAGTCAAAATTTTCAGTTTATACATGAAAAGTAGCTAACTGGTTTCATGAGGAGAATATCATGTAACTATTCTCTGGAAAAAAAACTCTTATATAAATACAATAAGCAAAACTCAACTTCTGCAAGATGTTTGCTTTTACTCTACCATTGTTAGACATCATCTTAGAGGATATATTGATATGCAGGCTCCCAAAGTAGGTTCAAAACTTTAAAAGTTTGACATGCGATTATCTTAATCTAATCATCTAGAGTTATTGCAGACAGATGCATGTACAAGCATGAGCGTACAGTATTGGCGCCCAAGGTTTTATGAACCGATTGCATTGTTTTCCTCTGAATCGATTAACAGACTAACCAAAAGTGAAAATCTTAAAAACTAGTTCAATATATCTTGCATGCACTTCTAAAGAAACTACAACAAAATGATCCAATCACTCAGCCGTGTGAGTGTGCTCGCGCATTCTCTTATAGCCAACCAGTCAACTCATAACAATTAATGTCCAACAAGAAACAACAGCTACCAGTCGAACAATCTAGTCCTGATGGAAAAAAATGATAACCTTTGCTAACAAAGAATAGCAAAGAAAGTTGGTCCAGCTTCATTATGATAACCTTTACTTGTTTTGTAGGATCCTCTGTATATGTGCTAAAAAACAGGGATAAACAGAGGATGACGGTGATAACTTATGAGACAGAACAGACAACAACGAACTAATAGTAAGTTTCTCTTCAGTTAACTCGAGGGCTATAGAAGTCGAAGGTCGAGTGGAGTCAACAGAAATGTTTGGGGATTGAGGGATTTAAAGCATGGAGGGCTGCTTAACTTGAGTTATAATCAATCCACTTGAGTCTTTCTTCCCCTTTTTGTTCTTGACTTTCCAGTCACCCTCTAATCACTCGCCGGTTACCCTCTAGTGACGATATGAACTCGAGTTGTGAATGGCGAACTTGAGTTGTGAAAGTCTAACGGAATGTCGTGAAAATGTAAGAATGTGTTGGTAAACTCGATTTATCAATTCATAACTCGAGTTCTGCATCCTATAAGCTAATCACTCACCGGTTACCCTCCAGTGATGATATGAACTCGAGTTGTGAATGGCAAACTTGAGTTATGAAAGTCTAATAGGATGTTGTGAAAATGTAACGATGTGTTGGTAAAGCCTAATGTCGAGTTGGGAATCATGTCAATGATGAAGCAGGTGTCGATGATAACTGTGAAGAAGATGACGAGTCGTTGGCGGTGATGGTCGGTAGCTGCGATCATTATTGAATTTTCCCACGAAGTGATTGGGTTAAGACTCAGACAATTCGAGTGATTTTCCAAACGTATTCATTACTTCTTATGATCACTTGAGTGTTCTTAACAATCTCTTCTCTGTTTATCCCTGTTTTTATCTCATATACACAGGATCCTATAAAAGAAGAAGATAGTGAGTTATTGGGGGTGATGACATCGGAGTTGTTGGCAACCGAAAAGAAGATGACGAGTGCTTAAGATTTCACTATGTTTTCTTTCTAGTTAATCTCAACTCATGGTATCGGAGTTATTGATATTGTTTAACTTTTGGTACTTCTCATTTTTTGACAACAAGATTTAATTCAGAGAAACACAAAATATTAAATGTTGTGGACTATAGCAATCCAAGGCCACGGATCCAGGGTCGACCAACGGCACCGATGACGACAGAGAAGATGAATAGTCCTGAATGCTTTTTAGCGCCATTATCACGCCTCCCTCAATGCTTTTCAATTTCAAAACTTTCAGGGTCACGCACGTCATTTTGTCTCGAATTCTAATATTCCTGTTCAGGCACTCGCACTGATATGGGATATGGAATTTCATAACACCTTTGAGTCTTTTATTAATTTAAAAGTTCTTTTTGAGGGATTTTCCCAAATAATAAATAAAAAAAATGAAAAATAAAAAAATAAAAAAAAATTCTCATTTATGTTGATAGGTTTAAATTAGGAAGTTACTTGTAGGGAGAATAATGAAAGAAAAATTAAAAACAAAAAAATCTCCACTAATGGTAATTAGGTCAAGTTAGGAAGTTTTATCAATAGAAAATATAAAAAATTAAAAACAAAAATTAAAAAAAATCTCTATTGATGGTAATTGGGTCAAGTTAGGTAGTTCTTAACATAAAATACAAAAAAAAAAAATCAAAAAACGAGAATTAAAAAAAAAAAGAGCAGTTATGAAGAAAACCCTACCTTAAGACTATAAATAGAAGTGTAAGGGTTGAAGCAAAGGAGACAAAAAAATTTTGGGAGAAAGAGGGAGGCAAGGTAGAGAGTTAATTTTATTGCTCATACATAATTCTCATGGGGAAGGGCAGTTAACATAAGAGCCCATCTTATTTTGCTCACTACTCTTTGATTGTGATTAAATTTGCATGCTCTTCTTTTTTATAATATTTAGCCATATGTGCAGGATGATGAATTTGACTAACTCTCCCTACCACTATAATGTTTTATGACTTTGTACTTGGTTTTGTGTTTATCTTGTTGACTCAAAATTTGCAATGAATCACCTACTCTCATATATGTTGGCCTTGCTGGACGTTTCAAATCTAGGATCAAGAGCTATGTGGACTTGCTTTCCATTGCCTCATTGAATTGTCTTATGTATTGTTGCTGGATGTGTGGCATTTGGATCAAGAGGTATGTGTGGCTCTATCATCTTATCTCTTGTTGTAGTGGGTTCAAAGGATAAAATGTACGTATAAATCTCCTCACCTTTGACTTCCTTTTTGTTTAACTTGTGCTACTTTTTTTTTATCCCTTTCGTAGGTCCTCTTTCAAAAAAAGGAAAAACAATATTTTGACACATTTTGATAAATGAAAATAAAATGGAAAAACTCTCTTTTACAAAAGAAATAAAAAAAAGTTTTAAAAAAAATAAAAAATACAAACCAAATAAAAAAATTTATTTTTCTCAAATAAATTAAATAAAAAAAATTTTCTAAAAAACACAAACAAAATGACATGCATTTCTACCCCCCGAACTACGTGGGCTTTGATCCCTCTAAAGGGTATGTAGACCCTAGGTTTTCATCCTAGGTCAAGTCCAATTTTAAAATAAATATATTTTTTCTTATTGTAAATAAGTGTTCTTTTTTTCTTCTTCTTTAGTTTTCATTTCATTTAGTTTTGTAAATATTCTTTTTTTTATTTTGGTAAATATAATAAAGTTAAAGGCCATAATATTTTTAAATAATTATCTTAGGGTAACCATTCTTATGAATGGGTGTTGTGGGGTGCCTAACACCTTCCCCACACACAATCGACTCTCGAACCCTAAATAGTTTTTGTAGACCAGTTTCTATTTTTAAAAAAGTTTCCAAAATTATCCTATCTTCAAAATTTTGGTGGCGGCTCCATATTTTTCTAAATTCCGGGCGCTACAGGCGGCTAACAAATATAAGAACTAATAATGATGCACATATATAAAATGAGCACCTCTTAATAGGATACATCCATCGATATTGAATTGGGCCAGCGAGCTTTCTTTCATGAACAAGGTAGACTGGAAGGTGAACCATCACAATAAAAAAGGACAGAGGAAAGATCGTCTCCAAATGACAAGGTGTAAGAATGATTTTTTACTGTAGCTTATCAAACTCCTCAACGATTAAAACCTTAGAACACAACTTTCGAAAGAAAGAACAAAACTCTACTAAAATGATTGACACATCAGGAGAAAGTGCATTCTTTATAGCCAGCAGAAGTAACTGTTGCATAAGCACATGTGAGTCATGTCGCTTCAGGTCAGCAACCTTTCGAGCATGTATGTCAATACATCGTGTAATATTGCTTGAATACCCATCTGGAACTTTTATTTTCTTCAACGTCATGAGGAAGACTTCCTTGTTCGGTTTTGTGAGGGTGAACTTGGTTAACTGAAATTTGTCATGCTCATATGGCCACACATCTTCATGAACTCCCATGGCACATAAATCTTTCCTCGCTTGAAGATGTTCTTTTGACTTTCCCGGTTCTTTAAGCAGCATATATAGCACATTATCGCATACATTTTTTTAAATGTGCATGACATCAAGATAATGGTAAAGTAAATTAGAATTCCAATATGAAAGAGTGAAGAAAATGCTTATCTTCCTCTATTGCTGAAGCGCCGAAGTCCTGACCGTCTTTCACCCAGCTTTTGCTGTATTGTCGCTCTTACAGAACTCAAAGTCAAAATCCTTAAGCTACTGTAAGATATTTGTGCCAGATAAAGTCTGAGGTGGCCCTCTTGTTTCTGGTTTCCCATTAAAGCGATTTTGTTGCAATATAAACTTGTGACTTCCATCGATAAACATTCGATGCCCCATAAAGCACCACTTCTGACTATAGGGAAGTTGCACTTCATCAGAGTCAAAATTACAAGCTGGATACGCTGAGGCAATGTGCACATTCCACATAGATAATGTTCCAAGGCTAGGAAAGTCACTAATTGTCCATATCAAGGCTGCACTCAAGCTGAACAATATCTTCCTGTAAGCGTCATATATCTCGAGACCGACATTCCACAGGTCAAGAAATTTCTCAATAAGCGGTTGGAAATACATATCGATGTCATTACCCAGTGCCTTTTTGCCTAGAATGATCATAGACAAAATGAAAGAGCTTTGTTTCATACACACCCAGGGGTAAATTATAGGGAACTAAGACTATAGGCCGAATACTTTAACTTGTGCTAAGATTTACAAATGGATTGAAACCGTCAGTTGCCAAAGCAAGTCTAACATTTCTGGGTTTAGCAAAGAAAGGTGGAAAGTCTTTGTCGAACATTTTCTAGGAGTCTGCATCCCGAGGATGTCATAATTTACTATCTTCATTCTTATCAACCTCATGCCACGTTATGTGCTCCACCATTTTAGACGACATAAATAATCTTGTAGGTGCGGCTTTAAAGGGAAGTATCTGAGAATCTTTGTAAGTTTCTTCTTCTACTTTTATCCCTTCTAAATTGTCTTGTACCTCGATGTGTGACATCGCTTACAAGTATACCTGCTGTCATTGTCTCCCCAATACAGCATACAATTGTTGGGGCATGCATCAATTTTATGGTAGTTCAAACCCAATCTATTAATAATCTTCTTGGGCTCATAGAACATTATGGGAATCTCCGCGTCGGGGAAGGCATCTTGTAATAATCCCAGCAACATCGACATTCCCTTATATGTGATTCCATACAAGCACTTGATATGATACAACTTGATTAAGAAAGATAATTTAGAGTATTTTTGACAACCTTGATATAAAGGACGATTGCTTCATCCATTAAGCTGAAAAAATCTCAAGCGACTTCATTCCTCATGAACACTAGCTCTGAGCCTTGTACTTCTTTATTGAAGTTGTCGTCATAAAAACCAAATACATCACACACAATATCATTAACTGGACAATCTTCACTAGTTGAACTTCTACTTGTGAACTTTGAAGAAGAGCATCATCATATCTTATACTGGCCTTCTCACCATGAACTGGCCAGAACGTATAGTCTTCCAAGAAAGGCTTCACAAGCAAATGTTCCTTAACAACTTGTTGTGCATGCCACTTCTTAAACTTGAATCTCTAACACGGACATACGTTCTTGCCATTACAGCTGGCATGAGTGAATGTGAAATCCAAGAAATTGTTTAATCCGTACAAATATTCCAAAGAATTGTATGGCAACTTGATCTATGACTTATCCATTGCTACTAGTGAGAGAGAAGAAAGTATAGTGAAGAAGATGAGTGACTAGAGAATTACAAATTCCTGGAAGCTTATATTCTGATTTTCCAACATTTAACATTTTGTAGCGGTTTCCAAACCGCTACCATAACTGCTACTGCATTTCAAATTTATAGCAGTTATATGAACAAAACCACTATAAAGTTTCAGCCCGTTAGAAAGAATTAGAAAAATTTATTTTAATCTCGTAGTGGTTTCATAACGTAACTGCTACTAATATATATTTGTAGCGGTTATATATAATTAACTGCTACAAAGTTCTGGCGGAAGAAGAAATTCAAATTTTAAATGTTTTCACTTTGTAGCCATTATAGGAAAAAGACCACTACAAATTTTCATAACCATTAGACAATTTTGTTTAAAAAAAATTAGTTTCCAATTTGTAGCAGTTATGAGGGTTAATCGCTACAAATATAGAACATAGTGGGGGGAATTCAAAATTCAAATGTTGAATATTTGTAGCGATTAGTACTGTAACCACTACAAAAAGTCAACAATTTGAATTTTAAAAATATTTGTTAATATTTATAGCAGTTTTACAATAAAACCGCTACAAATATATGCTATTATTATTTTTTTGTGGTTAGTTTTAGAAATATAAATAAAAATGTCGTAAATATAACACAAATTTAACAAGGCTCTAAAAATATAAATATAACTATTGTAAACATAACAAAAATTTAAATTCTGAAAATAAAATATCCAAGTTTATTTACAAATGTTTCAAAAAAAAAGTAAAACTATCTTAAACTAACCACTCGAAGGTGGGGCTCCCTCTAGTCCTCCTTCAGGGGACTCCCTTAGGTGCAGCTGTATCGGGGCGCTGGGCAGAGGTAACAGCACCATCATCATCAGTAGGAAGGGTAGGCTAGATGGCAAACCAAGGGATAGGGGAAACCAGTGGATACTCCTTGTCTGAGAACAGGCGACTACACAACCACTCGAGCATGAAGTTCGTGATATTGCACCACTGCGAATGCTGAGCATAGTAGAAATATGCCTACTGCTGCTAAGCCACTACAAGTTGGGTCCTAACCAAATTTGAGCGCAACTCCTAATCGGACTCATCCCTCGGACGTCTAACCCCAGACATCTATGCTCAAGAGCTGCCAGCCTCAAAGGCGGCACTCCTGCCATAGACCATGCTAGGTCTGGCACCTATCCCCATCCCATGCATGAGTCAAGGTTGTTCAACAAACCCTTGTGACTCCTGGGTCTGGGTCTCTCGCAGCTTAGCCTGCGACTACTGCATCCGCTCCTGCCATTTTATGAAACAGTTAATTATAAATTATTTTTCATAATAAAGTTGGTTTAATTTTATAAACAATATAATAATGAATTAACTTATAATGGCCGCCTTTACCTGCTAAAAGGTCAGAGTCCCGTCACGATGTCTATAGGTGATAGTGAATAACTCCCTGTAGTCCGTCTGACAGTACTCTTGCTGTGCCTTCCTTTCCTAGAACAATTACAAAATTACAAAATTAAATAAGTATTATGAACAACAAAATACTAAATTTATAATATGAAATAATCAGCTAAAAATAATTGATAACGTGAAAAGTTACCAGCTCGCTATAAGTGACTCCAAAGCGAAATCTATTGAAAATTGTGCCCAAAAGGCCAATCATTGTACTTTAAATATTATTAATTTAATGAAATTTCTCCATTCTGTTATCATATTATTTGCATGTTAACTGTGATAATTGTATCCTTGGATAAATCATAAAGATTGTCCTAAAATGTCCCTAGTCGGTCATTTACGTGGGAGCAGAGATGAAACAAGACTAGTATGACTTTGATAAGATATGGAGATATAAATCAAAGTCTTAGGCACTTGTAAGAGTACATGGTGCTAGACCAACCCACTATAAGAAAGCTACATGGATCAAGTTATAAGATTTTCTCATGTATAACCATGTCACAATGCCCTTAGACCTGAGGTCATCATGGATTCCTACATAAGAGTTGCTAAGCTTTGAACTAGTCAAAAGTCACTTTTGACCGAGTGATGATAAAGGCTACGATTGGGCTTGGTATTTTTTCATGCAGAGGAATATGAATTATCAAGATGGAATTTATCCCTCACATTAGTAGAGAGATATTACTAGGCCCCTCGATAAGTGAGTCTAAGAAATGTATAGCTATACTACGATGGAAAGGAGTTTCCATTTCTATTGTCAGACTACTAAGGAATCGAGAAAGTAATGGTCAGGAACAAGAGGATGACATTATCCATGCCTCATCCTTGATCGATATATCGTGTGATAAAAGGGATGTGACATGGTTGTATGACAAGTTGTATCGTGTTAACGATCCTGATATGAATTGGGTAGTCGTAATGTCTTGTTAGAGGCCGCTTGTGACTTATGGGTTATTATAGTTATTGGCCCACTGCCAACTTCGTATAGGCCTACAGGGTCGCACAAAAGAATGACCCAACACGAGATAATGTTTAATCTAGGGTGGATAAATTTTATATTTATATATAATATAAAATTCATTAATAATACTATATATATATATATATGTATTTTCGAAATACATATTATATATATATATATTATATGATATTATTATATTGTGCTAGTTTAAATTTAATTTATTAAGATAAATTAAATTTAATAACTAACATGATAGAGATATAGTATTTCATATTTAATTTATGAAGATAACTTAAATCTAATGGCTCCTTATTTGAATTAAATAAATAGGTTAAATTAAAACTGTTGGACAGATATAATGTAAACTAAATTTATTTAATTTGCTCATCAAGATAATTAATTGTTAATTGATTTTTAAATTAATAAAAATTAATTTTGAAATTCGAATATAGCCCTCATAGGTTATAAACTTGATAGAGCATATATACTCATACACGTATGAGAATTCAGAGCCGCAAGAGAAACCCTAGGAGACATTGGAGGTGCTAGCACGTAATCTTTATTGCAGAGCATTTGTGTGGATACCGATAGAGAGAGCGAACCTAACGTGTTGGCTCTTAGAGATCAAAAACCCTGAATTCGAAACTATACGAATCTTTCTAACTTAGTTTAAACGTCGTTGATAGATCCTCGATTAGGATTGGTGATAAATTTTAAAATTCTTCCGTTGTGCCTCCCGATCCTAACAGTGGTATCAGAGCTAGGTCAATTGTGCATTTAAATTGAGTTTATGTTCTTATACATGTGATATATATGGGATATATATGTATGTTTATAAGAAAACGTCCGAATATGTTAATACAAAAAGGAATTTCTTTTCTAAATTTTGTTTTAAAAGGAATATGTTCAACGTTATTGTGCATTTTTAGATAGTGCTGTATGTTTATGCGATTTGGTGAAATTATTTCGATTATATGTGATATGTTTACGCTTAAATTCCGTCACTAGCATCGCGATTTCTATTTTGGATTTGATCTGAAGTAGAATTCATCATTTAGGTTTCGAATAGGTTGAAGATCACGAAGGACGGACACATTAGGGTCTCTAATCAGATTTAGGGATCCAAAATCTTGGAGAAGAACGGGGTCTAAGTTCATATCTCTATTTGGGTTATAGGGATCCAAAACTTTGTTGAAGATAATTCGGATCACAAGCATTCTGGGCCGTTTTTAGAAACTAGGCCGAAATCTTATGAATTGGACTGAAACAAATATTTTAAAAATCGGGCTGGAAATTTTAAATTTTCAAATTTTCAAATATTTATGTTAAAAAGGAATGTGCCTTTTTCAAAAAGCTTCGAGGATGCTACCCCCTACACCCCGTAAGGGCGCCGTGACTACCTATTCGTAGCGCGATATAACCTAATCACGACATTTATTGCTTTTCATTGTATGAATTCTTGTTATGTTTTATTCTTCATACTTGTTTGGGTATGGTGAACAACATGGCTTTAGATTTTTTACAAAGGGTTGTAATATTTAAATACAGCCTGCATGCTATGCCTTCCTCTAAATACTTTCAATGTACATTCTCTTCTCATCTCACTCCTCTTGAATGTTTAAACTAGGTTTATCCCAATGTATTTCTTTTCTTATTTAGAGAAGTCCTCTCATTGGCTTAGGAGGATTTTAGGTTAGGTAAGCCATGTTGTGTCATGTTTAAATTATGCTTTTGATTGGATCATTGCATGAATACTTTTGCGTTTATATGTATTTATCTGTATGAGATACGATCAGGATTGCATTCATATAAACAAAACTAATTAATTGAGCCCTCTAAATCAAATCTTAACTCATAATGCCATCAATTAATGAATACTTGTCAAAATATAGATTGCTCAATTGTGGAAACCACCAAAGTGGATGCACTTGAGTTGTATTGATGAGACAAGTATGAGTAATGGTGCTGCTCATAATATTCATTATTGTTTTGACTTAATTAAGATTAACAAAATGGTTTTGAATCTCAAACCGTTAGATGGGATTAAACATGCCGGATCATATGATGATTGAATTGTATAAAGATATAAGAGTTACATGTGATGTAATTAGTAAATAGGCTACCTACCTAAATAACTTGAATTTAAGTGTCTTACCAAAGAGGACTTAAGTTTAAGCCAAATATGGATCTTAGCCTACTAATTATTATATTGAGGATTGTTAATTTAGTGGGAGATTACTAACTAACTTTGCATATTTTAATTGTAGAATCATGTCTACCAGTAATATTGCTACACTATTATTATGATCGGTCCTTGAGAAGGACAAACTCAATGGGACAAACTTTCTTGACTGGTTCAAGAACTTGAGAATTGTTCTCAAGCAAGAAAGAAAGGCTTATGTCCTAGATCAACCCATTCTTAAGGAGCCTGCAGCCAAAACTCCAAGAGCTCAGAGAGATGCTTACACAAAGCATAAGGATGACTCTGTGGATGTAGGTTGCTTGATGCTTGCTACTATAGTTCTAGAGCTCCAAAGAGATCTAGAACTTATGGAGGCTTATGAGATGATTATCTATCTCAAGGAAATGTTCCAACAATAGGCAAAGCAAGAAAGGTATGAGACCATAAAGGCCTTACATTCTTGCAAGATGGCTGAAAGTGCATCAGTTAGTACTCATGTGTTAAAGATGAAAGGCTATATTGATCACCTTGAGAGGCTTTAATTTCCCGTGAGCCAGGAGTTAGCTAGGAATTTGATCCTGAACTCACTCCTAGAGAGTTATGACCAATTTGTCATGAACTACAATATGAACAACATGGAGAAATCAATTTCTAAGTTGTATGGGATACTCAAAACTGTTGAGCAAAGCATTAAGAAAAAGCCTAGTACTATTTTGATGGTTTAGAAAGGAAAGGGTATAAAAAAGAAAGGGAAGGGCAAATAGAAGGGTAATGGCTCAGGTAGTAAGACCAAAGAGTCAAACAAGCCTGCACCCAAGAAGGCAAAGCCTCCAAAGGAAGGAGTCTGCTACCTTTGCAATGAACCTGATCATTGGAAGAGGAATTACAAACTCTACCTCGAAGATCTAAAAAAGAACAAGAAGGATAGCGAGGCTATCACTTCAGGTATTTATGTTATAGATATTCATTTTTCTACTTCCTCCACATGGGTATTAGATACCGCATGTGGTTCTCACATTTGTACAAATGTGTAGCGTCTAAAAGACAGTAGAAAGCTGAAGAAGAGCGAGGTGGACCTACGAGTTGGAAACAGAGCAAAGAGTTGCTGCTTTAGCTGTAGGCACTTATGAATTAGTTTTGCCCAATGGGCTTTTATTAGTTTTGAACAATTGTTATTATGTTCTTGCTTTGAATAGTAACATTTTTTCTCTTTCTTATTTGGATAAGGAAGGTTATACTTCCATTACTATGAATGGTAAAGGTTCTATTTATCATAATGACATTTTCTATGTGATGGTGATTTGCATGTTGGTTATTACATATTAAATTTGGAGCATCCTAATAATGGGAATATCTATAACGTAACTACAAAAAAAATAAAATCAAACGATTTGAATCCAACCTACCTATGGCATTGTCGTCTAGGCCATATAAATGAGAAATGCATTTCCAAACTCCATTAAGATGGATTTCTTAACTTATCATATGATACATGCTAATATTGCTTATTAGGAAAGATGACAAAGGCACCTTTTACTGGGCATAGTGAGAGGGCTACTAAATTATTGGGCTTCATGCATGTAGATGTATGTGTACCATTAAATACATCTGCCAAAGAAGGTTATGTCTACTTCATTACATTTATAGACGACTTTAGTAGAAATGGCTATATCTATCTAATGAAACATATAATCTTTTCAAGTATTCAAAATATTCCAAAATAAAGTACAAAACCAACTTAGCAAAACAATTAAAGCACTTCAATATGATCGAGGTGGTGAATATTTGAGCCAAAAGTTTATTGACCATCTTAGGAGTTGTGGGATAATCTCACAATTGACTCCTCCAGGAACATCACAATGGAATGTCGTTTTTGAACGGAAGAATCGAACACTATTAGATATGGTTCGATCTATGATGAGTCAAACAGATCTTCCACCATCCTTTTAGGTACATGCCCTAGAGACAGCTGCGTTCACACTAAAACGTGTTCCATATAAGGTAATTGAAAAGACACTATATGAGATATGGATTAGAAAGAAACCAAGTTTATCTTTTCTCAAGATCTAGGGATGTGAGGTATATGTTAAGCAACAAGCCTATGATAAATTGTGCCTACATCCTCAAAGTGCCTTTTCATGGGGTATTCTAAAGAAATGAAAGGATACTATGTCTATAATCCCACCGATAACAAAGTGTTTGTTAATCAAAATGGTAAGTTTCTAGAAAGAGAGTTTGTCTCTAAAACAACCAGTGGGAGTAAGGTACATCTCAAAGAAATTCAAGAGTCACAAGATAGTACAAAACCACAAATGGAAATTAGAGAAGACTCACAACAAGTTGCTGAGCCTCCTCAAGTAACAAGAGATCCACGAAGATCTGATAGGACACGACATCAGCCTTAGAGATATGGATTTCTTATTACTGAAGGCCGTGATGTGTTGCTCATTGAGAAAAATTAACCAACCATCTATGGAGAAGCCATAGTAGGACCAAACTCCGAGAAATGGCTAAATGCCATGAAGTCTGAAATGCAATCCATGTATGACAATCAGGTATGGACCTTAGTCGATCCACATAAAGGTGTAAAACCATCGGGTGCAAATGGGTTTTTAAAGAGAAAACTGAGATGGATGGCAATGTAAATGTCTTTAAGGCACGACTGGTCGCAAAAGGATTCACTCAAACTTATGGTGTAGACTATGATGAAACCTTTTCCCTAGTTGCAATAGCCAATCAATCAGAATCCTTCTTGACATTGCAGCATATTATGACTATGAAATATGATAGATGGACGTCAAAACAGCCTTCCTTAATAGAAAGCTCCTTGAAAATGTGTACATGACACAACTTGCAGGTTTTGTGCGTCTAGAGGACTGTGGTAAAGTTTGCAAGCTTCAAAGATCCATTTATGGATTGAAGAAAGCATCTCGGAGCTGGAATCATTGTTTTGATGAAGTAGTCAAAGAGTTTGGATTCATTCAAAACATTAATAAACCTTGTGTTTACAAGAGGTTAGTAGGAGCATAGTTGTATTTCTAGTGCTTTATGTAGATGATATCCTACTCATTGGGAATAACATTCCTACCTTGCAGAGTGTCAAGTCTTAGTTAGGAAAGTCCTTTTTAATGAAAGACTTAGGTGAAGCCAGCTATATCCTAGGGATTAGGATCTATAGAGATAGATCCAAAAGACTAATAGGCCTAAGTCAAAGCACATACATAGACAAGATACTGCATATGTTCAGTATGCAGGATTCAAAAAGGGGTTATATGCCCATTTCTCATGGCATCCATCTTAGCAAGCATGTATGTCCTAGTACACCTGATCAGCGAGATCGCATGAGTAAAGTTCCATATGCCTCGGCCATTGGATCCATCATATATGCCATGTTATGTACTCAACCGGATGTCCCATTTGCCTTAAGTATGACCAGCAGATATCAGCAAGATCCTGGTGAGGGTCATTGGACTGCTATCAAGAATATCCTAAAGTACTTAAGAAGGACTTAGGACTTATTTTTGGTCTAGAGTGGATTGGATGATGAACTTTGTGTAACCGGTTACACAATGCAAGTTTTCAGACTAACCAAGACAACCTTAAATAGCAATCTGGATACATATTCCTCCAAGCAGAGCACTGTAATAGATTCTGCAACAAAAGCTAAGTATATAGCAATATCGGATGCAGATAAAGAAGCTGTTTGGATTAGAAAGTTCATTACTGAATTAGGGGTGGTGCCTATGATCTCAAATCTAATAGATTTGTTCTATGACAATAGCGATGCTATTGCATAGGCTAAGGAGCCTAGGTCACATCAAAGGACCAAGCATATACTCAGGCAATTTCATCTTATTAGAGAAATCAATGATAGAGGTGATATAAAGATATGTAAAGTAGTAGGAGAAGACAATGGTTCTGATCCTCTTACAAAGCCGCTTGCACAGGCAAATCATGAGTGTCATGTTAAGACAATGGGAATATAGGAAAATCAGTTATTGTACCTAGGGCAAGTGGGAGGATTTTGGAAATTATGCCTAAAAGGCCAATCATTATACTTTGAACATTATTAATTTAATGAAATTTCTCCATTCTATTATCATATTATTTGCATGTTAACTGTGATAATTATATCCTTGGATAAATCATAAAGACTGTCCTAAAATGTCCCTGGTCAGTTATCTATACGGGAGCAGAAATGAAACAAGACCAGTATGACTTTGATAAGATATGGAGATACGAATCAAAGTCTTAGGCACTTATAAGAGTACAAGATGCTGGATCGACCTACTATGAGAAAGCTATATGGATCAAGTTATAAGCTTTTCTCATGTATAACCACGTCACAATGCCCTTAGACCTGAGGTCATCATGGATTCCTACATGAGAGTTGTTAAGCTTTGAACTAGTCAAAAGTCACTTTTGACCAGGTGATGATAAAGGCTACGATTGTGCTTGGTAGTTTTTCATGTAGAGGAATATAAATGATCAAGATGGAATTTATCCCTCACATTAATAGAGAGATATTACTAGGCCCCTTAATGAGTAAGTCTAAGAAATGTATGGTCATACTATGATGGAAAGGAGTTTCCATTTCTATTGTCAGACTACTTTGGAATCAAGAAAGTAATGGTCAGGAACAAGAGGATGACATTATCCATACCTCATCCTTTACCGATATATTGTGTGACAAAAGGGACGTGACATAGTTGTATGATAGGTTGCATCGTGTTGATGATCCTCATATGAATTGGGTAGTCGTAATGTCTTGCTAGAGGCCGCTTGCGACTTGTGGGTTAGTACAATTATTAGCCCACTGCCAACTTCGTATATGCCTATAGGGTTGCATAAAAAAATGGCCCAACACGAGATAATGTTTAATCTAGGGTGGATGAATTTTATATTTATATATATAATATAAAATTCATTAATAATAATATATATATACACATATATATGTATTTTCAAAATACATATTATATATATATATATATGTATATATATTATATGATATTATTATATTGTGCTAGTTTTAAATTTAATTTATTAAGATAAATTAAATTTAATAACTAACATGATAGAGATATAGTATCTAAGATTTAATTTTTGAAGATAACTTAAATCTAATGGCTCTTTATTTGAATTAAATAAATAAGTTAAATTAAAACTGTTGGACAGATTTAATTTAAACTGAATTTATTTAATTAGCTCATCAAGATAATTAATTGTTAATTAATTTTGAAATTAATAAATATTAATTTTGAAACTCAAATATAGCCCTCATACGTTATAAACTTGATAGAGCAGATGTACTCATACACGTATGAAAATTCAGAGCCGCAAGGAAAACCCTAGGAGACATTGGAGGCGCTAGCACGCAGTCTTTGTTGGAGAGCATTCGTGTGGATATTGGTAGAGGGAGCGGACCTGACGTATTGGCTCTTAAAGATCGAAAACCCTGAATCCGAAAAGGTACGAATCTTTCTAACTCAGTTTAAACGCCATTGATAGATCATTGATTAGGATCGGCGATAAATTTTAAAATTCTTCCGATGTGCCTCCCGATCCTAACAAAATCTTGTGTCCAATGGTTTATAGCTTCTTGCACACAAGGAAGCTAATTAACCAATGGTTACTTAGGTAATTCATTTTGTCTCCCTTCTTCTTCTCTTTTTGGCCAAAAATTTAGATTTAATTGGATGGAATTAATTTTCTTTTTGTGATTTATAATTACTTTACTTTTCAAGAGCAAATTCTAGCCCTTAATCTTGGGTTCCAATTTTTACCACAAGATCAAAAGGCAATTGTCTGTTTTGCCCACGATCATGGCATTATTTATTGAATGGCCATTTGCTTTTCTTTTGCATTTTAGTTACCTTCTTCCCTCCATGTTAGGTGCCATTTTCCTTTCTCTTTGGGTTCAAGTTAAGTTTTGTATCCTTTCTTGCTTTAAGTAAGGGAATTTGGTACTTTCCTTAGTTAATTGGAATTAAATTCCTTACAAAATTCCCAAAGCAATTTCTAACACTATTTACACTTGCTTTTGGGACATTTAGCCCTTGTATGAATTTTGGGATATTACAAGTGCTATTTTGTAATTTTTGGATGTAAATCCACAAAGATATGAGTTTTGAAACATGACCCAAAAATCTTGTAAAAGTTGCAAAAATATACCCTGTCCAAATTTGAAAACAGAGTGTTTCTGGACCAAATGGAACAAAAATGAACCCGGGTCTTACTTTTATACTGAAGACCTTTCAACAAGCTAAAAATAGAGCTTCGAACCACTACGTTTAGAGGTAAATTGAACTAGTTATGAATTTTCCAAATTTTCAAGAAAATTCATTATCTCATAGTACTCAATCTTAGAGAAAGAATTTTAAGTTTCTAGCTTAATCAATGATACTTTTGGGTCACATGTGGTTCTAAAATGGCCAAGCTGCTCTGATAAGTGACCCTAGAGAGTGGTGTTACAATAAAGTAATTGTTTGAAGCAAGCGGCAAGCCGAGTAGCATATACGAAATTAAAGAGGCCCAAATGTGAGTGCCTTGTCAAGATCATCAATAAGATCGTCAATATTCTCAATGCCCGCAGAAATACGCACGAGATCACTACTTAAACCTCTTGCCTCTCGCTCTTCTTCAGGTATGCTGGCATGAGACGTAAACCAGGGCAAGCATATAACAGAACTTACACCCCCTAACAACAACAACAACAAACAAAAAAATTCACAATGGTCATAAAAAAAAATTGCAGGAAAACATTCACAAACTTGAACATGTGTTTATCAATACAACTAACAAATTATCAACAAGGCCATATCCTTGAAAACTTTAACAATCATTAATCCCTCTATCCCCAATATAAGAGTTAGTTGGTGGGTTAGATTTGATTCTAAATATAATTTATTGGAAGAGATAGAAGAAAGTTTTTGGGCCTATTTATAGGGTAGATAGAGAAATTTTTCATATCAAGGTAAAGTTCTATGGTTCATTTATTATTGTATTATCTTTGTTCTCATAGGGTACAATGTACATTAAATTGGGTTAAAGTTAGAAAGTTGTTAAATTTTGAGGTAAAGCTAATGAAGTTTAAGGTTTTTCTTGGTCTCAATGGAACATGTTGGAAAATCACATGGTTACAAGGCAAAACAGATAGAACTCGGATATTCTAGCTAGATGCTGAATTAGTCATTAGCAACAAGATTGATCTCTATCACACTCTACCCATCTTACCAATATGGTTTAACATTATAGATTAAGGAAATATACGTAATTGATAACAATTTACATGAAAAAAAGATACTTACCGAAACTAACAGTCATGCTAAAGAATTTGGTACTTTCAACAATATGCTTTGAGAGTGGCAGTGAGCCTGTCGTAAAGCTAAGCACAGATCCTGCCCCTTTTGCCTACGAAACAGGAACCCGGTGAATGGATATATATATATATATATATATCATATTGAATTGCATAATAGATGAACCATACTTGAGAGAAGTGCAGGTCATGTCCAGGATGACTAGGAAGGCCAGGATAGTTCACTTTCTTTACTCGATGATGGGAGAAAAGAAACTCAGCAATCTTTTGTGCATTCTCCTACAATATATATATGTATATATATATAATGATGTCGCTTACTATTATTCCTATTTTATAAAAAAATAAATAATAACACTGTTTTCTTTCTTTTTCTTTTTTATTTTTTTGCCTTAAATAATAACACTGTTAAGGAGGTATAATATAATATTAGCACTAAAACTTTAAAATGAAAGCTTAGTTGTACGGATACTAATATAATTTTGTAAAGCACAATTCTTCAAGGCATTATTCAAAATTCATTAGTCTATGCAAACCGCATTGTATAATTATTATATTGAAGCATAAAAAATATCTGATTATGGGACAAGACTCACAAGAGGTCCAAGGAACTGAATGATGTATAAATACGACAGAACATCAATAAAGAATCATGAACAAACAAAAACTGAACCATTTGCAAATCTCTCAAAAATTATTCTATATTTTAATTTGTGATCATATATTTACATTTTACATGTGGCTGTGTGTAAAACCATTAATTAAACTTGAATCTATCATTAACTAAGAATTAATGTTTATTTTTTGAGGCACCTGTTTCCTCTCAACTCGAAGGGCCAATGTTTTGATTCCTTCTAAACAAAGCCAACAGTCATTAGGAGATAAGCCGCAACCCACTGCATTTTTAAAAAATTGTAGTTCCTCATCCAACCTTTACATGATGATCAAAGGCCAAAAAAGCATTAATTTATTGAATAAAAGTAGTATAAACATATAGAAGATCAAAAATTAGATTAAGAATATAGTAGAAAATAGTTGACAACACAATAACAAACTTAACACATGAAGAGTGGGGGTTGAGGTCTTTTTAATGTCCTAACCCTGTAATTCCTCTTAGTAATGGCCCACCTTTCTCATTTTTTTCTATTTCTTTTTAATTTAGTTTGTCTCCTGAGTTTATAGATAGAAATGAAGAAAATTCAAATATGCTTAAAAGATAAAATTAAAAAAAAAAACGCAAGGAAGAGCTTTACAAGAGGTGTATTAGAGGGTTTAACATCAGATGCCCGCCCCAACCTTAAACGGTCATTAATTTAGACAAACCTATTTACAAATAAGGAATAATGTAAGAAAGAGCAATAAAAGTATTATTTCATTCCTAATGATACTAAGAAAAAATTTTCATTGAGTTGAAATTTAGTTCAGAAATTCTGTGTATAATTAATGGATTATATTGTCAAAAATGGCTCACAAACAAATCAATATCTTCAAATATCTTGTGTTTAATTCACAAAGAATAAGAGATGCAACCTTTCATCTTTCACAGAGAGGACACCAGCCATGATACTACTATGTCCAGCAATAAATTTGGTAGCTGAATGCATAACAATATCTGAAAGAAAAAATATACAATAGTATCTAACACTTAATAATAGGAATAAAAATTATTTTTCCATTAAAAATTGCAGATGTTAATTAATTATATGAATACCTGCTCCAAGTTGTAGTGGCTGACTTAACACAGGAGACATTATACTGTTGTCCACCAATACAAGAGCCCCGTTTGCATGAGCAATCTCCGATATTTTCTGGACATGAATCAACATAATGTTTGAAAAAAAAAAATTTAAACATTCAAAATTCACATAATTAGTTGAGGATGGGTCCATGCAAGAACTAGATGAGAATAGTGGAGGAATGTGCCTTTACTTCTTATGCAACAAGACAAAACGCCTTAGCATATAATGGAAGTTTCATGCAAGCTGCTCATTATTCCTTGTAATGACTAGATAATATAAAAGCAAAAGCAGGAACAAAAAAAACGACACTTTGGTCTTTGAAAAAAAAGAAATTGATAACTTACTCTAATATCACATATTTGTAGTTGAGGATTGGTGGGACTCTCTAGCCACACCAACTTAGTCTTAGGCCCAACTTCAGCAGCCACTTGCTCTAAATCAGATGTGTTTACTCGTCTGTGCATATGCAAGCATTACAAACGTCATCATATTCTTCTGGGAATTATCCATCCAACAATTATTTCTTAGGAAAATTAATCTGTAAATCTTTTATAGTTTCACCTCAATTTTAAATTAGGTTCTTGTAACTTATTTTGTATGAATTGGACCCTTATTATTTGAACGGTTAATTTTAAGGAAAAAGTGCACTTCTAGTCTTTAACTACACATGAGATTTTATTTTGATCTTTTAGTTTTATAAAGTGTCTTTTCAATCCTTTATTCTTAACAAAAAGGACATTAACATTGAAATTTTAAATGTTGTCAAATCATTTTTAAATGTTAACACATTAAATTTAATTTTCAAAATAACAATCATTGTTATCAAAAAAATATCATCAAGATCACAAACAATATTAGGGTGAGAGGACTGAAAAGATATTTTTTAAAATTAAAGGATCAAATTAAAACCTTGTATAAAGTTAGAGGACTAAACCAGCATTTTTACTTGATTTTCATTTACAAACTTTATGAATTTACATTAAATTTCAATTTAGTCCTTAAGTTTATAAGGTGTATTTTTAAAACTTAACATTGCATTTATATGATGACTTGACAATTCTAAATTAATGACTAAGAATTTAAATGCAAAAATATTAATTTTTAGGTTAAAATATGTAAATTAAAAAAATATTTAAAATAAAACCTAGTTAAAGGGGCGGTCAAACATCATTACTCCTCCGGCTAAATTTTCTAACATGATTTTATAGGATTTACTCTTAAATTTTCATAATAATTTAAATAATGTGTTAAATTGTAAATTTTAAATTTTTTATAATTTTTTGATAGAAATTTTTAAGATTAATTGCATACTTTTTTCAATAATAAAAGAAAGGAAATAAACTTATTTATTTCATTATTATTAAACTGCGGCATACAAATGGTTGATATCCGAAAAGCTAAAAAATCCCACATACTTCACTGAAACTCCCTTCGTTGCAATTACTTGATTCAATATTCTATCTGAGCCACCATAGATATCATCTACAGTAATAATTTCATCACCTGCATTGAAATTATGCAAGTACATGACAATAAAAGAAATCATTTCAGGAAACATAACAATTTCACAATGAAAATTGCGAAAACAAAATCATATGAAAAAAAAATTCAATGTGTATAGTTTATTGTGGAAAATATATAAAGAAAGCCACTTAATATTATAATCTAAAACATTGACCAAAAAAAACTAGTATAATCTAAAACCATAGTAAATAATTTAATTATTTTAATGTCATATCTTACATAGCATTAGTGGGAAAATGAAGACGATATATAAACAAATCATTTGATAACAATATTTAAAGAAGAAAATATAGTAATTAAAAGGGAAAATTGGGGAGAAGGACCAAGGAAAAATAATATTTATGGTAGAGGACCATAAAACTTGTAATTATTTAGAAGAAAAAATAACGTCCTCCCTCATTTTGTAATGGTTAATGATAGGAGATGACAGGGAGGGAACTGCGGCGCACATGGAAGGTTGAATTTGCTCTTAAATTTGTTTGTGTTTCTATTCTCACCTCCTTATATTTTTCGTTATTGTTATCTAACCTATCCTTTGACAAAGAAGAAGGTTGAAGATCTTCATAGCATAATCTTATTAATCATTGCAAGAAAAAGTTATAGTGTATATATGTATAGCCTTGTTATGCTCTAACTTTTTCAAAAAGGAAATCCATATATTGGATCTGCCATACTTCACCGCCATTGATAATATTATATCTGAAAGAGGAAGTCACTGAGTAAGTGACTGACAGCCGCTTGAAGCACATACATCTCCAATGATAATTCTTTTGTCTCGGTTTTTATGTTGCCAGGGCAATTTAGTAATTATAAATTTATATTTTAATTTTTGGTCCTGTTAAATAATTATAATTTTTATGGTCGTCAATAAATATTATTTTTTTCTTAGCCCTTGTCTCTAATTTTCCCTAATTATAACTAAAAGGCTTGAATTTTTAATTTGAATTTTATTGTATTATTGTATATTACTTCCATAACTGTTGGGCATAATACCTAAACTGTACTAGCTATATATAATCACAAACTTCAAAGTTTTCCTTTCAGACTTAAAACTGCTACGTTGAATGTTGGTTATGACTATTTATAATTGTGAGTTGATTGAATGTTGGTTATGACTACTTTTCACACTACTCCTAATTGGCGTTATGACTATTTAACAAGGTTTTTAAATCCAGACTAGCCACTAATTATCGGTTAGAGTAGTGAGTTAGTGGGTCAGATCGGAGTCAGATTAGAGCTAACCCAGGATTAAACCGGTGAGGAAGTAAAACTTATAGGGTTATTAATATGAGATTCTAAATAAAATATAAAAAAATAAATTAAATGATTTTTTAAAATTCTGAACTGGTCAAAATGGCTGGTCCAATCCGGTTTTAATAACTAAGCTATTTAGACTCCTTCTAGGTGCATGGTGTGCTGAATATCCCAATGACAAAAGTCCAAAAACTCATTTAACAAATTTTATTTCCCACACCTCCTAAATGTAATACCCGATCCACTTTAATTATATCTCAAATTTAGTTTTCCCCTGACTATCAATATTATCAAAGATGAGTTCCTAATCAATGAGCGTAGTTTCAATATAAATAATTAAAGAGATATTTGAGGAAAACTAGCATAATTTTTTTACAAATAACTAATTTAATTAATTTTCATAATGACAGTATATTAACTATTTATCTCCTACGTTTAGTATGGAAAGTAGCATAAACTACTTTAAACATTGCACTACATTACAAGCGGATGAGTTTCAAAAACAAAATAGACTAAGGAAATGCATACCATTCCCAACAAGTTGACAAACAGCACTCAGAGCAGCCATTCCAGTGCTGAAGCAAAGGGCTCTACTTGCTCTTTCAAGCTGTGCTATTAATCTGTGAATACAAAATGAGTCAAATAAAAGAGGGTGAAAAAATAAGGAAACAAACAGTGAAAATGACAATCAAAGATGTTCCAATAACACTAAACTTTTTTATTAATCCACCTGTATCCAATATCTAGTACTACCATTATCAGCAACTGACTAGTCTAGTTTGTAGAAATGTAAGTCTATAATGAGGGGAAGCTTGCTACCCTTAAGTATTTATTGCGACTGCATACTCATAGCTCATACACGATACTACTGGTTAAGTGGGAACACAACTCACAGCCAATTGGTCCAGGCACTTGCAAGAACATTAATAACATGTATTAAAAATGCAATTTCATAAATTTGATCAAATAAGGATTAAACTACATCGACTTTTTTTTTTTCCTGATATGATTTTTTAATACTTCTTTTTCACTTTTCAGTATTCAGCTTCCCTTTTGTACTGTTTGAAAATTGATATTTGTAAATCATTTAATTTTTTAAGAAAATTGTCAAATACCTAGCTGTCATTAAGTTATTGTTTTGGCATCTACCTATCATTTAATTTTCCCTTTTCAATACTATTCTTCAATATTTTAAGTACTAAAGAATAAAAAATGATTTATAATTGAAAACATCACAGGTGAGTATTGAAAAAGGAAAAAAACATGAGTTTTCAAAAAATTATAAAAATTAATACTGAAAATAGTCAAAATGAGTACTAAAAAGATTAAAATTGAGTATTGAAAAGACGAAAGGTAAGTACTCAAAGAATCAACTCAAAAATAGAAAAATCCAACAAAGGATCTTTTCTTCTTTGTAATTTTCAAAATTTTTGCTCTTTAATTGTAGATAATGTTAGAAGATCCTCAAATAATGTAATTGCTTCCTAGAATAAATCAAGACGTACAACAAATCAGGTCAAACCTTTCCAAAACATCTCGGGTAGGATTTCGAGTTCTAGTATAGCTAAATGGTCCAAATTCTGTAGCAGAAAGCTGCATGAAAAAAAACGTGTAGAATATAATTATAATATGAAAAGAATATCATAGAATAGAGAATACTAAATAATACGAAATTACAAAAACAGCTCAGAATAATACAAATACATTAATATTCACCATTTTAAAAGTTGCAGTTTGGTAAATTGGTGTGCTTGTTGCTCCATATGGATCAAACCCATTATCAAAATTCACTAATACCGTAGAAATACCAGCCTCAAGGGTCTGTTGATCTTCTGTAAATAGAAGCAAAAAAAAAAAAAAAAAACTATTTACAAATGAAACAAAAATCATGTACGGTTTAAATTTAATGAACAAAGAAAAAAATGCATAAACCAAAGCACTTTGCATTACCATCCACCAAAGTCACTTTAGTCAGTTTCTCCCTTTCGATAGAACAATTTAGTCTGAACCGCTTTGCATGAACCAGAGTCCGGTTTAACTTCAAACCGGCCGACTTGTTGAATCCCAAGCTTGTGCTCTAAAACACAATAATGAGAAATTTTAGCATTAATTGTTTTATTATTATCTCATAAGCCTGCAACTCAGTGAATAGTAGGGTTTTACAATTATATATAAACTAGAAAGTGTTTAAAAAAACTAATTTGAGTTAAGTTACCTTAGTGTGGAGATTAATAGGGACTGGAGTAACGAAAGCGGGGAGAAAAGTTGAGGCCAAAGCCATCACCGAGGATCAAGAA
Source organism: Inga leiocalycina (assembly GCA_963242795.1). NCBI lineage: Eukaryota > Viridiplantae > Streptophyta > Magnoliopsida > Fabales > Fabaceae > Inga > Inga leiocalycina. The sequence continues at coordinate 26,760,073 of OY725327.1, forward strand.
CAAACAATATTTTGCTTTTGCTCTCCCAATTCGATTCAGAATCAGAGCCATGCATGATGATATATATACACACTCGTACTCACATTTTCCTCTCTTTTTTTCCTTGTTTTTTCTTCTTTTTTGAATTACATGTGAAATAACTTTGAAGATGAGAGTTAGATGACTAAAGGCCATAGGACTCACTGGTTTGGGGACTCTAAAGGGTTTGTTTGGTATGAGGGATTTAGAGGAGAAGAGAAATTTTTATGAGTTGGATTTAAAAAAATTTGGAGAAGTGCGGTTACAAAATGTTAATACAGATAAAATGTAAAATACAAAAAAGTAACAAAAATTAATTAAAAATTTTTAATTCCATTTATTTAATTTTTTTTGTCAAATCAAACTCAAAAAATTTGCCACACCACACTTTCCTTCCCTTCCCCTCATACCAAACAAGCCCCAATATGCCTGCCTCCCACCAAAGCCCTTTTTGTAATACCCTAACCTCCCAAATGGTTTTTTTCTTTTCTTTTTCTATCTTTTGATTGTAGATTCTATATAACATGGCTGAAATTTTGATCTATTGCGGGAGAAAAATGATGCAATTTTTGAATTTTTTTAATAATTTTTAAACAAAAATAATATAAAATTTTGCAGTTTTACTTTTTAAAAAGTTGTAAAAAGAACTTAAAACTGTATTATTTCATTTCCATAAGATATCAAAATATGACTCATCTTATATAGAATATATAGAATCTAATGATTAAAAAAACAGAAAAATATTTAGAAAATGGGTTATTACAAAGGGCGTTAGGCAGCATTAGAGGTAGAGGCCTCAAGCCTCACAAATGTCACTTAAAATAACGTTTTGGCATTGTACATTAACATTATTATTGCTGAAAATAAAAAGTGCACGTTTTGAATGAATTACGCTGTTCGTTCTTATCTTCTTAGCTGGCAAAAAAGAAAAGATCTTATCTTCTAAGCCCCACACCAACTAAAAGTCGTGGTCACATTAAAAGCTTTCCAACAAATATTCATAATATCCTGATATCCTCCACTCGTCTCTCCTTAAATTCTAACACATTTTGTAGCAGACATGTCAGTGCTCAAATTATAAACGGGAAATATATTAGAAAAAAGATAAGAAAATACCACTTGAACTTTAAAAATCTAAATCAGTGATTTTTCAAAAAAATGAGTTATCAATTCCATTATTCTTATAGTCAATAAAACCAATTTGAAAATTTAAAATTCAAGTGATATTTTTTTATTTTTTTCCCAAATATGTGTGTGTGTGTGTGAGAGATTCACGTGCAAAATAGAAAAAAAAGGATAGATTACAATGTTTGATGGGACAACATAGAATAGTGATGCACTACTACCAAAAGAGAAAATAGTTGCACACATTTTGTCACACTTGTTTAAAGAAGGGCAACATTTTATGATACTTGTTTAAAATAGTTGCCAATTGTGGTGCATGTGTGACGCTTGCCAAGGCAAGCACCACACTAGATGGCCTGGAAGTGGATTAGGAAATCCACTTCAACCCAATCACCTCCTCCCATTTTATTCCCTCTCCCACCACCCAACCACTTTCGAAACATTATCCTCTTCGCTCCTCCCTTTTTATTCCCTCTGCACACACCACACATATATGATCTGTCCCCATCCTTCATTATTCTTGATCCCTCCTTCACCGTCTACTCCCTTTTCCTCCTACTCTCATCCCCACTTGTCCACATTTGTCCCCTTTTCTTCCTATTCTCTTCTTGTTTTGGTTCTCACTCCAGTATCCAGTTGACCTCCACTCCACCATATAGCTCACATTTCCTCTTCCAACTCACTCAAGCATCACCAATATTCGTAGTCCCCCTCTCCTCTGCTTTGGTCCTTCACTAGTACAAATATGTAACTGTAGGCTTCCCATTTTCTAGGTTGTTTCTTTTTTGTAACCCCAACTTAGCTATGCCTTTTAATTTTGCAAATCCTTTTGATGAAGTAATGATTTTTTTTTTTCATTCAAATAAATAAATTAAGGTAGTGTTTTGATGAATCTTTCATTATTTCATATTTATAAATGACATATATACTGATTTTTACATGTAAGCTATGAACAAGCTTCATAATGGGAAGCCTTGTATTTATAAATTGAACACTTGGTGCAGTTTAAGGTAACACAAAATGTTCCCCCTAGGACAACCCAAGTGTCAAAGATAGTAGAACTTCCACACCTAAAGTCCCCTTTCCTTTGGAAATTAATTTCTTCTCTAATAAATTTTTTGTTATATTATAATCTAGCGAACCTTAATATGTTAACTCTATTTTTCATATGGCAAGTTGACATGCAAGTTATATGTCGATCAATCTTTCAAGCACATGATTGCAGTGGGTGTTGCCTACAACACTGATAATGATACATTGCACAATTCATCATTTCCCGACAACACACTCCGAGTAAGGGTTGACTTCTACATGAATGAAGATGTGCCACTTACCAATCCCTTCTCGGGATGAGAAAACAATGGTGAAAGATGTTGTAGGTGGCTATGGTGCTTGACCAATAGGTCTTATAGAGCTATGTGAAATGGTAGTTCATTTACAATTCCCTTGATTACTTTTCCTTTGCACTTCCATATAAAACTATATGATTTAATTTCATGATTTTTGCAGCCTAAGTAGTCTAAATGAAAACAAATTCAACTGCATGGCAATATTTCAAAGTGTTTAACAACACAACCAAAGTCCAAAGCCTCAGGTGGCCAATAGAGAAAAAGAAAAATGACCTCGTATTATGATCAATTGGTATTGATTACACCTAATTTGATCCATGAAGGAGGTTTGGAATTACATTTTGATAGACACATCTACAATGCTAGTGGTTTAGCTAATCATATTAATGGTGATATGTTGGATGAAATATTTAATCGCGGATAGGTCAATGCTTTGGTTATCAACATCTAGATTATGTACTTTATCATCATCATTTATCACTGTTATTATTTATCATTCAATTTTTTGGTTTTGATGACATTGTTTGTTTTGTACCATGACATGTTAATAGATACAGACAGGGTCCTGTTAATAGATACAGATAGGGTCTAATTCTCATTCGTCAACCCTTATCTCATTGGCTAGCATGAGGACAAAGTAGATATGTATGTACAATCTAATGATATAAAAGATTACTTTAGAAAGAAAGCAACACCAACTATGTTATTTCTAGTGCCATACAATATGTGGTAAGTTACTAGTGTTAGTATTTCAATGTATGTTGTTTGATTGTTTAACTTTTACCATAACATAATTGTTGAAAAAAAATTTTAAATTATTTTAGGGCACATTCGATAGTAATTGTTATCAATCTAGTAGAACCTTTAGGCCCTCACATTTACTATGTGGATCCTCTAATTAGAGGTCTTCCAGAAAACTGTCATGATATGTTGTGATTGTTTAATAGGTAAGTGTATGTGTGTATGTGTAAATATTTGCATGTGTGATTGAATAACCAAAAGTAATAAGTTTTTATTTGTCTTGTTAGCACATTGACTGCATATCAAGCCTCTGCCTCCTTAAGCTATTATAAGAGTGTTTTTGGACTAGCTTTTGGAGAATAGTTTACAGAGAAAAAGTGATAAAAGTGATTTTAGAGAATAGATTCGTGAAGGAAAAATGATTTTGATAAAATGATAGTATTTAGCTATTATGATTAGAATCACTTTTTTATAGTCAAATTACTAAAAAGGACATTAGCTTTTGTGATAATTACATATAAAGGAAAATATGATATTTTATGTATTATCTAACATTAAATTTTATAATAAATACCAAAAATGAAATAAATTTGTCTACAAAATGAAAATTATAACATTAAATATATATATTAATAAATTTTATAATAAAAAATCATTTATAAATAGTAAGTATCTAAAATAATATCTTTTATATTGTATATTGTGTAGGATTAAATTATATATTAGTTTAGAGAAAAAACAATAAATATAAATACTTTAAAGTAATTTAATTAGCTCCTTTAATCTCTCCAAAAAATCAATTATATCTTATATTTAGGACCGGGAGTAGTATTTGCATTTACAAGTTAAATGAAAAGTCCTAAAAATACATGGGAGTAAAATATCTACCGCAGAGCATGGATTCATATAAATCTATGGTACTACGTGTCAACAATTGAGGATCACAAAATGGATTGGCAATTCTGCATTAAGGAAAGAGGAGTGAAAGGAAAGATGTCACACCCTTATTTTAATTTTACCTTTACCAAAGTATTCACGGAAAACGATATGCGGTTCGGTGGGCAACACAAAAATAGCGTAAATATACTAATAGTATGTGCATGATTACGAAAATTCCCCTCAGGGATTCATACCTGATAATTACAATTAATATAGCTGCACATGGCTACTAGGGTATATAAACCCATCCCAGTAAAATGGAGACATCTTCGCGTCTTCATTCCACTATTGCAATCCCCTCTTGTGTAGTTCTCGTCTATGATCTCTGCATACCTTCTATATTCACCTGTCTAAATTGTTGGTAGGGGAGGGTGAGATTTGAGAGGATCTTAGTAGGAAACAGATACCAATATGCATGTAAGATAAGTGCTTAATGCATGACATGCTTGCAAAACATAACTCATGCTAACATAATGACATATTTGCTTGTGCTTAATATTTCAAACAGCATACTTTCGGCCATAGCATAAATAGAAATAGAGCTTCAATCATTCATATATATTTCACATAATAAAGCAAAGCAATAACATGCATCAATACACTAGCACAAATATCAAATACATGCAGGAAAGGTAAGTTCCCTACCTTAGACCTTTTTCACCTCGAACCGTGTGCTTCGATTAGCGTGCCAATCCCTCAAGCCTTCAACTCGGTCCTAAAACGTCAAATGTACCAGTTTAGACACTTCTATAGTGTTTCTGGGGGTTATATGAGCCTATTATAAAAAATTACCAAAATACCCTCGGGACCCCCACCCAGCGCTGCCGTACCCGGTTCGACTGTACTTTTCCTGAAATTTCAATATGGGCTATTCTTACATATTTTCACCCAAGAAATCCATTTATGGACTCGGAATTATCAAATTCATTATCAAATTACAAAAATACTCTTGACAACCCTTATTTTAGGGTTTCTGGGGCGTTTTCGTAATTATGCTTTTTCGTGCTTTTCCGAAAAAGTGACCAACTATAATCTCACCTAAATTTTGCTCCTGAACTCAATGGAACCATCAAATCAATAAAAAATCCAACTCTAAGGCCCTCTAACAACCCTGGCTGAAATCCTCAGGTACTCTAGGGAAAATTGGGGTTTTGCGATTTCAGCTCCGTAAACGCGTTCATTTCTTCTCCTAACCACTTTATTGGCTATTTCATTAGGTTACAACTAACATTAAGACCCAATTTGGGAGCATAACCCCTAGGCCATGCCATTTCTAAACTTTAAACCCAATTACAATCCCTCAAAATTTCACCTATTAAATTGCCCACAATAGCCAAAATGAGTAATATATGAAAGTTTGGAAGTTACCTCAAGCTCTTTTTGGCCTTTTCCCTAATATGGCTGAGAAACCCTAACTTTCCCAACCAAGATTTGAGCTTCAACAACCTTCGAAAACATAGAAGAGAGGCGTAGGAGTAGAGTTATACACGTTAGTAGCTAAATCGTCAGAGAAAACGGCTTACTTTACAAGATTTCTTCCCCTTTCTTCCTCTAAAAGCTTACAACTTCCTCTCTCTATTTTTCTGAAAATGGCGTCAGTTTGGGCTGAAGAGGAAGAGGAAGAGGAAGATGATATTTTAATATTAGGGTGATGTGATAATTTAATTATTTATTAATTTCCAACAATTTTGGATTTTTACAAAGTTTTGGCAAATTTCTGTTCAAACTTTGAAAAATCATAACTAATTCTAGAAAAATCGAAATGGGTTGATCTCAAAACCTATTGAAAGTTATTTAAGTCCTCTTCACAGGAAAAATATGAACTATCACCAGCCACCACTACACAAATACAGAATTGCATAAAATCCAACACTGCTCCAAAACAGATTTCAATTCTAATCTCAAACTTTGGAAAATCATAACTTCCAACTTACAAAACAAAATGACATGAATTATATGTCCATTTTGAAGTTTGGCATGTGAAATTTAAAACTAGAAAGTTTCAGAATTTTTAGACACCATTTGCCTATTCAAACGTCCATACAAACTGACTACCCTATACAAAGTTCACACTGGACAGAATTTCAATTTCCAACCAATGTGTCCAATGGCTCAAAAATCAACAAACAACCCTATTCCCATAAAAATTTTCACATGGAAACCATTGGAATAACTAAAACAACCAAATTCTCATCACATCTACACATATCCAGTTTTGAACCAAAATGCAACACAAACCACCAAATTGTCAAACTTTCCACTACAAGTTCCAAACCAATTCCAATGTCACAATGACACAATATGACACCATGTTCACCACAATATGCGCCCTCCCTCTATTCCAATCCAATTTAGATGTTAATCTACAATTGAACTTAACTATAGGGTTTAGACACTGCTCATAACACATTCGAATCACAATTCACCTCGTATTATCCAAAAGTGTTGATTTAACAATAATCACCTTCACCTTTAGAGTCGTTAACCCTTAATTGAAATTTGGGGTATTACATTTCTCACCTTATAAAATAAATTTCACCCTCGAAATTTGTTACTCAACTTAGGCCATAAACTCCGGATGCCTCTTTATGACGGCTTCCATTTCACGAATTACTTCTCATTGGGACGGTCCCTTCTAAACCATCCACACAAACGGTACGCTATAGGTCTTATTCTTGCAAGAATTAGCGGACCAATGTGTCATGGCTCAACGCCTTTTGATCGATCGATCTACTGATTACCGTACCCGGAGACTCTCTTGCGAGCATGTGATCTTCACTTTCAAACTATAGAGGCTGCCACCTCATTCTATCATATTCCAGACAGACTGAACTCATTCAGCCTGACTTTAAGCCTCTTCAATCACAAGTTTTACAATTATCAAATCACTTCCTCGTTAGGGAACACAATACTTAACACATACAATTGGATTCGAGAAATTTAAATCCCGAAATCCTCTATCACTATTACGTCGAATTGAATCGATTTCTGACTGAACACATTTACTACAACGTTGCCTTTATCTAGATGATACTTAATCTCTAGGATACTTGGGACACTAATGATCACTATACCGTTCTACCGTTGCATCACATAGGCAATGGTGTCACATCTTTAGCTCAGACACCAACAAAATACAATAGCCAGAGGCTCTAGATCATGAGCCCGTTTATAAGACCTCAGCAGTTAGGAGGCATAGGCCACCACTCTACTCAACCTAGTTACTTCTTTTGGGAGTAACTCAAAGTATCATAGGTTTACTACACATAAACGACAACACTCACAACTGTATACAAAATACGACAACTTCCATTGTAATCGCAATAACGACAGCTTGGGTTGTATAACGACAGCTTTCGCTATAATCACAATAACGATAGCTTTTGTTGTATTCACATAACGACAGCTTTCACTGTATAACGACAGCTTTCACTGTAATCATAATAACGACAGCTTTCGCCTTATTCACAATAATGACAGCTTTCGCTGTATAATGACAGCTTTCGCTATTTACACAATACCTTAGCTTTCACTGTTTGAAAAAATACCTAAGCTTTCAATGTTTGTAATTGTAACCCCCTTCACGTTCAAGGCCGAGATTAGTTCTAAAAACATAATGAAGTTTGAATTAGAGACCATATATGATTTGTGACTTATAAAAATTTAGACTTCCCAAAATCAGGGTTTTCAAAACCTTTTACAACATCTATTCCATAATTGTCTCATACTCAAATTTCAAACATAAATGGCCTGTACAAATTGATTTCATTCATACATATTAGAGTACAGCATAAATTCCCGACACACTTAGGTTCCATTGATTAATAAAGGGTCTACAAGGCACAATTGCCTATAGAGTTTCCCATAACAAGGGGATTACATAAATACTATCCAATATGGACATGTAATTTCCAACAAAATATATCCAAATGATTTACAAAATGATAACCAATTTTCTAAAATAAAACTCCTAGCCAGGAGCTCTATACACTCTTCGTTGCCCCTTTCCCTTGGATCCTTCAACCCTGTCTAAAATTTATATTTTTGAGAGAGTAAGATTCTAAAGAATCCCCGTAGTAACAAATCACTAATAGTATGCACAACAATAAGGCATGAAAGCATATCATCACATACATATAGCAACTACAATGGCAGTTATAGTGGCAAGGGCAGGTATGACTCATGTCACCCTTACGTTTGCTCACGCTGAATTGCTCACACTGTATTGCACCATAACAGTTCACACAATATATTTCACCATAGCTGGGATTCATATAAAACATTTCATATGCAAGCCATACAGGCAAGATATATAACACACAGCCTACGGCTGGATTCACAGCACTCCGCCCCACAGGTTGGATCCATAAAGATTCATGTCGATTACAACGGTAGTTCAACGGTCGAGCTAGAGATTACCAACGTCAATCCTTAAACGGCTCACGCTGAAGTGCTCACGCTGTAATGAACCATGGCACATACAGTTCATAAAACTCAATGACAAGTCATGTATACCAAAACATCATACACAACATGAAAGAAGAGTCACTTCCTTGATCCTTCCGTGCTTGTCTTGGCGTCGGTCTCTCCCGAGTAGGGCAAATATTGTATCCTATGATTCAAATTAGGGACAAAAAGTCAATTCTCTATTTCAATTTTCAATGAATTCTTAATACTTAATTTAGTTATCATTATTGCTCTTTTAGTACCCATAAATAACCCTATCAATAGCTCTAAAGGGTTGGAAGACTATCCCCAAAGATCCCCTTTTTTTGAAAGTACAAAACTAATATTTTTCACTGAGACACTCGAGTAAAGATGGCCTCACTCGAGTGATATTGTATGGATACTCGAGTGATGGTATGGTCTACACTCAGGTACTAGAGAGTGAACAACAGCGAGTGAATACCCGAGAGCACAAGAAACTTTTCAGACACAAGAACACTCGAGCACAGAAAGCAATACTTGAGTGATAGCTAAATGCTTACTCTAGCATTAGAAAGTAAAGCACAGAAAGTGAAGACCCGAGAGCACAAAAGTTCTCAAAGATTAGGAGCACTCAAGTGAAACACAAAGTACTCGAGTGATGGCTTAACACTCGCAAGTGTTAAGGTACACTCTTGTCTTTATCCACTGAAGTGCAATAGAAACTAGAAATATAAAGGAAAAACATACTAACGCACTCGAGTGAACTCACCCTCACCCTAGTGATGTTCATCCCTCACTCAAGTGAACTCACTCTCACTCGAGTGATTTTACCAGAAACCAGAAAATGCAGTAAAACTTACCACATTTCCTAACACTCTCCCAATTGATCCAAATGGACCCAAAACTTCTACCAAAGCTACTCCCACATAAAAACATCTAAGGAATTCAATGGAATCATCAGAATTATCCAAATCCTACTCCATTATCATGCTTTGGTTTTGGGCAACACAAATCACCGATTTTCCAAAATCTCTAAGCTCAATCATTCAATTCCCAATCAATCTATATATGCAATACTTATACTAAAACACCCATTTCTATACCAATAACATGCCAAACTACCAATGACCCTATCCTAACAAAAATGGGCCAAAAATTCTAGAAACTTAAATCTTAATCATTTGGCATAAAACATAGATAGAAGGATTGGTTTCACTTACCCTATCAACTTTCTCAAAGACACTTACTGATTCTCCAACCTCCATAATTCTTTATGGTCATGAATCAACACCAATGGCCAAACTATAAACACCAAAATGAAGCTCTTAACTCAAGGAACAACTTTAGAGAGAGAGTTTGAGCAATGGAGGCCATTTACTCACCTTAAATGCAAGCTTTTCCTTTCTCTCTCTTGCCCAACAATGATCGCCAGAAATGAGAAGAGAAGAGAGAGAAGAGTGCTTGAGGAAGAAGAGAAAATGATGAAGCTACTCCCTCCCCTACTTGGTCAGCTGAAATAGCGGAAGAAGAAGAAAGAGAAAATAATAATTAAATCGTATTTGACTTTTCTTTTCTCCTCTCTCTTCTTCCAAACTTGTCACATGTCACACTATCATTGGCTCCCATAAAGTAAACAACCAAGTAGCTTCTCTAATCCCTCAATTAGCCATATAATCACATTTCTCATTTTTCATAGTTAGTAATTAATTTCTCCCTTAATCACTAACTTACGGCCAATAATTCCATTCTTCGAATTTCTCACTAATTATGGCACATTAATTAAAATTGCCACCAAACATATAATTATCTACATTTAATTTCACAAATCATTCTCAATAATCATCATTAGCCCTTAGTCAAAATTTGGGGCATTACACTAACAATACCTCAGCTTTCACTGTTTGCAAAAATACCTCACTTTCGTTGTTTGCAACAATACCTCAGCTTTTATTGTCTGCAAAAATACCTCAGCTTTTGCTGTTTGCACTTTTAAAATATTACCCTCACCCGTACACCCACCAGTGACTCCGCTAGTGGTAACCGGGACTTTTGGGCATTAACAGCAACATCGGGCCACTCCGGAATCTCATTATCTTCTATCCGAAGTACTCTACTGTAACGGCCCACCTAGAGTTTCAGTCTCTTTTATCTAGGTGGCTGATCGGGAATCTCAACCTCCTATCCCACACTCATCCTCTTTCACCCTCCATCAACACGACTTTTGTTAACTACCAGAGGACTATTGGCATAGTCACACCTTATCCTCATCCTCTTTCACTACTGGGGATGCATACAGCTCTTACTTGAACCGTTGTTAGCTACTCGAGGACTATTGGAATAGTCACACTATATACACAACACACCCCATCTCATCCTCTTTCACTGTCAGGGATACACACAACTCTCACCTGAACCTTTGTTAGATACAGGAGGACTATTGGAATGGCTTGCAACTCATAAAAAACTCAAAGCAAATTATAATTTTACATACCGCCTCTCAGCCTGGGGTCAACACCAGTATAACTAGCCTAGTGGCTAGCCATGCTGGCCATGTTGGGGTAAGTGCCCTCACAAGTGAGAACCCCGATCATGTAGTTGTATTCGTGATTAGCTGAACTAGCTCTGCTATAAGGCCACACCCCAATCCTAGCTTATTCACACATGATACACAACACAAGTCAAGCTGAGTAGGTTACACTTCAACCCTTACTTGTTCACAACACATGATAGTACAACGCTAAATCAAACTAGGATCGAGTATATTCAACATTACTTTTACTAGACTGGGATCCTCTAAGACCCCTTCTCACATGATCATGTAATACCCTAAATTTTGATAGACGAGGCTAGAGAATAAGCCTGAAATTAGTGGATTGCTAAGCCCTAGTTTAGCAAGATCTCAAATTGGGATTAAGGGTTAATGACTCCAAAAGTGGATGTGGTTAGTGATAAATAACCCTTTTGGAGAATATGATGTGAGTTGGCACTCGAATATGATTCGTGTATGTTGTGGCAGCGCCGAAACCCTGTATTTGAGTTCAATTGTGGATTAACATCCAAATTGACTTAGAATAGAGAGGAAGAATTGAATGGGGTATTGTGTTGGAAATGGTGTCATAGTGTGTTTTGATGTCATTGAAATTGGTTTGGAACTTTGGAATGGAAATGTTGCAATGTTAGGTTTTGAAATGTGAATTGAGTTGACATATTGAGATTGTTGTGAAAACATGTCAATGAGATGTGAATTTGATTGATTTGGTGTTTCTAATGGATTCCTTGTGAAAATTTATGTGGGAATGATGTTTGGTATGAAAATGGAACCATTGGAAGCAAAGATGCAAAATCTGAAATTCTATCTAGTGAAACTCTATTCTGGGCAATCTTCTCGTGTGGATGTTTTGACTAGGCAAATGATTTGAGAAAATTATGTAAATTTCCAGTCTTGAATTTCACATCCCAAGCTTCAAAATTAACATATAATTTTTGCCATTTCGTTTTGGGAACTGGGAAATATGACTGTCCAAAGTTTGAGGTCAAAAATAGACTCTGTTTTGCGGCAGTGATGAAATTTGGGTAATTCTGGAAATTTGTGGTGATTTCTGGTAATGGCTCATATTTTTTCAATGAAGAGGAATTAAATACCTTTCATTTTGGCTTTGGAATCACCTCATTTCTATTTTTCTAGAATTAGTTATGATTTTTCAAATTTTGGGCAGAAAGTCAGCCAGAAAATCCGAGAATGGGAATTATGACATCATCTCAACAAAATATGACATCATCATGGAATTAAATATTTTCTCATCTTCTTCAACTCTCATTTTCTGTCGTGCTGAACCAGCTGAAACTAGTGAGAGAAAGTTGAGAGCTCTTAGAGAGAGAAAGAGGAGAAATCTCCAAGGTAAGCCGATTTCTCCGACGATCTAGCTCCAAACGCGTATAACCTTGCTTCTAAGCTTCTCTTTCATGTTCTTTAAGGTGTTGGAAGCTCAATTTTCATGGTTTAAAAGGGGCTAGGGTTCAGCCATATTGAGTAAAAGCTAGAGGGAGCTTGAGGTAACTTCTGAAACTTTAATGTTTGATTGTTCTGGCTGCTGTGGTTGATTTAATCGGTGAAATTTCACCGGATTGTCTTTGTTTGTAAATTTGGAAAATGGTTTGGCCTAGGTCTTATGCTGCCCAAATTTATACTAAATGGTAGTTCTAACCTAATGTAATGGTCAATAAAGTGGTTAGGAGTATAAAGGAACGCATTTACGGAGCCGAAACCGAAAAACCCCAATTTTTCTTGGGGAATTGAGAATTTTGGCCAAGCCTAGTTTGGAGGGGTTAGAGATGGATTTTCAATGATTTGATGATTCCATTGAGTTCAAGAGCAAAAATTAGGTAGGGTTAGAGTTGGTCACTTTTTCAGAAAAGGCCGAAAATGCATAATTATGAAAATGCCCCTGAAACCCTTAAAGTGGGGTTGCCAAGGGTAAATTTGTAAATTGACATTGAATTTGATAATTCCGAGTCGGGAAATGGATTCCTTCAGCGAAAATATGTCAATATAGCCCATGTCAAAGTTTCAAGAAAAGTACAGCCGGACCGGGTATGACGGGGCCGGGCCGGGTCCCCGGGGGTATTTTAGTAAATTTTCAATATAGCCTCATATAACCCCCAGAAACACTATGGAAGTGTCTAAATAGTACATTTGACATTGTTTGATCGAATGTGAAGCCCAAAGTTGCTGGCACGCAAATCGAGGAGAAAAGACTGGAGGTAGGGGACTTACCTTCCTTGCATGTATTTGATATCTTTGCTTGTGTAGTGATGTATGTGATTGGTTTACTTGATTGTATATAGCATATTGGAATAAATGAAGCTCTGTTTCTGTTTTACTATGGCCATAGTTTTGTTACATGAAACATTAAGCATGAAAAAATGTCATTATTGGGCATGCATCTAGATAAAGCTAACATGTCATACACATAGTATCTATCATGCATGCATTATGGTATCTGTTTCCTACTGAGATTCTCCCGAATCTCACCCTCCCCTACCAACAATTTAGACAGGGCAAGTGGCTCGTGGAGGGAGCGGCTAGGACTCCTTCGAGATGAGATTGTGTAATCCCTATTTGAAGAATTGTAATGGGCAATTGTGCCCTGTGTATCTTTAGCGAAGGTATGTACTCGGGATTTTTAGGATGATTATGTTGTGCACTCTGATATTTATATGAATGTGATTTAACTTCGCGTAGTAATTGTATTAGAAATGTGAATATGAGACCAAGTTTATAAATGATTTCGAAAGGTATTTTGAAAACCCCATCATGCGATGGGTTAGTAAATATTGTTTTCTTATTATTGGTCTCTATTTAATTTATTCGCGTCTTTCGGATATAATTACGGAGGGTGTTACATTTTTGGTATCGGAGCTGCAGTTCCTTACAAAGATGGGAATTTGCTAGGATAGTAGCAGTAGTTGCTGCCTTAAGTCATAAGAGATGACTTTGTTTGTTGTGGTATACACATTAAGGTCCCTGTTTTTTGTGGATATATGAGATTTATGGACTATGTGTGTACATTATTTGGTTATTCTGTAATGGAGAATCATTATAGAATCGAAAGATATAGTGGTTCGCCTGAGAATTGATGTGTAGACCCAAAGGTGGAAGAGAATGATTTCCCAGGAATGCGATATTGAGTTTCTAAGTGTTATGTCTAACCTAGATATTGGGTAAGAAACCTAAGGTGGTATGATGTTATATGTAGTGATGTCATATTGAGCTTGTATTTTTTAAAGGCCTTAAGACCTAGGGGACCGGTGTGCCTTAGGCTGGCAATGATATTTGGATTTGTGTTAGAGTTGTGATGCTCCGTGGAAATGAGGGAAGTGATTTTTGGTTCAACTAAGGTTGAGAATTGAGTTGTGATCCAAGGATTAGACTTAATAGTTGAGCTGATTCTTAGGAATTGGATTTGACCTGGATGGTTTGTGGCGCCTGAGTACGATACTAGACTTAAATGGAAATGTGTATCAGGTATCCTGAGGGTTCTGATTGTTAATCTAGCGCAGGAAGAAAGTTCTCTATAGAGGATTTGGATCAAAGAACGCTACCTACGGGGAGTTTTGATCGGAGAGGGCTACCTACGGTGACACCTGATCGGTTTGGCTATTTATGAGTCTACTACCTGCGCCTCATCGGTGGTTCCGGTGGGAGCACTGTACCTTCAGGCAGTATCATACGGGGGGTGAGACTATGTGACTTTGTGAAAGCCGTCGTGACGATAAGCCCTAGTGTGTAACCACCGTAATAACGAACTGTAGAGAGGAGTCACCGTGATGTTGAATCGTAGAGTAGAGCTATGAGAGCCCATGTTCGTAATATAGCTCAATGGTACCAGGGGATGCATTGAGGCGCTACTTACCCCCAAGTAGTGGCTTCGATCCCTAGGGAGGCGAAAAAAATACCGCTTGGGGAGCGAGGAACTCTTGTGAGTCCTGGGTGGTGGGTTAGCCCAAGAGGGGTGAGACCAACCAGCCCAGCCACTGGCACGGGGCATCCCCTGAGGGGGTAACACTGCGGTGGGCACTACCGGCGTGGGGCATCCCCAAAGGGGGTAAAACTGGGGTGGGTGTGACAATAAAAAGGCGCTATGTATTGGTTATGGCTCTAAATAATTTGAGTTGAATTAGGCCAAAATTGGGCACAGATTGTCAATGTGGTCAGTTGTAGTGGGAGTTTCCTACGGGACTCCTATTAAATCACCTTGACATTGTTAAAGCACATATGAGGAGAAAGACCTCAGAGTGTGCAGCAAAAGCGTGGTGAATATGATGTGTTTGAATACTACGCTGAGTAGGAGCTCAAGTTTGTAGAAAGTGCGATGTGTTAGTGATAGCTTCACAGAGTACAACTCTGGAGTCCAAATTATCTTGTGAGAAGGGGTCTTGAAGGATCCCGATTTGGTGAAAAGAATTCTCAATGTGAAGGTGAAGCTATTAAGATGCCAGTTCCAGCTTGTTGTGATTATATTGTGAGTCCATCTCCCCTGTTGGGCCAGATCGGGTTAGTCTGGTGGGCTACGTCTCGTAGGCAAAGGCTTAGGATGTGATGGATATTTGTGTGTCTTTCACCTGTGGCCTCATGGGGTGATTCCCATGGCGGACCACCGTTCTGCTGGGGGGTAGTTTACAGGGGATTGACTATATGGAAGCCAAAGTAGCTTTGTGATTGCCAAAGAGGCAATGTGATATGTGTAAGCCAGTGAGGCAACATGTATGTTTGACAATTGTGAACAAGCTGGGATTGAGGTGTGGTTGTGGCCACAGAGCAGAGCTAGTTTAGCTGATGGCGAATTCGACTACATGATCGGGGGTTCTCAATTCTGAGGGCACTTACCCCGGCATAGCCAGCATGGCTAGCCACCAGGCTGGTTGCATTGGTGTTGACCTAAGGCCGAAAGGCGGTGCGTAAAATTAGAGTTTGAGATGTGTGTTGGTATAAAAGCTATGTGATGTGCTCTGACATTTGCCCTGGTACTGAGTAGCCTCTGTTTGAACACTATCGGAAAGAACAAGGTAGTGACTCTTTCTCTTATGCTATGTTTAAAGCATTGTATGTATGTTTGTCATGCATTGATATCACAGCGAAAGCTGACGCATAGTGTATACAGCATCGAGATCACAGTGAAAGCTGACGCATAGTGTTTATCATAGCGAGAGCTGACGCATAGTGTTTATCGTAGCGAAAGTTGACGCATAGTGTTTACAGCCATGAGTGCTGTTGTATATGGCGTGAGCCATGTATCATTATGATGCTGTTGAACATGATCTTACATGCTATATGTTTATATACTGTATGAGTGATTTGTTACTATTGGGATTCTTTTGAATCTCATTCTTTCCATTGACTAACTTTCAGACAGAGCAAGCGGCACCAAGGAGAAAGAGGGTGGGATGGTATGTGACCACGCCAATAGTCCTTGAGTACCTAAGAATGGTTTGGGTGTGCGCAGTGTGCCTCCCCGGTGGAGAAATAAGGTGAGGGTGGTGTTGGGAGATTAAGACTCTCAACCAGTTGCTTGGATAGAAGAGACTACGATTCTAGGTGGGCCGTTATGGTAGGGTGCTTCGGATAGAAGAGATTGAGATTCCGGAGTGACTTGATATGATTGTGGTTGAGACCCAAAAGTCTCGGTTACCACTAGCGAAGTCACTGGTAGGTGTATGGGTGAGGGTGACACCATAAAAGTTGATACGGTGAAGTAATATTGTGTTGTGAGACCTAAAAGTCCCAGTTACCACTAGCGGAGTCACTGGTGGGTGTACGGGTGAGGGTAAGGTTGTGGATGTGAATACAGTGGAAGATTTTGTGTATACAGCTAAGGCTATCGTTTGATGTATTGAAGTTGTGGTGTTTTAGAGTTACTCCCGGAAGGAGTAATAGTTTGAGTTAAGCAGAGTGGTGGCCTATGCCGCCCAACTGCCAAGATCTTATGATATGGCTCATAAGTTAGAGCCTCCAGATATCGAGATGCACTAGCCACTCATGAATTAGGGGGCTTGCGATGATTGTGGTTATGTTATGATGGTTTTGTGGCAATCGTATATGGAAGCGATTGCATCTATTTGGCAAAAAAATATGGTGATTTGGTTTGTGTGGCAATCATGAAATGGGCCGATTACAGTTTGGGGCAATTGAGTTGCATTCATTGATTAAGATTCTTGCGAGAATCGGATTTGTGGAGTATCATTTGTGTGTGGGTGGTCTAGAGGAAACCGTCCCAATATGAGATGAATTGTGAAACGGAAGCTGTTGTGAAGAAGCATCCGTAGTTTTTGGATTAAGTGGTATGACAAATTTCGAGGACGAAATTTATTAAACGGGGGGAGAAATGTAATACCCCGAATTTTGAGACAAGAGGCTAGAGAATAAGCCTGAGATTAGTGGATTGCTAAGCCCCGGTTTAGCAAGATCTCAAATTGTGATTAAGGGTTAATGACTCCAAAAGTGGATGTGGTTAGTGATAAATAACCCTTTTGGAGAATATGAAGTGAGTTGGCACTCAAATATGATTTGTGTGTGTTGTGAGCAGTGCTGAAACCCTATATTTGAGTTCAATTGTGGATTAACATCCAAATTGACTTAGAATAGAGAGGAAGAATTGAATGGGGTATTGTGTTGGAAATGGTTTCATAGTGTGTTTTGATGTCATTGAAATTGGTTTGGAACTTTGGCATGGAAATGTTGCAATGTTAGGTTTTGAAATATGAATTGTGTTGACATGTTGAGATTGTTGTGAAAACATGTCAATGAGATGTGAATTTGATTGATTTGGTGTTTCCAATGGATTCCTTGTGAAAATTTATGTGGGAATGATGTTTGGTATGAAAATGGAACCATTGGAAGCAAAGATGCAAAACTGAAATTCTGTCCAGTGAAACTCTATTCTGGGCAGTCTTCTCGTGTGGATGTGTTGACTAGGCAAATGATGTCAGAAAATTATCAAAATTTCCAGTCTTAAAGACCACATCCCATGCTTCAAATTAGAGCCATTTCGTTTTGGGAACTAGGAAATATGACTATCCAAAATTTGAGGTCGAAAATGGACTCTGTTTTAGGGCAGTGATGAAATTTGTGGTGATTTCTGGTAATGGCTCATATTTTTTCAATGAAGAGGACTTAAAAATACCTTTCATTTGGCTTTGGAATAACCTCATTTCTATTTTTCTAGAATTAGTTATGATTTTTCAAAGTTTGGGCAGAAAATCAACCAGAAAATCCGAAAATGGGAATTATAACATCATCTCAACAAAATATGACATCAGCATGGAATTAAATATTTTCTTATCTTCTTCAGCTCTCATTTTCTGTCGTGCTGAACCAGCTGAAACTAGTGAGAGAAAGTTGAGAGCTCTTAGAGAGAGAAAGAGGAGAAATCTCGAAAGGTAAGCCGATTTCTCCGACGATCTAGCTCCTAACGTGTATAACCTTGCTTCTAAGCTTCTCTTTCATGTTCTTTAAGGTGTTGGAAGCTCAATTTTCATGGTTTAAAAGGGGCTAGAGTTCAGCCATATTGAGTAAAAGCCAGAGGGAGCTTGAGGTAACTTCTGAAACTTCAATGTTTGATTGTTCTGGCTACTGTGGTTGATTTAATCGATGAAATTTCACCGGATTGTCTTTGTTTGTAAATTTGGAAAATGGGTTGGCCTAGGTGTTATGCTGTCCAAATGGATACTAAATGGTAGTTTTAACCCAATGTAATGGTCAATAAAGTGGTTAGGAGTAGAAAGGAACGTGTTTACGTAGCCGAAACCGAAAAACCCCAATTTTTCTTGGGGAATTGAGAATTTTGGCCAAGCCTAGTTTGGAGGGGTTAGGGATGGATTTTCAATGATTTGATGATTCCATTAAGTTCAGGAGTGAAAATTAGGTGGGGTTATAGTTGGTCACTTTTTCGGAAAAGGCCGAAAAAGCATAATTATGAAAACGCCCTTAAAACCCTTAAAGTGGGGCTGCCAAGGGTAAATTTGTAAATTGACATTGAATTTGATAATTTTGAGTCGGGAAATGGATTCTTCAGTGAAAATATGTAAGAATAGCCCATGTCAAAGTTTCAAGAAAAGTACAGTCGGACCGGGTACGACGCGTCTGGGCCAGGTCCCCGGGGGTATTTTAGTAAATTTTCAATATAGCCTCATATAAACCCAAGAAACACTATGGAAGTATCTAAATAGTACATTTGACATTGTTTGATCGAATGTGATGCCCCGAGTTGCTGGCATGCAAATCGAGGAGAAAAGACTGAAGGTAGGGGGCTTACCTTGCTTGCATGTATTTGATATCTTTGCTTGTGTAGTGATGTATGTGATTGTTTTACTTGATTGTGTAGAGCATATTTGAATAAATGAAGCTTTGTTTCTGTTTTGCTGTGGCCATAGTTTTGTTACATGAAACATTGAGCATGCAAAAATGTCATTATGGGGCAAGCATCTAGATAAAGCTAACATGTCATACACATAGCATCTATCATGCATGCATTATGGTATCTATTTCCTACTGAGATTCTCTCGAATCTCACCCTCCACTACCAACAATTTAGATAGGGCAAGTGGCTCGTGAAGGGAGCGGCTAGGACTCCTTCAAGATGAGATTGTGTAATCCCTATTTGAAGAATTGTAATGGGCAATTGTGCCCTGTGTATCTTTGCGAAGGTATGTACCTGGGATTACCAGGATGATTATGTTGTGCACTCTGATATTTATATGAATGTGATTTATCTTCGCGTAGTAATTGTATTAGAAATGTGAATATGAGACCAAGTTTATAAATGATTTCGAAAGGTATTTTTGAAAACCCCATCATGTGATGGGTTAGTAAATATTATTTGGTTATTATTGGTCTCTATTTCATTTTAATTTAGTATTTTGGATATAATTACGGAGGGGGTTACAAATAACATGGCCCCGAAGTTCCACTTCCAAAAGCCATAACTAATACATTGTTGAGAGCCTATATTCCCATAGCTCTACTCAATGATTCAACGTCACAGCAGATGCACTTTACGGTTTGTAGTCAAGTCAAATTCCTAAGAATCAGCTCAATTATTAAGTTTGATCCTTGGATCACAAATCAACTCTTAAAACTTCAACATTAGCTGAGCTGGTAAATCAATTTTCTCATTTCCACAGATCATCACTAACCCAACACCATTCTGAATACATCTACCAGTCTAAGGCACACTGGTCCCCTAGGTTTTTGGGTCTTTGGACACATAGCTCCACTATAACATCACTGCCATATAATATCATGCAGTCTAATGTCTCTAACCCAACCTTTAGGTTCATCATGAAATCTAGAACCTCAACATCACACGAATCAAAAACCATTTTCTTCAAATATACTTAATAGGCATGTTAAGAATCAAGATTAATAGCACCTATTCTAACCTTCACGGTATTTGGGTAATATCCTCCACCCATTACTGAAGGTTCAACACTATGCATAAGGTTCACAAGGTTCAAACTTTTGTCATGCATTAGAACCAGAGTGCAACCAATTCACATTTCAACCTAAGCGCCATTTCAGCTTAGATCTAATTCAGGCCTAATCCCAAACTTCAGTATCATCAGTTCGGATCCTTTAGGATCCATATACGGGATAATCACCGCTCATCATATAGCACCGTATATCATATCTACATTTCTTTGACCCTACAATGTTCCTAAGGATCATCACTTAGCATGGAGAAATCGCAAAATATTTACTATGCCTCAAATTTTCATAACCCCATCAATGAATCTTTTAGGGCAGTATTTACTCCAATAAAAATGTTTCGATTTAAAATCAATACTTACATAATCGTTATCTCCATGCGTCTAAGCACCCCTTTAAATCATCTAACATGATCATTAGTCATTGAGAAACCATAAGATAATCACTATGTCTCAAGTCTCCATGACCCTATCAGCTTACTTCCCAGGGGTTCACCCATCCTAGGATTTTCCTGGGTTGAGCATGCTTAATTTTTGTGTACTTATACCCAAACATAGATACCAGGTTCTACTACTTCCGTCCATGAGTACCCCGTGACTACACATATCTCAAAAGAGTACCGGCTATCTCCGGTCACCAAAATATTGGATGTGGATCGCACATTGGCCTTGGTCGTACCCACTCCCTCAGGTTCCGTAATATCCTTAAACCATTCTTGTCTAGTATTGCATCGCTGTCCTTCGGTACTCGCTATTTCTCAAGGCTGGTTCACAAATCAGGAAGATACCCTCCTTTGGTACCTCCTGTCCGTGCATATTTCCTAGCATCGTGTAATCAAGACCATATTAGTATACCATCATATTGCCAGAACCGTCCCAATGCCAGAAACCCTTGGGCTCTTCTAGAACTGCTTGAAGCTTTGATACCAAAATGTCATGCCCTTATTTTAATTTTACATTTACCAGAGTATTCACGGAAAATGATATGCATTTCGATGGTCAACACAGAAATAGCGTAAATATATTGATAATATGTGTATGATTATGGAAATTCCCCTTAGGGATTTGTACCTGATAATTACAATTAATGTAGCCACATAGAGATACTAGGGTATATAAACCCATCCCAGTAAAAGGAGACATCTTGTTGTCTTCGTTCCACTATTGCAATCTCCTCTCATGTAGTTCTCGTCTCTGATCTTTGCATACCTTTTGTATTCAGCTGTCTAAATTGTTGGTAGGGGAGGGTGAGATTCGAGAGAATCCCAGTAGGGAACAGATACATATATGCATGTAGGATAAGTTCTTAATGCATGACATGCTTGCAATACATAACTTATGCTAACACAATGACATATCTACGTGCTCAATGTTTCAAATAGCATACTTTTGCCCATAGCATAAATAGAAACAGAGCTCAATCATTCATATATGTTTCACATAATCAAGCAAAGGAATAACATGCATCAATACACCAACACAAATATCAAATATATGGAGGAGAGGTAAGTTCCCTACCTTAGACCTTTTCCACCTCGAACCGTGTGCTTCAATTCGGGTGCCAATACCTCAGGCCTTCAACTTGGTCCTAAAACATCAAATGTACCAGTTTAGATACTTCCATAGTGTTTCTTGGGCTTATATAAGCCTATTATGAAAATTTACCAAAATACCCCGAGACCCTAGCTCGACCTCGCTGTACCCAATCCAACTGTACTTTTCCTGATATTTTGACATGCACTATTCTTACATATTTTCACCCAAGGAATCTATTTTTGGACTAGGAATTATCAAATTACAAAAATACCCTTGACAACACTTATTTCAAGGTTTCAGGGGCATTTTCATAATTATGCTTTTTCGAACTTTTCCAAAAAATTGACCAATTGTAAACCCACCTAATTTTTTTGTTGAACTCAATGGAACCATCAAATCATTGAAAATCCAACTCTAAGTCCCTCTAATAGCCTTGGCCGAAATCCTCAGGTACTCTAGGGAAAATTGGGGTTTTGTGATTTCGGCTCTATAAACGCGTTCATTTCTACTCCTAACCACTTTATTGACTATTCCATTAGGTTACTTCAGTGGGTTCTTGGAACCTTAGTACACAGCAAGTTCCTACACCTGGACACTCGCTCCCCCTTACACGTTATGATCAAATCCCCAACTTAAGGTTCCACAACCTTAAGTTATCTCAATAACAAATATTGAGTTTGTAATGAAAACTCTCACACAAAGCAAATATATAATCACTGAAGTACAATGAATGAGTAAAAGAAAACAAAGCACGAAGAGTGTGTAGTGTATGTTCGTGTGTTCACAGTTGTTGTGTCTTATTTTCTTTTCTTTGAATATTATATATATATAGATGATTTGTAGCGTCCGTTGGAAGCAATTCAAACATGTCTGTTATAGTCACGCAGCAACGTTTGACTATTGTTTGAATTTGAAAACTATCCATTTGCGGTAGGTTGCGGTAGGTAAACATTCAGACTTTCATTTGACTTTTATCTTCTAGCATGATCTCTTCATTGTTTCTCTACAAATGTACTTAGGATACTAGTATAATGAAGAGTTAATCATATAGAAAACAATTTAAAACATTTGATCAAAAACATAATTTCTGGACTGCCTTACTCGAGTGGCTACTCGAGTAATCATGTTGGTTACTCGAGTGGTCCCTCGAGTAAACCTATAAAAAATATGGCAGTGACCAATTCAACATTTTACATAAGATATTAGTTGGGTAAGACATGGAGTGAGATATATCACAAACCTTGGAAATACCTGATTACTCTAGTGGCTACTCATGTGGCCTTGTTTTTACCTTCACAAGTTACTCGAGTACTGACTTTGAAAATCTGGTTACTCGAGTGGCCTTCACTTTTCTTCACTCCTTACTCGAGTGGTCCCTCAAGTAGGTTTCAAATAACCTGACAGATTACTCGATTACTCCCTTGAGTAATTGCATCAAATTCTTGGCCGAGAGTTTGCTTTTTGATTACTCAGTGGCTCCTCGAGTAATGCTTTAAATAACTCTGCAGATTACTAGGGTAGTCCCTCGAGTAATGCCTTTTTCTAACATGGTTACTCGAGTGGCTACTCGAGTAAATTGTTGCATTTCTTGGCCGAGAGGTACTGGAAGATTTTTACCTTGGTTACTAAAGTGGTTACTTGAGTTAAGCCTATGAAAATAACGTTACTCGAGTGGCTACTCGAGTAATGGTCTATATAACTTTGTAGATTACTCGAGTACTCCCTCGAGTAACTTCACCCAAATTTTGGCAGTGCTTCACTGGATGAAATTTTCCTTGATTACTTGAGTGGCTACTCAAGTAATTGCTTCCCTTACCCGAGTGGCTACTCGAGTAAGCCTTCACAAAATTTGTTTGTTACTCCAGTGCTTACTTCAAGTAATGCTTTGCAACTTTGTTCAAAAATTCATTTGTTTGTTTTCATATCTTTCTATATCATTGATCCAATCTTTGTTATCATCAAAACATATGGGATCTAACATTCTCCCCCTTTTTGATGTTGATAAAACTTGATGATTTTGAACAAAGTTTTTGAAATTTAGTTGTCAAGCATATGCTTCTCAAATACTTTTCATATGAAATCTTTCGTTCAATTTAAACGTGAAAACTCTTTTTGAAATAGCTTATTAAAGATCTTTTCAAAGTTTTTTGTTCTTATTAATGTTTTCACCTTGCATACACAATCAAAAACTCATTAGTCCCAGAAAGCAATATAACTTCAATGAAATGTCATAAAGGAACAAATTACATAATGAAGAATTCAATACATAATCAAACTTAAAATAAAACTTAAAAGCGTTCAAAAGCAAAAAGCACCCTA
Organism: Inga leiocalycina; assembly: GCA_963242795.1. Lineage (NCBI taxonomy): Eukaryota > Viridiplantae > Streptophyta > Magnoliopsida > Fabales > Fabaceae > Inga > Inga leiocalycina. The sequence goes on from OY725327.1 coordinate 26,784,510, forward strand.
AACACCCCATACACCCAAATCCCAATAAACTCAGCCATTCATCACAAAATCACTCAGGTTCTTCTCCCCCGTTTTGTCTTTATCACAAAGGTGGAATCAATCATGAGGAGGAGTAGAAGGCTTGGCTATTGAGATAGGAGTGACAGGAAATGCCAATGACTCATATGAACCATCTGAACTTGAAGGTTCACTGACGATGTCTGAAGATCCTCAGGAGAATTCACCGGAGATGAAGGGTAAGGAACTAAAGAAGTAATTTCTACTTCCTCTATAGCAACCGGTGAAGACACAAGCACCTCCTCAATGCGTGTTGGTGATGCAATGGGAGTAGGTATGGGCTCTGGCTGAACAGGCTGAGGTAGATAATCAGTGGTGATGTGGATAGGTTCAGATGTGTTAAGGTCAGGTATAGAGAACAACACATTGCTAAGTCTACTCTTAGAGGGTCTATGCTCAGTGGGTATAGAGGGTCCAGGTATGCAATGGGAGTAGGTATGGGCTCTGGCTGAACAGGCTGAGGTAGATAATCAGTGGTGATGTGGATAAGCTCGGATGTGTTAAGGTCAGGTATAGAGAACAACACATTGCTAAGTCTACTCTTAGAGGGTCTATGCTCAGTGGGTATAGAGGGTCCAGGTTCAGGGACAGGTATGGGCTTAGGAATACCAGAAGGACCAGGAGTAGAGGATCCAGATGCCATAGCATCAAGTTTGGCAGTAATGGATCTAAAAAGCTCACGCTGGGCATGTTGTTCAGCTAGCAACTCTTCGTGCCTCTTATCCATCCTATCCATAAGTTGTCCCATCTTCTCATTCATATGGGTTACCAATTCTGCATTGGTATTCACAATATCAATATGGAAACTCCTCAGGATGTTCTCCATGAATATTTGCATTACGGCACCAAAGAAGGATGGAGAAGATGTGTTGGCTGGAGCAGAAGACTGTGTGTCATCTATTCGACTTGTTGCTGTGTCAGTCTCCTTCTTTTTCTTGGGACTTGCTTCTAGAGGTGTCTGAGGAATCTCAATATTCAACTTTCCTATTTGATTCCTTCCCACTGGTGTTAACCTTTCAACCGGCTCCATACTCTCCAAAAACCAAATCTTGTTCTTCTTGAGAAACAAGGAAATAAGTTGAGGATAAGTCATTGGAGTAGTAGGTTTTCCTTCATATCTATACGTCCTAATCTCATTGAAGATATACTTTCCCAAGTCCTTTTGCTCTTTGAGGATCAATGAGGCGAATTTCCTAAAGTCTCTCTCAATGAAATGAGTAAAGTTATTGGATTTGTTCGTGATGGCTTTAGAGAGATATACCATAGGACTCTATGAAAATCACTCATATAACTCGGATTGAAGTTGAGAGGTCCCACTATCTCACTAGGTCTGAGGATAGAGAATATCTGGTTTGAATCAAGGTTAGGGTAATCATCATCAGGAGGATTTTCTATTCCTAACCAGGTATTGATTCTGGAAGGTGAGATTAGAATTCTTTGTCCTCTAACCCTAGAAGTCATTTCTTCTTCCACAGACTTCCTAACGGGATCATTAATAGGTTCGAGGTTACAATAAAAATGTCTCACTACTTTTGTGCAAAATAGAAGTTTGACAGATAGCCAAGGCATATAGGAATCAAGGTAGGGACTCAAATCAAATTTTAATATCCCTTGAAGCACCGTGTAGTCAATGTAGTGCATCTTGCACACATTTCTTCTTACAAAATAACTCAGGTACTTCTGTAATTCTTCAAGCTTGCTCACGTTGAATCCCTTTGGTGGAAATGTAATTTCTTCATCCCTTTCTTTTGTTTGTCTTGAGGATTTCCCTTTCTTTGCTTCCTTAGATTGGAAAGCTTCCTCAAGCATGCCTACCATGACTTTGGTAAGCTTCTCATCAACCTTGGGTTTTTTCAGAGGCTTAGGAGAAAAGGTTGGTGTGTCGGATTAATCAGAGGAAGGAGGAGATGGTTCTTTTGTTGTTTTGCCTTTTCCAGTGGGTGAACTCTTCTTGGATTGAGCTCTTATGGCAATGGGCTCCTTTATTACAATCCCTTTCACCTTAGGCTTAGCTTGCGGCTTGGTCTTGGATTTTGGTTTGGGAGAAATTTTCCTCTTCTTGGTAGGAGGAAAGGAATGTGAATCAAAGGGTTGATATGGTTTAAAAGACTCAGAAGGAGTGTTAAGATTGAGAGATTTTGTCCTCACCATTGTGAGTTATGAGAATCAAAGATTTCTGAAAAATAGAGACGAGTGTCGCGAATGCAGGGTAGATGATTTCTAAGCAATATAGGAGTTTTTAAAAGATAAAAATGAATGGGTTTTGACTGAAATGAGAAGGGAAAAAGATTTTGAAAATTTTTTGTGAGAGCACTAGGAGAATCACTAGAGGAGATTTTGTCTGCATCACTCAGGTATCTACTCGAGTGATTATACAAAAAAATTTTAAAATACAGTCAATTTGAAAGCGTACCTGCCATGAATAATATTGTAATTATCCATGTATATTACCTCGATCATTTGATGACTCTTTAGAACATATTTGAACTGAAACTCAGCTGATTTGAAATTTGGACCCAGCTTCACTCGAGGACTTACTCGAGTAATGTTGAAGTTCACTCGAGGCCTCTCTCGGGTAAGCTGTCTCTTCACCTTCTGACTATTCATTTACAATTGTTGTGCTGTTTCATTTGAAATTAATGTTTCACTGGCACATTTCAAAGTTCATTACTCGAGTGGCTACTCGAGTAATGCTTCCATTACTTCAAGGTGTCACTCTAGTAATACTCATTACTTGAAGTTCTCACTCCAGTAATGCTCATTACTTGAAGTTGTCACTCTAGTAATGTTGTCCTCTGTTAACCTCTTCTATTCATACTCCAAAACAGATTATTATGATCCTGCAAAACAAATTGCTAGAAACTCTGATGCTTAAGTTAGTAATCATCAAAACATCAATAAATAATATCATCTAACATTTTGTAAACACTAAATAACTATAATTCATTGGGATTTACCATTCTCAATTCTCATCTAATATATAAAAATTGATCTTTTGTAAGAGGTTTTGTGAAGATATCAGCTAGTTAAAGATGAGTTGGAATGAATATTACTTTAACATCTTTCTTTTGGACATGATCTCTGATGAAGTGATATCTAACATCAATATGCTTGGTTCTGGAATGTTGAATAGGATTCTTTGCCAAGCTTATCATGCTAGTATTGTCACAGTATATTGGTGTTTCTTTTAAATAAATACCAAGATCCTGGAGTTGTTGCTTTAGCCATATTACTTGTGCACAACAACTTGATACTGCAACATACTCAGCTTCTATTGACGAAAGAGACACTGTAGTTTGTTTCTTGCTAAACCATGATACAAGTGAGCCTCCAAGAGACTGGCCTTGCCCACTTATACTCTTTTTGTCCTTCTTGTATCCTCCATGATCAGAGTCTGAGTATGCAACTAGATATTCACTTCTTCCTTTAGGATACTAGAGACCCAATTCTAGCGTGTCAGCAAGATATCAGAAGATTAGTTTGATGGTTTCAGCATGTGACTCTTTTGGTGCTGATTGATATCTTGCACACATACCCACACTAAATTGAATGCCAGGCCTGCTTGCAGTGAGATAGAGTAATGATCCAATCATTCATCTATATTTTGTGATATTATAATCTTTTCCCTTGACATCCGCATCATGCAATGTGGTTGAGCTCATGGGTGTGTTTGTTCCATTTGCTTCATCCAATCCATACTCCTTCAATAGCTCTTTCAGATATTTTGTTTGAGAAACAAAAATTCCATTCTTTCTTTGTTTCATTTGCAAACCGAGAAAGAAATTCAATTCTCTCATAATTGACATCTCAAACTCCCCCTACATTATCTCAGAAAATTCTTTGCACATAGTTTCGTTAGTAGCACTAAAAACTATACCATCAACATATATTTGCACAATTAATATACCATCACATTTTCGTGTTGTAAAAAAGTGTTGTATCAACATTTCCTCGTACAAAACCTTGATCAATAAGAAATTTACTGAGCCTTTCGTACCAAGCTCTAGGAGCTTGTTTTAAACAATATAAAGCCTTTTTGAGTTTGAAAACATGGTCAGGTTGGGTTACATCTTCAAAACCTGGAGGTTGCTCTACATATACTTCTTTCATGATGTAGCCCTTTAGAACTGAACTCTTTACATCCATTTGATAGAGTTTGAATCCTTTGATGCATGCAAAGGCTAAGAGTACTCGTATAGCTTCCAATCTAGCCAATGGAGCATACGTTTCCTCATAATCAATTCCTTCTTCCTGATTATAGCCTTTGGCCACCAATCTTGCCTTGTTTCTGAAAATAATTGCAGATTCATCAAGCTTTTTCTTGAATACCCATTTAGAGACAATGATCGGATGATTCTTAGGTCGGGGTACAAAATCCCAAACTTGATTTCTTTCAAATTGGTTTAGTTCTTCTTGCATTGCTATAACCCAATCATTGTCTGATAGGGCTTCGTTAATGTTAGAATGTTTAATCTCTCAAATGAAAGTAGAAAAACTCACTTCATTGAAAATTCTATTTCTAGTTTTGACTCCTTCATTCACATCTCCTATGACTTGATCTAGGGGATGACTCCTATTGTATTTCCAGGCTTTAGGTTGTCCTAGCAACTGATCTTCTTCCTTGGTTTGATCAACTTCTGGAATAAGAGATTTAGAAATAGATTGACCATTTTCTTGATTTAAAACAACTTCCTGCTCATCATCAATGATTTTGTCAGAGGATTCAAATTCATCAAATACAACGTGAATTGATTCTTCAACAACACATGTTCTTTTATTGAAAATTCTGTATGCTTTACTTCAGTTAGAATAGCCTAGGAAAATTCCTTCATCTGTTCTAGAATCAAATTTTCCTAAGTTATCTTTACCATTATTATGAATGAAATGTTAGAGCAAGCGTTTCACCCAAGAGGGGGGTGAATTGGGTGATACTAAAAATTTCGTTGCAAATATAAAACTTGACGGTGAAATTTAAAACAGTAAATAGTAAGGAGAAATATCACCGAAGTGTACACCAGGAGTTATACTGGTTCGGCCACAACCACTTTGACCTACGTCTAGTCCTCAGAGCTTCTCTGAGAGTTTCATTATAATTTCCAAGATTCAGTGGGTTCTTGGCACCTCAGTACAAGCAAGTTCCTTCTCTTGGACACTCGCTCCCCCTTAACTGTTGTAATTCAATCCCAACTCAAGGTTCCACAACCTTAAGTTATCTCAATAACAAATATTGAGTTTGAATGAAATATCTCTCTCTCAGAGTGAATAAGAATAACTGAAGTACAGAAATACTAAAATGAGTAAAAATAGAGTAATGAACTTGATGATATGTTCATGTGTGTTCTTGTTGTTGTTTCTCTGTTTGGATGTTCCCATTTATATAGATATGTTGGTAATGACCGTTGGAACATTTTTCTACTCGTCTGTTGGAGAGTGCGCAACCACTATTAACTTTTCCAGTATTTGAAAAATATCCGTTGGCGGTAGGTGGCATTTGAACTTCTCATTTGACTTTCCTTATTTGATATGATTTCTTCATTTTTTTTATCTGTAAATATGCTAGAAATACTAATACAATGAAAGGTTAATCATATAGGAAACAAATCAATGAATGTTTGAATGATTTCTAAATTTCAGGGTTTCCATACTTGAGTAGCTACTCGAGTATCCATTAAAGTTTACTCGAGTACTTACTCGAGTATCATCGGGAAAACTTTGATGAACTGCAAGTCAACAAATAAATATAAGATTACTCGGGTAGTGCATGGAATAACCAAAATATCAAACCTTTGGAAATGCATGTTTACTCGGGTACCTACTCGAGTAATGCATTCTTTTCTTCATAGGTTACTCAGGTACCAACTCGAGTAAACCTTCAAATAAACTTTTGGTTACTCGATGCTTTACTCCAGTAATGCTGGCAGGATTTCAAAGCCGAGAGCACTTCAAGTCTGATTACCATGTTACTCGAGTAAACTCAATTTATGTGCATAGCTTACTCGAGCAATGACTTGAGGTTTTTCTTAAAAAATAATTCCACATACTCGAGTGCTTACTCGAGTAATCCACTTAAAATAAGTCATTGAATACCTGCATATTTGAGTAATGCCTTGAGTGAAGTGTAACAAGAATAGAACAAGTCTATTCGAGTACTACCTTCAGGTTTTCGCTTACCACAGTGAGTTACTCGAGTAGCTCCTCGAGTAACGTTGGCAGGGTTGAAAATGCCAAGAGCAACATATTTCTTGATACAGGGGACTCGAGTACATACTCGAGTATCATTGGCAGGCCGAGAGCAACTGGAAAACTTTTACATGGTTACTCGAGTACCTACTCGAGTAACGTTGGCAGGCCGAGAGCAACTCCAAGTATTTACCTAGTTACCCGAGTAACATCGGCAGGCTGAGAGCAACTTGAAATCATTTACACTATTACTCGAGTAACGTTGGCAGGTTACTTGAAGGTGTCTCTGGTTACTTCAAGTTTTGTCTCATTACTCGAGTACATACTCGAGTAATGCCTTAGAAAACTTGCTTCTGATCAAGTTTCTCAGTTTTTTCTCTTGGTCTTTCTTCATTACTCCAATGCTTACTTCAAGTGATGCTTTTCCCTGTTATTACTTTGTTCAAACTTATTTATTAATCAAATATTTTTCATATCATTCTTTGTTATCATCAAAACATGAGATCTAACATTCTCCCCCTTTTTGATGATGACAAAACTTGGTGATTTTGAACAGGGTTTTTGAAATTGAATTCTTAATTAAATACTTCTTGTATTCAAAGATTATTTTGAAAAACTTATTAAGTTTAGATTCAAAGTGTAAAGTGAATGAGATCATAATATACACCTTGCATACACAATAAACTCATTAGTCCAACAATGTATCATAATTTAAAACTTAAATGGACATGAAATGAGATCATAACTTAAAATTAACTTGCATTAAACTTAAGCTGCATTACAAATGACAAGATAAAAAGCTTAAAATTCAAAAGACTTTCTGAAAAGTTAAAAACTCCTTAAAACCCATATACATCCATATACCCAAAAACATAGACATTCCACAAAATCACACTTAAGCTTTTCTCCCCCTTTTTGTCTTCATCAATCAAGTGGAGGACTAGAAGGCTTGACCATAGAAATAGGCGTCACTGGAAGAACCAAAGAAGCATCTGAACCAGAAGAATCAAATGAACTAGAAGAGACTGGTTCAGGAAGATTAACTGGAGGGATGTGGATATCATCTTGGGGAGGAATAGATGGAGACTGGTAGACGATCATAGTAGTGGTCTCAACCTCTGGAGTAGTCTTAACCTCTGGAGTATGATGATCAGAGGATGAGGAGGGAGATATTTCCTCAGTATGGGTAGGAGATGGAATAGGTTTAGGAGCGGGTTCAGGCTGTGGTTTGGGAGGTGAATCATCAATAATGATATGAATGGTCTCATTGGTGTCGGGGTTATCCACTGAATATAGACTATCTTTGGGTTGTGGCTCAAGTGGACTAGAGATTGGAGGGATAGAAGGCTCAGCCTCAGTGAGAGGAAAATCAGAAGGAGTGTTCTCTGGAGGTGGTGGTGGTGCAGAGGATGGTATATGCTTTGGAGAAGAAGAGGATGGACCGGTAGAAGGTCTGGGACCCAAGGAATCCAGTCGTGCCAGAATCAATCTCAGTGTCTCACCCTGGGCACGTTGCTAAGCTAGCAACTCCTCGTGCCTCTTATCCATTTTCTCAACCAACTCTGCCATCTTGTAATTCATGTTGGTTATCAGTTCAGCATTTGTGTTGGCAATATCAACATGGAATCCTCAGAGCATATTCTCCATAAAATGATGAAGTGTGGCATTGAGGAAGGAGGGTGATGATATGGTGGCAGCTGGAGCCGATGACTGAGTGTCATCCATCTTGCTAGTCTCGGTCTCAGTCTTCTTCTTCTTCCTCTTCGACCCAGACTCCAGAGGGCCTTTGAAAGGTATATCAATGTTGAGCTTGCCAATTTGATTTCTCCCAACCGGAGTCATCCTCTCAATAGGTTCCTTGCTATCTAGATACCATATCTTATTCTCCTTCAGAATGAGTGACACAATCTGAGGATATGGCATTGGTGTGGTAGCCTTCCCATCCACTCTGTATCTTTTCATCTCAGAAAAGATATACTCTCCTAAGTCCTTTTGTTCCTTCAGGAGAAGTAAAGCAAACCATCTAAAGTCCCTATCAGAGAAGTGGGTATAGTTGTTGGCCTTGTTCCCAAGGGATCTAGAGTAGATATACCATAAAACCCTGTGATGATCACACATATCACTGGGTTTGAAATTTAAAGGGCCAACTAACTCACCAGGTTTAAGGACAGAAAATATTTGGTTTGGTTCAAGTTGGGAGTAAATATCATATGGGGGGTTCTCTATTCCTAACCACATGTTTATCCTAAAGGGTGAAATAAGAATCTTTTGGCCTCTCATAATGGTGGTCATCTCTTCCTCAGCTGACGTTCTGTTTGGTTAATCTAGAATCTCAAGGTTACAGTAAAAGTGTGTGACTACTTTTGTGCAAAAAGGTAATCTAATCGAAAGCCAAGACATAAAAGGTTCTAAATAAGAACTGAGATCATGCTTCAATACCTTCTGAAGTAAGCTGAGGTCCACATAGTATGTCTTACACACTTTCCTCCTTGAGAATTGAGTGAGATACTTTGGGGACTCCTCCAGTTTGTTGACATTGAACCCGTTTGGAGGGTTGGTGATCTCCTCTTCTGGCAACTTAGACTTCTTTGATGATTGCCCCTTCTCCATTTGATCTAGAATGCTAGCCATTGCCTTAGCCACATTCTTATCATATTTGGGCTTTTTAGAAGGCTTTGGAGTGAAAGAGGGAGTAGATAAATCAGAGGGTGTAGGAGAGGGAGACTTTACACTTTTTCCTCTCCCAATAGAGGTGCTCTTTTTGGATTGAGCCCTTGTAACAATAGGTTCTTTGATCACAACCCCTTTTGGTTTCGGTTGAGGTTGGATTTTGGCTTTTGATCTAGGGGTAAGTTTCTTTCTCTTTGTGGGAAGAGAAGAAAGAGGATCAGGGTGTTGTTGGGATTCAGAGGAATCTGTGGGAGTATGGTTTTTAGTTCTCACCATTCTGAATTAGTGAAAAATGAAAATCTCAGAATAACAGAGTCACAGTCGCGAGTTTAGGGCACTGAGAATCTGAATAGAATAGGAAGTTTTTGAGGCTAAAATCTGTTGGGTTTTGACGGAAATGATACAAGGAATCGATTGTGAAAAGTTTTTGTGAGAGAGTAGAGTGATTTACTCGAGGAGATTTTGTGGAAATGACCGAGTTTGCGACAGATAAAGACCTAAAACCCGACATTACTCGAGGCCTTACTCGAGTAAACTTCATGTTTACTTGAGTCCTTACTCGAGTGATCATACAGAAAATCTTAAAATAATTCATTTAAATTGCATACCTGGCATGAATAATATTGTAATTATCCATATATGTTCCCTTGATCATTTATAAGGAATTTGGAGCAGATTTGAGTTGTTTTTCATCAATTTGAAAATTTGGACTTGCAGTTACTCGAGTCCTTACTCGAGTAAGCTTCAAGTTTACTCGAGGCTCGCCTCGGGTAACTTGTCTTTTCAACTTCTGACTGTTCATTTCTTAGTAACTGAACCGTTTGATTTAAATTCCAGGTAACTTGATCCGTTACTTCCAGTTTTGGAAGTCCATTACTCGAGTAGTTACTCGAGTAAAGTGCTTCTTGACTTCAAGTTGTTCCTCGGGTAATGGTTCTCTGTCAGTCATTACTTCATATTGGTACTCCAGTAAATGTGTCCTCTAATAACCTCTGTTTTTGTTTCTCAAAATAGAATTTCTACCTTCCTGCAAAACAATTTTCTATACACTCTAATGCTTAAATTAATAATCATCAAAACATTATCAAATGACTTCATCTAATATTATGAGAAATTGAAATAACTTACAACTCATTGGGATTTACCATTCCCAATTCTCTTCTAATGTATAGAAATTGATCTTTTGCAAGGGGTTTTGTGAAGATATCAGCTAATTGAAGGTGAGTAGGAATGAATATCACTTTTACATCTTTCTTTTGGACATGATCTCTGATGAAGTGATGTCTGACATCGATATGCTTGGTTCTAGAATGTTGAACTGGATTTTTCGCCAAGCTTATCGTACTGGTATTGTCACAATAGATTGGTATTTCTTTAAGATAAATACCAAGATCTTGTAGTTGTTGTTTTAACCATATCACTTGTGCACAATAACTTGAGACTGCAACATATTCGGCTTCCGTTGATGAAAGAGACACTGTATTTTGTTTCTTGCTAAACCATGATACAAGAGATCCTCCAAGAAATTGTCCTTGTCCGCTGGTACTCTTTCTGTCTGTCTTGTATCCTCCATGATCTGAATATGAATATGCAACAAGATATTCACTTCTTCCTTTGGGATACCACAGACCCAATTCGGGTGTGATAGCAAGGTATCTAAAAATTCGTTTGACCATTTCAGCATGTGATTCCTTTGGTGCTGATTGATATCTTGCACATATACCAATACTAAATTAGATGTCTGGTCTGCTTGTCGTAAGATAAAGTAATGATCCAATCATTCCTCTATATTTTGTGATGTTGTAGTCTTTCCCTTTGACATCATCATCAAGCAATGCAGTTGAACTCATAGGCGTGTCCGTGCCATTTGCTTCATCCATTCCATACTTCTTCAATAGCTCTTTCAAATACTTTGTTTGAGATATGAAGATTCCATTCTTTCTTTGTTTGATTTGCAAACCAAGAAAGAAATTCAATTCTCCCATCATTGACATCTCAAATTCTCCCTGCATTATCTCAGAAAATTCCTTCCACAGAGATTCATTAGTAACACCAAAAACAATGTCATCAACATATATTTGAACAATTAAAATATCATCACATTTTCATTTTATAAAAAGTGTTGTATCAACTTTTCCCCGTACAAAACCTTGATCAATAAGAAACTTACTGAGCCTTTCATACCATGCTCTAAGAGCTTGTTTTAAACCATATAAAGCCTTTTTTAGTTTGAAAACATGGTCAGGTTTGGTAACGTCCTCAAAACCTGGAGGTTGTTCTACATATACTTCTTCCATGATGTATCCATTTAGAAATGCACTCTTTACATCCATTTGATAGAGTTTGAATCCTTTGATGCATGCAAAGGCTAAGAGTACGCGTATAGCTTCCAATCTAGCCACTGGAGTATACGTTTCCTCATAATCAATCCCTTCTTCCTGATTATAGCCTTTGGCCACCAACCTTGCCTTGTTTCTGACAATAATTGCGGATTCATCGAGTTTGTTCTTGAATACCCTTTTATTTCCAATGATCGGATGATCCCTGGGTCGGGGTACCAAATCCCAAACTTGATTTCTCTCAAATTGATTTAGTTCTTCTTGCATTGCTATAACCCAATCATTGTCTGATAGGGCTTCATTAATGTTAGAAGGTTCAATCTCAGAAATGAATGCAGAAAAGCTTACTTTATTAAAAATTCTATTTCTAGTTTTGATCCCTTCATTCACATCTCCTATGACTTGATCTAAGGGATGACTTCTATTGTATTTCCAGGCTTTAGGTTGACCTAGTGATTACTCTTCTTCCTTAGTTTCATCAACTTCTGGAATAAGAGATTTAGAAATAGATTGACCATTTTCTTGATTTAAAACAACTTCCTATTCTTCATCAATGGTTTTGTCAGAGGATTCAAATTCATCAAACACAATATGAATTGATTCTTTAACAATACCTGTTGTTTTATTGAATACTCTATATGCTTTACTTCGGTTAGAATATCCTAGGAAAATTCCTTCATCAGTTTTAGAATCAAATTTTCCTAAGTTATCTTTACCATTATTATGAATGAAACACTTACAACCGAAGATGTGTAGATGAGCAATGTTTGGCTTTCTTCCTTTGTACAGCTCGTATGGTGTCTTTCCATGTTTTGTTCTGATATAGGCTCTATTTGAAATGTAGCATGCTATACTCATAGCATCAGCCCAAAGCACTTGAGACACATTCTTTTCATTCAACATTGCTCTAGCCATTTCAGTGACCACTCTATTCTTGCGTTCCACAACTCCATTTTGTTGAGGCGTCCTTGGAGTAGAGAAATTGTGATCAATGCCATTAGTATCACAATATTCTTTAAAGGCTTGATTTTCAAATTCTCCACCATGATCAGTCCTAATACCTGTAATGGTCATACCTTTCTCATTTTGCACTTTCTTGGCAAAAACAATAAATTCTTCAAAGGTTTCATCTTTTGATGATAGGAAAATAACCCATGTAAATTTGGAGAAATCATCAACAATGACCAATGAATATAAGTTGCCCCAAGACTCTTTACTCTTGCTGGGCCAACTAAATCCATATGCAATAATTGTAGTGGTCCATTTGTTGAAATTTCATTTTTCAATTTGAAAGATGATTTAGTTTGTTTACCCTTTTGGCATGCGTCACAAATCAAGTCATTTTTGAAAGATACTTTGGGTAAACCAAGAACTAAATCCTTTTTGAGTAGTTTACCTAATTGATGCATATTAACATGAGCCAATCTCTTATGCCATAGCTAACTTTCATCAGCATTACTCAGAAAACAATTTTCAGATTCATTTCTACTAATATCTAGAGTATAGTAGTTACCTTCCCTTTTTGCTCTGAGCTTGGCCTTGATATTCTTCTTATCAAGTTGTAAGTCATTCTTGTTGATAATTAAGCATTCTTCTGAGTCAAATATTACCCAGTTGTCTTTATCTGCACTTTGACTTACGCTCAGCAAATTGTGACACAAGCCTTCAACATAATATACATCTTTGACTTGTATTCCTTTGTCATATTTGATTTCACCAATTCCTGCTATCCTTCCAGATTGATTTCCTCCGAATTTTACCTTTCCACCTTCCTTAGGTTGTAATGTGGTAAAACTTTCGAAATATCCGGTCATATGTCTAGAGCATCCACTATCTATGTACCACTTGCTATTTTTGGATGCTTTGAGACAAACCTGTAATCAAATGACTAAGTCTTAGGTACCCACATCTTTTTGGGTCCTTTTGGGTTAGTACAAATAATTTTCTGAACATATGAGCCTTTAGGTATCCATTTATAGGTTTCTATTGTTCCTTTCTTCTTATGAATGCATGAAGAAGTATGATGGCCTTTTCTATTACAGTAATTACAAAATGCAAAAGGATTTGATGTATGCATAGAATGCTGGAAATAATTCAAATATGACTTACCTCCTATTTTCTTTCTACCTTTCCTTCTATCTGATTTTGGATCATATCCAATTCCAAATCGGTCATTTACAAATCGTTGAGCTTTTAAAATAACATTTAGCATCTCACCTCCTTGTCTAAATTTTTCAAGAGTTTTTGTGAAATCAATGTTTTTCTTTTTCAAAGAAGAACAACTTTCACAATCCTTTTCTGAACGTTCTTTAAGCTCAATTTCAAGAACTTTGTTTTTCTTTTTTAAAACAACCAATTCTTTAACTACTTTGATGAATTCGGAATGTAAAGCATTATATTCAGAAAATAATTCATCATAGGTAGTTTCAGAATCATTTACCTCTTCTTCTGTTTCTTCTTGAGCAACAAGACATATATTTGCTACTTCTTCTTCATCACTTTCTTCGTCAGAGGAACTATCACCCCATATAGCAGATACAAAGTCCTTCTTTTTATTAAAGAATTTTCCTTTTCTCTTTTCTTTGCTCTTTTGATTCAGCTCTGGACATTCTGACTTGATATGTCCTGGTTTTCCACATTCGTAACATATGATATGATCTTTGCTACTAGTTCCTCCTTTCTGAAAGTGTTTGAATCCTTGACCTTTCTTGTAAAATTTTCTGAATCATTTTATGATTAAGCCCATTTCATCATCATCAAATTCCTCATCTTCATCTTGATTTTCTTCCTTTGCTTTTAGTGCTAGACCTTTTTTTTTCTTGTCACCAATGTCATCTAGTTCTCGTTTGAACTTTAGTTTGCTTTCATATTCAGAAAGACTTCCAAATAGAGAAGCAACTGATCTCATTGATTCTCCTTTTGCTTCTTCTATCTAGTGACTTTGGCCTCCCATTCTTTAGAAAGAATATTCAAAATCTTTCCTACTTGGGTATACTGATCATAGACTTTCCCAAGAACTGCAAGTTGATTAACAAGATGAGTATATCTAAGTTCAAATTCAAATATTGATTCACCTGATTACATGGTTACTCGAGTACCTACTCGAGTAACATTGGCAGGCCAAGAGCAACTCCAAGTATTTACCTGGTTACTCGAGTAGCTCCTCGAGTAACGTTGGCAGGGTTGAAAATGCCGAGAGCAACATATTTCTTGAAACAGGGGACTCGAGTACATACTCGAGTATCATTGGCAGGCCGAGAGCAACTGGAAAACTTTTATATGGTTACTCGAGTACCTACTCGAGTAACGTTAGTAGGCCGAGAGCAACTCCAAGTATTTACCTGGTTACTCGAGTAGCTACTCGAGTAATATCGGCAGGCCGAGAGCAACTTGAAATCATTTACACTATTACACGAGTACTTACTCGAGTAATGTTGGCAGGTTACTTGAAGGTGTCTCTGGTTTCTTCAAGTTTTGTCTCATTACTCGAGTACATACTCGAGTAATGCCTTAGAAAACTTGCTTCTAATCAAGTTTCTCAGCTTTTTCTCTTGGCCTTTCTTCATTACTCCAATGCTTACTTCAAGTTATGCTTTTCCCTGTTATTACTTTGTTCAAAATTATTTATTAATCAAATCTTTTTCATATCATTCTTTGTTATCATCAAAACATGAGATCTAACATGAAACACTTACAACCGAATATGTGTAAATGAGCAAGGTTCGGCTTCCTTCCTTTGTATAGCTTGTATGGTGCCTTTCCAAGTTTTGTTCTAATGTAGGCTCTATTTGAAATATAGCATCCTGTGCTCATTGCATCGGCCCAGAAAACTTAAAACACGTTCTTTCCATTTAACACTGCTCTAGCCTTTTTAGTGAGCACTTTATTCTTACGTTCTACGACTCCATTCTGTTATGGTGTCCTTAGAGCAGAAAAATTGTGATCAATGCCATTAGTATCACAATATTCTTCAAAGGCTTGATTTTCAAATTCTCCACCGTGATCTGTCCTGATACCTGCAATGGATATACCTTTCTCATTTTGCACTTTCTTGGCAAAAACAATGAATTCTGCAAAGGTTTCATCCTTTAATGATAGAAAAATAGTCCATGTAAATCTAGAGAAATCATCAACAATGACCAATGAATATAAGTTACCACCAAGGCTTTTAACTCTTGCAGGACCAACTAAATCCATATGTATCAATTGAAGTGGTCGATTTGTTGTAATCTCATTTTTTGACTTGAACGATGATTTAGTTTGTTTACCCTTTTGACATGCGTCACAAAAAAAATCATTTTTAAAACTTACTTTGGGTAATCCAAGAACTAAATCCTTTTTGAGTAGTTTGCCTAGTTCGTGCATGTTGACATGAGCTAGTCTCTTATGCCATAACCAACTTTCATCGGCATTACTCAGAAAATAATTTTCAGAGTTATTTCTATTCATATCAAGTGTATAGCAGTTACCTTCCCTCTTTGCTTTGAGCTTAGCCTTGATATTTTTCTTATCAAGTTGTAAGTCTTTCTTGTTGACAATCATACATTCCTCTGAATCAAATATTATCCAGTTGTCTTTATCTGCACTTTGACTTACGCTCAGCAAATAATGACACAAGTCTTCAACGTAATATACATCTTTGACTTGTATTCCTTCATTATTTTTTATTACACCAATTCCTGCTATTTTTCCGAATTGATTTTCTCCAAATTTTACCTTTCTACTTTCCTTATGTTGCAATATGGTAAAACTTACGAAATCTCTGGTCATATGTCTAGAGCATCTACTGTCTATATACCACTTATTGTTTTTGGATACTTTAAGATATATCTGCAATCAAATACAATTAAGTCTTAGGTACCCACATCTTTTTGGGTCCTTTTGGGTCAGTACAAAAATTTTTCAGAACATATAAACCTTTAGGTACCCATTTGTAGGTTCCTATATTTCCTTTCTTTCTATAAATGCATGATGAAGTATAATGACCTTTTCTATTATAATAATTATAATGTGCAAAAGGATTTGATGTATGCACTGAATGCTGAAAATAATTCAAGTATGATTTACCTCCAGCTTTCTTCTTTTCCTTCTGTCTGATTTTGGATCATATCCAATTCCAGATTGATCATTCACAAATCGTTGAGCTTTTAAAATTACATTCAGCATTTCACTTCCTTTAGTGAATTTTTCAAGAGATTTAGTAAGATCAGTGTTTTTCTTTTTCAAAGAAGTATAGTTTCCACAATTCTTTTCAAAATTCTCTTTAAGTTCTACTTCAAGAGCTTTGTTTTTCTTTTTGAAAACAACTAGTTCTTTAACTACTTTAATGAATTCAGAATGTAAAGCATTATATTTGGAAAGTAATTCATCATAGGTAGGAGCAGAATCAGTTACCTCTTCTTCTGTTTCCTCTTGAGCAACTAGACAGATATGGGCTACTTCCTCTTTATGGCTTTCTTCGTCAAAAAAACTATCTCCCCATATGGCATATACAAAGGCTATCTTCTTGTTGTAGAATTTTCCTTTCCTCTTTTCTTTATTCTTCTCAATTAGTTATTGACATTCTGATTTGAAATGTCCTGGCTTTCCATACTCATAGCAAATGATGTGTTCTTTATTGCTTGTTCCTCCTTTCTGAAAATTTTTGAATCCTTGGCCTTTCTTGTAAAACTTTCTGAATCATTTTATGATTACGCTCATTTCGTTATTGTCAAGCTCTTCATCTTCACTTGTTCTTCTTCTTTTGCTTTCAGTGCTAGACCTCTTTTCTTCTTGTCACCAATATCATCTAGTTCTCATTTGAACTTTAATTTACTTTCATATTTAGAAAGGCTTCTGAATAGAGAAGCGATCGATCGCATTGATTCACCTTTTGCCTCCCAGTCTTTAGAAAGAATATTTAAAATCTTTCGTACTTAAGTATATTGCTCATAGACTTTTCCAAGTGCTGCAAGTTGATTAATAAGGTGAGTATATCTAAGTTCAAATTCAGCTATCGACTCACCTGATTTCATTTGAAGTAAATCAAACTCAGTAACTAGAGTATTCATTCTATTTTCTTTTATTCCCGAAGTTCCTTCGTGAGCTATTTCCAAGGCTTCCCACATTTCTTTAGCTGTTGGGAGTGTTCAGATTCTGAAGTACTCATTTTGACTCAAGGCACTTTGAATCATTAGAATTGCTTTGCTGTTGAGTGTAATGAGTTTCTTGTCATTCTCATCATATTCTGCTGGTGTATTGGGAACTCTTTGTGAATCTACAATCCTTTTAGGTTTGTAGTTTCCACTTTTAAACACATCCCATAGCCCATATTCAGTAGCCATTATGAAGAGTTTGAAGTTAGCTTTCCAGAATGAGAAGTGTTCACCATTGAAACATAGAGGTCTTGTGATAGAAGCTTTATCGGGAAGAATGCCTTCACCCATGCTTGCCATTAGATCCTTCTTAGGCTGTTAAACCTTAACAAAAAGACCTATACTCTGAGACCAAATGTTAGTGCAAGTGTTTCACCTAAGAGGGGGTGAATTTGGTGATACCAAAAATTTTGTTGCATATAACAAAATCGACAAAATATTTAAAGCAGTTGAGAGCAAAGAGAAATATCACTGAAGTGTACACCAGGAGTTATACTGGTTCGGCCGAAACCACTTTGACTTACCTCCAGTCCTCGGAGCATCTCTGAGAGTTTCACTATATTCTCCAAGATTCAGTGGGTTCTTGGCACCTCATTACATAGCAAGTTCCTTCACCTGGACACTCGCTTCCACTTACACGTTGTGATCAAATCCCCAACTCAAGGTTCCACAACCTTAAGTTATCTCAATAGCAAAAATTGAGTTTGTAATGAAACCTCTCACACAGAGCAAATATATAATCACTGAAGTACAATGAATGAGTAAAGAAAACAAAGCACTAAGAGTTTGTAGTGTATGTTCGTGTGTTCATAGTTCTTGTGTCTTATTTTCTTTTCTTTGAATGCTCCATATATATAGATGATTTGTAGTGTCCGTTAGAAGTAATTCAAACATGTCCGTTAGAGTCACACAGCAACGTTTGACTATTCTTCGAATTTGAAAACTATCCGTTTGCAGTAGGTAGCGATAGGTAAACGTTCAAACTTTCATTTGAAATTTTTCTTCTTGCATGATCTCTTTATTGTTTCTCTGTAAATGTACTTAGGATACTAGTGCAATGAAGAGTTAATCATATAGAAAACAATTTAATAAACATTTGATCAAAAACATAATTTCTGGACTACCTTACTCGAGTAGCTACTTGAGTAATCATGTTGGTTACTCGAGTGGTCCCTCGAGTAAACCTGTCAAAAATATGGCAATGACTAATTCAACATTTTACATAAGATATTACTTGGGTAAGACATGGAGTGAGATATATCACAAACCTTGGAAATACCTTATTACTCGAGTGTCTACTCGAGTGGCCTTGTTTTTACCTTCACAAATTACTCGGGTGCTGACTCTGATAATCTGGTTACTTGAGTGGACTTCGCTTTTCTTCACTCCTTATTCGAGTGGTCCCTCGAGTAGGTTTCAAATAACTCGGCAGATTACTCGATTACTCCCTCGAGTAATTGCATCAAATTCTTGGCCAAGAGTTTGCTTTCTGATTACTCGAGTGGCTCCTCGAGTAATGCTTTAAATAACTCTGCAGATTACTCGGGTGGTCCCTCGAGTAATGCCTTTTTCTAACATGGTTACTCGAGTGGCTACTCGAGTAAATTGTTGCATTTCTTGGCCGAGAGCTACTGGAAAATTTTTACCTTAGTTACTAAAGTGGTTACTCGAGTGAAGCCTGTGAAAATAATGTTACTCGAGTGGTTACTCGAGTAATGGTCTATGTAACTTTGTAGATTACTCAAGTACTCCCTCGAATAACTTCGTCCAAATTTTGGCAGTGCTTCATTGGATGAAATTTTCCTCGATTATTCGAGTGGCTACTCAAGTAATTGCTTCCCTTACCCGAGTGGCTACTCGAGTAAGCCTTCACAAAATTTGTTTATTACTCCAGTGCTTACTTCAAGTATTGCTTTGCACCTTTGTTCAAAAATTCATTTGTTTATTATCAAATCTTTCTATATCATTGATCCAATCTTTGTTATTATCAAAACATATGGGATCCAACACTCATAACACATTCGAATCACAATTCACCTCGTATTCTCTGAAAGTGTTGATTTAACAATAATCACCTTCACCTTTAGAGTCATTAACCCTTAATTGAAATTTGGGGAATTAGAAAAAAAACCAGGACAAAAAATGATTGACAACTAAGTGAGAGGGGCAAAATTATTGGAAATGGAGAAAATTCCAGCTTTTTAAAAACCATGGTTTTGAGAAAAAACATGATTTTCAGTTTTTGTTATGTCTTTGGGTACATTTTTGTAAAACCATAGTTTGGGAGCAGAAGCACTTTTTTTTCCTATCCAAACACACACTAAAAGCTGCTGACCCTATCAATAACTATGTCTAGAAGAAGATACATATACTAATATATAAATTTACTCAAATTTTGATATTAAACAATTTTCATTAAAAAAATGAGCTAACTATTTCGTTATATTGTTGCAGTGCTCTTTCCAGCCCAATAACAATTACTATAGGTATTATATCATGAAATTCATGAAGGATGTAAATACTCATGATTAGCCTTTTATTCCTCAAAAAGTTAGTCATTTAGTTGCAATTCATATTATGTTTTAAATTTAATTTATTAGTACCTGATAATTAATTTTTTAGTGATTTTAATTCATTTTGTACATGATTGTACATATATGTAGCATTATAAATATCAATGTTGTTGATAGTTTGACTAACCATTAAGTCATTGAAGTGATCGATGAATGGTGTGAATATGTGTTTAGGCAAACCTCTAGCTAGTTATTATTTAATTAACTAGCATAAGTGTTGTTTCATGCCAATTGTTGTGTCATTTATTTAATTTGAATTTAATGTATTTCATTCACAATTGTTGTTTATATATTTAGTATTGATTTTGTTAATTAGTTTTTTGTTTGTATCATCATTTCGGAGTTATTTCATTATTGTTTTCTTTTCTTCATTTTGCTGTGGATATAGAAATTTGTGTTTAAAGCTGTCCACTACTATAGTTATAGGGTTATGAATTAAAAATACAAAAAATATAATTAAAAAACATACTTCATATGATGCTTCTCTAAAAAAGGGTCATAGAAGGAAACTAAAAAAAGTCAACCACTTCCTGTGGCCCTTCCTCAAGGAAACGTCACAGGAATGTTTTCTTTTAAAAAAAGTTTACATGTTGTGGCGTTTGGAAGTGCCATAGCTTCTTCAAATGGTGTCTGGATATATCGCATGTCCTAAACGTCACAACTAGTTGAAATATAAGTGCCACAACATTTTTTTATAGTAGTGATGTGAGGTGCTGTTGATCGGTGTTTATTGGTGATGAGGGAATATACATTTAAAAATATTTATGCTTCTATTTTTTTCATTTTATTTTTTTCTTCCACATTATCTTTTTGTTTTGATTGAATTGCCTTTATTGATGAAGGGAATTTAATAATCATGCATAGCAAATTTAGTGCTTTGGAAAATCCCTAGGTGACTATGAAATTTTCTGTGCCACAGTTTTGATCATGTGCCTGACTATTAAATTTTTAAGAAAATTAATATGCAAGTTTCCATTAGTTCACCTAATTTTTTAATTGTGTCTTTGTGGTTTTTTTTTTAAAAGTAAAATGCATCAATCTTCCGTCTATCTAGTCTAAAGTATATAGACCTCATTTTTATTTTGAAAATCTATATGATCCTCCCTTAAAATAAAAATATACTAGTACATTGTATAGATAAGCTCCATTCTAGTTTTGAAATTCAATTTTCCATCTACCCAACCTTTATTTAACCATTAAATCATAGCAATGACCCATCATTTTGATGAAAATGCCATACATATTACTTAATAATCATTTAATCACATATATTTATCCAAAATTAATAAATAATTTTAATTTATATTTTCAAATTTTTTCATACTATTAAATTAATTACCATATTACAAAGTTAATTGGTTTTATAATTATAATTTTTTCAAAAAATCACAAATGCTTAATCTAGTTTATTTATTAAACCTTACTTATGATGCAATCTTTTATAGCCTTATTTGGTTCGATTCTATGGGAGAGGATTATATGTAATCCTGATGCAATAAATCAATTACAGTGTTTGACTATGTTAGATATGATGAGTTTTAATGATGTCAAATATAGATGTCAAGTCAGAGCAAAATAATATACTTATCTTCTACATTGACTAACTACTACATTTAATGTTGCATATCTTATAGATTAGTCAAGCAAAGAAAGAAGAAGATTGAAGATATTCAAGAAGATATCTAGTTGAGTTATGAAAAATAATCATCAAGTGGAAAAACAAGAAGACAGAGATCGAAGAAAGAAGAAGAAAGAAGAACAGCTTCAAGATTGAATAGGAATATCAAGATTCAAGCTATTATAAGTGATATCGAAGGTTTCAATGGTTAAACGGAAGTTGGAATGGGTCAATATGATTCTAAAATGACTTATATGGAAGTTATGCTACCTCCAGAGGTGATTACTCGAGTAATCCCTCAAGTAATATGCTACTGCCTCATTTTGGAGGTGATTACTCAAGGGCTCCCTCAAGCAATGTCCCAGAATTACTCTAGTGACCACTAGACTGATGAGAATTATGATGTGCTCTGTTTTCATGAAGTAGAACATAGGTTTGATATTTTAGTGATATCTCTCTAACCACATGTTAAAATGAGGTGAAACCAATTTCATATAAAACTAGACTCCCAACAAGAAAAATACACACCAAGATCACTCTCAAAGGAGTTCAGATAAGGGAGATATGATCTGTTGAAGTTGACATTCTAATCAGCATCATACTCTACAACAGCTTTAGTATTTTGGACATAACTCTTAAACTACACATCGGATTGAAACGAAGCCAGTGCCATATGAAACTAGAGTTAAAGAGCTTTCCATGGATAGGTAGTTTGTCATATTTGAAGTTATATGCTATGAGTTATGTCATTTGGAAGTTGACATTGGAAACTTCAAAGACTATCGGGAATAGTAGATGCTCTTTGGATCATAACTTCCTGAATACAATGAGTTTGTAGCTAATTCTTATTGCATTGGAATGTATACGGCAAGAGCTTTATGATGATATATTATTTGCCATGTTTAGAATTAAAATGAAAAGATTACTTAAGGGATCACTCGAGTAAATAGAAAAGAAAATGAACTATTACTCGAGGGATCACTCGAGTAATCAGAGAAGAAATGATGCAGTAACTCTTGGCCAAGAAATGAATGAAATGAAAAGATTGCATTGCTTGAGGAATTACTTAAGTAATCAAGTAAGCAAAGAAGTAGTTACTTTTGGCCAAGATTCGGATAACATTACTCAACGGATCACTCAATTAATCATAGAAGAATTGGAAGCATTACTCGAGGGAGCACTCGAGTAATCTAAATTGAAAAAGAAAGAATTACTCAAGAGACCACTCGAGTAATGCGACAGACAACTTATCTGAAGCTTCTGAAAATCAATGAAATGATTATGTAATTCATCCATCTTGCTTCTAATCACTCTAACACTTCATTGTATTAGTGTTTAATGTATTTCTTCAGGAAAGCAATGAAGAGATGATGTGAAGAGATAAAAGTTGACTTTAAAGAAGTAGAACGTCTAACATTCTAACAGCTAGTTTTTGAAACTCAAGCAAGTGAACAAAAGAAGTAGCCGTACTCCAACGGATATGTTAAAATGCTCAAACGGTCATCAATCTTCATCAACTATAAATAGAAGAGCATTCAGAGTTTAGAAAAAACAACGAGAACATAATGACACAAACATGCTTATATCTTGAGTCATCCACTCTGACTCAACTGCTCTATCTTCTTATCTATGTTCTATATCATATATATTTGAGAGTGTAATCATATGTATTATACTTCAGTATTCACCTATTTACTTCTGAGAGAGAAGATTGTTCGTAATCCTTTATCATCAAGGTTGTATCTTTATGGTGTGTAAGGGGGAGTAACTCGGTGAGAGATTTGTTAAAGGCTTCATAAGTGCCCGGCTAAACTTGTGGGTTGTAAAGGCTTTTCTTGTGCCCGGATTAAATAAGAAGATAGTGGATTGGAAATTTCAAGAGGAGCCTAGGTACTGGATATAGGTCATCGTGGATTGGATCAAACCAGGATAAATCACAATTTGCATACTCTCTTCCTTACGCTCTTATATTTCTAGCATATATCATTCAAATATCTAACTTTTGATTTATGATTCATTAGTTTCATAGTTACTACTTTCACCGAGATACGAAAAGTGTTTCAAAGTTCTTGAGTTTTTATCTTACGCCCAATTCACCCTCCTTTTGGGTGTCAGCTGGTTCTAACAGATTGGACTTATGTAATATAAAGAGGATTAAATTTTGTAATCCTGATTACATCATTGCATTGTTAGGACTGATTAATGGGAATGCAAATATCCTATAATCAAGTGAAAAATACATTATTGCCATTATAATTTTTAAATCGACCAAAGTGCCCACCCATAAACTTTGTTAAATATTAAATAATTACTACCATTAAATATTAACAAATTAATGAATATATAAAATTTTAAAAAATATTCCCCATTAAAAAATAAAAAAATTTATATTCCACTATTAAAAATATTAAAATATCCCATTAAATAATATTCCCACTATTAAATTTTAGAAAATTACCATGAACCCAATCTACACTGCATAATATTTCCACCATTAAATATTAAAAAATTACTATGAACCCAACATGTGCATTACACAAATTGAAAAAATTACCATGAACCCAACATGAACATTATACATATATGTATAGTCAGGGGTAATTTTGTCTTTTACTATTTTATTCTCATATATTCTCATATTCGATATAATCCAACCAAACCTTTGTATGCATATGCATCCTCTTTTTTTAATAACGAACCAAACAAATTTATGTAATCATCATTATATTATATTGCATTATATTTCATTACATTACTTCTAATTTCGTAAACCAAACAAGCACTTAAATGCATATATTAGCTAAAACATTTTGCAATCATATAGATAATATAGTATAATTCAAAATGTAATATCCCGAATTCTGAGACTTGAGGCTAGAGAATAAGCCTGAGATTAGTGGATTGCTAAGCCCCGGTTTAGCAAGATCCCAAATGGTGATTAAGGATTAATGACTCCAAAAGTTGATGTCATTAGTGATAAATGAACCCTTTTGGAGATTATGGTGTGATTTGGCACCCGATGTGACTTGTATGTGCTGTGAGCAGCGCCAAAACCCTATATTTGATTTCAATTATGGATTAACCTCTAAATTGACTTAAAATAAAGGGGAGGGCGCATTGTTAAAGAAAATGAATGAGAAAATGATTTTGATGGTGATTCCAAGTGAATTACTGTAATCAGGGGCAAAACGGTAAAGTTACCGACCGATTGGTCAGTTACCGAAGAGGAAACTCATTGGTAACTTCATGATCAATGGTTGAGATTGATTTGTGTAATAGATCAAAGGGTGGAATCCCATGTGGTGTGCTCATGTGAACTCATGGTTGATGGAACAAGATCTTGACAAGTGGCACAATGTGAGCCCTTGGATTGGTTAAAGTGTCAAACCTCCATTCCTCTCTCCTCTCCTTCTTTTTGGTCGGTTTTAGTGGCCAAAACTGATCCTCTCTTCATTCATTTCATCATCTCATATCTCTCTCAAGACTCCATGGCGCCATGCTTCAAGGGGGAAAGAGAAAAGAAAAAGGTGATGTTTTGGCCTAGTTCTTGTCCTCTAATGTTCAAACACTCTTCATTAATATTGTTCATAGTGATGAGAGCTTCATCTCTATGGTTTTAGATTCTTGATTGGTGGTGTTTGATGGCTTGAGAAAATTTGGAAAGATGGAGAATCAAAGAGTTGGTTTGAGAAAGAGGAAGAGGTGAGTATTTGAAGACTTTTGATCTAAGTTTTGTGAGTTTTGGTTGAGCTTTGTGAATTTCGAATTTTGCCCTGATTTTCTTGTGATTTTGGATTGGATGAGTTGGGTTGTGTTTTATGTTGGAAATGGTACCATGTTGTGGTATTTGGTCATTGGAATTGATTTGGGAACTTGAATTGGAAGAGTTGTAATGTTGTGGTTTGAAAGGTGATATTGTATGACATGTTGCCATTTTTTGTGAAACATGTCAATATAATGTGAATTTGGTTGATTTGGTAATTCCAATGGATTCCTTGTGAAATTTTGTGTGGGAATGATGCTTGATATGAAAATTGGACCATTGGAAGCCAATTGTACAAATTTGGAATTCTGTCCAGTGGAAAGTCTGTTTGGGCAGTTCTGTTTGTGTTGCCGTTTTGAATGGGCAAATGATGTTAGAAAATTCTGAAACTTTCCAGTCTTAAATTTCACCTCCCAAGGTTCAAAATGGACATATAACTTGTGCCATTTCGTTTTGGGAACTGGGAGTTATAGCTGTCCAAAGTTTGAGGTCGAAAATGGATTCTGTTTTGGGACAGTCTTGAATGTTTTGGAATTCTGTATTTGTGTGGTGATTTCCAGTATTGGCCAGTATTTTTCCTGTGTAGAGGACTTGAATAGCTTTCATTTGGCTTTGGGATCACCTCATTTCGATTTTTTTGGAATTAGTTATGATTTTTGGAAGTTCAGCCAGAAACTGGATTTTCTTGGGCCGCGGCCCAAGGATGTTGGGCCGCAGCCCAAATGTTTCTGTGCGTCTCAGGACAGCCTTGGGCCGCAGCCCAAGGATTGTGGGCCGCGGCCCAACCCCAAAAATCAGCATATTGAACTTTTTAAAAGTGATCTTTGGTCAAGTGTTTCCCAAGCCTTTAGGCATATGTTTGGGCTTTGATTAGCCACCTAAAGGTGTTAAATGATAACCAACATAAAGTGTTTGTATGTTGAGGAATTGGAAAAAGGGATTAACCCTATGTCCATGATTTTGGTTATAGGGTTGGATAGTCGCCCTGATCGTGGTTCGATGTTCGTTTTGTTCGTGAGCAGCTGTGCTGGAGCTTACGTGGAAAGAGTGTAGGGAACTTACCTCTTTTGCATGCTTTGATATTTGTGTTGGTGTTTTGATGCATGTATTGCTTTGCTTGATTATGTGAAGCATGTATGAATGATTGTAGCTCTGTTTCTAGTTATGCTATGGCCATGAGTATGTTGTTGAAACATTGCGCACGCAGATATGTCATTATGTGAACATGAGATATGTATTGCAAGCATGTCATGCATTAAACACATATCATACATGCATATAGGTATCTGTTTCCTACTGAGATTCTCTAGAATCTCACCCTCCCCTACCAACCATTTCAGACAGGGTAGGTGGATCGAGGATGGAGCAAGCAGTCAAGGGTGGCTAAGGCTCCCATTGGAGTTTGGTTGTGATAGTTGGTTATCATCCTAGATGGGATACTTGGATTTGGATGTGTACATATGAATTAGTATATTTGGTTCTGTAATTGAAATGAGTTATTGGATATTTGTATATGTATGGGAAAGATTTGTGTAATCCCCATATGAGGGTTTGTATGGGCAATTGTGCCCTATAAGCTTGAGTTAATAAATGGAATCCGGAATTGTCGGAATTATTACATTGCGTACTCTGATATATTGAATGTGATTTATCTTTGTGTAGTAATTGTATTCGGAATGTGAAGGTGAGACCAGGTTATAAACGATTTCGAAAGGTATTTATGAAAACCCCGACTGGTAGTTGGGTTTGTAAAATGTTATTTGTTCCTTATTGGTCTCTATTTCACTTTAATTGTGTAATCCGAATATTAATTACGGCAGGGGGTTACATTTTGGTATCAGAGATGCAGTTCCTGGCAAGTGAAGGATTTGCTAGGATAATGGCAGTAGTTTCTGCCTTAAGTCATAGGGAATGGCTTTGTTTGTTGTGGTATACACATCATGGTCCCTGTTGTTTGTGGATATATGAGTTTAAGGGATGTGTGTATACATTATCTGTGATGTGGATGTGGTGAGTCAGTATGATTTGCCCGAGAATTTGAGGTGTAAATAAGACTTATCATCTGATTTGAAAACCAAAGAAAATGATTTCCCAGGAATGTGATATTGAGCTTCTAGGTGTTATGTCTAACCTAGATGTTGGGTGAGAAACCCTAGGTGGTATGATGTTACATGTAGTGATGTCATACTGAGCTTGTGTGTATAAAGGCCTTAAGACCTAGGGGACTGATATGCCTTAGGCTAGCAAAGATATTTGGATTTATGTTGGGGTTGATAATGCTCCGTGGAATTGAGGGAAGTGATTTCCCAGTTCAACTAAGGTTGAGGTTTGGATAGATGAGCTGTGATCCAAGGATCAGACTCCATAGCTGGGCTGATTCATAGGAATTGCATTTGACCTGGATGGTTTGTGGTGTGAGAGCATGGTACTAGAATTAAATTGAAATATGTATCAGGTACCCCGAGATTGCTAGTTGTAAATCTAGCAGAGGGAAAAGTTACCTATGGAGGATTCAGATCAGAGAGTGCTACCTACGGGGAGTTTTGATGGAAGAGGGCTACCTACGGTGAGATCTGATTGGAGAGGGCTACCTACGGTGAGATCTGATTGGAAAGGGCTACCTACGGAGGATGCTGACCGAAAGGGCTGACCAGTCAGGTGACTGAGTGAAGCATCGGGTACAGTACCGTAGTGTGGAGCCGCCATGATAATGAACCCTAGAGTGAAGCCACCGTGACGATGAACCCTAGTGTGCAGCAGCCTTGATAACGAACTGTCGAGAGCAATCGCCGTGACGTTGAATCGTAGAGTAGAGCTTTGGGAACGTTGGGAGTATGGGATCTCAACGATGTGTTGGTTATGGCTCTGAATGATTCGAGTTGAATTGAGCCAAGGTCTGGCACAGATTATGTGTGTGGACAGGGGTAGTAGGAGATTCCTATGGGACTCCTATTAAGTCACCCTGACATTATTTAAGGCACAGATGAGGATAAAGACCTCAGAGTGTGCAGCGGAAGCGTAGTGAATGTGATGTTTGAGAATTGTGTTGAGCAGAAGCTCGAATTTGCAGAAAGTGCAATGCGTTAGTGATGGCTTCAGGAGGTAAAACTTCGGGGTCAAGTTGTATTGTGAAAAAGGGGTCTTGAAGGATCCTAGTTTGGTGAAAAGAATTTGTGGTGGGTAGAATTATTAAAAATGCCTAGTTCCAGCTTGTCGCAATTGTGCATTGTGAGTCTCTCACCTGCGGCCGCTTGGGGTGATTTCTATAGCGGAGGACCGTGCCTTCGGGGCGGTAGTTTACGTGGGACAGGCTATTTGTGAAGGCCAACGGGCCATTTGTGAAAGCCGGATAGCTCTATGAGTTATAAGGCTATGTGTATGCACTGCCACGCCAATAGTCCCTGAGTAGCTAACAACGGTTCGGGTAAAGACTGTGTGTCTTCCCGGCGGAGAAAGGGGATGAGGGTGGAGTGTGATGTGAAAGCCGAAAGGCTATGTGTGAGCACCGCTACGCCAATAGTCCCTGAGTAGCTAACAACAGTTCGGGTAAAGACTTTGTGTCTTCTCGGCGGAGAAAGGGGATGAGGGTAGGGTGTGATTGTGGATCTTATGTGTATGCATCGCTACGCCAATAGTCCCTGAGTAGCTAACAACAGTTCGGGTAAAGACTGTGTGTCTTTCCGGTGGAGAAAGGGGATGAGGGTAGGGTGTGATTGTGAATCTACTATTGTGAGCCTGAATGGCTATATGTGTACACTGCCATACCAACAGTCCCTGAGTAGCTAACAACGGTTCGGGTAAAGACTGTGTGTCTTCTCGGCGGAGAAAGGGGATGAGGGTGGAGTGTGATTGTGAATCTGTGACAATTGTGAACAAGCTGGGAATGGGGTATGGTTGTCTAGTAGAGCAGAGCTAATTCAGCTGAGGGCTAATTCGACTACATGATCGGGGGTTCTCTATTCTGAGGGCACTACCCCGGCATGGCCAACCTGGCTAGCCACCATGTTGGTTGCATCGGTGTTGACCCCAGGCCGAAAGGTGGTGCCTAAAATTAGAATCTGCGATGTTTGTTGTTGGGAATGTGAACTATGACATGAATGCCAGAAGGGCAATGTGTATTTGTGAGACAACGGGAAGCTGTCATATTTGTGCAAGTGGCGGAAGCTGAGGTATTCTTGCAATGTTATATTGTGATTGAGATCCAAAAGCCCTGGATGGGTGAGGGTAATGCCGTGAAACTTGATACGGCAATGTGATTGTTGTGAATACCCAAAGAATCCCGGTCACCACTAGTGGAGTTACTGGTGGGTGTACGGGTGGGGGTAAAGCTGTGAAAGTAGATATAGCAGAAGCTGAATGTTTGTGTATACAGCTGAGGCTGTCATTTGATGTATTGAGGTGGTAGTGTTTTGGGGTTACTCCCGGAAGGGGTAACTACAGAGTAGTGGCTTGAGTTGCCCAACTGCAAAATCTTATGATATGGCTCATGATTTAGAGCCTCCAGATATTGAGATGTACTAGCCACTCATGAATTGGGGAGCTTACGACGATTGTGGTTATGTTATAATGGTGTTGTGGTAATCGTACGTGAAGCCGATTGCACTTGTTTGGAAATGTATGGTGATTGTATTTGTGCGGCAATCGTGAAATGGGCCGATTGAAATTTATGGCAACTGAGTTGCATTCATTGTTTGAGATTCTTACGAGAATCGGACTTGTGGATTATCGTTTGTGTGTGGGTGGTCTAGAGGGGACCATCCAATGTGAAATGAATTGTGAAACGGAAGCCATCGTGAATGGGCATCCGAGGTTTATGGTTTAAGTGGTGCAACAAATTTCGAGCACGAAATTTATTGAACGGGGGGAGAAATGTAATATCCCGAATTCTAAGACTTGAGGCTAGAGAATAAGCCTGAGATTAGTGGATTGCTAAGCCCCGGTTTAGCAAGATCCCAAATGGTGATTAAGGATTAATGACTCCAAAAGTTGATGTCATTAGTGATAAATGAACCCTTTTGGAGATTATGGTGTGATTTGGCACCCGATGTGACTTGTATGTGCTGTGAGCAGCGCCAAAACCCTATATTTGATTTCAATTATGGATTAACCTCTAAATTGACTTAAAATAAAGGGGAGGGCGCATTGTTAAAGAAAATGAATGAGAAAATGATTTTGATGGTGATTCCAAGTGAATTACTGTAATCAGGGGCAAAACGGTAAAGTTACCGACCGATTGGTCAGTTACCGAAGAGGAAACTCATTGGTAACTTCATGATCAATGGTTGAGATTGATTTGTGTAATAGATCAAAGGGTGGAATCCCATGTGGTGTGCTCATGTGAACTCATGGTTGATGGAACAAGATCTTGACAAGTGGCACAATGTGAGCCCTTGGATTGGTTAAAGTGTCAAACCTCCATTCCTCTCTCCTCTCCTTCTTTTTGGTCGGTTTTAGTGGCCAAAACTGATCCTCTCTTCATTCATTTCATCATCTCATCTCTCTCTCAAGACTCCATGGCGCCATGCTTCAAGGGGGAAAGAGAAAAGAAAAAGGTGATGTTTTGGCCTAGTTCTTGTCCTCTAATGTTCAAACACTCTTCATTAATATTGTTCATAGTGATGAGAGCTTCATCTCTATGGTTTTAGATTCTTGATTGGTGGTGTTTGATGGCTTGAGAAAATTTGGAAAGATGGAGAATCAAAGAGTTGGTTTGAGAAAGAGGAAGAGGTGAGTATTTGAAGACTTTTGATCTAAGTTTTGTGAGTTTTGGTTGAGCTTTGTGAATTTCGAATTTTGCCCTGATTTTCTTGTGATTTTGGATTGGATGAGTTGGGTTGTGTTTTATGTTGGAAATGGTACCATGTTGTGGTATTTGGTCATTGGAATTGATTTGGGAACTTGAATTGGAAGAGTTGTAATGTTGTGGTTTGAAAGGTGATATTGTATGACATGTTGCCATTTTCTGTGAAACATGTCAATATAATGTGAATTTGGTTGATTTGGTAATTCCAATGGATTCCTTGTGAAATTTTGTGTGGGAATGATGCTTGATATGAAAATTGGACCATTGGAAGCCAATTGTACAAATTTGGAATTCTGTCCAGTGGAAAGTCTGTTTGGGCAGTTCTGTTTGTGTTGCCGTTTTGAATGGGCAAATGATGTTAGAAAATTCTGAAACTTTCCAGTCTTAAATTTCACCTCCCAAGGTTCAAAATGGACATATAACTTGTGCCATTTCGTTTTGGGAACTGGGAGTTATAGCTGTCCAAAGTTTGAGGTCGAAAATGGATTCTGTTTTGGGACAGTCTTGAATGTTTTGGAATTCTGTATTTGTGTGGTGATTTCCAGTATTGGCCAGTATTTTTCCTGTGTAGAGGACTTGAATAGCTTTCATTTGGCTTTGGGATCACCTCATTTCGATTTTTTTGGAATTAGTTATGATTTTTGGAAGTTCAGCCAGAAACTGGATTTTCTTGGGCCGCGGCCCAAGGATGTTGGGCCGCAGCCCAAATGTTTCTGTGCGTCTCAGGACAGCCTTGGGCCGCAGCCCAAGGATTGTGGGCCGCGGCCCAACCCCAAAAATCAGCATATTGAACTTTTTAAAAGTGATCTTTGGTCAAGTGTTTCCCAAGCCTTTAGGCATATGTTTGGGCTTTGATTAGCCACCTAAAGGTGTTAAATGATAACCAACATAAAGTGTTTGTATGTTGAGGAATTGGAAAAAGGGATTAACCCTATGTCCATGATTTTGGTTATAGGGTTGGATAGTCGCCCTGATCGTGGTTCGATGTTCGTTTTGTTCGTGAGCAGCTGTGCTGGAGCTTACGTGGAAAGAGTGTAGGGAACTTACCTCTTTTGCATGCTTTGATATTTGTGTTGGTGTTTTGATGCATGTATTGCTTTGCTTGATTATGTGAAGCATGTATGAATGATTGTAGCTCTGTTTCTAGTTATGCTATGGCCATGAGTATGTTGTTGAAACATTGCGCACGCAGATATGTCATTATGTGAACATGAGATATGTATTGCAAGCATGTCATGCATTAAACACATATCATACATGCATATAGGTATCTGTTTCCTACTGAGATTCTCTAGAATCTCACCCTCCCCTACCAACCATTTCAGACAGGGTAGGTGGATCGAGGATGGAGCAAGCAGTCAAGGGTGGCTAAGGCTCCCATTGGAGTTTGGTTGTGATAGTTGGTTATCATCCTAGATGGGATACTTGGATTTGGATGTGTACATATGAATTAGTATATTTGGTTCTGTAATTGAAATGAGTTATTGGATATTTGTATATGTATGGGAAAGATTTGTGTAATCCCCATATGAGGGTTTGTATGGGCAATTGTGCCCTATAAGCTTGAGTTAATAAATGGAATCCGGAATTGTCGGAATTATTACATTGCGTACTCTGATATATTGAATGTGATTTATCTTTGTGTAGTAATTGTATTCGGAATGTGAAGGTGAGACCAGGTTATAAACGATTTCGAAAGGTATTTATGAAAACCCCGACTGGTAGTTGGGTTTGTAAAATGTTATTTGTTCCTTATTGGTCTCTATTTCACTTTAATTGTGTAATCCGAATATTAATTACGGCAGGGGGTTACACAAAACCTATAAACATATTTTGTTAAACATATGTTTGTTAAGAAATTACTCTAATTTTTGATCAAGTTGCAAATATTTTTCACATAACTTATTTAAACTATTTCTAAATTTAGCAAGAATATTAAATAGATCTTTAATAAATATTTATGTTAAAAGATAAATTAAAGATTTGGTATAATGAGGGGTAGATTAGTAAACAATATTTATTCTAATATGGTTTTTAATTTAAAAATATACTTAAATAATATTTTTAGAATATTCATGATAAATGCATATTTTATAATTAAAGAGATATAGATTTTGAAATGCATTATATCAAATCTATAAATATTCAATATCTATTTAATTTATTTTATAAATATACCAACATCAAATCTTGAGGATAAAATGTAATATTTCTACCATATCTATTCATATATCTTTTATTTTGTAGATAATATAATATCTTAAAGGCATGGGGACATTAGCTTTGATTTTCTCCAAAAGTCCAACAGAAGAAGACATGTGGCAAAAGTAATTGCAAAGATGGGATCCTAAATAGTAATTTCCACAAAAGTCTAAGAGAGTTCCAGGAATGGGTCCTAAACTATAAATTTTGCCTAGATCCAAAAACAGGAAAACATATAATGTGGAGGATAGATCAACTCAGGTATCATATACTATTATAAAGATATATCAAAGCGTCACACACCAAGAAGCAATCTCAAGTTCTCAACTATAAATAGATGCTCTATGGGCTACTCTTTAGACACAATCACTATACTGATGAGGAGCAAGAAGTTTTAAAGTATTAAGGCTGAGTCCATTCATCTTCTTAATCTCTTCAATTCTTGTTATCTTATCATTATGATTAGGGGTTTTAGAACAATGCTTATCTTGTTTTGACTCTTTTGAGTTTTTCATGAATGCATTTTTTATTTTTATAATTATATTTATTTATCTTATTCTTCATATGATTTTCTTAGGCTAGTCACCAGTAAATCTAATACAGAAGTGATCTCGTTGGACTAAGAGGTAAAGGGAGAACCTCGATTTAGAGAAATAGACACAAATTATTTAGGCTAGGGATAGTTCTAGATACTTGTGGTGATAAATACTATAACTTCAGTGTTTAATTAGTTGTGTGGGTGTGCTCAACATTAATTAAAAAGATATCAATAACTCGAGAGAATATTAGCATACTTTAGGAATAGTTGTATAACACCTTTGTTTTCAAAGAGGCTTAAATGCAATAATATCTTTAAAAAGGGAGGCCAATAATCTTTTGTAAATAGTGTGGGTCCCAACTTCAAAGTAGAGTATGAACATACACTTGAGTGGGTTTTCAGAAATCTTTTCGAAAATGTTTTTAAATTGGTTTCTTATTAATTTTTGATTCATTTATAAGCCATTTGTTTTAGTTTTATTTCTTCATATCAGAATTTTACCTATACATTCTCTGCTGAAACCTAAATTACTATGGTTAATTAATGGGCCTAGATGGACTGCTATCCCCTACTGGTTCGCATGTCACTATTTGTTGTCTACATATAGGCAATTTACTTACATGTCTACAGAATTGCTAGTACAAGACTGACTCTACTTAGGTACAAATTAAGTACAGTTTTCAAAAATAGATAACCAAGGTGAAATTTAAATTCTAAGTTCTTCACTTCACTCACCCTTGATTACCTTCTTGCCTGATGAACTGTCTGCCCGAGCTGAAAATTGGTTTTTGGAAAAAAATAGGGTGAAATTCAAAAGAATCCAAGTAGTAACATATATCACTCATAAAACGCATACATGTAATATGCCATGTCAACCAAAGTTTCAATACAAGCAGCATATTCAACATTCAGAGATAAATTCACGATATATGGAAAGCATAAAGCTACTAATTCAAGGAAAACCATCCTATGCCACAGTATTGGGAAATTCTACTGAGCCTGAACCCTTCTCATCTGAATGCTTTCAATTCATGATGGTACAAGCATGCATATAAAATATCACATAGTATGTGAGGGATAAGTTACTACTTAGCAATTTTTTTTCCAAATCTTTACCTCAGTTGACATGCTCCGGGCTTCCTGAGCAAATATCAATCCTATAAGCTATAATTTACAGGCGAGTTATTACTTATCCAATTCTTTGATTACTTAAGACACTTAGTTGGTTTTCAGTTGAGTTAGTGCCTAGCCCAATTAAGTAGTTAATGTGACTACACTAGGCCCAAGTTCTACTATTCACCCATATAGTTCATAATTATTGTAATATCCTGGATTTTAATCAAGGATAATAACTTCAAATGATGTAATTAATGTTAATTAAGCATATTTAAAGTATATGTTGTGTGTTATGATATAAAGATCATTAGTGATGATTTAATGAGTATTGTACTAATCAGGGGTAAAACGGTAAATTTACCAACCGTCTGGTTAGCTACGGGTGATAAAACCCCTTAGTAATCAAGATCAATGGTTGAGATTGAAAGATCAAGGGGTGGAATCAAGTGTGAATGGATTTATATGAAATCATGTTAGGGAGAATGGGATGGTGACAAGTGGCCAAATAAGGACCATTGGATGAAGTCAAAGTTTCAACCATTGTTACTTCTCTCTTCTCTCTCAAAACCGACGATGAGCTTGGGAGTGAGTGAAGTTCATCTTCATCAATATCTCTTCATCTCTCCTCTCACCTTCATTTTCGCCGGACAAGTTAAAGAAAGAGAAAGGAAGGGTTTGAAATTTGTGAAGGTAAATGATCTTAAATACTCACTTCACCTTCATTGATATTGTTCAAAATGGTAAGAGCTTTACTTTCATGTGTTCAGACTTTGGATTGGTGGTGTGTGGCAAATTGAGGGAATTTGAAAGTGGAGGAATCCAAGTTCTGATTTCAGCAAGTTGAAGAGGTAGGTTTGTAATGCATTTTGATATATATGTCAAGATGTTTGCATGATCAACGAAAATTCTGGAAATTTGACCTAATTATGAAGTTAATTGAAGGGTAGATTTTGGTGAGAGTGTCACTGTTCATTTGGTCAGTTTTGACACTTGGGAGTGATTAGAATTTGATTTGAAGTTGAATAAGGGAAGTTGTTAGAATGAGGTTTTGAGTGGTTTGATGATCTAGAGTGAGAAGGTGTTAATGGAGTTGAATTTTGGTTATTTTGGGTTACCAATGGGTCTATGGTGAAGTTTTGGATGAGAATGAGTAAGGGTATGAGTTATGGAACCATTGGAATTCATTTGGTGAATTCTGGTAAATCAACTCAGTTGCTGCGTTTTGGGTATCTGGTGTGATTTCTCGAGTGAGGGAAGAACTCACTCGAGCACATGATGAACGTGCTCGAGTGAGCATGTTTGTGCTCGAGTGAGGGTGCCTTTTTGGTGCTGCGGGTGAGTGTCTCAGGGTATCACTCGAGAGTGATTGCCAAGAGTGCGCCTGGCACTCGCGAGCATTGGGTGATCACTCGAGCACTAGGATTTGTGCTCGAGTGAATCTGTGCCTGGGAGTGGAGTTACTCTCGGATTGTCACTCGCAGGGCCTCACTTCCGTGTGCTCGCGAGCACTGAGGGTTAGTGCTCGAGCACAGGTGTTTGTGCTCGAGTGAAGGTGGAGGCAGAGGTTGAGAGATGCTCTCGGGTAGACACTCGCAGGGCCTCACTTCCGTGGTGCTCGAGTGCTGGCGAGGTCTCTGCTCTAGCACAGGTGCTTGTGCTCGAGTGAGAGTTTAGGTTTGTCGCTGGAGTTGCTCTCGGGTAAGCACTTCCTGTCTCACTCGCATGTGTGCTCGAGTGAGAGCGAGGGTTGTGCTCGAGCACGGTCTTCTGTGCTCGAGTGAAGGGACCAAAAATCAGTGTTTAGCTTTCTTGTGAGGGATCTTTGGGGATAGTTATTCCAACCCTTTAGGCATATGTTTAGGCATGTAATGGCCATCCAAAGATTACAAATGAATACCAACTTAGAGTGTTATTGAATTAAGAACTTGGAAAAGGAAATTAACCAAATGTCCCTATTTTGATTATAGGATTTGATATTTGCTATCCTCGTGAGCCTACTGTGCCAGTGACCGTCAGGAAAGGATCAGGTAGTGACTTTTCTTTCGTACCATTTATGATGCATTGTATGTGTGTATGATCAGTGATTTGTGATAAATTCGGATATTGCGACTTATGTGGATATGTGTTAGCACCGTCAGTCCAACAGTCCCTGAGTAGCTAACAACGGTTCGGGTAAGGGCAATGTGCCTTCCCGGCGGAGAAAGTGGATGAGGATGAGGTGTGATATATGTGATTATGTGAGCCGAAAGGCTATTTGTGAAGGCCGACGGGCCGTTTGTGAAAGCCGGTTAGCTATATGAGCTATAAGGCTATTTGTATACACTGCCACGCCAATAGTCCCTGAGTAGCTAACAACGGTTTGGGTTAGGGCGGTGTGCCTTCCCGGCGGAGAAAGGGGATGAGGGTGGAGTGTGATATGTGTTGCTGCTGCGGTACATTGATTGCTTACATGCTATGTGCTTGTATGTGGTATAAATGTTTAGTTACTACTGGGATTCTTTTGAATTTCATTCTTTCCTTTGAACTAACCTTTCAGACAAGGCGAGTGGCTCTAAGGAGAAGCGAGCGACCCGGAGCGGATAGAGTTACTAGGGACATTAATATGGTTTATGTTGGTCATTCATTTTGGATAGGGATTACTGTATAACATTTTGGAATGTAAATAGTTGGAAATACTTGGTTCTGTAATTCCCTAATCAGGATTTGAAACTCCATGTATATATAGATTACCCGGGGGTTGCCGGGGTTTAAATTACGAACTCTGATATATTTATGAATGTAAGTTAACTGCACAGGTGATTATATTCGATAATTGGAAACGAGACCTGGATAGAAAAGAAGTTTTGAATTATCCAACGGTCTCAAACCCCTTTTCACTAGGAGTTATCGAATATTAATTACGTTAATTAAGGCAGGGGGTTACAATTATCACTTTTGACCCAAAGGCCACTAAATTCACACTATTCTAGAAAGTTAGCAGATTTTTCTGTTAACATAGAAAAATCATAACTTTGTCTAAGAAACTCCAATTAGGGTTGTTCAAAATCCTATGTGGCCCTTATTAAGTCTATTTTAAATGAAAAATGATTAATTCTGCAACAAAAATGCACAAAATCCAAAATTTCATAATTACTTACTTCTGTCATAAGACAGCTTCTAGAATCATTACCAAATTAAAAAATTTGTATCTCCCAATGTGCTTGTCCAATTAGTACAAATTACCATCAAATTAAAGCTTGTTGGGTCTACTCTATTTCTGGAAACTTTCATGGATATTGGAACTCATTTGACTAGACACAACCATGTCACAATCAATATGTCTTAGATCAACCTACAAATTCAATCCCAAATTTCAAAAATTGTAATTAATTTTATAAAACTCCAAGTTGGCCGATTCCAAATACATTGTAAACATATTAATTTTATTTTCAAGAACAAATATCATTTTTTAGAAATTGCAACCATAAAATTTCCAAAAATTCATTAAATCTTAACTATTCCAGAATTGGTTCTAGAAACAAAGTCCAACTTTGAAAAAAATCATAACTTAAATCTGTTGGGATCGGCTGGCACAGCGGAATAATTTAAAAAATTTTGTCAATCCTAATTGA
Source organism: Inga leiocalycina (assembly GCA_963242795.1). Lineage (NCBI taxonomy): Eukaryota > Viridiplantae > Streptophyta > Magnoliopsida > Fabales > Fabaceae > Inga > Inga leiocalycina. The sequence goes on from OY725327.1 coordinate 26,823,114, forward strand.
GGATCTATCAATGGTGTTTAAATAGAGTTAGGAAGAATCGTACCTTTCTTTTTGTGCCTTCTTGGTTTTCGATTTTTAGGAGCCAACACGTCGATCAAGTCCTTCTACCAGTATCTACACAAATGCTACTCCAACACGGATTACGTGCTAGCGCCTCCAACATCTTTTAGGGTTTTCTCGCAGCTCTAAATTCTGATCCGTTCATGAGTTTTTCTGCTTCATCATTTTTTTTATAACCCATAAGGGCTATATTCGAATTTCAAAATTAATCTTGATTAATTTTGAAATTCGAATAACTATAAATTATTTTGATGAGCTAATTAAATAAATTTGGTTTAATTAAATCTGTCATACAGTTTTAATTTAACCTATTTATTTAATCCGAATAAAGTGCCAATAGATTTAACTTATTATTATAAATGAAATCTGAGATATTACATCTCAATCATATTAGTTATTAAATTTAATTTATCTAATAAAATTAAATTTAAAACTAACAAAATATAATAATATTATCATATATATAGAAATATGTATTTTGAAAATACATATATATAATATTATTAATTTTCTTTTCATGAATTTTATATTATATATGTAAATATAAAATTCGTTCACTCCAGATTAAACATTGTCTTAGGTTAGGTCATTCTTGTGTGCTACCCTGTAGGCCCATACGAAGTTGGCAGTAGGTCAATAACTGTATTAACCCACAAGTCACAAGCGGCCTCTAGCAAGATATTACAACTACCCAATTTATATAAGGATCGTTAACACGATGCAACTTGTGATACAACCATGTCATGTCGCTTTTTGTCACACGATATTTCAGTCAAGGATGAGGCATGGATGATGTCATCCTCCTATTCCTGACCATTAGTTTCTCGATTCTTAAGTAGTCTGACAATAGAAATGGAAACTCCTTTCCATCGTAGTATGGCCATATATTTCTTTGACTTACTCATCAAGAGGCTTAGTAATATCTCTCTGCTAATGTGAGGGATAAATTCCATCTTGACCATTCATATTCCTTTGCATGAAAAACCACTAAGCCCAATCGTATGGTGACTTTTAACTAGTTCAAAGCTTAGCAACTCTCATGTAAGAATCCATGATGGCCTTAGGTCGAAGGGCATTATGACGTAGTTATACATGAGATAAGCTTATGACTTGATCCATACAGCTTTCTCATAACAGGTTTGTCTAGCACCTTGTACTTTTACAAGTGCCTAAGACTTTGGTTCATATCTCTATATCTTATCAAAGTCATACTAGTCTTATTTCATCTCTGTTCTCGTATAAATGACCGACCAGGGCCATTTTGGACAATCTTTACAATTTATTGAAGGACACAGTTATCACAGTGAACATGCAAATAATATGATAACATAATGGAGAAAATTCATGTAATTAATAATGTTTAAAGTACAATTATTGGCCCTTAGGGCACAATTTCCAACATCCTCCCACTTGCACTAGGTATAATCATCAATTTGCTAATTCCCATGATCCTAACATGATGCTGATGCTTTACCTGTGCAAATGGCTTAATTAGAGGATCAGTAACATTGTCTTCTCTTGCTACTTTGCATATTTTTATATCACCTCTATAATTGATTTCTCTAATAAGATGAAGTCACCTGAGTATATGTTTGGTCATTTGATATGACCTAGGCTCCTTAGCCTGTGCAATATCACCGCTATTGTAACATCCTGGATTTTAATTAAGGGATAATAACTTCAAATGATGTAATTAATGTTAATTAAGCATATTTGAAGTGTATGTTGTGCAATGTGAAATGAAGGCAATTATTCATAATTTAATGAGTATTGTACTAATCAAGGGTAAAACAGTAAATTTACCAACTGTCTGGTTAGCCACGGATGAGAAAAACCCCTTAGTAATTAAGATCAATGGTTGAGATTGAAAGATCAAGGGGTGGAATCAAGTGTGGAAGAGAATATGTGAAATCATGATAGGGAGAATGGGATGTTGACAAGTGGCCAAATGAGGACCCTTGGATGAAGTCAAAGTTTCAACCATTGTTACTTCTCTCTTCTCTCTCAAAACCGATGATGAGCTTGGGAGTGAGTGAAGTTCATCTTCATCAATATCTCTTCATCTCTCCTCTCACCTCCATTTCCGGAGAACCAAGTTAAAGAAAGAGAAAGGAAGGGTTTGAAATTTGTGAAGGTAAATGATCTTAAATACTCACTTCACCTTCATTGATATTGTTCCAATGGTCAAGAGCTTTATTTCCATGTTTTCAGACTTTGGATTTGTGGTGTGTGGCAACTTGAGGGAAATTGAAAGTTGAGGAATCCAAGTTCTGAATTCAGCAAGTGAAAGAGGTAGGTTTTTGATGAATTGTGGTATATATATTAGGATGTTTGCATAATCAATGAAAATTCTGGAAATTTGACCTAATTATGATGTTAAATGAAGGGTAGACTTTGGTGAGAGTGTCACTATTCATTTGGTCAGTTTTGACATGTGAGAGTGATTAGGAATTGATTTGGAGTTGAATAAGGGAAAGTGTTAGAATGAGGTTTTGAGTGGTTTGATGATTTAGAGAGAGAATGTGTTGAATGGGTTGAATTTGAGTTGTTTTTGGTTGTCAATGGGTTCCTTGTGTTGAAATAAGTGATAATGAGCTTTGACACAAGTTTAAGAACCATTGGAGTTCATTTGGTGGATTTTGGAGAAGTTTACCAGTTGCTGCTATCTGGTTTCTGAGATGATTTCTCGAGTGAGGAAGAACTCACTCGAGCATAGGATGAACGTGCTCGAGTGAGCATGTTTGTGCTCGAGTGAGGGTGCATAAGTGCACTGGGGGTGAGCGGTTTTGGTGTTCACTCGCGGGTGAATGCCAAGAGTGCGCCCGGCACTCGCGAGCACTGGGATTGTGCTCGAGTGCGCTGAGGGCCAGTGCTCGAGCACAGGTGTTTGTGCTCGAGTGAGAGTGCACTTTTGTGTTTTGGGAGAGTATCTCCGGGCATTGATCGAGAGTGATGGTGGAGGGTGAGAGTGAGCACTCGCGAGTGTTGAGGAATCACTCGAGCACTAGGGTCGTGCTCGAGTGAGCCTTCTGTGCTCGAGTGCGCTTGTGGTTAGAGAGTTGGGATTGCTCTCGGGTTGTCACTCGCAGGGCCTCACTTCTGTGATGCTCGAGTGTTCTCAGGGTCCCTGCTCGAGCACAGCCTCTTGTGCTCGAGTGAGGGTGTGGAATTGTAGTGAAGTGTGCTCTCGGGCAAGTACTCGCTGAGGTCACTCGCATGCGTGCTCGAGTGAAAGCAGGGGTTGTGCTCGAGCACGGCCTTCTGTGCTCGAGTGAAAGGGCCAAAAATCAGTGTTTAGTTTTCTTGTGAGGGATCTTTGGGGATAGTTATACCAACCCTTTAGGCTTATGTTTAGACATATAATGGCCATCTAAAGAGTCCAAATAATAACCAACATAAAGTATTATAGAATTAAGAACTTGGAAAAGAGATTGACCTATTGTCCCTAACTTGATTATAGGATTTGACATCTGCTGTCCTCGGGAGCCCACTGAGCCAGTTAACTTCAGGAAAGAGCGAGGTAGTGACTTTTCTTTCGTACCATTTATGATGCATTGTATGTGTGTATGATCAGTGATTTGTGATAAATTCAGATATTGCGACTTATGTGGATATGTGTTAGCACCGTCAGTCCAACAGTCCCTGAGTAGCTAACAACGGTTCGGGTTAGGGCAGTGTGCCTTCCCGGCGGAGAAAGGGGATGAGGATGAGGTGTGATTATGTGACATGAGGCCGATAGGCTGATTGTGAGGCCGACGGGCCATTTGTGAAAGCTGGTTAGCTGTATGAGCTATAAGGCTATATGTATGCACGGCCATGCCAACAGTCCCTGAGTAGCTAACAACGGTTCGGGTTAGGGCAGTGTGCCTTCCCGGCGGAGAAAGGGGATGAGGGTGGAGTGTGATGTGCCACGCCAATAGTCCCTGAGTAGCTAACAACGGTTCAGGTTAGGGCAGTGTACCTTCCCGGCGGAGAAAGGGGATGAGGGTGGAGTTTGATATATGTGCTGCTGCTGTATGATGATTTGCTTACATGCTGTGTGCTTGTATGTGGTATAAATGTTTAGTTACTACTGGGATTCTTTTGAATCTCATTCTTTTCTTTGAACTAACATTTCAGACAGGGCGAGTGGCTCCAAGGAGAAGCGCGTGACCCGGAGCGGGTAGAGTTTCATAGGGACATTTATTTTGGAAATGTTGGTTAGACTGTTTGGATAGGGATTGCTGTATATTTTTGGGTTGTAAATAGTTTAAATACTTTAACCTGTAATCCCTTTAGCAGAATTTGAAACTATATATCTATAGTTGAACCCGGGGTTTGCCGGGATTTTGGTTATACACTCTGTCATACGTAAATGTAGTTAAACTGCATAAGTGATTATATTCGATAATTGAACCTGAGACCGAGAGAGAAATGAAGGTTTTGAAAATTTCATAACGTCCATACTATTAAAGGGAATTTTAAATGAGTTTTAAACTATTCAATGGTCTCTAATCTAATTTAATTACCAAACATCGAATTATAATTACGTGATTAAAGGCAGGGTGTTACAGCTATTGTCATAGAACAAATCTATTGATTTGAGATAGTAGGCACACCCCTAGTTGAATAATGAACTTTTTGATCCAAGCAGCTTCCTTAGTTGCATCTGATGCTGCTATATACTCAGCCTCTGTTGTAGAATCTGTTATAGTGCTCTACTTGGAGCTCATCCAGCTTACTACTCCGCCATTTAGGAGGAATACATATCCTGATTGTGATTTAAGGTCATCTTGGTCAGTTTAGAAACTTGCATATGTGTAACCAGTTACACAAAGCTCATCATCCAATCCACTATATACCAAAAATAAGTCCTTAGTCCTTCTTAAGTACTTTAGGATATCCTTAACAACAGTCTAATGACCCTCACTATGATATTTTTTATATATGCTAATCATACTTAAGGAAAATGAGACATCTGTCGTGTATATAATATGTCATACATGATGGATCCAATGGCCGAGGCATACAGAATGTTGCTCATGCGATCTCACTGATCAGGTGTATGAGGACACAAATCCTTACTAAGATGGATGCCATGAGACATGGGCATGTAACCCCTTTTTGAATCTTGCATACTGAACCTATGCAATATCATGTCTATGTATGTGCTCTGACTTAGGCCTATAAGTCTCTTAGATCTATCTCTATAGATCCTAATCCTTAGGATGTATGTGGCTTCACCTAAGTCTTTTATCAAGAAAGACTTTCCTAACCAGGTCTTGACATTCTGCAAGGTAAGAATGTCATTCCCAATAAGTAGGATGTCTTCTATATAAAGCACTAGAAATACAACTGTGCTCCTACTATTCTTCTTGTAAACACAAGGTTCATCAATGTTTTGCATGAATTCAAACTCTTTGACTACTTCATCAAAACAATGATTCCAGCTCCACGATGCTTGCTTTAATCCATAAATGGTTCTTTAAAGCTTACAAACTTTACCAGAGTCCTCTAAACACATAACACCTTCGGGTTGTGTCATATACACATTCTCTAGCAGCTTTCCATTAATGAAGTTTTTTTTGACGTCCATCTTCCATATTTCATATTCATAATATGTAGCAATGGCAAGAAGGATTCTGATTGATTTGGCCATTGTAACTGGGGAAAAGGTTTTATCATAGTGTACACCATGAGTTTGAGTGAATCCTTTTGCAACCAGTCATACCTTAAAGACATTTACATTGCCATCCATGTCAGTTTTCTCCTTGAAAACCCATTTACACCCGATGGTTTTTACACCTTTAGGTGGATCGATTAAGGTCCATACCTGATTGTCGTACATGGATTGCATTTTAGACTTTATGGCATTTAGCCATTTAATGGAGTTTGGTCCTGCTATGGCTTCTCGATAGGTGGTTGACTCATTTTGTTCAATGAGCAACACATTTTGGCTTTCAATAATCAGAAATCTATATCTCTAAGGCTGATACGGAGTCTTATCATATCTTTGTAGACCTTATGTTACTTGAGAAGGCTCAGTAACTTGTTGTGAGTCTTCTCTATTTTCTATCTCTGGTTCTGTACTATCTTGTGACTCTTAAACTTCTTTGACATGTGCCTTGCTCCTACTAGTTCTTTTAGAGATAAATTCTCTTTCAACAAAGTTACCATTTTGAATAACAAACACTTTGTTATTAGTAGGATTATAGACATAGTATCCTTTCATTTCTTTAGGATACCCCGAAAAAAGGCCCTTTGACGATCTAGGCGTTAATTTACCAAAGGCTTGTGTCTTAACATATACCTCACATCCCCAGATGTTGAGAAAAGATAAACTTGGTTTCTTTTTAGTCCATATCTCATATGGTGTCTTTTTAATTGCCTTAGATGGAACACGATTTAGTATGAATGCAGCTATCTCTAGAGCATGTCCCCAAAAGGATGATGGAAGATCTATTTGACTTATCATAGATTGAACCATATCTAATAGTGTTTGATTCCTCCATTTAGAAACGCCATTCCATTATGATGTTCTTAGAGGAGTCAATTGTGAGATTATCCCACAATTCCTAAGATGGTCAATGAACTCTTGGCTCAAATATTCACCACCTCGATTAGATTGAAGTGCTTTAATTATTTTGCCAAGTTGGTTTTGTACTTTATTTTGAAATATTTTAAACATTTCAAAAGATTCATATTTATGTTTCATTAGATAGATATAGCCATATCTACTAAAGTCATCTATAAATGCAATGAAGTACATATAACCTCCTCTGGCAGCTGTATTTAATGGTCCACATACATCTGTATGTATGAGGCCCAATAAATCAGTGGCCTTCTCAACATGCCCAGTAAAAGGTGCCTTTGTCATTTTTCCTAATAAGCAAGATTCACATGTATCATATGATTCAAAATCAAATGAGTTAAGAAATCCATGTTGATGAAGTTTAGAAATGTGTTTCTCATTTATATGGCATAGATGACAATACCATAGGTAGGTCAGATTCAAATCGTTTAATTGTATCCCTTTAGTTGTCACGTTATAGATATTCCCATTATTAGGATGTTCCAAATTTAATATATAATGACCAACATGCAAGCCCAATCATAGCCTTTTTCATCACCCAGTCAAAGGTGACTTTTGACTAGTTCAAAGCTTAGCAACTCTCATGTAGGAATCCATGATGACGTCAGGTCGAAGGGCATTATGACATGATTATACATGAGATATGGTTATGACTTGATTCATGCAGCTTTCTCATAGTGGGTCAGTCCAACACCTTGTACTCTTACAAGTACCTAAGACTTTAATTCATATATCCATATCTTATCAAAGTCATACTGGTCTTATTTCATCTCTGTTCCCATATAGATGACCAACCAGGGACATTTAGGACAAACTTTATGATTTATCCAAGGATACAGTCATGACAATGAACATGCAAATAAAATGATAACATAATAGAGAAAATTCATTAAATAAATAATGTTCAAAGTATAATAATTGGCCCCTAGGGCACAATTTCCAACAAAATTTGTTAGTACAAGCATTTCACCCAGGAGGGGGGTGAATTGGGTGATAATAAAATATTTAATATAGAACTAAAAATGGAAACCGATAAGAAGAAAGTTATAAAGAGTTAGGAAGATTTCACTAAGGTGTACGCTAGGAGTTATACTGGTTTGGTCTAATTCATAATGACCTACGTCCAGTCCTCAGATAGAATGTGATCCTTCACTATACCTTCCAAGATTCAGTGGATTCTTGGCACCTCGGTACACAACGATCTATTCTTCACTTTGAATACTCGCTCCCTTTTACACAACATAAATAGATGCCCACCTTAAGGTCCCACAACCTTAAGATATCTCTTAAACAAGTGTATTGAATCAATAAATGTTCTCTCTCATAGACTTGGTAATATAAGCACTGAAGCGTATTAATAAAAGGCAATAAGAGCTCGCAAAATGAATATTCGTCAGTTTGATAGTTCAACATCTTAACTCCCACTTTGAATGCCTTTGCTATTTGTAGTTGAAGTGATTTTAATGACCGTTGGAGACATTCTGTTTTCCTGTTACTCACTGAGCATTTCACGGAACATTCTTTTTGTTATTTGGATATAGCCATTGTGATGAAAAGAATGTGTTGGTAGAAGTTCAGTTTAGCATTTAATGTCTCTAACACAGTATATCTGATTTTCTTGGAACTCAAATATCTGAAGTGAAAATCTCCTGTAACTTGCTTTGAGTATGTTAATCATGAAGGAAAAACGATAATAAACAAGATTAATGAAAATACTTAATATTTCTATGAAATCAAAGATTTTGATTTGATGCTCTTTTTCCTTGAAGTGTTAGTATTCTAATACTCTTATAATTATCAGGATAATTTGAAACTTTCTATGTTACATACTATTTGAATACTTTCTTCACTATTTGGATAATATTCATACTTTTACACTGAGATTATTAGAATAGTTGAGACACCTATTCGAATAGTGATCTCTTTAAACTTGAGAAAATTATCTTGATACATTATTGATTATTCAAATACTTGCTTCGAGTTTGACTAGGAAACTTTTCTTCTAGCTTTCAATATTATTCGAATAGTCTCCTTGCTATTCGAATAGTTTCTCATCTCAATCTCATAGTCTTGATGTTGGTTTTGAAAAGCTATTCGAATATTAATAACACTATTCAAATAGTGGCTTTACTATTCGAATAATACAATTTGAAATCCCTTTTGAGTATACGGAGATTATTATGATAATGGTTATGCTATTCGAATAGTAACCATACTTATTCAAATAGTCATGTTATTATCCGGATAATATGATTGAAATTCACTTTGGAAAATATAAGTACTATTTGGATAATGTACAGGCTTTCAGTTTAAGAAAAAACTTCCAGTGTTATATTAGTTTATACTAATTGAATAGTCAGAGACTATTTGAATAATACAACTATGTATCAGTATATCTCTATTTGAATAACTTATCCATTATCATGATAATTTTCTATTTATTTGAATAGTCTGATAATTATCAGGATAATAGCTAATAAAAACTGAGTGTCAGATTCGAATAGTAAATAGATTATTTGAATACTCTCTTAGCAAAAATCTTGTGAATAAGAATGTAGAGACAGATTAAACTAGACTTAGGTTTGTTATCATCAAAACTCTGAATCTAACATTCTCCCCCTTTTTGATGATGACAAAACCAAGTGATATAAATTATAGTATAGTTAATTGGCAAGAACAGACATATATGTATTAAAGCAAAAGTCTCTGGTTCAATAAGCTAAACAACATAAGTTAAGATAAACAGTTTAAGCATTCTAAATATTTGGGAAACTAAATTTCTCAAAAGCTTTGATAAATTTTGATGAACAACAAGGTTGAGAAGGTTATCGTGTCTAACTATATTGTTGATTCACCATGCTATTTGGTGACTGGAGAGTTATGGAGAAGATGGCTGAGAACTATTCTCCCCCTTTTTGTCATTATCAGAAAGGTTGGGTGGAAGAGGAAGAGTGAAACCAGAAGGAGGAGGGACTTCTCTGGTAGGAGCAGGAGGAGGAGTAGAGGTGGAAGGCAAAGTGGGTTCACATGGAGTATGAAATTGATCAGAGGAGGGAGAAATGGTAAGTGAGGGAGAAGTAGGAAGAATATTAGTAGGAGTAGCTGTAGAGATGGATGGATAAGTAATGGGGCATGGTTGTTTGGAGGATTCAGGTTGAGAAATGTTTTTAGGATCGGACACTTCCTGAGTCTCACCAAAGGAACTAGAGAGAGGTTGAGGAATGGGATGAGGAGAGGTAGCAGGCTGGAGAACTGGCTCTATAATGATATGAACAGGGGTAGAGGAGGAGGTTTCCTGAATGGTATAAAGAACATTGGTAGGCTCAGGAAGTAGAGGAGAGGTGGTTGGAGGAGGCTGAGTTGGAGGGGTGGAAGGCATATCAGGATATGGAGGAATGGGAATTGTAGGGGCCCTGGTGAGAGAAGAGCCAGTAATACAAGTCTCTAAGCAGTCTAGTCTGTGCTTGATGTCACAAAATTGTTGAAGATAATTGGCCTGAATATTATAGAGAGACTTGAAGTTCTCATTGACTGTACCAATGATGCCTTGAATTTTATTATAAAGGTCTTCCCTTAATTAGTGATTGGACCTCATAAGTTGCTTTACCACAGGTTTGACAGCTTCCTGAATGTGAAGTTGAATTGAAGTACCAAAAAATGAGGGAGAAGAAGAGGTAGCTCTAGAGGAATGAGCGTCATCTGCCTTAGAAGTCTCAGCATCTACTCTCTGTCTTTTTGATTAAGGTTTCTCAGGTATATCCAGTGGCAAAGGAATCTTTTTTTTTCTAATATGAGTCTTCCTAAATCTTACCAATCTCTCTTGTTATCCTTCTAAGTACCAGATGTTATTCATTTTGAGAAACAAGGAGATAAGTTGAGGAAAGGGAGCAGGAGTAGTTTTGTTGGATCCCAATCTGTACTTCTCAATTACTTGGTATATGAATTCCCCAATATTCAGCTTTACTTTAGAAAATAGACAGGCCAAAAAATGAAAGTCTTTGTATGAAAAGAAATTGAAGTTCTGGAATTTGTTGACAATAGCTCTTGTATAGATATACCACAGAATTCTCTGTTCATTATTGAGACACATTGAGGAAAATTTCTTTGCTTGTCTAATTGGCTTAATGATCTGATAAATCTGTTCATTAGAATACTCAGGGACTTCATCAAATTCATCTTCATCATATCCAAGATAAGAATTGATTATAGAGGGAGGTAATTGCATTTTCTAACCTCTCACTATGGACTCCAATCTCTCCTCAACTAATTCCTTTTTATTTCCTTTGATTTTGACAGAGTACATATTAGAATAAAAGGTCCTTACTATAGTGGGACTACAGGATAAATCAATCTGAAACCACCTCTTGTAATGTTCAAGTACTCATGCAAATTGAAGCCAAGGTTGTCTCTTAAATAGGCTAGATCCACAAAAATAACATGGCACATTGGTGGGAAGAGAATAGATCTCTGTACCTCTTTTTCTCATTAGGTTGAAGAAGAGGTCTAGTATTGAAATCTGCAGGAGGTCTATCATTTTCATCCTCTAACACACTTCGAGATGCTTCAGGCATACTCATTTCAGACTAAACTTGAGGAGTCTTGCTAAGCTTAGCTTCAACATTCTGTATAATATCTTTGACAACTTTCCTCACAGTTTGATCCAAGCTGTCACTCTTAGTAGAATCATTGGAGGATGCAACTATAATGTTTTTGTCCTTAGATTTTGAAGTAGTTGCAGTAGCTTTAGATACAGACCTTTTTTTAGACTGGCTTTAGATGTAGACCTAGTCTCTATTGGATCTCTGATTATAATCCCTTTAGCATGAGAAGGCCCTTTAAATGAAGCATTTGCTACCTTGGGTCTGAATTTCTTTGGAGTTTTCTAGGTAGAGGTCTTTTTTGATGATGATTTTGGAGGAGGAGTAACTTCTCCTTTCTCAATATTAGCTCTCTTCGTTCTCATTCTAGGTTTCTGAGGTATATCTAAGGTTTAGGTTTTCTGGTAAACTATGAAATTTTTGGAGATTTGGATGAGGAAATGGTGAGATTTCAGAGGGTTTTGATCGCAAGGGAGAGTTAAAGAAGGTTGGAAGAGTTTGTATATGGAGAGAAATGAAGTGGTATTCGGATAATGTTCAAAGACTGAGCTTAGTTCCCTTATATTTAGGTTTAAATTATTCAGATAATTACATGTGTATTCGAATAAAGGGGGTTCTATTTGAATACTCAAGAAATTATTAGAATATTGAGAGAGTAAATGTGCATACCTATATTCGGATAGTTCTGGTGATATTTGAATATTTCTATCTTTGATGACTATAACTATTTGAATAATTGTCTAAGCATTCGAATAGTCTTTGTTGTCCTGTAACACTGATTAACCGAATAGTGAGAGTCATATTCGGATAATTCTTCTTTGGTCAGATACTTGTGTGCTCTATTCGAATAGTACATAAGCTATTCGAATAATCCTTTTTTCCTTGCTTCTAGTTGTATTCGAATAATGACTTTGGTATTCGAATATACCTTATACATGTGAAATATGAAGAGTGTAATATATTTGAATACAAGTTTTCACTATTCGAATAATCATTTGTAGTTAAAATTAAATTTATTCGAATAGAGATTTGGTTAATCGAATACTCAAAAAAATTGTTCTATTCAAATAGTAATTAGGGTCTTTAAATAATTTGTCAACAATAATCACTATCACTATTCGAATAGTTTGAGTTGTATTCGAATAATCTTTTACATTGAAATCTTAGATTTAATTTGTTACTATTCGAATAATAGACACATTAATTGAATACTTCCATTTGAGTCTTGACTTAGTATTCGGATAGTGACTCTGTTATTCATATAGTTCCCCTTTAGGCTCTAAAGAAGAATAGTACTATTCGGATAATCTATTGATTATCCGAATAGTTCTTTTGTAATTCTTACCTTTTGTATTCGGATAGCAGTACGAGTATTCAAATAATGGGTCATATATTCTAAAATTTGTATTATTATTTGAATATCGTTTCTTTTATTTGAATAGTTCTTTTGGACAAAAGTGCCTTATTATTCGAATAACCCTTACTATATTCGAATAGTTTTTTTACAAGACTGAGCATTATTCGAATAATCTTATATTATTAGGATAATTTCTTCCCAATATCTCTGAGTGATATTTGAATAGTAATTTATGTATTCGAATACTATTCCTTTTAAAAACTTGATTGAGTATATGAATACCATAATATTATTCGAATAAATCTTCTTTTACTCAATTTTCTCCTTTAGAATTGATCCTGCAAAATACATAACTAAAAACTCTGATGCTTAAGTCAGTAATTTTTATCATCAAAACTTAATTGAATAAGTGAATAAAATATAGATTTACTTACAATTCATTGGGATTTACCACTCCCAATTCCCTTCTTATGTAAAGAAACCGATCCTTTGCTAGAGGTTTAGTGACTATATCAGCTAATTGTAGATGTGTTGGAATAAATACAACTTTGACATCTTTCTTCTGAATATGATCTTTGATAAAATGATGCCTCACATCAATGTGTTTGGTTCTTGAATGCTGCACTGGATTTTTGGCTAAGCTAATAGTGCTCGTATTGTCACAACATATGGGAATTTCTTTGAGATAGATACCAAGATCTTGTAATTGTTGTTTTAACTATAGTATTTATGCATAGCAACTTGAGGCAGCTATATATTCAGCTTCCGTTGAGGATAATGATACTGTGTTTTGTTTCTTACTAGCCCAAGAAACCATTGCTCCTCCCAAAAATTGGCATTATCTACTTGTGCTTTTTCTATATGTCTTATAGCCACCATGATCTGAATCTGAGTATGCTATAAGATATTCACTCCCTCCTTTAGGATACCATATTCCCAAATCTACGGTGTCTACAAGATATATGAAAATTCTTTTAACGGTTTCAGCATGAGATTCCTTGGGGCATGATTGGTATCTAGTACACATACCCACGCTGAACTGAATGTCGGGTCTACTGGTTGTGAGATAGAGTAGTGACCTTATCATTCCTCGGTATTTTGTTATATTGAATTCAGGTCCTTTTGCATCTGCATCCAGTAAGGTTGTTGAGCTCATGGGAGTGTGAACTCCATTAGCTTGATCAATTCCATATTTCTTGAGGAGTTCTTTGAGATATTTAGTTTGAGATATGAATATTCCATTATTTCTTTGTTTGATTTGTAAACCCAGAAAGAATGTTAATTCTCCCATCATTGACATCTCGAATTCTCCTTTCATAGTGTAAGAAAATTCCTTGCACAAAGAATCATTAGTAGCTCCAAAGATAATATCATCTATATATATTTGAACAACTAACATATCATTTTTCTTTCATTTTATAAATAAATTTGCGTCTTCTCTTCCTCTGTCAAATCCATGATAGATGAGAAAGTTGCTTAGTCTTTCATACCATGCTCTTGGAGCTTGTTTAAGACCATAAAGTGCTTTTCTTAGTCTATATACACCTTCTGGATTATAAAAATCTTCAAAACCAAGAGGTTGTTCGACATAGACTTCTTCTGTGATATAACCATTAAGAAAAGCACTTTTTACTTCCACTTGATAAAGTTTGAATCATTTGATACACGCAAAGGCTAAGAGTACACGTATGACTTCCAATCGAGCCACTGGAGTATATGTTTCCTCATAATCAATTCCTTTTTCTTGATTATAGCCTTTGGCTACCAACCTTGCCTTGTTTCTGACAATTATTGTGGATTCATCAAGTTTGTTCTTAAATGCCCATTTAGTGTCGATGACTGAATGATCTTTAGGCCGAGGTACTAAGTCCCAAACTTGATTTCTTTTAAATTGATTGAGTTCCTCCTGCATTGCTAAAACCCAATCATTGTTTGTTATAGCTTTATCAATGCTTGAGGGTTCTAGTTCTGAAATAAATGCTGAAAAACTTACTTCATTAAGAATACTATTTATGGTTTTTACACCTTCTTCAACATTACCTATGACCTGGTCCATAGGATGATTTCTATTAAATGTCCAGGCTTTGGTTTGATCAGAAGACGTAGGCTGACTCTTTTTTTCTTCAAAACTAGAAAACTCATTTGAGGGTTATGAAATCATTTGATTTGTTTCAGAACTAATCAACTCTAAGTCATCAACAATAGATTTGGCAGGGGAATCCATTTCATTAAGCACAACATGAACAGATTCTTTAACAATGCAAGTTCGTTTATTAAATATTTTATAAGCTTTACTTCTATTAGAGTAACCTAAGAAAATACCTTTATCAGCTCTGGAATCAAACTTTCCCATATTATCCTTACCATTGTTGTGAATAAAGTACTTACATCCAAATATGCACAGATGACTGAGGTTTGCCTTTCTTCCTATATAAAGCTCAAATGGTGTTTTTCCTAGCTTTGATCGGACATAACCTCTGTTAGAGATGTAGCTGGCAGTACTCATTGCATCAGCCCAGAACACTTGTGAGATTTCCTTCTTACTATCATTGCTCTTGCCATCTCTGTAAGAACTCTATTCTTTCTTTCAATAACACCATTTTTTATGGAGTTCTTGGTGCTGAGAAGTTGTGTTCAATTCCGTTTGTGTCACAATAATCTCCAAATGCTTGGTTTTCAAATTCACCTTTGTGATCTATTCTAATTGCTGCAATTGACATACCTTTCTCATTTTGTACCTTCTTAGCAAAAATATTGAATTCACTAAAAGTTTCATCTTTTGAGGATACAAAGATAGTCCATGTAAATCTTGAGAAATCATCAACAATGACCAAGGTGTATAAATTTCCCCCAAGGATTTTTATCCTTGCTGGTCTAACTAGATCTATGTGGAGTAGTTGTAAAGGCCTTTTTGTTGATCTTTCTTTTATGGTTTTAAAAGAAAGATTTAGTTTGTTTTCCCTTTTGACAGGAATTGCCAACTAAATTATTTTTAAATTTTAGTTTAGGTAAACCTATCACTAAATCCTTTTTGGTGAGTTTATCTAACTGACGCATATTTACATGTGCCAATCTTTTATGCCATAGCCAGCATCCATCATCATTACTAAGGAAACAATGTTCAGAAGTGTGATTATCAATATCAATAGTATAGCAGTTACCTTCTCTTTTGGCTTTGATTTTTACCTTAAGTTCATCTTTCTTGAGAGATAAGTGTTTCTTGCAACTATAAGACTTTCCTCAGAGTCGAATATAATCCAGTTGTCCTTGGTAGCACTCTGATTCACACTCAGAAGATTGTGCATTAGCCCTTCTACATAGAAGACATCTTTGATTTGAATTTTTTTCTTAATTCCAACTTCTCCTATACCTGCAATCTTTCTTGATTGATTTCTACCAAACTTGATTGTGCCTCCTTCCTTTGGAACTATAGAAGTAAACCTTTCTTTATCGCCAGTCATATGATGTGAGCATCCACTATCTATGAACCACTTGCTTCCTTTGGATGCTTTGAAACATGCCTCGTCTTCTTCTTCTGATTGTTCTTGAGCTACAAGAAAAAGGTTGGCCATTTCTTCTTCATCACTTTCTTCATCAGAGGAACTGTCTCCCCAGATGGCTGAGACAAAGGCTTTCTTCCTTGCAAATTTGTTCTTCTTCCTTTCTTTGTTCTTTAGATATTCAGGGTATTCGTATTTGATGTGTTCAGGCTTCCCACATTTGTAACAAATGATTTGTTCCTTAGTCTTGCTGCTACTTCCTCCTTTGGTGAAGTTCTTAAATCCTTGTCCCTATTTATAAAAATTTTTGAATCTCCTTATGATTATTCCCATCTCATCATCTTCAACTTCTTCTGATTTCAGTTGTGTTTCCTCCTTAATGACATTTAACGCCACTCCTTTCTTCTTCTTGTCATCAATTTTATCTAGCTCTTGTTTGAACTTTAGCTTACTTTCGTACTCAGATAGGTTGCCAAATAGAGAAGCTATTGATCGCATAGATTCTCCTTTGGCTTCTTCTATTGCTGTGACTTGGCCTCCCATTCTTTAGAAAGAATGTTTAGTATTTTTCTCACTTGGGTGTTTTGATCATAGTACTTTCCAAGTGCTCTAAGTTGGTTGACAAGGTGAGAGTATCTGAGTTCGAACTCAGCTATTATTTCTCCAAACTTTATGCGAAGCAAGTCATACTCAATGACAAGAGTATTGATCCGATTCTCCTTGATGCCTGAAGTTCCCTCATGTGCTATTTCCAATGCTTGCCACATCTCCTTGGAAGTTGGAAGAGTGCAAATTCTGAAGTACTCCTTCTGGCTCAGAGCACTTTGAATCATGAGGATTGCCTTGCTATTGAGGGTCACGAGCTTTTTATCATTGTCGTCATATTAAGTTGGTATATTTGAAATAACTCGCCCTTATACTGTCTTTGTGGGAATGTGATTCCCATCCTCAACAACCTCCCAAAGTCCATATTTTGTTGCCATGACGAACACTCTGAATTTAGACTTCCAGAATGAGAAGTGTTCTCCATTAAAACCTAGAGGTCTGGTGATTGAGGCTCCATCTGGAAGTATTCCTACACCCATGCTTGCCATAAGATCCTTCTTAGACTATTAAACCTAACAAAGAAGACCAAGCTCTGATACCAAATGTTAGTGCAAGTGTTTCACCCAAGAGGGGGTGAATTGGGTGATAATAAAAAATGTAATATAGAACTAAAGCTGGAAACTGATAAGAAGAAAGTTAAAGAGTTAGAAAGATTTCACCAAGGTGTACACCAGGAGTTATACTGGTTAGGACTAATTCACAATGACCTACGTCCAGTGTCAGATAGAATATGAGCCTTCAGTATACCTTCCAAGATTCAGTGGTTTCTTAGCACCTTGATCACAGTGATCTATTCTTCACTTTGAATACTTGCTCTCCCTTACACAACATAAATAGATGCCCACCTTAAGGTCCCACAACCTTAAGATATCTCTTAAACAAGTGTATTGAATCAATAAATGTTCTCTCTCATAGGGTTGGTAATATAAGCACTGAAGCATATTAATAAAAGGCAATAAGAGCTCGCAAAATGAATATTCGTCAGTTTGGTAGTTCAACATCTTAACTCCCACTTTGAATGCCTTTGCTATTTGTAGTTGAAGTGATTTTAATCACCGTTGTTTTCCCGTTACTCACTGAGCATTTCTCATAACATTCTTTATGTTATTGGATATAGCCGTTGTGATGAAAAGAATGTGTTGGTAGAAGATCGGTTTAGCATTTAATGTCTCTGACACAGTATATTTGCTTTTCTTGGAACTCAAATATCTGAAGTGAAAATCTCCTGTAACTTGCTTTGAGTATTTTAATCATGAAGGAAAAACGATAATAAATAAGATGAATGAAAATACTTAATATTTCTATGAAATCAAAGATTTTGATTTGATGCTTTATTTTCCTTGAAGTGTTAGTATTCGAGTACTCTTATAATTATCAGGATAATTTGAATGTTTCTATATTACATACTTTTTGAATACTTTCTTCACTATTCGGATAATATTCATACTTTTACACTAAGATTATTAGAAAAGTTGAGACACATATTCAAATAGTGATCTCTTTAAACTTGAGAAGATTATCCTAATACATTATTGATTATTTGAATACTTGCTTCGAGTTTGACTACGAAACTTTTCTTCCAGCTTTCAATATTATTCGAATAGTGTCCTTGCTATTTGAATAGTTTCTCATCTCAATCTCATAGTCTTGATGTTGGTTTTGAAAAGCTATTCGAATATTAATTACACTATTTGAATAGTGGCTTGACTATTCAAATAGTCTTCTTATTATTCGAATAATACAATTTGAAATCCGTTTTGAGTATACGGAGATTATTCTGATAATGGTTATGCTATTCGAATAGTAACCATACTTATTCAAATAGTCATACTATTATCTAGATAATGCGATTGAAATTCACTTTGGAAAATATAAGTACTATTCGGATAATGTACAAGCTATTTGAATACTTTCAGTTTAAGAAAAACTTCCACTGTTATATTAGTTTATACTAATCGAATAGTCAAAGACTATTCGAATAATACAACTATGTATCAGTATATCTTTATTCGAATAACTTATACATTATCATGATAATTTTTTGTTTATTCGAATAGTTTGAGAATTATCAGGATAATAGCTAATAAAAACTGAGTGTCAGTATTCGAATAGTAAATAGATTATTCGAATACTTTCTTGGCAAAAATCTTGTGAATAAGAATGCAGAGACAAATTAAATTAGACTTAGGTTTGTTATCATCAAAACTGTGAATCTAACAAAATCTACTGGTCCAAAAATTACATTCTACCTATCAAAATGAAGCTTAAGATGTATACTTTTATTCTAGAAAATTTCATAGAATTTTACCAGATTGACCATTCAAAAACATGACAAAATAATTCTACCTCCAGAAAATGAATTTCGACAGCGCTACTCTTAAGTTCCAAATTTGTGATTTCACATTTCTAAACCTTATTTAACACCATGTAACACCATTTACATAATTGAAACTCAATTAAACCCTAAATAATCAATGTTGGCTTAAAGTTAGGGTTATAAACCAAAAATCACAAGTCTCAACCAAACCACACAATCTACGGTTCAAATGGAAGCCCTTACTCACCTCTTGCTTCTTCCAGGCTTGGTTCTTGATTATACAACTTTGTGTCTTAGAAAATGGCTCAAGACACCTAATTTTTTAACAAACAAAAACCATAGAATTGAAGCTTAGGATGAGGGGAACAATGTTCATAAAGGACATTTGAGCTTAAGATGTGAGAGAAAAGATGAAAATGAAGGTTGAAGCTCTTACCTTTTCTTTGCTCTTCAAGCTTCTTCTTTCTCTTTCCCTTCTTGAGTTGAACGACACTTGAGGCTGCTAGAAATGAGGGAGTGATCTTGATTTATTCACTTATTCCCTCTTCCATTGTGTGGCCAAGATTTAAAGATAGTGGGAGAGTTAGTGAGTTGTCACTTGTAGATTGCTTCTTGAACTTGTACTAGGTTAATTATCCTTATTAGGATTAAATTAAATTGGACATTTTTCTCTCCCTTCTTAGTCTTGATTTAGTTGAAAATGAGAGGGAGGAATGAGGAAATTGCTTTGCCCAGTGGTTTATAGCTTTATATATAAGAGGAAGCTTATTGGCCAATAGCTTCTTGGGTAAATCATTTTGACTTCCCATCAAGAAATCTAGTACGGTAAGCTTAACCAAATGAACTTTGGTTAGACAAAAAGCAATTATGTCCTCTTCTAATGTGCCTTCTTGACCGAAATTAAAGGGTAAGAAATGAGGAAGTATTTTACCCAATGTTTCTTAGCTTATTGTACATAAGGAGGCTAATTAATCAATGGTTACTTGGCTAATTCGTTTAGGTACCTTCTTCTTCTTTCTTTGATTGAAATTTTAATCAATTTTGGAAGGAATTAATTTACTTTTTGAGTTTTAAAATTACTTCATATTATGCTGGACACATCTTAAAGGAATTACATATTTTCATTAATTCATCAAACAATTTCTTTACAAAATTCCTAAAGCAATTTCTAACGTTAATTACACTTGCTTTTAGGACATTTATCCCGTATATAAATTTTGGGATATTAAAATTCCAATCCCCTATACAAAAAAAGATTCATCCCTAAAATTTGGTACATATCTGAAGGCATAAACTTCAGGCAACGTTTCTTCATGTCTTCTTTTGCTTCCCATATTGCCTCTCTTAGAGACAAACCCTTCCAGACAACCTTCACAAGCGTTATGCTTTGATTTTTGAGCTGTTTCTCTTGTCGGTTAGTGATTCACTTCAGATCTACTTTATAAGTATTATATTTTTATACCTTAATATCTTTATAATCAATCATGTGCTCAAGGTCCTGTCGGTATTTATTCAACTGTAAGACATGAATACATAATGGAGTCTACTCAAATTATGGGGTAGGGCTATTTGATAAGCTACTGGCCCAATTCTCACTAGTATTTTAAAAGGCCTGATGTACCGAGGACTCAGCTGAAAGAGGCAAGCTTCACCCAAGAGGGGGTGAATTGGGTGATGTGATAAATTTTTCGGTTAATATGGTCATATAGTAATTGTTGTTGCTAGAGTGGAGTTGAGAAGATAAACACACAGAGAATTATACTGGTTCGGCCAAAAGCCAGGCCTACGTCCAGTCCTCTGAGATCAAGACCTACTGAGATTTTCAGTATTCTTGTAAGATTCAGTAGGCTCTCGGAACGCCACAAGACAACAACTATCCTTGAAAGGACTACGAGTAGAAATACTAGAAATTTCTTTCCCCCATATGATAAGTCTTATGTGTAGAAAAACAAACCTATGACTTTTCTCTCTTGCTTACATATACAAGTCTTATGAGCAGCAACATTCTCTTCTGCTTACACCACTTTAAGTCTTACGAGAAGCAACGTTCTCTTCTGCTTGTATCTTGTAAGTCTTATGAGCAGAAAGTCCTATTAGGAATTCTCTCACTGCTTCTCTTGCAAGGAAATCTCCCTTCTCAAGGTCCCAGTACCTTGAGATCAAATGAAAATAGAATTTGAAGTGCATACAGACTCTCTTATAGAGTGAATATAATAAACACTGAAGAACGATATGAATACAGAGAAAATGTGAATAACAGACTCATGAATTTGCTTGTGTGAATTCTTGCACTTCATTTTTTGATGATCTCTGGAACTCTGTATTTATAGACATTTGTTTTTGCCCGTTTGAATAATGATCATTGTGGAGCGAGGCATATTACTGTGGAACGACATGCGTACGTTTGAAATTTTTGAATGTGGTAGGTACATGCTCGGATGGTCGTAATGATGTTGTTTGCCGTTGTTTGACTTCCTCTGTGTCTTTCTAATTCAATGTTCAAACTCCCGTATCACACTCATAATACATGTTAAATGATGTTATATAATAATAAGTGAAAATATAATGAATAAATATCATTAAACCATATTCAGATTGAATGCTGTAAGACTGGTGCGGTTTGGCTTCTAGCAGAGTATCACTCGAGTGCAATACTATATCTTCACCTTTTGCTTCAGTTTTATTACTTGCACTTTCACGGATTTTGAGAGAGTGCATTTTCACAATTGCGAGTGATGTGGGTTGTAATGTAATATCCCAATTTTTGATTAAGGGATAATCATAATTATTATGGATAATTATGAATTTAATTGGGATTATTATGTATTTTATGACAATATTAATTTATGTCATAATTAGTGGAAATTGGAAATATTATTGCATATGTGTGGCATTTAAGATCAAGGATGGTGATTCCTTGACCATGGGTCGGGATTCAGTGTGCTTAGCTTGTGTGAACTTATGGTGGGAATGATTGAGATGTTGACATGTGGCAGTGTGGAGGCCATTGGATGAGGCCACAAGAGGACAAATCCTCTCTCACTCCATCTCTCCATCTCATATCTCTCTCTCTCTCGTCAGTTTTGTGGCCAAAGGAAGGAAGAAAAGATTGATCTTTGGGTAAGTAAATGATCTCCATTGCTCAAGTTCTCTTCCTAAATGTTGATCCTTGAATCATGGGCTTCATTTTGGTGTGTGTAGTGTGGCCATTTGGTGTTGATTTGTGCCACACAAAAAGCTGATTGTTGGTGAATCAAGAACTCCCTTTGGAGAAGTTGATAAGGTGAGTGAAACTAATCTATCTATCTAAGTTTCATACCATTTGAAGTAGTTTATAAATTCTGGAAATTTTGGCTTGAATCCGAAAATTGGATGCCACTGTTCATTTGGTATGTTTTTGGCATGAGAATGGTGTTTTGGAATGAGTTTAGGATAGATAGATTGATTGGTAATGGAAATACGAAGTTTGGTTAAGATTGGTGTTTTGATGAGATTGTTGCCCAAAACCCAAAACATGATAATGGAGTAGGATTCTGATGATTCTGAGGATGCCATTGAGTTTATTGGGTGTTTTTGTGTGGGAATGGCTTTGGGTTAAGTTTTGTGTCCATAGGAATCAATTGGGCAAGTGTGAGGGAGAGTGCCTCTGTTTCTGCGTTTCTGCTATCTGATGGATTCACTCGAGCAGGGATGGGTCTGCTCGAGTGAAGGATGAGCATCACCCGAGCAGAGATGGGTCTGCTCGAGTGAGGGATGAATATCACCCGAGCAGGGATAAACTCTGCTCGAGTGCTAGGTGGTTTTTCCCTTTTGTGCTTTGAGTTTGTCTGGGTTTTATGAGCAATGCTCAAGCACATCGCTTTGTGCTCGAGTGAGCGAAGAACATGCTTGAGTATGCATGGTCTGCTCGAGTGATGGTGGGAGTTCAGAGTGAAGGGTTGTTTCGGGTCTTCACTTGCGGGTGGATGCCAAGAGTGTGCTCTGACACTCGAGAGCATAGCCTTCTCACTCGAGCACTGGGTGTCTGCTCGAGTGAGCTTGTGCCTCAGGTGGGGGGTGGTGCTCTCGGGTTGTCATTCGCGAGTAAGGTGTGCGAGTGTGCCTTCTCACTCTCGGGAATGGGGTGTGTGCTCGAGTGCAAATGGCTGTGCTCGAGTGATCCAGTTCTTTGAGAGCTTTGTGTGCTTGCGGGTCCTCACTTCCTGGACTTCTCTCGCAGGTGCTCGAGTGAGGCATTTGGCCTTGTGCTCAAGTGAGGTTCTGTGTGCTCGAGTGAGCCAGTTCCTGAAAGTTTCTTTGTGCTCTCTGGTGCTCACTTGCAGTCTCACTTTCTCTTGTGCTCGAGTGCTGTCCGTACCAATGCTTGAGTGAGAGCATTTGTGCTCGAGTGATGTCCGTACTTGTGCTCGAGTGAGAGCATATGTGCTCGAGTGAGATGACCAAAAATGAGTGTTTTGCCTTTGAGTAAGGGGTCCTTGGGATAGTTCTTCCTACCCTTTAGGAGTTTAGTTAGGGGTATTTAAGGACTCTAAAAGAGCAATAATGATAACCAATTAAGTATTATAAAGTGAATTAAGTCTTGGAATAGAGAATAACTCTTCGTCCCTAATTGTGAAAATAGGATTTGATATTTGCCTTCCTCGGGAGAGACCGGCGCTAGGACACGCCCGGAAGAACTCAGGTAGTGACTTTTCTCTCATATCTTGTATGATGTTTTGGTATGCATATCTTATCATTGAACTTGTGAAATGTGTGCCATGGTCCATTACGGGGCGAGCAGGTCAGCGTGAGCCGTATAGGGAGTAACAGTGGTCATCTCTAGTCGGCCGTTGGACTGCCGTCGTAATCGACATGGATCTTTGTGAATCCGACCCGTGGGGGCGGCGTATGTGAAAACTAGCCGTGGGCTGTGTGTGTGTATCTTGCCTATGTGGCTTGCGAATATGATATGCTTTATATGGATCCCAGCTGTGGTGAATTATACTGTGTTGATTGTTGTGATGCAATACAACGTGAGCAATCGTCAGGGATGACATGTGTCATACTAACCATTGCCGTTGTAACTGCCATTGTAGTTGCTTGTGTGGATAATGATTTGATTACATGCATTATTGTTGTACATTATATGATTGACTTGTTACTACGGGGATTCTTTAGAATCTCACTCTCCCAAAATTAACCATTTTAGACAGGGCTGAAGGATCGAAAGGCAAGCGGGCGACGAAGAGTAGTTAGAGCTCCTGTTTAGGAGTATATTTTGGAGTGAATGGTTATCATTGTATATTTTGGAATTATATATGGTAGATTTTGTGTAATCCCCAAGAAAAAGGGTATGAATTGTAGGCTTTGTGCCTTATGTAAATCCCTTTTTATTTTGAATGGAACCCGAGTGAGTCGGGAATATATTTTGCACTCTGATAATTGTAAATGAAATCAACTTCTACAGGCCATATTGTATGAAAATGGGAATATGAGACCAATGTAAGTGAGTTTAGAAAAGTTTTTGCAAATCCGATTTTGGGCAAAAGATTTCTTTAATAAGTCCCAAATCAGTTACGGTCTCTAATTCCACATTAATTACGTTTTTACGAATTAATCTCGGCCTTAAGCGTGAAGGGGGTAACATGTAATACCCCGAATTTTGAGACTTGAGGCTAGAGAATAAGCCTGAGATAAGTGGACTGCTAAGCCCCAGTTTAGCAAGATCCCAAATTGTGATTAAGAGATAATGACTCCTAAAGTGGATGTGGTTAGTGATGAATAAACCCTTTTGGAGATTATGGTGTGATTTGGCACCCGATGTGATTTGTATGTGTTGTGAGTAGCGCCGAAACCCTGTATTTAAGTTCAATTATGGATTAACATCTAAATTGACTTAAAATAGAGGGTAGGCGCATTGTGGAAGAAAAGGAATGATATGGTGTGTTTTGTGGTGATTCAAGAGGAATTGCCGTAATCAAGGGCAAAATGGTAAAGTTACCGACCAATTGGTCAGTTACTGAAGAGGAAACTCTTTGGTAACTTCAAGATCAATGGTTAGGATTGATTTGTGCAAGAGATCAAGGGGTGGAATCCCATATATGTGTGCCTTGGTGAGCTCATGGAGGTGTGACAAGATCTTGACACTTGGCACAATTCGGACCTTTGGATCTTGGTCAATTTGTCAACTCTTCCCTCTCTCCTCTCCTCCCTTATTTGGACGTCCAAATGGTCAAATGAGGGCCAAAAATCTGACCCTCTTCATCTTCTTCATCTCTCTCCTTAGCTTCCATGAACGCCCAAAGTGGAGGAGGAAAGAGAAAGAATCAAGGTGAGATTTAGCTTGTTTGTTGGCCTCTAATGTTCTAATCACCTTCTATAAAGTTTTTCATAGTGATGAGAGCTTCATCTCTATGGTTTTAGATTATTGATTGGAGGTGTTTGATGGCTTGAGGAAATTTAGAAAGATGAAGAATCAAAGAATTGGTTTGGGAAAGAGGAAGAGGTGAGTATTTGAAGCCTTTTGATCTAAGTTTTGTGATTTGTGGATGAGTTTTGTGAATTGTGAATTTTGCCCTGATTTTGGTAGAATTGTGAAATGCATGAATTGTCATGTGTTTTGTGTTGAAAATGGTGAATTGTGGTTAAATTGATGCCATGGTGTGTTTTGGTGTCATTGGAATTGGTTTGAGAACTTGGAATGAAAAGAATGGCAATGTGGTATTTGTGTTGTGATTTGTGATGACATGTTGTGAATGTTGGTAAAACATGTCAATATAATGTGAATTTGGGTTTTTTGGTGTTTCCAATGGATTCCTTGTGAAAATTTGTGTGGGAATGATGTTTGGTATGAAAATGGAACCATTGGAAGCCAAATAGCAAAAACTAGAATTCTGTCTTTTGAAACTCTGTTCTAGACAGTCTGATTGTGTTGCCGATTTGGAAGGGAAAATGATGTTAGAAAATTCTGAAACTTTCCAGTCTTGAAGTTCACATCCCAATCTTCAAAATGGACATATAAATTGTGTCATTTTGTTTTTTGAACTGGGATTTATGTTTGCCCAAATTTTGAGGTTGAAACTGGGTTTGATTCTGGAGCAGTAGTGGAGTTTGGGGAATTCTGTATTTTTGTGGTGATTTCCAGTAATTGCTCATATTTTTCCTATGAAGAGGACTTAAATAGCTTTCATTTGGCTTTGGAATCACCGCATTTTAATTTTTTTGGAATTAGTTGTGAATTTCCTAAGTTGCCTTGGCTGCAGCGCAAAAGTTTCTATGAACGTTTTGGCTACAGCCAGAAATTCTTGGCTGCAGCCAGAAATCTTCTGTTTGGGTTTTGGCTGCAGCCAGAGGATTCTTGGCTGCAGCCAACCCCTATTTTCAATGGTTTGTGACTTTGAAAGGTGATTTCCAATCTAGTACGTCCCAATCCTTTAGGCTTTCGTTGAGCTTATTATAGCCACCTAAAGGGTGTGAATGATAACCAACCTTAAGTAATGTGGAAGTAAGGATTTGGAATTTAGATTGACCCTATGTCCTTGATTTGGTTATAGGGTTGGATATTCGCCCTGATCGTGAGCAGCCAGAGCTGGAGCTTACGTGGAAAGAACAAGTGTAGGGAACTTACCTCTCTTGCATGCTTTGATATTTGTGTTTGTGTATTGATGTATGTATTGCTTTTCTAGATTATGTGAAACATGTATGAATGATTGTAGCTCTGTTTCTAGTTATGCTATGGCCATGAGTATGTTGTTGAAACATTGAGCACGCAAATATGTCATTGTGTGAACATGAGTTATGTATTGCAAGCATGTCATGCATTAAACACATATCATACATGTGTATAGGTATCTGTTTCCTACTGAGATTCTCTCGAATCTCACCCTCCCCTACCAATATCTTAGACAGGGTAGGTGGATCGAGGATGGAGCAAGAAGTCAAGGGTGACGGGACTCGTTCGGGTTGTATTCGTATTTGGATATGAGTTGTATATATTGTGGAATGTATATTTGGTTATATGTTGAATGAGAATATTTGATTATGTATTTGGAATGAGCATTTGGGTACTTGTATTTGTATTTGAGGAGAACTGTGTAATCCCCATTCGAAGAACTGTAAAGGGTGGATGTGCCCTATGAATTCTATGTAAAGGTATGAACCCCGGAGTTGCCGGGATGATATTGTTGTACACTCTGATATTGGTATAAATATGATATTCCACGTGATGTGGTTATATTCGAAATTGAATATGAGACCAGGTTAATTAGATTTCGAAACGTATTTGTGAAAACCCCGTCTGGTAGATGGGTTTGTAAATGTTATTTAATTGTTATTGGTCTCTATTTCACTTTAATCACATATTTTGGATATAATTACGGAAGGGGGTTACATGGGTCCTCACTCGGGCACTGGTCCCCTCACTCGAGTGCTGCTTCATTTTACACTATGAGCCATATCTCTGGTCAACACTCGCACCCAGTTTTATCAAGAGTGTGATTTTGCACTAGCAGGCGATGTGGGCCCTCACTCGAGCATACATACCCTTACTAGAGTAAGAAGAATATTCTTCTATAATATACTTTTTGCTATCAGCACTTGCATCAGAATTGAGAGAGTTAGATTTCTCACTCGCGAGTGCTGATGTATCACTCGGTCACATGAACTCTCATTCGGGCATGCTTGTGCTTCTCTATTCTGCATAACTCTCGGCCAAACACTCGCAGTCCCTCACTTGCTAGGACTCAGGGGCAGATATTACCATCACTCAAGTACAGAACCTGTGCTCGAGTGAAGTGTTGATATCTTGTTCTACCTTTGCTCTCTATCAAACACTTTCATATGCTCGAGTGCAAAACAGCTTCATGCTTGAGTGTTGGTTATAGTGCTCGAGTGCATCAGTAAAATTAATAGCAATTGCTCTCTATCAAACACTTCTTGTCCAATACTTGTATGTGCTCGAGTGCAAAAGAGGTTTATGCTCGAGTGTTAACTCTGTTGCTCGAGTGCATCAACAAAGACTCATAGCAGACTTCTCTAAACTTTGCCATATGCATTTGGTAACTTTACAATCATTCTTTAGACTTGTAAAAACATACTTTGCTTACAATTATGTTTTGTTATCATCAAAACTTGGAATCTAACATTCTCCCCCTTTTTGATGATGACAAAACCTTTGTGATGAGTTTTAAAAAAAATCTTGATTAGAGTGAAATTTGTGAAAAAAATATTATTAACATTTTCAAATGCATATTTCACAAAGTTTTAGGTTCATTTTCAGATTTTTGCACTTAACCTCATATGTTTCCTGTAATACTTCCAATAGACACTTAAACACAAAGATAAGTCATCGTATCACAGAAATCATTATAACTGAACATAAAACTTAACAATCTTGAAAATAACCATTAGTTAAATTGAAAAGTACAATAGTAAAGTTGAATCAACATCTACCCATAAAAACCCATATAAAACTATGTCAGCAAAAGTAAAACAGAAAAATAACAGTAAGCCTACCCCAATACAGAAAAACTACCCAATACACCCCAAATCTAATCCTATTAGCTCAGAAACCATCACAGATCCTTCTCCCCTGTTTTGTCAATATCAGAAGGGGCCTGAGGAAAAGTGAGATCAGATGGTAGGGCAAAGAGCACTATGGCAGTGGAAGGGTCTACTGGCTCCGGCTCAAAGGGCGGAGATGATGGCTGAGGAACAGATGCTGAGGGTGGTGGTGAAGGCGACCGATCATAAGTGACATCAACATTAGAATCTAGATCAGTGAAGAGAACATGTGTTTGTGTATGAGGAGGTGAAGTTGAGGCAGGAGTAGACTCAGGTGGCACCTCAGAAGATGTTGTCAGAAAATGAGTGCGTAAGAAGATCTCCATATCAGTGATTCTTTTGGACATATCATCTTGAGTCTTGAACATCAAGTCAAAGTTGGTATTAGCCTTGTCCACCAACTTTAAGACTTGTAACTCCATCGTGTTTACCAACTTCTCATACTCAGTCATCAATTCCTTTTTCAAACTAGACACAGCTTGATTGATCACTTCAGTCAGATGAGTGGAAAGTAATGCATTTAGGAAAGATGGAGGTGGAATTGAACCTTGAACAGAAGATTGAGCCTCATCACCTCTCGAAGGAGTGACTTCTCTGTGAGATGTAGCCTTGGTTTGACTCACTGGAAGATTGATACTCATATGTGTCAATTGAGTCTTGCCAAACCTTGGAATGGTTACCCTCTCAATTCCCTCCAAGTACTACACTTTGTTTTTCTTCAGAATGAGAGACACAATTTGTGGGTATGGTTTGGTAGTGAATTTTGATGAAGAAAATCGAAATCTTCTCATCTCACTAAAAATAATCTCCCCCATATTTCTTTGTTGACTAGCTAGGAAGGAGGCTAGCAGATAGTAATCTCTTTAAGCAAAATGGATATAATTTTTGGATTTATTAACAATGCTACGAGAGTAAATATAGTGAAGGGGAATCAGGCATGTCAATAGGCTTAAAGTTGAGAAGGCCTATTAGGCCATTTGGTCTCAAAAGCTGAAAGGCTTCATTGGCTGACAGAGTGGGTGGATCAGAAGGAGGTGCAACATACCCAAGTAAATCATTAATGATACTAGTAGATATCATAATGAATTAATCTCTAACAGTGGTAGATATTGCTTCCTCAATCAATTCTCCAGTCCTAGATTTTATGTTGTGGGATTTCATGTTGCAATAAAAAGTTTTCACAACAGAGGGTGAATAAGGAATATGAACATTCAGCTAGGGAGCATAAAATCCAAGAAAAGGATGAAAATCAAAACAACAGCTCTTCAGCAGATAATCTAAGTCAACATATACTATGGGACAAAACTGTCTATAAGCAAACTCAGAATCATATACCTTCTGATTAAATGCCTTCAGTTCCTTAACATTGAAGTCTTCAGGAGGATTTGTGAATTGTTCTTCCTCTGGAGCCTATGAAGTAGAAGGAACCCCTGAAGTAGCCGCATTGGAGTGGCCAACTTGATGTGAACTTGAGGCGCTGGCTTGTGAGGCAATTTTTTCAACCAATGCGTCGAGCTTTGATTTCTTTATTACTTCCCGGAGTTTCTGATTGAAGGAGTCATTGGAGGAAGAAGATTGTTGTGGTTGCTCTGTTTCCTTCTTCTTTCCTCTTCCTTTGACTTCTTTGGATTGAGGCTGAGTCACAATCGGTTCTTTGAAAACCACTCCCTTTGGTTTCTTTTATAGAGGTTGATCCTTCTTGGCAATTTGAGGCTTAGGATGAGGTTTCTTGGTTGGGGTTCTCTTTTTGGTTTTGGGTTTAGGAGGAGGTGTAGGAGTAGAAAATAGAGAAAGAGTAGGAGATGAAGATGAGGCCACTGGAGTTTCTGAGACACTAGCGGCTGAATGAGTGGGTGAAGGTGAATGGGAAACAATAGGAATCTTAGTTCTAGCTATTGAAGAATAAAACAAAATTAACAGGAATCACAGATTTTCTGAGGATTGAGTGAGAAAGTTTCAGAAATTTAGGGCACGAAATGAGAAACTTTGAGGGCAAATCTCACCTTTTAAAGAAGATTGAAGAGTTGTAATGGTGATTTGAAGCAAAATGAGATGTTTAATCAATGGGTAACGATCAGAGGTGAAGGGAGATGACCTTCGAGTGACACAACGCTTCGAGTAAGAAGAGGAAATGCGACGGTCTGACCTATCGCGTAACTGATATAAGTTCCAATGCTCGAGTGACAACCTTAGTGCTCGAGTGTTGTTTATACTATGCTCGAGTGTACTCATATTGTGCTCAAGTAATATTCAGATAAATTTGTTAAAACATAAAAAAGCGTACATGATTTAAGTATAACTTGTTATATTTTTCATCTTTGTACTCAAATCCTCCAAAATCATTTGAGTAACCATGCTTTGAATGAGTATTTGCATAAATTTCTTCCTTCTGCTCGAGTTTTCTTTCTTTACTTCAGGAAAATTCATTCCATGCTCGAGTGAAGATTTTTCCTCACTCGAGTGAGACCTGTCACTCTTGGTATGCTTGAGTGAGTTTCAAGAGTTCTTACATACTTTGTTAAACCCTATTTTTCATAGCCTGGGGCAGAGTATATGATATATTTTTGGACTCGAGCATTGTTGACTGACCCGAGTGAGAATGAGCTTATCACTCGAGTGACACTTACTGTGCTCTAGTGACAGACCTGCAAAAACAATTACTAATACTCCAATGCCAAAGTCAGTATGGTTATCATCAAAAACTCATTTAAACATAATAATTAACAAGAAAACTTACAACTCATTGGGATTAACCATTCCCAATTCTCTTCGAATATATAGGAATTGATCTTTAGCTATAGGCTTTGTGAATATGTTAGCAAGTTGAAGATATGTTGGTATGAATTCTACTTTGACATCCTTCTTTTGCACGTGATCTCGAATGAAATGATGTCGGATATCTATGTGTTTGGTCCTTGAATGTCGTATATCTTTTAAGTATATCCCCAAATCCTGAAATTGTTGCTTCAACCATAGTACTTGAGAACAACAACTTGCAACATCTATATATTTAGCTCCAGTAGAAGATAATGACACTGTATTTTGCTTCTTGCAGAACCATGATACCAGAGAACCTCCAAGAAATTGATATTAACCACTAGTACTTTTCCTGTCAGTTTTATATCCTCCATGATCTGAATCTGAATATGCCATTAAATATTTTTTTCCTCTTTTTGGATACCATAACCAAGTTCTGAAGTGTCTCCTAGGTATTTGAAGATTCTTTTCACTGTCTCTGCATGTGATACCTTAGGAGGAGATTGATACCTTGTACACATTCCAACATTGAACTGAATATCCGGCCTGCTTACTGTAAGAGAGTAATAAAACAATTATTCCTCTATATTTAGTGATGTTGTAACTAGGACCTTTTACATCAGCATCCAACAACGTTGTAGAACTCATTGGAGTATCAGCTCCATTAGCATTATCCAATCCATACTTCTTCAACAACTCCTTCAAATATTTTGTTTGAGATACAAATATCACATTCTTCTTTTGCTTAATTTGAAATCCAAGAAAGAAATTTAATTCTCCCATCATAGACATCTCAAATTCTCCCTGCATAATCTTGGAAAATTCTTGACACATAGATTCGTTAGTAGCACCGAAAATAATATCATCAACATAAATTTGAACAATTAGGATGTCATCTTTGTTATGTTTGATGAAAAGAGTTGTATCCACTTTTCCTCTGAAAAAATTTTGATAAAGAAGAAACTTGCATAGTCTTTCATACCAAGCGCCAGGTGCTTGTTTCAAACCATATAAAGCTTTCTTAAGTTTGAAAACATGATCAGGCTTTGTTTCATCTTCAAAACCAGGAGGTTATTTTACATATACTTCCTCCATAATATAACCATTCAGAAAAGTACTTTTCACATCCCTTTGATAAATTTTAAAACCTTTAATGCAAGTAAAGGCTAAGAGTACTCGTATTGGTTCTAATCTTGCCACTGGAGCATATGTTTCCTCATAATTAATACATTCTTCTTGATTATAGCCTTTGGCCACCAATCTTGCTTTGTTTCTCATAATGATTGCTAATTCATCAAGTTTGTTTTTGAAAACCCATTTGGTCCTTATAACCGAGTGATCTTTAGGTTGATGAACCAAATCCCAAACTTGATTTCTTTGGAATTGATTTAATTCTTCTTGCATAGCAATCACCGAATCATTGTAAGATAAAACTTCTTCTATATTAGAAGGTTCAATTTCAGAAATAAAAGCAGAAAAAGTTACCTCATTGAGAATTCTATTTTTGGTTTTGACACCTTCGTGAATATCTCCAATTACTTGATCAATTGGATGATCTTTAATATGTCTCTATGCTTTTGGTTGAGCATGATCATCGACATCTTCTATATTTTGAAAATCATTTGTTTTAAAATCATTCAGTTTTGAAATAGTTTTGTTTTTCTTTATCAAATCCATTTCTTCTTCATCAATATGTTTTGTCTGAGAGTCAAGTTCATCAAACACAACATGAATAGATTCTTCAACTGTACATGTTCTTTTATTAAAAACTCTATATGCTTTACTTCTATTAGAATATACTAGAAATAAACCTTCGTCGGACTTTGAATTAAATTTTCCCAAGTTTTCTTTACCATTGTTGTGAATGAAGCACTTGCATCCGAAGATGTGTAGATTAGCAAGATTTGGCTTTCTTCCTTTGTAGAGTTCATATGGCGTCTTACCAAGTGATTTGCGAATATGTGCTCGATTTGAAATGTAGCATGCAGTACTCATTGCATCTGCCTAGAACACCTATGACATTTCTTTTTCATTAAGTATTGCTCTTGCCATTTTTGTGAGGACTCTGTTCTTCCTTTCTACTACTCCATTTTGTTGGGGTGTTCTAGGTGTAGAGAAATTGTGATATATTCCTTTGTTGTTGCAGTAGTCTTCAAAGAGTTGATTATCAAATTCTCCTCAATGGTTTGTCCTAATAGAAACAATAGAAATACCTTTCTTATTTTGGACCTTCTTAGGAAACGTAATAAATTTGACAAATGTTTCATCTTTTGAAGCAATAAATATAGTCTATGTAAATCTTTTAAAATCATCGACGATTACTAAAGTATATAGATTTCCTCCAAAACTTTTTACTCTTGCTAGACCTACCAAATCCTTATGAAGTAATTGTAAAGGTTTGGAAGTAGAAATCTCATACTTTGTTTTGAATGACGATTTAGTTTGTTTACCTTTCGAAACCCATTTATACGTGCCAATAACTTGTCCTTTTCTAAAATAACATGATGAAGTATAATGTCCTTTCCTATTACAATAGCTAAATGATGTGAATGGATTTGATGTATGCACAGAATTCTTGAAATATTTAAGATAAGTTCTACTGCTATTTTTCTTATTTCCTTTATTTTTATCATGATCGGACTTATATCCAATTCTAGATTTATCAAAGGAAACTTTCTGAGAATTTAGAATAACTTTAAGAGTTTCAATTCCTTTAGTAAATTTTTCCACAATTTTTGTTAAATCTCTTATTTTCTTATCTTTTTCTTCACCTACTTCACATGATGATATGACAATATTTTCTAATTCCTTTACTTTCTTCTTGTAACTAACCATTTCTTCAGCTACCTTGATGAATTATGTATGTAATGCATTATATTCAGATAATAACTCATCATAAGTAGGTTAATAATCACTTACCTCAGAATCCGATTCTTCTTCTTTGGCTACCAAGCATAGATTTGCCACTTCATCATTGTCACTTTCTTCATCGACGAACTATCACCCCAGATAGATGATATGTATGCTTTCTTTTTCTGCTTCTTTTTGTCTTTGTTTCTGAAGCATTCGGATTTGATGTGTCTAGGCTTCCCACATTCATAGCATACTATCTGTTGCTCCTTGTTTTCTTTCTTGCTTGGTCTACCTTGATAATTTTTGAAGTTCTTTTGACCTCTTTTATAGAACTTCTTGAATTTTCTCACGATCATTCCCATATCATCATCATTAGGAACATCTTCATTTTTGGAAGATTCTTCTTCCTTGATAGCTTTAAGTGCAACTCCTCTTTTCTTTTTATCATCGAACTCTTCTAGTTCCTTCTTGAATCTTAGCTTCCCTTCATACTCAGAAAGGCTACCAAAGAGAGCAGCTATGGATCTCATTGACTCTCCTTTAGCTTTTTCGACAGCTGTCACCTTCGCTTGCCATTCTTTCGTAAGAATATTAAGAATCCTTCTTACCTGGGAATTTTGGTCAAAGGATTTTCCAACTACAGATAGTTGATTAACAAGATGAGTGTACCTGAGTTTGAATTCTGATGTTCCTTCTCCAGGTTTCATACGAAATAGATCATACTCTGTAATTAGAGTATTAACTCTATTTTCTTTGATTCAAGATGTACCTTCGTGATCGATTTCAAAAGCATCCCACATATCTTTAGCTGTTGGTAGAGTGCTGATTCGGAAATATTCCTTCTAACTAAGAGTACTCTGTATCATTAAAATAGCTTTACTATTCAATGTTACTAACCTCTTGTCATCTTCGTCAAAACTCCTCTGGGCTCTTTTTAATGACTCTATCTTTGATTTTCTGCATTGGAACATAGTCACCATCTTGTATCACATTCCATAAACCACACTCGTCAGCCATCACGATCACTCTAAACTTAGCTTTCCAGAACAAAAAATGTTCTCCAGCAAAACCAGGAGGTCTAGTGATTGAAGCTCTATCTAGAAGAATGTTTTCACCCATTGTTGCCATTTATCGGATCCTTCTCAAGCTGTTAGTCTCTTCGGAGAAGACCTTGCCTGATACCAAATAAAAGAGGCAAGCTTTACCCAAGAGGGGGTGAATTGGGTGATGTGATAAATTTTTTGGTTAATGTGGTGATATAGTAATTGTTGTTGCTAAAGTGGAGTTGAGAAGATAAACAAACAGAGAATTATACTGGTTCAACAAAAAGCCAGGCCTACGTCTAGTCCTCAGAGATCAAGACCTACTGAGATTTTCACTATTCTTCCAAGATTCAGCGGGCTCTCAGAACGCCACAAGAAAACAACTATCCTTGAAAGGACTACGAGTAGAAATACTAGAAATTTCTCTCCCCTATATGACAAGTCTTATGTGCAAAAAAACAAACCTATGACCTCTCTCTCTTGGTTATGTATACAAGTCTTATGAGCAGCAACGTTCTCTTCTGCTTACACCACTTTAAGTCTTACGAGCAGCAATGTTCTCTTCTGCTTGTATCTTGTAAGTCTTA
The DNA here is from genome assembly GCA_963242795.1 of Inga leiocalycina. Taxonomy (NCBI): domain Eukaryota; kingdom Viridiplantae; phylum Streptophyta; class Magnoliopsida; order Fabales; family Fabaceae; genus Inga; species Inga leiocalycina. The sequence goes on from OY725327.1 coordinate 26,858,903, forward strand.
TGAGAAGAAAGTCCTATTAGGAATTCTCTCACTGCTTCTCTTGCAAGGAAATCTCCCCTCTCAAGGTCCCAGTACCTTGAGATCAAATAAAAATAGAATTTGCAGTGTATACAGACTCTCTTATAGAGTAAGTATAATAAACACTGAAGAACGATATGAATACAGAGAAAATGTGAATAACAGACTCATGAATTTGCTTGTGTGAATTCTTGCACTTCATTTTTTGATGATCTTTGGAACTCTGTATTTATAGACATTTATTTTTGCCCGTTTGAATAATGATCATTGTGGAGCGGGGCATGTTACTGTGGAACGGCATGCGTACATGTGAAATCTTTGAACACGGTAGGTATGTGCTCGGATGGTCATAATGATGTTGTCTGCTGTTGTTCGACTTCCTCTGTGTCTTTCTAATTCAAATGTTCAAACTCCTGTATCACACTCATAATACATATTAAATGATGTTATATAATAATAATAAGTGAAAATATAATGAATAAATATCATTAAACCATATTCAGATTGAACAATGTAAGACTGGTGCGTTTTGGCTTCTAGCAGAGTATCACTCGAGCACTGTGATGTCTCACTCAAGTGCAATACCATATCTTCACCTTTTGCTTCAGTTTTGTCACTTGCACTTCCACAGATTTTGAGAGAGTGCATTTTCATACTCACGAGTGATATGGGTCCTCACTCGGGCAATGGTCCCCTCACTCGAGTGCTGCTTCATTTTACACTATGAACTACGTCTCTGGTCAACACTCGCACCCAGTTTTATCAAGAGTGTGATTTTGCACTCGCAGGTGATGTGGGCTCTCACTAGAGAATACATACCCTTACTCGAGTGAGAAGAATATTCTTCTATAATATACTCTTTGTCTTCAGCACTTGCATCAGAATTGAGAGAGTTAGATTTCTCACTCGCGAGTACTGATATATCACTCGGGCACATGAACTCTTACTCGGGCATGCTTGTGCTTCTCTATTCTGTATGACTCTCGGCCAAACACTCACAGTCCCTCACTCGCTAGAACTCAGGAGCAAATATTACCATCACTCGAGTACAGAACCTCTACTTTAGTGAAGTGTTGATATCTTGTTCTAACTTTGCTCTCTATCAAACACTTTCAGTGCAACACTTTCATATGCTCGAGTGCAAAATAGGTTCATGCTCAAGTGTTGGTTATAGTGCTCAAGTGCATCAGTAAAATTGACAGCAATTGCTCTCTGTCAAACACTTCTTGTCCTACACTTGCATGTGCTCGACTGCAAAAGAGGTTTATGCTCAAGTGTTAACTCTGTTGCTCGAGTGCATCAGTAAAAACTGACAGCAAACATCTCTAAACTTTGCCATATGCATTTGGTAACTTTGCAATCATTCATTAGACTTGTAAAAACATACTTTGCATACAATTACCTTTTAGAGTTGTATCATCTTTCTGAGTTCCATAAATCTTAATGCATACTTAATTGCTTAAATTCATATAGAGATATATTAGATTAGCAATTAATTATAAAATTGCTTGACCTTGGAGGAGGCTAGTAATTAAATTAGGCAAACTCGACTATCAATCATGTAGAATAGATTGGGCTTGAATAGATAAGTGATTCAATCCAAAATTTGTTAAGTGAAATCTGACCCTAGGGCTTTTTCTTATAGTTGCTTTCATATCATTTGCACTCATATTTAATCATCTTTTATTTCGTACTCTCAATTACCAATTAATCGATCGACTAAATAGAGTTAAAATTACCTATTTTGGTACTTAGTGATCAATCCTCATGGAAATGATACTCTACTTTCTTCTATATTACTTGATTACGATAGTGTACACTTGCACTATTTAATAGACCATTTACACATGTAACAAGTTTTTGGTGCCGTTGCGGGGGATTGTAGTCATTAATATCAATACCATTTAATTTTAATACTAATTTGGTCTTTATATTTTATTTGTTTTTCTTTTTTGTGTTGTGTTTCTTTTTAGGCTTTTGCTTAGTATATGACCAGATCGAAAGAGACAGAACTGCAATCTCTTAATTCTGAGATCAAAAGAACTTGTTAAAGAGATCAAAGAATTCTGAAGTAGTCTACTTCAATCCTAACCAATCCGATGGCAAATCCGGAGGGAGAAACAACAGATACCAAAACACTCCGTGACTATGCAACACTAATAGTCACGAGGATAAATTCTAGAATCAGAAGACAGCTAGTAGCTGCAAACAACTTTAAAATCAAGCTGGCAATTATCCAGATGATACAAACAAATCAATTCGGTGGGTTAGCAATAGAAGATCCTAACGCTCATATAGCCAACTTCCTAGAAATGTGTGACATATTCAAGCATAATGGTGTTACTAATGATGCCATTAGAGTTAGATTTTTCCCTTTCTCACTCAGGGATAAGGCTAAGAGCTAGTTACAATTGCTACCAGTAGAAGCATATCTACCTGGGATCTCAGGGCTCAGAAATTTTTAGAGAAAATACTTTCCTTCAGCAAAAACTGCTAAATTGAGGAATGAAATGGCCTCATTTACTGATCATGAAAAAGATAGCCTCTATGAAGCATAGAAAGTTACAAAGAGTCTTAAGGAGATGTTGTTATCATGGGTTACCAAATTGGTGGTAACCGCAAAATTTCTATAGTAAGATGACACATATCTCTAGAATTCCTGTAGATGCTGCAGCTGGAAGATCTTTAATGAGAAAAAATATAGATGATGATTACAATCTACTTGAGGAGATAGCAGCCAATTCATATCAATGGCCTTCTGAATGTAGTAGTTCAAAGAAAGCACTTGGAGTACAAGAGTTGGATGTCCTTACAACTTTGTATTCTCAAGTTGCATCTATATCCAAGCAAGTAGGATCATTGACAAACCAAGCAAATGTAATCAGTACTCTTACTGAAGCTTGTGATCGATGTAGAGGACCTCATGTGAGTACACAATGTCAAGAAGAACACCCATTCATGCCGGAGCAAGCTCACTTTATTGGAAATCAAAGGAATAACCCATTCTCAAATACCTACAATTCAGGTTGGCAAAATCATCTAAACTTTAGTTAGAGGAATAATCAAAATGCATTCAAGCCATAAGGGAATTACCTGCAACAAGCTCTCCAACAACCAAATCTACCATAGCAAAAAGTAAATATGGAAGATGCACTGGCTCAATTAATAGCTAAGATTGATGCAACACTCAAAAGCCAAGATACCTCAATAAAGAACTTAGAGATCCAGATAGGCCAAATTACAAATATGCTGAATTCCAGGCAACCAGGAACTCTACCAAGTAACACTGAAAGAAACCCAAGAGAGCATGTGAAGGCCGTTGTACTAAGAAGTGGTAAAGAATTGAAAGATCCTATAATTAAGAAGAAGGATGATAGATAAAAGAAAGAAAGCAGAAAAGAACAGAAGGAGGATGATGTGATACTAAGAAGAATCAACTTTTCAGATAGTCCTCTTCTATATGTACCACTAGTTCCATACCCTCAGAGACTCGTGAAAGCAAGTTAGACATGCAGTTTGGTAAGTTTTTGGAGGTTTTCAAAAAGTTACATATCAACATTGCTTTTGCATACGCTTTTTCCTACATGCCCAGTTATGCAAAATTCATAAAGGACATTCTCTCAAATAAGTGTAAGCTTGATGAATTTGAAACAGTTCTACTTACTGAGAAGTGTAGTGTTATTCTCCAAAAGAAATTACCTCCAAAGCTAAAAGATCTAGGAAGCTTTTGCATACCTTGCACCATAAGTCAATGTCACTTTTGAAAAAGCACTTTGTGACCTTGGAGCAAGTGTAAATCTCATGCCTCTATCTGTCTACGACAAACTCGATCTTGGAGTGGTGAAGCCAACCACAATTTCATTACTTCTGGCTAAACGATCAATAAAACATCCGAGGGGTGTAACCCCCTACCTTAAGGAAAATTAGAGACCAATGATTAATACAAAATCTGTTTAAGTTCCTACTTCAAGACAAGGACCCACCTCAAAATAAAGTGGGTTTCCAAAATTTCTTTTAAAACCTGTTTGATCCGGCCTCATACTTACATTTCAAATACAATTAACCTATGCAGTTAAGTTGCATTCATACATATCATAGTGTAAACCAAAATTCCAAGCAACCCTTGGGTTTTCATATATTAACTAAAGGGTTTATGAGGCATAATCGCCCCTTACAACTTCTAATTTAGGGGATTACACCTTTTCCAAAATAACATTTAAAGTATATATATATAGTAATCCCAATTCCAAGATATTTCAACCATCCATCAAACTAAAGAAAACTAGCCACCCTTGGTTGGTTGCTTCTCCTTCGAGCCGCACGCCCTGCCTATAGGTTAGTTAATGGAAAGAATGAGATTCAAGAGAATCTCAGTAGTAACAAAATCACTCACACAACATATAATCACATAGCATGCAAGTAAATCACCAAGCAGTAGCAGCATATATATGGCCTTCACGGTATACACATAATCTTCACAGTATGCACATAGCCTTTACGGCTTTCACATTTACAATGGCAGGGGTAGGTGTGATTTGCATCACAGCCACAACTTGCTCACGCTGTAATACACATCGCCTTCACGGCTTACAACATTGCTCTGGTAGCATACACATTGCCTTCATGGCATACACATTGCCATCACGTCTTACACATAGCCTTCACAACTTTCTTATAGTTTTCACAACAACAAACTTCATAGCATTCACAATACACAATTCAATGATATGACAAACATACAATGCATTACACATAGTATCAGAGAAAGTGTCACTACCTTATTCTTTCTGGGTGTGCTCTGGCATAGGTTGCTCACATTCAGGGCTAATATCAAATCCTATCAACCAAAATCAAGGATATAACATCATTTCATTTTCCAAAATCTTAATTTCAAAACACTCAAGGTTGGTTATCATTTGAGTCCCTTAGGTGGCAATGTAAGCTCAACGAAAACCTAAAAGGTTTAGGAAGAACTATATCAAAAACCACTTTCAAAGGTTCCAAAATGCTTATTTTTGGGAGCTGGCTGCAGCTAAGAAATTCTTTGGCTGTAGCTAAAAGTAGGTCGTAAGTTTTTTGGCTATAACCAAGAATCCTCTAGCTACAACCAAAAGAAGTCCATAAGCTTTTGGGCTGCAGCTAGGAACCTTTGGTTGCTGCCAAGAAAATTTTGTTTCATGGCTGAACTTCCAAAAATCATAACTAATTTTAGAAAAATCAAAATGAGGTGATCCTAAGTCCTATAGAAAGCTATTGAAGTCCTCTATATAGGGAAAATATGACCCACTACTGTTCGTAACCACAAAAATTGAGAATTACACAGAATCCCATACTACTCCAAAATAGCTTCCAGTTTCAACCCCAAACTTTGAAAAATCATAACTCCTAGAACACACATTGAAATGACATCCATTATATGTCTATTTTGAAGCTTAGCATGTGATCTATTAGAATGGATAGTTTCAGAATTTTTAGACACCATTTGCTCATTCAAAATGTCCATGCAAACTGACTGCCCTGTATAGAGTTTACACTTGACAAAATTTCCAATTTTCAACCAATGTGTCCAATGGCTCCAAAGTCAACAACCAAACCTATTCTCACACTATTTTTCACAAGCAAACCATTGGGATCACTAAAACAACCAAATTCACATTACATACATTTGATCTATCTTCAACCACATTGCAACACAAACCACCAAATTGCCAAACCTTCCATTTAATGTCCCAAACCAATCCAAACCAATTTCATTGCTCAAGATATATAACAAAATACCAATTCCACCACCAAAAAATCATGCAAATCACAAGACCTTAATAACCCAAAAATAGGGCTAGAATCCAGAAATTTCTAAGTTCTACTAATGGTCACAATATAAATATATATCAAAAGATAGCTATTTCTCACCTCTTTTACTTTCCAAAGCATGTTCCTTGGTTCTACAACCTTCAAATTTTCTCAAGTACTCAAACACCTTCTTTCAAAAATCTAAAACTATAGAGATGAAGCTGTCATCAACATGAACAACTTTAAAGAAGAGCATTTGAGCATATAAAGCCATCTCTAGGGTTAAAATTTTACCTTTTCCTTTCTCTTTATTCTTTCCATGCTTGGTGAAAAAAGAGCTTGGAGAGAAAGAGTACAAGATGAAGATGGAGCATATTTTTGGCCTCTCACATGCTTATTTAGCCAACTTAATTAGGGGAGAGGGAAGAGAGGGGAGAGAAAAGGGAGTTTGACACTTTGACTCTTCAAAGTCTACCTCCTACTTCACTCTCATACTACATCTTTTTGCATGTGGAATTCACTCATTATTTCCTTGCCTTATGCCCATAAAGTGAGAATGGGCTCCTTCCAATAACTAAATATGTTACTCCAATTGCCTCTTTGAATGTCACAACTTTAGCCTATAATTTTTTACTTTTCCTCTTATCTTTTTCACTTAACTTTAATGGCTTCCAATAGTCACCATTTATGTTCACATATTCATTTTATCTCTCTTGACTCATGTTGGACAAAATTTATGGCACATTGGAAAAGGATAATGATCTCTCAAAATATCCCAATTAGACTTTGTTATCACAATTAAGTTTTAGAAAATGGGTTTAGGCATTTCCTACTGGTTTACCACTTAACACATTTTCTTATTCCATCACACTATACCATGTGCTCTCCCTCTATTTTATGTCAATTTATGTGTTAATCCACAATTGAACTCAAATACAGGGTTTAGGCACTAATTCCTTTACATTCAGGTCATAATACTCAACGTGTTCTCCAAAAGTGTTTGTTTAACAATAATTACATTTACTTTTGGAGTCCTTAACCCTTAATCACTTTTTAGGGTATTACAAGGGGTGTCTTAGAAGATGTTTTGGTGAAGGTGGACAAACTCATATTTCCAGCTGATTTCATAATACTCGATATAGAAGAAGACCAAGAAATTCCTATCACTCTTGGGAGGCCATTCCTAGCAATTGGGAGAACGTTAATAGATATGCAATAGGGAAAGTTAACCTTACAGCTCAAGATAATCAAGTATCCTTCAACATTTTTAAGGCCTTGTCTTTTCCAGATAAAGGGACCGAGGATCTTATTATAGATCATCTTTCTCGGTTAGAGCCATCTGAAAAGAAGAGAGAATAACCAATCAAGGAGAATTTCCCATATGAGCAACTCTTTGTCATGTAATCACAACCCACTCCTTAGTATGCTGATTTTGTAAATTATTTAGCAAGCTAAGTAATGCCTTATGAACTTTCTAAAATGCAAAAGACGAAGTTTCTAGCTGATGTAAGGTATTACTTTTGGGAGGATCTGTTCTTATATAAAGAATACTCAGATTGAATTATTAAGCGATGTGTTCCTGAAGAAGAAATCAACAGCGTCTTAAATCATTGCCATTTATCCCCATATTGTAGTCATTTTAGAGCAAATAGAATAGCTACTAAAGTCCTTCAAGCAGGATTTTACTAGCCTATACTCTTCAAGGATGCTTATAAAATCGTAGCAACCTGTGACAGATGTCAAAGAATGGGAAATATCTCAAGGAGGCATGAAGCCCTACTAACTAACATCTTAGAAGTTAAGCTCTTTAATGTATGGGGGATTGATTTTATGGGGCCTTTTTCATCTTCATTTAGTAATTAGTTCATTTTAGTAGCTGTTGACTATGTTTCCAAGTAGGTTGAAGCAGCTGCTTTTCCAATGAATGATTCTCGGGTGGTTGTGAGGTTTCTAAGGAAAAATATTTTTATAAGTTTTGGAGTACCTAGAGCTATTATCAGCGATGGAGGAAGGCATTTTTGCAATCAACAGCTGTAATCAGTGTTAGCTAAATATGTAGTAACCCATAAGTTGTAACTCCATATCATCCAAAAACTAGCGGGCGGGTGGAAATCTCAAAAACAAAACTAAAGTAAATCTTTGAGAAGATGGTGAATTCCAATCAGAAGGATTGGGCACAAAAATTAGATGACACACTTTGGGCTTATAGAATTGCCTTGAAGACATTAATTGGTACATCCCCATATCTATTGGTCTATGGAAAAGCATGCCATCTTCCAGTAGAAATGGAGCACAAAACATATTGGGCAATAAAAGCATTAAATTTTGACTTAAAGGCAGCTGGTAAAAAGAGGCTTCTCCAACTCTATGAGCTTGAAGAATTCAGACAACAAGCTTATGAAAATGTCAAGCTATACAAAGAGAAGACAAAAATGTGGCATGACAGAAGAATTTTGATGAGAGTTCATATCGGGACAAAAAGTGCTTCTATTTAACTCATGGTTAAAGCTATTTTCAGGAAAGTTGAGATCAAGGTGGTCAGGACCTTTTACTGTGACTTAAATATGGCCATATGGAACTGTGAAAATTGAAGATGGTGATCGAAAATTCAAAGTGAATGGGCAAAGGCTAAAGGAGTATAATGATGATGCATCCAACACTTTGAAAACTGTCTTCACATTTGAGGAACCAATAGGTAAGCCCTCCTTCTAGAAGAAAAATAAATAAATAAATAATTTTAAACAGGAAAAAAAATTGGTTTGGTTTTTGTCTAGCTAAAGACATTAAAGAAGGGCAGCTATTTGGGAGGCAACCCAAAACTTCTTTCCTATTGTCTCATTTTTCTTTCCTACTTTCTCATTTTTCTTTCTCACTTACTGAAACACACTGCACTGCGTTAGAGATTTTAGTTTTCATCATTTTCATTACAAGTTAACATGGAGGAATCTCTTGTAAAGCTTAAAAATAGGTTCCCCAATCTTCCCAAAGATGTGCTCAGGAAAATCTATAGTAGTAGACTTGAAAGGATAAAGATATTGAAGCGTTTGGACCTTCCTGAGGATGTCCGCTGGATCATCGAAGATAAGGTATGTTTAACAAGTGAGATTCATAAATCATTTGTTAAACCTTTTCTAGAAATGGGAAGAAGTTCTTACTCCAAGAAGAGAAGAGCTAAAAGAATGAATGTCTGCTATAAATGTGCAAGGTGGACATGTGATCAGTACTGTAGGAACAAAGGTATGGTTTTTATAAATTGAGAAGATATAAAGGATGGATTGAGTAAGGAGTCACTGGATGACATCATTGAAACTCTTGAGACGCATCCAAGTGGTGTTGTTCATCGTATTCTTCTTGATTTAGTGGACATATTCAACAACAAAAAATGGCACTACTGTTGTGTTGGGAATCTAATGTTAAAAGACCCTATTTGCCAGTTTATAAGAAAATTGGATGGGAAGTAAATCCTCGATTCACAGAAATCATTTAAGCCATTACCGGATGTAAAACCATAGGAAGATGTGTGCTAAAATCACAACTATGGTACATAATCATGCTTTTGACTAATATGTATTATCTTTTCTGCAGCTTTTGTCTAATCTGTTTTATCTTTTCAATATCTTTTAAGTTTCTTTCCTCTTTTTGTTAATTTCTTTATGCAAATTATGCTGATCATTCGTGTCAGAAATTTTTCAAATTTCTTTAAAAAATGCCTGATTTGCAAGATGTTGTTTTAGTGTTATATATATGTACTCTTCACTTATAAATATGCATTCTTCCACTTGTAAACACAAATGGTCTAAGAGAAAAGAAAAGAAAAAGGGTATCTTACAAAAATGTAGATTTACATCTATATGTATTTTTGGTAAAATTGATATGGGTAAGGATGGAGAGTTTATAATGGCAGGAAACGAACTTGGAAGTGCATTAGCCGCTAGAAAGATCAACTTTGTATATAGGGGAGGCATCCAAGGACTAAGGGGAAATGTGGCTATTTCTGCATCCATGAATGGAAGCAAGGGTTTGAGTGTAAGGGTGAAGGAGTTGGAAGATCACATCTTTTCCTTTGGACAAGAGTTGCAGGTTTCAAGCTTGCCTGAACGAATGGGACAAATGTTCTTCCATGCTCTATTGGTGGTTTGGAGATCTTGGATGGAATTTTCTAGCATCGCATATTGGGCTAAGTTAAACTATCACAAAAAGGCATTAGGATTGTTAAATGTTAATGGTTTTTATGATAATCTGTTGTCTTTTTCTTATGATGCTATGGAACAGGATTTTTACCCAAAGCAACTCACCATTCCATAATTTCTACACCAATTGCTGATCAGCCACTCGATCAACCGTAAACCTATAAACCTAAACCAGATCTACTAGTCAAGCAAATAGGTTGGCAAACTTCAGATAGCAGTCGAAGCAGAAACCATATACCACTCTTTGGTTGTAACTTTCCTTAATCTCTTGGTTTTACTCTTAGCATTTTAGTTTTACTTTATTGTGTGTTTATGTTTTAAAAAACAAAAAAAGAAAACCTTTCTCTAAGCTCTAGAATACATTGGGGACAATGTCTGATTTAGGTTGGGGGGAGAAAAAAATTTATATATTTAGTTAGTTATTAAAACCATTAGATTCATGGGGTATGGGAAAAAATGGTAGAGTAAGGAATTATTCTTAACTCCTGAGACGTATTTTATTAGTTGCATGTTTTTGTTCCTTCTGTCAAAGAAAATAATCATTATGTTCTGTAATGATCTTAAGAAGTATATAAGTTTGAGTATGGATCAATTGAATTTAGAGATTTCATAGCTTGAATGAACAACTGAATGTTGCAATTGGTGATGAATTTAGAGATTGAATGAGCTGAGTTTTAAAGCCCCAACCATGAGCTTTTGAGCCTATAATGATTATTTCTCTTGTATGTAATATTCACCTATTAAGTTCTCACTCTAGAACTTGCTTTAAATCTGATTGAGATTACATTTCACATGCACATTCAAAGATTATAAAGGCATTCATTTTGTTTAGACAGAGCCAAATAGCCAACCTTGCAATTATACCGTTGATAAGTCCCTTTGAGCCTAATTTCGTGATCCTTTATTCTCAACCTATTAACATATGTTTTAATGATATATCAAGTGTTTTTACCTAATTTGAAAGACTAGTAGAGCATTTGAAATTTTTGTGAAATAGGCTTTTGACAAGTGTGGGGGTGTATATATCATCAACTTTAGAGTAAAAAAAGAAAAAAAGAAGAAAAAAATTGAAAACACATAAAAAAAGAAATTTTAGTGTTGTGCGTTGTTGTGATAAAATAAATTTATTCATAAGTAGCCTATTTTTCAATTTTTTCTATTTCTTTAGCCCTTCATATCATGTTTTACATTCCTTTTACCTTAACCCCATTACAACCCTTAATAAGTCATTTTGATTGAATTATGCATGTGAATTAGGTAGTGGAGATTGAGAATCTTTGCAAGCCTATGGTAGTGCAACTTTTTCAGTTGAATTTGAGCGAAACACTTACCCTTAAACACTTGAGAGAATGAGAGAATGAGTAGCAATTACGAACTCAGTTTATTCATTTCAAATAAAGTTATCAGTTTATATTTTCGTTGAATCATGAATACTATGATCTCTTTATTTTTCAATTGTGTTCTTACTTATGACTTGGCACTCTGATTTTGTTGGAAGCAATTATTGGTCACTCCTTGTTTGAGGACATCCAAGAGTTAAGTGTGGGGGAATTTGATACGTAAAATATTTGCATATTTATTTTCCCTTATATGATGATTTTGTGGATGATATTTGAGCTCACTTTAATAAATTTGGGTGTAATAAATAAATAATGATTTTGGCATAAACTAGAATTTCTTGAGAAATACTAAATCAGACCCATTTTTAGTTTTTAAGCAATATTTGGAGCTCTAGATGTCAGATTGGAACATTCTTTATATGGATAAAAAGCTAAGAAAGAGCTCTACAACTTTTATGTTGAGACCAAAACCCAGTTCTATCTCCAACGGTTTCAAATTTTGCTTGGAAGTTGAGAGCGAGAATAATCTACTATTCCATCTACTACATTTCATCTACCACTTTATCTTCATATTTATCTACTACACTTCATCTACCACTTCATGTACTACTTTATCTACCACCTCATCTTTCTTTTCACCTACTACTTTATTTATCACTTCATCTACCATACTCCATTCTTCCCTATATATAGCCATCCTCTCCCTCATATTTAACACACACCATTTAATATCCATTACTTTCCTCTCTTCTCTATATACACCATCTTAGAGTTAATTTTATGCATTGTATTTAATTCCTACATCCTACTACATGGAAGGCTTAGGTAGTTCTCCTTTATGGATGGTATAGGCTGCCATATATATATAAGGTTTTACCTCTTAAAGGGGCGGCTAGATTTTCTCCAATTTCATCCATCTAGTTGTTGTATATTTATGTTTTAGAATTTAATATTCAAGTTTAATGCAAGATTTATGAAGTTGGAATTTATTTTGGTTTTGTTTTTAATTTCATCATGAGCTAAATTTTTATTTTCCTAGGGTGATGACCTAGCTTACTAACGACGAACTGAATCTTAACTTATTAAATCTAGTTTGAATTTCTCCTTCATGATAGAGTTTTAATTATTGTTCTTAATGATTTTGATTGATTGGCCACCTTTTGAATGATTTCAATATGCATGTTGAGACTGAAAGGAGTTGTATGTGTATAGATCCTATAATTAAAACCATGACTTGCATATGAAATAGGAATATATTCATATGAGTTGTGTAGTTTTACTGAATTCCATAAATCTTAATGCATAATTAATTGCTTAAATTCATATAGGAATATATTGGATTAGCAATTAATTATAGAATTACTTGACCTTAGAAGAGGCTAGTAATTAAATTAGGCAAAGTCGACTATCAATCATATGGAATAGATTAGACTAGAATAGATAAGTGATTTAATCCAAAATTTGTTAAGTGAAATCTGACCCCAGGGCATTTTCTCATAGTTTCTTTCTTATCATTTGCACTCATATTTAATCATATTTTATTTTGTACTGTCAATTACCAACTAATCGATCGACTAAATAGAGTTAAAATTACCTATTTTGGTACTTAGTGATCAATCCTCGTGGAAACGATACTCTACTCACTTTTATATTTCTTGATTACGACAGTGTATACTTGCACTATGTAATAGACCATTTACACACGTAATAGTCGATGAAAACTACCTTAAACTGATCTAAGTATTCATAAAACATCTGATTCATATAGTCTATAAACACGACATGTGCATTAGTCAGACCAAAGGGGATCACCAAAAATTCATAATACTCTTATCTAGTCCTAAAAGTCTGTTTTCAGAATATCTTCAGCCTTTACTCACAGCTGATGATAACCTGATCTTAATTCAATCTTCGGGAACACACTAGACCCAAATAATTGATCAAGGAAATTGTCGATTTGGGGAAGCGGATATTTGTTCTTGATAGTCACCTTGTTTAACTCTCTATCATCAATACATAGTCTCAGGCTTTTGTCCTTCGTTCTGACAAACAATACTAGCGCTCCCTACGGTGCAACACTAGGTCAAATGAACCCTTTCTCTAGACATTCTTCAATTTGTTTCTTCAGTTCTATCATTTTATTCAGTGCAATTCTGTAAGGTGCTTTAGATACTGATCCAGCTCTTGGTATGATTTCAATAGTGAACTCCTCTTATCTTTTTGGAGGTAACCCACTAATGTCTTTAGGGAATACCTTAGGGAATTCATTTATGACTGGTATATTTTCAAGAGTTAAATTTGTTTTCACTTTTATGAAGAAAAATACCATATACCTTTGACACTCTTTCTCTAGGCATTTCTTAGCTTCGGCCATCGAGAGAAGATTTAGGTTTAGACTAGCATCAAGTTCTGTCTGCGGTTAGGAAAATACTACCCTCTTATTACCACAGTCTAGCAACATATTGTGCACCATCAACTAGTTCAAACCCAGTATGACTTCTAGTTGTTGGATTGGCAAACAGATTAGATCAATTATAGATTCATGTCCCTCAACATTTATAAAACAATTCAAACACACATCAATAGTCATAGTTTTGACACCTATAGGCATCGATACATTCAAGTCATAGGCAATTTATACATGCTTAGCCCTAATCATTTAGCACAATCATATGAAGTGAAAGAATGGCTAGCATCTAAGTCAAACAATACGTACAAAGTATTACCATACAGGAGGATAGTACCTTGGATTATCTCTGGTGATTTTTGGGCCTCATTATGTGTTATGGTAAAAACTCTACCCTGGTTTTACGGCCTGGGCTTAGCTGCTTATTGGGGACAATCTTCAATAGTGCCTAGGCTTCTTATAAGTATGACAAATCAGTTGTTCATCATAAGACCTACCAGGGTGTGTCCTACCGTACTAAGGACATGATTGTTATGTTTGAGGACCTTGGTAGCCTTTCTTCTCAGGTTGAAAGGGCATCTTATTGTTTCCCTTCGAACAGAATCCTTACCCCTTATGTTTGTGAGAAGCATTCCCTTGGTTAGATCCACCTCAGTTGTTCACATTTTTATTCACATGTACCCTTAAAATGTTACCTTTCGTTAGTTGACAAACTTCCACCTCTTTATTAGATTTTGTGAACTGCCGAGCAACTAACTTCTCTTCCATTTCAGACTTCAGTACTTGGATCAACATATTAGAATTCTATGCCTTATCATCCTTAAATTTCAAATAAGAAGAGTAATGGGATAAGAGGGTAAATCGTGATAAGTAATCATCAAAGATTTCAACATTACCCTACTATATGGCTAAGAATTCTTTCTCCTTCTCAACCCCTACTGATATCAAGAAATATTTCTCATTAAGTTTTTCTTGAAAAATCTCCTAGGTCAGTGGAATATATCGGCCCCTTAGAATTATTGCTGTATTCCTTCACTAGTGGTAGTATCTCCCTCCAATTTGTATATTGCCATTCGGGCCTTCATTTTGTAGGACTTTCCAACACTTCAAAAATTTTCTCTAGTCTGACCATCCAGTCCTCAGCGGCCTATGGATCAAATCTTCCTCTGAATGTTAGAGGTTGGTATTTACAGAATTTGGACATCCAGTAGTGAAGATTTTCCTTTTCTCGGGCCAGAACAAAAGGAATGTCTTGATTGGATTCGAGTGTTTGTGTTTGCTCATCGTTCTCAGATTGTTCTCCTTCTGGATTCACCTCAGTGTCTTTAGGTTGTACCCTATCTTCATTCTGCTTTCCCCTCACTTTTTGAATTTCCTCACGTAGGTCCTGAATCATAGTTTGCTGTTGTGTCAGCATTCTAAGAATTTGCTGCATAGGGTCGGGTTGGTTTCCTACTTCCTTAACTTTTGGCACTGCTAGTCTTTTTCTCGATCAAACCATGGTTTCTTTTCACTATTACCAAAGAAAGATTGCACCATCAATATGAAACTTAACATATATATATATATATGTATTCCGTAAACTTAAATACCATTGCACAATAGGATATACATATATTAATACCAATGAGTCATATTTATAACAAAAATGACCAAAGCGGCTTGATATTTACATACAAAAGTAGCCTTTACTACGCTACTATAGCCAATCTAGCTAGCACTACTATTACTAGTCCATATTATCCGTTACATATAGGTCCATGTGATCGATAAAAGGCAAGAAGTCGAAAGGATCCTGTACTATGATCTCATTCTTCTTCTTGACTCAAGAAGTAAAGTCAGGAAAATGGACTAGTGTAGTTTGGATCCAAACATCTTCAATCATCTCTAACCCATACTCGGCCCTCTACTCATACAGCTTCCCTACTAACCATAAAAATGCTAAATATTACATCATGGAGGAAATAAAATCATTGAAGGAACTCAAGTATAACTCCTAAGGCACTCCCATAGTTCATGGTTATGGTTTAGCTAAAAGGCTAACTTGACCACCGGGGCTCTAGACTCAGCATTAGAGCCAGTGGCCTATAAGATCTCTTCTTTTTTAGGGTCACTAGTATCACCAACAGATGGCTTTATACTGGGACTAGATTGACTAAACCTTATCTTTATTGTTGTATAGGTGGGGACCCTTTTCCTTGCCATATGCACCACCTTACGTCCGCTCTTTATAAAATACACCACCCTGAGCTTACGCTCTGGTATGCGCACCTCTACTGGGAGTTGGTTAATTGATGGGGGTGACCTACTCCCTACCTCCTTCTATTGCTTATCATTCCTATTCACAAGACAACTATTTAGGAGTTAGTACACATATCTAAGTAGAGAACTTTAACCTATAGCCAAGAACTTATAATCTGACACCAACAAATGTAATACCTTCATTTTTAAAGTGTATGGACATCTTAAGTGCAATAATATCTTTGAAAAGGAAGGCCGGTAATCTATGATAAATAGTATGGGTCCCGACTTCAAAGTAGAGTGTGGACTTACACTTGAGTGGGTTTTCAAATCTTTTTGAAAATGTTTTCAAATCTTTTTGAAAATGTTTTCAAATTGGTATCATATTATTTTCGATTCATTTATAACCCATCTGTTTTAGTTTCATTTCTTCATATCAAAATTTTACCGATACATTATGTGTTGGAACCTGAATTACTACGGTTAATTGACAGCCCTAGATGGACTGGTATCCCCTACTGGTTACATATTACTATTCATTTTCTATATACAGGCACTTTACTTACATGTCCATAAAGTTGCCAGTATAGGACTGACTCTACTTTGGTACAAATTAAGTACAATTTCCAAAAATAGACAACCAATAAGAAATCTAAATTCAAAGTCCTTCATATCACTTGCTCATGATTACCTTCTTGCCTGAGCTGAAAAATTGGTTTTTGAGAAAAAATAGGGTGAGATTCAAAAGAATCCCAGTAGTAACATATATCACTCATATAAAACACATACATGTAACATGCCATGTCAACCAAAGTTTCAATACAAGCAGCATATTCAACATATAGACATAAATTCATCATATGCAGAAAGTATAAAGTTACCAATTTAAGGGCAACCATCCCTTGCTACAATGCTAGGAAATTCTATTGGGCCTGAGCCCTTCTCATCTAAATGCTTTAAATTCATGATGGTACAAGCATGCATATAATATATCACATAGTATGTGAGGGATAGTTACTACTTGGCAATTTATTTTCCAAATCTTGACCTCAGTTGATGTTCTTCAAGCATCCCGGGCAAATATCAAATCTTATGAGTTATAATTTACAGGCGAGTTATTACTTATCCAATTCTTTGATTACTTAAGACACTTATTTTTTTATTGGAATATCCTAAATTTTAGGATGAAAGGCTTGAGAATAAGCCTAAATCAAGTGGATCGCTAAGCCTCAGTTTAGCAAGAGTCCTAGGAATGTAAACTTTGCTACCGGTGTGTTTTTCTTGCATGGAAGTCTGGTTGTGTGATAATTTCTGATAATCAAATGACATCCAATGAATGGGAAATTTTCTAGAATAAGAGTAGACTTATCAAACTTTAATTTGACAAGTCATATAGGTCATTTGAAGCAGTACACAAAGAGTTATGCATTTTTGAAGTTAGCCTAGTAAAACTAGAGAGTTTCTACGGCAACCAAATAGGATATTTCTGGGAATTTTGAGCTTCCAATTGGCTAAAGGATATATTTCTCTATAAATAAAGATATGAATTTTCTAAGTTTAATGAAAATTTTGCTAGCATTTAATCAAGGTGAGAAATCACAAAGGTATTGGCAAAAATGTATGGGCAAAGTAGTCTTTTGGCTACATAAAAATTGAAAGCCCATATTTTTCCTTTCTCATATGTTCTTGGATGTCCAAACATAGGGAGACAAAGGAAAATGAATACTTAGCTCAAATTTAATCAAGAGGGAGCAATATTAACCAAGTAAAATAAGTTGAAAAGTCAAAAATTTCAACTAGAGTAATATATTTGGTGAGGAGATAAATTATGATATTTTGATATCATTATTCCTTCCCAAAGACTCTCAATTTCATCCAAGTAAATGTTTGTACATAAATGGTGCATTTTTTGCCAAGCAAATTGTGGTTGAAAAGTCAATAAAGCAAAGCAAGAGTTAATTGGCCATTGTATATTAATTGCAAAGAGATGTATGAAGATAATTTAAGAAGCTCTTTGGTCCCTTCAGCAGCCCAAAATACGTCATGTTGGGATAAGGAAAAGCAAGGCATTTATGGTCAAATGAAAGGGATAAAGCCTTAATTAAATGAATAGGTGGAAAATATAATAACATAATATAAATTGAGGAGGTGGAAGGAGATATTTTAGAGGCATATTTCAACTTATTTTGACTCTCACTTTTGTGCCAAAAAAAGCAAGAAGAGAGAGAGAGAGTTGTGAATAAGAGCAAGAACAAAGAGAAAGAGCAAGGATTCAAGAAGCAATCAAGGTAAGTTTGGTTGCAAAATTCATAAGAAACTCTCCTAATCTCCATGCCTTCATAAAATACACTTGTAGCAAGACAAATTAAGAGGAAAGAAGGAAAGAGAGATGGTGTTTTAGAGAGAGAAAGAGGAGAAATCAAAGGTAATCTCTAAAACCTTGCCTTCTTGTTAGATTCAAGGTTTTTGTAGTTGATTTGTGGTTGGTTTTGCTTGGTTTTGTAAATTTGGAAACCATAAACCCTAAGGGAGGTGCTGTCCAAATTTTTATTAATCATGATTAACATGGTGATTATGAGGTTAAAAGAGGTTTTATGAAGATTTATAATTATTTTGGAAGTTAGTGTTCAAGTCTGCCTGAATTCGTTTTCTAGAGACAGAGAACTTGCAACGTGTTTTTGATCAGTCAAACTTGGTCTAAATGCTATGAAATTTTACATGATTAAAGTGGACATCCTAGAATTTAATTTGATAAGTAATATAAGCTATGTGGACCAATAGATTAAAAGTTATGATTTTTTAAAGTTTCACCTTGATTCTGGAATGAAATTTGTGGCAGTCTGTGTTTGATGAATTTCTGGGAATTGTGTGGTTATAATTAGGACTCTGTAATATTTTTCGTTGAAAGAGGACTTAAATAGATTTTTATAGAAGCTAGAACCAACCCATTTAGATTTTTATAGAATTAATTATGAATTTTCAAAGTTTGGCCAACAAAACTAGCAGATAGGGCTAACCTACGAATTTATGGCAATTGTGTTAAAAATGTCATAAATATTGGGCCAAAAATAAGAGACATATTGCAATACCTTACATTTCTGCCCCTTTATTACGTACATGAAAGCATTTAATTAAATTCTTTTACGGGATTATTACTAATTTCTGGCTGTTGAGCCATTATTCTTACCAAATATCAGAGTTAATTATTTTTCTTAGTTCCTGTGATCCTGATTACGGCATCATTCAAATTCGGGTGTTCTTTCTATTATTCATACTATTGATACAAATATATGGGTCATATAATTAATTTACATATAGTAAATTAATACACATTCTTCTTCAATTCTTTGTCATTCTTCTTTTTGGTCCATCCTCAAGCATTCTTTTCTTTCCTATTCATGTACCTATATGGTTGGTGGGGGAGGGTGAGTTTGGGAGAATCTCGGTAGCTAACATTAGAAACAATGCATGTAAGATGAATGCTAGTGCATGATATACTTTCCTTATACAGGCTCGTGTTCATATGATGATATTCTGTATGCTTAATGTTCCATGCAACATACTTATGGTCATAGCAAAAACAAAAATAGAGCTTCATTCATTCTTACATGCTTCACATAATCAAGCATAGCAATACAGGAAATCAATATACAGTATAAATATCACATACATACAAGTAAGTAAGTTTACTGCCTCTTGTCTTTGTGTCCTCCTTATTTTCTAACCACTAAGGCTTCTTGGAAATTCTTTCATTCTTTTCTTTCTTGACTTCTCATAGCCCTAGACATGTAATCATATCATTAGGGGCATTATGGTCATTTTACTAAGTCAACCAATAAGTTAAAGTGGCCACATTATCCTAAGGGACTAATTTCTACCCTTAGAGTTCAAGGTAATTACATTGTGCCATTACCTTTTAACATTTTTGAACATTTATCCAAATCTACCAGAATTTTCATAAATCTTTGAAACATCATAACTAATTGTACATATATCTAATTGTGATTATTCTAAAGGCTATGTGACCCATAATTAGTGGTTTCAGGGAAAAATATAGCCATTACACTTCTAAAAAATCCAAATAGGTTGGTTCTAGGTTTTATAAAAAGCTCTTTAAGTACTCTATCAGTTAAAAATATCATAGAGCATTGATTACAGACACAAATTTCCCAGAAATTTGTCAAACATAGACTACCACCAATTTCATTCCAAAATCAAGGTCAAACGTTGAAAAATCATAACTTTCAATGTACTCCAAATGGGTCATATTATCTATCAAATTAAAGCCCAGTATGTCTACCTTAATCTTGTAAAATTTCATAGCATTTGTTCTAAGTTTGATAGATCAAAAACACGTTGCAAGTTCTCTGCCTCCAGAAAATGAATTCAAGCACACTTAAGCACAAACTTCCAAGATCATCATAAATAATCATTTAACCACAAACACATGATTAAAGCTCAAAAATTCCCCCTAGATAAAAAATGAACAATATCCCATCCTCATGAAAACTCATCCAAACAATAAACCAATCAATTCAAAATGAAGCCCACACTTACCTCTATGCATTTCTGCAACTGGTTTGAAAATTTGGTAGTACTATAGCAAGTAAGATATGACATAACACCTCTAAATAAAAATCCAAAATCATAGAAATGAAGCTTGGAATGGGTAGAAAAAGGTTTATGAAGGGTATTTTGAGAGAAAACACTGATTCAGAGGTGAAATCGGCTCTGGAGCTCAAGAACGGTTACTATTCACACTTTCTCTTTGCTTTACTAATCTCTCATGATTTTTTCTATTTCATTTTCTAATTTTTGGGGAAGCTAGATAGAATTTAATGCCGAAAGGGAGTTTTGAAAAGTTAACATCACTTGTCCGGTGATCCAGTGATTCGGTGACATATATCACTTGCTTTAATAAAGTGGGTCCTACTTCATTTCTTAGGTCTTTAGCCATCCAATTTGTCAGGGATAGTGAGGGTCTGATGCTTTTCCCCTGGCTCCTGGGTTTGGTGTTTGAGAAGCTTAGTCGGGTGACTAGACCAGAGGCCGGTGGATTTCCCCCACTCAGGGTGATGTGGCACCCCCGGTGATGACAACTCAAAAGGCATAAAGGTGATGGTAATGATGAGGGACACTTGTCACCTCCTTACTCTTCCAATACAAAAGTGTCATTGTCCTTTGTTATGATTAAGGAACACTTGTCATCCTCTTGCTTAGCCAACACACAAGCTAGTCATGATTGCATACTTAATAAAGTTACTTTAATCAAGTTACTTTATTGGTGTCTACTCGAGTTTCACTTGGGACTTACTCGGGATTGCTTCACATATACCAAGGCCTATCAAATGATGCTAGGTCAGAGTATATGTGTAAGGGCCCCACATGGCACCACATACCGACGTCAACTCTAAAAACGTATAGGGTACACATGTCTGCCTTGAAAATGCCATGTGCATACCAACACCGGCATATTTCGCTCGACCAATTAGTCTCATACCCCATGACATAGCTGGGTGGCATCTTTCTACCAACCCAATGGCACCATATATGTTTCCTGTACACATCTTTACCAATACTTTGATCCTACTACCTATGCATATTGGGCCCTTTGCCCGACAGAGCTGGAGCACATCGTGCCTGAGAGTATTTCTAGCTCTTGATATTCTTGGGATCCTTCACAAACTGGGCTTAGTAGTCTACCTGATATAGGCTTATCCTCAAAGGCCTTACCCAAAATTTAGGATGTTACACATGTCCTAAAGGTCTATGTAGTCCTATTAGACATTCAATTTCATGGCTCTAATAATATGGGTATTAATTTAGGGCTATAAGAAGTCAAGAAGAAGCATATTCAATGGTTGGGAAAAAAAAGGTACAAAGGATGACTTAAGACACAAGGTAGTGAACTTACCTCTCCTGCATGTATTTGATATTTGTGCTTATGTACTGATAAATGTAATTGCTTTGCTTGATAATGTGAAACATATATGAATGATTGAAGCTATGTTTCTATTTATGCTATGGCCATGAGTATGTTGTTTGAAACATTGAGCACACAGATATGTGATTGTGTTAGCATGAGTTTATGTAATGCGAGCATGTCATGCATTAAGCCCTTATCTTCTATGCATATTGGTATTGTTTGCTATTAAGATTCTCTTGAATCTCAACCTCCCCCAACCAACCGTTTAGACATATGATCATAGGAGGCATGCTAAGAATAGAAAATAGTATTACATGTAGAGAAATGCTATAGTGGAACGAAGACGGAAGGATGTCTGAGTTTCACTGTAACAAGTTTAAACACCCAAGTTGACCTGTACGGCTACATTATTTGTAATTGTTATATACAATCCTTGTAGGGGATTTCTGTAATTAAGCACTTTTTATCAGTATTTTTATGTTGATTCTATGTGCTCACTAAATTGTATGCAAGTACATTGAAAAAGGCTAAAATAAGATAAGGGTGTTACAGTTATCAGTTGGGTTACTACCTTGGCTCAATTAAGTAGTTAATGTGGTTACACTAGGCCCAAGTTCTACTATTTACCCTTATAGTTCACAATTATGACTTTTGGCCTAAAGCCCACTAAATTTTCACTATTCAAGAAAAGCAGGCAGATTTTTCTCTTAACTTAGAAAAATCATAACTCTGTCTAGGAAACTCCAATTAGGGTGGTTTAAAGTCATATAGGGCCCTTACTAAGTCTATTTTAAAGGGAAAACGATTAATTCAGCAGCACACACGCACAAAATCCCAAATCTCATAATTACTCACTTTTGTCATAAGACAACTTCCAGAATCATTACCAAACTTCAAAAATTTGTACTTTATTTTTGGAAACTTTTGTTGGACATTGGAACTTATTTGGTTAGAGACAACCATGTCACAATCAATATGTCTCAAATCAACCTCCAGATTTAAAGCCCAATTTTAAAAAATCATAATTAATTTTAAAAATCTAAATTGGCTAATTCCAAATACATCGTAAACCTATTTAAATTTATTTTCAAGAAAAAATATCATTTTCTAAATATTGCAACCACAAAAGTTTCAGAAATTCGTCAAACCTTAACTGCTCCAGAATTGGTTCCAGAAATAGAGTCCAAATTTGAAAAAAGTCATAACTTTAAATATACCAGTCAAAAAATTACATTTTACATATAAAAATAAAGCTCAAGATGTGTACTTTCATTCTAGAAAGTTACATAACATTTGGACTAGGTTTGGCTATTCAAAAACATGATAAAACAATTCTGCCTCCAGAAAACAAATTTTGGCAGCACTACTCTTAAGTTCTAAATTTGTGATTTCTCATTTCTAAACCTTATTTAACACCATGCAACACTATTTACATGAACAAAACACCATTAAACCCTAAATAATCAAGGCTGGTAAAAAATTAGGGTTACAAACCAAAAATCCTAAGACTCAACCAAACCACATAATCTATGGTTCAAAAGGAAGCTCTTACTCACCTCATGTTTCTTCTAGGATTGGTTCTTCACTCTACAACTTTGGGTCTTGGAAATTGGCTCAAGACACCTCATTTTTAAAAAATAAAAACTATAGAGTTGAAGCTTAGGATGAGGAGAACAATGTTCATGAAGGACATTAGAGCTAAATATGTGAGTAAGAGGATGAAAATTAAGGTTGAAGCTCTTATCTTCTCTTTATTCTTCAAGCTTATTCTTTCTCTTTCCTCTTCTTGATTTAGATGACAGTTGGGGATGCTACAAATGAGGGAGTGATCTTGATTTATTCACTTATTCCCTCTTCCATTGTGTGGCCAAGATTTAAAGATAGTGGGAGAGTTGGTGAGGTGTCACTTGTAGCTAATTAACCAATGATTAATTGGCTAATTCATTTGTCTTCCTTCTTCTTCTTTCTTTGAAAAAAATTTTAATCAATTTGGGGGAGAATTAATTTACTTTTTGAGCTTCATAATTACTTCATATCATGCTTGACACATCTTAAAGGAATTTCATATTTTCCTTAATTCATCAAACAATTTCTTTACAAAATTCCCAAAGCAGTTTCTAACATTAATTACACTTACTTTTGGGACATTTATCCCTTGAATAAATTTTGGGATATTACAAGTTGTCACTATAATAAGTTAAAGAGTCAAACTGAAATAATAGAGATTAGCAATATGTAGGTGAAATTCTTAAACCCAACACTTTAAGTGATTGTTATATTCTTATAATTACTCTTCTTTGTACTCAAATCTCATTCTCTTAATCATTTTGAATTAGTAAATTATAATGTCCCTATGGGTATGACCCTAGAATACTCTAGGACTATTACTTCATTGATCCTATACACAACTCATAGTCCTCTTTGACTTTACCATTTTAAATGAATGCCAATGTTAGTAATCGATAGCCCTCAGTTTCTAAGTTAGATCTAGAGAAGCCATTGGAGTTGTGTCACTTATTCTCTTTTTTCTTTTTATTTTTAATTAATTAATTTAGTGCTTTTCCTTTTCTATTTTCTTCTTTTTACAGAGCCATTTCCTTAAATAGAAGCTTTTCATAATGAATCATGTGAAAAGAAGAAAATAGAAAAGAAAACAGCCAAAAAAAGTTTTAAAAAAATAAGAAAAAAAAGTGAATAAGAAACACAACTCCAATAGCTTTTTTAGACCTAGCTTAGTAACAGAGGCACTTCATCACCAATGTTAGTACTCGTGTAAAACTGTAAAGTCAAAGAGAGCTATGAGTTTTGTACAAGATCAATGTAATAATAATCTTAGAGTATTCTAAGGTTATACTTACATGGAGTTTATAATTTAATAATTTAAATGAGTAAGAGAATGATATTTGAATATGAGGAAGAGTAGTTCTAAGAATCTAACAATCAGTTAAAGCATTGGGGTTGAGGATTTCACTAAGAGGTCACTAATCTCTATTATTTGAGCTTGACTCTTTAATTTATTATAGTGACAACTATTCCTAAAGTGTCCTAATATTCTCATGAATTATTAGTCCCTTGTTAATTAAGGTTGAGTTTGTTCTCATAATACTCACATAACTAATTAAACCCTGAAGCTATAGTTTTATCACATGAGTATCTTGAACTATCCTAACCTAAATATTTTGTGTCTATTTCTCTAGATTTAGGTTCTCCTTTCACCTCCCAATCCATTGAGATCACCCCTATATTATATTTAATTGTGGCCAGACTAAGCAAATCATGTGAATAATAACAAAAATATATATAATTATAAGAATCAAAATATATTCATGAAAAACTCATAAAGGAGTCTAAACAAGATACTAGAAATTAGCTTCCGCGTTGGGCTACATCCCTACCCTAATTGAGGAATTTAGAAACTCATAATGGAAATAACAAATAATAGCATCATTCTAAAATCCCCATTCATAATGACAAGATAACAAGAATTCAATAGATTAAGAAGAGGAGAGGACTCAACCTTGATACTCTAAAACTTTTTACTTCTCAAACTATGTCAAGAACGACCCATAGAACCTCCATTTATAATTATAGTTACTTCTTGGCGTGGGACACTTTAATACACACAATATGTATATATAATAATATATTATATCTATTTTGATTTATGTAATACCCTTATTTTATTTTTACCATTTTCAGAATGCTTGCACGTAGCTTGGTAAACAACACAAGAATAACACAAATATACTGATATATTGACACAAGGTACTTGATTACAACACAGGTTTTCCCCACAGGGTTCGATGATATTTACAACTATATACAAAATGCCTAAAATAAGACTATATATATAACTTTGCCTCAGGATCCATACTCGTCAGTTCCCTGTATCTACAACCTTGCCTTTAGAGCCACTGGCTTTCGTTGAGACATTTTTGTCTATAAAATAAGTGAGATTCCAAGGAATCCTAGTAGCAACATATGATCAATCATATAGAATGCTAGAATTTAAATATACACTGCACCATATAGTGTAAAATGAAAATTCACATCATTCTGTATGTGTACACAAAGCTCAGGGCCAACTGCCAAGTTACTCCTACGTGTACCTCAGCTTAGTCCTTGACTACAACTAGGTAATACTAGTGTACCTCAGCTAGGTCCCAGACCACATCTAGGTAATGGGCCCTCGGCACTGTTCATATTACAAAATACAGTAATATATAACATATCAATTATCACAAAGTGTATGAGAGATAATAGTTACTACCTTAACCCTTTTCCGCCTTGAAACATGTGCCTTTTAAAGCATGCCAACCACTGGGCCCTAAAATGTGAAATGTACAAGAATTAGGTTCGAACCCATTTATGTACTATTTTAGGCACTTCCAATGTGTTCTTAGTGGTTATAAGAGTCTATTGCGAAAATTTACCAAAATGCCCCGGGGACCTGGCCTGGCCCTGACTTACACGGTCCGATAGTACTTTTCCCTAATTATTGTCCTGGGCTATTCTAACATACTTTTACCCAAAGAATCCATTTTCAGACTCATAATTGCTAAATTCACTGCCAAAAGACTAGAGTGCCCTTGGCAACCCATATTTCAGGGTATTAGAGATGTTTTTGTCATTATGCTTTTTAAAGCTTTTATGGAAAAGTGATCAACTGTAAGCCAACCTAATTTTTCCTCTTGAACTCAATAGAATCATCAAATCATCAAAAATCAAACTCTAACCCCCTAGTCTTGACCTATCCAAAATTAGAGATTCTTCAGAAAAATTTAGGGTTTTTCAATTCTAACTCTGCAAACTTGCTCCTTTATACTCCTAATCACTTTATTAACTATTTATTTACATCCTAACCATGATTTAGACTCAATTTGAGCAGCATAACATTTAGGGTTCATCCTTCCCAAATTTACAATCCACCACAAATCAATAAGAAAACCACTGATTAAACCGACTACAGCAGCAACGACCAAATATTGAAGTTTAAGAAGTTACCTTTGCTTCCTTCTTAATGTTTTCTCCTAGGCTGAATATTCAACTCCAAACCCCAAATTTTTGCTTCCAAAATACTTTAGATCATGTAGAAGAGAGGCTTAAAGGAAGGATTATATAGGTTAGGAGATAAAGCACCAAAGAAATCGACTTACCTTGCAACTCTTGCTCTTCCTTCTCTCTAGAAATCAAAACACACACACAGTCTCTCTCTCTCTTTTTGCTTGTTGCTTGGCTGAAAAAAAATGGTAGGGAAGAGGATGAGAAATGCTTTAAATAATTGTTGCAATATTCCTTGATTTATTTAATAAGCCAAAATTCATTAATTTGACTTTTTGTGTCATGAAAATGTGATACAGTAAGCCCAATTGTATCAAACTAATTCCTTCCTCTCTTGGTCCATCCAAATTCAAACTTAAGGTCCTTCCATTAGGGAAAATTAATTTGAACACAATTTAGCCATAATTACAACATTACTATCATATTTTTCTTCATTTTTTGGATTATTTGGCAATTCAGGCAGATTTTCTACCTAAATATTGAAAAATTATAACTAAATTTGTAGACATCATATCAGAGTGATTCTAAAGGCTATAGAACCCTTATTTAGTTTAATTTTAAGGAAAAATATAGCCCTTTACCAATTAGAAGCACAAAATTCCTAGAATTAAATTCTTTGAATGTTATTCCAGAAAATCAACAGTTTTTCTGGGCTAACTTCAAAAATTCATAACCTTTTATATATAGCTTTAAATGATTCATATGACCTATCAAATTTAATTTTAGGATATTCACTTTCATTTTGGAAAGTTTCATAAATTTGCGTCATGATTTGTTCATCCAAAACCATATGACAAACTCACTACCTCGCAGGCGATTTCACTGGAAACACTATTCACCTTTCAATCTCCAATATTTAATTCCTATAGCCATGAATATTCACCATTTTACTGAACATTTTCAATAATTATAATGTATTTTGGTGAATAAAATTTGGGGTGTTACAATTCTCCCCTACTTAAATAAATTTTATCCCTAAAATTTGCTACATATACATAACCCTAAACTACGGGTGATGCATAAGCATATCTTCTTCTATTTCCCATGTTAGCCCTTTAGGAGATAATCCCTGCCAAATAACTTTTATGAGCGGGATACTCTTGTATCTAAGCCATTTCTTCTACTGCTAAATGACTTGTTCAAGTTTGACTTTATACGTCAAATAATTCCATATATCCACATCTTCATATTAATTACATGTTTGTGATAGATTGCTCTCATCTATCCTTGATCTGAGCTTTTTTAATTACTGCTCTCAGTTCCTTATATGTCTTACTGACATTATTTCCATTGATTAAAATCTACTTAGATAGACTAAGATCTTTAAAATCCTCAATTAGTTTCTGCTCATAAGTCATCATGGTTGCCACTTGTAATGTTTTATGGCTCAATGCGTTAGCAATAACATTAGCCTTTCCTAGATGATACGTTACCGCCAAGCTAAAATCATTAAGCAGCTCCATCCATATATGATTTCTCATATTTAGTTCTTTTTTATCATATAAATATTTCAAACCCTAGTGGACTCTATGATTTCACCATAAAGGCAATGTTTCCATATTCAGTATAAACATTATGACCATCAACTTAAGATTATGGGTTTGGAATAGTTCAATTCTCGAAGCTTCAGCTGACAAGATGCATACACCCCACTCGACTCGCATCAAAACACATCCCCACTTCCAGTTCACATGTGTCACCATAAACCACAAGTGTTGTTAACTGTTGACTGTACAGTCATTACACTGTACACCACGTAGGGTGTAAGACTATACATCACACAGACTATAATACTATTAACCATCAAGGTCATATTATGTTTTGGGATGTTCAACACTAGTGCTATAATAAATTGCCATCTTAACTCTACAAAGCTCTTGTCACAATCATCATCCCACTTATAATGTTGAGTTTTTTTAGGAAAGTTACATAAACCCCTCATAATAATCAACATGACACAAAACACTGCGTATCACATCATAGTCTCTGACCTTTCTAGTTTTGTATTGCTTCCACCTTGCACGGATCTGCCATGACTCCTTGCTGTGTGACTATATGGCCCAAAAGTCTAACTTCTAGAAGCTAAAACTCATATTTGCTTAGCTTGGCATGGAGTTGCTTAGATTCCAGTATGTTTAATATGATTTTCAAATATTGCTCGTGTTATACTCCACTCTCTGAGTATACCAATATATCATCAATGAAGACTACTACGAATTGGTTCGAATACGGATGAAAAATTTGATTCTTGTAGTCTGTGAACACAGCAGGTGCATTGGTTAGCCCTAATTGGCATTACAAGAAAATTATAATGGCCATATCTGGTTTTGAAAGCAATTTTTGACACATCATCTGCTTTTGCCCTGAATAAATGGTATCCTAATCGCAAATCAATATTCGAGAATACACAAGAACAAGGTAACTGATCGAGCAAATCATCTATTCCAGGAAGTACGTGCTTGATCTCAATGGTCACCTTATTCACCTTCCTGTAATCAACACAGAGTCATAGACTTCCGTTGCGCACTCTGGGATTTATCTCCTCACATGAACTTTTATAATGTCAGGGTGATTTAGTAAGAGTCTCACAAGAACCTCCTATAACATCTGATCAAACCCAAACTCTGTGTTACTCTGTGCTAGTTCCTAGCACATTTCAACTTAAATCATTCTCGGCCATTTCAAATACTTGTGGAACCAAAGCTTAATAGTTGATTCTTGGGTTACGGTTTACTTGGTTACCCTTCTACTCATACTTTTCATCACCTCATTTACCACCCACTAATCGACTCCTAGTATAGCCTTAAGTTAGTGGAATAGCGGGCAAGTTAATTCTTTCTCTAATTTCATTAGAGAACTATCACTCTAATCAATCCTCTACGGAAACATTTTATGATCATAATCTTTCCCTATGCTAGGCGTAACAGCTAGCAACCTTTCAAACTCCCTTTCTACAAGGATTCATGTTTGTAAGAATGTTGTTCCTCGATTCCACAGATCATCACTAATCCAACATGATGCTGACTACATCTACCAGCCTAAGGTCTTAGGGCCTCCGGACACATAGGTCTACTATAACATCACTGGCCAATAGGATTTACAGCCTAGGGTCTCTAATCCAACTTTTAGGTTCATTATGTACTTTAGAACCTCAATATCACATAGATTGGAAATCATTTCCCTTAATTATACCTAATAGGCATGCTAAGAATCTGGATCAATAGCACATATTCTAGCCTCTACAGTATTTAGGTATTATCTTCAAAACCTTACTGAAGGTTCAACACTATCCACGAGGTTCAAACTTCATTCATGTGTCAGAACTATAGTGCAATCTGATTTGCATTTCAACCTAAGCATTATTTCAGCTTAGATCTGATTCAACCCTATCCCAACCTTCGATATCATCAGATCAGATCCTCTAGGATCGACATACGGCATAATCACCATGTATCATGTATCACTGTATATCATAGCTACATTCCTTTAACACCATGGTGTTACTAACGATCATTCCCTAGCATGGAGAAACCTTAAAACATTTACTATGCCTCGAGTTCCCACAACCTCATCAAATGAACCAGTCTAGGCAGTACTCACTGCAATAGAAATGTTCCGTGTTAAGATCAATACTTATATCATCACTCTATAATTCTAAATATTCTTCAAATCGTTTAATTAGGATAATCATTAGTCATAGAGAAACCTTAATACAATCACTATTCCTCAAGTCTCCATGACCTTGCTACCTAACTTCCTAGGGAATCACTTATTTTAAAATTTTTTTGGGTTGAGTAAACTTAACTTTTTTTGTGCTCCTAAAAGAAGTGTCGGCTGCATCTGATCCCCAAAATATAATGACTGAGCCCCACCTTACTCTCTGTACATGTACCGTTGTACCAGATCAGTAATGTGCTCTATGAAGTCCTAAAATCATTTGGTTGCACCTCTCTCAATAATATCAATCTTCTCCCGATATAGCACAATATGCTGCCCTCCTATGTTCCCAAGTCTTTTGGGGATGATTCACAGACTGAGAGGATTCACTCTTTTAGTACCCCTATTCGTGCATATATTCTATCACTGTATAATTAGTACCATATTAGTATACTATCCTATTGCCAAAACTACCACTATACCAAAACTGGTTGGGCTTTGATACCAAAAATTTAATACCGTTATTTTATTTTTACCATTTTCAGAGTGCTTGTGCATAGTTCAGTGAATAACGTAGGAATAACATAAAATATTGATATATTGACACAAGGTACTTGATTATAACACAGATTTTCCCCGCAAGGTTTGAAGATATTTTCAGCTATAAACAAAATGCCCAAAATAAGACTACATGTATAACCACTATCTTTGCCTTAGGATCCATAGCCGTCAATTCCTCATATCTACAACCTTGCCTTTAGAGCCACTTGTTTCTGCTGAGACATTTTTGTTTATAAAAAGGGGTGAGATTCCAAGGAATCTCAGTAGCAATATACGATCAATCATATAGAATGCGCTAATTTAAATATGCAACACCATATAGTGTAAAATGAAAATTTACATCATTCTGTGTCTGTACACAAAGCTCAGGGCCAACTATCCATTTGAAACTCCTATGTGTACCTCAGCTGAGTCCCTGACAACAACTACATAATACCAATGCACCTCAGCTAGGTCTCATACCACACCTAGATATTGTGCCCCTGGCATGTGTTCATATTACAGAATATAATAACACACAACATATCAATTATCACATAGTGAATGAGAGAAAATAATTACTACATTAACCCTTTTTCACCTTAAAATGTGTGCCTCGTAAAGCATGACAACGACTAGGCTCTCAACTTGGCCCTAAAATGTCAAATAAACAAGAATTAGGTTCAAACCCTTTCATGTACTATCGTAGCCACTTCAAATATGTTCTTAGTTGTTATAAGAGTTTATTGTGAAAATTTACCAAAATACCCCCGGAGACTCGGCCTAGCCCCGACTTACTAGAGCCTACTGTACTTTTTTTGAAATTTTGACCTGGGCCATTCATACATATTTTCACCCAAATAATCCATTTTCTGACTCATAATTACCAAATTTACAACCAAAAGACCAGAATACCCTTGGCAACCCCTATTTCAGGGTTTCAGGGGCGTTTTGGTCATTATGATTTTTAAAGATTTCCTGGGAAAGTGATCAACTGTAACCCCACCTATTTCCCTCTTAAACCTAATGGAATCATCAGATCATAAAAAATCCAACTCTAACCTCTGATCTTGACCTGGCCAAAATTAGAGATTCTCTGGGAAAATTTAGGGTTTTTTAGTTCTAACTCTACAGATTTGCTCTTGTATACTCCTAATCACTTTATTAACTATTTAATTACATCCTAACCATGATTTAGACTCAATTTTGGAAGCTTAACATTTAGGGTTTATCCTTTCCCAAATTTACAATCCACCACAAATCAATTAGAATACCACCGATTAAACTGACTACAGCAGCAACAACAACCAAAGATTGAAGTTTAGGAAGTTACCTTTGCTTCCTTCTTGATGTTCTTGTTAGGATCGGCAGGCACAGTAGAAGAATTTTAAAATTTTTACCGATCCTAATCGAGGATCTATCAACAGCATTTAAATCAGGATAGAAAGAACTCGTACCTTTTTCAACTTAGGGTTTCCGCGATCTCTAGGAGCCAACACGTTAGGTCTGCTCCCTCTACAGGCATCCACACGAATGCTCTCGAACCGAGACTGCGTGCTAGCGGCTCCAATGTTTTTAGGGTTTCCATTACGGCTCTGAATTCTCATATGCGTATGAGTATATCTGCTCTATCGAGTTTATAACCTATGATGGCTATATTCAAATTTCAAAATTAATCATCATTAATTTTGAAATTAATCAACAATTAATTATCTTGATGAGCTAATTAAATAAATTCAGTTTACATTAAATCTGTCCAACATTTTTAATTTAACCTATTTATTTAATCCAAATAAAGAGCCATTAGATTTAATTTATCTTTTTCTTAATACTTTACTCAGCAGTTTTGAGTATCACATATAGCTCAGAAATTGATTTCTCCATGTTGCTCATGTTGTAGTTCATGACAAACTGGTCATAATTCTCCGGAAGTGAGTTCAGGATCAAATCTGTAGCTAACTCCTGGCTCATGGTTAATCCAAGCCTCTCAAGGTGATCAATATAGCCTTTCATCTTTAACACATGAGTACTAATTGATCCACCTTCAGCCATCTTGCAGGAATGTAAGGCCTTTGTGGTCTCATACCTTTCTTGCCTTACCTGTTGTTGGAACATTTCCTTGAGATGGACAATCATCTCATGAGCCTCCATAAGTTCTAGATCTCTTTGGAGCTCTGGAACCATAATGGCAAGCATTAGGTAGCCTACATCCACAGAATCATCCTTATGCTTGGTGTAAGCTTCTCTCTGAGCTCTTGGAGCATTGGCTGTAGGCTCCTCAGGAATGGGTTGATCTAGGACATAAGCCTTTCTTTTCTGCTTGAGAACAATTCTCAAGTTCCTGAACCAATCAAGAAAGTTTGTCCCATTGAGTTTGTCCTTCTCAAGGACCGATCGCAACGATATCATAGTAGTATTACTGGTTGACATGATTCTACAATTAAAATATGCAAAGTTAGTTAGTAATCTCCTACTATATTAACAACCCTCAAAATAACAATTAGTGGGCTAAGATCCATATTTGGCTTAAACTTAAATCTGCTTTGGCAAGACGCTTAAATTCAAGTTATTTGGTAGGTAACCTATTTACCAATTACATCACATGTAACTCTTAGATGTTTATGGGATTTGATCATTATATGATCCGGCATGTTTAATCCCATCTAACGCCTTGAGATTCAAAACTGTTTTGTAAATCTCAATTAAGTCAAAACAATAATGAATATTATGAGTAGCACTATTACTCATGCTTGTCTCACCAAGATAACTCAAGTGCATCCACTTTGGTAGTTTCCGCAATTGAGCGATCTAGGTTTTGACATGTATTCATTAATTGACAGCATTAAGACTTAAGATTTGATTAGTGGGCTCAATTAATTAGTCTTGTTTATATGAATGCAATCGTGGTCGTATCTCATATAGATAAATACATATAAACGTAAAAGTATTCATACAATGATCTTATCAAAAGCATAATTTAAATGTGACACAACATGGCTTACCAAACCTAAAATCCTCCCAAGCCAATGAGAGGACTTCTCTAAATAAGAAAAGAAATACATTGAGAGAAACCTCGTTTACACATTCGAGGGGAGTGAAATGAGAAGAGAATGTACATCGAGAGTATTTAGAGAAAGGCATGGCACGCAGGCCGTATTTAAATATTACAACCCTTTGTAAAATTCTAAAGCCATGTTGTTCACCATACCCAAACAAGTATAAATAATAAACCACAACAAGAATTCATACAATATGAAAAGCAATAAATGTCGTGATCATATTATATTGCGCTACGCAGAGGTAGCCACGGCGGTCCTACTAGCCGGTTAGGGGGCAGGGTCAAGGGGCAATTGAAACTTTTAAAATTTTAAAATTTCGGACCCAATTTTTCAAAAAATTCATTTAGTCTAATTCTTAAGGGATTTCGGCCTAGTTTCAAAAAACAACAATGGCCTAGAACGCTTCTGATCTAGATTGTCTTCCCCATAGTTCGGATCCCTATTACCCGAATAGATATCCGAACTTAGACCCGATTGGATTATCGCCAACTATGATCTCATGTACACTACCCAATTTTATGCAAGCATATTTAGAATAGAAATCATGATGCCAGTGGCGGAATTGAAAACAGAACATAACGCATGTAATTGAAATAATTTCACCAGATCACATAAACACTTAGCTCTATCCAAAAACGAACAATAACGTTGAACATATTTCGTTTCTTATTAACATATTCAGATGTTGTCTTATAACCGCACATATATATCCAATATATATCACATGTATAAGAACATAAACTCAATTTAAACGCACAATTGATCTGGCTCTGATATCACTATTAGGATCGGCAGGCATAGCGGAAGAATTTTAAAAATTTTACCGATCCTAACCGAGGATCTATCAACGGCGTTTAAATCGGGTTAGAAAGAACTCGTACCTTTTTCAACTTAGGGTTTTCACGATCTCTAGGAGCCAACACTTTAGGTCCGCTCCCTCTACCGGTATCCATATGAATGCTCTCCAACTGAGACTACGTGCTAGCGCCTACAATGTTTTTAGGGTTTCCCTTACGGCTCTGAATTCTCATGTGCATATGAGTATATCTGCTCTATCGAGTTTATAACCTATGATGGCTATATTCAAATTTCAAAATTAATCATCATTAATTTTGAAATTAATCAACAATTAATTATCTTGATGAGCTAATTAAATAAATTCACTTTAAATTAAATCTATCCAACAGTTTTAATTTAACCTATTTATTTAATCCAAATAAAGAGCCATTAGATTTAATTTATCTTTATAAATTAAATCTGAGATACTATATCTCTATCATGTTAGTTATTAAATTTAATATATCTAAATAAATTAAATTTAAAACTAACACAATATAATAATATCATATAATATATATACACATATACATATATATAATATATATAAGATATGTATTTCGAAAATATATATCTATATAATATTATTAACGAATGTTATATATTATATATATATATATAAAATTCGTCCACCCTAAATTAAACATTATCTCGTGTTGGGTCATTCTTGTGTGCGACCCTATAGGCCCATATGAAGTTGGCAGTGGGCCAATAACTATACTAACCCAAAAGTCGCAAGCGGCCTCTAGCAAGACATTACGACTACCCAAATAATATGAGGATCATTATCACGATGCAACCTGTCATACAACCATGTCACGTCCCTTTTGTCACACTATATATCGATCAAGGATAAGGCATGGAAAATGTCATCCTCTTGTTCTTGACCATTCCTTTCTAGATTTTTTAGTAGCCTGACAATAGAGATGGAAACTCCTTTCGATTGTAATATGGCCATACATTTCCCAGACTCACTCATCGAGGGGCCCAGTAATATCTCTTGACTAATATGAGGGACAAATTCCATCTTGATCATTCATATTCCTCTGCATGAAAAAACCACCAAGCCCGATCATAGATGTTATCATCACTTGTCAAAAGTGACTTTTGACTAGTTCAAAGCTTAGCAACTCTCATGTAGGAATCCTTGATGACCTCAAGTCTAAGGCCATTATGACTTGGTTATACATGAGAAAAACTTATCACTTTATCCATGTAGCTTTCTCATAATGGGTTGGTCCAGCAGCTTGTACTCTTACAAGTGCCTAAGACTTTGATTCATATCTCCATATCTTATCAAAGTCATACTAGTCTTGTTTCATCTCTGCTCCCGCATACATGACTGACCAGGGACATTTTAGGATAATCTTCATGAATTATCCAAGGATGCAATTATCACAATTAACATGCAAATAATATGATAACAGAATGGAGAAATTTCATTAAAATAATAATGTTCAAAGTATAATGATTGGCCCTTATGGCATAATTTCCAATAGTTCTCTCCTAGGCCGAATACTCGACTTTAAAAGCCCTAGATTTTTTTTTCCAAAATACCTTAGATCATGTAGAAGAGAGGCTTAGAGGACGGATTGTACAGGTTAGGAGCTAAATCACCAAAGAAATTGAGTAACCTTGCAACTCTTGCTCTTCCTTTTCTCTAGAAATCAAAACACACACACACACACACACACTCTCTCTCTCTATTCTTACTGCATGGCTAACAGAAAATGTTAGGGAAAAGGATGGGAACTGCTTTTAATAATTGTTGCATTATCCCATGATTTATTTAATAAGCCAAAATTCATTAATTTTACTTTTTGTGTCATGAAAATGTGATACCATAAGCCCAATTGTATCAAACTAATTCCTTCCTCTCTTGGTCCACTATATTCACACCTAGGGTTCTTCCATTAGCCCAAAATAAGATGATCACAATTTATCTATAATTACAATGTTGCCATCACATTTTTCTTCATTTTTTAGATTATTTGGCCATTTAGGCAGATTTTCTGCCCAAACTTTAAAAAATCATAACTAAATTTGTAGACATCATATTAGAGTGATTCTAAAGGTTATTGAACCCTTATTGAATCTAGTTATAAGAAAAAATATAGCCCTTTATCAGTTGGAAGCATAAAATTTCCAAAATTAAATCCTTTGAATGCCGTTCCAGAAAATCAACAGTTTTTCTTGTCTAACTTCAAAAGTTCATAACTTTTTGTATATAGCTTTAAATGATTCATATGACCTATCAAAGTAAAGCTTAGGATGTCTACTTTTATTCTTGAAATTTTCATAAATATTTGTCATCATTTGAGCATTTAAAACCATATGACAAACTCACTGCCTCACAGATGATTTCACTGGAAACACTGTTCACCTTTCAATCTACAATATTTAATTCCTATGGCTATGAATATTTACCATTTTATTGAATATTTCCAATAATTATAATGTATTTTGGTGAATAAAGTTTTGGGTGTTACAATTTGTCCTTCACATCATATCTTTTTATGCTTTTAGATCTTGGAAAATTTTACAATTTAGGACCTATTTAATCAACTGGCTCAATGTTCTGCAAAATTATGATTTGGGACCCCATCTCTAACAGTATCTTGCACTTGCGTCTTCTACTTCTTTCAATGTTTTGGGGAAAATAATAGTTGTTGATCTTATGCCTTCAAGATATTATATTATCTACAAAATAAGATATATATGAATAGATTTTATAGAAATATTACTTTTATGCTCACTATTATATTTAAGGGAAAATATATATATAATACATTAAATAGATATAAAATATTTATAGATTTGGTATAATATATTTAAATACATAATATATAGAATCTAATCATCAAAGAGAAAAAAACATGTGGAAAAATTTCATAAATCGCTCATTCGGGTACATCCATCTTGTTAGAGCTAGCTGACACCCAAAATGGGTGAATTGGGTGTAAGATAAAAAATTAAGAACTTTGAAACTCTTTTTTCACATCTCAGTGAAAGCAAAATCTATGAATGTAATGAATCATAAATCAACTATTAGATATTTGAATGGTATATGCTGGCAATATAACAACACAAGGAAGAGGGTATGCAAACTGTGCTTTATCCTGGTTCGGTCCAATCCACGATGACCTACGTCCAGTCCTCAGGTTCCTCTTGAGATTTCCAATCCACTATCTTTTTGTTTAATCCGGGCATAAGAAAAGCCTTTACAACCCACAAGTTTAGCCGGGCACTTGTGAAACCTTTTACAAATCTCTCACCGAGTTACTATGCCTCAGACACTATAAG
Source organism: Inga leiocalycina (assembly GCA_963242795.1). Classification (NCBI taxonomy): domain Eukaryota; kingdom Viridiplantae; phylum Streptophyta; class Magnoliopsida; order Fabales; family Fabaceae; genus Inga; species Inga leiocalycina. The sequence continues at coordinate 26,897,272 of OY725327.1, forward strand.
GATACAATCGAGTTGCTCTCCCTTACATACCGTAAGGATACAACTTTTATGATAAAAGATTACAATCAATCTTCTCTCTCAAAAGTTAATAATATGAACACTGAAGTACAATACAAATAGTCTCTCTCTCAAATATACTTGATATAGAAAATAGAGAGGAATAGAGAGTAGTTGGGTCAGAGTGGATGATTTGTAATCTTAGCATATTTTTCATTGTTATTGTCTTCTTGAATCTTTTACATTTATAATTGAGTAGGATATGATCGTTGTAAGTATTTCAACCTATCTATTGAGTCCCGTTGCTTTATTTGATAGTTCTTCATATTTAAAAAACTAGCCGTTATGAATGTTGAACGCTCCGCTTCTATAAAGTCAACTTTTGTCTCTTCACATCATCCCTTCATTAGATACCTGGAGAAATATACTAAACACTAATACAATGAATGTTAGAGTGATTGGAAGCAAGAAGAGTGGGTTTTATAATCATTCCCCTGATTTTTGGAATCTTCAAGACATTATTCTGTTCTATTGGGAAGTATTACTTGAGTGGTCACTCGAGTGGTCCACTTGAAAATCAGGCAGAGAGCTTCTGGGATATGTCCAACTTCATTACTCGAGTGGTGACTCAAGTAATCCTTGAACATCACTCGAGTGATCTATTGATTTTGATTTAAAATATGGTAAATTATATCTTCGGAAACCTCTCATCGTCTATATTCCAATACAATAAGAATCAGCTTCAAACTCATTATATGCTAAAATTTATTATCCAAACAAGCCAAAAATCCCCCCATACTTTGCACGGGAGTATGAACTTCATTACATCAATCGTCAGCAAAATATAGGTCATTGCAAGAATTTTGTCCACAACATGCTTCACCCAAGTATGGAAATGAAAAAAATGAAACATTCCTTGCAACAGTAAGCACAATACAAATTTGTAAGAAGATATGTGCAACTAATGTGTTTTACAACATAGTAATGAAAGGAGAAAAAAGGTGAAACAACAAATAGTTTACATTAAGACAGAAAAAAACGTTCTACAGCTGAGGTGTGTTCACATCATCAAATGAAAGCTGATCAATCTTCCTAAATATCTCCCTGTAAACCACATTAGTAGTTGTATTGTAGTGATCTTTACTCTCGTGATGTATAAGAATTTTCAAACCTGCAATATTCTTTACCCTTGATAAAGCAATATATAATTGGCCATGTGTGGACACTCGCGTAGATAGATATAATCCCACATTTTGCAGAGATTGGCCTTGACTCTTGTTAATTGTCATTGCAAAAGACAGAGAAATAGGAAACTGCCTTCTCTTCATGCGAAAAGGAAGAGTACCCTCTGAAGGATTCATATCCATTCTATGAATTAAAACCTTTTGATTTGGGTTTGATCTATTCAATGTTTTTGCTTCTATAACATTTTTCCCAAGAATTGTGATACGTAGCCTGGTACCGTTACATAACCCATTAGCTTGATCTATATTCCGTAACAACATTACAGGTGCTCCAACCTTCAGGTTAATAGTATGCCTAGCCAAACCTGAGCAATTAATTGTATTCAAGAACTCCGTTGTGTATAAATCTTCAAAGCCATCAACCTCTTATGATGACTTACAAATAGTATCACAACTATGATACTCCATCAATTCACCAGGCAATATAGAACACATGTATTCATTGACATGGTTTACACTCTCGATAGTAGGGCATAGAATGGCTCAGCTATTAAAGTATTTTGAATCAGATAAATTTCCTAGCAAGTCTGGGTATGTGAATGACACAATAGCTTCCATAGGATCATCATAATTTTGAATAAGGAATTCGTCAGGAATCTTAATATCAACAACGCCATCATGTGGCAAACCTAATTTACTATCACTAACAGATAGTAGCCATTCTGAAAACACTTGTAATTTTTGATAATCTTGTTGTGATGCAGATGGCAATCTCATGTTTTTTATGAGATGAAAAATGGAACATGAATCCCATAAGTATGAGGAAGTAATGCAAGCATTGACAATGGAAGCTCTAGACCCCTTTGGAATAACAGGTAATAACTGGCGGAAGTCACCACCCATCAAGACAGCTTTCCCACCAAACAGTTTGTTGCAAAGCATAATATCTTTTAAAGACCTGTCAAATGCTTCAAAACAGAAATGTTGTACCATTGGTGCTTCGTCCCATATAATCAACTTAGTGAACTTAATCAATTCAGCTAAGACTGAATTCTGTTTGATATCGCACATAGAATCTTCAATAACTTCAATCGGTATTGCAAATCTCGAATGAGCTGTTCTTCCAGATTGCAACAATATTGCTGCTATGCCACTAAAAGCAACAGTAAGCACGATTTCACCTTTAGACCGAAGTCGTGAGGTGAACACACTCCACAGAAAGGTTTTCCCAGTTCCTCCATAACCATACATAAAGAAAAAACCACCAATACCAGAGTTAAGTGAAGACATGACTATATCGTAAATATGTTTCTGTTCTGAAGTCAATGATTGAATTATTTCCTCTGCTTGCTTGCCTAGCTGAACTTTATCATAGTTTAATTCTTGAAGAATCAAATGATTTCCAACATCCAAATGATTGAATGATGAAGGCAGTGGTAGGGAAGGGAACTCTACAATACTCTTTCCATTTAGTTGCAACAAAATTTCAATCTCATTAAGAGCAGCTTCCTGTCTCTCTAAATTTGATATCTGAATAGCTACATAAGTGGAAGTAGATGTGTAAGGAAACACATATAGATAGATGGTAAACAAAAAAAAGTTAACAAATATGAGCAAACCTGATGATAAAGGGTCTTGATGCGGGATGTATAATAAATTTTCAGATAAAATATGGGAAGTCTCCTTCCAAACAACTTCAGGCCGACTAAGGCAACTACACAATAACATACTCACAAACATACTACGAAGTAACCGACCTGTTGCCCATACAGAAGCTTCCTTCAAAGTAGAAATGAATTCAGTGTCATCGTCTAACAATCCTAATGCAATACATGCCGCACGATATGTAGGTCATACAACTCCATCAACTGTCCTAATAGATTCATAAGATAATGGTCCTTTAACTTTAGTTAATAAAATCCAGAGGTAATATAGTTCTCCAGATGAAGGTGAAGTATGAGTAAGTCGACTAATTGCAAATCCTCTTTTCCTTTTTTCCATATCCGTTGCCTCCGATGATATACTTAATATTGCGGGAATTCATAATAATATAGTGTCTTTGCAAAATCATCATCTTTGTTTTGTTTCATCCAAGCAAGGAACATAGACTCGCACACTTTCAGCTTGTCTAGAAGGTCTGCCACATCATCAGTGTTAGAGTAGATGACACATTTTGGTTTGGTAAATGAAAACTTAACCTTTCAATGGGTGGGAACCTATGATGGATATCAAATCCAAGTATACGCCAAGCTGCCTCGCATGTAGATATGTAACAAAAATTGTAATATTGTTGAATCTTATCTAATGATCTATCAGAATTCCCATTCTGCCCACTATCATAAATTGAAGCAACTACACGATCATTCCCGTTGCTAATATACTTGAATAGGTACTTGATCGCAGTAGACTGATTACATTTTTCAACATTAATATGTGCATGAAACATTGACAATAATGTTGGATTATATGGCACCACAAACCTGTTATCCAATGGAATGCCTTTGACTTCAATTATCTTGCCATCGTCTCTTCTTCTATACGTAGGAAACCCTCCTTGATTAATAATAGTTGCTTCATTAAATTTCTTAGGGAAGAACGTTTTTCATTTTTTGTCCACCATGCACTGCACTTTCGGATTGAGATGCCCACAAGGAGAATGCATCATGAATTTCTGTACCAACTCATACAATTGAGGGTTAGACTCAACATCTGGGATTTCAGTAGATATAATATTGTCTATTTGAACAGGATCTTTTATTTTGTCACGTCCATCAAGCCATGTGAGGATATGTGCATGGGGCAGACCTCTTTTTTGAAATTCAATCGTATAAACCTCTGTTAGGGAAAAGAGATAGATAAAATTTAGTTAATTGTTGACATAAATTGAAGTTCCATGAATGAATATATAAATAATAAGTACCTACACGAACGTTCCCAAATATCTTCTTCTTCTTAATGACCCTCATTAAAGCCCTTAGTTTGAGTCTAAAAATCCTGGATAATATATCAGCCCTGTTTGCAGCAGACAAAGAACCACTTTGACAAAATCTAGATACCTCAGGCCACAAAGGATTGCATGTAAATGTGATGAATAAATCTGGGAACCCAGCAAATCTACATATTGTCATGGCATCCTGATAAGCTTGTATCATGTAATGTGCCCCACCAATAAATGACGAAGGGAGAACAATTCTTTTACCAGTAGCCGACGCACTTCTCTCCCCACTGAATAAAGCATCAGACAAACCTTGGTACATGTCGGCATGAAGTTCTTTCTGGTGTGTCCTAACCCATAACAATCTTTGAGCCTCAATCATTGTATATGCATCTACAACATATGGCTGAAATAGTCTTCCAGCATGCAAGACAACAGAAACTTCATCATCTCTAGCCATCAATTTATACACAAAATATTCCCTCATACTAACTCGTTTCTTGGTTTTATTAGTAGCTATTCTATCATCTGAAAAATGCTCAATATCATCCCTATAACCATCCTCTCCTCTAGGAAATAGAAGAGGGTACTGTAATGGTAGATATGATGGATGTAATTCATAAATCCTTTGTGGGGTACCAGATAACTCCTCAACAATAATGTCTCTATGATGAAAGTTTATATCAATGTCTCCAACTATTAGTGCAGCAACTTCTGAAGTAGAAGGAAAATTATGAGTTCGACCATCCTGTTGTCAGGTACTTATTAGGCGTAACTTTAAGGCATGAGGATGAGCCCTGTTTAGCATTGAAGCAACCATCTGATACTGTTTAACAAACGGATTAAATTCATCCAACACATTCATAATGGATTCAATAATAGCAGTATCGATGGTTGAGTTGTTCAAGTGCTTGCTGGGATGAAAGGAATAGAAATCAATTGAAGCAGAGTAGTAGTAATTATCATGTTGTTGTCATAGAAAATGGAACATACAGATATATAGTTTACATACCTCACTGCAGATATCCTATTCTGAACTTCATTTTCTGTGTCGTATATATAAAGCTATGAGTAGATAGGTTTCACGCTATGTTCAGGTAAAAGGCTACTTATATGATGGTAATTAAGTCCGGACATTACAAATGTGTAAGGACCGAGACCATTGTTCATAGCATGGTCTATTTTCCCACCCATTAAAGTAAATGCAAACATGTTGTTATATGATCTAATATTTGCATAAAAATTCTTGGACATAGCTGAGCTTCTATCAAAGAAGAGCTGATACAAAAGTAATGGAGTGTTTTTGTTTTTTGGAAGCTTCACTTTCCCTCTATGGCAACACATTGTGAAATTTGGTTCAGTAGATTTTTTTTGTTTTTGAACCCTTTCATTATACCACATCTTCGCATGACAAATTTGGCATGTATAACTGGCATCTCCTTCATCCATATACTCTACAACAATAGATATATATATATATATATGTCAACAGAAAGCAAATTAATGTCTACGTACATGATTGACAATATAAAACAAAACCAAATTACATGAAACTACTAACATAAATTATATGTCACAACTACCATTCAAAGTAATTCAATCCATACCAATACTTAGGGGACGCCTCCTTCTTATTTTGCCATGTGAATTTTCTGGCAGCGTACTCACTTCAGATACTCTATCATCATTATCCGAACTTGCATGGAACAAAATGAGTAAAGATCCCTCAGACATCAAACATATAGCTCTCATACTAATCAAGTCCATTACCTTCAGATGATTGTGCCTCATGTTCACTTCCTTGACTATTAGTATCAAAGTGGTCATCATATGCAAAGTGAATATCTTTATAATATTGTTCAGGACCTAATAATAAAACAAAATAATTCAATGAATACGGACAAAAAGACCATATATTGAGTATGTTTAAAGCAATAAAATAAGGAAGACATAATAAATTTTGGCAAGAGCAAGATGAATAAGAATTTGTGACTCAAGTGAATATATAACCTAGATGCACTTGACTGGCCTGAGGGTTGGATATTGATTGCTCTATGACCATAGATATGTTACTTGAGGAACTGAGTTGGGTTGTTGGAGATATTGAAGTAGTCTGTAGGAGCATGTCATACGTACATGAACCTTTATAGCATGATGAAGAAACTAAATGTTATTTTACATCTCAGAAACTTGTGGTGAACAGAGTAATTTGTGAAGGATGAGCTATGAAGATATTATGTTTATGTAGATAGTCATACATATAATGTACATCATTGGAATTTTGTTCGTAGAACCATAATAACTAACATGTGGATTCTGATTTGTGTTACTCCAAATCATTACCTAGAGGTGATGCTTTAGAATCAAAATCAAGACGTCGGGTTGCATCAGGTGCTTTAAAAAGTTTTCTCTGACTGTTCGATAAGCAAGTAAGATGTGAACTACATTGGCCATAATCTATTTCCATTGAACAAAATCTATTGCTGCGACGTTGAATGGTACTATTCTTGAAGTCCAACTCCCCTATCAAAATGGATGAATAATATAACACAATACTTCCATTCAGAATGAAGCACATCTGAAGCATTCAAGTTTACAGCGGACATCTTGAGAATTGACTTACCAGGAGTTGTGGAAGATTGGAATAGTGACTTAGTAGTAGCAAGGACATTGGTGATATCCTCGAAAATAGCCCTCCTAGCCTGTTCTTTGTAGTTAGGTTTGACTCCATTATTTGGGAGTGGTCTTTTCCTTGGAGGCATCTTGAACAAACATGTTAAAGGAAGTAACTGGTTTTAGTATATATGTACATGATATATGAATAGTAGTGAAGTGAGGTTTTTTTTGAGTGAGTACCTTAAACTAACTGTCTGGAAACAATGTACTCACTTCAGACCAGCATAAAAGGAAGTGCACCAATGTTATGTTTTGTTGTTCAAGTCTTAATGGAACTTATATTAGTGGAATATATGTCACATGTTTGTAATAGTTAGCATTTGTAGCAGAAGTATATGATGAAGCATAGATGTATATGATGAAGCATAGATGTTCCATAAGATACTATAGTTTAGGAAATATAAAATAATACATCATGTTTAATTATTTGAAATACACCAATTTACATGAAACTGTCGTGGCCTTTTTTTTATCCAAATGACGTAAATGGAAGGCACAAGATATGCATCAAACAGAAATAGATACATGCACGTAAGTGACAATATTCGTAGAATCAGCTTATTGACGTAAAGAGAAGGCATTTTGGTATATCTCAGATGTTGTATAAATATACTTGAAGCCTGAGAGAGAGAGCTTATTCAAATTAAAGAGAAATGGCTCCAAACACAAATTTAATTGGCTGCTTCTATATTCTGATTTCTCTGATGATGATTTTGACTATGGTCAATACATGTCATTCTGTTAATATCTCAAAAGATGAGCTTCATCAAAATCTTTAGCCTCAGAAAGTTAACCTTACCTTGTACTATGAAACCCTCTGTTCAGATGCTCAGTCCTTCATCGTAGATCATCTTGCGCGAGTGTTTGATTTAGATCTCAAATTTATTGTTAACCTTCACTTGGTTCCATTTGGCAATTCTCGCATTTTCAAAAATAACAAAACCACTAATTGCCAGGTTCCATATTCTTCATTCTTTTACTTTTATCTAAGATATTATAACCTCAGCTTCAACCACCTTTTTCTTGTGAATTTTGTACTTATTATAGTCCTCTATATATAGATTTCTTAGCTCACAAGTCAATTCTTTATGCATGCAACACGTTCTTTTAGAGACAATAATATATCATTAAAACTCATGTAATTAATGAAATAATTTTCCTTTTTCAATATTCATGAAAACTTTTCTTGAACCTTATTTTTGAATCATGCAAGTATCTTTTTATATTTTTTTAAAAAAAGAACTCATAAAGAAGCAAATTAAATGATACATACTTCTCTAAGTTCTAATGAAATCCCATTGACCTTTATTTACCATATTGAAAAACTCACAAGCCTTCCTTGAGAGAGTAGAAGGGAAGTTAGTGATAATTAGTATTAGAAGATAACCAAAGAACTATCAAGATAACCTAATTAGTATTAGAAGGGCTAAAATGAGAACAAAAGTACGTTATAGTGACCAATGTGAAAAATAATTATCTCATTTATATGTGTACAGTTATTAATAATGTTTGGTAATTACTAGTAATATGTATTTGGGTTTGATATGAATATCTGTAGCATGGTCCTCTTGAGTGCTACTACAACACCATAGAAGCATGTGCTCTTAAATTGCAGTAGGTAAGGTGTCACACGTTCAAACTTCATCACCGATAATCCCCAACATATGCAGCCAATAGATGATCACAATTGTCAAAGCTAGTAAATATATTTCAAATGAAACTTGCTGCAACACTATGATGATTGTAATATAACGCAAAGCAACAAAGTTGTGAAGCATAGTAATAGGATGCTATACCATATCCTATAACCTGGAACAACCAAAATAATAGAAAGATAACCTATCAAGTAAGGGTAATGAAAAGATGCAGAAGGTTTAAGTAAATCTTATTTTGCAATTGAATACTGATTGCCATCATCATTTACATAACAAAATATTGTATTTAACCTCAAAGTAATCAGAAATAGTTTCCCTTATTGTACACGTTTTTTCTGAAGTAAAGTAATACTGAACATTAAAAAAATTCAGAATCTTCAAGGTTATTATGAGTGCTGTAATGCTTTCTTCTATTTAGGTCCTGTAAATGATTTCTATATTTGATAGTTGTTTATCCTACATACTTGCAATCACCCAATGTAATGTCAAGCTCAAACAGAATGGTATGAAACATCACTGTTTTCTGCCATATATTAACCTACTGATAATGCTCAAATACAAAACACTATAAGCTTAAAACATGCGTACAGCCTCATGTCTAATTCTATATTGCAATGTAAGAGCAACATATATACTGAAGCATGATTCTGAAATTTCAGATGTGATGAGTGTTCCAACATGCAGAGTCAGAAATGAGTGGTGACAGAATGTGGCAAACTTTGAGGTTAAATACTATATGTGTAACCCCCTCACCGTAATTACATCCGGATTACAAAGTTTAAGTGAAATAGAGACCAATAAGACAAAATAACAATTCATAATCCCTCATCCCAAGATGGGGTATTTCAAAATCATTTCTAAAGCATACTTAATCCTGGTCTCACATTCCCGTGTGGATATAATTACCAGAGTGATCAAATCACATAAACAATATCAGAGTGCGGAAACCAAAATCCCGGCAAACCCCGGGTTACTTACATAAATAACTTGGGTTTAAGATTTCCCAAATATGGGGATTACATAACCAAAATAATCATTTACATAAATATACACTTGTCAATCCCAAAATCCAAAACTAAGATAACCAACTACCACTAAACTCAGAGTAGTCCTAACTACTCCTGGTTGTCCGCTTCCCTTTCGAGCCACTTGCCCTGTCTGAAAAGGTTAGTCATATGGAAGGGGTGAGATTCTAAAGAATCCCAGTAGTAACAACAATTCATACCACATGCAATCACAGAATATGCACACCAATCATCTCATACAGCAACACAAGTCACTCCACCCATATCCCCTTTTACCACCGGGAAGGCATACGACCTTTACCCGAACCGTTGTTAGCGACTCAGGGACTATTGGCGTGGCAGTGCATACAATTAGCCACACGGCTCAAATATAGCCTTTCGGCTTTCACAAATGGCCCATCGGCCTTCACAAATAGCCTTTCGGCTCACAATTAGCCTTTCAGCCCACATATACACATATCACACCCTAACCTCAACCCCTTTTACCGCCGGGAAGGCATACGACCTTCACCCGAACCGTTGTTAGCGACTCAGGGACTATTGGTATAGCGGTGCTTCCACAGTTTTCACAAAACTTGCAGCATACGATATCCATTTCAAAACAATGACATAACATACATACAATATATCACACAAGGTATAAAGAGAGAGTCACTACCTGTATCCTTCCTGACTGGCTCTGGCTCCTTAGCCTCACGAGGACGACAGATGTAAAATCCTATACCAATTTGGGACAACCAATCAATTTCTTATCCATATGTACATTTCAATAATACTCTATGTTGGTTATCATTTAGGACTATTTAGGTGACTATTAGAGGCCTAAACATATGCCTAAAGGGTTGGAAAACACTACCCAAAAGACCCCTTACTCGAAGGCAAAACACTGATTTTTGGTCATCTCACTCGAGCACAGATGCTCTCACTCGAGCACAAGTACGGACATCACTCGAGCACCAGAGAGAGTGAGACTGCGAGTGAGCACCCGAGAGCACAAGGAAACCCTCGAGCACTGGCTCACTCGAGCACCCTCATCCTCACTCGAGCACAAGGCCAAATGCCTCACTCGAGCACCCGCGAGAGAAGTCCAGGAAGTGAGGACCCGAGAGCACACAACGCTCTCCAAGACCAGGATCACTCGGGCACAACCTCACACCCGCGAGCACACACCTCTCACCCGAGAGTGAGAAGGCACACTCGAGCACCTTACTCGCGAGTGAGAACCCGAAAGAACAACTCCCACCTGAAGCACAACCTCACTCGAGCATGACCCCCAGTGCTCGAGTGAGAAGGCTATGCTCGCGAGTGTCAGAGCACACTCGTGGCATCCACCAGCAAGTGAAGACCCGGAAGAAACCCTTCACTCTGAACTCCCACTATCACTCGAGCAGACTATGCTCACTCAAGCATGTTCATCGCTCACTCGAACACAAAGCGATGTGCTCGAGCATTGCCCATAAATCCCAGGCGCACTCGAAGCAGAACAGGGAAAAGCTCTCCCATCACTCGAGCATGATCATCCTGTGCTCGAGTGATGTTCATCAGAGACCCAGAAATGCAGAAAACCAGAAAACGCCAGATGGTCAAATTCACTCCCAAAAGGTTTCCCAAACTCTCCACAATGCTCACACACACTAAGCACTAACTAGGGAACATATTGGCCACTTCCAAAAACACTCAAAAGCCAATTTGACCACAATCATTCATTAAGGTCTCAATGACACACATCATCCAAATTTCATCACACTTAATTCCAACATTCCAGATTACATCAATGATCATATACCTCCAGACTAAATCATTTTCAATCATCAATCATAACAAACTTCATATTTCCAGAAATGGGCATAATTAGGGCAATTTTCCAGATTTTACTCAACTTAACCAAACATCACAAACAATATACCAAAATGCTCTAAATGCCTACCTCTTCTCTTTGCTCAATCCAAAATCTTGATTCCTCAACTTTCAATTTTGAATCAATGCCCAAATCAACACTATTCAAAACTCTACAACCACCATAATGAAGCTCTCAATGAGATGAATAATGTTAAAGAAGAGGTTTAAGGCATTAGAGATCAAACAAAGCATTAAAATCTCACCTTTTCTTCTTCCTTCTCCCTTTGATCGCCGGAAACAATGGAGGAAATAGAGAGAGAATATAATGAATGAAATGATGATGATGACAAGCCCTCTCACTCACTCACACACACACTCAACCGAAAATGGAGAGAGAGAAGAGAGGAAAAGTGAAGTTTTGTCTTCTTGTGGCCTCATTCAACCACTACCATAATGCCACATGTCCACATCTCAAGCACTCCATCAAAGAGCTCACACAACCGCAAAGCACCGGATTCCGACCCATTATCAATGAATCATAACCCTTGATCTTAAATACCACATGTATTTATTCCCAAATCCATATTACATAGATCATAATAGTGCTTAATCAAGATAATTACAATAATTATCAGAATCATTAGCCCTAATTACAAATCAGGATATTACAATTCTCCCCCTGTCAATTAAATTTTGTCCTCGAAATTTGTTACATCCCTTGACCATAGACTCCGGATATTGCCTTCGCATATCTTCTTCCGTCTCCCAAGTTGCTTCTCGCTGGGTCATACCCTTCCAGATCACTTTCACATAAGGAATACTCCGGTGTCTGAGCCGACATTCTTCTCGTTCAATTATCCGCTCTGGCTCCACCGCATACGTGAAGTTATCTCGCAACTCCACATTCTCATACTCAACGACATGAGATGGATCCGATTGATACTTCTTCAGTTGGGAAACATGAAACACATCATGGAGTCTGCTCAAGCTCGGAGGTAGGGCTACACGATAAGCAACAGGCCCAATCCTATCAAGGATCTCAAAAGGACCTATATACCTCGGGCTTAACTTCTTTCGCTTTATAGCTCGCCCAATGCCGGTGACAGGAGATACTCTCAGGAACACATGATCACCGACCTTGAATTCTAGAAGCCTTCTACTCTTGTCCGCATAACTCTTCTGCCGACTCTGAGCTGCAAGAAGCCTCTTACGAATGATTCGAATCTGGGCTGAGGTTTGATCCACAAGATTCGGCCCATAGAGCTTCCTCTCGGACAACTCATTCCAACACAATGGCGATTGGCATTTCCTTCCATACAACGCTTCATACGGCGCCATTTGAATGCTCGCATGATAGCTATTATTGTAGGCAAACTCAGCAAGTGGAAGAAAACGGTCCCAACTCCCTTTAAAGTCAAGAACACATGCCCGCAACATATCCTCCAAGGTCTGAATAGTCCTTTCTGACTGACCATCTGTCTGAGGATGATAGGCTGTACTGAATCTCAACTGAGTACCCAGCGCCTTATACAATGCCTTCCAAAATCTCGAAGTGAAACGAGGATCTCGATCGGAGATGATATTCTTCGGTACACCATGGAGCTTCACAATTTCACGAACATAAACCTCTGCTAGCTTGTCCGGAGAGTAACTAGCATTGATCGGTAAGAAGTGCGCCGACTTCGTTAACCGGTCCACAATAACCCAGATCGCATCATAATTTCTGATCTTGGGCAATCCCACAACAAGATCCATGGTCACACTTTCCCATTTCCATTCCGGAATCTCAGGACTCTGCAACAAACCAGGCGGTCTTTAGTGTTCAATCTTCACTTTCTGACATGTGAGACACCTTGTCACATGCTTCGTCACATCACTCTTCATTCCCGGCCACCAATACACCGATTTTAAACCATGGTACATTTTGGTCATACCCGGATGAAGAGTATACCGGCTCTTATGTGCTTCATCTAAGATCTTCTGTCTCAACTCCGCCTTAAGTGGAATGCACACTCTTTTCTGGTAGCGAACTAATCCACGAGGCAACACATCATAGCCTTGAACTTCTCCTCGCTCAATTCTGGCCAGGTTACGCTGTATCCAGTCATCTTGCCTCTGAGCCTCTTCAATCTCAGCCCTCAGATCACTTTCCCCTTAGGAAACATTGTAGTTGGCACAGATGATCTGGTTCGCCAGATTCATATCACGAAAATCAGCAACCAATTTCTCCTCGTGTATCATCATAGCTGCCACAACCACAGTCTTTCTACTAAGAGCATCAGCGACTACATTCGCCTTACCCGGATGATATTTTATTTCCAGGTTGTAGTCCTTAAGCAACTCTATCCAACGTCATTGTCTCATATTCAACTCTTTCTGATCGTATAGATATTTGAGACTCTTGTGGTCGCAGTACAGTTCCACAGTCACACCATACAAATAATGCCTCCAAATCTTCAAGGCAAACACAATAGCCGCAAGCTCCAGATCATGAGTGGGATAGTTCAATTCATGAGGTCTGAGCTGTCGAGAGGCATAGGCCACCACACGTCCCTGCTGCATAAGGACACACCCTAATCCCTGCCCACTGGCATCAGAATACACAACGTATGTCAAACTGGGATCGGGCAAAATCAACACAGGTGCCGTAGTCAACCTCTCCTTCAGCTCTACAAAGCAATTTTCACATTTCTCATCCCACACAAAAGGCTGATCCTTTCTCGTGAGCTTGGTCATTGGCAACGCAATACGGGAGAAATTCTGAATGAATCTCCGATAATAACCAGCAAGACCCAGAAAACTGCGTACCTCTGCCACAGATTCTGGCCTCTTCCAGTTCAGTACTGCTTCCACTTTACTAGGATCCACAGCGACCCCTCCTTGTGAGATAATATGGCCTAAGAATCTCACTTCTGATAGCCAAAACTCGCACTTACTCAACTTAGCATAGAGTTGCTTCTCACGCAATATATTCAACACAATTCTCAAATGATGCTCATGCTCTTCTCTACTCTTAGAGTATATCAAAATATCGTCAATAAATACCACAACGAACTGATCTAGGTATTGCCGAAAAATACGGTTCATGTAATCCATGAAAACCGCAGGCGCATTGGTCAACCCAAATGGCATCACTAAAAATTCATAATGACCATACCTAGTCCGGAAAGCAGTTTTCGGAACATCTTCCGCTTTCACACGCAGCTGATGATACCCTGACCTTAGATCAATCTTGGAGAATACACTCGAGCCAGATAATTGATCTAACAAGTCATCAATTCTAGGGAGAGGGTACTTATTCTTGACGGTAATCTTGTTCAACTCTTGATAGTCGATACACAAACGAAGACTCCCGTCTTTCTTTTTCACAAATAAAACTGGAGCACCCCAAGGCGACACACTGGGTCTAATAAACCCTTTTTCAAGCAAATCCTCAATCTGCTTTTTCAACTCAGCTATTTCATTTGGAGCCATACGATATGGGGCTTTGGATATCGAACCCGCTCCAGGCACAATATCAATCGGAAACTGAACTTCCCTTTCCGGAGGTAATCCACTTAGATCATCTGGAAAAACCTCAGGGAATTCATTTACTATTGGTATATTACTCAAAGTTTCACTGGTTTCTCCTTGTACAGAAAAGAAAACCATATACCCCTGACAACCCTTCTGTAAATACCTCTCAGCCTTAGCCGTCAAAAGAAAATTCAAATCAACATTTCCATTCTCAATGTTTTGAGAAACAGGATACACAACCCTCTTGTTCCCATAATCTAACAACACATTGTTAGCTCTCAACCAATCAAAACCCAAAATGATTTCCAATTGGCAGAGCAGTAAACAAATCAAATCTATAACCGACTCACGACCCTCTACGGTTATAACACAATTCAAACAGGCTTCAGTAGTTACAGCCTTTACACCCATCGGTGTTGACATAACCAAATCGAATGGTAACTTATACACATTCATACCCAGACGCGTTACACAATCATACGCAATAAATGAGTGACTTGCACCCGAGTCAAACAATGCTTGCAATACAAGTCCATTAAGAAGAACTGTACCTTGTATCAGCTCTGGGGATTTCCGGGCTTCCTCATGAGTCATAGCAAATACTCTGCCCTGAGCCCTCGGTTTCTGCTCCGCTTGCGGTCGTTGGCAATCTCTAGAAAGATGTCTGGGTTGCTTACAATTAAAGCAAATCATCTTACCCTGACAGTTCTTGCCATAGTGCGACTGATTACAGCGAGGACATTTCCTCTCAGTCCCAAACCTCTGGGGCTCACGGTCTTTGGGCTGATAGGGCTTCTTACCACCGCCCCTAAACGAAGATGATCTCGAACCCTTCCGCTTCTGGGGAGCACCGCCCTTACTGGGCTCACTATAACCACCAGTAGGCCTAGCCGGATACAATTCTCTCAGATTGCTCTCTGTAATCCGACACTCCTCAACAGCCTTGTTGAACTTTGAAAACTGATGGGTGGCTATTCTCTTCCTCATATCACGCCTTAAGCCCCGAATCAGCAAATCTGAGCTCAGCTCCTCGTCATCCCTCTTCTGAAGATAAGAGGAGTATCGGGACAACCGGGTGAATCGGGACAGATACTCATCAAACGACTCTGTGTCCCCTTGCTTGATTTGTAGGAACTCGGTCTCCTTTTCAAGCCTCACTGACTTGGGAAAGTATTTCTCATCGAAGTGCTGCTGGAACACCTCCCAGGTCAATGCTATATTCTTGCTCTTCAGCGACAGAGCTATGTTCCGCTACCAGTGGTCTGCATCACCCTCAAGCTTGTACACCGCCAGCTTGGCTTTCACTTCCGAGGGACATTCTAGAACCTCGAATATCTTCTCAAGACGGTTCAACCAGTCTTCTGCCGCCTGAGGATCAAATTTCCCTCTGAATGCCGGAGGTAGGTGTTTGCAAAACCTGGAGACCCAAAACTGAACGTCTCTTTCCTCATTGACCGATTTCCCATGCGGCCTTGGATCTACTTCAGTATAAGGAGGCGATTCAAGTGGTCGTGCCGACCCTCCAGCAGTATCCTCTAGTCTAGTTTCCTCTCGGGTTTCCCCTCGAGTTCCTTCTTGAGTAGACTGGCCTCTACCCTCATTGTTCTTTGCTTTCTCAGCTCGAAGCTCTTCTCTAAGCTCCGCAATCATATCCCTTTGATCCCTTATCAAGCCCATCAACTCTTGCATAGGATCCGGTGGATTGTCATTGACAACCTCCACTTCGGGGTCTACTTGTTGTACTCTGGGGCGACCTTTTGTTGTTCTTCTCATTCTACAAAGAACTTACCCCATTATTCCAACAATCATGATATTCACATCGTTTCCACAAGTACATATATCCACATAGCCAAATAGATATATGCAAACAACGAATATTCATGGATGGTTTCCTATCACTTAAGATCACACTAAAGGAGCTATCCTAGCAAACTCTACCTGTGCCAGGAACTGCAGCTCTGATACCAAAAATGTAACCCCCTCACCGTAATTACATCCGGATTACAAAGTTTAAATGAAATAGAGACCAATAAGACAAAATAACAATTCATAATCCCTCATCCCAAGATGGGGTATTTCAAAATCATTTCTAAAGCATACTTAATCCTGGTCTCACATTCCCGTGCGGATATAATTACCAGAGCAATCAAATCACATAAACAATATCAGAGTACGGAAACCAAAATCCCGGCAAACCCCGGGTTACTTACATAAATAACTTGGGTTTAAGATTTCCCAAATATGGGGATTACATAACCAAAATAATCATTTATATAAATATACACTTGTCAATCCTAAAATCCAAAACTAAGATAACCAACTACCACTAAATCTCAGAGTAGTAATAACAACTCCTGGTTGTCTGCTTCCCTTTCGAGCCACTCGCCCTGTCTGAAAAGGTTAGTCATATGGAAGGGGTAAGATTCTAAAGAATCCCAGTAGTAACAATAATTTCACACCACATGCAATCACAGAATATGCACACCAATCATCTCATACAGCAACACAAGTCACTCCACCCTCATCCCCTTTTACCGCCGGGAAGGCATACGACCTTTACCCGAACCGTTGTTAGCGACTCAGGGACTATTGGCGTGGCAGTGCATACAATTAGCCACACGGCTCAAATATAGCCTTTCGGCTTTCACAAATGGCCCATCGGCCTTCACAAATAGCCTTTCGGCTCACAATTAGCCTTTCAGCCCACATATACACATATCACACCCTAACCTCAACCCCTTTTACCGCCGGGAAGGCATACGACCTTCACCCGAACCGTTGTTAGCGACTCAGGGACTATTGGTATAGCGGTGCTTCCACAGTTTTCATAAAACTTGCAGCATACGATATCCATTTCAAAACAATGACATAATATACATACAATGTATCACACAAGGTATAAAGAGAGAGTCACTACCTGTATCCTTCCTGACTGGCTCTGGCTCCTTAGCCTCACGAGGACGACAGATGTAAAATCCTATACCAATTTGGGACAACCAATCAATTTCTTATCCATATGTACATTTCAATAATACTCTATGTTGGTTATCATTTAGGACTCTTTAGGTGACTATTAGAGGCCTAAACATATGCCTAAAGGGTTGGAAAACACTACCCAAAAGACCCCTTACTCGAAGGGAAAACACTCATTTTTGGTCATCTCACTCGAGCACAGATGCTCTCACTCGAGCACAAGTACGGACATCACTCGAGCACCAGAGAGAGTGAGACTGCGAGTGAGCACCCAAGAGCACAAGGAAACCCTCGAGCACTGGTTCACTCGAGCACGCTGATCCTCACTCGTGCACAAGGCCAAATGCCTCACTCGAGCACCCGCGAGAGAAGTCCAGGAAGTGAGGACCCGAGAGCACACAACGCTCTCCAAGACCAGGATCACTCGAGCACAACCTCACACCCGCGAGCACACACCTCTCGCCCGCGAGCACACACCTCACACCCGCGAGTGAGAAGGCACACTCGAGCACTTTACTCACGAGTGAGAACCCGAAAGCACAACTCCCACCTGAAGCACAACCTCACTCGAGCATGACCCCCAGTGCTCGAGTGAGAAGGCTATGCTCGCGAGTGTCAGAGCACACTCGTGGCATCCACCAGCAAGTGAAGACCCGAAAGAAACCCTTCACTCTGAACTCCCACTATCACTCGAGCAGACCATGCTCACTCGAGCATGTTCATCGCTCACTCGAGCACAAAGCGATGTGCTCGAGCATTACCCACAAATCCCAGGCGCACTCGAAGCAGAACAGGGAAAAGCTCTCCCATCACTCGAGCATGATCATCCTGTGCTCGAGTGATGTTCATCAGAGACCCAGAAATGCAGAAAACCAGAAAACGCCAGATGGTCAAATTCACTCTTAAAAGGTTCCCCAAACTCTCCATAATGCTCACACACACTAAGCACTAACTAGGGAACATATTGGCCACTTCCAAAAACACTCAAAAGCCAATTTGACCACAATCATTCATTAAGGTCTCAATGACACACATCATCCAAATTTCATCACACTTAATTCCAACATTCCAGATTACATCAATGATCATATACTTCCAGACTAAATCATTTTCAATCATCAATCATAACAAACTTCATATTTCCAGAAATGGGCATAATTAGGGCAATTTTCCAGATTTTACTCAACTTAACCAAACATCACAAACAATATACCAAAATGCTCTAAATGCCTACCTCTTCTCTTTGCTCAATCCAAAATCTTGATTCCTCAACTTTCAATTTCGAATCAATGCCCAAATCAACACTATTCAGAACTCTACAACCACCACAATGAAGCTCTCAATGAGATGAATAATGTTAAAGAAGAGGTTTAGGGCATTAGAGATCAAACAAAGCATCAAAATCTCACCTTTTCTTCTTCCTTCTCCCTTTGATCGCCGGAAACAATGGAGGAAGTAGAGAGAGAATATAATGAATGAAATGATGATGATGACAAGCCCTCTCACTCACTCACACACACACTCAACCGAAAATGGAGAGAGAGAAGAGAGGAAAAGTGAAGTTTTGTCTTCTTGTGGCCTCATTCAACCACTACCACAATGCCACATGTCCACATCTCAAGCACTCCATCAAAGAGCTCACACAACCGCAAAGCACCGGATTCCGACCCATTATCAATGAATCATAACCCTTGATCTTAAATACCACATGTATTTATTCCCAAATCCATATTACATAGATCATAATAGTGCTTAATCAAGATAATTACAATAATTATCAGAATCATTAGCCCTAATTACAAATCAGGATATTACAATATGACCTTCATAATTATTTTTGCCTCAAATCTGAAGACAGACCACAATTACAGTAGTACAGAACTGAACTTTACAACTTATGTTATAAGTGTCACAGAATAAAAAAGCTTAGAGGATAAACTGTGGCAGCACTACAAAAGAAAATAATTGTTACAGCAGGACAAAGTGTGACAAACTTTGAGGTTAAATGCTATATCACCTTCATAATTTATTGTGGCCCTAGAATTGAATAGAAAGACCACAATTACAGTAGTACAGAACTGAACTTTACAAGTTATGTTATAAACCTCAGGCAAAAAATAGCAACTCAAGCTATTCAGCAAACCTCAAGGCAAACATGTAGACATTGCAGTGACAAGGGACATAGCACAGAGTAGAAGGAAGCTTGTGTGTGGTTGGAGTGTAATTGTGAATAGAGTGAAGATTTCTGGTCGAAACAAATAAGGGGCAATGTTTAGAACATTCTGATGGTTTTATATGAAGATACTACATTCTTGAGAGGAGAATATCAATACATATATTGCAAAACTATTAAGAAACTGATTTGAACGCTCAGTTTTTTGATTAAATTAATTGAGAAGACATGCACATGTGTACTGTGAATGACAGAACTAAAAAAATCCTATCACATCACTTGTGAATTAATAGTATGTAGCCTCTAGCTTATTATAATGCAAAATATCATAACAGACTGTCAAGTGTAAATGCAAAATCTAGAAAGGCAACAAAGTCAATGTAAATCTTCTACTATGTAACATATCTCCACTGAAAAGTAAGGAATTGCCATACCTCTTAAATGCCTGCTGGATACTGAGTCATCTTCATTAGATCTAGAAAAGATCTTATGCATGCATCTACTGCTGACCTAATATCAAACTGTATTCAACCTACCATTGCATATAGTATTAATTTGAGGAACCATAGGTCAGTTAGCTTAAAAAAGCAGAACTCATAAACTTGAATAATATGACTTGTCAGCTGATATTATATAGCTTGTAGCATAATTGATCTATACTGTGAATATGATAACTTATATTGGACATACATAAGGGCTGAGCAAGTGATATGATTCATGTAATTGTAAAACGAATAAGGACAACTAAAAAAACCCTTAATTACAACTTGTGAACGCATATGCTTATACATCATAGACAACTTGACCAAATATCATGGTTACAACCTGACTAACAACTAAGGTATGGAATCAGATATTAAATTGAGTAAAGAGGAACCTTTCCAGTCAATAGTATGATAAAGGGAAAATATGACTGCATCATGGGAAATGCCAAAATTATTGATGATGCATATTCATAATTTGAAGAACACCATTTGTCACGTTGTCTCTACCTTGGAAATTCTAAATGAATCAATTTGCTAGACTCTTGAATACACTTAGGACTTAGTAAAATGAACTTCATCATTACAATGCAAATATTTAACAACAATGGCATTACTTTGTCATAATCATATGGGAAGCATCATTAGACATCAGAATAAAATAGGCACCTTCTTTTACGTTGATATCATTCATAAGAAAAGATATTACATTAGATAGTATCCATTCAAGGACTGATACAACATGACAACAAACACAAAATGACTACTGCATTACTAAAGAAGGGGCATACCACACTAATGACAAAGGGATTTAAAGACATGGCAACCAAAAAGATAAGCAATACAAAGGGATTTAAAGACAACAACTAAAAATCCTAAATGAAGTTCTTGATTCTACTTAATTCCTCTCTTGCTTAATGGACTTCAATGGTTTTGGACATGACTGAGCTGGAGACTCTGGTCCAATTGCAACAGACTTTAAACCCATTGTATGAGTTTTCTTCGAAGAAACCTTCCTCTTCCCTTTGAAGGGAACTACAGCAAAGACATCAGGAACAGACACTCCATCTAGCTCTATAGTAAGGAAAGTTTTGGATAGTGTAACACATGGATCTGTATTTGGTGTGCCCTTATCTTCAACAATTACATTACTCATCAAGATAACATCTTCTTCATCATTGACTGCACCACTTGATTGTCCCATCTAATAAAATCAGAATGAAGCATAAGTGTGTAAATTAAAAGATATTGAATTGGTTTAGTAAAATAATGTCGATTAATGTCCACAGCACCTGAGGAGCAGAATCATTGAACTCATCCATTAGGTCAGAACACTCAACATATGTGGCAACCAAAACACTTGAGTTAGGGTGCTCCTTGTTGTATTTGTTCAACTTCATCTTAAGAAGCATTTTCTTCCCAATCAAACTGTTTATTTCACTGGGGAACTCATACTCAAGTTCGTCCTAAATTAGAAAGTAAATGCAAAAGTCAAGTACTGAGTTCAGCAATTTAGTGGATTGTGGGAAAAAAAATATCTAAAGTCATACTTTAGGAATATTAGCTTTCAGCTCAGTAGCACTTTTCTTCATAAGCTCAGTTGCATGCATGTCAAAGAAGACAATTGATGCAGTGCCAGATTCATCAGCAATCAGGTAATTAAGTCTCAACCTATATGCAACCGACATGAATGAGATATATTCATTCTTAGAAAACAGTAAGCATAATCGCTATGTATTACGCATATGGCTAATGAACATACTTTGATTGGATTGTACACGGTTTGCCCTTGCAATAATTACTGCCACATGAAGGTGATCCATTCACAAATTTAGGTTTAGTGCCACACCTTGCACAACCATCATAAACCTAGTGGTGACGGGTTTCAAACTTCTTGAACTCACACATAACAGTAAAATAGTTGTCCTGGAGGCATTTGTATTATTAGTAAAGACAGAAATATGTGATAGTGCATAAATGCACATTACAAAATGTATAGTTAAGCACACCACTTCCTGGCAATGGATGTCAGACACTTTGATCCTCGGTGTATTTTTCAGCATGCTTTCAACAGCAGAATTAGACCTTTACGACTCAATACTTTGACTAAGTGAACTAATGGTTGGGGATGGCAGGTTCACAACACTTTAAAGATGGAAAAAAGTGAGTATCAATCAATAGGAAAGACACAAACTGGAATGCACATGAAAGACATGTTTAACATGAAGTACAAAGAAAGTATAAGCATAGTTCCTGTAGATGTTGTAAAGGAACAGAAACCTAAACCTATCCCCCTCATCAATATGACTTATTATGAAGTAGCATGAAGTTGTGAATAATTTGATTTAGGTTAATTACATGCAGGAAAATTGAGAAGCAGACATAATACGAAAGAACATAACCAATAATAATATATGACTAAAATTAGAAGGGACCATTTAACACGAGTAAAAACTATATGAAGCTTGTATAAGGACCCTTCATGCAGAATTTGTGTCATAAGTTAAGGGAACACTGGTATGAAGTTAACCACCTCATCAAAATGACACTGTCAAGCAGTATAATTTTGTAAAGAATTTGGCATGGTTTAAAATGAATGCAGAAGCAATAAAAGTCAGACATGATTCCAAAACAACATTATTAATAATAAAAGATGCCTTAAACTGGAAAGGACCACTTTAAATTTGTGCAGAAATTGTATGATGGAAGGTAAGAAAAATGTGAGGAAATAGTTACAAAAAGTAGTCTTTGATGGACTTAAACAGATATTGCAGTGCAAATGGAGCTTCTATGCTCAAGAGAACATATCCATGTTAAACCCAAATAAGTGAAATGCACACAAGACATGATGTCGATATTTTCTTCTTACCTTGCAATAAATTGTTTAACTTGAGGAAACTTCCCATTTAGGTAGATCTTAGTTGCATGGAAAAAGCTGCATACCTCAGGTGTACCTTACAATAACATATATAGAAATTAGCTAAAGATCCACAACGTTTAAGATAGTTAAGAACAAAAAAAAATGAACAAAACTGCATTATGCTATTCTTGGAAAAACTGAGAGTATACTAACCCCTTTCATCAAACCCAACCCTTGCAAGTTGAGCAACCAACACTATAGGCTTCTGAATGGTATTGAAATCGTGTATACAGAAATTCACCGCACACTCATATAAGACTAGCTGAACAGTGTTCTCCCTACCACACACAACTTACATTTCAATTAGAATGTCCGAAAGCATTTCATTAGAATTGACTAATTAGTTAAAAGATTGCCAATGTACCTCTCATCACTCAAAATTAGACGCATCTTAGATTTAAGTTCAGATCCTGATTGGTATTCCTCCAAAGGGCCAACGCTTATCAGAAACCCAATGACATCTAAGAAGGAGAACAAAAGGTCAGAAGCGAATTAATAAAGGAAAAACTGGATTTTTGTATGACTCACCAAATAAATACATAGTGTGATTGTCCACAGTTTGACCAAGAATGTCTGAAATGGGGAAGAAGCTAAAAACAGAAAGAGAAATCATAGTATTCTCTTGTTTGACAAAAGTGGCAGAATTAAAAAGCAACTTAAACTTGTGCTTAGTAACTTTAAAATCCTTCCCATTAGGTATGACTTCAAGATTGGCAATAAAGTAGGAATTGCCTTCAATAGGGTCTTTCTCATACTGCTTGAACAAATATTTGTTCATGATAGAAGCCTGGATCTTAAAACCCTACAAACAAAAAAGCATCATGTAAACTATCATGTAACCATACCTATCGTAGATAAGAAATGAAGGGAATTAAAGTTAATTAGAAGAAAACAGATAGCAACCAATTATGTTGGCGAATCTCTCTGATAGCTATTCCACCTCCTGAGGACATGCACAACAATTCTCCACATATCAGTGCTATCATCAACCTCTCTAATCATTGAACACTTCCTTCCTACTATTGACCTCAAGGAAATAAGTCACTAAATCAACATAGACCAATATGCTCAATGTTCAAACAATGTGAAACCAAATATCAATTATATAGAAGGAGGGCCCAACAATGATAGCTACTTGATCATAGGACCATAAGTACAATAGTAAAGCAAGGATTACCTTATAGTCATTTAAAATGAGGTCAGATGTCATGACCAATTAGATATTATGACATAACAGTTTTGTTTCCATGGACGCAACTTTTGACTAAGTGACATAACAGTTATGAAGAGAAAGAGTCATAAGCTATTAAACATTTAATACATATCAGAAGGAAGTTGGAACAGTGGAAAGGTAGACAACTATTCATCCCACCTACTTCATTAACTATCATAGTCATATACAACCTCCTCTGGACAGATGGTACATAGTGTACATCATTTATAACAGAGCAGTGTATAAAATCTGATTATGACTCCTTGATTGACATTCATTTAAGTTGATGTCAGAGAAGGTACAAAGAAATAGACACTACTCGGATTTGTCATATCACCATACCTTGTGTCTAACCCATGAAAGGAAAGAAAATGTCCTTCAACATGACTATCCTTTGACCTTCGTGCACTCTGAGACCAATGAAAAATATATCATTTGAAAAGGATATTGATTAAGGTACGACCATTAACAGCGTCAAAATGAAAAAGTTTGAAGGTTTCTGAAATTCTTATATGTCAGTTAAAGCAAAATATAAAATGCATGTTTAAAGATAGATGGTTAATATTCTGAGGACTTGTAGCACATATATATGATGAAGCATAATATCATATGTAATTCCTATATTACTTTCTGATAATTTTGTGTATGTTTTGTAGCTGAAATCTTTTAAAATGTTTTTCTCATGATTAATTTATTTGCTGCCTTTCGTTGGAACACTAAAATACTAGTTGCAATATAAATAAATATGTAGTAAACCTGTTGTATCAATAAAAAGGGTTGTGAAATGGTAGAGGTTGTGGATTGTAACTCAGTTAATTGTTGTTCAGTGCTGTGGGTTGTACTTCATAATCTGTAGATTATGAATGCATTTCTCCAACATATCTTCATTTATCTTTCATTAGTTTGTAGAAATGCTTATTATGACTTATTGATTGACATGCATTTAAGTTGGCGTCAGAGAAGGCACATAGAATTAGATACTAGAGCGAGATTTGAGGAATTGCCATACCTTGTAATTTCACCATGGAAAGAATAAAACTGGCCTTCAATATGTCTTTCCTTCTCCTTTTGTGGTTTTTGAGAAATAAATGTATAAGATTGATGGAGGAACAAACATTAATTGTATAAGATTAAAAAATGTTATAGGCCACTAGACAAAAATCAAGCGGCAGTGCTATTTTCTTGCACCATGTGCTACATAATAACTAAAATTAAATATAAGAAAGGGAGATACATGAAAACAAACAATTATGTAAATTACTGACTTCAAACATTACTTAGAAAGTGTGGAGCTCCATATTATACAAAAAAAGCATACTTTTAAGTTTGAATATGCAATGGAGATAATTATTTTTGATGTGCAATGGAAACAACACATTACTGAACATCCTTTTGGTTTGTTCTAGTCCTTAACAGCATTGTCAATCTACCCACTAAGTGCAGTAGGAAATTTTCTTTCATGGTTTATAATAGAACAGAGGTAAAAAATTGATTATGCAACCTCACTTGACAGGCATTTGAAAAGGTGTCAGTGAAGGTACAAACAATGACATGCTACACTAAGGTTTGAGGGTTTCCAATACCTTGTATATGGCTGATGCAACAATACTTATTGCCCTCGAAGGAATAAGTTTTGCCCTCAGTTGATTATGCTCATAAATGAACAACACATGAGTTTGAAAGGCATAACGATAGAAACCTATAACATCAAATATTAATATAAAAAACCTTAATTCAGTGATAGTTCACTTCACAGAAATGTCATTTGGTTATTAACATTTATTAAATTGATTGTACATTTGGCAGCTAGAATGAAAACAAATATTTTTGCCTAGTTCTTTAATCAAGTGCCCTACACAACTTTCATGGAAGCTATTGGTGTTAAGTACTAAGGACAAGTAACATTTGGGAACATGCTTAATTTATTATCACCTAATAACACTACTTAGAGGGTGTAGAACTCTATAATATGAAAAAATTTTGTTGGTGTTAAGTTTATTTCTGATATATATATATAACACAATTTCAGGCTAATAGCATGAATTCAGCTTTGTTTTGATTAGTACTATATTTGAACCCCATTGACAATCTGCTAAATGAATTCAGATTTGAAAGATTTCATGTAAGCATTAACCAAACCCCGTTCAGCCCTGTGATAGTCATTGGTTATTTTGCTATCCCAAAGCTAAAACAAATAGGTAACATAGCATTTACTAATTAATTAGTAAATAATAACATGAGTGCGTAAGAGTTTAAAATCCAGAGTTGAGACAAAACAGTAATGATCCAAGTTTGAATCTGGAATACATATAACATGTCAAAATAAGGTTGTGCAAGACCATGAATTTGGTAAAAGGAAACAACCTATGCTCATACAGTTCCACTTGCTACATCTTCCTATTACACCCCTTTGACAGCAACTTAATCCTCGTTGGAAGAATCTCATTGAATCTTGGGTTCCAAAAAACCCTTGTTGCCGAACAATAGTTTACCATGGTCACTTTGCCTATAATTGCATGATACCAGGAAATGAAGAAGAAGGTAGTCAGGCATGCAGAATAAATTCCCAAGACATTAGGTGACTGAGATAATAATGAAGCTTAACTCAAGTTAACCTATTGAAAAAATAAGTTTGAACTCGAATAGACTTCCAAATGATGAAAGATATTGCTCGTTATAATGTGAAAAAAAAGCAGTACTCAAAACCACAAAAATAGTATAGAAATAAGCATAACTCAAAACCACAAAAATAACACATCTCTCC
The DNA here is from genome assembly GCA_963242795.1 of Inga leiocalycina. Classification (NCBI taxonomy): domain Eukaryota; kingdom Viridiplantae; phylum Streptophyta; class Magnoliopsida; order Fabales; family Fabaceae; genus Inga; species Inga leiocalycina. The sequence continues at coordinate 26,924,624 of OY725327.1, forward strand.
TAGTTAGCTATTATATACTTAAAGTGTAAATTAAATAGAAGTAATCCATATGAACTAAGCCGACCAGAATCACAGCAGTGACATAATGCTCTGAATTATTACTAGAATAGCAAAGCATTCTTGTTATTATATACCTAAAACTTACATTGAACTAATTCATATCAAGCAGGATAGAACCATAAGAGTGACAAAATTCTCTGAAATAAAGGATACATATGGTTATAGAAAAAATCAGAACTGAAAACCACAAAAAAAGTACAGCTAGCCGGCCTAGCTATTATATACTTGAAGTGTAAATTAAATAGAACAAATCCATATTAATTAAGCTGACCAGCATCACAGCAGTGACATAATTATCTTAATTATTACCAGAATAGCAAAGGTTTCTTGTTATTATATACCTAAATCTTACATTCAACTAATTCATATCAAGCAGGATATAGCCACAAGATTACATAATTCTATCAAATAAAGGATGGATATGCTTATAGAAAAAATCAGAACTCAAAACCACAAAAATAGTACAGCTATCCGGCCTAGCTATTATATACTTGAAGTGTAAATTAAATAGAACAAATTCATGTTAAATAAGCCGACCAGAATCACAGCAGGCACAAAATTCCTATGCGTCATATTCACATACTCATCAGACACACAAACACTCACAAACATGTCATATGCGTAAACAACAATAATCTTGCTATAAAAAGAAAAATCAGAGGAAGGAATGAATTTCAGCCTATGTGTAATATTCAAGTCATCTCTCCTAAACAAAAGGATCTCATCCTTGAATAAGAATTTTAAAAATTTTAAAATTCCTTCTTCTCTCAAACTAATCAATAAGCATATACAGTGAGAAAATGAAGCAGAACAGATACAATATGATGAACTTAAGACACTATCAAGAAATATATATTTCAAAATGGGGTAGCACAGCTATATCATGGCTTTGTTATATTATACCGTGTCCTCTCCTGATCAACCCAAACTGAACAATTAGCATGAGGTTGGACAGCTGAGATACAAGCTCAAAGTCCTTCCTCACTTACTTTGCCAGCTCACCATTTAGAACAACAGTCAAACGATTTCCCCTGGAGCAAAAAATAGTTAGCAAGGAAAATTTGGAATTATCACAATTGATATAACTAAATAGTTCACAGTTTTGTCACTCAACCTTCTATTTCCAACCACAAACGCAAGCTGATATGTGATCATTCCATTGTTCTTAACTTTCCTCAATTGACCAATGCTAGAAAGAAAACCCATAACATCTGAAATAAAACGCAGAGAAGCATAAATGGCAGTGATATAACAAAGAGGAAAGAAATTCAGAAACCCTCACCTGTGACCATGGAAGGTTTACGGTTGTCCTCTCACAAATCAACAACATCACAAAGCATGAAACAATGCTTAGGAAACAAAGCTCAACACTCCAGAACCCTTGAGTTCGGCATCAGATTTATAAGGAATTTATCATGGATGCCTTCACCGTCACATGTCACGGAGAAATTATGGACTAAAAACTCTCGGCCATCCTTAAGTAGGTTTGAGAATCGATCCAGCAACTCATCAACATTCTACAACCCTATTCAATATTTATAAATAACAAACGTATCAGAACTAAATCAGTCGCAACCAGAAAGAAAACGATTGTAGAAAAATGGAAAAGCATCTTCTCATCGAATACAACATAATCGATAGAGGTAATCTTCCGTGGATAACCATACTCTATCCCATTCAGATCCAGAGCTGTCCTCCAAAACTTTCTCAACCTTGACCAACATTGTCACTTCAGTGTTATGAGGATCTACAGCATCAAGGCTTCCAAAAACCAAGCATTTGCGAGAAAGAGACAATTAGAAGAATCAGTTAAGGATGATGGGTGGAATAAGATCTGGAACAAAGGTAGGTCGGAATTGAAGATGAAAAAAAAATGCAAAAATTAAACGGAGAACATGAAGGAAACAAACACAAAATCGAAGCCTTTACGAGAAAGCATTTGCGAGAATAAGACAATTAGAAGGATCACTTAAAGATGATGGGTGAATGTGATCTAGATGAAAGGTAGCTTGGGATCGAAGAAGAAAAAAAATGCAAAAATTAAATGGTGAAGATGGAGGAAGTAAACACAAAATCGAAGCCTTTGCGAGAATGAGCCAATTAGAAGGATCAGTTTAGGATGATAACTTGAATGAGATCTGGATGAAAGGTAACTCGGAATGGAAGAAGAAGAAAAAATGCAGAAATTAAACGGAAAAGATGGAGGAAACACATAATCAAAGGCTTTACTCTTTCAACCTTACCCATATGATTGCTTGGTTTTCGGACGACAGCAATGGTGAATCTGCTTAAACGAAGACATCAGCTTTCCCGAAACGTGCTTTCCAGAACGATGTATTATTCAAGACTGAGAGAGGAGATGGACCAAAATTAATGATGAATGAAGACTATGGGAAAGGAGCATCTTGGGAAAGAAAGATCTCCATTGACTACGTGCAAATGTCAGAGAAATGAATACTGAGTAAGACACGTTGAATTGATACTAAGGAGTGAGTCATCTTTTCCTGGGGATGGCACTATTCTAATCCAGTCAGCTTTAGATGAAGCTGAATAGAATGGAATCGGCTTTCTAAATAGAGCCGTTACTATTGTTACAAACAGTAACTCATGACACATTCTTGCGTGATTTGACACCAATGGCTTATTTTGCTATCCCCCTTAAGAATATATTGATAGCGACTACTTCACTAGAAAGTGTCTGAATTAACTAGCATTAAATTCCAGAAGCCATAGTGCTTAGTACATAAATCTAAATTTGACAAATTACCTATCCATGGAAATCTCTTTGGGTATGTTTGGTTGGAGGGGAGGGGATGGGAGGGGATAAAAATGAGCCCCTCCCCTTGTTTGGTTTGAAAAATTGCAGAAAGGGGCTCCAAAGGAGGGGCTCCCAATCCCTCCCATCCCCTTATTTTTGTTCCCCCCAAATTGGGGGGTTTTGGAGGGAATAGAAAATGATCCCCTCCCTTTAAACCAAACAGGCTCTTTAAGTCTACTTTCAAATGGCACTAGTTTTATCACAATCTGATGTGTAGTTTGAGAGTTATGTCTAAAATACTAAAGCTGTCCTGGAATATAATGGTGATTTTAGTGTCAACTTTCAAAGCTAATATCTCTCTCCTATGAACTCCTTTGAATGTAATATTTGGTCAAAATAACATATTGGAGGTCTAGTTTCATATACCGCTAGTTCTAGTTTAATCTGAAATATGGTTAGAGAGATATGACCAAAATACCAAATCTCTATCCTACTACACGAAAATAGAGCACATCAGAATACTCATCACTCAAGTGATCATGTCCATCACTTGAGTGTTCACTAGAGTAATGCCCTCTAAAGCATATGGCAGAGAGCCAAAAATCAAGGGAACACCTTGGGGAAGTTCCATAACTTTCATATAAGTCATTTTAGCTTTGTATTGACCCATTCCAACCTCCGGTATCACTTCTAAAAGCTTGAATCTTGATATTCTCATTTGATCTTGCAAGTTTTTCTTTCTTATTCTTTCTTCAATCTCTTTCTTCCTGTTTTTCCTCTTGATGATCATTGTTCATAGCCCAACTAGATATCTTCTTGAATTGATGATCATTCTTCATAAACCAACAAGATATCTTCTTAAATATCTTCAATCTTCTTTCCTTACTTGACTTTCGATCAACTAGATATCTTCTTGATGATCATTCTTTATTTATGAGACATTATAAGCAAAATAACGTCAACCCACCATCGGGTTTATGACTAATCTATAAGATATACAATATTAAATATAGTAGTTAGTCAATGTAGAAGATAAGTATATTATACAAAATTTTTGCTCTTAATAGTTGGCATCTATATTTGACATAATCAAAACTAATCATATCTTACACTTCTCAAGTACACTAAATCGTACAATTGAACCTCTTTGACCAAGTGTATGGCTAGATAGACCATAATATCAAAAAAATGAGATGCAAAATACATTTCAAGCTCACATAGAGTACAAACAATTAGCCTTTGCAAATCTTGCAACTTGGTTGAATAAACCACTTTACTACAAATCAACTTGAAAAACATGCAAAGTTAAGTGATAGGATTTCTTACATTTTTGTTAAAATGGATCATATACCAACTAGTAAGAAATTCTGCTTGAGCACATGACAATCATGAGATTTAAGGTTCTTTAACTTTAACTCTTTCCTTAATACAAGGTTCTTTATATTTGAACAGTAGCCCTTTGGAACTTTAATTCCTTGTAGAAACTCACAAAATTTTTTTCCTTTTTCCTCAATAGAGTGTAAGCCACTGGAGGTAAATAAGTACAGTGCCCTTGCTCAATTGGTGTCAACTCCTCTCTATTCCCTAGTTTACCAAATCCAACCTCGCATTAACATTATCCTTGCTTTTTCTTTACATATTAAGCAATGTGTCAATTAGGCTATCACAAATATTTTTGCATGTGCATCACATCAAGAAAATGTCTCACATATAAGAACTTTCAATATGGAAGTTCAAAGACAATAGACTTTTTCTTCCAACCACTTGTTCCGATTTGTTTTGCAAAAGGCTTGCCAAAATTCTTATCCAAATCTTTTACCTTTTTAACCTGACCACTGGTCAACATCTTTGGCGGGCTACCTTCTTTTGAGTCACAATTGAAAGCCTTGTTGCACTTCCTCTAGTGATGTTTTGATGGTAAGAATCTTCGATGTCCCTTGTAGACATTTTTCTTACAATGGTCTAATCACACTGAATGAGTATTATCTCACATATAAGGATGCAAAATATCCTTTGACGCTGTATCTAGACAAATTATCATAAGCATGGAAATCATTTATTATGCCAAACAACATGGCTTTCAAAATGAAACTTTCTTCCCTATGCCCATCATACACATTGAAACCTTCTTCCCAAAGCTGCTTCAAGTCATCAATTAAAGGAGCCAAGTATACATCTATATCATTCCCAGGTTGCTTTGTTCCAGAAATTAACATGGACAACATCATATTCTTGCATTTCATTATCAAGTGTGGAGAAAGTTATAAATCCTCAATATCATCGGTAAAGTGTTGTGTGTACTACTCCAAACACTGTGTAGATTAATTTCATCGTTTGATAGTGAAGGCATAAGTTCCTTACTTTGTTCTCAAAGTCAGGGTACTTATAATCAATTTTTTTTCTATTGAGGAGCATCTACAGGATGCCTAAGCTTCCTTTCATTTGCATGCCATGTCAACTGCTTAGCAATATCTGCATTACTGTATAATCGCTTGAATCTCAAAATAATGAGAAAATACCATAGGACCTTCAAAGGACTTTTTCCTGTTTTCTTCCCATAATGCGATGCATTGCATTTAGGGAACTTCTCCAAGGTTGCATACTGGTTCTAAAATAATATGTGATCGTTAAGGCATGCATGTATCTTCTCATAACCCATACAAGTCGTAGAGCAAAGAACTTGCTTTGCGTTGTATGTCTTAGTAAGAATTATATTTTCTTTTGGCAGTATATCTTGCAAAAGTTCAAGCAGTACGATGAAACTCGAATTACTCAATCCATAGTGCACTTTAAAGTTGTACAATTTCAACACTGCTAGCAATCTTGTGTATTTAGTACCACCGGCATATAATGGTTTCTCTACATTACCTTTCAACCTCTCAAATTCTTTAGGACAGTTATGAAGCACCCCTTCAATTGCAGTTAGCATTTCTTTAAGACCATCATCCTCATCACACATGCTTGGATCAAACTCATTCGAAGCACCACTTATGGTATGCACCTAATCACTATATGCATCATTCATCTCACCATGCCTTGTCCATCGTGTATATGCTTGATCAATTCTATGACATACTAAATGATCTAGCAAATCAAGTGGACTAATCCGCTTTCTATAACAACAAGATAAGTAAGGACACAAGATTTTGTTAGAATCTTTTGTTTGCTATATTGTAAATCTAATAGACTCTTTCACCCCATCTATATATTCCCTTAAACAACTATCATATGACATCCATTTTTTATCCATATATACCTTCAACCTATTTTTAAAAAGTGGTTAGTTTCTTGACTATTGCATTTACTAATTACTTTTATCTTTTGTTATTTATTTTAAGATAAAATCAGTAGCCTAACATCTTAAAAAATGAAGCTTTCCAGGTCTTAAACCCTCTCTTTTAATTAACAAAATAATCCATCAATTAATCCTATAGTGTCATAATAATTTTTCATGACTATTCAAAGGAAATCATATTTGTCAACACATATCATTGGTAAATTATAAAGCATTACAAGCAAACAAATAAAATACAAGTGTTAAAAATAAATAATTATTTTACTTATACAACTCATCAATAACAATTACTACCACCCCTACAAATTATAACTACTACATATTTTCACATACAACCTATTATAATAACATTTAATTTTATCTAATTTATTATTTAGCATATACAAATGAGAATAACTTTTTCAGATTTCATGATAAATTAAATATAAAAGACATTGAGCAAATTAAACTATTAACTACTAATAAAATTAGATTTGTAAGCTTAGAAATCAAAAAATTTATAGTGTATATGAAGCTAGAATAGAGTAAGCTGAAACTTCTTCACAAACATAAAAAATTATAAAGGAAAAATAGAAAGGCAAAGTTGCATGCATCTTCTAATTTTTTTTAAAACAAGGTAAAGGGTGGTGCTTACGTGGGTACGATGCAAGACCAAAGCAAACGAGGAGGGAAGAGGAGTGGGGTAAGTTACAAGAAATGGGAGTGGGGACTTTGGTGATGAGTGATGAAAAGAGGAAGGAGGTGGAAATGTGAGAAGTGGTGGGGACGGAGTGGGGATGAAAGTGATGAAAAGAGGAGGAGGGGAAATGTGAGAAGTGGTAGGGACAAAGTGGGGATGAAAGTAATGAAAAGAGGAGAAGGAGGGGAAATGTAAGGAGTGGTAGGGACATAGTAGGGATGAAAGTGATGAAAAGAGGAAGAGAGGAGGAGGAAATGTGAGTTAGAATGAGTAATGGGAAGGGAAGTAGGGACAGAATTGAAAGTAAAGGGAGTGGTGGGGCACGTGGAAACCAAGAGGAATAGGATAAGGGAAGTAGGACATGTTCTTGGAGGATGAAGCGACCCATAAGCTTTATTAACAGCCATGACACTTACTTGAGAAAGCGCCATAATTGCATTAAAAAATCTTATGTCGCGCTTGGTTGACCAAGAGCCAAATAAGCCCCCCACCTACCTAAGTAAGCGCCATAATATTCCTATTTAAAAAAATATAAAATTAAGAAGAAGCTATGGCACTTCTTTAAAAAAATACCATAAAACCACTACTACAAAAAACATTTTTAATGTTCCTTTTTTAGGCCTTTTAATGTCTGAAAACAAGGGGACGTCTATGTGAGTGACGTAGTAAAAAATGGCAATAACGTCCGTAGATAAAAGGACGTCTAAAGTTTGGACTTTAGACGTCCCCACTTTAAATTGGGGACGTCTAAAGTGGGACTTTAGACGTCCCCACTTTAAAGTAGGGACTTCTAAAGTGCTTTTTTTTAAAAAAATTCGTTTATATTACAGATATGGACTAAACAGTATTTAAAATCAGAAATTACATATCATCGTCAATAAAATAATAGATCTAGTATCTGAACTCCAAATCCAAAATCTACACAATAATAACTCTAGAGCTGAAATCTCATAAATAGAAGATGATAACAATAAGATGAATCAGTTGTGAAAAACTTATCTCCTTCTATTATTAAAATTCATTTTCTCGTAATAATGAATAGAGAAGAGCAACAGGGAGAGATATACCTCATTTTCTCAGAGGGAACGTGGCCATGAAGCATGTTTTGGAGTCTCGATCTACAAACCATAACAACACGAGTTAGAAGACAAAATAGAAAGGAAATCCAAAGAAAAAAGAGAAAGAAGATAAAAGAGTAAGAAATATAATAGATCTGGTGAAAAAGAGAGAGAGCAAAGAAGAAGCAAGTTTAAAAATAGTATATAAAGAAGAAGAAGCAAGAGTTAAATGCGTGGTGGTAAGCATTATAGATCTGGTGAAAATAAAGAGAGAGAAAAGAAGAAACAAGTTTAAAAACAGCATATAAAGAAGAAGTAAAAGTTAAATGTGTGGTGGTAGTGGTTACGTTGATGAGAAAGAAGAGTGTGGATCTATAAAATTGACAAATAAAGACTGTCAGTACAGATTTGAATTATTTTTGGCATCCTCAATTTAATTTAGGGACGCCTAAAGTTGTTTAGTTAATTTTTTTTATTTTTTTTAACTTTAGACGTCCCCAATTCAAAAAGGGACGTCTAAAGTCACACTTTAGATGTCCCCAATTTAATTGGGGACATCTAAAGTTAATTTTTTTTATAATCAGAGACGCCTTTAGGCGTCCCTAATATTAGGGATGCCTAAAGTGGCGTCCCTGATATTTAATTAGGGACGTTAAAAGGCGTCCCTGATTAAAAAAAAATTTACTTTAGATGTCCCAAATTAAATTGGGGACGTCTAAAGTGACCAAAAGGCGTTCCTGATTATAAAAAAAAGATTTAACTTTAGACGTCCCCAATTCAAAAAGGGACGTCTAAAGTGACTTTAGATGTCCCCAATTTAATTGGGGACGTCTAAAACTATTCAAATCTCACTCAAAATTACAAAAATGCCACCGCCTTTATTTTTTACATCCCTTTTTTAAAAAGGGACGTCCTTTAGGGTCGTAAAAGCAATATTTTGTAGTAGTGAACGTGTGCCACTATTCCCTATTTTTGTCGTAGTGTTGTATAAAAAAAGAAAAATTCAATCAAACTAAATGGCATTGGCTTTTGGGAAAAAAATGAACTAAAAGGCAAAAACAACAAGATATTGACAACATCTCTCATCACTATTTATATACAAAACAAATTTGAATCGAACTAAATAACAGTAGTTTAAAGAAAAATGAACTGAAAGCAACAGGGTATTTTTAAAAGAACATTATAACAACCCAATTTTATTCACCAATATGCCTTGTAATTATTTGAAGTATTCAATAAAATGGAATGGTGAATATTCATGAACTTGGAATTTAAGGAGTTAATAAATTTCAATTTTCATGAGAATTAGGCTAGAACATGAAATTAATTTTTAGGTGTTCCAAAATGTCAACACCTATTTTCATTTCGATAATCATAATAAAGATAGAATTCTATGGGCATATAGAAAAGTAAATTATACTGATAAAAGTATTCGTTTTCAATCCCAAAGTCGTTCGTTAACGAAACACAAAATACAATGGAAGTTTCAATAATTACAGGATATCCCCAATATTATCTAAAACATAAACTAATTATAACCACCATCTTTGACCTTGCTACGAGACATGTGTATTTCACTTCTCTGTATCTGTACCTTTACCTTTCATCCCACTAGCACCCTCTGAGATGTTTATTTTAAAAAAAAGGGTGAGATTCCGGAGAATCCCAGTAGAAACATGCTATCATTCATAGAAAATGCGAAAAGTAAATATGATATGCGCCAAGGTATGCACCAATTAATGAACAATATAAACACATAATTATCATGTATACCTGTGTAGGGCCCAGCCCCACAATCTACACCCACTGGATTCTCGCCAACTACCAGTGTAAGTACACCCCGGCACTAACTGCCCCACTCTAGGCAAATCAAACTGATTAATAAAGTGCATTTACAAAATATGGCATCCACACAATCACATAACTATGGCATGATGTATGAAGGATAATGGTCCTACCTCAAAGGTTTATAAACCCCTTTTTAGTGTGCCTCGTAAAACATGTCGCTTCCGACTTCAAACTCGGTCATAAAATATTAAATGTACAAGAAATAGGTCATAACCTATCCAAGCATCATTTTAGACTCTTCCATAGTGTTGCTTGTTGTTATATCAGTCTATGGTGAAAATTTACCAAAATGCCCTCAGGACCCTAGCCCGGCCCGGCCATGCTCGGCCAGATAGCATGTTTTCCCAAAATTTGAACTAGGGCTATCCTAATATATTTTCACCCAAGGAATCCATTTTCGGGCTCTAAATCATCAAATTTAGTGTCAAATTATGAAAATACCCATGACAGCACCAATTTAGGGATTTAGTGGCGTTTTCGTAATTATGCTTTTTCGGCCTTTTCCAAAACGTGACCAACTATAACCCCACCTACTTTTGCCTACTGAATCCAATTGAACCATCTATTTCATGAAAATCTAGCTCTTACCCCTAGAACAGTGCTGGCCAATACATTGGTAAAAAATTGAAAAATGCTGTTTTTGTGTTTTTGCTTCCAATGCTTGTATTTTTCCACTTCTAATCCTTTATTAGCTCATTTAAACACATCTTAACCATGATTCAAAGAAATTTGGGTAGCATAACCCTTTAGGTTTAGGAATTTCCAAATTTACAAACTTGACAAAATCACCAAAACCAACAACAACTTCATACTTGTATAGATCTAAGGTTTGTGAAGTTACCTCTTGATTTCTTGGATTTTCTCTCTCTATATGTCCTCGTCTCTCTTCTTGAGCTCTAGATGTGTCTTTAAAATCATGGATTTCATGAAGAAGAGGAGTTTAGAGAAGGTTTCTAAGCAAAATGACAAGATAAATGCTTAAGAGAATCAATCTTACCTTAAGCCTCTTCCTCCTTCTCTCTAAGTTTTCTAAATTCTTCGAGCTCTCTCTCTCTCTCTTCTTTCCTCTTGGCTGGCCGAAATGAGCTTGGGAAGAGGAATGGAAATGTGTTTAATGAAATAACTCCAATTGCTCTCATCCCTTGATTTTCAAGATTGCATCTTGTGTTGACAATTGTCAAATGGTCTTATCTTCTTCCAACTATGTCATTAGGCTTCCCATTAGGATTGAACTAATGTCCTCCCCCTTGGTTAGCCTAAAAAACCGTCCCCCCTCTTGCTCTTCTAACCAAATGAGTTTTCCTCCAACTACACCAACCTTGCACTCAACCATGTACTCAAGTAGTGTACCATTATCACCATTGCTTGTCCAAGAAGCAATACTCAATTACAATTAGACATGTGCTCTTGGAAAATAAATTATAAACTAATCTCATTCCATAGGAAAATGACACTTGTCATATTTAATTTCATTAATCAATTTTTCCCTCCATTTTCCTTATGTTGGAAGAATAGAGAAATAAAATTGTTTTCAACATTTCCATAATTCAATTAAATTAATTATGCATAATTCCTTCTAATCTCACAACTCTTAATTTATTCTATCAAGAATATTCCAATTATATATTTTCCTTTATTTTCCTTGATTAATTGGAATTAACTCCAATTAATTGGAAAATAATTAATCTTAGGCTAAATTGGCAAAATTATGGCTTTGCTATTGCCATTGATATCTAATCTCCTTTCTTGAATTTATTTGTCCATTTCTTCATGAATATGAATATTTCAAAATTCATAAGTTCCAAATTTAGTGAATATTCACTATTTTATTGAATTTCCTGAATAATTACAATATATTTTTGGTGAATATAAAATATGTAGTGTGTAACCCCCTGCCGTAATTATATCCGAAATACGCATTTAAAGTGAAATAGAGACCAATAATAAACAAATAACATTTTAGAAACCCATCTACCAGACGAGGTTTTCACAAATGCCTTTCAAAATCATTGATAACTTGGTCTCACATTCACATTCCGAATACAATTACATCACGCGGAATATCACATTTATAACAAATCAGAGTACACAATATAATCCCGGCAACTCCCGGGTTCCATACCTTCGCTAAAGATATACAGGGCACGATTGCCCATTACAATTTTTCAAATGGGGATTACACAATCTCATCTCGAATGAGTCCTGCCGCTCCCTCCACGAGCCACTTGCCCTGTCTAAATTGTTGGTAAGGGAGGGTGAGATTCGAGAGAATCTCAGTAGGGAAACATTATCAATGTGCAGGCAAGATAAGTGTTTAATGCATGACATGCTTGCATCACATAACTCATGCACACATACAATGACAAATCTGTAAGCTCAATGCTTCGAACAATACACATATGGCCATAGCATATATTGAAACATAGCTTTAAATCATTCATACATGTTCCACATAATCAAGCAAAGCAATAACATGCATCAACACATTAATACAGTTATCAGATCATGCAGGAGAGATAAGTTCCCTACCTCCAGGCTTTTCTCCTCGATTTACGTGTCAGCAACTCGGGGCTTCACATTCGATCCTACAATGTCAAATGTACTATTTAGACACTTCCATAGTGTTTCTGGGGGTTATATGATTCTATCTTGAAAATTTACCAAAATACCCCCGGGACCCCGGCCCGGCCCCGCCGTACCCAGTCCGGCTGTACTTTTCCCGAAATTTTGACATGGGCTATTCTGACATATTTTCGCCCAAGGAATCCATTTCCGGACTCAGAATTATCAAATTCAATGTCAAATTATGAAATTGCCCTTGGCAGCCCTACTTTTAGGGTTTTAGGGGCGTTTCCGTAATTATGCTTTCTCGGCCTTTTCCGAAAAAGTGCCCAACTGTAACCCCACCTAATTTTCCCTCCTGAACTCAATGGAATCATCAAATCATTGAAAATCCATCTCTAAGACCCATTTATAGCCCAGACCGAAATATACAAATACTCCGGGGAAAATTGGGGTTTTTCGGTTTCGGCTCCGTAAACGCGTTCCCTTCTACTCCTAACCACTTTATTGACTATCCCATTAGGTTAAAACTACCATTTAGTATCAATTTGGGCAGCATAACCCCTAGGGAAACCCATTTTCCATTTTTACAACCAATGGCAATCCGGCGAAATTTCACCGATTAAATTGCCCACAGCAGCCAGAATAGTCAATATACAAGAGTTTGGAAGTTACCTCAAGCTCCCAATAGCTTTTACTCAATATGGCTGAACCCTAGCCCCTTTTAAACCATGAAAATTGAGCTTCCAATACCTTAAAGAATATGAAAGAGAAGCTTAGAAGCAAGGTTATACGCGTTAGGAGCTAGATCGTCGGAGAAATCGGCTTACCTTGTGAGATTTCTCCTCTTTCTCTCTCTAAGAGCTCCCAAACGTCTCTCTCTCTTTTCAGCTGCAACTCACGACAGAAATGAGCTGAAGAAGATGAGCAATTTGATTAATAATCCATGCTGACATCATCTTTTAATGAGATGATGTCATAATTCCCATTTTCGGATTTTCTGGCAGATTTTCTGCCCAATCTTTGAAAAATCATAACTAATTCTAGAAAAATCAAAATGAGGTGATCCCAAAGCCAAATGAAAGGTATTGAAGTCCTCTTCATTGGAAAAATATGATCCATTACTAGAAATCACCACACAATTCCAGAATTACACAAATTTCATCACTGCCCCAAAACAGAGTCCATTTTCGACCTCAAACTTTGGACAGTCATATCTCCTAGTTCCCAACATGAAATGGCACAAGTTATATGTCCATTTTGAAGCTTGGGATGTGAACTTTAAGACTGGAAAGTTTCATAATTTTCTGACATCATTTGCCTATTAAAAACGTCCACACGAGAAGACTGCCCAGACAGAATTCACACTGGACAACATTTCTAGTTTTGCAACCAATGTGTCCAATCCAATTTAAATCAATTCCAATGATTAAATACCACAACATGACACCATTTCCATCACAATACCTCATTCAATTATTCCCTCTATTCTAAGTCAATTTGGATATTAATCCACAATTGAACTCAAATACAGGGTTTTGGCGTTGCTCATAACACAAGTGACTACAATCCACTTTTCTCTAAAAGGGTTCATTAATCACTAACCACGTCCACTTTTGTAGTCATTAACCCCCAATCACAATTTGGGTTCTTGCTAAACCGGGGCTTAGCAATCCACTAATCTCAGGCTTATTCTCTATCCTCAAGTCTCGAAATTCGGGGTGTTACATAGTGTTGTTACACAAAATGCCCATTATCAAAGCCTAAAATGGAAGCATAAATTAGCACAATAGTAAAGGGAATTTCGGCCAAGTAGAGGAAGAAAAGGAATAAGCTCAAATTAAATCCAAGAATGTAAGGGCAAAATTGTAATTTTGCCAATAAAGCTCAAGATTAATTATTTTCTCAATTAATTGAATTTAATTTCAGTTAAATAAGGAAAATAAAGGATATATGTATAATTGGAACATTCTTGGTTAAAATTAATCAAAGTTTGAAAAGTCAAAGTGGACTTGTGCACAAATTAAGTAGGAGAGATTGTGAAAATATTGGAGCAATTATTATTTCCCTTTTCTTTCATGATTTTCGTCCAAATAAGGAAATAAGAGGGAAAAATAATTATTTGGATCATAAATATGCCAAGTGTCATTATCTCGAGTTAAAGGATTAAATAAGAATTTAATAAAATATGAGAACATGTGCAGTTAGCATAAAATAATATATTTTGGGCAATTGATTAAGGCGACTAAATGAAGCTCATTTGGTTCATGGAGGGCCTTGTAAGTGGCATCTTTTTGGGCTTGAACAAGAGGAAGGGAAGTTGGTCAAAAGTCAATGGGAAGCTTATGACATAATTAAGAAAAGATAAACCCAAGTACAAAAGCCATGTCATAAATCCAACATATTAATATTTAATAAAGTTGGATGAAGATAATATTAAAACTTTTGGTCATCTTTTCCTCTTCCATTTTCATGCCTAGAACCAAGAAGAGAGAGAGAGAAGAGAGCTTTGGGAGACTTAGATAGGGAGAGTACAAGAAGCAAATCCATGGTAAGTCTTGTGTTTTTCAAGTGATTAAGCTCCCTATCTTGTGTAGTAACTCCTATAAGCTCTTGTTCTTCATGAAATCATGTGTAGTTAAGCAAAATCTTCAAATAAGAGAAAGAGAGGGAGGACGCCTAAGGGGAGAAATTTTGAGAAATCAAAGGTAACTTCAAGAACCTCACTACTTTTAGTAATATGATATTGTTATGGTGGTTCTTGGCTTGTTTTGTGGATTATTTGGTGATTTTGTAAATTTGGGATATTGAAACCCCAAGGGGTTATGCTATCCAAATTTCCTCAAATCATGTCTAATTAGTGTTTAAGAGGGTTAATAAGTGATTAGGAGTGAAAAGAATGAAGCTTTAAAGGTTAGATCACAAAATCACATTTTCCCTTTTCCTTTGTCAAGTTTTGGTTAGACCTAGTTCAAGGGGTTAGGGCTAGAACTTCATTAATCTAATGGTTCCATTGTATTCAAGAACGAAAATTGTGTAGGGTTGATGTTGATCATGTTGTAAGAAAAGCCCTAGAAAGTGAAATGTAAAAAATAACCTTAAAACCCTAAATAGGGGATGTTAGGGGCAAAACTGTCATTTGGCAGTGATTTTCAGAAAATTGAGGTCCAAAATGCATTCTACAAGTAAAACTTTATAGGAATACACAAGGTCAAAATTTCTTGAAAAGTACAGTCGGAACAGGTAAAAAGGGACCTAGACCGGGCCCTTAGGGCATTTTTGTAATTTTACAGAATTAGACTAATATAACCAACAAAATGAGTTAAAAGGAGTTTAAAGTAGTACATGAATGGGTATCAACCTAATTTTTGTAAACTTATAATTTTAGGACCAGGCTGTTAAGCCTGAGCTAGATCAAATCAAGGACTTAATTTAATTGGATATAAGGTAATAACACTTTCTTTCATATACTATGTAATGATCTATATGCTTTGTGTATGCCATCTTCTGTGATATAAATATTGTTTTGTTGAGTAGGGCAACTGTGTGTGGAGGCACAATTACCTGGTTGTGAGCAAGAACCCAACTGAGGAGTTTATGGGTAGTAGGGAACTAGGCCCAACCCATGTGCACATGTTGTATTCTAGTTGTGGTGCGGGAAGTGTATATATACCTCCCAATGGGAAGGGTGTATGAACCATTCAACCAAGAAGGGACCCAACTATGAATTATTTATGTTATGTTACATTACATGGTATATGGCATTTTTAATTATTGCATTTTATATGACTGTTTGCATGCTACTACTGAGATTCATTTGAATCTCACCTTTTTTTATTCAAATTTCAAAATTTTCCAGCAGAAGCTAGTGGCTCTAGGGGCAAAATGGTAAATACCGGCAACTGAGGTGTCTGGGTTAAGAGGATGGAGCTGTTGGTTATAATTAGCTTATTTTTATATTTTGGAGAAAATTCGATATATATTTTTAAACCATGTAGGGAGACTCCTGTATGTAAACAAGCACTTCTTATCAGTATATTCGTGTTGTTTCTGTGTGCCTGTGGGGTTGTGCACTTATTACTCTGTGTATATTGAAATGTTAAAGGGTTTGACATTTTTGTTATCAGAGTTAAAAATTGTTCTAGAATTTTCAGAATAGTATACTAATATGGTCATGTTTGCATGATGACAGGAATCTTAAGTAGTCAAAAACAACAGCGTGAAGGATCACTTTCATCTCTGAACCAAAGTCCACTGGAACAGCGAATTCTTGATAGACAACTATATGTTGAGTACTATGTACCTGGTGGTCTCAGAATGAGGAGGATAGCCCAAAAGACAATTCCGAATAGACCAATATATGGCCTAGAGCTGAGGCCATCATCACTAGCTGGGTTGTTGTTGGGAGAATCAAGACATCTACTGACAGATGAGTCAGAGGAGGACCTGAGCGAGCTTGACAACTCTCGAGCGGAGACAATGCATGTGCCATATGACCTGTAGCCGGATCTGGAATTGTGGGATTATATCTGGGGTAGATATCGTTGAGTTGTAAAAGCACATGCCATTCTTGTTGACCAGTACCTCTCATTTCTGGGTGGCATAGAGTCCTTGTACTTGATCCAAGAGCAGCTGGAGGTTGATTTAACAGATGAGTTCTGGATTTTCACTATCATGGACTTCTTTCAAGACACAGCATTCTAGAACCGGAAGAAGATTGATATGGTTGTGAGAGGCCCAAACGAATGTTTTGGAAGTTCATGTAGCATATCACTGACCTTGGATGGAGATACATGTAGCGGGAGTGACGTGGGGCCCGGCAATATATTTTGGATGACTGGAGATAGCTAGCACATCTTTTGAGGCGAGGGTAGTCACAAGAAACTGGTAGACGAAAGCTGATAGAGCCAGTGTTTGTGTTTTATATGGGTATATAGAAATTTAAGCGTGCTTAACCCAAGGAAATCCTAAAATGTGTGACCCACTGGGAAGCTATATGCAAATTATGTTGTGGCGTAAAAAGGACAAACACGTGATGTTCAGTAGTTTGTAGGTTGTGTATATAGTTTTCCTTAACTACTGTAAGCATCTACTGTATGTTATATCTAGCATATCTATGTACCCGAAACATTATGAAATGACAAAAATGCCCCTGTATCTATATGAAATTTATTTTTTCTCTATTACAAGGAATTATCAGGATGGCACGACCAGGTAGAGGTAATAGATGTAATATCCCAAAAAGTGATTAAGGGCTAATGACTTCAAAAGTGGATGTAATTATTGTTGAATAAACACTTTTGGAGAATGTGTGATGGGAATTTGGATATTTTAATGATTCCAATGGCTTCCTTGTGAAAATTCATGTGGGGAGAGTGCTTATTGTGAAATTGGAACCATTGGGAACAATTGTGCAAAAGTTGAAAACTCTGTCCACTGAAACTCTATACAGGGCAGCCGATTTGTATGGACGTTTTAAATGGGCAAATGGTGTCTAAAAACTATGAAATTTTCCAGTCTTAAAGTTCACATGTCAAGCTTCAAAATAGACATATAATTTGTATCATTTTGATTTGTGAGCTAAGAGTTATGGATTTTTGAAGTTTGCCCAGCGAAATTAATTATTTTCTGGAACAGCATGCAAAGATTGAAATTCTGGGAATTTTGTAATTCCATCCAGAAAAATTCTATATTTTTCTTTAAAACTAGACTCAATAAGGGTTCCATAGGCTTTGGAATCACTCCAATTCAATTTTTCTATAATTAGTTATGATTTTTCAAAGTTAGGACAGAAAATCTGCCATAAATCTCATTAAGTCCAAAAATAAAGAAATTATGTGATGGCAAGTTTTGAAATTATGAGGTACATGGAAAACTCATTTGGACTGATGGAAGGACCTTCTTGGACGTCTTTATTATGGGCCAAGAAGAGAAAATATTATGCACATGTTATTTGGGCTTACAACATTATGTTTATGTACATAAAGTGTGATTTTTGGAATTTTACTTTAATGAATAATTAAAGTAAGACATAAAATATTATAAAATCATTTTTCCATCTTCCTCCTTAGCTCATTTTCGTGCTGAACCAGCAACCAAGAGAGAAAGAAAGTTTGAGAGCTTTTAGAGAGAGAAAGAGAAGAGAACTTACAAAATAGGTCGATTTCTTCGATAAATTCGTACCTAATGCGTATAACCTTGTTCCTAAGCTTCTCTTCTATGTTATTTATGGTGTTTGAGAATAAAATTTGGTGTTCAAGGGGCTAGGGTTTTCAGCCACTCTTGATAAAAGCCAGAAGGAGCTTGAGGTAACTTCCAAACTTTCGTATATTACTTATTCTGGCTGCTGTGGGCAATTTAATCGGTGAAATTTCGTCGGATTGCCATCGGTTTTAAATTTTGGAAATGATATGGCCTAGGGGTTATGCTACCCAAATTGGGTCTTAATGTTATTTGTAACCTAATGTAGTGGTTAATAAAGTGGTTAGGAGTATAAAGGAACGCGTTTACGGAGCCGAAATCGTAAAACCCCGATTTTCTCCAGAGAGCTCATAAATTTCGGCCAGCTCTAGAAATGGGTCTTAGAGTTGAATTTCCAATGATTTGATGATTCCATTGAGTTCAGGAGCGAAAATTAGGTGGGGTTACAGTTGGCCACTTTTTCGGAAAAGGCCGAAAAAGCATAATTACAAAAATGCCCCTAAAACCCTTGAAGTAGGGCTGCCAATGGTAAATTTGTAATTTTACATTGAATTTGATAATTCTGAGTCCAAAAATGGATTCCTTGGGTGGAAATATGTTAGGATAGCCCAGATTAGAATTTGGGGAAAAGTGCAACCAGACCGGGTATTGCGTGCCCGGGCCGGGTCCCCGAGGGCATTTTTGTAAATTTTTATTATAAACTCATATAACCCCAAGGAACACTATGGAAGTGTCTAAATGGTGCATTTGGAATTGTAGGATTCGATATTCTCCCTGTTCGTGATCCACCTGCGCTAGAGCACAATCGGAAAGAACAAGGTAGCGACTCTTTCTCTTATACTGTGTGTGAAACATTGTATGTATGTTTGTCATACATTGAGAATACTTTGTGAATACATTATGATGCTTTGAGTTCACAGTGCAAGCTGACGCATAGTGATACTTTGTGATACATAGAGATCACAGCGAAAGCTGACACATAGAGATTACAGCCATGAGTGTTGTCATTTGTGGCGAAAGCCATGATACATTGTGATGCTGCTTAACATGATCATATATGCTATGTGTTTATACACTGTATGAGTGATTTGTTACTACAAAGATTCTTTTGAATCTCATTCTTTCCATTGACTAACATTTCAGACAGGGCAAGCGGGTCCAAGGAGAAGCGAACCACCAGGAGCGGCTAGGATCTTGTAGAGATGTGTTGTTCGGTTGTTGGTTATCTATTTTGGACTTGGGATTACTGTTTATTTTTGAAATGTAGATATTACGTTGACGTTGGTCATGTAATCCCCTAGTTGGAACTTACAACCCTTAGTTTATACATGTATGAAACTCGAGAGTTGCCAGGAATTTGGCTGGCTATACACTCTGATATGTATGAATGTGATTGAACAGCGCAGAGTAATTAGATTTGGAAGATGAATATGAGACCATGTTGAACGAATTTTAGAAAAGAGATTTGAGAAAAACGTAATCGTCGGTCTCTAATTCCTTTAAATTACGCATTTTCGAATCTTAATTATGATTATCAAGGTAGGGGATTACAATAGAGGCTAGGGTAGAGGCATAGACAGAGGTAGGACTTAAGGTCGATATGGAAATAAATATAAAGAACCAAGTGCTAGACCTAACCTAATCCAATAACTGATTTTGGGTATGTAGACTTAACAGCAAGCTACAATGAATGAAATTGGGGAAGAGCTGTAAGAGGTGAAGTAGAGGCAAGATCACCTAGAGGAGCTAGTGAGGGGTGACAGTGATGATACTCTGCCCTAGGAACTCAACCAGCAGATCTTTTACCTGTATCTAAGGCCAATATACAAACCTAAGGAAGGAGGTTTAGTAAGTAGCAACCTCCTGTCGTCCAAGGGAAATTTGATCCTCAGTTAACCGAAGACTGGCTTTCTCAGTTAAAGAAAATCTTTAACATTCTATTTTGCCTGGATGAAATTAAGGTCCTACTGGCAGTTTATAAACTTAAGGGTGATGTAGATAGATGGTGGAAAAACACTGAATTGATTATGCGGGAAGGAATATTCTGGTGACCTAGGAATTATTTAAAAAAAATTAATGAGAAATACTTTCTCCCTTTTGTTAAGTGGGAAAAGGAAAGATAATTCCTTAGCATACAACAACAAGACAAAGAGAGTTTCGATGACTATTTAGCTCATCATATCTGGTTGTCTCGATATTCTGCATACCTTAGATATCAGGATGATGAAGAATGGAGTTCAAATATGATAATAGCAGGGTTGAAGTTAGAGTTGAAAGAAAAACTGGTTTCAAGGTGTTTCACAGAGTTCAACAAGGCTGTTGAAGAATGTCATATCAATGAGAGTAACTTAATAAACTTGTATACTATTAAAAACAACAATAGCAAGGGTGCATCTAGTAGCAGTAATGTATCCTAAAAATGTAAGCATCAGGGTGGACTATCCAGCGGGGACAATAAAAGACCAAACCAAGCTAGAGGTTGCAGAGGCCAGAGTTTTTCAGGAAATATAACCTACTGGCGTTGTCATAAACCATTTCACCCAGGTAGACCTTGCGTGGTGCTCCATCGAGACCATATCCAACTAGTTAACCTACTTGTTTGTATACAATAAACCAGGGCATATTGCTAAAGATTGTTCACAGAAGCGCCATTCAAAGGAGACAAGGCCTAGAGTTCCAGGCAGGGTCTATACTATAACACAGGAGGAAGCCAGGGAGTTTCTTGAACTAATACAAGGTACAGTTTTTCTTAACAGCAATTTAGTACGAGTAATGCATGATTCAGGTGCTAGTCATTCATTTATTGCATATGATTGTGTGAGATGGCTAGTCTTGAGTGTACACAAATTTCCATACGATCTAGTAGTATCTATACCCATGGGTGTTAGAGTTGTCACAACTAAAGTCTGTTTAAATTGCATATTAAATGCTGAGGGACACGAATCAACAATAGATTTGATTTTCCTATCGTTGCAAGGCTTAGAAGTAATCCTCCATATTGAATGGCTAAAAGCAAATGATGTGTTGCTATACTGCAAAAATAAAAAGGTTATCTATCCTAATCTTCAATCAAAGGCCTGTACTAAAATCAACCTTAACTTTCTTACAGCATTTGAGGCTGAGAGATGTCTATATAAAAGTTGTCAGGGGTACGTGGTGTTCTTCTCCATGCAATCAGAAGCTAAACAACATTGGAGAGTATCCCTTTTCTGAATGAGTTTCCATATGTATTTTTGGAAGATATCAGCAAATCTTCGGATAGGGAAGTAGAAATTTTTATTGATCTTAAACTTAGAGCAGGTCCAATATCTAAAGCCCTATACAAAATAGTTCCAAGTGAAACGGCAGAATTAAAAAAAACAGATAGAGAAGCTTTTAGAGAAAGGGTTAGTATCTCACTATGGGGAGCTCCAGTGCACTTTGTCAAAAAGAAGGATGAAAGCCTAAGACTCTATATCAATTATCAGGAGTTGAATAAGGTAACTATCAAGAATAAATACCCACTTCCTAGAATTAATGACTTGCTCGATCAGTTATCTAGTTCCTATATATTCTCAAAAATTGATTTGCAATCAGTATATCATCAACTTGGGGTAAAAGCAGAAGATGTACCAAAAATTGCTTTTAGGACCAGATATGGCCATTACAAATTCCTTGTAATGCCATTTGGGCTGACCAAAGCACCTACCGTGTTCATAGACTACATGAATCAAATATTTTGTCCATATCTAGATTAGTTTGTAGTAGTCTTCATTGACAATATTCTGGTATACTCACAGAGTAAACTAAACATAAGTAATATCTAAGAATAGTATTAAATATACTGAGGGATAAGCAACTCTATGACAAGCTAAGTAAATGTGAACTTTGGCTTTCAGAGGTTAAGTTTCTTGGTCACATAGTCTCACAGCAAGGGGTCTTGGTTGATCCTAGCAAAGTGGAAGCCGTATTAAAGTGGAAGAGGCCATAGACTATCTTTCAAATACATAGTTTGTTGGGTCTTGTCGAGTATTATAGAAGATTTATACAAAATTTCTCCAGAATAGCTTTGCCTTTGACAAAGTTGACACAAAAAAATCAACATTTTTTATGGGATGAAGTTGTGAGAGGAGCTTCATGGAGTTGAAGCAGAGATTAACAACAGCACTAGTGCTGACAATCCCTGATCTGCAGTTTACTTATGTTGTTTATACAAATACCAGTGGGCATGGATTGGGATGTGTGTTGATGTAACATGGCTGAGTAGTTGCGTACGCATCTCGTCAGCTGAGGCCTCAAGAATTGAATTATCCCACTCATGATCTTGAGTTGGTAGTTATAGTATTTGCTTTGAAAATCTGGAGACATTATCTTTATGGTATGTCCATAAAGCTATACTGCGATCACAAGAGCTTGAAGTATCTATATGATCAGAAAGAGCTAAATATGAGATAGCGCAGATGGATGGAATTGCTAAAAGATTATAACTTGGAAATAAAATGTCATCCAGGGAAAGCTAATATCGTCGCTGACACATTGAGCCGTAAATCAGTGAAGCTAGTAGCCATAATGATTCATGAGCAGAAATTGATTGAGGATTTCAGAGATTTGAATTTGTCTAGTCAGATTTTGATGAGTAATAATAACATCAGTTAGGTATATAATGACCTGAGAGCAGCAATTCAAGAAGCACAGCTGCAGGATAGATGAGCACTGTCTATCAAAGATATGATTACCAAACGAGAAACTCAGGAATATGACTTGTCACCAAGTAGGCTAGTCAGTTATAAGAAGTAGATATATGTTGCACTGTAGATAGAGCTAAAATGACAAATCCTAGAGGAAGTACACAAGAATAAATATACTATGTATCCAGGGGCAACCAAATGTGCCATGACTTGAAGTCCATGTATTGGTGGCCAGGAATGAAAAGAGATATAACTAAGTTTATCGTTTGTTGTCTCACTTGCCATAAAGTAAAGGTTGAACATCAATGACTATTAGGACTTCTACAAAACCTTAAGATTCTTTAGTAGAAGTGGGAAAACATTACCATGGATTTTGTGACAAGATTACCTAAAATCAGAAATCATGACGCAATATGGGTAATAGTTGACATATTCACGAAGACAACCTATTTCCTACCTATCAGCATTCATTATTCTCCTAATAAATTGGTAGAAATTTATATCAAAGAAATTGTGTGATTACCTGGTACTCCAAAGAATATCATTTCAGACCAAGATTCCTTATTCACTTCCAAGTTTTAGAAGGCAGTACACGAAGCTTTGGGTACTAAGCTCAAGTTTAGTACAGCTTATCATCCTGAAATAGATGGGCAGATAGAATGAATGATATAGATACTCGAGGATATGCTGAGAGCATATGCATTAGATTTTAAAGGTAGTTGAACCATATTTTCACATGATTTTTCATGATCTATTTGGGGTTTAAATGCATTTTATGAAGCATTATTGTATAATTAAGCATGAATTTTGGTTAGGAACAATTGTTTTGAATTAATGGTAATTAGGGGCAAAATGATCAAAATTATTAATTATTTTGTACAATTGTTTCTTAGAACTTTTGATATTACCTTATGCTTAATTTTGCATTGTAGGTATTAAAGAGGGAAATTGAGGGTTTGGGATGCTCAAATTAATTATTTGGAGGTTCAAATTATTTGGCAAGTGCAAAGAAAAATAAAATAAAAGAAGAACAAGCCCAAGATGCAAGCCCAAGGACCTAAGGCTGTTTGGAATTTAAAAAAACAAAAAAGAAGAAACAGAAAGGGAGCCACGGAAGGGGACCCGAGAGTGATTTGAGAACAGAAACAAGGACCAGGTGGATATGAAATCTGGATATGGGAGACCCGATCCGAGATGCAGAAGCTGAGAGTGATATTTGAGGGAGGCGCCGCACAGGAAAAAGGAGGAGAATTGCAGATCATCATAGCAGAACCAGAGAACCAGCGCTGAAGACCATCATTCTCTTCCTCTTTCTTTGTCGCCGGCGGCATTCTTCACTCTCACTGCCATCGCCGCCGGCGACCAGAGAGACAGAACCTGCAAAAGCCCAAACACCGGTGAACCTCTTCATTGTAGATTGCTGGCAACTTCACCGACTACCTCCTCCTTCATCTTACATTTTTCCAGCATCATCTCAGCCGTGATTCTTTCTGTTCTGTTTCTGAATTCAAACCCAGCCCCAATGCTCAATTGATTAAATGCTGATTTGTCATTTTTAATATGTGATTTCATGACTGGGAATTTGAATCAGAGTGTGGTTATATTTCTAGAAGTTATTCACATGATAAGCTAGGCAATTTTGTGCTCTTGGAGATGAATTGGAGATGACTTGAGCTCACATATGCTTTCTCAAAGGGGAGTTTATTTTATCTATAGTTCATTATATTTGTGATTTCTTAGGTTTAAGAATTCATTTATATATTGAGACTATAATTTTAGTTATGTTTTATTCTATAGATTGAGTTGTTGTGATTTGGAATTTGTAATGAGGATTTGTGCTCATCAATATATATGGTTATATATATGTTTAACTATGATTTTATTGTTTCTATCTATTTAACATGGTATTGTTGGATAGTTTGATTGAATTGGAATTGTAGTTGAACCTAAATGCATTGCTTATTCCATAATCACTCTCTAAGGGGTTTTAATAATGCTTAAATAAATGGGTTCATGAGTTTAAGCATTAGACTCAATGGTAATTGGGGTTTGGTATATTAGAAAACTCAGAGAAACTCATTACACTAAGAGGGCTTAATAGCATTTCAAGGGTAGGGGTTCCTCTCTTGTGATGCTAGACTCAATGGTAATTGAGGTTTGATATATTAGAAGCTTAGTGAATTAACTCCCCAAATATTTTAATTGAGCAAGGATAGCCATTGAAAATCATTTCCAAGAGCATCTTCATCATTTGCATTTCTAACCAATTTCCATTCCATATCAATTTTATTCCAAAAATCCAAAAATATTAGTTTTAAAAGCATTTTAGTTTAATTGCAATTTAGTTGTTAGATAAAAAGCTCAAAGATCATTTTTAACTCATATTATGTCAATCATTGCACTTAGTTTCTAGGTAATTAATAAAAGGCTCTTCGAGAGACGATCCGGGATTGTACCCTATATTGCAATCCTTGGTTTAAATTTTAAAGAGGTTACCAAGGCATAAAAGCCAACAAAACCTGATTTCTTCAGGCCCGCCAAGGACTCGATATGTCACACATGCCCTATCATTAAAATAAAAATCAACATAAATTAGAAAATTCATTTAAGTCAAGAATCAAGAAGCAATGAAACACAAAAAAATAACTTACGTGTTGAAGACGCTTTTAGTTTCTTTGTCTGGAATTTTACTTAAGGAATCAAACCAGTAAACAACGTTGGACAGAGGACAGAGAACACACAAACTCCAGTGGTAACTATCACAACATATACAGATTAAAAAGAAGTTAGATGTCAAGGCAATTATTTATTAAAAATCTCAAATACACAAAATTTAAATGCGTACCCTTGAACAATCGGTGCTAGATAACAACGATAGTCATTATCTCCCATTGTGAAGCCCATATAGTGCATCCTTTTTTCAATGTATTCCTACTCCTTTTCGTATGTGCAGGAGACAATAATCCATATAAAATCAACTTAACTAAATGAAGGAAACAATGGGAAATAAAAAACATACAGGATTGCAAATTTGCCCCATCCAATATCTAGCTCCTCAAACTTAATGAATTGTCTTAGATCTTCTTTATCAATTGTGAAGGGATACTCTAATTCCAGGCCCACAATCCCTGGAGGCATATGCAAAGCAATCTGGTGAATGCCTTTATAGATCTGCTACAGTCGTACTAAGAAGGGCCATTTTTCTACTTCTTGCTCGTTCTTTTAGAACATAAAAAAACATATTGTTAGTAGGATGTCAATACATCTCAAGTAAAAGTGAGGTAGTTCCATACCATTGGAGGTGTTGCTGCTAAGCCAATAAGATGTACAGGCTAAAGGATGAAAGATCCTCTCGCCTGAGCTATCGTGGCAACCTCGTCATTAGTAATAGGGATGGATGTACCTTCTTCCCCCTCTCGAACACACGTCACAGTCACCCTACGTAAATGATGTGAAATTTGCTGATGATGGTGGGTAGTAGCATGTGTGTGAATGAGAGCATCTATAACTACACGCAGTATTGGGGTATTTAAAGAGAGGATGGCAGATTCTCCCTGTGCTGGAGTGGGAGAAGGGTAGCCAAGTGGTTCCTCTATCGGGTTATAACTTCCTTTGGTGCTGTGGAAGGCCGGGGATGAATAGGTTCTACGCTTAGTAGTTGCCATCTGTGATTCAAACATCTTCATCATTTTAGCATGTAGCTTAGGCATCAGCTCAAGACGTAGCTCTGGCAATAGCTCTTGTTAGAGCTTGTCGTAATGGTTGGCCTCGAGCTCTTGTGAGACTTCCTGGCGAATCTTGGCCACAAGCTCCATACTGGGCTTAGCATGTAATGAATAAAGATGTGAGACTCGGCCAAAATACTTCACGACACGAACTCCCCCTGCCTCCCCTCGAACATGACCAAGTTGATCTGCCTTCCCAAGCACCATTAACAAGATGTCGATCCATCCACTTGGAGTGAACGGACCTTGGCTACTATGATCTTCTAGTTCATCCTGCAGCATAAAAGTTATCGTAAGTGAAAATTAAGCACTCCCAATATGAAAAAAAACTTTGTACTTATGCTCTAACTACTTACAATCCTCGCAGCAACCTCACCAACAGTTGGATTTATGTACTTCCTACCCTTAATCCTCCCTGCTTTCTATTTTTTGTGATGTGGAGGAGGTGGCGGGGCCTCGACCATAACAGTAGGATCTGATGTGGCTGCTTCCTTCAATTTCTCCAACTCTTCTGCCATCATCTTTCACTCAAGCTTCCGATAACCACCACGAGACATGCAATATTGATACTTATTAGCTACTTGCCTCTCTGCATTTGCTGTACTTAATGCCTGTGAAAGGAAGACAATGAACACTGACTCAATAATGTCAACTATATTCAAATAAAATATTATGATGATAGAAATCTTACCAAAAAGTTTGGATCTTCTCGTGATGCCATAAACAATCTCCAGTCCTCTGGAGACAAATACTTATACTCCTGACATGGATCCTAACCCCTCAGGTCCCCTCGAATGTAATCTCATGTAAGCTTATTCCTAAAATCTTTCCATTATAGACAAATCTCCCTCATCCACTCTATGTACATCACCGCGGTGTCAGGGACATCATTTCTTTGCTACAAGGTAAAAACATAAGTTAATTATATTTGAAGCAATAAGAATAAAGATATATATGCAGATGTATCAAAACTTATATACCAAAAGTTATTGCCAAATCAAGTCTTTGGTTTTTGGTGGAACCAACTTCCAATTATCATAGATAATGCGAACTTTGCTCTGACCCAATAAACCTAAGTAGCTAATGAAATGGTCTTCCTCCGGACCAATTGGTTTCAAATCGTCATCAAGTCAATATGCAACCTCTCCTATTGATGGTGATGACATGCTACTAATGCAGGCATTTTTCTACTGCCTCTAACCCTTCTTCTCGTAATGGGTTCAGGTATCGCAGCAGGTTCAGGCCTATTCATTTCATTGTCCCTATCACTTTGTGAGTCACTAGAATTGTCCATATTCCTGTAAGCACAAAAATCATTATCAGATAGGTGAATAAATTGTCCATATTCCTATCACTTCTATCCTGGCTTGCTAGAATAAAGGGCTCATCCCTATAACCTACTCTTTTAAGATCAACTGAGACAAATCCAAATTATTGATATATTACCACAGCATTATTGCTAACCCACTTACATTTGAATAAAACAACTTTGAACTTGTTGTAAGTGATTTCCCATATTTCTTCTATCACTCCATAATAGGCCATAGATGCTAATATGGGGTTTCTATCTTTCGAACTGGAAAAGTGTATAGCTTCAGCTTCTACCATCACCCCACTATTTTCCATGGTACTTCTATCATCTTAGTCTTTTGTGTAGAAATAATACCCGTTTATATCATAACCGCTCCAAGTAATTATCTGAAATGAAGGCCCCAGGCTAGCCACTCTATTATCTCAGACACACCGGTCTCATGCAAAACCTTTTTTTGAAACCACTCTATGAATGTCTTGTTTTGCTCAATAGCAATCTGCATGTCATTCTTCCTCGGATTCATGTTCTTCAATCTCTTTCTGTGTTCATCTATGTACGGTTGAACTTCTGCCATGTTTTTCAGGATATAAAGGTGTTCTTACAACATCCCTTCACGAGGCATAGTATTCACTTTCAGTCCTCTTGTTCCCTTTCTCCTCCCCTCTTCATGCCGAGATTGTTCCTTCTTCCCTGATAGATAATCGCTGTAGAAGTCCATAGCCTCTTCAACTACATACCTTTCAACTATTGAGGCTTCTGATCAATAGGGATTTTTAGAGTACCCTTTTAAGATCTTCATATATCGCTTTAAAGAATACATCCACCTCAGGTAAACTGGACCGCAGAGCTTTACCTACCTTAACAAATGAACTATCAAATGCACCATTATATCAAAAAATGAAGGAGGAAAGTGCATCTCTAATTGGGACAATATAATATAACCCTCAGCTTCCAGTTCATCCAGCTTTTCAGTGTCAATGATTTTGTTATAGATAGCATTAAAGAAAACACACAATCTTGTCACAGTGCTTTGAACTTCATCTTTTATAATGCCTCTAATAGCTACTGGTAATAGTTGTTGCATCAGCACAAGATAATCATGGGACTTCATTCCCACTAACTTCAAATCCTCCATTGACACGCACCTTCTCACATTCGAAGAATACCATTATGGCACCTTAATTTCATGCAAACATCCACACAAACTTCTTTTCTCCGCTTTTGATAGTGTATGCACTGCTGGCTCCATGTATGCCCTCTTACCATCATCTCTTAGCTGTGGATGTAACCGTTCTCTTATTCCCATATCAATAAGGTCTAGTCTCACACTAATCCCATCCTTAGTCTTCCCTGGTATGTGTAAAAGTATACTGACAAGGCTATCACAAACGTTTTTCTCTACGTGCATCACATCAATATTGTGTCTCACGTCAAGACTACGCCAATATGGAAGATCAAAGAAAATTGATCTCTTCTTCTATATGTTCTTCTCACCCGCAGTCTTCTGATTCTTACCGAATAAGACATTGATATGTTCAACCCGACTGTAAACTTCCTCTCCGGTTAATGCCTTTAGAGCCATTCTATGCTCCTGCAAGCTGTTAAAACACTTTCTTAACCTACGATATAGGTGGAACCTATGAAGGAACCTCCTATGACCAAGGTAGACCATTTTTCTTGCATGTTTAGGTTGGTGGAAGTGAGTGTCTGCTTCATAGATCAGACATCCTTTGTGCCCCTTCACACTATACCTTGACAGGTTTTCATACCCAGGAAAGTCATTTATCGTGGTGAAAATCATTGCACGTAGCTTGAAGGACTCATTCTTATATGCATCAAACACATCTACGCCTTCCTTCCACAACTTCTTCAAGTCTATAATCAAGGGTGCTAGGTAGACATCAATATCATTTCCTGGCTGTTTTGGTCCATAAATCATCATAGAAAGCATCACATACTTGCATTTCATACAAAGCCAGGGAAGCAAGTTGTATATTACAAGCAATACCGGCCACGCACTGTGTGCTATTAAGAGTTCCATACGGATTGATGCCATCTGTACGAAGCCCAAGCCGAAGGTTTCTCGGCTCGCTTCCAAATTTAGGGAATATTTCATCTATTTTCTTCCACTGTGGAGAGTCAGCCGGGTGCCGAAGATATTTTCTGTCGGATATTCTATCATCTGAATGCCATCTTAACTTCTTCGCTTTTTTTGCAGTACCAAACAAACGCTTAAAAGCGCGGTATTATTGGAAGATACCCCAGAACCTTTACAGGTTGCCTTTTAGTTGTCGCATCGCCACAACCACCATCTTTCCTCACTTTGTATCATGCATTTTGACACTTAGAGCACTCACTCAGACCTTCATACTCCTTTTTATACAGTACGCAGTCATTAGGACAAGCGTGTATTATTTTATACTCCATACCCATCGTAGATAGGATTTTCTTGGCCTAATACATACGATTTGGAAGTACATTATCATCTAGAAACATATCACACAACAGTTCAAGCAGCAATGTGAAACTACTATCGGTCCAACCACAAGT
The DNA here is from genome assembly GCA_963242795.1 of Inga leiocalycina. NCBI lineage: Eukaryota > Viridiplantae > Streptophyta > Magnoliopsida > Fabales > Fabaceae > Inga > Inga leiocalycina. The sequence goes on from OY725327.1 coordinate 26,955,339, forward strand.
TGCTTTTAAGTTAACCAAATGTAATGTTCCTGTCAGCCGTGTGTATTTACTCCCAGGGTATAACGGTGTCTCTGCATCACTGTGCAGGCTGTCATATTCATACGACTGCGCAAAGGATTCTACCTCAATATCGTGAATCATTCTCTCCATTCTATCTTTAGCTATGACATCCACAGCTTCCTTCTTGTGCGATGGACAATCGGTTACTTCCTCACCATGCCATATCCATCTTGTGTATTAAAGATTTATTCCATCACAAAGTAGGTGATCCTTTATAACTTCAACATCCCGTCTTCTCTCAGTTAAACAATTGACACAAGGACAAAAATACGTCCCATTTCTGGCTAGAGCATTCCTTCTAGCATATTCAATAAACTCTTCAACCCCATTCTCATATTCTTCACTTGTTCTCAAAGCATTCATCCAACTATGATCCATTTTATTACCACCTACGTCATTCCCATTTACACTCAAGTTAAGAATACTTGTCAACACTAGGATTCCCATTTACTTTTTTTTTCAAAATTTTGGCAGCATTTCTCTTTAAAATTGAGACATCCCAAAATCAAAATAACAAACCATCTCAGCTTAATTTAAATGAAAAAAGACTTTAGCTTCTAGCACCAAGCACAACCAAAATGCACTTATATTTTAGCAACCAAATTATTAAATTAGATATGTACCATGAGTGAGATATATAACATCAAAAAATTCTTCCCAAGTTCAATTAGCCAATGGCAAATCTCAACAGCAATATTATATTTTTCTTCCACACAACAATTTTTGATTTAGAAGTGTTCCAAGATTGATCATAGCAATGAAGTTCCAAAAATCCAAAATCACAATGGAATAGGTTTATGACAGCAAAGTGGAACTCAAACAATTAATTCACACTCCAGGAGTCAATGATAGCAAGAAAGTTCTAGCACTAAGTTACAACAAGATTATTTATGTGTGTGTCTACACTAAGTATATATATTAATGTCTTGATTAATTTCTACCAAATTCTAGCACTAAGTTACACTAATATTATTTATATTAATGTCTACACTAAGTTACAACAAGATTATTTACAACAAGATTGCCTAATTCTAGCACTAAGTATATATATTAATGTGTGTCTACAAGATGATTCTTTTTCATTTGTTTGGTTTCTCTCTATTCTTTATTCTTTTCTCCTTTCTTTTCCTTTCTCTACTAATTAAGAAGCATTATCATATGCCGAATTCTTTTCTTTTCCTTTCAGTCACTTTAATTCAGACAGTTTGTGAGATAATCACTTAGGAACCATATGTAAATGTACTAAAATGCAATATATCTCTGTATTATTTTCAAAGGATGAGCTCACTGTTATAGAGAATCCACAATTGTATAACCAAAATAAGTTTGAAAATAAACTAATTCTATCAAATAACAGTATAACAGAATGCAGAAAGGCAAAAGGTGTAAAGGAAAGAAATATCAGGGAAAAAGAAAAGAATAATCAGAGATAAAATGCTAACCTGTAGCTAAAACTTTAGAGGGAAACCGATAGTGGAGAGGAGACCGAATAGGGACAAAAACACTGTAAACCCAGAGAAAAGAAGGTGGTGGCGAAAGTGAAGCTTTGGAGAAAGAAGAAAAACAAGAAGGGGAGAGGAGACCGAATGGGGCCGGAGTGATGAAGTTAGGAGGAGAGATGCAGTAGGGGAGTGAAGTTAGGGATGGAAGTGATGCTTTAGAGAAAGAAGAAAAAAAAAGAAGGGGAGAGGGAACCAAATGGGGACGGAGAGATGCAGCAGGGGAGTGAAATTGGGAGGAGAGATGCAGCAAGGGAGTGGGACTTTAACATGATCACATGCACTAGTCATGTCGATGTAGTCAAGTTTAGACGTCCCCAGCTGGGCTGGGGATGTCTAAACTTAGTTTAAATGTCCCCAGCTGTTCTGGGGACATGTAAAGACAATCTTTACATGTCCCCAATAGAGTTGGGGACATCTAAAGCTTACATTAGACGTCCCCAGATTAGCTGGGGATGTCTAAAGGCAGAGCTTTAGGTGTCCCTAACTGTTCTGGGGACGCCTAAAGTTTTTCTTTTTCTTTTTTTAATGACATTTAAAGGTCTTTAGACGTCCCCATTTTGACTAGGAACGTCTGAAACACTACCTGACAGCTCTTGGTGCTAAATTCAATTATTTTAGATGCGCCAACCTTTACAATTTTCACCTACCTATATTTTGGGCATCCCTTTTTTAAAAAGGGACGTCCTTTAAGGCAGTTGTAGGTATATTCTGTAGTAGTGTGATTAAGTTGTCAAAATAACTCATGAAGTTATTAAACGTCTTATTACATGAGTACTACATGAGTGCCTGTTCTACAAGGCTTTCCTATAAAATATCCACAAATGTACACAATAAGAAGCCTTTACTACAAAATAAAATCACAAATGCTACATGTCTTCCTTTTTCTTAATTTGTTGGTTGCTAGCAACAATGGTTAGAACCTTTAATGCATATTTCTTTTGCTCATGTGTCACTAGCCACCATAAACAATCCACCTTCATCTGCCGAATCTGATCATCAACCAACTTAGGCATGGTGTACCCCTCTTTGTCATGTGTAGAGCCATCCTAGTTGTCCAACCATGATAGAACATGAACTCCACATGAATCATTGTAAAACAAAATACCACATATACAGCTATAAAGTTATAACAACAAAATGGTACAAACAATCTAAATTTCAAAGAGTTGGAGGAAAAAAACCAATACTAATGTCTCAGGCCAAACATACACTTTTGACCAGTTCACTTGCTTCAGAATTTCTTCTCCTTTGTCAAATACTTTAGGTTTAACTCTTCGAAGTATGTTAACGATGCAATATCTCTACAAGTTGTAAAAAATTTTGTCATGTCACAAACTAGCAATGACAACTTCACAATGACCATTTACAGATTAATATGTGCAATTTACAACATTATGCATGTAGTTAAGAAAGTAGTGCTTACACATTGGCTCGCTAGCCGTTCCTTGGCATAAAACTCTTCTTGTTGCTTTCTGCTCAATCTCTTGGGTCATTTTGGATGGTTAGCCCCTGTAAGTGCATCTTCTTCCTTTTTTTGTAACCTGGAAAATGTCAACCGATCAACCAATGAGTCTAGGGTATAGAAACGTATTGTCTTCATTTGCAAAACATAACAAAACCAATGATCGACGTGCAGTGTAAGAGATAAAATGAAGTCACAATCCCTAATGTTGTATCCAATATGTTCAAGCAGTATCTCTGCTTCATGCGCTTCCCATGATCGGTTCTTTAGATTCACAGACAATTTTTGCATCAATTATAAAGAAAATATGTGTCTAGTCCCCCGGATGGACTTATGTAGTTGATCCTCCACCAACATATTCGCAACCATAGACATAAACTATATACCATTACAAAAATGTAAGTTATTCAAAAATTTAAAGTAACACAGTATGAGTTTATTATACATGTAACTTACCCTGTTATTAATCCACCCCCTTGGACGTATACAATATAGTTCACCCCGGGTTTCTGAATAATCATACATATCTACAAACTCCTTAATATAGAAACAAGCGTAGCAAGTCAATTTTCGTGGTTTAAATCGATTTAGATAGAAGTGTAATTACTTACTCCTGAGCTTCCTCTGCTGAATTACATCTTGTATTGCTCAATTGATATAAACCTTCCTTATCCTTGTCATCTTTTCTTCTCTTTTTACCCATAGTTGTCACCCAGGGAGAGGCAATAGCAGGTTTTTTTTACCCTTATAGATTTCCTCAATTGTAATTCATGCTTCCTTTTCGATTCCAATTCCTCTCTATCTCCCATAACTGCTGCACCTTCATTTTCTTCCTCTGACCCTTCATCTTCATTTGAGACCTAACTTCATCGTCTTCTCTTTTTCCTGTGTGAGGCCTGTCATCTTCACTTGCTGATAAAGGTTCTTTATCTTCACTTTCTAATGAGGATTTTTCATCTTCCACCTTTTCTTTCCCTTTATTTAGTTCCCCCTTCCTAATAGCCTCGCCTAAAGGGAAACCAGTTCCTCTTGCACCTTTGACACCACCCTTGACATCAGTCTTTCATATGTTCTCTTGATTTCCTACAAATTAGGCGGAAAAAAAATAATTGAATAATTTGGATGGAATGTGGTGCAGACATTAAATTTCAACACTTACCGGGTGTGTTAACATAGTTTTTTGATGCAATTTGAAAGAGGGAGGTCCAACTACATTACCCACAGAATGTAGCAATCCTTAGTTGCTTTCTTCTCTATTTGCACTCTACTCTTGATATTATTGTCATTCCAAAATCCAATCGCATTGTCACTTGTAGAGGCATGTAGTTGACCAGGGGAAATGTTGCAAGCAAAAAACCTACATGTTAATAAAATAACAACTTACTAGCAGCAAATGTCAACATCAAATGCAGCAATTTACAACTCATTTTACAAAGGCAACTAAGGTTACATGGATAAAACTTGCACTTACCATCAGAAAATATATACATCCGCCTATATTGATTCTGCCTGTATCGTTCCCTTTCCTGATTTTTTTTCTTGTACTGTGCAAGTGAATTGAATAGTTCATTCAATACTAAGGTTGACCAATCATAGTCCCCAAAAGCTCCATTTGTTGCTGCCATCACCTGCAACACTCAGTCACTCACTTTAATACCCACTTCGGGACATAAAAGGGTTCCCAATGCATACATAACAAATAAGAATTCAAATTCTAGATCATCATTTCTCTCAATTAGCCATTTTCTAATTGTCTTGTATGGCACTGCCCCATACAATGGGTGTGTTTGGAAGAGCGATGGGAAAAATAGAGTTTCTCAATTTAGCGGTTGGTAATTTCAATTTTGGTAAAAGCTCGATTGTGTAATGTGATTTATGTTTGGAACAGCGGTGGGAAAAATGACTTTTGTAAAAATAAAACTTGTTTGGATTGACTTAAGTACAAGTGACTTTTGTGATAATAGTAAGAGAGAGTGGGTGGAAAAATATTTTAAAGAGTTAAAAACACCAAAAAATAGTTTAAAATAATTTTTGGAACTGAAAAAGTACATTAAAGATAAAATTGCAATCAGTCTGATAACATATTGGGTACAATTGAAAAAATATTTTAAGGGTTAAAAGCACCAAATAATAGTTGAAATTAATTTTTGTAGCAAAAAAAGTACATTAAGGGTAAAATTACAATAAGTCTGATAGTACACTGGACACAACTGAAAAAATATGTTAACCATTTTCACTCTGCCCAAAAGCTAAATCAGTAAAAGCTGAGAAATGGAGCTTATGCCAAAAGCTATTAAGATAGAATTAAGCTCGATTGCTCAACGCTGCAACCAAACACACACTTTTTTTTTTCCAGTTGAGCCATTGAGCTTATGCCAAAAGCTATTAAGATAGAATTAAGCTCGATTGCTCAACGCTGCAACCAAACACACACTTTTTTTTTTCCAGTTGAGCCATTGAGCTTATGAGCTCAAACGCTCAATTTGGGGGGTCAAACGCCCCCCCCAAACACACTCAATGTCTTTAATTGCTGAAAACCTTCTTCCATATCAACATTTTTTTCAATATCCCCCCTCATATGATAAGCCTATCAATTGTTTTACATCTTCCCGGTAGATGTGAAGTGACCTCCCTCGAATCAAAATATTGTTAATTAAAAGGTCAAATGCACGCGTAAACTAACCACATAAATCTTAGGGGATTTATGAGCAGTATATGTTAACTAACTTATCAAATCCAACTTTCTTTAACCGCTCCATCCTATCTTCTCTATTCTTCACACTTTTATATACTTTCATAAACTGATTTGGAGCACATCGAGTCAAGAATGGAACCACATATTTGTCCATTTTGCCTCACTTCTTAATTTCTTTGCCCTCACCCTATATGTCTCCTTATCCTTATCTTTCAATGTGTTTCAAGATTCTTTCATTGAATAAGTCTCCTCTGTTAAACGCCCGCACTCCTCAATCTTGTTCTTCTTATTCTTATAATAGTCTTGTGTAAGTAATATAAACCCAGACACTTTTGTCAGCCTCTCTCAATCTCCATCTTTTCTGTTTTTGTTCTTCGGTATTTTCTTCTAATCTGAAACATAATTACTACTTTAATCACCCACCACAAAAAACATAAGACATGCAAATCCAAACAATTTTCATTGACTAATCATTTGTATCTAAGGAATGAGTAATTTATGAAGTAAATTGCAATTTAAGATCAATAATGCAGAGAACAGAGTCATCTACACAATATATCAATCATATATTCATATATATCAACAATAAAGCAAAAGGGTTCACTTCACAGGCTTCAAAACAAAGGCCAGAAAGAACAACTTTCTTCTAGAACTCATTACATAGCAGCAACTGAAGCCATACCAGTATTATTACTGTCAAACATAGTCATCAACCATTCATAATCTTTAACCATTAACATACATTAACAAACAGATAGAGAGGGAGAGATCATAATTGCATTCATCTGGGTAAGCAACAACATAACACACATTATGAGATAGGTCCCTTATTTGTACTATCCTAGGACTAATGGTCATTAACTCCCTTGAACATAACGAGCCTATAACTAATTCAACTTACAATAAGTTTAATGTTATTTACAAATAGATAGTCTTATTATGTTACCTGCATTACTCTTTTTCAGTAACACCTATAATTCTTGCATAATAATTGTAGACCCTCAGATTTGAGAACAAAAGTCAATATGCTAAGTGTTTAGAAATAACTACAACTCCATGATTTAAACAAAGCATTATTCCATACAGTGTATAACAGACATAAAAAGATAACGATAAGTGACGAGATAGTGAATAAAGGCATCTCAAATAATATTGGGTACATGATTTTGGTAAATTTTCAAATTAGATATGTAAACAATAAAAAGAGAGATTTCGCCAACGAATAACCCTGCAGCTTTAGAGGAGCAACCGACGCTAGGTGTTGGGAGGACTGACGCAGCCTATGGCTTTGAATGAAAGATGGATTCTGTGTTATGGGATGACTTGGAGCTATGGAGGAAGGCCAGAGGCTTGGCCAATAGACTGCGATAGACACTTGGACATCAGAGGAGCCACTAACGGCAAGTCGAATGGCACCAAGGGAGAAGTAGAGTGAAGAAGCAGAGCAAAGTTCCTTTATGCTGGATACTTGGCTATGGGACCGTGATGGATGGTTAGGCATCGAAAGATCTACTAATGGCAAGTCGAATGGCACCCTTGGAGAGGTGGAGCGGTACAGAGGGAGAAGTAGAGCAGAGTTCCTTTTATGCCAATGGGCAATTCAAAATTACTGGAAGAGATTTGACCAACAAAAAAAATGCTAGAAGAGTCTTAAATCCTTAAGGGCGATTTTGTCAATTCACTTTGGTAAATAATCACATAAAAGTCTCTAGGGACTTCTGATCATTGACTTTTCAAAGGGCCCTTTTTGGTGTTTTCTTTGGTCCTTAGGACCTAGGAGTCATTTTTACTTAATTATTTTCTCAATTAATTGAATTTAATTTCAATTAATTAACGAAAATAAAGGATATATGTATAATTGGAAAATTCTTGGTTAAAATTAATCTGTAACACCCTTATCTTATTTTCATCTTTTTCAGAGTACTTGTGCATAGTTCGGTGGGCACATAGACAGAATAAAAATATTGATAAAAAGTGCTCAATTACAGAAATTCCTTATAGGGATTCTATATAACAATTACAAATAATGTAGCCATACAGGGCTACTAGGGTGCCTACACCCATTACAATAAAATACAAACATCTTTCTATCTTCACACCACCACTGCATTCCTCTCGTATAATTGTCTTTATTGATCTCGGCATACCTCCTGTTCTTACCTGTCTTCAGAGTGTTTGCACGTAGTTCAGTGGGCACATAGGAATAGCATAAATACACTATAAAAAGTGCTTGATTACAAAAATTCCCTACACCTTTTGTACATAATGATTACAAAAATGTAGCCGCACAAGGCTTTTAGAGTATCCAAACCTGTTAAATGAAACTTAGACATCTTTCCGTCTTCATTCGCTACAGCATTTCTATGTGTGCAATCCTCTTTTTTGTTCATAGCATGCCTCATGCAATCACCTATCTAAATGGGTGGTTGGGGGAGGGTGAGATTTGAGAGAATCTCAGTTGTAAACAGTACCAATATGCATGCAAGATAAGTGCTTAATGTATGACATGTTTACATTGCATAAACTCATGCTAACACAATAACATGTCTGCATACTCTATGTTTCAAACAACATACTTATGGCCATATCATAAATAGAAATAAAGCTGTAATCATTCATATATGTTTCACATAATTAAGCAAAGCAATCACATGCATCAATACACAAGCACAAACATCTAAGTCCTTTTTTACTCGGTCTGATTGTACTTTTCCAGAAGTTTTGACTTGAGCTTATCCTATATATATTTTCCCAAGGAATCCATTTTTGACCGCGATTTTGTCAAATTCATGGCCAAATTATAGTTTTGCCCTTAACAGCCCCTATTTAGGGCTTTAGGGGTACTTTCATCATTTCACTATCTAGGGCTTTTCTTACAACATAAGCAACATCAACCCTACACAGTTTTCCCTCCTAAACACAATGGAACCCTCAAGTTAATGAAATTTTAGCTCCTTCCCTTATTTCTAGACCTGACCGAAACATGCTCCAAGAAAAGGAAAAAGGTGATTTCTTGATTTAACTTTTAAAACTCCTTTCTTTTCACTCCTAATCATGATTAACCATTTAAATACCACTTGAAAATGATTTGTAGAAATTTGGGCAGCATAACCCCTTAGGGTTTCAACATCCCAAATTTACAAAATCATCAACCAAACCATAAATTATGATAAGATCAACAGCAGCAACAACAATAATACACCAAAAGGATTGGGGTTCTTGAAGTTACCTTTGATTTCTCAAGCTTTCTCTCTCTAGAACATCTTCCCCTCTCTTTCCCCCTTGGAATCTTGCTTGCTAACCATGATATTTCTCGAGGAGAAGAGATTAAAAGAGGTTTTACACAAGTTACAAGGCAAGAACACTTGAAATCACAAGTACTTACCTTTAATTTTGTCTTAATGAGATCTCTTTGTGCTTATGTTCCTCAAAGCTCTTTCTCTCTCTATTTCCTTGTGATGGTAAAAAATGAGAGCTCATGAAAGGGAAGAGAAGTCTTAAAAAGTATATCCATTTACCCCCTTTAATTTAACATATTTTATTAGAATTTCCCACATGCCAAAATCTTAAACTTCATCTCAACTAAATCACAATTGCCTCCTCTTCCTCTTTTGGATGTGACAAAAATGAGCCCTCCAAATAACCAAATGGGCTTCTTCAATTACCTTAATCTATTCCCTTATAATTAATTGTGTACTAGCAATTTATTATAATTTTTGCTTTTTGACTTGTGAACATTAATTTACTTTGCTAGAAATTGAGTCTTAGAATAGCCAAATAAAGAGCTCTTGAAATATCATGTATTCCCTCCTCCATACAATTTGCTTTATGAAATATTATTGTTTAATGGAAATTTGCATGTCTAATTTACTTAGTCAACAAATTCCCTTCTTGAATAAATATGTGCCAAGTATTAATTTTCCTTCCTCTTACTCTTTTTGACTGAATTGCTCCCTAAGAAAAGGAAAAATGATGGCTACTTGCTTTTATTAGTCAAATGACCATTTTGCCCTTACATTTATTTCCATTTCAGCACTTGCTGGAAAACTGGGTAGAATTTTCATCAAACCTTGAAAAATCATAACTTAGATTCTGCAATTCTATATTGTGAAAGTGACTTGATGCACTCTAATAGTGCTAAGTGCTAAGTGATCTAGCAAATTATTTGGTGCAAGCATAGTGTTTGTTACATTTTCCATCATTTGGCCTATTCAATATTACAACCTTACAAAGTCCTTTGGATTTATTTATGCTATTGTTACAAGTAGTAGAGAGCCTATAAATACTACAAGCCTATGGTAGAGTGTGGTTAAAGTGGATGTGAGTGAAAAACTACCTTATATTAGAGAAGAGTGCAAACACTTATCCTAGTTAAGGTTTCCAATTAAGCTCATTGTAATTAAACCTTGCATTGCTTTAGCTACTTCAATTTTTGGTATGTTTATTGAATTTGGATAGGAGGATACCTTGTTATTTGACCAAGTGTGCTTCTTGAAGCTTGATCTTGCCTATTCTTTCAACTTTCATCCCTCTTTGCCTAATGATGAGTTTAATGTTTTGCTCAGGAGTGCAAAAGCCTAAGTGTGGACGAGATTCAAGAGAATCTCAGAAGTAAACAATACCAATATGCATGTAAGATAAGTGCTTAATGCATAACATACTTGCATTACCTAAACTCATTCTAATAGAATGACATATCTGTGTGCTAAATGTTTTAGACAACATACTTATGACCATAGTAGTCACATGCATCAATGCACAAGCACAAATAGCATAATTAAGCAAAGTAATCACATGCATCAATGCACAAGCACAAATATCAAATACATATAGGAGAGGTAAATTATTACCTGGATCGCCCTTCCTTTGCCTGTCTATCAGTTAAATACTCTATATCCAGTTCAAGCTATTGTCCAATCCTAAAATCCCAAATTTATAATAAATGAGTTACTTCTCACTCATGTATTATTCTAAACTCATTGTTTTGGTTATATTACCTTAAAATTATAAAATTACAAAAATGCCCCAAAGACCCAGTCTAAGCCCCTTTTTACCCAATCTAATTGTACTTTTTCAGAAATTTTGACTCAGTCTTATCCTATATATTTTCCGTCAACGAATCCATTTTTGACCTCGGTTGTGTCAAATTCATGACCGAATTACAATTTTTCCCTGAACAGACCCAATTTAGGGTTTTAGGGGTACTTTCGTCATTTCACTTTCTAAGGCTTTTCTCATAACATCAACCCTATACAATTTTCCTTCCTAAACACAATCAAACCCTCAAATTAATGAAATTCCAGCTCCTTCCCTTGTTTCTAGACTTGACTGAAACATGCTCCAAGAAAAGGGAAAAATGTGATTTCTTAATTAAACTTTTAAAACTCCTTCCTTTTCACTCCTACTAACATGATTAACCATTTAAATACCATTTGAACATGATTTGTAGAAATTTAGATAGTATAACCCCTTAGGGTTTCAACATCCCAAATTTACAAAATCATTAACCAAACCACAAATCATGACAAGATCAACAACAACAACAACAATAACAATACACCAAAAGGATTGAGGTTCTTGAAGTTACCTTTGATTTCTCAAGCTTTCTCTCTCTGGAACATCTTCCCCCTCTCTCTCCCTCTTGTAATCTTGCTTGCTAACTATGATATTCATGGAGGAGAAGAGATTAAAGGAGGGTTTTACACAAGTTAGAAGGCAAGAACACTTGAAATCACAAGTACTTACCTTTGATTTTGTCTTCATCAGCTCTCTTTGCACTTGTGTTCCTCAAAGCTCTTTCTCACTCTATTTCCTTGATGATGGACAAAATGAAAGCTAATGAAAGGGATGAGAAGTCTTAAAAATATCTCCATTCACCCTCTTTAATTTAATATATTTTATTAAAATTTCCCACATGCCAAAATCTTAAACTTCATCTCCTTCTAACTAAATCACAATTGCCTCCTCTTCCTCTTTTGGATGTGATGAAAATGAGCCCTCCAAATAACCAAATGGGCTTCTACAATTACCTTCATCCATTTCCTTGTAATTAATTGTGTTCTAGCAACTTATTACAATTTTTGCTTTTTGACTTTTCAACTTTAATTTACTCTGCTAGAAATTGAGTCTTAGAATGGCCAAATAAAGAGCTCTTGAAATATCATATATTCCCTCCTCCACACAATTTGCTTTATGAAATATTATTGTTTAATGGAAATTTGCATGTGTCTAATTTACTTGGTCAACAAATTCCCTTCTTGAATAAATATGAGCCAAGTATTAATTTTCCTTTTTCTTACTCATTTTGACTGAATTGCTCCCCAAGAAAAGGAAAAATTATGGCTGCTTGCTTTTATTGATCAAATAACCATTTTGCCCTTACATTTATTTCCATTTTCGCACTTGCTGGAAAACTGGGTAGAATTTTCATCAGATTTTGAAAAATCATAACTTTATTTGTAGAAATCGAATTAGAGTGATTGCAAAGGCTATGCAATCTTTATTAAGTCTAGTTTCAAGGAAAAATATTGCCTTTAGCCAACAAAAAGCTCATAATTCCCATAAATTCGATAAACCTTAACTATTCCAGAATTAGTTCCAAAAAAAGGGTCTAATTTTGAAAAATCATGTCTTTCAATCCTCAAGTCCAAAAATCACATATTACCTATCAAATTAAAGCTTAGGATGTATAATTTCATCCTGAAAAATTTCACAACTTTTGGAAATCATTAGCCTATTGAAAAATACTCTACAAGAAGACTTCCTAGCCTGAAAAATACATTAGCAACAAATCCTCATTCCTAGGACTCTTGCTAAACTGGGGCTTAACAGTCCACTTAATTCAGGCTTATTCTCAAGCTTCTAATCCCAAAATTCATGATAATAGAAAAAGTGACGTAAATAGAGCTCTTAAAGTAACCAAATAAGGTCTTGAATTAAATACATCATTTCCCTTGCAATTGATTGTGTAATAGCCATGTATTACAAACCTTGGTTTTTGACTTTTCAAACTTCAATTACTTGGTCACAATTGCTTCATCTTTGATTAAATGTGAGTCAAGTATTAATTCCCTCTTATCTCTCCTTATTTGAACATATATATGGCCCCTTGAAAGGATGATGATCTTTTAAAAATATCACCTCCTTACTTATACATTATTCTATGCCAACTTTTGACTTTTCAACTCTTAATTTACTTAGCCACAAATGCTCCAACCTTTGGCATATTTATCACAATTATTCATTTCCCCTTTTTTCTTCCTCATTTGGACATCCAACATCATAAAGGAAGGGAAAAATATGGGCTTTGAATTAAATGTAGTTAAATGACTATTTAGCCCATACATTTTTGCCAATGTCACACATAGACTAAAAGTTGGAAGAATTTTCACCAAATTTTGAAAACTCATATATTTATTTGTAGACATTCAATAGAGGTGCTTCCAAAGGCTACTTAACCCTTATTGAGTCTAGTTTCAAGGAAAAATATAGCCTTTGGCCAACTCAAAGCTCAACATTCCCAGAATTTAAATCTTTGGACGTAGTCAAGAAGATGGCCAGTTTTACTGGGCTAACTTCAAAAATTCATAACTCTATGTACAACTCCAAATGACCTATATGACCGATCAAATTAAATATTTATAAGTCTACTTTCATACTAGAAAATATCATAGGCATTAGACATCATTTTCCTATTTAAAAATGTCACACAATAAGACTACTACACAAGAAAACACACTGGCAGGAAATTCAAATGTTTACAATTTATATTCTAAACATACTCATACTGTGTTTGACCCCTAATTGGTTTGTTTTATCATTTTATTCCCTTAAATGCCATAAAGGTATATGGAATATTAGGAAATATCATTATACCTTCTTGGAACACTTGCTAAACCGAGGCTTAACAGTCCACTTAATTCAGGCTTATTCTCAAGTCTCTAATGCCAAAATTTGGGATATTACATAATCAAAGTTTGAAAAGTCAAAGTTGACTTGTACACAAATTAATTAGAGAGAGATTGTGAAAATGTTGGAACAATTATTATTTCCATTTTCTTTCATGGTTTTCGTCCAAATAAAGAAATAAGAGGGAAAAATAATTATTTGGGTCATAAATATGCCAAAGTGACATTATCTCAAGTTGAAGGATTAAATAAGAATTTAATAAAATATGAGCACATATGCAATTAGCATAAAATAATATATTTTGGGCAATTGATTAAGGCAAACTAAAGGAAGCTCATTTGGTTCATGGAGCACCTTGTGAGTGGTATCTTTTTGGGCTTGAACAAGAGGAAGGAAGTTGGTCTAAAATCAATGGGAAGCTTGTTACATAATTAAGAAAACATAAGTCCAAATACAAAAGCCACGTCATAAATCCAACATATTAATATTTAATAAAGTTGGATGAAGATATTATTAAAACTTTTGGTCATCTTTTCCTCTTCTATTTTCACGCCTAGAACCAAGAAAAGAGAGAGAAGAGAGCTTTGGGAGACTTAGAGAGCGAGAGCACAAGAAGCAAATCCAAGCTAAGTCTTGTATTTTTCAAGTAATTAAGCTCCCTATCTTATGCAGTAACTCCTCTAAGCTCTTGTTCTCATGAAAATCATGATTAGCTAAGCAAAATCTTCAAGGAAGAGAGAAAGAGAGGGAGGATGCCTTGAGAGAGAAAGTTTGGGAAATCAAAGGTAACTTCAAGAACCTCAATCCTTTTGGTAATATGATGCTATTGTGGTGGTTCTTGACTTGGTTTGTGGATTGTTTGGTGATTTTGTAAATTTGGGATGTTAAAACCCTAAGGCTTTGCTTAGTTTGAGGTTAGGTTAGGTTGGGGTGGGGTTGTCTTTGTTTGGTTGGAGGTTAGGTTAAGTTAGGGTGGGTTGGAGGTAAAAAAGTAGTGTTTGGTTGGAAGGAGGTTAGGTTAGGTGTTGAATATTTTTTTGTCTTCTAGTGGTAACCTAACCTAGGTTGTGAACTCTCCAAAATTGGGGTTTTTCCTAGGTGAGAGAATATTTGTCTTCAATGGTGACTAAATTGCCCATGACAATTTTTTAAAATTCCAACACTGCCGTCCCCTTTAAAACTTGACCTCCTGATTAAACGAACTTTCCAAATAATAATAATTTTATAAATAATTATTTATATGCTTACACGAATAATTATTTTATAAATAATAATTTTATATAAATAATTATTATTAATAAATACATTATAAAAGAAGAAGGAAAATATGTAGATGGACATTTTAACCTCCTCTAACCTAACTTAACTTAAATAAACCTCACTTAACCTAACCTTCGTTAAACCAAACAACATTATAACCTCTTCTAACCTAACTTAAGTAAACTTCACTTAACCTAACCTTCATTGAACCAAACAAACCCTAAGGGGTTATGCTATCCAAATTTTCGCAAATAATGTCTAATTAGTGTTGAAGAAGTTTAATAAGTGATTAGGAGTGAAAAGAAGGAAGCTTTAAGTGTTAGATCACAAAATCACATTTTCCCTTTTCCTTTGTCAAGTTTCGGCCTGACCTAATTCAAGGGGTTTAGGCTATAATTTTGTTAATATGATGGTTCCATTGTGTTCAGGAGGGAAAATTATGTAGGGTTGATGTTGATCATGTTGTGAGAAAAGCCCTAGAAGGTGAAATGTCAAAAATAACCTTAAGACCCTAAATAGGGGCTGTCAAGGGCAAAAATGTCATTTGAAAGTGATTTTGAGAAACCAAGGTCAAAAATGGATTCTACACGTAAAACTATGTACAAATAGTTTAGGTCAAAGTTTCTGAAAAAGTACAGTCGGACTGGGTAAAAAGGGCCTTAAACTGGGTCCAGAGGGGTATTTTGGTAATTTTATAGAATTAGACAGATATAACCAACTAAATGAGTTAAAACAATTTAGAGTAGTGTTAAAACTGGCTAACACCTAAGAGGGGGGTGAATTAGGTGTAAGATAAAAACTTAACAACTTTAGAAAACTTTTCGTATCTTAACGAAAAACAATAAGTATGAAACTAATGAATCATAAATCAACAGTTAGATAAAATAATATATACTGGAAAGATAAGAGCTTAGGAAGAGAATATGCAAACTGTGATTTATCCTAGTTCAGTCCAATCTGTGATGGCCTACGTCTAGTCCCCAGGCTCCTCTTGAGATTTTCAAATCCACTATCTTCTTGTTTAATCTGGGAACAAGAAAAGCCTTTACAAACCTACAACTTTAGTCGAGCAGTTGTCAAGCCTTTAACAAATCTCTCACCAAAATACTCCCCTTTACAGCAAGTCTTACGAGCAGAGCAATCACGAAATCCTTTCTCTTCGGCATACCCGTGCAAATCTAACAAGCAGCAACGTTCTCTCCTGCTTACACCACTGTGAGTCTTACAAGCAATAATATTCTCTACTGCTTGCACCTTGTAAGTCTTTACAAGCAGAAAGTTTTGCTAGCAATTCTCTCTACAACTTCCCCATAAGAAAATCAACCCTTTCAAGGTCCCTTTACCTTTAAATCAATTTAGGAATATAGATGAAGATGTTTACAGACTCTCTCACAGAGTGGATAAAATGATCACTGAAGTACATTACAAATAAATCTCTCTCAAATATAAATGAAATAGAAAATAGATAAGAACAGAGAGTAAATGGGTCAAAGTAGATGACTCAAGATATAAGCATGTTTGTGTCGTTGTGTTCTCATTGTTGTTTTTCTTCGTTGAATGTTCTCATATTTATAGATGAGTTGAAATAGGCATCGGAATCATTTCAACCTGTCCGTTAGAGTGGTATAGTTTCATTTGACAGTTCTTCGATTTTCAAAAACTAGCCATTGCAGTTGGTGAACGCTCCGCTTCTGTAAAGTCAACTCTTATCTCTTCTCATCATCTCTTCATTGTATTCTTGGAGAAATGTATTAAACACTAATATAATAAAGTACTAGGGTGATTGGAAATAAGAAGAGTGAGTTACATAAACATTCTCATGATTTTTGAAAGCTTTAGTACATTGTTCTGTTCTCCTGGGGAAGCATTACTCGAGTGGTCACTCGAGTAAGCCTGGGTCATCACTCAAGTTATCGCTCAAGCAAACACATTCAAAATCTGGCCAAGAGTATTTCCAACTTCAATACTCGAGTGATCCCTCAAGTAATGTTTTCTTTTCATTTCATGTTACTCAAGTACTCCCTCAAGTAATGTCACTCATTTCATTGCCGAGAGCTACTGGATGATTTCTTCTTTGATTACTCGAGTGGCACCTCAAGTAATGTCTCAAATAACTCTGCAGATTACTCGAGTGTTCCCTTTGAGTAATCCCATGCAATTCTTGACAGAGAGCTTACTGGAATAATGTTTCACACATTACTCGAGTGGTCCTTCTAGTAATGTTTCAAATAACTTTGCATATTACTTGAGTGACCTCTTCATTTTAATTCAAAACATAGCAAATTATATATCATCAGAAAGCTCTTTCTGTATACATTATAATGCAATAAGAATCAACTCCAAACTCTTTGTTTAGAGAAAGTTATGATTCAAAGAGTATCACCTATTCTTAAACAATCTCTGAAATCATGAGCAGCAACTTCCAGAAGGTATAACTCTTAGGATATAACTTCAAATATGCCAAATTACCAATCCATGGAAAGCTCTTTGAGTCTACTTCATATGGCAAGAGTTTCATCATAATCCGATCTGTAGTTTGATAGTTATGTCTAAACTACCAAACCTCTCTTATGTTGTGATGGTGATTTTAGTGTTAACTTTCGAAGTTGATATCTCTCTCATCTGAACTCTTTTAAATGTGATATTTGGTCAAAATAATGCATTGGGGGTATAGTATCATATGCCACAGTTTCAACTCAATCCGACGTGTGGTTAGATAGATATGCACAAAATATCAAACCTTTATTCTGTTGCACAAAAAATAGAGTACATCAGAAATCTCATTACTTGAGGGAGCCCTCGAGTAATTCAGGTCATTACTCGAGTAAGCCCTTGAGTAATCACCTCCAAAATGAGGCAGTGGCATATTACTTGAGTGATCATCTTTAGAGGTGTCGTAGCGTTCGTATATGTCATTTTAACTTTGTATTGACCTATTCCAACCTCCAGTATCACTTTTAAGAGCTTGAATCTTGATATTCTCATTTGATCTTGTAATTTCTTCTTTCTTCAATCTATTTCTTCAATCCTTCTTCATTTTTCTTCAATCTCTTTCTTCTTGTTTTTCCTCTTGATAATCATTCTTCATGACCCAACTAGATATCTTCTTATATTGATGATCATTCTTCATAACCCAATTAGATGTCTTCTTGAATATTTTCAATCTTCTTCTTTCTTTGCTTGACTAATATCATCATCTTGAATATCTTCCTCTTGATCATTTTTCTTAATAAGTTAACTAGATAACTTCTTGAATATCTTCAACCTTCTTCTTGCTCTTGCTTGAATAATATACAAGATATGCAACATTAACTATAATAGTTAGTCAATGTAGAAGATTATGTACTCTTAATGCTTGACATCTATATTTGACATCATCAAAACTAATAATATCTAACATTCTCCCCCTTTTTAATAATGGCAAATCCTTTAAGAAAAATATGTATGAGTTATAAAAGTAAATTAAAAACAACATATTTTTCTTGCCTTTCTCTCCCCTTATTTGACATTAGCAAAAAGTTTGAAGTATAAGGAAGGAATTCTTGTAGAGAAGTAAATATGAAATCAAATGAGAAATGTCATTCTCCCCGTTAATCAAAATAAATGCATCAGGAAAACAAGTTTCTCTCCCCCATTTTGAAAGTAGTTTCATTTATAATTTGATGCAAATGAATAAAAAAAATGGTTTTCATGAAAACAAATTTGAAACAATTTGGAGAGGTTTTCAAGAACACTTTTATAATCAAGGATATGCAAAGTAAGCTCAAAATATAAAGAGAGGGTTAAGAAATGCTCATGTAGTTTTTGGAAAATGATGAAGCGCTCCATGAAGTCTGTTGCTTTATTATTTAGCAATGCTAGTTCATGATGTTGTGTTCACCACACTTCTATTGTCCAACTCTAATGTATATTCATGTTATTGCTAGGATTCTTCAATTAAGCTGACCTTCTATTCAGCATACTTAATGCTTATTTGTATTGCCGTATGTATTTGTTGCTTTAAATGTTGCAGCCAATATATCTCCCTTGATCAATTGTTAAAGCATATATCCTCATAGTTGATATATGCTCCTTTTAGTGTGTTGAGGAATGATCTAGCATAGAGCAAATTCTCCTGCTATAAGTGAAAACACTCTTGCAAGGAGAATGGTTAGTGCAATCAAGTATCAAAAGTTTCCTTTCTATAAAATATATGCAAATTAAGATCATTGAAAGAAGAATATAAAAGTAGCTTATCATCAAAAACTAATCAAGAGATAAGGAATGCATATGCGTATGCTAGAATAATTTTCTGTAACTAAAGGAGATGAGCTTTTTAAGATATAAAACACATATGAATGTGAAGCTCCCTCTTAATGAATGCATGACTTAAAAGAAAACCGTCATGAGTAATACAATTAATAACTCTCTTGGATTAGTAAAATCATTGGAAATTTTATAAAGAGAATGAATGTGAAAGTATGAAGATTTGGAAAGAAATTAAGTTTTGAAAATAATGATGCTATTCAGGGTTTTAAGGCTATAACACTGTATTACTTGAGTCAATACTCAAGTGTTCACTTTGAGTGATGTAACTCAGAGAATTTGAATTAAAGAATACAATACCTCACTCGAGTAATGTCGTAATCACTCGAGTCATAGTCCTTTGAAGTCCATTGATACATCGTTGGCTAGTCATTGTATATTGATGTGATCAGTATGGAGTAATTCTAAAGCATAATCTTTGTGATCACTTAAGAATACCATGATGAGCTTGGAATAAGGCCTTGAAGTTTTGGTTGATCAAATAACAAAGTGTTCTAATCTTGCCATTCATAGAAGTGATGAACTCAACATTTTTTGTAGCAAGCTCTATGTGATTATTGAGCTCCTCTCACAAATAGACTTGGACAGATAGACTAACGAATGAAGGACCAGGGAGACCAGCTCTAGCAAAGTGTTGTCTCTAATTTATTCTTGAAGTCTCAACTCTCATCATCTACGCCTCTTGTGTTAACTTGGAGTGAGATTCAGACTTACTTGGAGTAATTGCGAATTACTTGAAGGTTTAATTGAAGTAATTACAGATTACTTGAAGATCTACTTGAAGTAATTGCCGATTACTAGAAGGTCTACTTGAAGTAATTCCAAATTACTTGAAGCAATTTCATATTACTTGGAGTAAGTCTTGTAGAAGTATATATATACCTCTTGTTCTCTCACAGACATGATCTTTCCATTATTCCTCTCCTCCCTGCTTATAATATAGGCCATTATGTGGTAATTCTTCTTGACGAAGTAAGTAAAGTTATTGGCCTTATTCACCATAGTTCTAGTGTATGTATAGTAGATAATTCAGCAAAGATTGTACATAGAGCTAGGATTGTTAGTTGAGAATCCTCATAGGCTCACCCAGCTTCATGATTCTGTACATCTCAAGTTTTTTGTATTCTTTAAAATAGGGGGCTTATTGATACCTCATCTATTTATTAATCTTTGAGGTTGATATGGTGACCTTCTAATTTCTAATTATTGGTTTCAACATCTCCTCAATCTCAGTGTCTTCCTCTGAATATCTCTATTGGCTCCATATCATAGTGGAAATGTATTATCACCTTAGGATGATAAGGAAGATAGGTAGGCAATAAAGATTCATATTGGCTAGGCTTGTTCTTGGCCTTGAGTTGCTTTGAGATCAATCTCATCTAGGTTCACTTAAGAGATTTTCTTCCTCTTTCTCTTTCTCTGACTACACCACTAGCTAGTTACTTGCTAATAATGGGATATCACTCAATTGATTACTTAAGTGATACCATAGATTTAGCTTCTACTCACACTGTAACACTGCCAATCACTCCTCCTCTGTTAGCCTCTAGTTTTTGTATCCAAAAGTAGAGCATTTTGATCAATTCCTACAAAAGTATAAGTATATGCTCTTTCGTATCCAACTTTCTCTTGGGTCCATACAGTATTAGACATTATAACTCTTATGCTCTTATACAATTGAATCATATGATATTTGAGCAAGAGTATAATAATCAACAAAGACCAAAATATAATTTTACCTAATTAAATAAATTCAAACAATTGAATCATAAAGGGTAACGAACAAATAATACCAAGAATGATACTTAGATATGCAAATTGTTTCAAATCTCATATGTAATTTCAAATCATAACAATGTATTGTGAAATAGAGATTTTAAATATATGCAAAACTTACATCTTTGAAACATGTTTATAATCAATGTTCATGTTAAAAATGATGGAAGTCAACAGTTTAAATATATATATATACCAGAAAGCTTCTATTTTAGAGAAAAACTAAGATAACATGTTAGACATTGGAGTTTAACATGTTTGAGAATTTTCCCAAGAACAAAAGTCATATAGAAAATGAATTAGCCAAAAAGGCTTAGCTTCATGGATGAATATATACACAATGCCTCTGCTATTGACTAAGAGATAATCTTGACACTTGGAGTTGTGCCTTGAAAAATAGGAATATTCATCTCAAAGATTCAAATACAATAGACTAGTTACTCAGAGATATATGATTCAATGGTTCATGTATTTGAGCAACAAAATGAGTGCAAATGAATTATGAATGATTAAGCATATGCTCATTAGTCTAAATGACTAGAGTACTAGAATATTATTCTAGTAAGTTATTCCACTATAATAGTTAATGCATTAAGATTCAATGCACTAATAATCATTCATAATACTTTGAATAACATGGCCAACCGAAGATTTATGCATTAGGCACAAGCCTATCACATATTGAATTCTTTTATGAGAAATACACTTGAACCTCATATAGATAGTTAACTTGTCAGACATAAGGTCTAACATGTTAGAGAATAAAGATTAAAGGTTTCAAGCATTGGATAACATATTTAAGATCAATGATCAATATGTCAATGATGGGAAAATACTCTGGTAGATGAATTTGAAGCATTCTGACTTTCAGTATGCAAAAATATTAACTTCTAATTTTGAAGACGATTTGAATGCAGACAAAATATGAATAATTTTCAAATCATGTGTATGCATTTTTATAAACAAGATGAATTGGAATCTAAGTACATTTTTGAAATGTCCATTTCAAAACTCAAATAGAAAGATTATGCATAATTTTATGTTTAGTCTATTTAGCAATCTAAAATCAATTTGAAAACTATAGCTGATTGATTGCTAATGGTTTGCAATAATGAGCAAGTTATTCATTACCTAAATAAATAATTCATATAAGCATAGAGTAAGTATTAGATATCACCGTAATTCTTCTTGTCCTTGTGATAGCTTACTTGATTTTGGTGGAATTGATTTTCCTCCTTTGCACACTCAGCACCAAAATCCAAACTCCATAACTCAACATCATCAAGATATAAATTTGTTTTCATGAGGCAATAGTCTTGATAAGCTTTTTCCTATCCTACAAAACTATATAAATTTCTTTTTCTTCACGGTATCCAACCTTGCTTGGATCCATTTCTTGTTAGCTTGTAGGAAACAAGATAAAATTTACATTCTCTAAGAATATAATCAATTCAAGACAATTGAGCATAATGAATTAAACATGTCTTTATGCATAAAGGAAATATTTTCTTTTAAAAGCATTATATATGCATAAATAATTTACCTATTGAGCATTGCAATCCCTTTATAAATAAATCTATTAAGTGGCTTTTTAAGGGATACAAAATCATAATTTCAAAATCATTTGTAATGCTCATTCCTAAGGTTCCAAAATATAACACCTCAATAAATATTATAAACAATGGCATAGGAAGTTTTATCATTATGTACCTTTACCTTAGATACTTGAAGGAATGCTTACGCTTACCTACTGTATCTTTCTATAATGTTGATACTTTGAATATCTTGCTTTGGGTGCTGGCAATCTTCTCTCAAAATATATAGATTTCAAGAGTTTTTTACTTGATGCTTGAGAGATCCTCCTTTTCTTGTTCTCCTCAAGATAGTTGAATGATACTCTATGGTAGTCCATTCTTAAGGTAGAACATACTCCTTTTCTCCATCACCTTTCTTTGTGGTTAAACTTTGCAGTTCCAACAATGGGTGCTCTAAGAGTTCTCCTTTTCGATATATATGATATGTGTAACCCCCTGTCGTTATTATATCCGAAATACGCGATTAAAGTGAGATAGAGACCAATAACAATCAAATAACGTTTACAAACCCATCTACCAAACGGGGTTTTCACAAATATGTTTTGAAATCTAATTAACCTGGTCTCATATTCAATTTCAAATATAACCACATCACGTGGAATATCACATTTATACAAATATCAGAGTGTACAACAATATCATCCCGGCAACTCCCGGGTTCATATCTTTACTAAATATACATAGGGCACAATTGCCCATTACAATTTCAACATGGGGATTACACAAATCCTCTCAAATACATCTACAAATATCATATCCAAACATATTCCAACCCGTACATATCCAAATCTAAATCCAAATATACATAATACTCCCAACTATGATAACCAACTACCAAAATCTATAACCGAACGAGTCCCGTCGCCCTTGATTGTTTGCTTCATCCTCGATCCACCTACCCTGTCTAAAATGTTGGTAGGGGAGGGTGAGATTCAAGAGAACCTCAGTAGGAAACAAATACCTATATGCATGTATGATATGTGTTTAATGCATGACATGCTTGTAATACATAACTCATGTTCACACAATGACATATTGCGTGCTCAATGTTTCAACAACATACTCATGGCCATAGCATAACTAGAAACAGAGCTACAATCATTCATACATGTTTCACATAATCTAGCAAAGCAATACATGCATCAATATACAAACACAAATATCAAAGCATGCAAGAGAGGTAAGTTCCCTAACCTTGTTCTTTCCACGTAAGCTCCAGCACCGCTTACTCACGATCAGAACGAATATTAAACCACGTTCAGGGTGAACATCAACCCTATAATCAAAGCAAGGACATAGGGTCAATCTCAATTCCAAATCCTTACTTCCATATCACTTAAGGTTGGTTGTCATTTGAGTCCCTTAAGTGTCTAATAATAAGCTTAACAAAAGCTTGAAAGGATTGGGATGTACTAGAATGGAAATCACCTTTCAAAATCTCAAAATGCTGAAAATGGGGGTTGGTTGCAACCAGAACACGCACAGAAGGTTTTTGGCTATAGCCAAGAATTTCTGGCTTCGGCCAAAACATGCACAGAAACTTTTGCGCTGCAGCTAGGATTTTCTGTTGCAGCCAAGGAAACTTTGAAAATTCATAACTAATTCCAGAAAAATCAAAATGAGGTGATTCCAAAGCCAAATGAAAGCTATTCAAGTCCTCTTCATAGGAAAAATATGGATCATTACTGGAAATCACCATAAAAATACAGAATTACACAGATTTCATCACTGACCCAGAATCAAACCCAGTTTCGACCTCAAACTTTGGGCAAACTTAAATCCCAGTTCACAAAATGAAATGAGTGAAGCTTAAGATGTGAACTTCAAGACTGGAAAGTTTCAGAATTTTCTGACATCATTTGCCCATTCAAAACAGCAACATAAGCAGACTGTCCAGAACAGAGTTTCAAAAGATAGAATTCCAGTTTTTGCAAACATCATTTCCACACAAATTTTCACAAGGAATCCATTGGAACTACTAAAACAACCAAATTCACATTATATTGACATGTTTTACAGCAATCTCAACATGTCACACAATTTTCACATTTCAAACTCTAACATTGCAACTTTTCCATTTCCAATGCCAAACCAATTCCAATGACCAAATTACACAACAAAACACCATTTTCAACACAAAACACATGACAATTCATGCATTTCACAATTCCACCAAAATCAGGGCAAAATTCACAATTCACAAAACTCATCCACAAATCACAAAACTTAGATCAAAAGGCTTCAAATACTCACCTCTTCCTCTTTTCCAAATCAATTCCTTGATTCTTCATATTTCCAATTTTCCTCAAGCTATCAAACACTACCAATCAAGAATCTAAAACCATAGAGATGAAGCTCTCATCACTATGAACAACATTATAGAAGGGTGTTTAAGCTAAAGAGAACAAGAACAAGGCTAAAACATCACCTTTCATTTTCTCTTTCTTCCCTTAAGCATTGCGCCATAGAGAATGAAGGAGAGAGAGCATGAGATCAGTTTTCGCTCCCAATTAGCCTACTTAACCAACCTAAAAGGGAAGAGAGGAGAGAGGGAAGAGTTTGACATCTTGACCCAATCCAAAGGTCCACATTTTGCCACTTGTCTCAATCTCACCACATCTCCTATGAGCTCACATGCACACAAGCACATAGGATTCCACCCTTTGATCTATCACACAAATCAATCCTAACCATTGATCTTTAAGTTACCAATGAGTTTCCTCTTCGGTAACCGATCCATTGGTCGGTAACTTTATCGTTTTGCCCTTAATTATGGTAATATCTCTTGGATCACCACCAACCACTTCATATCTTTTCATATCACCACATTATGCGCCATCCCTCTATTTAAGTCAATTTAGAGGTTAATCCAAAATGGATCTTAAATATAGGGTTTCGGTGTTGCTCACAGTACATACGAATCATAGTTCACATCATATTCTCCAAAAGGGTTCATTTATCACTAATGACATTTACTTTTAGAGTCATTAGCCCTTAATCACAATTTGGGATCTTGCTAAACCAGGGCTTAGCAATCGACTAATCTCAGGCTTATTCTCTAGCTTCAAGTCTCAAAATTTGATATATTACAATATGAACCTCTTTATTGGTGTATGAGAAACTCTTGGCTTTTTCTTTATCTTCTCCGTACCCTTATATCCATTCTTCTTATGATCAATCTGCACATATAAAATACTAGATAGACATTTTGGTACCCACTTATTCTTGGGTCCTTGATTGTTAGGATTAGACATTACTTATCTTTTCGGAACCTAAACATATTTATTTTTCACATTATAATTTCTACTAATATAGCATGTATGAGAAATGTGACCTGCTTTACCAAAATAATTGCAAATAATAGAATGATATACGTTATGAGATTTCATACAAGTATTATGTCGGTCATGAGAGTAAAAACCTGAATAAATTTTATTTGAACATTCTTTCTTCCAAATAAATTTTCCAGCATGTTTCAAATCATTTTTTCTTTTCTTAATAGAATCAAAAATTGGTTGAAAAACAATCTTATGTAGACTTTGAAAATTATTTTTACAAAAATCATAATAAGAATTGGAACTTTTTACCTTAAGTTCATCTTGAGCTCTGGAGAGTGATTTTTCATGTCCGTCCATAATGAGCTCTTTTTGGGAATCCTCTTCTTCTTGTCTATCCATGTTGACTATAAGGAAGTGTTCTATGATTTCTTCTTCTTCATCATCAGTTTCCAATTGTTTATGCACTGTAGATGCACAGCTTATAGTTTCACATGAAATGTCAACACTTTCAACTTTAACATACTTGTTGGAAGTATAGATAGAATCAAGAGTATCCCAAATATCTCTAGCAATAAAACAAAATCTAATTTTGTCAAAATCGTTTTCGGCTAAAGCACTATACAAAATTTTCATTGCTCTAATGTTTAACGAAAATATTTTCTTTTCTCTTTCTGTCCAATCCTTTCTCGGTTTGAAATCAAAGACATTTCTGAAAACATTCCACATATCAAAATCAGATGCTTTAATAAAACTGGTCATTCCAGCTTTCCAAAACCAAAAATCAATATCTTTTAAAATAGGTGGAATTTTATAGTCAAAACCTTCAGAAAGCATACAACACCCAAAATCAACCATTATAAACTCTTGAGACTGTTAAAACCTTTAAACAAGAGTCCAACTTTGATACCAAATGTTAGAATTGGCTGACACCTAAGAGGAGGGATGAACTGGGTGTAAGATAAAAACTTAAGAACTTTGGAAATTTTTTTGCATAATAACGAAAAACAGTAAGTATGAAACTAATGAATCATAAATCAACACTTAGATAAAGTAATATATGCTGGAAAGATAAGATCTTATGAAGAGAATATGCAAACTGTGATTTATCCTGGTTCGGTCCAATCTGTAATGGCCTACGTCCAGTCCTCAGGCTCCTCCTGAGATTTTCAAATCCATTATCTTCTTGTTTAACGGCTGCTGGCACAGAGTTAGCCGATGCTTATTCCCCAGATACCGTCATTCCTTCTTCTCCGGGAAAAGCTTTACAAACCTACAAGTTTAGTCGGGCACTTGTGAAACCTTTAACAAATCTCTCACCAAAATACTTCCCCTTACGGTAAGTCTTATGAGCAGAGCAATCCCAAAATCCTTTCTCTCCTGCTTACACGTGAAAGTCTAACGAGTGGCAACATTCTTTCCTACTTACACCACTGTGAGTCTTACCAGCAGTAACGTTCTCTACTACATTCACCTTGTAAGTCTTTATGATTAGAAAGTCTTATCGGCAATTCTCTCTACAGCTTCACTATAAGAAAATCAACCCTCTTAAAGTCCCTCTACCTTGAGATCAATTTAGGAATATAAATGAAGATGTTTACAGACTCTCTCATAGAGTGTATAAAATGATCACTGAAGTACAATACAAATAATTCTCTCTCAAATATACATGAAATATAAAATAGATAAGAATAGAGAGTAAATGGGTCAAAGTGGATGACTCAAGATATAAGCATGTTTTTGTCATTGTTTTTTCATTGTTGTTTTTCTTCGTTGAATGTTCCCATATTTATAGATGAGTTGAGATAGCCGTTGGAAGCATTTCAACCTGTCCATTAGAGTGGCGTAGCTTTGTTTGACCGTTCTTTGATTTTCAAAAACTAGCCATTGTAGTTGGTGAATGCTCCACTTCAATAAATTCAACTCTTATCTCTTCGCATCATCTCTTCATTGTATTCCTGGAGAAATGTATTAAACACTAATATAATGAAGTATTACGGTGATTGGAAACAAGAAGAGTGAGTTACATAAACATTCCCATCATTTTTGAATGCTTCAGTACATTGTTATGTTCTCCTGGGGAAGCATTCCTCGAGTGGTTACTCGAGTAAGCCTGGGTCATTACACGAGTGATCGCTCCAGTAATCATGTTCAAAATCTAGTTGAGAGCATTTCCAACTTCATTACTCGAGTGATCCCTTGAGTAATGCTTTCTTTTTATTTCATGTTACTCAAGTACTCCCCGAGTAATGTCACTCATTTATTGGGCGAGAGCTATTGGATGATTTCTTCTCTAATTACTCAAGAGGCCACTTGAGTAATGTCTCAAATAACTCTATAGATTACTCAAGTGATTCCTTCAAGTAATACCATGCAATTCTTGACAAAGAGCTTACGGGAAAAAGTTTTCACACATTATTCGAATGGTCCCTCGAGTAATGTCTCAAATAACTTTACATATTACTCGAGTGACCCCTTCAAGTGATCTCTTCATTTTGATTCAAAACATGGCAAATTATATATCATTAGAAAGCTCTTACCGTATAAATTTCAATGCAACAAGAATCAGCTCCAATCTCCATGTATACAGAAAGTTATGATTCAAAGAGTATCTCCTGTTCTTAGACAATATCTGAAATCACGAGCAGTAACTTCCAGAAGGTATAGGTCTTAGGATATAACTTCAAATAGGCCAAATTACCTATCTATAGAAATCTCTTTGAGTCTACTTTTAGATGGCACTGTTTTCATCGTAATCTGATTTGTAGTTTGAGAATTATGTCTGAAATACCGAACATGTATTGTATTGTGATTGTGATTTCATTGTTAAATTTTAAAGTTGAAATCTCTCTCATCTGAACTCCTTTGAATGTGATATTTGTTCAAAATAACTCATTGAGAGTCTAGTTTCATATGCCACTGTTTCAGCTCAGTCTGACATATGGTTAGGGGGATATGCACAAAATACCAAACCTCTGTTATATCACACAAAAAATAAAGTACATCAAAAATATCATAACTCGAGGGAGCCCTTGAGTGATTAGGGTCATTACTCGAGTAACCCCTCAAGTAATCACCTCCAAAATAAGGCAATGACATATTACTTGAGTGATTACTCAAGTAATCATCTCTGGAGGTGCCATAGCTTCCGTATATGTCATTTTAACTTCGTATTGACCCATTCCAACCTCTGGTATCACTTCTAAGAGCTTGAATCTTGATATTCTTCTTTGATCTTACAAGTTCTTCCATCCCCAATCTCTTTCTATAATCTTCCTTCTTCTTTCTTCAATTTCTTTATTCTCATTTTCCTTCTTGATGATCATTCTTCATCGCCCAACCAAATATCTTCTTGAATTGATGATCATTCTTCATAACCCAAGTAGATGTCTTCTTGAATATCTTTAACTTCTTTGTTCTTTGCTTAACTAATATCATCATCTTGAATATCTTCCTCTTGATGATCTTTCTTTATAACTTAACTAGATATCTTCTTGAATATATTCAATCTTCTTCTTGCTCTTGCTTAACTAATCTTCAAGATATACAACATTAAATATAGTAGTTAGTCAATGTAGAAGATTATGTACTCTTAATGCTTGACATCTATATTTGACATCATCAAAACTAATCATATCTAGCAAATAGTACATGAATGGGTATCAACCTAATTCTTGAAATCTTGGAATTTTAGGACCAAACTGTTGAGCCCAAGCCATATCGAATTAAGGACTTAATTCGACATAAGGTAGTAATACTTTCTTTCATATACTATGTAATTGTTTGTATACTTTGTGTATGCCATCTTCTATGACATGAACATTGTTTTACTGAGTAAGGCAATTGTGTATAGAGCCATACTTACATGGTTGTGAGCAAGAACCCAACCGGGGTGTTTATGGGTAGTGGGGAACTAGCCCCGACCCATATGCAAATATTGTATTCTAGCTGTGGTACGGGAAATGTATATGTACTGCTCGATGGGAAGGGTGTATGTACCATTCGACCAATAAGGGACCCATCTATGAATTGTTTGTGTTATGTTACATTACATGGTGTAGGGCATATTTAATTGTTGCATTTTATATGACTATTTGCATGCTACTACTGAGATTCATTTGAATCTTACCCCTTCTTTTCAAATTCTAAAATGTTCTAGTAGAAGCTAGTGGCTCTAAGGGCAAAACGGTAAATATCAGCAACTGAGATGTCCGGGTCAAGAGGATGGAGCTGTTAGTTATAATTAGCTTATTTTTATATTTTGGACAAAATTCTATGTATATTTTCAAACCCTGTGGGGAGACTCATATATGTAAACAAGCACTTCTTATCAGTATATTCGTGTTGTTTCTATATGCCTGTAGAACTGTGCGCTTATTTCTCTATGTATATCAAAATGTTAAAGGATTTGACAAATATCAAGTTATCATTAAGGGACATTTACAATTTCTCATTACTGACAATAATTGCCCCGAATCCAAAACATTAATTATTGGCATGTAGCTTGTAGATATTTGACATCTGAATGGTGACAGCCCTCATTATTGAAAGACATTATATATATTTGGTATAGAGTATGGTAGAGTAAAAAAAGGACTATAAAATTAGGAATGTAATGGTAGGCATTATGACATCTATATGTTGTTGGAAAGCATTAATGCTTCAATGGGCTTTTGAGGATTCAAAAGCAACTTCTCTTGGATTGTGGTTTTAATTTGATGTCCAACTAAGTTTTATTAATGTTAAATTTGTTTGATTTTAGCTTATGGGAACATTGATTAGGCTTCAAAACTTGGTTTTAGCCTTTCCATGCTCACAACTAGCATGCTCTAGAACTTCCATTTAACTCACACACACCCAAATGAAATTAATAGTAAATTTTCTAATTTCGCAACTAATTTTCATTTAAAGTAAAGTAAATTAATACCAAGTTTACGGTAACGAAATTATAGCATTAATATAATCTATCTATTTTTTTATAATATCTCGATATATCTATTTTTTTTATAATACCAAAGTAATGCTAATAAAATTACCTAATAATTTTCCATAATACTATATTTTAGGACTAAATAGGCTTCTTTTACTTTATAAAGTATACTTTTAATCCTATATTTCTAACACCGTTAATGTTGCTAATGAAAAATGTTGACACAATAAACTTAGGTGGTAACTATGCAACTGACAAAGTATATTTAAGTTTTAATTTTTTAATACAATATATATTTAGATTATTAAACTAAAATAAACTGACAAACCATAGCAAATAAAATCAAGATTTTGACATTTAGATTATTAAACTAAATTTTTTATATTTAAGTTATTAAACAAATTTTTTTAATACAATCAAGTCTTTGATATTGATTACTTCATTAGGTTTTAAGATATTTTTCAATTTACAAATATTGTAAATTTAAGATTAATTTCATTTAATTTCACAATCATCACTTAAACTTATACAGTCATCACTTAAGTTTAATGCATCAGCATTTTTCATTAGAAACATTAACAATGTTAGAATTATTGGACCAATAGTACACTTTATAAAGTGAAAGGACCAAAAGTATATATACTTCATGTAAACTTAAGGAACTAAACTTATACTTTAGCCAAATTTTAATTATATTCAATTCTCCAGGATTTTAATTGGTTTCTTATTATATTAATGTTATGGAGAAAGATCGTTAGATACAAAAGTATCTTATTAGTGGAAGTTAGGTTCCCGACTTTCATAAAATTAATTTACAAATAATGGTTCATATATTTACAAATGGGGGAATCTTACTTGCAAATTAAGAATTACATGTGAAGTTACGTTTGTGATAGTTTGAATCAGTATTTGCAAGTTATTTTTCATAAAATTTTTTTGAGGACCTAACTATCACTAAATTGATATTTGGGATCTGTTGGCGTAGTTCCTACAAATACTCTATGTAATCTGAGTCGCGTCCAAAGGCACTGTCCTTAAGATTTATTCTGCAACTACTAGTGGATAGGAAGTGGCACTCCCCAACATAAAATGGACCCTTCCTATAGATATAGGATAAGCAGAATAGCAAAATATACAACAACTAGCAAGCAGAGAGAATATGAGATAGAGAAAAAGCTAGAAGCTTCAAAACCCATTAAACTCATTAATGACACTTTAAACCTCAGTTACAAAAGTTAGCCGCAATAAACCTTCTATTATGTACCTTAGGATTTGAACATTGAGAGCTCATGAATTAGATTTGAACATTGGAGGAGACATCTAATTAAAGCAAAATAAGCCATTTTCGTAAAATAAATTTTAGATTTTTCAAAAAAATATTTGATGAAAGGTGCCTAGTCCATATTTAACTTGCATGCAGGGGAAAAATCATTGGATTTCCACTGCATTTGCCTACTGGTAGACCGTTGTTTTGTGATCGAGCCCATTCTTCCTCTTGGTGCATTTATAAGCCTTAACTGACAAGTTGTGATATATATACTTGTGTTCTCTCTCCCCCCAAGCAATATGGGACTTGTTCCTATTTGACACACCCACATGAAATGCATTAACTCCAACAATCCCCTATATGTGTCAAAAGAAATGCCATTAGCTGAGTTGCACATGGATATAACTATTGTATCTAGTGATCCAATGAACTTAAAACTAGACCTAGACTGAAAACACTTAGTACATAGAGATGTTGGTGGTACTATAAACTTAAAACCAACAACTCTTAGGCGTTTACTAGAGGTATTAAGAGTCATATTACACCCCCACATTTCATTGTTAACGTGTTTTGCACATTAAGACAACCATGCTCAAGCCATAATCTCATAGGAGTATCCCCACTCCACATTCATAGAGGTGATTTCATTAAATGTACCTGCAATGAGCACACTATTCCTTAAGATTATGAAATCATTAAGAGTTTTGATCATCCCTACCAAATTGCATTCTAGCTCTTTCTCAACATTATAGGAAAGGACTAACAATTTACTTTAATGCTAGCAGAACTAACACACAACTTGTTCTTTCCTATTAAACCTCCTTCATAGGATCACCAATCATAGAGGTTGGGTTGCCATTGCTACTAATTTTGCATCGACTTAAGTCTCATTAACCTCAATGAATCAAAGATTTGTTTCTTTCCCAAAGGTTTTGTATACGAATCCGTTAGGTTCACTGCTGACCTCACATAATCAATTGAGATTACACTTTATTTTAGAAGCAGCCTTATTATATCATGTCTTAATTGAATATGTCTGCTTTTACCATTAAAGGTTTTATTTTTAGCTATAGCTATCACTAATTGACTATCACAATGTAAAGACACTGATGGTGTCAATTTTTCACCTAGTGGGATATTTACCAAGAAGTTTTGTAACCACTCAACCTTAATACCAGCCAACTCTATAGCAATAAACTCAAAATCCCTTGAGGAACTGGTTAAGATAGTTTGTTTCACTAACTTACACATTATGGCACCACTATTGATTAAGCTTATCATTAGCCATCTCAAGATATACTAGAATTACTCATATAGCTAGCAATAAGCACCGTACGTCATTTCCACATTGGTTTCAGTCATGATTTGATTCAATTACATAAGACATCACAAGTTAATTATCCAAGAATCAAGTTGACTATATGACTAATTTCTATGATGTAAGATCAAGCTATCACTAGACAAAACACTTAAACAAATTCACTACAATGTCAAATTCATCTTCATTCTAGGAGAATTATTCCTCTTGTCATTCCTGTACCTTAAGCTAAATCAAATCGTCTCTCACGTCTCATCAAAATCAATATTCAATTCATGGAAGCAAGATGAAATCAAAGGAATAGTGACTGCAATATTGTAACATATAGTCTTTACATGAACAATCATCGATGAAATGTAATTGACAACCATGTAACATCATATTCAATCAAATTCTGATGAAATACACTTGCTACATAAGTTTTGACTACAAATATGCTCATATTACAAGTTAAAAGTTCACAATTCATCACAACAACAATATAATCATAGCTTGCCAAAAAACACTCATAGAAACAGGATCTAAGCTCCATAGGTACAGAAGTGAAAAGTAGAAATGAATAAGAAGATAAGAAACTTCATGATCATGATTTAGTCACAGCAAACCAGCTCCAAGGGAATCAAACTCCATGGATGAAAACTGTAACCTTTAGATGAGTATATTGATCGGAGCTTCACCAGAATCTTGACTCATCACACTCAATCTTTTGATACTTGTGTTTTCTCTTATCTCCAGCTCAATTCTCCATTCTCTCAACTTCTACAAATTTCCAGAATGCTAATTTGTCTTGAGAATTGATTATGATTATCTTTCTTTAGCTCACTTGTTTTAGCCCCCTCTTCACTTGTAATTGTCAGTAACTGTTGCTTCAACTTATTGCAAAGGTAACCAGTCATACTTATTCACTTAGCATTTTCAGACAAGAAGGAATGGAAATGACAAGTTCTAGTGTATTAATTTCACTTGAATCTCAATTTTCAGCCGAAGGAATTGGAATTCTTCTTGTAATGGAGTCAGGCTTCTTGATATGATGGAATCGGGCTTCAATGGAATCAAACTCCTTTCCAGAGTGCAAAGCGGTATCATTTAACTCCTTTGGTGGCAAAGTCTTTTAAACTTGATGTTCTAAAATAGCACTCGCGCCCCAACAAACTTTCTGTTGCATTCATTTAGGTCCTTCCTTAATTAAATTTGTGCCGTTAAACATTTTAACTTTGCAAGTTCTTATCTTACACCAAGTATAAATACTTCCAAAAGTCTTCAATTTTAACAATTAAGCTATCCATTTCATACCACATGACACTTAATCAATTATCAATCATATCCCAATGATATTCTCATCATTAATTACATTATTCATATGAATTTGAGCTTCTTAACCTATTAAAATCCTAACTCATCAATTCCCCAACACTAGCTCCTTTGTAATCTTAAGCAAAGTTTAATAATGGAATGCCAAAATGAATGAGAAAAAACCATAATATGTTTTAAAATCAAATAATACAATTTGATTAGCTCTAACACATAACTTATACCACTAGTAAATCATATATGCATATCTTAACTCTCATGCCATTCATACTCCTTATTTTGGTAATAAATTGGTTAGAAACTTTAACTATTTGCACTTCTTCTTACACACTATTGGGGTTAATTTTCACTCCTCTCCATTAGCTCAACTCCTTACTGTAGCTTGCATTACTTCCAAAATCTCCACTGCTTAAGTGCGCAAAACTAATGGATCAAGAGGTCTGTATTGGGTTGTATTGTTCGTAAGGCTAGATGATGATATACATAATGAACCAAATTAGTTTCAGCACCCTTCTTGTGCATCCTACTTCATTGAAGTCGTTATGACATTCCACCAAACATGCCCTCCCTTGACTAGAAATTATCTTGTCTTGTGGCCGATTTTTTCCCTCTTTTTCTATATGCATGCTTTTCTCTTTCTTTCTCTTTGTTTTCTCTTTTTTCCTTTTTCATTAACTTTTAATGCCATGATAGTACTATGATATATGCACAATTATGCATAATTCTACAAGTTTTATTTCAGTAAGCAATTCATACTCAAATAGGCACTACACCAACTTGGGTGATCTAAAGAAAATAGTTGTGGGCTCAAAGGGGTTAACAAATGTAAATGAATGATTTGGCTACTGTTTAGGGACAAATGGTGATGAAATGAATGCATTCTACCATTTCCATCAAGTCATGGACTATCCAGCCTCAACCCAAAAGCAAGCAAGTTCTAAAGGAAACCAATGCTAATGGAGTATACTCTCTGCATTTATGAATCAAACATTCTCAAACTCTTTCAACAAGGGCTTGTACTACCAAGTTAACCTCCTCAAGTTACACTTTAGGCACTGAATTAAAACATGCATATGCAATATACATATGGTATTTGGTCACTCTCAAGGTCAACAGACATGCATTTTCTGAATTCAATACCATATTATGATATCCCATCCCATTTTGACTTTCCTAACTTAGTTATGCAATAGGTACTAATGTTTTGAAATTGATAAACTGAGTTTGAACAAGTTTCAAATTGTCAAATTCCAAAATCTTCCCCACACTTATTTTATGTAGTGTCCTCAATGCAAGTGTCATCTAAGTAAATCAAAAACTAGCATAGTAATGTAGAAAATCAGTCAATCAATCACAAGCATTACTGCAACCACTTGTGGGCAAATGTCCATCTAGTAGGCAATTTCACAGTTTATGTAGCCACATGAATTTCAATTTATTAAAATCAAAGCTAAATAAGCATAGATCCTAATTACCTACTCTTTTACTACTTTGTGTTTCAATCCCTCTCCCCTATACTTAATTCAATCCTAATATAGCAGAAAATCAGAGAGAGTAAGGAATGAAACAACCTAGCCACTTATGATGGCTTATAACTTGCTAAATTGTGCTTCAAAGCTGGCTATTCTCCTTGTTAATTTGGCCATTTTGTAGGTCCATCATCTCCACCATTCCAAATCCATATGCCTACACTACTTTATAAGGTCCAACCCATTTTGACTTCAATTTCCCATTCTTGAACTTGAATTTAGCTATATACTGCAACACAAGATCTCTAGCAGCAAAGGTCTTTCTAAGAATACCCTTGTCATAAACCAATTTAGTCTTTTCTTTATATAGCCTTGCATTGTCAAAAAGCTTCTAAGTGCAAGTCCTCTAATTCATGCAATTGAAACTATCTTTCCACACTAGTTGTAAGCATATCAGAGTTACAAGACTTAACAGTCCAATAAAATTTATGTTCAACCTCAATAGGTAAGTGACAAGCTTTGCCATATATAAGCCTAGAGGGAGACATTCCAATTAGGGTTTTAAATGAAGTTTTATAAGCCCATAGTGCCTCATCTAATCTCAAACTCCAATCATTCCTATTTGGCTTGACTATTCTCTCTAAGATGTAAATTATCCGCCTATTAGAAACCTCAGCCTGACCATTAATTTGTAGGTGATAAGGAGTTGAAACTTTATGAATCACACCAAATTTGGCTAGAAGATTGCTCATAAGCCTATTGCAAAAGTGAGTCCCTTGGTCACTTACCAAAGCCCTTGGTATACTAAACCTATAGAAGATGTGAGTTCACAAGAATTTCATAATAGCAGTAGCATAATTAGTTCTAGTTGGAATAGCCTCAATCCACTTAGACACATAGTCCACAACAAGCAATATGTACACAAAACCATTAGACATAGGAAATGGCCCCATAAAATCTATGGCCCAAATATCAAGGATTTCACAAAACATCAAAGGGTACTATGGCAACTCATGCCTCTTACTCATGCTTCCAAATTTTTGAAAATTCACATAAGTCTTATAGAAGTCATATGCATAACTAAATAAAGTTGGCCATTAAAGTCCAGCTTCTAAAACTTTCCTAGAACTAAAATGCCCTCCATATAACTGACCAAGACAAAATTCATGAATATAAGAAAAATCATCATCATGAAACAGCAATGAAAAATGAGGTGTATCCCAAATATAGTATGTAGACTCTCTCTTTACCTTTTAACTCTAAAACTAAATCATGTAATCAGGCATAATAGCTACTACAATGTAATAGTAATATGCGCATACCATGATTCAGAAACAGCAATGGACATTAAAATTGCATTAGGAAATTATCACACACAAATTTAGATTCCACAATACCTTCAACTTCACTTGGCAGCCTACTACTACCAAATTCTGCTTACTTGCCCTGTTTCTCACCTCTACATTAAATTTTTTAAAAAGAAATAACCACCTAATTAATCTAGGCTTTGTGTGAGGTTCTGTCATAAAAAATCTTACTGCAACATAGTCACTAAAAACAATGACTTTAGAATGCAACAAGTAGGCTCTAAACTTATCAAGACAAAAAACTATAGCAAACAACTCTTTTCTTGTGGTGGTATAGTTAGTTTGAGCCTTGTCTAAGGTTTTAGGAGCATATGCATTGACCCTAGATATTTTATCTAACTTCTAACCTAACAACACACTAATAACTAAATTACTTGCATCACATGACAATTTAAAAGGTAAATTCCAATCAAGTATAGACATGGTAAGTGGTAAAATCAACCAATTTTTAAGCTCATCAAATGCAATTTGGTAGTTTTTATCAAAGACAAACACAACATCTTTTTGCAACAAATGTGATAGAGGCAATGCTATTTTGCTAAAGTTCTTAATGAGGCACCTATAAAACTAGTATGCCTAAGAAATGACCTTAAATCGTTAACATTGGTTGGATAAGGTAGATATGAAATGACTTCAATCTTTGCCTTATCAGCCTCAATACCATTCTTTGAAATCAAATGACTAAGACAATCCTTCTATATCAAAATTAACACTAACAACAAGATAAATTCAATTAACTTGTATAATGATAAGATGAGATTCCCTTGAGTTGAGGTTTTAGTCTTCCTTGCTTGCTAATAATATGAATTCCATAACAAGAGTTAAGAGGATGGAACTAGGCTACCACTAGCTCCATACTTGTAATAATCATTTAATTCATTCTACCGAAGCAATTAAATGAATACTACCAAATAATTCAGACTGAAGGAGATGAATAATCAACTTCCAATTCTAGCTTGTAATTACCATTACAAAAGTTCAAAGTATTCAGTTTAGTCATTTACAATCCACTTAACCAAGTTGGAATAAACAATGCAACCTACTCCTAATTTGAATCATACAAATTTTAATTAATCAACTCCTAGCTCAACCACCAAGTTTATTCACTTGGCATAGAACAATCTAGATCAAAACTACACATTTAACCAAGTCCTATAATTATGAACTAGAAAGAGAGCTTAAAGGAATTCCATTGAAGTTTAGAAGCTCAAACCATACACAACTCAAGAAAATCACCAAAGTTTAGCTACTCATAGAAGAGGAGGAAGATGAAGCTTGATGAAAGAAGTAGAGAATAGCCATTGAAACTACACACCAAATAGCCCCCTTCACGCCTTTCTACACTCCTTTTCACATTTGGTCAACCAAGTTGTGTTCCAATACTCCTCCTCCTTTTCACACTATCACAGCCGCAATACTCCTCTTCCTTTTCACACTATCACAGCCGTAATCTCACACTATCCCTTGCTTCCTTTTGCATATCACGTGTCTTGCTTTTCTTTTTTTTCAAGTGGTGGCACCCGCTACCTTCTCAATTTGGTGCCCTTTTCTTTTATTTCACACTTATTTGTTTCATTAATCCCTCACGATCCAGCACCTCCTTTAACTCGGTCAGCCCTGCTTCTTTTTCATTTAGTTCAACATCTCCAATTTGGTCAATAATCTTGGCTCAACACTTCTTTCTTCTTCAATTATCAATCTCGGTCTAGCAGCATCCTTTTAATTCGGTAAACTCTTTCTTCTTTATTCAATTCTCACCCAATTCGGTCCTACCCGCTTGATTCTTTATTTCAGTTCAGCTTCTCTGCTAAACAATTCAGCCACCTCTTGCTTTCTTTCTCTTTGCAATTCAAGTGTTTTTAGGTTAAAAGTGAGTTGTGCCTTATTTGGATAAGACATAAAAATCTATTTTGGCAATAGACATAAAATTGCAACCACCAAATAAAGCCCTTACTCACTTAACCTCCTCTTAGAAAAAATGTGAAAATATATTTTGTGTTAGATCCCATATGTTTTGATGATAACAAAGATTGAATTTGATAACAAAGAAAAGAATTTAAACAAAGTAACTAAATGGCAGACAAAAGCTTTACTTGAAGTTGGCACTAGAGTAATAAAGAAGATCTGTGAGACAAAGCACAGGAAAAACATCACTGGCAGATTTCTGAAAGGTTTACTCGAGTGACCACTCGAGTAATAAACTCTGTTACTTGAGTGAGCACTTAAGTAATGTTAGAGAAAAATGTTCCAGAGGTGCACTACCAAAATTTAAAAGGAGTTACTCAAGGGGTTACTCGAGTAATCTATAAAGTTATATGGACCATTACTCGAGTAACCACTCGAATAAACACATGATAAAAGGCATTACTCGAGTAGCCACTCGAGCAACAAGGACAAATACCTTCCAGTAGCTCTTAGCCAAAAATTGACACACTTTACTCGAGTAGCCACTCAAGTAACCATTTGAGAAAACTATTTACTAGAGGGACTACTCGAGTAATCTGCAGAGTTATTTGAAAAGTTACTCGAGGGATCACTCAAGTAATCAGGTAAGCAAAGCACAGGTATTCTTGGCCAATCTTTGATGCTGTTACTCGAGGGAGTAATCGAGTAATCTGCAAACTTATTATCAATTTACTCGATTTGTCACTCAAGTAACCTGTGAGGAAAAGACAAACTTACTTGAGTAAGCACTCGAGTAATCAGGTATTTTCAATGTTTGTGATATATCTTACTCCATGTCTTACCGGAGTAATATTTTATGAAAATGTTGAATTACTCTCTGCCATATTTTTTATAAGTTTACTCAGGGGATTACTCGAGTAATGAGCATGATCTTTCAAGTAGCCACTCGAGTAAGGCAGTCCAGAAATCATGTTTTTTATCGTATGTTTATTGGTTTGTTATCTATATGATTAACTCTTCATTGCATTAGTATTTTTAGTATGTTTACAGAGAAACAATAAAGAAATCATGACATAAGAGAAGAGTCAAACAAAACATTTGAGATATCACCTACCGCTACCTACCGCAAACAGATAGTTTTCAAATTAGAATAACGGTCAACCGTTGCTACGTGACTCTAACAGACATATTTGAAATACTTCCAACGGATACCACAAATCATCTTATCTATGGAGCATTTAAAGAACAGATTATAACAAGCGAGAACAAGCAATCACTTATCGATCAATATACCCTTTGTGCTCTATTTTCTTATACTCACTCTTTGTACTCCAATGTTTGTACATTTACTCTGTAAGAGAGATTTTCATTACAAAACTCAATATTCATTATTAAGACAACTTAAGGTTGTGGAACCTTGAGTTGGGGATTTGATTACAATGTGTAAGGGGGAGCGAGTGTCCAGGTAAAGGAACTTGCTGTGCAATGAGGTGCCAAGAACCCACTGAATCTTGGAAGATATAGTAAAACTCTAAGAGAAGCTCTGAGGAATGGACGTAGGTCAAAGTGGTTGTGACCGAACCAGTCAAACTCCCAGTGTACACTTCGGTGATATTTCTCCTTACTCTCAACTGCTTTATATTCCCAATAAATTTTCTTATGCACAACGAAATTTCTAGTATCACCCAATTCACCCCCTCTTGGGTGAAACGCTTGTACTAACATTCTGCACTTGTGATTTTTCACTTTTGTCCTTCATTAAGCTCCAAAATAACATCTTTGACAATGACCACTCAAGTTATGCCACATCATCACCTACAAAATTAGATTCACAAAGGTAATATCTTTTTCTCAAAATTAATGAA
Organism: Inga leiocalycina; assembly: GCA_963242795.1. NCBI lineage: Eukaryota > Viridiplantae > Streptophyta > Magnoliopsida > Fabales > Fabaceae > Inga > Inga leiocalycina. Next base: position 26,996,609 of record OY725327.1, read on the forward strand.
TAATGGGTATAAAAAAATATGAATTAAAAATATAACAATTTAACCACTATAATTCCCAAATTATCATTTTACTAAAATCTCACATTAACACTTAATTATGCCTAAATATTAAATTAAGTCCCAAAAAAGCCCAAGATTAATTAATAAAAATATATAAATATTGAGTTCTATCACTTTATCAACCTCAATACCATTGTTTGAAATCAAATGACCTAAGACAATCCTTATATCAACCATAAAATGGCACTTTTCAAAATTAAGTAGCAAGTTCTTGTCTATACATCTAATCAATGATTTTTCTAATGTATCAAGGCAATCATCAAAACTATTTCCTTACAAAGTAAAGCATCCATGAATACCTCTATGCCATTCTCAAGTACGTCACTAAAAAAGCTCATCATGCACCTTTGAAATGTACCAACAGCATTGCATAGGCTAAAGGGCATTCTTCTGCAGGTAACTGTTCCAAATGGGCATGTGAATATTGTTTTGTCTTGATATTCTGGGGGAATTAGTATCTAGAAATATCCTAAAAATCTATCAAGAAAATAGTAGTGAGATTTACTAGCAAGACCCTTTAACATCTAATCTATAAATGGCAATAAAAAGTGGTCCTTTCTAGTAGCATCATTCAATTTTCTAAGATCTATACACTCTCTATGAATTTTGAACTCTAGTAAGGATCAATTTGTTCATTTCTCACCACTATTACACCACTCTTCTTTAGTACCACATGCATTGAACTCACCGATTTACTGTCACTAATTGGATAAATGATGCCAGCACTAAGCAATTTTGTGACTTTCTTTTGGATGACAACTAAAATTAGTGAATTTTGCCTCCTCTGTGGTTGACTAATAGACCTATCATCATCTTTTATTAATATTCTATGAGTGCAAACGGAGGGATTAATCCCTGGAATATTAGCCAAAGTCCAGCTATAGCTTTCTTATGCTTCCTAAGTACACAACAATCTATCCTCCTTTGCAGTAGTTAAGGAGTTAGCTATAATAACAAGCAATTTATCATTTTCAGTTAGAAATGCATATTTCAGATTTAATGATAGTGGTTTTAGTTCTAAATCAAGTGGTTGTTAAGTATAAGAAACTAGTTTTATGGTTTCTAATGAGTTTAGAGACTTCCCTATCTAGTGGTGACCATGTTAAGATTTGTTTGCCTTGTCTACTCATCAGAAATTGTAGCAAGGCTCAGCATAGTGTTGTAGTTCTCATGTACTTATTTTTCTATAAACGATTGCATGAACTTATCATTAGCAGCATCATGATCACACTTAGAATAATAATTCTCATAAAAAGTATACAGATTACTCCCCTAGATTTTCTTCAATTTTGGCAACTTATTCTTGCCAAGTTCACATATTACAACCTTACTGTTACAATTCTGACAGTTTTAAGACTCTGGTTGAGCAATGTATCTAAACTTCAATTGTCCTAGCCTTGTTCTAATGAGACCAATGCTACTGATTCTATCTACTACACCATCTCTAGACTACCTTGGCCTTTCCAAACTTGCAAAACTACAACTACAGGGCATGCCTTTGCCATAATCACTAGCATCAGCTTCAGTTAGCTTAGACCAAATTTCAATAATTGAAAATTGAAAAGAGATAGATTCAATTGTAGTCATTCCACTCTTAATTGTTTGACATGTTTCATGACACTCTTCAGCAATCAACACATACACAAAGTCAGAAACATCATAACTAAAAGTCATAATTTCAAATTCAGTGTCATATAGTTCAATAAAGTTATATTGTACATATTTTCCAAGTGAGAACTCATGCTCATCTTTTAATTCATCATTCACAACATCTATCATGTTTAAACCAAGCAAAGACTAATCTTCATATAGATGCTTCATTGCTTCATACACATCAAATTTGATCACTTGACTACCTACTTCTATAGTAATTGACCCTTCTTTTAGACTTATCACAGTATATGCAGTTCTCATAAATGGCTAACCTAAAATAAGTGGTTCTTCCATAGTGGACTCTTTTAACATTTCCAATACATAAAAATAAGCAAGAATCACAAGATTTTTCACTTTAACCAACACATCTTTAACAATGCTTAAAGGTTTCCTAGGATTTCTATCAGCAAGTTGCAAGGTCACATTAGTTGGCTTAAGGTTTTTGATGCCTAACAATTATATCACATAACATGGCATAACATCTATAGCGGCACCTAAATCTAATAATGCATGACCAAAACTGTAACCCCCTGCCTTGATCAATGTAATTATGATTCGATAACACATAGTTAAAATGGTTTAGAGACTGTCGGATAATTCTAAACTCGTTTTAATCCCTGTCTGACAATAGGGTTTTCATAAAAACTATCAAAAACTTTTCCTTATCCTGATCTCAATTTCAAATTATGAATATAATTACCTGTGCAGTTAATTGACATTCATACATATCAGAGTGTATAGCCAAATTCCCGGCAACTCCCGAGATTTACACATATATAAACTAAGGGTTTATAGGTCTCAACTAGGGGATTACATGACCAAAACCAAACATAGTATTTACATCCCTAAATATACAAAAATCCCAATTCAAAAATAGATAACCAACATCACAAAATCAAGTATTCCCCCAAAAGGGCTCTAATCGCTCCTGGTTGCCCACTTCTCTTTAAAGCCACTTGCCCTATTTGAAATGTTAGTCATTAGAAAGAATGAGATTCAAGAGAATCCCAGTTGTAACAAATCACTCACACAGTGCATAAATACATAGCATATAAGGTCATGTTAGCAGCATCACAATGTATCATGGCTTACGCCACATGCGACAGCACTCAGGGCTGTAAACTCTATTCGTCAGCTTTCACTGCGATCTCTATGTATCACAAAGTATCACTATGCGTCATCTTTCGTGTTAACTCAAAGTACCACAATGTGTCACAAAGTATTCTCAATGCATGACAAACATATATACAATGTCTCACACACAGTATAAGAGAAAGAGTCACTACCTTGTTCTTTCTTGACGTTCTTCAGCACCATGGGCTCTTAAGGGCAGCAAATATGAAATCCTATAAACCAAATTAGGGACACCCGTCAATTTCTTTTCCAAGCTCTTAATTCCGTAGTACTTTAAGTTGGTTATCATTTAAACTCTTTAGGTGGCTATTATAAGCCTAAACATATGCCTAAAGGGTTAGGAGAAACTACCCCGAAGATCCCTTTTTTAGAAAAAGAACACTAAGTTTAAACCGACTAACTCGAGTGAAGAAGGCCTCACTCGAGTGTTGGCCCCAATCGCACTCGAGTGCCAGCGAGTGAGTGATAGAGCTCAATATTTATATATTTTTAGTAATTAATCTTGGGCTTTTATGGGACTTAATTGAATATTTTGAGCATAACCAAGTGTTAATGTGAGATTTTAGTGAATGAATAATTTGAGAATTATAGTGGTTAAATTGTTATATTTTCATTTAATATTTTTTATTCCCATTATTCTTTAGTTGTGAGCAAAAGATATTACTTTGTGATTTTAATTTTGTAGGTGATGATGTGGCACAACTTGAGTAGTCAAGGTAAAAGATGTTATTTTTGAGCTTAATGAAGGACAAAAGTGGAACATCACAAGTGCAGAATTTATTTTCACATTTTTCCTAAGAGGAGATTAAATGAGTAAGGACCTTGTTTGGTGGGTGCAATTTTGTGTCTAATGCCAAAACTGATTCCAGTGGTTCCAAAACTTATACCAAAGCTCATTCCCACACAAAATGTCATAAGGAAACTATTAGTAACCTCAAAATAACCAAAATCACATACTAACAACAATTTTGCTTTTGTGTTTCTACATTACACCTAAAACTCTCAATCATCAAAACTCCCAATTCTAAATTCCAACCCAATCCTAATAACTCAAAGACACCAATAGCTACCAACTGAACCATAACACTTCATCAAATTCTTACATTCTAAATTAACATTATATTCAGGGCAAAATTTCAGAATTCACAAAACTTAACCAAAAATCACCACAAATATACCAAAATGCATCAAATGCTTACCTCTTTCTTTCCTCAATGTGGTTCCCTTGGTTCCACTACTTCCAAGTTTTCACCAATTCTCAAACACCACTAATAAAACATCTAAAACCATAGGAATGAAACTCTTGACACTATAAAAAAAATTAATAAAGAGCACTTGAGCATATAAGGACATTTGTTTGCCAAAACTCAAGCTTTTCTCTTTCTCTTTCTTCCTTGGTTTTGGACGGCAATGGATGATAATGAGAGAAAGAGGATGAGTGAATGATGATCTGATTTCCTTCCCTTTTTCCCATGATTAAACCGACTTTGGGAGGGATAAAGAAGAGAAAATTGAGTTGAACATTTGACTTAATCCCAAGGTCCATCTTTTGCCACTTGTCAAAATCTTATTCTTGCTACCATGAGTTCATATAAACTCATCTACACTATATTCTGCCCCATTAGTCATTAAAGAGTCAATCCTAGCCATTGAGCTTGAGTTACCTATGAGTTTCCTCTTTGGTAACTGACTAATTGGTCAGTAAATTTACCATTTTACCCCTGATTGTCATAACAGATACTAAACCATCATCAAACACATTTACATCACAATTCTCCTTATATACTTCAAAAGTATTTAACTAACATTAATTACATCACTTTTGAGGTCATTAGCCCTTAATTACAATTCAGGATATTACAATTAAACTCATTTTGCCTCTCTAACATGTGACTGTGAAAGAACTAGGTTCCTTAACTTATTAGGCAACTTATCTTCAAATAATGTAGGCACATTGAACCCTAATTGTACTCTCTCATTAAGTTTATAAATGTGCTTAAGAGTACATAGATCTTTAAGCAATTTAGCATAACTAGGATTCTCTTAATCAAAGTCATCATAGGTACATTTAACTCAAGCTTACTGAATAAGACCATAATTTCCTTCTCTAAAGTGTCATTTAGCTTCTTCTTTCCTTGCATGTAAGCTTTTAAAAATGGAAACTCCTTCAAGTTTACCTCCTTATTGCCTTTCTAAGACTTCTTCTGGTTTCTATTTATAGTAGGTACAACTTCTATTATAGCTTCATTGGCTACTTCTTCTGCACTGGTTTCTTGGCAGTCTTAGATTCCTACATCAATTTCCACATAATTCTCATATTTCACTATTTGCTCCTAGTCTGCTACAATAACCTCCTCTTATCTTTCATCTAGTTGAGGTTGACTTGGCTCAAGTAGCTCTTTCCCACTTCTCAAAGTGATAGCATTGACAGTGTTGGCAAAAAAAAAAGGTGATAGGATTTACAGGCTTTAGATTAATGACAATATTAAAGGGTAACACTCTAGTTTGAGCTTGCTTACTACTCATGCCAACTACTGTGCAACTGAAAAGCAATGCCGTGGGTCTATCAAATAAAACTAAGCTAAATGCACTATAGGGAAACTAACTTAGGTCGATCTCTATGTGGAGCCTATATTTAGTTCATACGTAATCTAGTGTAAATAACAAATTAACCAAAGAGTATGGGATGTGAGATTCATTTATCTAATTAAACTAAGAGCTACTTGTTTATGAATTTTCCAATGATAAAGTAAGTGAATGGTGTAAATGCAAAAGATGAATGTCCTAGGTGATTGAATCTACTAATCTTCCTTATCCAATCTTATTATTGAGTTTCTTATCAGACTAAGAACAATTACTAGTTAAAAATCTAACTTATCAACACTCTCAACTTCTCAATATCCTCTATACAAAGATTCAATTGGTCAACTGAGAATATCTTTAGTACATCACTCATGTTATGATTATTATAGATCCTCTCTGTCTATAATTAACTCCTAAAAACCTAGCAAACCAATTGACATTCAAGAGAATATGGTAGAGACAATCAAATAGTAAAAGATATTGATATAGTTCAATCAATAATCTAACAAGTATGATAAGTAAAATATTTGCATATTTATTTTCCCTTATATGATGATTTTATGGACGATATTTGCATTTAATATAATAAATTTGGGTGTGATTGATAAATAAATACTGTTTGTGGAATAAACAGCATTTAAAAATAAAATAAAATAATAATAATAATAATAAATGAAAATACTGTAGCGGTCGCTGAGCACTGTAGCGGTCAACAGGCTCTATAGCAGCCGCCAGGGCACTGTAGAAGCTTCCAGAACACTGTAGTAGCTGCCAGAACACTGTAACAGTACTGTAGCACATGTTTTTCCCCTATAAATAAAGATCAAGGCCAAGCTCAAAGGGAGAAGGGGAGGAAGAGAATCAAAGGTCCTTCTCTGACAATTAGAGGCCCTTCTCTGACAAGGAGAGATCCTTTCTCTGACAGTTCTGAGAAAAGTGTGTTACTTTCTAGATTTAATTTCATACATTGTATCAATTCTTGCATGCCTCCATCTTGAAAGGCTTAGAATTGCATTACACTTTGCATGCCGCCTACATGGAAAGTTTTACCTCCTAAATAGACGGCTAGATTTCTTCATCTTTTGGTTGTGTATTTATGTTTGAGAATTTAATATTCAAGTTTATGCAGTATTTCTGAGGATTTCATTCTAGCTTTATATAATGTCAATTTATTTTGGTTTTGTTTTTAATTTCATCATGTGCTAAACTTTCATTTTCCTAGGGTGATGACGTAGCTTACTAATGACGGATTGAATCTTAACTTATTAAATCTAGTTTGAATTTGTCCTTCATGATTGAGTTTTAATTATTATTCTTAATGCTTTTGATTGACTGGCCATCTTTTGAATGATTTCAATATGCATGTTGAGACCGGAAGGAGATACATGTGTGTAGACCCTATAATTAAAACCATGACTTGCATATGAAATAGGAATATATTCATATAAGTTGTGTAGTCTTACTGAGTTCCATAAATCTTAATGCATAATTAATTGCTTAAATTCAAATAGGAATATATTGGATTAGCAATTGATTATAGAATTGCTTGACCTTGGAAGAGGCTAGTAATTAAATTAGGGAAACTCAACTATCAATCATGTGGAATAAATTGGGCTAGAATATATAAGTGATTCAATCCGGAATTTGTTAAGTGAAATCTTATCCCTAGGGCTTTTTCTCATATTTGCTTTCATATCATCTGCATTCATATTTAATTGTCTTTCTTTTATTTTGTACTCTCAATCACCAACTAATCGATCGACTAAATAGAGTTAAAATTGCTCATTTTGGTACTTAGTGCTCAATCCTCGTGGGAACGATACTCTACTTACTTTTATATTACTTGATTACGACAGTGTATACTTGCACTATTTAATTGATCATTTGCACACGTATCAAAGTACAATCCCTAACAGAAGTTTCACATTCCATATCACATCAACAAATCATAATCGTTAATCAAATATATAAATCGTAAGCTATAAAATGTAATATCCTAAATTTTGGGCTTAGACATTTGAGGATAAGCCTATATCAGGCAGACTATTAGCACAGTATAGGAAGAATCCCAAGAATACATAGAGAAAGACTCAGCCAAAAGGCCCAATATACGTAGGTAGCACGATCAAAGTGTTGCTACAGATGTACACAAGACATATATACGGTGCCTTTGGATTCGTGGAAAGACGCCACCCTACTCTATCATGAGGTATAGGACTGATTAGCCAAGTGAAATATGCTGGTATTGGTGTTCACATGGCATTTTCAAGGCAGACATGTGTACCTTACATTTTTAGAGTGGACACTGGTATGTGGTGCCATATGGGGCCCATACACATATACTCTGACCTAGCATCATATGGCGGGCCTCGGTATACCTAAAGCAATCCTAAGTAAGTCCCGAGTAAGTCTCGAGTAAAACCCGAGTAGACGCCAATAAAGTAACTTTATTAAAGTAGCTTTAATAAAGTAAGCATTCATAACTAGCTTTTGTGTTGGCTAAGCAAAAGGATGACAAGTATCCCTTAATCATCAATCTATTATTAAAATCTGTTCCTCCAAGCTGCCTTATTTGATGGCTTCATATTAGCTTCAAACATATTTTACTATTTACAAGCCAATCTCAATTTTTTCATATATAATATCCATATCCTCAGGCTTTGTATATGTCATTCCAATATGTACAACTATTAAATATTATCAATATTGGCATAAAGCATTCTGTAGGGAGTCACGAGGGGAGTTTTGTTTCTTTTGTTGATTAAAATGGTCTCCTTTAGCATGAAAAATTCACATCAAATCAATGGGCCCATCCCATATCATGAGCAAAAAAAGTAACGAGTGCATATTTGTTATAATCCTCTTACATTTATGGCTGTAATAATCAACTTTTTGGATTTTGAAAAACCCAAATAAGTACTTCATTGACCAGAGCTTCACAAATGACTAACTTATTACATTACTTTGCCATTTCATTAATGTTGCCACTTTCTACTGGTGTGTGAAGGCAGACATCAAGAAAGAACCCATTCTCACCTCTGTTATTAATTGTCATTGATATTTCAAATTTCAAACTTTGAAACCCGAAGACTACATTTCCAGTCTGTCTCTATCATTATTTCTCTAGCCTTCTATCTCATCACCCCTCTCACCATCTAATACCTCAGGCTCCCTCCATCAAGAGCTCTATTGGTTTTTTTTTCTTCTTCTAGAGTCACAATTGAAGAGGCAAAGGCGACTGGACCAAAGGAGGTACACATTTTGGAGCTCAAGTTCAAACCAAACAAATTCACTCTCGACTATTCTAGTAAAAAAAAAAGCTCCTAATACTCAATAAATTTTTTTTTCTAATGGCATTTTTGGGGCAGACATATGTACCCTGCATTTTTAGAGTAGACGCAGGTATGTGGTGCCATGTAGGGCCCATACACATATATTATGACCTAGCAATATTTGGCAGGCCTTGGTATACATGAAGTAATCTTAAGTGATACCTGAGTAGACACCGATAAAGTAACTTTATTAAAGTAGCTTCAATAAAGTAAGCAATCATGACTAGCTTTTGTATTGGTAAGCAAAAGGATGACAAGTGTCCCTTAATTATTACAAAAGATACTGATACTTTTGTGTTAGAAGAGTAAGCAGGTGATAAGTGTCACTTATCATTACACTCACCTTTATGCCTTTTGTATTGGCATTCCCAGAGAGCGACACCTAGCACTTGAGTCCAGGGAATCCACCGGTCTCTGGCTCGGTCATATGCTCAACTTCTCGAACACCAAACCTGGGAGTCTGGGGAAATTGTCAGGCCTCTCCTTCCCCTAACATGTAAGGATGGATAAAGAGAGAGAGAAAGAGAAAATAAGATGCTTTTAGGACACTTGTCATCATCTGAAGCTAGATCAAAACATGTGCCACCGTAGTATTAAAGCAAGTAACACATTTCATCACAAGACTACTCTTTCTTTCTCCCACACTTATAATTCAGTCCAAGGGAAATAAGGAAGGCAAAAAATTAGGAAAAAAACACAAGAAAAGTGGAAAAGGAAAGAGAAAGTGTGAATAGTAACCATTCTTAAGCATCGAAGACTATTTCACCTCCAAATCGGCGTTTTCTCTCCAAATACCCTTCACACACCTTCTTCTACTCATCTCGAGCTTCATTTCTACATTTTTGGATTTTCATTTAGAGGTGTTTGTTGCCATCCACTTGCCGGACTAATATCATATTTCTGAACTTATTGCGGAACCGTAGACGTAACCTTGGGCTTCATTTTGAACCAATTGGTTTGTTGTTCGGATGAGTTTCCATGAGGGTAGGGTACCGGTCATTTTCCATCCAAAGAGTATTTTTAATGTTTAATCAAGTGTTTATGGTTAAATGATTATTTATGATGATTTTGGAAGTTGTGTTCAACTCTGCCTGAATTCATTTTCTGGAGGCAAAGAACTTGCAACGTGTTTTTGATTAGCCAAACTTAGTCCAAATTCTATCAAAATTTTATAGGATTAAAGTAGATATCTTGGGATTTAATTTGATAGTTAATATGTGCCATTTGGACTAGTAGATTGAAAGTTATGATTTTTCAAAGTTTGACCTTTTTTGTGAATGAAATTTATGGTAGTCTGTGTTTGACAAATTTATGGAACATATGTGGCTATAATCAATACTCTGTGATATTTTTCTCTAAAAGAGAACTTAGAGATATTTTTATAGAACCTAGAGCCAACTCATTTGGATTTTTGTAGAATTAATTACGAATTTCCAAAGTTTGGTCTAGAAAATTAGTGAATTCTAGGAGCAGTATCAATTAAATGGGACACTATATTGATATGCATTTAGAAGTGTAATGGCTATATTTGTTCCTGAAACTAGACTGATTAGGGGTAGCATAACCTTTGGAATCATCACAATTGAACATCAGTACAATTAGTGATGAATTTTCAAAGATTATTGAAAATTCTAGTTGATTTTAATAATTAGGTGAAAATAAGAAAGTATGGGTAGTTGTAATTAATTTGAACTTCAATGGTTAAGTAAAGCCCATAAAGTTAGTGTAGGCCCATTAAATACCCATTGGGCCTAATGTGTTAAATTTAAGGTTAACCAACCAAGGTGTCTTAGGTTATTAAAATTTGGGATAAGTATGGGCCCAAAGAATAAAGACAAGTCCTAGAGGCTAAAGTAGCCCATTGGACATTTATTTGTCAAGGCTCTAATTACATGACCATTTATCTAGGGCTATAAGATGACAGGGAAGAAGAATGGGAGAATTTCCAAACAACTTCAAAGGTTGGAAGAAAAGGTATAAGAAGGCAACTTGAAGGCAGAAGGTAGTTTAACTTTCTTGACTTACATTTACATGATAGGTATGCTTATGCATTGATGTGTTTAACTGCTTTGATGAATGGTATGAAGTATGTTTGAATTATTGAACCTCTATTTTAACTTATGCTATGGCCATAGGTGTAAATATGTAAAGCATTGAGCATACAAATATGCCATTATGTTATTATGAATTTATGAAAGCAAGCATGTCATGCATTAAACTTGAATCTTGTATGCCTAGTTAGCAAAGTTTGCTATTGATATTCTCTTGAATCTCACTTTCCCTCACCCAACCATATAGGTAGCAGAGCACTGAAGAAAAAAATAGAACGTTGTACCATGAGAAGAAGTTGCAATGAAGGAGAAGAATTATTTACGTGTTGAACCGTTATGTAATAAATGTCGAGTGATTAATTGTATGTTACTGCATGATGGACAAGTCGAATTCCCTAATCACAGTAATTCAATTAGAAATGGGTAATCACATATACGAGCCCATTGTTAAGAAACCATCCGAACATAAAAATGAGCAAAGAGACACTCTGATTAGGATAATAAAGAGAATGAAAGAAAGATGAGTCACAATGGGTAGGGAACCATGGTGAACAATCTTCAAAAAGTTTTAAGTTATTCAAAAAACCCCCTTCAAGTATAGGTTCGAATCATGTCTTGGAGTTAGGATTTGACATTGTTTACCAAGATATATCACTTAGTGGATCAGATTTACTATGAAAGCTCTTCAGAATGATAATATAACTAAGGTGTTACATTTGATGGTATCAGAACAGAGATGCTGGTATTTGACTAATATGCCATGCTGTTGTCCATAGGTATAGTAATACCCTGTTAGTGATACCGTAACTAGAATGGAATATGGATAATGGACCAACCCAGAGAAATATAATCTTCCTCGACCGCTAACTGGGCATAATGGTTTAGAGGATGGGGTAGAGCTATATATAAAGAATGAAATGGTGTAATAGTGATGTGTACCTAGTAGAGAAGGGTATAAGCTTTAGAGAATCGGATATCGAGTTGGCCTATAACCCAGATTCCAATGGAACTCGGTGGTTAAGTGTGCTCAGGCAAGAGTAATCCTAGGAAGGTGACCCCTAGGAAGTATCATAGCACTTTAAAAACCTCTTGAGTAAAGGCTTCAATGTCTTAAGGTATAAAGTACGGTGATCTTTAGGGATCCCATAAGAATTATAGAATGAATATAGTAAAGTTGAGAATAAACTTGAATCCAATCTAAGCTAAAATAGGGTTTAGGTCGAAATGTGATGAAGGTTGTACTATAGTTCTGATACATGAAAGAATGAACCTTGTGAGTAATGCTATACTAATCAACAATGTTTTAGGGAATATTTAAGGATATTATCTTATTATTATGATAATAGAATAGAAGGAATGAATTATGATTATCTTAGCATGCTTATTAGGTATAACTGAGGTTCTAGAATTTAGTTGATGAACCTATAATTTACATAGACATCCATAGGGTTGCTACCAACTAAACCATCACCTAAGAATCAAACTTAATAGTTGAATTGACTCTTTAGGAATTTGAATTGAGGTACTAGAATATGGCATAGGAAGGAATGAGGTTTCTAAAGGTTGCTAGATGCCAATCTAGCATAGGAAAAGATCTTGATCATAGAATATTCCCTTAGAAAGAAAGATAAAAGTTATTTCCCTGATAGAACAGAGTGATAGAAATAATGAATGAGTAAATAGTTCTCTGATAAACTAAGAGAAAGAATGAATCTGCCTACCATTCCACTAACTTGAGGCTGTACTAGGAGTAGATGGGTGGACGGTAGATAATGTGTTGAAAGGAATAAGTAGAGCACTCCTAGTTAATGAAGTAGAATTTGGAATGTTTCCTGGCGCTGGACCGATATCAAAAGTCTATACAGAACGACCCCAAAAGAGTTATAGAATTAAAGAAAGCATATTGTAGAATTGTTTAAGAAAAGGGTTTGTGTGACCGAGTTAATTGCCATAGGGTGTTCTAATGTTGTTTATAAAAAGAAAGTTGAGAAAGGGAATTAAGAAAGAATTATAGGCTCGACAAGATAAAGGAAAACAATTCTTTCTCTCGTATCTTATGTAATGGTTCTGCATATATGCATATACCATTAAATATATTCGTGTTATAAATATATGGTAGGCAGTAAGACCTGTTGGACCAACGTGTCCTTAGGCCCTCAGACCTAACAAGCATTCAATGAGAAGCCCTAAGTCTTGTCAGATTAGTGTGTCCATAGGCTGGCATAACGCATTTAGAACTAGAAGGGCAAAAGCCTATGGTTGTAAGACTAAGAATTATCGAGCAATGTCCTGGAACAGCTGTAAAGCTAGAATAGAATGGTCAAAAGGCTGGAATAGAATGGATTGTCCTATGAATGAAAAACTTGACCAGAAAGGTCTTGTGAATGAATGTGAATGCTTGAGAATAGATGATTTATTTTGTGTGCTTCGTGAGCATTACATAAGGGTATTAAAGGCTTGAGTAGCAAGTGTTAAAGCCTAGAATGTATACAGAATGATGACCTCCTAGAATAGTTGTCTAGTTCCTGAGTATATGTGAAAATTGAATTTTGAACTAATCAATGCACCTGTTATTTTCATGAATTGTATGAACTGATTTGTGAATAGAATATTTCAAGAATTGAATTTTTTTAATACAATTATTGAACAAAATTCTTTTAACAGAATTTTTGACCAATTTGTAGTGGTTATTTTTTAACTATGTTGTCTTAAATGAAGGGATCCTCAGAGGAACCCAGAATAGTAGGCACAATACAAAACTAGAAGATGCTAAAAACTATTGCAGAAATCCTCAGTTTGCTGGGTCTTGCCAGATGAATTCAAATGTTTTCTCAAATTGCTTTGGCAATCATTTAAAAGAAAGAATTGCTTTAATGGGATGATATCTGTGAGAGGATTTCATAGAGATGTAGGAAAGGTTGAAACTTGTACCAATATTGAATATTCTCGATCCAAGAATGAGACCCATGTATGGTCTGTAATGAATGTGACATGTATAGTCTGCAATGAAGTGACCATATGAGCTGCAATAGAATGAGAAGAAAGAAAGGATTAGTAAACATCCTCATGAAGCATAATGGAATGGTGATGTGTGCCTCTCAATAGTGGAAACCTCATAAGATGAATTACCCCACTCATTAATTTGAGCTGGTAGTGATTATGTTTTAATTGAAAATTAAATAGCACTATTTTGTATAGTGTGATTGTAAAAATGTACTACAACCACAGGTATTTCAATTATTTGAAAAATCAGAAAAGTTGCATAAGAGACAACGTAGATGAGTGAAAAAGCAGTGATGCAATTTTTGTTGCTGATGCTTTAAATTGATAAGCGGTGCAGCTGATGGTCATGATGATATGGGAACAGAAATTGATAGAAGGGCTTAGAAATCTAAACTTCTAAAGTCAGATAGGACTTGCTAGCTACAATGCTAGATAGGAGAAAAGAAGTCTGAGAACTTGAATTGAAGAAGCTCAAAAGCAGGATAGATGGGTAAGGTTTATTAGAATAGTAATAGAATTGAATGAGAAAACCTCTAGAATGGTAGGTGCTAGCAAACCTCTAGAATTCAAGGTGTCCTTTAGAATTTATGGTATCAATAGAATGTAGAAAGAAAGAAATGAAACCCTTGCTACAACGATCCATTTAAAGTAATATTAAGAATCAGACTGGTAGCAAATTTTAAGGACGAAATTTATTGAACCGGGGGGGGGGGGAATTGTAATATCTCAAATTTTAGGTGTAGGCCTTTGTAATAAGCCTATATCAGGCAGACTACTAAGCCCAGTTCTATAAGAATCTCAAGAATATTGAGAGATAGAAAGACTCTCAGGGACTATATGATTCAGCTCTACCGGCCAGAGGGCCTAGTATACATAGGCAGTAAGATCAAAGTAATGGTACAGATGTGCACAAAACATATATACGGTGCCATTAGGTTGGTAGAAAGACGCCACCCAGCTATGTCATGAGGTATGAGGCTGATTGGTCGAGCGAAATATGCTGGTGTTAGTGTGCATGCGGCATTTTCACATATACCCTGATCTTTTAGAGTAGATGCCAGTATGTGATGCCATGTGGGGGCCCATACACATCTACTCTAACCTAGTATCACGTGGTGGGCCTCAGTATACCTAAAGCATCCCAAGTAAGTCCCAAGTAAAACTAGACTAGACACCAATAAAGTAACTTTATTAAAGTAGCTTTAATAAAGTAAGCAATCATGACTAGCTTTTGTGTTGGCTAAGCAAAAGGATGACAAGTTTCCCTTAATCATCGAGCTATTATTAAAATATGTTCCTCCAAGCCGCCTGATTTGATGGCTTCATATAAGCTTCAGACACATTTTACTATTCATAAGCCGATCTCAATTTTTTCACATATAATATTCATATCCTCAAGCTTTGTATACGCCATTCTAAGTTATGCACCTATTAAAATATTGTCAATATTGGCATAAAACATTCTGCAAGGAATCATGAGGGGAGTTTTGTTTCTTTTGTTGATTAAAATAGTATCCTTTAGCATGAAAAATTCACATCAAATTAATGGGCCCATCCCATATCATGAGAAAAAAAAGTCACAAGTGCATATTTGATATAATCCTCTGACATTTACGTCTGCAACAATCAACTTTTTGGATTTTGAAAAACCCAAATGAGTACTTCATTTACCAGAGCTTCACAAATGAGTAACTTATTACATTACTTTGCCATTTCATTAATGTTGCCACTTTCTGCTAGTGTGTGAAGGCAGACATGAAAAAGGAACCCACTCTCACCTCTGTTATTAATTGTCATTGATATTTCAAATTTCAAATTTTGAAACCTAAAGACTCCATTTCTAGTATGTCTCTATCATTTTTTCTCTCACCTTCTTTCTCATCACTCCATTGCAAGGACACTGTTCCTAATGCTCAAAGAATTTTTTTTTCAATTTTCTTCGTCTATACCCAATATTTTCCTAGAGGTGGCGCAATAGTGACAAAGAATAAATGATGATAGGCATGTTCTGCAAATGCAATCTTGTATGGACAAACTAGGCAAGCACCTTTTAACTACAAAGAAAGGAGAGAAATTCGTTGTGATTCCTTGTACTATTAAAGTGATGGACCTATCTTTTAGATTCTCTGTTCATGAATTTGTATAAGTTCTTCTAATTTTGCCTTATGAGCATTCATCTGGTCTTTCATTTTGGAAAAAGGCTAATTTAACCAATACTCTTGAGTAATTTTCTTTCTTATATTTTGCTTCCTTCTCTTTTTGCTCTTTTATTTTGCTTTATTAAGTTTTTGGTTTTATGTGCTGTTATTTTTCTCCATGATCTTGAATTGAAATGTTCCTAAGTAGGATTTGGCTTCCTATATACTTAAGCTATCTAGCTTAATTTGATATGCATTTTCAATAGTGAAATGACGTTGACAAAAAGACATTTGGAAAGAATCTGGCTTTTAGTATCTATTCTGAAGTGGTGCTAATCACTGCAGAATGCTTTATAAATTCCTAGGATTTACCATAGGCCATGAAAATTATAGGAAAAAATTACTTCAGACTGAATGTCATATGTGAACTATCACAATTTTTTACCATCACTAAATGATGTTATCTTCACAGGGGTAAACATACCACTTATTATTGTGAAGAGTAATGGTGGCTACAGCTATGCTTCAACAGATCTAACTACTTTTTGCTTTCTTTCTTTCTTTCTTTTCTGTACTGGTTTATTTAGTCAAATTTCTAAAAATATATTAGTTTTCAATTTCTCAACTATCAAGTAGTCAAATATTGTGATAAATTAGTGTGCTATTTTGTTACCTATGGTGTTAAATGTTAATTGTTTTCCTCCGTTCAAGTTGACTTTAGGATACTTAATAAAATATTACAAACTAAATATGAATTATCTCACTATTTCATGTTAAGGACTCTAGAGAATTGTTTGTTTTTTTATGTGATTTAGCATGGCTTCTTAAGTTAATTAATTGAATTGTTTCTTTTTATTCCAAAGGTTCTTGATAGAGAATTAACAAGGTTGTATGCTAATTTTAGTTTAAATCTTTTGATTAGTACTGCTAGAATCTAACATGACTTGTCTTGCTATGTTGAGTGGGGAGGAAGAGAATTCTAACGATAAGGCTAGACTATGAAGATTAAAGTTACACTTTCATTCTATAGATCTCTATATCTTGTACAGAGGAAGAGAATTCTAGAAAAATTTCTCATAACATAGTTGGTTTTTTTGTTTCCTTATATGTTTTAATTCATTCTTTTCTTTTCTATTTGCAAGTAGTCGAAGTTTCATGAACCTTTATGATTGTGCTTTATTTACTAAAATCCCCATTGAAACATTCTCTCAAGATGAGATAGCTCTGTATCTCCTATACGATGAAACAAGGGTGAGGTAACTATTAAAGATACTCCTCACTCTCTCAAGGGCTTCATCATCCATTTTACTATTTTAAGTTATTTTCGCTCTGTTTTATTGTTTGGCTAATATATTTGCAATATTTCTCCATTATTACAATATGAAGATAGGGATACAAGAATTAGTTGATGCTTTAAGATTTTTTTCAGAATAATTAATAACTAATTATATATTTTTTATAATGATGTAGGTGTCCAATGCAGGTGCAATATAAAATCTTATATTTGAGATATTAATAGACATTGACCTCTTTAATCCAGTTGGGGAAATGTATTTTTGTATATGGCCAATTCATAAGTCATTATGGGTTCGTTGCTCAAGTGTCCTCTATTTGTTTAAGTACATAATCATGTATTGAAGGAAAGCCTATAATAATTCAGCTAATTAAAGCATCTCAAGTCAATCAATGATAACAAACTTTTGAAATTGGTGTAGTTACTCCACATTTACAAGCTTCCTGTGCAATGCATGGGGGAGCACATTCTAGTTACAAAACAACAATGAAACTTTTGTCTCAGAAGAGTAAGGGGGTGATAAGTATCCCTCATCATTACCATCACCTTTTATGCCTTTTGTGTTGGCATTCACAAAGAGCACCACCTAGCACCTAAGTATGGGGAATCCACTGGTCTCCAGCCCGACCACATACTTAACTTCCTGAACACCAAACTCGGGAGTCCAGGGAAATTGTCAGGCCTCTCCTTCCTCTAACATGTAAGGATACATAAAGAGAGAGAGATAGAGAGAGAGAGAGAGAGAAAAGAAGATGCTTTTAGGACATTTGTCATCATCTAAAGCTAGATCAGAACACATGGTACCGTAGGATTAAAGCAAGTGACACATATCATCACAAGACTACTCTTTCTCTCTCCCACACTTATAATTTCAACCAAGGGAAATAAGGAAGGGAAAAACTCAGAAAAAAAAACACAAGAAAAGTAGAAAAGGAAAGAGAAAGTGTGAATAGTAACCATTCTTGAGCTTCGAAGCCGATTTTACCTCCAAATCAGTGTTTTCTCTCAAAATACATTTCAAAAACCTTCTTTTACTTATCCTGAGCTTTATTTCTATGGTTTTGGATGTTCATTTAGAGGTGTTTGTGCCATCTCACTTGCCAGAGTACCACCATATTTCTAAACCTGTTGCAGAAATGTGTAGAGGTAAGCGTAGGCTTTATTTTGAACCGATTGGTTTGTTGTTGAGATGAGTTTTCATATGGGTAAGGAACTATTCATTTTCTATCCAAAGAGTATTTTTAAGGTTTAATCATGTTTTTATGGTTAAATGATTATTTAGAAGTTGTGTTCAAATCTACCTGAATTCGTTTTATGGAGGCAGAGAACTTGTAACATGTTTTTGATCAGCCAAACTTAGTCCAAATGCTATAAACTTTTACAAGATTAAAGTAGGCATCCTGGGATTTAATTTGATACTTAATATAAGCCATTTAGACAAGTAGATTGAAAGTTATGATTTTTCAAATTTTGACCTTGATACTAGAATGAAATTTGTGGCAGTATGTGTTTAACGAATTTCAAGAAAATGTGTGGCTATAATTAGTACAATGTGATATTTTTATCTTAAAGAGAACATCGAGAGATGTTTATTGAACTTAGAACCAAATCATTTGACTTTTTATAGAATTAATTATGAATTTCCAAAATTTAGTCTAGAAAACTGGCAAAATCTTGAAGAAGTGATCAATTAAGTGAGATATTGTATTGATATGCATCAAGAAGTCTAATGGATATATTTGTTCCTGAAACTAGACTAATTAGGGGTCACATAGCCTTTAGAATCAACACAATTAGACATCTGTATAATTAGTTATGAATTTTCAAAGATTATTAAAAATTCTGGCAGATTTTGGTAATTAGGCGAAAATAAGAAAGTAAGGGTAATTGGTAATTAATTTGAACTTCAATGGTTAAGTAAAGCCCATAAAATTAGTGTGGGCCCATTAAATACTCATTGGGCCTAATGTGTTAACTTTAAGGTTAACCAACCAAGGTGTCTTGGGATATTAAAATTTGGGACAAGTATGTGCCCAAAGAATAAAGACAAGTCCTAGAGGCTAAAGTAACCCATTGGACATTTATTTGTCAAGGCTCAAATAAGATGGCCATTTATCTAGGGCCATGGGATGACAAGCAAGAAGAATGGGAGAATTTCCAAACAACTTCAATAGTTAGAAGAAAAGGTATACGAAGGGACCTTAAAGACAAAAGGTAGTATAACTTTCCTGACTTACATTTACTTGATAAGTATGCATTGATGTGTTTAATTGCTTTGATAAATGGTATGAAGCATGTATGAATGACTGAAGCTCTATTTTTACTTACCCTTTGGCCATAGGTATAATGTGTAAAGCATTGAGCATACAAGTATGTCATTATGCTTGTATGAATTTATATAAGCAAGCATGTCATGCATTAAGCTTGAACCATATATGCCTAATTAGCAAAGTTTGCTACTGAGATTCTCTCGAATCTCATTCTCCTTCACCCAACCATATAGGCAGTGGAGCACTGAAGAGAAGTGCAAGATGCTGTGCCAGGAGAAGAATTACAATGGAGGAGAAGAATAATTTACACGTTGAACCGTTCTGTAATAAATGTCGAGTGATTAATTGTATATCACTACATGATAGACAAGTCAAAATTCCTAAGCGTGGTAATTGAATTAGAAATGGGTAATCATATGGTACGAACCCATTAGTTAAGAAACCTTCTACATATAACAATGAGCAAAAAATCACTCTGATTAAGATAATAAAGAGAATCAAGGAAAGATAAGTAACAATGGGTAAGGAACCACAGTGAACAATCTTCAAAAAGTTTTAAGTTATTCAATAAAAACCCTTCAATGCAGGTTTGAATCCTGTCTTGGAGTTCGGATTTGAAATTGTTTACCAAGAAATATGAGTTAGTGGTTCATATTCACTATGAAAGACTCATCAAAACAATAATGTAACTAAGGTGTTACATAAAACCCTAAGAATCACAATCTATATATAAGAAGAGAGGAAAACGAATTTAGAACACAAGAAACTTCCTTATTAGCTCAGGGCTTAGATTAGTATCTTCAATCACCATCAGACTGCGAAATTAGCCACTCATGGCTTGCAAGATGATTTCATCAAGATCTCAAGCTCCTTCAACCATCCATCTACAAGAGAAGAAGAAGAAGTTGAATGGAAGAGAGAGAAGCGCACAATGGTCAAAGACGCTAGCTCAGACGGACTGGTAAAGGAGATAGAGATGGAGATCGATCAGCCCCAGTGAGATTTTTGTTTGAACTGTGTAGTTGCGATGTGGACAGATGATGGTCCAAATCCATCGATCATGAATCTAAATTGGGTTGAGTATTTTAAGGCCATGTTTGTATGATTAAGAAATATGTGAAATCCAAAGGTAAAGATTAAATCATGAGAGCCTCTTCTAAACAATGCATAGCTTCCTCTCTCATGTGTATTATTATTAGAAAATATAGAAATAAAATTTGCACTTGTAATTCCATATTTGCCGTCCACTAAGCTCCAATATACCATGTCATCACCTAAATAAATGAGATACACGAAGGTAATATCATATGTTCACTATTAAGAAACAATGGGAATAATCAATATTAATTAAAATATCACAATTTAGCCAATTAAATTCTCAAATCACCTTTACACTCAAATCTCACATTAATACTTAATTATGCCCAAAATAGTCAATCCAATCCTACAAAAGCTTAAGGTTAATCACTAAAAGATAGGTAAATATTTAGCTTTATCAATAACGAAGCTAGACAAATTTGCATTCTTAGTCTTCACCTTTTCCAATTCTTTTCCAAGCAAGTCCATTCTCTGCATCATATTAGAGAAAGAGTGTGTTGTAGCAGCTACATCTTCCTTGAACTAAGCCATAAATTGAAGCTTGTTATCAACTAGTTGTGCTTGCATTGAGTCAAATCATTGCATCATAAACCTACAAAGTTGGCTATTGCTATATATGTTAGATATGATTAGTTTTGATGATGTCAAATATAGATATGACAAGATAAAATCAAAAAGTTTATATAATGTATTTCTTTGACTAATTACCATGTTTAATGTGAAATATCTTGAAGATTAATTAAGTTGAATTATGGAGGAAGAATGAGAAGAAAAAATTATCAAATATACAAAGAAGTGATTGAATTAATAAGAATGAACAAAAGGAAGAAGAAAAAAGAAACTGAAGATAGTCAAAGAGCTGCCTACTCGGATTATGGAGAATGATTATCAAGAGAAAAATCAAAAAGAAAGATATTAAAGAAAGAGGAACTTGCAAGATTTAATGGGAATATCAAGATTCAAGTTCTCTGAGATTTCTATGGTCAGAAGGAAATTAGACGACACTGTTTGGCATTGTAACGGTTGATACTGTAGCAATCGAGCACTGTTTGGCACTATAGCATACAGGTACTGTAGCATGTAAATCACTGAAGAATTTTAGGTGAAGACTGAAAGTGCAAAATCACTGTAGCAAGTGTGGCACTGTAGCACTCGAGTAAAGCAAGAACACACTCGAGTGTTGGGGCACTCTGTTCTACTCTGTTTCACATTCAGACTAACAGAGGTCCATTATTTTGGCCATATCTCTGAAACCACAAGTCGGATTGACCTGAAACTGGTGGCATTTGAAAGAAGATGCACAACACAAAAAATGTACACCAAGATCACATTGAAATAAGCTTAAATGAAGGAGATATGATCTGTGGAAGATCACACTAAAATCACCGTCACATTTCAAGACAGGCTCGGTATTTTGGACATAACTTATAAATGACACATCGGATTAAGTCGAAACTAGTGCCATTGAAACTAGACTCGAAGAGCTTTTCATGGATAGGTTATTTACCTAATTTGAAGTTATATTCTAGGAGTTATGCCTTCTGGAAGTTGATGCTTGTGCGGTCTAGCGTAATAGACACTCTTTTGATCATAACTTGCAGAATACAAGGAGTTTAGAGTTGATTCTTTTTGCATTGGAATGCATATGACAAGAGCTTTCTTATGATACATCATTTTCCATATTTAGAATCAAATGAACAATTTTGAGTCTGTCATGGCCCCACATCACTTCAGAAGTGTAAAATGTACTCTTGATATTTTGGTGCGAGTGTTGTCCAGAAGTGGCTGTAAAGTGGAAGTATCTCAGCTACACTTGAGTGAATGACAATACACTCGAGTGAAGTGAAGGTTTGCACCTGAGTCCTATAAAGTGTTAACATGAAAGTGTTAACCTAAGAAGAAATATGACCAAAGAAAAGTGAAAAGCACTCGAGCATGACTAGTAATACTAGAGTGAGGAGAAGGATTGCACTCGAGTCCTGCGAATGAAGAGCAGCAAGTGTTTGCCCAAGAGGAACCCATAACGTGAAAATATGAAATGCACTCGAGTGAGCGATACTGCCCTCGAGTAAGAACGTAACACTTCAAAAGTGCAAAATGCACTCTTGAATATTTAACTGCAAGTGGTGTCCAGAAATGAAGCCTAAAGCTGAGATATACTGATACACTTGAGTAATGATCATTGCACTCGAGTGAGGCCCCACATCACTCGCTAGAGCAAAATCACACTCTGGATAAAAATTCCTCAAGTGTTATCTAGGGGCTCAGTTCCATAGTGCAAAATTATACATGCACTCAAGTGAGGCTTCTTTACACTCGAGTGAGGTCCTGACAGAATGAAAACATAGAAAGTTCATACTCTCATAGCCATCAATCCAGACGTGGTTAAATGTTATACATTCATTATGTTTTCACTTGTTATTGTTCATAAACGTTAACTAACATATATTTCAAGTGTAAAATAGGAGATTAAATATTTGGATTGCATTTTTAAGAATGGAGGTCATTTATGGCAAATATTGTCACTCAACGTGATGAGTCCCAGAGACCAGAAATTCAGCTTTTGACCAATGATCCAATATACCCATGACTAATACTTCATCATATTAGTGATTAAGCATTTTGCAGTGTGAAACAGGAAATTTAACGTTAAATTACATATTCAAATGAAAGAGTCAATTATGGCAGGCAGCATCATTACACACCGAGTATCTGCAACGGATATTTCATAGTAGTAGATATTCAAATACGCTCAACGGTCAAAATTAAGTAATGGGACTCTAATAGATGAATATTCACAACAGTCATCATCTTCATTAACTATAAATGAGAGAGCATTCAAAGTCGATGGGGAATAGACACAGCGAGCAACTACAAGAAAAATAATAGAAACATGAATCCTCTGCTTCTACCCAAACACTTCTATTCTGTAGCTTCTATATTAATTATCATCGAGAGAGTGATTAACTATATTATACTTTAGCGAGTGTTATATCTACTCTGTGAGAGTCTGTAAACAATTTCAACTATATTTCTGAATTAATCTCAAGGTAGAGGAACCTTGAGAGGGTTGATTTTCTTATGAGGAAAGCTGTTGAGAGAATCGCTGGTAAGACTTTCTACTCGTAAGACTTACAAGGTGCAAGCAGTAGAGAATATTGCTACTCGTAAGACTTATAGGGGTGTAAGTAGAAGAGAACGTTGCTGCTCGTAAGACTTGAACGGGTAAGCAGGAGGGAAAGGTCTTCAGGATTGCTTTGCTCGTAAGACTTGCCGTAAGGGGGAGTATCTCGGTGAGAGATTTGTAAAAGGCTTCACAACTGCCTGGCTAAACTTGTGGTTTGTAAAGGCTTTTCTTATGCCTGGATTAAACAAGAAGATAATGGATTTGAAAATCTCAGGAGGAGCCTGGGTACTGGACGTAGGCCATCACAAATTAGACTTAACTAGGATAAATCACAGTTTGCATATTCTCTTCCCTAAGCTCTTATATATCCAACATATATTATCTAACTGATTTATGATTCATTAGTTTCATACTTACTGTTTTCATTAAGATACAAAAAGTTTTCTAAAGTTCTTAAGTTTTTATCTTACACCCAATTCACCCCCTCTTGGGTGTCAGCCGGTTCTAACAATATGAACCTTCACCAAATCCAGGTTCTAGTACTAATGCGTGAGATTGAACATTTTAGTTTGTGGAAAATTTTTGGTAATTAGATGGTCCAGGATCAACTCCAGGAAACTTGTTGCCATTGTACTTGTTGTCTCCTCCCCCAACCCAAACTGGGATACTCCCACTATCCAATGTTATATGTAGGAGAGAAGCGATCCTTCTTTTGAAACTAATGTTGTGGTCTTGCTTATAAATGGCATTAACCTCTTCATACCTTCCTAGACATATAGAAGAGATGTACATGACAAAATTGTAATGCTCACAAGAAGGAGTAGCTAGTTGTTGCCATGTAGCTAGAGGTCTTTGAGCCATGCACATGTAATTGAGTTGTTGGTGTAGCTCATCAACATAATGCACCAACTTATCAAGTTTAGAAGTGGGTCCAGAGACTTCAAGCTCATGAACATCATAGATCTCTCTTAAGGAACCAAATTGCTTATTGTTTTTGGCCATTTTCTCTAATAAATCCTAGCCAACTTATGGAGTTAAGTCAAAAAAGATTGCCATTAGCAGCTACATTAGTGGTAGCTTTAGTAGAAGCCAACATACCCTTATAAAAGTACTACACAAGCCACTACTTTAGAATTTGATGGTGAGTACAATGAGTTAGCAAAGTCAATAACCTACTCCAATTGCTTAATAATGTAGATTTTATTCTTTAAGGTGGCAGTTCTGGAGGCTGGAAAGAACCTCTCTAAGAATAGTTTCTTCAAGTTAGACCAAGTTAAAGAGGAATGGTACTAAGGCAAGTTTTGAGCCATTCTTTTGCATCACCTTGCATAGAAAAATTAAAAGAGTGTCTAGGTACTTCATCCAAAATTAGCATTAGGAAGGGTAAAAGGAGAAATGGTCTCATATAGGTCAAGCAAGTGGTGGTGAGGCCCTTTACCATCTTTACCATAGAACTTGGAAATAACATTCAGAATGAAACTCTTAAGCTCGAAATTGACATGAGTGTTATAGACACCATATAGATCATAATCAATTGTAGAGTTGTTTAATTGCCTAATGCTTCTAGTGTCTTCATCATTATTAGTATGATGGTGATTATGATTCTCAGTATGAGTATCATGCCCATTTTCAACATGGTTATCATTATGATTATAAGTAGCTTCCATGATAAAATGAGTGTTCAAATAAGTGCCAATACAAGAATGTGAATCAGGAATAGCAAGCGTATCAAACAAGTTAGCTATAATAGATGTGGTTGAGTCACTAGGCAGCAAACCAGTCCTTCTATACTCTCTAATAGCCTTGTTGAATTTAGGATAGTAAGGCAACAAAGCTTGCTTGTTACTTCTGGTCATACAAAGATCACAAATACAAAGGTGCAATACACATATGGTAAAATCCAAGTGCAACAAAAATGGTCTTAGCAAAATTGTGTCAGGAATTAATTGCTTGCATAGAACAAGTATGAGCACACACAAGGTAAAAGAAAATATGATCAACACAATAACAAGTACAAGTCTCTGGTAGCAAAGATCAGAATAAGGCATATCAGTGAGACAGAAAAATTGCAGCAATAAAAGATTAACAATTAAACTAAGGATCCAAGGTGGAAAAATGAAAGGAAAAGAACAAATTAACATGCTCAAGCATGCAAATCACAGTAAGAAACTAATGTCAATTGTGCCATATGATTAAATGCATATTAGGATCATAAGGAATACTCATAGAAAGCTCATCAAACAGTTTAAACTTTCTCAGAATTTTCACAACATAATGTTCTTGAGAAAGTATCATGCCATTATCATTCCTTATTATCTTAACACTGAAGATCAATTTTACTTCACCTAAATATTTCATATCAAAATCAAAAGAAAGAAAACATTTTGTCTCAAGCACAACACCTATACTAGTACCAAAGGTAAGCATGTCATCCACATATAGACAAATAATCACATTGTCACTATTTACAAGTTTTTGTATAAACACATCTTTCTACCTCAACAATAGAGAAACCACTACCTAACAAAACCTAATCAAATTTTTCATGCAATTGTTTAGGCACTTCTCTCAAAACTTACAAATATTTAAGAAGTTTACAAACTTTGTTTTCTTGCCCTTAAACAATGCAGCCTTCAAGTTGCACCATATAAATTTCCTTTTCTAAATCTCCATTTAAAAAAATTTTTTTAACATCCATTTGATGAATGAAAAGTTTATAAATAGAAGCTAAGTCAATTAGGATTCTAACAGATGAAATCCTAGTTATAGAAGAGAATGTGTCAAAATAGTCAACATTTTCTTTTTGAGTAGACCCTGTAGCTACCAACATAGCATTGTATTTATCAATAGTTCCATCAGGAAAATACGTTTTTTCTAAAAACCCATTTACAACCAATAGGTTTTGCTCCTAGAGGCAAGTCTACCAAAACCCACGTTTTGTTTTGATTCAAAGAATCAATTTTAGCTTTTATTGCTTTTTTTTAAAAAAAGATTCATCCGGAGAAGAAATAGCTTCATGCAAACTTTTTGGTTCATCTTGTACCAAGTAAGTATAAAAATCATCTCTAAAATATATTTGTTTTCTTTGTCTTTTACTTCTCCTTAAACCTTCAACCAAAACTTCATCTGAATTTTGTTCAGAAGAAGAAGATTTCTCAACTCTTTTAGGAATTTGCTCAACCTTCAGAGGAAATATACATTCAAAAAACTCTACATCTTTTGTTTCAAAATTTGTGCTATGATCCAAAACATCACTTTTCAAAACTAGAAAATGATAAGCAACACTTGGTTAAGTATTCCAATAAACATGCAATCAGAAGTTTTAGAACTAATTTTCCTCTTTTTATAATCAAGTAGTAAAACCTTAGCAAGACATCTCTACACCTTCAAATATTGAAGTTTAGGCACAAAACCTTTGCATAACTCATAAGGCGTCTTTTTAGTTTTCTTGTTAGGTATTCTATTTTATAAAAGACAAGCAGATAACAAGGCTTTACCCTATAGGTTATTTGGTATGGTAGAACTCATAAGCAAAGCTTTCATCATTTCTTTTAAAGTTCTATTTTTTTTCTTTCGACAACAGCATTAGATTCAGGTAAATAAGGGTTACTTCATAAAGTATCCCTTCTTTTCCACATAAATCATTTAATAATAAATATTCCCCTCCTCTATTTGACCTAACCCATTTGATCCTTTTATTCAATTAATTTTCTACTTCCACCTCGTACAGAAGAAATTTTTCAAGAGCCTTATCGTTATTTCTCATCAAATACACTTTGGTATATTTTGAAAAATCATCAATAAAAGTAACACAATACCTTTTACCACCTCTAGTCTCATTTTTTTTTAAAATCTCCCAAGTCAGTTAAAATTAAAGCTAACAACTCAATTTCTCTTAAAGTAGAAAAATGTGGTTTTATAGCTGGCATAGTTTCTGCACAAACTTCACACTTTTGAAAATCATTTTTAGTTTCAAAAATCAGCCTAAGATTTTGTAGTCTTTTAATATAAGATTTATGAATATTTCCTAATCTAGCATGGTACATGTCAAAAGAATCAACAAAGTAAGCAGAAGAAGATGCATTCTCATTCATTTTAGCAACACTCAAAACAAGCAGTCCCTTATTATAGTATCTCTTGCCAATGAGAACATTGTTCTTGGTCATGACAATCTTGTCAAACTCAAAACACACCCTAACCCTAGCTTTCCCAAGCAATGCCATAAAGACTAAGTTAGCTCTAACTTTTGATACATATAACATGTCATTCAGTGCCAAGGTCTTTCTAGATATGAGCTTCAACACCACTTTCCTTTTCTTGAACCTTAGCAGTTTGGGAGTCAGCCAGATAAATGTGGTCTTCCCCTTCTTCAAAGGAGGTAAACATCTCTTTGTTTGCACAAATGTACCTAGTAACTCTTGAGTCTACCTCCCATTTCTTCACATTAGAGACATGAAAGGCTTGTGACACCAAAACAACAATGATTTGTTCACTACTGCTATCATCTCCTTTAACCAAATTCACATTTGGCTTAGGAGGATTTCCACCCCTTTAAGAGTTATCTCCCTTAGCCCTTTTTCTACAAAATGCTGCATAATGACCTGGTTTTCACAAACAAACAACTGCCCATCTTCATCTTGGGGTTAGAACCCTTGGGCTTGTAGTAAGGTTTCTGATTTTATTCTTTTTGTTTTTGGGGTCGCACCTCTATTTGTGTAGCTTTTCCTCAACTAGGTTTGGTTTTGCAGCTATTTCCTTTTCCTTTATAGCTTGTATCGCCTTTTGGTTGATATCTTCAATAATAATATAAGTTGAAACACCCCAAATTTTATTCCCCAATATGCCTTATAAGTATGTGAAATGGAAGAGTGAATTTTGGAGAATTTAATATGTTGCTAGTCAAAACTTTCTTGTGAGACAGTGAGATTGTTATGTGATTTTGGATAATCAAATTATTTTCAAAAATTATAAAATTTTACAAGGTGAAAGTAGAGATCCTAAGCTTTAATTTGATAGGTATATGACTTAATTAGAGCTAGATACAAAAATTTATAAAATTTTGAAGTTAGCCCAGAAAAATTGTGAATTTTCTGAAACAGTATACAAAGAAATTAATTCTAGGAATTTTTTGCTTCCAACTAGTGAGAGGCTATATATTTCCTTGAAACTAAACTCAATAAGGGTTCTATAGCCTTTAGAATTACTCTGATATGATGTCTATAAATTTAGTTATGATTTTTCAAAAATTGGCCACAAAATCTGAAAATAAAGAAAATGTAATGGCAAACTTGTAATTTTTCCAAACAAGTGTAAAATTAATTATTTTCCATTTAATTGAAGTTAATTTAAATTAATTAAGGAGAATAAAGGGGGGAAATGAATTTGGAATATTTTGGTCAATTAAATATGAGTTTATGGAAAAGTTGAGCAAAAAGTGCAATTTTAACCAAAATTGAGACTTTATGTATATACATAATTGGAATAAGTTATGAAGCCAATTGAGATCAAAGAGAGGGACCCCTAGGTGTCTCCTACATGAGGTATGAGAAAGGAAATATTAGTTGGTTTTAATGGGCAAGGTTACATGTACATAGAGTTATTATACATAAAATTGGATTTTTTGAATTTTGGAAATTTAACAAAATGATTATCATATAATAAAATGTCATAAAGCATAAGATAAATCATCATCCTCTTTCTTCAGCCCTCATACCTGACGTGAACCAGTAGCCAAAAGTGAGAGAGAGTGTTGAGAGCTCTTAGAGAGAGAAGGAGAAGAGATCTTGTACGGTAAGCCGATTTCTCCGATGATTTAGCTCCTAACGCGTATAACTCCGATCCTAAGCTACTCCTCTATGCACTTTAAGGTTTGGAAGCTCATATTTTGGTGTTAGCACAGCTAGGCTTTCAGCCATATCAAGGGAAAAGCTAGTGGGAGATTGAGGTAACTTCCAAACTCTTGTATATTGACTATTCTAGCTGCTGTGGACAATTTAATTGGTGAAATTTTGCCGAATTGTCTTTGTTTATAATGTTTGGAAATGGGTTTTCTTAGGGGTTATGCTACCCAAATTTATACTAAATGGTAGTTGTAACCTAAATTAATAGTCAATAAAGTGGTTAGGAGTATAAAGGAATACGTTTACAGAGCCGAAATCGCAAAACCACGATTTTTCCTGGAGTTGTGAGTATTTCAGCCAAGGCTGAACCAAAGGGCTAGGAATTGGATTTTCAATGATTTGATAATTCCATTGAGTTCAAGAGGGAAAATTAGGTGCAGTTACAGTTGGTCACTTTTTTGAAAAATCCCAAAAAAACATAATTACATAAACCCCCTAAAACCTAGAAAGTAGAGCTGCCAAGGGCAATTTCATCATTTGGTAGTGAATTTGGTAATTTTGAGTCTGGAAATAGATTCCTTGGGTGAAAATATGTCAGGATAGCCCCAGCCAGGATTTCAGAAAAAGTACGATCGGACCGGGTATGGCAGGGTTGGGCCGAGGTCCCGAGGGCATTTTGGTAAATTTTCACTACAAGCTAATATAACCACAATAAACACTATGGAAATGTTTAAAATGATACATGAAAAGGTTTTAACCTATTTTTTGTACATATGATGTTTTAGGATCGAGTTGGATGCCTGTAGTTGGCACATTTCATGAAGCGGACCGTTCGAGATTAGAAAAGGGTTTAGGTACGGACTATTATCTATCATATATTATGTGAATATTTATGTGATGCGTGTTACTATATTTTGTGATATGAACATGTACTGGAGGCATATTACCTAGTTGTGGTTTGGTGCCCAACCAAGGTACACTGTATTGCCTAACTGTAATCGGTGACTCAGCTGAGGTACACATAGGGATTTTAACTAGATGATTGACCCTAAACTTTGTGTACACACACGGATTGATGTGAATTTTCATTTTACTTGATACGGTGCATTGCATATTTAATTTTCACATTTCATATGTTGATAGTATGTTTCTACTGGGATTCTTTGGAATCTCACCCCTTTTCTAAACAAAATACCATAGTGGGTGCTAGCAGCTCAAAAGGCAAGGTTGAAGATATGGGAAAGTGATGGGTACATTTCTTGGGATGAGGACAATGGTTATATTTATTTTATATTGGGATATTCTATACATATTTGTAAATATTAGTGAATTTTGCTTTGTTAGTACCTGTCTGTAAACAAATATTTTTATCAATATATTTGTACTTTTCTGTATGCTTGTGGAACTTGGCCTATATTACTATATATATCGAAATGGAAACAAGTGTTGACATAAGTGATTAGGTCATTCAAAGACAACTACTTCTGTTTGTGTTTCAGTTGATACTTTTAATCATTACACAAATCTGGCAACTTCTTGATCAATACACCAGCCACAAACTTATCTGGAAAATTGATCTTTTTAGCTCGAAGCACCTCATTCAACTTATGGTACTCATTGATTTGGAGCTTGATGTCTTTGTCATATGTCATCTCCCACCTGTAAAATTTTCCTATCATGAACTTCTGCTTTCTAGCATCCTTAGCAATATAATTGAGGATAAGTTATCCCCATATCTCATTTGCTTCTTTATAGACATAGTACATATCAAAAAGATCATTAGATAAAGTAGTAATGAAAGTGTTCTACAAACTTTGTTAGCATAGACCTAAGAATTCTTCTAGGCTTGATCAGCATCTAGAGAAGGTGTAGATTCTATAAGCGTATCAACAACCCCATGCATGTCGAGAATAGTGTAGACACATTCTTTCCAACATATGAAGTTCTTCTCTTCAAACTGCTCTATCTTAGAAATGTCTAGAAATTGTCTCGGCATAGGCACTGCTATTGGTTTAGAACTAGCACAAGTGTTATTAGCTTCAAAAGTAGCAGCATTGTTAGCTTGAGTACCACTAGGAGGAATAAAAGCCATAATAGCTATTAAGATTGCTAGCATAGTTACTACAAATACACTAGGATTTGAACAATAAACCTTTCATTCTATACATTGGGATTTGAACGTTGAGTGCTCATGAATCAGATTTGAATGTTGGAGGAGACATCTGGTTCAAGCAAAATAAACCATTTTCATAAAATAAACTTTATATTTTTCTAAAAAATATTTGATAAAAGATGCCCAGTCCGTATTTAATTCAAGCGCAGGGGAAATCACTGGATTTCACTCATAGGGGAAAATCACCAAATTTCCACTGTATTTACCTATTAGTGCCACATTGTTGTACGTGAAAACCCATTCTTCCTCTAGGCCTATTTATAAGCCCAAATTCACAAGGTGTAATATATACACTTGTATTCTTTCTCTCCCAAGTAATGTAAGACTTGTTCCTATTTGACACACCCACATGCAATGCATTAACTCTAACAATCTAACTGTCATACTTAACGCATTATGAAGGTGAAAAACAAGGTTTTAAAGGTGATTAATTAACTTCTTTGCAATGTAAAGTTAGAAATTAACACATTAATAAATCCAAAAAGCAATTTAGTTCATAAATCAAGCTCGTTCTTTATACATGTGATCAAAGAACTTAACGTAATAGATATATGTAACTTACCATAAAGTATGGTCCATATTTTAAATTTTTATGATTCAAGATATTTATCTATAATTTTTAATCTAGATCTTTTTCAATTAAAAATATTATGCCTCTCTTTTTTAGCAAAAAAAAAATTATTATGCCTCTTAACAATACTTAACAATATGTTATTATTTTATTGATTTGTCTTGTACTTAATGTATCACTCATTTGAAGGCCCTTTAACACCATCTAAAAGACCCTTTAATATAGGTTCTTATTTGACCAAAATTTGGTTGGTTAGGATCTGACATACAAGGTCACCAACAATGAAGATATTTACTAGAAAAAACTACAAAAAAATGCAATTAGAAGTAAAGAGTAGCTTTATTAAGAATATTAATTGAATATAAAGTAGTGAGTGAGGACATAAATAATGGAGAATAAATTATAAGCTGATTAAACATTAAAGTACAGAGCAATAAGACTGAAGGAGAATTTTGTATGAGAAAATAGTCTGTTAGATTCAGAGTTTTGATGAGTCAAATCTTAAGTTTATTCTAATAAGGATTCAATTTCTAGCAAAAGGAAATTGATTAACATGTGGCTCATTCGAATAGGAATAGCCTTATTAATAAGAAGACTTGTTCTTAGTTTAGAACTATACGAGTAATCTTTAGCTTATTCAAATAAGCAGGGTGTTATTCGAATAAGCAGTGTGTTATTCAAACAAGTTTTCACAATTAAAGGAAAAGCTTATTCGAATACACAAGGCACTATTCGAATAGAGTTAAGTCTTGCCTATTTTCAATTTGACTTATGACAAAGCTTATTCGAATAAAGAATTAGTTATTCGAATAACAACTTACATATTTCAATTTTGTTTCTGAAATGTCATTTAAATAATGAGTCAATTATTCAAATAAGCTGAGATAGTTTGAAACGATAAAAGTAAAGCTTATTTGAATAAATGGAAAGTTATTTAAATAAGAAGCTTATTAACTAATATTCAAATTCCAAACTCTTATTCAAATAAACACTGATGTATTTGAATAGGAAAACTCAAAGAAGATTATTCAAATAACAAGATAATATATTAGAATAAAGTCACTTGCTTTACAAAAAGGATATTCCAAAGACATAACATATTATTCTAATACACTTCAAGGTTTTGAAAACTTACTCGAATAAGGAATGATGTATTCAAATAAGAATACTCATAGAAGGCTATTCGAATACAGGTTGTTGTATTCAAATAAGATCACTTATTTTCAAAAGAGGCTATTCGAGTAAGGGTCAAGATTATTCTAATACACTTTAATCCTGAATTGTAATTAAGGGCTAATGACTTCAAAGTGGTGTAATTAAGATTTAGTAAGCACTTTTGATGTATGTAATGTGAATTATGATATGAAACGTGTTTGATAATGGTTTAGTATATATTGTGTTAATCAGGGGCAAGATGGTAAATTGCCGACCAATTGGTCAGTCACCGAAAAGTGAACTCACAGGTAACTTAAGGTCAATAGTTAGGATTTGATGAGCAAAATGATGGAATCTTATGCATGTGGGTGTGTGTGAATTATGAAGGGATGAGTTAGATCATGATAAGTGGCAAGAGGTTAGCCATAAGATCAAAGTCAAATTTTCAAACCCATTTCTCTTCCCTCTCTCTTTCAAAGTCGGTTCTTGGGCTTGAGAAGGGAAAAAAATCTGCTCTCTCATTTTCTCTCTCCCATCTTCCATTTTTGTTGAGCTTCAAGCAAGAAAGAGAAAGAGAAAGAGAAAAGCTTGAGTTAAGGTAAGTAAATGTCCCCATATGCTCAAATAGTTTTCATTAATGTTGTTCAAGAGGTTGAGAGCTTTAAACCTATGGTTTCAAAATTTTGAAAGGAGGTGTTTTGGAGTTTACTCAAGCTTGGAAGCTAGAGAATCAAGAAGCTAATCATTGGAAGTTGAAGAGGTGAGTATTTATAGTATTTTGGTATAATTGTTTTGGTCATTGGTTGAGTTTTGAGAACTTTGGATTTTTGCCCTGATTTTGGCCTAATTTTGAAATGCACGAATTAGCTAGTGTTTTGTGATGGAATAGATGCTAAATTGTGTTTTGGTGTCAATGGTTGTGATTTGGATTTGAAAAGGAAAAGTTGATCATTAGGTGATATTGGGTGCAATATGGTTAGAAGAGTAAAATGTGTCATTGTGGTAAGATTTTGGTTGTTTTGAGATTACCAATAGGTTCATTGTGGAACTTTGTGTGGGAATGAACTTTGGTATAAGTTTGGAAACCATTGGAATTAGATTTGGTAAATATGGAAAACTGTATCAGCTGCTACGAATCTAGTTTCTGATAGCCTCACTCGAGCGAGGTAGGAGCTCACTCGAGTGCAACATCATGTTCTTCCTTTTCTCTTTGCATCTCGGTTAAGTGTTCAGGTAGGAAGTAAGGGTGCACTTCCTTTCCTGTGAGTGATATGTGTCATCACTAGAGTGAACTCAGTCTCACTCGAGTACGGGAGTCAGTCACACCTTAGGGTTGGTCTCGGGGTAGTCACTCTTTATACCTCATTTGATGGGACTCGGGTGAGAGTGTGTTGTCACTCAGGTACTAGAGCCAGTGCTCGAATGATCTGGTCACTCCAGGATGTGTGGTGCTCTCGGGTACTCACTTCCTGTGTTTCACTCGCTAAGGCTCAAGTGCGAGTATGGGCATCACTTGAGTGAGGTATCCTTCACTCGAGTGATTCGACCAGAAATAAGTACTTTTACTCCTAAACAGAAATCTTTGATCAAGTGTTCCCAACCCTTTAGGCATATGTTTAGGCTTCTATTGGTCAACTGAAGAGTTCAAATGATAGCCAACTTAAAGTAAAATAAGGATAAGAATTTGGAATAAAGAATAACCTATCATCCTTGACTTTGGTTATAGGCTTTGACATTTGCCCTGGTCATGAACGAGCTGCGACGGAGCAAGTCAGGAAAGAACAAGGTAGTGACTCTTTCCCTTATACTATATGTGATACATTGTATGTTTGATTTATCATTGTTTGTAGGTCTATCACCTATGGCCCATTGGTGTTGACTATGGGAGGATCGTGTCTTCAGGGCAGTGGAATCCGGGGGATGAGACTATGTGAAAGCCGAAAGGCTATTTGTGAGTCTATTACCTGCGGCCTATCGTTGGTGACGGTAGGAGGATCGTACTTTTAAGGCAATGGAATCCGGGGGATGAGACTATATGAAAGCTGAAAGGCTATTTGTGAGTCTATTACTTGCGGCCCATCGGTGGTGACAGTGGGAGGATCGTACCTTCAAGGCGATGGAATCCGGGAAATGAGACTATGTGATTATGTGCATATGCAACCTGAGTGTTGTGTATTATGCCGTGATGTTGCATGATGATTTGCTTACATGCTATGTGATTACATGTTCTATGAGTGAATTGTTACTACTGGGATTCTTTTGAATCTCATTCTTTCCATTGACTAACCTTTCAGACAGGACAAGTGGCTCCAAATGGAAAAGGACGACTAGGAGTGGCTAGAACCTTGTAGGGATATTTAGGTTTTTGGAATGTTGGCTATCTACTTTGGATTTTGGGATTACTGTATATTACTTTTGGATGTAGGTAATATTTGAATTACGGTATGTAATCCCCTAACTGGGAATTATAAACCTGATAGTTAGTATATACTTGACCCGGGGGTTGCCGGGATTTCTATTTTACACTCTGATATGTTTAAATGTGATTCAATTGCACAGGGTGGTTCTATTCGAGATATGGAATTTGAGACTAAGAAAAGTAGAAATTTCAAAAAATAATTTGTGAAAACCCTATCGTAAGAAAGGGAACGAAAATGAGTTTTGTTATTATTGGTCTCTATTTCATTTTTATCAAAAATTTTGAATCATAATTACAAAAAGGGTTACAGTATTGTACAATAAATTACATACCTTAAACTTACTAAACAAGTCTTCAGATAACCAACGTCGTCTCTTGATCTTGACCGGTGTCAAACCCCTTAATATTTCAATATGCACAAAGGGTTAAAGGCACAGTTCCTCAGGCATACATAAGTAGTTCAAATATACTGATAAAAAGTACTTGGTTACATACAGGAGTCTCCCCACAAGGTTTGAAAGTATATACACAATTTGACCAAAAATGACAAACTAAACTAATAATATAACCAATAGCTTCACTTTCTTGACCTGTACATCTCACTTGGCAATATTTACCGCTTTGCCCTTAGAGCCGCTAGCTTCTGCTGGAAAATTTTTAATTTTGAAAACGGATAAGATTCAAGCGAATCTCAGTAGTATCATACAATCAATCATATAAAATGCGAAAATTATATATGCCATGCTCCATATTATATAAAATGAAAATTCATATTGTATCATGTGTGTGCACAACGCTCAGGGCCAAATGACTGTTTGGATCCCCTACTTGTCCATGTGCCTCAGCTGAGTCCCATACCACAGCTAGGTAATATGCCCTAGGCACCTTGTTTATATTACAGAATATAGCAACATACAACATATCAATGTTCACATAGTATATGAGAGTAAAGTTACTACCATAAACCCCATTTGTCCAAAAACTGTCTCTTGAATTTCATTTCGACGGCTCGAGCTATCAATCTGGTCCTAAAATTCCAAATGTACAAGAATTAGGTTAATACCTATTCATGTACCACTCTAGACTCTTCCAAAGTGTTTTTGTTGGTTCTATTAGTCCAATTTTGTAAAATTACTAAAATGCCCCTAGGGACCAGGTCTAAGTCCACAGTTTTGTATACCCGGTCCTACTGTACTTTTTTAGAAATTTTGACCCAGGCTATTCCTACATAGTTTTGTGTGTAGAATCCATTTTTTACCTTGGTTTTCACAAAATCACTGCCAAATGACAGTTTTGCCCTTGACAACCCCTATGTAGGGTTTTAGGGGTATTTTTGTATTTTCACTTTCTAGGGCTTATCTCACAGAGTGATCAACATCAACCCTACACATTTGTCCCTCTTAAACACCATGGAACCATCATATTTATGAAATTCCAGTCCTAACCCCTCTAACTCTAGCTGGCTGAAACTTGTGTCTTGAAAAAGGGAAAATGTGATATTTGAATTTCAACCCCTAAAGCTTGATCCTTTTTCACTCCTAACCCCTTGCTACTCCATTTAAACACATATTAAACATGATCTGAGGAAATTTGGGCAGCATAACCCCTTAGGGTTTCAACTTGCCAAATATACAAAATCAACAAACAATCCACAAACCAAGCCAAGAACAACAACAATATACCAAAAGATTTGAAGTTCTTGAGGTTACCTTGGATTTCTTTACTTTCTGTCTCTAAAAATGTCCGCTCTCTCTCTCTCTTCCCTTAAATATTTTCTTGCTACACATGATTTTCCATGAAGAACGAGATATTAAAGAAGAGATTACACAAGTTGGGAGGCAAAAATCACGTGAAACTACAAGCCTTACCTTTGGATTTTTGCTCTCTTGCTCTCCTCTTTTCCAAGTTTCTTAAGGCTTCTCTCTCTCTCTCTATTTGATGTTAGTAGCGTGAAATGAGGAAGAGAAAAGATAAACCAAAGCTTAAAATATCCTACATCTTTTCCCTAATTAATAAACAATCATTAATGGTTTTATGACATAACACTTGTACGTTGGCTTTATCTTCTTCTAATTGGTGTCATAAACTCTATTACAATTGAACTAATTCTCCCTCCCTCTAGTTGGCCCAAAATGATGCCCCCAAGGGCCCTTCATTAACCAAGTTTTGGTTCCACCAATTGGCCCAACTACATGCACCCTTAATTATTATTTTATGGTAATAACAAATATGCTACTTTTCTTAATTAATTCTTGTTTAATCCATTGCCTTGGATGATGACACTTGGCGCATTAGGGTTCAAATAATTATTTCCCCTCATATTTTTCTTTAAAAGGAGAAATTAACAAAGAGAAGGGAATAAATATTTGCTCCAACATTTTCCACAATCTCTTTAATTAATTTATGCACAAGTCCAAACTTGACTTTTCAAACCTTAATTTGTTTAACCAAGAATATTCCAAATATATATTCATCCATTATTTTCCTTAATTCATTGAAATTAACTTATAGTTAAAGAGAAGGACTTGCCGATGAAGAAAGATGAGCTTAAGGTAAAAATCAAAGCCAGAAGGGAAGGTAATTGTTATACTCTTGATATCAACAATCACGTTTCTGAAAATTATTTTCTTAGTGATACTGATGAGAGCTGGCTTTGGCATAAAAGATTAGCACATATAAATATGCATCTATTAGATAAGATTATCAAAAAGGATTTAGTGATAGGCTTAACAATTGCACTTTAAAAATGACTTAGTATGTGACTCTTGTCAAAAGGGAAAACAAACTAAATCCTCTTTCAAACCCAAGATGGAAATATCAACAAAAAGACCATTACAACTGCTCCACATGAATTTAGTTGGACCAACAAGAGTTAAAAGCCTTGGTGAAAATCTATATACCTTGGTCATTGTTGATGATTTCTCAAGGTTTACATAGATTATCTTTTTATCATCAAAATATGAAAATTTTAGTGAATTTATTATTTATGCCAAGAAAGTGCAAAATGAGAAAGGTATGTCCATTGCAGCAATTATAACAAATCCTGGAGGAGAGTTTGAAAATCAAGCACTTCGAGAATACTATGATACTAATGGCATTGAACAAAACTTCTTAGCACCAAGGACTCCTCAACAAAATGGTGTTGTAGAAAGGAAGAATGGAGTCTTCACTGACATGGCTAGAGCAATGCTTGATGAGAAAGAAGTCTCACAAATGTTTTGGGCTGATGCAATAAGTACTGCCAGCTACATCTCCAACAGAGCTTATATCATATCAAAGCTTGGAAAAACTCCGTATGAGCTTTATAAAGGAAGGAAGCCAAACCTCAATCATCTACATATATTTGGATGTAAGTGTTTTATCCACAATAATAGTAAGGATAATCTAGGGAATTTGCTCCCAAAGCTGATCAAGGTATATTTTTAGGATACTCAAATAAAAGTAAAACTATTCATATTGTTTTTACTAAAGTAAATCCTCCTATCAAACCCTTAGATTATGAACCAGAATTGATTAGTCCTGAGTTAAGTCAAATTGTTTCAAAAACCTCTTCAGTGTCCAATAAACCAGAAGCAAAACAGAATCAATCTTCCTCTTCTCCCAAACAACCAAAAGCCTAGAAGTTTAATAGAAATCATCCTATAGATAAGGTTATAGCTTATGTTGAAGAAGGTGTAAAGACTAGAAATAAGATTCTTAATTAAGTAAGCTTTTCAACTTTCATTTCAAAATTAGAATCATCCAACATTGATAAAGCCTTATCAGATAATGATTGGGTTATTGCTATGCAAG
This sequence comes from Inga leiocalycina, assembly GCA_963242795.1. NCBI lineage: Eukaryota > Viridiplantae > Streptophyta > Magnoliopsida > Fabales > Fabaceae > Inga > Inga leiocalycina. The sequence continues at coordinate 27,036,302 of OY725327.1, forward strand.
AGGAACTTAATCAACTTAAGAGAAATCAAGTTTGGGATTTAGTACCCCAACCTAAAGATCATGTGGTCATTGGCACTAAATGGATATTTAAGAATAAACTTGATGAATACTGTAACACCGTTGTCTTATTTTCACATTTTTCAGAGTATTAGCACGTAGTGTAGTAAGCACACATAAATAGCATAAAAATATTGATATTATTGACACAATGTGTTGGATTATATTACAGGAACTTCCCCATAGGGGTGTACATACTGTTCATATACCATAAAATGATAAAGGCTTTCAAATGACCAACGTCTTCTCTTGTACTGGTCCAAAACCTTCCATTGCCGTTAATTAGGATTCTGCCCTCTGAACTACTGTTGCTACTGAAAACTTTATATATTCATGAAAAGGGTGAGATTCAAAGAATCTCAGTACTAACATCATTCAGACATCTACGATGTGAAAATAAATATGACATGCACTATGTTCTGCAATATGATAGAATGTTGTGTGCATACTATCCAAAACCAAATGACTCTTTAACCCTAGCTTAACCCTGCGCAAACCCTGGCATAACCCTACGCCTTTGTTGGGGTCCTAGACCACAACTAAGCTAATATACGTGTCCGAGATACTATGCTCATGTTATAGAAGATGGCACACACATACATACAATAATCACATAGTATATGAAAGAAAAAGTTACTACTTGGAATTGCCCTTTCCTGCTCTACTTGTCTGTTCAATACCTTTGATCCAACTCAGGCTATTGCAATTTCCTATAAAAGTGGAGTTACAAATAACTGGTTATTACTTCTACCTTTAATAACAGTTTGTTGGTTATCTATCACAATTTCAACAATTTCTGCATAGTACAACTCTACAAAGTGCAGTTTCACAGTTTTCCAGAAAACTAGTAGATTTCCAGTCGACTTTGGAAAATCATAATTAATACTTGGAAATTCCAAATTGGATGGTTCCAAAGCCTAAGTGAACCTCTTTAAGTGTATTTGCATGGAAAACTACCCAAGGTTGGTCTCTGTTATCACATTTTTCCCAGAAATTTTCCAAACCTCCACTGTTCTAGATTGTACTTTAGGAATAGGGCATAATTTCAACAATCCATATCTTTTAGTATACATGTCCAAAAATTATGAACCACCTGTCAAATTAAAGCTCTACTTCTCCACTTTAATCCTAGAAAGTTTCAAGCATTTGGACTAGGTTTGACTGGCAAAATTCAGTTCACAACAATGTTGCCTTCATAAATCAAATCAAACAGCATTTACTTTAAACTTCTAAAAATTCCAAACTTGCATACAAATTTCCAAAAATCATGAACTCATATATTCCAACACAAGTTTCCCTTCTAAATACAATGGAATCATCAAAATGATCAAATTTCCATTGCTTCTTAAAGCCCTATTCAAACCAAAATTTTAGGGTTTTCTACAACAATCAACTAATTCACAACTTAATCATCAAACCTAGTTCATTTGCTTCCAAAACAACATGTAATCACATATATGAGATAAAAGCATCATGAACCCTAATAAACCCCAAAAGACCAAAATATACGCTACGAACACAACCCACCAAAACACAACCACTCCAAGCAACATACACATCAACATGATGCTCTTACTCACCTCTAGCTCTTTCTCGAGTTCTTTTCTTGATCCTCCAACTTTGGTCTTGCAAGATGACTTAAAACACCTCCTCTTGAAATTCTACAACCATAGAAATGAAGTTCTCATTAAAAAGAACAATGTTCATTATGATATTTTGAGCCATAGAAGTGGTTTACAAGGTGAAAATCAAAGGAGAAGCTCTAACCTTGAAGTTGACTTCTTGTTTTCTCTTTCCTCTTTAGTTTGACCAACTTTGAGAGCTTAGAGAGAGTGTGTATAATGTTTAATTCAATTCATCATCATCCCTTTTAATTGCTAGGACGAAAATGAAGTGAGGGAGGAGAGATGTGGTGATGTTTCAAAAGCCATAGTGTCTTGCTAAAAGTAGCTTGAGTTAATTGACTAAGAGTGGTTTGGTTAAATCAAATTGCACTCTTCCTTCTCTTTGTTGACCAATAGCTAGCCTTTTGAAGGAGATAATGATCTTAAAAAAATATCATCTTGCACTTTCTTGAAATATATATTATTTAATTGCCAATTAGCATGATAAAATTGACTTGGTGACTTCTTCTTTTTGACTTGTCTCTAATGGCTTTTAAGAGACACTATTTATGCTCAAATGTCCATCTTGTCTTTCCTTCTCATATTTGGACAAAAGTGAGGTCTTGGAAGAGGATTAATTGCTTCTTGAAATCTCCTCTCTACCTCCTTATACATATTATATTTTATTGGCAATTAAACACAAGCCAACTTTTGACTTTTCAACTCTTCATTTACTTGGCCACAAATGCTCCAGCCTTTGGTATATTTACCACAATTATTAATTTTCCTTTTTGCTCCCTCATTTGGATGTCCCACATCATGAACGAAGGGAGAAATACAGGCTTTACATTTTATTTAGCCAAATGACTACTTTGCCCATACATTTTTGCCATCACCTTGTTAATTTCGCACATACACCAAAAACTAGTAGAATTTTCATCAAACTTTAAAAATTCATATCTAATTGTACAAATGTCCAATTGGTATGGTTCCAAAGACTATGTCACCCTTATTAAGTCTATTTTTAGGAAATAATATAGCCTTTAGCCAATTAGAAGCTCATAATTCCCAGAATTTCTATTTTTGGACACTGTCGCAGAAGCAAGCAAATTTTACTAGGCTAACTTCAAAAATTCATAACTTTTTGTGAATAGCTCCAAATAACTCATATGACCCATCAAATTAAAGCTTGATAGGTCTACTTTAATTTTAAAAAATTTCATAGGCATTAGACATCATTTGTCTATTTAAAAATCTCACACAACAAGACTGCTACATAGGGAAACTCACTGGCAACAAATTAAAATGTTTACAATTTGTGTTCCAAACATAATCATGTTATGTGTGACCAGTAATTGCCTTGTTTTTTCATTCCACATGTTCTTTACTTCACCTTTTTATTCCCTTTAATATAAGGAATTTTGGTGACTAAAATTTGGGATGTTACATTTCTTCCCCCGTTCAATAAATTTCGTCCTCAAAATTTGAGCATCGTATAGAATCACCAATACCTTAGGGAATTCCATCTTGATATGCAACTTGTTCTTGTTAACTACACTGTGTACACTATTAAATATAGTATAGAGTGCTTATCAGGTCTTACTGCCCAGGGACACTGCCCCATACAAACATGCACATCAGGCCTTATTGCCTCTATTCTCTGTTCAACACAACTTTGATTACTTAACAATCACTAGCCCGTGGATACACTAGCCCAATAGGTCTTATGATCTCAAGACATACTGTCTGACAGTTACTCTAGGCCTCATTGCCTTATCAGGATACTACCCAATGTATTTAGTCTTATGGCTTGTATCATTCAATTCTCATAATAGTGAATATCCTGGTTTAACTTCCTTGTACAAACATGTACATTAGGGCTTGCTGCTAAAATGTCTACATGTTCGATGTTCATGATCAAATGACTATTTGACCCTTACTAGCGTATTATGAGCACTACTTACTGGGTGCACGGTTCACTGAGTGTGTAATTAATTCTATGAGGTTACACTGTTGAGAGTGATTCGCTGCCACCATCACACCTTACTGCACTAGGGCTCACCCCAATCTTTATTTACAAGCCACACCACGAACTATATTGGTTCTGTGATTGTTGACCACAACGGAAGTATCACTGTTCACCACACCACCACAGCACACATGTTTTATGCCTAGGTTCTTGACTGCAAGTGACCAGAGCGGTGCAACCCTCCTGGGCATGTCGAGGTAAGAGCCACCCGATCATAGACTGATTAGTCACATATTTAACATGCTCTAATGGGCTACCTTACTACTCATAGCAAATCACAATATGCCACACAAGCTATCTCACTGTAGACCGCACGGGTTTAATCATGACTTAGGATTATCAACACCTGTGCAAATATCAACATCTCCTGTTATCCTCAAAGATTACACATAAATTTACTATGCTTCTGCTGCCCACTTTGATGTTTATCTCCTCATATGAGCTTTAAAAATGTCAAGATGATCTAATAGGAGTCCCACAAGAGCCTCCTATAACACCTAACTACGCCTAAAATCTGTGTTCCTTTGTGCCAGTTCCTAGCCCGTTTCAACTCAAATCATTATGGGCCATTTCAACTTCTTGTGGAATCAAAGCGTAACAGTTGATTTTTAGGTTATGGTTTACTTGGTAACCCTTCTCTACTTATTTCTTTCAACACATTATTTGCCATCCACCAATTGACTCCTAGTATAGCCTAAAGTTAGTGGAATAACAGGCATATCAATTTTGTCTCTCATTTCATCAGAGAGCTATTACCTCAATCAATCTTTTACAAAAATATTTTATGATTATGATCTTTCCTTATGCTAGACTTAACAGCTAGTAACCTTTCAAAATCCCTTTCCAAAAGGATTCGTATCCGTAAGAATCTTTCTTCTTGATTCGCCTGACCACCACTAGCCCAAACACTTTGATCAGGAACCTTAAGGATATCTTGGGCACTTTAATTAGCCCCAAACTCTATTGAGTATATTATTAGGAGTACTCTATCTCTTCCTAACTTCTAGGGTTATAATGAAATCAAGAACCTCGACATTATGCATATCAGAAATTGTTTTCCTCAATTATATCCAATAGGCATGCTAAAATCATGATCAATAGCACTTATTCTAACTTTCACGATATTCGAGTAATATCCTCAAACATTACTGAAGGTTCTTTATCATCCACAAGGTTCAAACTTCCATTATGGAACATAACCAAAGTGCAACCAATTCACTTTTCAACTGAAGCACTATTTCAGCTTAGATTGAATTCAAGTCTATCCTAAATCTTCAGTATCATCAATTCGAATCCTCTAGGATCAATATACGATATAATCACCACTTAACATATAACACCGTATATCATATCTACATTCCTTTAACACCACAATGTTACTAAGGATCATTACTTAGCATAAAGAAACCTCAAAACAATCACTATGCCTCGAGTTTCATAACCCCATCAAATGAACTTTTCTATGCAATATTCACTGCAATAGAAATGGTTTACATTAGAAATCAATACTTACTTCATCATCTTCATGCCTCAAATCATTATTTATGTCATTTGAGAACTTCTAATTAGAATTCTAAACCTTTAACCGAAAGATTGCAAATCTCTAGGGCACTTCCCAAGGGTCACCCATCTCGAGATTTCCCTGGGTTAAGCACACTTAACTTTTGTACGCCATGCCAAAATGTAAAAACCAGCTCTATCTGCTTCGAACCATAGGTACCTGATGATTGCCCTTGTCTCACACATCATACCAGCTACCTCCGGCTGACTAAATTCTGTGTATTTACCTTGGTCTTGGCCGTACTCGCTTCCTCGAGTTTCACAACCTCCTTAGGCCATCGTTAGTTCGATATTATACTACTTGCTACACTTCGGGTAAATCACTGTTCTTTCGAGCTTATCTACTCCTTTTGAGGCTTAATTGTCAACTAGCCAAAGTAATTCACTTCACTATTCCTGTCACTATATAATCAAGCATATTAGTATATTATCCTGTTGCCGGAACTGCATGCATTGTGGCTAAAACCACTATTCCGATACCAAAAATTTTACACTCTTATCCTATTTTCATGTTTTCCAAAGTATTAGCACACAATTCGGTGGGCACACTTGAATAGCACAAAATTACTAATATTAATGACACAATGTGCTTGATTATATTATAAGAACTACCCCATAGAGGTATACATAATATTTACAGACCTTGAAATGATAAAAGCTTTCAGATAACCAACATCTCCTCTTGTACTAGTCTGGAACATTCCATTACCGATAATTATGATTCTGCCCTCTGAGCCATTATCAGCTGCTGAAAACTTTATACATTCATAGAAAGGGTGACATTCAAAAAATCTCAGTAGTAACAAACATTTAGACATATACGATGTGAAAATAAATATGCCATGCACCATGTTATGTAATGTGATAGAATGTTGTGTGCCCATTGTTCAAGACTAAACGACTATTTAACCCTGACTTAACCCTCCGCCAACACTGGCATAACCCTCACCTCTATTGGGGTCCTAGACCAAAACTAAGCTAATATACGTTTCCGAGACACAATGCTCATGTCACAGAAGATAGCACACACAAACATACAATAATCACATAGTATATGCAAGAAAAAGTTACTACCTAAAATTGCCCTTTCCTGCTCTACTTGTTTGTTTAATACCTTTGATCCGACTCGGGCTATTGCAATTTCTTATAAAATTAGAGTTACAAGTAACTTGCTATTACTTGAACTAATACTGCCTTTAATAACAGTTTATTGGTTATCTATCACAGTTTCAACAATTTCTACATAGTATAACTCTGCACAGTGCAGTTTCACAATTTTTCAAAAAACTAACAGATTTCCAGTCGACTTTAGAAAATCATAATTAATTCTAGGAAATTCCAAATTGGACGGGTCCAAGGCCTAAGTGAAGCTCTTTAAGTGAATTTGCATGGAAAAATACCCAAGGTTGGTCACTGTTATCACATTTTTCCCAGAAAGTTTCCAAACACCCACTATTTCAGATTGAATTTCAGGAACAAGGCACAATTTCAAAAATCCTTATTTTTTATTATACACATCCAAAAATTACGAACCACCTCTCCAATTAAGGCTCTACATCTCTACTTTAATCTTATAAAGTTTCAGAGCATTTGAACTAGGTTTGACAGGCAAAATTCAATTCACAACAGTACTGCCTCTAGAAATCAAATCAAACAGCATTTATTTTAAACTTCTAAAAATTCTAGATTTGCATACAAATTTTCAAAAATCATAAACTCGTATTCCTACATAAGTTTCCCTTCTAAATCCAGTGGAATCATCAAAATGATCAAATTTCCATTCTTCTTAATGCCCTATTCAGACCAGAATTTTAGGTTTTTCTACAACAAGCAACCAATTCACAACTTCATCATCAAACCTAGTTTATTTGCTTCCAAAATGAGATGAAAGCATCATGAACCCTAATAAAACCCAAAAGACCAAATTATAGGCTACCAACATAGCCCACAAAATCACAACCAATCCAAGCAACATGCACATCAATATGATGCTCTTACTTACCTCTAACTCTTTCTTGCGTTCTTTTCTTGATCCTCCAACTTCGGCTCTTGCTAGATGTCTTAAAACACCTCCTCTTGAAATTCTAAAACCATAGAAATGAAGCTCTCATAAAAAAGAACAATGTTCATGACAAGATTTTGAGTCATAGAAGTGGTTTACAAGGTGAAAATCAAAAGAGAAGCTCTAACCTTGAAGTTGTCTTCTTGTTTTCTCTTTCCTCTTTAGTTTGGCCGACTTTGAGAGCTTGGAAAGAGAGAATGCAATGTTTAATTCAAGTTATCATCAACCCTTTTAATTTCTTGGACGAAAATGAAGTGAGGGAGGAGAGATGCAATAATGTGTCAAAAGTATTGTTGTCTTGCTAAAAGTAGTTTGAGTTAATTGACTAAGAGTGGTTTGGTTAAATCAAACTGCACTCTTCCTTTTCTTTGTTGACCGAAATTTGGCCTCTTGAAGGAGATGATGATCTTAACAAAAAAATCATCTTGTACTTTCTTGAAATATATATATTATTTAATTTCCAATTAGCATGATAAAATTGACTTGGTGACTTCTTTTTGACTTGTCTCTAATGGCTTTCAAGAGACACCATTTATGCTCAAATGTCTATCTTGTCTTTCCTTCTCATATTTGGATGAAATTGAGGTATTGGAATAGGATTAATTGCTTCTTGAAATCTCCTCTCCACCTCCTTATACATATTATATTTTATTGGTAATTAAACACATGTAAACTTTTGACTTTTCAACTCTTCATTTACTTGGCAACAAATGCTCCAACCTTTGGCATATTTATCACAATTCTTAATTTTCCTTTTAACTCCCTCATTTGGACATCCCACATCATGAAAAAAGGGAAAAAATGAGCTTTGCATTTTATTTAGCCAAATGAATACTTTGCCCATACATTTTTGCCATCACCATGTTAATTTTGCACATCAAACTTTGAAAGTTCATATCTAATTATACAAATGTCCAATTGGTATGGTTCTAAAGGCTATGTCACCCTTATTAAGTCTATGTTTAGGAAACAATATAGCCTTTAGCCAACTAGAAGCTCATAATTCCAACAATTTCTATTTTTTGATGCTATCACAGAAGCTTGCCAGTTTCACTGGGCTAACTTCAAAAATTCATAATTCTTTGTGTACAACACCAAATGACTTCTATGACCCATCAAATTAAAGCTTGATAAGTCTACTTTTATCTAAAAAATTTTATAGGAATTAGACATCACTTGTCTATTTAAAAATGTCACACAAGAAGATTGTAACATAGTGAAACTTACTGGCAACAAATTCAAATGTTTATAATTTGTGTTCCAAACATAATTATGTTGTGTGTGACCCGTAATTGGCCTTGTTTTGTCATACCAGATGCTCTTTATTTCACCTTTTTATTCCCTTTAATATAAGGAATTTTGGTGACTAAAATTTGTGATGTTACAAATATGCAATCATTGTCATAAAGAAGGTAAGATTAGTAGCCAAAGGCTATAATCAAGAAGAAGGAATTGATTATGATTTGTGAGGAAACGTATGCTCCAGTAGCCAAATTGAAAACTATACATGTACTGTTAACCTTTGCATGCATCAAAGGATTCAAATTCTATCAAATGGATGTAAAAAGTGCTTTTCTTAATGGTTACATAATAGAGGAAGTTTATGTTGAACAACCCCCTAGTTTTGAAGATTTTTCTAATCCAAATCATGTATATAGATTAAAGAAAGCCTTTTATGGCATTAAACAAGCTCCAAGAGCTTGGTACGAAAGACTAAGAAATTTTCTCATTAATCAAGGGTTTGTCATAGGAAGAGTAAACACAACATTATTTATCAAACACAAGAAAAATGAGATGTTAATTGTGCAAATATATGTTGATGATATTATCTTCAAAGCCACTAATGATTCTCTATGCAAGGAATTTTCTGATATAATGAAAGGAGAATTTGAGATGTAGGTGATGGGAGAATTGACATTCTTTTTGGGCTTGCAAATCATGCAAAGAAAGAATGTGATATTCATATCCCAAACCAAGTATCTCAAAGAGCTCCTCAATAAATATGGACTGGATCAAGCCATTAAAGATGGTACTCCTATGAGCTCAATAACTTTATTGGATGCAAACATGAAAGAAGCTAACTTCAACATAACAAAGTATAGAGGAATGATTAGCTCACTACTCTATTTTATAGCTAGAAGACCATACATTCAATTTATTGTTGGAATGTGTTCTAGATACCGGTCATGTCCCAAGGAATCTCATCTGAAACTATGTAAAGAATCTTCAAATACCTTGCTGACACAGTGGAATTGGGTATATGGTATCCAAAAGGAGGAAATGAATATTTGGTTGCATACTCAGACTCTTATCATGATGGTTACAAGACTGATAGAAAACACACAAGTCGACAATGCCAATTTCTTGGAGGAGCAATTGTTTCTTGGTTTAGGAAGAAACAAAATACAATATCACTATCTTCAATGGAAGCTAAATATGTGGTAGCATTAAGCTGCTATGCTCAAGTGCTATAGTTGCAGCAACAATTACAAGATCTTGGCATTCATCTCAAGGAAAATCCTATCTACTATGACAACACTAGCATTATTAGTTTGGCCAACCAAGAAAAAAAAATACAATATCACTGTCTTCAACGGAAGCTAAATATGTGGCAGCATTAAGCTTCTATGCACAAGTGCTATTGTTGAAGCAACAATTACAAAATCTTGGCATTTATCTCAAGGAAATTCCTATCTATTGTGACAATACCAGTACTATTAGTTTGGCCAAAAATCCAGTACAGTATTCAAGGACCAAGCTCATTACTGTAAGACATCATTTCATAAAAGATCATATTCAAAAGAAAGATGTCAAAGTTGTCTTCATCCCTACACATCTGCAATTGGGTGATATATTCACCAAACCCTTAGCAAAGGATCAATTTTTGTATATAAGAAGAGAATTAGGAATGGTAAATCTCAATGAATTGTAAGTAAATTTACATACTTTTAATCCATTTAATTATGTTTTGATGATAAAAGTTTACTGACTTAAGTACCGAAGTTTATAGATATGTGTTTTGTAGGATAGTTCATAAAAAGGATACTCTAATGAGAGATGGTTTATTCAAATACAAACCTCTATATTCAAATACAAAGATCAATTTTTCTAAAGACCTTATTTGAATACAAGTTATATATTCGAATATAAGTGTTACTAAAATCTATTTACAAAAATACTATTTGAATACAGAAGCAAGATTTTACAAAAACTTTATTCGAATAAAGGAAACTTATTCGAATAAAAGTAAATATTCATAAAAGTAAACAAAAGACTATTCGAATAACACTATTTGAATAACAATGTTCTTATTAGAATACAGAAGCAAGACTTTACAAAAACTTTATTCGAATAAAAGTGATTTTTCAGAAAATCTATTCAAATAACAGTGTGTTATTCGAATAACAATGAGATGTCCAAAACAAAGTTTCAAAATTGTATTCAAATAATGGAACCTATATTTGAATAAAGTAAACTATTTATATTCAAACACATTACTTTGTATATACAGGAAAGGAGACGCTATTCGAATACAAGATTATCTATTCAAATAGAATAAATAACCAAAGACAAAAGTTTATTAATACCCTTATTCAAATAAGATAAGCAGAAGTACAATGAAGTTATTCAAATATGGGAAATCTTATTCGAATATGAAGACTTCAAATCAAAGGTTATTTGAATACACTACCTATTATTATGAAGAAGAAAGGGACAATCTATTTGAATAAATTGAAGCCAACTCGAATATAGGTATACACACTTTCTCAAAGTTTATTCAAATATGTTCATCCTTATTCGAATACTTATGAACCTATTCGAATAACATAGGTCTTGACATTAAGTAACGGAACTCACTAACTGCTAATTATTCAAATACCTACTCAGTTTCTAATCAAATTACAAATCTTTCCCATCACTTTCAACTTCCTTTTCTTATTAAAACCCAACTAAACTTACTCCATTTCATCACCTACAACTCCAAAAATCTCAAAATCTCACAGTAAACTTAACTCCTGATGCTCTTCAAAAACTGACAAATGTGGTCCAAACGTGCCAACTATGACAAGGATGAGTCTCCTCCTCCATCCAAAAACCCTACTAAGAAGACTCCCAGCAAGAAATCTCCAAAGAAATTCAAACTAAAAGTAACTGATGCTTCTTTCAAAGCTCCTCCTTAGGATAAGGGAATTGTAATAAGAGAACCAATAGAAACAAGGTCCGTATCCAAGACCACTCCCGCTGTCTCATAGGAGAAAGATAAGGGACCAAAAAGCATATCATCTCATGATACATTCACTAAGAGTGAGGATCTTGACAGAACAGTGAGGAACGTTGTAAAAGGCATAGTTGAAAGTTTGAAGCCTTCTCAAGCTAGACCTAGCAGAGTATCTCAAGCTCAATCACATACTCAATCAAGAACATTGATTGAAGAAGAAATTACGGGTCCACCCTTTGATTTCAAGTCAAAACCTCAATTACAACTAGACGAGAAAAAGAGGTATACAAACTTGTTCACATCTAGGCCTAAGTGTCCTGTTGTATTTGTGGACCAACCATATCTGAGAGATAACTTAGGTTTTAATCTATATGGCTAGTTGGAGCACTATCTCTAAGAGCCAACACGTCAGGTCCACTACCTCTACCGGTATCCACACGAATGCTCTCCAACCGAGACTGCGTGCTAGCGCCTCTAATGTCTCCAAGGGTTTAACTTGTGGCTCTCAATTCTAATGTACACTGAGTCTATCAGCTCTATCAAGTTTATAACCCATGAGGGTTATTTTCAAATTTCAAAATTAATCATCATTAATTTCAAAATTAATTAATAATTAATTATCTTGATGAGCTAATTAAATAAATTCAGTTTAAATTAAATCTGTCCAACAGTTTTAATTTAACCTATTTATTTAATCTAAATAAAGAGCCATTAGATTTAATTTATCTTCATAAATTAAATCTGAGATACTATATCTCTATCATGTTAGTTATTAAATTTAATATATCTTAATAAATTAAATTTAAAACCAACACAATACAATAATATCATATAATATATATATACATATATATATAATATATTTCGAAAATATATATATCTATATAATATTATTAAATATAATAATATAATATAATATAATATATATATATAATATATAATATATATTTCGAAAATATATATATATCTATAAAATATTATTAATGAATTTTATATTATATATATATATAAATATAAAATTCATCCACCCTAAATCAAACATTATCTCGTGTTGGGACATTCTTGTGTGTGGCCCTGTAGGCCCATATGAAGTTGGCAGTGGGCCAATAACTACACTAACCCAAAAGTCACAAGCGGCCTCTAGCAAGACATTATGACTACCCAATTCATATGAGGATCGTTATCACGATGCAACCTGTCATACAACCATGTCACGTCCCTTTTGTCACACGATATATCGATCAAGGATAAGGCATGGAAAATGTCATCCTCTTGTTCCTGACCATTACTTTCTCAATTCTTGAGTAGCCTGATAACAGAGACAGAAACTCCTTTCATCATAGTATAGCCATACATTTCTCAGACTTACTCATCGAGGGGCCCAGTAATATCTCTCTACTAATGTGAGGGACAAATTCCATCTTGATCATTCATATTCCTCTACATGAAAAACCACCAAGCCCGATCGTAGCCTTTAACATCACTCGGTCAAAAGTGACTTTTGACTAGTTCAAAGCTTAACAACTCTCATGTAGGAATCCATGATGACCTCAAGTCTAAGGGCATTGTGACGTGGTTATACATGAGAAAAGCTTATGACTTGATCCATGTAGCTTTCTCATGGTGGGTCGGTCCAGCACCTTGTACTCTTACAAGTGCCTAAGACTTTGATTCGTATCTCCATATCTTATCAAAGTCATACTGGTCTTGTTTCATCTCTGCTCCCGTATAGATGACCGACCAGGGACATTTTAGGACACTCTTTATGAATTATCCAAGGATACATTATCACAGTTAACATGCAAATAATATGATAACATAATGGAGAAATTTCATTAAAATAATAATGTTTAAAGTACAATGATTGGCCCTTAGGGCACAATTTCCAACAATCAGGAAGTAGAAAAGGAGAGGTTTATAAGGTTTGGATCAACACAGATCAAGAAGATGAGGATTTCTCTTCCAATAGAGATACCTAAGCAGTCACAGGCCAAGAGACTTTCAGGATGGATAAGGCTAACTCCTTTTCCTTCACTATTTGGGGCTTCTATCTAAATGCAAGTTCATGAAACTTTCAAACCAGTAATAGAACAACTCATGAAGTTCAATCAGTTTTTGATAAAAGATATCAAAAGCCAAGTCAGAGCTATGATTGGAGGAGTAAATGACAACTTCAAATCTCTCTACAATCTTCAATCCAACTATCTCTAGCAAATCAGAGAGATTAGGCACAAACTGGACTGCCTTGAGACCTGCATCACAAGAGCTCCCTTAACCAGAGCACCATTTATTAAGGTTCCTGCCTACACTGACCTACCCACCACTACTCCAACTGTACCACCACAAACCACAAGTGCTACCTCACATGAACCCTCCAATGTCTTATTCACCATGCAAGGCCCTCTACTGCTTCCCAAGTCAACATTACTTTTGATCCTATTCTTTATACTGCCACTTCACCTTCCAAGGCCATCCCACAATCTGGTTCAAGTTCTTATGGGAATATTCAAGAAATTCTTAGTCCAAAGAACACTAAGGAAATTCAATCCTCTGATCCCACTATCATAACCACTGTTCAGCCAATCTCAGTTTCTATATCTGCACCTGAGCCTGCCCCTGAAATAACTTCAAACCTAGTCTCTGATAAGGAAGTTCCAATTGATCCCCAACCATCCTCTCCTTCATTTTCCATCAATCCTGACTCTGCATCTGCCACACTTCACACTCCACTTAATTCTTGCACAATATTTGTTGTATTTAGCTTTGCACCGCCTCCAGCTACTCTCATAGAACATTTTCCATCTACATTAGAATTCTCTCTTCCAACTCCTCCCAATCTTTCTGATGATGACAAAAAAGGGGAGAAGTAGTGACATCTATTCTTGAGCAATCAGAGCAAGTGAGATAAGTGAGAGTTATTTTGGATCAAAACAGAGACCTTGAGACTATGTTTTCATTATTGCTTGTATTCTAAATTTACTACTTTTGTAGTCTCTTATTGATAAAATATTGAGCTTCTAGTGATTATCTACTTTTGCATGATTTTATCTGCTTTTATATTCATACTTGAGTATACTAAGTTTTGTCATCATCAAAAAGGGGGAGAATGTTAGATTTAGAGTTTTGTTGATAACAAATCTTAGGTTTATTCAAATAAGGATTCAATTTCTAGCATAAGGCAATTCATTAACACTGTGGCTTATTCGAATAGGAATAGTCTTATTCGAATAAGAAGACTTGTTTTCAGTTTAGAACTATACAAGTAATCTTTAGCTTATTCAAATAAGCAAGGTGTTATTCGAATAAACAATGTGTTATTTGAATAAGGTTTCATAGTTAAAGGAAAAGCTTATTCGAATACACAAGGCACTATTCGAATAGAGTTAAGTCTTGCCTATTGTCAATTTAACTTATGACAAAACTTATTCGAATAAATTAGGTATTCGAATAATAGCTTACATATTTCAATTTTGTTTCTGAAATGTTATTCATATAATAAGTTAATTATTTGAATAAGATGAGATAGTTTTAAACGATAAAAGTAAAGCTTATTCAAATAAATGGGAAGTTATTCAAATAAGAAGCTCATTTACTCATATTCAAATTCCAAACTCTTATTTGAATAAACACTAACGTATTCGAATAAGAATACTCAAAGAAATTTATTCAAATAACAAGATAATGTATTAGAATAAAGTCACTTGTTTTCTAAAAAGGACATTCCAAGACATAACAGATTATTCTAATACACTTCAAGTTTTTGAAAACTTGTTCAAATAAGGAATGCTGTATTCAAATAAGAATACTCATAGAAGCTTATTCGAATATAGGTTGTGTATTCAAATAAGATCCTTATTTTCAAAAGAGGCTATTTGAATAAGGGTCAAGATTATTCCAACACACTTTATTCAAAATAGCCTAAATGTTATTCGAATAAAGTGAAGTGTATTTGAATATACCATAACAAGAAAGAGATCTAGTATTCAAATACAAATGATCATATTCGAATAAATAACTATCCAAAAAAATAGAGCATGATACCTAAGCTTTTGGAAATCAAAGAAAACAATGATAAATGATTTAATCTCACTTGTTATTGTTCTTTTGCACGATTAATATCTTCCTTAAGCAAGTTTCAAGGATTTCAAACATCAAAAGATTTGAATATCACACAAAATTTTTGTGTCAGAAGCAATAAATGCAAGCAGAACTTCAACCATGATGTTCTCTCTGCTCCAACGGTTATTTTCCTACACACAAAGAATGTCCAAAGATGCAACAGCATTGTGACAAACAAATGGAATGCTCACAATGGTCATTAAATGCACTCCAACTATAAATAAGGAAGCAATTAAAGCAGAGCAACTACCAAACTACAAAATATTTAAGTTTGCTACTAGTGCTCTATTTATTTCACCATTCTCTTTATATCTTGTACTTCAGTGATTATTTATTCACTTTTAGATAGAGTTACATCAAACACTCAATACTTCTTATTGAGAAAAATTAAGGTTGTGGAACCTTAAGTAGGGTATTGGTTTACATTGTGTAAGAGAGAGCGAACGTCTAGTAAAGAAACTTGTTGTGTACTGAGGAGCCAAAAATCCAATAAATCTTGGAAGCTATAGTGAAAATCTCAGAGGCGCTCTGAGGATAGGATGTAGGTCAAATAAGTTGTGACCAAACTAATATAATCCCTAGTGCACACTTTGGTGATATTTCTCTAACTCTTAACCCTGGTTTGATTTCTTTAATTTCTGTTAATTATTAATTTTGATTAAAATTTTTAATATCACCCAATTCACCCCCCCTTTTGGGTGAAACGCTTACACAACATAATCCTCCTTAGGTGTGATTCTATCCTCCTTTTTATAACACATGACTCACCCCACATTCAGATGAGTTGTTCCCTTTTAATGGATCTCAATTGGTTAGAAGGTGTGGCCCCTACTATTTTGGATCATGGCATTATATTAGCTTGCGAGTTTAACTAGGTTGAGGGAGATAATGGACTTGGTCTTGGACTACAAATGAGGGGGCTTGTCTTATTAGGCTTGTCTTGCACATAGGTCCAAAAAGCTTATTTTGGGCCATACAATAAGCCCCCCACTCTCCAAGTCTAATTGGTTATTGACTTGGAGTGTGAATTTGCAATACTGACTGACAAATATCTGCTTAATCTAAGGGTCAATCTTAAACATTGAGAATAGTGGCCTGAACTAACAACTTGAAGACATTGTTGCAGAGTCAGCATTTCAGACTCAGGTTTAGCTAATAATGAAGTTCAAAAAGGGTCAGTCAGTCAAACTGATAGGATCCTGACCAAGCAATAGCAAAATATGTTATTCTTTTTTGTAGTAGGTTAGAACATGATAGTTCCGTTGCTGCGAGTGTCTTTTTGATAGAACTCACTTTGATTCGAATTCTCTTAGGATATGTGTTGCTCAACTAATGGATTGATAGTGATTTATGCACTTGACGATCTTTGGTTTGTATTGTGATACACCATTTTAGGTGACTTTTCTTGCTTTATGGTTTGTTTGACTTGTATCCCTGGTTCTCAATTATGTTTGGAGTACAAACCTTTTCGAACTAGGGTATTTCATTTTTTATGCCATGCGGTGTAGTACTTCATTTGTTACCAAATCCATAGTATTGTCATAATACTCAACCAAGTATATGAGAATTTTGATCGGTTGGGATGTTGGTTATATGTGGATAGCAAATCTTCTGTAACTAAGGTGTCTCACATTTTGCACCATGTAATACAGTCCTTCATGGCTTGTGTGATTGGTGTCTTTGGTACGTCGGTCCATATCTGTGGTAAATCAATCGTAATTAAAAGTGTTTTTCATATTGAACAAGTTTTCATTATATAACCTTGTTAGTTAGTGATTCTATGTATGCTAGTACACACTGTTGTAGTATTGGACCAAGCATGAGAATTTTGGTTGGTCAGAGTGTACATCATACCTTTATGGCCTGGTTTGTGTTCCGCCACTAGACACCACTAATGTTGGGTTCTAAACATTTAGAAGTGCTGGTAAAGAGCTTTATTTGCTATAATATTTATGTATGCTATGTTAGAACATTTGTGCATGCTAGTACGTACTATAGAGTCCAGATAATGTTTGACCAAGTACATGGATTTTGGTTAGTAGGTATGTACATCACATCTTCGTGGTCAATTTTTGTTCCACCACAGGACACCCTTAAAGTTGGGTTATCAATGTTTAGAAATACTGGTAAAGAGTTTTGATTGCTAGAATGTTTATGCTAGTACATACTATAATATTATCATAGTGTCTAACTAAGTACGAGAATTTTGGTTAGTTGGTACGTATGTCACATCTTCATGGTCAATTTTTGTTCTGCCACAGGACACCCCTAAAGTTGGGTTATCAATGTTTAGAAGTGTTGGCAAAGAGCTTTGATTGCTAGAATGTTTATGCTAGTACATACTGTAATATTATCATAGCCTTTAGCCAAGTACGGGAATTTTGGTTAGATGGTACGTATGTTACATCTTCGTAGTCAGTTTGCGTTCCGCCATGGGACACCCCTAAAGTTGGGTTATCAACATTTAGAAGCGTCGGTACAAAGCAAACATAGATAGTACAATGCATCATTTGTACATTGTTTTACTTGGTAGGTGGGTTTGTCGTATCGAGAACAAGATAGTAAGTTGGTAAGTCGGTAGCATGTAACCAAATCAAAGAAAATAATTGCAACAATGAGTTAAGTAATTCATAAAAAATGGTTTTGTCTTAAATTCAAAGTAACTGACAATACAAAGACTAGTACACGATATTATTCTTGAAGCTATAATGTCGTGGTGCGTACATCATGAAAGAATCTCGACTAACTAACAACAATTAGGTAGTCTGACATTGACTAGTGAAAAGTTATATCAGTGAAACTAGCATAAAGGAATCTTGTAAATAAATTATATGAATGGATGATGAAACTTTTGTTATCAGAGTACCGAATATGACTAGACCATATAGCTTAGAGCATCGGTCATATGTTATGGTCGTATTTACAGTATGTATCATATTTTCTTGCCCATGAGGTTAGTAGGTACGAAGAAATTTGATAATAAACTTGAAAAGTAAAAGCCTAGAAATTGTACCTTTTCCCAACTTTCGGCTTCTTCACATTTGATTTAGGCCCACGATCTAGCCAGCACATCATCTGTGGTATGAGAAGTGTATTTGGTTGGCTCATTATATAAGTAAGAGTTAGGGAGCAAACCTTTGTGAAGCGCAACAATGGTGATTTGTACATCACAATTTGGTATGTTGATCTTCTCTCTGTTAAACTTGCCAAATTAGTATCGCAATGACTCCCGTTTCCCCTGTATAATCTGGTAAAGGTCATTTGGTTCTTTCTCGAGGCTCCAGCTACTAGAAAACTATCGAACAAACAAGTCATTCAGGTCTGCAAACAAACCTATTGGGTTGGATGGTAGGTTGGTAAACCACCTTAATGCTAGTCCAACCAAACTTGAACCAAAGCCTTTACACATGCAAGCTTCTCGCATCTCTCGTGGTATCGCAACAGTGTGCATCCTCTGTCAGTATTGTGCCATGTGCTCATTTGAGTCCGACGAACCATCATAGAGTCATACATGCGGGAATCTAAAATTTTTCGGCATTTCGACCAGCGTAATATCATCAATGAATGACAAGTTAGCAAAGGTATTAGAAGTACTTTTTGTAATAACCCAAAAATGGGATTAAGGGCTAATGACTCCAAAAGTGATGTAATTATTGTAAATGAACACTTTTGAAGTATATGATGTGGATTTTGATCCGAATGTGTTGTAATCAGTGCCTAAACCCTATAGTTAAGCTTAATTGTGGGATAAAGCTTAAAATGAAGGATCAAGATTGACCAATGGGAAAACAAATTAATACCCTTCCTCATATTGTTAAAAACGTCCAAAAAGGGTAAAGGAGAAGGAAGGAGGAATTTGATCAAAATTTCAACTCTTTTACAAGGGAACTTTGGTCATATGGGTCACATATGCCTTAAAGCAAGTGGTCAACATTCTTTTTGTGTTTCAAAGTGCAACATTTCGGTGGAGACAAAGGAAAGGGAAGAGGAATTAAATTAAAACAAGTTGAGACATTGACCAAGATGAAAAGCAAAGAAAAAAAAAAGAAGAAAAGTCAAAAATTGCAACTAGAAAATTTGTGTAACCAATGGCTATGCAAGTTCATGCAATTGGTCAATCTTTCTTCCTCCTTTTGAAGAACATGTTGGTCAATAATAATTCTCCATTTGTGCAGCCCATATCACGTCCAAAAGCAAGAAGAGAAGAGGCAAGAGAAACCTTAATCAAATGACCAAAGTCAACATGGCATAAGCTTGTGTAAAAAGAATTATTTTCCACCACAACTTTTCTTTCTCTTTGGGCCACATTTTCGGTCAGATATTAAGAGGATAAAGGAAGAGAAAAACTGATCATAAATCACTCTCTCACCTCTTCCCAAGGTCGGCCAAGTTCAGCAAGCTAAGAGAAAGTGAAGAACAAAGTTGAGGTAAGAACTTCTACATGGATTTTCACCTCCTTAACCTCATCTATGGCTCAAGTGACCTTCATGAAACTTGTTCCTCTCTTCCTTAGCTTCATTTCTATGGTTTTTGTTTTTGAAGAAGAGGAGTTTTTAGCCACCTTGCAAGAACAAAAGTTGAGGAATCAAGAAAAGAACACAAGAAGAAGCAAGAGGTGAGTAAGAGCATTATGTTGATGTATATGATGCTTTAATTGACTGGATTGTGGTGGGCTATTGTGACAGCCCTAATTTCATTTTTTAGGGTATATTAGGGATCATGAAGCTTTCATTCTATATATGTGCTTATATGTTGGTTTGGACGCAAATGAGCTAAGCTTAGTGATTAGATAGTGAAGTGGATGTTTGTTGTGAAATACCCTAAAATTCTGCCAAAACAGGACATGGGGAATGAGTGGAAATTTGTTCATTTTGATGTTACCATTGTGTTCTACACGAAAAATTATGTGTGAATAGGTTTGGTTGTTGATTTTGAAGCCATTGGACACATTGGTTGAAAATTGGAAAAAACTGTCAAGTGTAACTTTGTGCAGGGCAGTCAGTTTGTAGGGATATTTTGAATGGGCAATTGGTGTCTAAAAATTCTGAAACTTTCCAGTCTTAAATTTCACATTCCAAGCTTCAAAATGGACATATGATTTGTGTCATTTCGGTTTTTGAGCTGGGAGTTCTAGTTGCCCAAAGTTTGATGTCAAAACTGGACCTAATTCTGGAGCAGTGTGGAATTTTGTGTAATTCTGGAATTGTGTGGTGATTTCTGGTAATGATTCATATTTTTCCTATGAAGAGGACTTCAAGAGCTTTCAATAGGCTTTGGGATCACCTCATTTTGAGTTTTCTAGAATTAGTTATGATTTTTCAAAGATGTTGGAAAATTCTGGCAGATTGGTCATCTATGCGAAAATTGAAGATTTTATGGCATAATGTAATATTGCGGAACTTTGAGGTTCAAAATTAGCCTTTTAGGTTAATTGACCACTTTAGCTCCTTAGTTGACTTGATTAAATGACCATAGTGATAATCAACTTAAGTATCATGAGTTATTAAAGCATTGGAATAGGTAATAATTCGTCATCCTTAATTTTGGTTTATAGGCTTTGATATTTGCCGCCCTCGTGAGCCAACTGCGCCGAAGGACATCAGGAAAGGACAAGGTAGTAACTCTCTCTCTTATACTATGTGTAATGCTCTGTATGTGTGTGTTATCACTGTTCTGTGATGAATCTTTAATGCTGCTGCGGTTACAGCTGGTGATATCTGTCGTTTACAGCGTAAGCTGTCGTTATTGTGATTACAGCGTAAGCTGTCGTGATGTTGATTACAGCAAGAGCTGTCGTATTGTGTATACTGCCGTGAGTGTTGTCGTTTATGGTGAAAACCATGTATCTTTGAGATTGTTGCTGCTGTTGCTGTTTGTGATTTATGTACATGCTTTGTGTTTATGCATTGTGAGTGGTTTGTTACTACTGAAATTCTCTCGAATCTCATTCTTTCCTATGACTAACATTTCAGATAGGGCGTGTGGCTCAAAGGAGAAGCGGCCAACCCGGAGCAATTAGGACCCTTGGGGGTATATAGTTGAATTGGAAACATTGGTTATGTATTTTGAACTCGGGATTACTGTATATTTTGAATCAGGAACACTACATTCGATTTTGGTTGTGTAATCCCCTAGTGTATACTTATAAACCTTCATGTTTTTATGTATAGAACCTAGGAGTTGCCAGGGATGCGGTTATACACTCTAATATGATTGAATGTATATTAACTGTACAGGTAATTAAATTCGAATATTGAAATTGAGACCAGGATGGGAAAAAGAGTTTTGAAAGTTTTGTAAAAATTTTACTGTGAGACAGAAAGTTTAAAACGAGGTTAAAGCATCCAATGGTCTCTAAACCAATTTAAATATGTGTTGTCGAATTATAATTACGGGTTTAAAGTCAGGGGGTTACACTTTTCTTTATTGGTGATGCTACGCCAGGTAAGTGGAATATCATTGCTTCTAGCTCTTGGCACCTTCGCTTCCACCCTCTGTCATCTAATGCACCAGAGGCTGGTTTGTCGTCTTTAGTAGGTATGTCTGTCATATTTTGCATCTCGCCATTAGGCATGGTTGGATGACATTGGTAATTTCGCCGCCACCGGAGCTGCTTAGTACAACAGGATCATTGTACGTACTTGCGTCCCGAGTTTTGTTAGTATTATTACCAGTCGAAGTGTCATTACCTACCGACCATGGTTGGTCCGTCAAGCAAAGAGTCCCCAGTGGGTGCATGTGTGGGACATGTGAGGTTGGAGATTCCCTAGTAGGATGAGAACTAAGGGTAACTCGCAAGGCAAGGAAGTAACTTGTTCCCGTAGGTTTGAATTTTCCTCTTCCAAACGTTAGAGTCGTTCGGCCTCCTACGCGCTACTAACTTTGCCTAGGCAGAAACCTATGTAGTATGCTTTTTCAACAAAATGGTTAGTTCATCAAGACACTCCCTTTGGTTAGTAGGTGTGTCCGTCATGATGAATAATCAAAATGAATAGTAAAGAAAAAGGTTTTTTTAGAAATTCGTTGTCGGGTCCCCACAGTCTGTGCCAAACTATTTGACCAAAACTAATGCCACAGATATGCTGCCAACAATTTGAAAGACTAGATCCACATTCATGGAAAAGCATACCTTCAACCCAAATGCGATCAAATTTTACTTCCGCGTGATTTAAATACAAGAGTTTGTAAATGTAAAACTCCAATCAACTTTGCCTTTCAAAGGTAAATTTTTTTTTTTCTTAAACTCTCCTTATTAATTAGATATATTAAGAGGATTTTCTATTAAGGGGGTAGTTTTAAATACAAATTATTAAAATGAATACTTTAAGCAAGTCAACAAATTTTTGTAACAAAAAATCAAAACAAATTTTTCAAATAACTAAACTACAATTTTTTAATAGGGTACTAGCAAATTAATTATGTAACTCCAATATTTGGGATTGGATGGAGTAATTTTTACGTTCCAAGATCTAATAACAAGCATATGAACTGCTAATATTCTGCATAATCCGACAGTCATTTCAAGCTTTAAAACAAAATCCGATACACTCAAATCCATAAAATTGGAATAATCATACCATGAATACCATCTACTTGACAAAATGGGGAAAAGTTGAAAATCAAGAAAAGATGAGTAAAAATATCAAATTGTAACATACATATTTTCTCAATGTAACTAACAGAAAATTTAAGCTATAATACTACTTTAAAATAAATTTTAATTAAGCATAAAAATCATAATTAAAAACGTTGGACAAAAACTTCGTCTGGAATGTGTTCAAAATTAAAAACCCACTATGATTTATGTATGACAACTTTTTTTCGATGTTAACTTAAACTTCTCTGTTTAGTCACTTCCTTTGACGTCACATGTTAACAGCATCTTATATAATCAACAGTCATAGGATACAAGTGTTTTTCAGTTTAAGATTTCAAGCACAACAAACAACAAACAAGACAATAATACAATCTATTCCACATGTTCAATTATGTGCAAAACAATAGACATTTGCATATAGCTGGGGGGGGGGGGGAGGTTGCAACTGCTAAAGATGAGATCTATGTTCAATTATGTGCAAAATAGAAGATATTTGCACATAACTAAAGAAAAAAAGTTGCGACTGCTAACGACAAGTTGCGCGTACTCAAAGATCTGAGCTCTTAAGTACCTTAGGCAATACATTTTGCAATGGTGAAATTTTCAGCAATTTACCCAAAAAGAAATGGAAAGATAATAGAACAACCTGATCATTATCCTTAATACAAATGATACTCCCTCCGGTCCTAATTATAGGGCAAAGTTAATTTTTTTGGAGAAATTAAGGAAACCAATTAAATCACTTTAGAGTATTTATATTTTTAGTATCTTTGGATTATATATTAGTTTATTAATCAAATTACTTAGTTTGAAGAACAAAATATAAATATAAATATTCTAAAGTGATTTAATTGGCTTCCTTAATTTCTCCAAAAAAGTCAACTTTGTCTTATAATTAGGACCGGAGGAGTACCATCATATTATTTGAAGAAAACAAGCCATCAATGTTGCAGACAATTTCTCTCCACCAAGTGGATGGTTTACTACAATAGTGAGCCATTTGATTAAATTTGAAGGTTTAAATTCAATAGTTTTTAAAAATACAAATTAATTTGTACCCTAAAAGATTTATTTGAAGAATTCCGAAATACAATGTACGTACAATGAACAAAATACCAAACTCATCGATGTTGGGAATGTTGATAGGAAAAATTAGAGAGGCCCAGATGAGAGTGCCTCGTCAAGATCAGCAATAAGATCACTAACATTCTCAATCCCCACAGAAATACGTACAATATCTTCAGTTAAACCTCTGGTCTCTCGGACTGCTGTAGGTATGGCAGCATGGGACATAAAGCAAGGCAAGCTTATGAGGGACTTCACGCTCCCTAACAACAACAAAATTCACAGTTAACATTTTTGCAGGAAAGCATTCACAACTCAGACATACGTCTCTCAACTACTAATAAATTATCAAGGTTATCAGTGGGTTAATACAATGTTTGATCCTTATAGTTTTCCCTCACTTTAGTTTTTGGTCCCTATAGTTTCAAACCATAGTTTTTGGTCCTTCAAAGTGGTCTAGATTTTGATTAAAATGGTACTTTATTTAGCTCACTAACACGATATTGTCCATCTATATTAATCATGAGTGCAATTCAGTCCATTTAATTTCAATTAGGCCTTCTTGTACCCTAATTTTTAGATTAAAAAATTGGAAGGACAACAGATAACCTTTGGAAAGAAAAAATGGAATTAAGAAATCAGAAAATTGTCTGTAATTACTCTTCTTTTTCGTATAATCAGAGACAGAATCATATCAATTTGAACTAGAGAGACCAACAATGCAATTAAGCCTATTCTTTTATTAGCAATTCAAAAATCCTTTATGAGAGCAAAGAGAGAAAATTATTTACCAAAACTGACAGTTATGCTAAAGTATTTCGTAGTTTCAACAACATGCTTTGAGAGAGCCAGTGAGCCTGTCAAAAAGCTAAGCACTGATCCTGCCCCCTTTGCCTGCAAAACAGGATCCCAATGAGTATATTAAATCATTTCAGGCATAACCAAAAATAAAAATTGAGTTTTAACAGGTAAACCATACCTGAGAGTAGTGCAGGTCACGTCCAGGATGACCAGGAAGACCAGCATAGTTTACTTTCTTTACTCGGGGATGGGAGGCAAGAAACTCAGCAATCTTTTGTGCACTCTCCTGCAAAATATGTTGGTTCTAACTATTATTTTTTCCCATAAAAATAAACGAATGGTAGTGTGTCGGAAAACCACACTGCACAAGTATATTAGCACTGAAATGAAATCTAAAATAGAAGTTTAACTATAGATACAATCTGATTTAGAAAAGATGAGATTCAAGACATCATTCAAAATTCATTAGTTTATGAAAACCACACTGCACAAGTATATAATAATCCTTCCAGAATTTAATATTAATTAAAAAACCATATTACCTATATGACACTAGAGGTCCAATGACGTCTTTGAATAAAAAATAGCACAGCTAAGAATGAAAGGTTTATGAACAAAAAAAAAGCATTGGTTTAGAACATTAACAAGTTTCTCAAATTTTTATTTATTATTGTTCTTAGGTAATTTGGAAGCTCTGGAGAAAATCTATCAATCCCAAGTGTTCAGAACATTTTGGCAATACCAGTTCCTCCAGTAGACTCA
Source organism: Inga leiocalycina (assembly GCA_963242795.1). Taxonomy (NCBI): domain Eukaryota; kingdom Viridiplantae; phylum Streptophyta; class Magnoliopsida; order Fabales; family Fabaceae; genus Inga; species Inga leiocalycina. The sequence goes on from OY725327.1 coordinate 27,062,177, forward strand.
GAAGACCAGATTGTTTGGAAGGGAAATGCACTGAGCATACACAGTAAAAGATGGCTACAATCACTTGTCTAGGTGGCATTTTTGAACATGTTATGGAAGTTGATTCTTCCACCTAGAATCAAAATACTAGTCTGGAAAATCATGCCAGGGATACTGCCCACAACACAAACTCTGCGTCAACATCACCTTAATATAAAGGTGTGTATATTTTGTGGTGAAGACAGCGAATCTTAAAATCTTTTTTTTCTTCTTTTTTTTTTTTTTGCATTGTCCTTTTACGAGGTATATTAGGTTGTTTGGCTCAAGTCTGGGATTTAGAGCAGATGCTAACTTACAGTTGGGCCTTAAGAGTGGTTGCAGGTCTGGATTTGCAAACTTTGGATGCACAAGAAGGATCTGGATTGTAATTTGTTGCTGAACCTTTTTCCATATTCAATAAAAAGCTGTTTTGCAGGAAAGTCATACCAATCAAGGGAAGCAATTATACAAGCCATAAGAAAGTATGCAGCTTTCTTTGATGTAACTCAAAGGAACGTGGGGGCAGAAGCTAAGAATAAAGCTGCAAGAGAGCATTTGGAACATCCGAATGGAATCAACTTTATGCAATATGAAGAAATACAGGGGGGGCAGCAAGTTTGGAGAATTTCATTCAAGCCACACCGGAACAGAAGCAAGATGCAAGAGATGATTATCAATATCTTTGATCATCGCCATGAGTTTCATAATTGGAGGTACAAGCCACAGAACAAGATTGGGAAACTTCAAGCACAACTTCAAGCCCTACGTGATGTGCTGGTTTTCATTGAAACGCAAGGCTGCATCCAGCTATGTCATGATCATCCTCTTATACTACATATACCAATTCAAACTCACTTCTTGGTAGGTTAGTTCCAACTTTTGGAATAAGGAAACTAAGGATATGGTATCTCCTAAAAAAATTTCATGTGTACGTGTTAAAAGTCAGATGTGGTAGTCTTAGCATTATATTATTGACTTCATACTTCATTTCCCCTTCTGTCTCTCCGTTGATTGCTCTATTTCACTGTGTCACCTACCTGTTTTTCCAATCTACATTTCATATATGAATAAAGATTAAGCTCCATGAGCTAATATGGTATCAGAGATACTGGTTTGAGCTTTAGTCCTCTACCCAAAATGAGGCAGAACTAGTGGCGACAGTGAGGCTGAGAGAGAGAGAGAGCACAGCGTCAGCACCCTCTTGTGCTACTGACCGTGAGAGCGTGTGGCTACACCGCCCACTCCAGGGTGACCGGAACACGCAGATCGGCGTTTCCCAGAAGTCCGGTCACCATCTGACCGGCGAGTGAATCACACGCGCCTCCACAGTCTTGGCGCGTGAACCCACGCGCCGGCAACATCCCAGATTCCGGCAGCGCGTGAACCCCACGCGCAGGCGAGTCCAAAACCATCAGACGACTCCAGATCAATTTTTCACCAGATTTTATGGATCCCTTGCAATTTCCTCCCTTGTTTGGGTCCATTCCAACAGCTTTTATGTCAGGAACCAATGGTCACAATCAAACCACAACCTCCACTTCTAGTACTACTACTTCCTCTCTGTCTTCTCTTGTACCTTCCATAAATACCACTCTACCAGAATTCCAAGAAAATCAGATTATGTTCATTAACCATAAACTCAATGGGAAAAACTACCTTCAATGGTCTCAAAGTGTGTTGAGATACATTCATAGAAGGAGAAAAGAAAAATATATTAATGGAGAAGCCCCTCAACCAGCTCCTGATGATCCAAGTTTCGACACATGGTTTGCAGAAAATAATCAAGTTATGACTTGGTTATCCAACTCTATGACCATGGATATTAGCGAAGGATATCTCTTAGCCAACATGGCCAAGGAGATATGGGATGCAGCAAAAAGGACATACTCATCACTAGACAACACTGCAGCCTTGATCCATTTGAAACGTCAACTCCGAGACTTGAGACAAGGAAATATGTCGGTGACTGAGTACTATAATGCTTTGCTGAAACTTTGGCAACAACAGGATCTATTTAAGGTACATCCATGGGAAGTTGTCAAGGATGCTCAATTGTATAGGAAAATACTGGAAGAAGGAAGAATTCATGATTTTCTTCTTGAACTCAACGATTCCTTTGAAGACATGAGAGGAAGAATTATGGGTTTAAAACCCCTACCACATCTATTTGATATAGTTAATCATGTGCAATTTGAAGAAAGGAGAAAACTCCTCAGTCAAAGCAGCCAGAAGTACATTGAGGGCTCAGCTCTGGCGATGAAAGGGCCACAAGATGAAAGGAAAAACACTAAATGGTGCAATTACTGCAAGAAGAAATGCCACATAAAGGAAGAATGTTGGAAACTCCATGGCAAGCCTTTAATTGGAAAACAACATGCCCAACAAAGTCACCTCACTACCACTGAACAGAAAGTGAAAGATGTCAACTACCTAAGCCAGGAAGAATTACAGATGCTTCGCCAGATGCTTAACATTCAAAATAAGTCAAACTCTGTTCCTGGTATGAATCTTGTACAGTCAGGTAATTCTGTCGTACCCCTTAATGCTGTAGTGACTAGTGAAGATACTTGGATTATTGACTCCGGAGCTACAGATCACATGACCGGTAACAAAACTTTAGTCCGAAACCTTAAATTCTATAATGAACACCTCAAAGTAAAAGTAGCTAATGGTGTATTCACCAAGGTTGAGGGCATTGGCACAATCACATTATCTTATCACTTGAAAATACAAAATGTTTTATATGTGCCTACACTCACTTGTAACCTTATATCTGTAAGCAAATTAAATAGAGGTCAAATATGCCGAGTTATCTTTGATGATAATCTTTGCATCTTTCAGGATTTAAAAACGAGGACAATTGGAACTTCTAGAGAATGGGATGGATTGTTCTACCTTGAAAGATCAAACTTGAAGAACACGTGGAAGGCAAGAAGGGCACTGGGTAGCTCCAATTCTCAAAATCATGAAGCATACTTGTGGCACTGTCGCTCAGGCCACCCTAGTTTTGATTATATGAAACATGTGTTTCCAAATTTATTCAATAAAAATTCAATTCCTTTTCATTGTGAAACTTGCCAACTTGCAAAACAAACTAGATCTTCATATCCAAAACAACCTTATACACCTTCCTCACCATTCACATTAATTCATAGTGACATTTGGGGTCCTGCACGAACAAAAACCCTCAACAATGCTAGATGGTTTGTTACTTTTATAGATGATCACAGCAGAACCACATGGGTTTATTTAATGAAAGACAAATCCGAAGTCGCCAAAATATTTCAAAACTTCTATACCTTTGTGCGAACCCAATTCAATGCTCACATTAAGGTACTGCGAAGTGATAATGGCAAGGAATACATGAGCAACACCTTTAAAGAATTTCTTGATCAGCAAGGAATTCATCACCAAACTTCCTATCCTTACACCCCTCAACAAAATGGAGTGGCTGAACGAAAGAACCGTCATCTGTTAGAAGTAACCCGAAACATATTAATGGAACGAAATGTTCCTACCATTTTTTGGGGTGATGCTGTACTAACTGCAGCATATCTCATCAACCATATGCCATCCAAAGTTCTCAATTACTCCACTCCTATCCGAAAACTCCTTGAACACTTTCCACATTGCCCACTAATTAATTCATTACCACCAAAGGTGTTTGGTTGTGTTGTCTTTGTTCACAAAAACGATGGCAACAAATTTGCTGCTCGAGCTAACAAATGTATCTTTCTTGGCTACTCTCCGACTCAAAAAGGGTACAAATGCTATTGTCCTACGTCCAGGAAACTTATTGTCTCCTGAGATACAGTCTTCTTAGAAGACGAAGCGTATTATCCCAAAGTATCCATTCAGGGGGAGCACTCTGATATTGAATGGCTAATCCTGAACAAACCTGAACCACCACCACCACAACCTAATCTTATACCCATCATTGACTCACTACCTTCCACAAGCCAACCTAGTCTTATCCAAGTTGATAATGAATCCGAATGTCTTCCACCTCAACCTGAACTGACACATAATGAATTGGAAACAAATGTTGAGATCAATTCAGGGATGGATACTGAACAGCAACGAGATGAAGAGTCCAGACTACAAATTCAAGATGAATCAAACACTGGTAGAACCATCTCTCCCATTCAAAGGAATGACCATGACTCCAATTCGGGATTAAATCATGAAGAACTAGGTTGGCCTATTGCATTGAGAAAAGGGGTAAGATCTTGTACTCAGCATCCAATTCAACTTTTTGTCTCATATAGTAACCTATCTACAAAAATGCAAAGCTTTGTTGTAAACAGTGCACAGATTAAAATCCCAAACACGTTTCAACAAGCTATAGTTAATCCGAATTGGAAGCAAGCTGCAGAAGATGAGTTGAGGGCACTCAAGGATAATAAAACGTGGGAGATTACAACTCTTCCCAAAGGGAAGAAACCAGTAGGATGCAAGTGGATCTTTAACCCAAAATTCAATTCTGATTGTAGTATCAATAAATACAAGGCAAGACTTGTTGCAAAGGGATATACCCAGACATATGGAGTTGATTATCAGGAGACATTTGCTCCAGTAGCCAAGCTTAATACCATCCAAGTGCTATTATCAATTGCAGCCAACTTGGATTGGTCGTTGCACCAACTGGACGTGAAGAATGTTTTTTTGAATGGAAACTTGGAAGAAGTTTACATGGAGATTCCAGAGGGAATTCTAGCTCCTAACAACTCTGTATGTAAACTCAACAAGTCATTGCCCGGACTTAAGCAATCTCCTAGAGCATGGTTCGGTAGATTCACCAAAACGGTGAAAGGACTTGGGTATACTCAGGGACAAGCAGATGACACGTTCATCAAACATGTTAATGGCTTAGTTACTATCTTGATAGTCTATGTTGATGACATAGTCATTACAGGAAATAATGAACAATCCATTACTCAACTAAAACAGGACTTGTCAACTGAATTCCAAGTGAAAGATCTTGGACAAATGAGGTATTTCCTAGGCATGGAAGTGGCAAGAACTAAAAAAGGCATCAACGTATCCCAGCGGAAGTATACACTAGATCTGTTGTATGAAACAGGAATGTTAGGGGCACAACCTGAAGGAACACCGATGGGAGAAGGTTGTCACTTAGAAATCAAACCAAATGGTGTTCCAGTCAACCCAGAACGGTACAGAAGACTTGTCGGGAAACTCATATACTTGACCCACACACGTCCAGACATTAGCTATACAGTTGGAATAGCAAGTCAATTCATGCACCAGCCACAAGAAGAACACATGGCGGCTGTGTACAGAATTCTAAGCTATTTGAAGTTTAATCCTGGAAGAGGGATCTTTTTTAAGAAAAGCACTATCAGAAATATTAAGATCTACACTGATTCAGATCATGCAAAAGACAGGGAAACTAGAAGATCAGTCTCCGGATATTGCACATATATGTGGGGAAATCTGGTTACATGGAGAAGCAAGAAACAGACTGTGGTGTCAACAAGTAGTGCGGAAGCAGAACTGAGAGCTGTTAACAATGGAGTACGTGAAGGAATTTGGGTCATCAGATTACTGAAGGAGTTGGGGATTTCACATGAGGGACCAATACAAGTTTGGTGTGATAACAAGGCCAGCATTGAAATGGTCAAGAACCCAGTTTATCATGATAGGACAAAACATGTTGAGATAGACAGACACTTCATTAAAGAAAAGATTGAAGGAGGTATCATGAATCTATCCCACATCAGATCTAAAGACCAAATTGCAGATGTTATGACAAAACCACTAAGCAGACCTAAATTTGAAAGATTTCGGTGCAAGCTGGGAATGATTGACATATATCCTCCAGCTTGAGGGGGAGTGTTAAAAGTCAGATGTGGTAGTCTTAGCATTATATTATTAACTTCATACTTCATTTCCATTCATACTTCATTTCCCCTTCTGTCTCTCCGCTGATTGCTCTATTTCACTGTGTCACCTACCCTGTTTTTCCCTATATAAGTCTCATGTAATCTACATTTCATATATGAATAAAGATTAAGCTCCATGAGCTAATAGTACGTATTGTGTAGACATATTACCTCTATCGACGGAAGAAAAAAGAGGCCAAGTAAACTAACCAATGTATCACATAGATTGTACTCGATGTGAATAAATTAGAAGGAAAACAGTCATGTAGTACATTCAGATAATCAGATATTACAGTCAACCATTCCCTTGACTAGAAACTATCAACGAGTAAATGTTTCATAAGGCACCTGTTGCTTCTCAACTCGCAGTTCCAGTGTTTTGATTCCTTGCAAACAGAGCCAACAGTCAAATGGAGCTAAGCCCGAACCCACTGCATTTTGTAAGAAATACATATCTTTTGCCAACCTTTACAAGATGATGATCAAAGGCCAAAAAAAAAAAACAAAAGAAGAAAAATTGAGGAAATTCAGAGTACTGATCCACATGATTAATTGAATAAAAAAATTATGAAACAGGGAGAAAATGAAATTAAATCATAAATACAACAGGAAATAGTTCACAATATAATAACAAACTTAATGCATGAAAAGTTACTTAGACAAGGCTATTTGAAAACAATGAATAATGCAAGAAACAGCAAAACGAGTATCATTTCATTCTTGATTTTAAGAATCACAAGCACATCAAGTGTTACGCATCACATACTCATCAACAAAATTTGCCATTAAATTGAAATTTAGTTCACATATTCCCTGAAGATAATTAACATATTGACAACAGTGGCTTGCAAACAAATCAATATCTTCAGCATCATTAATGTTTGAGACACAGAATAAGAGTGGCAACCTTTCGCCTTTCACAGCAATGACACCGGCCATGATATAACTATGTCCACCAATAAATTTGGTAGCTGAATGCATAACAATATCTGGAAAAGGGAAAAAAATTGTAGCTGTCACTAAATAGACATTTCTTTTTCCTTTTTTGTTTTTAAATGTAACATATAGCATATAGGGTGTTTTAAACAAATTTTTTGGATAAGTGGGCTTTTAATATGCATATGTATTGCCTCCAAAAATTGCTTCACTTCACACACAAAAAGTGAAAAGAACTGAAAGTATCAAGAGACCAAATGTGACCTCTTAAGTATTCCCAAATCCCAATTGCTAGTTCATGTTAACAAGCATGTTATTAAGTTGTTAAATCTAATTATACTTCATTATCTTGCAATGGCTATATGAATACCTGCTCCAAGTTCCAATGGCTGGCATAACACAGGAGACATTATACTATTGTCCACTAATAAAAGAGCACCATGTGCATGAGTCAATTCTGCTATTTTCTGGAATAAATGAGCAAAATGTAAGAAATTTTCTAACATTGAATTAAACCATTCAGAATAATTCCATACTACAAGTTGGTATCATACATATTATTTGAGGTTGGATCCGTGTAAGAACTAGATAAAAATTCAAGAGGCATGAGCCTTTTGTTCTTTGCTCATGCAAGAAGAGGCAAGAATGCTACTGATGGACCTTTAATAACTAATACCACTAACAACAAGTGAACAACAAAAAGAGACAAGTATCGATGGCTCAATGATATTAGAAAGGGCAAGAGGCAACTACTAACCCTGTGCAGTCAAGGCAGTTAGAGGAAGAGAGAAGGATGAGTTGGGTAAAATACAGGTTGGGGTTCCAGTGAAAGAGGCAGGTGGCATGCGCACTGCGCAGGAAAGTCTAGCCACTCAAAGTGCAAGGAGTGGGTCTCTCTGAACGTGGCTGTTTTTCCTTCATTTTCCACAGACGTAGCTATCTACTAGACTTGAAATACAATCTATACTAAAATGAAATAGCGTGGCACTTAAAATATTGAAGTTCAAATACAACATATACTGAAATAATAATGTGCTTTTCTTATCATATTTATGAGTTTATTTTACCACTGTTGAGAACAATTACATCAGAGGCAAGTGACAAGCAGGAAAATCCAAGAAACATCTATAGACAGAAAAACTGAGACCCATTGAATGACTAAAACACTAAAATAATGACAACAGCAGCAATAATAATAAAACAACATAGTTCACTCAAAACAATAAGTAATATTAACTTCAACCATACATTGTGACAAAAGCAATCATCACTTGCGCTTAATCTTTCTGTATTCCCATCCAAAGACAATGCCTTAGCAAGTAATTGAAGTTTCTTCCAAGATGCTTATGCCTTGTGACAGCTCAAAAGAAGACAAAACAAAACACTTCTATCTTATAAAAGAAAACAGCTTACTCGAATATCAGATATTTGTAACCGAGGATTGGTAGGACTCTCCAGCCACACTAACTTAGTCCAAGGTCCAATAGCAGAGGCCACCTCCTCTAGATCACTTGTATTTACTCGTCTGGGCTTGCAAGCATTACAACCTCATCGTCAGTGAAAGCTATAATTTTTGGAATCAAATAATCAATCCAACAATAATTTGTTTCATAATTCATTACTCCATGGGAAAAAAATGTATGAAAAGCTGAAAAATCACACTTACTTCACTACAACTCCAGACCTCGGAATTACACGGGAGAGTAATCTATCAGAACCACCATAGATATCATCTCCAGCAATAATTTCATCACCTACACGAGATTATACAAGTAAATGACAATAAAAGCAATCAGTTCAGAATACAAAATCTCCAATGAAAACTATGAGAAGATATGGCAGAAGTTATCTCCGTTATATTTATATAATGAAAATAAAATTATATGCACTCCAATATAGGTGAAGCTTATCGTGGAAAAAAAATATATAATCACAACCATCTAATATTATAATCTCATACCAGAACAAATACTTCAATTATCTAAATGGCATCTCAAACATTGTATTAGAAGGAAAAAAATAAAGACAAAATGTAAAAAGAGTATGCAATATCAATATTTATAAAAGAAAGCCTCTTAATTTAAAAGCTTGAATTTAAAAAAAAAATGACTTTGATTTCTTGTACTGTTATCTACTTATTTATTGCACATAATATTTTAATTGAATATATATCTACAAATTTCAAAACTTACTTTTCAGGCTCAAAAATACTTAAGTTTATTGTTGGCCATGATGAGACTTTTGGATCGACTGCTGATTACATTTTATTAAGAATGAATGTACTTAATCTGAGAAATTTGATTTTGTAATTGTTCTGTCTATATTAGACATTATTATACTGTATAAGGCGTGCACTATAAATAAGAGGCTCCTGTAAGTCAAACAACACACTGCATACTTTCTCATCATATTCTCTCTTTTCTCATACTCTCAGACTCAAGTCATCAACTCACATGCTAGGTGGAGCATTGAATTGCTCAGTTTGTAAAACATATTTGTACAAACACACGGTGCTAGAACAACACTTTATTCAACCACTTTTCTTGCAAACTACTTTCAACAGATATACTTTCATGCTTGCACTGTTTTAAAGGCTGAGTTACAAAGACAAAACAGACTAAGATGAAGGAAAGCACCAGTTTCAAAAAGTTGACTAACAGCACTCAAAGCAGCCATTCCACTGCTGAAGCAAAAGGCTCTATCTGCTTTGTCAAGCTTTGCTATTATCCTGAGGATACAAAATAAGCCAGGTAAAAGAAGATGGAAAGAAGAAACAGATATAGACTGAATCAATACAACAAAAGAGGTCAAACCTTTCCAAAGCATCTCGGGTAGGATTTCCACTTCTCGTATAGTCATAAGGACCATTTTCTGTTGCAGAAGGCTGCATGGAAAAGCATAGAAGACAAGCGCAAAAGAATATCATGGAATAGAGATACTAAATACACGAAATAACTAAAGAGCTCAGTATGTACAGATCAAATTTTCACCTGCTTAAAAGTAGCAGTTTGGTAAATTGGTGTACTGACTGCTTCATAAGGATCAAACTCATTATCAAAATTCATTAACACCGTAGAAAGACCAGGCTCACAGGTCTGTTCGTCTGCAAATAGAAGTTGAAACTTTTTACATATAAAATAAAAAGCATATATACAGTATCAACACAAGAAACATGGCAAATACCAATTGAGGACTCTGCTATATTGTCCACCAAAGCCGCTGTGCTCACATTCATCTTCCTATCAATTGAACAATTCAGTCTGAACAAATCAGTCTGAACAAAGCCACTGTGCTCACATTCATCTCCCTTTGCACAAATCAGTCGGTTTGACTTCAAATTTGACGACTTGTAAAATCCCAAGCTCTCCCACATATTTCCAGTAGTTGCGCTCTAAAACACAATGAGAAATGTAAACACTATGCATACAGACTACAATTGGAATATTAATTTTAACAATGTCTTGTTTGTCCTCTTCATAAAGGTTAGGTACAAAAGTCAGACCCTCCCAGCATATGAAATAGCATCACAATAGTTTTCCAGCAACTACAAGAAGAGCATTTTTTTGGTGAAGATTCCAACAACTCAGTGAGTACCAACACTTTGCACTACACGCTACCTTAGCTTGGAGATCAATAGTGACTGGAGTAACAAAAGGCCTGGAAAAAATTGAGGCTGAAGGCATCACCAAAGATCAAGAGCGAGCTAGGTTTTTGTTATGCAGTTCAAGGCCGTTGAGTTTCAATGTGGTTTTTCTTAGGCATACAGATTGCCTATTGCCTAAACAACAATTTCCTGAGCATCTCTGCTCACCACCATCAACTTAGCATTTCAAGTCATCCAAGACGCCACAGAACTCCATGTCATACACAACCTAACACAATCATAACAGAACCAGTTCAAAGCCAACACAATAAGGTACCAATTATGTAATAATTCAGTAGCAACGCAACAAGGTATCATGCAATTTAGTAAAGTCTAAAGCACCAACTAATCCAGCTCAAAACCACCACAACAAGCAACAATCATAACAGTCAATTCAAGACCATATTAGAACCAATCGTGCAAAACCAGCAGACCAATAGAGCATATACAAAGCTCATTTGATTAAAACAAAATGCAAAGCTTCCAATGATCAATGAATTGATTCCTTGAAAGTTCAATCAAAAAGCATCTTATTAAATAAACGCAAACTGCAAAGCTTCCCACAGACTGATAACCTTGGTTATAGGTCGAATCTTCAACATGTAAAATTTGGTTATTTGCATAACCTAAAAATACACAACAGACTAGTTTAGCTTGCCTGTAGGCAGAAGGCAGATAAAGAAGATGATTGAAGAAGACAACACGTCTGATTCTCTCCCTTTTGACAGCAGTGGATAACAGGGGACGATGCCTATGCAAGATACAAGAGATGATAATGGCAACTCAGAGAGAATGACAACCCCAGTTAAGGTAAGGATAAAGGTATTCACAGGTTTGATTCAATTCTTGGTTGGTTTGGATTGGTTTAGATCAAAATAATGAATTTATTTTGAAATATTAAGGCTAAGCATACTTTTCTTTTTCATTTTTTCTTCCCCTTTTTGGTTTTTTTGAATTTTCACTCATAAGAAGTTTTCACATTATTAAGAATCCATTTAACCACGAATTTGCTCAAGTTTGAACGCCTTACATGATTAATAAGAATACATTGTTTGGACTTTGGACGCCTTACATTGCCATAACTATTCTGTTATTATTTGTAACATGCACCCAAAATGAAAATAATATATTGATGTGGTTCTGTAATTCTTGACAGAACCGTGTAGAAGAAATAGGAAATATAGGTAGAAAAAGAAGGGAAGAAGAGAGATGAGGGGAGAGAATCTAGACAGAAGGGGGGGAGAGAACCGAGAGAGAGAAGAGAAGAGAGACACAAGAGTTCTGAATATTCTCTTATCTGAATTAATCACAAGCACAACAACTGAATTACAATGAGTATTCTCTAGGCTTTATATAGGCAACCTATAGAAAGCCCATGCCAATGCCGCCTTATTCCTTAATGAGGCGCATGATCCTATTGCTTTATTCATTAATGGCAATTCTGTAATTAACCCCTAATTCTAATTAAATCCCTAACTAAACTAAATCCCTAACTAACATAATTGGGGATTAGGGATTTACATTACATATTCATATCATATATTTTTTATGAATTAAATTACTAGGAGGGAATATTATTTTTCTCTGTTACAGCTGCAAGGTGACTCACGTTTCAAGGTTATATATACTTCAATTAAATTTCTGCAAGTCAATCCAATATCATTCATGAATAACTAAAAATTATTATATCCTAAATAAATTACCCATATCTCACTGTCAATAAACACAAGAATTGGTGAGTAGCATGAGTTACATTACATTAAAATCAGTGTTGATGACTATAATGAAACATACTCATTCTTAATCAAACAGTGAAGGTTCCCACAGGTGAAATCATAGAAGATCATTCTTAGATTAGTCACCAATCCTAGATGGCCACTTGCACTTTCTTATCCTCAACTTATGTAACAGGACGAAATAGTAAACCAACCAGAAGCAGAGGGAATGCGAAAATTTTCAAGACAGAAATAACAGTCACCTTTTGAGTTGTAAAGTGCATTGCACAAGGTGGCCCCTATCAATTAAAAAGCTTCCTTCAAACTTTCTTCCCCAACTCTTTCTTTCTCAAAACTAAAATCACTTCATCACTTCCATTCATAATTTATTTAAACCAGAAGCAGAGAGCTACTAAGCCAGCAAATCTAGAACAGAAATGGAGGCCACAGGCCAAAAGCAACAAACACGAGGGACTTTCAACAGAGAACAGAAGGCAGAGAAACGAACTTGAAGAAGCACAAAAACCAGGACCAGAACCAGAACCTCGACGAGCTATGGCGGAGTTGATCAGCAATCACAGGGCTGGAAGTGGGGATTCTGATTTTCGCTCTCTCCATTTTTTCGTTAATGCCTTGTTAGGTTATGAATCAAACAGCCAAGATTATTAAATGATAATACGTGGGGAAGATATTTCCTTATAATTTGAGTTTTGTCTTGTGGCGGCTGTAATTAATTAGCAGTTTGTTTAATTTTTTTTTTAAGTGCTTTTATGAGTGTTTGAGATAAGCATGTGAAAGGAATTTTTATCTAAATTTGCATAAATACGCTTAAAAAATCACTTTTTTACAAAAAAAAAAAAAAACTCTGCAAGTTTAGATAAAAATTCTGCAATTTTAGATAAAAATAATGATTTTTTAAGCATATTTTTGTAAGTTTAGATAAAAATTCCTTTCACATGCTTATCTCAAATACTCATAAAATCACTTCAAAAAATATTTAACAAACAGCCAATTAATTACAGCCGCCACAAAAGACAAAACTCAAATTATAAGGAAATATCTGCCCCACTTATTATCATTTAATAATCTTGACTATTTGATTCATAACCTGACGAGGCATTAACAAAAAAACAGATAGAGAAAGAATCACAATGTCCACTTCCAGCCCGCTAGCCCCCTCTGGTTCACTGCTCGCACTCTCTGCTTCACCCGCTGTTTTCTGCTTCATGATTGCTGATCGACTCCGCCATAGCTCGTCGAGATTCTGGTTCTGGTTTTTGTGCTTCGTCAAGTTCTTTTCTGCCTTCTGTTCTCTGTTGAAAGTCCCTCATGTTTGTTGCTTTTGGCTTGTGGCCTCCATTTTTGTTCCTGATATGCTGGCTTAGTAGCTCTCTGCTTATGGTTTAAATAAATCATGAATGGAAGTGATGAAGTGATTTTAGTTTTGAGAAATAAAGAGTTGGGGAAAAAAGTTTGAAGGAAGCTTTTTAACTGATAGGGGCCACCTTGTGCAATGCACTTGCCTTAATAGTACCATTAATGTCTACTCTACTAAAACACTTCCAAACGTTGGAGGTCAAACTTCTAGACTTCTTAGGCTTTGATTCTTCACCATCTTGGATTGGATGGAAGATGCATGTCCTTTACGTAATGATTCATCCGTCCCTTGAGTTTTTTTCCTTTTGCAAACACGACATTATATATGCTACTTATCATCAAATCAAACATTATATTCAAGAACAAAAAAAAAAACTGTAAGATCACTCTACGACTAAAGTCTCTTAATTCCCCTTATTTTCCTGGTTGCCAAAACCTTTCTTGTATTAAAGTCCCACTCCCCAACATAAGCATAAAAATAGCCAGAAAACCAGACGCAAGAAAACCAGAACGGAAAGCCAGAAAACCACACGCAAGCGATAGGTAAAAATCATAGACTCGAGCGAACAGAAAACCAGACGCCCAAGAAATACAGAGGTCCATCCAATGGTATAAATCATAGACTCAAGCGAACAGAAAACCAGACACACATAAGCAGTAACTAAGCGAACAGAACGGCTATGGTATAACCAGTAAGGCAGAAGTAATACAGAACGGCTACGGAATCAAGTAAGCCAGAAGTAATACAGAACGACTAATGAATCAAGTAAGGCAGAAGTACCTGAGGAAGAAGATGTGAGTAAAAACAGCTATCAAAGCGGTGAGCACACTAGAGAGCGATCAATCTGAGTGTCTAATCTGAGTCCTGAGACTTGAGAGGCGACGGCGAGAGTGCTACTATGCGAGAGCGAGACCAGATGGCAGAGAGCATCTGAGCAAGAGCCAGATCGATGAGAGGCAGCGGTGAGGGATCCAGAAGCACAAATCGACGAGAGGCGACGGCGACGGTGACTGGCGAGAGATCCGAAGCCGCGAAGCGGTGAAGGCGATTGCTGAGTCGTGAATCGTGAGGGTGAGGGAGACTAGGAGACTCCGAGACTGAGAGAGGCCGAGAGCCGAGAGCCGAGAGAGGGACTGGTCGTGGATATTCACTTGGGCATAGTTTGATTCAACGGAACGGAGGTTAGGGTTGAACGAGATTTATTTAAGCTAATAATTTTGTTTGGTTAAAGAAAAGGATGACATGGGAGGTTTAGTATCTCGTTTGGTTCATAATGTTAGGTTAGAAGAGTTAATTATAAGTGGATAAAAATATCTTTTAACATATTTCCATTCTTCTTTTAAAATTAATATATTTTTTGTTATTTCTTGATTATTTCCCACATACTCATACTTTGATTCATCAAAGCATGATTAAAAGCCAGAAATAAAAAATGTAAACTTAGGATGAAGATCTAAAGGCCCGTTTGGTATGCTGGAATTGGAGGAGGTGGAAATAGAATTGGGTTTCAATTCCATAAAGGGGTTTGTTTGGTATAATGGAATTGGCTCTCAATTCTAATTCCACATAGAAGACAAATTAGCCAATTCCACCCAAATGAATTCTATCCCAGAAACTAAGATTTGTAATTCCACCTCCACATTTCCCTCAATTAGCCTCCTCACTCCAGCGAGAGCGGCGACCCCTCCTCCCTCACTGGCACCTCTGCTCTTTAACCAATGACGGCGATGGCGACCGCGAGCAATACAATGGCAACCCACAACTAACCCCATCAGATCTCACGGCTCGTCCTTTCTGTATTCACGGCTAAAGTTGTACTGTGACTGTGGATGGAAGCTCGTCTTCTCCACTTCGGCTTCATTTCTCCAAATCTGCAACTTCTTTTTTATTTTTTCAATTCTCCTTCATATTTTCAAGCAAAGCACTCTTTTTTTTATTTGAGTTTAAATGATTTTCCTGCTAAGGGCTATAATTTTAGACGATGGTTGAGGGCGGTGAACTGTGGTTTGAATGTTTGAGGAGCTAGTAGGTTTTTTTGAATGAGGATATATTAGTAATTTCATATTTTAAATATAAATATTAAATAAAAATAATATCTGAATTCCATGTACATACCAAACACACTTTTAAACTCAATTTCCATTTTCATATCCATATCCATTTCTATATCTATCGAAATCAATTCCAGTATACCAAACAGGCCCTAAGTTTAGTATGTATGTTTCTGCGTCAATGCATAATTTGTATACATAAAAAACACACACATAGCAACAATTCTCATTTTATTACCTTATATTGTACAAGAACATCATTATCATTCATTGTTTCACGAACAATATTTCCCATTTTCATCTTCAACTATAAGAACTTCTTCAGGCTTTGCCATACGACAGATCATATTGCTTCCATGTGAAAAAGACACGATGAATTTAAATATACCAGTCACACAAGATAAATATTGAATTTACTACAAAAAAAAGTCAGTAAACAAAATGATTGAGATTAGAATGACATGAAATGTGCTTAACTTTGAAGTAAAACTAAAATTCTGTGTATGCTTGGAACAGCAATAGGAAAAATGGATTTTTCTTATTTGACTTTTTGTAATCTTACTTTTAGAAAAAGTCAGATTGTGTAATGTGATTTATGTTTGGATTGGTAGTTGTAAAAATGACTTTTGCAAAAGTAAAACTTGTTTGGATTGCTTAAACATAAGTGACTTTTGTGATAATGGTAAAAGAGAGTGGGTGGAAAAATATTTAAAAGATCAAGTAAATATTTAAAAATTACTTTAAAATATTAGGTGCTACTTGAAAAATATTTTAGAGTGGGTGGAAATCAATAAATCAGTATTATAAGTTTTGGGTGCTCTTTATTACTAAAAAAATACATTAAGGTTAAATTGTAGTCAGTCTCCTATTACTGGGTAAGGGTTGACAGCACCAAAAATTATTTTAAAGTAATTTTTGGAGCTAAAAAAATACATTAAGGGTAAAATTGTAATCAGTCTAATAACATATTGGGTACAGCTGGAAAAATATTTTAAAAGGTTAAAAGCTCAAAAAAATATTTTAAAGTAATTTTTGGAGCTGAAAAAGAACATTAAGGGTAAAATTGTAATCAATCTGATAGCTCACTAGGTACAACTGAAAAAATATGTTAAGGGGTTAAAAGCACTAAAAAATATTTTAAAATAATTTTTGGAACTGAAGAAATACATTAAGGATAAAATTACAATCAGTCTGATAGCATACTGGGTACAACTAAAAAAATTTTAACGCATATCGCACGTATGAATGGCAAAAAGCTCGTCCTGTGAGCTTATTGTTAATCGAACGAATATATGGAAAGCACGAAATGCCATCACGTCCAACCAAACACTCGCTTTTTGGCATCCCCTCTCAATCGTGTGATTTGACCTTGAAAACGCGTACCCAAACACACAATCTATATACAGTTCAGTGTGTGAAGACAAAACAATATACTCGAGCACTAACTTGTGCTAGGACTAGGCCCATTAGTTCTAACTATACTTCTAGCAATAATTATACACTAGCAACAGGAAAAAGACAAAACAAGATGAAAGAGATTGGAAACTAATTTCAAGAATCGATTTCGCGCGGAAGAGGGAATGAAAAAAAACTGAAATGCGGAGGGACAAATGCTTTTTCCTAGAGAGGCAGTGCTGGAATTTTAAAAAATTGCCATGAGCAATTTAGTCACAATTGTACACAAATATTCTCTCACCTAGAAAAAAATCCTAAATTTGAAGGTTTTGTAAAGTGGTGGAGGTTACCACTAGAGGACAAAATAAAACCTCCCACACCTAACCTCACCTCCTTCTAACCAAACACCTATTTTTAATCTCCGACCCTCCCCCAACCTAACCTAACTTAATTAAACCTCCAACCAAACACAGCCTTGATCTTCGCTGAGGGGAGGGTCGGCACTCTGACTCGACAGCCGGTTAGGTTAAGAGTTTAACTTTAAGTGAGTTGTATTTAAAAAAAATTAAACGAGCTTAATGGGTTGGCCCTTTAGGCCCGATTTTTTTGAAAGCTCTAAATTATAAGCCGGTCAGTGACGGGCTCGGACCTAAACGGGTCTTCCTAACAGGCTTGGTTCGATTTTCTAGCTTTATTAGGATGGCTAAAATGACTTTTTTTTAAGGCAAAAGTAGCTTTTCTAGTTTTACTGATTTTTCAATTTGGGGGAGTGATTTTAAAATAAGTGCTTGACCCATTGAAAGCCAGGTTGAGCTTAAGCAACTTTTTGTGTGTGTTTGGAATAACGGTTGGAAAAATGAAGTTTGTCAATTTAGCTTTTGGTAATCTTATTTTTGGTAAAAGCCCGATTGTGTAATGTGATTTATGTTTGGATTGACGATTGAAAGAATGGAGTTTGTCAATTTAGCTTTTACAAACTTGTTTGAATTGACTTAAGTATAAGTGATTTTTGTGATAATGGTAAGAGAAAAATTAAATTTGAAATTGAAAAAACAAATTACAAAAGTTAAAGTTGGGAAATTTGGAAATTAAAATTAACACAATTTGATAAAATAATATTACATAACAAATTGGATCACATGTCCCGTACAATGTGGTCTCTAATTGAGTCCTGCAACTAATTATTTGAATGGAAGATCGCCTACCATAATTTGACGCGGAAGGCTGTTCTTCTACGCTATTATTATCTACATCGATGAGATTCTCAGCTTCACCCTGGCGAAACACCACATCTTCAACATCATTTCTTCTAATAAAATTATGTAGGGCCATTGTTGTACAAACAATGCAAACTTGTGTCTGGTAGCTGTACTTATGCATGTTTTGTAACAATGCAAATCGATTCTTCCATACTCCAAAAGTTCTTTCTATAGTTGACCTCAAACTAGAATGATAAAAATTAAAGGTCTCGTTAGCATTTCTAAATCTGGGTTGGCGGCTAAATTCTGGCATATGATAACTCTCACACCTATAGGGACCGAGGTAACCAAGTTGTGTCGAATAACCAGCATCAACCAAATAATATTCCCTAATAAATATTGAATTCAATTCAAACTGTTAGATAAATATAAGTGTGGCATGGCGTGAAAGTAATTGACAGGAAGGTGACTGAAATATACCTGCAGGTGGATGAGGGAAGCTCATAGCTGGATTTGAAACAGCATTTCTAAACACACGAGCATCATGTGTAGTATCTTCCCAGCCCGCCGACACGAACGTAAAATACATATCTCAATCACATATAGTCATTACATTCTGTGTTGGATATCCCTTTTTGCCGATATATTTTTCCCGATTGCCACCAGTGATCACACACCTAATGTGCGTTCCATTTATTGCTCCAATAGCATCTTTGAAGTATGGATAATAACGGGGATCATTTTCAATCTTTGGGGGCATACAGTGAATTTGGGATCACTCGGTCTGATATTTTCTCGAGCTAGATTGATGCAAGCATCTAATATCTTGTGCAAAAGCCTACTGACCATTTCCCCTGAATGTTGAAAGAGTTCCTGTACTACCCTATTGCCTATCCCATGGCCAATGGTGAGCAAAAACATGGCAACCATTTCCTCGATCCCAACGTTCATTGAATTCTATAAGCCATGTTTGACTAATTTATGACACAAGCTATAAAAGACATATTTTTTCACTCTAAACATGTCATGACAGTGTGAACCATGGGTTGCTAATACCTCTTGCACCCATAAACGACCAGTGTGTGCACTTGTTTTGTGGGGTTCTTTGCACATGAAAGGCACCCAATATTGATAGATCAACGCAGTCATTCATTCATACTCACCACATTCCTCGTGTATAAGAGATATAAGTCGAGACTAGTCATCTTCCTCCACCATATCAAGTAAGTGTTGATTGTTCAAATTTGCCATTGATTATAGACCCTGTGAGTGTGATTAAAAATTCAATTATGAGTAATGGAAGAAATAAAATACCAAATAAGGATTGAAAGGCATACAGTAAACATATTCAAGTGATAATGGCATAAAATAACTTTCACAAAGCATATTGTCATGAAGTCACATAGTGTCATGAAGTCACAAACATAAAAAAAAACATAGTTTAGGTACATCTAAGAGTCATAAATCTTAAAGAGCAACCACGGAACCATGAACTCCATGTTTTTTTAGTGAGTGACACAAATATTTCCCGGTTTGTCTTATCCTGTACTAGGTTGATACAGTAGGACGAAAGTCTTTATCACGTATGACTTCGTCAATGTCAAGCAGCTGATTCAAAATAGCATCGACACTAACTTCTTTAATAGCATCTAATGTTGCCGCTCTGTCCTTGGATGCATTTTCCATAACACTAACTGCATCCGCGATCTGTCTTGAAGCTGGCCCTTTCTGCTTCTTTCTCTACCCAGACCCTTCACCCATCTTTCTCTTACCCCGACTTCTTGACGCAGTACCACCAGTTGATGGAGTACTTGTTGTTAGACCAATGCTAGCAAGCTCATCAGTCACTCCGATACTAGGCACGGGGTTAGTATCAAACATATCATTGTTACGAGTTTGGATGATCAATTAAATAGTGCAAGTGTACACTATCGTAATCAAGTAATATAGAAGTAAGTAGAGTATCGTTCCCATGAGGATTGAGCACTAAGTACCAAAATGGGTAATTTTAATTCTATTTAGTTGATCGATAAATTGATGATTGAGAGTACAAATAAAAGAAAAATAATTAAATATGAGTGCAGATGATATGAAAACAAATGTGAAAAAAAGTCCTAGGGATTAGATTTCACTTAACAAATTTTGGATTGAATCACTTATCTATTCTAGCCCAATTTATTCCACATGATTGATAGTCGAGTTTCCTTAATTTAATTACTAGCCTCTTCCAAGGTCAAGCAATTCTATAATTAATTGCTAATCCAATATATTCCTATATGAATTTAAGCAATTAATTATGCATTAAGATTTATGAAACTCAATAAGACTACACAACTCATATGAATATATTCCTATTTCATATGCAAGTCATGGTTTTAATTATAGGATCTATACACATGCATCTCCTTCCAGTCTCAACATGCATATTGTAATCATTCAAAAGGTGGCCAATCAAATGAAAGCATTAAGAACAATAATTAAAACTCAATCATGAAGGAGAAATTAAAACTAGATTTAATAAGTTAAGAATCAATCCGTCATTAGTAAGCTACGTCATCACCCTAGGAAAATGAAAATTTAGCACATGATGAAATTAAAAACAAAATAAAAATAAATTGACATTATATAAAACTAGAATGAAATCCTCATAAATACTGCATAAACTTGAACATTAAATTCTCAAACATAAATATACAACCAAAAATATACATAAAAAAAACTGGAGAAATTTAGCCGTCCATTTAGGAGGTAAAACCTTCTATGTAGGCAGCATGCAAAAAGTAATACAATACTAAGCCTTCCATGTAGGAGGCATACAGAAAATAATATAATACTAAGCCTTCCATGTAGGAGGCATAAAAAAAAATAATACAATACATAAAATTAAAAATTAAAAATAACACAATTTATTTAGAACTGTCAGAGAAAATATCTCTCCCTGTCAGAGAAGGATCTCTGACTGTCAGAGAAAATTCTCCACACTTTCTTCTCTCCTCCTCCTTCCATTTTTGCAAAGAAGCACACATGTATATATAGGCAAGCAAGTGCGTCTGTTGCTTCTCTTTTTTTTCCCACAGGTGCTACAGTACTTTTCCTTCATTTCATGCATGAACATGACTTTTCAGCAAACCTACGTATTTTTTCCGTGTTGCTACAGTGCTACAGTGATTCCATCCGCTACAGTCACCTCCATCCGCTACAGTAACGTCCTGATACAGTGATTCCGTCATGAATAGTGACCGACGCTACAGTACTGACCTTTTTTTTATATTTTTCTTTATTTTTTAAATACTATTTATTTTACACCCAAATATATTATATTAAACTCAAATAGCGTCCATAAAATCATCATATAAGGAAAAATAAATATGCAAATATTTTACTTATCAATCATCTTCGCTATCCCCTAACCATTCTTCTTCATGCATTGTTGGTCTGTACATATCTTCATTCTCAGCATCTTCTATCTATGTCTATGGATTTGCAAAAGGCGGTGCAAAAACATCCTCGCCGGACGCCATAGCATCCTTGAATATAATCCTTAGTTTGCTTTCAAACTTAAAGCTTGTGTGTCTAAACTTTCGATATGCTGAATTCTCATACAAGCACACAAGCAACAAAAAACTAAATAATTAAACAAATTGAATTAGTCGAGAGGAAAACAATTAATTGCATAAGTTGCTAAATTTTTTTTACCTATATTTACGGCTGCCACCACTCTTTTGATACGAGGACTTTACCTATAGGATCTCTACTCATACCGGTTTCTTTGATTAAGGAATCCCAAGTCTTGAAATCTTTCCTAAGGATATCAAACATATTCTTCAACTGTGCCCTTATATATTCTTTCCCAGTCTTCTCATTAAATGTAGCGACGATACCCTTCCATCCAACCTTTGTAAAATGCAACCCCTGGCGTTCTTTTTTGTAAATTTGCTCTAGGTAGGCGTACACAAAAGTCTCCATTGTCGCATCATCCCAAATAGCTTTATCCATATTTCTATGCCACTATTTCAACAATACTTGCACCTCAAAAAAACAAATTTAAAACAACCATTCCAGAAACGTTCAAATTCAGCATTACACACACACAAGAATAAATGCATGATTTCATTCGATTGAGTTAATATGAAGGCTAAAACACAACGTCAGTGAATAAGAATTAATATGAAGGCTAAAGAGGAAACCAATTCATAGGGTCAGTATATTCTTCATCACTCCAAACTCACCAAGCATTTTCACTAAATGAATTCAGCATGAAATTGTAGAAAAGTATAATTTATTTCATCAAATCAATACCAAAAAAAGAAACAAATCATCGAAAGCAAGACTCAAGCCTCATAGAGGAATATTTCAGATATACGTTTCCATTAACTAACCAGCCCTTTTATTTAAAAAAAACAAAACAAGTGCCAAACTACAAAAGCAAAACCATCTAATAGTTGGTTTTAAATGTCTGTATGTGTATTCACTTTCATTTATACAAAGAGAATCTAAATTATTTGAGAATGAATGCAGAATAATGATTGGCTGGGAGTCTTTTTCATTCAAAAATGAAATTTGTGATTATGTGATTGGCATTGTTTCATTGCTTTTATTTGTTTGTTTCAGAGAAGGAACTCAGACCACAAGCTGGCCATCTAATCTAAAGTAGTAGTGAGTGCCATCAAATTTTTGTAGGACCAGAAAAAAATCAATTGCTCTTCTCTCTTTTCCACACACATCATTAATTAATGCATAAAAAGAAATACTAACAAAGAATTCCATTCAATTTGGCAATCTCTTTCACGGCAATGAAGGATCACCGTTCAATGCTTACTGACCCTGTTCTCCCTTTAAGAGAAAGGAGACATCATATACATTGAATTTAAATAGCTCATAAAAACAAGTAAGTACCTAACTCTTATGTAGCTACTATTACTCAAACATGTTTTCTTTAATTTATTTCATTCTCACTTTAACTATTAGTAAAAAAACCAAAGCTAAGCAGATGAATTAGAGTTATGAATGTCCAAGTTCTATATGAAGAAAAATGCCAAAGCCATCAATATTCTTAAGTCTCTCTACCATTAAGCAAGACGAAGCAGGCATTTCGGTTAGGCACAGGTGTAATTCCACATTACAATAATACCAAAAAAATTAGAATGTTTAGATGGGTCACAATATCCTAAACCGTAACTAGAATCAAAGATCAACAATATTGGTGCTCATTCTCTACCAAATGAAACGTCTCTTTTGCTATTTTTTAAGAAAAAAAAGACCATCATAGCATATAGATCGCAAAAGGCAAACAATGTGTGTGTGTGTGTGTTACACCCAAACTAGGCCAAAGCAAAGTAGAGGATGAACTTGCACAAACCAACCGACAACAACCATAACAAATGTTTAATGAATAAAGTTAAACCTTACCTCCAAAAGATACCACTGCCGGAGACCAGATCCACGGCGAGAGAGAAAATGAAAGGCTACACCGGCACCAAAGCAAGCACCATTAGACTTCAAGTCGGAGATGATAGATTGAAGATGATGAAGGACATATCAAAGTTGAAGATGAAGCAGCTCTTCAGCTTGAAGATTGGGTGGACGCCGAGAGAGGGAACGGAGGGAATGGCACTCAGAGCACATGAGTCAAGACGGAAACACAAAGGAGGAGGACGAAGATGAAGAAGGAGCTGTGAGGAGAACGACGCAGAGGGAAAGAGACAGAAAAGAATAAAAAGTATGAGAGAAGTTGGAACATAATTATTACCTAACGATAATAATAAACACACAATGGCTAGAGGGAAAGCTCTACATGTGAGCTTTAGGTTTAAGCTTGTTTTCCAATCAGAAGCTCAATGACCAATTGGGCTCTCCAAACACTCGTTTTTTCCCCCAAATGGTCATTGGCTTTTGGGCATCCAGCTGAGCATTTGGGGGCCTAAACGCCCCCACCAATCGCTTCTTTTCCAAATTGAAGATAGAGAAGAAATATTATAGGCCTGCGAGGGTGGATAATAATAATTGGTTTTTTTATAGACAAGTCCAGGACGAAATAGCCAATTAACATGTTTTTATATATTATTTTATTATATACTGTATTAGTTATTTGTTTCTGCGCACTAACACACAGAAATAGGAGTGAAATGTGGGACTATTTAAATACATGTATTTGAATTAAAATGTGAGACTATTTAAATACGTGTATTTGAATGAAAATGTGAGACTATTTAAATATGTGTATTTGAATTAAGTTTTCTAATATTTTTATAATTTTAACAATAATAAATTAAATATTTTTATTTTTATAATTTTAAGTATTTTGTGTTTTCTTAAAATTATCACATTATATACATATAATATAGAGACATATTATTTAATAAAATTTGTTCATATTTACTCATTTTATATCCAAACTTTCTTTTTCTTTAATCATCCAACATGTTACAGTTTATCCTTATACGGGACCTTTGATTTTATTAGTTATGTTATATTTTACTTTATCAAAAACTTAAAGTTTGTATAATTTCTAATTTATTCACATTTTTATTGTAATTTTATTATGTATTTTATCATTGCCAAATTTTCATTGTTAATTTTTTCACTTTTCATAATTTTTAAAATTTTCTCTTAAATATCACAAAAGCCACTTATGCAAAAGTCAAATCAAACACCTTTTTACTTTTATAAAAGCACTTATCTAATCGACAATGCAACCATTAATTATTTTACCTGTAACTCCCTTCCAATCAAGGCCAAGATTAAGTTCATAAAAAAGTGATTAAGTTGAATTAGAGACCATAATAAGATTTGGGACCTGATAAAAGTAAATTTCCCAAAATTAAGGTTTTCAAAAACTTTTCTAAACATGTTCAACATGGGTCTCATATTCACATTTCAATTACATAAATGGCCTGCACAAAACGTTTTCATTCATAAATATCAGAGTACAATGTGAATTCCTGACACACTCGGGTTCTATTTATCAATAAAGGGTTTACAGGGTACAAATGCCCATAATCAGTTTCCCAATCTAGGGGATTATACAATTACTATTCTATAATCCAAAATATCATATACAATTATACAAAATGATAACCAAAATCCAAGATAAACTCTTAGCTCGGAGCTCTAACCACCCTTCGTCACCTGCTTCTTTTTGGAACCACCGGCCCTGTCTGAAATTTGTTTGAGAGAGTGAGATTCTAAGGAATCCCCGTAGTGTCAAATCACTCATAGTATGTACAACCACAAAGCATGAAAGAAAATTATCACACAATACATAGCAACTACAACGGCAATTACAGTGGGAAGGGCAGGTATGATGTGCATCACCCTTACGTTTGCTCACGCTGAAGTGCTCATATTGTATTGCACATTTACATGTTCATATCTCATATATCACCACAGTTGGGATCCATAAAAAATATTTCACATTACATTCAAGCCACACTGGCATATTCTCAAAAAAGAATCCACGATTCCACAATGTAGCCTCGGCAATTACAACGGCAAATACAATGGCAGAGGTAGGTGTGATAACCATCAGCCCCTACGACTACTCACGCTAAATTGGTCACGTTGTAATGCCCTACAGCCGATAACACATTCACAAGATCACAATGGCCTTATGCCAAATATTTTTGCAAACAAATAATGATAAGTTATGCATACCAAGAATCAAACACAACATGAGAGAAAAGTCACTACCTTGATCCTTCCATGTGTGCTCTGGCATTGGTCTCTCCTGAGTAGGGCAAATATCAAATCTTATAATTCACAATTAGGGATGAAGTGTCATAATATATTCCAATACTCAAATGACTTCATATCACTTAGATTGGTTATCATTAATGTCCTTTATGAAGCTACAAATGCCTTTAACAAAAGCCCTAAAGGGTTGGAAGAACTATCCCTAAGATCTCCTTTTAGAAGCATAAGTACTAGTATTTCACTATTGCAGTCGAGTGAAGAAGACCTCACTCGAGTGATGATGGACTTGCGCTCGAGTCCTGAAAGCAATACTAGAGTAATAGCCAAATGCCCACTCAAGTCCTATGAAGTGAGGCACCAGAAGTGATCACCCGAGAGCAGAAAGAAATGACAGAAACCAGAATTGATCGCTGTACTCGAGCATAACTCAAATCACTTAAGTGATTGCCTAATGCTCACCCAAGTCCCCTAAAGTAAGGTTCAGGAAGTGCTCACCTGAGAGCACAAGATACTTTCAAGAAGAAACATCACTCGAGCAGGGACCTCAGCGCTCGAGTGATGGCTTAATACTCGCGAGTATTAAGATACACTCTAGAAAATTGACCACGAGTGACAACCTAAGACACGAGTTTATAGTGTCAGATACACCCCCACTCGAGTGAGACAACGTTCATTCGAGTAATAACCCGCAACACCCACAAGTAAGACAACACTCTTGGTTTTTTGCATGAAAGTGCACCCAAAAACTCAAAGGGAAAAGAGAATATGCACGACTTTACTCAAGTGAGACCCTTGATTACTCGAGTAATGCATATCAAAAGCCAAAAACACAGCAGAGTTGACAACACTTTCCAAATTTTACCCAAGTGATTCCAATGATCCCAAATACTAAACCAAGGCTACTCCCACATAAAATTGCACAAGGAATTCAATGGAACCATCAAAACTACCAAATTCCTATTCTATTATCATGCTTTGGTTTTAAGCTTCATCCAATACCAAAATCCCAAAATCATCAACTTAACATTTCAACCTCAAACCAATTCTATCTATTCCAATCACATCCCAAAACACCCAATCTATGACAACAACATGCCATATACACAATGACCTACATTTTCGAAAATAAGACCAAGATCCCAGAAATTCAAAGCATCATCAAATGCCACAAAACTCATATAGAAAGATTCATAACACTTACCCCAATAACTTTCTCAAAGAGGTTTCTTGATTCTCCAAACTCTAAATTTCCTTAAGGGCACAAACCAACACCAATGGATAATCTATAACCATCAAAATGAAGCTCTCAATCCAAGGAACAATGTTAATGAAGTGAGTTTTGGCATTTGAGGTCATTTACTCACCTTAATCTCAAGCTTTTCTTCCTCTTACTTCTTCAACAATGGTGCTGAAAATGGAGAGAGAGAGAGAGAGAGAGAGAATAAGAGAGATGAGTGAGGAAGAAGATGAAGCAATGATGATTTCTTCCCTTATCATGCTTGTTCAGCGAAAAGGAGGGAGGGAAGAGAGAGAAAATGATTAAATAATAGGTCATTTGACTTTTCTTACCCAATCTCCCTTCACACTCACTTGCCATATGTCAACCTCTTATTGGCTCTCATAAAGTAAATAACTAATTAGTTACTCTAACCACTCCATTAGCCATTTAGTCACACATCTCATTTCTCTTTAGTTAGCAATTAATTTCCTCATTAATCACTGACTAATTAATAAAAAAATTTCCATTCTCTCTATTTTTCCCAGATTTTGGCACATTTACCGAAATTGCCACAAAACATATAATAATTAAATCTTTAATTCACAAATTATTTTCAATAATTATCATTAGCGCTTAATCAAAATTTGGGGTATTATATTACCCAATCTTACTTTTCCTCAATCTTAAGATTCATTAAGTCAAATTGAAAAAAAATTCACTTTTCCTACTACTACTTCAAACACATCCTAAGATGGCTAATGAGAGAACCCACCAGGTAGTTGGTTAGTGGGAGTTTGCGCCAAGTTGTCAAGAAAAAAACAGGGTAATGGGCTGAAAAATAGTTTGATCAAGCCAAGAAAATAATAGAGGGTCTAAAGATCAAATAGAAACAAAAAGAAACACCAACAAACAAAGCAACATGATGTCAAACAATCAGGAAATGAATCCCAAACCTCCTGACCCTTCAATTCATGATGGCAAGAGTGATGAGAAGTAACAGGAGGAGACGCTAATAATCCAGATGGTTGGGAGATGGATGTATCCAAAATGGAGGATATTGATAATCTAGATGAACTTGATTTTGTGCCGGCAACAGAACAAGTCAGGTAAGCGCTCAATCCTTCTCTTCTTTTAATTTATTAATGATTATTGCTAGGTTAGAATTGTAGAGGGGCTGGGAGTTAAACCTTCCATATTTTGATAAAGGATGTTGTGAAGAGGAATAAAATTGACATTTATGCCATGTTGAACTAAGAATAAGAGGCGAACATGCTGATGGCACTATTCAAAAGTTGGGTTTCCACAATTAGACTACAGTTGAAGCTTATGGATATCCTACTATGCGAGTAGGATATAAGTGCTATGGAACAAATGTGATTTTGAAATTGAATATATTACTTCATCCACTCAAATCCTTCACTACTGTATTAGAAATAAAAGTTTGAATAAAGATTTCTTTGCGACTTTTGTTTATAGAGAAACTGCATACAAGAAAAGAATTCACTTGTGGCAATCCTTATTGGCAATATTGAGTTACACAGTATGTGAATGGATTGTAGTAGGTGATTTCAATGTTTACTGGTGGTCTACCAATAAAGTGGGAGGCACAGACCCAAATGTGATCTCCATGCTGCATTTTGATGAATGCATTGTTGAAGCTGGACTAATAGAGCTAAATAACCCTTAAGATAAGTTCACTAGGGAAAGAGAGGGGATTATGGAGAAAATTGATTGGGATTTCTGCAATGTGAATTGGGAGATAAATTTTCCTCATACTCAAGTTCACTATGATTTCAAATATAAATCAGATCATAAAATAGTAGTAATGTCTTATGTCAACTCTATACCTAGAAACTTTAAGAGGCTAAGATTTCACTTCTAGGTAGCTTGGCAACTTGAGGAAAATTTTCAACAGATTGTGGAAAATGCTTGGAAGGACAAGAGATGGGCATAAGGTACTGCTCAATTCTAAGAAGAGGCATCAAAATAGAATAAAAGTCAGGTGGAAAGTATTCCTAAAAAGAAAATTGAAATTCTTAGGCGTTTAGAGGGAATTGATAACCACAGGAAAAATCAAGTTCTAAATGGGTTGCAGAGGTTAGAGATAAAGCTATGGAAAGAATACAATAGATTGATGGTGTAAGAAGAGCTTATATGGTTCCAAAAATTGAGGTGTCAGTAGCTCTAGTGGGGGGGACTGCAATACTCAATATTTTTATGTATCCATAATAATGAAAAGAAGAAGACAGAAAATCCTAGCCTTGAGGTATGAAAATGAGGAGTGAGTTAGTAAACCCCAGGCTCTGAGGGAAATGGCCGGCAAGTTTTACAAGGACCAATAGATGAAAGATTCAAGTATTTCAGGAAGTTCTAGCTGGCTGAATGCATTCTACTATTACAAGAGGGCCAACTAGATTTGCTCCATAAGGAGGTGGAAAATATTGAAATCTAGAGCTGCTTTTGTGATGGGAGCTTTTAAGGCCCTGGGCCTAGATGGTCTTCAACTGTATTTCTTCCAATCTCAATGGAATAAGGTGGGAGAGAAATTTTGTGATTTCGTTAAACAAGGATTTTTGGGATCCAGGGATCATCAAAAAGGTGAATTAAATCAATATTGTCCTCATCCCAAAGGTGGAGCATCCAACATCACAAAAAGAGTTAAGACCTATCTCTCTTTGCAATGTTAGTTTTAAAATAATCATAAAAGTAATTGCTAACAGATGTAGGTTAATTATGAGTGATTTGATTAGACAAGAGTAATATAGCTTTATAGCATCAAGATCCAACTGTGACAACACTATAATTGCCCAAGAGGCTATTCATTTTATGTGAATAAAGGCAGGGAGAAGAGACTATGAAGTGATCAAAGTCAATATGGAGAAGGCTTATGATCAACCAAATTGGGGATTCCTTGAATATACTTTAAGATGCATTGGTTTAAAAGAACAATTGATTCACTTCATCATGATCTGTACAAACTCAATTATAATGAGAGTTTTGTGGAATGGTACAGAAGGTCTTAAATTTACTCCTTTAAGGGGTGTGAGACAAGGAGATCTTCTTAGCTTGTATTTATTTGTTTTATGCATGGAAAGGTTAGGACATCTCATCAAGCAAGAATGTGAAAGTAACAGGAGGAAGCCATTGAGATTTAAAAATAATAGTCTATCCATCTCACATCTTTTCTTTGCAAATGATATTCTATTTGTAAAAGCTTCCCATACACAAATGAGAGTTATTAAACAAGTTACAACTAGATTATGTAAGGTGTTGGGACACAAGATTAATTTGAGTAAATCCAAGTCTTTCTTCTCAAAAAATGTGCATTTTAACCAAGCTTGGAATTTAAGTCAATTGCTTGGTATTGGAATCACAGTGAACTTAGGAAATACTTAAGGGTGCCACTGATACACTCAAGAGTCACAAAGGATACTTTTGGGCATATTACCAAAAAGGTTAAGTCAAGGCTCAAATTTTGGAAGAGTAGATTCCTTACGATGGCTGGCCATACAATCCTTATTATATTGTAATATCGGCCTTGCCTTCATATCAAATGCAATCAACTCTTCTCCCCAAAGGAGTATTGAAGAGGATTGATAAAGCAAGCCAAAACTTCCTTTGTGGCCAGGATGAAAATCTCAGGAAGATATACTTAATAGCCCGGGATACAATAAGGAAAGCCAATAAAGCTAGTAGGTTAGGAATTAAAAGATTGGAAGAGCAAAATCAAGTGTTCATAATGAAGTTGTGGTGGGGCCTAATTACTAAGCCAAACGCACTATAGGTCAAATGTTTAAGAGCTCAATATGAAAGTGGTGAGGAGCTTGTGCCTTTGGTAAGCAGACAGAAAACTAACTCCCTAACTTGGAAAGCTATTACTAGAGTGTGGGAAAAATTTATGGAAGGGGTTGGAAAAAGAATTAATAATGGTTAAAGCACTAAATTTTGGTGGGAACCATGGTCACCTTTTGAAAAACCACACATAGAATTGGCTACAAAAAATCTGGACATGATCAATACAGATAAGGTGGTAGCTTCTTTTACATTAAAGGATGGAAGGTGGGGCACAGGCAGATGGGAGCTCTTCCTTTTCTCTATGGACATAATTAATATTTTGAAGAAAGTCAAATGCCCTTCAAATAATAGAATGGATATAGTGTGTTGGAGGAGCTCACCCAATGGATCTTTTTAAGTGAAAGCAGCCTACTAATTCCTAACGAAACCAATTAAGGAGCTGGCTAATCTGGTTTGGAGGAAATTATGGCATTGGCGTGTCCCTAAAAAAATTAAATTATTTCTTTAGTAATCTAGCCATGAGAGAATAATAACTAACTCACTTTGAGCCAAAAAAGGGATTACACAATTAGGAGAGTGCCCTTTTGATTGTCCTTGTGAGGAGAGTACGCTACATATATTGAGAGATTGTAAGAGAGCAAAAGAAATATGGTAGGACTGTATTAAAACTAATTTATATACTGGTTTGTTCTCTTGTGATTTTCAGGAATGGCTCATATGGAATTCAATACATCAACCAGCGAAGGACAAGATCTTTGCACATGTATAATGGGTCATTTGGAAGACTAGATGTGCATATATCTTGGACTCTAAAAATCCACTTCATGTGAGATACACATGTTTTTTCATATTTTTGAATAGACAACGGGTGGAAAGATCAAACACAATTTTTCAAGCGAGCAATATCAAAGGACAACTCTTAACACCACCAACACCAGGGGTGGTAAAAGTTGATGTGGATGCTTTTGTTCAACACTTCTCAAAGGTAGCATGTGGAGAAATCATCCTAGATGCTAGAGGTTAATAGCTTATGGGCTTCTAAATTGCACTTGGATTGGTTTCAATAACAGCTACAAAGATTTTAGCAATAAAAAAGGTTGGAACCCTACAAAAATATAAATTTGCAGGAGATACATGTATACTCAAACTCATTAGAAGAGGTGAATGTATTTATAATATCTCAAATTTTGGGCCTAGGACTTTGAAGATAAGCCTAAATCCAGCAGACTACTAACCCCAGTTTAGAAAGAGTCCCAAGAATGATGAGAGATAGAAAGACTCTCAGGGACTATGTGATCCAGCCTTACTGGGTAGAGGGCCCAGTATGCGTAGGCAGTAGGTTTTGGAAATTGTGCCCAAAGGGCCAATCATTGTACTTTGAACATTATTAATTTAATAAAATTTCTCCATTTTGTTATCATATTATTTGCATGTTAACTGTGATAATTGTATTCTTAGATAAATCATAAAGATTATCCAAAAATGTCCCTAGTCGGTCATCTGTACGGGAGCACAGATGAAACAAGACCAGTATGACTTTGATAAAATATTTAGATATGAATCAAAGTCTTAGACACTTGTAAGAGTATAAGGTGCTGGACCGACCCACTATGAGAAAGCTACATGGATCAAGTTATAAGCTTTTCTCATGTATAACCACGTTATAATGCCCTTAGACCTGAGGTCATCATGGATTCCTACATGGGAGTTGCTAAGCTTTGAACTAGTCAAAAGTCACTTTTGACAGGGTGATGATAAAGGCTACTATCGGGCTTGGTGGTTTTTCATGTAGGGGAATATGAATGATCAAGATGGAATTTGTCCCTCACATTAGTAGAGATATATTACTAGGCCCCTCAATGAGTGAGTCTGAGAAATGTATGGCCATACTACGATGGAAAGGAGTTTTTTATTCTATTATCAGGCTACTCAGGAATCGAGAAAGAAATGGTCAAGAACAAGAGGATGACGTTATCCATGCCTTATCCTTGACCGATATATCGTGTGACAAAAGGGACGTGATATGGTTTTATGACAGTTTGCATCGTGTTAACGATCCTTATATGAATTGGGTAGTTGTAATATCTTACTAGAGGCCGGTTGCGACTTTTGGGTTAGTACAGTTATTAGCCCACTGCCAACTTCATATGGGCCTACAGGGTCGCACACAAGAATGGCCTAACACGAGATAATGTTTAATTTAGGGTGGACAAATTTTATATTTATATATATATATATAATGTAAAATTCGTTAATAATATTATATAGATTTATATTTTTGAAATACATATCTTATATGTGTGTGTGTGTGTGTGTGTGTGATTATATGATATTATTATATTATGTTTGTTTTAAATTTAATGTATTAAGATATATTAAATTTAATAACTAACATGATAGAAATAAAGTATCTCAGATTTAATTTATAAAGATAACTTAAATCTAATGGCTCTTTATTTGGATTAAATAAATAGGTTAAATTAAAACTGTTGGACAGATTTAATTTAAGCTGAATTTATTTAATTAGCTCATCAAGATAATTAATTTTTAATTAATTTCAAAATTAATGAAGATTAATTTTGAAATTCGAATATAGCCATCATAGGTTATAAACTTGATAGAGCAGATATACTCATACACGCATGAGAATTCAGAGCCGCAAGGAAAACCCTAGGAGACATTTAGAGGCGCTAGCATGCAGTCTCTGTTGGAGAGCATTCGTGTGGATACCGGTAGAGGGAGTGAACCTGAGGTGTTGGCTCCTAGAGATCGTGAAAACCCTAAGTTGAAAAAGGTATGAATCTTTCTAACTCGATTTAAACGCCATTGATAGATCCTCAATTAGGATCAGTAAAAACTCTAAAATTCTTTTGCTGTGCCTGCCGATCTTAACAGTAGGATCAAAGTGTCAGTGCAGATGTGCATATAATGCCCCGATTTTTGATTAAGGGCTAATGATGATTATTGTGGATAATCTGTGAAGTTAAATATGAATGATTATGTGTTTTATGGCAATTTTAATTAATGTGCCAAATCAAGAAATTTTTGGGTAATTAGTCAGTGATTAATGAGGAAATTAATTACTAACTAAGAGAAAATGAGAAGTGTAATTAATTGGCTAATGGAGGGATTAGAGAAGCTAATTGGGTGTTTACTTCATGAGGGCCAATAAGGAGGTGGCACTTGGCAAGCTCACATATGGAGAGAGTATTGGGAAAAGTCAAATGGAATTTTAAATTATTTCTCTCTCCTCCCCTCTCCTTGTTTTCGGCTGAGCATGGAGGGAGTATGATTATCATCGTTTCTCATCTTCTCTC
This sequence comes from Inga leiocalycina, assembly GCA_963242795.1. Taxonomy (NCBI): domain Eukaryota; kingdom Viridiplantae; phylum Streptophyta; class Magnoliopsida; order Fabales; family Fabaceae; genus Inga; species Inga leiocalycina. The sequence goes on from OY725327.1 coordinate 27,096,438, forward strand.
ACACTCCACCTTTCTTTCCTTTCCTCATCCGGCGCCATTGTTGAAGGAAATGAAAGAAGGAAAAGTTTGATTTAAGGTGAGTAAATGTCCTCTAATGCCAAAATGCTCTTCTTTAATGTTGTTCCTAGGATTGAGAGCTTCATTTGGATGGTTATAAATTATTCATTGGTGTTGATTAGAGCTCTTAAGGAATTTTAGAGGTTATAGAATCAACAAACCTCTTTGGCAAAGTTATAAAGGTGAGTAAGAGAAACACTTCTGATAAGTAAAATATTTGCATATTTATTTTCCCTTATATGATTATTTTATGGACGATATTTGCGTTTGAAATTGATGCCAAAAATTTGAGATGGCATGCAGATGAGCGGATTTCTAATGGAAAGCTTCAACATCCAGCTGATTCTTCTCAATGGCAGAAAATCGATCAATTATTTCCTAGCTTCGGTGAAGAACCTAGGAATCTCTGGCTTGGGCTTAGCACAGATGGTATGAATCCTTATGGTAGCCTAAGCAGTATACATAGTTCATGGCCTGTTCTGTTGGTAATTTACAACTTATCTCCTTTGTTATGTATGAAATAAAAGTACATTATGTTGTTATGTTGATTACAGGACCAAAGCAACCCGGAAATGACATAGATGTTTACTTAGAACCCTTGATCGAAGACTTGAAAGAGTTGTGGGATAAAGGTGTCGATGTTTTTGATACGAACAAGAAGGAGACTTTTAATATGCGAGCAATGATCTTTTGTACTATAAATGACTTCCCTGCATATGGGAACTTGTCAGGATATAGCGTTAAAGGCCACAAAGCTTGTCCAATATGTAAAGAAGGCACATGCTACCATCAACATCAACATGGAAGAAAGACGGTTTACCTTGGCCATAGGCAATTTCTAAGACGAAGCCACCCTTATCGTAGATTAAAAAAAGCTTTTTTCGGTGGCCAAGAGTTTGAAGATGCTCCAGAAGCATTGACTAGGGAGAAAATTTATGAAAAGGTGAAAAATAACAATACTATGTTTGGTAAGTCATCAAAGAGTAGAAATGAGAAAAATATATGGAAAAAAAGGTCTGTCTTCTTCGATCTTCCATATTAGCGCAATCTTGACGTCAGACACTGTATTGATTTTATGCATGTGGAGAAGAACGTATGTGATAGTATTGTTAGGACACTGCTCAACATATAAGGAAGTTCTAAGGATGGCGTGAAGGCAAGATTAGACTTGCAAGAAATGGAAATACGAGAAGATTTACATCCAAGGCCATACGGTAATAGAACTTTTTGTCCTCCAGCTGCTCATACTTTGTCTAAGGTTGAGAAAAGAAGCTTTTGTGAGTGTTTACATGGTGCTAAAGTTCCCTCAGGGTATTGTTCAAATTTTAAAAAGCTTGTATCGATGAAAGACTTGAAGTTAATAGGGCTAAAGTCTCATGATTGTCATGTCTTAATGCAACAACTACTCCCAGTAGCTATTCGAGGTATTGCCAAATATGATTTTCAACACATATTGACTAGACTTTGTTTCTTCTTCAATACCATTTGTTGTAAAGTCATTAACACGGAAAGATTGGAGGAATTAGAAAATGAAGGATATATGATCTTATGCCAGCTTGAGAAGCTTTTTCTTCCTTCCTTTTTTGATATCATGGTACACTTGATTGTTTATCTAGTGAGGGAGATAAAGTTGTGTGGCCCTATGTGGATGTACCCAATCGAAAGAACTATGAAAATACTAAAAGGGTATGTGAAGAACCCCAATCGGCCTAAAGCATCTATTATTCAAAAATATGTTTCTGAAGAAGCTATGGAATTTTGTCAACATTATTTGTCAAATGTACGACTTATTGGCCTTCATAAACGTCATGATCAAGAAGGGGGTAGATGCGGGGCAACAGTAAAGAGCATAGATGCTGATGAATTGCAACAAGTCCACTTGTACATCTTGAACAATGTTGATGAAGTTCAATATTACATGAATGCCCATAAAGAAATTGTATGGAAATAAAATAGTCGAATGACTGAACAAAGGTTAATCAGGGAGCATAACAGAACTTTTGCACATTGGTTCAAACAAAAGGTTGACAGAGAAGAATGTGTTTCTGATACAATAAATTGGTTAGCACGTGGTCCTGAAGTTGATGTCATAAGTTGGACTTCATTTGTGATCAATGGTTATACCTTTTACACGAAGTCCCTAGATGATAAGAGCACCGTCCAGAACAGTGGTGTTGTATTAGTGGCTGAATCCATGCACTTCTCTAGTTCGAAAGATAAGAACCCTACATTGGCTGCCATACCTTATTATAGGGTGATTGAAGAGATTTGGGTGGTTGACTATGTTAAAATTAGATTTTCCATTTTCAAATGCAAGTGGGTTGATGTCAATAATGGTGTAAAGATCGATAGGTTAGGATTTACATTAGTAAATCTGAATAGTAGAAGTTTTGGAGTTGAACCTTTCATTATGGCAGATCAGGCCCAACAAGTGTTCTATATCACTGATCAGGCAAATAAAATGTGGTCTGCAGCTCTCCAAGGAAAAAGGGTCGTTGATATTGACGAGAAAAGTCACTCAAATTATGATCTTCTTGAGACTCCTTCTTTTTCCAAGGGTCTACCAGAACTGAACGAAGAAGATGAAGCAGATAATACGCACGGCACAAGAAATGATCATCACGAGGGAATATGGGAGGATATCTCTTTATGATACTACTTTGACCTTAACTAACTAAAGTAATTATGATTATGATTTATATCCAAAGAATATGTTTAGTTATTTTATCGATATAATCTTCACATGTCATAGCTTAGGATTTATCTTTCTTTGTTGTCGTTACAGGCAAATGACGAATCCCCAGCGTCCTAGTGCAGAGGATCAGCCACCTCCTACACCTCTGAGTCAGCCACCTAGTACTCAGGAGAGTCAGCCACCTAGTGCTCAGTAGAGTCAGCCAGCTAGTGTTAACCAGGGCGAGCCTAGCAATGCTCCGAGCTAGGGTCATAGTGAGCGCAGTAGCCAGTCTGTACGGAGGGGTAGACGTGGCACACGGTTGACAGATGTTTCCCTCAGTTGGAGTGCAGGACAAAAGATACCAATTGAGTTTGATAGACATTGGAAACTAATCGGGCCTAATGCACAATGATATAGGAGTTTCGTCGGCCTCCTTGCACATAACAAGCCTAGCATCTTGATAGAGGAGTGGAGAAATGTCGATGCAAAGGTGAAGCAGCATATTTGGGACACTATTCTGGTATACAATTCTCTTCTGTATGTAATTAATTATTATCAAATGTCACAAATTAGTCACTTACGCCTTCAATGCATGCATTTCAACTCACCTACGACGTTCCTCAGAGTGAGATCTTGTACAACAAGTTGATGACGTATTGTTATGAGCGCTGGAGCAAGTTTAAGACAAATCTAACGAATAATTACATTCATATTGACGTGAAAGATGGTTAGCCTCGTCCTAATCCGTGCGACCAGTATATATTTCTTGATCAAGCGACTTGGCAAGAATTTGTTAGCCTTCGGACTACTCTAGAATCTTTGGTTAGTTGACTTATTTTTTATTTTATTTACTTAGCAATTATCTTAATTGATTATAACACTTTCCTTTTGTATCATTTCTTATTTGCAGGGAAAAAGCACAAGAGAGTGGTAGAAAGAATGATTGCCCTCATGCAATGTCTCGTGGGGGTTATGCAAAGGCTGAAAGAGACTTGTTGGCGGCCAAACGGAAGAGATTGGAAGAAGCATCTCAATTCGATCCTTCTGTTCTTCTTTCTCCACCATCTTCGATTCGTCGAGAAGAAAAATGGCAATTTGCCCACCAAAAGAGGAGCGGGACTTATACGAGTGAACAATCTCGTATAGTAGGTGAAAGAATTGTAAGTATATATTGTTATTGTAATTAATTACATAAAAAACGTAGATTATTACTTATGGTTGTTATTTTGTATTATCTTATAGGATGAACTTAGAAAACAAGTTGAGGGCTCTTTTAAGTTGGAGGGTAGGAATGATATTCTAACAGTTGCTACTGGCAAACATGAGCATATAGGCCATGTTAGGGGAGTTGGAGGAGGGGTAGGGATACGGGATTACTTTGGAGCCCCCGTACGCCATTCCTCAAACATTGTGACTAGGGAGGAATTGGAGACTATGTTGGCCATTGCAAGAGCAGAAGCAAAGGCCAAGGCTGAAGCATCATTTGATGCACTATTAGAGACCCGGTTGAGCAAGATGAAAGAGGAAATGATAGTGTTTATGAGCTCAAGACAAGATACCAGTGCTCCCCAGCCACAATCGATTGATCCTAATAAGCAGAGCACTAAAGGTAGTTATTGCAACATCAGGCAGTCATCAAAGGGTCCTAACCCAGAAATTACTAAGCTTTGTGATCTTTTTGTCAAGGATCCTCTAGACGGTTAGTTGCACGGGGTAGTGTGCATAACCTAGGATCAACTGTCCACCACCGACAAATGGAAGGTGATCAAGTCTGAGTGTCAGTTGATGAGGTGATTATTGCAGATGCACCTGTCCCTATCCCTTCTGATGAATTTAAGATCGTTAGCGATGTCTTGGGCACATTCATCTTGTGGCCAATGAACCTTGTTTCTGGTCGAGCCAAGGAAAGTTCAATCAAAGCCCCACCAAGTCCGACCAAAGCCCTACTAAGTCCAGCTCCCTTCACTCAGCAAGAAGTTTCACAGCCTCTATTGAATATTATGCAACAAGTGATTCTGATGGCATATGATACATCCTTCAAAACAAGAGAGTGGCCTACGGATTCAGTTGTTGGACAGTCAAGAGTGACATGCTATCTTGAGAGGGATAATTTGATGTCCCTGGTGGCTCCTGGACAAAATCTTACGATTGGGATTGTCCAACTGTTCTTAATATAAGTAGCTTCTGCAATTCAAAGTAAATATTTTAAAAGTTTCACCGTTTACCTTTTATTTATGTGCTTGCGTTATTGTAGGTACATGCATCGTAGGTTGGTCTCCTCTGGCAAAAGCGAAAAATTTGGATTCTTATGCCCCCATCACATCCAAGAGAAAGGGACCACTGCTGCTAGTAGACATAGATACTTGTCAGAGAGGTTTAGTGAAACTGGAACTGAGTGTTTCTTGGCTCCATATGTTCATAGGTAAGAAACAAACTGATATTTTATAATTTATATAATGTTTTATGTTTGCTTAATATTCTTCTGTTTTTTTCAGTGATCATTGGCAGTTGCTTCTTCTGTGCAAGAGTAGTTACACTATCATCCTCTTATGTTCCCTCCACTTCAAACCAGGGAATGATTTGAAAAAGACTATGAATTTGTTAGTTTTCTTGCATTCTTACCTTTTGTATGCAAAGTTTATGGAATTTGTGTAAAACCAATAAACTTTGTCATTGTGATGATCTTAGGGCTATGCGGACATTCCTACACAGTGCTTGTGGTAAGCATGTTCGTGATTTAAAGGACCCTACATGGATCATGCCAAAGGTTAGTACATATGGATTTATTTAAAGAATGTAATAAGACATGCCTTTATATTTGTTTTAATGATATCATGTTTTTTCTCAGAGCCATAGGCAACCAAAGGGGTCCAACTTATGTGGTTTTTATGTTTTGAGACACATTTACAACATTATCACTCTAAGCACGACTGATTTTACTTAAGAGGTAAATTTATATTTCAGAACTTTTGTTTTACTTTATTGTTTTTATGTTACTAAGTCAATGTTTCGTCTGGTTTTGGTGTTACAGATGTTTGATCTTGCTGATCCCTTTCCTGAAGAAGATATTGATTTCATTCGCACATGTTGTGCTGAATTCATCTATGAACTATTACACAAATAGTGAGTTTTTGAATCCAACGTTACATTGTACATTATTGAATTGTGATAGCTGTGTCTTGGTGTTTTTGTATCTATATGATAGGTTAATTGTGGCAAGATATTGCTCCTAGAATTGGATTCTTGATGAATCATACTGTTGCTTGATTATTTGGGTTTTTGTACAGGACATAATTGACGCCAAGGGCTATTTGAAGCAAAGAGGAATTGAGGTCAGTGTCAGCTGAAGCAATGATCTCATGAACATGGTTCAGCAAACTTAGAATCTGGCTTATCACAATTATCTGATTGAGAATTATCACCTTTATATTTATCTTCATAATTCTATTCAAAATTGATAATTGTGAAAGTGAAAATCTCCAAGTAAAATTAGGTGGAAGAAAGGTTAATGTCATTTTGCTTTTGTTGGTTCTTGCGTGTTTGCTCTATTTCATTCTCTAATTCTTAAAATTATTTACATGTTTTTTATGGCATGTTCATTTCTTTGCTTGGTTCTTTTCCCAGAAACTTCATGTTTGGTGTAGGCAACCAAAGGGACACTGGGGACTAGGGAAGGTACAATCAACTTCAAAAGAAGAAGCTTTTGCTTTATTGCTGTCATTTGGTCATCCTTACTGTCTAATTGCAAATGAATCATCAATGTATGATTGTACTGGCTTGTATGAACATTAATTTATTGCTGCTATAGACTGCTACTTTTGAATTTTGAAATTGAAATCAGTGATTGTTATGTACTGCTGTTAAAATTGGAGCATTCTGTGCGAGTACATATAATAAAAGGGACGTTTTTAAAAAAAATGAAGCTTTAAGACCGGTTGTAGTCACAACAGGTCTTAAAAAGTACTTTAAGACCGGTTGTGGGCACAACAGGTCTTAAAGGTCAGACATTTAAGACCGGTTATGGGCACAACCGTCTTAAAAGTCACACTTTTAATACCGGTTATAACAACCAGTCTAAAAAATAACAGATTTTTTAGACCTGCTGTATCAAGACCTAATACAGAACCGGTCTAAAAAGTCATTTTTAATCGGTCTAAAAAGTCATTTTTCTACTAGTGGCAAGTCCATTTATTAAATATTCTAGAAGCTTTACTTCTATTAGAGTAACCTAAGAAAATATCTTTATCAGCTCTGGAATCAAACTTTCCCAGATTATCCTTACCATTATTTTGAATAAAGCACTTACATCTGAATATGGGCAGATGATTGAGGTTTGGCTTTCTTCCCTTATAAAGTTCATATGGTGTTTTTCCCAGCTTTGATCAGATATATCCTCTGTTAGAGATGTTGCAGGCAGTACTCATTGCATCAGCCCAAAATACTTATGAGATTTCCTTCTCTTGAGCATTGCTCTTGCCATCTCTGTAAGAACTCTATTCTTCCCTTCTACAACACCATTCTGCTTTGGAGTTCTTGGTGCTGAGAAGTTGTGCTCAATCCCGTTTGTGTTCTATTTGAAAACCAAGCATTTAGAGTTTACTCTGTGATATGTTCTAATTGCAATTGACATACCTTTTTGATTTTGAACCTTCCTAGCAAAAATAATGAATTCACTAAAAGTTTCATCTTTTGAGGATAAAAGATAGTCCATGTAAATCTTGCGAAATCATCAACAATGACCAAATTTCCCCCAAGGTTTTTTACCCTTGCTGGTCAACTAGATCCATGTGGAGTAGTTGTAATGGTCTTTTTGTTAATATTTCTTTTATGGTTTTGAAAGAAGATTTAGTTTGTTTTCCTTTTTGACAAGAATTGCAAACTGAATCATTTTTAAATTTCAGTTTAGGTAAACCTATCACCAAGTCCTTTTTGGTGAGTTTATCTAGCTGTCGCATATTTACATGAGCCAATCTTTTATGCCATAGCCAGCATCCATCATCATTACTAAGAAAACAATTTTTAGAAGTGTGATTATCAATATCAATAGTATAGCAGTTACCTTCTCTTTTGGCTTTGATTTTTACCTTAAGTTCATCTTTCTTGATAGATAAGTCTTTCTTGTTGACTATGAGACATTCCTCAGAGTCGAATATGATCTAGTTGTCCTTGTCAGCACTCTGACTCACACTTAGAAGATTGTGCATTAGCCCTTCTACATAGAAAACATCTTTGATTTGAATTTTATTCTTAATTCCAACTTCTCTTATACCAACAATCTTTCCTGATTGATTTCCACCAAACTTGACTATGCCTCCTTCCTTTGGAACTATGGAAGTAAATCTTTCTCTGTCACCAGTCATATGTCGTGAGCATCCACTATCTATGAACCACTTGCTTCCTTTGGATGCTTTGAAACATGCCTACAAAGATAGTGAAATTAGGTTTTAGTTACCCATACTTTCTTGGGTTCTTTGTGGTTAGTTTGAACTTTCAAGGTCAAATATGTGCCTTTAGGTATCTATTTGTAGGCCCCTATAGTTCTTCCTTTTTTATGATAACATGACGAGGTAGTGTCCCCTTTTGTTGCAAAAATTGCAATGAGCAAAAGGATTAGAAATATGCACAGATTTCTGAAAATGATTCAAATAAGATTGGTTCCCAAACTTTTTCTTTCCTTTTGACTTATCTGTCTTTGGGTCATATCTAATTCTAGATTTGTCATTGGTAAATTTTTGGTTTTTTAAAATTATCTCGAGCATTTCACTCCCTTTAGTGAACTTCTCAAGAGTTTTGGTAAGATCATCATTTTTCTTTTCTAAACATTGGCAAGTGTTACAGGAAACTGGTTTTGATTCCTTGAGCTGTTCCTCAAGTAATTTCACCCGTTTCTTGTAACTTACAAGTTCTTTGACAATTCTAATAAATTCTATATGTAAGGCATTATACTCATCATGCAATTCATCATAAGAAGGATTTTCAGTTACCTCGTCTTCTTCTTCGATTGTCCTTGAGCCACAAGACAAAGGTTGGCCATTTCTTCATTATCACTCTCTTCATCAGAGAAACTGTCTCCCCAGATGGCTGAGACAAAGGCTTTATTTCTTGCAAACTTGTTCTTCTTTCTTTCTTTGTTCCTTATATATTCAGGGCATTCGGATTTGATGTGTCCAGGCTTCCCACATTCGTAACAAATGATTTGTTCCCTAGTCTTACTGCTACTTCCTCCTTTGTTGAAGTTCTCAAATCCTTGTCTTTTTTTATAAAACTTTTTGAATCTTCTTACGATCATTCCCATCTCATCATCTTCAACCTCTTCTTCTGATTTCAGTTGTGTTTCCTCCTTGATGACATTTAACGCTACTCCTTTCTTTTTCTTGGCATCAATTTCATCTAGTTCACGTTTGAACTTCATCTTTCTTTCGTATTCCGATTGGCTGCCAAATAGAGAAGCTGCTGATTGTATATATTATCCTTTGGCTTCTTTTATTGCTGTGACTTTAGCCTCCCATTCTTTAGAAAGAATGTTTAGTATTTTTCTCACTTAGGTGTTTTGATCACAGTACTTTCCAAGTGCTCCAAGTTGGTTCACAAGGTGAGTGTATCTGAGTTTGAACTCAGCTATTGATTCTCCAGTCTTCATGCGAAGCAGGTCATACTCAGTGACAAGAGTATTGATATGATTCTCCTTGATGCTTGAAGTTTCCTCATGTGCTATTTCTAATACTTGCCACATCTCCTTGGTAGTTGGAAGAGTGCAAATTCTGAAGTACTCCTTCTGACTTAGAGCACTTTAAATCATGAGGATTGCCTTGCGATTGAGGGTCACAAGCTTTTTATCATTGTTGTCATATTCAGCTAGTACCTTTGGAACAACTCGCCCTTCTACTGTCTTTTTGGGAATGTAGTTCCCATCCTCAATGACCTCCCAGAGTCTATATTCTGTTGCCATGATGAATACTCTGAATTTAGCCTTCTAGAATGAGAAGTGTTCTGCATTAAAGCTTGGAGGTCTGGTGATTGAAGCTATGTTTGGAAGTATTCCTTCACCCATGCTTGTCATAGGATCCTATCCTTCTTAGGCTGTTAAACCTGACAAAGAAGGCCAAGCTCTGATACCAAATGTTAGTGTAAGAGTTTCACCCAAGAGGGAGGGTGAATTGGGTGAAAATAAAAAATAAAAAATAGTTAAAATTGGAACCGATAAGAAGAGAATTAAAGAGTCAGGAAGATTTCATCGAGGTGTATGCCGAGAGTTATACTAGTTCGGTTGAATTCACAATGACTTACGTCCAATCCTCTGATAGAATATGAGCCTTCATTATATCTTAGAAGATTCAATAGGTTCTTAGCACCTCGGTACACAGGAAACTATTCCTTACTTTGAATACTCGCTCCTCGTTACACAATGTAAATAGACACCCACTTAAGGTCCCACAACCTTAAGATATCTCTTAAACAATTGTATTGAATAAATAATTATTCTCTCTCACAGAGTTGGTAATATAAACACTGAAGCGCATTAATACAGAAAAGGGCAGTAAGAGCTCAGAAATGAATATTCGTCAATTTGGTGGTTTAGCGTCTTACTCCTGCTTTGAATGCCTTTGCTATTTGTAGTTGGAGAGATTTTAATGACCATTAGAGACATTCTGTTTTCCCGTTACTCACTGAGCACTACTCAGAACATTCTTTATGTTATTTAGTTATAGCTGTTGTGATGAAGTGAATGTATTGGTAGAAGTTCGGTTTAGCATTTAATGTTTCTGACACAGTATCTTCTTTTCTTAGAAATCAAATATTTGAAGTGTAAATCTCCTATAACTTGCTTGAGCATGTTAATCATGAAGAAATAATAATAGTAAACTAGATTAATGGAAATACACAATGATTCTGTGAAATCATAGACTTAGATTTGATGCTCTGTTTTTCATGAAACACAAGTATTCGAATACTCTCATAGTTATCATGATAATTTAAGTCTTTTTATATAGCATACTATTCGAATACCTTATTCACTATTAGTATAATATTTACAATTTTACACTGAGACTATTCGAATAATTGAGACACCTATTCGGATAGTGATCTCTTTAATATCAAGATGGTTATCCTGATACTCTGTTTGCTATTCGAATACATGCTTCAACTTTGGACAGAAAATACTTTCCTTCCAACTTTCAATATTATTCGAATAGCCTCCTTGCTATTCGAATAATTTCTCATATCAATCTAATAGCCTTGATTTTGGTTTTGAAAGACTATTCGAATATTAACTACACTATTCGAATAGTGGCTGCACTATTCGAATAGTCTTCATATTATTCGAATAGTACAATTTGAAATCCTTTTGAGCATACAAAGATTATTCCGATAGAGGTTATACTATTCGAATAGTGACCATACTTATTCAAATAGTCATACTATTATCCGGATAATTCATTTGAAATTCACTTTGGAAATTATAAGTACTATTCGGATAATGTACAGGCTATTCGAATACTTTTAGTTTAGAAAACTTCCAACTGTTATATTAGTTTATTCTAATCGAATAGTCAAAGACTATTCTAATAATACAACTATGTATTAATGTATCTCTATTCGAATGGCTTATGCATTATCATGATAATTATCTGTCTATTCGGATAGTCTGAGAATTATTAGAATATTAGCTAATAAAAACTGAGTGTCAGTATTCGAATAGTATACTTACTATTTGAATACTCTCTTAGCAAAAATCTTGTGAATGAGAATTCAGAGGCAAATTAAACTAGACTTAGGTTTGTTATCATCAAAATTCTAAATCTAACAATTCTCTTTCTATTTTAGCTGTTATGTGGGTTTGATATGGCTGAAGGAAGGTGAAGGATAATGTTTTATATATTATATTATATGATATTTAATTATTAAATCGATTTCCAACAATTTTGGAATTTTTAGAAATTCTGGCAAATTTTTGCTCAAACTTTGAAAAATCATAACTAATTCTAAAAAAAATATAAATGGAGTGATTCCAAAGCCTATAGAACCCGTCTAATTTTAAGAAAAAATATAGACTTTTGCTAGTGGAATAACAAAATTCCCAGAATTTTAATCTTTGCCAGCTGTTCTAGAAAATAATCAATTTCCTAGGTAAATTTCAAAAATTCATAACTCTTAGCTCAGAAATATAAATGACACAAATTATGTATCCATTTTAAAGCTTGACATGTGAACTTTAAGACTGGAAAGTTTAAGAATTTTTAAACATCATTTACCCATTTAAAATGTCCATACAAACTGACTGCCCTACACAGAATTACACTTAACAGTTTTTCAAATTTTCAACCAATGTGTCCAATGGCTCCAAAATCAACAATCAAACCTATTCCCACATAAGTTTTCCCAAGGAAACCATTGGAATCACTAAAACCACCAAATTCCCATCACACATTCTCCAAAAGTGTTTATTCGACAATAATTACATCCACTTTTGAAATCATCAGCCCTTAATCACTTTTTGGGATGTTACATTATCATTTTTAAAATTATTGTAGACAACTTTATCTTTTCGGTTCCATTTTTCCAATTGTGACATAACTTAACAAGATCTATATTACTTTTCAGGTACCTAAACCTTTCTGGAGGTTTTTTCAATTAGTCATGTCTCAGCACTCTCCCAGAGTACCCGCCTCCTTCATATGATCATCTAAATTATATGGTCCAATTTCTCCATAATATTTATATTTTGATCCAAATAGTTTCTCATGCTTCGGACTTGTCTCACTTTTATTCATACTTGTTGGAGCATTTTTAGCTGGAATATAAGATTTAGTAACTTCATTTAGGTTAGTAATTCCATATGGCAAAAATTTTATAATTTTTCATAAATGCATAGCCTGATGAACTTCTGGTACATACTTCTATATTTGAGGATCTATGCTTAATGATGCATTCTATATGTTCTCTTTTCTGCACCTTATGTTAGGAAAACATTGTCAAATAACAATTGACTAATCATGCAGTATAAGGCTCCTAAATCTATTTGTTTCTTTTAGAAATATCCTTTTATTTCATTTAGAGACAAACAAGAAGAAGGAGGTCCTTACCCAACATTTATCCTAATTTTCTTTAAATATCCATCTATGTGCAATATTATGGTGGAATAATAAGAATAGATACATATCCAGCTTCTGACCAAAAGCCAATTCTAATGGGAGATTTCATAATGCTCTATTGGCTTGATGCATTTATGTACTGCAATATGTAAAATCAATAATCCTAATAGTAAAATAGGAATTTTGTTCTCATAAAATTTTTGATCTAGCTACTTATAGAGGCTTTAGATATGATTTTGCTAGAAAGTAGGCTTTCAAACTATTCTTCTAATAAATATATGATATTATTAACTGAATGGCTGAGATATAAATGCGTTAGCGTTTTCAATGGGAATTTTTTTGGAATGTGTAGTCTGAACATTGCTTGCTTAATTTATTCAAACATTATTGTAAACTTTAGGTTGCAAGCTAATAATAACCTCACATGTAATCATTTTATATATGCATCTTTCAAATTTATTGAATACTTGTATGGTTTAAATGCTATTTCAATGGGCTCATATAATTCCATTTGATATATTTCTAGAAATGCAGAGATGCATTGCTAACCATGACCAATGATATTCTCATAGTTAATTTTATTTGAGAACAAGCATAACATAATAATTCTTGAATAATATGTTGGCTGTTCATGAAGAATATTATGGTTCTTCAATAGATGTTAATACCTAATATTTTATAATTTGTTGCATCATATATGTGACTCGGATGATCAAACAAGTCTTGCCAACAATAAATTTGTTTAGATTAGTAAACTTCTGGTTTACTGTAACATATATATCAACCAACCATAAACTTTTCAATTTTCATAACACATTGATTTAAATCATAATCTGACATCTATTTTGGGAGATCTATTAGGCTTTGTGTAGGAAGTATATGAGTATAACTTTTCAAAAATTAGCTCACACTTGTATTCTAACAATCTCCCTCTCAAGTATGAATCATATAAGTACACTTCCTTTATTTCTGAATTTCAAAAATGATTATCAATATATAGTAGGTCTGTTAATGCACGTAGTTCACCCAAGAGGGGGATAAATTGGGTGAATACAGAATAATTGAATCATAAAAATTAATTAGCAGAATTAAAAAAAATTAAGAGCTAAGAAAGATATCACCAAAGTGTACACTGAGAGTTATACTGGTTCGGTCACAAGCACTTTGACCTACATCCAGTCCTCAGAGTCCCTCTGAGAATTTTACTATATCTTCTAAGATTTAGTGGGTTTTTGGCACCTCAGTACATAGCAAGTTCCATTACTGGATGCTCACTCCCCCTTACACGATGTAAACCAAACCCCAACTCAAGATTCCACAACTTTAAGTTTTCTCAATGGAATGTATTGAGTTTGTAATGAAATTCTCTCTTAAAGAGTAAATGGGTAATCACTGAAGTATAGAGTCAAGAAAGAATGAAGAACAGAGCAAGAGAATATTTTTCGTAAGTTAATCGTATGTTGTAGTTCGTTGTTCTTCTCACTTGAATGCTTTGGTATTATATAGAAGATATTAGAGAGTTGTTGAGAGTATTCAAATGTTTCCCATTGCATAATGATCATTCCGTTGACAAGTCTTTCCGCCGTTATTTACTATTGCAAATGATTTGTTGTTGATGAAGACTTTGAATTTTGATTCGTTGCTTATCTCCTGTAATTCACTCAGAAGAAAAGGTTAGTATTGTAATTAATCTGTCAAAGCTAATTTTAAACTTCACTCGAGTAAATTACCATTTCACTGGAAGTGATCTATTAACCTCCTGCATCACTCTAGTGCAATAATAATTCACTCGAGTGATCATGTGATAGTGTATATCACTTCGAGTGTTAAGCCATGTCGCTTGGAGTGCTCTGTCACTTCACTCAAGTGCAATGGGTCTTCACTGGAAGTATTCTATCAATTTAAACATATCCCTCGAGTGTATTGAGAATTCATTGGAAGTGATCTGCCAATTTTTAATATTCACTTGAGTGATTCAGAATGTCACTCCAGTGATTTGTTGTTTCTGACAATCACTTCAAGTGATTCTAAGGACACTTCAAGTGATTTGTTATTTTTGGCAATCACTGGAGTGATTTCAAGGATCACTCTAGTGATGTGCTTTTAGAGTCATTTCACTCAAGTGATCTTAACTGATCACTCAAGTGATACACATATTCACTTGAGTGATGTGTTCACAGATCACCTTCTTTCTTGGCTTACCATTGCATTGCACATTTATATAACCACATCAATTAAGATCACATGTAAAGACATATTTAACAAGATTTGTTATCATCAAAACATATTATGAAGTCTAACAAGGTCAATTACCTCGCTTACACTTAGAAGTCCAAATGCTTCATAGTTCATATATAATCATGGATTCAATCCAAATGGGCTATTACTTTCAAACCCTTTAATAAATTTATGGGTCTTAAATTTTCATGATCAATTATTCTCCTACCCATAAAAAATTCTATATTTATTCTTCAGGAACTATATCAATTTTGTTCCATATAGTTCTTTAGAAATTCCCATATAGTATTATATTACTATATAATATCATTACTCATTAATAATATACTTCAAATTTGCTTATTTTCATACATATGGAAAGTACATCTTCCACCACATATAGAAATATGAATAGATTCATTATCAAAATAAATTAAAATCACAGGAAATATATCTAGTAGAAAAGTTTCGAAGGTAACAAATCCATGAAAAGTTTTAATAAAAAACACAATGTCACTTGTCAGAAATTCTTAGACATAGAAACTGCGACACAACCACAAATTCTTGAATTAATATTCCCACTAAACAAACATTGTGAGAAATTCTTTCAAAAATAAATCTGTCAGATTTATTTGTTGGACTACATAAGCTAACACATTTTTTATAAGATAACAACTTTTTTCCCATGAAAATTGTGCACCTATAAAATTTTCTCACCAATATGAAATCATGAGAAAACATTATTTGTCACCCCCTTATCTTATTTTCACCTTTCTTAGAGTCGTCACGGAAAATGATACGCAGTTCGGTGAGCAACAAAGGAATAGCATAAATATACTGATAATATGTGCATGATTACAGAAATTCCCCATAGGGGTTCGTATATGATAGTTATAATCAACGTAGGGCTACTTAGGTGTCTAAACCCGTCCCAGTGAAATGGAGACATCTTCCTGTCTTCGTTCTACCACTGCAATCCTCTTGTGTAGTTGTCTTCTTTGATCTCTGCATACTTTTTGTATTCACCTGTTTAAATTGTTGGTAGGGGAGGGTGAGATTTGAGAGAATCTCAGTAGGAAAACAATTACCTTAATGCATGCAAGATATATGCTATGTGCATGACTTGTTAGCTTTAACTAAATGCATGCCCCATAATAAACTTTCTGCATGCTCAATATTTCATGTAACAAACTATGGCCACAGTGAAAACAGAAACAGAGCTTCATTTATTCAAATTTGCTTTACACAATCAAGTAAAGCAATCACATACATCAATACACAAGCAAAGATATTAAATATATGCAAGTAAAGTAAGTCCCCAACCTTAAGCCTGTTGCATCTTGAAATGCGTGCCAACAACTCAAGCTCTCAATTCGATCATAAAATGTCAAATTTACAAGTTTAGACACTTTTGTAGTGTTTTTGGCGGTTATATAAGTCTATCTTGAAAAATTACCAAAATACCCCTGGGACCCTGCCTGGCCCCGCCGTACCCATTCCAACTATACTTTTCCTAGAATTTTGACTTAAGCTATTCTAACATATTTTCACCTAAGGAATCTATTCCGGCATCATAATTACCAAATTCACTACTAAAAGACAAAAATGCCCTTGGCAGCCCCTAATTTAGGGTTTCAGCGGTGTTTTCGTCATTTTGCTTTTTCTGAAAAAAGTGATCAACTGAAACCCCACCTATTTTTTCCTCTTAAACTCAATGGAATCATTAGAGGTTGGACCTGGCCGAAACCCAAGATTGTCCAGGAAAATTTGGGGTTTTCCAATTTTGACTTCGCAGATTTGCTCCTTTCTACTCCTAACCACTTTATTAACTATTTAATTACGTTAAAACCACCATTTAGACCCAATTTTGGGGGTATAACACCTAGGGTTCAATGTTTCCAAATTTTTCAACCTCAGCAAATCAGTCACAATTTCATCAATTAAATTAACCCCAGCAGCAATATCAATAAGAAATTGAAGCTTAAGAAGTCACCTTTTGCCCCTTCTTGCTTTTCCCCCTGTTGGCCAAAAATCCTAGCTCCACAACACTAAATGCTTGCTTCAAACACCTTGAATCACATATAAGAGAAGCTTAGGAGAAGGATTACACAAGTTAAGAGCGAATTCACTGAAGAAATCAAGTTTTCCTGACCAAATTGCTCCTCCTTCTCTCTAAGTTTCTCTCAAGCTCTTTCTCTCTCTTGCTCATAGATGGCTGCACGGTTTTTATGAGAAAGAGATGAAGAGAAATGATTTTTTATATAATATCCCACAATTACTTTAATTATTTAATTCCCCATTTTTGGATTTTTACAAATTACGGTGGATTTTCTGCCCAAACTTTGAAAAATTTTAACTAAACTTGTAAACATCGTATTAGAGTGATTCCAAAGCCTATAGAACCGTTATTGAGTCTAGTTTCAAGAAAAAAATATAGCCCTTTGACAATTGAAAGTACAAAATTCCCAGAATTAAATTCTTTGGATGTTGTTCCAGAAAATCAACAGTTTTTCTAGGCTAACTTCAAAAATTCATAACTCTTTGTATATAGCTTTAAATGATTCATATGATCTATCAAATTAAAGTTTAGGATGTCTACTTACAACCTGTAAAATTTCACAATTTTTGAACATCATGAAATTGTCTAAAATCACATGACAAACCCACTGCTTCATAGGAAATTTCACTGGCAGCATAATCACATTCTTCAAAATTCATCCTTCCATTTCATTAAATGCCATAAGCATTTACAAGGCATATTGGGGAATAAAATTTGGGGTGTTATATTATTGCTAAAAACCATCTTATGGGAAATTAAATTTTGTGAAAAAATTTATGAGACGACATAAGCTAACAAAAATAATTTATGAATAATTCTAGAAATTAAACATTAATTTTGTCCAACAAATCAAATTCACATAACCAATTCATAATGAATTTTCCCATGAATTTAAATAAATTATTGTTTTCTCAATTTAAAATGCCACTTAAATATATTATTTTTCTTTTCTCTGAAATGTCACATAAAAGTAATTTACTTACAATATATATGTATCATATCATGATTAATGTTTAAAAATTATATACAAAGAAAACTCACATCTCATATATTAGAATGTATACAAAGAAAAAAAATGGGGGGAAAGAGATAGAAGCCAAAACTAAAATAAAAAGTAGAGGCCAGTAATGGAAGAAAGTACCTTGTTAGAGCATATGAGTTAAGCATTTGTAGAAAACCTGTGAAGAGACCGAGAAGTAGAAACTCCAAGAAGAAAACATAGAGGTTAGATTGGAGCTTGACATAATAATCTCCATCAATTACAAGATTAGAAAGCTTAGCTTGTATAATACTAATATAATACTAATATATATATATATATATATATATATACTGGTCATATTGTATCATATCATATTTAATGCATAAATAATTTTCATATGCAGAATATATTTAAATTTACAAATAAATTGTACATTTGTATATAAAGAAGATAATTAAATAACTTAATTGTACAATTGGAGGTTATATTAATAAATTCATCAATTTGGGAGTTATAAGGTATAATATCATGAACCATGAGATGGAATTCTAAGAGACCATAAAATTATGAACATTCACATATCATAATATTTAATTTTGAAAATAAATTGGCATCATATATTTAAATGTCATGACTAATAGGTACTTTTTGGATTATTTCATATATCAGTCATGATAATAGTTATCAATAGCATAATATTAAACCTTTATAATAATTTCTCTCACGCGAGTCAATAACAATAAATTTACACGATAATAAATTTCAATGACAAAAAAAAAATTAAACATCATATAGCCTGTTGGACATAGTATTATGTCTTTTGGCTTCACAATAAATCTGGGTATCTTTCTTCACAACTCATTGCCTCTTGATATTTTTTTCATAACATCTCATATTTCTTCCCTTTCATAATTTGGCCTATATTTTCAATACATTGATATATATTTATCAATGACTTTTGGCTATATTATAACAATTGTTTATGACTTTACATCAAAACATCATTATTTTAAAATCATCAAACGTTGCTGCCTCTAATTCTCAATTTGGGAAAAGTATGATAATTAGTCCTCAAGACTATTAGCCTTTAGAACTATTACTCTTGAGTGGCATAATTCTCTATAAGTTATTTGTCTTCAGGATAATATAGTAAAAATACTTTTTCAAAGCTACAAAGCCCTTTTGTATCATTTAATATTTGACACCATAAGCCTTAAGGGCCTTAATATTTATAACAATCTAGTGCCACAAAATTTTTCTTGTCATGCCATTAAATGGAATGGATAGTGTTCTTTTACAAAAGAACAATTACAAAAAGTGATGAGACTTCTATTCATTAAATCATAAAATTAAGAGTATTATGGCTACTAGCCATTTAATGAAATTAAAATATCAATAGATATCCAATTGATTTATATAAACATATGTAAGGAAAAAAAATTAAACTTTAACTAATAAAATAAAAAAATAAGTGTAAATCAAGTAAGAACAAAGCAAGAGAGAAACCCAATACATTAGCAATACTAAATAGATATTCGCCAACATGTACTATAATAAAACAAAGTAAAGGAAATTATCAAAATATGAAATATAAAAAACATAATATGATAACATAAAACTCAAATGATCGAACCATATAATAAAGGGAATTCTAAATTCAAGAAATAATTCTCAGAGTAAAATAAAAAAATTAAAAACTTTATGGCTTCGGGCCATTTAATTCTCTTGGCTACAAGCCAATTAGTCTCATAACTTTTGACCAATTAATCTTAAGATGAGAAATTAAATCTATATGACTTTTGACTGTTTATCTTCAGTATAAACAAAAGTTATATATTGCTTTCGGCTATAGAAAATAAAAATTATATAACTTTTGGCCACAATCTCAAAATAGGAAGTAAAGGAATATGACTTCTATCAGAATATGAAATTAGAGGTGTATGACTAATAGCCATAATTAAAGTAACAACATCAATAATATAGAAAAACTCATAAAAGAGATTAAAATAAGATATAAAAGCAATAACAATCTTCAATCTTAGCCATGGAACTCGATGATAATAACAATCGGTAAAAAAGTCTTTTTAATTCCATATAGTGACTCAAATTATCCTAGATAAATCAAATAAAGATTTTGTAAAAGAAGATAGTTGAAATCATTAAAGAAACGATAGCGAGCATAACTTCATTAGAGCTTTCGTGCTAATTGTAACACCCCAAATTTTATATTCACCAAATATATTGTAATTATTTAGGGAAATTCAATAAAATAGTGAATATTCATGAATTTAGAATTTATGAATTTTATAAATGCTCATATTCATGAGAAAATTGGAAAAATAATTATGGAATTAATTTGGATAACTATTATTTCCCTTTTCTCCTAATATTTTCGCCATACATGAAAATAAAAGGGAAAATAAGTGTTGGTCAACAAATTATGCCAAGTGGCATTATTTCACGCCAAGAGAAATATATAATAATTGTTGAACTTGAGCACATGTGTTACTTGTGATATCCTGAATTTTGGAATTTGAGATTGGGGAATAAGGCTAAATTAAGCGGACTGCTAAACCCCCGTTTAGCAGGTGTCTCAAACCTATTTCCTAGCGTTTCTTATATCTTTGAGGTATTAAAGGGAATAAAATGGAATTTGTTGGAGTTGCAAGTGCATTCCGTTTTATTGCTTCCAGTGAGGTAGTGTTGTTGTGTAATGCATTTTGTTGACCAAATGACGTTCAAAAATTATGAAATTTTATAAGGTGAAAGTATACATACTAAACTTCAATTTGATAAGCAATGGGTAATTTTTGGATTTGTATACAAAAATTTATGGATTTTTGAAATTTACCCAGCGCAATTGATTATTTTCTGGAATAACATGCAAAGATTGAAATTCTGGAAATTGTGTGCTTTTAGTTGGCTAAAAGTTATATTTTTCCTTGCAACTAGACTCAATAAGAGTTCTAAAGCCTTTACAATCACTCCAATACAATGTCAACAAATTTAGTTATGATTTTTCAAAGTCTGCCAGAAAATCTGAAAATGGGAAAATAGGGAATTATGACATCAGCATGTGAAGAGATGACATCAGCATGATGTTAAAAGCTAATCTTCATCTCTTCCTTCCCATTTTTGACGTCCAGCAGCATAGAGAGGAGGGAGAAAGCTTGAGAGCATTTAGAGAGAGAAGGAGGAGAAATCTCGAGAAGTAGGTTGATTTCTTCGGTGAATTTGTACTTAATGCGTATAACATTGCTCCTAAGCTTCTCTTTCATGTTCTTTAAGGTGTTGGAAGCTCAATTTTCATGGTCAAGAAGGGCTAAGGTTCAGCCATATTAGGGACAAGCCAGAAGGAGCTTGAGGTAACTTTCAAACCTTTGTATATTGACTATTCTAGCTGCTGTGGAATCGGTGACATTTCGTCGGATTGTCTTTGATTTGAAAATTTGGAAATGTATAGTCCTAGGGGTTTTGCTACTAAAATTTGGTCCAAATGGTAGTTATAACCTAATTAAATAATTAATAAAGTGGTTAGGAGTAGAAAAGAACACGTTCACGGAGCCAAAATCACAAAACCCGATTTTTCCCGGAAAACCCACATATTTTGGCTAGGGCTGTAAATGGGCCTTAGAGTTGGATTTTCAATGATTTGATGGTTCCATGAATTTTAGGAGGAAAAATTAGATGGGGTTACAGGTGGTCACATTTTTGGAAAAGCCTGAAAACGCCCTTAAAACACTAAAAAAAGGGCTGCCAAGGGAAATTTTATCATTTAGTAGTGAATTTGATAATTCTAACTCTAGAAATGGATTCTTGGGGTGAAAATAAGTTAGTATAGCCCTAGTAAAAATTTTGGGAAAAGTACAGTCGGCCCGGGTAAGGTGGGACCGACGGGACCCCAGGGCATTTTGGTAAATTTTCATAATAGACTTACATAACCACCAAAAACACTATGGAAGTGTCTAAATTATACATTTGGAATTGTAGGATCAAATTGAGAGCCCATTTGTTGCACATTTTATGAGGTGTACGTTACGAGGCAATAAAGGGTGAAGGTAGGGAACATACCTCTCCTGTGTGTATTTGATATTTATGCTAGTGTATTGATGTATGCTATTACTTTGGTTGATTATGTGAAACATATATGACTGATTGAAGCTCTGTTTCTGTTTATGCTATAGCCATAAGTATGTTGTTTGAAACATTGAGCACGCAGATATGTCATTATGTTAGCATGAGTTTATGTATCACAAGCATGTCATGCATATAGTGTTTATCTTGTATGCATATTGGTATATGTTTCCTATTGAGATTCTCCTGAATCTCACCTTTCCCTACCAACAAATTAGATAGGTGAAAATAAGAGGTGTACTGAAAGTAGAGAAGAAAACTACACGGGAGGAATGTAGTGGTGGAACAAAGATGGAAAGATGTCTCCATTTCATTAGGACGAGTTTAGATACCCTAGAGCCCTGTGCGGCTACAATGTTTGTAATTATTATGTTCGAACCCCTATGAGGAATGTTTGTAATCATGCATATATTATCAGTATATTTACGCTATTCTTGTGTTGCTTACCGAATCACATATTGTTTTCTGCGAATACTCTAGTAAAGGTGAAATTAAAATTAGGGCGTGACATTATTATCATAAAATAATAATATTTGGTGCATAAAGTTAAGGCAAATGGAAAAAAGACCAGTTGGGCTTAAGAAAGACCCTAAAGGCGTGTTGGGCTAGCAAGGGGAGAGGAGAAAATTTAGTTCAATTCCAAATGGAGATTATGACACAATTGTTTAGAGATAAACTCAAGTACAAGGCTTATGTCATAATTCCCTTTTGCTAGCATTTATTAATTAAGAGGAAAGGTGGGATATTTTTTTTATAAAGCCATGCTTCATCTTTCCTCTAGCCATTTCACACCAAGCAAGAGGAAAATAGAGAGAGAGTGAAATCCATTAGGTAAGTTAGTAATCTTAAGTATTTTGCATAGCTAACTTGTGAAATAGCTTTGCTAACCTTTCATTCTTAATGGAAACATGGTGTAAAAAGCAAAATCTCAAGGGAAGAGAGAGTGAACAGTAACTTTCTAGAGAGAGAAAGTGAACAATCAAATGTAACCTCTAAAACTTGGATTCTCTGGAGTTATATGGTGTTGCTGTGGTTGTTGTTATTGAGTTTGGTTTGATTTGGCTTGTTTTGTGGTTTTGAATGATGAACCCTAGAAATGTTATGATGGCAAAATTTTTCTCAAATCATGCTCATTTAGTATTTAGGTAGCTAATCATGTGATTAGAAGTGGAAAGGAAGTGATTGAACAAGAGAAATCAATGAAACACATTTTTCTCTTATAAACCCTAATTTCGTCCAACTATTGTTCACCCAATATAGAGTTGGAATTTTGAAATTTTGATGGTTCCATTAGATTTAGAAGGGAAAGTTGTGCCGGAATATTTGTGTTTATGATTTTTGGAAATTTGTACACAAATATGGAAACTATTGAAGTGTAAATGCATGTTGTTTGGTTATTTTTTGTAAGGTAGTGTTACTATGACATACATTTCATTCACCAAACCAAGTTCAAATGTCATGAAACTTTTCAAGATTAAAGTAGACATCCTGAGCTTTAATTTGATAGGTATTATAAGCAATTTTGACTTGTGGATTGAAAGGTATGAATTTTCAAAGTGGTGCCCTGCTTCTAGCATTAATTCTGGAACAACAAGGGAATTTGTGAAATTTTAGATTTTTGTAGTTGTAGATGGTGGTGGTACATATTTTTCCTATTTAGAGGACTTAAAAATATTTCCATAAAACTTGAAATCACCTCATTTCAAATTTTGTGGAATTAGTTATGAGTTTTGGAATTTCAGTCAAGAAATAGGACAGGTTATTGGCCTCAGCCAGAAGATTTTGGTCAAAGCCAAAAACCTTCTGAGCTATTTTTTGGCCCAGTCAGAGGATTTTTGGCTATAGCTCAAAACCTTCTAACCTACTTTTGGCTGCAGCCAAGACCCCTGTTCAACATTTTCACCCTTTTGATTAGTTTAACTATTCCAATCCTATGGGCACTTGTTTGAGCTACCAATGATCGTCTACATAGCCCAAAATAGAACCAATGCAATGAGTTTAAAATAGTATATGAATGTGTGTTAATTCTTGTACATTTGACATTTTAGGACTAAGTTGAGAACCCGAATTGTTGGAACCCAAATCAAGGCACGTGTTTCAAGGAGAAAAGGTTTAGGGTATGAACATTATCCTTCATACATCATGCAATAGTTCATATGATTATTGGATGCCATTGTCTATGCTTTTAATCAACATGGTTTGCCTAGATGAGGTAGTCAGTGCCAGAGGTGCACTTACACTGGGAGTTGGGTAAAAATCCAACCGGTGTACGATTCGTGGGGTGGGAGCCTTACTCATGTATACATGATAATGATGTGTTATATTATTCATTAATTTATGCATACATGGTAAATTCATATTCACTTTTCGCATGTTATGTGAACGATAGTATGTTTCTACTGGGATTCCTTAGAATCTCACCCTTTTTTTCTAAACAAAACATCTCAGAGGGTGCCAACGGCTCAAAAGGCAATGATATAAATAAAGGGAATTGACAGGCAAGTGTCCCGAGATAAAGACAAAGTTCGTGGTTATATATCGACTATGTTTGGACTCCTTTTGGTTATTTTGTAATATTTGTAAATATTATCGAATTTTGTATGATTGATTTCGGTTTGTAGACAATTACTTTTATCAATATATATATATATATATACCTTTTTGTATGCCTGTAGAACTTGGTTTCTATTACTCTATGTATATTGAAATGGAAATGGGTGTTGACACTAATAACATGTGAAAGCATAGAAAATATCGTATAAGAAAGAAGAGCAAGAGAAGAGAGAAAATTTGAGAGAGAAATGAGGGGGAACAATTCTCATTCACCCGTATTTCTTGTCATTACAATACTTTGTACAAGGTCTATATTTATAACCTCCAAGAGTCACTATCAAGGGTCATAATTAATATACAACAAATGGTAAAGTTAATACTATACGACCTTCATATTATTAAATAGCCTTTTAGTTTCTCAACAACGTATTTATGAATGTTTACTAAAACACAAGTCAATGGATATCCACATAATTAATATTCATAACAATTTCAAAATTTTCTATTCAAAGCATGTTATTAAAACATAAATAAGGGCGGCCAGTCAAATTAATAAGCTAATTCCTGGAATGGTTAAATCAAGAGTTTGAATAGGCCGATCGAGCTGGATTTATAAATTTTCCTCCTTTTAGTGAGCCTAAATTGATGTTATTTTCAGAGCGGTATGTTAGATTTACATTTTAGCGACTCTTTTTTCTATTGCTAATGTGTAGTTTATATGTATGAATATTCCATTTACTCATGGATTGGCCCATTTTTGTTTATTACTATTTTCATGGTTATATTTGAATATTTTTGTATATTGTAATTAAAATTATATTATTAAAATCATGATTGGGTTAACCACCCTGTAGCCCTTGAACCTCTATCTCATCAATGAATTCAATGCTTAGTCTAATTTTTCAATATGTTAATTTCAAGGTACTGAAAGCTAGACCAGTAATTGAACCAATCAAAATAATTGATCAAGTGTCAGTGGCTTAAATTGCAGGTTAAATTGATACTCCCTCCAATC
Organism: Inga leiocalycina; assembly: GCA_963242795.1. Taxonomy (NCBI): domain Eukaryota; kingdom Viridiplantae; phylum Streptophyta; class Magnoliopsida; order Fabales; family Fabaceae; genus Inga; species Inga leiocalycina. The sequence continues at coordinate 27,122,226 of OY725327.1, forward strand.
CTATTTAGAAGTAATTTTCCCCTTGATTGCATAAAATGAACGGGTAGTTAAAAGCAATAAGTGTGTCAAAAATGTCATGTTTTTTCTATAGATACCCGTTATTTTTTAAAAGAGTATAGGTGAGAGAATGTATAAAAAGTACTCCCTCCGGTCCTAATTATAAGACAAAGTTGACTTTTTTGGAAAAATTAAGGAAGACAATTAAATTACTTTAGAGTATTTTTATTTTCATTTTTTTTCTCCAAACTAATTAATTTGACTAATAAACTAATAAATAATCTAAGGATACTAAAAGTATAAACACTCTAAAGTAATTTAATTAGCTTCCTTAATTTCTCCAAAAAAAGCAACTTTGTCTTATAATTAGGACCGGAGGGAGTATAAGAGATAGTAAAATATACATTTTTCCAATACTTTGTTGACTTCATTCACCAGGTGAGTTAGAACACATCTCTCTCTCTCCCTCTCTCATGAATATAACTCTTGATGTGTGTGATAATTAATTATAGATTATGCATTTAATATGGGTAAAATAGAAAAAAGAAGCTTACCTTTTCAGACATAAAGTAAAAGTTGCTTATAAAAAGGACTAGCCCCATGAAAGAGAAAATTGCTTATAAATAGGACTGAAAGGAGTATTAAACTTGTCATAATTAAAATTGAGAGGCAAAATTATTTGTTATTAAAATTTAAAACCATAATTTTAAATTATTTTAACTTAATTCAAGACAATCTACATTAGAAATAAAAAACTAAGACAAAACTTGATCTTTAAAAAAAACAGCCATTTACCTTTTTTAGCCAACAAAATAAAGCCATTTACCAATTCACCTTATTCAAACAGAAAACTATTACAAACAAAATGTACTCTAGGCTCTGTTTGGCACAGGCCATTAGAAGGTTTTTTTTTTTTCCGGATTGAGGGCATTAGAAGGGTTGGCGTTGGCATTTATATTGGTACTTCCTCCGGTCCTAATTATACGATAAATTTGACTTTTTTGGAGAAATTAAGGAAGATAGTTAAGTTAATTTAGAGTATTTTTATTTTTTCTTCAAACTAATTAGTTTGACTAATAAATTAATATATAATCTAAAGATACATAACAAATGATATAATTAAGTAACTTATTTAGCTTTCTTAATTTCTCCAAAAAAGTCAACTTTTTTTTATAATTAGTACTGAAGGTAGTATTATTATTTTGTGATGTTTGGTATAAACTATAAAGACTTCATCAATTTGAAGAGGCTGAGACAATGAAGCTGCATAGTACCAATCCCAATGTTAGATCCATCAAAATTCACAGTACCAAACAGGCCTTAATGTTTTATGCACATTGGATGCAATGTTTTAAAAGCCGGACCAGATGTTGAGCTGGAAAGGTAAGCGGGTCAAGGTTCAACTGGTTGGAACGGTTGAGCCGGAACGGTGACGTAATAATTAAATTTAAAAATATTATATATATATATATATATATATATATATATTACAATAATTAGTCTTTAATCTAATTTCGTATAAAGTTAGTAAAATCACAAAACATCATTTAAGAAAGAGCATTTAAATCAACCATTAACCTAACAAAAAGCACAAATAATAATGATTTCATGCTTTGTTAAACATTGATATTTGATGGCTCTAGATTGATCCAAGCATGAATTTCTTACATACAAGAGAATTGTTTAAGAAATTATCTAAATTTATTAACTCACTCACTATCTCAATAAATAAGAAGAGAATATGTATATATATATATATATATATAATACAGTGTCGAATAAATAAAAAAAAGGTAACCCAAGAATAAACACAATATATAAATTATAAACCAACATAAAATATAAGTACAATTAAAAATTTGTAATTAAAATCTTAAATTTTTATAATAATTCTTATCTTTAAAAATAATCATGATATTATAATGTAAATACTTTTTCATTGCCTTTATAATATATTAAATCATTATTTTTTGTATTAATTAACGGAAATAATTTAATACGACAATTAATTTAATTTTCACCCATCAAAATTAACATCAAAATAAAAGGAGATATTTTTATACATTAAATTTTAAGAATGAGATCGTAATATATCCAACTCCCAATTCCAAATTTGATTGTATTTGGAGTTTGCATCTTTTAAATCATTTCAGTTTAAAAAATTCCAAAAATATTAATTATTAATTATTGCCCATGAGGCCATTATGCCACATTGCCAAATATTGCGTATGGAAGACGCTTCATTCTGAATTTCAAGGTGTCTTTTTCACTTTCAGTTTCTCAACACTGCCTCTCTCTCTTTCTTCATTGCTCAAGACTTTTTCCATCGTCCTCCCAGATTCGCGTGTTCATCGAAGATGCTTCCAGTAGGATGAGCTCTTTTCCTTCACTTATCCTTTCAAAAATTGTATCTTGCAGTGGTACTCAGGCTAAAAATCTCTTTCATGACAATGCACATGATGAAGGATGTGGACTTCTTCTTTCGTCCTCTCCCTCCTTGTCCTTTTTTCTCTTCTGCTAATTGTGTTTAAGCCATCCGGCTTTCAAATATTCATTCCGGGTGGCGGCTTAACTCTGGTTTCCGATCTAAATGGCGGTTCTGGACGGCCTAATCCAGCCTAACCTTTTGAATGGTTTAACTCTGAAACTCGGATCGTCCTCTCCTCCGATCAACGGTTAGACCGATCGGACCGGACCTGAAAACACTGATTGGATGCCCTTCTAGACTCATTATGAAGCTTCATGGATCTATAGTCCTTACACCACCTAGGCCTCTTAATGCAAAGCCTTTCATCATCCTCTGGAACTTGCAAACGCCTAATCATGCTTCATAGATTGGGCCTTGTAGACGTGATCTCCTGAAGGTATAATGGACTCTCTTTCATGCAACTTTATGACCAAGTCTTTGAGTTCTAATTATTATTCCTTCACAACATTTGTCTATCGTTATGCAAAAACTAGGTGATCCAGTTCAACCCAATTCAACTCGAGATAGTCCTATCCAGTCATGTCTAAATAAGCTTTATAATGAAATCGAACCAAACCATATCAGACTAGTCAGTTGTGCTGGATCGAGTTTTGTACCAAGTGATCATACCAGTTAATCTAGTCTGATATGACCTGGGTGATGTTTTTTTCTTAATTTTTTTGTGACTTGAATGTTGCTTTCTATTGTTGTAAGAGATTCTTATGTATTTATTGTAACATCCCAAATTTTATATTCACTTAAAATATAATATAATTAATTGAGAAGTTCAATGAAATGGTGAATATTTAAGGTCAAAGGAATTAAATATTGAAAATTGAAAGTTGAATAATGTTTTAAGTGAAATCGCCTGCAAGGCAGTGAGTTTGTCATGTGGTTTTGGAAGACCAAATGATGAGCAAAAATTATGAAATTTTATAGGGTGAAAGTAGACATCATAAACTTTAATTTGATAGGTTATACGAATCAATTAAAAATAAAAGGTGTTAGAAATTGATTAATGGAATTAAAATGCCAAGTGTCATGATCATATGAGGAGCGGATTAAATTATAATGGATTTGTATGAGCACATGTCAAACTGCATTAAAAAAAAGCTACATGGACAAATAATGATGAAATGGTATGCTACCTTGAGTGCAAGAACTGGTCTAGTTGGAAGAGTAATGGTTTAGTTGGGGCATAAGAAGGGGGGGCATGTTTTTTTTAAAAGCTAACCAAGGGAGAAGGCTAGTTCAATGTTAAGGAGAGTCAAAGGAAGCAATTATGGAGGAAAGTATGGTGAAGTGCATGATAAGAATAGCTTGAGTGAAGGAATGACAAAACTTGAGTGCTTGGAGGAGTGCAAACTTGGACTTAATAGGAAGAGAACTTACTTGTCTTGTAAGAGGAGAGGAGGGAAGGTTTTCTTGCCTAATCAAGGGAGAAAATGTTGTCCAAATGTCAAAGGAAACTAAAGGAGTAATCATGAGTAAATAGGAAGGAGGCATGGGTGGATGTAAGGTTGTGACAAGTGTCACATTATGGCTCCTTGATGAGATCAATGGTGTAAAATTAAGGGAGGAAGTTTATGAAGCATTTCTCTTCCCTTCCCTTCATACACTTCACGAATAACACAAGAGAAGGAGAGAGAGAAAGTGCCTTGGAGAAACTTTGAAGACTTGGAGAGAAGTAGGGAGAGAAAGATCAAGGTAGGTTTGCGATTTCATAATATTTCCTTCTAAACTAGTATAAGCTTCTTCTCTAATCTCTATTCTCCCATGAAATCCATGGTTTAGCAAGCTCATCTTGAGCCCAAGGAGAGAGGGAGGAGGGCATTTAGAGAGTAAGAGGAAAGGAACTCAAGAGGTAACTTCACCAATCCTAAAACTATGATAGTATGTGATTGTTGTTGATGATTGTGGTTGGATTTGGTTATTTTGTTGAATTTAAAAATGAGAAAAGCTATAACCCTAAAGGGTTATGTTGCCAAAATTTCTTTGAATCATGGTTAAGAAGTGTTTAAATGAGTTAATCAAGGATTAGAAGTAGAAAAGTATAAGTTTTGGAAGTTAAAACACAAACCTACATTTTTCCATTTTTCTTGAAATATTTCGGCCAGTACTGTTTCAAGGGGTAGGAGTTGGATTTTCATGAAATACATGGTACCATTGGATTTAATGGGGAAAAATAGGTGGGGTTAAGTTGGTCACTTTTTCAGTAGAGGCCGAAAAAGCATAATTACGAAAATGCCACTGAAATCCCTAAATAGGGGCTGTGAAGGGTATTTTCATAATTTGACAGTGAATTTGGTAATGCCACTAAAAATTCTCATATTGTTAGCCAAGATACATCATAATTTCATGTACTACTTTAAACATGATGGTGATGATTATGTCATCAGCAAGAATAAAAAAGATGGCCACTAACTCAAGGTTCAATAACATCCTAAAAACATCATGGATATGAATGCACCTTACTAATGTCCTAATTGGTAGAATTTATTGCAAACGTGGAACAACGTAAATAGTGTGCATTTTTGTGCCTTTTCTATCTCATTAACTACACTTACTTCCTCCCCATTACAGCATCTCCCTTCTGACTTTTCACCCTCATAGCTCTTGGATCCTCTTTGTCGTCAAAAAGATGAATTCTCAACATATTTGAATGGGCCTCAAAGCAACCCAATTTTGTAGCCATTTCATCCATATACGAAGAAGTCCTTCTAAAGCTTGGAAAAGTGGGCTCTCTTGGTTCCATGACGCTTGTGTTGAGAGAAATGAAGTTTACAGGTTGCCTTGTGGATCTTGGCATTTTCCTTATTGTCATTGCAATTATGAAGAAACTAGTTTAGTACCCATCTTATACACGGGGCAGGGCTTTGAAATACTGTAGTAAATTGTTTATTTGTTGATAAAATTTATGAATGTCATCTATACGAAACAAAATAATTTCAAAAAATTATTTATTGTACGGGTTCTAAAACTATACAATCAGTAACATGTGACATATTTGAAAGAGGCAAGCTTCACCCAAGAGGGGGGTGAATTAGGTGATGTGATAAATTTTTTGCTTAATGAGGTGATATGAAAATAGTAGTTGACAGAGTAGAGTTGAGAAGATTGGAACACAGAGTTATACTGGTTCGGCCTAAAAACCAGACCTACATCCAGTCCTCAGAGATCAAGACCTACTGAGATTTTCACTATTCTTCCAAGATTCAATGGGCTCTCAGAATGCCACAAAACAACAATTATCCTCGAACGGACTACGAGCAGAAATATTCTCACACTAAGAAATTTCTCTCCCCCTTACGACAAGTCTTACGTGCAGTAAAACAACCTATGACCTTTCTCACTTGCTTATGTATACAAGTCTTATGAGCAGCAACGTTCTCTACTGCTTACACCACTGTAAGTCTTACGAGCAGCAACGTTCTCTACTGCTTGTATCTTATAAGTTTTATGAGTGAAAAGTTTAACTAGGAATTCTCTCAACTGCTTTTCTCGTAAGGATATCTACCCTCTCAAGGTCCTAATACCTTGAGATCAAATGAAAATAGAATTTGAAATATATATGGACTCTTTTACAGAGCAAGTATGATAAACACTGAAGATCAATATGAATACAGAGAAAATATGAATAACAGAGACTCGTGAATCTGCTTGTGAATTTTTGTGCTTCGTTGTTTTTGACGATCTCTGGAACTCAGTATTTATAGACGTTCAGTTTTTGCCCGTTTGAATAACGATCATTGTGGAGCGGGGCATGTTATTGTGGAATGGCATGCGCACGTTTGAAAACTTTGAATGTAGTAGGTACGTGCTTGTCATGATGTTGTCTGCCGTTGTTTGACTTCCTTCGTGTCTATTTATTTCAACGTTCATCCTCCTGTATCACACTTATAAAACATTCAAAATGATGTTAAATAATAATAATAAGTGATGATAAGATAAATAAATAACATTAAGCCATATTCGGATTGAACGCTGTAAGACTGGTGCATTTAGTCTTCTGGAAGAGTATCACTCGAGCATGGATGGGCTCACTCGAGTGATCGCACCATTTTTCTCCTTGTTCTTCAGTTTTGTACTTGCACTCGCATAGGATTTCAGAGAGATAATTTTCTTACTCCCGAGTGATGTGGGGCCTCACTCGAGCACAACTCCTTCTGCTCGAGTGGCCTTGCATATTACACTAGGAGACTCTCTCTGGACAGCACTCGCATACCATTTTATCAAGAGTGAGATTTTACACTCGCAGGTGATGTAGGCCCTCACTCAAGCACACATACTCCTGCTCGAGAGAGAAGAATATTCTTATGTAATATACTCTTGTGATCAGCACTTGCATCAGAATTTGAGAGAGTTAGATTCCTCACTCGCGAGTGCTGATGTGTCACTCAGGCATATGAAGCCTCACTCGAGCATACTTGTGCTTTTCTGACCTTTATGACTCTAGGCCAAATACTTGCAGTTCTTCACTCGCTAGTACTCGAGTACAACAGAGCTTCATGCTCGAGTGTTGATTACAATGCTCGAGTAATTCAGAAAGAATGATAGGACTTGCTCTCGGCCAAGCACTTGCAGTTCCTCACTCGCTTGTGCTCGAGTGAGAAAGAGTCTTCTGCTCGAGTGCTATCTCTAGTGCTCGAGTGAATCAGTAAAAATGACAGTAGTATGCTTCTCGGGCAAATACTTTCTGGCTATCACTCGCATATGCTCGAGTACAAAAGAGCTCTATGCTCTAGTGCTAGTTCTTGTGCTCGAGTACATCAGTTAAATTTAACAGCAGACATCACAGAACTTTGCCATATGCATTTGGTAACTTTGTAATCATTCCTTAGACTTATAAAACTATGATTTGCACACAATTGTCTTTTGTTATCATCAAAACTTGGGATCTAACATTCTCCCCCTTTTTGATGATGACAAAACCTTTGTGATGGGTTTTAAGAAAAAGGTTGATTAGAATAAAAGATTTTTAAAGTACAACATCAATGTTTCCAAATGCATATTTTCACCAAAGTTTAGATTCAAGTTCAGATTTTTTTTTGCACTTATCTACATATGTTCCCTGCAATACTTCCACTGAACACTTAATAACCAAGATAAGCATAGTATCACAGAGACAATCAAAAAGTTGAACAGTAAAACTTGATAACCTGATAAACTAATAAACACACAATAGTCAGCATAAATCATTAACTACATTAACTACCCATAAACCCCGTATACAACCATTATCCCAATAACATCATCATAAATTTACCCCATTACACAAAAACTACCCAAACACCCAATACATCCCATGATAGCTCAGAAAACCATCACACATCCTTCTCCCCCATTTTGTCAACATTAGAAGGGGGCTGAGGAAAAGTGATATCAAATGATGGGACAAAAGGTACCATGCAGTGGAAGGGTCAACTGGTACTGGCACAAAGGGTGGAGATTATGGCTGTGGAACAGAGGTTGAGGGTAGTTGCGGAGGTGACCGATCATAGGTGATATCAACATTAGAGTCTAGATCAGTGAAGAGAACATGTGTCTGTGGATAAGGAGGTGAGGTTGAGGCAGGAGTGGTCTCAGGTGGTACTTTTGAAGATGCAGTCGGGAAGTGAGAATGTAAGAAGATCTCCATATCAGTTATCCTTCGTGACATGTCATCCTGAGTCTTGAACATCAAGTCAAAGTTGGTATTAGCCTTGTCTACCAACTTTAAGACCTGTAACTCCATCTTGTCTACCAACTTCTCATACTCAGTCATTAATTCCTTTTACAAGCCAGACACAGCTTGATTGATCACTTCAGTCAAATGATTGGAGAGTGATGCATTCAGGAAGGATGGAGGAGGAACTTGACCTTGAGCAGATGACTGAGCCTCATCACCTCTGTATGGAGTGGCTTCCCTCTGAGATGTAGCCCTGGTTCGACTCACTGGAAGATTGATACTCATATGAGTCAGCTGAGTCTTGCCAAATCTTGGAATGAGCACCCTCTCAGTTCCTTTCAAGTACCATATCTTATTTTTCATAAGGATGAGAGATACAATCTGAGGATATGGTATAGTCATGGATTTTGATAAAGAAAATCAAAATCTTCTCATCTCATTGAAAATGATCTCCCCCACATTTCTTTGTTGCCCGGCTAGGAAGGAGGCCAACAAGTAATAATCCTTTTGACCAAAATGGGTAAAATTTTTGGACTTGTTAACCATGCTCTAAGAATATATATAGTGTAAGTCTTTGTGAGAATTAGGCATGTCAATAGGTTTAAAATTAAGGGGGCCTACTGGGCCTTTTGGTCTCAAAAGTCGGAAGGCTTCATTGGCTGAGAAAGTGGGTGGATCTGGAGGTGGTGCAACATAGCCAAGTAAGTCATTAATAATCTTAGCAGATATCATAATGAATTGACCTCTAACAGTAGTAGATACTGCTTCCTCAATCAATTCTCCAACCCTAGACTTAATGTTATGGGTTTTCATGTTGCAGTAAAAGGTTTTTACAATAGAGGGTGAATATGGAATATGAATATTTAGCCAGGGAGCATAGAATCCAAGATAAGGAGATAAATCCAAATTACAATTCTTCTTCAAGTATTCTAAGTCCACATAAACTATAAGACAGAAATGCCTATGTGCAAACTCAGTATCAAATACCTTCTGTGGTAGTGCCTTTAATTCCTCAACATTGAAACCTTCAGGAGGACTTGTAGCTTGCTCTTCCTCTAGAGCCTGTGAGGCAGATGGTACCCCTGAAGCAGCCGCACTGGATTCCCCAATATGGTGTGAACTTGAGACACCGGCTTAAGAAGCAATTTTCCCAACCAACTTTTCAAGTTTTGACCTCTCTATTGCTTCTCGAAGTTGCATGTTGAATGTGTCATCGGAGGAAGAAGAGGAATGTGTTGGTTGCTCAGTTTCCTTCTTCTTTCCTCTTCCTTGGACCTCTTTGGATTGAGACCGAGTAACCACTGGTTCTTTGAACACCACACCCTTTAGTTTCTTTTGTGGAGTTTGATCCTTCTTGGCTATTTGAGGCTTAGGATGAGGTTTCTTGGCTGGAGTTCTCTTTTTGGTTTTGGGTTTAGGAGGAGGTGTAGATTAAGAAGACATTTTAGGAGATGAAGGTGTTGGTACCGGAGTTGCAGAAGCACTAGCAACAGAATGAGTGGGAGAGGGTGAGTGAGATCTTTGGGCAATAACAGGAATCTTAGTTCTAGCTATAAACGAAATGGAAGAAATAAGACTCATAGCTTTTTCTGAAGATTGAGAAGAGATTCAGAGACTTAGGGCACGAAATGAGAGAAACAGAGGATAAATCTTACCTTTTAAAGAAGGTTGAAGAGTTGTAACGGTGATTTGAAGCAAAGGGATACGTTTGATCGATGGGTAATGGTTGGAGGTGAAGAGGTGTGAACTTCGAGTGACGAGACACCTCTAGTGAGAGCAGGAAGTGTGACAGTCTGAGCTATCGCGTAACTGATATAAGTGACAGTGCTCGAGTAATGTTCATACTGTGCTCGGGTGTGCTCATACTGTGCTCGAGTGATATACAAACAATTTTGATAAAACATGTAAAAGCGTACCTGGTTTATGGATTTCTTGCTATATTTTTCATCTTGGTACTCAAATCCTCCAAAATCATTTGAGTAACCATGCATTGAGTAGGCTCTTGAAGAAATTCTTCCTTTCTACTCGAGTACACATTCTTCACTTCAAGCATGTTCATACCATGCTCGAGTGAGGATGCTTCTTACTCGAGTAAGCTCAATCTTCACTGTTACACTTCAGATAGTCTCTTGGTATTTTTATCTCCTCTGTAAACCCCTGTTTTACATGCTAAGAAATAGAGTATTTTCAATAGTTCTGTGCTCGAGCAGAGTTAACTTGCTCGAGTGAGCATGAGCTTGTCACTCGAGTGACACTTTCTGTGCTCGAGTGACATACCTGCAAAACAATTTCTAAAGCTCCGATGCCAAAGTCAGTATGGTTATCATCAAAAATACATTTTATTAAGATAATTAACAAGAAAACTTACAACTCATTGGGATTAACCATTCCCAATTCTCTTCGAATATATAGGAATTGATCTTTAGCTATTGGCTTTGTGAAAATGTCAGCAAGTTGAAGGTGAGTTGGTATGAATTCTACTTTGACATCCTTCTTTTGAACGTGATCTCGAATGGAGTGATGTCGGATGTCTATGTGTTTGGTCCTTGAATATTGTACAGGATTTTTGGCTAAACTTATGGTGCTAGTGTTGTCACAATAAATTGGAATCTCATTTAAGTATATCCCCAAATCTTGAAGTTGTTGTTTCAACCACAATACTTGAGAACAACCACTTGCTACAGCTATATATTCTGCTTTTTGCTGAACCATGATACCAGAGAGCCTCCAAGAAATTGACATTGACCACTAGTACTCTTTCTGTCAGTTTTATATCCTCCATGATCTGAATCTGAATATGCCATTAAATACTCGTTTCCTCTTTTTGGATACCATAAGCCAAGTTCTGAAGTGTCTCCTAGATATTTGAAGATTCTTTTCACTGTCTCTGCATGTGATACCTTAGGAGCGGATTGATACCTTGCACACATTCCAACGCTGAATTGAATATCTAGCCTGCTTGCTGTAAGATAGAGTAATGAACCATCATTCCTCTATACTTAGTAATGTTGAAGCTAGGACCTTTTACATCAGCATCCAACAAAGTTGTAGAACTCATTGGAGTATCAGCTCTATTAGCATTATCTAATCCATACTTCTTCAACAACTCTTTCAAATACTTTGTTTTAGACACAAATATACCATTCTTCTTTTGCTTGATTTGAAGTCCAAGAAAGAAGTTCAATTCTCCCATCATGGACATTTCAAACTCTCCCTGCATAATCTTAAAAAATTCTTGACACATAGATTCTTTAGTAGCACCGAAAATAATATCATCAACATAAATTTGAACAATTAGAATATCATCTTTATTATGTTTGATGAAAAGGGTTGTATCTACTTTTCCTCTGACAAAATTTTGATCAAGAAGAAACTTAGTCTTTCATACCAAGCTCTAGGTGCTTGTTTCAAATCATATAAAGCTTTCTTAAGTTTGAAAATATGATCAGGCTTTGTTTCATCTTCAAAACTAGGAGGTTGTTCTACATATACTTCCTCCATAATATAACCATTTAGAAAAGCACTTTTCACATCTATTTGATAAAGTTTGAAACCTTTAATGCAAGCAAAGGCTAAGAGTACTCGTATTGCTTCCAATCTTGCCACTGGAGCATATGTTTCTTCATAATCAATATCTTCTTCTTGATTATAGCCTTTGGCCACCAATCTTGCTTTGTTTCTCACAATGATTGCTGATTCATCAAGTTTGTTTTTGAAAACCCATTTGGTCCCTATAACCGTATGATCTTTAGGTCGAGGAACCAAATCCCAAACTTGATTTCTTTGAAATTGATTTAATTCGTCTTGCATAGCAATCACCCAATCATTGTCAGATAAGGCTTCTTCCATATTAAAAGGTTCAATTTCAGAAATAAAAGCAGAGAAAGTTACCTCATTGAGGATTCTATTTCTGGTTTTGACACCTTCATGAATATTTCCAATTACTTGATCAATTTGATGATCTTTATTATGTCTCCATGCTTTTGGTTAAGCATGATCATCGACATCTTCTATATTTTGAAAATCATTTATTTCAAAATCATTTTGTTTTGAAATAGTTTTTTTTTCTTTATCAAATCCATTTCTTCTTCATTAATATGTTTTGTCTGAGAATCAAGTTCATCAAACATAACATGAATAGATTCTTCAACTGTACATGTTCTTTTATTAAAAACTCTGTAAGCTTTACTTCTATTAGAATATCCTAGAAATAAACCTTCATCAGACTTTGAATCAAATTTACCTAAGTTCTCTTTACCGTTGTTGTGAATGAAGCACTAATATCCGAAGATGTGTCGATGAGTAAGATTTGGCTTTCTTCCCTTGTAGAGTTCATATGGCGTCTTTTCAAGTGACTTGCGAATATATGCTAGATTTGAAATGTAGCATGTAGTACTCGTTGCATCTGCCCAGAACACTTGTGACATTTCTTTTTCATTAAGTATTGCTCTCGCCATTTCTGTAAGGACTCTGTTCTTTCTTTCTACTACTCCATTCTGTTGGGGTGTTCTAGGTGTGGAGAAGTTGTGATCTATTCCTTCGTTATTGCAGTAGTCTTCAAATAGTTGATTACCAAATTCTCCTCCATGGTTTGTCCTAATAGATACAATGGAAATACCTTTCTCATTTTAGACCTTTTTAACAAATGTAATAAATTCAACAAATGTTTCGTCTTTTGAAGCAACAAATATAGTCCATGTAAATCTTGTAAAATCATCGACTATCCCTAAAGTATATAGATTTCCTCCAAAACTTTTTACTCTTGCCGGAGCTACCAAATCCATATGAAGTAATTGTAAAGGTTTGGAAGTAGAAATCTCATACTTTGTTTTGAATGAAGATTTAGTTTGTTTGCCTTTTTGACATGCTTCACAAATCATATTATCTTTGAATTTAAGTTTCGGAAGACCAACAACTAAATCTTTTCTAATCAGTTTGTCAAGCTGCTTCATATTGACATGAGCCAGACGCTTATGCCATAACCAACTTTCCTCTGATCTACTAAGAAAGCAATTTTCAAAAGAATTTGAATTTAAATCAATAGTATAACAGTTACCGTCCCTTTGAGCTCAGATCTTTGCCTTGATAGATTCTTTGTTTAGTGGCAACTCTTTCTTGTTTACTATCAAGCATTCTTTTGAGTTAAAGATCACCCAATTATCTTTGTCAGTGCTTTGACTTATACTTAAGAGGTTGTGGCATAATCCTTCAACATAGTATACTTCGTTGATTTGAATATCATCGGATTTTCCCACTTCACCAATTCCAGCAATACGTCCAGATTGATTACCTCCAAATGTTACCTTTCCTCCTTCTCTGGTTTCCAGCATGGTGAACTTATTTTTGTCACCAGTCATGTGTCTCGAACATCCACTATCAATATACCACTTGTTTGCTCGTGATGCTTTGAGACATACCTAGAGTAAGGTGATCAAGTTTTAGGTACCCACACTTTCTTGGGTCCTTTATGGTTAGTATGTGATGCATGTGTTCCTTTCTGAACCCATTTATATATGCCAATAACTTGTCCTCTCTTAAAGTAACATGATGAAGTATAATGTCCTTTCCTATTACAATAGCTACATGATGCGAAGGGATTTGATGTATGCACATAATTCCTGAAATATTTAAGGTACGTTCTACTGCTATTCTTCTTATTTCCTCTGTTCTTATCATGATCAAACTTATATCCAATTCTAGACTTATCAAATGAAACTTTCTGAGAATTTAAAATAACTTTAAGAGTTTCACTTCCCTTAGTAAATTTTTCAACAATTTTTGTTAAATCTCTTATTTTCTTATCTTTTTCCTCACATTTTTCACACGATGATATGACAGTATTTTCTAATTCTTTTACTTTCTTCTTATAACTAACCATTTCTTTAGCTACCTTGATGAATTCTGTATGTAATGCATTATATTCAGATAATAATTCATCATAAGTAAGTTCAGAATCACTTACCTCAGAATCTGATTCTTCTTCTTTGGCGACCAAGCATAGATTTGCTACTTCGTTATTGTCGCTTTCTTCATCTAACGAACTATCACCCCAGATAGATGATATATATGCTTTCTTTTTCTGCTTCTTTTTGTCTTTGTTTCTGAAGCATTCGGATTTGATGTGTCCAGGTTTCCCACATTCATAGCATACTATCTGTTGCTCTTTGTTTTCTTTCTTGCTTGGTCCACCTTGATAATTTTTAAAGTTCTTTTGACCTCTTCTATAGAATCTCCTGAATTTTCTCACGATCATTCCCATTTCATCATCATTAGGGACATCTTCATTTTCAAAAGATTCTTCTTCTTCCTTGATAGTCTTAAGTGCAACTCCCTTTTTCTTTTTATCATCAAACTCTTCTAGTTCCTTTTTGAATCTCAACTTACCTTCATACTCGGAAAGACTACCAAAGAGAGCAGCTACGGATCTCATAGATTCTCCTTTAGCTTCTTCGATAGCTGTCACCTTCGCTTCCTATTCTTTCATAAGAATATTAAGAATCTTTCTTACCTGGGAATTTTGGTCAAAAGATTTTCCAAATGCAGATAATTGATTAACAAGATGAGTATACCTGAGTTCGAATTCTGATATTCCTTCTCCACGTTTCATACGAAATATATCATACTCTGTAATTAGAGTATTGACTCTATTTTCTTTGATTCTGAATGTACATTCATGAGCAATTTCAAGAGCATCCCACATATCTTTGGCAATTGGTAGAGTACATATTCGAAAATATTCCTTTTGAGTGAGAGCACTCTGTATCATTAAAATAGCTTTACTATTTAACGTTACTAACCTTTTATCATCTTCGTCAAACTCCTCTGGGCTCTTCTTAACGACTCTATCTTCGATTTTCTTCATTAGAGCATAGTCACCATCTTGTATTACATTCCATAAACTGTACTCGTTAGCCATCACAAACACTCTGAACTTAGCTTTCCAGAATGAAAAATGTTTTCCAGTAAAACCAGGAGGTATAGTGATTAAAGCTCCATCTGGAAGAATGTTTTCACCCATTGTTGCCATTTATTGGATCCTTCTCAAGCTGTTAGGCTCTTTGGAGAAGACCTCGCTCTGATACCAAATGAAAGAGGCAAGCTTCACCTAAAAGGGGGGTGAATTGGGTGATGTGATAAATTTTTCGCTTAATGAGGTGATATGAAAATAGTAGTAGACAGAGTAGAGTTGAAAAGATTGGAACAGAGAGAGTTATACTGGTTAGGCCTAAAAACTAGGCCTATGTCCAATCCTCAGAGATCAAGACCTACTGATATTTTTACTATTCTTCCAAGATTCAATGGGCTCTCAGAATGCCACAAAACAACAATTGTCCTCGAACAGACTACGAGCAGAAATATTCTCACACTAAGAAATTTCTCTCCCCCTTACGACAAGTCTTGCATGCAGAAAAACAACCTATGACCTTTCTCACTTGCTTACGTATACAAGTCTTATGAGCAGCAACGTTCTCTACTGCTTGTATCTTATAAGTCTTATGAGCGAAAAGTTTAACTAGGAATTCTCTCAACTGCTTCTCTCGTAAGGATATCTACCCTCTCAAGGTCCCAATACCTTGAGATTAAATGAAAATAGAATTTGAAATGTATATAGACTTTCTTACAGAGCAAGTATGATAAATGCTGAAGATCAATATGAATACAGAGAAAATATGAATAACAGAGACTCGTGAATCTGCTTGTGAATTTTTGTGCTTCGTTGTTTTTGACGATCTCTGGAACTCAGTATTTATAGACGTTCAGTTTTTGCCCGTTTGAATAACGATCATTGTGGAGCGGGGCATGTTATTGTGGAATGGCATGCGCACGTTTGAAAACTTTGAATGTAGTAGGTACGTGCTTGTCATAATGTTGTCTGCCGTTGTTTGACTTCCTTCGTGTCTATTTATTTCAACGTTCATCCTCCTGTATCACACTTATAAAACATTCAAAATGATGTTAAATAATAATAATAAGTGATGATAAGATAAATAAATAACATTAAGCCATATTCGGATTGAACGCTGTAAGACTGGTGCATTTAGTCTTCTGGAAGAGTATCACTCGAGCATGGATGGGCTCACTCGAGTGATCGCACCATTTTTCTCCTTGTTCTTCAGTTTTGTACTTGCACTCGCATAGGATTTCAGAGAGATAATTTTCTTACTCCGAGTGATGTGGGGCCTTACTCGAGCACAACTCCTTCTGCTCGAGTGGCCTTGCATATTACACTAGGAGACTTGTCTCTAGACAGCACTCGCATATCATTTTATCAAGAGTGAGATTTTACACTCGCAGGTGATGTGGGTCCTCACTCAAGCACACATACTCCTGCTCGAGTGAGAAAAATATTCTTATGTAATATACTCTTGTGATCAGCACTTGCATCAGAATTTGAGAGAGTTAGATTCCTCACTCGCGAGTGCTGATGTGTCACTCGGGCATACTTGTTCTTTTCTGACCTTCATGACTCTCGGCCAAACACTTGCAGTTCTTCACTCGCTAGTGCTCGAGAAGAACAGAGCTTCATGCTCGAGTGTTGATTACAATGCTCGAGTATTTCAGAAAGAATGACAGGACTTGCTCTTGGCCAAGCACTCGTAGTCCCTCACTCGCTTGTGCTCGAGTGAGAAAGAGTCTTCTGGTCGAGTGCTTTGTCCAGTGGTTGAGTGAATCAGTAGAAATGACAGTAGTATGCTTCTTGGGCAAACACTTTCTGGCTATCACTTGTATCTGCTCGAGTACAAAAGAGCTCCATGCTTGAGTGCTAGTTCTTGTGCTTGAGTACATCAGTTAAATTTGACAGCAAACATCACAGAACTTTGCCATATGCATTTGGTAACTTTGTAATCATTCCTTAGACTTATAAAACTATGATTTGGACATAATTGTCTTTTGTTATCATCAAAACTTGGGATCTAACAATATTAAGTGGCTGGATTATGTTGGGAAAATTGTCCATAAAGACCTGTAATAAAAACTTATTTGCCAAGTGGGACCTTTGGGTTTAAATAATATTCTTTGTGTAAAAGATCTTCCTTTGTGTTCAAACAATGTTCTCATTTGTTTAATATATCGTCCCTATATGACATTCCAATATACTCAAACAATATTCCTTTGTGTGCAAATGCTCTTCCCTCTGGTCCTATTTGGCAATAAAGTTTCTAATAAGCTATATGTGGGGAATTCTCTGAATTATATCTTAATTATTTTTAGTTAAATGATTAATATACTACATTTCCCTAAATTTTTGGCCAGTGTCAATTTGTTGTGTCTACACTTTGGAAGCAGAAGTTTTGTTGCATATAATTTCATTATAGTTTAAACATTGGCCCTGTATCTGATGAAGAAGCAAGATCTTCTAAACCCTAAAGAGTAAAAATTCACATGTTTAAAAGTCGATGCTACAAAGGAATAATGATGAGCAAACTCAAAGTACAACCAAAATATTACTTGAAACAGCTAATAATTGCTATTTGTGCCACTAAATTAATAGATAAGCAATCAATTATGATGTGTGTCCTGCAGTATATACCAAAATTATGATGACTAATGTACCTAATTTACAACATTGAAAAACACTTCATTGTAAACAACATTTGTTGTCCTATTTGTTACTTTTTCAGCACTGTTCAAAAGTAACATCTTGAGGCCATCTTTATGTCTCACTCTTGAAAAAGCAACATACAACTGGCCAAGCGTGAAACCAGGTCTTAGAAGGTATAACCCAACTGACATCAAGCTTTGGCCCTAGCTTTTGTTTATTGTCATTGTAAAGGATGGCATAATGGGGAACTAACGATGACACAACGTGAATGACAATGATGTGTCTAATGGTGATCAAGTTATTATAGGGCTTAAGACTTTAAGTCCAACATTGGCACCTATCATAATCTTTGCCTGGATGACATCCCCTTCAAGGCAAGTTAGAATCAACATTGTACCATTACATAGTCCGATTGACTTATCAAGATTGCGCATCAGCATAATGGGACAACCGACCTTAAGTCTCAATTGATGATTAGGAATCCTAGACATAGAGATTGTATTTAAAAATTCCACAAAATGCATAGCAGCAATGGAATCTCATAACACATCTTTCTTAGACACACTATTAGCACTTAAATATATCCTTTCATCACCGGCAGCATATCAATCATATAATTGTTAACATCTTCAACTATTGTCAAACTGGGGGCCAAAATTGCATGATCCTTGAAATAGTCACCATCACCCAAATGATCCAGTAGGCTAGGATAAGTAGAATGCACAATACACTCTAATGGAGATGAGGTACGGTGTAGCAGAAATTCATCTTGTATTCTAACAAAATCTATAATACCATCAATTACTGGAAATTTTCTATCACCTATTGCAACAATCCAGTCTGTAAACTCCTTTATATCCATATTATTTCCTGCTATATCTGAATTCATTAACCTCATATTCTTCATAAGTTTAAAGACTTTAAGTGCTACCATTGGTATGATGCATTGATTGTTGCCACGACAATGTCCTCTCTAGAACCTTTGGTAATAACTGGTAGTATTTGTCTAAAATCTCCACCAAGTACAACCACCTTACCACCAAACACCAGTTCTGACGTATCCGGATGAACACGACTGCATATATCCTTTAGTGTTCGATCTAATACTTCAAAGTATAACCTATTTGCCATTGGTGACTCATCCTATTTTATAAGAGATGTATAGATGAGTAATTCTGCTAGATGCAAACCCTGTTTGATATTGCATACAGAATCTTCATTAAAATTTAATGGAATAGCAAATTGAGAGTATACTGTTTTATCCTTGGGTAATAACAAAGCTGCAATACCACTGGACGCCACTGTCAACACAATCTTTCCATCGCCTCTCAATGATGTTGAGAGCGTTTTCCACAAGTATGTCTTTCCAGTCCCACCATGGCCATAGACAAAGTAGAAACCTCCATCTGAGATGTCGACAACTAATCTGACTACATCATAAATCCCCCTTTGTTCTTCTGTCAAGCTAGCAACCAAATTTGGAACTTCCTTCCTCAGAGCATGGTAATCAAAATTTAACTCGTCGTACATATATCTACTTGTCCGACTATGATAAGAGGGTGAAGAAGGGAATGACATTAACTTATACTCGTTAAGACTTCTACCATTCATGTTCATAAGAGCTCAATCTTTGTCAAAACAACATTTTCAAGTTCTTTGTCTGTCAAAGTTTAACCTGATTAGTGACAATAAGTTCAGTGAACACAAAATAATATGATACATAAATAGGATGAATATGACATAGTTTTCACTTTTCAATTAAGTAATAACACTAAATGGTTTTGATAAATAAAAGCTCCTGAATGTATGTGACATAGCATATATACCTGTTTCTTGCTTATGTGTATATAGTACATCATTTGACATTAACTTCCATGATTGCTGCCATACAATCTCTGGTCTGCCAAAAGAACCGCAGAAGAGTAAAGTACAAAACAGACGATGTATATACTCAGCAGTTGCCCACTCCCTAGCACCTTTGAATGCGTCTATATACTCCCTATCATCCTCTAATAATCCTAATGCATAGAATGTATCTCTAAAATTATTATATTCCATACTGTCCACTGTCCTAATTTCTTTGCAAGACTTAGGTCCCCTCACCATTGTTAGTAACAACCGTAAGTAAAATGACTCCCCTACTCCTGGTGGAACATAGTATAATTGTTCGATTGAAAATCCATTCTTTCTTGGTATCCACTTTTGCAGTTGTTTCTTGAATACAAATTTCGTTGGAAATTCTGTGTATGTTAACACTTTTGCTTCATCAAATTCATCATTTGCAACCATCCAGGCAAGAAACATGTACTCCTGTATAGTTGGCCGATTGACTACTTTTTCTACATCATCGTCATCTTCGTAAATTACATTTTGCTGATCTGGGAGATGAAATGCAAGATGTTCAACTGATGGATATTTGTAGTTTATGTCATAGCCAAGAATTCACCTAATAGCTTCAAATGGTGATAAGTAACGAACGTCATAATATATTTTAATTTCATTATACACCACGTCAGGACCATCTAACTCAGAATTTGCATAGAAGGCTGCTGTTACATGGTCATGACCTTTACTAACATATTTGAATAAATACTTGATGAACTCTCCTTGCTTGCATCTCTCAACATTGATGTGCACTTGGTACTTTAAGAGTAGGTATGGGTTATTGGTATAACATTTCTATTATCCAAAGGAATACTACCCTTCAGAACTTTTCTTCCATTATCACGTCTTCTATATCAGACATACCCATCATTATGAATAAAATTTTCCTCTGCATAATTTTTTGGAAAATATATAGAACACTTACCTTCTTTCATACACGGTGAGTTCTTGTTGCCTATTCCATATGGCCCATATATTATAAAGTTACTCACTACTTTAAACAATGCTGGATTGTTCTCTTTATCAGGCAATTCAGTCTTATAACATCATCTATTTCTTGAAGAGTGGTGTAACACCCCGATTTTCGATTAAGGACTAATGATAATTATTGAGATTAAGCCTGAGATTAGTGGACTGCTAAGCCCTGGTTTAGCAAGAGTCCAAATTGTGATTAAGAAATATGAAAATGAGTTGATGGTAATTCCAAGTGAATTTCCATAATCAGGGGCAAAACAGTAAAGTTACTGACCAGTTGATTGGTTACCGAGGAGGAAACTCATTGGTAGTTCTAAGATCAATGGCTATGATTGATTTGTGTAATTGAGCAAGGGGCATAATCAAGTGTATGTGTGTGCATGTGAGCCCATGAGAGTTGGAGTGAGATGGTGACAAGTGGCAACGTGTGGACCCTTGGATGGGTCATAAGTGTGACACATCATCATCATCTCCATCTCCTCTCTTCTCTCTCTCAGTTTCTCTCTCTTCTCTTCCTTCCTCCATTTTCGCTGAATATGCTTGGGAGAGAGAAAGGAGAATTTGGTTTTTGAGGTAAGCAAATGGCCCCTTTAGCTCAAACTCTCTTCTCTAATGTTAATCCTTGAGTTGAGAGCTTCAATTTGATGGTTGTAGCTTCTCCATTGGTGGTGATTTGAAGAATCACGAAAATATGAAGCTTGGAGAATCAAAGAGTGTCTTTGAGAAAGTGGATAAGGTATGTGAAACCAATCCTTCTATCTATGTTTCATGCCAAATGATTATGTTTGGAATTTCTGGAATTATTGCCCTAATTTCGAAAATATGGGTAATGGGTAGTTTGGCATGTTATGGTTATGAAAATGGTATATTGGTGTGAGTTTGAAATAGATAGAATGGATTTGGGATGGAAATGTGTGAGGTTAATGATTTTGGAAAATGGATGATTATATTGCCTTAGGCCAAAGCTTGTTAATGGAATGGGATTTTGGTAATTCTATTGATTCCATTGAATTCAATGAGTGATTTTGTGTGGGAGTAGCTTTGGTAGAGGTTTTGGATCCATTTGGATCATTTGGGCAAGAGGTAGGAAATGTGGTAAGTGTTGCTGCGTTTTCTGGAATTTGATAGATTCACTCGAGCAGACAGGGGTGTGCTCGAGTGAGGGATGAATGTTGCTCGAGTGAGCCGTGTGTGCTCGAGTGATATGTGAGTTTTTCCTTTGTTTTGCTTCGAGTGCGCCTGGGTTTTATGAGCAATGCTCGAGCACATCGCTTTGTGCTCGAGTGAGCGAAGAACATGCTCGAGTGAGCATGGTCTGCTCGAGTGATAGTGGGAGTCCAGAGTGAAGAGTTGCTTTCTGGTCTTCACTCGCGGGCAAGGTGCAAGAAGTGTGCCTTCTCACTCGCGGGTGGGGGGCATCTGCTCGAGTGAGCCGTGTGTGCTCGTGGGTGAGAGGCATATGCTCGCGGGTGAGAGGTGTGTGCTCGCCGGTGAGAGTAGTGTGCTCGAGTGATCCAGTGCTTGGAGAGCGTTGGGGGCTCTCGGGTCCTCACTTCCTGGATTTCTCTCGCGGGTGCTCGAGTGAGGCTTTTGGCCTTGTGCTCGAGTGAGGATCTGTGCTCAAGTGAGCTTGTGCCTCAGGTGAGGGTTGTGCTCTCGGGCATGTGCTTTCTGTCTCACTTTCTCTTGTGCTCGGGTATTGTCCGTACCAATGCTCGAGTGAGAGCATTTGTGCTCGAGTGATGTCCGTACTTGTGCTCGAGTGAGAGCTTCTGTGCTCGAGTGAGGCAGTGAAAAATATCAAGTTTGAGTGTTCAAAAGGGGATCTTTGGGGATAGTCTTCCAACCCTTTAGAGCTATGGATTAAGGTGTTTGAGGGCACTTAAAGGGCAATAATGATAACCAACTTGAATGTCTAAAAGTTAAGGAATTGGAAAATGGATTAATCCTATGTCCTTGATCTTGGTTATAGGATTTGATGATTTCCCTGAGCGTGAGCAGCCGGAGCTGGAGCTTACGTGGAAAGAGTGTAGGGAACTTACCACTCCTGCATGAATTGATAATTGTATTTGTGTATTGATGCATGTTATTGCTTTGCGTGATTATGTGAGACATATGAGAATGATTGTAGCTCTGTTTCTATTTATACTATGGCCATGAGTATGTTGTGTGAACATTGAGCATGCGGATATATCATTATGTGAGCATGTGTTATTGTGATGTAAGCATGTCATGCATTAAATACTTATCTTGCATGCATATTGGTATTTGTTTTCCTACTGAGATTCCCCAGAATCTCACCCTCCCCTATCAACATTTTAGACAGGGAAGGAAGGTTGAGGATGAAGCAGGCATCCAAGGACGAAGAGGACTCATTTCTGGGTGAGAGCTTAGTAGTTGGTTATCAATGCGTAATTGGGATTAAGTATCTGATTGTATGGATCAGTATTTGAGTATGTATTCGAAAGAGATTTGTGTAATCCCTATTGGTTGAATTGTTGGGCTATTGTGCCCTATGTTTATTGAGCGAAGATATGATCCCGGAATTGTCGGGAATTTATATTGCGTACTCTGATAATTGTATAAATGTAATTTATCTTCGCATAGTAATTATATTCGGAGTGTAAATATGAGACCGTGTTTTTAATAATTTCGAAATGTAATTGTGAAAACCCCGTCTGGTTGATGGGTTTGTAAATGATGTTTTATCTTATTGGTCTCTATTTCACCTTAATCGTGCAATCCGGATATTAATTACGGGTGGGGGGTTACAAGTGGAGAGCTTGTTTGTATTGCCAAGAAACAGCAGAATATGAGCATGCTGGAATTCAATGGTATATATTGTTGCATAAAAAGCCTCAACTTCATTAACAAATATTATATCTTCATACGAAGTAATTTGGCTGGAGAAATTAATTCATATATCTCTTGCTTTATGCTTTGTTTGCTATAAAATGAATGCTTGTTAAGTGCATACATAGTCTATACTTACACACTTTTACTGAACCAAACAGATGACCCTTTTTCAAATCCTTCATCAGGTAATCCAGCTTCATCTTAAACACTTTACTTATAAGCTTTGGACAATTGTCAACCCTGAAACTAGAAGATGTAACGCCCCAATTACAATTATTGTGAATGATTTTATAGATTAATGTGGATTTGAGATCCGGATTAAATATTGGGAATGCCCAACACCTTGTATTTTAACATAATTATGTGATGAAATAATTATTGGGCTAAATATAGGGGTAAATGGCGCATGAAAGAAGGAAAAGAATTTGATTATGTATTATGTGGCAATATTAATTAATATGCCATAGTTAGTGGAAAATTGAAAGAATGGAAAATTATTGGTTAATTAGTTAGTGATTAATGGAGAAATTAATTACTAACTAAGAGAAATGAGATGTATAACTAAATGGCTAATGGAATGGTTAGAGTAACTAATTAGTTACTTGCTTTATGAGAACCAATGAGAGTTTGACAAGTGGCGAGCTGATATCATGAGAGAAGGCTTTGGAAAGTCAAAAGCCCATTATTTTATTATTCTTTTCCTCTCTCCTCCCCCTCGTTTTGTTGAATAAGCATGGGAGGGTATAAGAGATCATCATTTTCACCATTTCCTCTCTCTCTCCAAGCTCTCATTTTGGTAGCCATTAAAGAAGAAGAAAGAGAAAGAAGTTTTTGCAAGGTAAGCCTCATTTGACCTTGAAAATGGCTTCTAATGCCAAAATGCTCTTCTATAAAGTTATTCCTTGTGTTGAGAGCTTCACTTTCATGGTTTTAGATTTGTCATTTGGTGCTGTTTGAGCTCTCATGAAATTGTGGACTTGGGTGAACCTAAGAACTTCTTTGGGAAAGTTGTTGAGGTAAGTGAAAGCTTCATTTTCATATAATTTTTGTGGCCATTGGTTGGCCCTTGAATTTCTAGAAATTTTGCCCTAATTTCCGTGATTTAGGGTTATGGGGGAGTATGGTATGTTATTGTTTTGGAAATGGTGCCTTGTTTAGTATTTTGAATGAATAGAATTGAATTGAAGCTTAAAGGTAAAGTTTGGGAACTTTGTTTTTGGTTTTGTGTATTGGTCAAAATAGGGCATGGTTATAGGTTGGTATTTTAGTCATTTTGAGGTTACCATTGTGTTCCTTGTGGAAAATTGTATGGGAATAATTTTGGTTAATGATTTTGAAGTCATTAGACACTTTGGTAGAAAATTGGAAAATGCTGTCAATGTGAACTCTGTTCTGGGTAGTCAGTTTGTAAAAAATTTTTGAATGACCAAATGTTGTTGAAAAATCCTGAAACTTTTCAGTCTTAAATTTCACATCCAAAGCTACAAAATAGACATATATTTTGTGTCATTTCATTTTGTGAATAGAGAGTTATGCTTTAACAAAGTTTGGGATCAAAACTGAACTCTGTTTTGGGGCAGTGTTGAGTTTTTTGTAATTCTAGAATTGTGGGGTGATTTCTAGTAATGGTCCATATTTTTCCAGTAAAGACAACTTAAATAGATTTCATTTGGCTTTGGAATCACCTCATTTCGATGTTTCTAGAATTAGTTATAATTTTTGGAATTTCCGCTAGGAAACAGAATTTTCTTGGCCACAGCCAGAGGTTATGAACCACAGCCCATGGGTAGGCTGGCCGCGGCCAAACCCCAAAATCAGCATTTTGGACTTTTAAAAGGTAACCTTTGGTTAAGTGTTTCCCAAGCCTTTAGGCATGTTTTTAGGCTTTGATTAGCCACCTAAAGGTCATGAATGGTAACCAACTTTAAATGTTATGCAAATGAGAATTTGGAAAAAAGAATGACCCTATGTCTTTGATTTGGTTATAGGGTTGGGTATTCACCTTGATTATGGTTCGACATCCACTCAGATCGTGAGTAGCCGATGCTGGAGCATACGCGGAAAGAAAAAGTGTAGGGAACTTACCTCTCCTGCATGTATTGATATTTGTGTTTGTGTATTGATGCATGTTATTGCTTTGCTTGATTATGTGAAACATATATGAATGATTGAAGCTCTATTTCTATTTATGCTAAGGCCATTAGTATGTTGTTGAAACATTGAGCATGCGGATATATCATTATGTGAGTACAAGTTATTGTGATGCAAGCATGTTATGCATTAAACACTTATCTTGCATGCATATTGGTATCTGTTCCTACTGAGATTCTCTAGAATCTCACCCTCCCCTACCAATATTTTAGGCAGGACAGGTGGCTCAAGAAAGGAGTAAGTGACTAGGGGCGGAGAGAATCCCTTACGGGCATTTGAATTTGGTAGTTGGTTATCCTTATATGATGGGATAATTGTATATGTTCAGATGATAGATTAGAATGTGTATTTGGATTAAGTATTGTGTAATCCCCATTTGAGAAATTGTAAAGGGCGTATGTGCCCTACGTATCTTTAGTGAAGGTATGAACTAGGGATTACCGGTATTATTATTGTGCACTCTGATATTTATATAAATGTGATTTATCTTCATGAGGCAATTGTATTCGAAATATGAATTGGAGACAAGGTTAAAGTGTTTGTTAAAGAAATTTGTGAAAACCCTATCTTAAGGATGGGAATGTAAATGAATATTGATTATTATTGGTTTCTATTTCATTTTAATAGTGTATTTCGGATATAATTACAGAGGGGGTTACAGAAGATGACACAACCCTAGTAATCTCTGGCTACTTTGGATTGCACGTGAATGTTATAAACATATCTGGATACCTAGCCCATCCATATATGGCAATTGTGTTCTGGTAGTTACATATAATATGTTGAGGCTTGCCGGTGAAGGAAGACGCCAATATAATGTTCTTACCCCTAGCTAGCCCATTCATTGTCACGATCATGAACAACGTAAGCAAAGTATTCTCTCATTCATACATATTTAACTTGACTCATAGAAGCCTCTTGTAACACCCCAAATTTTATTCACCAAGAATATATTGTGATTATTATATATTTTTATTAAAGTGGTGAATATTTAAGGCCAAAGAAGTTAAATATTGAAAGTAGAAAGGTGAACAGTGTTTTTAGTGAAATCGCCTACGAGACAGTGAGATTGTCATGTGGTTTTGGAAGACCAAATGATGAGTAAGAATTATGAAATTTTACAGGGTGAAAGTAGACATCCTAAGTTTTAATTTGATAGGTCATATGAATCAATTGAAGCTATGTACAAAAAGATATGAATTTTTGAAATTAGTTCAAAAAATCTGGAAAGTTTCTGGAGCTGCAGTCAAAGAAATGAAATATGAAATCTGGGAATGATATGCTTCTAGATGGTTAAATTCCATATTTTTTCTTGAAACTAGACTCAATAAGGGTTCCATAGCCTTTAGAATCACTTTGAAATGATATCTACAAAATTAATTATGATTTTTCAAATATAGGGCATAAAATCTGCCAGAATTGGCATTATTTCAAAAATTGAAAATAAAATGTGTTAGAAATTGATTAATGGAATTAAAATGCCAAGTGTTTTGGAGCAAGAGGGGGACACATTTTTTGGAGGCTAACCAAGGTAAAAAGGTAGTTCAATGATAAATGAAAGAAAATGGAGTAATTATAAAGGAAGTATGGGAGTAAGCATGGGTGGAGGTATGGTTGGAAGTGTCACCATGACACCCCTTGATGAAATCAATGGTGTAGGATGAAGGGAGTAATTTTATGAAGCCATTTCCTTTCCTCTTCCTTTGTATATTTCATCCAACATAGAGAAAGAAGAGAGAGAGAGAGAAAGAGCTTGAAGAAAACTTGGGTGCTAGAGAGAAGGAAGAAGAGAAAGTTAAGGTAAGGCATTGTTATTAAGCATTTTCTTTGTAAGCTTCATGAAAAACCTCCTCTAAACCTTTCTCTTCATGAAATCCATGATCTTGAGCTCAAGGGGAGAGAGAGGAGACACATAGAGTAAGAGGAATCAAGAAGCTTAAGAGCTAACTACACCAAACTAAAACCTATACTTGTATGAAGTTGATATTGAAGTTTGTTGTTGATTTGGATTTTTGGTTGATTTTGTAAATTTGGAAAGCCCTAATCCTAAGGGGTTATGCTGCCCAAATTTCTTTGAATCATGATTACAAAGTGTTTAAATGAGTTAATAAAAGGATTAGAAGTGGAAAAGTACAAGTTTTGAAAGCTAAAACATAAAACCCCATTTTCCTATTTTTTCCTTAATATTTTGGCCAGCTCTGTACTGGGGGAAGGATCTGGATTTTCATGAAATAGATAGTTCAATTGGATTTAGTGGGCAAAGAATAGGTGGGGTTGCAGTTGGTCACTTTTTCAGAAAAGGCCGAAAAAACATAATTACGAAAATGCCCTTAAAACCCTAAATTGGGGATGTCAAGGGTATTTTGGTAATTTTATAGTGAATTTGGTGATTTTGAGACCAGAAATGGAGTCCTTGGGTGAAAATATGTCAGAATAACCCTAGTAAAAAATTTTGAAAAAACGTGCCATCGGGCCGGGTAGGCAAGGCCGAGCCGGGGTCTTGGAGGCATTTCGATAAATTTTCACCACAGACTAATATAACCACAAGAAATGCTATGGAAGAGTCTAAAATGATACTTGGATAGGTTATGACCTATATCTTGTACATTTAATATTTTAAGACCGAGTCGAAAGCCAAAACGACATGTTTTAGAAGGCTACTAAAAAGGGAATTGATAAGACTTTGAGATAAGGACTACCATCCTTCATACACTATGTGAATAATGGTATGTATTTGTTACTGTATTTTGCGATATGATTGAGTACTAAAGTCACAGTACCTAGTTGTGATTCGATTCCCAACAAAGGTATATCGGAAAATCCTAGTTGTGGTTCGGTGCCCAACAAAGGTATATTGGAAAATCCTAGCTGAGTTTCGATGCCCAACCAAGGTATATCGAAAATCCTAGCTGAGTTTCGATGCCCAACCAAGGTATATCAAAAATCCTAGTGTAGTCAATGACTCGGCTGAGGTAATTATATGTGAATCGAATTGAACTTTCATTTTTGCCTAATATGGTGCATTGCATATTTAATTTTCACATTTTATATGTCGATCGTATGTCTCTACAGGGATTCTTCGGAATCTCACCCTATTTTGAAATAAACATCTCAGCTGGTGCCAGTGGATCGAAAGGCAAAGGTGTAGACGCTGAGAAGTGATTGGTACATCTCTCGAGGTAAGGTCGAGGCTGGTGGTTATAATTAGTTTATGTTTAAGATATTTTGGGAAATCCTGTAAACGTTAGAATCTCTGCTGTATTTCTCTATTTTCTATATTTCATTGACGAACAATATTGGGATTGTAAACAAATGCTTTTATCAGTATAATTGTACTTTTCTGTATGCCCATGGATTTCCGTCTTTATTACTCTTCAATTATCAAAATAGAATCGGGTGTTGACCCCTTCTCTGCACGGACATGTGGTATATTTTCATTATAACCACAATCACCAAATGGTAAAAGCAAAGGATATTATAGTGCTAGAAAGTCTGGATGAGTTTCCTTAATTCTCTCTAATAAACTTGACTTATATTTAACAATGATATCCCATCCCTTATCTACACTACCAATATCTCCAACAATCAAAGCAACAACTTCATTGGGTGCCGCAGCCATATTGTACCTATTTGGATTTGTGCCTCTCTTGTGGATTAGCTTTATTCCTATGGATTGATCTTCATGGTTCGTGACAAAATCATGCACCATTCAGAATATCTTAACCAGTTGGTTATCTTTGTCTAACATATGTTGGAGACCCCTTACAGTATCTTGATTCAGATTGTGCTGTCGACGATTTGTTTGAGACCTACAAATAAAACCCATAACAACATTTATAAGAATTCGATCATTGCATAAGAAAATAATGCCATAAATGTAATAGACAACCATACACTTACAAAAAACAAAACACTTACTTTACTGTGGACAATCTGTGAGAAATTTCATGCTTAGTGTCATAAATGTATAATTGAGAACATCTTGGCGTCTTGCATCCACAGGCAACATACTGCCTATCATATGCATATTATGTCCACACATCCTATAAACAAAAGGTCCATGGCTAGTACCTATTTCAGGATCAATTCGCCTATATAGAATTATATATTCTAATATTATGTTTGAATTCTACACAACATGGGCTTCTACTCGTCAGGAGACCTATTAAATATTGTGTAGGTTCTATGATTTTAGGTAGTTTTATCTTCCCTTGAAGGCAACACATTTCAAGCTTGGGTGAACTATCTGGATTATCTTTATGTAGCCTTTCGTTGAACCAAAACTTTCCTTTGCAGTAAGCACTACATAATCACGATTACCCAAGTCTTCATACTTAGGAAAATCTTTAAATCCTATTAAAGTTTCATGAGTTAGGGATTTACAGATAAAACAAATACGAACAGAGTTCAGACAGTTATTTTATATTCACATTGACCATACAAAATGAAGGGTTCTTAATTTCAAATTCCAATGCAAATAGCTATAAATTTACAATTTATTGAAGTATGATGTAGCACAGCCATTCATAAAATTCTCCCATTTTTTCTTACTTTATAAATTTTGAATATATAAAAAGTGAAAATTTAAACGTCATCCAATAAAGTCATCATTATCCTAACAAACAACGTTTTGAGCAACATATTAATGAATAAAACATCAAGTCACTGCAACAACTACATTTATCAAAATTCTTATAAAGGGACAACTTCATTAGGCTGAAATTTAGCTATAGCAACAATACAAGCTTAAAAAAATGATGGCGACATCAAAAGGATGACTTACATCAGTTATAAACTTTATTTAGAATAAGATCATGCCACTACTATATCATGAAATAACATATATAATGTAGGATCGATGTTCTTATAATGTAATCAATTATGTTTGCTTTAATTCCCATTCGAATTACTACAATTGAAATTATTAACTCCAAGAATATGACCATTATGTCACTTAATTACTAATATTAATTAATAACTATTAATGGATAAATTATTTGTTAATTGCACAATATGTGTATATAAGAAAGCCAGTTTTTTTAAATTCCGTATTCTCCTAATATGTATATTTCGGTAACAAAAACGTACAAACAACTTATACTATCATAAACAGAAAAAAAATGATATGCTATCAAAGATCTCAACTAATTCATATAAGATTTAGTGGGTATTATTTTATACCAGTTAACTTATATGTATAGAAAAATACGCTAACTACCCCCTATTTTAGTAAATTACACGAACCTATACTTTATTTTAAAAACGTATACAGACCTATACTGAAATCGAGATGCAAGTTATATAATCCTCGCTTACATATCTAAGATTCCATTTCTATCCACCCAACAGATACTTGTCTATCAATTTTGACTATTAAACATTTGCATCCACCAGACTGTATCTCTTTCTAGAAATGAATATGTAACGACCATACCCTCACCCCACCGAAGAGGTCCTATTGGGCTACCCCCACCCTACTTAAGAGGTCTGTTGAACTCGATGGCCAACCTACCCTTACCCTACTGAAAAGGTCTGTTGGCATAAGCAGAATATCCTCGCTCCCCAAGCGAGTTTCTTTTGCCTCCGCAGGAATCGAACCCTCATACCTGGGGGTAAGTACAAGTGTTATGTGAAACCTCCTACCATTGAGCTAGGAAATATAGAGTTTTGGCGCTTCACATAGGCGCTCATACACCTGGTTAACCACTCCAAGGGACCACATAAGAAATGTTAGCACACATGTTTTACGCCCAGTCTCTCAACTGCAAGCAACCAGTGTGGCGCAACCCACTTGGCCATGTCAGGGTAAGAGCCAACGCTTCGTCCTACTCCCACGCAATGAGAACCCTTGATCATGGACTGATTAATCACATCTTTAACATGCTCTGATACCAAAATGTCACACCCTTATCTTATTTTCAACTATTTTAGAGTATTTATGAAAAATGATACATTGTTCGGTGGGCAACAAAGGAATAGCATACATATACTGATAATATGTGCATGATTACAAAAATTCCCTATAGGGGTTTGTACATAATAATTACAAACCTTGTAGCCACACAAGGCTCTAAGGTATGTAAACTCACCCTAGTGAAATGGAGACATCTTCCCGTTTTTGTTCCACCACTACAATCCTGTCATATGATTCTCTTCTTTGTTCTCAACATATCTTCTGTCTCCTCCTGTCTAAATTATTGGTAGGGGAGGGTGAGATTCGAGAGAATTTGTAATATCCTGAATTGTAATTAAGGGCTAAAGACTTCAAAAGTGATGTAATTATTAATGAATAAACACTTTTGAAGAATGTGATATGCATTATGATATAAATATGTTTGATGATGGTTTAGTAAATGTTGAGACAATCAGGGGTAAAAAGGGAACTGTGCAACCAATTAGTCAGCTACTGAAATGAGAGTTTACTAAATTGGTTGGAGTTATAGTGAAATGTGTAGTATTCAAGAGAAAAGGGGTGGAATTGCATGTGGAAGGGTTCATATGAGTTCATAGAAGGAAGCACAAGATTAAGACATGTGGCAAGATGTGGGCCATTAGATGAGGTCAAAGTTTCAAACTCATTTTTCTCTTCCCTCCCTTCCTCCAAGTTGGTTAGAAGCATGGAAAAGGGGAACAAATTAGATCATCATCATTTTCTCATCTCTCTCTCTCTCCTAAACTCCATTTTCGTTGAGCTTCAAGAGGAAAGAGGAAACCAAAGGTAAGATTTTGATATCTTTGTTGGCCTCTAATGCTCTAGACCTCTTTATTACTGTTGTTTACCTTGATAAGAGCTTTATCTTGATGATTTTAGATTTTTGAAAGAAGGTGTTTCAAAGCTAGAACAAGTTTAAAAGCTAGAGAATCAAGAAGCTAGTCTTTGGAAGTTAAAGAGGTGAGCATTTGTGGTACTTTGGTGTATTTGTTGTGATTTTTGGTTAAGCGTTAAGATTTGGGTAATTTGTCCTGAGTTTGGCATGATTTTGGAATGTATGAATTGTATGGAGATTAATGAATGAATTAGCATATGGTTATGTTATTTGGATGTGGAAATTGGTTTTGGAGTTTTGGAAACAAAAATTGGTCATTAGGTGATTTTGGGTTGTTATGGGGGTAAAAGTGTGGAATGTGTCATTGTAGTGGGATTTTGGTTGTTTTAGTATTTCTAATGAGTTCCTTGAGTAAAATTGTGTGGGAGTAATGTTGAATGAGGATTTTGGGACCATTGGAAGCAAATTAGGTAAGTCTGAAAAATGCTGTCAACTGCTGTGTTTTGGCTTTTGATAAGCCTCACTCGAGTGAGGTAGGGTTTCACTTGAGTGCAGCATGATATTTTCCTTTCTCTTCAGCATTTCAGCGAGGTCCTCAGGCGAAAGACAAGAGTGCACTTCTTTACTTGCGAGTGATAAGGGTTTCCACTCAAGCGCATAAGGGTTTCACTCAGGTGCGTGTGTTTGTAGCATTTTGAGGTTGTGTCTCGGGTTAACACTCGCAGGCTAGTCTCCAAGAGTGTGCCTCAGCACTCACGGGTTTTGGGTGGTCACTCGAGTGTTAAAGCTAGTGCTTGAGTGTGTAATATCCCAATTTTTTGATTATGGGTTAATCATGATTATTATGGATAATTATGAATTTAATTGGAAGTATTATGTGTTTTATGGCAATATTAAATTAATATGTCATAATTACTGAAAAATTGGAATAATGGAAATATTGGCCATAAGTGGTAATTAATGGAGAAATTAATTACTAACTAAGAGAAAATGGGATGTGTGATTAAAATGGCTAATGGAGAGATTAAAGTAGCTAATTGGGTGCTTATTGTGTGAGAGCCAATGAGAAGAAGACATGTGGCAAGTTGGCTTGTGTGTGTGTAAGAGAGAAAAGTCAAAGTTCTTTTTTTAGCATTTCTCTCTCCTCTCTTCCCCTTTCTTGCGCTGAAAAATCTGAATTGGGAAGGAGTGTGATTATTTTCCCTTCTTCATCACTCTTCCCTCTCATTTCTCTCATTCTTGCTCTCTCTCTCTCGTCAGCCATGGAAGGTGAAAAGGGAGAAGGAAAAGCTTAATCTTTGGGTAAGTAAATGACCTCTTTTGCTCAAACTCCCTTCATTAAAGTTAATCCTTGAGTTAAGAGCTACATTTCTATGGTTATAGTTTTCCATTTGGTGTTGGTTTGAGACTTCAAGAAATTGTGGAGGTTGGAGAATCAAGAAGCTACTTTGAGAAAGTTGTTAAGGTGAGTTTAAGAAACCTTTCTATATAAGTTTTGTGCCAAATAATTTAGCTTGAAAATTCTGGAAATTTGGCTTGGAATTTCGAAAATTAGGGTCTTGTGGTGTTTGAATTGTTGTTGTCATGGAATTAGTGCCTTGTTAAGTGTTTTGAATGAATGGTATTGAATTGAAGCTTAAAGATGAAGTTTGGGAACTTTATGTTGGTTTTGTGCATTGGGCAAAAACAGGGCATGTAATTGGGTTGTGATTTTGGTCATTTTGAAGTCACCATTGTGTTCCTTGAGTGATTTTGTGTGGGAGAAGTATTGAATATGAATTTTGAACCATTGGGAACTTAGAGTTAAAAGTGGCAAGTTTTGGTTGTAAGAAACTCTGTTTTGGCAGTGATCTTACATGGACGTTTTAAAATAGCAAATGGTGTTGGAAAATTGTGAAACTTTCCAGTCTTAAATTTCACATCTCAAGCTTCAAAATGGACATATGTTTTGTGTCATTTCGATTTTTGGGCTAGGAGTTATAACTGTCCAAAGTTTGATGTTAAATCTGGGTGCAATTCTGGAATAGTGTGGAATTTTCTTGAAATCTGTATTTTCGTGGTGATTTCCAGTGATGAGCCATATTTTTCCTTGAAAGAGGACTTAAATACCTTTCATTTGGCTTTGGGATCACCTCATTTCGATTTTTCTAGAATTAGTTAGGAATTTTCGAAGTTGCCTTGGCTGCAGCAGAAATTCTTGGCTGCAGCGCAAAAGCTTCTGTGAACGTTCTAGCCGCAGCCAGAAACTTTCTGTGCTGCTTCTGGCCGCAGCCAGAAAATTCTCGGCTGCAGCCAGAAACTTTCTGTGCTGTTTCTGGCCGCAGCCAGAGGTTTTTTTGGCTGCAGCCAGCCCCTGTTTTCAGCACCTTGTGATTTTGAAAAGTGGTTTCCAACCCGATGTTTCCCAACCTTTTAGGGCTTTTATTAGAGGCATTTGTGGCCTCTTAAGGGTCAATTATGATAACCAAAATTAAGTGTTTCAAGTTAATTAAGTCTTGGAATAGAGAATAACTCTTCGTCCCTAATTATAAATATAGGATTTGACATTTGCCCTCCTCGGGAGAGACCGGCGCTAGGACACGCCCAGAAAAACTCAGGTAGTGACTCTTCTCTCACATATTGTATGATGTCTTGGCATGCATAACTTGTCGTTGAGCTTGTGAAATGTGTGCCATGGTACATTACGGCGTGAGCACTTCAATGTGAGCCGTATAGGGAGTGACAGTGGTCATCTCTAGGTCGGCCGTTGAACTGCCGTTATAAATGTACATGGATCTTTGTGAATCCGACCCATGGGGCGGCGTTTGTGAAACCAGCCGTGGGCTGTGTGTGTGTATTTTGCCTATGTGGCTTGTGATTATGATATGCTTTATATGGATCCCAGCTGTGGTGAATTATACTGTGTTGATTGTGGTGATGCAATACAGCGTGAGCAATTCAGCGTGAGCAATCGTAAGGGATGACATGTGTCATACTAACCATTGCCGTTGTAACTGCCGTTGTAGTTGCTTGTTGTGAATAATGATTGGCTTACATGCACTATTGTTGTACATTATATGATTGATTTGTTACTACGGGGATTCTTTAGAATCTCACTCTCCCAAAATTAACCATTTTAGACAGGGCTGAAGGATCGAGAGGCAAGCGGGCGACGAAGAGTAGTTAGAGCTCCTGTTTAGGAGTGTATTTTGGAATTAAGGGTTATCATTGTAGATTTTGAAATTGTATATCTTTTGGGATAATTTTGGGAAACAATTGTGTATATTGGGATTGATAGTATAGTTTTGTGTAATCCCCAAGTTAAGGGTATTGAATCGTGGGCTTTGTGCCTTTGTAAATCCCTTATTTAATGAATGGAACCCGAGTGTGTCGGGAATTTGCTTTATACTCTGATATTTGTGAATGAAATCAACTTGTGAAGGCCATTTAGTATTGAAATGTGAATGTGAGACCATTGTTGAACAAATTTTGTAAAAGTTTTTGTAAGCCATGATTTTGGGGAGATTGACTTTATTTAAGTCCCAAAATCTATTACGGTCTCTAATTCCACATTAATTACGTGTTTATGAACTAAATCTCGGCCTTAATCGTAAAGGGGGTTACAGAGTGTACTTGTCACTTTAGGGTT
Organism: Inga leiocalycina; assembly: GCA_963242795.1. Lineage (NCBI taxonomy): Eukaryota > Viridiplantae > Streptophyta > Magnoliopsida > Fabales > Fabaceae > Inga > Inga leiocalycina. Next base: position 27,158,163 of record OY725327.1, read on the forward strand.
CTTTAGTTGCTTTCGGGTTGTCACTTTAGGCACATCACTCGATGGGGCTCGGGTGAATATGTGTCATCACTCGAGTGCCACGAATAGTGCTCGAGTGAACTGGTCACTCCTAGGTGTGTCTATGCCTTGGGGTACACACTTTCTGTGTCTCACTTGTGGGACTCGAGTGTGAATGGGGACATCACTCAAGTAAGGCCTTCTTCACTAAAGTGATTCAGCCAGAAATAAGTGTTTTCTCCTGAAAGGAGAATCTTTATTGGTAATTCTTCCAACCCTTTAGGTATATGTTTAGGCTTTTAGTAGCCACCTAAAGAGTTCAAATGATAACCAACTTTAAGTGTTATAGAAGAAAGAGCTTGGAATAAGAGATTAATCTGCCGTTTTTAACTCTGGTTTATAGGGTTCGACATTTGCCCTGATCCTGAATGAATCGTGCCAGAGCATGTCAGGAAAGAACAAGGTAGTGACTCTTTCTCTTATATTGTGTATAAAACATTGTATGTATGTTGTAATGCATTGAGATGCTTCGTGATGCTTTGAGATACTGCTGCTATTACAGTGTAAGTTGTCGTATTGAGCATACAGATTACAGTGAATGTTGTCGCATTGTGTATATGGCCGTATGTGGTGTGTGCTATATATCATTGTGTTGCTGCTATACGTGATCTTACATGCTGTGTGTTTATATACTGTATGAGTGATTAGTTACCACTGGGATTCTTTTGAATCTTATTCTTTCCTTTGATTAACTTATAGACAGGGCAAGTGGTTCATAGGAGAAGCGAAAGATCAGGATCGGCTAGGACTTTATAGGGATAATTACTTTTAGGTTGTTGGTTATCCATTTGGATCTAGGATTACTGTATATTATTTCTGGGATGTAAATAATATTTTAGAACAGTATTGTAATCCCCTATATGGGAAACTTTAAACCCTTAGTGAAAGAATGAATCACGAGAGTTACCGGTATTTTGTTGTACACTTTGATATGTATGAATGTGATTCAACTGCACAGGGTAATTATATTTGAACATGAAATTGAGACTAGGATAAGGAAAGAATTTTTGAAAGAAATTGCGAAAACCCTACCGAGAGGAAGGGATATGAAATGAGTTTAAATTATCCGCCGGTCTCTAATTCGTTTAAATTACGCATTTTTGAATTATAATTACAGATTTTAAGGCAGGGGTTACAGAATCTCAATAGGGAAACAGTACCAATATGCATACAAGATAATAGCTTAATGCATAACATGCTTGCATTACATAACTCGTACTTACATAATGACATATATGCGTGCTCAATGCTTTAAACAACATACTTATGGCTATAACATAAATTGAAACAAAGCTTCAATCATTCATACATGTTTCACAAAATCAAGTAAAGCAATAACATGCACCAATATAGTAGCACAAATATTAAATACATGCAGGAGAGGAAAGTTCCCTGCCTTAACCCTTTTTGCTACTTGAAAACAGCTCCCTGATATGTGTGCAAACGACTTGGGTTCTTAAATCAATCCTAAAATGTGAAATGTAAAATTTTAGGCACTTCCAATATGCTTTTAGTGGTTATATGAGTCTACTGTGTAAATTTACCAAAATGCCCTCGGGACCCCCACCGGCCCCGCCGTACCTGGTCTGACTGTACTTTCCCAAATTCTAGCCTTAATTATGAATTTACCCCGTGGCAACCCCTATGTTAGGGTTTTAAGGCTATTTTTGTCATTTCACTTTCTAGGACTTTTCTCACTTGCGCACCCAACATAAACCCTACACAATTTTCTATTCTAAACATAATGGAAACATCAAAAACACCAAAATTCAGTCCAAATACAGCCAAAACAAATCTGGACGAAATTCCATACAAATTAGGAAAAATGGAATTTCTTGATTTCAATCCATAAACTACATTTTTTACACCTTTAATCACTAATTTAACTACTTAATCACATTCTAAACATGATTAGACTAAATTTGGCAGCATAACAGCTAGAGTTTGAGCTCTCCAACTTTTACAAAATCCATAAAAACAACCACAAATTAAGTCAACAACAACAATTACCACCACCACAACATCATATTAACCAAGAGCATCTAAGTTCTTGAGAGTACCTCTTGATTCTCAACTTTCTATCAAAATTTCGCCATCATCTTTCCCTCTCTCTTTTGAGTTTTCTTCTTGTTTACATGACTTCAAGAAGGTTATGAAGATTAGAGAGAGTCTACAAGATAGTTACTTTGATAATAAGTTACTACTAGATTATGATTTCTATTACTCTATACCTCTCCATCCATTAGTACAAAATTAAGTGATTTACTCTTACCATAGCAATGGACACCACATCCCAGAATACACGAACAACAGAAACACATATTGGTCTATTGTCAAAAACAGCACCTACAGAATTAACAGGTAGTACCATTTCTCCATTTATTGACATAACGAAGACAATATGAAAATCAAAAAATAAAATAAACCAATAGTTTAAAGAGTGAGACTAATTAAAAGAAAGCAAAAGATAATTAAAATTACTTACTCATGTAAAACCATGGTCCATATCTGACCTCCAAAGAAAAAAAAAGGAAACACTATAAAACTTAGACATACCTATTGGCAACTTGCACAAACCCAATAAAACAAAGATAGTATTTATCGTAATACATATTTATAAGGTATCTAAATGAAGAACAAATGTATATAGTAATTCAATGTGCACCGCACACAGTGGCATAATCACATGACCAAACCCATAATCAAATAACTGCACTGGTGGATTGAATATTATGGACACATATATAGCCCACGATACCATCATTTGTGTTCAACGGTTACACAGTTGTACGTACTTTTTATAGAATTACAGTATCGTGCTCAAACAATGTCACAATTACTTATCAATAAAAAAAATGAAGTATATCAGCCTCTTTTATGGCATAAACAAAATGTATGCACATTAATAGTAGTCTATCCTATTTTAACTGCAACATAATGATGTCCCTTTTTTTATTTTAAGAGTTGGAGTAACCTAAATAAGTTACATAATAATACATCATATGTTGTGTAATCATATATTATAACTTTATTATTCAAACCAAACACTCTAAAACAAAACGAAAAAAATAAATAATACCAAGCAATTTACTTAGCTTCCTTATTGTCCCCCAAGAAGTAAACTTTATGTTATATTTAAAACCAAAGGGAATAGGTAAAGTCATATACAATCTGAAATTCATGAATCGTGGTAAATAAATATGTTGCCAAGTGCACAAAAAAGTAATAAACCCAAGGCCATAAACCACATATGCAAAAATTTAAATAAAATGAAAACAATATACATCCAAGGCAAACAAAGCCTTAATTAAATGCCGTAAAAACTAATAATTGAAACTGGAACTAATTAATTATACAAAATTTTTTACATAAGCGCAATATTATCCTCGAGGTCGTGGCTTCGAGTCCTGGGGAGGCGAAAGGAAAGCACAAGGGGGTGCAGATATCCCTGTGAGTCTCGTCGCCACCATAGCCACCGAGGAAGGTATGTTGGGCAGGCTGAGGAGGGTCATGCCACAGGGTTCGTCCTTGGGTGGGGTATGACATAGAGCTGTTCAGCCCACACAGTACCCTTATTCACAATCCATAATGTCCACCAAAAAGAAAGCAAACCTATTCAGACCACACGGTACCCTTATTCACAATCCATAATGCAATCACACCAAGAATATCTATTAGGTATATAAAGCTAAAGTTTCTAGATACCACTACTTGTAAACCACCAAATTAAGGCTGGAGGCCAAACGTATCATTCGTTAAGTGTAACAACAACACATGTTATAAATCTATTCACTGTTTAATGACCAAGACATATACACAAATGTTATAATTATTTCATAGAATAAAAAAGCAACAATAATGGATAGCTCTCTAAGAAACACAATTCAGAACCCAAAATTTAGAGAATATAACCAAAATATTGAAAAAAACACCTTTTAAGACGTTATGGCAGACACATAGAACTTTATTATATATAACAATCAACTGTGTATATCCTACATATCAAACATGAATATTCAAAACCAATAATGTAAAAACCTTTTTTACAAAATGTTCAGACTACATTTTGTAACAACATATAGACACATTAAAGTTCATTCCAAGTATTCGAGGTGATTAACCAAATGAAGTACACATAGCGAGCATAACACATCACAGTCATTGAATTTAAACATGTCTACCAATAGCCGACCATACACAAATTAAGAAATACACCTTGAAAAGTGTAGCATAGTAGCATAGCTTACTAATCCTTCAATCTCAAAACATTACAATCGCTACTTGTTACTTCTGGCATATAAGCTCAATACATTGAGTGTTAATAGAAAAGGAAATAACATAAGATCAAAACTACTGCATTAATACCCTATGATTTACAAAACGTATAGCACATGCCAATAATAACAAAATACTTAATTTTGATGAACACACTGCGAAGAAGGAAAAAACCCCATGTAACAAACAGCTAAACATATTATATAAGTCGGACCATGTCCAAACAGAGAAGATTAACATCGTAGCATAAACTTTGAGTTTTGCCTACATAGTAAACGACATTAGAAAATAAAATTAGCCATAAACCGGATGCCCCCAATATCTCTTCCATTTATGAATCCCAGACAGTATGACAACCGAACCAGTTGGTACTCATATTGTGAGATAGAACATCCCCACACTTGCATACACATCGTTAAGATGACTTTGCTAGGGTCTACGTGTAAAAAATATGTAAGAAGATTAAAGAGTTAGAAGCTGGACTATACAATTGTAAATCAACACACAGATTTGTTCCATCTTATTAACTATTTCACTATAAAGACATAATTTTATCTTCAAATTTAAAGATACAACCTATACTTCACACAGACATGTCCCACTAAACTTGACCAATCAAGCAAATAAGACACTAGGACAAAACACGACAGAAGCGGTATATGCACATAAAGGTAATATAGAACTTACCTTAATAAACCAATTCAGCTTGGAATCGATCTTGCAATAGACACAAAATTTAGGGTTCAGGGTATGATCAGAGTCCATTAGAGCATCACATTTGTCATTACCGATAGAAAATAATAAATCACAATAACTTAAAAGAAAAGGCCCATCCTTCATAACATGAAAAACACACAAAACTGTATCCCTTAAATGACAGTGACACGTTCCAAACTAACTTAAGCCGGCATAACTCTAACCAATAATTCCAAGCAACTTGTACAGCAACATCCCCATTCCTTGTCTCCCTAGCACTAAAAGCAAGCATGGCAGTTGTGTACATGGCATGGAGATGGCCCACCTTTGCAGCTACCCCAAGAATTTCAAATTTAGGCCTTGAACCCTTCGGATCACATAAATATTGCTACATAAAACGATGATAAGAAAGATCGATATTCTTCAATTCCTTACACCATTTAATAAAAGCATATTTTCTTGGGTTTTTAGTGGAGACTAATATTTTCAAAGAAGTGAACTCAAGATCAGACAAAATCCTTTGATTTATCAGAAAACGTTAAAAAACTTATAGGTAACTGCCAAAGTGATGAAAGAAATCAAGCTCTGCGACGCAACCTTCTCAACAATAACTTCAATTATTTCAGGAGGCAACATTATCAGCTTGTGCCATGCCATCCGAATCGAATCATGCATGAGAACTCTAAAACAGGGGAAGAGAAAACACAACAACAAAGTTGTATTAAAAGATAACAGTGACTCTACGATTCGTGGTTAAGACGGATAGAAAACAATTAATTGGAGTGCAAATACCAAGATCGAATAATATATTGAATTCATACCAAACCAATATAAATGTGATACTGCTGCAAGATTATTTGATTATAGAGAGGGATTCTTTCATTATGATAAAGATTCTGGATCTAAACATAAGGCAAAGTTAATTTTGTTTAAGTGATTAAAGTAGGTAATTGAATTATTGATAATTATTTGTACTTAAATATTCTTGTTTAAAACTAATTAGTTTTTTAAAACTAATTAGTTGGACTAAAAGACTCATATATAATTTAATGACATACAATATATGATATTATTAAGTAATATTCTAGCTTCATTAATATATAAAATAATACAATCTTTCCTTATATTTTATAACGATGGAAGTAGTATTTCTTAAACAGTAAAATAAATTTTGTTATATTATGGATTAAACTAACAATTGTTTTATATCATTACTTATATTAATATAAATAATTATGTCAAACATTGTATGTGAACCCTAAAATGATATAATGTAGTGGCTGAAAAAAGACATTGAGAAATAAATGACAAAGATGACAATGAGAGCAGCCCATACCCTTAAGTGTTATTTCCTAATATACGAATCAAATCCCAATAATCACTCCATCAATACCTAATTAGAATGTAAATTAAAATGGTAACGTCATTTATTATAAAAGAAATTAAATAACGCTTAAAAAATTCTGTCATACAATTGACAAACGACCAGCGAAAAACAACTCCATATATAAAAAAAGAATATGAATGTATACAAAAGCTCTAACTGAACACAGGACACTACTTTTATATTAAATAACAACTTTGTAAAATATTAGTCCATCCGGTCATAGAAATAAAAAATAGTTGAACTTTATGATGAGATTAAGCAAGATTAATCAAGAGTATTCTAATTTTTACTTTTATTTGTATTCTCTAACTTAATTAGTTTGACTAATAGACTAATATATAATCTAAGAATGCAAGACATATTATATGATTAAGTAACATATTTAGCTTCCTTGATATTTCAAACGAAAAAAAAAACTTTGACTTAAGTTAGGAATGAAGGGAGTATCATTTTAATATAGTACATTTAAGAAAAAAATTCAGTTAGAACAGTCAGAAAAATGCTGCATCTATTTTAGTAGAAAATGTGGGCCACAATTGCGTCTAACAATATGTAAATTTTTGGAAGACATTGCAATTTAATTGTAAACATGTCTAACAGTAGTATATTTCTAGCCAAGTGGTCAATAAATACCTCATTGAAAACTTATTGGAAAAATTGACCATAAATACTTATTTGAAAACTCATACACCTAGTAGGACCTTCGTGTGAGAACAGTCTTCCCTTATATGTCTGTGTTCAATATACCTTCACTATGCAACCTTCCCTTGTATTCCAACAATATTCCCTTGTCTGGAAGATCTTGTATTCCAACAATATTCCCTTGTCTGGAAGATCTAACCTAAGTCTCATTTGGAAAATAAATTTCCAATGAGTTATTTATGGACAATTCTTGCAAACTTATTTGAAATTAGGACTTTTGGGTGCAATAAATCTCCCCACGTGCAACAAAGTTGCCCTTGTGCTTAAGCAATCTTCGCTTATGTTCAATATATTTTTGCTTAATGAACTTCCCTTATCTTTGAACAATTTTATATTTCCTGCAAAATATCTTCACTAAGGTCCCATTTGACAAATATATTATCAATGAGGTATTTATGGCCAATTATTCCCATATGTTTGGTAGCAACTCTACACTATTAATATACAAAAAACACCAAAATATTATATTAGATTAATTTTTTGACGAAAAACATATGAATTCATCCAAGCATATATAGCAAAAAAAGTCATACATATAAATCTATGTACTATAACCCAATGGAACCAAAATACAATAACTTTGATAGATCAATACACAATTAGTTCATAACGGTTAAAACCATTTTAGTAAGGTAACAAAGACACTTAGGTTCCACTTGAACGTCAAATTCTAAAATTTGTCTTCCTGACAAAAAGAGTAATAGGATTGAAAAAAAGAGTACAGTAATTAATAGCTTAGGTTTATGAAAAATCACTGATTTGAGATTTAGAAGCTCAAGTGCTATTTATTTGTCTTTATCACTTTTAGTAATTTTATATGTACATGAACAAAAAAAATTTAATAATACATTTTAAATTGAACTGTTTTCAATTTTGAGACAAATATAAGTAAAGTTATATACTCAATCATTGGTGTCAAGTATCAAAATGGGACCGAACTGTGTTTCCATTAGTCATGAATTAAAGTTATACTATGTCCATGGAAACCTCCCTATACATCTCTATCCACGGAGAAAAAGACCAAAAACATGGAATTTGATGTCATCGTATAAAGAACACTAATAAAAATCCATTGTGATATAAAATCCAGGCATACAACAAAAGAAGTGAACAACTAAATTTTTCATGTACAAGTTTAATACTACAATAATGATCCCAAAAACAGCGATATTGACAATGAACATGAACCTATAATTTTCCTCATTACCGTTATCCTGTAATAATTTCATAAATATACACACCTATACAAAGGAAACAAAGGATAGAGTTTAATAGCTTAGAATTCTAAAGAATGTAACCTGCACGAATTGCAACTGTAAATGATAGTGTTCAAATTATACCAGTATATCCTCACATTTTTTTACGTTTACAGAATTAAATTAGACATCAAAAAAATATTTAGCATTTATTGTATAAAACTAACAGCGAAGCTGAGATAATGAGACGAAATATCTAAAGACGATAATCAGAATGGCCATGTAACACAAGTACAGGCATATGTATTACCACTTGTAAAACCAAGTAAGTACAAATAACTTATCATTATCAGAACTTCAATATATACATAATAGCATAAAACTAATAACAGTCCAAATTCATCAAATAGTCAGATATGACATACGCACATTGATCTCTAAGTACTTTGGAAGATTATTAGAGAACTCCTGTTGGAAAACAAAAAAGAGAGGAAAGAATTACCTTAAATAAGCAAGAAGTTATCCTAATAATGCAAAATGAAAAATTTAAAAGCAAACAAATGAAGATATAAATCCATGGAATACAGGTGCTCGAATTAATACATCGCAAAAAAAAAAGGATAATTCTGTAACGGTCAGGAAAAAAAATATTAAGAAAAATTAATTAAAGAACATTATAAAAAATATATATACAACATGCACCAAATTAAAAAAAAAAAAAGTAATAAACTAAACATGAATCATAGAACATAGTAAAAGAGTTACCTCATAGAACCAAATCAGCTTCGCATCAACCTTACATTTAACGCAAAATTCTAGGGTAATTGGATCATCTAGATCCATCATTATATGCATGTTATTCCTATGAACAGATCCTGCCCTTGTACAATGAAAACCCAGACAGTAATGACTCTAAGAAAGATGAGGTAAGGGCGCTTAAGAAGAACATGCCGGACTGATGAAAGCAAGCTTCTCAGATGTTTTCGACAAAACCCAATCAATCGATGGCAGCATAAATCCCCCCAATAATCCCCAACCAATTCGACGAGCAACTAGACCACAGACGTCTCTGGCATTGAAAGAAAGGATAGAACATACATACATAGTGACCACATGACCACTACGTATGGCTTTCCCCGGCATATCAAGCCCCTTCATTGCATCATTACCAGGAAGTGGTAAATACCATAATGGAACTCTAGATTAGTGTTTCCAGCTTACTTACAGGCTAGAAAGAATTGATCCCATTGAATACTTCTTGATTCAACATAGATTCCAAGAGCTGAAGAATTGACGCAAGATAATATCCTTGGTGAATTACGAAGTGGAATGAATGCCCTGCAGGTCTTGATCAAATTGAAAAAAAGAAACATAGCTTTCAGAAGTGACCTTCATAGCAATGTTCTCCAATATTTTTGATGGCAACGTTGTCTGTCACACCTCGCCACCTGCTTCGACGGCATGGTGTAACCCCTGCCTTAAAAACTATAATTATAATTCAAAATTCGTAATTAAAATGAAATAGAGACCAATAATCATCAAACGTCATTTACAATCCCTTCCTTATGGGAGGGTTTTCAAAAATTCTTTTGAAACTTTTCGCCTTACCTTAGTCTCAAATTCACGTTTCGAATATAATTACCCTGTGCAGTTATATCACATTTATACATATCAGAGTGTAAAGAAAAAATCCCCGACAACCCCTGGGTTTCATTTATATACTAAAGGATTTAAAGCTTCCTAAATAGGGAATTACACAACCATATTTACAATATTATTTACATCTCAAAAAGATTATACAGTAATCCCATTCAAAATAGATAACCAACAGTCCAAAATGTAAAACGTCTCTATAAGGTCCTAACCACTCCTGGTTGCCTGCTTTTCCTTAGAGCCACTTGCCCTGTCTGATGGTTAGTCAAAGGAAAGAATGAGATTCAAAAGAATCCCAGTAGTAACAAATCACTCATACAATGTTTAAACACAGCATATATGATCATGTTAAGCAGCAACACAATGGTGCACAACTCACACCACATACGATAGCACTTATGGCTGTATTTACAATGCGACAGCTTTGGCTGTGATCACTATGCCTGCTTTCACGGTATACACTATGCAGCAGTATCACAAAGCTTCACAAGGCGTCATAAGGTATCACAAAGCAGCAGCAACAACACAATGCATGATAGACATACATACAATACTTTACACACAGTATAAGAGAAAGAGTCACTACCTTGTTCTTTCCTGACGTTCCTTGGCACAGTGGGCTCACGAGTACGGCAGATGTCAAACCCTATAACCCAAAATTAAGAATGGTGAATTAATCTCTTATTCCAAGCTATTTCTTTTATAATACATAAGTTGGTTATCATTTGAACTCTTCAGGTGTCTATTAGAAGTCTAAACACACACCTAAAAGGTTGGGGAACACTACCCTGAAGACCCCTTTTTGGAAGCTAAAACACTGATTTTTAGCTGAATCACTCGAGTGAAGAAGGCCTCACTCGAGTGATACCCCCACTTGCACTCAAGTCACACAAAGTGAGACACAGAAAGTATGTACCCGAGAGCACCAACACACCCTGGAGTGGCCAATTCACCCGAGCACGATCCTTGGCACTCGAGTGACAACACATATTCACCCGAGTCCCATCGAGTGAGGTGCAGGAAGTGATAACCTGAGAGCAACTAAAATCCCAAAGTGACAAGTGCACTTAAGCACTAGCAATAGCACTCGAGTGACTTCCCAACACTTATGAGTGCACACGCGCACTCTTGACAATTTGCCTGTGAGTCTTAACCTAAGACACACGCCCATAGTGCTACATGCATGTGCACTCGAGTGATACCCCATGCACTCAGTGATACGTATGCCACCTACAGATAAGGAAGAGCACTCTTGACTCTCACCTGGAGACTTCTCAGAAACATTGGAAATATTGTACTGCACTCGAGTGAGGCTTATCAGAAGCCAAATCGCAGCAACTGATATAACTTTCCAGACTTTCCCAAAATAATACCAATGGTTCCAAAACTTATACCAGAGTTCATTCCCACTTAAAATTCCATGAGGAACCCATTGACAACCTCAAATCACACAAAATCTCATTCTAACAACAATTTTACTCTTGGGCCTCTACATTACACCCAAAACACTCAATCATTAAAACTTCCACTTCCCATTTCCAACCCAATCCTAGTAACTCAAAGACACAATAGGCTACCAATTTAACCATAAGAATCTATCCAATTCCTACATTCCAAATTGATACCATATTCAGCACAAAATTCCAGAATTTACCAAACTCAACCAAAAATCACAATAATTGCACCAAAATGTCATAAATACTTACCTCTTTAACTTGTTAAAACCAAAACCTTGATTTCTTCAACCTCCCAAATCCATCAAACTCTTAAACACCTCTGTTCAAATATCTAAAACCACCAAAATAAAGCTCTCAATGAGGTACACAGCATTAGAGGCCAACAAGGACATCAAGATCTCACCTTTCTTCTTCTCTTTCTTCTTCGTGATCACCGAAAATGGAGAAATAGAAAGAGAGATGATAATGATGATGAAGAGTGGAGTTTGTCTTCCTTGGCCCATGCTCCAAAACCGAATAGGAGAGAGAGAAGAGAAAAGTGAATGTTTGACTAATGGACATGATCCTTTGGTCCACAAAATGCCACTTGGCATAATCTTGCTCACTTTCTCCATGAGCTCATATAGGCGCAAAGCACATGATTCTGACCCACACACAATCAATCTCAACTATTTATTCTTAATCGCCAATGATTTTCCTCTTTGGTAACTGACCAATTGGTCAGTAAATTTCCAATTTTACCATTTTGCCCTTGGTTTTCACTATGGTTACTAAATTATCACCAAGTACATTTATATCAAATTCACATCACATTTCTCCAAGAGCTTTTAATTACACTAATTGCAATCACTTTCAAAGCCATTTACCCTTAATCTTAAATTGGGTCATTACACATGGCACACCACCATCACTAGCTCAATAGTACCACCTCTTATCAAACTCTTATACTTACCCCCAGGTTGAGAGTTCGAGTCGTGGGGAGGTGAGAGGAAAGTGCAAGGGGTGCGCTTATATCCTTGTGAGTCCACCTCCATCCTATCAGGTGAGAGCTGTGTGTATCCCCGGTAATGCGCCATACCATCAAAGCAGGTGGCGGGGTGTGACAATAAAAAGGCACCTTTTAATAGCTAGCCCAATGGTACCACCTCTTGTCAAACTCTTATACTTACCCCCAGGTTAAGAGTTCGAGTCATGAGGAGGTGAGAGGAAAGCGCAAGGGGTGCACTTTTATCCTTGTGAGTCCATCTCGATCCTATCGGGTGAGAGCTGTGTGCATCCCCAATGGTGTGCCATGTCGTCGAAGCGGGTAGCGGGGTGTGACATTATCAACATCAATGGATTCTTCTTCACCAAATGCACACAGTACTCAAATAGAAGACAAAAACAAAAACTTGACAAGGAGAGAAAAGAACAGACCCTTCTTCTTCCAACGCACCTAATATATCACGGTGCTTTACGGAAAAAAGAGAAATATTAACTTTGGGATGTTTGCCATAAGTCAGATTAGTTAGTCAATCTAAAAGAGACACTTTGAGGAGCTATGTCAAAAAGAATATCAACTTTCTGTATAGGGAAAAGGTATTTCATGAAAAAATGGACCTTTAATCAACAAAAAATGAAGCATCAACGTCAAAGCCACTCATTCTAGATAGCTAAGTAAATCACGTAGCTTGTTGCACTTATATGCTTAAGCAAAGCATCAATGCTACCTATCACTTCCACAGTCCAAATTAAATATGCCATCATTACAGAAAAAATGAAAAATAAAGCAGCACTAAATCACAACCTAAAATTTCAATTGACTTATACTACCTCTAATTCTAAAAGTAAAATTAAGTTGACTTTTTTTTGGAGATATTAATGAAAGTTATTACTCTAAATTTGGGCAATAATGCTTGTTTTTACTCGAAACTAAAAACTCTAAGTAATAAACTTTCACAAAATGAAAGAATAGACAATATATACTATGTTTAAGAAACTAATTTAACTTTATTAAAAGAATAGACAACATATAGTATGTCTAACAAACTAATTAACTTTCTTAAATTGTCCATACAAAATCAAATTTGATTTATGCTTAGAAGCAGAGGATATTACACACTATGTGCTAAATGTAAAACAAAGTTTTTTTTAAAACAAAAAATAACAAAATTAGGTAAGGTGCTTGATAATATCATGTAGTGTGAATATATAAGGCACATATTAGTGTGCTCACACTAACTAAGTTAGGTCAAAGTATTTGAAAACTTCTAATACCTAAATCAAAAAACATAGTTACCCATTGTAACATACTCAGCTTGTCTTACATTTAGGATTAGAGAAAATATAGTGTATATTCAAATAAAAGTCAAGGAAAAAAACAAATGTAAATGCCATTCGTACTGAGTATAACAAACAATATGACCCCTTTAATATAGAATATAGTATGCACAACATTGACTTAAATCTACAACCTTTAACACAAATTTTAATATAAAATATATTTATATATGCCTTAAATTTAAGGAACTCTGGGTAAAATTTAAAAATTAATCGTGGATCAAAGTGGTGGCAGCTGGTGCAAACCATATAGTTTAAAACAGACACTTGGAGTGATGTAAGATAGGTCAATATGGATATCAAATGGTGATATATGAAAAGGTGATGAAGAAAACGTCAAAAACATTGATCAGCAATAACTCAAGCGTCAACAACAAAATTGCTTATTCAATGTACACAATGGTAAATCGAACACTACACGTTTAAGTTGGACAAAACATTAGTACCAACTATAGCTTCCACAGAACCAAATTAGATAAAATCTAAGGATACACAAGATATAATATAAGTATGTTATTTAGATTCCTAACCCGCTCTAGTCAAAGTAAAATATAACTTATATATGTTATGGGATGTACTACAACCTTTGATCCAAACAAAAAATCAAAGTTGACTTATTTAGGAAATATTATGAAAACTAATTACTCCAATTCACTCTAACCAAATCCATCTGGTTTTAAGGCCATGTTCGTAAGGGGACCACATGCCCTTCCTAACAACAAAACAAATGTAAATGGCACCTGCACTAAGCATATCAAAGATATAACCCCTCTAATTTAGAACAAAATCCCCATAACATTATTATAAATCATATTACAACCTTTATTTGTTACCAAAATGAAGATCAATAAAGCAATTAACCAAAATTAAAATGAACTACTTGGAAGCCACAACTTTTGCCACTACCTATGAGGCCGCAAGAACACAACATACCTATGACATCATCTAATAATAACAAATGCTTAGGTAACGGACTTTCTAAAAAACTAAGATTAAGCAAATTATGATGTAACATAACAAAAATACACCAACGTTGTCAAATGAAAAGAGAGACGTTCTCTGACAAATAGCCTATATAGAAGTTTGTAATGATTATAAATATTAGGTATACAGTAACTAAGATTTATGTACGGGGGACACACACAAATGATGCAATAAACTATAAGAACCATAAACCTAACAATTCAACCCTTTATGAGAATTGTATGTGAGCATATAACTAATAATCAACCATAAAGAATAAAAAAACAACTTTACAAATCCATATCTGAATTCCAAAGAACCATTTAAAGTATAAGGCAGGAACAAAAAACCATACCAATACAAATAGTAGATTCACTCAATGCTTTGCCATGGAAATATAAGGTGCAAAAAAGGGAATGATGCAATCACACTATAAGCCAATTGAAAAAGTATAAGAGTAGATAGGTCTCTTGTAAGAGTAACGTCTTGTGCCACACAATGTCAACAAAAACACTGAAACAATACCACATAAATTTGAAACTAACATATATATCTTTTAATATCAATAACGTTGTGAGAAATATGGATAGCCACAACCATATAGAAGCAACTCTCGCAAAAAGAAATCACTGTAATGCATATAATAGTTTAAACAAAAAATGACATGTCGCAACAAGAAGTAAACTACATATATAGACATTGGATATTAAACTAAAATGTAACCTTGGACATACATATATTTATTTTAATATCCAAACAGACAAAAAATGTAACCTTGGATATTTATGTTAATGACTTGGAACAGTAATTAGTAATAATGTCATTAATATATAGACATTTCACTTAGTAAAATGCCCATAAACGAAGTGT
The DNA here is from genome assembly GCA_963242795.1 of Inga leiocalycina. Classification (NCBI taxonomy): domain Eukaryota; kingdom Viridiplantae; phylum Streptophyta; class Magnoliopsida; order Fabales; family Fabaceae; genus Inga; species Inga leiocalycina. The sequence goes on from OY725327.1 coordinate 27,173,738, forward strand.
CCCAAAGAAATTTGTTATAAAGAACAACGAATGACATATATATATGGAGGAAATAATACATTTCACTACAGAATAAATAAAGATGAGTCCATCAATACATTCTAATAGGTTAAACTTAAAACAACCCAATCACAACTACAAACGTAGTAGACCAACCCAAATTTAAGCAAACATATAACTTAATCACATGTCATTTAAAAGGTACAAACATGAATAGAAGGAGATCAGTTTTAGTATACAATAAATTTTAACCACTATGTACTTTTGCATAATCCAACAAAAAAAACGTCCCAAAAACATACGAGAGATAGTAAAGGACAGAATTATGGATGAACGGTAAATTGCCTATTACTTTATGCACAAAAAAGGATAAATAATTTCTCATACATCATAACATACAAAAAAGGGAAACAATGTATCTTTTACTGCACAAACTGACCAATAAAAAAATTCAATCACAGTAATCACATATGAAAAAAAAATAACACGGCATTGGTACATAATTTTAAAGGCAAATTTATCCAAAATATAGTAAAACTGTAACCCCCTGCCTTAATTAACGTAATTAAGATTCGATAATGCATAATAAAATAGATTAGAGACCATCAGATAATTCAAAACTCATTTAAAACTCCCTCCTTGAAGTAGGGACTTCACAAAATGTTCAAAGCTTCTTTTCTATCCTGGTCTCAAGTTCAAATATCGAATATAATTACCTATGCAATTATATCACATTTAAACATACCAGAGTGTATAACTTAATCCCCGGCAACCCCCGGGTTCCATTCATTCACTAAAAGGTTTATAATTCCCATATAGGGGATTACACAACTATATTCAACTAATAGTTACAACCCAAAAATAATTTACAAAACCCCTATCCAACATGATTAACGAACATATCCAAAAGCAAATGTCCCTACAGGGCTCTAACCGCTCCTGGTAGTCCGATTCTCTTTGGAGCCACTTGTCCTCTCTGAAATGCTAGTCAATAGGAAAAATTAGATTCAAGAGAATCACAGTAGTAACAAATCATTCATACCACACATAAGCACACAGCATGTAAGCAAATCATCATACAGTAGCAACAGCACAAATCACACTCTACCCTTATCCCCTTTTACTGCCGGGAAGGCACACTGTCTTAACTCGAACCGCCGTTAGCAACTCAGGGACTATTGGCATGGCAATGCATACAAATAGCCTTACGGCCCACAATATAGCCTTTCAACCCACAATATAGCCTTTCGACTCACATAATCACAAATATCACACCCTATCCGTATCCCCTTTTACCGCCGGGAAGGTATACAACCCTAACCCGAACCGTTGTTAGCAACTTAGGGACTATTAGCATGGTGGTGCTTACACATATCCACAAGCATCACAACATTCAAATCCATCACAAATCAATGATATAACACATATACAATGCATTACATATGGTATAAAAGAAAGAGTCACTACCTTGTTCTTTCCTGACGTTCGCAGGCACAGTAGGCTCGCGAGGGCGGCAAATGTCAAATCCTATAAACCAAATTAGGGACAACCAATCAATCTCTTTTCCAAGTTCTTAATTCCATAATACTTTAAGTTGGTATTTATGTAAACTCTTTAGGGGGCTATTAAATACCTAAACATATGCTTAATTATGACTTTAGGATTTGATATTTTTCTAGAGCGTAGAAGGCATGTGCCTGCTCAAGTACGGAAAGACCAAGGAAGTGACACTTTATCCAATATCATGTATATTGCATTGCCTGTTTGCATTAATCATTGAATACACTGAAGGGAACACGGCGTGAGCCCGATCTCAAATACAGATACAGTGAAGGGAACATGGCATAAGCCTGATCTCGAATATAGATACAGTAAGGGAACATGGCGTAAGCCTGGTCTCAAATACAGATACAGTAAAGGACGTGGCGTAAGCCTGACCTTGTATACAGTGAAGGGGAGGTGGCAATGTGCCTGACCCTGTATACAGTGAGGGGGACGTGGCAATGTGCCCGGCCTTGAATATTGATTACTGCATTGTGATATATGTTTACTTGCTTTGTTTATATACATAATATACGTAAACTGTTGCTACTGGGATTCTCTAGAATCTCATTCTTTTCAAATAACATTTTTAGACAAGGCAAGTGGATCAAAGAACAAGCAAGTGAACAAGGATGATTAGGACTGCCGGCGGCAGTCTTAGTTAGATATTGTGGTTTTATATTGAACTAGTTATCATTTTGGATAAATGTACATATTGAATAGACTATAGAAGTATAGTTTTGTGTAATCCCCGATATGGATACTGAGATGGGCATTGATGCCCTGATTATTATTTTGGATTAATGTCATTATCCCAGGTGAATGTCGGGAATTGTGGTATACTCTGATATTGTACATGTAACAGACCAAACAGACCATTTGTTTTAAGGAACGAAATGAATGGAGATATATTTATACAGGTGTTATAAAAGTTTTTTATCTCAGATCTCTCATTTGATTATTAAACGTGTTTAAACGCTAATTGTGGTCTTTCTTGAGGCGGGGGTCACAACATAACACTTGCGAGTGTCAAATCACACTCTTGGAATTTAGCCTGTGAGTGCATTGCTGAGAGCAACCCTTAACCTGAACATACATTTGCACTCGAGTGAACTTATGCTCACTCGAGTGATAACCTATATTACTCACGGATTGGGAAGTACACTTGAGCTTGCAACCATAAAACCCAAGTAAAATGCAGAAAAAAAGGGGATTTATGTTGCTGCACTCGAGTGAGACCCTCACTCACTCGAGTGACATTCATCAGAACCCAAAAACGCAGCAACTGAAAAAGTTTTCCAGGTTTACCAAAACTGAGCCCAACAATTCCAAAACTTACACCAAAGCTCATTCTCACTCAAAATTCCATAAGGAACATATTGGTAACCTTAAAACACCCAAATTCCCCTTCCATCAACACATTTTCAACTCTAGCTCACAAAGCCACACAAAACTACAAATTACCAAACTTCCTCATTCAATTCCAAATAAAACCTAATCACATTATAACACATCCTAACATCATTTTCCACACCACACCATTTCAAACTCTTTCATTATCCAATTCTCATGAAATCAGGGCAAAAATTCCAGAATTTACAAGGCTCAACTAAAAATCACCATAAATATACCAAAATACATCAAATGCTTACCTTCTAATTTGTTGAAATCAAAACCTTGATTCTTTAACTTCTAAATTTTCTTAAGCTTCCAACCCCCACAAATCAAAATTCTAAAACCATGGCAAGGAAGTTCTTAACACTATGAACGACTTTAATGAAGAGTACTTAAACATATGAAGCCATTTATTTACCTAAACTAAAGCCCTTCCTTTCTCTTTCCTCCTTAGACTTTAGCGAAAATGGAAAGTGATAAGAGAGAAATGAGATGAAAAGATGATAATCTCATCCCTTCCTTTTTCCCATGCAAACCGACTTGGAGGGAGAGAGGAGAGTGTTTTTAAATATTTGACCAATCCTAAGGCCATCATAATGACACTTGGCAAGATCTCATTCTCCCTACCATGAGTTCATATAAACTCATCCACACAAGATTCTACCTCTAGCTCAACACATCCTAGCCATTGATCTCAAGTTACCTATGAGTTCCCTCTTTTGTAACTGACCAGTCGGTCGGTAAATTTACCAATTTATCTCTGATTATCATAACATATACTAAATCATCATCAAACACATTTGTATCACAATTCACATTATTTACTTCAAAAGTGTTTAATTAACATTAATTACATCACTTTGATGTTATTAGCCCTTAATCACAATTCAGGATATTACAAAAACAACTGTGACTGAATAAGAGATTAAATCACTAGAACAAATAAGAATGGTATTCACATTTTGTAATATACTAATTGATAAGGTTCCAAGATGTAGTCAATGTATGACTTGTCAACCATTAAATATGTGATGTGGTTGTACAAATCATATTCTTTAGAAACTGCAGTGTCTGAAATTAATTTTTTGTTTAATGACAATAGAAGATATAATATTAGCTTCAATTAAAAAATTTACATAAATTAGGAAAAAGCATAATATATTACTAAACTCATTAAATTGAATTGACCAATAAGCAATATAACAAATGGTGAATATATATGTGTGGTCATCACAAACTTATTCAATTCAAATTGTCTCTTTGCCACCATAACATGAAAGTATAAATCATTTGAGGTATACCTTTATTATGAACAATATGCAAAAGCATAAGATATCATATAAATTAAGATTTCAAAATTGTTAGTATTTGTTTAAAACTTCAATTGAATACTTATAATGCCACGGCAAGACCCACTGAATCAACAAACACGGATCCAACTAACATAATACGGGGAAAAACAAAACATGCAAGATTAGTTACACGTAACATGCAATAGAATAGACGTACCATATATTACTGATTGCCAGTGTGCTTCCTCTTCATAACTAGTAAAATATGGTGCGTCTGTTCTATTGCATATTGTTTATAATTAAGGATACCTCAACCGCAACGTTTCAGAAACCACCCATCAAAACCCAACCATTCATTGCTCAAGCAACAAAATGTCAACACCATTTTATATTTTGATATTCGCAGAGTAATAAAGACCAAGTTCCAAAGGCATACAGAATACTATAAATATACTGATAAAGGTATTCATTTACATATAGGAATCAACCATGCAGAATTTGACAATATTTACAATTTGGTATAAGATGTCCAAAACAAACTACATGTAAACCACTATCTTTGCCTCGGGATACATGCCTATCAATTTCCCATGTCTACAACCTTTCCTTTAGAGTCGCTGGTTCCTGATGAGACATTTTTATATATGAAAAGGGGTGAGATACCATGGAATCCCAGTAGCAATAGATAATCAAACATATAAAATATGAGAATTAAATATGCACTGTATCATATAATGTAAAATGAAAATTCATAACAATAAGTGTGTGTACACAAAGCTCAGGGCCAAATCACTATTTGGATCCTCTACATGTACCTCAGCTGGATACCTAACCACAGTTAGGTAACGTACCTCAACACCGTGTCCATATTAATAGTTATATAGTGTATGAGAGATTATAGTTACTACCTTAACCCTTTTCGCCTCAAAATGTGTGCATCGTAAAGCTTGTCAAACTCAGGCTCCCAACTCAATACTAAAATATAAATTGTATAAGAATTAGGTTAAAACCTATTCATGTACAATTTTAGGGACTTCTATAGTGTTTATAGTGGTTATATAACCTTATTGTGAAAATTTACCAAAATGCCCCAGGGAACTAGCCCAAGCCCGCCGTACCCGGTTCGACCGTACTTTTCCTAAAATTTTGACATGGGCTATTCTGACATATTTTCACCCAAGAAATCCATTTACAGCCTCAGAATTGCCAAATTTACTGCCAAAACACTAAAATGTCCTTTGCAGCCCCTAATTTAAGGTTTCAAGGGCGTTTTAGTCCTTATGCTTTCTAGGGCTTTTCTAAAAAAGTGTTCAACTATAAGCCCACCTAATTTTCCCTTCTGAATACAATGGAATATCGATTTCATGAAAATCTAACTCCTAGCCTCTCTAATAGCCCTAGCCGAAACTTAGAGGTGCCCTAGGAAAAGTTGGGGTTTTTCAATTCCGAATTCGCAGACTTGCTACATTCTACTCCTAATCACTTTATTAACTATTTAATTATGTTACAACTACTATTTAGACTCAATTTGGGCAGTATAATGATTAGGACACAATTTTTCCCAAATTCACAATTAGAGCAAATCCAGCAGAAATTCACCGATTAAATTACTTATAGCAGCCAGTAACAACCGAAGATTAAAGTTTATGGAGTTAATTTTGGTTCTGTTTTCCTCTTTCCTCTTTGGCCAAAACCCTAGCCCTCTTAAACACTAAAATTTTGCTTCAAAACAACTTGAATCACATAGAGGAATAGCTAAAAGGAAGGATTATACAAGTTAGGAGTTAATTCACCGAAGAAATCAACTTACCTTATAAGTTCTTTCCTTCCTTCTCTCTCTAAGATCAAAGCTCTCTTTCTCCTTTGAGCTCTCTTGGCTGACGGAAATGGGCATGGAAGGGTAAGGGAAATTTTTTTAATATATCATGCCTTTATCACTTAATTTGGTCTAATTATTTAATTTCCAAAATACCAAGCTATGACTTTTATGTACACAATCTTATTTTACAAGAAAATGTGTCATAAAGCCTAATTGATATGTAACTAATATTTCCCCTCTTATTACATCAAAAGTGACACCTTGGGTCCTTCTTTTATGTACCTAATGGCTTCATAACATGTATCTTATATTTATAAAGTTGCCATCACATTTTTCCTTCATTTTCGAATTAATTGGATTCTGGCATATTTTCTGCCCAAACATTGAAAAATCATAACTTAATTTATAGGCATCGAATTGGAGTAACTCTAAAGGTTATAATACACTTATTGAGTCTAGTTTCAAGGGGAAATATAGTCTTTTGCCAATTGGAAGTACAAAATTCCTATAATTAAATTCTTTGGATGTTGTTCTAGGAAATCCATAGTTTTTCAAGGCTAATTTCAAAAATTCAAAACTCCTTGATTATAGCTTCAAATGATTCATATGACCTATCAAATTAAAGCTTAGGATGGCCAAAAAAGACTTATTGGCGGCCAAATGGAAGAGATTGGAAGAAGCATCTCAATCCGATCCTTCTATTCTTCTTTCTCCACCATCTCTAATACGTCATGAAGAGAAATCGTTGTTCACTCACCAAAAGAGGAACAGGTCTTATACGAGTGAACAATCTCATATAGTTGGTGAAAAAGTTGTAAGTACCATTGTTATTATTAATTATTTTGTAAACAACTTTCATTACCTATATTTGTCATCTATGTCTTATAGGAGGAACTTCAAAAAAAATAAGTAGAGGGATCATTTAGGTCGGATGGGAGCAATGATATCTTGACTAATTCTATAGGAAAACATGAGCGTCCCGGCCATGTCAGGGGAGTTGGAGGAGGGGTAGGCATAAGGGATTATTTTAGAGCACCCCCATGCCATTCCTCCAATATGGTGATTAGGGAGGAGTTGAAGTAGATGTTGGCAACTATGAGGGTAGAAGCAAGGGTCGAGGTAGAATCATCATTTGATGCACGATTTGAAGCTTGGTTGAGCAAGTGGAGGGAGGAGATAATGATCATAGTGAGCACAAAAGGAGATACCAGTGCTCCCCAAGCAACTTTGCTTGCACCTAAGTAGAACACTAAAGGGAGTTGTTGCAATATTGGTCAGTCATCAGAGGATCCTAGAAAAGAAATTGCTGAGCCTTATGACCTTTTTTGTTGAGAAATCCTCTGAGATTGTTAGTTGCACGGGGGAGCATGCACAACTTGGGATCAACTATTCACCACCAACAAATAAAAGATGATTAAGTCAGAGTAGCAGTTGAAGAGGTGATCGTTGCAGATGCACCTCCCCAATCCCCGCTGAAGACTTCTAGATTGTGAGTGATGTCCTCAATTCTTTCATTTTGTTGTCAAAGAACCTTGTTTCTAATAGAGTTGAGGAACCTCCAATCACAGCCCCAACTGCACCTCCCTCCACTCAAGAAGTTTCACAACCTCAATGGAATGTCATGCAACAAGTGATTCTGATGGCATATGATACATCCTTTAAAACAAGAGATTACCCTATTGATTCAGTTATTAGTAAGTCAGGGGTGCAATGCTATCTTAAGAGGGAAGATTTAATGTCCCTGGTAGCTCCTAGACAACAGCTTACGATCTTGATTGTCCAAATATTTTTAATGTAAGTATTTTCTTCAATTGGAATTAAATATTTTACAAATTTTGCCGTTAAACTTTGATTTGTGTGCTTGCATTATTGTAGGTACATGAATCATAGGTTAGTTTCCTTGAGAAAAAGTGATAAATTTGGATTTGTATGCCCAGTTCAAATCCACAACAAAGGGACCACTGCTGCTATCAGACATACATACTTATCGGAGAGGCTTAGTTAAAATGCAACTAAGTGTTTCTTGGCTCCATATGTGCATAGGTAATAAACAAATATATATTTCATAATATATATAATGCTTTAAATTTGCTTAATATTCATTCTTTTTTTTCAGGGATAATTGGCAATTGGTTCTTCTATGTAAGAACAGTTATACGGTCATCTTCTTGTGTTCCCCCCACTACAACCAAGGAATGAATTGAAGAAGACCATGAACTCGTAAGTTTTCTTGCATTATTAGCTTTTTTGTGCAAAGTTTATGGAATTTGTGTAAAATAAGTAACTTTTGTGATTTTGATGATAGTGCTATGCGGATATTCCTACACGCTGCTTGTTGTAAGCATGTTCATGAGTTAAAAGACCCTATATGGATTATCCCAAAGGTTAGTACATATTAGTTTGTTTTAAGAATGTATTCAATAAGCCATGCCTTTTATACTTGTTTTAATGATGTCATGTTCTTTTTCAAAGCCGTAAGCAACCACCAAGGTCCAACTTATGTGGTTTGTATGTTTTGAGACACATTTATAATATTATCACCCTATGCATGCCTGATTTTCCTAAAGAGGTAAATGTATATGTTCAAAAATTTTGCATTACTTTTATTGTTTTTAAGTTAGCAAGTTAATGTTTTCTTTGGCTTTGGTGTTACAGATGTTTGTTCTTGTTGATCCCTTTCCTAAAGAAGATATTAATTTCATCCGCAAATGTTGTACTGAATTCATCTATGAGCTTTTACAAAAATAGTACGTTTTGAATCCAATCTTATGTTGTTCTTATACATATTGACTCTGTATGAATTATAAAGTGTTGTTGTAATTGCAATTTACATGTTGTGTAGAATAAAGTGTTGTGGTTTTCATATCTAACTGGGTTTATGTCTTTGTGTAGGAAAATTTCTGGGATATGAGTAATACAAGTCTAATGTTGATATAGTCATGGGATTTGGAGGATTGACCTCTGTACTTTTTCTTCCCTTTATTTTTCTGTAAAACTAAGAAATTTTTTGTATATACTAAGGAATTTGTCTTCCCTCCTCTTTTCTTTAAAAGTTTTGGAATTGAAAGCGCACAAAGTTGAGATTTTGTTGTTGTCAATATTAAATTGTGGCTCACTGTTACCTCGGTATATTCAAATTGTGTTTTAAAATGCTTGATGATAATGTGTTGATATTGTTGTTGAGAATGTGGGTAGAAAGAATGAAAAGTGTTGCTTCTGATAGTGTGTGACCATGTATTCATTTTCATTGATTTTTATTGTTCTTGCTTCTGTGAAATGTAGGGTATAGCTAAAATCACTTCTAATTGTGTGTGATAACATATTGGTGCTTTGTGGAATATTGTAAGGTGTAGTAATGCTGCTGATATTTCTTATGATTGTGTGTGATGTATTGTTGCTTCTGTGGAATTTGGGATGTTGTTTAAAGGGCTGGGTAAAGTTAATTTGTACGAGGAAAATTTTTTAAAAAAATGGCACTTTTAAAACTGGTTGTAGTTTCAACCGTTCTAGAAAATACTTTTAAGACTGGTTGTATCTAAAACCGGTCTTGAAGTCATAGGTTTTAAGGCCTGTTGTAGACACAACCAGTCTTAAAACCTATGACTTTAAGACCGGTTGTAGATACAACTAGACACAACGGTCTAAAAACCATGATTTTTAGACCGGTTGTAGTTTCAATAGGTCTAAAAAATGCTTTTAAGATAGGTTATAGATACAACTGGTCTTAAAGTCATAGATTTTAAAACCGGTTGTAGACACAATAGGTCTTAAAACCCATGGTTTCTTATACCGGTTGTTTCTAAAAACCAAGGTATTTTAGACCCGTTGTACACACAACCGGTCTTAAAATCCATTCTTTTAGATCGGTTGTCTAAGAAGGCATACTTTTTAGACCAATTTTTACAATCGATCTAAAAAGTAACAAACTTTTTAGACCAGATCTATCAAGATCTAATCCAGAACCGATCTAATAAGTCATTTTTACCCGGTCTTAAAAGTCATTTTTCTACTGGTGTTTATCTCCACGTTTAAATCTTTAAGAAGCTCCATCCATCTGTAATTTCTCATATTCAGTTCTTTTTTTTCATATAAACATTTTAAACCTTGGTAGTCATAGTACAACTATACATTTACGCCATAAAGGTAACGTTTCCAGATTCAATACCAATACTATTTCTATCAACTCAAAATTATGGGTAAGACAGTTCAATTCATGAAGCTTCAGCTGACAAGATGCATACGCCCCTTCTCAGCTCATATCAAAACACATCCCAATCCACGCCTACTCGCATCTAGGATTGTCAACATTGGTGCTATAATAAATTGACATCTCAACTCTGTAAAGCTCCTCTCAAAATCATCATCCCACGTATAATGTTGAGTTTTCTAGGCAAAGTTACATAAACCCCTCATAAAAATCAACAAGACCCAGAACACTGTGTATTATAACCACAATCTTTGGCCTTTCCAATTCTATGCTGCTTCCACCTAGCAAGGATCAGTCATGACTCCTGCTGTGAGACTATATGACCCAAAAGTCTAACTTTTGAAAGATAAAACTCATATTTGCTCAGCTTAGCATGGAGTTGATTAGATTTTGGTATATTCAATGTGATTTTTGAATGTTGCTCGTGTTCCACTTTACTCCACAAGTATACCAGTATATAATAAATGAAGACTACTACGAAATGGTCCAAGTACGGATGAAAGATTCGATTCATTTCATCCATAAACACTACAGGTACATTGGTTAGCCCAAATGGCATCACAAGAAACTCATAATGGCCATATCTAGTCCTGAAAGACATTTCTGATACATCTTCTGATTTTACTTTCAACTGATGATACCCATACTCAACTCAATTTGGAAAACACATAGGAACCAATCAACTGATCGAGCAAGTCATCTACTCCAGGAAGTGGGTGCTTGATCTCAATGGTCACCTTATTCTACTTCTTATAATCAATACAAAGTCGTAGACTTTCGCTACGCACTCTGATTTTTATCTCCTTATATGAGCTATTATAATGTCAAGATGATTTAGTATGAGTCGCATAGGAACCTCCTATAACACCTAACTATACTAGAATTATGTGTTTCTTTGTGCCAGTTCCTGGCCAGTTTCATCTAAATTCATTTTGGGCCATTTCAAATTATCATGGAATCAAAGCTTAATAGTTGATTGCTAGGTTACGAATTACTTGGTAACCTTTCTACTCATACCTTTACACACATTCTTTGCCATCCATTAATCGACTCCTAATATAGCCTCAAGTCAATAAAATAGCAGGTAGATCAATTATATCTCTCATTCGTCAGAGAGCTATCACCTTAATCAATCCTTTAAGGAAATATTTTATGATCATAATCTTTCCCTATGCTAGGTTTAACTTCTAGCAACCTTTCAAAATCCCTTTCTGCCATGATTCGTGTCCATAGAAGAATCTTGTTCCTCGATTCCACAGATTATCACTAACTCAACATAACACTGAATAAGTTTGCCAGCCTACGGACCACCGATCCACTTCGTTTTAGGACCTTCGAACCTCCAAGTCTACTATAACATATTTGGCATGTAGGATTTACAGCCTAAGGTCCCTAACCCAACTTTTAGGTTCATCATGAAATCTAGAACCTCAATATCAGACAAATTGAAAATCATTTTCCTCAAATATACCCAATAATTTCACTAGGAATCAAGATCGGTAGAGCCTATTCTAACCTTCACAGTATTTGAGTAATATCCTAAAAATATTACTGAAGGTTCAACACTATCCACAAGGTTTAACTTCTATCATGGAATAAAACCATAGTGCAACCAATTCACATTCTAAACCAAGCATTATTTCATCTTACATCTAATTCAAACCTATCATCAACCTTTAGTATCATCATATTGGATCCTCTAGGGTCGACGTATGACATAATCACCACGCATCATATGTCATCGTATATCATTCCTACATACCTTTAACACCACGATGTTATTAAGGATCATCACTTAGCATGGAGAAACCTCAAACATTTACATACCTCAAATTTCCCATCACCATATCAAATGAATTTTTCTATACAGTAGTTACTGCAACAGAAATGGTTCGAATTTAGATTAATACTTATATCGTTAACATCTCCATGGTTCTAAACATCATTTGAATCATCTAACTAAAATGATTATTAGTCTTGTAGAAACCTTAAGATAATCACTATTTCTCAAATCTCCATAACCTTGCCTACTTAATTTTTCAAGGGATCACACATCCTAAAATCTCTCTGGGTTGAGTAGACTTAACTTTTGTGTGCCCATGCCAAAATATAGATACCGGCTCTATCTGCTCCTGACCATTGGTACCGTAAGACTACTATTATCATAAACATCATGCCAGCAGCCTCCGGTTGACTAAATACTATGTGTGATCTACAACTAGCTTGGTCGTACCCACTTCCTTGAGTTTCCCAATATCTTTCGTCCATCCTTAGTCCGGTATTACACCACTTGCTACCCTTCAAATATTCACTAATCTCCTCAGACTAGTCCACAAACTAGGGCGTTTCACTCCTTTGGTACCTATGTCTGCATATATTTCCTATCACTGCGTAATCAAGACCATATCAATATACAATCCTCTTACCAGAACCGCCACTCTACCAAAACTGCTTCGGCTCTGATACCAAAATGTCAACACCCATTTACATTTTGATATGCTTAGAGTAATAAAGATCAAGTTCCATAAGCATACAAAAAAGTACAAATATATTGATAAAGATATTTGTTTACATACAAGAATCAACCGTCCAGAATTCGAAAATATTTACAATTTGGTATAAGATGTCCAAAACAAACTATATGTAAACCACTATCTTTGCCTCGGGATACATGCCTATTAGTTTCCCATGTCTACAACCTTTCCTTTACAGCCGTTAGTTCTCGTTGAGACATTTTTATTTATGAAAAGGGGTGAGATTCCAAGGAATCCTAGTAGTAACAAATAATTAAACATATAAAATCTGAGAATTAAATATGCAATGCACTATATAATATAAAATGAAAATTCATAACAATACTATATGCATATAAAGCCTAGGGCCAAATCACTTACATGTACCTTAGCTAGGTACCTAACCACAGCTAGGTAATGTACCCCATACGTACCTCAGTAGGATACCTAACCACAGCTAGGTAACATACCTCAGCCACCGTGTCCATATCATAAAATACAGTAACATACATTAACGGTCACAGTGTATGAGAGATTATAGTTACTTCCTTAACCCTTTCTGCCTCAAAATGTGTGCCTCGTAAAGCTTGTTAAAATTAGGCTCCCAACTCGATCCTAAAATATCAAATGTACAAGAATTAAGTTAAAATCTATTCATGTACCATTTTAGAAACTTTTATAGTTTTTATAGTGCTTATATAAGCCTACTGTGACCTAGCCAAGCCCCGTCGTACCCAGTTCGACCGTACTTTTTCCAAAATCTTGGCCTAGGCTATTCTGATATATTTTCGCTCAAGGAATCCATTTTCAGCCTTAAAATTACCAAATTCATTGCCAAAAGATAAAAATGCCCTTAACAGCCCCTAATTTAGGGTTTCAGGGGTGTTTTGGTCATTATACTTTCTAGGACTTTTCTGAAAAATTGTTCAACTATAATAACCCCACCTAATTTTACCTCCTAAACACAATAGAACATCAATTTTATGAAAATCCAACTCCTAACCCCTCTAATAGCCTTGGCCAAAACTTAGAGGTTTCTCCAGGAAAAGTTTGGTTTTTCAATTCTGACTCTACAAACTTACTCCTTTCTACTCCTAATCACTTTATTAACTTTTTAATTATGTTAAAACCACCATTTAGCCTCAATTTGGGCAGTATAACATTTAAGACACAACTTTTACCAAATTCACAATCAGAGCAAATCCAGCAGAAATTCACCGATTAAATTACTCACAGTAGCCAGTAGATACTAAAGATATAAGTTTATGGAGTTACCTTTGGCTCCTTCCTCTTTCGTCTTTGGCCAAAACTCTAGCTCTCTCAAACACTAAAATTTTTCTTCAAAACACTTTGAATCACATAGAGGAGTAGCTTAGAGGAAGGATTATACAAGTTAGGAGCTAGTTCACCAAAGAAATCAACTTACCTTGTGAGTTCTCTCCTTCCTTCTCACTATAACATCAAAGCTCTCTCTCTCTCTCTCTCTCTCTCTCTCGCCTCCCCCCTTGACCTCTCTTGGCTAACGGAAATGAGCATGGAAGGGGAAGGGAAATGTTTTTACTATTCATGCCTTTATCACTTAATTTGGTCTAATTATTTAATTTCCAAAATACCAAACTATGACTTTTATGTACACAATCTAATCTTGCGACAAAATGTGTCATAAAGCCCAATTGATATGTAACTAATATTTCCCCTCTTGTTACATGAAATGTGATGCCTTGGGACCTTCTTTTATGCACCTAATGGCTTCATAACATGTATCTCATATTTACAAAGTTGCCATCATATTTTTCCTTCATTTATGATTAATGGGAAATTCTGGTGGATTTTCTGCCCAAAATTTGAAAAATCATCTCTTAATTTGTAGACAATGAATTGGAGTAATTCCAAAGGCCATAGAACCCTTATTGAGTCTAGTTTAAAGAAAAATATAGCCTTTTGCCAATTGGAAGCACAAAATTCCTAGAATTAAATTGTTTGGATATTGTTCCAGGAAATCCATAATTTGTCTGGGCCAACTTCAAAAATTTATAACTCCTTGATTATAGCTTCCAATGATTCATATGACCTATCAAATTAAAGCTTTGGATGTCTAATTTCAATCTGGAAAATTTCACAATTTGTAGACATCATTTGGCTACTAAAAGTTCAAACAAATGCCTAAAGGGTTGGAAAGAACTACACTAAATACCACCTTTCAAAAGTGCAAAGTGTTGAAATTGGGGGATGGCCATGGCCAAGAAATTCTTTGGCTGCAGCTAAAAGTCTTCTGGCTGTAGCCAAAAAGCAGGTCAGAAGGTTTTGTACTATAGCTAAAAATCCTCTGGCTGCAGCCGAAAACATGTTAGAAACTTTTGGGTTGTAGTCAAGAACCTTTGGCTATGGCCAATGAAATTTTTGTTACACAATTGAACTTCCAAAAATTGTAACTAAATCTAAAAAAAATCAAAATGGAGTGATCCCAAGTCTAATTAAAGCTTTTTAAGTCCTCTTTATAGAAAAATATGAATCACTTCCATCTACAACCACAAAAATACATAATTCAACGAATTAACATACTTGTCCAGAATTAAGTCCAGTTTCAACCTCAAACTTTGGGAATCCATACATTCCAGTACACACATCAAAATGACTACCATAATTTATCAATTTAAAGCTTGGCATGTTCACTATTAGACTGGAAAGTTTTAGAATTTTTACCCATCATTTACTCATTCAACACTGCCATGCAAACTGACTACCTAAATAGAGTTTTCACCGACAACATTTTCTAGTTTTACCAGCAAATGTTTCCAATAGTCCAATTTTCACAACCAACACTATTCCCACACAATTTTTCACATGGAATCCAATGGAAACATAAAAAACAAACACCCATCCCTTTCTCATGCTATGTTTTGGGGCTACAATTAATACAAAACCCCAAAACTACAAACTTCACATTCAAGGTTCAATTAAATTCTATTATCCAAACCTCAATACAAAACATCCCAAACTCTCTAACACCCTAATCCAATGAAAATAGGGCAAAATTTCAAAAATCAAGATACCCAACAAATGACTACAATATACGTGTCAAAAAGTTGCTCTTACTCACCTCTTCCTCCTTCTCTAACTTGTTCTTTGCTTCACTAACCTCTAGTTTTTCTTGAGTTTACCAAACACCACCTCTTGAAAATCTAAAACCATACAATTGAAGCTTTCAACAAGAGGATCAAGATTAAAGAAGAGGATGTTGACAATAGAAGCCATTTTCAAGGTCAAATCTCATGAAGAAATCTCACCTTCAACCTTGAACTCTTTCTCTTCTTCTTCCTTATGCCTATACAACTTGAGAGCATGGGAAGAGAGAGAAAATGGTGAAATGATGAATATCTTCAGCCCTCCATGCTTCTTAAACTAAATGAGAGGAGAGAGGGAGAGAAAATGAATTTAAAAATTGGCATTTAACTTTTCAACTCTCCTTTGCTTCATCCTAATGATGCCACATGTCAAAAATCCCATGGCTCCTCAAAAGCAAATCATTAATTAGTTACACTAACTAATTTCCTTAGTCATTTAGTTACACCACTAACCCTTTTAGTTAGTGTTCAATTCCTTCTTTGGTTGCTGCCTAATTAGCCAGTAAATTTCATTTTTCCTGCTTTGTCCCTGACTATGGCAAGTTCACTTTAATTGCCACTTGACACATGATTTAACTTCTTTTCCCTTCTTCATGCGCCATTCCCCTTCTATTTTAGTCCAATAGTAACTTTGCTAGATAATTAAATTACAATACAGGGTTTAGATACTTCCTACAGCTAATTCCGTCATAGCCCATTCTTTATTTCTCAAAAACATTCATCAAAATATTCTTTACGGTCTCATTTAAAGTCATCAGACCTTATACAAAATTCAGGGCATTACACCCTCAAAATCTAGAATTCATAAAGGACGCCAATAATGAAGTTAACAAACATATTACACAAAATAACATATCATATATTGGAAACCAAATCAACCCCTATAGCACACAAAATAGTCGAAGAACAAAGTGAACATTGTCTATTCACAACGAACATTAGTAACGAATAATATAAATAAATTAGGGGAAAAGTTGAAAAGGCTTGTCAATAAAAGTGGAAGTTAGTTACCAACAAAGGCATTAAGGTGGTTAAAGTGTTCAACGCAAATTCGGAAGTACTAATCTATTTTCAGCAACAATTTATAACATATATCTTTCAATCTCACACAATATATTGTATAAAATACATAATTGTAATTACATCTAGTTTTAAAAACCCAATTATTGTGAAATAATATACTTACTAACAGAGATTTCAATTCATTTACATCTTATGCTTATCTAAACTTGTCTAAATCATACGATATAAAATAAGTTTGTATGAGTCTATTCATACCAAATGTACAAACATTAAATACATTCTCGCAGCTAGTTGTAAATCGACTAAAATGGTTAAAAATACGTTATACAGTTAATACCATAATAAGATCATCATTATATAATAAAGAGTTAAATATATACAATATATATATATATATATCAGAAAAAATATACCAAAGCTTGTGAACGCTTGTATTCGTATCTCTTAATTATTTAATGGGACGTTATAATAATTTATCACTAAAAATATTGTTTATTGCTTACGATTAAATGTAGACCAAATTGTACAAAAATAACTTGATGAAAACTTCGGCAAATGGGATATCTGGGTGCAAACAATCTTTAACGTGTACAAAAGATCTCCCCTTGTGTTCAAACAAACTTCCCCTTCGTTCAATATATCTTCCCTAGTGGACCTTCCTTATACTCACACAATCTTCCATTATGTGCAAAAGATATTCCCTCAGGTCCCATTTGACAAATAAATTTCCAATAAGGTATTTATGGGCATTCCTACCTTAAATACAATCCCGAAGAGTCAATGTTGACTAAAACATAACAAAATTTATAAAATACGTATACTTGATATAAAATATCAAATACTAACTTCCCATAGACTTAATACATAAACAAACCTATTTAAACAGTATAGTTCAACAAATGAACTTCACAAAAACATCTTTAATCAACACCTCTTATTCCTGTATATTAAAAACAAAATTTACCTTAATCACTTGCTATACTCACCATATTAAATTGTGCGAGTCTTTACAAATCAGTAAGATGAAAACCATAGACTAGCGCTAAAGTGGACGACAATGTTACATACAAATCATTTTGAACAAATAGAATACTTAAATTAGGGAAAAGAACGGTAAATATATTTAATTTATGAGAAATCTTGATGATTAAAAAATAAAGTAGAGAAGTTGAGAATTTCTTACAATGTAAGTTATAAAAAAGTAAATTGCCATCATCCAAAATTTGATAAATACACCCTTCAATCCATAACAGAATCTATTTTAGACATAATTGAAAATCTATGTCCATTGAATTACTAATGTAAACACTACCATTCTTATAGTATTAACTTATTATCAGAAATATTAAATCACATATCTCTTTATGATATTAGTCTTGAGTAACATAACCTGCTTAGAGAGAGACAAAAACACACCCACTGGGAATAGTGTAACAAACCTATTGAACATTTGTACACGTTAAGGAATTAACATAGAATTCCCTCGTTTGAATATTTTAACTATTCAAAATATCCTATTCGGAAATGATGAAGTATTCCACCGATGAAGAAATTTCCATTTATGACCACCGCATACTGAAATATATAGAACAAGTAGTCCTTGGTGAAATAACAAGAGTGCAACATCATTTGTAACATTTATTTAAAATCTTAAACTGTGGAAGTTTTAAAAGATAAAAGGAAGGGAAATGAATAGTAAAAAATGGCGTCATAAGCATGATTCTGCTTACAACAAACCAACTGTCTAAAAAGTTTCCATAATGAACAAATTTAGGTCAAACTATTTAGTTCATAATAGCTATGAGAATCAATGGGAATACGATGTGATAACTGTTAGACCCTCATCATATTTTCTCATTATTCAGAGTGCTTGCACACAGTTCAGTGAGCAATACAGAAATAGCGTATAAAAATACTGATATTTAGTATATGATTACGTTGTAGGTGTCCCTATAGGGTATGGTAATATATACATATTTATCCAAAATATTCAATAATTAAACTACATATAACCACAAACTTCCATTCCCAGCATCCCCATCATCAATTTCTCATGTCGATTACCTTGCCTTTGCATCTGCTGGTTCCCGCTGGAATAGTATTGTTTATGAAAAAGGGTGAGATTCAAACAAATCTCAGTAGTAACAGACAATCTATCATAGAAAATGCAATAATGAGTATGTCAAATACCATATAGAGCAATCTTATAATCACACTTAATTCGGTTTGGTCGAAAACATTCAGAGCAAACCACTATTGCAAACCCTACTTGTTCTATACCCCAGCTGGGCACAAGACCATAGACTGGGCATAATTCAGTGTACCTGTAGGCACTATAATTCAGTTCGGTGTACCCGTAGGCACTATGTTCGGTCATGTTCAGTGTACTAGTTGGCACTATGTTCAGTCATGTTCAGTGTACTTGTAGACACTATGTTTATTCATGTTCTGCATACCCATAGGCACTGTTCATCACACATATTATGAAAAATGGCATGAAGAAAGCATATAAACATTGACATAATGTATGAAAGATGGAGTTACTACCTTGTGTCCCTTTTTCACCTCAATAAGCATGCCTCATAATGTGTGCCAACAACTGGGCTCTCAACTCGATCCTAAAATTCTAAATGTACAAGAATTAGGTTAAAACCCATTCATGTACAACTTTAGAGACTTCCAAAGTGTTTTTTATGCTTATACAAGTCTATAGTGAAAAATTAACAAAATACCATTGGGGACACGGCCCAACCCGCCATACCTAGTCCAATCATGCTTTTCTCAAAATTCTGACCTGGGCTATCCTAACTTATTTTTGCCTAAAGATTCCATTTCCGACTTCGGAATTACCAAATTCACCGCCAAAAGGTGAAAATGCCCTTGCAGCCCCTAATTTAGGGTTTCAGGAGCGTTTTGGTCATTATGCTTTTTAGGGCTTTTCTAGAAAAGTGTTCAACTGTAACCCCACCTAATTTTCCCTCTTGAACACAATGGAACCATCAAATTATCAAAAATCCAGCCCTAACACCCTTAATTGGACCTGACCCAGACTCACAATTCTCTAGGGAAATTTGGGGTTTTCCAATTTTGACTCCACAGGCTTGCTCCTTTCTACTCTTAATCACTTTATTAACTATTTAATTACGTTATAACTACCATTTGGATCCAATTTTGGTAGAATAATGTCTAGGGTTCAACATTTTCCCAAATTAACAATCACATCAAATTAACCAGAAATTCACCGATTAAATCAAACACAGCAGTCACAACAATAATAATTTCGAGTTTAGAAAGTCACCTTTGCTTCCCTCTGGTTGTTCCCTTCTTGGCTGAACACTAGCCGCTTTCAAACTCCAAGATTTTGCTTCAAACAACCTTGAATCGCATAGAAGAGAAGCTTAGAGAAAGGATTACACAAGCTAGGAACTAATTCACCAAAGAAATCCCTTATCTTTGCAAGTTTTCTCCTTCATTCTCTCTACAATTTCTCAAACTCACACCTTCTCTTCTTTCAGCTCAAAACTGACAGTTTGAAGGAGGGAAGACAATGAGAAATGTTTTTATGTTATTTTCCTTTATCCTCTTTAATTATTTAATTACATAAATTCCAATATCTTGACTTTTATGACATAAACCTAGGTGAATATACCTAATGTCATAAGCCCAATTGACATTCAAATTATTTTTCCCCCGCTTGGTAAGCCACACATCACGTCTAGGGTCCAAATCAGTCCCAAAATGGGCTGATATCAATTATCTCATAATTACAAGATCGCCATCGAAAATTTCTTCCATTTTTGGAATTAATGGAAATTCTAACAGATTTTCTATCCAAATTTTGAAAAATCATAAATAAATTTATAGACATCATATTGGAGTGATTCTAAAGGCTATAGAACCCTTATTGAGTCTAGTTTCAAGGAAAAATATAGCCTTTTGCCAATTAGAAGTACAAAATTCCTAGAATTCAATTCTTTGGACGCTACTCCAGGAGATAGGTAGGTTGTCTGGGCTAACTTCAAAAATTCATACTTCCTTGTATATAGCTTCAAATAATTGACATGACCTATCAAATTAAAGCTTAAGATGTCTACTTTCACCATATAAAATTTCATAAGTTTCAATCATCATTTGGTTATCCCAAACTATATGACAAACGCACTACCTCACAAGGAATTTTCACTAGCAACATAATCACATCCTTCAAAATTCACCCTTCCATTTTATTACACGCCGCAAATACTTACAAGGCATATTAGGGAATCAAATTTGGGGTGTTACAAGAATAAATAATTAATGACTATGTCAATACCTCAAATAGTACTGGAAAAGCCATCACATATATTAACAGGAATTCATTGTATATTAAAACGTTCTAAACATGGTCCTATCAACAATCATTCTTTAAAATACTTGACACCGAGAGTACAAGAAACATATTAACAAACAATCGATGATCACTTGTTCTCATGATGATTCTCCTTCCTACTGTAAAAGACCCTAAGTATTTTTCCACCTTTGTCAGCACATGCAGCAGCATCAGCAATAGGATTACACTCAGCTTCAATTGTAAGTGGAAAAATTATAAAACATGATCTAACACTTCTTGTGTACAAATCATAATCTAAATAGTAAACGAAAAAAAAAGATTCCAATCTATACTATAGATTAGTTTCCTCCTTCCAGCAAACCTAACGCAAGGTATAGCCTTGTTTTTGCCATCACATGGTTCAGGAGGTTGAACTGACTCCTTTTCAATTAAAACAACATCAGATGACCATGCTACCTCAGAATTCAGAAGGGACAAATCTACATCTTAAACAGAAACACAAATTGTTTTGAGATATTAGATGCAAAAAAAGACCCCTGCAAAGTGGTAAACATTTTATTAAGCACAATTCGACGTTGGAACATTTAAAGGAAAACAACACACATGCCCATCTTCACATTCATCAGGACAAAGGTCCTTTGCATCCACAATATAAGCTTGCAAAATCTTAGGATTAGCAGTCAACTTGACTATAACACAAGTATCTGACCTTTGTTCAACATAGTCATACGGTATCTTAACCTTATAGAGATACATCTTCTCCACAATCATATAAACAAATTCAGGAGGAAAAGTGTGTTCATAATCAACCTATTCAGAACAATTAATATGACAAGAACAACAATATTGCACAAAGGTTGGCAACATAATCAAAATAACATAGCATACTTGGTGATCTTGTCCAATGCGCTCTCCAATAATGTCTTTTAACTCCACAGAAATACAACCAAGCATCCGGATACTCCCAATCGAAAAACACGAACTCACAACACACAGTGTCATCAACAACTTCAGTGCACAACATAAACCTACATACAAATAATTAAAAAAATGATTTAACAGCACAGAAAAAGGAACAGAGACAATAAAGTACTACAAGGAAAATTTAAAGATAACCAATCTACATTCAAAAAGCAATACCTTGGAAAAATGACCTTAACAATAGCATTACACTTCCTACAGTAATATCCATCACCATCAGGAATAACCTTTTTACCATCAATCTTACAAGACGTGTAATACCAGCCTCTGGAAAAGCTTAATGTCAACAATGTCAACCATAAGAGTAACCTCAGCATCCTGCACAGAGAACAAATTAAAGACGACTTACCAAAAAACCAAAAATACAATCTCAACAACATAAGAGTTCACACAGGTTCAACATGTTATGAGTGTAAATGGTCTATTAAATAGTGCAATGTACACTATCATAATCAAGTAATACTGAAGTGAGTAGAGTATCGTTCCTACGAGGATTGATCACTAAGTACAAAAATGAGTACTTTTAATTCTATCTAGTTGATCGATTCGTCGGTGATTGAGAGTACAAAATAAAAGATGATTAAATATGAATGCAAATGATATGAAAGTAACTATGAGAAAGAGCCCTAGGAGTCAAATTTTACTTAACAAATTCTAGCTTGAATCACTTATCTATTCTAGCCCAATTTATTTCACATGATTGATAGTCGAGTTTCCCTAACAATTACTAGCCTCTTCCAAGGTGAAGAAATTCTATAATTAATTGCTAATCCAATATATTCCTATATGAATTTAAGCAATTAATTATGCATTAAGATTTATAGAACTCAGTAAGATTACAACACTCATATGAATATATTCCTATTTCATATGCAAGTCATGATTTTAATTATAGGATCTATACACATGCATCTCCTTCCGGTCTCAACATGCTTATGGAAATCATTCAAAAGATGGCCAGTCAATCAAAAGCATTAAGAATAATAATTAAAACTCAATCATGAAGGAGAAATTCAAACTAAATTTAATAAGTTAAGATTCAATCCGTCATTAGTAAGCTACGTCATCACCCTAGAAAAATTAGAATTTAACACATGATGAAATAAAAAACAAAACCAAAATAAATTAATATTGCATAAAACTTAATTAATAAATTCTAAAACATAAATATACAACAACTAGATGCATGAAAATGGAGAAAATCTAGCCGTCCCTTTAGGAGGTAAAACCTTCCATGTAGGTGGCAATCTATACCATCCATAAAGGAAGACTACCTAAGTTTTCCATGTAGGAGGCATGCAGGAATTAAATACAATGCATGAAACTACTCTAAGATAGTGTGTGTGGAGAAGAGAGGAAATAAATGGATATGAAATGGTTATATCAAATGTAAAGGAGAGGATGGCTATATATAGGGAAGAATAGAGTAGGGTAGATAAAGTGGTAGATGAAATGTAGCAGATGAAATATGGTAGAAGAAAAAGAAGATGAAGTAGTAGATGAAAAGGAAGATGAAGTGGCTGGTGGAATGGTAGATGATTCCCACTCTCAACTTCCTAGAAAAATTCAAAACCCTTGGAGATAGAACTGGGTTTTGGTCTCAACATAAAAGTTGTAGTGCTCATTCTTAGCTTTTTATCCATATATAGAACGTCTCAATTGGATATCTAGAGCTCTAGATATTGCTAAAAATTGAAAGAGGGTCTAATCTAGTAATTTTTTCAAGAAATTCTATTTTATGCCAAAATGATTATTCATTTATTAATTATAAGCAAATTCATTAAATTGAGCTCAAATATCATCCACAAAATCATCATATAAGGAAAAATAAATATGCAAATATTTTACTTATCAAATTCCCCCACACTTAGCTCTTGGACGTCTTCAGACAATAAGTGACCATTAAGTGCTTCCAACAAAATCAGAAGTGTCAAGTCATAAGCAAGAACACAATTGAAAAATAAAGAGATCATAGTATTCATGTATCAACAAACTTATAAACTAGTAACTTTATTTGAAAATGAATAAACCGAGTTTGTAATTACTACTGATTCCCTCAATCTCTCAAGTGTTTACGGTAAGTGTTTCACTCAAATTCAACCAAAAAATTGCACTACCATAAGCTTGCTAAAAATCTCAATCTCCACTACCGAATTCAAATGCATAATTCATATCAAAAGGACTTATTAAGGGTTCTAATGAGGTTAAGGTACAAGGAATGTAAAACATGATATGAAGAGCTAAATTTAAGAAATTAATAGAACAATTGAAAAATGAGTCAGCTTCTGAATAAATCTATATCATCACAACAACCCACAATTCGAATAAATTTTTTTTTCTTTTTTACCTTTTTTTTATCTTTTTTTTTTGCAACACTAAAGTTGATGTTATATACACCCCCACACATGTTAAAAGCCCATTTCACAAAAATTCAAATGCTCTGCTATTCTTCTGAATTAGGTAAAAGCACTTGATATATCATTAAAGCACATGTTAATGGGTTGAGAACAAAGAAACAATCAATTAGGCTCAAAGGGGCTTATCAATGGTATCATTACAAGGTTGGCTATTTGGCACTGGTTAAACAAAATGAATGCCTTTATCATTTTTGAATGTGCATGTGAAATGTAATCTCAACCAGATTTAAAGCAAGTTCTAGAGTGACAACTTAATAGTTGAATATCACCCACAAGAGAAATAATCATTATAGGCTCAAAAGCTCACGGTAAGGGGCTTTCAAACTTAGCTCATTCAATCTCAAAATTCATCACCAATTGCAACAATTAGTTGTTCATTCATGCTATGAAATCTCTAAATTCAATTGATCCATACTCAAAAGTTATATACTTCTTAAGATCATTAAAAAGCACTTAAATAGGATGATTTTTTTCCTTTTTTTTCACTTTTACTCTTTTTTTTAAGAAGGAAAAAAACATGCAACTAATCAAATACGTCTCAAGAGTTAAGAATAACTCCTTACAATGCCATTTTTTCCACACCTCATACATCTAATGGTTTTACTAACTAACCAAAAAAAATTTCTCCTTCCCCAACCTAAATCAGATATTATCTCCAATGTCTTCTAGAGGTTAGAGAAAGTTTTTTTTTAAACATAAACACACAATAAAGTAAAACCAAAATGCTAACTGTAAAACCAAGAGATTAAGGAAAGTTACAATCAAAGAGTGGTATCTAGGTTCTACTTCTAACTGCTACCTGAAGATTGCCCACCTATTTTCTTGAATAGTAGATCTGGTTAGATTCATAGGTTTGCAATTGATCGAGCAACTAATCAACAGTTGGGGTAAAAATTATGGAATGGCGAGTCACTTAGGGTTTGAATCCTGTTTCCATAGCATGATAAAAAAACAACAGATCATCATAAAAACCATTAATATTTAACAATCCTAACAGCTTTTTGTGAAAGTTTAACTTAGCCCAATATGCGATGCTAGAAATCCCATCCAACATTTCCAAACCACCGGGTAGAGCGATAAAAGCTTCAGCCCTGTAGAACATACGTCCCATATGTTCTAGTAAGTTGGAAAGCCCTAACTCTTGTACTAAGGAAAAGATGTGACCATCTAACTCCTTTACCTTTACACTTAAACCCTTGCTTCCATTAATGGTTGCAGTAATGGCCACACTTCCCCTTAGGCCCTGGATGCCTCCCCCATATACAAAATTGATCTTTCGAGAAGTCAATGCATTTCCTAGTTCTTGTCTGCAGTTAGAAACTCTCCATTCTTTCCCTCATCAGTTTCACAAAAAATACAAATAGATTTAAACCTACATTTTAGTATGATACCATTTTTCTCTTCTTTTCTCTCAGACCATTTGTGCATACAAGTGGAAGACTGCATATTTATAAGTAAAAGTGTGCATATTTACAAGTGGAAGAGTGCATATATATAATACTAAAATAGCGACAACAAGATCATGCAAATTAGGCATTTTTCAAAGAAGTTAGAAAAATTTCCAACACGAATAACCAGCATAATTTGCATGAGGAAATTAACAAAAAGAGGACAGAAAGTCAAAAGTTATTGAAAAGATAAAACAGATTAGACAAAAGCTACTGAAAAGATAAGACAGATTAGATAAAAGCATGATTATGTACAGTAGTTGTGATTTTGGCTCACATCTTCCTCTGGTTTTATGTCCAGTAACGGCTTAAACACTTTCTATGAATCAAGGATTTGCTTCCATCCAGTTTTCTTATAAACTAACAAATAGGGTCTTTTAACGTCAGATTCACAAGACAGTAGCACCATTTTTTGTTGTTGAATATAGCCATTATGTAACCCCCCCAATTTTCGCTTCTGAACTCAATGGAACCATCAAATCATTGAAAATCCAACTCTAACCCTCAGATCTAGCCCTGGCCGAAATCTTGGCATACTTTGGGAAGAATCGGTGTTTTTCGGTTTCGACTCCGTAAACGTGTTCCTTTCTACTCCTAACCACTTTATTAATCATTACATTAGGTTACAACTAACTTTAAGACCCAATTTGGGCAGCATAACCCCTAGGCCATATCATTTCCAAACTTTAAAACCAATGGCAATCCGGCGAAATTTCACCGATTAAATTGCCCACAGCAGCCAGAATAAGCAATATACGAAAGTTTGGAAGTTACCTCAAGCTTCCACTAGCTTTTCCTCAAGGTGGCTGAAAACCCTAGCCTTAGAACACCCAAATTTGTACTCTACAAACCTTGAAGAATATAGAAGAATAGCTTATGAGTGGAGTTATACGCGTTAGGTAAGGATTTACCGAAGAAATCGACTTACCGTACAAGTTCTCTTCTCCTTCTCTCTCTAGAATTTCTCACACCTTCTCTCTCTTGTTGCAGCTGAATATCACGGTTTTGGGCTGATGGAGGAGGTGGATGATGATTTAATATAATATAATATTATTTTCTAATTATTTACTAAATTTCCATCAATTTCAGATTTTTACAAAATTCTAGCAGATTTCTGCCGAAACTTTGAAAAATCATAACTAATTCTAGAAAAATCAAAATGAGGTGATCCCAAAACCAATGGAAAGCTATTTAAGTCCTCTTTATTGGAAAAATATGGATCACTGCATTTAATAACCTCAAAAATATAGAATTGCACAAAATTCCATACTACTCCAAAACAGATTCCAGTTTCCATCCCAAACTTTGGAAAATCATAACTCTTAGCTCACAAATTGAAATGACACAAATTATATGTCCATTTTGTAGCTTGGCATGTGAACTTTAAGACTAAAAATTTCAGAATTTTTAGACACCATTTTCCTATTTAAAACGTCCATACAAATCGAATGCCCTATACAGAGTTTCAATGGACAAGTTTCCAACTTTTGCATAATTGTTCCGAATGTTCCAATTTCACAATAAACACTCTCCCCACACGAATTTTCACAAGGAAGCCATTGGAATCATTAAAATATCCAAATTCCCATCACTCATTCTCCAAAAGTGTTTATTCAACAATAATTATAGTCACTTTTGAAGTCATTAGCCCTTAATCGCTTTTTGGGATATTACATTTCTCCCCCTGTAGAATAAATTTCGTCCTCGAAATTTGTCATTCCACTTGAGCCATAAACCCCGGATATCGCCTACGCATGTCAGCTTCTGCGTCCCACGTTGCTTCTCTCTGAGTCATTCCCTTCCAGATCACCTTCACATACGGAATGCTTCAATGTCTGAGCTATCGTTCTTCTCGATCAATAATCTGTTCTGGCTCCACCGCATAGGTAAAGTTGTCTTGTAACTCGACTTCTTTATACTCAATAATGTGAGATGGATCCAGTTGGTACTTCTTCAGTTGAGAAACGTGAAACACATCATGGAGTCTGCTCAAGTTTGGGGGTAGGGCTACTCGATACGCAACAGGCCCAATTCTTCCAAGAATCTCAAAAGGACCTATATACCTTAGGCTCAGCTTCTTTCGCTTCATAGCTCTCCCGATGCCGGTGACTGGTGACACCCTAAGAAACACATGATCACCAACCTCAAATTCTAAAGGTCTTCTTCTCTTGTCAGCGTAGCTTTTTTGTCGACTCTGCGTTTCAAGGAGCCTCTTTCGAATGACTTGAATCTGTGCAGAGGTTTGATCAATAAGATCTGGCCCATAAAGCTTCTTTTCGGACAAGTCATTCCAGCACAGGGGTGATTGACACTTCCTCCCATACAACGCTTCATACGGTGCCATCTGAATGCTAGCATGATAACTATTGTTGTAGGCGAATTCAGCAAGTGGAAGAAAGCGATCCCAATTCCCTTTGAAGTCGAGGACACAAGCTCGCAACATATCCTCTAATGTCTGAATGGTCCTCTCTGATTGTCCATCCGTCTGAGGATGATAAGCTGTGCTGAATCTTAGCTTAGTACCCAATGCCCCATGCAAAGCTTTCCAGAATCTTAAAGTGAATCGGGGATCTCGATTGGAAATGATGTTCTTTGGTACACCATGGAGCTTCACAATTTCTCGAATGTAAATCTCTGCTAGTTTGTCCGGAGAATAACTAGCATTGATTGGTAAGAAGTGTGCCGACTTTGTTAACCGATCCACAATTACCCAGATCGCATCATAATTCCTGATTCTAGACAATCCTACAACAACGTCCATGGTCACACTTTCCCATTTCCATTCCGGAATCTCAGAACTTTGAAGCAAACTAGGTGGTCTTTGGTGCTCAATTTTTACCTTCTGGCAAGTGAGACACCTTACTACATATTTTGTCACATCACTCTTCAAGCCCGGCCACCAATATATAAACTTCAGATCATGGTACATTTTGGTCATACCAGGATGAAGAGTATATCGACTCTTATGCTCCTCATCCAAAATCTTCAGTCTCAACTCCGCCTTTAGTGGAACATAGATTCTCTTCTGATAGCGAACCAATCCACTAGGCGATAAATCATAGCCCTGAGCTTCTCCCTATTCAATCCGAGCTAGGTTGCACTGTATCCAGCCATCTTGCTTCTGAGCTTCTTCAATTTTAGCTTTCAAGTCACTTTCCCCTTGGGAAACAGTATAGTTGGCACAGTTGATCTGATTCGACAAGTTCAAATCTCGAAAATCTGCTATCAATTCCCTTCTTGTATCATCATTACTGCCACAAGCACCGTTTTTCGACTAAGAGCTTCCGCGACTACATTTGCTTGACCCGGATGATATTTGATTTCCAGGTTGTAGTCCTTAAACAACTCCATCCAACGACGCTGTCTCATATTCAACTCTTTCTAATCGTTCAAATACTTGAGACTTTTGTGGTTGTAGTACAGTTCTACTGTCACACCATACAAATACTGCCGCCAAGTTTTCAAAGCAAACACAATGGCCGCAAGCTCCAGACCATGGGTGGGATAGTTCATTTCATGAGGTTTGAGCTGTCGAGAGGCATAGGCCACCACACCTCCCTGCTGCATAAGGACACACCCCAATCCCTGCTTACTCGCACACTATACACAACATAAGTCAAGCTGGGATTAGGTATAATCAACACAGGTGCCGTAGTCAATCTCTCCTTCAGCTCCATAAAACAATTTTCACATTTCTCATCCCACACAAACGGCTGATCTTTTCTCGTGAGCTTGGTCATTGGCAAAGCAATACGGGAGAAATTCTGAAAGAATCTCCGGTAGTAACTAGTAAGACCCAGAAAACTGCGTACCTCAGCAACAGTTTCTAGCCTCTTCCAGTCCAGTACTGCTTCCACCTTACTGGGATCCATAAAGACCCCTTCTTACGAGATAACATGGCCTAAGAATTTTACTTCTGGCAACCAAAACTCGCATTTACAAAATTTGGCATAGAGCTGCTTCTCATGCAAGATGTTCAACACAATCCTTAAATGATGCTCATGCTCCTCCATACTCTTGGAGTATATCAAAATATCATCAATAAACACAACAACAAACTGATCTAGATACTGTCGAAAGACACGGTTCATGTAATCCATGAATACTGCAGGTGTATTGGTTAGCCAAATGGCATCACCAGAAACTCATAATGCCCATACCTAGTTTTGAAAGCAGTTTTCGGAACATCTTCTGCTTCTTTAATTCTGCCATTTCATTTGGGGCCATACGATATGGGGCCTTTAAAATAGAACTAGCTCCAGGCACAATCTCGATTGGGGATTGAACTTCCCTTTCTGGAGGCAATCCACTTAGGTCATCAGGAAATACCTCAGGGAATTCATTTACCACGGGTATACTGCTCAAAGTTTCTCCGGTCTCTCCTTGAATAGAAAAGAACACCATATACCCCTGGCAACCTTTCTCTAAATATTTCTCATCTTTGGCTGTTGAAAGGAAATTCAAACTGCTATTCACATCCTCAACACTTTGAGAAACAGGATAAACTATCCTCTTGTTCCCATAATCTAATAGCACATTATTTACCGTCAACCAATCGAAACCCAAAATGACTTCTAATTGATAGAGCAGTAGACAAATCAAATCAATAATGGATTGGTGCCCATCCACAATTATGACACAATTTAGGTAGGCTTCGACAGCTATAGCCTTGACACCCATTGGCGTTAACACAACTAAATCAAAGGGCAATTTATGTACATGCATACCCAGGCACTTCATGCAATCATAAGCAATGAAAGAGTAACTTGCACCCGAATCAAAAAACGCCTGTAACGCATTACCATCAAGGAGAATTTTACCTTGAATAAGATCAGGGGACTTTCGGGATTCCTCATGAGTCATGGTGAATACTCGACCCTGAGTCCTCGGTCGCTGCTCTGCCTGAGGCCACCGACAATCTCTAGAAATATGGCCTGGTTGCTTGCAATTAAAGCAGATCATTTTGCCCCGACACTTTCTACCGTAGTGTGGCTTGTTGCAATGGCGACAAAACCATTCTGTCAAAGATTTCTGGGGCTCCCGATCTCTAGGCTGGTAGGGCTTCTTACTAGTACCCCGGGACGAAGAGGATCCCTGGCCCTTCCGCTTCTGGGAAGTATTACCCTTACTGGGTTCACTGCGATTACCAGGAGCTTTGGCAGGATACAATTCCCTCAAATTATTTTTCTATGATTCTACACTCTTCCACCACCTTGTTAAAGTTGGTGAAAGGGTGTGTAGCTAACCTCTTCCTCAGCTCTCGTCGCAGACCACGAATAAGCATGTCTGCACTCAACTCTTCATTATCCGCCTTCCGAAAATAAGAAGAATACCGAGACAAACGGATAAAACGGGACAGATAGTCATCAAAGGTCTCCGTGTCCCCTTGTCTGATGTTAAGAAATTCAGTTTCCTTTTCGAGCCGCACTGATTTGGGAAAGTATTTCTCATTGAATTCTTGTTGAAACAATTCCCAAGTCAACGATACATTTTTTCTTTTCAACGTTAAGGCAATGTTCCGCCACCAATGATCTGCATCCCCCTCAAGCTTATAAAATGCAAGACATGGCTTCACCTCATCCAGGCACCCAAGGACCTCAAATATCTTTTCCAGCCTGTTCAACCAATCTTCAGCTGCTTGGGGATCAAATCTCCCTCTAAACACCGGAGGTAAGTGCTTACAAAATCTTGAAACCCAAAATTGCAGATCTCTTTCCTCTCTAATTGGAACTCCATGTGACTCCTGGTTTGGTCTGGCGTGAGGAGGTGACTCAAGTGGTCGTACCGACCCTTCCGCAGTTTCTTCCCTATGAGTCCCTTCCTGGGTCTCCTCTTGTATGGACGGACCCTGACCCTCATTTCTTTTAGCCTTCTCTTCTTTAAGCTCCTCTCTCAGCTCAGCAATCATGTCCATTTGATCTTTAATAAGACCCATCAATTCTTACATCGGGTCCGGTGGATTATCATTGACCACCTCCACCTCAGGGTCTACTTGCTGAGTATTGGGGCGTCCTCTAGTTTTCTTCATTCTACAAATAACTTACCCCATTAATATAGCAGAAATAGTATGCACATATATTCACAAGTCTTGTATATATCCATATCAATAGAATGTACATGTGCATACACAACAATTATTTACAAATGATCTTCTATCCCTAAAGCCAACTAAGGGATCTACCCTAGCAACTCTACCCTTGCCAGGAACTACAGCTCTGATACCAAAAATGTAACCCCCCTAATTTTCTCTCCTGAACTCAATGCAACCATCAAATCATTGAAAATCCAACTCTAACCCTCAGATCTAGCCCTGGCCGAAATCTTGGCATACTTTGGGAAGAATCGGTGTTTTTCGGTTTTGGCTCCGTAAACGTGTTCCTTTCTACTCCTAACCACTTTATTAATCATTACATTAGGTTACAACTAACATTAAGACCCAATTTGGGCAGCATAACCCCTAGGCCATATCATTTCCAAACTTTAAAACCAATGGCAATCCGGCAAAATTTCACCAATTAAATTGCCCACAGCAGCCAGAATAAGTAATATACGAAAGTTTGGAAGTTACCTCAAGCTCCCACTAGCTTTTCCTCAAGGTGGCTGAAAACACTAGCCTTAGAACACCCAAATTTGTGCTCCACAAACCTTGAAGAATATAGAAGAATAGCTTATGAGCGGAGTTATACGCGTTAGGTAAGGATTTATTGAAGAAATCGACTTACCGTACAAGTTCTCTTCTCCTTCTCTCTCTAGAATTTCTCACACCTTCTCTCTCTGGTTGTAGCTGAATATCACATTTTTGGGCTGATGGAGGAGATGGATGATAATTTAATATAATATAATATTATTTTCTAATTATTTACTAAATTTCCATCAATTTCGGATTTTTACAAAATTCCGGCAGATTTCTGCCGAAACTTTGAAAAATCATAACTAATTCTAGAAAAATAAAAATGAGGTGATCTCAAAGCCAATGGAAAGATATTTAAGTCCTCTTTATTGGAAAAATATGGATCACTGCATTTAATAACCTCAAAAATACAGAATTGCACAAAAGTCCATACTACTCCAAAACAGATTCCAGTTTCCATCCCAAACTTTGAAAAATCATAACTCTTAGCTCACAAATTGAAATGAAACAAATTATAAAGCCATTTTGTAGCTTGGCAAGTGAGCTTTAAGACTGGAAAATTTCAGAATTTTTAGACACCATTTGCCTATTTAAAACGTCCATACAAATCGACTGCCCTATACAGTGTTTCAATGGACAAATTTCCAACTTTTGCACAATTGTTCCCAATGGTTCCAATTTCACAATAAACACTCTCCCCACACGAATTTTCACATGGAAGCCATTAGAATCATTAAAACATCCAAATTCCCATCACTCATTCTCCAAAAGTGTTTATTCAACAATAATTACAGTCACTTTTGAAGTCATTAGCCCTTAATCGCTTTTTGGGATATTACACATTAAATCAAGAAGAATATTATGAACATCACCACCCGGATGCATCTCAAGAGTTTGGATGATATCATCCAGTGACTCCTTACTCAATCCATCCTTTATAAATTTAATTTTATCTTCTTGATTTATAGAAACCATACATTTGCTCCTACAACACTGATCACATGTCCACCTTGCACATTTATAGCAAACATTCATTCTTTTAGCTCTTATCTTTTTGGAGTAAGAACTTCTTCCCATTCCTAACAAAGGTTTAACAAATGATTTATGAATCTCACCTGTTAAACGTACCATAGCTTCAATGATCCAGTGTATGTCCTCAGGAAGGCCCAAATGCTTGAATATCTTTATCCTTTCAAGTCGACAACTATAGATCTTTCTGAGCACATCCTTAGGAAGAGTAGGGAACCTATTCTTAAACTTTGCATGAGATTCCTCCATGTGAACTTGTCATGAAAATGATGAAAACTAAAATTCTCAAAGCAGTGCAGTATGTTTCGGTGAGTAGGAAAGAAAAATGAGAGAGTAGGAAGGAAAAATGAGAGAGTAAGAAAGAAAAATGAGAAAGTAGGAAAGAAGTTTTAGGTTACCTCCCAAATAGCAGCCCTTCTTTAGCGTCTTTGGCTAGACAAAAACCAAACCAAATTTTTTTAATTTAATTTTTTATATTTTTTTTCAATTTTTTAATTGCAGCTACCAATGCGAAATACATCATCAGGGGCTACCAGAAGTCCTATAAAATCACAACAAAACATCGAACCAAACATTGGGTTGCCTCCCAAGTAGCGCTAAATTTATAGTCTTCACCCAAACTTCCCTAAACAAACTACTAATCAAAAGTATCAAACACCATGATTACCATGTCTTCAATTCTTTTCCAATGATAAGGGTTCAGACACCAAAAATGATCATTCAAAGTAATTAATTGTACTTATTCAATCATAAAAAATTTTAAAATACAAATATTAACTGAATTCAAATAAAGCACAACATGCATGTATTCGTAAACAGATTTAAGAGTTTCCAAAATTTTAGAGCATCCCATAAAATCCACTTGACTCTCATCAATAAGAGTCAACACTTCAACAGGAGAGACATGAACAATAGCTGTTGGAACATCTATGTTAGTTTCAACAACAAAATGATAGGAGTTAGGTTCCACAACCGGAACTTCATCTAGATTAAAATCACTATCCTCTCCAAAAGTGATTTCAAGTTCCTTATCAAATTCCACAAGAACTAAAGTTTCATTAAATTCCACATCCTCAACTTCCTCACAATAATCATCATCAACACAAGAAGTAGTCATCATGCTTAAAGAATTATCTTGGCTCATAGTCTCAAGTGATGAAATAATTTGGCTCACATATATTCCAATATTTTGGACACTTGACTCAACACTAGTGACAAGTTCCTTTTGCTCTCTATTAAACTCCTCACACAATCTTTCTAAATCCAATTTTTCCTTATACTCAACAGTGTGTTCTTCAATATATGGATAAGAGTAGAAAGGAGGATTAGAACAATACCTGACATATGGCTCCAAAGACTCTTGTTACTCTAAAATTTCATCAGGACAAACGGAATGATCAAAAAAAGTTTGGTTCATATTGAAATCATCTCTCACATAATGACTGGTGGTGTTATATGGATAATGCTAATAGGAATGACACTCCATAATATGCACCAAAAAAACAATTATAAGAAGAAGAATTTTCAATCCAACCAGCATTTATATTTACTTGTCTCATTCCATCCACATGCATTCCAAAAAAAGAACCAAGATATGACATTTTATCACTGATTAAACAAATGAATGCTGTGACTAATCCATTTTTTAAAAAAAATAATTTAACTTTTTTTTTTGAAATTTTAACATGAAGAATAAATTAGTATTAAAATTACTTGGTCTTGATATTAATCATAACAATCCCCGACAATGGCGCCAAAAACTTGTTACGAGTATAAATGGTCTATTAAATAGTGCAAGTATACACTGTCATAATCAAGTAATACTGAAGTGAGTAGAGTATAATTCCCATGAGGATTGAACGCTAAGTACCAAAATGAGTAATTTTAATTCTATTTAGTCAATGATTAGTCGATGATTGAGACTACAAAATAAAAGATGATTAAATATGAGTGCAAATGATATGAAAGCAACTATGGGAAAAAGCCCCAAGAGTCATATTCCATTTAACAAATTCTATATTGAATCACTTATCTATTCTAGCCCAATTTATTCCATAGATTGACAATCAAATTTCCCTAATTTAATTACTAGCCTCTTCCAAGGTCAAGCAATTCTATAATTAACTGCTAATCCAATATATTCCTATATGAATTTAAGCTATTAATTATGCATTAAGATTTATGGAATTCAGTAAGGCTACACAACTCATATGAATATATTCCTATTTCATATGCAAGTCATGGTATTAATTATAGGATCTATACACATGCATCTCCTATTAGTGCAAGCATTTCACCTAAGAGGGGGTGAATTGGCTAATACTAGAAAGTTCGTTGCGTATATAAATAATTGACTAGAAAATTAAAGCAATTAAAAGCTAGGAGAAATATCACCAAAGTATACACCGAGAGTTATATTGGTTTGGTCACAACCACTTTGACCTACGTCCAGTTCTCAAAACTTCTCTGAACATTTCACTATATCTTCTAAGAGTTAGTGGGTTCTTGGCACCTTAGTATGCAGCAAGTTCCTTCACTGGACACTCGCTCCCCCTTACACGTTGTAATCAAATCCTGAACTCAAGGTTCCACAACCTTAAGTTGTCTCAATAACAAATATTGAGTTTGTAATAAAAAAAACTCTCTCATAGAGCAAATAATAATCACTAAAGTACAAAGAGTGAGTCTAAGAAAATAGAGAACAAAGAATATTATGATCGATGTAAGTTTTTGTGTTCTCAATTGTTGTGTTTTGTTCTTTGAATGCTCTATATATATAGATTATTTGTTGTCTCTATTGGAAGCATTTCAAACATGTCCGTTAGAGTCGTGTAGCTTCATTTGATCGTTCTTCACTTAAGGTTTCATAACCTTAAGTTGTCTCAATAACAAACTTTGAGTTTGTAATGAAAAATTCTCTCATAGAGCAAATATATAATCACTGAAGTACAAAGAGTGAGTATAAGAAAACAGAGCACAAATAATATTATGATTGATGTAAGTTTTTATGTTCTCAGTTGTTGTGTTCTATTCTTTGAATGCTCCATCTATATAGATGATTTATGGTGTCCATTGGAAGCATTTCAAACATGTCCGTTAGAGTCATACAGCTTCATTTTATTGTTCTTCAGATTTGAAAACTAGCCGTTTGCACTAGGTAGGCATTTCGATTGTTGCAGATGATATATTTGACTTCTCTTCTTAATGCTTGATCTTTTCATTGTTTATCTGTAAGTATACTCAAGAAACTAATACAACGAAAGGTTAATCATACAGATAACAAATCAATGAACATTGGATTAAAATCAAGCTTTATGTATAACATTACACCAGTGGCAACTCGAGTGATCATGCCTAATTACTCGAGTAGTCCCTCGAGTAACTTCATCAAAAATAAGCCAGAGAGTAAGTCAACATCGTCTAACCAGAATATACCTTACTTACTCGATTAATCCCTCGAGTAAGTATTCCATTTCTTCTCATTACTCGAGTAGTCCCTCGAGTAATGGTTCAAATAACTTCGGAGATTACTCGAGTGATCCCTCGAGTAATAGTATTAAAATATTGGCCGAGAGAGACTTCTATTTTTCTTACCTAATTACTCGAGTAAACCCTCGAGTAATACAATTTTCATTTCATGTTACTCGAGTAATCACTCGAGTAAAGTTGCTGTTCAAAAGTGCTTACTAGAGTGACTACTTGAGTAATGTCTATTATTTCTTGGCTGAAAGCTACTGCATAATTTCTGCTTTAGTTACTCGGGTAATCCCTCAAGTAAGCTTCCAAATAACTTTGTAGATTACTAGAGTAAGCCCTTCGAGTAATCCTACACAAATTTTGACAGAGAGCAAATCTTCGCATATTGCTCAAGTGATCCCTCGAGTAATGAAGTCATTACCTGAGGGCTCCCTCGAGTAATCCTTCAAAAAAATCTCATAATGCTTATTTCTCCTGTACTCTTTCTTTCATTACTTCTTCATTACTTGAGTAGTGCTTCTTGCCTACCATAGAACACTTAATTACTTTGTTCAAATCTTTTTATTTATTATCAAAACCATTTGAATCATTAATCAAATATTTGTTATCATCAAAACATATGGGATCTAACATTCTCCCCCTTTTTTATGATGACAAAACTAGGTGATTTTGAGCAAAGTTTTTGGAATTGAGTTTTCAATCAAGTTTTTCTTATAAGCTTTTCATATGATATCCATTGTTCAATTTAAACTTGAAAACTCTTTGGAAACATCTTAATAAAAATATTTTTGAATCCACATATAATGATCTTGAGAAATTTAGTCTTTGAATTCTAAAACTCATAATTTTGAAACATGTTCTAAATTTTGAAACATGTTCTAATTTGTTCACCTTGCATACACAATTACAAACTCATTAGTTCACAATATAATATAACTCCAGTGAAATCTAACTTCAATTGAAATTGCATAAAGAGTTCATTATATAATCTTAAATTAATAAAGCTCCCACAAACCCTATACAGCCATATCCCAATGCATTTATATCATATCATCATCACATCATTAATCACAAAATCAACCCAAGTTCTTCTCCCCCTTTCTGTCTTCATCACAAGAAATAGGATCAATCAAGAGAAGGAGATAGTCCAGATGGCTTGGCTATAGAGATGGGATTTACAGGAAGAGGTGTAAAGCCAGAGCTATGTGAATCATCTGAACTTGAAGAATCAGAAGAAGAGCTAGAAAGTTCAGGGTCAGGAAGAACCAGAGGTGGAACCACCATAAGATCCTTTGAAGGACTTGGTTTGACCCAAAAAGAAATCTCTACTTCTATTATTCTGTCACGTGATTAATGATCACTAGAAGAGACAACTACTTCCTCAATGCCGGTTGGAGATGAAATGGGTGTTGGCATAGGCTGAGTTGGTTGGATAGGATCATCAGTTGTGGTATCTAAGTGCTCAAAGATAGATGATGGGTTAGGCATAGAGAATAAAAGATTACTTGGAGGAGGGATGGATGAGGGTCCAAGCTCAGAAGGTCCAGGCTGAGAAGGTGGTACTGGCTTAGTAGTAGTAGGGAAAGATGAACCAGGGGTGGAAGAGCCAGATGCCATAACATCAAGTCTGGCATGGAGTGATCTCAGAAGTTCACCCTGAGCCCATTGTTCTACTAATATATCTTTATGCCTCTTATCCATTCTCTCCACAAGTTCTCCCATCTTCATATTCATATGGGTTACCAACTCAGCTTTTGTATTGGTAATGTCGATATAGAAAACCTTGAGAATATTTTCCATAAAATTTTTGCAATATGGCACAAAAGAAGGAAGGAGAGGATGTGGATGCTGGAGCAGAAGACTGTGTCTCATCCAACCGGCTTGTTGCAATCTCAGTCTTCTTCTTCTTCTTGGGACTTCTCTCAAGCGGGTTTTTCAGAGGGAGTGCAATGTACAACTTCCCAATTTGGTTTCTTCCCACTCGAACCAGCCTCTCAATTAGCTCATCCTTTTCCAAATACCAGATTTTGTTCTTTTTGAGAAACAAAGATATGAGCTGAGGATAAGGCATTGGAGTGGATTTTCCTTCAAATCTATATCTTTTTATTTCAGTGAAGATATATTCTCCCAACTCCTTTTTCTCTCTTAGTAGTAATGAGGCAAATTTCTTGTAGTCCCTTACTATGAAATGTGTGTAATTATGCTCTTTGTTCACTATGGCTCTAGAATAGATATACCATAGAACTCTGTGAAGATCACACATATCACTTGGATTGAAACCAAGGGGTCCTATAATCTTACCATGCCTTAGAATAGAAAATAGTTGGTTTGAATCAAGATTGGGATAATTATCCTCAGGTGGGTCTTCTATTCCTAACCAAGTGTTGATTTTGGAGGGAGAGATTATGATTCCTTGCCCTCTAAACTTAGAGAACATTTCATCTTCCAGAGAGTTCCTAAGTGGATCATTGACAGGTTCTAGGTTATAATAGAAATGTCTCACTATTTTAGAACAAAAGGAAGTTTTATAGAGAGCAAAGGCATATAGGATTCTAGATATGACTTGAGGTTGTATTTCAATACCTCTTGAAGAACACCGAGGTCAATATAGTGCATCTTGCATACTTTTCTCCTTGAAAAGTGATCTTTGAATTTTTGTGAATCCTCAATCTTCTTCACGTTGAATCTAGTTGAAGGAAATATGATTTCTTCATCCTTTGGTTCCTTTATAGATTGACCTTGCTTCTCTTTGTGAATCTCATCCAGTATATTTGCCATAGCCTTAGCAAAATTTCTATCATACTTAGCATTTTTCGTTAGCTTCTCAAAGAAAGTTGGTGTATCAGAGGAATCAGAAGGAGGTGGAGATGGTGCCTTAGTATCCTTGCCTCTACCAGAAGGAACATCCTTCTTAGATTAAGCTCTCATGCTAGATGGTTCCTTGACCACGACCCCCTTTACTTTAGGTTTAGCTTGGGCTTGGTTTTAGCTTTTGAATGGGGAGTGAGCTTCTATCTTTTGGCCAGAGGAGATGGAATAGAATCATGTGATTACTGAGGATTAGAAGACTCAGAAAGAGTATCAGGATGGGAGGTTTTGGTTCTGACCATTTTGAATGAAAGATCAAGATTTCCAGAAGTTTTCTCTCTCGCAAGTCAAAGATTAGGGCAGAGAATTTAGAGAGATTTGAGGAAGTTTTCTTCAAGAAATTTTGATAGGTTTAGATGAAAATGGAGTGAGGAAGAGTATGTGGAAAGATTTTCTAAGAGGTTGCTCAAAGAATAACTAGAAGGAATTTTGCGAAAATGACGTGATGAGCAAAGATATAGCCCAAGTGCTCGACGTTACTCGAGGGCTCCCTCGAGTGATCATGGGCATTACTTGAGTGCTCCCTCGATTAAAGCTTAAAAAAATTCAATCAATGTAATTTAAATACGTACCTATCATAACTAATATTGTAATTACTTATGTATATTCCCTCAATCATTTGATGGCACTTTAACTCTGATTTGAATGGAGATTGAGTTGATTTTTGACTTCCTCTCATGATTACTTGAGGCCTTACTCGAGTAACGTTGATGATTTACATCCAAAACCTGGGGGTTGATCTACATACACTTCTTCCATGATTTAGCCATTTAGAAATGCACTTTTTACATCCATTTGATAGAGGTTCAATCCTTTAATGCATACAAAGGCTAAGAGTACTCGTATAGCTTCCAATCTAGCCACTAGAGCATACGTTTTCTCATAATCAATTCCTTCTTCCTGATTATAGCCTTTGGCCACCAATCTTGCCTTATTTCTGATAATGATTATGGATTTATCAAATTTATTCCTGAATACCCATTTGGTGCCAATGATCGGATGATCCTTAGGTCGGGGTACCAAATCCCAAATTTGATTTTTTTTCAAATTGGTTTAGCTCTTATTGCATTGCTATTACCCAATCATTGTCTGATAAGGCTTTGTCAATGTTAGAAGGTTCAATATCATAAATAAAAGTAGAGAAACTAACTTCATTGAAAATTCTATTTCTAGTTTTGACTCCTTCATTCACTTCTCCTATGACTTGCTCTAGAGGATGACTTTTGTTGTATTTCCAGGCTTTGGGTTGTCCTAGTGACTGATCTTCTTCCTTGGTTTAGTTAACCTATGGGATAGAAGATTTAGAATTAGGTTGACCATTCTCTTGATTTAAAACAACTTCTTACTCATCGTTAATAATTTTTTCAAAGGATTCGAATTCATCGAATACAACAATAATTGATTCTTCAACAACACATGTTCATTTATTGAAAACTCTGTATGCTTTGCTCCAGTTAGAATAACCTAGAAAAATTCCTTTATCTGTTTTAGAATCAAATTTTCC
Source organism: Inga leiocalycina (assembly GCA_963242795.1). Classification (NCBI taxonomy): domain Eukaryota; kingdom Viridiplantae; phylum Streptophyta; class Magnoliopsida; order Fabales; family Fabaceae; genus Inga; species Inga leiocalycina. The sequence continues at coordinate 27,215,339 of OY725327.1, forward strand.
TAAGCTATCTATATCATTATTATAAATGAAACACTTACAACCAAAAATATGCAGATGATCAAGGTTTGGCTTTCTCCCTTTATATGTTCATATGGCATCTTTCTAAGTTCTGTTCTGATGTAGGCTCTGTTTGAAATGTAGCATGTTGTGCTTATTGCATCGGCCCAGAAAAATTGAGACACATTCTTTTCATTCAGCATTGCTCTAGCTATTTTAGTGAGTACTCTATTCTTTCATTCCATGACTCTGTTTTGCTAAGGTGTCCTTGGAGCGGAGAAATTGTTATCAATGCCATTAGTATCACAATATTCTTCAAAGGCTTGATTTTTAAATTCTCCACCATGATCTGTACTGTTACCTACAATGGATATACCTTTCTCATTTTACACTTTCTTGGCAAAAACAATAAATTTTGTGAAGGTTTCATCCTTTGATGATAGAAAAAAGGTCCATGTAAATCTAGAGAAATCATCAACAATGACCAATGAATATAAGTTGTGACTAAGACTTTTAACTCTTACTTGTCTAACTAAATCCATGAGTAATAATTGAAGTGGTCTAGCTTTCATTTGAACTTTAATTTACTTTCATTTTCAGAAAGATTTCTGAATAGAGAAGCAGCCAATCACATTGATTCACCTTTTGCTTCTTTAATTACTGTAACTTTTGCCTCCTAGTCTTTAAAAAGAATATTTAGAATCTTTCATACTTGGATATGTTGATCATAGAATTTCCCAAGAGCTGCAAGTTGATTAACAAGATAAGTATATCTAAGTTCGAATTCAGCTATCGACTTACCTGATTTCATTCGAAGTAAATCAAAATCAGTAATTAGAGCAATGATCTGGTTTTCTTTTATTCCTGAAGTTCCTTCGTGTGCTATTTCCAGGGCTTCCCACATTTCTTTAGCCGTTGGAAGTGTGCAGATCCTAAAGTACTCATTTTGACTTAAGGCACTTTGAATCATAAGAATTGCCTTGCTGTTAAGTATAATGAGTTTCTTGTCATTTTCATCATCTTTTGATGGTGTCTTAGGAACTCTCTATGAATCTACAACTTTTTCAGGCTTGTAGTTTCCACTTTCAATCCTGTCCCATAGTCTGTATTCTGTAGCCATTACGAATACTCAAAACTTGGCTTTCCAGAAAGAGAAATGTTCACCACTGAAACCTGGTGGTCTGATGATAGAAGCTCCATCCGGAAGAATTCCTTCACCCATGCTTGCCATTGGATCCTTCTTAGGTTGTTATACCTAAACAAGAAGTCCTACGCTTTGATACCAAATATTAATGCAAGTGTTTCACCCAAGAGGAGGAGAATTTGGTGATACCAAAAAGTTCATTGCGTATATAAATAATTGACTAGAAATTTAAAGCAATTAAAAGCTAGGAGAAATATCACCGAAGAGTACACTGGGAGTTATGCTAGTTTGGTCACTACCACTTTAACCTATGTCCAGTCCTCAAAAATTTTCTGAGAGTTTCACTATATCTTCCAAGTTTCAGTGGTTCTTGGTATCTCAGTATATACTAAGTTCCTTCACTGGATACTCGCTCCCCCTTACACGTTGTAATCAAATCCCCAACTCATGGTTCCATAACCATAAGTTGTCTCGATAAAAAATATTGAGTTCGTAATGAAAAACTCTCTCACAGAGCAAATATATAATTACTGAAGTACAAAGAGTGAGTATAAGAAAATAGAGCACAAAGAATATTATGATCGATGTAAGTTTTCGTGTTCTCAGTTGTTGTTTTCTATTCTTTGAATGCTTTATATATATAGATGATTTGTGGTGTCCGTTGGAAGCATTTCAAACATGTCCGTTAGAGTCGCACAGCTTCATTTGATCTTTTTTTCACATTTGAAAACTGGCCGTTTGTAGTAGGTAGGCATTTTGATCGTTGGGGATGATATATTTGACTTCTCTTCTTAATGCATAATCTCTTCATTGTTTATCTGCAAGTACACTCAAGAAACTAATACAATGAAAGGTTAATCATACAAATAACAAATCAATAAACATTGGATTAAAATCAAGCTTTGTGTATAACATTACTAGAGTGGATGCTCAAGTGATCATGCCTCAATACTCTAGTAGTCCCTCAAGTAACTTCATCAAAAATAAGCCAAAGAGTAAGTCAATGTTGTATGACCAAAATATACCTTGCTTACTCAAGTAATCCCTCGAATAAGTGTTCTTACTTGAGTGGTCCCTTGAGTAATGGTTTGAATAACTTTAGAGATTACTCGAGTGTTCTCTCGAGTACTAGTATTAAAATCTTAGCCAAGAGCAACTTCTATTTTGCTTACCTGATTACTCGAGTAAACCCTCAAGTAATACAATTTTCATTTCATGTTACTCGAGTAATCACTTGAGTAAAGTTTCTTTTCAAAAGTGCTTACTCTAGTAACTACTCAAGTAATGTCTATTATTTCTTGGCTGAGAGTTACTGTATAATTTCTGCTCTGGTTACTCCAGTAATCCCTCGAGTAAGCTTCTAAATAACTTTATAGATTACTAGAGTAAGCTCTTCGAGTAATCCTATGTAAATTTTGACAAAGAGCAAATCTTCACATATTACTCGAGTAATGAATTCTAAAACATAAATGTACAACAACTAGATACATGAAAATGGAGAAAATCTAGCCATCCCTTTAAGAGGTAAAACCTTCCATGTAGGTGACAACCTATACCATCCATAAAGGAGGACTACCTAAGCCTTCCATGTAGGAGGCATACATGAATTAAATACAATGCATGAAACTACTCTAAGATGGAGTGTGTGGAGAGGAGAGGAAAGAAATGGATATGAAATAGCTTTATCAAATGTGAAGGAGAGGATGGCTATATATAGGGAAGTATAGAATAGGGTAGATAAAGTGGTAGATGAAATGTGGCAGATGAAATATGGTAGATGAAAAAGAAGATGAAGTGGTAGATAGAACGTAGTAGATAAAGTAGTAGATGAAAAGGAAGATGAAGTGGTAGATGAAATGTGGTTGGTGGAATGATAGATGATTCTCGCTCTCAACTTCCAAGCAAAATTTGAAACCCTTGGATATAGAACTGGGTTTTGGTCTCAACATAAAATTTGTAGAGCTCATTCTTAGCGTTTTATCCATATATAAAATGTCTCAATCCGACATCTAGAGCTCCAGATATTGCCTAAAAATTGAAAGAGGGTCTAATCTAGTATTTTTTTCAGACATTATATTTTATGCCAAAATCATTATTTATATATTAATTACAAGCAAATTCATTAATTGAGCTCAAATATCATCCATAAAATCATCATATAGGGGAAAATAAATATACAAATATTTTACTTATCATAACACATAATTTATTAAAATAACAGTCATCATGTACACAGGACGTGGTGGAGAAATTCCAACGTTGGCTCATGAATGAACAGGCTACAATGTTAAAAGGCATATTAATCTCACAACAAGTCCAAGACGCCAAGAAGATATGGTCCTTCGGTCCACGACGCCAAGCAAATCATCCTTAAGACCTAAAGTCACTTGCAAGAAGATATGAACAGGCATTTGGTCAAGGTGAACTACGCCAGTCTTCAACCTGAAAAAGAATAGTAAAAAATGATTAGAGAAAAATGAAGATTGCACGGATAAATTATAACTCATAATAACCCCATGCAATAAATACCTGACACCAAAACGATCAACCTCCTTCATAGTTGGTTGAATAAGCATGCGTGAAGCATACATAAAGTTGGACAGCTTGTTCTTCCCTAGTACGTCAAAAGCATTACGAAACAAATATTGCATCAAATAACTGCAGAATATATCCATATTAAGCATATTACAAAATGACAAACTAACTTAGGCTAAAACTCTTTGACCTTACACCATTGCAATACAAAAGTAGCAAGTCCAGAAACATGGCGATCCATATATTCCAGAAGCTTAGTTGCAAAACCTCCCCACAATGTATAATGAACACGGTGTATCCTAATATACGTAGCAATCACAAAGAAATGGCTATCACAACCATATAAAATATTAAACCATATAGAACTCAATGATCAAAACAGAACATGTAAGAAAAGAAACAATATAAGGCAGTCAAAAGTACTCCTTATCTATTATCTCAATCTCAACCCGAGTTTGCTTTCAACCATCAACAGTACTGTCATCCTGAGATCCTACTCCAGTAACCATACCAACAACATCTGGTAGCAAAACCGTTATCACATAATGAACAGTAGGTAAGCCCAAAATCACATAAAAATACAAAGTAAGCAGCATATAACACTCACCCACTAGAAAACGATCGTCAAAATCATTTGACAGAATTTTAGCAAAAGGAACAAAATTGAAACCAAAATGCTAGATACGACCATCATCCTTGGTGGGTCGAACGACAGTTTGAAACTAAAAGTAAATTTGATAAGCATGCTCTGTTGTATAATATGACCCCAATACTATAGCAACATTAAAATGGGAGATAACGCACATGGCACCCTTATGTAAACTCTTCTCATGCCGCTGTACAAAACCACTACAGACAGTAGCGTGAATCTGATCACCCTAGACGACAACTAAACTAAAAAAGGATTAACAATAAGAAAAAGAAAGCAACGAAGGAAATGGCATACAAAAGTTACACAACACAAAGCAAATATACCAAAACAGGTAAAAACGAGGGCAAAGAGAAATATAGATGCTTGCCTCAAAGTCTTGCAATACAAGCTCAATAGAAGCCACATCTCCCCTTCTATGTCAGCCAGGCATTTTCCATAAATGAATAATATGAACGCAGAGCTTCCAACCTTGACGACTGGTGTTAACATCCTTTACACGGTCATATACAGAAGCCATAAAATAGAACTACAATAATAGAACTTTAACCTTCCCAACACGACGAACAAAAGAATGCAAACCAATAAGTATTTATAGAGTACCAGAAATAACAACTAAGTAACTGACATATGCACGTTGTCAAAACGTTCAGAAGAAGATGAACTATAGATAATTCCACCTATTAAGCACAAGATCGTAAGGCAAGTGAACAAATAAAATGTGGTTGTATAGTAACTGCCAATGAGCTCGCCAGATGACAATCCGATGGCGACGAATTATTTTTTGTAGAGATGAGAAAGGGTGATGTTATGATGTGCCATTTAAGGTAACTGACTTTCAACCTCGTCAAACACTCTAGACGAAGCTGAAAGGGATACCACCAGCCACTATCCACACATGATCAGACATGGGCTGGCACTGTAAATATGGGTGCTATGAAACTGTCAAGTAGCTCTAGATGAGACCAATGAATGGCGAGGTAGTAGTTCAGGAGGAGGAGTGATAAGGGAAAAGGTGATATGGCTTCATAGGGAACAGCTTTTAAACCTTACTATTATATATATAGATTGACACTATCCTTTGAGTAATGGAAGATGAATTTGGACTGAAACTTAACACATATTTTTATATTTTTTTGCTAAATGTCCTTGTCGATGGAAACAAGCTAAAGCTTATTGAAACAATTCATTCAAAGATGGTTAGTAGTAGATTCAGCTAGATATTAAAGATCAAAGTATAGATAATAGAATCTGGGTTGTCACCAAATGAGAAAACATTCACAACATTAATGCAAGGATTTATTGAGGAGAATCAAAGAGTAAATGATAGAATATGGGGGTCTACTCACCTATGTATCTGTTAATGTTTTTGGTAACTAGGTATTGCAAAGAAGGTAAAGTTGGGGAAGCCCTAAGTTTTATTCAAGACATATTAGATGAGGGATTTTACCTTGATGAAAATACTTTCAATGCTTTAATAAATAGGTTGTGTAGAATAGGGCATTTCAATCATGTTTTGGAAATCATGTATATTATGCTTCAAAAGGGAATTGATCCATATATGTATTTCTACAACTCGTTGATCTCTTAATCATGTAAATTGGGAGAAGTTGAAAAGGCAGTTGAAATTCTCTATAAGATGATTTCAAGGGATTGTTCCCCATACACTATTACTTATAACACATTGATAACCACTTTTTATAAGGAGAACTATATTGAGGCTGCAACTGAACTTGCTCATGTTCATACAAGTAAGTGAATAATATTACCTAATGTTGGTACGCTCAATTCCTTAATACAAGGTCTCTACTTGACAGGTAACCATGAAATTGTGATAAAGCTATTTGAGGAGATAAAGAAGTGATGTCAACATGATGAGTTTACACTTGATATACAACATATTGATCGATAGCCTCAATACGAGAAGGAAACTTAGAGAAGCTTTAACTTTACTGAAGGAAATGGAGTCAATTGGGTGCGCCTGTAATATTGTATGAAGCAAAAATTAAGGAGAGAAAAGATATGTACGTACCGGGGAGGATCCACGTTCAAATATAGGTCAAAATTTACTAGTACAAAATAGCCCTTTTAGACCGTCACTTAGACCAATTATAGCGGATAAGGTCTAAAAACTATGATTGATGACAGTTTTATAATTATTAAGAACTTCTAAGACTAGTTCTTAAAATATACGATCTAAAAGAAATTATTTAGATCGGATATCCCAACAACCAGTCTAAAAGATAAAATAATTAAAAATTAAAAAATGTTGAGACTTTTTAGAGCGGTTGTCACTAATAACAGTTTAAAAGATGAAACATTTTAGACTCGTTATTTTTTATAATTAGTCTAAAAGATGCGAATTAAAAAAATTCCTTTTCAAACCAGTTATCACTAATAACCGGTCTCAAATGAGTTTTTTGGACCTAGTTTTGATTTTAACCAGTCTAAAAGACTTCCCTAAATTATATCTTAGAACCTGCTTATCCTCATGCCAAAATTGAATCTCACGCTCTCTAAACACTCTCTTCTTGTCACCATTACTCTGTGAGCTCTATCGCTTGTTCTGAATTCCTCTATCGCACCTTGCCGTGTTTCACACATCGCTCCTTCATCATTACCGTCGTGCTATTATGTGCCCTCGTCGCTATACTTTAATCATCGTCATGTTCCTCCCCTTCCACCTCTATTCCCAACTATGACCACGCTCCTCTGTTATGACTTCCCTTTGTCGATGTCACAAATTTGAGGACATTATTTTAACCTTCATCGACGCTACTGTACCTTTGGCTATAAGCTCACTCCTTAGTCTTTAATTGGGTTAGTGTTCTTTTTTTTATTTGTTGTCCTATAATCATTAATGTCCTGTGAAAATAGGTCTTGATGTTGTTTTGAGCACTTAATTCCCATAAGTCGCAGTTATAGGTGGTTGGAAATATAACTATTTTATGATAACGCATTCTGGAAAAAAATCTGCAAATCTAATATTGCTCTAACTTGTACATCCCTGCGATATTTGGCTTAGAGTAATACCATTCTAAGTTCTGTTTTAATGTGATTGTTTGATTATCAGTTATTTGTTTGTTGAAACAAGACTAGTTTCAAATGGTGCATGTTAGAATTAGCTGAAACTTTATGCATAAACTGGTTTTGACTATTGAAACTACACATGGTTGAATTCTGTCACATGCATTGCATTAGGGCCCCATTTTGAACTGCATATTACTCTCGGTCCATTACAATTAAGATTTGTTATCACTTTTCATAATGAAATAACTTAGCATTATTTTTGTTTCATTTTGAAACTTTGATGAACATTTTCAGGTTAAACATGAACTATTTGACTTAGGAATTTTGAATTTATCTGTTGCACACACAAATGTTAGTGCTCCATTTAAGTTGTTGTTTAATTGATACTACACCAACCATGGTGGTTATTAAAAGCATCGTGATACATTTCTGGTATACGGGAAATAAATCAAGCCTAAGATGCAAATTATCATGGGGTCATCTCTCTATTTAGTGTTTTGTAGTTAAACTATTAAAGACAAAGCAATTGCAACTTGGAGGACTAACTTTTAACAACTTAACCTCAGTTTATTAGAGTCATTCATGATTCAACTGCCTAGTTTTTTTAATATTTGTAAAGTTTATAAATTTACTCTTCATATTCTCCTAATCCAAGCAAGACAAATAAGATTATCTGTAACTTAGATATATACATGTTACCCTGCATGCATCGCTACTATCATTATGCTCTCTTACAATGCTACAAAAAGTGCAAGCATCCACTTTATCTTTTGATTTGATTTATTATTTAATATTAGCTTGTCTTTTTCTCCATTTTTTTGGTATAACATCACCAATATTCTTAACAACATTTTTCTTTTTGAAATGATATAATTATGGTAGTGGTTTAATAGAATGATGAAGTTTTGAAGATTTTCTTACCAATTGAGTGATGGTTTTAGGTCCCAAAAATAGGATAGATATGTTTCCTGACAATCTTCTTCTGCTTATTTCCCTCTAAATAGTTTTCATTAGGCATCAAAAAAAAGTTGACCTACTAAATAGCTTTCTTTCCAAGTAAAGTTTTATTATAATAATAATCATGACCACAAGTAATGGAAAAAAGTAGACAAGATAATGAGCCACCCATTTAATACATAGACTTTTTCTTTCGATGGTTTCAAGGGTACCTACCACATAATTTGGTAGACTGTTTATACATAATAATCTGAATATTGTTCTTAAAACTAGACAGCACCAGTTTAAATATTCTGAAAATTTCCTAGCTTCAAAAGTATTGTCCTAACCGTCATATTAGCGAAACTATTTAAATATGTTTTAATAATTTAAAGTACTCATTTAACATTTGGAAGCATCAAGTAATGTTTAACATTGGATTTTACTTATAAATTTTAGCTGCAATGTGAAATTAGCATCATACAACCAAATAGCAATCTTGGAACCTATCTACTTTAGGGGGAGTGGCCTTCGATGATAATGGAATGGATATCGATGATCAGATAGAGGATATTATTCATGATGTAGGAGAAGAGGCTTTTGAGCAATCACATGCATGTGGTAATATGTGTAGTAATGCTGAGAAACCGTTGTACCCGGGATGTAAAAAATACCAATTGTTGAAAGTAAAATTGAAATTGGTCAGCTTGAAATGCTTGAGGTTTTAAGGACATGCTTCCAAATGAAAATGTGTTGCTGGGTCGACACTATAATGCTAAGAAAATACTGTGTCCACTGGGGATGAAATATACAAAGATCCATGCATTCCCTAATGATTGCATATTGTATAGAAAATAGCATGAAGAGAAGGAGTAGTGTCTGATATGTGAAACCCCAAGGTACATATCAAATAAAGCCCCCGTAAAAGTGTTGTGGTATCTTCCAATCATACTAAGGTTCAAGCGCTTGTTTTCTAATGAAAATTATGCAAAAAAATTGAGATAGCATACAGATGAGAGGATTTCTAATAAAAAGCTTCAACATCCAGCTAATTCTTCTTCATGGAAGAAAATTGATCAATTATTTCCTACCTTCAGCAAAGAACCTAGGAACCTTAGGCTTGGGCTTAGCATCGATGGAATGAATCCTTGTGGTAGCCTTAGCAATATATATAGTTCATGGCCTATTCTCTTAGTTATTTACAACTTATCTCTTATGTTATGCATGAAAAGGAAGTACATCATGTTGCCTATGTTGATTTAAGGGCTAAAACAACCCAGAAATGATAGATGTTTACCTAGAACCCTTGATCAAAGACTTGAAAGAGTTGTGGGAATAAAGTGCCGATGTTTTTTACTCGAACAAGAAGGAGGTTTTTAGAACGCGAGCCATGATCTTTTGTACTATAAATGACTTCCTTGCATATGAAAACTTGTCAGGGTATAGTGTTAAAGGCCATAAAGCATGTCTAATTTATGAAGAAGGCACATGCTACTATCAACTTGAACATGAAAGAAGGATGGTTTATCTTAACCATAGGTGTAATATACCAAAATTTTGTAACATGTATTGTGTTGTATGTGAAATTAGTAAGATAAATATACCGGTGCATGAGTGTATGAGCGTACTTGAAGTCTCCTTAAGAGACATACAAGGCGCCATCTTGTACGGAAACTTAGGAAAGTATGGCTCCATCTAATGATATTTCTATGGATATCCTACATTTTCCAAGGTATATCGATACACACCCAGTATTTCCTTAAGAGACAGTATATGTGGCACCATTTTAAGGCCACTCAGACATACTTGGTGTGTTCATGAACCCACAAGGACACATGGCGCCATACCGAGAAGACTTCGTATAAAGTAAATTTAATAAAGTAGCTTTATTAAAGCCATTTTTTGACCTTCTTTCCTGATTGACCGATCATGAAGTGCCATATAACCCCTATCTAATTCCTCTAGCGCCATATATCCAAAAGCTGAGATAACTCACTAGACACCAGTCCGGCCATATGTCCAACTTTCCCTAACACCGAACATGGAAGTCAGGGGAAATCATTGGGCCTCTCCTCCCTTGACCAACTAGGTCAGCTAAAGCATATGAGAGGGGGGAGACAGATTTCCAAAAGTGCACCAGGCACCTTGAGCAAGCAAAGCGCCTAGCACCCCGGGTTTCAAGAAATAGCACTTACACCCTAGGATTTTTATACTTGGACACATGTCATCACGAGATCATCAACCACCTCCCAAGCTTTGTTATTATGGTCTAAGGCATGGAGAAAGGGAGAAAATAAGAGAAAATCACAAGAAAAAGAAAGAAGAAAGAAGTTGGAGTGTTCTTATAGAATTTCAAGAATAAATCCACGATTCTAGTTAAATAAGCCTTCACGAATCTCATTCTACTTATCAAGAGTTACATTTCTATGGTTTTAGATTTTCAATTAGAGGAGTTTTGTACTACCTCAATAATGAAGGTGCTGCTAGAATCAAGAACCGATTATAACATCGAGTAGAGGTAAGTGTTAGCTCCAATTTAAGTATAATTTTCTGAGGTTTTGTTAAGTTCACATGAGATTACTGAGTTGCCTTGAATTTTAGCGAAGAGTAATCCTACACTTATGATTACCTTGTGAGCATAAACATAGTGTTAATTAAGGCTTGAGTATGATAGGAATGAAATCTGACAAGGGTAATATCCATAAATACATCCAAGGGCTAAATGTAATAGACAGAGAAATACAGGATTAATGGCACCTTAATTAATTTGGCCATGATCAAAGGTAAAAGAGTCAATTGCCACTTGATCTTGATAATAGATTTGGAAAACAAAATGAAGGACCAAGATTTGTTCTTACAAAGTAGAGGTAATGATGAAGATGATTAAAGTAAAAGACTCCTCTTTTTCAAAAATTGGACTATATGACTCATGCTTACATAAGCAAGACAAATGCAATAAATTTCCTCGCCTTTTTCCTTAATATTTCATCCAAGATAAGAGCAAGGAAGAGAGAGGATTTAATCAATACAACTCCCTCAATTTTTGAGAAGCCAAAGACATCCAAGCAAAAGGAAAGACTGCAATATGAGATACAATAAGCCCTTGGTCAACATTTCAACTCACCTTTTCGGCAATAAGCTATAAGACTATGGTCAACACAATCATCTCTTACTTTCAATAGGAATTAAGGTCAAGTGGAGGAAAAAGGGAAGGCAAGAAACTTAATAAAGCTAAACTTAGTCATGGTTGACAATTAATCTCCCAACTTTTTAAGAAGCAATAAGGGCCACACATTAATTATTATTCATTTTCCCTCCTTTTTCCTTAGGATATTTCCGGCCAAGCTCATTAAGGGGCTAAAACCAATTGATTTAACCAATATTTCCTTCTCTCTTCAAGCTCAAAAGTCGGCCATAAGCAAAAGGAAAGAGAAAACCAAGCTATCTTGCAAACAAGAACTAAAGGTAAGCTTCAACCTTGATTTTCACCTTGAAATCCACCTCTTGAGCTCACAATCTCTTCATAAATATTGTTCCTCTTGATGAAAGCTTCATTTTTATGGTTTTAGAATTTCAAGAGGAGGTGTTTTGAGCCATCTTGTAAAAGAAAAAATTGAAGAACTAAAGAAAGAACCTAAGGAGAAGTAAGAGGTAAGTACTAGCTTTAATTTAAGCTATGGGTTATGTAGGTTGAATGAGTATTTTGACATGTGTGATTCTGCCCTAATTTTGTCTAAGCAAGGATTTTGAAGAATCAAGGTGATTTGATTATGATCATGGTGTTTTATGATGCTTAAGGACATATCAAGCTAGTTAGGTGCTTAAATTGGAAGTATGGTAATTGTTGGAATTTTTGTTGAATTTTACCCAAAATAGGACATTGCATAATGACTGATATTTTGGTTATTTTAAAGTTACCATTGTGTTCTACATGAAAAATTGTGTGGGATTAGCCCCGGGTTGGGAACTTTAGGTCATTGAAACTCATAATACAAAATTGGATTTTCTACCCAAACAGGATTCCAGCAAGGTACACTGATTCTGTGGTGTCTTTGAATAACCAAATGATGTTCATTGAAGATGAAATTTCAGAATAAAATAATACATATCAAGCTTTACTTTGATAGGTCATTGCATCATTTTGATTTGTATATTGGGAGTTATGAATTTTTGAAGTTAGGTCATGAAAACTGAGTTGAATTCTGGCAGTATGAAATAAATGACAAATCTGGGAATTCTATGCATCCAACTGGCTGTGGGTGATATTTTTCTTCGAAAATAGACTAAATAAGGGTTACATAGCCTTTGGAATCATTGCAATTCAATGTTTATACATAAAGATATGATTTTTCAAAGTTGATGAAAAATTCCGGTAGATTTGGTTCAAATGTGTGAAAATTCAAAAGTAATGGCACATGATAATAACTATGAACTCTAAGGTTAGAAAATTGGTTTTTAGGTTAATTGACCACTTTAGCTCCTTAGCTGGCTTGATTAAATGACCATAATGATAGCCAACCCAAGTATTATGAGTTATTAAAGAATTGGAATAGGTAATAACTCATAATCCTTAAATTTTAATTTATAGGATTTGATATCTACCCTGAGCACAAAAGATCAGTGCAAGAACAAGACCAGAAAGAACAAGGTAGTGACTCTTTCTCTTATATCATGTATAATGCTTTGTATGTATGTGCATTTCATCAATGTCACGAATGTTATGAATGTCAAGAATTGTTATGAATGTCAAGAATCGTTATGAATGTTACGAATGTCAAGAATTGTTATGAATGTTATAAATGTCAAGAATGTGTTGCTACTATGAGTGCTGTTATGTGATGATTGCTTACATGCTTTGTGAGATTGTATGTCATATAAGTGAAATGTTACTATTAATATTCATATGAATCTCACTCTTTCCAATGACTTATCTATAGCCAAGGCGAACAAATCAAGGACAAGCAAGTAAACAACGGCGGCTAGGGTACACTAATAGAAATTAGGGTTTTGTTTATTGATTATCAAACTTTTGAAGAATTTGTATACACTGTACTGGACGTAAATGTAAGTACAATGTAGTAAAGGTGGGCGTACCGAGAATAGACATGAAGATTGTATGTAACCCTTGTGAAGGAACTAAGAATAGGCAATTAGGCTCTATAAACACTATTAGTTAATGAATGTAACCTAAGACTTCATTGGGAAATTTTGTTAAGTACTCTAATATTATTGAATGGAACCGAATCGAACAAGCTAAATAAATTTGAAAAGCAAAAATGAAACCTCATCAAACATGTTTTGAAAAGTTTTTAAAAACCTACTTTATCACGGGGTCAAACCCTGTCTTGAAGTCACAGCCTGAATTAAGTTATAAATTACTTCTCTAGTCTCCATATTAACTTTACGACATATTTTCAGATTGTTTATAAGGCTTTTAAGTAAGGGGTTACAACAAATCTTGTATTTTAAATTACAAGATTATGATGTAGGTGCCTAGGGTTATGTTTGGCCAAATGTAGAACACTAGGAAATAATATGATTTTGGTGTTTTTGAGGTTTTCAATGTGTTTATCATCAAAATTTGTGTGGGTTTAAGGTGAGGAAATGATTACAGAAAAATCAAAATTGAAAATCGGATATTGGGCTTGAAAACCTTAATGTTTTGGCCCTATATGGTTCTTAGGGAAGGAACTGGAATTTGGTGATTTTAAGGTTGGAAATGGATTCTATAGGCAAAATTATGTGGAAATAACTTGTGGTTGTCATTCTTGGATGATTTGATAGCAAACCCAATTTGTATGACTTAAGGTTGCTAAGGGTAGATGCTGGTTAATTCGGGTCAAGTTGCTTGTGGATTGTTTTTGGTTGGCCAAATCATGTCTAATGGCTGTGATACTTTACAGGTTCATAGTAAACATCCTGAGCTTTAAAATGAGGTATAATATGTGTTATTTGAGTAAAATAGACTATAAATTATGACTTGTAAACTTTTAGGCATTGAATCTAGAATGCAAACTGTAGCGGTAAGGTTGAGTATCCTTGGAGTTTTACCCCTGTAATTGGTACTAAATGGTATTTTTCATTTGTAGAGGACTTAGAAAGCTTTCCATAGGAACTGGAACCACCTCATTTGGATTTTCCTATATTAAGTTATGAATTTTCAAAGTTGATTGATAAATCTGCAAGTTTAGGGATTACATGCGGATTTGTTGTATTTGAAGGAAATTGTCATAAGTGAGATCATGAGGAATAGAGGTATGTCTTAGAACCTAATGTAACCACATTAGGGACCTAGATCACAAGAAAATAAGACATAATGTGTTGGACATAGAGTAAGGGAAGTGCTAATGATAACCAACAAAAGTCAAGTAAAAGAGCAGAAGGGGAAGGGTCAAAGAATAACATAACTTTCATTATGTCAAAAAGAATTGGGACAAGTAATGACCCATCTATTTGTGCATTTGAAATTATAGGATTTGACCTTTTCCTGAGTAGATCAAGAGACTAGTAGACCAGGACAAGTTCTAGAAAGGCTAACAACTAGTAACTCTTTCCCTCATATACTATGTAATACTCTACATGTATGTTGTTAGCATCATGTATGTCGTTTCATGAGCATTCAGAATATGATAGGTAGACGCCTGAGGCCGTAAGACTTGTTTTACCAAGTGTTGTGATAATATGTTATGTATATGTTATGATGAATGATTGTGTGATGGATGCTATTATAAGCCTCTCGTGATATAATGGTATATGTTGCATGTTGTGTAAACTTGCATTTTATATGATTGAAAGATTGTTACTACTGAGATTTGTTCGAATCTTACTCTTTCCAAAACTTTAATTATACAGTAAAGGTGAGTGGCTCAAAGGGTAAAGAGGTAAGTGGCGATATATGAAAAGATGGAATCTTTGTATGAATATTATAACTTAGAATATTTTAAGTAGCTATAGTACTCTATGTACTGGGTGTGTATATGAATGTACAAGAGCTTAATAGTGGTATCAAAACACCTAGGATTTTGGTGCTATCAATCCACAAGGGAGTTGTAATACCCCGAATTTTGAAATTTAAGGCTAGAGAATAAGCTAGAAATAAGTGGATTACTAAGCCCCAATTTAGTAAGATCCCAAATTTTGATTAAGGGTTAATGACTCTAAAAGTGGGAGTGGTTAGTGATAAATAACCCTTTTGCAGAACATGATGTGATTTGGGATTCGAATGTGATTCGTATGTGTTGTGAGCTGTGCCCAAACCCTGTATTTGAGTTCAATTATGGGTTAACATCTAAATTGAATGAAAATAAGGGGGAGGTCTTATGTATGGTGTAAATGAATGAGAAAATGTGTTTGGTGGTGATTCCAAGGGAATTGCCATAATCAGGGGCAAAACGGTAAAGTTACAGACCAATTGGCCAGTTACCGAAGAGGAAACTCATTGGTAACTTCAAGAACAATGGTTAGGATTGATTTGTGCAATGGATCAAGGGGTGGAATCCCATGTGTGTGTGTGTGTGAGCTCATAGAAGATGGAATAAGAGGTCAACACTTGGCAAGGTTTAGACCCTTAGATCTTGGTCAATTTATAAACACTCTTCCTCTCTCCTCTTCCCCATATTTGGATGGTTTTTGGGGCCAAAAACTGCTGCCATCTTCATCTTCCTCTCTCTTCAAACTCCATGGGCGACCAAGTGTAGGAGGAAAGAAAAAGAAGTTCAAGGTATGGTGCTCTATTTGTCCTCTAATGCACAAATACCCTTCTATAATGTTGTTCCTAGTGATGAGAGCATCATCTCTATGGTTTTAGATTCTTGATTGGAGGAGTTTGATACTTTGAGGAAAAGTGGAAAGATGAAGAATCAAGAAATTGGTTTGGGAAAGAGGAAGATGTGAGTATTTGAAGGCTTTTGATCTAAGTTTTGTGATTTGTGGATAAGCTTTGTGAATTTTAAATTTTGCCCTGATTTTCATGTAATTTTGGATTGGATGAATTGTTTTGTTTTTTATGTTGAAAATGGTGTCATGTTGTGGTATTTAGTCATTGGAATTGGTTTAGATTGGATTGGACACATTGGTTGCAAAACTGGAAATGTTGTCCATTGGAAGTCTGTCCTAGGCAGTTTGATTGTGTTGCCGTTTTGAATGGGCAAATGATGTCATAAAATTATAAAACTTTTCAGTCTTAAATTTCACATCCCAAGCTTCAAAATGGAAACATAATTGGTGTCCTTTCATTTTGTGAACTCAGAGTTATGGCTGTCCAAAGTTTGGGATGGAAACTATACTCTGTTTTAAAGCAGTATTACGTTTTGTGTAATTCCGGAATTTTTTGGTGATTTCTAGTAATGGTCCATATTTTTCATATGAAGAGGACTTAAATATCTTTCATTTGGCTTTGGAATCACCTTATTTTGATTTTTCTAATATTAGTTATGATTTTTGGAAGTTCAGCCAAGAAAAAGGATTTTCTAGGCCTCGGCCAGCAGATTCTGGGCCACCGCCCAAATGTTTCTAACCTATTTTTGGCCACGGCTAGTGGATTTGTGGGCCACGGCCAACCCCCAAAAATGAAATTTTGGACTTTTGAAGATGGTCTTTGGTCAAGTTTTTCCCAAGCCTTTAGGCTTTGGTTAGGCACCTAAAGGTCATGAATTGTAACCAACTTTAAGTGATATGAAAGTAACATCTTGGAATAAAGAATAACCCTATGTCCTTGCTTTGGTAATAGGGTTGATGTTTGCCCTGATCGTGGTTCAATATTCGCCTTATCGTGAGTAAGCTGTACTGGAGCACATGTGGAAAGAATAAGGGTAGGGAACTTACCTCTCCTGCATGCTTTGATATTTGTGTTTGTGTATTGATGCATGTTATTGCTTTGCTTGATTATGTGAAACATATATGAATGATTGAAGCTCTGTTTCTATTTATGCTATGGCCATGAGTATGTTGTTGAAACCTTAAGCACGCAGATATGTCATTATGTGAGCATGTGTTATTGTGATGCAAGCATGTCATGCATTAAACACTTATTTTGCATGCATATTGGTATATGCTTCCTACTAAGATTATCTCGAATCTCACCCTCCCCTGCCAATATTTTAGACAGGGTAGGCGGATCGAGGTTGGAGTAAGCATTCAGGGGTGGCGAGGACTTCCTTTTGGGTTATTTGAGTTTGGTAGTTGGTTATCATTGCTAGTTGGGATAATGGTATTTAATTTGGATGTATTTAGAGTTGTATGTGTTTGGATTCATATTCGGATATGTATTTGGAATAAGAATTTGTGTAATCCCCGTTTGAGAAATTGTAAAGGGCGATTGTGCCTTATGAGCCTATGTAAAGGTATGAACCCGGGAGTTGTCGGGATGATATTGTTGTGCACTCTGATATTTGTATAAATGTGATATTCTGCGTGATGTAATTGTATTCAAAATTGGAAATGAGACCATATGAATGGATTTCGATAAGTATTTGTGAAAACCTTATCTTATTGATAGGTTTGAAAATGTTATTTGATAATTATTGGTCTCTATTTCACTTTAATCGCATATTTTGGACATAATTACGGAAGGGGGTTACGGGAGTGATATCAGTACGTGTAATAGTGATATCAATGCACTTGGTAATGATATCAGTGCCTGAGTGGTGTATCAGTGGTATCAGTGAGTACTAGTATCAGTGGCATTAGAGAGTACTAGTATTAGTGCGTATAACTATGGTATCAATATCAATAAGGGCATACTGGCTACTAAGTATAACCCCTTTCCAAATTAAGGCCGAGATTTAGTTCATAAAACACATAATTGATGTAGAATTAGAGACCTTAGATGATTTTGGGACTTAAACATAATCAAACTTCCCAAAATCATGGCTTACAAAAACTTTTACAAAACATGTTCATGACGATCTCATATTCACATTTCAATGCTAACTGGCCTGTACAGGTTGATTCCATTCACAAATATCAGAGTATAATGCAAATTCCCGATTCACTCGGGTACCATTCATTAATAAGGGTTTTACAAAGGCACAAAGCCCACAATTCATTACCTTAACTTGGAGATTACATAAAACTATACCACCAATCCCAATATATACAATTGTTTCCCAAAAAAATTCAAATAATTTACATGATAACCAATAACCCAAAATATATTTCTAAACCGGAGCTCTATCCGCTCTTCGTCACCCGCTTGCCTTTCGATCCTTCAGCCCTATCTAAAATGTTTAATTTTCGGAGAGTGAGATTCTAAGGAATCCCCGTAGTGTCAAATCAATCATAATATGTACAACAATAAGGCATGAAATCAAATCATTATCCACACAAAGCAACTACAACGGCAATGGTTAGTATGACACATGTCATCCCTTACGATTGCTCACGCTGAATTGCTCACGCTGCATTGCATCACAACAATCCACACAATATATTTCACCACAGCTGGGATTCATATAAAGCATTTCATAACGCAAGCCATACAGGCAAGATCAACACACAGCCCACGGCCGGATTCACAAACACCGCCCCACAGGTCGAATACACAAAAATCCATATCGATTACGATGGTAGTTCAATGGCCGACCTAGAGATGACCAGCGTCAATCCCTATACGGCTCACGTTGAAGTGTTCACGTCATAATGGACCATGGCACACAGTTCACAAAGTTCAATAATAAGTTATGCATACCAAAACATCATACACAATATGAGAGAAGAGTCACTACATGGTTTGTTCCGTGCGTGCTTTGTCGTCGGTCTCTCCTGAGGAGGGCAAATATCGTATCCTATAATTATAATTAGGGGATAAAGAGTTATTCTCTATTCCAATACTCAATTGACTTCACAATACTTAGATTTGGTTATCATTTATGTCCTTTAAGTAGTTACAATTGGCTCTAATAAAAGCCCTAAAGGATTGGGAAACATCGGGTTGGAAACCACTTTTCAAAATCACAAGATGCTGAAAACCGAGGGTTGGCTGCAGCCAAGAAACCTCTGGCTGCGGCCAGAAACAGCACAGAAATTTTCTAGCTGCGGCCAGGAAAATTCTGTTTCTTGGCTTCACTTTGAAAAATCATAACTAAATCTAGAAAGATCAAAATGAGGTGATCTCAAAGCCCATTGAAAGCTATTTAAGTCCTCTTTACTTGAAAAATATGGACCATTACCAGAAATCACCACAAAAATACATAATTTAAGAAATGTCCACACTGCTCCATAATTGTTCCCAGATTTAACATCAAACTTTAGACAGTCATAACTCCTAGCTCACAAATCGAAATAACATGAAATATATGTCCATTTTGAAGCTTGGAAAGAGAACTTTAAGACTGGAAAGTTTCAGAATTTTTCAACACCATTTGCTATTTTAAAACGTCCATGCAAAGCCACTGTCAGAACAAGGTTTTTCACTAACCAAGACTTGCCACTTTTAAAACTAAGTTCCCAATGGTTCAAAATTCATATCCAACACTACTCCCACACAATTTTCCACAAGGAACAAAGTGGAAATATCAAAATAACCAAAATCCTACTCCTTTATCATGCTTTGGTTTTGGGCAACACAAACATCAAAATTCCAATCGTATCTAAACATCAAATTCCAATCACCAATCAAACTATATATCCTAAACTCATTCCAAAATACCATTCTCATGCCAAAACATACCAAATGAACAGTGGCGCTCATTTTTGGATTCAAGGCCAAATTTCCAGAAATTACAAACTAATCCATTTGACACAAAACATAGATAGATAGATAGGTTTCACTCACCTTATCAACTTTCTCAAAGGGAGTTCTTGATTCACCACTTCCCAAAATTTCGTGTGGCCATGAACCAACACCAATGGGCACACTATAAACATCAAAATGAAGCTCTCACTCCAAGGAACAACATTCATGAACTGAGTTTGAGCAATGGAGGGCATTTGCTTCCTTTTTTCAAGCTTTTATTCCTTCCCTTTTTGGCAACAATGGTGCTGGAATTTAGAGAGAGAAGGAGAGAGGTGAGTAAAGGAGATGAAGGAGGAAAATGATGACACTTCCTTCCCCTCCCATACCATGTCCAGCGTACAAAGAGGGAAGAGAGGAGAGAGAAACACTAAAATATTCATTTGACTTTTCTCCCTTCACACACACCCACAACCTTACCACATGTCACCTTTCTATTGGTTCCCACACACTTAGTCACCAATTAGCTTCTCTAACCCATCCATTAGTCATTTAATCGTACTTTCCATTTTTCTCTTAGTTAGTAATTAATTTCCCCATTAATCACCAACTTAAAGCCAATAATTCCATTCTTTAAATTTCCCACTAATTGTGACATATTACTTAATTTTGACATAAAACACATAATAATTCAAATTAAAATCGTAATTATCCACTTTAACTCCATGCTTATCCTCAATAACTATCATTAGCCCTTAATTGAAATTTGGGGTGTTACACTAAGCAGCATTCAAATTTATAAGTAGAGAAACTACTCTGATACTGAGTACAAATGAAATTAAGAACTGATGACTCACGACTAAGTTAGGAACTACTAAGAAATCATTTTGAAATGTTTTGAAAATTTTCAAAAAAGCTGATTAATTAAAGGTATAATTGAATCTAGGCTTAGTGGTGTGTATACATATTGTATAAAGACTCATCAGTAAACGTTAAGAGTAAGGGGGTCACACTTGTTGGTATTAGAGCTAGGTTTCAATCCTAGGACCTGTGGGTTATGGGCCAACCATACTTCCACTGGGCCATACTTTCCTAAGTTTCTAAACAAGATGGCACCTTGTATGTCTCTTAAGGAGACTCCAAGTGCCCTCATACACTTATGCACTGGTATATTTATCTGGCTAATTCACATACAATGCAATACGGGTTACGAAATTTTGGTATATTACAATAGGAGATTTCTTAGATGGGGCCACCCATATCGTAAATTAAAGAAAGCTTTTTTTGGTAGCTAAGAGTATGAAGATGCTCAAGAGGCATTGACTGGGAAGCAAGTTTATAAAAAGGTGAAAATATCAATATTATCTTTGGTAAGACTACAAAGACTAGAAATGAAAAAAAAATATGGAAAAAGAGGTATGTCTTCTTCGATCTTCCATATTAGCACAATCTTGATATGAGACATTGTATTGATTTCATGCATGTAGAGAAAAATATATGTGATAGTATTGTTGAGACACTGCTCAACATGCAAGGTAGTTCTAAGGATGGTGTAAAGGCAAGATTAGATTTGCAATAAATGCGAATACGAGAAGACTTTCTTCCAAGACTATATGGTAAGAGAACTTTTTGTCCTCCCACTTCTCATACTTTGGCTAAGGATGAGAAAAGAAGTTTTTGAGAGTGTTTACATGGCATCAAAGCTCCCTCAGGGTAATCTTCAAATTTTAAGAAGCTTGTGTCGATAAAAGACTTGAAATTAGGATGGCTAAAGTCTCATGATTGTCATGTCTTAACGCAACAACTATTCCCAGTAGCTATTCATGGCATTGTCAAATATAATCTTCAACACATTTTGACTAGACTTTGTTTCTTTTTCAATGTTATTTGTAATAAAGTCATTAAGATTGAAAAATTAAATGAATTGGAAAATGAAGGACATATGATCTTGTGCCAACCTGAGAAGCGTTTTCTTCCTTCTTTTGTTGACATTATGGTACATCTAATTGTTCATCTAGTGAGGGAGATAAAGTTGTGTGGCCCTATCTATTTATGATGAATGTACCCAATTGAAAAAACTATAAAAATTCTAAAAGGGAATGTGAAGAATGCAAACTGACCTAAAGCATCTATTATACAAAAATATGTTTTTCAAGAAGCCATGGAATTTTGTCAACATTATTTGTTAAATATAAGACATATTAGCCTTCCTAAAAGTCAAGATGAAAAAGAGGGTAGACGCTGGGCTATAGCAAAGAGTATGGATCCTAATGAATTACAACAAGTCTACTTGTACATCTTGAATAATGTTGATGAAGTTCAAAACAGCATTAATGCTCATAAAGAAATTGTACGGAAAGAAAATAGTCGAATGAATAAACAAAAGTTAATTAAGGAGCATAACAGAACTTTTGTACATTGGTTCAAAAAAAGGTTGAAGGAGAAGAATGTGTTTTTGATACAATTAAATGGTTAGCACATGGTCCTGAGGTTGATGTCATAAGTTGGACTTCATTTGTGATTAATGGTTATACCCTTTACATGAAGTCCCTAGATGATAGGTTCATCGTCTAGAACAGTTGCATTATGTTATTGGCTGAAGCTATGCACTTCTCTAGTTCGAAAGATAAGAACCCTAAATTAGCAGTCATACCTTATTATGGGGTTATTGAAGAGATTTGGGTGGTTGACTATGTTAAAATTAAATTTCCGATTTTCAAATGCAAGTAGGTTGATGTCAATAATGGTGTGAAGATCGATCAGTTAGGATTTACAGTAGTATATTGAATAGTATAAGTTTAGGAGATTAACCTTTTATTATGACAGCTCAAGCGAAACAAGTGTTCTATATTACCGATCATGTAAATAAAATGTGGTATGTAGCTCTCTAAGGAAAAAAGGTTTTTGATATTGATAAGGCAAGTCATTCAAATTATGATAATGTTGAGACTCTTTTTTCTAGGGGACTACCATAATTAAATAAAGATGAAGCAAATAATGAACATAGCACAAGAAATGATCATCATGAAGGGATATGGGAGAATATCCCTTTATAAAATTAGTTTGAAAGTTAGCTAGATAAAGTAATTATCATTATGAATTATATTTGAATTATGTATGTAGTTATTTTATATATAGTCTTTTCGTGTTATAATTTAAGGATTTAGCTTGTTTTGTTGTCTTAATAGGAAAATGAAGGATCTAAGGCATCCTAGTGTAGATGCTCCAGAGCCACCTAATGCTTATCAAAGCAAGCTAGCTAGTGTTAATCAAACTGAGCGTAGTAATGCTTTGAGCCAAAATTAAGGTGATCCTAATAACCAATCTATACAGAGGGGTAGAAGAAGCACATGATTGAGAAACATTGCCCTAAGTTGGAGTGCTAGGAAAAAGATACTGATTGAGTTTGATAGACATTAGAAATCAATTGAGCGTAATACAAGCCAATATATGAGTTTTATCGAACTCCTAACATGCAACAAGTCTAGCATCTTGATAAAGGAGTGGAGAAATATAGATGAACGTGTGAAGCAACATATTTGGGACACTATCCAGGTATAAAATACTCTTTTATATGTAATTATTATCAAATTTGTTACTAACTACTACAATGAATGCATTACAGCTCACTTACGATGTTCCTCAAAGTGACATGTTATACAAGAAAACAATGACGTATTTTTGTGAACAATGGAGGAAGTTTAAGATAAATCTAAGCAATAATTACATGCATATCAAGGTGAAAGATCATGAGCATCGTCCTAATCCGCACAGCAAGTATTCATATATTGATGAAGAGACTTGGCAAGAATTGTTTAG
The DNA here is from genome assembly GCA_963242795.1 of Inga leiocalycina. Classification (NCBI taxonomy): domain Eukaryota; kingdom Viridiplantae; phylum Streptophyta; class Magnoliopsida; order Fabales; family Fabaceae; genus Inga; species Inga leiocalycina. The sequence goes on from OY725327.1 coordinate 27,239,120, forward strand.
GCTTCAAACTACTATAGAAGCTTTGGTGAGTTAACTTATTTTGCATTTTATTTACTTATCAATTGTCTTTATTGATTGTAACTTTTGTTTATATCTTATTTGTAGGAGAAAAAAGAAAAAAGCACAAGAGAATAGTAGAAAGAATGATTGCCCCCATACAATGTCTCATGAGGGTTATGCAAAGGCTGAAAAAAAACTTGTTGGTAGTAAACAAAAGAGATTGAAAGAAGAAGATTAATCCAATCCTTCTATTTGCTCACCAAAAGAGGAATAGGTCTTATACGAGTGAACAATCTCGTGTAGTTCCTGAAAAAATTGTAAGTATCATTATTGTTATTAATTATTTAGTAAACAAGTTTCATTGCTTATGTTTGTTATCTGTATCTTACAGGAGGAACTTCAAAAAATATAGTCGAGGGATCTTTTAGGTCAGAGGGGAGGAATGACATTTTGACGGTTGCTGCAGGAAAACATGAGCGTTCAGACTATGTTAGGGGAGTTGGAAAAGAGGTAGGCATAAGGGATTACTTTGGAGCACTCCCCGCTATTCCTCAAGTATGCTGACTAGGGAGGAGATAGAGCATATACTGACCACTGTAAGTAGAAGCATCATTTAATGCATGATTAGAAGCCCGATTAAGCAAGATAAAGGAGGAAATGATGAAAATTGTGAGCATAATACAAGATATCAGTGCTCCCCAGGCATATTCACTTGCACCTAAGCAAAGTACTAAAGGGGGTTGTTGCAATATTGGGCAGTCATCAAAGGGTCCGAGAAAAGAAATTGCTGAGCCTTATGACCTTTTATGGAGGATCCCCAAAGATGATTAGTTGCATAAGGGAGTGTGCACAACATGGGATCAACTATCCACCACCAACAAATAAAAGATGATTAAGTCAGAGTGTTAGTTGAAGAGGTGATCATTGCAAATACACTTGTCCCTATCCCTACTGATGATTCGAAGATTATAAGCAATGTCATGAATACTTTCATCTTATAGCCAAAGAACCTTGTTTCTATTCAAACTGAGGAAACTTTGATCACATCCGCAATTGTAGCTCCCTCCACTCAAGAAGTTTCACAGTCTCAATTGAATGCCATACAACAAGTGATTATGATGGCATATGATACATCCTACGAATTCAGCTTTTGGCAAGTGAAGGGCAACGATTTTTCTTGAGAGGGAAGATTTAATGTCCCTAATAGCTTCTAAATAATAGCTTACGGTTGTGATTGTCCAACTATTTTTAATGTAAGTATCTTCTTCAATTGGAGGTAAATATTTTAACAATTACATCGTTATAATTTGTGTGCTTGCATTGTTGTAGGTACATGATCATAGGTTGATTCCCTCTAGTAAAAGCGATAAATTTGGATTTGTATGCCCAGTTCAAATCCAAGACAAAGGGACTACTGTTGTTATAAGGCATACATACTTATCAGAGAGGCTTAGTGAAACTGCAACTAAGTGTTTCTTAGCACCATATGTGCATGGGTAAGAAATAAATTTATATTTTATAATATATATATATATATATATAGATATAATGCTTTATATTTGCTTAATAGTCATCCCTTTTTTTTTAGGGGTTAAGGTGCAAATTTACCAACGAAGTTTTATCCGAGGAGCGTCTAGCACAAATATCTTTTAGAAGGGGCAAAAATATCAATGAACAATTAAAAAGGGGCATCCACCACAACAACCATTAATCCGTACTAACGACGTTAAATTATAAGAGAAGAAAACCCCTAATGGCGTTAGTACGGATTTAACGGTTTTTGTGGTGGATGCCTCTTTTTAATTGTTCATTGGTATTTTTGCCCCTTCTAAAAGATATTTGTGCTAGACACTCCTTGGACAAAACTTCATTGGTAAATTTGCACCTTAACCCTTTTTTTCAGTGATCATTGGCAATTGGTTCTTTTATGCAAGAAGAGTTATATTGTCATCCTCTTATACTCCCTCCACTACAAACCAGGGAATGAATTGAAGAAGACCATAAACTCGTAACTTTTCTTGCATTACCTATTATTGGAAGTTCAAGGAATTTGAGCAAAATAAGTAACCTTTGTGATTTTAATGATAGGGCTATGAGGACATTTCGACACGCTACTTGTGATAAGCATGTTCATAAGGTAAAAGACCCTAAATGGATCATCACAAAGGTTAGTACATATTTGTTTGCTTTAAGAACGTGTTCAACAAGCTATGCTTTATACATGTTTTAATGATGTCATGTTCTTTTTCAAATCCGTAGGCAACAACAGGGGTCCAACTTATGTGTGTTGTATGTTTTGAGGCACATTTTTAATACTATCACCCTAGGCATGATTGAATTTAATCAAGAGGTAAATGTATATTTGAAAAAATTTATTTGTATTACATTTATTGTTTTTTAAGTTAGCAAGTTAATATTTTGTCTGGCTTTGGTGTTACAGATGTTTGATCTTACTAATCCTTTTCCTAAAGAAGATATTGACTTCATCCACAAATATTGTGTTGAATTCATTTTTGAGTTTTTACAACAATTGTGAGTTTGTGAATCCAATGTTGTGCTAATACGTATTGGTTCTGCTATAATTTTTGAACTCTTTGCTGTCACAAGTTGCATTTCAATGTATAAACTATACAATGTTGCATTGAGTTGAATTAATTGCATGAAAGCTTAAACTTGTTTACTGAATTAACTCAGTTTTTGTGGACAAGATAAATTTTGTGAAATCTATCCAGTTTTGCTGCTACATGACCTAAGTAACTAATTCTGAATGAAATCATCATTTTTGTGATGTTTATTGTATCCAAGAAAAGCTTGGATGGATATTTGCAATAGAACTTGAACCATTAAGCCTAGTTTAGGCCATTTGAATTAGGAACTCTGAATTCCTAGTTGTGATGCGTTTAAATGCACAACTTTTAAAGTTTAACTAGTTTGATAAACTTTGAAACTTTGGTGCTGCATTTGCCACATTGGATTCAATTAAGAGCTGAAATTTTAGCATTCAATTAAAACAATCATGTTCTTGCTTATTCAAAGTTTGAATATGTTTTAACCAGATTTTCATGAATCGGTTTTGGCTGGTAATTTGCATCATTAAGGACCAAGAGACATCATATAGCTCACTAGATTCTGAGCTTAAATATCAATTTTCTTAATCTGATTTTTAGGAAAACAAGAGATATTTTTATTGAGATGCATTCTGCCATTGTACTGTGCATGCTGGACAACATTCAATGATTGATCAATTTCTAAGTGTTCTTGTACAAGTCTTTCACCTCTATACAATGTGATTAGTTCATGGGCTTAACATTCTATATATTGAGTAAGTTTTCTTCCCTTGATTTTCTGTAAAATTTGTGAGATTCTGTCATTATTGTTGTAGTATTTTTGTTAAAAATAAAAAGAATACATGAGTTCTTTTATATATGTTCAGTGTTGGCTTGGATGGTATGTTAGACGAAGGAATATCGGGTGGAAATGTATAAACACGGTGGTTGTTAAAAAAAGAGAACTTTTTAGACTGGTTTTCGAAACAAAAGGTCTAAAAGAAGTTTTTAGATCGGTTGTGTTGAAAACCGGTCTAAAAAGAATGACTTTTTAAACCGGTTGATTATAACAACCGATCTAGGATGAGTTTTAGACCGGCTGTTATGAACATAACAACCGGTCTCAAAAATCATTCTTTTTAGATCGGTTATCCAAACAATTGGTTTAAAAAGTGATTTTTAAGACTGGTTGCTTAACCAATCTAAAAAGTAACAAACTTTTTAGATCTGTTGTATCAAGACCTCATCCAGAACCAGTTTAAAAACTCATTTTTACACTAGTGGCTCCAATGCTCCATAACTTGAACATAATAAAGCTCATGCAATTATTAGACTGCTAGAGCCTAATTAAGATTAGCATAATACATCACTAGAATAAGAAAAATAGTAGGAGAGAAGAGATTGCCAGATAGCTCATTAGTAGGGGTAAGGTTCAATTGAAGGAGGCACATCCTATTTATAGAAGTATAGGGAGACCACTAATTAGGAAATTATTTGCACTCCTACTTGCACTCTAAATAATAATCAGGAAATTAATTCTTGATTAATTTCCTAATACATAATTACTTGTTTATCAATTAACAAATCCATAATTAATCCTAATTTATTTCTTATTTGATAAGGCCACTTGTTTCCTAATCAAATAGTTCGGCTCATCAAGGGCGGACATGGACCCAAAGTCTAACATCTCTCACTCACACTTAATGAGCGTCCTATCATGCGTCTGTTACTCTTTCTTGTTTCATATCTAGCATCTATAACGACTGTGTAGGCAAGACGTCTTCAAAACATGTAGTGTTTATGATACTAGAAATCCCTCACATCATATCAGCATCAAAGGATACCCTTTATATATATATGAGCCATCTATTTGTTGCCTCTAATACCCCAAATTCTCACATACACATTACTCATAGCATATCTAATCCCTCTCGAGTTAATATGTTGGTTAACTTATATTGCCTTTTATGCACATAGTATCCGCACTTACAAGTTACACAAAGAACTAGTTAGGGGTCAACTACAAATACTAGCACAAGTCATGTATCTAGGAGTAAATCTTCCTTTTTGACTAAACATCAGTCTGTCTTGACTTGGTCACTTTCCTAGTTTGCACTCATCTAACTGAATCGTGTATGATCATGGAGTTTTAGATAAAGTAGCCATCACCAAACCAAGCTTTCATGATGCCACTTAAGTCTTAAGGGCATTGTGGAAAGATTTTTCCTTCCTGTGATTCACACCATAGTAAACCAAGGATCTTTTACCTATGTCTCGTGTTGTAGTCTAACTCTTAACCACATGCAGTATGAATTGCATACTACTGTGATAGATTTATGGTGTACATCAATTTCCTTTTCTTTTATCGTACAAACGTAAGTTTCAAAATGTATTCAACATTCGAACCAGAACCTTTTTCACAGTAACTATTTTACAATCTCATTTGTGAAAAAGAGTTCTTTTCCTGGCTACAGATTTGTATTCATGCTTCGATCCATTTTCTATGCATATATGTACATATGGATTTCATCTCAATTTAACTGAAATAACTCAAATGCAAATATTCTTCTTAACCGTCTCATGGTGATCATTTGCTCATATTACCTTCCCATGCCTAAACAAAATGTGGGAAGATGATTCTTCGTTGAGTAAACCAACCTTTTCTAACATGTACAACATACAAAATTGTATACCTTACACGTATTTACTGATAACACACATACTATTTCTTTTATCTTCAGATAAAAAAATTTTCAAGACCTTATATTCTATTTGTGCCCCATAATCTTCACTAACACAATGAATATCAAGCTCCGTGGTCAACAAGATTATATACCAACATTCTATCAAGAAAAGGTCATTGAACGGTTGCTTTCCTTCTTTGAAAACATATCTTTCACAGAGATGCATCAAATGTATGTTTTGCCCTATTATGATTCTTAAGATCCATATCATAAAATGTTATCATTTGAATCTTTCAGTTACTCATAAGAACTTCTCTAGCCATATGGCTCCTTGAATGATGGCAACACACTCTCTGTGTTCTGATTCCATGGATGACAGAGATAAGCTGTTTGTTTTTTTACTCCATTACTATTTGCTTAGGTCTTTATTAGAGTATCCTTTCAAGGGTGATTTGTTGCCTTGACAACTCAATCCATGGTATTCTCATGATCTTTTTCAAGACTAGACCAAAAATGATTTCCAAGTCTGACCTAAATGTATTTGGTCTTATACACTAATGTGTAGATACATGTTACCAACCATATTCTTACTATGAGACTCTATCCACCTTTTCTACATTGGATTCCTTGTAGGATGTGAAACCTCTTTAGGGTTGTAGCCTTGACTTCAAGGGTGTCTATGGGTTTTTAGTTTAACTCACTAAGATGCTTAAGGATTACACTTGTATATGCCTTAGGTGTTAAAGATTGTACCTCCCTTGGGCAATCTCTATTTATCTTGTCATTCAAGATATATTCGGTTCTACCCATAATCTTTCAAGTCAGAATTCAAGGATAACTCTAATCCTTTATTCCTTAACACCCTTAACACTTGTTTTAGCTAAATAAATGTCACTTGACATAAAAGATGACTTCACAAAGAATCATCTCAAGATCATTTGGCACTCATGTAGTGTTCTTCAATAATCTTGAAGTTTATGAGACTTTCACTTCGTGATACCTCATATACTATTAGCTGGATGATTGTTTCTATAAAGCCCTCAAGCTACTTCATGTAGAGTTCATCATCCAATTTCTAATTTAGAAAGCATTCTTTACATCTTCTTGATGTAATTTTAAGCCTAAGCTTGTTGTTATAGCCAAAATTGGTCGTTCAGAGTTAAAGTGTACAATAGTTAATCTTCCTATTGTAGTACCCCTTAGTCACTAAGTGTTGTAGGTTTGATATGCCCCCTGTGAATTTAAGAACCTACTTGTTCCTAATCGCCTTTCGGCTAAGAGACAAATCACCCAAACATACTCCTAGCTCGTTTCAAAAAGAATCCATATACTCTTGCATGGCCATTTGGCATTTTCTTCCTAGTGGGTCTATTTACTTTGAGACACTTCTAAGTAGTCATCATCACCTTCTAAATGATGAAGCAAGCATTCATTCTATTAGGAAATTTATCCCTTTATCGTCATCTACTGAATGACAATTTACTCTGAGGTGAATTTCATAAGATTCTCTTCTTGTGTGTGGGTGAGGTGTTCCTCCTATAACTTACCTCTTACCACTTTTAGCTTTCGACTTCTTGTGAAAATGGCCTTAACCCTCTTACTCGAATCAATGAACTGAGGAATACTTGCTTATTCCCTATTATTGTTAACCTTTTATAGAGATTTGGCATGAGCAATGCTCATTTCCTAGTGTGAAATTTGTGTTCTATAAATGTTGTATCTATTGGTTCTCTCTCAGTCATTGAGCCATCATCATTTTCATTAATGAAGACATATCATTTCAAATTCTCATGTCGTCTCTTGAAGACATACCTTTTGTTCCTTAGCCCTAATCTTCCATACTCATAGGAAGAATTATACATATAAGCTAATGACCCTTATGGTTTTAAGATGCTTGAGCTCAATTAAAGGCTTATCCATAGCTCGTAGGGCATGGTTCTGGCTGATTTGGAGGGCATTTACTAAAGTATAGGGACAATAGCTATGAGTTTAGCTGCCAACATATTACTGATAGTTTCACTTACACTGTCATTTAATTAACCATTCCGTTTCAACAACTCTATTATGTTGAAGGGTTTTAGCGATTGGTAGTTTATTAACAATCCCTTTCTTAAACTAACCCTTGTTAGTTCAAAAGGTCTTATCCTTTTAGTTTAATTGATTCCTACCTAGATTTAGCCATTATCGAACAGCCTCACTCTTTTCCTAAAATCAAGTAAACATAACTTTATTTCAAGCAAACGTCCATGATGTTAATAAAACACTAGGCTTCTTGTTTTGCTCTCACATTTATTAGTTCAAAAACATCATAGTCTGCTAATTATAGAGGATATTTGCATGAGGCTTAAAAATTTGTCCTTGTCATTCTTACCAACTAGACTAAGTATTTAACTACTCACAAGGATATTCACCCTTTAGCACACATTACTTGGCAAAAACCTCTTTTGCTTGTTTGATCATTCCTTTTGATTAATGTGTGCATATGACAAGAAATGGAATTATTATCGTCAAAAGAAAACATCAAATCTAATAAAGGATTTAAGAGTCACAATCTTATCAATCTTTAACTAAAGAGATAACAAGATGTGATTTATCAATTGTATATTGTATAGAGTGAATCAGGCTGGTTTATCTATACAGAGTTAACGTGCAAGTTCCAATCTATTGATTTTTTCTCTTACTCTTAGTCTGACATGAAGCCATATGCTTCTTTGAAACATCCACTACTCACATGGTTTGTCTTTTCTATAACCCTTAAAGGATTATCAATGTAGCCTTTCATCTCTATAAAACCATTATTGACCTCCTCTAGATCAATTTTACCTTATAGGTTTCTTGCCCTTGGCTTGGAGGATAAAGCCTCCCACTTTTTAGTTAAGTTCATCTGACTGATGGATCTTAGATCCTTTAATCTCTCATACTCAAACTTAATTATGGTAAACCACATTACCGAAGGTTACAATATGCCTATCATGAGTAACATTTGCTCTCGCATACTTCCACTTATTAGGAGATGTCTTGTCACAACATATACTTGTTGTTTTTTAGAAAGAACTTGGTTTGTTTGTCTTAACTTCTTAGTTTAACATTTGCCTCAAGTGTTGACTAAACAACATGTTACTGCTTAGTACACTATATTAAAACTTAACTTAGTGTTAACTTTATGAAAGAATATTGTCAATTCCATCTTCCAAAGCTATCCACACAACCTAGATAAAGTTATACTGTTTATACTGCAAGATCATCATAAATATGAGCAATCTTGTTCTTTCTATGCTTGATAGCATATACTTCCTATTTCCTTCGAGGTGTTTTAGCCTCTCGATACTAAAGGCTAGTTGGTATGATGTCTCTGACATCTCATTCTTCTCAAATGCAAGAGATTTGGGCGTTTCTAAGAGATATCTCTATTGAGCTTGTCTTCATAAGCTCAGTCAAATAAACTTGGTCATAATTTGGTCACTTAAATGATTATGGTATACAAATCATATTTTGTTCAAATAAGATATAGGATAATTAGATAATAAGTTCACTAATTTTGTGTTTAGGAGAATATAGGATAATTAGATAATTAGTTCACTAGTTTTGTGTTTAAGAGATCAAACAACTATGTTGACTCACATCCCACTCATATTAGTTATCCTATACCATCCTTTTAACGTTAGTCTTTATTGAACTCATCCCCCTTTCAAGTTTATGGATACATTCCAGAAGCTCCCACTCAATTAAAATAGTTATAACAACAAGATAATAACATAATATCATTGAAATAACAACATGAATGTTCTTCAAAAAAGAGAATATCCTCAATTCAATTCTAAAAGCAAAAATTTAACCATAAATTCAATGGAAAAGAACATTTAAGACACAGAAAAATTTTCCTCACATTGTTGCCTCTTAACTAGATTCTCCCTCTTGTAGGTTCTTTTGACCAATGAACTCATATAGCATCTTGCTACAACTCGGCTCCTCTTAGCCATGTTTACATCCACTCACTTGGTTGTATTTGCAGCACACCTCCCACTGGATGAGATGATTCTTATGTCTCTCCCTATCTCATCCTTTTCTCGCAACATTTGTTAGGGAAAAAAAGTTGACTTACAAGTCACTACTTCAACCCTAATAGATTCAATGTAGTTGGAAACTTATGAGGACCTATAATTAGTTAACAAGTTCAAGTTGTTGCAAGTTTCAGGTTTTATCTCCAAGCGTTTGAGTTAATATTGGATAAGATCTTGTATTAAAAAAAAAACTCATTTGAATAACTTCCCATCAAAAAGAATATTTCAACATTAACGGTATGTGCAGCTGAAATTTTCTTAGTGATTACACCAACTTATTCCAAAAACAATAGAATCGATATAGACTCAATTTGAACATTTTTGGAGATTCTCTAAGTTTAGATAAACAATTTCTTAACCCAAAACAGATCCAAACTTACTTTAAACATATGCAAAATACATATCATATTGAAGCTCTCAAATTTAGGGATTTTTAAGAACAAATCGCATCTCAATTGGAGATCCCACACACTAACACGAGCGCCTAGAAGATTTTTGGATCAAAAAGTCCTGAAAAATCTGAAAATTCCAAGGTGTATGCCACATGGTTGGATATGGCCCCCATTGGGGCCAGCATCACTTTTATTTTTTAAAAAAATAATCTTAAAAAAACAAGTCAACAGTTAATGGTCAACGTTTGACCGCTGAGCTCTAACCCTTCGGCTGACGTAGCAGGTGACGCGGCATGATGTGCCTCAGTCTACTTGGCTGGTCAACAGATGATGAGGCCTTATTGCTGTGGTGTTGAATGCTTACATGTTGCCCTTTGAATGGCCTACATGTTTTAGTTTATAGATGACGTGGTGTGTTGACTGCCACATCATTGTCTTTAACCTCTAGCCGGGTTGTCTTGACCCAACCGGATCTCTGGCGAATCATCGCAACCCACCAACTTTAGAAGGCCATATCTTCTTTGTTTTAGCTCCGTGCTCTTGGTATTGTTGGAATCGTCGCAACACAAACTAGAGACCCATGGCTTTTATTTGCTCCGAAAATGTCATTTTTAAGGAGAAAATCTCAAGCCCTTTGGTGGCGGTGACAGTGCAACGTGCCAATTTCTCTCCTTTGTTTCTCCTTCACTCAAACTTCATTTGACACGTTCTAAGTGTCGTTGGAATCGTCTCTTCAATATCTACACATCCATGGCCTTAGTTTGTACAAAACTTCTTGATTTCAAAAACCCAATTTTTTGCCGATGTCAATTGCACTCTGTAATGTTGTTTGGATGTGTTTTCTCTATGTTTAAAGAGCTAGTCTAGCTTTTGAGGGTCAAAGTTTCTTGTTCTTTATTCCATGTAGATTTCAAAAACTCAACTTTAATTAGATCAAAAAGGTAAGGACAAGAAGAAGAGTGTTATCGATATATAGAAAGAGCTTTAAACTCAAGAACCTAAAATCATATCCACACAGAGGTAGAGATCATGCATATCATAAGTTTCATATAAAAGAAACTCAGGAAAAAGGGCCAAAACCGTTCAGCCTATATTTTCATGCTTTTCAAGTAAAAATAAGGAAGATGAGACAGCAAAATAACAATTAACTCAAGCTTATATATTGCGGCAGCATGCATTCATATGAAAGCAATATATAGGAAAATGCGGGAGGCAAAATGTGTCCACATATCATTTTTCTTTAACTAATACATGAGGATGTTCACAGTAACACGTTCATACATACTTGAATCAATATATTTAGGCGCATGCTTATAAGAGAAGAGGAGCAAGGAGAAGCATGCATATATTAAACCATTAAAATCACACACACACACACACAATACAACGGAAATAAATAGGGATATAATCAAAGTATATCACATGTTTATTCACAAAGAATATTCACAGCCTCAGGATTATCTGGCTTTGATGCCAATTGAGAAAAAATTAAGGAGAGAGAAGAGACTTGCGTATTGGGGCGAATCAACATTTAGATCTGGATCAAAGCTCCAATGCTCCATAACTCAAAACATAATAATACTCATATAATTATTAGACTACTAGAGCCTAATTATGATTGCATGGCAGATCATCAGAACAAGAAAGATGGTAGAAGATAAGAGATTGCCAAATAGCCCAATGGCAGGGGTGAGGTTCAATTGAAGGAGTCAGATCCTATTTATAGAGATATAGGGGGACCACTAATTAGGAAGTTATGTGCACTCCTACTTGTCATCTAAGTAATAATCAGGATATTAATTCTTGATTAATTTTCTAATATACAATTACTTGTTTTTCAATTAATAAATCCATAATTAATCCTAACTTGTTTTTAATTTGATAAGGCCACTTGTTTCCTAATCAAATAGTTTGGCCCATCAAGGGCAAACATGGACCCAAAGCCCAACAGTTGTGGTGTACAATACTTTGATAGATGGTTTGTGGAAAAATAAAAGAATTGAAGAAACATAGGAAATCGTTGATCAGATGGAACTCCAAGGGGGTGTCAAGAAATTCAGTAACCTACAACACCCTCATAGATGCTCTCTGAAAAAGCAAGAGAGGGGAAGAAGCTGCTCAACTTATGGATCAAATGATTACCGAAAGATTAAAGCCTATAAGGATCACATTTGTAAATGATGCATATTATTTACATGTTTGGCTTTTAAAAAGATTAATTTGATAGAGTGTACACAGCTCCACAAAAAATTAAGATAAAATGTTATCGTACTATTTTTAAGTAAATGTGTATAGCATATTTTAAATTTATTATGATGCACGTAACAATGCATTAAGTTTATAAGGATATATAATTATTTTACGTTATTTTATCATAATTATTGAGAAAAATATTTTTCTGTAAAATTTGGAGAGATATTATATATATATAGGTACGTTGGATAATATGTATCAAGAATTTTTGCAACTTTTCAGGGGCACACAACAGAGAACAAAATAGACAAGTATTGAGAAGCTGCGAGTGGGGAAAAAAAGTAATTGTATCAAAAAAAAAATAATTCATATATGTTAATGGGAGAGGAAGAAATGCTTAATTACCACGTATATATAGCTTTGAACCTTGAATTGAGGCCTTGAAGGGAAGGGATGGGATGTAAATTGGTCATAATCCTGAATGGTCCATGAGAGTTATAATACTCAAATTAAACATATGGAAATGTTGATAACGGATTTTCTATCGGAAATATATCTTGCATATTGTCAACCTATCCCAACCCTCTTTTTTAGAATAATTTGATTGGCTTTAAAGGGCCTTGACTTTTCAACGTCCACGAGAGATCATTCCTCCCAACCTTAACAAAAAAGAAAAAAAAAACATGAAATCTGTGAGAATGAGCGGAGAAAAGTTGGTTGATTCCAAAGAGGAAGGAAGGAAGTCCAGTTTGGTACATACTTGGGAAAAGCAACTACGATTCTGTGAAGCCCAACGATAGAAAGCACAGAAGAAAATAAGTACAAGGAGGAAAAAACATAAACATACGAGTAGGGTACTCAATTCTTGAACTATCATTCCATATAACTCAGTACTTATAATTTAGCAAACATTAGTTCTTAAGTGTAGAAAAACAACATGAATCATTATAATTTTATTTTCTAAAATATGGTGATCAACATTTTAAATTATCAAAACTATGAGGACTAAGTTGCACCAAATCAAAATTCAAAGATTAAGTTTCAGTCGAATCAAAACTATAGAACTACGTTACATTGAGTTAAAGTTTAATGACTGGGTCACCAACTACATCAAAACTACATAGACCAAATGGACAATTTTCCTTTTATTTTTTTAAATTGTAAATTTCTCATATGATGGAATCATATCATATTAAACACCATTAGTAACTTTACTTTTTTCCATCAAATCCTCTAATATTTAATATTATCGACTAATTTTGCAGTCGAGTTTGTTTAAAAACACCAAATAAGTGAAAGGTCAACCAACATGAGTTTTCCCAATTCATAAAACTCATAATTTGAAACCTTATTTAATAAATGTCGAGTTCTTTACACCACTGAATTAAGCTACCATTGTGTACACGCCTTTACATGGTGATTATCTACTGAATAAATTAAGCCACTTTTATTTATAGTAAACTTGAGTGAAATATAAAATGAAAAACTTAAATACAACAGGTTGCTTCAAATGGTTCATCGAAAAGAAAAAGAGATTGTCAAATGAAGAAGCCACAAACAATGATGCGATTATTAAAACCAATTCTATCCCTAAAATAAATGGTTTACATGATGAAGCAAAGTAGAAGCACGTCCCTATTTCTTTCACACTCAAAGCAATTACTGCATTTCATCCTTAATATAAGAACTACTTACTTAATATATTTTGGCAGGTTAAGAAAATTATTTAAGTCAGTTATTTGAAATAAATATAAGCTGATTTATCAAAGAAATATATAATTCTTTCTTCAAAGTATCCATATTAATTACATATATTAAAGGGTTTATATATAATGGTAGTCATAAATCATTATATACTAGTTTTGTGGGAGTTAATACTAAATTTGCTTCCAAATTATCACTCATCCTTACAATATTTACCATTTGTAATCACAAGTATTTACGAACAGGATCATAAATAAATAGTAAATCTCAAAGCTTTACGGGTAAATTACTTGACACTCAAAGTAATCTCCACTTTTGCTTTAAAAAAAAGGGAAAATCCCTCAAAAAGAACTTTTAAATTAGTAAAAGACAAAAAGGTGATCCGAAATTGCATATTTCCAAAAAAGTGCGAGTGCTTGAACTGGGATATTGAATTTGAGACAAAATGACGTGCGTAACCCTGGAAGTTTTAAAATTGAAAAAGGTTGAGGGAGCCGTGATGAGAAGGGAGAAATTGTGCGAAAACACGGTCGGGACTCTTCATCTTCTTCTGGCGTCGTCGATGCCGTTGGTCGACCCTAGTTCCGTGGTGTTGAGAGAGGATAGTGGCAGCAACACTGTGGGGCGAATTTGGGGTGGATTTGAGGAGGAGCGAAGGCGAGGAGAAGTTGTGGTGAAAGGCATTGGATAGTTGCAGAGGTACCGGTGTCCGGATGCGAATTTGAGCTTCGGTGCTGAAGTTCGGTAAGTGGTTGTGTTTAAAAATGTATTTCATTTTAACTTCTCCAGCTGATTAGAATGGCGGTTCAATGTGCATGGGTTAAAATAAGTTTGGGAAATGTGGATAAAATGTAACGGTGACAAAACCTATGAACTCTGTTGTGAGAATATGCATGGGTTAAGATAAGTTTGGGAAATATCGATAAAACGTAATGAGGAAGTTTGTAAAATAAGTTGTGAAACTCTATTGTTAAGTGAGGAAGGTTGAATTGCAACTTTTGAAATTTCTAAATCGTTAAAACAGCATATGAACGCGTCAATTGGTGAAGTTGTGAGACGGTGTTGAGATGTAGGAAATTGTGATTTTATTATTGTGAGAATATTATACATACAGTTGCGAATGGCTTTAGTGAAGTTGTGAAACAAAACCTGTGAAAACCCAAAGATAACCTGCGAAAATCGAATGTTATAGGATGCAGAACTCGAGTTTTCCATTCACAACTCGAGTTCATATCATCACTGGAGGGTAACCGGCGAGTGATTAGCTTATAGGATGCAGAACTCGAGTTATGAATTGATAACTCGAGTTTACCAACATAGTCTTGCATTTTCACAACATCCCGTTAGACTTTCACAACTCGAGTTTGCCATTCACAACTCGAGTTCATATCATCACTGGAGGGTAACCGGCGAGTGATTAGCTTATAGGATGCAGAACTTGAGTTATGAATTAATAACTCGAGTTTACCAACACAATCTTACATTTTCATGACATCTCGTTAGACTTTCACAACTCGAGTTTACCAACACAGTCTTACATTTTCATGACATCCCGTTAGACTTTCACAACTCGAGTTTGCCATTCATAACTCGAGTTCATATCGTCACTGGAGAGTAACCAACGAGTGATTAGACTTATAGGATGCAGAACTCAAGTTGTTTATTGATAATTCGAGTTTACCAACACAGTCTTACATTTTCACAACATCCTATTAAACTTTCACAACTCGAGTTTGCCATTTCACAACATTGCAGGGTGATCATCCCACTTCGAGAGATAAGACCATATTCAATAATTCAATTTTCTTCGTAAAACAATTACTGAACAGAAAATTTACCAACCTTCCCATGTGAATATGTATGCATAATTTTAACTACCACAATCAACAAAATCTGAATTATAACGTTTACCATTTTGGCAACCAAAGATTATCCAGGGTGAAGGAGCAACAACATCAAATGTCATAGGATCCAAATTTGTAAAAGAAAAAAGAGTCCAGTCTAAAGAATTTGAGTGGCTTTTCCTGCTAAAACCACTTAATCTGTAAGCATAGAAACACCAATAGTATTAAGGGTTATGCAATAAAAATATCAAGATAACATCACAAGTGAATAATAATTCAAAGTTTTTCGATTCAGACATCTTGAAAATTCATTGTAATACAAGTGTTTTTCATATTGCATGAAAAATTCAGTTACTTTACCTAAATGACTGACATCTCCTCTTAGAACAAGCTACAGGAATATCACCAAGATCAGGAGCATGCTGCATAGATTCATAGCAAAAGTTTCTAAAGAGTAAATATAAAGAATACCTGATTTAGCATTAATATAGTTAGGGCAGCTTGCTCCTAACTATAACATTCACATTACCTGATTTAGCATTAAAATTTCAAAAAAAGACTTTTTAGCCTAATAGTGATCTCACCTTTAATTGATCACAGTGATATGAAGTATTGTAAAGAGTAAATATAAAGAATACCTGCAATTTGTGCAAGGAATTCCTATTAAGCATATTTCATTGGTGCATATTAATTGGAACAGAAGGTTGAGACAAATATTAACATTAAACCACAAAGAAATTGTGCTTATACTTTTCTGTTAATGCTTTCCCTCCCATTATCTATAACTCGTATGCAAGAATCTACAACAACACTTCTAAGAGGATTACAAACAGTTAAAGAAAGGTTTCACTTCCTCAACCTAGATCAAATAGAACAAAAACTTAATTATAACATCTCATATAAAATGTCGATATCCAAATTAGTATTTTACTCCTTCATTTTCAAACATAGATAATCAAGTATTTTTACTAAAGTCAAAATTTTCAGTTTATACATGAAAAGTAGCTGACTGATTTCATGAGGAGAATATCATGTAACTACTCTCTGGAAAAAAAACTCTTATACAAACACAATAAGCAAAACTCAACTTCTGCAAGATGTTTGCTTTTACTCTGCCATTGTTAGACATCATCTTAGAGGATATATTGATATGCAGGCTCCCAAAGTAGGTTCAAAACTTTAAGAGTTTGACATGCGATTATCTTAATCTAATCATCTAGAGTTATTGCAGACAGATGCATGTATAGGCACGAGCGTACAGCATTGGCGCCCAAGGTTTTACGAACTGATTGCATCGTTTTCCTCTGAATCGATTAACAGACTAAGAAAAATTAAAAATCTTAAAAACCAGTTCAATATATCTTGCATGCACTTCTAAAGAAACTAAAACAAAATGATCCAATCACTCAGCCATGTGAGTGCACTTGCGCATTCTATTCTAGCCAACCAGTCAACTCATAACAATTAATGTCCAACAAGAAACAACAGCTACCAGTTGAACAATCTAATCCTGATGGAAAAGAAATGATAACCTTTGCTAACAAAGAATAGCAAAGAAAGTTGGTTTAGCTTTATTATGATAACATTTACTTGTTTTGTAGGATCCTCTGTATATGTGCTAAAAAATAGGGATAAACAGAGGATGACGGTGATAATTTATGAGACAGAACAGACAACAACGGACTAATAGTAAGTTTCTCTTCAGTTAACTCGAGGGCTATAGAAGTTGGAGGTCGAGTGGAGTCAACAGAAATGTTTGGGGATTGAGGGATTTAAAGCGTGGAGGGCTGCTTAACTCGAGTTATAATCAATCCACTTGAGTTTTTCTTCCCCTTTTTGTTCTTGACTTTCCAGTTACCCTCTAATGATGATCTTCACTCGAGTTTTAATTGGTAAACTCGAGTCTAACCATGGATTGACAGCACCACCTAACTAGAGTGTGTTATTTACAACTCGAGTTCTATGTATATTGACAGGATAACTCTCTGATTACCCTCCAGTGATAGAGAAACCTCGAGTTTCTAATGGGTCAACTCGAGTCCACATGCGGATTGAACACAGGAACGCACTAGAGTGAGTTTTGTACAACTCGAGTTTGGTTCTACTAGACACCATTACTCTTCGGTTACCCTACAGTAATCAGGATAACTCGAGTTTTTAGATTAGAAACTCGATTCCGTCCATGGATTCATAACACTGCCTCACTGTCGTCTGTTCTTTATAACTCGAGTTCAATGCAGCTTGAAACATGCACTGTCTAGTTACCCTCCAGTGATGTTTATAACTCGAGTGATATATGAGCCAACTAGAGTCGTCATGCGAAAGTAATACAAGTACGCACTGGAGTTAGCTTCTGAACACCTCGAGTTCGATGCGGCTTCACACCATCACTCTTCGGTTACCCTCCAGTGCTAAGAAAAACTCGAGTATAAATTTCATCAAACTCGAGTTTAATGTGTGCTTTAACAGGATCTTGTTTCTACCTCATTAGATTAGATTGTTATCATATTCATAACAAGATCATATATTTTCCTCAGCAGAGAAAGTTTGAATAAATACTCGGTAGCATCAACAACTATAGCCTTGCTTTTCCCATCATGATCCATATAGAAGATTGTATTTCCAGAAATCTTTGAAATATAAACTGGGACATCAAGTGTTTTTATTAGCCATTATCTTCGTTTGGAAGACAATATTTGATGTGATTTAAAGTTGTGTAAATAAAAATACCATTGTCATCCCAGCCTCTACTTTTTACACAGATTGTCTCATGCAAGGTACATTGATGCACAAGCTTGTTGCTAGCGATGACAATGCCATGTTTGCTGAGCAAGGCAACACGTTCCATATCATTAGACCAAACAACATACTTCACAAAGGGTATCTGAATATCACCAAGAACTATCCTCTGTTGAAGATCAAATATAACCACCTCATTAATCTCGAGTTTAATGTGTACTTACATTGGGTTACATGAACACAAATCTTTTTGGTAGCATAGCTGCTGTGGTCAAGTATGTTTTAGAAGATCATGATAGCAGAGTCAAGTGAGTTGCATTCTCATACCATTTTACAACCTTCCTATCACAACCACAACAATTGGAAAAATCTATCTCCCCACAGTTAAATAAGGTCTCACAAATTATGGAGAATCATTCACAAGTTTTGTATAAGGATTCACAAGTTCTTCTATGAATTTCACAATTTCCTCACCTAAATTGACCTCTACACATATTTACCAACTTTTCATTAGGTTTTCACAAACTCCGATAATGTTTTCACAAGATAACATTCGATTTTCGCAAGTTATCTTTGGATTTTCATAGGTTTTGTTTCACAACTTCACTGAAGTCATTCGCAATTGTATGTATAACATTCTCACAACAATAAAATCACAATTTCCTACATCTCAACACCGTGTCACAACTTCACCAATTGACGAGAATGGTTTTACTTTAGCTCGACCATGCGGGGGAAGAACATTGTCGACTCAATAAAATACATACCTCACTCCTGTCTGTCTCGCCTCCCACTTACATTCCCGCGCGCTGATGCTCACCCTGTATAGCATCACCGTCTTTTGTCATCAACTTCTTTTCTTTCATTAGAGGGATAAATCTGTCATTTTATATTCAATTCTAGTATTCCAGTTCAAGCACTCATACTGATCTGGGATATTAAATTTCGGAGCACCTATGCGTCTTTTACTAATTTAAAAGTTCTTTTTGAGGGATTTTCCCAAAACAAAGGGCAATTACCACTTGTTTAAAATTACCCCCATCCTTCAAACCTTTCATACATCAATGATATCATAAGTATTTTTATTTTCACCCCAATTCTAATATGCTTCAGTACTGAATAGGTATTTAAAAATAAAGGTCTTTCAATACTGTCCCTGGATCCTTAATATAAGTTTTTTTAGAGAGATTAGGAAAGTTAAATAAATTACTTTAAAGTATTAATATTTATCATTATTCTCTAAACTAGTTTACCTTACTTATAAAATGATATATAATCTAATTATACACAACAGATACTATTATTATGTATTTTAGTTAACTTCATTAATATTTCTAAAAAAATTCAACTGGGTCTTATATTATAAACTAGATGGACTATCATAATAAAGGTTTTTCCTGTTTCATTTTAGACTCTACTAAACTTTTTTTTTTTGGCAATGCACAAAGTCTAAAAAACGAAACATAGTAAGTGTTTGGTTCACCGGTTGGGCGGGGCATAAGCACGATTTGGACCTCAAAAGCTGGATTGAAAATGGATTTGGAAATTGTGAGTGTATGGTTGAGCTTATAATAAAAATGGCTTATGGCTCAAAAGCCACTTTTACCATAAGCTACTTGAAGCTACTTTTTCCCATTGGGCTTCTTCGGCTTTGGGAAATGTGACCCTTATGATTTGCGCCTTTTTTATAACAGATGTTTACAGCTTTTTTTATCATACAATATGTTTACAGCTTTTTGTACATGTGCCCTCCCCCCCCCCCCCCCCCCCCCCAAAGCGTTGGTTGTGAAGTCAATAGGAAATATGTAATTTCTGGCTTGCAATATGAGGTTGTCTGGGTTCTTTTGGATGAAGTATGTTTTTTTTTATTTATGGTATGTGATCTTCCTCCCAAATGAATCATATCCGTGACTCAATTAAAGACTAAATTGTACGTGACATCTGATCCAATTAATTATGTAATATTATTTCATAAATTTTTGTATTTTTTAATTGTCAAATTTCCCAACTTTAACTTTTATATATTTTTTATAATTTTTAATTTAATTTCTTTCTTACCATTATCACAAAAGCCACTTTGCTAAAGCCAATTTAAACAAGTTCTACTTTTGCAAAAATCACTTATACAATCATCAATTCAAACATAAATCATATTACACAATCTGACTTTTACCCAAAAATAAGATTGTAAAAAATCAAATTAAAAAAATCACTCTTACCATCATTATTTCAAACACAGTACTCATAACTTGCTATAAAATATATTTTATAACGATGTTCATTGATTCAGTTCTAGATTATAAAGTTCTAATCCAATAGGTATCATCTTTATTGGCCATCCAGTAAATCAACATCGACGTCTAATAAATAATATATAATTGAATAATCCATAATTAAGTTACATTATGGACAAATTCCAAATGGGAGAATCCCCATTAGATCCAATAAAAATTCCAAAATTAGATTTAGACATGTACTTTTTAACAAATACCTAATAAGGTCAAAATACTTAATTATGGATTTCTAAATATTATTAAAAACCATAATGGCCAACCAATTAAAATGATAACTGAGCATTCACCTCATGTCATAAATCATCGTGGGGAAAAAAGAAAAAAGCTATGCCAATTAAGACTTTTTGATTGATAGAACCAGAAAATAAATAGTGCTCTTGGCGGATAAAGAAATCAAAGGGTAAGTTTTGGCAATTTCTCTTTAACCCTAATGCCTAGTTAGTTCCACACAAATTATATGGAATGATTGAAAACATGAACATGTTTGATAAAATGTGCAGCTGCAGATTGGGAGCCAAGGAAAAAACATTCTTTCCCTTACTGTAGTAGTAGCTGTATGGTTTACTATCGAGGAAACTGTCCCAAAAGCATAAAAACAAGATTTGTATAGATAATAATAAATAATGAATTATTATTTATTATTAAATGTTATACTTCCACCATGATATGATAGGGAGGAAAAAAATTAAAGAAGCATTATAGTCTTTTAACAATATTCCGAAATCTCTAATTAGACCACTTGACCTTATTAAGGATTTGTTAAAAATAAAAGTCTAAATTTGAAATTCGGTATTTTAATTGTATTTAATTGAAATTCTCCTGTTCAAATGATCCACTACATAGCCACTATCCAATTAGTGCAAACAAAAGAAGAATGATAAAGCCTAGCACACTATGGCGTAGTTGGTAAGGCATGAGGCCTATGTGCCTCGACATCCGGATTTGATCCCAGCCCGGGTTTGATCCCAACCCGCACCCCGTAGAGTGCTACTCAAACAAAGAAAAAAGAAGAAGAATGATGAATAGCCAAACCATCATATCAATGACAGACTACCAAATTCCTACATGGGTGAGGCATAAAAAATATAAAACGTGATAGAACAAGCAAACCACCATGCGCCTAACCCAGAAGAACCTACGGAGTGACAGATCCATATGAAAAGGAAAACGAAACTGTCACCCAACTGCAACTACCATATATATATATATATGCAGTTTGAAAAATACACATTTAAGTTACGATCTGGAAAGAAGAGAATGCAACAGCACGCTATGTATTTAATCAAAGCTCCAATCATGCACACCAAAACCTGGAATCTCAACAAAAATAATATTTGAAACTCAACTTCCACAGCCTAACTAATCATAATTTGCCACACATCAATTCAAGAAAATCATTGGTTAATCAATTTATGGTTGAGAAATTATAGCCATCCACAAGAGATAAGATAAAGAAATAAGTTGAACCTTTATTGAAAATACAACAAATACCTACAAAACTTTTTCAAAAACTTGTGTTTAAGAAATATCCAGATAAAACACACAGGTTAATGATTTCACATACATTCAATTTCTTCCATATTAGGAAGCAATATTTATTTTGTGGGACGGGGAGCGTTTAAGAATATGGTTCTCAAACATTTTTCAAACTCAACCTTGACACAAACTTCATTCACTTCAACGGTTTAGAATGACAAAACAACAACCGGTCTGATGGTATCAGAATGACAGAGGCAATCGAAAAAGATGAACTGAAAGTGATATAAGCATGAACAACAAATATAACAGAGACATATCAACCATTATAACTTGCTAATAAACCATAAGCTTTGCTTCAAAGAAAGTGGTCCAGAACATCCATAATGCTTAACTCAGTGAGAGATGTTCAATTCTCAGCCAACAGTCGCTGAAATGAACAATTGAAAGGCAATAAAGATTGAAAGAGGATCAGTGACATAATAAATACCTAATACCAAAACACCAATATTAATCGACAAATAGTAAATCTCAGATATTTTTTGTATCCAAAACTGAGATTAGCAGCCCAATCAATTCTGGTTATCGTGCTTCCCTCCTGTTGTTTCTCCTTCTCTCTCTTGTAACAATCTTCCAGCTTCCTCATCAGCCTGCTGGGCTTTCTTCTGAGCCTCTGAAGCCTTAAGAGCCTGCAATTTGGAATGATTGTAATATGCAACGCCCAAGAATGCAAGCCCGTAGCCAATTAAATTGATGGGTGTCACTGTGTCCTTAATCACAGACCATGAGAAAGCGATCAACAACCAATCCTTCACCACTCCAGCAACGTTCATGGTCAGAGCAGATGTCTTCCCAACAAGCAAAAACACAGCAAGATTCAAAGCAAAAGCACAGAATGAATTGGTCCCAAAAATGACAAAGTCAAAATGGAAACTAGAGGTTTCCTTCAAAGCTGGGTACTCCATGATCAGCCAGGGAATAGACAAGAAAACCAAACAACATGGAGCAATATAGTACAGTGAGGTGATAGGGTTAAGAGAAATCCCTTTGGAATTCAACAAAATCTGGATCAGAACCAACCGAGTGGCCTCGAATGAAACCGCCAAAAGCTGAAGAGTCACACCCCAGGCATCAAATTTCGCTTCACCATAAGCAGCGATCGCAACACCGACCGAAATCGACACCATATTAGCCATGATTTCGCTCTTAAAACCCTCCTTCTTAAACAAAACCCCAATCGAATAAACAGCCACAGGCATAAGGGCTTTGAGCATTTGAATGAAGGAAACAGAGAGATAAATATAAGCAGAATTAGAGAACCAGAGAGAAAGAGAGTACAGAGCACCAATAGGCACAACAGATTTGATGTAAAGCTCCCGCGACATTGAAACAGGCTCGACGAGCTTGAAGACGCGAACGAGCAGATACGCAAGGGAGGAGCAAAAAGACATGTGGATCATGGTGAGAGAAATGGGATAAGGCCAATTGTACATCTTACGGTCGAGGATGTACTTGTTGTAGACGATGACGGTGAAGCTGAGGAAGATCCATATGGCGACGTAGGTGTAGGAGAGGATGATTTTCTTCACAACGCCTTCAGAGACAGACATAGTTATTGGTTGATTTGAATCAGAAGCGTAAGAACCCTAATCCCTGAGATGAGAAATCTGAGGGATCTGAATAGAAAGACGGAGGAGGAGAGAGGGATCTGGGTTTGAAAATGAAGGAATGTGTTTCAGATGCAGAAATTGAAGTTCAAAGGTTTTTGTTTCTGCCACATCACAGGGAAGACGAAGACACAGCAGAGTTTTTTCAAGTTTGTCGCTTGAAACTCTTGAGCTTTGAAGCAAAATTTAGAAACTTTGGGCTATTTAAGCTTGATGGGCTCCACTCCGAATCCGGGGAAAAGATAATTAAATAATTAAATAAAATTGTTTAAAAATAATAATTATAAAAACAAAAACAAAGTGAATGCATATGCTCTTTTATTCTTTTTAGCACCAATGCATATGCTCTTTTTGAATGATAATATTTTTTTCCCGCCAAACTTGAATGATAATCGTTTGGTGTCTGAATTATAAATAAATCCCAAGGAACGAAAAACCGGATCGGGCAATAAACTGGTCACAGCACAGGTTCAAGGGTTAATAGGTCAACCAGGGGTCTAACCAGTAGTTGAACCGGTCATATTAAAATATTATAATTTAAAAAAAAATTACTTAAAATCTATTAGTATGAGTTATAATGCTTATACTTATGCAATGATATTTCATTTTCTATAATTATTATATCTTTTTAAATAAATTTTTTCATTATCTTCTTCATTTTTTTTAAATTTATTCTTTCTTTACCTATATTTCTCTTCATTTGGGTCTTTAACTTCCAATTTTCCCCTAAAAAAAGCAAAAAAAAAAATTATAAAAAAATTAAAAAATGAAACCGGTCCAACCAGTTGAACCACCGATTTTACCAATTCTGACCGGTTCAACCGGTTTCCCGATTCAACCATCAAACCAGACTAGACCAAACCATTGGCCGGTTCCCGGTTCAACCGGCCGGTCCGATCCGGTTTTTTGTACAGTGATAAATCCAGAATTTTTAACAACTCTAGATCCAACCTTAAAGCCTGTAATTCTCTCCCCATAATTTTTTTTTTGGTCTCTATCACTGGTGGAAAAATCACTTTTAGGATCGGTTAAAAATGACATTTTAGACCGGTTTTGGATCCGGTCTTGATACAGTCAGTCTTAAAAGTTTTCTATTTTTTAGACCAGTTAACGAAACCAGTCTTAAAAATTACTTTTTTAGACCGGTTGTTTAAAAACCGGTCTAAAAATTTTTTTTTAAGACTTTTAAGACCGGTTATTAAAATAACCGATCTTAAAAGTGATATTTTAAAAAAAAAAAATAGGGCCTTTTTTTGTAGTATGAGTAGAATGAATTATAGTGAAAAATCAATTGCGGATACTTTCAAGCAAATTACCACCATCAGATTTCACAAAAACACCTTCCCTATGAATTCCACTGCTAAAATTTTTGAAAACCTGAATTCCTGTATCATTCATTAAGAACATCAAACAACGTAAAAAGATAATAAATAGCTGTTGTAGCAAAATTCAGACACACCCATAAGTTTAACTTTGTATTCATATTCAGTTTCTTAGTTGAAACTATGAAACTATTTTGCCACAACCACAAGGAAGAAGAAAACCAAAGACGAAATTAAAAAAAGAAAATAGAGAAATTTTGCAGATAGGATCCCCTAGAGACCGACCACACACTCAACTTGGTATATATCAGTATGTATACCATTTACACCTACAATAAAACCCTAAAAAAAAATCCAAATAAGATCTCTCTTCTCTTCGTGACCTTTATTCCTCTGATAAAGAAAGCAGACAAGGAAATGTTTTAAGCTAGGCATTTCGCTCTACGCCTTCTTCTTCCTCTTTCATTTATCTCTACCTTGCAATAGATACTCAAAAATTAGTTTACAAATTAATTAAGCGATTAAAACAAAAGTTTATTCAAACCTCATAACATCTGTTGCATCTTCTTCACGCATCTTTGGGTCAAAGCAAAGGAGCAAGCAGCTCATGGAAGCAAAGAAGTGAGGCTACCAAGGTAGGTTACGATGAAGGATGGATGTCATGAGGAAAAAGAAAAGTTGCAACGAAGGAGATCAAAGCAAGCGAGGTTGTGACGGCGACAAACCCATTCAGTACAAGGGTGAGAGCACCGCAGCAACAAACATGAGAATGAGATCGAGCGAAGATGACCGAGCTCACAAAGTAATCGCACCAAAAAGAGAGGTTTCAGATTTAGAGAGTGAAATTTAGGCGCGACAAAGAGGAGATTCAAAAATTTATGGTAGATTTTTTAGACCGGGTATATATAAAACCGGCATTAAAAAGGCGGGAAAAAATAATTTTTAAATTTTTCATATTTAAGACGGTTTATATTAAAACAGGTCTTAAATGTTTGATATTTAAGACCGGTTATTAATGTTATTATTAATAACCGGTCTTAAAAGTTTAAAGTTTTTAATTTTTAAATATTTTGATATTTTTAGACCAGTTTTATTTATAACCGGTCTAAATAATTTTTTTAAGATTGGTTTTTTTTAGAACATATCTTAAAAGTTCTATATAATCACAAAATTGCCATCGGTCAAATTTTTTAAACCTTATCTACTATAACCGGTCTAAATATGGCGGTCTAAAAAGGAAATTTTATACTAGTGTATATAAGTTAAATATTTAACCTTATTTAAGAAATAATATTAAATTCCGTCCATTTCATTTGGAAAAATTTCCTTTTTTTTTTTTATCAAATGATTCTTATCTAATCATTTAACTTGATTGATTTGTGAAGATTTCAGAAAAATTATATTAAATGACTTAATTTCATATAAAGCGTGTTATTTTGGCAACAAATCATTCAATATCTCAAACAATTTTTTAAAAAAAATTATAATTTCGTGGCCCAAAAGATTATCTACATTTTGACTAAATTATGTATGATATCTCTTTTGTTGCAAAATTCATATTCAATTTTAATTCTCAGAACGTGCTAGTACTGTTTTCTGACCTAAATATAAAATCAAGGCGAATTTTTAGAAATATTATATATATTTATATATATCATTTTTTTAAATTATTTTTCCTAGCTTATAAACTTATATATAATTTAATAATCTAATAATACACAATATATGATATAATTAAGTAATCTATTTAATTTTTTTAATCTATATAAAAAATTAAGTAGGCCTTATATTTAGGACCGGAAGGAGTATTAATTTATTCTAATTGTTGGAAAAAAAAAAGAAGAGAAGAAAAGAAAAGAAAAGGGCTCTCAAGCTTATTATTAAGTGAAAACCAAAAATAAAAAAGAAAGATTATGTAAGGTTTTGCTGCTGAACTTTCTTTCGTGGTTCTTTAAATCACAACAAAACAAATTATACATGCATCATATATATATATATATATATATGTGTGTGTGTGTGTGTGTGTATGTATATATATATATAAGATAAATACAAAAAAAAAACCCATAATTATGATTTTAATAATGGGAAAAAAGGGCCTTCTTTTAATTTAGGGAAAATTGTTAATAAATCCTTATTTGAAATTTTTTTTTGCTTGGAATGACCTAAGTTTATTTTAAGGACCTAAGTCTTTTAAAGCATATATGAATGAGGATGAAATGACTAAAATGCCCATACCACCCTTCCATACTATTTAGATGCTCTCACACTCTCTTCCCTTGCATCATCGCTCACTCTTCATCTTTCACAAATCGCCGGTCATCGGTTGCCATTCACACTCATCTTTCACATCAATGGTTGCCTCTCACTCATCATCTCACTCACATTGCCTTCTCCTTGCTCGTCTTGCTCGTGATTGACGTCGGCAATGACAACCTCCTCCAACAATTGTGATAGCAGCCTTCTTTGGAAACAACAACAATGACTTTCAACAAGAGAATGATGGTTTCTCTAGCCTTCGATATAATCTGGAAATTTTTTTAACTATTTCCTTCATTTCTTCTTCTCCTCTGCAATCCTATCTCACTACCATCAATTTATAGCCGCCTCTCATTAACCCCCATTCTACCAACTAATTTGTAAATTTAGATCTTTGGGTTCGATTTCTAGAGGTATGGCTATGAGTGGCCTGAAGTTTTAAGGAAAAGGAAACTTGGAAAGTTTATTTGCACAATATGGAAAGATGGTTTGCACACAATGAAATATTATTTGTACAATGGGAAGATCGTTTGCACTAGCATAATTTTCACATTTTGGCTTAAGTTTGGGACACATGAGAAGGCATTTGTATGCGAGGAAGATGGATTACATACAACGACAGTTAAATTGCACATCGGGAAGATGAATTGCACATAAGGAAGATGTATCACATATAGGAAAGATTGTTTGCATATAAGGGAAGACTGTTTGCACTAAGTGAAGGTTGTTTGCACAAAGCATAATTTACATATTATAGCTTAATTTTGAGATACAAGGGAAGCCATTTGCACACGGGGGAAGATGGATTGCATATGAAGGAAGTTAAGTTGCATATAGGGGAGATAAATTGCATATATAGAAGATATATTGCACATATAGAAGATCATTTACACTAAGGGAAGATTGTTTGCACAAAGCATGTAAGGAGTAATTTGCATATTCATTATTGGTAACACAAGGGAATATATTTGCATGCAGAAAAAATATGTTGCAGTTGGGCAATATGAATTGAACGTAGGGAACTAAAACGGCATTTAGTCATTTAATATTTATATCTATTCACCCTAAAGGGCCAATATCTTTTTAAAAACTTGAGGTATTATTGAGCAATAAACTTCTTAAGTAGGTCCTTTTAAACAATTTTTCCTTTAATTTAATCTTCATGAAATTGATAAAGAATTTTAATCAAATATTGATTGGGTGGGTTGAAATTTCTTGACCTTCCATAATGTCATTTTCAGTTCATAGTTGAAATTGAAGTGTCATTGGAGCACTAAAACGAGAAAACAATTAATGGGTCACCACCGTTTTAGTAATCAATTTCACCACTAAAAGCTTCGACACAAAATAGAAAGCCATGAATAAAAAATTTGATTAGTTTAAATCACAATATATGTTATAGCTATCTAGAGAGTGAGCAATTTGATGGGATGTAAAGTTTCCTACATTTTCTTTGTAATGTGGGTGAGAAAAAAGTTTGGTAATAAATGTTATCATTTTGAATGCATACGCTAAAGGGGCTTCATTTTTTAAGTAAGATTGAGAATTTCAATACTATAAATAAAAAAAAAATTATTAGACAATTTCCCTCCAAATAGATTGAATATACTTAAATTTAAGTTAACATTATTGGATGCTTAATAATTATATAAAATGTATGCTATAATTATTAATTTAAATTCCACATTTCTCTTATGTCCCTCCAAAATAACGTAAAGAGAAATTACTACTACTAATAATTCAAAGTGTCCTTAGAACTTAGAATTGGAATTTTGTGCTGGCTATTTTAAATGTTTAATATTTTTAAATATCAAGTTTAAATCATTCAAATCAATATGAAGATATTAACATAAAATTTATAAAAATCATATAATAAGACGGTTTATCTCAATTTCATGCGAAGATGATAACATTTGTATAGTTTGAACTAAGTGATTCTAAACAAATAAACAATAGATGATGGTTCATTGAACAAAAAGAAGAATAGAGAAAAAAAAACCTTATTTTTAAAAGCATGATGACTGATGAGACTGACTATTTCACGTGCAATCTTTTTTTCGATTGTGTTCGTTAAGATAGTGACCGGTTCATTTTTTTAAAAAAAAATGGAGTGTAATTTAGCATTTTAAGGAAAAAGGAAGTTCGTTACATGGTATTAAATAAGGTATTAAAATCCGGACCGGCTATTGAATCAGTTGGGCTATTGGGTTAAGGGTCAGAGGGTCAAACCGGGGCCAAACCGGAACTAAACCGATAAGAAATTGAAAATTTTAGACTTATAATATAAAATTCTAAAGAAAAAATCAAAAAAAAAAATTTTAAAAAAATTAGTTACCCGGACCGGACTGGTTTCCGGGTCGGACTGGCCGGTCCGGTCCGGGTTAGTGAACCAAGGTATTAAATGTGGTACCCTGGAAATAAAGGAAAACCTCAAAGACTTCACGAGGAATGGAATGAGCTAACCCAAAAATATTGCAGTTTTTAAGCACAGGCCAACAAATAGAGAGCGTTAGTCTTATTATACAAGGGAGAATGATCTTAAAGTCACATGTTTACTGCTACATCCGTTTGTTTTTATAAGATAGAATTGTTGGGATTGTCATGTTCTTTTTCATAGGATAGGATTATGAGAGGTCTGAAAAAGTTTTTTTTTTTGTAAATTCTCCATTTTACCCTCACTTAATTATAAAAATTACTCATATCACTATTATATTTAATTCTTATGTTTGTTTAAACCATTCAATATAACATATCCTCTCTTTTAAACATAAATGAGGGCATTTTTGGAAAAAAAATCATTTTTTTACATATTTATTGCACCTAACTAATTTTAACTACCTCTTTGAATTATTTAGTTCATCCTGTTTTATAAAAAAAAGGAAAGGAGGAAGTACTATTTTGGATACACAAATATATTTAGGGAGAAAGAAAATATAAAAATCCATCCAAATCTCCAAATTTTAATATCATGATTCCAAAATGAATTAATCACAGTGAAGTTCTTAGAGGCTAATTTTAGATTGAATTTTATAGAAAAATTATCTAAATGCCCTTAATTTGAAAAAAAAAAAGGAACAATAATTTAATAAATAATAATTTTAACTTATTAAATGAAAACAACGACTAAAGTACGTAACATTAATTAACTTTAGTGAAATTTCTTGCTCAATATCAACAAGAACAACTTAATGAGTAATAACTTTTTTTAATCTTTCACCCAACAAAAGAAACTAACGTATCAGTCATACTTATAGAGAGTCAAACTTATAATCTCATTTTAAGAGAGACTTGACGAAGATGATTAGTGTCGTTGGGCCATATAAAACTCCAACTAACAAGTACTTGCATGGATAGACAACTGATTTCACTAAGGTGGTGAAATTGTTTAAGCTTATCAAATGATAACAGCAACAACAATAACAAAAAAGGCGGTACTGATAACTAATTTCGCTAAGTTAGGCAATTTCATAAAAAACTTAATTCCTGAATAGTCAAACAATTTCATAGAAATTAAGTCATTTGGAGGTATCAATTTGAGATTCTTATATAAGTCCTCGCATTGATAATAGGATTTGAACTAACAACTTTATAAGTTATAAGTAAACTATGTATGAATGGGACCAACTCTTATTAACTATATTTTGATACTCTCTCCGGTCCTAATTATAAGATAAAGTTGACTTTTTTGGAGAAATTAAAGAAACCAATTAAATTACTTTAGAGTGTTATATTTTTAGTTTCCTTAAATTATATATTAGTTTATTAGTCAAATTAATTAGTTTGGAGAAAAAAAGAAAAATAAAAATGCTCTAAAGTAATTTAATCGGCTTCATTAATTTCTCCAAAAAAGCCAATTTTCTCTTATAATTAAGATCGGAGGGAGTAGTACTTATGTCTTTATCACAAAAATTGAACTGTGAATTCCCGGTTCGATAGTGAGAACACAACTCATCAATAGAGGCGTAATTGATGCCCTCTTTCACATGGCATTCCGGAACTTAAATGGTTAAAGTTCCCCCGTTTCCATCCCACATGCCTCATGCGCAAGCTATGTATGCCTCTTTTTGAGTTTATATATCAATGTTTTTTGGTCATAGAGTTTGTTTATACATCAATTTAAAATATAGGGAAAAATATAATAAATCTCCAATTGTAAGTTTGTTACTTGGTTTGATGGAAGGAACTAAGATTTTTTTTTCCCCTTGAATATGGTTGAGGAGTATATTTTATCTAATAGGTCTTATATTAAAGACTAGAGAAGTATATCTTGTATAATTTCTCTCTCATTGTATACAATACCATAACTTCCAAATTAATTATAGCACTGTTAATAAAGGGTAAAAAGGGAAAACATTATTTAATGCTCTTAAGTGGTCTATGTGTTAGGCTCAGCTTCGAACTTCTCCTCTTCCCTTCCGATCCTCTTTTCTCCTCTTCTCTATTTTTGGATTTGGTTTGCCTCCGCTGCACCCAAAACTATATTATTTTGATGTAGTCTTGGGTGCAAAATATGGGCTGATCTTTTTTTTTTAAATGGTGTCCAATATTTTGAAGGATTTTTCTAGAAGCATCTAACATCTTAAAAATGTTTCAAGTAATATACAATATCTTAAAATAATGGGAGAATTGCATTCAGGTCCCATTGAAGGAAAAAAATGAAGAAATGGTCCCTATAGATTGTAAAATAAAAAAATGGTCCCATTAACAACTCCATGAGCCTATATTGACAACTCGTTAACAACTCCAGGAGTTTGTATTGACAACTCCATGGGACCATTTTTTCATTTTGCAATCTATAGGGACCATTTCTTCATTTCTTCTCTTCCTTGAGACCTAAATGTAATTCTCCCTAAAATAATTTTTGGTATTTTTAACCCCTTCAAAAAAAATTTCAGTTGTAGTAATTTTTGGAGCTAAAAAAATACATTAAAGGTAAGATTACATTCAGTCTGGTAAGAAACTGGGTACAACTGAAAAAATATTTGAAGGGGTTAAAAATACCAAAAATTATTTTAAGATATTGTATACTACTTGAAACATTTTTAAGATGCTAGATGCTTCTAGAAAAATCCTTCAAAATATTAGACACTATTTAAAAAAAGAAAAAGAAAAAGAGATCAGCCCATATTTTGCACCCAAAACTACATCAAAATGGTGTAGTTTTGGATGCAGTGGATGCAACTGAGGATAAGGTGCAGCGGAGGCAAGCCAAATCCTCTATTTTTAACCATTGGATCAACATTTGAATGGTTCAAATTTGATATTTTAAAAAATTATTATTAAAATGTTAATTATAAAAATAAAATAATTAATTGAATATATAATGCTAAATTTTGGTATTAACAATTCAATATTGCAATAAAGGAAATAAAAATAATATGTTGTATAAAACTAAATCTGAATAATTCAAATATTGATGTTATGATTAGAAGAGGATGAGAAGGTAAGAGGAGGGGTTCCAGGGGTTCCAAGTCAGTGCTTGAGACAAAAACAATAAATTATGTTGGGTTAAGTTACTTTTTTTGGAGGACAAGTTTATCATAAATGGGTCATCTAGATTTCATATCCATGGTGTATATTTAATTTTTTTTAAAAAACTATTTTAATGAGGATATAATCTAAAATAAAAATAATATCTCGACCACCATTTTTAAAAAATATTTTTTTATAAAAAGCCATCATTTAAAAAATAAAAAAATTATATGAACGATTTATATTTAATGAGGTTTGAAAGCTCATCAAAGTGGTGAGCACTCAAACTAGTTCCCTTTTTATAAGGAAGTTTAATCTAAAGTCTAAACAATTGAAAAACTATATGTCTAGCATAATTGTTATGCTGATTTAAAGTTCATGGATTATCTTATGCAAGTTGTATGTCAGGGTCTCGTAGTCTAATGATATTGAATTCATCTCATAGTCCTTAATCCACAACAAGGGCGCTTTGTAGCAGAAATCATTCGTCTATAGCATAAATCATATAGAATTATTTAATTTCCTCCAATCTTTAATATAAGATATATTTAAGGAGTTAATATTGATACTAAATATAAGATTTATTTTTCATATATGCCAATTATTTCCTAATTTACCCTTATTGGTATTCCTTCAATAATAATTAAAGAGGAGAGGGAATTAAGAAAGATGGTTAAGATATTTTAGAAAATACATATCATATTAATTAACTTAATTAATTTTCTTAATCTAATCAAATAAAATAAATATATATTAAATTAATGATAGGATGGAGTATTATTTTTTATTTAATGGGAGCGACTAGTCCCTCAAAATCTGATGAATCAATATTCAAATTCTTAGTGGAGCTTGAGAGATATGCCAATATTTAGCATACGACAATACCTCCAACGGGACAAATTTCATTATGAGGGTACATGTGTTTAAAAAAAATTACCGTTTTTCGATTTACTACAATTTATTGGCGGTAAGCATTGTTCAACAAGAAAGAGGAGAGAGGTTAGAAAGATTTGAATAGAGACAAAGTTAAAACAATTTCAACTAAATATAGATTTGAGGGAAAAAGATTGAAAAGTGCCATTAAAATTAGTAAAAGATAAATAATTATATTAAATTTTAATAATTCTAAAAGAATTTATTTGAAATTTTGAAATGCTGTAAAATTTGAGAAATTATCAAACTACCTTTAATATTTTTAATAAAAAATCTCCAACTTCCTTGCAGGCCATCGGAGCTCCAGTGCTCGTGACCGGTGGTAGCAGCCATCACCAGAGCTCCAGTGATGGTGGCCGGTGATTAAAGCTCAGGCGACCCCTTTTTTTTTTTTTTTTGAATTTCACAAGCAAAAGTTGTCAAGATAGATATTTAAGTTGTGAACAAATACCCCACTTTCAACTTTAACACTGCTATTAACAACTAAGGTATTCATATCGCAACTTTTACCTGAGAAATTCAAAACAAATATAGATATTAACCGCTAGAGCTCTGGTGAAAGTTATTAAGAAATATTCAATAAATACTCTGTTTATAATTTTAGTATTGCTATTAACAACTAAAGTATCTATATTAATGACTTTTACTTAATAAATTCAAAAACACAATATTAGGTCGTCATTTACAACTTTAGTATAGTTATTAATAACTCATGTATCTATATTAACAATTTTTACTTAAATTTTTTTTTTAAAAAAATAGGCTTCTAGAGCTTTAGTGATGGCCACGGCCTCCGGCCACCTATGCCGAAGGTTGGGTTGTCAGCAAGGGGTTAAATATTTTTTATTAAAAAGAATTAAGGATAATTAGGTAATTTATCAAATTTTGTAATATTTCAAAATTTCAATTCAACCCCTTTAGAGATATTGAAATTCAATGTATTTTTTTTTACCAATTTTAATAATATTTTTCTGTCTTTTTCCTTGAATTAACCAATCCTTATGAAATTTGGTAAGATGGTTGAAAATAATTTATATTTTAAACAATGGGAAAATATAATATTTTAATTAATTCTAAAATGTGCGTGCCAAGTGCCAACTTGATTGGGACATTACTGAATCATGACTTTCCCAGTCCTCTACCAAACCTATGATGTCCTTGTTACAAATTTAAACATAGGGGGCGTGCTCTTCTTGTGGCTCAAATTCAACGCTTAATTATTGGCCAAAAAAAAAATATTCAACGCTTAATTAATCCTTCCATATTTGTTTAGTTTATCATATTGAGATGTGTGCCTGGCGAGACAACGTTTGATAAGTGAGTTTCATAAGAAAAGCACATATATCAAATTTTTAATTTTTCGTACAAATCATAAAATCAATTCTATATGTGAAAAATGAACTTAATCAATTAAAAAGTTAAATTAATTTTATTTAAAAAATTAGATCTCAATAACTTAATTATTTATTTTTATACCAATAATTATATAATTTTTATTTTAAAAATGAGTGAAGTACAGTAGGAAGTTGAATAACTTGAGATATCAATATTCAATAAACATGTAATTTTTATTTAATTAATGTAATTTTTTTTTTGTTCGTGTGTGAGTGAAAATAAATATGCGAACATGATATAATTTATGTTTGTCGTCAAAAGTTTTTTTAAACTCATATTTCATTGAAACAACAATGTTTTCTATTTTAAAAATGAACATATTTTTTCATAATTTATTGAAAGTAATAAATTAATCATATTATTCACAAATTATCAAGAAAAAATTTTAGAAAAATACCTTCAAAATTTGAAATTCCTAAATAAGTTATTTTCTACTAAAATGAGTTGTGAATTGCTAATCAAGTGTAGTCACTACCTAAATTATTGTAGGAAAAAAAAACTTACTTGGGATTTTGATATTTTGAAGGTATTATTTTTATAATTTTCCTTTGTTAATAATACAATTTTTGATAAATTTTATTATTATACATATAAGTTAATATTCTCAAGAAATAGCATTCAAGAGAGGTTAACACGTCATCTAAAATTAAAATTAAAGCTCCTTTAAATGGAGGGTTTTGAATTTGAGGTAAATAAAAGTCAAGCCTTATTTTGATATTTATTTTTTTAAATTACATCGACGAGTTTACGTAAGAAGTAAGAGAGGAATTGGCAAAAAAAAAAAAAAAAACAGAGAAGTTATAGGACATCCTATGGTAGAACTTACATAAGTTCCAACTCGCAGCAAGTTATTTCCTTCGTCCAAAAATCTAAGTCATATTTTAAAAGATTTGGAGCACTCAGAATGTTCCCCCCCCCCCCCCTCCAAATTAGTCCCTATTTATAAAAAATATTATCAATATATATATATATATATATATATATATATATGTTTCTACAATATAACGAGGATAATTTTGAAAAGCTAAAATAATTTTTGAAAAGTTTAAGATGTCTCATTAACCTTAACAAACTATAGATCTTTTAAAAGTAATGGACAGTGATTTATATTTTAAAAGACAGAGAGTACTTTATCGGGAGAATAATAGAAAAAAAATTGAAATTGATAAAATCTCAAATCAAGTATTTCTTATAAAATAAGTTATGAATTACTTATCAAGTTTCATAATTATTTTATCCATTCTTTTTAAAAAGAATGATTTAAGATTTTACAATTTCAAAAAAAATTTTCCATCTTTTTCCCTATTTTTTTCCATATGTTTAATTTTGCATTTGAAATTACTATGGTTTTGATTATTTTTTCAATGAGCCAAAATACAATCTTGACCATGATTTTTTTTTCCTACTAAGCACATGTATCATTCTATTTGAGACAATCTTATTCGAGGTATTATTGGATGCTAAATATGAGCACTATGATGAAAAGTCAGTCCTTCAATTCTCCAATATTTTAGTGACAACAAAACTCTTAAAATATATTTTGCAAGATATTTATATTTTAATCCAGAGAACATGAACAGAACCATGCTTTGAACATCCTTAATTTAAGATATTTAATTTCTAGCTTCACTTGTAAAAAGGTTTTTGAGAGTTTTGATGTTGAATCTAGCACTTTTTTCAAAGTAAAATCTAAACTTTTTGAACTTAATTCATATCCAGAAATTGTATTTGAAGTCTTGGAGGGTTTTGAAAATGATTTATCTAGATCGAGCATAATTTACTGTTAATCATATGGAAATCATGAATATGTCAAAGTTTTAATTGAATTTAACCTCTTTAGGTCCAAAAAAAAAAAAGAATTTAACCTCCCTTATTATTTGAATAATCTAGTTAATTTTATTATTAATCCTAGGGAGGAGAATGTTCTGGCTTATCATCTTACTGGATTAGCTTATAGCATTATTGAAAGTTTTGTTATCCTTGACCAACCTCCACCTTCTTATACGGAGGCGGCGGTTGATCAAGCTTGATGTTTGTGTATTTTGTGCTTCTCTTGGGGCGTGCTTTGTTGTAGCCTTTTATTTGGGCAATGAATTCCAGTTTACATTCAAAAAAAAAAATCCTATAATCAATTATTAATATCAGCACTCATTTTTAACCATAACCAACACACTTAGTATGTTCTTCGTAGAAGTTTCGAACTTATAACCTAAGGCTTAAAAATGATTACTTAATTAATCAAGTGATATCATTTACTCATTCATCGATATACTTGTTTTAGGATGTTATCTACTAGCTCCGGTCTTAAATATAAGTCCTATTGTTTTTTTCTTTTGATAAATTAAAGAAGTTTAATAAGTTACTTAATTATATTATATATTATGTATCATTAGATTATATATCAATTTATAAGTTAAATAAATTAGCTTGGAGAAATAAAATAAATACAAATACTTTAAAATAATTTAATTAGCTTATTTGATCTCCCTAAAAATAGTTATCTAGGTTTTATATTATCGAAGGTAGTATGTTAGGACTATTATTATATTCTGGACTAAAAAAAATATGTCTCTACGTGATTTTTCTATTAATAAACTCAAATTTTAAACTTAAGAGGCATAAAGTCTCTTATCACTCAACATAACCATTACTAGTTGTTGAAACTAGATTAACATCGTATTTTAATCCAATCTAGTTTTGAGGTGTAACAGAAGATTAATTCCTCTTATATTAATATTAATAATTCAAATCTCAAGTTGGCAGTCTAGTCTTCTTGACCTTGGGAGTTTTGATCACACAGAAATAAAGGATGAATGAACAATAAGATTGTTAGACTCTAACTTTTACTTTGATTGTGTGAGATCATTCAATACGGTCATTTTATTTTTTCTGGGAGCACTCAAGATTGTGGAATCTTGCGGGTTTTTTCTTTTTCTCTTACAAAGTTAAGGGAGAGTATTGCAAGTTTCTGACACAAATTGTGCTATAAAGCATGATCGAAGAGACTGTTTGATCTTGAAGAAGATAGTAAAACTCTTAGAAGGAGTTTTGAGTTCTGAGGTGTGTGGTTTAGATTGAACTAATATTAATTTGATGAGCATTGGTTCTCCTCCATGATTCCTCATTTATACCTATAAGCATTGTTGTTAAACTCGTGAGTTGACTCTCCGAGTTTACCGATTTTATGTATCTAACTTACAAAATAAAGACGAGTCGCTAATAAACTCGTGTCAGTCATAAACTCATTACTCGTGAATTTATACATCGAGTTTACTGTTTTTACGTTCTAGCTTATAAAACCGTATTAACTTATTCTTAAACTCGTGTCAACTTTTTCGATTTGATCATACTTAGCGGGTTTATATATAAATTTTATAAAAATTTCTTTGTTAAATATGATAAATTATGAATGTTAATGGATTTAATTTCAACTATTTAAATTTAAAATATCTTTAAATCAAATTGTGGTTATTTTTATATTTTAATTATTTAATTATACACTATTAATACCTATTTAGTGATAAAAATAAACTTTTATGAGTTTACGATTCAAGTTCACAATATGAGTTTATATCACTCTCACGAGTTTGATAACCTTGCCTGTAAGGAAGTAATATTTACCCTTTCTCTATTTTGTTATTATTTCAATCATTTGATTTTTTTCTTCTTCTAAATTTCCTTCAACTTTTTTAATCACCCAATTTATTCCTCTCTTGGATGTGTTCTGCACTAATATTTTATATCATAGTAGGTTTATAGGAAAGGATTTAACCATCTCAAGAATATAATATAATATATTATAAGAATAGCACCTTACTAAAGGTTTCGATTTTATTTGTAACTTAGGCCACTATTACCTACCTCTGTAACTCAAAAAAGCTAAAAAATGAGATTTGACCAATCAGCTTTTCTGGTTTTTTTGGCCAGTGAAAGAAATTTCATTACCATGAACCATAAACAAGAGTACAACGAGTAATAAATATTACACAGTCCCAAAATATCAACCAGAAAACCAAAAGCACTAATCTGGAGCCCTTAACTTCTCGCCTGTCTCCGTCTCCAACAGCTTCAGCAGTTGTTTCGGAGGTC
The DNA here is from genome assembly GCA_963242795.1 of Inga leiocalycina. Classification (NCBI taxonomy): domain Eukaryota; kingdom Viridiplantae; phylum Streptophyta; class Magnoliopsida; order Fabales; family Fabaceae; genus Inga; species Inga leiocalycina. The sequence continues at coordinate 27,278,190 of OY725327.1, forward strand.
TCAAGACCCAGTCCGATGGGCAAGACCCACGCAATGAAACTTTAGCAACCCAGTCGGCTACTAAGTTCGCTTTCCTGGAAATCCATGTACAAGAATGATTTCCTATTAGTTTCCTTGAATACTGAATATTTTCAAGGATATTGGTACATCTCCAGTCATTTGGGGGAGAGTCACTTTCAAGACATCTGACTAATGCTTGACTATCAGACTCAAAAATAATATCTGTTAGCTGATTATCCCTAACATATAATACATCATCCAAAAAAGCAATACCTTCAGCCATTAATACAGAAGGAGCATTCACAATTCGTGATTTTCCATCTAACAACCATCCATTTTCATCTCTTACCACAAAGGAAACTGCAGCTCTATTATCCTCTTCAGAATAAGCACAATCAGTATTAATTTTAAGGTAGTTACCTTCTGGCGGCTTCCATGTCTGTTGATCAGAACTCTCTGGCTGTCTTGTGAGATCTCTATTTGTCTCTTCACAACTCCATCCTCTTACTGCCCATTATTCATTTAATGCTTTACCTGCCTGGGAGAAAACAAACACTGGGTCAGGGGTTATGTTGTCAAACAGGAATGCATTTCTAGATTTCCATAGCTGCCATAGCATCATACACAATAAAGCCTTCTGCCAATGTGACAAAAAGCTCCCATTAAGCCAATTAGCCACCCACTCTTTTAGATCCATACTTTCCAACTCCTCAGCCTTGAAGGAAAACATACTGCCAAACCATGCTAATCTTGCCCATTCACACTGTAAAAATAAATGCTCCAAAGTTTCCTCTCTTTTATGACAAATTAAACATAGGTCCAACACACAGCATTTTCCTTTAGATAAATTAGTGAGAGTAGACAAAGCATTATTCATCAACCTCCACATGAAATTTTTTACTTTTTGAGGTATTTTCAACTTCCAAATCCATTTCCAGACAGCTCTATAGGAATTGTTAGAAGAATTGGGTATATTTTCTTGTCTTCTCAGAACATTCTTTCTAGCAATATCATACCCTTCTTTAACAGTGTATTCATTTATTTTACCCCCAGTCCACACCCACTTGTCATCTCTATTACTAGAGGCTACAATAGTGTTCTTAATTGCTTCCTTCTCCGCATCTGATATCCACCCCTCTATAGATAATAAATGCCATCTCCCCTCCCTCCTTAAATCCGACACTCTTAAATCTAGAAAGGACTCATGCGGGCATTGGGACCACAGTCTCTTCACTGGCAGCCCTCCTATCCACGGGTCTCTCCACACCCTTGTACTAAATCCATTCCCAATGCTCTTAAAAACTTGATTTTCCAGCACACTCCTCCCTTCCACTATACTTGACCATAACCACGAGGGGCTACTCCCCTTTATAGCTTCTAGAAAGTTTGTTTTAGGGAAATATCTGGCTTTAAGGAGTTTAACCCAGAGTTGATCCGGATATTGCAAAATTCTCCACCCTAGTTTTGCTAGAAGAGCTAGGTTGAAAGCTTCAAAGTCTTTAAAACCCAACCCCCCCTCTAACTTAGGCCTCTTCATTTTCTCCATGGCAACCCAGTGAATTTTTCGCTCTCCCTCTTCACACTTCCACCAGAATTTAGTCACAATACCATCTAGCCTTTTTAGCACACTTTTTGGATAAAGAAAGCAAGACATAGAGTACACTGGGATAGAATTAGCTACTGATTTAATCAATACCTCTCTCCCTGCCTCCGAAAGCAGCTGTTTTCTCCACCCTTGGGCCCTCTTTTCCATTCTATCCACTACAAAATTCAGAGCTTGGATTTTTGATCTACCCCAAATAACCGGCAACCCAAGATAATTACCAGGAATATCTACTGCATGTATTTGGAAGATCTGGCCAATTTCCTCTTTCAGGAGTTCAGGGGTATTTTTTGAGAAATATAAACAGGATTTGTTCACATTGATTGCCTGGCCAGAAGCTTTGCAATAATCATCAATCACTCTTTTCAAATTTCTGCAATAACTAACATCACCTCGGAGGAAAAATACAGAATCATCAGCATATAGGCTATGTGTGATTTCAGGACCGCCCCTGGCAACTGAGACACCTTTCAGAAGACCTCTTCTCCTATCCCTATCTATCAGCCTGGACAGGACATTATTAACCAGAATGAACAAGTATGGGGATAATGGATCCCCCTGTCTTAACCCTCTCTGTGGCGAAATCTTTGTAACTCTCTTACCAGATAACATTACTGAAAAACTGACAGAGTTTAAACACCACCAGATCCTATCTACCCAACCCTTATCAAAACCCATCTTTAAAAGTGTTTTACAAAGAAAATCCCATTCCACCCTATCATAAGCCTTATTCATATCAAGCTTAATTGCTACCTCACAATGTCCCTACCTTTTGTTTTTCATATGATGAAACATTTCATGCACCACAATCATATTATCCTGAATTAATCTCCCTGGAACAAAAGCCCTTTGACTTTCATCAATCACTTTACCTAACAGGGGTTTCAATCTATTGGCCATAACTTTAGAAAAGATTTTATAAGAAAAATTACACAAGCTAATGGGCCTATAGTCATTTCCCGATTCAGGATTGTCTATTTTAGGTATTAAAACCAAATCAGTATCATTTATCATGTTTAGAGGGAATCCATTTCTGAAATAATTTTTTATCAATTCACATACCTGTACGCCAACGATATCCCAAGCCTTTTGGTAGAACAACCCGGTAAAGCCATCAGGACCCGGTGCCTTCTCTCCGCCCATCTGGTAGACTGCCTTCTTAACTTCCTCCGAAGTAATGTCTTCCATCAATAGTTTGTTATCTTCCACTGATATCACCTGCTCAATACAATCCAGGACCGAGTCAAAATCCCTTGAACCTACTGTAGAAAATAAAGAGTTGTAGAACTGAGCAAAATAATCTCCAATCTCCTTCTCGGACTCCAACCACTTATTGTTACTGTCTCTGATTCTGGTGATCTTGTTTCTACACCTTCTGCGAATTGTTGTCATGTGGAAAAATTTGGAATTTTTATCTCCACATTTCAGCCATTCCACTCTGGACTTTTGTGCCCAATACAATTCTTCCTGCTCCCACAATTCCCCAATTCTCTGTTTTAGCTCATTAATCTCCCTAGATTTTTCAGCATTCCACTCAGAATCAAGGCAAATCTGTACCTGATTTACTAGATTGTTAATCTGCTTAGCCCCGTTCTTAAACTCTTTCTTTCCCCAAATCTTCAGAAAATCCCTTAGGCCATTCAGACTCTTCACAAATTCAGTCAAGTCAACACTTCTCCCCTCCACCCTCCAGTTCTTTTTAATTACTTCCAACAAGTTTGGATGAGATAACCATCTAGCATCGAATCTGAATAATTGCGGTGTTCTGGACTCACAATGCTCAAATTCCACTAAAATTGGGCAATGATCCGAGCCTATTGATTCCAACACATGCCCTTGCCCTCTGTGATATTTAGCTCTCCAATTCAGATTTACCACTGCCCTGTCCAATCTTTCTCTGATAAACTCACTTCCTTCTCTATTGTTTCTCCACGTAAAGTTGCACCCAGCAGACTCAAGTTCCATAAGCTCACAACTTATCATGAAGTTCCGAAAACGATCTAAATCCCTTTGTGAGCACTCCCTTCCTCCCTCTTTATCAGATGAATACAGCATGTCATTGAAATCCCCCAATATCATCCATGGAATTTCCGGACCCGGATTCAGATTTTCCAATTCAGCCCACCAACCTTCTTTCATTCTCCTAACCGTTGGTCCATACACTAAACTTATATTTCCCATACTTTTGCCTCCCATTTGCACATCCACCAGGTGAATTATATACCTACTGGTATACCCCACTTTCAGCTGTACATTTTCTTTCCACCATACCGCCAAACCCCCTGATTTCCCAGTCGGATCAAAATATACCCCAGAATCATATTTCATTTTTCTCCTTATCCGCTCAATTTTTTCTTTTTTCATTTTAGTCTCCGAGAGAAAGATTATCTGAGGCTTCCATTTCCTACTCTGGAACTTTAGATTTCGAATTGTCAGGGTAGTTCCCAAACCCTGACAATTCCACCCAAAGCAACTCATAATGCCTTGGTGGCTGTTTTCGGCCAGCCACCACACCCCTCATCTTCTGCGTCATCTTTCCTTTCTCCCCCCTCCACCATGTCAATTTCCTTTCCCCTATTATCATCTCTTAGCACAATCTGTAAGTTTGATTTATTTTCAAAATTTAAGACCCTCCTAATCTTCTTTTTCCCACTTACCCCCTTTCTAGGCAAATTATCGGTAGTGAACTGTAGCTGACCATCATACCTGAAATTAAATGGGTTTGAGCCGTCCTCCCTTTCCCAACGCATGATCTCTGTTTCAGCCCATCCTCGTTCTCCAGCGCTTTTTGGTGAATCTTGCAAATGATCCTTGCGCCTTTTATTTAATGGCGAGTCTTGCAACACTTCTGCTTTTCTTTTTAAAGAGACGTCCCTCAGCCCCTGTTCTATCTCTCCTATTTCCTTTTGCTGATATGGAACGATAGCCCCAGTGTTTTTATTTCCATCCTCATCCTCCTCTACCAATTCCACCCAGTATTTGGACTGTTGCTTAAGAAGCTTCTCCTTTCTGGCCTTTAAAACGCTCAATGACCCATCCATTTTTTTGATCATATAGTCCAATTCACTATCACAACCCAACACATGTTTATTTTGGGCTTCCCAGGTCTGGCCCAATTTTCTTTCACAGCCCACGTACTGCATACACATATTTGAAATTTCACCCACATTTAGAGCTCCCTCCCTAGCCAATATTCCCGCCCTCTGTACTAAGTGGGACCCACCAGCCGAAAACTCACTCCCTCCAAGATACAATGATTTCGAGCAGTCCCCCATGTCCCTCGGTTCTTGAGACCAGCACGGATCCCGAAGGCCTTCTTCTTCCTTCCCCACTTGTCCAGCCGACCCACTCCTCTCCGGCATTCTTCCTCGATTCCGACCCCCGGAAAATACCCCCTGATCCCTGAGGGCCTGAGCACACAATGACGCATCATAACCCTTCATCACACCTTGGGCCACGAATTCAACCGTCTCTTCTTCGCACATTCTGCTCTCATGACCCAGTTTGCCACAGTTGAAGCAATATCTCACCAATTTTTCATACTTAACTTGGATCCAGGCATCATCTAGTTCATCAGGTCTAGGCGCATGGAAACCAGGAACTAACGCTTTTTCAACATCTATTTCAACCCTTGCTCTGCCATAATTCCTATTAACGAACCTACTGTCCTCCGGATTCTCAATTTCTATTACTCTTCCGATTTGATTAGCCATCACTCTTATATTCTCGGCTATTCTTCCTTCAAACGGAAGGTTGTGGAATTGCACCCACATATCACAAGACTTTATCTGGACTTCATTGTCACTAAGAAAAGGTTTTCTCTGTTGCATACTCAAAAGGTTGTTTCTTACTAGCCATGGACTGTCCTTCAGAATCCTATCCGCTTCCTTCTGTTCTTTAAATGTAAAGGCAAACAAGTTAAATCCTATCATTTTCACGTCCACATCGCCGGGGACTCTCCACGCCGCTTTCACTGAGTCTCTTACTGTTCCAAGTCCCATTCTGGTGTTGGAGATGATTTTTCCAACTAGTTTACAGACCTCCTCCTTCCTCTCCGAATCTTTCTTCCATTGCAGCTGAACCTTATACCTTTCTTTACTCTCCATCTTACTCTCTTTCTACTTACCTTACCAGTATTTTCGTCTCCGTTTCCTTAACAATCAGCACTTATCGCCGAACACACCACACTGGTGAGGAAAAGAGGGATAAACCCTATCAGAGACTCTCACTCAGGAGAAAACTATCAGCTTTTCTGGTTTTGAAAAGCCGTAATGTCGTTCTTTCCGAAATCCACAGGTTCCTCCATAGGGATGTCATAACACATGATTGCAGTTTCAAGGGAGAAATGCCTAAAGATATTAAGGATTTGTTTATTCTCTTCAGTGGGTTCAAGATTAGGAGAAAGGCAAACATTGTACTAGTGCCAAACAAATTTGAGGCATTGTACCATAACTGTCAAGCATTATGCATAATTGAGCGGCCCCTTCCAATACATACAAATTTAAAACAGAAAACAAAATCAAAATAAAAAAAAAAAAGGAAACTTAAATGTCGTTCTCATCATCAGAGGTAGGATTAAGCATAAGGATTCAGATTGAAGTTTAAGATGATCAAGTATTTTGTCCATCTTAGCGTGAAGGGTGTAGACATGAGTGTTGAGTTTCTTTATCCTTATATAGATAGAAATTAATTGGGTTAAGGTAAAAATTTACCTTTGAAGTGTTCGTGAATAAGCACACGCCATAAATTTTTTTTTCCTTGTTGAAAAAATGCACATGAAGATTTTAAAATGGTGCAAAGGGTCACTTGATGTATGGGGCTCACATTGTTGTCCAAGTTAAAGAATGTAATACCCCGAATTTTGAGATTGGAGGTTTGAGAATAAGCCTAAATTAAGAGGACTGCTAAGCCCCAGTTTAGCAGGTGTCCCAAATATATTCTCTAATATTTCTTATATCTTTGGGGTATTAAGAAAGTAAAATGGTGAATTTTGGTGAAAGTAATTATGTTTTTGGTGAAATTGCCTATGAGATAGTGAGCTTGTCATGTGATTTTGAATGATCAAATGATGAGAAAAAATTATGAAATTTTACAGGATGAAATTAGACATCCTAAGCTTTAATTTGATAGGTCATATAAATCAATTAGAGCTATACACAAAAAGATATGAATTTTTGAAGTCAGCACAGAAAAACTGTGAAATTTCTGGAACAATATGCAAAGATTGAAATTCTGGGAATTTTTTGATTCCATTAAGCAAAATTCTATATTTTTTCTTAAAACTAGACTCAATAAGGGTTCTATAGGCTTTGGAATCACTCTAATTCGATTTTTCTAGAATTAGTTATGATTTGTCAAAGTTTAGGCAGAAATCTGCCAGAATTTTGTAAAAATCCGAAAATTGGGAAATTATCAAATAAAAGAAATATGATATTAGATATTAAAATAAAAGGTCATCATCTTCCTCCCAAGCTCATTTCTGACGTTCTGCACAGCTGCATGTAGAGAGAGAAGGTGTGGAATTGTAGAGAGAGAAAGGAGAAGAAAATTCTCAAGGTAAGCCGATTCCTCCGACAATTTAGCTCCTAACTCATATAACTCTACTCCTAAGCTACTCTTCTTGGTCTTTCATAAATTTTGCAGCTCAAATATGTTTTGAGAGTTAGGGTTTTGCAGCCATTATTGGAAAAGGAAAAAGGAAGTAAAAGGTAACTTCCAAACTTTCGTATATTGCTTATTCTGACTGTTGTGGGCAATTTAATCTGTGAAATTTTGCCGGATTGCCATTGGTTTTAAAGTTTGAAAAATGAGTTGCCTAGGGGTTATGCTGCCCAAATTGGGTCTTAATGTTAGTTGTAACCTAATGTAATGGTTAATAAAGTGGTTAAGAGTAGAAAGGAATGTGTTTACGAAGCCGAAATCGTAAAACCCCAATTTTCCCCGGAAAACCCATATATTTTGGTCAGGGCTCTAAATGGGTCTTAGAGTTGGATTTTCAATGATTTGATGGTTCCATTGGATTCAGGAGGGAAAATTAGGTGGGGTTACAGTTGGACACTTTTTCAGAAAAGGCCGAGAAAGCATAATTACGGAAATACCCCTAAAACACTGAAATAAGGGCTACCAAGGGCAATTTCATCTTTTGGCAGTGAATTTGGTAATTCTGAGTCTGGAAATAGATTCCTTGGGTGAAAATGTGTCAAGATAGCCCAGGTTAGAATTTCAAAAAAAGTACAGCCGGATCGGGTACGATGGGGCTGGGTCCTCGAGGGTATTTTAGTAATTTTTCAAGATAGACTTATATAACCCCCAGAAATACTATGGAAGTGTCTAAATAGTACATTTGACACTGTAGGATCGAATATGGAGCCCCGAGCTGTTTGCACGTAGATCGAGGCACGCGTTTCGAGACGGAAAAAGGGTTAAGGTTACTTGATTGTGTAGAGCATATTTGAATAAATGAAGCTCTATTTCTGTTTTCACGGTGGCCATAGTCTTGTTATATGAAACATTGAGTATGCAGAAATGTCATTATGAGGCATACATCTAGATAAAGCTAACATGTCATACACATAGCATCAATCATGCATGCATTATGGTATCTGTTTCCTACTGAGATTCTGTCGAATCTCACCCTCCCCTACCAACAATTTAGACAGGAGACGACAGAAGATATGCAAACAATAATGCAGAGTACCGTACGAGGGGATTACAGTAGTGGAACGAAGACGGGAAGAAGTCTCCGTTTCACTGGGATGAGTTTAGACACCCTAGTAGCCTTGTGTGGCTACCTTAATCGTAAGTATCATGTACAAACCCTTATGGGGAATTTATGTAATCATGCACATATTATCAGTATAGTTATGCTATTCCTATGTTACCTACCGAACCGCATATCATTTTCCGCAAATACTTTGGTAAAGGTGAAATTAAAATAAGGACGTGACAAAGAAAGTAAGGGTTAATATCATCTTTGGTTCATCAAGTTTATCCTTATTTTGATTTGGTCTCTTAAGTTTAAAATTATTGGTTTTGGTCATTCTAGGGACAAAATTATTTAAGTTTTTATTTAGTTATATGAACCAATATTTTAAAAGAAATAAAATTTGAGAGATCAAAACCTATAACTTTAAACTTAAGGAATTAAAACTAAAATGAAAGAAACTTGAGGCACTAAATATTATATAAACAAAAAAAAAAAGAACATTAGGTCATATTAACGAATTTTAATACTTCATGGGCATATTGAAATCTTTATATGCATTTTCGGGCCCAAAGACATTTTATAGTGCCAGGTGCACATTTGCCAACACTTAATGAGCAGATTTAAGCCTTATTTCATTTTAAATTTGGGCAAAATTATTATGAGGTCTGTAACACCCCAAATTTTATTCACAAAAAATCTATTGTAATTATTTGAATAATTCAATATAATGGTGAATATACATGAATTTGGATCTTGTGAATTTTAAAATATTCATATTCATAAGGAAATGGAAAAATTAATTCAAAATTGAATTAAATTACAAAGGGGATAGCAAAATTATAATTTAGCCAATTTAGCCCAAGATTAATTATTTTCCAATTAATTTGAGTTAATTTCAATTAATCAAGGAAAATAAAGGAAAATGTATAATGAGATTATTCTTGGTGGAATAAATCAAGAATTGAGAAATTAAGGGGGATTATACATAATTCAATTATGTGAATTATGGAATGAGGGAAAAATAATTTTTTCCCTTCCTCTCATTATTTTCGTCCAACATGAAAAAAATAAGGGAGAAGAAATAGATTTAGTTAGAGTAAAGGGAAGAGTGGATGACTTGGGTGACTAGAAGGGATCTAGTCCCAATCCAATTGGACATAAATGATATGAAGGCATGGCATAAAGTTGGAAGAGTATGGCCTAAAGCAAGAGAGTATGGTGGGAGGTATGGTTAGAGGGATGGTGTACATGAAAGGTGGAGAGATATCAACCTTTGATTAAATCAAGGGCTAGGAAGAGAGATGACTAAGTAATACATATTTTCCCTTCCTCCTTCATGTGCATTTCATTCAAGGCAAGAGGAAGAGAGAGAGAGAGTGAGTTTGTGAAGCTCATGAGGTTAGAGAGAAAGAGGAAGAAAATCAAGGTAAGAGCTTGTGTTCCAAAATGATTTAAGCTTCTTATTTTGTGTAGTCATCCTCTAATCTCTTATTCTTCATGTTAATCATGGTTTAGCAAGCTAATCTTCAAGGTTGAGGAGAAATAGACGACATCCTAGAGAGAGAAACACCAAGGATCAAGAGGTAATCTCCAAAATCTCAATTTCTTAGTGTATTGAAGTTGTTGTTGGTAATTGTTGTATGGTTTTGTGATTTTTGGGTTGAGTTGTAAAATTAGAAAAGCCATAACCCTAAGGGGTTATGCTGCCCAAAATCCTTTAAATCATGGTTAAGAAGTGTTTAAGTAAGTTAATCAAGGATTAAAAGTGGAAAAGTACAAGTTTTGGGAGCTAAAACATAAAACCTCTTTTTTTTTTCCATTTTTCCCTAATATTTCTGTCAAGACCAGAACTGGTAGTAGGAGTTGGATTTTCATGAAATAAATGGTTCCATTGGACTCAGTGGGAAAAAATAGGTGGAGTTACAGTTGGAAACTTTTTCGGTAGAGGCCGAAAAAGCATAATTACGAAAACGCCATTGAAATCACTAAATAAGGGCTGTCAAGGGTATTTTCATAATTTGACAGTGAATTTGGTAATCTCAAGCCTGGAAATGGATTCCTTGAATGAAAATAAGTCAAAATAGATTTGGTCAAAATTTTGGGAAAACGTGCCATTGGGCAGGGTACCGGCCGGGCCGGGCTAGGTTCTCGGGGGCTTTTTTGTAAATTTTTACCACAGACTAATATAACCACAATAAAGACTATGGAAGAGTCTAAAATGATACTTGGATAGATTATAACCTATTTCTTATACATTTAATATTTTAGGACCGAGTTGAAAGTCGAAACGACACGTTTTACGAGACACCGTTAAACAAAGGATTATAAAGCTTTAAGGTAGGGACATTATCCTTCATACACTATGTCACAAGTTATGTGATTGTGTGGATGCCATTGTTTTGTAAATGCACTTTATTAATCAACATGATTTGCTTAGAGAGGGGCAGTTAGTGCCAGAGGTGTACTTCCACTGGGAGTTGGCAGAAGTTCAACCGGTGTAGATTGTGGGGCTGAGCCCTACTCATATATACATGACGATGATGTGTTTATATTGTTCATTAATTTATGCATACCTTGGCGCATGACATATTTACTTTTCACATTTTCTATGAACGACATTATGTATCTACGGGGATTCTTCGGAATCTCACCCTATTTTTGAAATAAATACCTCAGCGAGTACCAGCGAGTCTAAGGGCAAAGATGTGGACACCAGAAAGTGAACGGCATGTGTCTCGAGGCGAGGTCCACAATGTGGTTATAAAATAGTCTATTTTGTGATATTCTGGTGAAATTTGTAAAAATTAAATGTTCACTGTATTTTTTGTTTTCTGTTGATGAACGACATTGGGATTATAAAAAAAAAATTTTTATCAGTATAATGGTACTTTTCTGTATGCCCATTGAATTCCGTCTTTATTACTCTTTAATTATCGAAATGGAAATGAGTGTTGTCAAGATTCAAAGAAAGTGATATAATTACCAAGAAGTTTTAATGACAAGTGACATGTTGCCATTTTTCCCATTAGAACTTGTTATTGCATGCATATTCATTTGTTATTGAGACTTTTTGATAATTAAGTTTATTCTTTGGAGCCTCATAGTAAATCCCCATAAAATTATGTTTTATACATAACAAAACTTAAGATTTAAAATAGGGTAGCATATTTATTGAACTTTGTATAATCCACAAAATTGACTATAATTATTTGTCATTTATAGAGGGCGATCACTCAACTTGTGGCTTGGGACTTCCATAAATGAAATTTCAAAAAAAAAAAAATAAAAAAAAAAAAATTCTCCCCATAATCACCACCAGATTCAATTTTTTATAAAGCATTGATATTCTCCACAATATATTTAAAATTATGTGTGTCAGCACTAAGCTGCTCAAAATGCCTTTTTAAGTATGGTCAATTTTCTGTCAAACTCTGGCTGGTTCGGTGAAGCCAAACTTAAAGTTGAAAAATCCTCCCAATTGTTTGCTACTACTATTAAAACTTCAATATTTTACATTTCAATAAGGTCAATAATTGTAAAGATTGGCCGTTCAAAAAATTATTGTGAATATTTGGGCCTAAAGGTTAATAATTATGAAGATTGACCTTAAAGACTTATTGCGTAGTACTTTTCAAGAGTTAATTTTATAATAAATGAGAATACATGTTATATTATTCAGCCTAGAAAACAAGGATGGCCATTAATAGAAAATCAATTATCATTATTATCATCATTGTATTCTCATTACTCTATCAATACCAATATTTAATATAAAATTTCTAATAAATCATATTATTCACAAAATATATGAAAGTTCGCCTAATTTGATCTATTAATTTGAAGGGTCAAAAGGTGAGAAAATATATCATTGAAAAAAAGCTGTATTGGTTTAAATCACATAAATTATTCTCGAAATTGTACTTACCTATTTTTTAAAGGATAAATATAGAGTTTTCATTTGAAGAGCTGCTTGACAGAGACTGAAATCTGAAAAATAAAATAATTTGTCCTTTTCCAACAACTCATTCCATTCTTTTCAGTATAATTAACGAAATTTGACGTTTTGTGAGCCAAATGTGATGACATAGGCTTACCCAGCCCACAATAAGTCAATTAGAGGTATTATCCCACAAAGAAATAGAATAGTCTTTGATGGCTAGCTCCATCGGCGCTGATTAAGGAAATAATTGAGCCATCGAAATAGGGAATTTTATTATAGAAAATATTTATGTAAATCTTCTTATATCCATTTGATTAAGTTTTCCAGTCAAATATAACTATGTGTCTTATTTTTAAATTATTAGTATTAACTATAAAACCATATAAAAAAAAATTATGCAGTTATGTATGGTGAGATAACTTGATATAATAGATATAAAGAATTTGATATAAGTATGATCTTTTTATTATGACCAAAATATTTTATTAATACCAATTTGAAGTTAATTAATGTACTAGCTCTTTTTCTTAAAAGAAGAGCTAGTTAATTAATTTGAGGAGATTAAAAAAATTATTTAATTATAAGATTACATATCAGTTATAGGTTAACCAAATTAATTAGAATAAAAATGATAAATATAAGAGATAAAAAAAAGGTCTTATATTTAAAACAGAATTCACTTGTTTTTATTAGCTCTTATAGAACAGAAGGTTGTAGTAGAGAAAATCAAATACAGTTTCTAACAATTGAAGTAGGTTCAAAAGGTGGAGATAAACCATGATTAATAGTTGTTTGCAATCTCACAATCCCTTAACTCTTTACAGCTCCTAACATACCAATTTTATATGTACTTTGTTTTGTGATGAAGTTCGTATTCGAGATATTTACTATTTTATACTCAAAGCGAAAACTTCTTTTTGAGAATATATTTAAAGCTTCCTGTACTCATTTTGATTGTGAAAAGCTGGTAAGACATTCTTGCAAATAATGTTTAGAACTTGAATTTACTAAAAAAAAAAAATGCTTATACTGGTTTTACTGTGACAAAAATTTAAAAAATTCAAAAATTTTCCAAATACTCAATTCACTTCCTCTTTTGAGTGCGTTGTCATTTCTAACATTGTTAGCGTTTTGTCAACATATATTTTTCTCTGACTTACTGCATTTTTTTTAATTCAACGTCATTGGCAAAATTTTTTATAAATTATAAAATTTTATAAATAATTTTTTATCGCAAATAAATGAAATATTTAGAAACATGTTAAGGCAAGTCATTGGCAAAAAAAAAAAAATGTTAAGGCAAGTCGAGAACTGCTCAACTTGCCATGGGAATGCATAGCCCAAAAAAAGTGCCATTTGGTTCGGGCCTGAAAACAAATGCCATTGGAATGATGATCGGTCGTTTTTCTTTTTTTGAGAAAGGACAAAATGACATGGGATTGAGTTAACTAGTTGTGAAGTTAGGCTTAGCCCCAATTAAAAAGCCAATTATGCGATTGAGAAACAAACTACACGGTAAATTTGCTATTGAAGCCCAATCTTCATGGGCCAAGTAAATAAGGCCCAAACTGAAATTTCAGATTTCCTTATGGTTCCTCTCTAAGAGAGGCTCCCACGTTTGATGACAGTTTCTCAAACAAAAGTACTTCTAATAGGTGAACATCTATACCTATCTAAACAAATTAGGTCAGTCACTGAGAATAATTAGGCCATTTCAAAAAAAAAACTTAATTTCAACATAGTTCCTAAAAATTTCATAGAAGCTGTTTTAAAGGATCATTTTAAAATTTCTATATTTTGGTAACCGTGATCCTTATAAGTCATTCTCGCTATCGTAGAGCTAGTTTGTAGTACCATTTGTAAAAGTAGATCCCAACCACATTTTACAAACTGCAATAGGAATAAAAATAAGTTAGTGTAATATGATTGGGTTAATATAATCTTTGGATATCAAATTTGCTCTCATTTTAGTTTTGGTCTCTCAAGACTCCAGTTTCATTCCATTTAAAATCTTGGCTCCTATAATTTAATAAATATATGGACAATTTTACCTCTTGAGAGGATAAAACTCTTAGTTTGAAATTTGAGAGATCAAAACCAATATTATCTTATAACCAAAAATTTGAAATTTCCTTAACTATTCCCACTAGGAGAGGCTCTCACGTTTGATAGTCAACAATTTCTGGAACAAAAGTACTTCTAAGAGGAGAACACCGGTGCCTATTAAAAAAAATTCCATGATGGCTTTGCAATAGATAGTAAGCACTAAGTATGGATCACAGTGGATATTATTATGAATTATTATCCCCAAAACAAATTCTCACATACTCATCCGCTCTATCGTGAAGATTAAAGACTTGCTCATGTGAGATTGAATTGTTATCGTTCTTTGAAGAACCTGCAATGATTCTGGTAACTAACATCATTTTGCTTTTCATAAAACTATATTTGTAAAAAATAATACTTTATGATTTTTGTTTAGTTATAATAGATTTATATTGTTATTTAATACTATCTCTAGTTCTAAAAAATATGAACCAAACAAAGGGTTTACTTTGTTATTTTTTTATAGGCTAAAGTATATATTTAGTTCTTTATATTTACATCAAGTATCATTTTAGTTCCTTAAGTTTATAAAGTCAATTTTCAGTCATCTAATGTTAATGTTGTTAACTATCACTAAAAGAAAATGCTAATATTGTGAATTTAATGCTGACTGAGTAATAAAATGCCGACAAATCATATTTAAATTTTATTTTTATATTTCAAAATTAAAATAAAGCAAAAACTGAAAATGGGTTATCTCTTTCCGGTAGTTGACTGCGGTGTCTCCCTCTCCAAAGCCCTGAACATTAACAGAGAAAACTACGAATTGGGTCTTCGGGGTAAAAGATAAAAGACATAGAGTGTTATGATTGTAGGGGTGAATTACAGGAAAAGAATCATGGGAGCCTTGATTCCATATTCGTCGATGCAGACAAAGACAACTAATTGAATTATCACAAGTGGTTGATCGAATTGGTGAAGGGTACGATAATACCTTGTGGAATTAATGGGTTTGTAAGTGAAGATAGAGGAAGGATAATACCTTGTATTAATGCATATGCATCAGTGGGTCGGAGAGGAAGACCCAGTTGTCGACCACAAGAGAAGATCATTTTCAGTTTTTGTCTTCATTTTAATTTTAAAATATAAAAATTATTATATTAAAAAACTGAAATTTAAGTATCATTTATCAGCACTTTATTGCTGAGTCCACATTAAATTCCCCATGTTAGTATTTTCTGTTAGTAAGAGTTAATGGTATTAACATTAAGGGATTGAAAATTGACATTATAAATTTAAAGGACTAAACTTATGCTTAATATAAACATAAATGATCAAACGTATACATTAACCTTTTTTAATAAAATCCCAATATATTTTATCCCCAAATTTTTAATTTGCCTTATTGATTATTCACATGAAAGGGGTTTTTCATCAAGAGTATTTATAATGCACATAATTAAAAAGGGTATTATAGGAAAGCCAACATATATTTACTACAAAAAATTAATTAAACTAACTTTTTTAAGATATATAAATTAGTTATCTGACCCTCTTAAGTACGAAGGGAGGGAATATGTGGCACTTGAACACAGCATAAAAAAAACGTATTGCAATTGATTCATTTTGTTCAGAGTAGACTTCCCATGAATTGTTGAAGTGCTACATATATGGTTGGGTGTGCAAAATCTTGAACGAAATATATATATATATATATATATATATAAAATAGGGTTAAAACTGTTTTTTATTCATGGTTTACTTTCATTTTGATTTTAATTTATGAAGTTTGAAAACGTTGTTTTTAATCCCTTAAAATCAGGGTTATGTAACCCGGACTGGATCGGTCGGTCCGACCCGGAAACCGGCGAACCGGCCGGTAAATTGGTCTGATCTGGTTACTATTTTTAAATTTTTTTTTTAAATTTTCTTTTAAAATTTCATACTATAAATATAAAATTTTTAATTTTTTACCGGTTGGTCTCGGTTTAGCTTCGATTTGACTCCAATCTGACCCACTGATCCTTAACCCAATATCCCGACCGGTTCAATACCTGATCCGAGTTTTAATACCTTGCTTAAAACTGTTGGTTCCAATAATTTAAAAATGACAGGGTTAAGTTTGCTTATGTAGCGCTAACACCGGAGGTCGGTTTAGAACTGGGAAAAAAATTATAAACTACTGATATTATTTTTGACAACAATGACGCTCCAAGCTTTTTGACAATGTCCCATCGCATTTCCAAATACCCACCAAGCCCTCCTTTTCTGGATCTGGCTGCGGTGCGCTAACCAGCGGTAGTTCTTTTCTCTTAAACAATACTGTTTTGGTGTAGTTTTGGGGTAAATGAGAGGCTGAGTTTTCTTTTAAAAAATGGTATATAATATTTTGAAATATTTTTTTGGATGTATTCAGTATCTTAAATTATTTTTTAATTAACATATAGTATTCTAAAATAATTTTTAGTATTTTAATCCCTTAAAATATTTTTTCAGTTATACCCAATGTGTTAATAGACTGATTGCAATTTAATCCTTAATGTATTTTTTCAGTTCCAAAAATCACTTTAAAAGATTTTTTTGGTGTTTTTAACCCTTTAAAATATCTTTTTGTGCTTTTAACTCTTTAAAATACATTAAAAGTTAAATTGCAATCAGTTTGCTAACACACTATATATAACTGAAAAAATATTTTAAGGGGTTAAAAATACTAAAAATTATTTTAGGATACTACATGTTACTTGAAAAATATTTTAAGATACTAGATACATCCAAAAAAATATTTCAAAATATTATATACTATTTAAAAAAAACTCAGCTCCTCATTTAACCCCCAAACTACACCAAAATTGGGAGAGAAGGACTGGCAGCGGACCGTTAGGCAGCGTACCGCAGCCAAATCCCTCCTTTACTCGTTGGAATTACTGCCTTTCTAGAGCGGTGGTCTCCGTCATTGAGGAGAGCCAAAAGGGTTCTGAGCTAGAACCGTGTGCCAATCAAAGCCTACCTGATCCAGAGAGGAGCAAAATCACCAACATTTGATCACCGTGACTGCAAAGGTAAACTAAAATTAAAAAGCCAAGAATTGAAACGAAAATTACAAAGCAGCCAAATTCAAGTGAGTGATGTTGGGAAAAATGGGCTCTAAGACAAAGTCGTGCAGGTATGATATAATATATAATGGGTTTCGAAGTTTAATGAAGGGAGCCCATAGATCGAAGAGCTAATGGAGAATAATGGGAAATGAGGATATTATTGCTTCTTCGTTTGCTCTTTATTCATCCAAGTTCAAGCTAGTGCCAGTAAGAAATTTGAGGTATCGGAGTTAGCTTCAAGATTGAAGAAGTACTACTGGATCTGTTGGCATGCCCATAGCATATGGCATTTTATAATAAGGTCTGATCCTCCTTCTCTATCAAGTCTTGTTGCATACCCTTTGAGCCTTTTATAGTAGGGAGTTCCATTGAGCCTAATCACATAGCCAGGAATGCCTTGATCAATCGCAAATTGTTTGGCTATACTCGATATGTGAGCTTTTGTTCTATTATACACAGTCAAGTTTAACAAGCAAAGAAAAAGAAGAAACTCTATCTAATGCATATATATTATAAGGCGATGGTATGCTTTTTTTGTCTTGTATGATATGACAAAAAGGCGGTTAGGCCAATCAATAAAGCCAAGCATAGCTCCTCCCACTAGAATCTGTTGTGGCTACTAGAAGGGTATACTTAGGATTGATGGTGGCCTCTAACTCTCTAAGCTAACATGATTTTGAGGGAAAAGCGAGTTGTGAATCATATTCTCCCTCTATAAATTATACATGTGGCCTGTAGAGACGAGTTGTGAATCGTGTTCTTCCCCTATAAGTTGTACATGTGGCTTGTAGCAATTGTATGCCGCTTAAGGCTATTCGCCACACACTTAACATTGTGAAATTTTTATAAATTTTTAATAACTTTCTGTAATAGGAGAGGAACTTTTGATCAAAGTAATTGATTTTTCCAAAAGAACATGAGCATGACTAAGGTCAAAACCTAGCTACAAAGTATGAAGTAAATAATAATGGAGAAGGGAAATCATACCTCTATATGATTAGAATAAACTACATAAAGAAATGCAACCTTGTTAAGGCTGAAGAACGAAAACGCGAGTTAGGGCAAGCAAATCAATTAACAAGTACAGTGAACGCTTTGGATTGTGTGGATGCATTGAAAATGACTGACAAATGGCAAAAAATTCAACCGGAGAAGTGGGGTTCCAAGGTTGGTTGGTTACAATAAACCATAAAATAATTGCCTTTATCATGATAAATTAAGGTTTAGTACATTGAATTAGAACTGAAAAGGGCATAATTGTCATGATAACTATTATTACTCTTAATTATTGATTTTTGAGAATATTTGATGTTGGTTTAATTATTTTTAATTGTAGGTATTTGAAGAAACTGGATTAAATCTAAAAATGAAAGTTTGGGCTCAAATTGCATAAATTACCTTTTATTACCATGAACTTTTGAAAATTTTATTTTAGTCCCTTTTTCAAAATTGCAGCATTTTACACAATCAGATTGGGGCAATCTGGACAGTTTTCATCAAAGTATTCCTTCCACAATTTTTCAAAACAGAGTCGTGAAACCAAGACCAAAAACCTTGACCTTCGTTACTCTTCCTTCACCCACCATTCACCATCATCACCGCTGCCTTCCTCACTTTCACCACTACGCCTCATCTTCTTCGTCGCCAGTGATGTTCACCTCCACCACCATCATTGCTAGTGACCTAGACTGGAGAAAAGAAAATAGACCTTTAGGCTTGCTTGTACAGTAGTTGTAATACTCCGAATTTTAGGATTGAAGGTTTGGGAATAAGTTTAAATTAAGCGGACTGTTAAGCCACGGTTTAGCAAGTGTCCCAAATTTATTCTCTAATATTTTTTATATCTTTGAGGTATTAAAAGGAATAAAATAGTAAATTAAGGAGTATGAGGAATTTGTATACAACAATGGAAATTATTGAAGTTGCAAGTACTTGTTGTTTCATTGATTCAAGTGAGGTAGTGGGTTTGTCATGACGCTTTGGAAGATCAAATGACGAGAAAAAATTATGAAATTTTATAGGGTGAAAGTAGACATCCTAAGATTTAATTTGATAGGTCATATGAATCAATTGAAGCTATATACAAAGAGTTATGAATTTTTGAAGTTTTCCCAGAGAAATTGATTGTTTTCTAGAACAACATGTAAAGATTAAAAATCTGGGAATGATAAGCTTCCATCTAGCAAAAGGCTATATTTTTCTTTGAAACTAGACTTAATAATGGTTTTATAGCCTTTGAAATCGTTCTAAAAGGATGTCTACAAATTTAGTTATGAATTTTCAAAGTTAGGGCAGAAAATCTGCCAGAATTTCCTATAAATCCGAAAATGAAAAAAAATGTGATGGCAGGTGTTGTAATTATAAGATAAATTGTGATCAGCTTATTTTGGGCTGATGGAAGGATTTAGGACGTGAATTTGGGCTGTCCAAAGAAGGAGCGATTGATTCAATTTTAATTCACGTTATGACACCACGCTAGAAGAGGATATGGTCAAAGTCTAAATGTGTCATAAAATTTGGTTTTCTTTTATTAAATAAATAGACAAAAATGCAAGACATATTAAAAACACTTTTTTCCTTCTTCCTCCATCCAAAATTGTCGTGCAAGCATAGGCATAGAGAGAGAGAGAGAGAGAGCTTGTGAGGATTTTTAGAGAGAGAAGGAGGAAAATCTCACAAGGTAGGTTGATTTCTTCAGTGAATTCGTACCAATGTGTATAATCCTACTCCTAAACTTCTCTTCCATGTTCTTGAAGGTTGTTGAAGCTTAAGTTTTGGTTGGGAAAGTTTGGGTTTTTCAGCCACATCAAGAAAAGCCAGGAGGAAGCGAAAGGTAACTCCTAAACCTTCGAATATTGATTATCCTGGTTGCTGTAGTAGTTTTAATCGGTGAAATTTCATTGGATTGTCTTTGTTTGAGAAACTTGGAAATGTTGTGTTAGAAGGGTTATGTTGCCAAATTTTAGTCTAAAAGATAGTTGTAACCTAATTAAATAGTTGATAAAGTAATTAGGAGTAGAAAGGAACACGTGTACGGAGTTAGAATCGAAAAACCTCAATTTTTCTCGGGGAATTCAGAATTTCGGCCAAGGCTAGTTTGGAGGGGTTAGAGTTGGATTTTAAATGATTTGATGGTTACATTGAGTTTAGGAGTGAAAATTAGGTGGGATTATAGTTTGTCACTTTTTCGGAAAAGCCCGAAAAAACATAATTACGAAAATGCCCCTGAAACCCTTAAAGCGGGGCTGTCAAGAGTATTTTTATAATTTGACAATGAATTTGATTATTCTGAGTTCGTAAATGGATTCCTTGGGTGAAAATATGTAAGAATAGGCCATGTCAAAATTTTGGGAAAAATATAGTCGGACCGGGTACGGCGGGGGCGGACCCTATAGGGCATTTTGGTAATTTTGTATGATAGACTCATATAACCAACAGAAATAGTATGGAAGTATCTAAACTGGTACATTCAACATTGTAGGACCAAGTTGAAAGCCGAGGAATTGTCATGCGAATCGAAGCACATAGTTTGAGGTGGAAAAGGTCTAAGGTAGGGAACTTACCTCTTCTGCATATATTTGATATTTGTGCTGGTGCATTGATGCATGTTATTGCTTTGCTTGATTATGTGAAACATATATGAATGATTGAAGCTTTGTTTCTATTTATACTGTGGTCATAATTTTGTTGTACGAAATATTGAGCAAGCAAATATGTCATTGTGTTAGCATGAGTTTATATAATGTAAGCATGTCATGCATTAAGTACTTATTTTGCATGCATATTGGTACTATTTTCCTATTGAGATTCCCTCAAATATCACCCTCCCTACCAATAATTTAGATAGGAGGGGATAGAAGATACGCTGAGAACAAAAAAAAGAACCGTATGAGGGGACTGCAGTGGTGGAACGAAGACGGGAAGATGTCTTAGTTTCACTCGGACGAGTTTAGACACCCTGGTAATCCTGTACAGCTACATCGATGGTAATTATTATGCACGAACCCTTATGGGGAATTTCTGTAATCGAGCACTTTTTATCAGTATATTTATGCTATTCCTATGTTGCCTACCAAACCGTATATCATTTTCTGTGAATACTCTGGTAAAGATGAAATTAAAATAATGGCGTGACAGTAGTCTTCATCATCATTCTCTTGCTCAAGAACCCACACCCTATCTGCATCATTTGCTTCGCTTCCATTTATCGCCTCTAAGCTTGAGCTTTAGTGAGTCTGGAAGAGGCAACCACCATTGACATTAGAGAGAGGAGCCATCATACTTTCAGATCAAGCAGCAATCTCCATATTTCAAAGATGGTATTTCGTGGCTAAATCCTTTAATCTTAGAGCAATGGGTTTCTTTCCTTTATATTTGTTAAATTCCAAGTTTAGAGTTTGATTTATATATTGGATTGAAATTGTGTATTGGGGTTCCATGCATTTCTTGATATTATGTGTGTATTTGGATTTAATGAGATGTTTTTGACACTTTGAACTTAATTAGTAACAATTTCATGTGATTGACTTGGTATAGCTTTTGCTTGAATTTGCTATGAATATATTTTGTTTGTAATTCAAGGGTTCTTGGTTACTTTTGTCTTGCATATTGTTAATTCCATTGGCCAGTGTTCAAAATGGGTTTCGATTAGAGGAATTAAGTCTTGCCCGGTGTGAGAGATTTGATTTACCTTACTCAAGTTAGCTCAAAGGGTCTTTTAGACAAATTTGTAGAACTAGCACACTCCTAAAATATTTGGAAGCAAATGATAAACAAAATCTATTGATCTAGGAGGTTTTTATGATATTTTCAAAACCAATTATCATTTCATCCAGTTTTATCCCAAACGTTCAAAAATATTAGTTTAAGCATGTATGTTTTCTTACAACCTAGTTGATAGACTAAAAAGTTCAAAATCTTTTACTTATTTCATGCCAATCATCACATTTAGTTGCTAGATAGTTAATAAAAGGCTCCTTAAGAGACGATCTGAGATTGCACCTTATATTGCAATCATTAGTTATTTTTTTAAAGAAGTTACTGAGACACCAGTTGACAAACTCCTTCACCCAACAGCAGGAAAACAACAACAAACAGTTAAAACACAGAAATTAAATGTCTCTTTTGTTTTCCTAGTCTTAGTTTTTTGTAAGTTACTTTTCTTAGCTTGAATTCTTCTGTTCGTTTCAAGTAATAATTTTCCCTTTTCGAAAACCAAATGCCTTCATTGTGATCGTACCTAATGTACAAAGCATCTTCATCATCCAAATTTAATAGTTCAAGTGATTTCCCATTGAATGGATTATCCTCAACTCTATCATCCATCTCCTCATCGATCGCTTTATTTGTTAACAAAATAATAGATCATCCACGTTTAGAAGGATCACGGATGTAAAAAATTTGTTTAGCCTGAGAAGCCAAAATGAAAGGCCCTTTTTTATACCCTTCCTTGTTCAAATTCAATTGTATCAAGCCTAAGTCATTGATTCTCAAGCCATGATTATTGTCAACCCACTTGCAACCAAATATGGGAACTCGAAAGCTGATATAATCCAACTCCTAGATGTGTTCAATCACCCCTAAATATGACATCTTCACATAGATAGGATTTCTATCTTTGGAACTCGATACATGCATGGTGTTAGTTACAATAATTACACCACTATTTTTCATTTTGCTTCGATCATCTTGATTTTCGGTGTAGAAGGTGAATCCATTAATGATGTAGCTTGCATAAGATGTTACTTTATTGCATAGATTATATGCTAAGAACTTCAATTTGCTAGAAATTGATTTTGGATTAGCTCTATACTTGTCAAGGACTTAATCTTTAAACCATATTGTGAAATATTTATTGTGTTATTATGCACACCATTTTTCTCCTTTATAGGGATTTTTCCTCTGAATTTGATGTATATGATTGCGCACATACTCTTTAACCTCCTTGGAATTGTGCTCCAACTGTTAGTCTGAGATGGTAACAACTTTCCTGCCCATGATCCCTTCCCTATCAGCCCTTCTTCCCTTATGCTGAGACACAAGAAGTGTAATATCGCTTGCATATTTTAAGTATGTGGCAGAAAATTCAATGGCCTCGTTACAAATATATCGTTCAACAATGCAAGCAAGCCTCTAGACAACTTTGATTTTTGACAAACCCTTTCGTTATCTTCATGAAACTTTCAACTAGGTACATCCATCTTAAATAGGCTAGGCCACAAGTTGTACCTTTCTAACTAAGTAAGTTGTCAGGTGAACCATGATGTCAAAGAATGCTGGAGGAAAATACATCTCAAGATCAGACAATATGTGTATGATTCAGTTTTGCAACCTCGACAATTTTTGAGGGTCTATCACTTTACTACAAAGTGACTGAAAGAAGAAACATAACTTGATAATTACAGCTTATACCTCATAAGGCAGGATTCCTCATATAGCCACCAGAATCAAATTCTCCATCAGGACATGACAGTCATGAGACAAGAGTCTACTGATGTTTGAAGAGTAATCCTTTGGCACTTTGATTGAAGCAAGGAACTAACAAAAACTAGTTTTTCTTCCTCTGATAGTATGTGAGCTGCAGGATAAAGAAATGTACGGGCTCCCCTCTTCTTTGGTGCTAATTCTTCCCTTATTCCTATCTCAACCATGTCTAGCCTAGCATTTATGCCATCTTTGGTCTTCCCTAACATATGGAGTAATGTGCCAACAATACTTTCGCACACATTTTTCTCAATGTGCATAATATAAAGAAATGTCTCACATCTAGGGTCCTCTAATAATGCAAGTCAAAGAGAATGAACCTCTTCTATTATACTCGCTTGTCCCAACATCCCTTGTAAAAGGTTTGCCAAATAGACATTTTATATCTTTCACCTTTTGATATACATATTTGCCAATCATAGGTTGAGGTGCCCTATCCTCTTTTGATTTCCCATTGAAATATTATTTTTAAATGCTGGTAAGGATGCTCCTGAAACAACCATCTTTGATGTCATATGTAGGAATTCTTCATGCCATGCTTCAATCTAATTAAATTCATACCCTCTTCACAAATTAGACATTTAAGTTGGTCGTTAATGATGTATCGTGACAAATTACCATATACAAGAAAGCCATTGATAGTGCCAAAGAGTATGGCGCTCAAGTTGAATGTTTGTTCCTTGTGAGCATCATATACCATGACCTTATCATCCCAAAGCGCATCAAGTCTTCAGTTAATGGAACCAAGTAAACATCTATGTCATTCCCAAGTTGCTTGGGCCTCGAGATTAGCATGGATAACTTGGAGTACTTGCGCTTCATGCAGAGCCATAGAGAAAGGTTATACATAAATAATATTACCAGCCATGTACTGTGGGTAATGCTTTGCATCCCAAACGGGGTCATGCTATTAGTAGTCAATACAAGGCATAGGTTCTTATTATCTTTAGCAAATTCGAGGTGGTTCTTATCAAACTTCTTCCATTATGAAGAATTAGCAGGATGTCAAAGCATACTATCATCTATCCTTTCATATGCATACTACCTTAAATTTTTTGTATCTTCAAAATTGCTATACAAGCATTTAAATCTAGTTATAATGGGAAAATACCATAATGCTTTATTTGGTCTCATTCCATTCTGTTGGTAGTGTAGCTCCTCATAAATGGGATAATGATTTGGTGATGTATATTCCTTCCTGAATAAGACACAATCATTGGAGCAAGCATGTATCTTCTCGTAGCTAAGGCTGACTGTAATGCCCCAAATTTTGATTAAGGGCTAATGACTTCTATTGATAATGTAATTAATGTAAGAAAATGCTTTTGTGAAATAAAGTTGAATTGTGACCCAAATTAACTATTGAAAATGCCCAAAACCTTGTATTTTAGTATAATTATATGGCAAAGTTATTATTGGGCTCAAATGAGAGGGAAATGGAGCATGGAGAAGGGAAAAAGAATTAAAATATGTGTCATATGGCAATTCAAGTGAATATGCCATAATCTGGGGAAAATTTTAAAGAATGGAAAATATACCAGCCAATTAGTCAATAATTAATTAAGAAATTAATTACTAACTAAAAGAAATGAGGGGTGTGACTAAATGACTAATGAAGTAGTTAGTGTAACCATATGGTTACTTACTTTATGAGAAGTAATGGGATTTGGACACTTGGCATGGTTAGATGAAGAGTGAGTAGTTAGAAAAGTCAAACACTGCATTTTAAATGATTTTTCTTCCCTCTCTCTTCCTTATTTTCGGCTGGTAGGGGTATGGGGGTGGAAGAGTGATCATTTCATCATCTTTATCTCTCTTTCTTGCTCTCTCATTCGGCTGCCATTAAAGAAGAAGAAAGAGGAAGAAGCTTTGGATTAAGGTAAGCCATTTAGCCTTTAAAATAACCTTGGATGCCAAAACTCTCTTCTTTAATCTTGTTCCTCTTGTTGAGAGCTTCAATTGTATGGTTTTAGATTTTCAATTGGCGATGTTTGGTGAACTCAAGAAAATTGGAGTTTAGTGAAGTAAGGAACAAGTTAGAGAAAGTGTTAGAGGTGAGTAAGAGAAACCTTTCTACATACATTTTGTGGCCATTGATTGAGGCTATAATTTCTTGAATTTTTGCCCTATTTTTTGTGGATTAGGGTCTTAGAGAGTATGGTATGTTGTGATCATGGAAATGTTGCTTTATTGTGAATCTTGGATAGATAGAATGGAATTGAGGCTTAAATGTGAAATTTGGAGTTTTTGGGATTTTTTGTTGAGTTGTTGTCTAGTTATATCATGTGAAAGGAATGTGAATATGGTTGTTTTGATAGCTCCATGGGTTTTCTTGTGAAATTCTACGTGGAAATAGGTTTGGGTTTGAGTTTTGGAACCATTTGAGACTTAAGTTGCAAAACTGGAAAATTTAAGAAATTATGTGCAGGGACTTACTTTGCACAATGTTTTGAATTAGCAAATGGTGTCAAAAAGTTGTGAAACTTTTCAGTTTTGTAGTTCACGTTGCAAGCTTTCCATCGATATAAAGTTGGGGTCATTTTGAGTTATGTGCTGAGAGTTATGGTCAGTTGAAATCAGCCAAGAATCGAGGCAATTCTTGACTGCAGCCTAAAAATTTCTGACCTATTCTTGGCCGTGGCCCAAGGATGTGGACCACAGCCCATGACTTTTTGGCCATCTGCTGGTCGCGGCCCATGGGTGGGTTGGCCGTGTTTTCAACACTTTGTAATTTCGAAAAATGGTTTCTAATCTAGTTCTTCTCAACTCTTTAGGGCTATTGTTAGAGCCTTTCATAGCTACTTAAGGGACTTTAATAATAACCAAATTCAAGTGTTTTAAAGTCATTTGAGTATTGGAATAAGTGATAACTTGTCATCTTAATTATAATTATAGGATTTGATATTTGCCCAGAACGTAGGAGGCCTGTGCTTGAACAAGAACAGCAAGAACAAGGTAGTGACACTTTCTCTTATATCATATTTAATGCATAATATGTTTGTTCTTATCATTGAATGAACGATTGTCATACCTATCACGGCAGTGATTATGGTAATGATTGAATGCTGCTGTTAGTGATTGTCATACCTATCACGGGAGTGATTATGGTAGTGATTGAATGTTGCTGTGTTGCTGAATTGTGATATTTTCTTACATACTTTGTTAAATTATGCATCATATACATGAAATATTACTACTGAGATTCTTTTGCATCTCATTCTTTCCAATTATCAAATTTTTAGCCAGGGCAAGGGGATCAGAGGACAAGCAAGTACATAAGGGCGACTAAAATTGCCAGTAGTACTCTCTAGCTTTTAGTTTTTGGTTATCACTTTTGGACAATTGTATATATATTGATCAGAATAGTGTTGTATTGTAATCCCCGATAAGGGAAACTGAGATGGGCAATGAAGCCCTGTACAACCTTTTTAGTTAATGAATATATCCTAGGTGAATGTCGGCAATTTATGCTAGCACTCTAATATTGATGCATGTAACAAAACCGAATAGGCCAAATGGTTTTCAAAAGTGAATGAAGATCGTTTTATGCAGGTTTTGTAAAAAATTTTATTTATTCTCAATCTCTTACTTATATTATGACATGTGTGCAAACACTAATTACGGCCTTGTGAGGTCAGAAGTTACATTTGGAGCTAGCTCAATGATACCACGTCTCGCCAAACTCTTATTCTTAACCTTAGGTTGAGAGTTCGAGTCACGGGGAGGCAGAAGAAAATCCCAAGGGGGGATTATATTCCTTTTGAGTCCATCTTGGATAACCCAATGCTAAGCCCAATGTAGGTTGGGGGAGGGTATGACACCGACGGAGCACAACATCCTCTTACACATATGTTTTTTGTGGAAGCAGGTTTTAGTTGGTAGCATTAGATTCAAAGCCTCGAGCAATTCTATGAAGCTCATACCAGACCACCCATTTCTAACCTTCAAGTTGTAAATCATCAACACGGTGCTCAATAAAGTAAAGTCAGTGTATCCCTCATATAATGGCTTCATCTCGTCGCCCGTCAAAGTTTCTGTCATTTTAGGACAATCCGGAGGTCCTCTTCTAACGCCCTGGCCATATCATCGAGACAGTCAGTGTCAAATGCACTTGTGTCAAAATCAGGTGATGCAAGAACCACCTAATTGCTTGTCTCCTTATGCCTAGTTCAACATGTATAAGTAGGATTAGTTCTATGAATCACTAAGTGCAATATACAAGCTTCTCAAACACACCACTGTAACTTTACACATGGGCAAAGAATCAAATCGTCTTTTGGGGGATTATGCGCAAATCTAAACTTAAGGAATTTTGT
The DNA here is from genome assembly GCA_963242795.1 of Inga leiocalycina. Lineage (NCBI taxonomy): Eukaryota > Viridiplantae > Streptophyta > Magnoliopsida > Fabales > Fabaceae > Inga > Inga leiocalycina. Next base: position 27,306,379 of record OY725327.1, read on the forward strand.
TACTCCATCCCAGTAGTCTTTCGTTAGCCAATTGGCATACATCCACTGTTTATTAAAAGAACTCCTCGAAGATTAAATCATTTAGAAACAAAAACTCCAATCAAAACCCAATAATCATCTATGACCAGAATAAATTCACAAAAATGTATAATTAAAGAAAAACCACAAACCTTATGTCAACCCGACCGAAAGTTGAAGGAAGAAAACTTTGATGTTAAATGGACGCCTTTCCCTAAGCTGAAATAACTAGAGCTTTTAATCGAGTGCAAAAGTTTTCAAATGTCAAACTGATTGAATGTTTTACAAACAAACCCAATTAAGTAGCTTTTAATGTCTTACATAACGGTTAGTTGGCAAGAAATACTAATTGTTTCATTTTTATAACAGTTATGTTCAACTAACTGTGACGTATGTTATTAACAAAATCTCCAATGTTTAAGGTCTTACATAATGGTTCGTTGGTAAGAACTGCTAATTATTGTTTTTGATTTATCGCAGTTCTTTAATAACAACGTTAAGGTGTTATATATGTATGTATGTATGTATGTATTGGAGCGATAATTACATTAATATATTTTTATAAGTAAAACCAAAAAACGAAAATAAATAAAATCTACCCATCATCCTCTGATGAGTTACCTAAATCCTTTGAGAAGATAAGGATGAGCATGTAGTGGACGTGATAGCGGTGCCGGCTATAGGCCAGAGGCAGAGGTGGATGATAAGGAGGAGGACCACGAGGAAGAAGAAGTGGAGGTTGGGCATGAGGAGGAAGAAAAGCTAGCAGAGGAGCAGGTTGGGAAGGAGGAGCACGAGGAGGAGGTGGAGGTTAGGGGGAGGAGGAAGAAAAGCAGGTAGAGGTGCATGTTGGGAAGGAGGAGTACAAGGAGGAGAAGGAGGTGGAGGTTGGGAGGATGATTCTCTAGCATTTCTTCAGCGCGTTGCTTCACCATGGTGGAGAGGATAACAGAGGAAGATGATGAAGAAAACGTATGAAAATGGGGAGTTTAAATAGATTGAAAGTTAAGCTTGCGTTGAAAGTTAAAGAGGATCAGTTCACGCTAACTATGTTCTTTTTGCCATGAGTTGTGTGGTGGTTGTTTTATAAAAACCATTATTTAAATATACATCTATAAGGGACAGAAAAATCCATTATTGCATTCGTTGGAAGTTGAATAGGATGTAATGAAAGGGTACCTGATTCTCCTGACAATCATTGGATAACGGTGAGGCACCCAAAGTAAGTGTGGGGAAGAGAAGGCTTCAAAAACTTTAATTAAAATTTATTATTTTAGAATCGTTAAGTATGTGCTATTATTTGTAACCAAGTTACAATAATACTTTACAGTTATTAATTAGTAATCGTGAAGTATGAAGTTGTTTTCTTTTTGTTAACTTTTTTTTAATATTTTAAAAATACAATAGTGGTGTTCAGTCATTATCACCATTGTCTCCTCCTCCTTATCATTCTCATTATCGGAGGGAAAAAATGAAGGGTTTAACTACAAGTCTTATTCAATTTCATTGTGATGAAATATGAGGTTCAGCTTCCTATTCAGCTTGTTGGTGTATGTTGTGAGATGCCTTATGTGGTAGTCAAAGCTTGCCAATAACTGTATCAAAGCCTCCATTTTAGGAGGAGGTGGTGGTGGTGGTGGAGGAGGAGGCGGAGGAACTCCTAAGGATCTTGACATGATGAAGGAGGGAAGGAGGAGGCTGATAAAGAAAAGTATAGTAAGAATCATAATGAATATGTAAGTTTAAATAAAGGTTTAATGGATATTACGAAGGGTTATAACTTGTGAAGGTTTGATGACGTTATGAAGGATTATGAAAGTATTAAATGACGGTTATTTCTTAAGACCATTATGTTTTGTCTTCATTGATATTAAACGTTGGAAATGAATCACTTATAAGTGTTAAATGATGGTTGTATTTTAAGAACCTTCATTTTTGTAACTAAATAAATGACGATTATTAACCATAACAATTATTTTTGCGTTTTCATGAATTCCGCCTCACAATACATGACGGTGCGCATAAATAACCGCTACTTTTAAGCATTATATATTTTTGCGTGACCTTCACCTCGACATTTATGACGCATATTCACTATGACCGTTATATATTAAGCATTATATATGCTTGAATTTGTAATAATGAAGGCAATGCAAGATAGGGAGGAGAAGGACGAGGAAAACATTTGGGGTCAGGTGGCAGAAGAGATTGGGGAGATAAGTGGTCGGCGTTTGGCAAGGTCAGTTTTATTGGAGGGTTTAGATCTTTGAGGAGTACAAGAATAAGAGGTAAAGAAGAAAGTAGTGCATAATGTTTTCAAGGTGTGTACATCACTTTCCTTTAGGCTTAATTCGTCCCCACCTATACCTATCTTATAAGGTGCAATGTGGATTAATGGGCAAATTTCTTATAGGATACAATGAAGGTCCTTGAGTATGGATTGCACTCTCAACACTCAAGCCAAGACAATAATGGCTTTTACAAAGTTATAATTTGACTTTATCTCTGTATGCACTCAAAGACAAACAATTAGTTTGATCTTGTTGTTGTATGGTGTGTTGTGATGTAGTATTTAATGCGTGAATGGAGTGACAGTGACGGGTATTTATAAGCCATAAAGTGATGCCTCTTGAAGCAATAACTCTTTAATTAAAAGTCATAATCATATGTTAAATTCATGAACCCTCATATATAACCAACATAACTTTAATAACTAATGGTTATTTAAAATAACTCTTCCATGAAGAGTTACACATTTATAATATATATGGTTTTCTTGAAAACTAACACAGCCCTTCAAGAACATTTAGTTATAACTTTTCACATGTTTTTAGGAACTAAAGAGACATATGATCTTGGTGACCTTTTAGTGTTATAACTCCCTATACAGCTCTATATATAAAGTTTTTAATTTATAAGAATATGACTTTATAAAAACATATATCTTCATTTTAAGATATTCCAACAAGTTTACGAGTTCTGATGGGATTTTCTTATTTTCCTTTTATTATATAACATTTTTCAAAAGAATAATATTAGTCCAGCTCAACATCCATCTCAACACACCATGTAAGCAAATTTAATAGTGTTAGTGTGACATAAGCAAACTTTACAACTTTTAACCTCAACTCGAAGTCCTTTTCAAACTGTGGGGACCAACAACTTTATATAGAGTAAACTTGGGGAACTAAAATGAATGGTTTCAAACTTCTAGGACTAAAACCAAAATAAAAGTAAATTATAAGGACAAAAAATGGTGTTAATCTAAGAAAAAGAATGAATCATCCATTAACCATGAGGGTTTGGGTTCTCTCATTTTTTTTTCTCTTTCTTCTTTTCTTCTCAGAATCTCATGTCCCAATAGATTTTTTTTTTAGAAAAAAGGTTCATATTCAATATTTTATAAAATTATTATTTTGAACTTAAATCAATAAATTTAAACTGTTAAAATCTAATCAACCCGATTTATAATTGCAATAAAGAGAAAATAAAAATTTATAATATACTATGATAATAGTTTTATAAAATATTAAGTCTAAACTATCTATTTTTTAATTTAAAGGTGGACATAAGATTTTTAGAAGAAAAGAAGAAGAAAAAAAATTGAAAGTATAATCTTCCCTTAATTTAAGGTGGTCTAGTCCACTTTCAAGTATTTTCTCCATATTTAGAGGCCAACAACCCCAACAAGTGAAATTGCAAGGAGCTTTTTACCTTTTTTAAAAAAATAACTATAGGGACTGATTTCTATTGATAATGATGATATATAGAGAAGCGAAATCTAAAATAGAATATGTGAGAATTTGCTTCCGATCTTTATCACCGATATCCATCTTAGTAAGTTAATATATAGTGTTCATACTAAATTATACTCGGACTATTCATTTTTGAGATATCAGCAGTAATTTGTCTCTCAAATGTTATACAATAGAAAAAAAGAAAATTGTCAGGCAATATGATAATGGGAGAATGACAAAAACATCTCCCTGAAATATCTGTAAATTTTAAATTAAGATTTCAAAATGGTTTAATCATTGTGAAGAATTTCTTTAAATACATGTCTATTTTTGTGACAACAATAACTGATGCAATGACAACTAATAAAAAGCTTTCTTACCGAATATCAATTACAATAAAAATTAACAAATACTAACTTTAACTTAACAAATGAGAAACAACAATAAAGGTACTCACTGAGGATAATTAGATCATTTCACGAAAAAAATTAATCTTATTTTAGTCGCTAAAAATTTCACAAAACCATTTAGAAGGATTATTTTGAAATTTCTATATTTTGGTGATCTGTGATCGTCATTCTTACTGTCTTAGAGTTAGTTTGTATTAACATTTGCAAAATGAATTCCAACTACATTTTAAACTGAAATTGGGATAAAACTAAATTAGTGAAACATGATTTATGCTTAAGAACTCTTTGATAACTTCACTCTTGAAGCACCAATCTAGATTTATGGCTTGTTTGGTCTGAGGGGAGGGGAGGGGAGCGGAGGGAAAATTTTTTTGAGTTGAATTTAAAAAAATTAGAGAAGTGGGGTTAAAAATTTTTAATTAATTTTTCTTACTCTTTTATCTTATATATTCTCTTTATAAAAATTTTATTACCCCACTTCTTCAATCTTTTAAAATTTAACTTATAAAAATTTTCCCTTCCCCTCCAAATCCCTCACATCAAACATACCCTTAGATTTCGCTTGGTTTTTGAACCAAAAAAATGTAATTTGCTTCTAATGCTAAACCAAATTTTATACTTCAAATAGCTTTTTTTCCCCACATTTAATCAAGTATTTCCCTTTTTTAGGCTCAGTGCATAGAGAGTTTTCACTCCTCTCAATAAATGTGCCCCGAGATTTAAATTTATATTATCCTCCTTATAAGATGAGACTGTTTATTATTTCAATGACAGCTTGCTGGTTGAATTAGTTTTTTTGGACTTTTCAAGCTATATCCAAGCTTTTTTATTTATTTATTTTAGAGATTATAAACCATTCCAAACAATTCACATCTCGTATCACTCACGCGCCTCTTCAAAGGGCGTCAATAGCCTTGTGACCCTCTCCACTCCTCAACGGCTCAACTCATGATTCTTGTTGGGGGGCAATTTTTTTTTTTAAAAAAAACAGAGAGGAAAAAGAAAAAAAAAATAGGTAAAGAAAAAAAGCTATGATTCTTCACTTCCTTCTTCACGCGATTCCACCACCTTTCTGGACCAAACGACAGCGTCATCCAACCTTCCAAAATGTCATTTCGCAACCTCCTCCATTATAATCATCCTAATATGATTTTTCATTTCAGAAACAAATGTGGGTCTCTTGTGTTGGCCTTGCTCACGAAAAAAAATAAAGGCTAATTTTTATTTTAAAAATAAAAAAAAAACTTATTTAGTAATTAGTTTTTTTAAAAATGTTTTTTTAAATCTATATTTTATAAAAAAACAGTAACAACGATTATATATTTTCTTGTTTTTTATTCTGTAAAATCATTTACTGTTCTCTAGAATTGGGGAAAAAGCGAGGAACAACCCTATCTTTATTTAACTGCTTAACTGCTTGAGCTCTTGCCTTTTGAATTTGAATTTGTCTCTAGTCTCAGCCTTCCAGGGAAAATATGATATTTTTTTTAAAAAAAAAAGAAGTATCCAAGCAATTTTTTTTTCTTCCCAAAATTTTGGGAAACAACTTTTTAAAAATCTTCTTAAAACATAAAAACTAAACGCAATATCAAACAATGTCAAATTTAGTGCGCGGTTTATATTTTATAGCTAACAATTAAACAATTTAATAATCTTTTATACAATATATAGATATATAAATTATGTTTTTGGAATCAATATATAGATATATAAATACACATTATCCGCCTACATCTTATGTAATTTTAGTACTTATAGTCTCACCAAATTTAATTGACAAATTTTCTTACAAGTGGGATTTTACCTAATTTTATAGTTGCAAAAACTATTTTTTAGTATTTTTTAATTTTATTATAATTCACTTCAAATCCATAAAATATGGCTATGGGACACTGAAAAGAAGAGATCGATAAAAGTGTCATTAGTTGGGAAAATAATTATATGCTAAAGTGAGATAACAGACATTGATAATAAATAATTATACCTATTAATCGATAGCAAAAAAAAGAAAAAGTATACCTCTTAATCCTCAAGTCAATTGATGGCATACTACTCTTCATCAAATGAAATAGGAAAAATAATACATGTAGAAACTTATATGAAAAATTATGAACAAATGTAGTTGTTTTCAAACATTAATTAATTATGGTAAAGGAAAATTATAATAAATTATTTTTTTAACGTACTGTATATGCAAAAAATAATACTATGTTTTTTTTAAGAAATTATAATTTTAAGTCATCACTTAATAATGTTCTACCATGTAATATATATTTTTTTCGTCTCTCATAATTATATTTTTTTAGTTGAATCTGTTTTCCTTTTCAAAAGGAAAGCTTTTTCTTTTAGTTTTTTTTTTAATTTGTGTAAGAGTATTCCCTTTTAAGAATTGGAGTATAAAAGGATTTTGTATTTCTTAACAAATGAGCTTCATGAAATTTAAATTTATTTATTTTCCTCATTAGGAGAAACCTTTTATCATTTCAACTAATAACTTAGTGTAAAAAGCCCTCTCTTTTTAACCCCAAACATTTGGTTCAGCTGGCCGACATTGTATCAGCTTGAGTTTATGTCTTGAAAATACAATCGCATTAAATACTACTCCCACAAGAGTCTTGTTTGTGATTTTATTTATTTTACTTTGTTGGACGCACATATATTTCTACTAAGGATAATCATGTCCGAGCATTTAATTTGAGCTCCCATTGAGTCTTCCGCAGGGTTATTATGTCCAGACCGACCGATTTGGACCGAAATCTTTATATTAATAATCTCTAATTCGTCACTTTTACGTCGGTTTGAACTCATCTTAAATTTAGATTTGGCTCTAACTTAACCCATTCACCCAATACTTCCACCGATTCAGTAGTCGGTCAGATTTAATAACCTCCGTCCTCCTCCGAGCTGAGGTGAGTTTTTCCCGTGATTTTTTTCCCCCAAAGAAAAAGACATTCAATCTCATGGTAGATACAACTCACATCCGCTCGCCACGCAGGCCCGTAAGCACTCTGGCCTATGCGCATTTCGCATCCAACATGATCCTTCGGCGCACACTCTCTTATCCTGCGCCGTTCCTCCACCCTCTCCCCTTCAAGCTTCTGTCACCTCCGACACTCAAAAAACCTGCTCTTCTGCCCCTGAGCTGCCTACTCTCCACCCCTTCTTCTTCATCGTCATCGTCTTCTTCTTCTAGCCATGGACTCTAACAAGTCACAGAAGAAGAAGAAGTGGTTTGTACCACTAGTTTTCTCTCTAGTATTTTCCACCCTCCTCATCTTCGTCTCCATTTTCGTTTCTTCCAGTTCTTCCTTCCGATTCTACCGTATCCGCATCACAAAGGAAGTCCCTCGCTTCGTTGAATCTAAGCTTAGGGTGTCTTCGACACAGGACAGCTCTGTTCCAAGAATCGCGTATTTGATTTCAGGATCAATGGGAGATGGCGAGAGCTTGAAGAGGACTCTCAAGGCGCTTTACCATCCGAGGAATCAGTACGCTGTGCATTTGGACCTTGAGGCTTCGACTGAGGAGAGACTTGAGTTGGCCAATTATGTGAAAAACGAGCCTCTCTTTGCGCAATTAGGCAATGTGAGAGTGATCGTGAAGGCCAACTTGGTCACTTATCGAGGACCTACCATGGTCACTAACACGCTTCATGCTGCTGCCATTTTGCTCAAGGAGGGTGGCGATTGGGATTGGTTCATTAATTTGAGTGCTTCAGATTATCCTCTTGTCACTCAGGACGGTACGAACTGTGATCTTTCTTTCTTTCTTTCTTTCTTTATTTGGTAGATTTATTATCTTGATGTTTGAACAAGGGTGTTTTGTTTGTTTGTGATGTGGGTTGTATGATTTTGCTGAACTTGGATGCGTTGGAGAGAACCTAACTAATTGTTTCCTTTGGGGTATTTCCAGCTACTACGATTTTTCTAATTTTAGTCCCAGTTTACTGCAGTAGCGTTTAACTAGATTTAGTTTGATCGGTTTCAATTGCAATACATATTGCTCTGTTTTACTCTACCTTTACCATCGTTTTTATATCAACTAGTTTGCTCATCTGTCATCACTTGATGAATTGAATTATTGACAATGTTGTCTTGGGTGGGTTCCTTCTTTCTCCACCTTTCTTGGGGTTCTCAAAAATATCAGGGATTGCATAAAACTGCTTGAATCCATAACCATATTAGCTCATTTTTAGTGAGCACATACTCATTTTCATTACAAATCTTGGCTAATTGCAAATAAGCTATGTCAGCTCTGTCCCTATTGCAAATCACCCCTATGGCCTCGACTCTGTTACTGAACCATTTAAACATTTGACGTATGTCAGAAATTTATGATCATGAAATTGCAATAGCAGGTTAAAAGGTTTGTTTCTATGACATACTTGTTTGATCAAGTTTAAAATTTTTAGTTCATATTTTTATTTTGTTATTTCCTTTTACCTCACAGTGTATAAATGGTATTATTTACCATATTCAGATGTGTTAATCTCCCAAGTTGTAACCAGAAGGGGTCATTTTTGGTATGTCAAAATTTCAGGGATTTACTTGCAGTTTAGCTATTTATTTATGCCGTGAAGAATGGGTAGCTCCTATTCGAATCTGTTAGCTTTTAAAAGAATCTAAAAGTATTATACAATTCAGTTATTAGTCCTTCACTCACTTGAATTTCTTACAACAGATCTGCTACACACTCTGTCAACTATTCCCAGACACTTCAATTTCATTGAGCACACCAGTGACATTGGCTGGAAGGAGTATGCTTCTAATCCTTTTCTCCATTTTGTTCATGTGACATTTTTCTAAATTTCCTTCAAAAATAGCATACAATTGTGTTGAAGATCAAATTTACCTCTGTTTTACAAGTGAAACCTCTCCATTTTCAACAGGAGTCATAGGGCCAAGCCTATTATAATTGACCCGGGTCTTTACAGCGTGCATAAATCTGATGTATTTTGGGTGACAGAGAAAAGGAACATTCCCTCAGCATATACGCTGTTTACAGGTGAGAAATTTTGCTTTTAGTGCCTCTCGTTTTAACTCAGTTTCTATTTTCTTCTATTCTGACCTGCTTAATTCAATAATCTCTTAACTTCTGGGAATGTCCTATTGGTTAATGAAACATCCAACCCTTGAATATATTAAACAGAAAGAAAAATAACAAAATAGCGGTTTTGAGAATACTTGATGTAGTCCAGTATTCATTTTATTGTTCTGGTACAAATTTTCATATTTGTCTTGAAGTCAATAACTGGAACTTACCAGATTCTATGGCTTAACACCATGCATAATTTTTCTATTGCCATCATTGACTGGAGGACTTGGATTCTGCAGAAACTAATTTGAAATAATTAATCTTATTCTATAGTCTATGCTCTGAGTTTGATCTTGCTTCTTGATTTTGCTCAGGTTCGGCCTGGATGATGCTCTCTCGTCCATTTGTTGAATACTGCATATGGGGTTGGGATAACCTGCCAAGGAATGTGTTGATGTACTATGCGAACTTTCTATCATCACCCGAAGGGTATTTTCATACAGTTATCTGTAATGCCGAGGAGTTTCGCAACACAACTGTGAACCATGACCTCCACTTCATATCATGGGACAACCCTCCAAAACAACACCCACATTTCCTTGAAGATAAAGACTACAGTAGAATGGTAGACAGCAATGCTCCTTTTGCAAGGAAGTTTGGCAGGAATGAACCAGTCCTGGATAAGATAGACACCAAGCTCTTGGGCCTAAATGCTGATGGTTATGTGCCGGGTAGGTGGTTCAGTCGAGTAAAACCAAACATGACATTCTTAGATCTTGGCATAAAAAATATCACTCAACTTAGGCCTGGTCCTGGGGCTAAAAGGCTTAAAACCCTTATCAATAGCTTGTTATCAGCAAAAGATTTCAAAGAAAATCAGTGTGCTTGACACCTTGGTTCAGTGAACCAACCAACTCTGGTCCCTGTCTTTTCATTTCCCAGTTGCCCCCAGGAAAATGATTTACTTCTACTGTTGACATCAACGGTCGGTGTGGGAGCAAAAAAACCATTACAGAAAACAGAGATAAGAACTTCTTCACTTTACCTTTTGACCCTATATATTATTACACCATAGATTTGTGATACTGGAGATTAGAGAGGAGTCCTAATTATTTGTCCATTGGTTCCACAGAATTCTTACTAAAATTTTTCTGGGCGACAAGTCATTGATGCACTTGTTGCATTCTGTAGAATGTTATGATAGCAAATATGAGAATTCATTTCACAGGCTGGATGATTGGTACTGGCACTGCAAGTACGAAGCCTATGTAGCAAGACTTGCACAGCTTGCTGCTGTATTTTCTCTCTCTCTCTCTTTTATTTGTTTATTTTGTAATTTTTTTGTCTTTCTTATGGCTTCCCCCAACCCTCAAATTGAAAAGAAGAAAAACTTCGTGGGAGTTGTAGCTCTGATGAGTTGTATTTTATTTTCCTTCTAGGCTTGCAACTAACTATCATCATGCTTGCCTATTATCATTACACTTAGTCACCCGTCTTGAGAAAAAATAGAGTCACGAGCATGCTTGTGTCAAGGATGTTTTCAAACTTGAGCGTGCTTGTGTTTTGTTTGGTGCGATGGATTTGAAGGGGAAGGAAAATATTTATGCGTTGAATTTTAAAAAATTAAAAAGGCGGGGTTAACAGTTTTTAATTAATTTTTCATATTTTTTTATTACATTTTCTCTTTATTAAAATTTTATAACCCCCCATTCTTCAATTTCTTTAATTTCAATACAAAAAATTTTTATTTTCCCTTCCTTTCCCTCCCATACCCTCATACCAAACAGCCCCTAAAGATGATCAAATATATTACAAAAAAACCTTGTTACATATTCATGATCATAGGGTATCTGCTATCATTCATAGTGGAGGATGGACTTTAAATAAAGTATGTTCAGATACAAAAATTACTACAGATTGGAAATTTGTTTAACATCAAGGAATATATCAGCTTCTAGAGAGCAGAGATCAAAAGAGATGAAACGTTGGAGCCTGCCACTGGAAGGATATGTTCGGTTAGACACGGATGGATCGATAACCAATCAGCATACTACAGCATGTGGAGGATTGATTCGGGATGATAGGGGGACCTGGCTCCTAGGCTTTTAGATGAGACTGGGTTTTGTCCCACCTACCACTGCAGAAATTATTGCTTTACTGATGGGTCTCCAATTGTGTAAGTAATATGGTTTTCACAAAGTTGTTGTGTACACACATTCACTGGAGGCGTATCAATTGATTATGAGGGACGGAGGAATTAATCACCCGCTTCGACCAGAGATTAATGCAATTCAGGATTTAATTTACTCTGAATGGGACCTTGAACTTTGTTATGCACCACGAGCTACAATCAGGTGTGCCGATTATTTAGCATGAGAAGCCCAACACTTAGTTTAGAGTCTGGTGGTATTACCTGTTCCCCATCCTGGATGTATTCCTCTGCTGAGGGTAGACCTTCTTCAAGTGTCTTGATGTCTAGCATTTTCTAGTATTATGTAATATCCAAGCTTGCCTGGCCAAAAAAAAAAAAACAGAGAGACAAAACGTTTTTTCGCAGCAAATGATTTTGATGGAGCCATAACAACAGTACTTAATTTGGATTCATATTTTGCTGAGAAATATGTGTGCTTTCGATTTCTCCTTTATACATACCGTTTGTTATTTCCATCAATAGCTTCTCCTAATTGAGTAATTGTGTGGAGGACTGAACAAAGCCAGGAGTTCCGTCTAATTTTGGGTTCTGTGCCTAATACATCGAAAGAACACATTCTACAATTTTGAATTATTAACGAGCTAAACCTCTCTGTGTTGCACGTGTTGTGTGAAACGACATTACGAATCATGATTTGAATGTATGAGAATGTGCGTTTCTAAAATACCATTAGCAAAAGGATTAAATGATATTAAAGCAAATGACGTGCTTGAATTCAGTATTATATACTCCCCCCGTCCCTAAATATAAGTTTTAAATATGAGAATAAGTCCGCACTGAAATATAAACTTCATTTCAGTTTTGTCTCAACATTTATTGCTTTTTTTTTTTAATTTTACCTTTTGACTATATTCATTATATTTATTGTCTCTCTCACTTATCATCTTTACAAATAAGGGCATTGTTAGAAAAAAAAAAGTACTTATTGTTTGTTGTTAATTAATTTTAATTGTTTCCTTGATAAACACAAATCGATTATTTAAAACTTATATTTAAATACAGAGGGAGTAGTATGTAGTAACGATATGTTTGCATGGGTTGTGATAAACGATTGTATAATAAATGAAGTAATTCATTATGTCAAAACTTTACTATTTGAAAAAGAAAAATATATACTTTCAATTTGTTAGAATTTAAAAATTGACTTCGAATCTTCATATTTTTTTTCTTAATGACTCTTTTCCTATAAAAAAGGGTGAAGTTCTATTGTGCTAGGTTCAACATTAAAAACCATTGAAAATAGTAAATGACTGAGAGATGATTCTAATATTCATTAAGTTTTAATAAATTTTGTTTTCCCAATAAAAAATTCACATTACCATATCATTCACAAATTGTGTTAAAGTATTCACTTTATTTCACTAGATTTTAACAATTTTTGTTTACTATGCAATAACAAATTCGCACATTTATTTTGCAACACTCTCCCACAAAAACTATGTACTTAGCATAGATTTTAAAAAAAATTTCAAAAAATAACCTCGATAGAAAAGAAAACAACTCACTTCAAGTAACATTGCTATTTAAATCTTAACCATGATAGAAAAGGAACGTGCACATAGAGGTCTATCAAAGTTTATTAAAATGTTCCATGTTGACACATGCATTGAAAGTTGTAGACACGCTACCTATAATAGTTATAGGCTCTAGACCATTGGTCTCACAATTAATACAAATATTTGAGTTTTACTCTGGGCCTCTGGGCCTCAATTCAATCAAATCATTCAAGTCTCAAGTTAAATTAAATTAAATAACTAAATATGAGATAATCCTCCCGGTGGAAAAAAACATGAAGGAAAAATTACATTCCTCATTAGACCGTATTTACTAAAGCAACACCTTTCTATAAGCTCCCTGCCTTATTGTTCTAACTTGAAAAATGTTAATTATGAAAAGGATGACATCGACATCTCAACTAAGAATATAAGTACTACGTGCCCGTGGGTGTCCAGTGAGCAAATAGTGAATGCAATAAAATATCTAAGATTGAACATACAATAAATATTCTTTAATTATCTTTAAGTGTTTATTTCCTACCATATCTCCTCTAATCCGCCAATTTGAATCCATGGGCTAAGTCTCTCTCGTGACTAGGAACTTTTACCAACTTCCCAGTGTGTGATATGGACTAACCAAAGTACCGTAAAGCACATAGTGGACCATGAATTCCCTCCCCTTTTATTCCATGAGTTACCGCTTAGGGACAATAAAAGCCAACCATAGTATATTATATGGTGGCATACAACGTGGCATAACAATACTCAAACTTCTTCCACACCTTCTCCCCTTATCATTAACTATTCTTAATTACACAAATATCTCAAAATAAATAATACAAGTGTAATATCATCAAGTTATGGCATATCAATCTCATATCCTCGTTTCCACAATCATAAACAGTTATAATAATTATATCATATCACGTTCTCGTTATTACAATATATATATATATATATATATATATATCAAAGTCACAGAAGGCATTTTTTTTATGAATTCCTAGAGTTAAACATAATAAAATTTAGGGAAAATTACATTCAAGTCCCGGACAAGAAAAAAATATGAAAAAATGGTTTCTTAAAATCTCAAAATTACATTTAAGTCCTATAGGGCTTTTTTGGCAATAAATTTCAATTATGGATTTGTTAATAGACTTGCTAATGGACACCCTAAACTTGTCAATTGACGCCCTTGGACTTGTCAATGACACACCCATGTACTTGTCAATGGAATTGGAATTTATTGTAAAAAAGTCTCACGGGACTTAAATGCAATTTTGAGATTTCAATGGACCATTTTTTCATATGTTCTCTTATCCAGGACTTGAATGTAATTTTTCCTAAAATCTATGAGTTCACAAGACTGCAAACACCTAGTAACAAGACTCCAAGAAGGAATCTAGTTAACTCGGGTACCACGATTACCAAAAATCTACCACAAGCAGATCTACGAATGAGCTGGTGCTCCTCGAGTTAATCTAGGTTATAAATTAATAATAGCGTTAATTTACAAAGCTAAAATATAACTTATTTACTCTAATAAAACTTCTCACAGCTCTTTGGAGTTGCTGAAACTTTCTCACTCTTCTTTGGAGTTCCCTAGAACTCCCTAGAGTTATTTAAGATAATTCAAAGTAGTCCAAAAAGTACTAAAATATTATTATTGGGAGTCCTTAGGACTCCTCAAACCATCTTAGGAATCTCAATGTAGTTCATACTCAATAATTAGAGCCTTCTAAACTCCTTAGATACACTTTTAGAGTTAAAAGTAACTCAATAGAGTTATTAGAATGGCTAATTGGATTTAGACCCTCTCATTATCTCCTAGCGTCCCTAAGACCTTCTCAAAAGAGTTTATAATAACAAAATTATTATCAAATTAGGAAAAATCGATGAATCCTTTCCTCCAGATATTATAGATTAGCCTTTACCCATAATTTATTAAAGAAAGATTGGGAAAAAAGACCAAAAAAAAAAGGAGGTTTTCTAGAAAATCTCTACTCTTCCCAAACTAAGATCCCAAAACCCCCCTCAATTTAAGATCTAAAACTTCCTAAGAGGCATAGAACTATCTCATGAGGTTAGATGGACTTACCAAGCAAACGAAGTCTTAGAGATCGCTTGAACAATGATTTGGAGTCGTGCCCCAGCAATGCTCTCAGCCTTTTCTCAAAAGTTTTGTGCCTTGCCTAGACCCTTTACAAAAAAAAAAAAATGTGTGTCCTCAAGTAGGGTTTAGAAAGCTAAGGCTTAATAGGCTCAATTGAGTAGAAATTGTGCCCAATCTACCCAAGAATGTAGATCCACATATGGGCCCACTTTTAGGGTTGTTTTGGGCCTTTTTTAACATCTTAGTGGTTTCTAATTTCTCCCTACTTGGTCCTCCATCAACTCAACCCCAATCTTCCATATAGATCACATCTTTCTAATGACTATTTTTACCTTATCTAAGGTTTTTAAAGTTCAGGATATTACATAGTTTACTCACAAATTTTGTTAAGACCTCATGAAATGTGGAAATGCTATGACAAAAGTTGTAAATAAACTGACAGTGTGAATTTTTTACTTGATAAATAAAAGTTCTTAAAACCTAATGAAATATGGTAAATTCATTAATAAAACTTGTGAATAAATTAATAATATTAATTTTTTGCTTAGTAAGCGAAAGTTGTTAAAACATAATAAAATATGGTGAATGCCTTAATAAAATTGATGAATGAACTTGAGTCCAAGATAAAGAATTGAGTTATATATATTTGTTTGCACAATATATATTGAAAAGCATTGGTCAATGTTTTTTTTGCAAACAAATTGTGGGGATTCAAATCCCACTACTACCACTTTGCTAATAATTATTCTTTTTAGAGCTCCGGCATTGGTGGTCGACCATTGGGGCTCCGCGCACCCGTAGGTATGTTGCCAACAATTAACCTATGATGGCCAGCCACGAACAAGGGGTGGGGTTACTTTTAAAAAAAAAAAAAAATGAGTGAGGGCATTTGTGCTGTTTTATTTTAATTTCAAAAAGGACAAATTGGGTCCATCGTACACTTCTCTTGCATTATGAATTTTGAATCACCTCTCAGTCCTTTACATTTTTTAATGTTCTTTTTATTTTTTCCCCCTTATTTAAAAAAAAAAAGGTTTATAGTAACATTGAAATGGACTTGGAGAAAAAACTCTGGAAATGAAAAATATATTAGCGAATCAATCTATGAACCGTAAGGAAGAAATAAAAATGTTTAAAAATATAATAAATATTAGCAAAATAAAGTGTACCAACAATATAAGTTGTAGCACACATGACCTTAAGACATTTCAAAATTTAAATTTAGCACATTTAAAACTTTATTTTTTTAAACATTAAACCTCATGTCGTTACTCTGGTTGTTAAGTTACTAATGGAAATAACAATGTCATATTGAAAAGCACTATGTGGCATTTGACACGGATTAAATTTAACCTATAATATAACAAAACTATCTTAACTTTATGTTGTTTACTTAGAATTCTTGGCATTTCAAAACTCAAATTTAATCACTCTAAAGTCTTAACTCTTAACATTAAACCGGTTACTTTTTGCCCCCTAGCTAATGCTTGGAAGGAAATAATTGAGACATTAAGTAGGAAGCTTGTGGAAGAAGACTCTCATCTTTCGGTAACTTTTTTTTTTGCCAGCAAAGAACATAATATATAACAAGAACCAAAACAACAACTACAATGAAAATTCAAATAGAATTGAAACATAACAACAAGGTAGATCTAGAAATATAGGCAATTCAAAGAGGATAAGAAACATCATGAACACCAATCATCAATAGAGCTAGCAACTAAGGTGGAGATCGAGATACCCAATCCAAAGGGTAAAACCAATCCAATAAAGCTTTGATAATTTAATCAGCTATCAAATTTGCTTCCATGGGAATTCATATGTCATAATGGTTCCTAATGAAATTTCTTAAGACAAAAACATGCTCAAGAAGAACAACACCAAACATAATATCAGAGAAAGCACAATTAGTTTGGTAGTACAATAGAAAATCACAACTTCAGCCTCAAAGTGAACAATATTTCCATATATACTAAATTGATGCATGTCTAGCCTGAATATGAATAGTGGTAGGTTCACACTGAATAGGCACATGTTTAGCCATGAACAATGTATACAAACACACTAAACAAACACACGTTGATGATTGTTGAAAGATTAGCAATTAGTCATTTAGGAGAATTTTGAACAATTAAATAACTAATCTCCCTCCCACTCATAAATATTCTTAGGAAAAAAACTCAAAAGCCTTCTTGCTTTCAACACTAAAATCATCCATCCCTTCTCCTCAACACAAAAACGCCTTCCAGACCCATTCTACCAGGACAGGGACAACTTGTTGCAAATGAATTGGCTTATAACATGCTTTGACCCCAGGATTAGTGATAAAAGCCTCCCAATCATACCATAGTAACCCAACCACAACTAATTTCAACTCTTTTGGGTAATTAGAAGCATTCAACATAGTAACTCCATTAGTAAGAGGGGCAACCTTACCATTGTTAAAAGTTGATCCTAAAACAGCATAATGAGAAGAATTTTTAATCTTTAATATACCATTAACCTCAGGATCATCAATGGAAAAGCCCCACCTCTTGTAAAATCCTTTTCTTATACACAATAATTAACTATGGACTTGATAAAAACCATTTTTTTATACATTATTATTATAATCATTTACAACCTCTACCATGGTAATAAAAAGATTACAACTCATCTTTCAAAAGATTACCATGGTAGAAAAGAGTTCAACTAACTATTTGAAAACTCTTTAACTAAATAATATCTCATCATATATTAAAATATCCATATTAGACCAAATTATGGTTTCAACAATTCAAAACACATCATAAGGCCCGCAAGCCATCCAACCTCATCAAGAGTAATTAAAAATATATAGTTAAAATATCAAATTTCCAAAAATAAATCAGAGTATGCAAAATGAGTCCTAACGTGGCAATATACAGTAATCCAACATATATTATAAAGATAGAAACACTACTTTTAGCAGAAGTAGTTTAAGCTTCCGGAGTCTTCCCTGATGGACCCGTATGAAAACTATCACCTAGAAAAATGTTAAATCAACGGGGTGAGACAAAAGCCTCAGCAACCAACAATCCATCTCATTGGGCATAAGAGTAAGTGCCCATAAGGTGCCAAGTGGGATAGTTATCAAAATCATATCATTATTAAAATGTCACATGTTCACATGTATATATACACATTAATTTACCATATCATAATCTCGTTCTCATATTTATCACAAGTATATAAGAATCAATATACAATAATTTATTCTTTGTCCTCCCTTATTTCCTCTGACTGAACCCATGGGCTAGCACTGACCCATATAATTGGTAGTTTAACTTAACAAGCTCACCAATCAAGTGATATGGACCGGCCAAAATCCACAGAGCACGAGACCGGACCATGGGTTCCCCCTCTAATTATATTAGTGGGGTGTCAAGGCCCTACTGAACACAATTGGGCCAAAGGACTAACCAGTGTACACCTGGAAGTCCACCACTTTATTACCTCTTTTTGTACAAAAGTTCACCCCCTTATTTCCTCTTTAAGTAACAACCCGTCAAATCAACATCCACCATCCCCTCTCATATCAATATGTGTGATTATAACAAATCATTATCAATTCTCAATTATCAAAAGGATATTTTCAATCTCATAAATACATATCAATTCATATAATAAAATATCACTACTCATTTTCTCAGCCAAAATAAGTCCCACAAGACTATTTCATTAACAACATATTTTCAAAGTCCACATCATATATCAATAGCCAAATTTATAATTCTATGTAATTAAAAATCACTCACAAATATCATACAAATATGCACAACAAGAGGAAAGTGGTTACCTCTCGCTAAAACAAAATTATAACCACAAGCTCCTAATCCAAGAGCTCAAATACACGCCAAAAATCAATCTACAACAATTAATTTATTATACATTAATAACTCCATGAGTTATTGGAAAAATTAATTTATAACTAAATTCTAAAATTTCTAAATTTTGAATTAATTACTCCTAAAATTCCAATTATAAAATTTAAATATTTTTCTTAATTCAAATAACCTATTCAAGTAATTGATTATTGTTAATTTCATTCCAATACATGAAAATCCCCAAATTTTAAGTTTAAGATCTAAAATACTAAATTATAAATCTTCATCTAAAAAAAATCTAAACCGATTAAAATTCACTATTAATCATCCTCTACATTCCTATAGTCTTGCTCTTTAAAAGTTGAATTTTTGAATAAACATATTACAAAACATTTATTTGAATTATATGGAAAATTGGAGATAAATGACAAAAAAGTAAAGAAGCATAAGGACTAAAGAAGAAAATGAAATTCTGCATGTGGGTGATGGTAATTGTGACAGAAATTTGGGGCATTTTTCTGTAATATAATCCCCTACTTTCAGTGAAACCATATCAGCAGAAATTACAGAAAATTACCCCGAATTTCAAAAACGTCAGTTTGATCCAAAAATCCAAAAACCACCGTATTTCACTGAGGAATATATCAGCAGAAATTAAGGAACATTACCCTTAAGTTTTAAAATGACAATTTAATCTAAAAATGGGAAAATCACCGTCCTTCACTGAGGAATATATAAGCAGAATGTACGGCAAATCACCCTAAAATTTTAAAATGACAGTATAGTCTAAAACTACGAAAATCACCGTCTCCCTACATTGAAATTGATTTTCTAGCTGCTGAATTGCTGATATAAAATGGGGGGAAAATCTAAATATGATCTTGGAGGGATTTTTTGGCATCTTGTATGTGATTTGATGAAGATTGCATATCACAATTTAAAATAAAGGCATTGAGAGTATTTTTGCTAATTTTATCCATAGTTTGCCCAAAATTCTAAATTCTAGATTATTCTCTAATCAGTAAGAAATCACTATCATGAGAAAGATAAAATTATTTAGAACATTTTTTATAAAAAGAGTTTTGTGAACAAAAGAGAATTTGAGTACCTTATTGATCTCCGAAGAACTAAAATTACTCCTGAACCTCAATCTCCGCCTCCTTGAAGACTTCACGCCAGGCGTGAAGTGGTGATTGAGGGGGTATTTATAATACCCCTTGTAATATCCCAAAAAGTGATTAAGGGCTAATGACTTCAAAAGTGGATGTAATTATTGTTGAATAAACACTTTTGAAGAATGTGTGATGGGAATTTGGATATTTTAATGATTCCAATGGATTCCTTGTGAAAATTTATGTGGGAATGATGTTTGGTATGAAAATGGAACCAATGGAAGCAAAGATGCAAAATCTAAAATTCTGTCCAGTGAAATTCTATTCTGGGCAGTCCGTTTGTGTGAACGTTTTTAATGACCAAATGGTATCTAAAAATTCTGAAATTTTCCAGTATTAAAGTTCACATGTCAAGCTTCAAAATGAACATATAATTTATATCATTTTGATTTGTGACCTAAGAGTTTTAGACTTTTGAAGTTTGCCCAGTGAAATTAATTATTTTCTGGAACAGTATGTAATGATTGAAATTCTGGGAATTTTGTGGTGATTTTCAGTAATGGCCAATATTTTTCCTATGAAGAGGACTTAAATATATTTCATTTGGCTTTAGAATCACCTCATTTCGATTTTTCTAGAATTAGTTATGATTTTTCAAAGTTTGGGCAGAAAATCTGCCAGAAAATCCGAAAATGGGAATTATGACATCATCTCATTAAAAGATGATGTCAGCATGGATTATTAATCAAATTGCTCATCTTCTTCAGCCATTTCACGCCATTTCCAGCTGAAGATAGTGAGAGAAAGTTGAGAGCTCTTAGAGAGAGAAAGAGGAGAAATCTCGCAAGGTAAGCCGATTTCTCCGACGATTTAGCTTCTAACGCGTGTAACCCCGATCCTAAGCTACTCCTCTTTGTTCTTTAAGGTTTGGAAGCTCAAAATCTGTTGTTGAGCACTTAGGGATTTCAGCAATATTTGGGAAAAGCTTGTGGGAGCTTGAGGTAACTTCCAAACTTTCGTATATTGCTTATTCTGGCTGTTGTGGGCAATTTAATCGGTGAAATTTCACCGGATTGCCATTGGTTTTAAAGTTTGGAAATGATATGGCCTAGGGGTTATGCTGCCCAAATTGGGTCTTAATGTTAGTTGTAACCTAATGTAATGGTTAATAAAGTGGTTAGGAGTAGAAAGGAACGCGTTTACGGAGCCGAAATCGTAAAACCCCAATTTTTCCCGGAGAACATGTATATTTCGGCCAAGGCTGTAAATGGGTCTTAGAGTTGGATTTTCAATGATTTGATGATTCCGTTGGATTCAGTGGGCGAAAATAGGTGGGGTTACAGTTGGGCACTTTTTCAAAAAAGGCCGAGAAAGCATAATTACGGAAACACCCCTAAAACCCTAAAAGTAGGGCTGCCAAGGGCAATTTCGTAATTTGACATTGAATTTGATAATTCTGAGTACGGAAATGGATTCCTTGGGCGGAAATATGTTAGGATAGCCCAGATTAGAATTTCGAGAAAAGTGCAACCGGTCCGGGTATGGCGGGCCCAGGCCGGCTCCCCGGGGGTATTTTTGTAAATTTTTATTATAGACTCATATAACCCTAAGCAACACTATGGAAGTTTCTAAATAGTGCATTTGGAATTGTAGGATTCGATATTTGCCGCCCTCGTGAGCCAACTGCGCTGAAGGACGTCAGGAAAGGATCAGGTAGTGACTCTCTCTCTTATACTATGTGTAATGCTCTGTATGTGTGTGTTATCACTGTTCTGTGATGAATCTTTGATGCTGCTGCGGTTACAGCTGGTGATAGCTGTCGTTTACAGCGTAAGCTGTCGTTATTGTGATTACAGCGTAAGCTGTCGTGATGGTGATTACAGCGTAAGCTGTCGTGATTATGATTACAGCGAGAGCTGTCGTATTGTGTATACAGCCGTGAGTGCTGTCGTTTGTGGTGAAAACCATGTATCTCTGAGATTGCTGCTGCTGTTGCTGTTTGTGATTTATATACATGCTTTGTGTTTATGCATTGTGTGAGTGGTTTGTTACTACTGAGATTCTCTCGAATCTCATTCTTTCCTATGACTAACAGTTCAGACAGGGTGTGTGGTTCAAAGGAGAAGCGGCCAACCCGGAGCAATTAGGGCCCTTGGGGGTATATAGTTGAGTTGGAAACGTTGGTTAAGTATTTTGAACTTGGGATTACTGTATATTCTGAATCAGGAACACTACATTCGATTTTGGTTGTGTAATCCCCTAGTGTATACTTATAAACCTTCAGGTTTTTATGCATAGAACCCGGGAGTTGCCGGGGATGCGGTTATACACTCTGATATGATTGAATGTACATTAACTGCACAGGTAATTATATTCGAATATTGAAATTGAGACCTGGATGGAAAAAAAAGAGTTTTGAAAGTTTTGTAAAAATTTTACTGTGAGTCAGAAAGTTTAAAACGAGGTTAAAGCATCCAATGGTCTCTAATCCGATTTAAATATGTGTTATTGAATTATAATTACGTGTTTAAAGGCAGGGGGTTACATTTTGGTATCAGAGCTGTAGTTCCTGGCAAGGGTAGAGTTTGCTAGGATAGATCCCTTAGTTGGTTGTAGGGATAGAAGATTATCTGTGAATGATTGCTGTGTATGCACATGTATGTTTTATTGACATGGATATATATATGAGTTTTGTGACTATATGTGCATACTATCTTTGTTTAATTAATGGGGCAAGTTGTTTGTAGAATGAAGAAAACTAGAGGACGCCCCAATGTTCCGCGTGTAGACCCAGAGGTGGAGGTCGTCAATAATAACCCACCGGATGCAATGCAGGAATTAATGGGTCTAATCAGAGATCAGCGGGATATGATAACTAAGCTAAGAGAAGAGGTCAGAGCAGAGAAAGCAAAGAACAAGGAAGGTCTAGTTCAGTCCACTCCGGAGGAAACTCAAGAAGAAACTCGACATGAGGACACTGCAGAAGGATCAGCACGACCACTAGAATCCCCACCTCGTGCTATTCCGAATCAAGAATCACATGGGATGCCACTTAGAGAGGAAAGAGACCTGCAGTTTTGGGTCACCAGGTTCTGCAAGCATCTGCCTCCTACGTTCAGAGGAAGGTTTGACCCTCAAGCAGCCGAAGATTGGATGAACAGGATGGAGAAAATATTTGAGGTTCTTGGTTGTCCGGATGAAGTGAAGCCACGGCTGGCTGTTTACAAACTCGAAGGGGATGCAGACCGTTGGTGGCGGAATATCGCCCTAACCTTGAAGAGCAACAAGATGCCATTGACTTGGGAATTGTTTCAACAAGAATTCAATGAGAAGTATTTTCCCAAATCAGTGAGGCTCGAGAAGGAGACAGAATTCCTGAATATCAAGCAAGGGGACGCGGAAAGCTTCGATGATTACTTGTCCCGTTTTGTCCGATTGGCTCGATACTCCTCCTATCTCCGGTTCAAAGATGACGAAGAATGGAGTTCTGATATGCTCATTCGCGGTCTGAGGCGAGAATTGAGGAAACACCTAGCTACTCACCAATTCACTAAGTTCAATAAGGTGGTTGAACAGTGCAGGATTACAGAGAACAACTTGAGAGAATTGTATCCTGCCCGAGCTATTAGCCACCGCAATGAACCTAATAAGGGTGCTACCTCACAGAAGCGAAAGGGGCAAGGATCTTCGTCTGGAAGTGGTAAGAAGCCCTACCAGTCTGGGAGCCGTGACCAGCAAAGAACATATTTTGGACCGTGGATTTGTCATCGGTGTAACCAACCACATTAAGGCAAAACTTGTGATGGTAAAATAATATGCTTCAATTGTAAGCGTGTGGGGCATACTGCTGCTGAATGCAAAGAGCCACGACCAGACCAGAGACCGAGGACACAGGGCCGAGTATTCACTATGACCCATGAGGAGGCCTGCAAATCTCCTGAGCTAATACAAGGTAAAATTCTACTTCATGGCCATTTGTTGCAAGTTTTATTTGACTCGGGTGCAAGTCACTCCTTCATTGCCTATGATTGCGTGAAGCGCCTGGGATTGCATGTGCACAAACTGCCATTTGAATTAGTAGTGTCAACTCCAATGGGTATTAAGGCCTTGACCACAGAAGCTTGTTTAAGTTGTGTCATAACTGTGGAAGGGCATCAATCTATTGTAGATTTGATATGTTTGCCACTTTACCAATTGGAAGTTATTTTGGGTTTTGATTGGTTAACGGCAAATAATGTATTACTTGATTGTGGGAACAAGAGGATAGTATATCCTATTTCTCAGAGGGCTAAAGTTGTGGATTCTAGTATGAATTTCCTTGCTGCAGCCAAAGATGAAAAGTATCTTGAAAAGGGTTGCCAGGGTTATGTGGTGTTTTTCTCTGTGCAAGGGGAAACCGGCGAAACCTTGAATAATATACCCGTGGTAAATGAATTTCCTGAGGTGTTTCCGGATGATTTGAGCGGATTACCTCCAGAAAGGGAAGTTCAATTTCCAATCGATATTGTACCTGGAGCTGGCTCTATATCCAAGGCCCCATACCGCATGGCCCCAAACGAAATGGCGGAGTTAAAGAAACAAATAGAAGATTTGCTTGAGAAAGGGTTTATTAGACCCAGTGTGTCGCCTTGGGGAGCTCCAGTGTTGTTTGTAAAGAAGAAAGATGGGAGTCTTCGCTTGTGTATCGACTACAGAGAGCTGAATAAAGTTACTATAAAAAACAAGTACCCTCTTCCCCGAATTGATGACCTTTTAGATCAACTCTCTGGTTCGTGTGTGTTTTCAAAGATTGATCTAAGGTCAGGGTATCATCAGCTGCGAGTGAAAGCAGAAGATATTCCAAAGACTGCTTTCAGGACCCGATATGGTCATTATGAGTTCTTGGTGATGCCATTTGGGCTAACTAATGCGCCTGCGGTTTTCATGGATTACATGAACCGTATCTTTCGGCAATATCTGGATCAGTTTGTTGTTGTGTTTATCGATGACATTTTGATATATTCTAAGAATAAGGATGAGCATGAGCATCATTTGAGAATCGTATTGAATATCTTGTGCGAGAAGCAATTATATGCTAAATTGAGCAAGTGCGAGTTTTGGCTATCAGAAGTGAAATTCTTAGGCCATGTTATCTCGCAAGAAGGGGTCTCTGTGGATCCCTGTAAAGTGGAAGCAGTACTGAACTGGAAGAGGCCAGAATCTGTGGCGGAAATACGCAGTTTTCTGGGTCTTGCTGGTTATTATCGGAGATTTATCCAAAATTTCTCCCGTATTGCGTTGCCGATGACCAAGCTCACAAGAAAGGATCAGCCGTTTGTGTGGGATGAGAAATGTGAAAACTGTTTTGTGGAGCTGAAGGAGAGGTTGACGACGGCACCTGTGTTGATTTTACCCGATCCCAGTTTGACATACGTTGTGTATTCTGATGCCAGTGGGCAGGGATTAGGGTGTGTCCTTATGCAGCAGGGACGTGTGGTGGCCTACGCCTCTCGACAACTCAGACCTCATGAATTGAACTATCCCACTCATGATCTGGAGCTTGCGGCCATTGTATTTACTTTGAAGATTTGGCGTCATTACCTGTATGGTGTGACTGTGGAATTGTACTGCGACCACAAGAGTCTCAAATATCTATATGATCAAAAAGAGCTGAATATGAGACAGCGTCGCTGGATGGAATTGCTTAAGGACTATGACCTGGAAATAAAATATCATCCGGGTAAGGCAAATGTAGTCGCTGATGCTCTTAGCCGAAAGACTATGCTCGTTGCAGCTATGATGATACAAGAAAGGAAATTGATTGAAGATTTCCGTGATTTAAATTTGACAAATCAGATCATCTGTGCCAATTACACTATTTCTCAAGAGGAGAGTGATCTAAGGGCGGAAATTGAAGAAGCTCAGAGTCAAGATGACTGGATACAGTGCAATCTGACTCGAATCGAACAGGGAGAAGTTTCAGGCTACGACATATCACCTCGTGGATTGGTTCGTTACCAGAAAAGAGTCTGCGTTCCACTTAAGGCAGAGTTGAGGCAGAAGATTCTGGATGAGGCACACAAGAGCCGATATACTCTTCATCCTGGTATGACCAAGATGTATCAGAATCTGAAATCGGTGTATTGGTGGCCGGGTTTGAAGAGTGACGTGACCAAATATGTTGCAAGGTGTCTCACTTGTCAGAAAGTGAAAATCGAGCACTAGAAACCGCCTGGTTTACTTCAGAGTCCTGAGATTCCGGAATGGAAATGGGAAAGCGTGACCATGGATTTGGTTATGGGGTTGCCCAGGATCAGGAACTATGATGCGATCTGGGTAATTGTGGATCGGCTAACGAAGTCGGCACACTTCATACCAATCAATACTGGTTATTCTCCTGATAAACTAGCGGAGATTTATATCCGAGAGATTGTCAAACTTCATGGTGTTCCGAAAAACATCATTTCCGATCGAGATCCACGATTTACTTCGAAGTTTTGGAAAGCATTGCATGAAGCCTTAGGTACTCAACTGAGATTCAGTACGGCTTATCATCCTCAAACGGATGGACAATCTGAGAGAACAATTCAGACGCTGGAAGATATGTTGCGAGCTTGTGTTCTCGACTTTAAAGGAAGTTGGGATCGTTTCCTTCCACTGGCTGAGTTCGCCTACAACAATAGCTATCATGCGAGCATCCAAATGGCTCCGTATGAAGCGTTGTATGGAAGACGGTGTCAATCACCTTTGTGCTAGAATGAATTATCCGAAAGGAAGCTTTATGGGCCAGATTTGGTTGATCAAACCTCAGCACAGATTCAGATCATTCGTAAGAGGCTCATTGCAGCGCAGAGTAGACAGAAAAGTTACGTTGACAAGAGGAGAAGGCCTCTAGAATTTGAGGTTGGTGATCACATATTCCTGAGAGTATCACCAATTACGGGCATTGGGCGAGCCATCAAGAGGAAGAAGCTGAGCCCGAGATATATAGGTCCTTTTGAAATCCTTGAGAGGATTGGGCCTGTTGCTTATCGAGTAGCCCTACCCCCGAACTTGAGCAGGCTCCATGACGTGTTTCATGTTTCCCAATTGAAGAAGTACCAACCGGATCCATCTCACATTGTTGAATATGAAGAAGTTGAGTTACAAGACAACTTCACATATGCGATAGAGCCAGAACAGATCATTGATAGAGAAGAACAACGACTCAGACACCGAAGTATTCCATTTGTGAAGGTGATCTGGAAGGGAATGACTCAGAGGGAAGCAACTTGGGAAGCGGAAGCGGATATGCGAAGACGTTATCCGGAGTTTATGGCTCAAGTTGTGTGACAAATTTCGAGGACGAAATTTGTTTTACGGGGGGAGAAATGTAATATCCCAAAAAGTGATTAAGGGCTAATGACTTCAAAAGTGGATGTAATTATTGTTGAATAAACACTTTTGAAGAATGTGTGATGGGAATTTGGATATTTTAATGATTCCAATGGATTCCTTGTGAAAATTTATGTGGTAATGATGTTTGGTATGAAAATGGAACCAATGGAAGCAAAGATGCAAAATCTAAAATTCTGTCCAGTGAAATTCTATTCTGGGCAGTCCGTTTGTGTGAACGTTTTTAATGATCAAATGGTATCTAAAAATTCTGAAATTTTCCAGTATTAAATTTCACATGTCAATCTTCAAAATGAATATATAATTTGTATCATTTTGATTTGTGACCTAAGAGTTTTGGATTTTTGAAGTTTGCCCAGCGAAATTAATTATTTTCTGGAACAGTATGTAAAGATTGAAATTCTGGGAATTTTTTGGTGATTTTCAGTAATGAACAATATTTTTCCTATGAAGAGGACTTAAATATCTTTCATTTGGCTTTAGAATCACCTCATTTCGATTTTTCTAGAATTAGTTATGATTTTTCAAAGTTTGGGCAGAAAATCTGCCAGAAAATCCGAAAATGGGAATTATGACATCATCTCATTAAAAGATGATGTCAGCATGGATTATTAATCAAATTGCTCATCTTCTTCAGCCATTTCACGCCATTTCCAGCTGAAGATAGTGAGAGAAAGTTGAGAGCTCTTAGAGAGAGAAAGAGGAGAAATCTCGCAAGGTAAGCCGATTTCTCCGACGATTTAGCTTCTAACGCGTGTAACCCCGATCCTAAGCTACTCCTCTTTGTTCTTTAAGGTTTGGAAGCTCAAAATCTGTTGTTGAGCACTTAGGGTTTTCAGCAATATTTGGGAAAAGCTTGTGGGAGCTTGAGGTAACTTCCAAACTTTCGTATATTGCTTATTCTGGCTGTTGTGGGCAATTTAATCGGTGAAATTTCACCGGATTGCCATTGGTTTTAAAGTTTGGAAATGATATGGCCTAGGGGTTATGCTGCCCAAATTGGGTCTTAATGTTAGTTGTAACCTAATGTAATGGTTAATAAAGTGGTTAGGAGTAGAAAGGAACGCGTTTACGGAGCCGAAATCGTAAAACCCCAATTTTTCCCGGAGAACATGTATATTTCGGCCAAGGCTGTAAATGGGTCTTAGAGTTGGATTTTCAATGATTTGATGATTCCATTGGATTCAGTGGGCGAAAATAGGTGGGGTTACAGTTGGGCACTTTTTCAAAAAAGGCCGAGAAAGCATAATTACGGAAACACCCCTAAAACCCTAAAAGTAGGGCTGCCAAGGGCAATTTCGTAATTTGACATTGAATTTGATAATTCTGAGTACGGAAATGGATTCCTTGGGCGGAAATATGTTAGGATAGCCCAGATTAGAATTTCGAGAAAAGTGCAACCGGTCCGGGTATGGCGGGCCCAGGCCGGCTCCCCGGGGGTATTTTTGTAAATTTTCATTATAGACTCATATAACCCTAAGCAACACTATGGAAGTTTCTAAATAGTGCATTTGGAATTGTAGGATTCGATATTTGCCGCCCTCGTGAGCCAACTGCGCTGAAGGACGTCAGGAAAGGATCAGGTAGTGACTCTCTCTCTTATACTATGTGTAATGCTCTGTATGTGTGTGTTATCACTGTTCTGTGATGAATCTTTGATGCTGCTGTGGTTACAGCTGGTGATAGCTGTCGTTTAGAGCGTAAGCTGTCGTTATTGTGATTACAGCGTAAGCTGTCGTGATGGTGATTATAGCGAGAGCTGTCGTATTGTGTATACAGCCGTGAGTGCTGTCGTTTGTGGTGAAAACCATGTATCTCTGAGATTGCTGCTGCTGTTGCTGTTTGTGATTTATATACATGCTTTGTGTTTATGCATTGTGTGAGTGGTTTGTTACTACTGAGATTCTCTCGAATCTCATTCTTTCCTATGACTAACAGTTCAGACAGGGCGTGTGGTTCAAAGGAGAAGCGGCCAACCCGGAGCAATTAGGGCCCTTGGGGGTATATAGTTGAGTTGGAAACGTTGGTTAAATATTTTGAACTTGGGATTACTGTATATTCTGAATCAGGAACACTACATTCGATTTTGGTTGTGTAATCCCCTAATGTATACTTATAAACCTTCAGGTTTTTATGCATAGAACCCGGGAGTTGCCGGGGATGCGGTTATACACTCTGATATGATTGAATGTACATTAACTGCATAGGTAATTATATTTGAATATTGAAATTGAGACCTGGATGGAAAAAAAAGAGTTTTGAAAGTTTTGTAAAAATTTTACTGTGAGACAGAAAGTTTAAAACGAGGTTAAAGCATCCAATGGTCTCTAATCCAATTTAAATATGTGTTATCGAATTATAATTACGTGTTTAAAGGCAGGGGGTTACACCCCTCCTCATTCATGTGGCGTCAAACCTGGCGCCACTTTTAATTAATTAATTAATTTTTAGAAACATAATCATTACCTTTTGTTTTCTTTTTCTTTTTGTTTTTTTTAATAAGAACAATTATGGGAGAATTGCTGAAAAATACTTTGGAAGCAAATTAATTGCTGATTGCTACCAATCGTGCAAGGGATCTTTCGTGTGTGCAAGCGATCTTCCGTTTTGTGCAAATCATCTTCCGTGTGTGCAAAATTCTTCCGTATAAATGTGCAAGCAATCTTCCGTTATGTGCAATGGTAGCATTCAACAATTAATTTTCCAAAAAGGTATTTATCAGCAATTCTTCCAACAATTATTATGTCTTACTTTCCACTTTTGGTGTTCTCTCCCCCTTCTTTTTTTTTAATATATATATATATATATATATTATTATATATATATTATAATTAATTAATTAATTATAATTTATAATTATATTATGAAAATAAAAAAAATGAGGATGTTACACCTCTCACCCAACATTTTATCCATCAATTTCTTCCTTTCAATCGCAAAACTGGACCTCAACCTATAGGTTATTGTCGATAGTCTTAGAGGCACCCATTGGAGATCAGCATCGAAGGTTACCACATCAGGTCAAGGAGTCCAAGCCTCCATGGTCCACGCGGCCTGTAACATCCTTACTTTTATTTTTAAGGTATAATTATAATTAGAAAATAATAATTTATGAAAAATAGATTTAGTAGGTAATTATGGAAAGGAAAAACAAAAATAAAAAAACGAAATAAAAAAAGGAAAGGAAATAAGACAAAAAATTAATTAAAAATTAGCTAAAGGGCACGTGGCCCTTTAGCAGAAGTCGGTGGGGGTATTATTAGATGCCCCGCCCCCACTACTAATTCAACATTTTCAGTCATTTGGAGAGAACAGGTGCGTCTCTGTCGTTTTCAGGTGAGATTTCAAATTTTTCAGATAATTTTGATACTTAAAATCACTTCTTTTTATCAAACTTTCTTAATAAAAATTGTTCTACGTATTTTTATCTTTCTATTGGTGGTAATATTCTACTAATTAGTGATAATTTTGGGATTAGAGTTTTGGGAGAGTTTTGTGTTTTGACAATGGATAACTGTATATAGATAGAAGAACGCTAATAGCTACTTTTAATTAGTTTAGATTTATCATTTGGTTGTCTTATAATTTTATAATCAATTTCTTTTAAAACAGATCATAAATTATAATTTTAGGAAGTTTTTGATTGATTAAATTTGGATCATTGGAGGTATTATTGAAATTTAATCAATTTAGTTTGTAAGATTTTGAGCTATATGAAATTATAAGTTATTATTTGATATTTGAGTTAGAATTTGATATGATTTAATTATGTGGAGATTTCAGATGTTGTTTAATAATTAGGTTATGTTCATATAAGCTAGAAAATATATTTGATTGGTCTAAGATGTTGATATTGATGATTTTATGACTATTGGATTGTTAAAGTGATGAGAGAATTATTGTTGTTAAAGATTTTATTGAGTGAAATAGAGTTAAGAAATTTTAGGATTTGTGATTTGAAAGGAATATGAGGAATAGATAAATTGTTGTTATTCTTCTAAGAAGATTAAAGTGAGCCAATTATGGGGGGTTATTATTTGCTATTTTGTATTAGTTGACAATTATTATTAATTTTATTAATATGTAATTATATATTTATTGTCGAGTGAACTTGAATTTGGCTTGTTGAACTTGAATTCTTTCAAGTTTAGTTGTGTCAATAACTTAAGGTAACTACTTTCCAATTTACCTTATATGCTTGTTGAGGTGATTATAAATGTATATTGGAATTCCAATGATATAAGTATATGCCATAGTATTTTACATATGAAAAATGTATGTGTGTGAAATGTATTTGTGAGTAAATTTTTTAATTAAGTGGGCTTAAATTGTTTATCTTGTGATTCTAATGTTAATGATGCATAGCATTGAATGTTGAATATATGAGAAGAAACTATTGATATTGAAGTTTGTGTTGTTGAGATGTTGAATGTGGTGGGTTGTGATTAGAGGATGTTTAGTTCTTTTATACCATGTGGTATAGTCACCACTGTGTGCCCGGTGGATGGCTTTGACATTCTTAGGGCCCTTGGTATCACCCTTTCCTTTGGCCGGATTAAAGGTTAGCTCAAAGGACATGTGACACATTTCCATATTCGACGGAAAGGGAACTTATGGTCTGATGAGAGTTTTGTAGCCTTTGCCCGGGCTACACCTTGTTATTGGAGAGCTTGGTGCAGTCTTGTCAAAGATACTAATCCTATTATGTGTTGTAGCCCATAGGTTCTGTCAGCGGTTATAAGGAGGTTATAAAGATGGTTGAGAGAGTTCTATGCATTTTGAATGATTCTTTTGTTATATAAACATATATTTTGCCTGCTTAACAATCTTGTAATCATTCCCCACATATTTGTTAAAATGGAATGGTGGTTATTGGGTCCATGTGACTCACCCTGTCGTTTATTATTTTTCAGGGGAAAGTTCTAGCGGTACTACTAAGGGGAAGGCGTATGAGACTTGATTTTGCTTTATTAATCTTGTATGCCTCATTTAGTTTCATGAGTATAGTTTAATGTATATTGCCGAACTTTAGAGCCTTTTCGTATACGTTGCATATTTTGAATGTTCCACTACATATTGAGATTTGTACTGTGGGCGAAGCCCTTTGATAAGTTGTTTATTGTGTAAGCTACTTATACAGTAACTATTTATTGAGCCTAAATGTTTTTGTTTGAAATGATTAATTATACAGTAACTGTAGGAGCTTGTTACAAGACCTCTCTTGTTAACACCCATTTCTATTTTAATAATCGTAGTGTAATAAAGGCAAGGTTCCATGAGCACACAGAAAAGTACAATTATACTGATAAAAGTATTCGTTTACAATCCCAACGTCGTTCGTACACAAAATACAAAATACAAAATACAACGGAAGTTTAAATGATTACAGGATTCCCAAAATATCTTAAAATTAGAATAATTATAATAACAGTCTTTAACCTTGCCTCGAGACATGTGCCAATCACTTCTCGACGTCTACGCCTTTGCCTTTCGTCCTACTAGCACCTGCGAGATGTTTGTTTAGAAAAGGGGTGAGATTCCAAGGAATCCCAGTAGAAACATGCTATCGTTCATAGAAAATGCGAAAAGTACATATGATAAGCGCCAGATATGTACCAATTAATGAATATTGTAAACACATCATCTGCATATATACATGTGTAGGGCTCAGACCCATAATCTATACCGATTGGATTCTCACCAACTCCCAGTGTAAGTACCCCTGGCACTAAATGCCCCTCACTAGGCAAAACATGTTGATTAACAAAGCACATTTACAAACATGGCATTCACACAATCATATAACTATGGTATGATGTATGAAGGATAATGTCCCTACCTCAAAGTTCTTTTAACCCCTTTTTAGTATGCCTCGTAAAACGTGTCGCTTCCGGCTTCCATCTTGGTCCTAAAATATTAAATGTACAAGAAATAGGTCATAACTTATCCAAGTATCATTTTAGACTATTCCATAATGTTTCTTGTGGTTATATTAGCCTATGATGAAAATTTACCAAAATGCCGCCGGGACCCCTGCACAACCCCTCCGTAGCTGGCCTGATGGCACGTTTTCCCAAAATTTTGACTAGGGCTATCCTGACATATTCTCATCCAAGGAATCCATTTCTGGGCTCAAAATCACCAAATTCAGTGTCCAATTATGAAAATACCCTTAACAGCCCCGATTTAAAGATTTTAAGGGCGTTTTTGTAATTAACCTTTTTCGGCCTTTTCCAAAAAAGTGACCAACTGTAACCCTATCTATTTTTACCTACCGAATCCAATAGAACCATCTATTTTATGAAAATTCAGATCCTTCCCCCATAACAGTGATGGATGAAACATTAGATAAAAAAATGGAAAATGTTCTTTTGTGTTTTAGCTTCCAAAACTTGTACTTTTCCACTTCTAATTCTTCATTAACTTATTTAAACATATCTTAATCATCATTCAAAGAAATTTGGGCAGCATAACGCCTTAGGGTGAGGGCTTGCCAAATTCACAACTTGACCAAAAATTACCAAAACCAACAACAATCATCAACAACACTTTATACTGGTATATATTTGAGTTTTGTGTAGTTACCTCTTGAGCTTCTTGAATCCTCTCACTCTAGGCATCTCCTCTCTCTCCCCTTGAACTCAAGATGTGTCTTCAAGATCATGTATTTCATGAAGAGAAAGGTGTAGAGAAAGATTTCTTAACAAGATCATAAGAAAAGCTTAAGAGATCAACTTCTTACCTTAGAATTTCCCTTCTTCCTTCTCCCTAGCACATGAGACCTCCAAGCTCTCTCTCTCTCTCCTCTTTATTGTGTTTGGCCGAAGTGAACAAAGGAAGAGGAAGGAAGATGGCTTCATAAAATTCTCCTTTCATCCCACACCATTTGATTTCATCAAGGGATGTTATGATGACACTTGTCACAACCCATACCTCCTTCACATTACGACATACTCCATTAAGCTTCCTTTGGCATTGAACTAGTTTTCTTCTCCCTTGGTTGGCCTCAAAAAACCGTCCCCCCTCTTATGCTCCAACTAAATCAATTGCTTCTTTCAACTAGACCAACTTTACACTCAAGGTAATTCCAACCTTACACTCAAGATAATCCTTACCATCATCAATCATGATTGCTATGTTCATATAGCATTATTTTAATGCAATTGGACATGTGCTCATCTTCATAAATCATAATCTAATCTCTTCTTCATATGATAATGACACCTGATGTCACGCCCTTACCTTGTTTTAACCGTTTTTCAGAGTATTCACGAAAAAACAATATGCGGTTCGGTGTGCAACATAGGAATAACATGAATATACTGATAATAAGTGTATGATTACATGAATTCCCCATAGGGGTTTGTACATGATCATTACCATCAATGTAGCCACACATGGCTACTTGGGTATCTAAACCTGTCCCAGTGAAACAGAGACATTTTCTCATCTTCGTTCCACCAATGCAATCCCCTCATATGGTTCTCTACATTGTTCTCAGCATATCTTCTGTCTTCTCCTGTCTAAATTATTGATAGGGGAGGGTGAGATTTGAGAGAATCTCAGTAGGAAAACAATACCAATATGCATGTACGATAAATGTTTAATGCATGACATGGTTGCATCACATAACTCATGCTCACACAATGACAAATTTGTAAGCTCAATGCTCTAAACAATATACTTATGGCCAAGCATAAATTGAAACATAGCTTCAAATCATTCATACATGTTTCACATAATCAAGCAAAGCAATAGCATGCATCAACACACCAACACAAATATCCAATACATGCAGGAAAGGTAAGTTCCCTACCTTAACCCTTTTCCGTCTCGAAACGTGTGCCTTGTAATGCATTTAAACAGCTTGGGCCCTATATTCGATCCTACAAGGCCAAAGGTACCGTTCAGACACTTCCATGGTGTTTTTGGGGGTTATATGAGTCTATTGTGAAAATTTACTAAAATGCCCCCGGGGACCCGGCCCCGCCCCGCCTTACTAGATCTGACTGTACTTTTCCTGAAATTTTGACATATTTTTGCCCAAATAATCCACTGCCGGACTCGGAATTATCAAATTCAATTTCAAATTACAAATTTACCCTTAGCAACCTCCACTTTAAAGGTTTCAGGGGTGTTTTCGTAATTATGTTTTTTCGGCCTTTTCCGAAAAAGCGACCAACTGTATCCTCACCTAATTTTTGCCCCTGAACTCAATGGAATCATCAAATCATTGAAAATATAACTATAATTTCCATTTATAGCCCTGGGCGAAATTACACAACTCTTCAAGGAAAATTGGGGCTTTTCGATTCTGGCTCCGCACACATGTTCCTTTCTACTCCTAATCACTTTATTAACCATTACATTAGGTTAGAACTACATTTAGTATCAATTTTGGCAGCATAACACTTCTAAAAAAAAATTTCCAAATTTTACAAATAAAGACAATCCGGTGAAATTTTACCGATTAAATTGTCCACAGCAGCCAGAACAATTAAAGATTGAAGTTTCGGAAGTTACCTCAAACTCCCTCTGGCTTTTCCTCTTATGGCTAAACTCTAGCCCTTCTTAATAAGGAAAATTCAGCTTCAACAACCTTTAAAATACAATAGCTTAGGAGCAATATTATACGCATTAGGTACGAATTCACCAAAGAAATCGACCTACTTTGCGAGTTTTCTTCCCTTGTCTCTCTAAATGCCCTCAAATATATATCTCTCTCCTATGGCTGCTGCAACATGACGGAAATGAGAAGAGGATGAATATGAGAAATATCCAAGGTATTAAAACCCGGACCGGGTATTGAACCAGTCGGGGTATTGGGTTAAGGGTCAATGGGTCAGGCCGGGGCCAAATCGAAGCTAAACCGAGACCAAACCGGTGAGAAATTGAAGATTTTAGGCTTATTGGTATGAAATTCTAAAGAAAATATATAAATTTTTTTTTAAATTGGGAACCGGACCGGCCAACTGGCCGGTTGGCCGATTACCGGCCGGTCCGGTCCGATTTCCATAACCATGGAAATATCTTATAAGTCCATGCTTATGTCACCTTTAATTATGATGATGTCATAATTCCCATTTTGGGATTTTTTAGAAATTATGGCTGATTTTCTGCCCTAACTTTGAAAAGTCATAACTAATTATAGAAAAATCAAAATGAGGTGATTCCAAAGCTAAATGAAAGCTATTTAAGTCCTCTTCACTGTAAAAATATGGACCATTACCAAAAACCACTACACAATTCTAGAATTATACAAAATTCACTACTACCTTAAAATAGAGTCCAGTTTCGACAATAAACTTTGGACAACTAGAACTCCCAGCTCACAAAACAAAATGACACAATTTATATGTCCATTTTGAAGCTTGGAATGTGAAATTTAAGATTGAAAAGTTTCATAATTTTTAGACATCATTTTCCCATTAAAAACATCAACACAAACAGACTGCCCAGCAAGAAGTTTCAATAGACAGAATTTCCCAACTTTCCATTTAATGTTCCAAACCAATTCCAATAATCAAAAAACACAACATCACATCAATTGCACTATATTACACCATCCAATTCCACCATTTCAAAATTACACAAAATCATGGCAAAATTCACAATTCTCATCATCTTCTCTAGAAGTGTTTATTTATCACTAATCACATCCACTTTTGGAGTCATTTACCCTTAAACGAAATTTGGAATCCGGCTAAACCAAGGCTTAGCAATCCACTCATCTTAGGCTTATTCTCTAGCCTTAAATATCAAAATTCGGGTTATTACACATGGCATCTTTAATTCCATTAATCAATTTTTCCCTCTATTTTTCTTGTTAGGCGAAAATTTGGAAGAAAAGAGAAATAAAATTGTTTTCAACATTTTCATAATTCAATTAAATGAATTATGTATAATTCCCTCTAATTTTACAACTCTTGATTTATTCCTCCAAGAATATTTCAATTATACATTTTTCTTTATTTTCATGAATATTCACTATTTTATTGAATTTCTCAAACAATTATAATATATTTGGTGAATATAAAATTCGGGGTATTACATCCTTACTTACCGCCTCCAGAGAACAGAGGTGCACCCAAAACAGTTGAAGGCCACAGCGCTGGAATACTATAAAAAAACTCCACCAGAACGGGAGAATAGACCCTCCAAGTAGGAGGAGTGGGCATCTTAATGGCAGAAGAAGCAATCCTAGGAGAGGGATGATAAATCCCTAGCGGAGAGGGAAAGGAGGAAGCTATTTTTTTCCCCCAACAATCACGTTCTTAGCCAATTAAATGCAATCACATGGATTGTGTCAAGTAATTCGTAGTTAAGGTCAAAAGTTCACATCCAAGAGCTAGAAATGTGGTTTTCTTGGCAACCTTATCCTTAAAAACTAGCAAGAACCAATCATGAAATGACTTGTCTTTTCTCTCTCACAATCCCTCTTGGACGAAGAAGGAGGAGTAAGTGAAGAAGATTACGTCATGTGTCAAATAGGGAGGAAATGATGATAAATGGTCCAATGGTCTATATTCATTGCAACCTGATCCTTTAAATCTGGCAAGAACCAATCATGAAAAGACTTGTCTTTTCTCTCTCACAATCTATCTTGGACGTACAAGGAGGAGGAAGTGAAGAATATTACGTCAAGGGTCAAATAGGGAGGAAATGATGAGGAAATGGTCCGATAGTCTATATTCACTCAAGAGTCAAGACCCGTATAATCAGGATACTAATTCTCTGACTTTTAATATAAGATATAGTTAATTTTTTTATAAAGATTAAAGAAGTTCAATAAATTATTTTAAAATATTAATATTTATCATTTTTATACTAAATTAATTTATCTAACTTATAAAGTAATATATAATTAAATGATACATGACATATATTATACTTAACTTATTTATTTAACTTCTTTAATCTCTTCCTAAAAAATCAATTATCTCTTATATTAAAGACAAAATGCTGGAGGAGTATCTTCTCTTTTTCTCTCTTCGTATTTACTCCAAAACAAGAGAAAAGGAGAAAGAGAGGAGAGGGAGAAAAAGATTAAGCTTCCAACAAGAAGTCCGGCTGACAAGAGGTAGAAGAGTGAAGAACAAGTGGAAAGATTCAATCTTGAGTTGTGACCAAGGTAGTATTCTTGCCATTCTTGATCTCACGTCAAATTTGTTACTCCTCCAGTCTTTAATATAAGGTATAGTTGGGGAGTTGCTTTTGTTTATAAATATAAGACATAATTTTATTATTTGTTAACTTTTTCCTAATTTACTCCCACTGATGCTTCCTTCACAATAATCAAGGAGAAGAGGGAATGTGGGAATTAAAGGATATGAGTAAGGTGTTCTAGATAATAGATATTATATTTAACTAATTTAACCAACTTCCTTAATCTAATCAAATTAGGTAAATATGTATTGTATTAAGGACTGGAGGAGTATTATATATCTATTCTCCTATGTTAACAAAGTTGTGTATGAATATGTAAATGATGCTATGTAACTATGTCTAATATTTATGACATGTAAATATGAGTTCAAGGAGGTAAGAGTATAGTTCATACATGTTGGAATATTTGTATGTATGAAAACAGAGATGAATTTAGCAAATTAAGATCAAGCTAGAGAGTGAATATTCCATCGTAAAGGAACGAATTAATTGGGACAAGTTAAAACAAGAGTAAACAAAATCGAATCTTCCCCTGAAAAAGTCCAATAATTAGTACACATTCTAAGGTTTAAAATGAGTGGTAGATTATTTCAAATGGATGCATATGCTAATATATGATTTTTCAAAGTTTGGACAATAAAACTATAAAAACAGAATTTACTGAATAAACAGTACTCATTTATGAATTTTTTGGGAAGAAATGACTAAAGAATGGAACCAGTTTGTATTTTTTCATGTGAAGCATGATGAGAGCTTCAAATAGAGACTCAACCCTCTTTGTTTCGATTTTTTTAAAATTAGTTATGAATTTTTAAAGTTTTCTAATATTTAAGGGTGCTATATGAATAGTAACTCAGAACTTAATTTTGAGGGTTAAAGATTATTTATTAAGGCAATTGAAGTGGTTCAAGGAGGCTTATGGTAAAGTTTCAATAGTTAAAAGAGGTTATTTAAATATGAAATATAGTTCATGGTCTTTTCTTTTGCATAGATTAATCTTATTTTAATAAATTTTCAAATAAAGAGTTTTTAAGCAGAATATGTAAATTTTCGCTGGTATTGATGAGGAAATATTGAAAAAAATGTCAGCCACACAGAGCAATTAAGGGTGAGTTTGGTATGAGGGGAGGGGAGGGAGGTGGGGGGTTAAATTACTTTTTTGGATTGAAGGCATTTAAAATTTGAGTAAGAATCCAAAATTTAAAAGGAATTATAAATTTTGTGCGGGAATCCAAAATTTAAAAGAATGAGAAGGTAAATTTTAAGTTTCTTCCATCCAAAATTGTAATTTGCCTCCCCTCCCCTCCCCTCAAACCAAACACACCCTAAACAGATAAGGTATGGTGATTATTTCTCAGGTGATGATGCTCCTATCGGCAGACTGAGTTTTGAAACTTTCCTCAAACGTAGAGAAAACCATATCTTTCCATTATATGGAAGCAACCAACAAGTACGTAGTTATCAAGTCCCACATCGATGGTGCACCAAAAGAGTCTCACTTTGAGCTCAAAACTTGTTCTATTCCTCTCTCACTCAGCCCTGGTTCTGATGATATCCTCATTAAGAATCTCTATGTCTCCGTTGATCCCTATCATCTCAATCGCATGAAGAGCTTCAGCTCCACTCATAAATTCGTAAGCCCTGCAAGTCTCGATAAGGTACGTATAATTCTTGTTGTACTCCCTCTGATCCTAAATATAGAAGCCAGTCAAGGATTTACTTAGATCCCAAACCATCTCTGTTAGATTGCACGTATTAAGGAGATTTTCATATGGAGTAGTTCTGATTAATTTTCTGAATCTTTGCAATAGCTTCTATGATAAGGTTAGGAGGGAGTACTTTTGTTGCTGATATGAACTAATGTTCTGATTGAGACTTAATATATATATATATATATATATATATATATATATGGTGGCAGGCTTTTGATGCTACTGGTGTTGGAAAGGTTTTGGCTTCTGGGAATCCTAAGTTTGAGAAGGATGATTTGGTGTTTGGAGCATTCAATTGGGCACAATACAGTTTGGTTAAAGAAGGAAACATTCTACACAAAGTGGAATCCTCTGAATTTCCCCTCTCTCACTACCTTGGAGTTCTAGGTAAATGGTTAATTTGACTATTTTTGCTTCTTATTATTTGTTTATGAAGCATTTTCAATTCAAAATGTGCACTTAGATATATACCCAAAGCATGATGGCCATTTTGCTTCAGATATGGGTTTCTTGATTAATTTATGAATTATTAATTGTTCACTCATGCAAGACATGATCCAAATATAGTTGAAGCTTAATAAGTCATTTAAAATATTGGAGCTATGATTGAAAGAGCGTCCTGCGATATCGCCTAAATTATTTTTAACATATAAAACTACTATTATGGCTACTAAAAATTGGTTTAAAAGATTATAGTGTGTTTGGCGAATCTTACTTTAAGGGCAGTGCCATTAATATGTTTTTCAAGGCTTCTCTTGTAATGACTTCATTTCATAAATTATTGACTTCATTTTAAATTAATTTTCCATTTCAAATTGCTGACTTCATTTTAAATTAATTTTCTCCTAATTCAAGTTAAGAATTTTTCATTCAACAACTTACATAAGTCTTAAAAATAAGAGCTAATGGAGGGGTTTCTCCAAATTATCCCTATTAATTGCACTTATTAAAAGGATTTTAATCCACAATGAGGAAGTTTCCAATTGAATGCAAATGATTAACACACATGTCTTACAAATAACTAAGTTATTTAATTTTCTTAATATTTAGGCTGAAGTATACTTTTGGTTCTTTTAGTTTAGATGATGTTCTATTTTAGTTCTTTAACTTTTAAAAAGTTTTTTTTAATCCTTTTAAGTTAATAGCACTAACTTTACTGGCGAGGAGTCAGCAAATTTAAAATGTTGACTAGTTTAAATTTTAATTCTTTGATATAATTATTTCTATATTTTAAATTTAAAGTTAAACTTCTAGACAGACATATCAATATTTTAAATTTGTTGAGTCAGCATTTTTCGTTAATAAAGTTAACAACGTTAACTTAATAGGACTAAAACTACACTTTTTAAAATTAAATGACTAAAATGGAACCTCATCTAAACTTAAAGGACAAAAAATATATTTTAGTATTATATTTAAAAATCATTTATTTGAGTTTTACATCTAGTACTAGTGGAAGTAGTAATTAGTTGACTTCATTGCATTTTGGTTTTGTGGTTATGTGACAGGATATAGTGGACTTACAGCATATGCTGGATTTTTTTATGTGTGTGAGCCCAAAGAGGGAGAAAACGTATTTGTATCAGCAGCATGTGGATCAGTTGGATATTTAGTAGGCCAATATGCAAAAAACATGGGCTGTTATGTTGTGGGTTCTGCTGGGAGTCCCAAAAAGGTTTGATCAATTCCCTTTAAATTTCTTGAACATATATAACTCATACTTATACTTGTCATCTCAAAATGAACCAAAATTATGGTAATTTGGTTATAGGTGGAATTACTCAAAGACAAGCTAGGGTTTGATGATGCATTTAACTACAAGGAAGAAAGAGATTTAAAATCCACTCTCAAAAGGTTAGTCCTATTTATGCATATAACCTTCTTAAACTTTGATAAATAATTTACAAAACTAATAATATGGGACTTAATTATGTAAATATAAAAGTTTAAGGGAGTTTATTGTAAGATTTTAAAGATGAAGGAGGTTTTATATATATGACATAAAGTTCAGGTGAGTTGTGTATAATTTACTTAGGGAGACTATATAACTCACTTGGCTTCATACATCTACCTCTTAATTATTCCCTTTCTTTTTGGTCCTGGTTGAGTTACTTTTAACATGTTCCTTTTTTTTTTTTAAACAAAAAGACAAGTTTATTAGTGCATAAGATAAAAAGATACATAAAAAAAGGCCCCACCAGTTTGACTCACGTAAATGAGGACTAGTGAAGCTCAAGTACAAGTATACAACATTAAAGTAAACAACAATCAAAGAAGAAAATGGAAAAGAGAGTAAAACAAAGACCCACACAAATCAATCAAACAACTCAAACAAAAAAGCTAAAAGGGCCAACACAATAGCATTCACCAAGTTAAAAACCAAGCCTCACAAGCTTGCATGATCACACCAAGGAGATAGAAGGCCACAACAAGCAACATGAATTGGATAAAAACCCAAAACTCTAACCTTTGA
This sequence comes from Inga leiocalycina, assembly GCA_963242795.1. Classification (NCBI taxonomy): domain Eukaryota; kingdom Viridiplantae; phylum Streptophyta; class Magnoliopsida; order Fabales; family Fabaceae; genus Inga; species Inga leiocalycina. The sequence goes on from OY725327.1 coordinate 27,349,081, forward strand.
AACATGTCACTACAGACCAGAGTCTTACGGCCATGAGTGTTCTAAAGGAAGAAGAGAAAGCAACTGGATACAACAGGAGAAGGAGGACTTGAGTGAAAGACGATGAGGACAAGTTAGTGAGGCGCCATAATGACGCCAAAAAGAACTAAAATGGTGCCCAAAAGTGATTGAGAAAGCACCTTAGAGATAGTCAAAGAGTTTCTCTCTCTTTCTCTGTATCTCTCTCTCACCTCCTCTATCTTTTCCCTAACATGTTCCATTATATATTTATATGATCGGATTAACCTACAGTGTTTTTTTTTTTACTAAATCTTAAACCTACTTATATTTAATAGACAAAATCAAAATCCTATAACTCTCTTCAACTGATATTAAATTGATATTTTTAAGAAACACAATTTGTAATTATAGTTAGTTAATTAGACTAGCTTGATTACAAATATACAAGAATGACATAACAAGTCAAAAAATTCAAAATTAAATAATATATATTCATAAATTCATGCATTCTCATCTAAGAAAAAAAGAGTGACACAAAAGAATGTGATTGGGGTCAAGTACATTCATTTTTTGTGCCTAGGTATATGTATTTTTTTCTCATAATCCATGCACCCATGATACTCATAGAGGATACGTATGATCTCATAGCATCACGCTTAAGGAAGACTGGAGGAGAGTTTGGTATCATTAGGCTACAAGATGGATGACGACTCTTTTTTTGAATGCATTATATGCAATTATACATCTTTGTAAACATAGAGGATCTAGATCACTAAAATTCATTATACATTCAATTATATACTACAAAAAACTATGGTTTATTAGCAGTTAAAAGTGTGTATTTGTAGTAATTTTAACCGCTACAAATATAATTGTAGCGGTTCCTTAAGCCGCTACTAAATCTACTGTTGCAAGTGTATTTGTAGTGGTTGTTTTTAACCGCTACTCAAGTGAAAAAACTGTTACTATATTTGTAGCGGTTAATTAGCACTGCTACAACATTCTCAATCATATCAACATTTTCTTGGTAATTTGTAGCGGTTATATGGCAAACCATGAATATTAGATAGCGGGAAATGAAAATGAAAATGAAAATGAAAATTTGTCATGATATTTGTAGCGGTTATAAAACTATTACTAAATTGAATTTAAAAAGGGCAAGAAATATTAGTAGCGGTTACATAACCACTACTAATTTCAATAGAAATTTAAATTTTGAGTCAAAAATTTAGTTTGTCTTTTAGAAAGTAAATTTGTAGTGTCAAAAAAATTAAAAAAAATACAATTATCTGTTTCCTTTTTTTAATATTAAATTAAATATTTTATTATTTTAATAGTTTAGCTAATTTAATTAACTTATTATTCATTAGTTTAGGTCATTGATAATTTTAAAGGAATGATTTAATTATATTAGATAAGTTTGAAAATTGTATTGATAATATTATTGGGGATACGTAGATAATAAGGAACTATTATATTGCCTGCTATAATGTGATTATGATTATGTAAATAAATATCTGAAAAAAATAGTGAGAATAAATATTATGCGAAAGAAAAAAGTATTGAAATAAAAAATTTAAAAATTTATTACGATATTTGATCACCTTGTTAAGCTCCTCGGCTCATAGAAAAAAAGTGAAAATGAGAGAAGATGAAAGAGAGGTAAGGTGGAAAGAAATGGGGGAGTGTTTGAAATAAATTGTGGTTAGGGTATTTATAGAGATCTGCATGGAACTTGTAGTGGTTAGTGTCATGGTTTTGTAGCGGTTTCAATTTATAGCGGCTATTTATGTATTTGTAGCGGTTTTATAACCGCTACAAATATTTTTTTTTAAATTTTTTTAAAAAAACACAATTTATTTTAAAATAAAAACATAATTTGTTTGATCAATCATCCACTTCATCCCTATAGAAATTGTATAGAAAAATTGATAGCGATGTGTCTTTTTGTTAAAAAAATTAAATTAAAATGATATGAATTTAAAAAACGCACCGAACTATAGGTAAATTGTGATTGCCTTCAGGGAAGAAGTTTTCAAAATTGACGAGTTGAAACGGCTCACTCTCGTAAGCGATGTTATCACCATCACCCATATTGTAAAGGTCCCGAGGCTTTAAATGAACAACCATGTGCTAATCCCTGTCTCTTGTCCTCAACATAATAAATCTGGTGTGCCTCTGAGTCAAGAATATACGGCTCATCATCTTGAGAATGACCAGTGTGAATTGGCCGTGAGAAATTTATCGATGTGATGCCTAAGTCGTCAGTTGTGAGTCCCCGGGAAGTAGTGATATTTGCCCACAAACACTTGAATAGCGTAATGGTGAAATGGCCTTGGTAATTAAGTTCTATGACATCAAGAAGCTTTCCATAGTAAGGGACGCTTTCAAACTGCATGTTGGCGTCACTGCTGCTTGCATAACTCCTTGTCCCAAAGGTGCCATAAACACCCGAATTGTGAGTTTGCAATTCTTAATCCTGTGAAACCGTGTAAAACTTGAAACCATTGACATTGTATGTTGTAAACCTTTTTGCATGATCAAGAGGGCTGATTGTGAGGGCTCTGAAATTTGGTGAGTGTGGGTTGTGGTCATTTAGTATTCTACGCGCAAACCAGCATTCTCTATGGACCCTTTTGTCAACTTCAAAAGATGTTTGTGTATGGATTCTGAGTTGACGCTTAACATAACTTCTGAATTCCTTGCAATTAATCATAGGAAGGCGATAGTGAAATGAAAGTGAAAAATGTTACGAAAGATATAGAATAACATGTGAGTGTACAATTCTTATTGTATGAAAGGTTCAACTTGAGTGCGGTTAATCAAGACATATCTATATGATTGCAACTTCTCAGTTGCCGTTAGTTTGAAGTTCTCAGTTTCTCCAACTGGTTTACCAACACGAGGGATAAATTCTCCTGATGTTGGCGTAGGTTCAGGATAATCATCTACACAAGGCGGTCGGTTGAAGGCGGTCTCAATGTCATCAAAATACCTTGAACAAAAATACAGGACCCCATCCCTTATATAACCTTCAGCTATAGAACATTCTGGCCAAGCCTCATTCCTTATGTAAAATTTCATTTTCCTAAGAAACCTACAAAGTGATGAAAGGCAAAATGATACAAAATACTCAAAAGATCAACTAACAAATATAAGAACTATTAATGATACACATATATAAAATGAATACCTCTCAATAGGATACATCCATCGATATTGAACTGGGCCAGCGAGCTTTGTTTCATGAACAAAGTGGACTGTAAGGTGAACCATCACAGTGAAAAAGGACAGAGGAAAGATCATCTTCAAATGACAAAGTGTAAGAATAATTTTGGACTGCAGCTGATCGAGATCCTCAACGATCAAAACCTTGGAACACAACTTCTGAAAGAAAGAACAAAGCTCTACCAAAATGATTGACACATCGGGAGGAAGTGCATTCTTTATAGCCAGCAGAAATAACTGTTGCATAAGCACATATGAGTCATGACTCTTCAGGCCACCAACCTTTCGAGCCTACATATCAATACATCATGAAATGTTGCTTGAATACCCATCTAGAACTTTTATTTTCTTCAACGTCGCGAGGAAGACTTCCTTATACGGTTTTGTGAGGGTGAACTTTTCTGGCTGAAATTTGTCATACTCATCTGGCCACGAGTCTTCACGAACTCCTATAGCACGTAAATCTTTCCTCGCTTGAAGATGATCTTTTGACTTTCCTGGTTCGTTAATCAGCGTATATAGCATATTGTCGCATACATTTTTTTCAATGTGCATGACATCAAGGCTGTGGTGAAGTAAATTAGAATTCCAATATGGAAGAGTGAAGAAAATGCTTATCTTCCTCCATTGTTGAGGCACAGAAATCTCACCCTTCTTTCAGCCTGCTTGTGCTGCATCGTCACTTTTTCTGAACTTGAATTCAACATCCTCAAGCTGCTGTAAGATGTCTGCACCAGATAAAGTTTGATGTGCCCCTCTTGTTTCTGGTTTACTATTGAAGCGAATCTATTGCAATCTAAACTTGTGCCTTCCATCGAGAAACCTCCGATACCCCATAAAGTACTTCTTCTGACTGTGGGGAAGGCGCACTGCGTCAGAATCAAAATTGCAAGCTGGACAAGTCGAGCCAGTATGCACATTCCACCCGGATAATGTTCCAAGGCCAGGAAAGTTACTAATCGTCCACATTAAGGCTGCATGCAAGTTGAACAATGTCTTCCTGTAGGTGTCATATGTCTCGATGCCAACATTCCACAGGTTAAGCAATTCTGTAATAAACGGTTAGAGATACACATCGATGTCATTACCTGGTGCCTTTTTGCTTAGAATGATCATAGACAAAATGAAGTAGTTTTGTTTCATAGACATCTAGGGGGTAAATTGTAGGGAATTAAGACTACCAGCCAAATATTGTAACTTGTATTAAGATTCCTAAATGGATTGAAACCGTCGGTTGCCAAAGCAAGCATAATATTACGGGGATTAACAGCGAAAGATGGAAAGTCTTTGTCGAATGTTTTCCAGGTGTTTGCATCCTAAGGATGTCGTAATTTACCATCTTTATTCTTATCAACCTCATGTCACCTCATGTGCTCCATCATTTTAGATGACATAAATAATCTTTGTAAGCGTGGCTTCAAATGGAAGTATTTGAGAATCTTTGCAAGTTCTTCTTCTACTTTTTTCCCTTCTGAATTGTCTTGTACCTCGATGTGTCACATTGCTTACAAGTCTCCCTGTTGTCATCGTCTCCCCAATACAGCATACAATCGTTGGGGCATGCATCAATTTTTTTATAGTTGAAGCACAATTTGTTAATAATCTTCTTAGCCTTGTAGAACGTTGTGAGAATCTCCACGTCGGGGAATGCATCTTGTAATAATTCCAGCAACATCGACATTCCCTTATTTGTGATTCCACACAAGCACTTCATATGATACAACTTGATCAAGAAAGATAATTTAGAGTATTTTCAACAACCTTGATATAAATGATGATCTGCTTCATCCATCAAGCTGAAAAAATCCCAAGCGGCTTCATTCCGCATGAACACCTGCTCTGAGCCCTACACTTCTTCATTGAAGTTGTCGTCATAAACACCAAATGCATCACGCACAGAATCATTAATAGGATCATCTTCATCTAGTGAACTCTTACTTGTGAACTTTGAGGAAGATTATTATCATATCTCATACCAGCCTTCTCACCATGAACTACCCAGAACGTATAGTCTTCCGGGAAAGGCTTCAAAAGCAAATGTTCCTTAACAACATGTTGTGCATGCCACTTCTTAAACTTGCATCTTCGACACAGAGAGACGATCTTGCCGTTACAGTTGGTGTGAGTGAATGCGAAATCCAAGAAATTGTTTAATTCGTATAAATATTCTGGAGAATTGCGTGGCAACCTGATCCATGACTTATCCATAGACCCTTGTGACTCCTCAGCCTGGGTCTCTTGCAGCTCAGCCTGCGACTACTACATCCGCTCCTGCCATTTTATGAAACAATTACTTATTAGTATTTTTCATAATAAAGTTGGTTTTATAAAGAATATAATAATGAAATCACTTACAATGGCCGCCTCTGCCTTCTGAGAGGTAGGAGTCCCATCACGGTGTCTATGTGTGATAGCGAACAACTCCTTGTAGTTCGTCTAACGGTTCTCCTGTTGTACCTTCCTCTCCTAAAACAATTACAAAATTAAATTAGTATAATATAAAATAACCAGCTAAAAGTAATTGATATTGTGAAAAGTTACTAGCTCACTATAAGTGACAGCAAAGGTCTTCAATCCTGCTATGTGGTGGATCATCTGCTGCCCACGGCACCTTGTGTTCCTTTGAGAAGCACCTGGAAAAAAACAATATTAGATGTATTAAAACAATATAAAATATTTATAATTAATAAAATCATAAAATTAATTAAATTTAAATTATAATTTAATAATTATAAATTAAAAATTTATATATAATAATTATATAATTACTTAATATTTAATAATTCATATTAATATTTAGATAATCTAATCTAAATCTAATAATCAAAATAATCTAATAAATATATTACCAAGCCATCAGCGCTCCTCCTGAATTGGACGAAACTCACCTAGTTATTCAGGGGACGCCGTCCGAGACGTTCTCTATCAGCTGCTGCAGAAGAATCGTCCCATCCTTATCCATACTGTGGAAGAGGCGATTCCTCCTATTCCTCCAGTCGTCGCCCATCTTCATCAACTTGTACCTCTTCTGGTTGGCCTGGACGACAAACCTCAGCAGTAACACATTGAAAAAAAATTTAAATATGACTAATTACAAATAAGACAATTAAATATATAATTAAATAGAATTAATTACAAAAAATATAATATAATTAAATACTATTAATTACCTGCACCACCTCGCCCTACGCCAGGTCCTTTGGCCCCTTCGAAACGTTCCACCACATCTTGAAGTGAAGGGGGAACCGCATCCAATTCGAGCTTAGGTTGTTCAGGAAGCGGTTGAACAGGTGACTCCCATTGTCGATGGGCTAGTCCGTGGCCTCATTTCAATCAAACTACAACTCGTAGTGTCCGGTCCATGCTGTTCAGACCTACCACGTCTTGCAGTCCTCTTCATCGAGTAACCGCTCCATGTCTTTGATTGGAATCGGGATCTCTAAGTCCTCATTAGTGTCATAGTCATCGACATTGATATCTCCCTCTCCCAAATCAGGAACCTCTGGTGCGGTCATCTCCTATGGGACTGTTTGCGGTGGCTGTAGTAGGTCGACTCCTGTGGCTGCTATGGGGGGATGGGCTGAAATGGCGCGGTCGCCCTCCCTCCGCGCTACCCCTCCTCTGCTACTGTCGCCTTGCAGAATTGTTCTGGGGACCTCGGGCTTCTTCCCCTTATCCATCCCTGAAGCCATATCAACTACAAAGATTCAAAAAAAATAAACCAATTTAGTCACATTTATATGTAAAATTATAATAAAAATAAAAATAAAAAAGTATTGTCCATACCTTAAGTGATAATGAGAAATACTAGAGAGAAAACTCTCTGACAGACGTCAAAATGCTCAGATCTAAAGGAAAACTCTTAGAGAAACTTCAGAAAACAAAATGGCCAAATGGCAAAAAGGAGGAGGCGGTGGCCTTTTTATAGTTGGGGATTTTGTAGCGGTTATTGAAAAAACCGTTACATCAACCACTACAAAAAAGCTAGGGTGGCAAAACTTTGTAGTGGTTGTTTTACAAATGTGATGACATTTGAAGTCATATAGCGGTTATGAAAGCATAACCGCTACAAATTGGATGACTTTTGAAGTTCTGTAGCGGTTCTAGAAACATAACCTCTATAAATAGGCGACCTTTGGTATTTTGTAGCAGTTCAATTCGTAGTAACCGCTACAAAAAAACTGATACACTATTGGCGCGGCTTGATGGTACCAAGTGGCGCGAACTTTGTAGCGTTTTATTTGTTATAACTACTACAAATTAACCGCGACAAATTTTGGTGGGAAACTCGCGTCATATTTGTAGCAGTTTTTTTCTATTAACCGCTACAAATAATATTGCTAATCAGTTGTGCCACTTGACACACAGGTTACCACTACAATATTGTAGCGATTTATGTTAAAACCGCTACAAGTGTCAATATTTGTAGCAGTTAAACTTAACCACTACAAATACACCGCTACAAAATATCATTTTTTTTGTAGTGATATGAGATTCATATGTTATCGTTGTATCCGCTATTTTATTATTTTTCCCTTATATCTCTTTTAAAACATTAATATGCATTTGTCCTCACCTTTTTGAAGGCACGCGATCACATCACTCAAAATAATGAAAATTAAGTCCATACTTTATTCATTTAGGGCTTGTTTGGCATCAAGTTGTGTGATGTCAAACTGACTTTGGCCCAACCTGTATAATGTTAGGGAGGAATTATGAGAAAATGAACTTATGGATCAAAAGTGATCATGTTGAAGATGGAGCAACTTTTTCTAGCTTTTAGCTGATAATTTTTTATTTTTTTTATATTTGAACTTTTTGAAACCGATTATTCAATATATCATCCAAATAAGCATATGTAAAATTAACGTCTTTATGAAAACATATTCAAACATAAATTACATTACACATTAACTTTTACCCTAACTTCATTTTGTAAAAGTCAATTAGAGTAAAAGTCACCTTACTAATGTTACCAAACAAGACATATTATTCAACCAGAAAAAAAAAAAAAGCAATTAAGGGATTTAGGATGACGTTGTGCTTGCATTTAACGTGGCATATTTTGAACTCTCAGGTACTTTCCCAATGGAATTGACTTATATTTCGACAATGTGGGAGGAGAAATGTTAGAAGCAGTGATTGCGAACATGAATGCGTTTGGAAGAGTAAGTGCTTGTGGTGTAATCTCACAGTATACTGATGATATCGATGCTGGAAATAAGCGAGCTTCACCAAACATGTTGGATGTTGTGTACAAGAGAATTAACATTAGAGGATTTATGGTCAGTGACTATGTGAGCAGTTTTGGAGGTTTCATTTCAAAGACTTCGGATCTTCTTCGTTCAGGGAAGTTGCAGACACTTGAAGACATCTCTTTTGGTGTGGAAAGCATCCCTTCTGCTTTCGTTGGACTATTCAAAGGAGATAATATTGGGAAGAAAATTATCAAGATTACACATGATGACTAGATTTAGGTTTATTTTAAGATAACTAGATTTTTTTTACCTCAGCTACTGATGTAGAAATGAAAAGAAAATGTTTAAACAGTGCCTATACACTCTATTTTTAAGATTATGGTTGCAACTGAAGTGGTTCTAAATCTTTGTAGATGCGTATTAAGCGGGAACGAATGTGAGAATGAAGTTCCAAAAGTGATTTTCTACAGTGGTTATATGGATAAATGTAAAAGTTCAAGGAGATTTATTGAAAAGTTTCAAAAGTTAATTTAAGAGGTTATTTAATTAAAATGAAGTATAACTCAGGTTTTTTTTTTGTATAATTGAATCTTATTTTAATAAATTTTGAAATAAAGAGCTTTTAAGCATGGGGGAGAGTGTAAATTTTTTTCCACGGTCTAACATCATCTTTGTTTCTTATAGTTTACAATCATTTTATTTTTAGTCCCTAAAGTTTAAAATAGGTAGTTTTAATTCTTCAAAGAGATTTATTGTGTAAACACCACTATAGAATCGAGCATATATAATGGTTATTATTGACTATATATGATGGTTCCAAACTATAATATATTAAAGGCATACATTAAGGTTCTTTGTTAATAACTGTAATGTATTAGCTTTATTTTTTTATTATATATAGTTATTTTTTATTTTTATTTAGTTTTACTATTAATATTTATTATATAAGACACAATATAATCTTTGATGATAAGTACATAACAATATTAAATAAAAAAATTATATTTATAGTATTAAGCATTTAATATATTATAGATAAACATAATAAAATTTAAAAGAAATTAATCACTTAAATACTCTCACAATATAACATTATCTTATAATTTTTAAATTTTTAAAGAAAATGAATTAATAAAAATTTCACAATATTCTCCAATGCTTTTGTTATAGATTGTCTATAGATTACGTATCAGTGCTCTAAGAATTCCCCTCATATATCCTTTAACTGCAAAAGAATAATACAAATATGAAAATAAGAATATGTATATCTAGTAAAAATAAGCAAATATAAAAACCTAAACAAATATTAAAATATAACTAAAAAAATCAGAATATTATAAAAATTGATAAATATAAAAACTTGAGCAAATATCTGGATTTTGTAAACCTGATTTCAACATATAGTTTGAGTTGTTGAAGTTTAGGAACATGAGATTCTCAATAGTATCATTTTTTTTTATATTCTCTACTTTTCTCATGTGCTTTTTCTCCATTTTAATCTTCAAACCAGCAGCCATCATGAAATTAGATATCGTAATCCCGACTGACAACATTGAGTATTAACTAGAGAGTTCTCATTATATAAAAACATGAAACAAAAAAACGTTAATTAAAAAAATGAAAGCTTACATGAGGAAAGTCACAAAAGGAAGGAGCTATAGAATGAAGACCCATGGTAGTGGTGGAGGACAAGGCATGCGTGACTGAGCAAAACCTATGTAAAAAAGAATATAAAACCCGTTAGGAAAGCTTAAAAAATATTTGATAAGGAGTTTAAAAAGTTGCGTAAAATAAATTTTTTTAAAATACCACTCTTTTATTTAATATTTTTCAGAATCCCACCTTTTTATATTAAAGAATACTTAACGGTTATTAGTGAAAAACCATAATGTATTGTCAACTATTGTTTTTTCAGAATCCTGCATTCTTATATTTGATATCTTTTATAATCATACCTTTGTTTTTTTTAAGAATACTTAAACGTTCTTTGTAGAAATGTAATGTATTATCAAAAAAAATTTTGGATCATGCCTCATTATATATGATATCTTTGAGAATCTCACTTTTATTTATATTAAATAATACTAGTGGTTCTTTGCGAAAGAACCATAATGTATTGTCAAATAAATTTTTTTTTAGAATCTTTGCTTCTTATATTTGACATTTTTCATAATCTCATCTTCTTATATATGATGGTTATCATTTTTATCCTTTAAATAATATTGAAGAATATATATCAATTCTTTGTGAAGAATTGTCAAATAATTTTTTTCTCTTCAAAATCCTACCTTCTTATATATGACGGTTATCATTTTTAAATGATAAGTATTCTTAAAAAAACAAGTATTTAGGAATCATACTCTACGGTTAATTAGCATAACTGTTATGTGTTTGTTTTTGCTAATATAAAGTTGTGAAGATAAATCGTTTGAAAGTGTTACATGACGATTGTTTCGTAAGAACCATCATTTTAGTCAGTAAATACATGACGGTTAATAATTACAATCGTTATATTTTTGTTTTCGCGAATTTCGCCTCTCAATACATGACGATGCACATATTTAACCATTAAATTTTAATATTATATATTTTTACCCAAATTCCGTCTCAAAACACATGACAGTTATTCACTATAACAATTATTTATTAAACGTCATATATATATATATATATATATATATATAAGATTATGTAGTAGTAGTGGAAGTTTCAAAAGTTAATTAAAGAGATGATTTAAAATGAAATATAACTCAGGTCTTTCATTTTTTTTTTATAATTGAATCTAATTTTAATAATTTTTCAAATAGAGTTTTCAAGCACAAAGGGGGGAGTTTAAATTTTTTCCATTGATCTTGATGAGGAAATATTGAACAAGAAAATGTCAGCCACACCGAGCAATAAAGAGATAAGATATGTCTATTTCAGGGGTAATGATGCTGCTATATATCACCTGAGTGAGTTTCCAAACTTTCCTCAAACGTACGGCAAACCATATATCTAGCACAGCCAGTCCAAACATGGAAGCAACTAACAAGTACGTGGTTGTCAAGTCCCACATCGATGGTTCACCAAAAGAGTCTCACTTGAGCTCCAAACTTGTTCTATTCCTCTCTCTCTCTCCAACCTTCATCTGATGATATTCTCATTAAGAATCTGTCTCCGTTGATCCCTCTCATCTCAACCGCATGAAGAGCTTTAGCTCCACCCATAAATTTGTAACCCCTGCGAGTCTAGGTAAGGTACGTATCTCAAATCTTGTTGTAAACATACGACCTCATTTTACTTGGCTTCTTAAATTTATAATTTTTTAAAAATTATTTTTATTGATTGCACATATTAAGGATATTTCTAACGGAAATAGTTTCAATGCAAATGATTAAACATGTTATTTTATTTTGAGAAAAAGACTAGAAAATACTACTTGAATTGTTAGATTTAGAGTTGTAATAATAACAAACTTAGGATTATTCGAATAAGGATATATTATTTGTTTTAAAGAAATTCATGTTGTTTAGTACTGTGGATTTTCGAATAATCAAATTGTTATTTGAATAGTAAACCTGTTTTCAATAAAGAGCTATTTGAATAGCTCTTTGTAACCCTCTTCGTAATTATATCCGAAATATGAGATTAAAGTGAAATAGAGACCAATAATAATCAAAACTCATTTTCAAGCCCATCTACTAGACGAGGTTTTCACAAATACATTTCGAAATCCAAATAACTTGGTCTTATATTCACATTTCGAATACAATTACTTTATGCGGATTAATCACATTCATATCAAATCAAAGTGCACAATATAAAATCCCAGCAACCCCTGGGTTCTATACATTAATTTCTGGAGTACTGGGCACATTCGCCCATATACAATTCTCAAATGGGGATTACACAATACTCATCTCACATATTCATCCCAAATATATATCCAAATATACATTCCCAAATCCAAATACAAATACAGTCAACCCAACCAACAATGATAACCAACTACCAACATCAAACTCTAATGGGAGCTCTAGCCGCCCCTGGTTGCTTGCTCCTTCCTCGATCCACTTGTCCTGTCTAAAATGTTGGTAGGGGTGAGATTTGAGATAATCTTAGTAGGAAACATATACCAATATGCATGCAAGATAAGTGTTTAATGCATGACATGCTTGCATCATAATAACTCATGCTCACATAATGACATATCTGCGTGCTCAATGTTTCAAATGACATACTATGGCTATAGCATAAACAGAAACAGAGCTTCAATCATTCATATATGTTTCACATAATCAAGCAAAGCAATACATGCATCAATACACCAACACAAATATCAAATACATGCAGGAGAGGTAAGTTCCCTACCCTTGTTCTTTCCACGTATGCTCCAGCATCGGCTACTCGCGATTCGAGTGAATATCCAACCCTATAACCAAATTAAGGACATAGGGTCAATCTTAATTCCAAATCCTTACTTCCACAATACTTAAAGTTGGTTACCATTCACAACCTTTAGGTGGTTATAATAAGCTCAATGAAAGCCTAAAGGATTGAGAAGTACTAGTATAATGCCCCAAATTTTGATTAAGGGCTAATGATGATTATTGAGAATGATTTGTGAATTTAAATTGGAATTATTATGTGTTTGTGGCAATTTTTATTAGTATGCCCTAATTGGTGGAAAAATTGGAAGAATGAAATTATTGGTCATAAGTTAGTGATTAAGGGAGGAATTAATTACTAACTAAGAGAAAAATGAGAAGTGTAATTAAATGGCTAATTGAGGGATTAAAGTGATTAATTGGATAATTACTTTATAAGAGTTAATGAAATTCTGACAAGTGGCATGTGGAGTGAAGCAAGAGAGTGTAAGAAAAGTCAATTTGGCATTTTAAAATGATTTTCTCTCTCCCTCCTTCCCTCCTTTTCGGCTGACCAAACATGGGAGAGTGGGAAATCATCATTTTTCCTTCTTCATCAAGCCCTCATCCCTCCCTTCTCTCTCTAAATTTGTCCACCATTTCTGTCCAAGGAGGGAGGAAGAGTTTTTGACAAAAGGTAAGCTTTTGATCCTCTAAATGGCTTCTAATGGAAAAACTCCTTTCTATAAACTTATTCCTTGGGTTGGGAGCTTCAATTTCATGGTTTTAAATTTGTCATTTGGTGTTGTTTGAGCTCTCAAGGGATTTTGGAGTTTGGAGAACCAAGGAACTCCTTTTGGGAAAGTTGAAGAGGTAGGTGTAACAAACCATTCTATCTATATTTTATGCCAAATAATTTACTTTGGAATTTCTGGAATATTTGGCCTTAATTTCGAAAAATAAGGGTCATTGGGTATTTGGAATGTTGTTGGTATGGAAATGAGTGTTTTGGTATGTGCTTTGGATAGATAGATTGATTTGGGAATGAAATGGTATGTTTGGAGATTTTTGAATTTTGGTGTTGATGGTAACCTATGAGCAAAGCATGATAATGGAATAGGAATTTGGTGATTTTGATGTTTCCATTGGGTTCCTTGGGTGATTTTATGTGGGGATAGCTTTGGTTTGGTATTTGGGACCATTGGAATCACTTGGGTAAAAATCTAGAAAGTGCTGTCAGTTTCTGTGTTTTCTAGTTTCTGATAAGTATTACTCGAGTGATCTGGGGTTCACTCAAGTGCAGGATGAACATCACTCAAGTGAGGATGGGTTCACTCAAGTGCGGTAGTGCATTTTCCCTTTCTGCCTTCAGATTCCATGTTGCACTTCTCGCGAAAGGCAAGAGTGTTGCCTCACTTGTAAGTGTTGTGGGTTCTCACTCGAGTAAGCCTTTTCTCACTCAAGTGCAGGCGTATTTGACACATAAACTCTCGTCTCGGGTTGTCACTCACTGCCAAGTTTCAAGAGTGCGCCTTAACACTTGCGAGTGTTAAGCTGTCACTCGAGTGGCAGGGGTTTCACGCGAGTGCTCCTCTTCTTTGAAAATTTTCATTGCTCTTGGGTTAACACTTCCAGCGCTTCACTTCCTAGAACTCGAGTGAGCATTTGGCTATTGCTCGAGTGTTAACTTTATGCTTGAGTGCAAAGTGCATTATCGCTCGAGTGAGGCCATCTTCATTAGAGTGCAATAGTGAAAAGTTTGTTATTAAGCTTCTAAAAAGGGATCTTTGGGATAGTTCTTCCAACCCTTTAGGGCTTTTGTTAGAGGTGTTTGTAGCATCCTAAAGAGCATAAATGATAACCAAATTAAGTGATATGAAGTTATTTGAGTATTGGTATAGAGCATAACACTTCATCCCTAATTATGAATATAGGATTTGACATTTGCCCTACTTGGGAGAGACCGGCGCCAGAGCACGCTCCGAAGGATCAAGGTAGTGACTTCTCTCTTATGTTGAGTATAATGCTTGGTATGCATGAATTATCATTGTTTGTTGTGTAAATCTTTGGCATGAGGACATTGTGTTATTTCTTGTAGTGCGTTATAGCGTAAGCAGTTCAGTATGAGCAGTCGTATAGGGTGATCGTTATCACACCTACCCCTGCCATTGTTTCTACCATTGTAATTACCAAGGTTGCATTGTGGAATCGTGGATTCCTGTTTGAGTATCCGGCCAGTATGGCTGTGTGTATATGTGAAATATTTTATATGGATCCCAGCTGTGGTGATATATGTGATATGATCATGTGATTGTGCAATACAGCGTGAGCAAACGTAAAGGTGACCTGAGTCATACCTACCCTTGCCACTGTAACTGCCGTTGTAGTTGCTATGTGTTGTGTGATGATTTGCTTTCATGCTTTGTTGTTGTGCATACTATGAGTGATTTGACACTACGGGAATTCCTTAGAATCTCACTCTCCCAAAAACAAATTTTTAGACAGGGCTGAGGGATATAAAGGCAAGCGAGAGACGAAGAGTAGTTAGAGCTCTGGGCAAGGAGTTTTACTTTTAGAATATTTGGTTATCATGTATAAATTATTTGGATGTTTTTGGAAATAATTGTATATATTGGGATTCATAGTATAGTTTTGTATAATCCTCAAGTAAAGGGAAAAATTTTATGGGCTTGGTGCCTCTATAGAACCCTTATTTTTTAAATAGAACCCGGGTGTGTCGGGAATTTGCATTATACTCTGATATGACGAATGGAATTAATGCGTACAGGCCATTTATGTTTGAAATATGAGTATGAGACCATTGTGGAACAGGCATTGTAAATACAGGGTTTCGACGTTGCTCACAACGCATACGAATCACAGTTCACATCATAATCTCCAAAAGGGTCCATTTATCACTAATCACATCTACTTTTGGAGTCTTTAACCCATAATCAAAATATAGGATATTGCTAAACCAGGGCTTAGCAGTCCACTTATTTCAGGCTTATTCTCTAGTTTCAAATCTCAAAATTCAAGGTATTACACTCTCAGCCTATTCGAACAAGCAAAGCGTTATTCGAATAAAGAAATGCTATTCAAATAAGAATGCACCGTTGTTGAAGAAAGAGAGTATTCAAATAAAAACAACATTATTTGAATAGTATGTCTTGACTAATTTTTCTAAATTGACATAAGACAAGATGACCTATTCAAATAGTCAAATTGTTATTCGAATAACAACTTCACTTTTCAAGTTTGTTTCTAAAATGGTTATTCAAATAATAAGCTAACTATTCAAATAGTGAGTGTACTATTCGAATAGTGAGAATAGTATTCGAATAATAGTATTATAAAAAGGCTGAGATGGATTCAAAGTTTAAAGGCATGGCTATTAGAGTAGTGAAAGTACTATTCAAATAGTAAGAGTACTATTCAAACAGTGAGAGTATTATTTGAATAAGAAACACACTTATTTCAAAATCCAATTTCAAAAGCTTATTCAAATAGACTCAGCGTTATTCGAATAATTAAATATTGTATTAGAATAATTGTTGAGGTTTCAAATTATCTGAATAGAAAGAATTATATTCGAATACACATAAACATGAAAATGTGTTCTAATAACAATGTTTGTATTCAAATAAAACCATTTGGTTTTCTAAAGGGACCATTCAAATAGTGGTCAGCTTATTCAAATAATCTTAGTGCAAATAGAGTAAAAACTATTTGAATAGTAAGAAGACTATTCGAATAGACTATAATTGAAAAAAAGTCATTTTATTCCAATAATAAGAAGAGTATTCGAATAGTTCATTGATCCAGAAAACAGAGCATGAAACCCAAGATTCAGGAAATCAAAGAAGCTTTTGTTGAAGCCTTTAATCTTGATTATTATTATTATTTTGCATAATTAACATCTTTCTAAGCAATTTTCAAGGAATTTCTTTATCAAAAGTTTGAATACCAAGAAAACAAGATTTTGTGTCAGAAGTGTAACCCCTTGCCTTATAAACAGTAATTATGATTTTAAAGTACGTAATTAAGATAGCTTAGAGACCAACGATTAATAAAATTCCATTTCTAATCCTGGTCTCAAATTTCACAATTCGAATATAATTACCCTGCGCAGTTAAATCACACTTATATATCAGAGTGTGCAACAAAATCCCGACAACCCCCGGGTTTCATATATAAGCTAAGGGTTCACATTTCCCATTTAGGAGATTACATAACTATATCCAAAATAATATCTACAAAAATATACAGTGATCTTCAATCAAAATATGATAACCAACTATAACCTAGAATCTGCACTATCCGCCTTTAGTCATTGCTTATCCTTGGAGCCACTTGCCCTGTCTGAAGGTTAGTTAAAGGAAAGAATGAGATTGAAAAGAATCCCAGTAGTAACAAACCACTCATACCACATATAATCACATAGCATGCAAGTAAATCATCAACAGCACAACACGAATACAACATATACAAGTTGTCACGTATACACATTGCTTTCACGGTATTCACATTTACAACAGTATATCAACGGCCAAGATAGAGATGACTTGCATCCTCCCTAAATAGCTTACGTTGACATGCGCATGCTGTAATACACATAGCCTTGCGGCTCACAAATAGTCAATCCCCTGTAAATTACTGCCCTAGCGGAATAGTCCTCCGCCATAGGAACCCCCCATGTGGCCGTAGGTGAAAGACACATAAATACACAAGCTTTATAGCATCCACAATACTGCAACAATGATAACACATACATACACCGCATTTACACATAGTATAAGGGAAGAGTTACTACCTTGTTCTTTCCTGGTGTGCACTAGCACCAGTTGCTAGCGATCAAGGCAAATGTCAAAGCCTATAAACCAAAATCAAGGACGACGGATTAATCCTTTTTCCAAATTCTTACTTTCACAACACTTAAAGTTGGTTATCATTTGAACTCTTTAGGTGGCTACTACAAGCCTAAACACATGCCTAAAGGGTTGGAAGATCTACACCAAAGATCCCTTTTTCGGATGTATAATACCGATTTGCAGCTCCTGCACTCGAGTGATAGATGACATACTCGAGTGATGGAATAACTTGCACTCGAGTAAAGATGGCTCACACGTGCGAGTGCTTGGCCGAGAGCACAAATTGAGATAGAAAATGATCACAGCACTCGAGTCCTAGACCCAACACTCGAGTGATGGCCTCTTGTTCACCTGATTCCTACAGAGTGAGGCACAATAAGTGACTACCCAAGAGCAACAGAAACTTTAGAATGAGAAGTGCACTCGAGCACTGGCTCTGGCACCTGAGTGATAGCACAACACTTACGAGTGCTAGCACACACTCTTGACAATTTGGCCGCGAGTGTTTCCTCGAGACCCGAGTCTATAGTGTATAATACTCTTGCACTCGAGTGAGACAAGGTTCACTCGAGTGATGACCTATATCACTCGCAAGTGAGAAAATGCACTTTTGCATTCTGGCATGGAAGTACGACCGAAAACTGATAGAAAAGGGAAAACAAGATGCTGCACTCGAGTGACACCTGATAAGTGAAATATTTACATATTTATTTTCCCTTATATGATGATTTTATGGATGATATTTGAACTTAATATAATATATTTAGGTGTAAAATAAATAGTATTTAAAAAAATAAAGAAAAATATAAAAAAATGTCAGTACTGTAGCATTGGTCATTATTCATGATGGAATCACTGTAGCAGGACGTTACTGTAGCGGACGGAGCTGACTGTAGCGGATGGAATCACTGTAGCACTGTAGCAACACGGAAAAAATGCATAAACCAACCGACAGGTTACTGTTCACTACTGTAGCAATGCGTGAAAAGAAGGCAAAACACTGTAGCATCGTGGAAAAAGTGACACTGCGCTGCCTATAAATTCAATGCGTCAGGCGCAGATTCAAAGGTGTGGAGGTGGAGAATTTTCTAAGAGTCAGAGATCCTTCTCTGACAGGGAGAGATATTTTCTCTGACAGTTCTAAATAAATTGTGTTATTTTTTATTTTTAATTTTATGTATTGTATTATTTTTTTCATGCCTCCTATATGGAAGCTTAGTATTATATTACTTTTTGCATGCCTCCTACATAGAAGGCTTAGTATTGTATTACATTTTTCATGCCGCCTACATGGAAGGTTTTACCTCTTAAAGGGACGACTAGATTTCTTCATCTTTCATTCATCTTTTGGTTGTATATTTATGTTTGAGAATTTAATATTCAAGTTTATGCAGTATTTCTGAGGCTTTCATTCTAGCTTTATATAATGTCAATTTATTTTGGTTTTGTTTTTAATTTCATCATGTGCTAAATTTTCATTTTCCTAGGGTGATAACGTAGCTTACTAATGCCGGATTGAATCTTAACTTATTAAATCTAGTTTTAATTTCTCCTTCATAATTGAGTTTAAATTATTATTCTTAATGCTTTCATTTGATTGGCCACTTTTTGAATGATTACAATATGCATGTTGAGACCGGAAGGAGATGCATGTGTGTAGATCCTATAATTAAAATCATGTCTTGCATATGAAATAGGAATATATTCATATGAGTTGTGTAGTCTTATTGAGTTTCATAAATCTTAATGCATAATTAATTGCTTAAATTCATATAGGAATATATTAGATTAGCAATTAATTATAGAATTGCTTGACTTTGGAAGAGACTAGTAATTAAATTAAGGAAACTCGACTATCAATCATGTTGAATAAATTGGGCTAGAATAGATAAGTGATTCAATCCAAAATTTGTTAAGTGAAATCTAATCCCTAGGACTTTTTCTCATATTTGTTTTCATATCATCTGCACTTATATTTAATTATTTTTCTTTTATTTGTACTCTTAATCACCAATTTATCGATCGACTAAATAGAATTAAAATTATCCATTTTGGTACTTAGTGATCAATCCTCGTGGGAACGATACTCTACTCACTTCTATATTACTTGATTACGACAGTGTACACTTGCACTATTTAATTGATCATCGAAACTCGTAATAAGTTTTTGGTGCCGTTGCCGGGGATTGTTGTCATTAATATCAATACCAAGTAATTTTAATACTAATTTGGTCTTTATATTACATTTGTTTTTCTTCTTGGTGTCTTGTGTTTCTTTTCAGGCTTTTGCTTAGTGTATGACCAGATCGAAGGAGACTGAACTATTGCCTTTTGATTCGGAGATCGAAAGAACTTGCCGAAGAAATCGAAGAATTCGGAAGCAGTCTACTTCAATCCTAAACAATCTGATGGCCAATCCGGGGGGAGAAACAACAGATACCAAAACACTCTGTGACTATGCAACACCAACAGTCATGGACACAAACTCTGGAATCAGGAGGCCACTAGTAGCAGCTAACAACTTTGAAATCAAGCCAGCAATTATCCAGATGCTGCAAGCAAATCAATTCAGTGGTTTACCAACAGAAGATCCTAATGCACATATAGCCAACTTCCTAGAAATCTATGACACATTCAAGCATAATGGTGTTACTGATGATGCCATTAGAGTTAGACTTTTCCCTTTCTCACTTAGGGATAAGGCTAAGAGTTGGTTACAATCACTACCAGTGGGAAGTATAACAACATGGGAGATCATGGCGCAGAAATTTTTGGAGAAATGCTTTCCTTCAGCAAAAACTGCTAAACTGAGGAATGAAATTGCCTCATTCACCCAGCATGAACAAGAAAGCCTCTATGAAGCATGGGGAAGATACAAGGAGTTGCTAGGAGATGTCCTCATCATGGGTTACCAAATTGGTGGCAACTGCAAACTTTCTATAGTGGGATGACGCACATCTCCAGAATTCTTGTAGATGCCGCAGCTGGAGGATCTTTAATGGGAAAGAACATAGATGATGCTTACAATCTACTTGAGGAGATGGCAGCCAATGCATATCAATGGCCTTCTGAACGTAGCAATTCAAAGAAAGTACTTGGAGTGCACGAGCTGGATGTCCTTACAACTTTATCTTCTCAAGTTGCATCTATATCCAAGCAAATAGGATCATTGACAACCCAAGCAAATGTAATCAGTACTCCTACGAAAGCTTGTGATCAATGTGGAGGACCTCATGTGAGTATGCAATATCAAGAAGGACACTCATTCATGCCAGAGCAAGCTCAGTTCATTGGAAACCAAAGAAATGACCTATTCTCAAACACGTACAATCTAGGTTGGTGAAATCATCCAAACTTTAGTTGGAGGAATAATCAAAATGCATTCAAGCCGCAAGGGAACTACCAGCAGCAAGCTTTTCAACAACCAAATCCACCACAACAGAAAGTGAATTTGGAGGATGCACTGGCTCAACTAACCATGAATACATCTCAATTCATGGCTAAGACTGATGCAGCAATCAAAAGCCAAGATGCCTCAATAAAGAACTTGGAGATCCAGATAGGCCAAATTGCAAATATGCTAAATTCTATACAACCAGGAACTTTACCAAGTGACACCGAAAGAAACCCAAGAGAGTATGTGAAGGCCGTTGCACTAAGAAGTGGGAAAGAATTGAAAGATCCTTTAATTAAAAAGAAGGATGATGGAGAAAAGAAAGAAGGTGGAGGAGAACAGAAGGAGGATGATGTGATACCAAGAAGAATCAGCTTTTCAGACAATCCTCCTCCATATGTACCACCAGTTCCATACCCTCAGAGACTTGTGAAGGCAAAGCTAGACAAGAAATTTGCAAAGTTTCTGGAGGTTTTCAAAAAGTTGCACATCAACATTCCTTTCGCGGAGGCTCTTGCCCAAATACCCAGTTATGCAAAATTCATGAAGGACATTTTTTCAAATAAGCGTAAGCTTAAGGAATTTGAAACAGTTGTACTTACTGAGGAGTGCAGTACTATTCTCCAAAAGAAATTACCTCCAAAGCTGAAAAATCCAGGAAGCTTCTGCATACCTTGCACCATAAGTCAATATCACTTTGAAAAAGCACTTTGTGATCTTGGAGCAAGTGTAAACCTCATGCCTCTATCTGTCTACAACAAACTTGGTCTTGGAGAGGTGAAGCCTACCACAGTTTCATTACTTTTGGCGGACCGATCAATAAAGCATCTGAGGGGTGTCTTAGAAGATGTTCTGGTGAAGGTGGACAAACTCATATTCCCAGCTGATTTCATAATACTCAACATGGAAGAAGACCAAGAAATTCCTATCATTCTTGGGAGGCCATTTCTAGTAACTGGGAGAACGTTAATAGATGTGCAACAGGGGAAGTTAACCTTGCGAGTTCAAGATAATCAAGTATCCTTCAACATTTTCAAGGCTTTATCCTTTCCAGATGAAGGTGACACTTGCTACAGAGTCGACACATTATCTAGTTGCACAAAAGACGTGGTGAACGAAATCTGCATGGATCAACCATTAGCAATAGGAATGGTAGATGTATCAAAATCTACTAATCCTGAAGTCTTGGAGCAGATTAAGTACCTGGAAGCAAATTCCCCAATTTTTATCAAGAAACCATTTGAAGATCTTGGGGAAAGGCCAAGTAAGCCGGTACCATCAACAGAGAAACCACCTGTACTGGAGTTGAAAATACTGCCATCCCACTTGAAGTATGTGTATCTGGGAGGAAATTCAACATTACCTGTAATCATCTCAGCAGCTCTTACTCCTGAAGAAGAAAAGTTATTAAGAGTTCTAAGGGAGTATAAAGTAGCATTTGGATGGTCAATAGCTGATATAAGAGGGATTAGTCCTTCAATTTGTATGCATAAGATCTTGATGGAGGATAACTACAGGCCATCAGTCGAGCACCAGAGAAGACTCAATCCAAACATGAAGGAGGTGGTAAGAAAGGAGGTAATAAAGTGGCTAGATGCTGGCATAATCTACCCAATCTCTGACAGTCAATGGGTAAGCCCAGTTCAAGTTATGCCAAAGAAAGGTGGAATGACAGTAGTACCCAACGAGAAAAATGAACTGATTCCATAACGAATAGTTACTGGATGGAGAGTATGCATCGACTACAGAAAGCTCAATAAAGCCACCAAAAAAGATCACTTCCCTCTGCCATTTATAGACCAGATGCTTGACAGACTAGCAGGGAAAGCCTATTATTGTTTCCTGGACGGGTACATAGGATATAATCAAATTACAATTGCACCGGAGGATCAAGAGAAAACAACTTTTACATGTCCATATGGTACCTTTGCCTTCAGAAAGATGCCATTTGGTCTATGTAATGCACCAGCAACATTTCAAAGGAGTATGATGGCAATCTTCTCAGACATGGTGGAAAGGTTCATTGAGGTATTCATGGATGATTTTTTAGTTTTTGGAGAATCATTTGATCATTGTCTTTCAAATTTGGCAAAAGTCTTGCAACGTTGTGTGAAGACAAACTTGGTTCTAAATTGGGAGAAATGCCACTTTATGGTGAAAAAAGGAATCGTGCTGGGTCACAAGGTATCTGATCAAGGCATTGAAGTGGACCAAGCTAAGATTGAAACAATTCAAAAGCTACTACCTCCTTCCTCAATCAAGGGCATTCGGAGTTTTTTGGGACATGCTAGCTTCTATAGAAGATTCATCAAGGACTTCTCAAAAATCACAAAGCCACTTTTCATGCTGTTGGAGAAAAACACTCCCTTTGTGTTTAATAAGGAGTGCTTATCAGCCTTCCAAACTCTAAAAAATGCCTTGACTTCCGCACCAGTTATCATAGCTCTATATTGCAATCTTCCATTCGAGATGATGTGCGATGCAAGTTATTATGTAGTTGGAGCTGTTTTGGGCCAAAGAAAAGACAAGGTCTTTCATGCCATCTATTATGCTAGCAGGACACTCTCAGATGCACAGCTGAATTATGCAACAACAGAAAAAGAGCTATTAGCAGTAGTGTTTGCATTCGACAAATTTAGAGCATACTTGATCGGGTCAAAGGTCATTGTCTGGACGGACCACTCAGTAATCAAATACTTGATTGAGAAGAAAGATGCAAAGCCCAGACTGATCAGATGGGTGCTTCTACTACAAGAATTTGACTTGGAGATCAAAGACAAAAAAGGGACTGAGAATCTCATTGCAGATCATCTTTCTCGGTTAGAACCACCTGAACAAAAGAAAGAATCACCAATCCAGGAGAATTTTCCAGATGAGCAACTTTTTATCATGCAGTCACAACCTACTCCTTGGTATACTGATATTGTGAATTATTTGGCAAGCGGGGTAATGCCTTATGAACTTTCTAAAATGCAAAAGAAGAAGTTTCTGGCTGATATAAGGCATTACTTTTGGGAGGATCCATTCTTATACAAACAAAGCCTAGATCGAATTATCAGGCGATGTGTTCCTGAAGAAGAGATGGATAACATCTTAAATCACTGCCATTCATCCCTATATGGTAGTCATTTTGGAGCAAACAGAACAGCTACTAAAGTCCTTCAATCAGGATTTTACTAGCCTACACTCTTCAAGGATGCTCACAGACTTGTGGCAACCTGTGACAGATGTCAAAGAACAGGAAATATCTCAAGGAGACATGAAGCCCCTTTAACCAACATCTTAGAAGTTGAACTTTTTGATGTATGAGGGATCGATTTTATGGGGCCTTTTCCATCTTCATTTAGCAACCAATTCATTTTAGTAGCTGTTGACTATGTCTCCAAGTGGGTTGAAGCAGCTGCCTTTCCTACAAATGATTCTCGTGTGGTTGTGAAGTTCTTGAGGAAGAATATTTTTACAAGATTTAGAGTGCCTAGAGCTATTATCAGTGATGGAGGAAGGCATTTTTGCAATCAGCAACTTCAGTCGGTATTGGCTAAATATGGAGTAACTCATAAGGTTGCAACTCCATATCATCCACAAACTAGTGGGCAGGTGGAAATCTCGAACAGAGAACTGAAGTGGATCTTAGAAAAGACGGTGAATTCCAATAGGAAGGACTGGGCTCAAAAGTTAGATGATGCACTTTGGGCTTATAGAACTGCCTTCAAGACACCAATTGGTACATCCCCATATCAATTGGTCTACGGAAAAGCATGCCATCTTCCAGTAGAAATGGAGCACAAAGCATATTGGGCAATAAAACCATTAAATTTTGACTTAAAGGCAGCTGGGGAGAAAAGGCTTTTCCAACTCAATGAGCTTGAAGAATTCAGACAACAAGCTTATGAAAATGCTAAGTTATACAAGGAGAAGACAAAAATGTGGCATGATAGAAGAATTTTGAGAAGAGAGTTTACACCGAGACAAAAAGTGCTTTTATACAACTCAAGATTAAAGCTCTTTCCAGGAAAGTTGAGATCGAGGTGGTCAGGTCCTTTTACTGTAATTCAAGTATGGCCATATGGAACTGTAGAGATTCAAGATGGTGAACAAAAATTCAAAGTGAATGGGTAAAAACTCAAAGAATACAATAAAGGTGCACTCAACACTTTGAAATCTGTCATCACATTTGAGGAACCAACAGGTAAGTCCTTAATCTAGTAATTTAAAATATATATATATACATATATACATATATACATATATATATATAAATTATATAAAAGAAAAAAAAAGAAAAAGAAATTGGTTTGGTTTTTGTCTAGCTAAAGACGTTAAAGAAGGGCGGCTATTTGGGAGGCAACCCCAAAATTTCTTTCTCACTCTCTCAATTTTCTCTCCCATTCTCTCAATTTTCTTTCCTACTCACTCATTTCTTTCCTACTCTCTCATTTTTCTTTCCTACTCATAGAAACACACTGCACTGGGTTGAGAATTTTAGTTTTCATCAATTTCATTTACTATGGAGAAATCTCTTGCAAAGCTTAAGAACAGGTTCCCCACTCTTCCCAAAGATGTGCTTAAGAAGCTTTATAGCTGTCGACTTGATAGGATGAAAGTATTCAAGCATTTGGGCCTTCCTGAGGACATACGCTGGATCATTGAGGCTAAGGTACGTTTAGCAAATGAGTTTAATAAATCAGTTGTTCAACCTTTACCAGGAATGGGAAATAGTTCTTACTCCAAAAAGAGAAAAGCTAAAAGAATGAAGGTCTGCCATAAATGTGCAAGGTGGAATTGTGATCAGCGCTGTAGGAGTAAAGGTATGGTTTCTATAAATCGAGAAGGTAAAATCAAATTTATAAAGGATGGACTGAATAACGAGTCACTGGATGATATCATTCAAACTCTTGAGACGCATCCGAGTAGTGATGTTCATCGTATTCTTCTCGATTTAGCAGACATATTCAACAGAGAAAAAGAGCGCTATTGTCTTGGGAATCTGATGATAAAAGACCCTGTTTGCCAGTTTATAAGAAAAATGGATGGGAAGCCAATCCTCGATTCATAGAAATCATTTAAGCCATTTCTGGACGTAAAACCAGAGGAAGATGTGAGCCAAAATCACAACTACTGTACATAATCATGCTTTTGTCTAATCGTCTTATCTTTTCTGCAGCTTTTGTCAAATCTTTCTTATCTTTTTGACAGTTTTTGTCTACTCTACTTTATCTTTTGACTTTCTTTCCTCTTTTTGTTTAATTTCTTCACACAATGGCCCACTGGTCATCTGTGTCAGAAATTTTTTTCAAACTTCTTTGAAAAATGTGTGATTTTGTTGTCGTTGTTTTAATATTATATATATGTACTCTTTCATTTGTAAATATACACACTTCCATTTGTAAATATGAATTCTTTCTCTTGTAAGCATACATGGTCCAAAGAGAAAAAGGGTATCACACAAAAATGTAGATTTACATCTATTTGCATTTTTTGTGAAACTAATTTGGGCAAGAAAGGAGAGTTTATAATAGCAGCAAATGAACTTGGAATTGCATTAGCTGCCAGAAAAATCAACTTTGTGTACGGGGGAGGCATTCAGGGCCTAAAGGGAAGTGTGGCCATTTCTGCATCCATGAATGGAAGCAAGGGTTTAAGTGTAAGGGTGAAGGAGTTGGAAGATCACACTTTTTCCTTGGGACAAGAGTTACAGGTTTCGAGCTTGCCTCAACAAATGGGACTAATGTTCTACCATGCTCAAGCTTTCATTGCTCTACCCGGTGGTTTGGGGACGTTGGATGGCATTTCTAGCGTTGCATATTGGGCTAAGTTAAACTATCACAAAAAGCCATTAGGATTGTTAAATGTTAATGGTTTTTATGATAATCTATTGTCTTTTCTTGATCATGCTGTGGAAACAGGATTCATACCCCAAGTGACTCGCCATTCCATAATTTCTGCACCAACTGCTGATCAGCTGCTCGATCAACTGCAAACCTATGAACCTAAACCAGATCTACTCGTCAAGCAAATAGGTGGGCAATCTTCATATAGCAGTCAGAACCGGAACCCAGATACCACCCTTCGGTTGTAACTTTCCTTAATCTCTTGGTTTTACTCTTAGTATTTTGATTTTACTTTATTATGTGTTTATGTTTAAAAAAAAAACCTTTTCTAAGCTCTAGAAGACATTGGGGACAATGTCTGATTTAGGTTGGGGGAGGAGAAAAAAAAATTGTTCTTCTGTTTTTTTTTTGTTATTGAGTAAAACCATTAAATGCATGGGGTGTGGAAAAAATGGCAGAGTAAGGAGTTATTTTTAACTCCTGAGACGCATTTCATTAATTGCATTTTATTGGTTGCAATTTTTTTATCTTTTTCAAAAAAAAAGGAGTAAAAAAAAATCTTGTTCAAGTGCTTTGTAATGATATTAAGAAGTACACAAGTTTTAAGTATGGATCAATTGAATTTAGAGATTTTATAGCATGAATGAACAACTGATTTGTTGCAATTGGTGATAAATTTTGAGTTTGAATGAACTGAGTTTAAAATTCCTAGCCGTGAGCTTCTGAGCCTATAATGATTATTTCTCTTGTGTGTGATATTCACCTATTAAGTTGTCACTCTAGAACTTGCTTTAAATCTTGTTGAAATTACATCTCACATGTACATTCAAAAATGATAAAGGCATTCATTTCCTTTAGCCAGAGTCAAATAGCCAACCTTGCAATTATATCGTTGATAAGCCCCTTTGAGCCTAATTGACTGTTTCTTTGTTCTCAACCTATTAACATGTACTTTAATGATATATCAAGTGCTTTTACCTTATTCGAAAGATTGGTAGAGCATTAGAAATTCTTGTGAAATGGGCTATTGACAAAGTGTGGGGGTATATATATCATCAATTTTATAGTTGCAATTCAAAAAAAAAAAAGAAAAAAAATTCAAAAAAAAGAAAAAAAAATTCAAAAAAAAATATGTCAAGTATTTGAATTGTGGGTTGTTATGATGAGATAAATTTATAAGTAGCCCATTTTTCAATTGTTCTATTAAATTTCTTAAATATAGCCTTTCATATGATGTTTTACATTCCTTTTACCTTAACCCCATTACAACCCTTAATAAGTCCTTTTGATTTGAATTATGTATGTGAATTAGGTAGTGGAGATTGAGATTTTTAGCAAGCCTATGGTAGTACACTTTTTTTTTGTTGAATTTGAGCGAAACCCTTACCCTTAAACACTTGAGAGATTGAGAGAATGAGTTACACTTACAAACTCGGTTTATTCATTTTCAAACAAAGTTACCAATTTATATTTTCGTTGATTCATGAATACTATTATCTCTTCACTTTTCAATTGTGTTCTTACTTATGACTTGACACTTCTGATTTTGTTGGAAGCACTTATTAGTCATTCCTTGTCCGAGGACGTCCAAGAGCTAAGTGTGGGGGAATTTGATAAGTGAAATATTTACATATTTATTTTCCCTTATATGATGATTTTATGGATGATATTTGAGCTTAATATAATATATTTGGGTGTAAAATAAATAGTATTTAAAAAAATAAAGAAAAATATAAAAAAATGTCAGTACTGTAGCGTTGGTCACTATTCATGATGGAATCACTGTAGCAGGACGTTACTGTAGCGGATGGACTCACTGTAGCACTGTAGCAACACGGAAAAAATGCGTAAACCAATCGACAGGTTACTGTTCACTACTGTAGCAATGCATGAAAAGAAGGCAAAACACTGTAGCATCGTGGAAAAAGTGACACTGTGCTGCCTATAAATTCAATGCGTCAGGCGCAGATTCAAAGGTGTAGAGGTGGAGAATTTTCTGAGAGTCAGAGATCCTTCTCTGATAGGGAGAGATATTTTCTCTGACAGTTCTAAATAAATTGTGTTATTTTTTATTTTTAATTTTATGTATTGTATTATTTTTTTCATGCCTCCTATATGGAAGGCTTAGTATTATATTATTTTTTGAATGCCTCCTACACGGAAGGCTTAGTATTGTATTACATTTTTCATACCGCCTACATGGAAGGTTTTACCTCCTAAAGGGACGGCTAGATTTCTTCATCTTTCATTCATCTTTTGGTTGTATATTTATTTTTGAAAATTTAATATTCAAGTTTATGCAGTATTTCTGAGGCTTTCATTCTAACTTTATATAATATCAATTTATTTTGGTTTTGTTTTTAATTTCATCATGTGCTAAATTTTCATTTTCCTAGGGTGATGACGTAGCTTACTAATGCCGGATTGAATCTTAACTTATTAAATCTAGTTTTAATTTCTCCTTCATGGTTGAGTTTAAATTATTGTTCTTAATGCTTTCATTTGATTGGCCACCTTTTGAATGATTACAAAATGCATGTTGAGACCGGAAGGAGATGCATGTGTGTAGATCATATAATTAAAATCATGACTTGCATATGAAATAGGAATATATTCATATGAGTTGTGTAGTCTTATTGAGTTTCATAAATCTTAATGCATAATTAATTGCTTAAATTCATATAGGAATATATTAGATTAGCAATTAATTATAGAATTGCTTGACCTTGGAAGAGGCTAGTAATTAAATTATGGAAACTCGACTATCAATCATGTGGAATAAATTGGGCTAGAATAGATAAGTGATTCAATCCGGAATTTGTTAAGTGAAATATAATCCCTAGGACTTTTTCTCATATTTGTTTTCATATCATCTGCACTCATATTTAATTATTTTTCTTTTATTTGTACTCTCAATCACCAATTTACCGATCGACTAAATAGAATTAAAATTACCCATTTTGGTACTTAGTGATCAATCCTCGTGGGAACGATACTCTACTCACTTCTATATTACTTGATTACGACAGTGTACACTTGCACTATTTAATTGATCATCCAAACTCGTAACAACACCCCTGCGCACTCAAGTGAGGCTTATCAGAAGCCAAAATGCAGCAGCTGACAGAATTTTTCAAAGTTAACCAATATGCTTCCAAGGTTCCCAAAATGCTTATCCAATATTACCCCCACATAATTTTGCCTAAGGAACACAATGGAAAGCACAAAATAGCCAAATTCAAATTCTAAGTTTTGGTTTTGGACACCACATTCTCACTCGTTACCCAATTATACCAATTTCCTTTCTAAAGTTCCAAACTAACTCTAATAGCACAAAGACACATTATGCCACCAAATCCAATACAATACACTATCCAAATTGTCCATTCTAAAATTATACTAAAATCAAGGGAAAATCCAATATTTACAAAACTTAATCAACCACCACAACAAATATGTCAAAATATATCAAATACTCACTTCTTCCTCTTTCCAAGGTTAGATCCTTGTTTCCAACACTTCCAAATTTCTTCAAGTACTTAAACACCACCTTTAAAAAATCTAAAACCATAGCAATAAATCTCTTATCACACCATGAACGAGATTAATGAAGAGAATTTGAGCATTAGAGGTCATATGGAGCACTAACCTTAAGCTTTTCTTCTTTCTCTTTCCTCTTGAGCTTGGGCGACAATAGAGAATGGAGAGAGAAGGTGAGAATGATGAAGATGCAGATTTTTTCCCCTTGCTCCTATGCAACTAGCCGACTTGGAGGGAGAGAGAAGAGAGGAAAGAGAGGTTGAAAGTTTGACCTTAATCCATGATCCATAACATGCCACTTGTCATGATCTTGTTTCTCTTTCCATGGCATACATGAGCTCACATATATGTAATTCCACTCTCTTGCTCAATGAATCTCAACCATTGATCTTGTTTCTTCTGTCTTTCCTTGCACGGAAAAGAACAACATATACCCCTGGCAACGCTTCTGCAAATATTTCTCAGCTTTGGCTGTGATGAACCCATGTCATGTGAGTTCACAAAATAAAACTAGGTTTGAAAATGTAGTGTAGTAGCTCAACCGAGGTCGTTCTTGTGAGGAGATTAATTTCCAAGTTTCTAAGTAGTAAAGTGATAAATACCTTAAAGTTGTGAGAAATCATTTTGAGAATTTGATTTTAAAACTAATGAAGTAATCTAACCTAAAACAATATTTTTGTATTTTTCAGTTTTTAAAACAAAGAAACAAACGGAATAAAAATTAACACTAACAATAAAATAAATTCAATTGACTAATATAATGATAAAACGGGACTCCCTTGAGTTAAGGTTTTAGTCTTCCTTGCTTGCTAATGATATGAATTCCATAAAGAGTCAAGAGGATGGAACTAAGCTACCACTAGCTCCATACTAGCAATAATCATTTAATTCTTTCAACCGAAGCAATTAAATGAATACCACCAATTAATTGTGACTTAAGGAGATGAATAATAAATTTCCAATTCTAAATTGTAATTACGGTTACAACAATTCAAAATATTCAGTTTAATCATTTAAATCCACTCAACCGAGTCAGAATAAACAGTTCAACCTACTCCTAATATGAATCATACAAAGCTTAATTAATCAACTCCTAGGTCAACCACCAAGTTTATTCACTTGGCATAGAACAATCTAGATCACAATTACATACTTAACCAAGCTACTTAATTATGAACTAGAAAGAGAGCTTAAAGGAATTCCATTGAAGTTTAGAAGCTCAAACCATTACCCAACTCAAAAGAAATCACCAAAGTTTAGCTACTCATGGAAGAGGAGGAAAATGAAGCTTGATGAATAATGAAGAAATTGACCATAGATGCAACACCCTTCACACCTTGCTTTTCTTCTTTATTTTTGCTGCTCACCTCTTGCTCTTCACAGCCGCAATACTCTCCTCCCTTCTTCATTCCATCGTGTCCCCTTTTTCTCTCTTAGTGTGCTCTCCTCCTTCTTTTCTTTTATTCTATGTTGCCTCTTCTTTCCTTCACAGCCTTCCTTTTGTCCAACCACCAAACCCTTTTTACATTCGGTTCACTTATGTTCCTTCCTTTATTCCCTCACGGTCCAGCTCTTCATTTTAGTTCCCATTTCTCTGTTCTCAAAGCCACACAGTCAACTATTTCAGCCCTTCTTCTTTCTTGTTCCTTCAATTATTCCCTTTTGGTTCAGAGGTTCCCTTCCTTTGCCTTTCCTCCAATCGTTTCACTCCTTTCCATTGAATTTCCATTCAGCTTATCTTCGGTCAACCTCCTTTTCTTAGTTATTCCCAACAGTTTAGCCATGCTTTAATTGGTCAACTCTCATAATTAATTCGGTCACCTCCTCCCTTTTTGATTCAACCATTTCGGCTGCCTCTCATTTCCAATTCGGTCTAGTTGTTTCTTTTATGCATTTTTACTTCAATTCTCCATTTCAACTCGATCCATTCCCTCCTTGTCTTCAATTTTGGTTCAGCTCTTCACAACAGTCACCTCCTTCATTTGCAATGGTCCCCACTTACTTTTCTTCCTTCAATTCTCTCTAGGTTAAAAGTAAGTTATGCCATGTTTGGATAAGAGGTAAAAATCTGTTTTAACATTAAGCCCAAAATTGCAACCACCAAACAAGGCCCTTACTCATTTAACCTCCTCTTGGAAAAAATATGAAAATAAATTCTGCATTTGTGATGTTCCACTTTTGTCCTTCAGTAAGCTCCAAAATAACATCTTTAACCTTAACTACTCAAATTGTGCCATATCATCACCTACAAAATTATATTCACAAAGGTAATATCTTTTGCTCACAATTAAAGAATAATGAGAATAACAAATATTAATTAAAAATATAAAAATTTAACTAATATAATTTCCAAATTATTCTTTCACTAAAATCTCACATTAACACTTGATTATACCCAAAATATTCAATTAAGTCCCACAAAAGCCTAAGATTAATTATTAAAAATATATAAATATTGAGCTCTATCAGGCTGTTGAGAGGAAGTTCAGGTTCGCATTCACATCATTCACATTTTGCAAAGCACGATACACTATCCTTTTATTGCTACAATCTAAAAGCAAGTTATTTGTGAGCAACTAATCAAAGCAAAAAATGACTTCTAGTTACTGGAGCGGCAGACAGATCAAATCAACAACGGATTCGTGCCCCTCAACAGTAATCACAAGTTTAAGCAAGCTTCAGTGATCAAAGCCTTAACACCCATTGGTGTCAACACAATCAAATCCAATGGCAACTTATGCACATGGAATCCCAGGTGCTTCACACAATCATAAGCAATGAAAGAATGACTGGCACTCGAGTCAAATAACACTTGTAACAAATTACCATTGAGAATGATATTACCTTGAATCATGTCAGGGGATTTTCGAGCTTCCTCGTGAGTCATAGCAAATACCCTTCTCTGATTCCTAGGTCTCTGCTCTGGCCGTGGCCGGTTGCATTCATTAGATATATGCCCAACCTGCTTATAGTTAAAACATATCACTAAACCCTAACAAGTTTTGCCATGATGTGACTTGTTACCATGAGGACATATCCACCCCGCGTAAGCTCTCTGTGGCTCTCGATTCCCGGGCTGATATGGATTTTTGCCACTACCCTTGGATGAAGAAGAGAATCTCTAACCCTTCCGCTTCTGGGAAGTATTACCTTTACCGGTTTCACTGTGATTACTAGTAGCTTTGGCTGGATATAAATCTCGCAGGTTGTTCTCGGTGATTCTACATTCCTCCACTACTTTGTAAAACTCAGTGAACAGGTGGGTGGCCAACTGCTTTCTCAATTCCCGCCTCAACCCACGTATGAGCATATCTGAGCTCCATTCCTCATCATCCATTCTCCAAAGATAAGAGGAATACCGGGACAAGCAAATGAAATGGGACAGATAATCATCAAAAGTCTCTATATCCCCTTGCTTGATAGAAAGGAATTATGTTTCCTTCTCCAGCCACACTGACTTGGGAAAATATTTCTCATTGAATTGTTGTTGAAACAGCTCCCAGGTCAATGGCACATTCTGACTTTTCAATATTAGGGGGATATTCCGCCACCAACTATCTGCATCACCCTCGAGCTTATATATGGCTAGACGTGCCTTTGCCTCAGACAGGCACTCAAGAACCTCAAAAATCTTCTCAAGACAGTTCAACCAATCTTCAGCCACTTAAGGATCAAGTCTACCTCTGATCACTGGAGGTAGGTGTTTACAGAATTTAGAGACCCAAAACTAAAGATCCCTTTCCTCTCTAGCTGGCACCCCATGTGATTCCTGATTCAGGATAGTATGAGGTGGGGACTCTAGTGGTCGTGCAGACCCTTTTGCAGTCTCTTCGTGGCGAGTTTCTTCTTGAGTCTCTTCCGGAGTGGATTTAACCGAGTCTTCTTTATTCTTTACTTTCTTTACTTTGAGCTCTTCTCTCAACTCAGCAATCATATCCCACTGATCCTTTATTAGACCTATTAACTCTCACATCGGATATGGTGGATTGTCATTAACTACCTCCACCTCTGGGTCTACTTGCTGTACTCTGGAACGACCCTTTGTCTATTTCATTCTATAAATAATTCACTACATCAGTTTCACAGATAATGTATACACATAGTCCACAAATCTCATATGTATATCCAAAACACTGAACACATGTGTATATACAACAAACCAATAGAAGTCATCTTCTACTGATAAACTAATCACCACTCATCACCTATTTCTTAATCTGTTCTGAAGGGAATATCCTAGCAAATTCTACCCTTACCAGAAACTACATCTCTGATACTAATAATGTAACCCCCTTCCTTGAAAACTGTAATTACGATTCAAAATTTGTAATTAAAATGAAATAGAGACCAATAATGATCAAACTTATTTAGTATCCCTTCCTTACGGTAGGGTTTTTATAAGTTCTTTCAAAAATTTTGCCCTTATTTTGGTCTCAAATTCATGTTTCAAATATAATTACCTTGTGTAGTTAAATCACATTTATACATATCAGAGGGCAAAACAAAATCCCGGCAACCCCCGGGTTTCATATCAAGCTAAAAGGGTTTACAGAGCATATTCGCCCCTTACAGTTTCCCGATGAGGGTATTGCATTACCCAATCCAAAATAATATTTACATACCAAAGATATATATTAATCCCAAACCAAAATGGATAACCAACAATCCAAACTTGTTTCCTCAACTCTCAAACTTGTTCCCTCAACTCTCAAACTTGTTCAAGCTCTAAAATACCTTCTTTCAAATATCTAAAACTATCAAGATGAAGCTCTCATCAAGGTGGTCAATATTAAAGAAGAGCATTTGAGAACCATAACAACATCAAAATCTTACCTATCACTTTCTCTTTCTACCTTGAATCCCACCGAAAATGGAAGCTAGGGAAAGAGAAATGAGATGAAGATGATCACACAGATTTTTCTTTTTTCCCATGCCATTAACCGACTTAGAGAAAGAGAGGGAATAGAAAAGGCAAGTTTGAAAAGTTGACTTTAATCCATGGCTCACATTTTATATAATGGCAGGTTGTTGATGCTATTAGAGTTGGAAAGGTTTTGGCTTCAATTCTGGGAATCCTAAGTATGAGAAGGATGGTTTAGTGTTTGGAGTATTCAATTGGCCATAGTATAGTTTGGTTAAAGAAGGAAGCATTCTACACAAAGTGGAATGCTCTGAATTTCCACTCTCTCACTACCTTAGAGTTCTAGGTAGTGCTTGTTTAATTAAAAATGTGCACTTAGATATATACCCAAAGCATGATGGCCTTTTAGCTTTTGATATGGGTTTCTTGATTAATTTTGTGAATCAATAGTTCCTTCTTATAAGTAATTATCCAAATTGTACGTTGGAGCTTTACAGGTCATTGAAAATATTGGAAGGGTTGAGAGCGTATCCTACGATGTCACTTAGTTTACTAAGGAAAAGAGAGAGAGAGATCACCTAAATTGCTTTAAACATATAAAACTACTAATATGCCTACTAAAAATTGGTTAAAAAGATTAACTAGTGTGTATTTGGCAAATCTTATACTTAAAGGGCCTGTTTGGCAGGAGGGAGGGGAGGGAAAGTGAAGGGAGGAATTTTTTTGGGGTTAGAATTAAAAAAATTAGAGAAGTGTGGTCAAAATTTTTTAATTAACTATTCTAATTCTTTTATCATATATTGTATCTTTGTTAAAATTTAATAACCCCACTTTTTCAATTTATTTAAATTCAACTCAAAAAAATTTGTTCTCCCCTACAAATCTCTCGTACCAAACAACTGGACAGTGCCGTTAGTATGTTTTTCAAGACTTATCTTTTAATGACTCAAATTTCAAATTTTTTCCTAACACAAGTCAAGCTAAGAATTTTTTTTCATTCAACAGCTTTATTATATCAGTCTTGTTACAAAATGGGTAGGAAAAAAATTGTTTGGAAATGTTTTTTTAATTACATGTTTTTTTAAAAAAACCAGAAGTGACGTAGTTCTATAAAAAAAAATTAAAACGTCCTTTCGATTTTTATTAGTTTTGTTCTATAAAATAAGAGAAGACACTACTATAGAATCGCACATATATATGATGCTTAATAAATAATGGTTACAATGAATAAATGTCATATATATATCGAGGCGAGCTCATGCAAGAATATATAATGACAATACTTAACAGTTAAATATATGCACCATTATATATTAAGAGGAGGAATTCACAAAAACAAAAATACAATAGTTGTAATTATTAACCATCATGTATTAAATCACAAAAAACATGGTTCTCTTACGAAACAACTGTTATGTAACATTTACAAATAATTTCTCTTCCAAGCTTATATTAGTAAACACAAAAAAAATAACAATTGTAACAATTGACCGTGAAGTATGAATGAGAAAAACGACATTTCTTAATAAACAACGTTATATAACACTTTCAACGATTGTCTTCCCCAACTTTGAACTACTCAAAATTAAAGTACCTTTAATTTTCATAAATCTCATTTGGCCTGACGCCAAATACCAGTTCATAAGTCATAACCCTTCATAACATTGTTGGACCTCTATTTAAACTCACATATTCCTTT
Organism: Inga leiocalycina; assembly: GCA_963242795.1. Lineage (NCBI taxonomy): Eukaryota > Viridiplantae > Streptophyta > Magnoliopsida > Fabales > Fabaceae > Inga > Inga leiocalycina. Next base: position 27,386,052 of record OY725327.1, read on the forward strand.
TGATTACTATATTTCTTTATTGGCCTTCTCCTTCTCTCCTTCCTCATGGTAAGACCCCAGGGAGTCCTCCACTACCACCACCTCCTCCTCCACCATCTCCTTCTCCTCCTCCTCCTCCTCCTCCTCCCCCTCTTCTTCCGCCTCCTCTTGAAATGGAGGCTCTGATGTAGATATTAGCAAGCCTTGACCATTCCACAAGGCATCTTGAGGCATACACCAACAAGATGAATAGGAAGTTGAACCCCATACTTCATCATAATGAGGTTGAATAACTTACAGTCAAATCCTTCATCTCCTTCCTCTGATGATGTCAATGAGGAAGAGGAGGACCGTAGTAGTGGTGATGACTGCACGCCGCTATTATTTTTTAAAATATTAAAAAAATCAAGTTAACCCAAAAAAACAACTTAATACTTCATGCTTATTAAGCTAAGACCTTAAAGTATTCTTTTTATGTAGCTAATAGTTCTAAATATAGCACCAACATACTTAATGATTGTAATTTAATAACTATTAATTAAAGCTTTTGAAACTTTTCCTCTTTCCCTTGTTGACTCTGGGTACCCCCTCGTTCTTTGATGATCGTGACGAGAACCAAGTACCATTTCATTACCCTTTACTGTATGAGATTAGTCCTATTCAACATCTAATTAAGGCGTGCAATGATGGTCTTTTTTCGTTCGTTTAAGCTATCTATTTAAACTCCCCATTTGCATATGTTTTTTATATTTTCTTCATTGTCCTCCTCTTTGTTCTCCCAATCGCCCAGATGAAACACGTATTGAAAATTGCCATTAAATCCTCGGTGTCAACCTCCACCTCTTTATTCATGTCCTTCTCAACCATCACCTCCCTAACCTCTACTTCCTGCTCCACCTCCCAAACATATGCCTCACCTCCTCCTCCACCTTCAACATCTTTTCGATTCTCTAGAATGGAAGAAATTTGATTTGAACCACCTCTAATTCATTGAAGATTATATGAACATACAACTTACATTGGCTACTGATAGGATGAGCCTATTTAGGATGCAAAACAACAACCACAGTATATAATATCCCAATTTTTAATTATGGGTTAATCATGATTATTGTGGATAATTATGAATTTAATTGGAATAATTATGTGTTTTATGGTAATATTAATTAATATGTCATAATTAGCGAAAAAATTTGAAAGAATGGAAATATTGGCTATAAGTTGGTAATTAATGGGGAAAATCAATCACTAACTAAGAAGAAATGAGATGTGGGATTATATAGCTAATGGAGGGATTAGAAAAGCTAATTTGTTACTTATTTTGTGTAAACCAATGGCATGTGGACATGTGTCAAGATGAGAGTATGAGAGAGCATGGGAAAAAGTCAAATAGGATAAAATATATTTTCTCTCTTCTCCCTCTCCCTCTCCCTCATTTTCGGATGAAGCATGGGCATGGAGAAATAATCATCATTCCTTCTTCTTCCACACTCATCTCATCTCTCTCTTCATTCTTTCTCTTGTTCGGCCATTTTAGAAGAGGAAAAGAAGAAGAAAAGCTTGATTTTTGGGTAAGCAAATGACCTTTGATGCTCACTTCATTAATGTTGATCCTTAGAGTGAGAGCTTCATTTTGATGTTTATAGTGTGCCCATTGGTGTTAGTTTGTGCCCACACTAAATTTTGGAGATTGTGAATCAAGAAGTCTCTTTGGCAAAGTGAAAGAGGTAAGTGAGACTAATCTATCTATCTAAGTTTCATGCCAAATGAATAAGTTAGAATTTCTGGGATTATTGCCCTATTTTCAAAAATATGGGTCATTGGGTAGTTTGGCATGATATAGTTGTGGAAATGGTGTTTTGGTATAAGTTTGAGATAGATAGATTGATTTGGAATTGTAATGATTGAGTTTAGTGATTTTGGAAAATTGATGATTTGTATTGATTCAAACCAAAGCATGATAATGGAGTAGGATTTAGGTCATTTTGATGATTCCATTGAATTCCTTGGGTGTTTTGGTGTGGTAGTAGCTTTGGTAGAGGTTTTGGGTTCATTTGGATCACTTGGTAAAAATTCTGGAAGTGTTGTCTTACCTTCTGCGTTTTTTGGTTTCTGATAAAATCACTCGAGTGAGAGGGAGTTCACTCAAGTGATGGTGGGATCACTCAAGTGCGTTAGTGTATGTTTCCCTTTGGCCTTCGGTTTTCATGTTGCACTTCCCCGTGAGAGGCAAGAGTGTTGCCTCACTTGCAAGTGTTGTGGGTTCTCACTCGAGTGAGCCTTCTCTCACTCCAGTGGGGGTGTATTTGTCAACTGATCTATCGCCTCGGGTTGTCACTCACGTCCAAAATTCAAGAGTGCGCTTTAACACTTGCGAGTATTAAGTTGTCACTCGAGTGAGGTCTTCTTCACTTGAGTGCTCTTCTTCTTTGAAAATTCTTGTGCTCTCAGGCAAACACTTTCCGTCCTCACTTTCTAGCGCTTGAAATGCAATCCGTACCATCCCTCGAGTGAGGCCTCCTTTTCTCGAGTGTCCGTACCAACACTCGAGGTGCAGTAGTGAAAAAACCATTTTTGTGCTTCCAAAAGGGGATCTTTGGGATAGTTCTTCCAACCCCTTAGGGCTATTGTTAGAGGTATTCTTGAGTACTAAAAGAGCAATAATGATAACTAATTAATTGTTAAGAAGCTATTGAGAATTGGAATAGGGAAATAACTTATCATCACTGATTATGAATATAGGATTTGACATTTGCCCTACTTGGGAGAGACCAGTGCTTGGACAAGCTCGGAAGGATCAAGGTAGTAACTTTTCTCTCATGTTGTGTATGATGTTTTGGTATGCATAACTTATCATTGAACTGTGAATTGCATGTGCCATGGTTTATTACGGCGTGAGCACTTCAGCGTGAGCTATTTAGGGAGAGATAGTGGTCATCTCTAGTTCAGCTGTTGAACTACCGTCGTAATGGACATGGATCTTATGAATCCAACCCGTGGGGCAGCGTATGTGAATCTAGATGTGGGCTGTGTGTATCTTGCCAGTGTAGCATACGTTATGAAATGCTTTATATGAACCCCAGCTGTAGTGAAATATATTGTGTAGATTGTGTTGTGCAATGCAACGTGAGCAATTCAGCTTGAACAATCATAAGGGATAATGGGTGTCATACTAACCATTGCCATTAAACTGCCATTATAGTTGCTTGTGTGGATAATGATTTGCTTTCATGCCTTATTGTTATGCATATTATGTGTGATTTGACACTACAGAGATTCTTTAGAATCTCACTCTCCCAAAAATCATGTTTTAGACAGGGTAGAAGGATCAAAAGGCAAGCAGGTAACGAAGAGCGGGTAGGGCTCCGTGTTAGGAGTTCCTTTTTGGTTAATGATTATGATTGTATATCATTTGGATATTTTTGGTAGAAACAATTGTATATATTGGATTTTGTGTAATCCCCCAAGTGAAGGGTATGAATTATGGGCTTCGTGCTTTGTGTAAACCCTTATTTAATGAATGGAACCCGAGTGAGTCAGGAATTTACTTTGCACTCTGATATTTGTAAATGGAATCCACCTGTACAGGCCATTATTGTTTTGTATTGTGAATATGAGACCATTGTGAATAAGTTTTGAAATTGTTTTTGCAAAATCCGATTTTTGGGCAAAAGATTACCTTAATAAGTCCTAATTTGAAATATGGTCTCTAATTCCAACTTAATTATGTGTTCAAGAACTTAATCTCAGTCTAGGGTGGAAAGGGGGTTACACAATAGATGGTCGATAATATTGTCCATGCTAATCTTGGGGCCCAAGCACCTTGAGATGACATAGATGTCTACCTGACTCCACTAATTGAAGACTTAAAACATTTGTGGGATGATGGGGTCATGGGTATGATGCTCACAAGAAAGAAACATTCAAGTTGACAGACATGCTGTTTGGCACTATCAATGGCTTTTGATAAGTAAAATATTTGCATATTTATTTTCCCTTATATGATGATTTTATGGACGATATTTGAGCTTACTATAATAAATTTGGATGTAATTAATAAATAAATAATATTTTTGGAATAAATAGTATTTAAAAATAAAAAATGGGTCACTGTAGCAGCAGCCAATTACTGTAGCTGGGTGCCGACATTCACTGTAGCAGCCAACAGATACTCACTGTAGCAGCCGCCAGATCACTGTAGCAGTACTGTAGCACGCGGTTTTTCCCCTATAAATAGAGATCAAGACCAAGCTCAAGAGGGGAGGGGAGGAAGAGAAGCAGATGTTTCCTTCTACGACAGGGAGAGGTCCTTCTCTAACCCGGAGAGATCTTTCTCTGACATTTCTGAGTTCATTGTATTATTTCTTTAAAGTTAATTTCATGCATTGTATTACATTTTACATGCCTCCATCTTGGAAGGCTTAGGATTATATTACATTTTGTATGCCACCTACATGGAAGGTTTTACCTCCTAAATGGATGGCTAGATTTCTTCATTTTTCATGCATCTTTTGGTTGTATATTTATGTTTAAGAATTTAATATTCAAGTTTTATGCAGTATTTATGAGGATTTCATTCTAGTTTTATGTAATGTTAATTTATTTTTACTTTGTTTTTAATTTCATCATGTGCTAAATTTCCATTTTCCTAGGGTGATGACGTAACTTACTAATGACGGATTGAATATTAACTTATTAAATCTAGTTTTAATTTCTCCTTCATGGTTGGGTTTTAATTATTATTCTACGCTTTCATTTAACTAGCCATCTTTTGAATGATTCCAATATGTATGTTGAAATCAGAAGGAGATACATGTGTGTAGACCCTATAATTAAAACCATGACTTGCTTATGAAATAGGAATATATTTATATGAGTTATGTAGTCTTACTGAGTACCATAAATCTTAATACATAACTAACTGCTTAAATTCATATAGGAATATATTAGATTAACAATTAATTATAGAATTGCTTGACCTTGGAAGAGGCTAGTAATTAAATTAGGGAAACTCGACTATCAATCATGTGGAATAAATTGGGCTACAATAGATAAGTGATTCAATCCAGAATTTGTTAAGTGAAATCTAATCCCTAAGGCTTTTTCTCATATTTGCTTTCTTATCATCTGCACTCATATTTAATTGTTTTTCTTTTATTTTGTACTCTCAATCACCAACTAATCGATCCGACTAAATAGAATTAAAATTACCTATTTTGGTACTTAGTGCTCAATCCTCGTGGGAACGATACTCTACTTACTTCTATATTACTTGATTACGATAGTGTACACTTGCACTATTTAATACATCATCTACACTCGTATCAACTTTCCTGCATATGGTAATTTATTAGGGTACAACATTAAAGGTCAACTTGGATATCCAATTTGTAAATAGGGTACACATGCAATTAGATTGAAACATGGTATGAAGAATTCCTACATGGGAGTTAAAGATGATTGTGACAGGATTACCCTTACCAACGTTTAAAAAAATATTTCGATGGGACTTCAGAAGAGGGCAAGGCATCTCAACCTTTAACCAATGAATAGTTATATCAAAAGGTGAAAGATGTAAAATTTATATTTGGCAAACCTTCTACAAGGGATGTTAGGACAAGCAGGTGGAAGAAGAGGTCTATTTATTAACTTGCAGTATGCGAAGACCCTAGATATGAGACATTTTCCTGATATAGTGCACATTGAGAAAAATGTATGTGAAAGTATTTTCTGCATGTTACTCCATATTCCAAGGAAGACCAAAGATGGCATAAATGATAGGCTAGACTTGGTTAAGATGGGAATAAAGGATGAATTAATTAGCACCAGAGGAGAGAGGAGCCTATACATTTCTTTGTCCCTCGACTCACCCTCTACCTAAAGAAGAAAAACCTAGTTTTGTTAGTTCCTTGCTTCAGTGAAGGTGCCAAAGGATTACTCTTCAAACATCAATATACTCATGTCAGTGAAAGACTTAAAACTGATGAGTTTTAAAATCTCATGATTGCCATGTCTTGATAGAGAACTTTATTTCGCTTGCTATACGGGGTATTTTGCCTTATGAGGTGCGAGATGAAATCACTTAGTTATATTTCTTCTTTAAGTCACTTTGCAGTAAAGTGATAAACTCCAAAAAATTGCTGAGGCTACAACACCAAATTGTAGCCACATTGTGTGAGCCTTAGATGTATTTTCCTTCAGCATTGTTTGACATCGTGATCTTTTTGACAACTCATTTAGTTAGAGAAGTAAAACTTTATGGACTAGCCTATTTAAGATGGACGTACCCTGTTGAACATTCATGAAGATAATAAAAGGGTTTGTGAAAAATCAAAGTCATCCGGAGAGTTGCATTGTTGAACGATATATTTTTGAAGAGGCTACTTAATTTTCTGCCACATACTTAAAAAATGCAAGAGATATTGGGCTTCTCGTGTCCTGGCATGAGGGAAGGACTGGTGGGGAAGGGATTATAGGTAGGAAAGTTGTGACTATCTCAAACCAACGATTGGAACAATCAAACCTATCCATGCTACACAACTCTGAGGAGATTGAGGAGTATGTAAATAAGCATATGAATCAACTTAAGAGGGATAATCCCTACAAAAGAGACATTTGGTGTACAAAACAATACAATAAACATTTTATGATATGGTTTAAAGATCAAGTCCTTTGCAAGTATAAAGCTAATCCTAAACTATTATTTAGCAAATTGAAGTTATTAGCGTATGGCCCAAGCAATAAAGTGACGTCTTACTCAAGCTACATCATCAATGGGTTCACATTCTACACCAAAGAGTAAGATGATCGAAGCAAAATGCAAAATAGTGGTGTAACTCTTGTAGCTAACACTATGCATATATTGAGTGACAAAGATAAAAATCCTATGTATGTAAGATGTCATACTTTGGGATGATTGAGCACATCTGGGAGTTGGGGATAATCGAAAGCAGAACCCCCTATTTTTTAAAAAAATGTTGCATCAATACTTAATGATTATTAGTTATCAACTATTATATATGTTTGCAAAATACTTAACAAGTGTTTTATAAAAACCATTATATATGTCACCATGCATCAATACATAATGGGTATTATATTTGAACCATTATATATTTAAATGTCCACCTTTATTTAAATGTCTCTCCATTTTTCCATGTCATTCATTAGCACACTTGTCTTAGATCAAATGTAACCACCAACTTTAGAACCCCACTACTCCAATTGACTTTTTTGCCATCGATAATCTTTTTCAATCAAAATACACTATCCAAAGCCTTTGCTGGACTTCTCAACAACAATTACGTGTATTGTTTTGCTTGCTCTAACTTATATTTTTATTTATTAGTACACTTGTCTTAGGTCGAATGTAACCTACTAACCTAGGAACCCCACTACTCAGGTTGGCTTTTTTGGCCGTCGACTGTCTTTTTCAGCCAACCACACAATCTAAAGCTGTTGATGTACTTCTCAATGATAGCTGTATGAGTTGCTTTGCTTGTCTGAACTTGCGTTTTCATTCATGAGCCCTAGTTAGGCCGCATTTCTTTGCATGGTCTGTTTTATTTATTTGTAGTTATAATTTCCCTTCTCCATTTTACATTTCCATTATTCACTTCGTGTTGTGTAGCTAGATTTTGACTTTATTCGTACTCATTTTTTTGGGGAAAACTTATTACTCTAACCAAAGATTCCTCTCTTATTACAGGACGTTGTCAAAGATTTACAAAGATTTGACTAAATTGAACTAAAACATAGTTGATTTTATGTTTTACAACCAAGTTAAAGCTCTAAAACTCAATAATGGCAATCAATCTTAGGCTCTTCAATGATGGAATTTACATGTCGGCCATATGCTAGATTATTTGGGGGTAAGAGCAAAGTCTTTTAAATAGAAAAGTCATTGTGTGTACTTGAAGGAGCATGTCGGGCTTATACGTTGGTAATTTCTTCAAAAAAATAACCTAGAATTGCAATATATGATCGTCTCTTAAGGAGCCTTTTTATTGACTATCTAACAACTAAATGTGATGATTGGCTTGAAACAAGTAAAAAATTTTGAGCTTTTTATCTATCAACTAGGTTGCAATTAAATTTAAACTAAAATGATTTTTAAAAAAATATTTTTTGGATTATTAGCATAAAAATGGATGAAATAAAAATTAGTTTAGAAAAAGATAATGGAGACCACCTAGATAAATGGATTTCATCTATCATTTTCTTAAACAAATATGGGAATGTGCTAGTTTGACAAATTTGCTCAAAAGATCCTTTGAGCTAGCTTGAGTTAGGTGAATTAAATCTCCCACTCAGAGTAAGACTTAATTTGTCTAACCAAAACCTAATTCAAAGCTCGACCCAGTGAAATTAACAATATGCAAGACACAAGTAACCAAGAATCCTTGAATTACAAACATAAAATATTTATAGCAACTTCAAGCATAAGCTTAACCAAGTCAATATACAATAAATTGCTACTAATTAAGTTTAAAAAGTCAAATTCACAAAATTAAAACCAAAATATACACTAATCTTCAAGTGCATGGAACCCCAAAACACAATTTCAATCCAATACATAAATCAAACTCTAAACCTAGAATTTAACAAATATAAATGAAACAATAAGAAATTACAAGCTAAGCGCTCCCCTTTGAAGCTCCAAGCATCAAGACTCAACCCTCTGCTTTAAGAGAAGAGAGTTCGGCCACAAACAACCTCTATCACAGCTTTCACAATCAAATTTAGAGTGGTAGATATGAAGAAAAAGATAAAAGACATGAGATTAATGAAGGAAGATGGAAAATTAATAGGTGAAGGTACATGACAAAACAACAAAGACAGGTGAAACAAAGCAAACTCGCCAGTGACAATGGAGGAGTGAAGTCGTCGGCGTTAATAGTGTGGTAAAGGTGGAAATAACAAAGATGATGGAGGCGTAAGGAAAATGAAGGTGGAGATGAGAACGAATGTTGCCGGCGATGCTGGAGAAGGATGATGAAGATTGGTGAAGGTGAGGTTGAAAGGTCAGGTATGGTTCTGTCACAGTGCTCTGCTAGTTTGAATGTCATTGGTACTCCTCTAATCTCGGACCTAAAATTAGGCATCAAAACGCTGCAATATTGAAAATGACTAAACTGTCAAAAGTTTGTAGTACCAAACTATAACTTCTACAATTTGAGCATTAAACTTCCATTTTAATATTTAATCCAATTTTTCATGCACCTACAATTTAAAACAATCAAACTAACATCAAATCTTTTCAAAGTTCAATGATTAAGAGTAATTGCAATTATTATGACAATTTTTCCTATTTTTGTTCTAATTCAATGTATTTACTTTTAATCCCAATTAATCACAAAGAATGCATTTTAAGCTCAATAATCATAACAAAAATCCCTAATAAAATATGAAAATATATAACAAAATAGGGATTTGTCAATACTACTTAACTATCCTTTGGATAAAGAGATAGAGTCTTATAATATATGTATGAGAGAGAGTTTTTGAGCCAGTTGAACTTGAATATATAATAGAACAGAACCTCTCACAACGAGTTTATCCATGCAATTTGGGATGGATCAAGACATTACTAGCTTTGTGTCTAGTGTAACCCCCTACCTTAATAGTCATTAATATGGTTCGAAAACGTGTCATAAAGTAAGCGAGAGACCAAAGAATGATTTAAACTCATTTCCAATCCCAACTACAAGAAAGGACTTGGCCTATGGTAAAGAATGTTTTTCAAAACTTTTCACAATCTGTTTTAATCAGGTCTCATACCCACATTACAAAACTACTTGGCCTATCCGGTACCAATCCATTCATACATATTAGAGTGTAAAAAATATTTCCCGACAACTTTTGGGTTCTATTCAACTACTACTAGGGTTTATAGGGCACGCTTGCCCCTTCTCAGTTACCATACCAAGGATTACATACATTTATACAACTCTATAGTGGACACAACCACCTTCACTTCAATGCACTTGAACTTATATCACTAACAATATGTCAAATATTCCAAAAAAGATGATAACCAACTAATAAAACTAATCTCCTAGCCAAGAACTCTAACCATCCTTGTATACCAGGTTCTCCTTTGATCCGCCTGCCCTAGCTATAGGTTAGTAGTGGAAGGAGTGAGATTCATAAGAATCTTAATAGTAACAATTTCAATCATATGATATATAATAAACAAGGCATGTAAGCAATTATCACAAAGTAATAACACAACAACATTCACAATAACAATAACTCAGTAGTATTCTCAGCAGAAATTTACAACAGCAGCCTTAGTAGCTTCCATATTGATGCATGACAATTGTCACAATAGCTTTTATTGTATTCAGCTACCACATTGATATGTGAATTGCGTCACTAAATGACAGCCTTCACTGTAATCACAACAGCATAAACATCATGTAACGACCTCATCCATACATTCTATCAGGACTTTCGGCCAACCTATCGTTACCTGTACACCCACTGGTGGCTCTGCCAGTCATAACCGAGACTTTTGGGCAACCTACCCTCACTTATACACCTATCGGTGGCTCCACTGGTGGTAACCAGGACTTTTGGGCATAAACAACAACAGCATTAGCCATATTCACTTCCACGGTATTATAACAGCTTTCGCTGTATTCACAATGAACCGTGATGATTGTCACAATAGGTTTCGTTGTATTCAACTACAACTTTCTTCACAATTAAGCTCCCACTTCTTCACAATCCGATGATAAACACATACAAGTATTATACATGATATAAGAGAAAGAGTCACTACCTTATTCTTTTCATTCCTTATCAGGCACCGATTTCATATGCTCAGGGTAGACGTTAAGTCCTGTAAATCATAATCAAGGATGATGAGTTATGCACTATTCTAATTCTTAACTCCAAAACACTTAAGGCTGGTGTGAGACCTTTAGGTGGCTATGAGAAGCTTAAACAAAAGCATAACAAGGTTGGGAAGAACTAGATCAAAAATCACCTTTTAAAAAGGTAAAATGCTGATTTTTGGGGGTTGGCCGCGGCCAAGGAATTCTCTGGCCCCTGCCAAAACTAGGTCAAAAACATTTGGGCTGCGCCCAAGAAAAATCTTGTTTCTTGGCTGAACTTCAAAAAATCATAACTAATTCTAGCAAAATCAAAATGAGGTGATCCTAAGTCCTATGGAAAGCTATTTAAGTCCTCTATCCAGGAAAAATATGAATCACTGCCATCTACAACTACAAGAATACAGAATTCAACAAATCTTTTTGCTGTTCCAAAATTGATCCTAGTTTCAACCTCAAACTTTGAAAATTCATAACTCCCAACATACATATCACAATGACTGACATAATGTATCAATTTAAAGTTTACAATGTCTACTACAAAACTAGAAAGTTTCATAGCTTTTAGACATCATTTTCTATTTCAAAACCCCATGCAAACAAGCTGCCCTGTACAGAATTTTCACTTGACATAATTTCCAATTTTTCAACAAATATTTCCAAAAGTCCAACATTCACAACTAAGACCACTCCTACACAATTTTTCGTATGGAATCCAATGGAAACATCACAACAACCAAATTCGCATTCCTTTCACAAGTTCTGTTTAGGGAAGAATTTAACACAAAATTCCAAAATCACCAAACTTCATATTTAAAACTCCAATCAAGTTCATTTATCCAATGAACACCACAAGACATCAACACAATCATCAAAACACTATGACCTCTCTAACACCGTAATTACACAAAAATTAGGGAAAAATTCCAGAAATCACAATACTCAACCAAACATCACAAGAAATATGTCAAAAGTTAGCTTTTGCCTACCTCTTCCTCGTCTACTAGCTTGTTCTTTAATTCCCAACCACTAGTTTTCTTGAGTTCTCAAAACACCTCCTCTTGAAAATCTAAAACCATACAAATGAAGATTACATCAAGAGGAATAAGATTAGAGAAGAAGTTTTAAGTAATAGAAGTCATCTACAAGGCCAAAATCCACAAAGAAGCTCACCTTCAAACTTGAATTCTTTCTCTTTCCTCCTCCATAGCTAGCCAACCTTGGGAGAGAGGATGATGATGATGTTTAGTTTTTCTTATCCTTCCATGCTCTTTTGAACGAAATGATAAGAGAGAGAGAAGAGAGTTTGAAAAAAAAGTAATTGCTTGAACTTTTTGACTTCACTCTTATGGTACCATGTGTCAAGCTTTTATGCCCTCTCATAAAGCATGTAATAATATGATTACACTAACTAATTTCATTAGCTATTTAGTCACACCACTTATTCATTTAGTTAATGGTGAATTCCCTCCTCAGCAGCTGACTAATTGGCCAGTAAATTTCTTTATTCCAGTTTTGCCCCTGACTACGGCAATTTCAATTGGATTACCACTTAATGTAACCCCCTGCCGTAATTATATCCGAAATACGCAATTAAAGTGAAATATAGACCAATAATAAACAAATAACAAATTGCAAACCCATATACCAGACGGGGTTTTCATAAATGCCTTTCAAAATCATTGATAACTTGGTCTCACAGTCACATTCCGAATACAATTACTACGCGGAATATCACATTCATGGGAAATCAGAGTACACAATATAATCCCGGCAATCCCGGGTTCCATACATTAACTCAAAGCCTTATAGGGCATATTCGCCCCTACAAGCCCTCATATGGGGATTACACAAATTCTCATATCAAATACATACTCGAATATACATTCCAACCTACACAATTATATATCCAAATATACTTAATCCCAATCATGCATTAATAACCACCTATCACAAGATTACAACCCGAACGAGTCCTGTCGCCTTTGATTGATTACTCCATCCTCGATCCACCTACCCTGTCTAAATTGTTGGTAGGGGAGGGTGAGATTCGAGAGAATCTCAGTAGGGAAATATTATCAATATGCAGGCAAGATAAGTGTTTAATGCATGACATGCTTGCATCACATAACTCATGCACACATACAATGACAAATCTATAAGCTCAATGCTTCGAACGATACACATATGGCCATGGCATATATTGAAACATAGCTTCAAATCATTCATACATGTTCCACATAATCAAGCAAAGCAACAACATGCATCAACACATTAATACAGTTATCAGAGCATGCAGGAGAGATAAGTTCCCTACCTTAACCCTTTTCCGCCTCGAAACGCGTGCCTCGATCTATGTGCAAACAGCTCGGGGCTCCATATTCGATCCTACAATGTCAAATGTACTATTTAGACACTTCCATAGTGTTTCTGGGGGTTATATGATTCTATCTTGAAAATTTACCAAAATGCCCCCGGGACCCCGGCCCGGCCCCGCCGTACCCGGTCTGGCTGTACTTTTCCCGAAATTTTGACATGGGCTATTCTGACATATTTTTGCCCAAGGAATCCATTTCCGGACTCGGAATTATCAAATTCAATGTCATATTACGAAATTGCCCTTGGCAGCCCTACTTTTAGGGTTTTAGGGGCGTTTCCGTAATTATGCTTTCTCGGCCTTTTCCGAAAAAGTGCCCAACTGTAACCCCACCTAATTTTCCCTCCTGAACTCAATGGAATCATCAAATCATTGAAAATCCAACTCTAAGACCCATTTATAGCCCAGACCGAAATATATGGGTTTTCTAGGGAAAATCAGGGTTTTTAGGTTTCGGCTCCGTAAACACGTTCCTTTCTACTCCTAACCACTTTATTGACTATTCCATTAGGTTACAACTACCATTTAGTATCAATTTGGGCAGCATAACCCCTAGGGAAACCCATTTTCCATTTTTACAACCAATGGCAATCCGGCGAAATTTCACCGATTAAATTGCCCACAGCAGCCAGAATAGTCAATATACAAGAGTTTGGAAGTTACCTCAAGCTCCCAATAGCTTTTACTCAATATGGCTGAACCCTAGCCCCTTTTAAACCATGAAAATTGAGCTTCCAACACCTTAAAGAACATGAAAGAGAAGCTTAGAAGCAAGGTTATACGTGTTAGGAGCTAGATCGTCGGAGAAATCGACTTACCTTGCGAGATTTCTCCTCTTTCTCTCTCTAAGAGCTCTCAACTTTCTCTCACTAGTTTCAGCTGGAAATGGCGTGAAATGGCTGAAGAAGATGAGCAATTTGATTAATAATCCATGCTGACATCATCTTTTAATGAGATGATGTCATAATTCCCATTTTCGGATTTTCTGGCAGATTTTCTGCCCAAACTTTGAAAAATCATAACTAATTCTAGAAAAATCGAAATGAGGTGATCCCAAAGCCAAATGAAAGGTATTTAAGTCCTCTTCATTGGAAAAATATGATCCATTACTAGAAATCACCACACAATTCCAGAATTACACAAATTTCATCACTGCCCCAAAACAGAGTCCATTTTCGACCTCAAACTTTGGACAGTAATATCTCCCAGTTCCCAAAAGGAAATGGCACAAATTATATGTCCATTTTGAAGATTGGGATGTGAAATTCAAGACTGGAAAGTTTCATAATTTTCTGACATCATTTGCCTTGTCAAAACATCCACACGAGAAGACTGCCCAGACAGAATTCACACTGGACAACATTTCTAGTTTTGCAACCAATGTGTCCAATCCAATTTAAATCAATTCCAATGATTAAATATCACAACATGACACCATTTCCATCACAATACCTCATTCAATTATTCCCTCTATTCTAAGTCAATTTGGATATTAATCCACAATTGAACTCAAATATAGGGTTTTGGCGTTGATCATAACACAAGCGACTACAATCCACTTTATATTCTCTAAAAAGGTTCATTAATCACTAACCACGTCCACTTTTGTAGTCATTAACTCCTAATCACAATTTGGGATCTTGCTAAACCGGGGCTTAGCAATCCACTAATCTCAGGCTTATTCTCTAGCCTCGAGTCTCAAAATTTGGGGTGTTACACTTAACATATTTTTTTCATTCCATTTCACATGTCATACGCTTTCCCCTTCATTTTAATTTAATTTAAGCTTTGACACCATAATTGAGTTTAAATACTAGGTTTGGGCACTGACTACTGCTAATTCGGTTATAATTCACACTTTATTCCCTGAAAGAGTTCATCCTCATACGTTACAAATTTTGGGGCATTAAATCTAGACTCAATGGCACTCTTGACCTATATCAATAATAATGTAACTTTTGACTTACAGCTTGTATGTCACACCCTTGCTTATTTTTGACTTGCAGCAGAATATTAATACATGGTTCTATGGGCAACACAAGAACATCATAAATATACTTATAAAAAGTGATCGATTACATAAATTTCCCATAGGGGTTCGTGCATAATAATTACAGACCTTTAAAATAGTTCAAAGTTTGTACGTAACCAACTCCTCTTCTTGGTCTGAACCAAGAGCGTATGTGGTCGAAACTTACATCTTTACCCTTAGAGCCACTTTCTTCTACTTTTACCGGTCTAAATTGTTGGTAAAGGAGGTTAAGACTCGAGAGAATCTCAGTAGGAAACAGATACCATAATGCATGCATGATAGATACTATGTGTATGACATATTAGCTTTATCTAGATGCATGCCCCATAATGACATTTTTGCATGCTCAATGTTTCAGGTAACAAAACTATGGCCACAGCAAAATAGAAACAGAGCTTCATTTGTTCAAATATGCTCTACACAATCTAGTAAAGCAATCACATACATCACTACACAAGCAAAGACATCAATTACATGCAATGAAGGTAAGTCCCCTACCTTGTGTCCCTTTTGCTAAACAGAAATAGTTTCTCGATCTACGTGTAAATAGCTCAGGCTCCATATTCAATCCTATAATGCCAAATGTACCATTTAGACATATCCATAGTGTTTTTGGGTGTTATATGAGTCTATATTGAAAAATTACTAAAATGCCCCCGGGGACCCGACTCGACCTCGCCATACCCAATTCGACTATACTTTTCCTGAAATTTTGACATAGGCCATTTTTAAATATTTTTGCCCAAGGAATCCATTTATGGGCTCGGAATTACCAAACTCACTGCCAAAAGATGAAATTGCCCTTGGCAACCCTACTTTAAGGGTTTCAGGGGCGTTTTCGTGATTATACTTTTTCAGGCTTTTCCGAAAAAGGGACAACCTGTAACCCTACCTAATTTTTTCTCCTGAACTCAATGGAACCAATTTATCATTGAAAATCTAGCTCTAAGGCCCATTTACAACCTTGGCTAAATTATATGGGTTTTGCGGGGGAAATCAGGGTTTTGCAATTTTGACTCCGTAAACGCGTTCCTTTCTACTCCTAACCACTTTATTGACTATTACATTAGGTTACAACTACCATTTAGTACCAATTTGGGCAACATAACTCCTAGGCCAACCCATTTCCAAAAATTAAAACCAATGACAATCCGGCGAAATTTCATCGATCAAATTGTCCACAGCAGCCAAAATAGTCAATATACAAGAGTTTGGAAGTTACCTCAAGCTCCCTCTGGCTTTTCTCAAAGTGGCTAAACCTTAGCCCTTGCTCACCATGAAAATTGGGCTTCTCAACCTTTAAGAACACAAAAGAATCACTTAGGAGCAGAGTCATATGCATTAAGAACTGATTTACCGAAGAAATCACCTACCTTTGTAAGCTTTTTCCTCCTTTCTCTCCTAGAATTTCACACACACACTCTCTCTATTTTAGATCTGTTTCACGTTAGAAATGGCTGAAGAAAGGAAGGGGATGATGCTTTTATCATATTATTATATTATATTTTACTCCTTTACTTAATTTCCAAAAATTTCCATTTTTTAGATTTTCTGGCAGATTTTCTGCCCAAACTTTGAAAAATTATAACTATATTTGTAGACCTCGTATCGGAGTGATTCTAAAGGCTATAGAACTTTATTGAGTCTAGTTTCAAGGAAAAATATAGAAATTTTCCAATTGGAAGTACAAAAATCCCAGAATTTAAATCTTTGAATGTTGTTCCAGAAACTTTTTATTTTTTTTGGGCTAACTTCAAAAATTCATAACTTTTTTATATAGCTTTAAATGATCCATATGACATATTCAATTTAAATTTTAGGATGTCTACTTTCACCCTGTAAAATTTCATAACTTATGGATATCATTTGTTCATCCAAAATCACATGACAATCTCACTGCCTCGTAGGAAATTTCATCGAAAGCATAATCACTTTCTCCAAAATTCACCATTTGACTTTCTTTAATACCCCAAAGATATAAGAAATATTAGAGAATAAATTTAGGGCTCCTGCTAAATCAAAGCTTAATAGTCCACTTATTTCAGCCTTATTCTTTAGCCTCCAATCCTAAAATTTGGGGTATTACATTGCGCCTTTCTAACTTACAGGAAGTAAGGAAGGCAAAAACAATAAGAGAGTAAAAAAGAACAAATATCTCTACCATAAAGGGTGCAAGGGGTATGCAAGTCTCAAGCAAGATTTAATGGAAAAAGAGGGATCATATGTTACTATAGAATGTCATATGCTATGGGCAGTGGCAAGGCACCGGCCATAGCAGATGACGTTCTATGAATACCACTTATACCCTTTATGGTAGGGTCACTTTCTCATTGTTTTTGCCTTGCTTACTTCCTATAAATTATAGAGGCACAAACTATAAGCCAAAAGTACATTATTATTGATATAGGTTAAGAGTGCCATCGAGTCTAGCCATAAAGTCAGAAATGTCTTGATCCATCCCAAATTTTAAGGCTATACTCAATGTGGGAGGTTTTATTCTATCATACAGTCAAGTCTAACTAACTCTGAAACTCTATTTAATGCATATAATATTTATATAGGTTTTAAAATTTTGGTTTTAAAATACACACACACACACGAATGGCTGTAAATGTATATATACAAGTTTGTGTACAATTTCATTCTATATAATATTGCATGGATGGGGTTATAAAAATAGCCTAAAAACTTAACGGTTCTTACTTAAAAACCATTATGTATGTCTATACTATATATGAAGATTGTTTTGTTAAACCCCACTAGCATTTCTTTCAAATACATAATAATGGTTGCAATATAGCACCTGTTATATATGTTTATATTATATATAATGGCTATTAATGTAAAACCACTATGTATTATGTAATGTCTCAAAACATGTGTAAGGGCTCAATGACTCCAAAAGAGGATGTAACGAATGTTAGAAAAACACTTTTAGGGAAATAAATGTGAATTTCGACTCGAATTAGCAATAGAAAATGCCCAAACCCAGTATCTAAATTTAATTATGGAAAAAAAGTCTAAATTTGGACTAAAAGGAAAGGGAATGGTGTATGGAAAGGGGAAAAGGAATTAGTAAGACACCAAATGGCAATCTAATTAAAATTGCTATAGTCAGGGGCAAAAAGGGAAGAAAGAAATTATCGGTCAATTAGTCAGCAATTTCTTCTCCTCTTAGAAGAAGAAATTGGCCATTAACTAAAAGAACAAGAGGGAAGACTAAATGGCTAATTGAATTAGTTAGAGTAACTAAGTAGTTACTTACTTTTCTAGGAACCATGAGATTGTGACACTTGGCACAATTTGAGCTAACCAAATGGTAAATTGGATGAGAACAAATCTCTAAAACTCCCTCTCTCCTCTCACATTCAGTCAAATGGGATTAGAGGGCTGAAGATACTTTATTTCATCACATTTTACTCTCCCTCTCCAAGCTCTCAAGGACATCCAAGCTAGAGAAGAGGAAAGATAAAGAAACCAAAGTTAAGGTGAGCTCTTTCACTTAGATTTTGACCTTGTAAACCACCTCTATTGCTCAAAACTTCCCCCCAAACATTGTTCCTCTTGATGAGAGCTTCATTTCTATGGTTTTAGTTTTTCAAGAGGAGGTGTTTTGTGTGATCAAATAAGAATCAAAGAACAACCTAGAAAAAGTGCTAGAGGTGAGTAAGAGCAACCTTTTGGTATATGTATTGTGATGATTGGTTGAGAACTTTGGTTTGTACAATTTTGCTATATTTTTGAGTAAACTAGGGTTTTGAAGTTTCATGGTGTTTTGATTGTACAAATGGTGTCTTGTGGTGTGTAATGGGCATATGAAACTAGTTTGAAGCTTAAATAGGAAGTTTGGTACTTGTTGGATTTTGTGTATAATTTCTGCCAAAACAGGACACATAAAAGGAATGGGAATTTGGTTACTTTGAGGTTTTCATTGTGTTCTACACAAAAAACTATGTTGGAATAGCCCTGGTTGTAAATTCTGGACCATTGGAAATATATATTGCAAAATTGGAAGTGCTGCCAAAGTAGGTTCTGTGCAGGGTAGTTGGTTTGCATGATGTTTTTAAATAAGTAAATGGTGTTTAAAAATTGTGAAAATTTTCAGTCTAACAGTAGACATGTCAAGCTTAAAATTTATATTAAATGGGTGTCATTTGGATGTGCGTGCTGAAAGTTATGCATTTTCAAAGTTTGAGGTTGAAACTGGAATTGATTTTAGAACAGTATGGAAATTTGTGAAATTCTGTATTTTTGTGGATGGAGATGGCAGTGGGTAGTATTTTTCCTATGTAAAGGATTTAGACAGCTCCAATTAGGGCTTTAAACCACTCCATTCGAATTTTTTAGATTAAGTTATGATTTTTATAAGTTCAACCAAGAAACAGAACAATTTCTTGGTCATAGCCAGAGGATTCTTGGCCGCAGCCAAAAAGTTTCTGACCTTTCCTTGGCCGCGGCCAACACCCAATTTTAGTGTTTTAGATTTTTGAAAGGCGGTGTCTGGTTTAACTTTCCATAATCCTCTTAGGCAGTTGTTTAAGCTTCTAATAGCTCCTTAAATGACTCAAATGATAACCAACCCCAAGTATTTTGGAGTTATTAAAGAATTAGAATAGGCAATAACTCGTCGTCCTTAATTCTGATTTATAGGATTTGATATCTACCCTAAGCGTAAGAAATCTGTGCAAGAACAAGACCAGAAAGACCAAGGTAGTGACTCTTTCTCTTATATCATGTATAATGCTTTGTATGTATGTTTGTATCATCAATTGTTACGAATGTTAAGAATGTCAAGAATGTTATGAATGTTATGATTGTCAAGAATATTACGAATGTTATGATTGTCAAGAATGTTATGACTGTTATGAATGATGTTATGTGATGATTGTTTACATACTCTGTGAAATTATATGTCATATGAGTGAATTGTTACTACTGAGATTCATATGAATCTCACTCTTTCCAATGACTACCCTACAAGAAGGGCAAGCGGCTCAAGGGGCAAGCAGGTAAACAAGGAAGGCTAGAGCACACAGATAAAGGATTAGGACTTTTGTTGGTTACCTAGTTTTGAGGAACTGTATATGATGTATATATAAGTATATTGTAAGACTAGTACTCTTGGTAATAGTAAACGTACCAATCATATATCCGAATATTAGTACGTAACCCCGATAAATGAACTAAAATAGGGTGACCATGCCCTGTGGATCCTTTAGTTAACGAACTTAATATGAATATCCACTGAAAATTTTGGTAAGTACTCTGATATTAACAAATGGAAACAGAACTGAATGAGTCAAACGAATCTAAAAAGCGAAAGTGAGATCACATCAAACATGTTTTGAAAAGTTCTGAATGGGTTGAAAACCGTTTCTGGTCTTAGGTTTGACTTTATGACACATTTTGAACCTTTTTGTTTGCAATGCTTTAAAATAATGGTGTTACATATTTTGTAAGCATTACTGAATATATAATAGTTATTTATGTAATGTCATTAGCATAACATAAATACATAACGATTTTTGTGAAAGAGCAATTATGTATGTTATAGAATATATAAAGGTTGTTTGTTTGAGACAGTTATGTATTATGCCAGCATTATTGTATATATAATGGTTGTTTATATAAGCCCATTATTTATTATTCCAGCATTACACACATTATGGTCTCACCAAGACTCAATACATAATAGATGATATATTAGAACCGTTATAGTAGATATTGAATGCATCCCAGTTCAGAACCATTATGTATCTGCACTGAGTATATATAATATCTTCAGATATGATGGTTCCAAACCATCATGTATGGTTGATAATAACCTTGATGAAATGCCCCTTTTGTAGTAGAGGCATTGTCAGAAAAAATTAGAAAAGAGGCATCACCATTTAAAATGTGTTTTTCAAAATAATGATTCAAAAAGGTTTTTTTATATTTTTTTTCAAAACTCGTAAAAAAATTATTTACAGAATTGTTCTAAAGGATGCAAAAATAGAATCAAATCAGTCTCATTATTTGACTTCATTTCATTTTGGTTTTGTGGCTATGGGACAGGATTTAGTGGTCTAACAGCCTATGCTGGATTGTTTGTCGTGTGTAAACCCAAAGAGGGAGCAAAAATATTTGTATCAACATCATGTAGATCAGTTGGATATTTAGTAGGCCAATTTGCAAAAAAAACATGGGCTGTTATGTTGTGGGTTCTGCTGGGAGCCCCAAAAAGGTTTATTACTTAATTAATTGCCTTTAAATTTTTTGAACCTATATAACTCATATTTACTAGTCATCTCAAAATGAACCTAAGTTATGGTAGGTTTGTTATAGGTGGAATTACTAAAAAACAAGCTGGGGTTTGATGATGCATTTAACTATAAGGAAGAAAGAGACTTAAAGTCCACCCTCAAAAGGTTAGTTCTATATATGCATATGGTACTTTTAAACTTTAGATATGTGCAAATAAATAATGAGCAAAATTAGTAATATGAGAGTTATCTATATAAACATAAAAGTTTAGAGGAGTTTATTATAAGATTTTAAGGCTGAATGATGTTATCTATAGATGGCATAAAGTTCAGGAAAGTTGTGTACAAATTTGTTAGGCACACTATATAAATAAAATTTACAGCAATTTGTAATGTTCACAAGTCATCACATTCATGAATAAATAAATCGGTAGCTAATTGGGATTGATACATCTACATGGGGTCCCACCCTAACCGTCCGATATGTCTATCTTTTAAATAATACTCCCTCATCTCTCATATTCTAAATATAAAACTTAGTTTAAAAGTGAATTTTGATTCTAAATGTAAGACTTTATTTTATTTTATTTCTTATATTTTTTATTTTTTAAATTAATTTATCTAACTTATTAACTTATAAAATGATATATAATATAATATTATATATAAATATTTTAAATATATTATGCCATATATGCTCTAATTAAATAATTTATTTAGTTTTTCTAATATTCCTAAATAAAATAAATAGGCTTTAATTTAGGACAAGAGGGGTATTAATAATTGTTATTTCAGATTTACTTTTAACATGTTCCTTTTTATATTAATACTATGGGCTTAACCTACTTTTTTTTGGCTAAAGCTTAACCGTCTTTTATTTAGGGTGTGTTTGGTTCAGTTTATTGGATAGAAATAAACCCGTTTTTGGACAATAAACCAAAATAAAAACGTGTTGCTTTTTTGCAGTATTTGGTTCAGCTTATTTTAATTGTATCATGGGTAGAATAAGCTACTTATTAAATAAGTTCCTCACTACAGCTTTTTTATTAAGTCACTTATTACATAAGTCGAGATAAAACTCTTCTCACATACTTATATCGTATATCGTAAATCACGATTTAAAAGCACTTATTGTCCAAAAATAAATCGTTCACCCAAACATAAATCACATTACAAAAAATGACTTTTCTATTAAGTCATTTTTCCTACCGCTATCCCAAACACACACTTAATAAACAAATCAAAATGCTACATACAACTAACTCTCTTAAACTGATATTACATTGAGACTCTTAAGAGAGTAAAGATACTTCTCTAGTCTTTAATACTACCTCCAGTCTTAAATATAAGATCTAATTAAATTTTTTTTTGGATCGATTAATGAAGCTAATTAAGTTACTTCATCATATTATACTTTGTATATGATTAAATAATATGTCAATTTATGAGTCAAACAAATTAATTTAGAGAAAAACGATAAATATAAATACTTTAAAGTAATTTAATTAACTTTATTAATCTCCCCAAAAAAGTTAAATTTATCTTGTATTTAAAACTGAAGGGAGTATAAAACTTACTTTGTAATTCAATTTCCTCTTAATTAAAAAGTTTGGCAAAAAAATCTTAATTAAAAAGGGTCTTATAATAAGAATTGGATAGAGTAGTTGATTACTTAGACAAACGTGATTACAAATATACAACTATGACATATCCAGTGAAATTATTCAAAAATAAATAATATATATCCATGGATTCATGCATTTTCATTTAGGCCCTGTGTTGGTATGATTGAATTAAGGGTGATGGAAATGAAATTGATGATCAATTCCATCATGATACTTGTTTGGTATGATGGAATTGGAAAATTTTTCAATTCCATGTGGATGCCAAATAAACTCAATTCCACCCAATCAATTCTTACAAAATACCTCAGATTTACAATTCCATGTGATTATTTCCATCTATTATCCTCCACTACCTTCAAAAAAAAACAAAAGAAATTGAAGGACATTTTGGTATTTTTATACAAAAATTAGATCTCATTTCCATGACATACCAAACATACTTTTACTCTCCATTTCCATTTCCATATCCATATCCATTTCCATATCTATATCTATATCCATATCCATTTCCATCAAAATTAATTCCAGCATAGCAAACAGCCCTTAGAAAAAAGGAGTGATACAAAAGAATGTGATTGAGGTGGAAGTTACATTCATCTTTTGCGTCTATCAATATTTTTTGTCGTAACTCATGACTCATAGGCTATCAACTCATAAACCCATGTGTAAGAAAGACTTGAAGGAAAAGTTTGGTGTCATTAAGTTATAAGGCGCCTTACTAATATATTTTATCTGTAGTCTCTTTAATTATTTTTAAATGCATAAATATGCAATTATATGTCATTTGTAAACAAAGAGGATCTATATCACTAAAATTCATTATACATTCAACTAAATTTATATGAGATTCACATCTTATCTTTACATCTAATTGTTCTTTTCCTTATACCTCTCTTTAAACGCACTATATATATACATTCACCTTTATCAAAGCACACGATCACAATACTCAAAATTAAGTCCACGCTGCATTCATTTAGGCCCAGTTTGGCATCATTTTGTTGTTAATGTCAAATTGACTTTTATTCCGTGAAAAGCACTTTAACCCAACATGTGATTTTTGGGATCACTTCTGAAAAAATGAATTTATGGGACAAAAGTCAAGTTGAAAGTGAAACGCCTTTTTTTAGCTTCTGATTTGATTTTTTTTTTGTACTTTTCTTTATGTTTGAATATTCTGAAATTGATTTTTTAAATTATTCAAACCAGTTTGTATCAAATTGATTTTTTTATATGAAAATACTATTAAAACGTAAATCACATTATATTAATTAAGTTTTACCCCAACTTTAACTTGCAAAATTAAGCTAAAATAAAACGTCACTTTTACTAATGTTAATCCAAATAAATCCTATTATCCATGAGGGGGAAAAAAGAGCTAATAGCTTTAGGATGAAATTGTGCTTACATTTAACGTGATATAAGTTTGAACTTTCAGGTACTTTCCCAATGGAATTGACATATATTTTGACAACGTGGGAGGAGAAATGTTAGAGGCAGTGGTTACGAACATGAATGCGTTTGGAAGAGTAAGTGCTTGTGGTGCAATCTCAGAGTATACTTGAAATAAGCGAGCTTCACTAAACATGTTGGACGTTGTGTCCAAGAGAATCAACATTAGAGGATTTCTATCTTTTGAATATGTGGCCACTTTTGGAGATTTTATTTCAACAATTTCGGATCTTCTTCGTTCAGGGAAGTTGCATACACTTGCAGACATCTCTTTTGGTGTGGAGAGCATCCCTTCTGCTTTTGTTAGACTATTCACACAAGAAAATATTGGGAAGAAAATTATCAAGATTATTGCTCATGAAGGCTAGATTTATTGTGTGTTTAGATAACTATAAAAACATAATTTTGGAGTCAAAACCGTGGTTTGAAAAAAAAATTATTTAAACACTTGAAAAAAAGGAAGAAAAACTTTTTTCTTTAAAACCATGATTTTAAAGAAGCTAATTTTTTTCCCCTTTTTTGAGGTTGTTAAGTCATAATTATGGTGTAATAATTTACCAACCCCATATTGTCCTTTTTCTATTTCCTCCTTTTTCTCTTAGCTAAACAACACTCTAATTATTATTTTTAAGGTTCCATTTTTTGGCCATCAAACATTTAACTATTGGATAAACTATGTATTTCAGCCTAATTTTAGATAATTACTATTTAAAAATGATTTTAGTCTATACAATTTATTAATACATATATGTTTGAGCTATTTGTTTTATCATCTTATAAAATTGATTAATGTTATAATTTTAATTTTGTAGACAAATTTATTTAAATTTTGGTATTTATTATGAAATTTAATGTGCAAAATATTTGAAATGAAATAATATCTTTTACGTGCAATTATCACAAAAGTTAATGTTTTTTTTGGTAATTTAAATATAAAAAAAAAGTGATTCTAGTAACAATTATCCAAACACTATCATTTATCAAAATCATTTTTTTCACAAAACTTATTATCTAAAATCACTTTTACGGCTTTTTCTTTAGAAATTATTCTCCGAAAGCTAATCCAAATACATTTTTAGATTTTAAGATAACTAGATTTTACCTCCAACTAACTATGGAGAAATTGGAAAGAAAATGTTTCAAACAATGGATATATAATCTCTTTTTGTTCACTAAAATTTCACTTAAGTTGATCGATTGAGGCTTATCGCACGATCTAGCATGCTTTTAAATCAAAGGATTGCGCTTTTAAATCATTTATCAACAAAATTCTTACATCAATAATGAGATTTTAATTTTTGACTTTGTGGGTTTTACAAGCTTAAAGGGATCTCTTTAATATTTTGAGATTGAGCTCTCATTTTAAACTGTGTTCATGATAAAAACTCTTTTATCCAAAGCCCAATCCCCCTCATATACACTAGTCTTTTAGGATTGCACTTTTCATTTAAACTTGTGTTCAAAATAAATCATTTAAACAATGCGCGCGCGCGCACTTATATATAATGTTCACTAAAAGTTTATGCGAGTTGGGATATTGAGGCTCATCATAGGTTTAATACATGACTCCACTATGATCAAAGAATGTATGTCTTAAAAGATCTATAAATTGTCTACCAATAATTTTTTTTGGGAGAATTGCTGATAAATACCTTCTTGGCAAATTAATTGCTGAATGCTACCATGAAATATCTGTTGCACATAACGGAAGATATTTTGTACACAACAGAAGATTGTTTGCACATACGGAAGATGGTTTGCACAAAACGGAAGATCGCTTGCACACACGGACGATCACTACACGCTTAGTAGCAATCAGCAATTAATTTGCCCCAAAGATAGTTTTGGGCAATTCTCATTTTTGTAGAGAAGTTTGAACCTATAACTTTTTGGATTATAAACGAAATCCTTACAAACTGAATTTCATTTGTTGGCTAAACAACGCACATACACTAATAATGGAGGAGGAGAGCAACATGGCTCAACATTTTAATAATATATTTATTTGCTTTAAATTTAATAATCATGTGCAATAAAACTTCTCACGTATAAAAAAAATTCTCAACTTGTTACTCTTCGTTTATTTTTTTTTCCTTACATCTTGTTTGGCGCATTTGTGTAATAAAATCAATATATCCATAAGAACAATAGCATAATAAGCCGTTGTTTTTTTTTTGCCCATTTTGCCTTAGCAGTTACTGTTCCTAAGCACAGTAACAGCTTCACTTGCCAAGCCGTTTTCATGTCAATTGGCTTCATTCCATGCCAATCAAATTAAACAGTAATTTAGTTCACAACATTGGGTGTTATGCCAATGTCACTTATAGTATGCTTTTTCCATTTTTAGACTTCACCCACTCTGTCCACATGCTTTTTCAATTTTCTAATTGGAGTTGGTCTTCCCTCACTCTGTCTAAGAACAAGATTTTTATCTTCACCAACTCTATCTGACTGTAAAACTTGGATCTTCACCAACACTAATGCCTTCCATTTTTCTGATTTTTGCTTGGAGTTGGCCTTCATTCCAGATCTGAGCTCAGCAACTGCTTTTTTCCTCCCCGGAAGTGATGTCTTTCTTCTAGAAGCCAAAACAATGTTGTGGATAGAAGATCAAGCCATCATATGAGTAATGAAGAAAGGATCCGTTTGTTTTCTTCTTCTTTGCTAGTGATTTTCAGTTGGTTCACTTTTTCTTCATCCTATCATCTTATACTATTTCATCTATATGTCTGTTTTCGGCAAATGGTTATGCACGATCTAAGGCTTGATGCTGTAGATCCTTACAAGACTCAGGCCACAGTGTTGGTGAAGGTTGATCGAGAGTTTTGGAGGACAGGTTTCGAAGCTAGAATTGTGGTGCATGTCTCCGAGGGGCTCTGCTATGACAAGATGATATGTTCGTTGGTTTTTAACTTTGGGCCCCAATTCATTTTTCCTCTTACTTTTAGGCAATTGTTTATAATTTTCTCTTGGAAGTCAGGATTTGTCAATGCTTTCCCTTTCATTTGTCACAATTTATGTTAATGACTTTGTTCGTTAGTTTCTCTATATGATAAGTGTATGTTGATGCTAGACATGGAATAGATGACAGTTTCTATCCTCTCAACTAAAGGAGACTCGAGAGTACAACATAAATTATTTCCATAGAACCTACATCATAGGACATAAATGTATTATTTATGCTCTTTCTCCGTCTATAAAAACATGCACATATATGAAGTCTTGTGTATGTCTTACAAATTAATTTTATTTCATTGATTCTTTTTGACCTTCGTATGACTGTAGAAAAGTGGGGAAGTGGTACCTTTTTTTCAAAACAAATGCATCTAGTATATTTCCAATACAAAAAAAAATTACTAATTGTGTTTGTATCTCTTCTTTCTTGCTTCTTAGTCTTGGGAGTGTCTACAAATACACTGGTTGCTTTCAAATATTTCTTATGAGACTCTACAAATACTTTTTGCATGTTCAAGGTTAGAACCATCCTGCTTTTTTCTAGTCTGGAGTTCCACAACTTTTGAGTAATGTTATGACTCACCAATTAATTAGTTGTAATATGTAGGTCTATAACTTATAAAAAATGTTATGACTCCCTAATTAATTAGTTGTAATCTAGAGGTCCACAAGTTTTGAGTAATCTTAAGGGCAATTCAATCAAAAAAGATGAAATGTTAAGGGCTATTACCATATTCAATCAATCTGGAAGGCTATAAGGCCAATTCATTTTCATGCCAATGAAAAAAAAGATGAATTGTGATTTCAGTTATGATATACTATGGTTTTTTTATGGTACAAGATTGTTGGTATTCATATGCATAAATTCACAATGAAAGGGTTTAATGGCATTTAAGTTATGGGCATGAAACAAAAATCAATTGTGATTTCATATTGTAGAAACTATTAGAATAGGGATTTATGACAGTAAGCAGTCCTTTATATTTATATGCATTATTTAATGTGGGAAGTGTAATATCCCAAATTTTAGAATTGGAGGCTTTAAAATAATCCTAAATTAAGCGGACTGCTAAGCCCCGGTTTAGCAGGTGTCATGAACTTATTCCCTCAAGTTTCTTATATATGTGAGGTATTAAAGGGTTATATTGCCAAAATTGGGTCTAAATGGTAGTTATAATCTAATTAAATAGTTAATAAAGTGGTTAGGAGTAAAAGAAACACGTCTGTGAAGTGAAATTCAGAAAACCCTAACTTTTCCAAAGGAATTTTTCAATTCATCTAGGGTTGTTAGAGGGGCTTATAGTTGTATTTTCAATGATTTGATGATTCCATTGAGTTCATGAGGGAAAATTAGGTAGAGTTATAGTTGGTCACTTATTTGGAAAAGGCCGAAAAAACATAATTACAAAAATGCCCCTGAAACTCTTAAAATGGGGCTGCCAAGGGAAATTCCTTTTTTTGCCAGTGAATTTGGTAATTTTGAGTCCATAAAATGGATTCCTTAGGAAAAAATATGTTAGGATAGCTTAGGTTAGAATTTCAAAAAAAGTGCAGACAGCGCGGCCGGGTCAGGGTCTCGGGGGCATTTTGGTAAATTTTCACCATAGACTCATATAACCCTGAGAAACATTGTGGAAGTGTCTAAACAGTACCTTTGGTATTGTAGATTGAATATGGAGCCTGAGATATTTGCACATAGATCGAGGAACTATTTCTATTTAGCAAAAAAGATACAAGGTAGGGGACTTACCTTAATTGCATGTAATTGATATCTTTGCTTGTGTAGTGATGTATGTGATTGCTTTACTTGATTATGTAGAGCATATTTGTACAAATGAAGCTTTGTTTCTGTTTTGCTGTGACTATAGTTTTGTTACATGAAACATCGAGCATGCAGAAATGTCATTATGGGGCATGCATTTTGATAAAGCTAACATATCATACACATAGAATCTATCATGCATGCATTATAGTATCTGCTTCCTATTGAGATTCTCTCAAATCTCACCCTCCCCTACCAACAATTTAGATAGGAGAATACAGAAGGTAGGCAGAAATCAGAAAAGATAACTGCACGAGAGAGGTTTGCAGTGGTGGAGCAAAGACAGGAAGAAGTCTCCATTTCACTGGAATGAGTTTAGACACTCTAGTAGCCTTGTACGTCTACCTTAATTGTAAGTATCATGTATGAACCCTTATGGGGATTTTCTCTAATCATGCACATATTATCAGTATATTTATACTATTCCTCTATTGCCTACTAAACCACGCATTAATATTCTGCTGCAAGTCAAAATAAGATAAGAGGGTGACATTTTGGTATCAGAGTAAGGGTTTTGGCCACAGAATTGTCTTCTCAGAGTAATTCGGTGGTTTTGGCAACATGATAGTATACTGATATGCTTGATTATATAGTGATAGGAATAGCGAAGTGAATTACTTTGGCAGTTCACAAGCCCCTGAAAGGAACAGACAAGCCCAATGAAATAGTGGAATAGCCGAAAGGCAATGCATATTACCATACTATAGAGAAGATGGTACAAGGATGACGCGGACGCTGAGGGAGCGGGTTTGAGTAAGGCTAAAGTGTGGAGCTTCATTCTAAAACAGAATCAACTTATGGCTGATCAACATCCAGCCACAGTTGCAGGTAGTTATGTACCACCCCAAATTTTATATTCACCAAATATATTGTAATTATATGAGAAATTCAATAAAATGGTGAATATTCATGAATTTGGAATTTATGAATTTTATAAATGTTCATTTTTATGAGAAAATGGGCAAAATAATTATGGAATTAATTTGGATAATTTAAAAAGCCCAATATTAAGGTCCAAAAATCAAGAAAAATTAGAGAAAATATTTGGTCCAAAAATTGATGGAAATTGGCCAAATAAAAATAAGAAAAGAAATTGGAATAAAAAGGTAATGGCAAAATCGTAATTTTGTCAATTTATCACAAACTTAATTATTTTCTAACTAATTGAAGTTAATTTCAGTTAATTAAGGAAAATAAACAGGAAAAATGTATTTATAATTTTTTTGTCAATTTAATATGAATTTATGGAAAATTTAAGCAAAAAGTGCAATTTTGACCAAAATTGAGACTTTACTTGTATACGTAACTTGGACAAGTTGAGAAGACAATTGAGACCATAGGGAGGGAATCTTAGGTGCCTCCTACATGTTGTAAGAGGACGAAAATATTGGTTGGGCTTAATGAGTATGGTTACATGTACATAAGGTTCATGTACATAAAACATGATTTTTGGAATTTTGGAAAATTGTTAAATAATTGAATATTAAAAAAATATCATCTCCTTCCTTCCTCCAGCCCATTTTCGTGCAATTTTAGATCTGATCTAGAGAGTGAGTTAGTGAAATTCTAGAGAGAGAAAGAGAAGAAAAACTTGCAAATGTAAGTGATTTCTTCGGTAAATCGGTTTCTAACGCATATAACTTTGACCCTAAGCTACACTTCTTTGTTCTTTAAGG
This sequence comes from Inga leiocalycina, assembly GCA_963242795.1. Classification (NCBI taxonomy): domain Eukaryota; kingdom Viridiplantae; phylum Streptophyta; class Magnoliopsida; order Fabales; family Fabaceae; genus Inga; species Inga leiocalycina. The sequence continues at coordinate 27,417,053 of OY725327.1, forward strand.
TTTGGAGGCTCAAAAATATGTTGTTTAGAGGTTTGGGTTTCAGTCATATTTGGGAAAAAATAGTTGGAGATTGAGGTAACTTCCAAACCTTCGTATATTAACTATTTTGGCTGCTGTTGGCAATTTAATCGGTGAAATTTTGCCGGATTGCCATTAGTTTTACATTTTGGGAATGTGTGTGCCTAAGGGTTATGTTGCCCAATTTTAGTTCAAATGGTTGTTATAACTCAATTAGATGGTTAATAAAGTGGTTAGGAGTATAAATGAATGCGTTTACGGAGCCGAAATCGCAAAACCCTGATATTTTTCGGAGGATCCCATAATTTTGGTCAGGGCTAGATTTAGGGGTAGGAGTTGGATTTTCAATGATTTGATTATTCGATTGGATTTAGGAGGGAAAATTAGGTGGGGTTATAGTTGGGCACTATTTCGAAAAAGGCCAAAAAAGAATAATTACATATGGACAGGAACTACAGCTCTGATACCAAAAATGTAACCCCCTGACTTAAAAACTGTAATTATAACTGTAATTATTTTTTAATTTTTGAAATTTAAGTGAAATAGAGACCAATAACCATCAAACGACATTCACAATCCCTTCCTTATGGGAGGGTTTTCACAAATTCTTTTAAAACCTTTCGCCTTGTCCTGATTTCAAATTCACGTTTCAAATATAACTACCTTGTGCAGTTATGTCACCTTTATACATATCAGAGTGTACGGCAAAAGAAATCCTCGGCAACCCCCGGGTTTCATTTATATACTAAAGGATTTAAAGCTTCCTAAATAGGGGATTACACAACCAAATTCATAATATTATTTACATCTCAAAAAGAACATACAGTAATCCTGTCCAAAACAAATAACCAATAATCCAAAATGTAAGACGTCTCTATAAGGTCCTAACCGCTCCTGGTTGCCCGCTTCTCCTTGGAGCTACTTGCCCTGTCTAATGGTTCGTCAAAGGAAAGAATGAGATTCAAAAGAATCCCAGTAGTAATAAATCACTTATACAATGTTTAAACACACAGCATATATGATCACGTTAAGCAGTAACACAATGGTGCATGGCTCATGCCACATACGATAGCACTCACGGCTGTATTCACAATGCGACAGCTTTCGCTTTGATCACTATGCCCTCTTTCACGTAAACATTATGCCAGCTTCCGCTGTAATCACTATGCCCGCTTCATAGTATACACTATGCAACAGCATCACAAAGCTTCACAAGGCATCATAAGGTATCACAAAGCAGCAGCAACAACACAATGCACGATAGACATACATATATTGCTTTACACATAGTATAAGGGAAAGAGTCACTACCTTGTTCTTTCTTGAGGTTCCTTGGCACAGTGGGCTCATGAGTACGGCAACGGTCAAATCTTATAAACCAAATCAGGGACAACCAATCAATCTCTTTTTCAAATACTTATTTCCATAATACTCTAAGTTGGTTATCATTTGAACTCTTTAGGTGGTTATTAGTGGGTCATTCCCCTCCAGATCACTTTCACAAATGGAATACTTTGGTGTCTAAGCCGTCATTCTTCTTGATTAATAATCTGCTCTGGCTTTACTGCATATGTGAAGTCGTCTTGCAACTCAACTTCATCATACTTAATGATGTGAGATGGATCCAGTTGGTATTTCTTCAGTTGGGAAACATGAAATACATCATGGAGTCTACTCAAATTCAGGGGTAGGGCTACTCAATATGCAATAGGCCCAATCCTTTTGTAACCCCCTTCACGCTTAAGGCCGAGATTAATTCGTAAAAACGTAATTAATGTGGAATTAGAGACCGCAACTGATTTGGGACTTATTAAAGAAATCTTTTGCCCAAAATCGGATTTGCAAAAACTTTTCTAAACTCAATTACCATGGTCTCATATCCCCATTTTAATACAATATGGCCTGTACAAGTTGATTTCATTTACAAATATCAGAGTGCAAAATATATTCCCGTCTCACTCGGGTTCCATTCAAAAATAAAAAGGGATTTACACAAGGCACGAAGCCTACAATTCATACCCTTTTTCTTGGGGATTACAAAAAATCCACTATATACAATGATAACCATTCACTCCAAAATATACTCCTAAACAGGAGCTCTAACTACTCTTCGTCGCCCGCTTGCCTTTCAATCCTTCAGCCCTGTCTATAATGGTTAATTTTGGGAGAGTGAGATTCTAAAGAATCCCCGTAGTAACAAGTCAATCATATAATGTACAATAATAATGCATGTAATCAAATCACTATCCACACAAGCAACTACAACGGCAGTTACAACGGCAATGGTTAGTATGACACATGTCATCCCTGACGATTGCTCACGCTGAATTGCTCACGTTGTATTGCATCACAACAATCAACACAGTATAATTCACCACAGCTGGGATCCATATAAAGCATATCATAATCGCAAGCCACATAGGCAAGATACACACACGCAGCCCACGGCTGGTTTCACAAACGCCGCCCCCACGGGTCGGATTCACAAAGATCCATGTCGATTACGACGGCAGTCCAACGGCCGACCTAGAGATGACCACCGTCACTCCCTATATGGCTCACGCTGACCTGCTCGCGCCGTAACGTACCATGGCACACAATTCACAAGTTCCATGATAAGATATGCATACCAAAACATCATCAAGATATGAGAGAAAAGTCACTACCTGAGTTCTTCCGGGCGTGTCCTAGCGCCGGTCTCTCCCGAGGAAGGCAAATATCAAATCCTATTTTCACAATTAGGGACGAAGAGTTATTCTCTATTCCAAGACTTAATTCACTTTATAATGCTTAATTGGTTATCATTATTGCTCTTCTGGAGTCATTAAATACCCCTAACAACACTCCTAAAGGGTAGGAAGAACTATCCCAAAAATCCCCTTTTGGAAGCACAAAACTGAGATTTTACACTGTTTCACTCGAGCACAGATGACCATGCTCGAGCACAGATGTACGGACACTCGAGCACAAATGCTCTCACTCGAGCATTGGTACGGACAGCACTCGAGCACAAGAGAGTGAGAGGCAGCGAGTGAACACCCGAGAGCACAAGGGAGTTTTCAGAAGCAGGCTCACTCGAGCACAAATGCCCTCACTCGAGCACACGTACGGAAATCACTTCAAGCACAAGGAAGTGAGACAGAAAGCACACGCCCGAGAGCACCATTCCACACTAGAAGCACAAGCTCACTCGAGCACACACGACTCACTCGAGCACGGTGCCCATACCCGCGAGTGAGAAGGCACACCCGTGCACCTACTCGTGAGTGACAACCCGAGAAGCAAGCCCTTTGGTGTCAAATACACTCATCACTCGAGCATAAAATCCTCACTCGAGTGATGTTCATCCCTCACTCGCAAGTGAGGCTATGCTTGCTATGACCCAGAGAGTGCAATAAGAACACAGAAAGCAAGAAACGAGAATTGCACTACTGCACTCGAGCAGACCCATCTCTGCTCGGGTGATATTCATCCCTCACTCGAGCAGACCTATCTCTGCTCGGGTGATGTTCATCCTTCACTCGAGCAGACCCATCTCTGCTCGAGTGAATCCCTCAGATAGCGGAAAACGCAGAACAGAGGCACTCTCCTTAACCTTTGCTCAATTGATTCCTATGGATACAAAACTTAACCCAACGCCATTCCCACACAAAAACACCCAACAAACTCAATGGAATACTCAGAATCATCAAAATCCTACTCCATTATCATGCTTTGGGTTTTGGGCAACAATTTCATCAAAATTCCCATTTCATCCTAACATCATATTTCAATCTCTAATCAATCTATCTAACATAAACTCATTCCAAAATGCCATTCTCATGCCATAAACATACTAAATGAACAGTGGCACTCATTTTCATGATTAGGCCAAAATTCCCAGAATTTATAAACTATTCCAAATGGCATGAAATTTAGATAGATAGATTAGTTTCACTCACCTTATCAACTTCTCCAAAGAGAGTTCTTGATCCACCCACAATCAGATTTTCGTGTGGCACAAATCAGCACCAAATGGCTACATTATACACACCAAAATGAAGCTCATCACTCAAGGATCAACATTTATGAATGGTGTTTGAGCAATGGAGATCATTTACTTACCCAAAGATCAAGCTTTTCCCCTTCTTCCTTGCCTTCAACAATGGAGAGAGAGAAAAGAGAGAGAGCACGATAAAGAGAAAGAAATGGAGAGGAGGAGCAAAAAGTGATCATTTGTCCTCACGTGCTCATATCCAACCACCCCCATATTGCCACTTGTCAACATCTCATGCATTCCCACAATGAGCTCACCACATCACAACACATAGGATTCCGACCCACGGTCAAGGAATCACAACCCTTGATCTTAAATACCACTCACATGCACCCATATTTCCAATTTCCACTAATTATGACATTAATTAATATAGTCATAAAACACTTAATAATTCCAATAAATTCATAATTATCATTAATAATCATGATTATCCCTTAATCAAAAATTGGGATATTACACCTTTCAAGGATCTCAAAAGGACCTACATACCTCGGGCTCAACTTCTTCCTCTTGATAGCTCTCCCGATGCCAGTAACCGGTGATACTCTCAAAATATATGATCACCAACCTCAAACTCTAGAGATCGTCTCCTCTTGTCAGCATAGCTTTTCTGTCAATTCTTCATTGTAAGAAGCCTCTTATGAATGATACGAATCTACGCTGAGTTTTGATCAACAAGCTCTGACCCATAAAGCTTCCTCTTAGATAACTCATTCCAGCACAAAGTTGATTGGCACTTCCTTCCGTACAACGCTTCATATGGGGCCATCTGGATGCTCGCATGATAGCTATTGTTGTAGGCGAACTCAACAAGTGAAAGAAAATAGTCCTAATTCCCTTTAAAATCGAGGACACAAGCTCATAGCATATCCTCTAGCGTCTAAATAGTTCTCTCTGACTGTCCATCCCTCTGAGGATGATAGGTCGTGCTGAATCTCAATTGAGTTCCCAGGGCTTTATGCAATGCCTTCCAAAATCTAGAAGTGAATTAGGGATTTCGGACAGAAATGATATTCTTCAGCACTCAATGGAGCTTCACAATCTCACGAATGTAAAACTTTGCTAGCTTGTCCAGAGAGTAACTAGCATTGATCGGTATGAAGTGTGCCGACTTCGTTAACTGGTCTATAATTACTCAGATCGCTTCATAGTTTCTAATATTAGGCAATCCCACAATAAGGTCTATGGTTACACTTTCCCATTTCCATTCCGGAATCTCAAGACTTTGTAGCAGACCCGGCGGTCTCTAATGCTCGATCTTTACCCTCTGGCATGTAAGACACCGTGCTACATATTTCGTCACATCACTCTTCAATCTCGACCACCAATACACAGATTTCAAATTATGATACACTTTGGTTATACCAGGATGAAGGGTGTACCGACTTTTATGTGCCTCATCTAGAATCTTCCACCTCAAATCCGCTTTAAGTAGAACACAAATTTTCTTCTGATAATGAACCAACCCACTGGATGACAGATCATAGCCCTAAGCTTCTCCTCATTCAATTCTAGCTAGATTACGTTGTATCTAGTCATCTTGACTCTGAGCTTCTTTAATCTCAGCTCTCAAGTCACTTTTCCCTTGGGAAATAGTATAATTGGCAGAAATGATCTGGTTTGACAAATTCATATCCTAAAAATCAGCAATCAGCTTCCCCTCTTGTATCATCATTGCTACTATAAGGACCATCTTTCGACTAAGAGTATCCACGACTACATTTGCCTTACCTGGATGATATTTAATTTCCAGGTTGTAGTCCTTGAGCAACTTCATCCAACAACACTGTCTCATATTCAATTCTTTCTGGTCATACAGATACCTGAGACTCTTGTGGTCACAATACAGTTCTACCGTCACACCATACAAATAATGCCACCAAATCTTCAAAGCAAACACAATGGCCGCAAGCTCCAGGTCATAAGTGGGATAGTTCATCTCATTAGGTTTGAGCTGTCGAGAGGCATAGTGTAACCCCCGCCTCGATAAAGATCACAATTAGCGTTTAAACACGTTTAATAATCAAATGAGAGATCTGGGATAATTAAAACAACTTTTATAATACCTGTATAGATAGATCTCCATTCATTTCATTCCTTAAAACAAATGGTCTGTTCAGTCTGTTACATGTACAATATCAGAGTATACCACAATTCCCGACATTCACCCTGGGATAATAATGTTAATCCAAAATAATAATTAGGGCATCAATGCCCATCTCAGTATCCATATCGGGGATTACACAAAACTATACTTCTATGGTCTGTTCAATATGTACATTTATCTAAAATGATAACCAATTCAGTATAAAACCAAAATATCTAACTAAGACTATGCAGCAAGAATCAGGTCAGAAAGGTTTGGGCCACGGCCAGCCACCTTGGCCGCGGCCAAGAAATTCCCTGATTCTTGGCTGAACTTCCAAAATTCATAACTAATGCTAGAAAAATCAAAACGAGGTGATTCCAAAGCCAAATGAAAGGTATTTAAGTCCTCTATACTAAAAAAATATGGACCATAACCAGAAATCACCACAAAATTCCTTAATTACCCCAAACTCAACACTACTCCAAAACAGAGTCCAGTTTTTGTCCCAAACTTTGGAAAAGCATAACTCTCAGTTCACAAAACTAAATGACATGAATTATATGTCCATTTTGAAGCTTGGGATGTGAAATTTAATATTGGAAAGTTTCAAAATTTTTCAATACCATTTGGTCATTCAAAACGTTCGTGCAAACTGACTGCCCATAACAGAGTTCACAAAAGACAGATTTTCAACTTTTCTACCAAAGTGTCCAATGACTCCAAAATCATTAACCAAACTTATTCCCATACAATTTTCCACAAGGAACACAATGGTAACCTCAAAACGACCAAAATCCCAACCTATCACCATGCCCTGTTTTGACCAATACACAAAACCAAACACAAAGTTCCCAAACTTCACCTTTAAGCTTCAATTCAATTATATTCATTCAAAACACTAAACAAGGCACCATTTCCATAACCACAACATACCATAAACACATTGACCCTTAATTTCAAAATTCAAGCCCAAATTTTCAGAAAATCAAAACTCAACCAATGGCTATAAAACCTATATAGAAAGGTTTATCTTACTCACCTCTACAACTTTTCTAAAAGGAGTTCCTTGATTCTCCAAACTCCAAAATCCCTTGAGAGCTCAAACAACACCAAATGACAAATCTAAAACCATGAAATTGAAGCTCTCAACACAAAGAACAAGTTTATAGAAGAGGGTTTTTCCATTAGAGGCCATTAGAAGGGTCAAATAGCTTACCTTAATCAAAAGCTCTTCTTCTTTCTGCAGCAACCATGGCAGCACGCATGAGAGAGGAATGAGAGAGATGAAAGATGAAGCTTGGAGATGATGAAGAATGATCACTCTACTCTCCCCTACCATACTTGTTTAGCGTGAAGAGAGGGAAGAGAGAAGAGAGAAATCATTTTTTAATGCATTTGACTTTTCTACAACTCCTCCCACAACCCCAACTTGCCACATGTCACTTTTCTATTGGATCTTTTAAAATAAACCACCAATTAACTTCTCTAATCCTTCCATTAGCCATTTAATCACACTTCTCCTTTCCTCTTAATTAGTAATTAATTTCCCCATTAATCACCAAATTATGGCCAATAATTTCATTCTATCAATTTTCCATCAATTATGACATATTAGATAATATTGTCACAAATACACATTAATTCAACTTTAATCCACAATTACCATCTCAATAATCAACATTAGCCCTTAATCAAAATTTGGGGTGTTACACATAGGCCACCACATGTCCTTGCTGCATAAGGACACACCCTAATCCCTGTTTACTCTTATCACTATACACAACGTAGGTCAAGCTGGGATCAGGTATAATCAACACAGGTGCCGTAGTCAACCTTTCCTTCAGCTCTACAAAGCAATTTTCACAATGTTCATCCCACACAAATAGCTTATCCTTTCTCGTGAGCTTGGTCATTGGCAAGGCGATGCATGAGAACTTCTGGATAAATATCTGGTAGCAACCAATAAGACCCAGAAAACTACGTATCTCAGTAACAATTTCAGGCCTCTTTTAGTCTAGTACTACTTCCACTTTACTGGGATCCACAGAGACCCCTTCTTGTGAGATAACATGGCCTCGGAATTTTACTTTTGAAAGCTAGAACTCACACTTACTCAGTTTGGCATAGAGTTGCTTCTCACGTAATGTATTCAACATAATTCTCAAATGATGCTCATGCTCCTCTATACTCTTCGAGTATATCAGAATATCATTGATGAACGCAACAACAAATTGATCCAGATATTGTCGAAAGACACAGTTTATATAGTCCATGAATACTGCAAGTGTGTTGGTTAGCCCAAATGGCATAACTAGAAACTTATAATGCCCATACCTCATTCTGAAAGCAGTTTTCCGAACATCCTCTACTTTCACACGCAGCTGATGATATCCAGACCTTAGATCAATCTTCGAAAACACACACTACCTAGATAATTGATCTAAAAGGTCATCGATTCTTGGGAAAGGGTACTTGTTCTTGACGGTAATCTTATTCAACTCTCGATAATCAACACACAAATGAAGACTCCCATCTTTCTTTTTAACAAACAAAATTGGAGCTCACCAAGGCGACACACTGGGTCTAATAAACTCCTTTTCAAGAAAATCTTCAATCTATTTCTTTAATTCCGCCATTTTATTTGGGGCCATAGGATATGGGGCTTTAGATATAAAACCAGCTCCAAGCACAATTTCAATTGAAAATTAAACTTCCCTTTTACGAGGTAATCCACTTAGGTCATCTAGAAATACCTCAGGGAATTCATTTACCACAGATATACTTTTCAAAGTCTTACTGGTTTCTCCTTGCACAGAAAAGAAAACCATATACCCCTGACAGCCCTTTTGCAAATATTTCTCAGCCTTAGCTGCTGAAAGAAAATTTAGGCCGACATTCCTGTCATTAATGCTTTAAGAAACATGGTACACTATCTTCTTGTCCCCATAATCTAATAACACATTATTGGCTCTCAACCAATCAAAACCCAAAATGACTTCCAATTGGTAGAGCGGCAAGCAAATCAAATCTATTATAGACTCCTAACCCTTAATAGTTATAACACAACTTAAGCAGGCTTCTGCAGTCATAGCCTTGACACCCATCGACGTTGACACAATCAAATCGAATGGTAACTTATACACATTCATAGCCAGGCGCTTCACACAATCATAGGCAATAAAGGAGTGACTTGCACCTGAGTTATACAATGCTTGTAACACATTACCATGAAGAAGGACTTTATCTTGTATCAACTCTGGGGATTTTCGGGCCTCCTCGTGAATCATAGCAAATAATCGACCCTAAGTCCTCGGTCTCTACTCTTGTCATGGCTATTTGCATTCAATGGATGTATGCCCAACTTGCTTGCAATTGAAATAGATTACCCGACCATCGCAAGTTTTGCCATTATATGGCTTGTTACAACGAGGACATGTCCATACTATAGGAGCTCTCTGTTGATCACGACTTCCAGAATGGTAAGGCTTCTTAACACTGTCCCTATACAAAGATGGCCTCGGGCCCTTCCGCTTCTGAGAGGCACTGCCCTTACTGAGCTCACTACGACCATCAATGACCTTGGCCGGATACAATTCTCTCAGATTGCTCTCTGTGATCCTGCATTCCTCAACTGCCTTATTGAACTCGGTGAACTGGTGGGTGGCTAATATTTTCCTCATATTATGCCTCAAACCCCCTATTAACATGTCAGAGCTCAACTCCTCGTCATCCATCTTCCGAAGATAAGAAGAATACCGGGACAAATGGATAAAGCGGGATAAATAATCATCAAATGACTATGTGTCCCCTTGATTGATATTCAGAAATTCAGTATCCTTCTCAAGCCTCACCGACTTCGGAAAATACTTCTCATTGAACTGCTGTTAAAACACCTCCCAGGTCAATGGTACGCTACGGCTCTGAAGGGTTGGGGTGATATTACACCACCAATGGTCTGCATCCCCATCGAATGTATACACCGCCAGTCGAGCTTTCACTTCTGAGGGGCACTCAAGAACTTCAAAAATCTTCTCAAGACGGTTTAGCCAATCTTCAGCCGCTTGAGGATCAAATCTACCTTTAAATACCAGTGGCATGTGTTTACAAAATTTGAATACCCAAAACTAAAGATCTCTTTCCTCTTTAGTTGGAACTCCATATGATTCCTGGTTTGGTCCAGCACAAGGAGGTGACTCGAGTGGTCGCGTCGACCGTTCTGCAGTTTCTTCTCTATGTGTCCCCTCCTGGGTCTCTTCTTATGTGGACTGACTTCAGTTTTCTTTATTCTTTCCTCTCTCTATTCTAAGATCTTCCCGAAGCTCAGCTATTATGTCTCGCTGATCCCAAATCAAGCCCATTAATTCTTATATAGGCTCCGGTGGATTGTCACGAACCACCTCCACTTCGGGATCTACTTGTTATACTATGGGGCGACCTTTTATTGTTCTTTTCATTCTACAAATAACTCACCCCATTAATCCAATAATTATGGTATACACATAATTCCATAAATCATACATATATCCATACAACCAGAACACATATGTGTATACAACAGTTATTCACAAATGATCTTCTATCACTAAGGCCAAACTATGGGAGCTATCCTAGCAAACTCTACCCTTGCCAGGAACTACAGCTCTGATACAAAAAATGTAACCCCTGACTTAAAAATTGTAACTATAACGGTAATTATTTTCATATTTTTGAAATTTAAGTGAAATAGAGACCAATAACCATCAAATGATATTTACAATCCCTTCCTTACGGGAGGGTTTTCACAAATTTTTTCAAAACCTTTCGCCTTATCCTGGTCTCAAATTCACGTTTCGAATATAACTACCATGTGCAGTTATGTCACCTTTATACATATCAGAGTGTACGGCAAAAGAAATCCCCAGGTTTCATTTATATACTAAAGGATTTAAAGCTTCCTAAATAGGGGATTACACAACTATATTCATAATATTATTTACATCTTAAAAAGAACATACAGTAATCCCGTCTAAAATAGATAACCAACAGTCCAAAATGTAAGACATCTCTACAAGGTCCTAACCACTCCTCGTTGCCCGCTTCTCCGTGGAGCCACTTGCCCTGTCTAATGGTTAGTCAAAAAAAGAATGAGATTTAAAAGAATCCCAGTAGTAACAAATCACTCATATATTGTTTAAACATATAGCATATATGATCATGTTAAGCAGCAACATAATAGTGCATGGCTTATGCCACATACGACAGCACTCACAGCTGTATTTACAATACGACAGCTTTCGCTTTGATCACTCTGCCCACTTCACGGTATATATTATACAGCAGTAGCATAAAGCTTCATAAGGCGTCATAAGGTATCATAAAGCAGCAGCAGCAACACAATGCATGATAGACATGCATACAATGCTTTACACACAGTATAAGGAAAAGAGTCACTACCTTGTTCTTTCCTAAGGTTCCTTGGCACAGTGGGCTCACGAGTACAACAGAGGTCAAATCCTATAAACTAAATCAGGGACAACCAATCAATCTCTTTTCCAAATACTTATTTCCATAATACTCTAAGTTGGTTATCATTTGAACTCTTTAGGTGGCTATTAATGGCCTAAACATATGCCAAAAGGGTTGGAAGAAACTACTCTGAAGACCTCTTTTTGGAAGCAAAACACTGATTTTTGGCTGACTCACTCAAGTGAAAATAACCTCACTCGAGTGAGAAGCTCTCACTCGCGAGTGTTTGACAGAGAGCAACATCAACGGCCAGAAAGTGCTCACTGTACTCGAGCAAGAATATTTGCACTTGAGTGATGACCCCAAATTCACTCGAGTCCCAAAAAGTAAAACACAGGAAGTGTTTGCCCGAGAGCACATCAAACTCAAAGGAAAAAGCTCACTCGAGAACCACCAATGTCATTAGAGTGAGAACACAACACCTGCGAGTGTCAAATTACACTCTTGGAAATTGGCCAGCCAGTGCTTGGCTGAGAGTAAACCCTTAACCTGAACTGACACCTTCACTTGAGTGAACCCATGCTCACTCGAGTGATCGCCAATATCACTCGCGGGTTAGGAAGTGCACTCTTACATTCCACCAAGAACATCACTGATAAACTGAAGGAAACAAGAAATTTGTTGTTGCACTCGAGTGGGACCCATCCTCACTCTAGTGAGCCTTATTAGATTGCCAGATCACAGCAACTGACAAAAATTCCCAGATTTGCCAAAATTGATGTTAATGGTTCCCAAACTCAACTTAAAGCTCATTCCTATCTAAAATTCCATAAGGAACCTACTGGTAACCTCAAAACACCCAAATTCCCATCTTAACAACAAATTTGGGTCCTAGATCAATACATCACATCCAACAACCAAAGACCAATCTTTTCCCCATTCAAATTCTAACCAAAACAAATGACATTATAACACATCCCAACACCAATTCCTACATATTACCATATCAAACTCATTCATTTCCAATTCTTATGAAATCAAGGAAAAAATCCAAAATTTACAAAACTTAACCAAAAATCATAATAAATATATCAAAATGATCCAAATACTCACCTCTTCAATTTGCTAAATTCAAAACCTTGATTCTCCTACTTTCAAATTTGTTCCAACACCTAAATCACCACCTTTCAAAATTTTGAAACCATCAAGACGAAGCTCTTAACACTATGAACAAGATTAATGAAGAGTGTTTGAGTATATGAGAGCCATTACTTACCTAAAATTCAAGTTTTCTCTTTCTCTTTCTTCCTTGAGGTCACCGGAAATGGAAGTGAGGAGAGAGAGATGATGAAGAAGGTCAACTTTCCCTTTTCCTATGCTCACCTACTGATTTGAGGGAGAGAAGAGAGAAAAAGATGAGCTTGACATATTGGCCAAATCCCATGGTCCACATTAAGCCACTTGTCAACATCTTGCTCACTTTTCCATGAGCTCATAGAGGTGCAAAGCACCCGATTCCAACCCATTAACAATACATCTCAACCATTAATCTTTAATCACCAATGAGTTTCCTCTTTGGTAACTAACCAATTGGTAGGTAAATTTTCAATTTTACCATTTTACCCTTTGTTTCACTATACTTACTAAATTATCACCAAGTATATTTATATCAAATTCACATCACATTTCTCCAAAAGCGTTTAATTACACTAATTACAATCACTTTCGAAGTCATTAACCCTTAATCTCAAATTGGGTCATTACAGTTAACCTATCGTCCTTAATTATGATTATAAGATTTGATATTTGTTTAGAACGTAGAAGGCCTGTGCCTAAACAAGAACGGAAAGAACAAGGTAGTGACACTTTATCCTATATCATGTTTAATGCATTGCTTGTTTGTATTTATCATTGAATGAGAGAGGGGACGTGGCAGTTAGCCTGGCCTTGAATAGGGGACATGGTGCTTAGCCCGATTTTGAATATTGTTATTGCTACATTGTGATAGATGCTTATTTGCTTTGTTTAATTATGCAACATATATATAAATTGTTGCTATTGGGATTCTTTTGCATCTCACTCTTTCCAAATAACAATTTTAGCCAGGGCAAGTGGATCTCAGGACAAGCAAGTGAGCAAGGATGACTAGGATTGTCGGTGGTAGTCTTAGTTTCTTTTTAGTTTTTGGTTATCATCTGGACAATTGTATATATTAGATTGACCATAGATTTGTAGTTATTGTGTAATCCAAGGTATGGAAAATTGAGATGGGCAATGATGCCCTGTAAAACTCTTGGGTTAATGATATTATCCTGGGTAAATGTCAGGAATTTTGTTAGCATTCTAACATTGTATATGTGACTAACTGAATAGGCCAACTGTTTTTATTTCAAATGAATGAAGATCGTATTGTGCAGGTTTTTGGAAAAAAAATTTAATTGCCCTTGATCTTCTATTTACTTATAAAATGAGTTTAAACACTAATTATGACCTTGATGAGGATGGGGGTTACAAGTTAAGTGACAGAAAGATAAGCCACAAACATACAAGACAAGGACAGATCTGGGTTTCGTTACCGATCCTAGAGTTAGAGCAGTATATATGATATATGGTTTACAACCGGATTGATGGTTATAGGAGGATGTCCGGAGCACATACTTGTGGGATGTCCGTGGCCGGTGGTCAATGATAAGTTAATTTGGGGATTCTAGATGACATAAGGATCCACACAACGATGCACTTCTTTCCAGATATATTGTTTTGGCTCAGAAGAAGAATGGGATTGTAGAGCGGAGTCAAACAGACAACTTTGTAGACATTAGGGGACACATCAGGGTACGTATTCAGGTACTTGTACCAGCACTGATATAAAGTCCATAAACAGTGTTTAGTTTACTAAAGACAGTTGGCATGACTCTCAAGATAAGGGCAGTCTCGGGGTACCATTGAATGGGAATAGATACAACCGTTATCTGCATTTTGGCACGGGTACATAAAAGTTAAGCATGCTCAACCCAGGGAAATCTTAGGATAGGTGACCCCCTGGAAAGTTACATGTACATGTTGTGATATGTTATGTAATAGGAATAAGCACATGATGTACAGTAGTTCAGAGGACTGTATGTTATTATAGGTCTTCCCTGGATACTACAAACATTTGTTGTACATAATTTTAAGAGTACCTTTGTAACCAACACTTGTAAAATGATGGAAATGCCCTTGTGATAATATGATCTTTACCTCTTTGTTGTTCATATAATGAAACACAAAGATGGTAAGGCTAAGAGGTTTAGATGCTAGGTAGAGTCAAGAAGTTAGACCTAACCTACTACAGCAAATACAGGGAAATATAATAGAACAGTAAACAATGATCAATGATCATCAGGAAAGTTATCTAAGAAAGGCCAATATAGTAACTCTATCTCTCAAACACTATGTGGTAGTATATATGTTGTATGTTTGCCATGTTCTTTGATATAAACACGTGCCTAGGACATATTGCTTAGCTATAGTCTGGGACTTAGCTGAGGTACACGAATATTACCTAGTTGTGGTTGGGTGCCCAGCTGAGGTACACGAATATTATCTAGCTGTAGTTCAGGAAGTGTATATATACCATCCGGCCTAGTAAGGACCCAGCTATAATACACAATTTACCTAGCTGTAGTCGGTGACTCAGTTGAGGTACATGTAGGGGTTTCAACTGGATGTTTAGCCCTGAACTTTGTGTACACACACAGATTGATGTGAATTTTCATTTTATACTATATAGTACATGGCATATTTATCTATCACATTTTCTATGGATGATTGTGGGTTACTACAGAGGCCAAGTGGGATCTAACTTAGGTAACAAGACAAGGGTGGGCAGACAGTGTAGCCTCACCTATATTGTATTTAATAGTGTGAAGCATCAGAGTGGGCAACAGAAGTATGGTAAATCTAGGAGCAATTTTGAAACTTACAGGAAGGGTTGATGTTCGCACCAGTGTTGATCATCCTAAAACATAATATGGCCTTGATGGTCAATAATGTTACAGTATGTGTGATGAACCGTATTACACCCTGCGTGGTGTACAGTATTATACCGAGAGTGGTGTATAGTATTAGACCCTGCGTGGTATACAGTGTAATGACCTGTATGGTCAATAGTCATACAACCTATATGGTCTGTCGTGACATATGTAAAGAGAGATTAGGATGAGCCCTAGTGTAGCAGGGCAGAATAGTGGCGAATACCTCTCAATAGCACTAGTGTTAACAATCCTGGATCCACGGTCAACCTTTATAGTCTACACAGATGCAAGTAGGCATGGATTGAGATGTGTTCTGATACAACAATATGAACTAAAGGCATGTGCATCTCAATAGCCGTAGCCTCATAGAATTACTTACCCATTCATGTTACAGTGCACACAGTATGATTACTAAGGGTCAAATAGTAATTTGATCCCAAACAGCGCACACAGTATGACTAGTAAAGGTCAAATAGTCTTTTGGTCCTAAACACTGAATAGGCAGCCATAAGTACAGATAGATATATTGCCTGTACATCCCAGTGTACATGTTTGTACAGGGCGGTGACACCAGGATACTCAGTATTGTACGAGTAGAATGACATAAACCACAAGGCTAAATATATCGGGTAATATCCCAACAAGGTAATGAGGCCTTGAATAATGAACTAAGTGTCCTGATGGACAATCAATACAGTAATGGGTTGGATGGCCTATGAGCACAAAATAGAGAACAAAGGTGGTAAGACCCGATATGTATGCTTGCATGGGGTAATGACCCTAGGTAGGAAGACTGACAAATATTTTATGCAGTAATGAACCGTGTGGCCTATGTATACTAAACAAGCAACATATGTGAATAGTAACAGGTTGAATGTGTGAAGGCTAATAGGCATTTCACACATATATATGGGAAATAGAAAAAGATGTGACTAATCAATTTATGATTGAGAGGCTCATACCTCGACATGGCGAGGCGGGTTGTGCCACATTGGTTGCTTGTAGTCGAGAGGATGGGTGTAAAACATGTGAGCTGTGGCTATGAGGGCTAATGAATCAAGCGCTGTGGAAATGGACCAGTGAGTTCTATGTTTGATTACACGCTGCATACTATATACTAAATGAATTATGAATGTTGAATAATATCTAAGAACTTTGATGAGAAAGTCATAATTGTGATGCATGATCAATGAGCTTGCATATGAAAGAAATATATTGAATATGATCATTATGTTGCACGACTTGTGAGCCTGCACATGATACAGGGATGGATTGAGTGATAAAAAGGGATTCCCAAATAGTAGATGTTCAAATTTTGAGAACAAAATTTATTGAATGGGGGGGAGAAATGTAATATCTCAAATTTTGTAACTAGAGGCTTTGAAATAAGCCTAAATTAAGTGGACTGCTAAGCCCCGGTTTAGTAAGTGTCTAGAACTTATTTCCTAATGTTTCTTATATCTGTAAGGTATTAAAGGGTCATTTTGCCAAAATTGGGTATAAATGGTAGTAGTAACCAAATTAAATAGTTAATAAAGTGGTTAGAAGTAGAAAAAAACACGTCTGCGAAGTCAAATTCGGAAAACCCCAACTTTGTTCGTGGAATTGTTCAATTCGGCTAGGGCTGTTAGAGGGGATAGGAGTTGGATTTTCAATGATTTGATGATTCCATTAAGTTTAGTTGGGAAAATTAGGTGGAGTTACAATTGGTCATGTTTTCAAAAAAGGCCGAAAAAGCATAATTATGAAAACGCCCCTAAAACCCTTAAAATAGGGCTACCAAGGCAATTTCTTCTTTTAACAATGAATTTGATAATTTTGAGTCTGGAAATGGATTTTTTGGGCAAAAATATGTTAGGATAGCTTAGGTTAGAATTTCAGAAAAAGTGCAGCTGGACCGGTTATATGGGGCTAGGCCGGGGTCCCGAGGCATTTTGATAAATTTTCATCATAGACTCATATAACCCCAAGAAACACTATCGAAGTCTCTAAATGGTACCTTTAGTATTTTATGATCGAATATGGAGCCTGAGCTATTTACACGTAGATCAAGGAACTATTTCTATTTAGTAAAAGGGACACAAGGTAGGGGACTTACCTTGATTGCATGTAATTGATATCTTTGCTTGTGTAGTGATGTATGTGATTGCTTTACTTGATTATGTGTAGCATATTTGAACAAATGAAGCTCTGCTTCTGTTTTGCTGTGACTATAGTTTTGTTACATGCAACATCGAGCATGCAGAAATGTCATTATGGGACATCCATTTAGATGAAACATGTCATACACATAGCATCTATCACGCATGCATTGTGGTATTTACTTACTACTGAGATTCTCTCGAATCACACCATCCCCTACCAACAATTTAGATAAGTGAATATATAAGGTACGCGAAAATTAGAGAAGAGAACTGTACGAGAGAGGGTTGCAGTGGTGGAGCGAAGACGGGAAGAAGTCTTCGTTTCACTGAGATGGGTTTAGACACCCTAGTAGCCTTGTATGGCTACCTTAATCATAAGTATCATGTACAAACCCTTATGGGGATTTTCTGTCATCATGCACACATTATCAGTATATTTATGATATTCCTCTGTTGCCCACCGAATTGCGCATTAATATTCTGCTCCAAGTCAAAATAAGATAAAGGGGCGACAGGAAGTGCATTTATACTACCTTAACGATTTTACCATCAACATTTAGAAGCTTTTCTGAATGAAAGATTAGATTGGATAGGTTTCCATTTAATGCCAAGTAAGCTGATAATTTTTTTGCATCAGTCATCTATCAAGGTCTTACACATCCAGAGGTTTTAGTGGCACAGGTAATTGTTTATAATTTAACAGAGTCATCTTAAAAGCCTGCCATTGAATATGTCCTCATCAAGATTTTTTCCTAGATCTGTTTTAAATGCAACACAAGTTATACGATGTGACAATTGGTTGTAGCTTTTGTTTATGATGGCTAAGGAGGTGGGTGATACAGATGCTTCATACTTGAGTAGGTATGAACAGTGACCTACTCTGGTATAGTTCCAACCTACTACATATTTTTTAAAATTTCATATTCTAATTCCTAGTTCCTAATGCCTAATGCCTACTGTCTACTGCCCAATGTCATATACGTATATAGTATATCCAATTTTTATGACCGGAACAACTATCAAATCCATAAATGATATTTTACACATGAATTGAAGAAAGGGTTTTAACACTCATATAATATGGGAACAACTATCAAATTCATGATAGTGGATACGAACAATAATTACCTTTCTGATTCTGAGCTTCTTTTTTTCTCAAAATTACTTTTCTTTAGAAAATTAAAGTTTTAATATGGGAACGCGTTTCTAAGCATTTTTACTGCCAAATACTATATTGTGTAGTGGAAAAGATGATGGAAAACTATTTTCAATTGCCAAGTGACAATTTACTAAAAGGTTCTGCAACTTTTGATTGCCCTTACTTGATAGATAAAGTTTCTCTCATTTTGGTTGATTTAGCGTATAGGAGAAGGTAAAGAATTATGTTCTTATGCTTGATATTTTGCTCAGGTACCTATTACTTTTCATAAAGGATTAATGGTTGTATTGTATTCACTTCTGTCTTATGGAATATTAAATATTATCTTTGTGTTACAGCAAGTGATATTCCTAGGCCGCGATTAAGTTTATAAATATATAATTACGTGGAATTAGATACCGTAATATGATTTGGGACTTATTAAAATTTCCTTTTCCCAAAACATAGTTTTCAAAAAATTTTCAAAAGACTACTCAACATGGTCTCATATTGACATTTTAATTATACAAATGGCATGTACAATACGATTCCATTCATAAATATCAGAGTACAATGCAAATTCCCGACACACTTGGGTTCTATTAATTAGTAAAGGGTTTACAAGGCACAATACCCATAAACAATTTCCCACAACAAGGGGTTACACAATTACTATTCTATAATCCAAAATATCATATAGAATTATCCAAAATGATAATCAAATTCCAAAATAAACTCCTAACCTGGAGGTCTAACCACCCTTAGTCATCTACTACTCTTTAGATCCATTAGCCCTGTCTGAAATTTGTTTTAGGAGAGTGAGATTCTAAGGAATCCCCGTAGTGTCAAATCACTCATAGTATGCACAACCACAAAGCATGATAGCAAATCATCACATAACACAAAGCAACTACAACGATAGTTACAGCGGCAAGGGCAGGTATGACATGCGTCACCCTTACGTTTGCTCACGCTGAAATGCTCACGCTGTATTGCACATTCACATGTTCATATCACATATATCACCATAGCTGGGATCCATATAAAATATTTCACATTACATTCAAGCCACACTGGCATATTCTCAAATAGGAATCCATAATTCCACAACGCAGCCTCCCCAATTACAACGGCAGGGGTAGGTGTGATAACCAACACCCCCTACGATTGCTCATGCTGTAATGCCCTACGGCCGATAACACATTCATAAGATCACAATGGCCTCATGCCAAGGATTTTCACAACAAAACAATGATAAGTCATGCATACCAAGCATCATACACAACATGAGAGAAAAGTCACTACCTTGGTCCTTCCGTGCATGCTCTGGCACTAGTCTCTCCTGAATAGGGCAAATGTCGAATCCTATAATTCATAATTAGGGACGAAGTGTTATTCTCTATTCCAATACTTAAATGACTTCAATTAACTTAAATTCTAACAAAAGCCCTAAAGGGTTGAAAGAACTATCCCAAAGATCCCCATTTAGAAGCACAAGTACAGTTTTTTCACTATTGCACTTGAGTAAAAAATACCTCACTCAAGTGATGATGAACTTACACTCAAGTCCTGAAAGCAATACTTTAATGATAGCCAAATGCCCACTCGAGTCCTATGAAGTGAGACACCAGAAGTATCACTTGAGAGCAGAAAGAACTGACAAAAACCAGAATTGATCGCTGCACTCGAGCATAACTCAATTCACTCGAGTGATTGCCTAATGCTCACCTGAGTCTCCCAAAGTGAGGTTTAGGAAGTGCTCACCCGAGAGTACAAGAAACTTTCAAGAGGGAACATCACTCGAGCAGGGACCTTGGCACTCGAGTAATGTCTTAATACTCGCGAGTGTTAAGATACACTCTTGAAAATTGACCATGAGTGACAACTCGAGATGCGAGTTCATAGTGTTAGATATACTCATACTCAAGTGAGACAAGGTTCACTCGAGTAATAACCCGCAACACTCGCAAGTGAGATAACACTCTTGGCTTTTTGCATGGAAGTACACCCAAAACTCAAAGGGAAAAAAGAATATGCACAACTTCACTCGAGTGAGACCCTTGACTACTCGAGTGATGCATATCATAAGTTAAAAACACAGCAAAATGACAGCATTTTTCCAAAATTTACCCAAGTAATTTTAAGGATCCCAAATACTAAACCAAGGATATTCCCACGTAAAATTGCACAAGGAATCCAATGGAACCATCAAAACTACCAAATTCCTATTCCATTATCATGCTTTGGTGTTAGGCTTCATCCAACACTAAAATCCCAAAATCTCCAAACTTAACATCTCAACCTCAAACCAATTCTATTTATCTAAAACATATACCAAAACACCATTCCCATAACCATAGCATACCAAACTCTCTATGACCATAATTTTCGAAAATAAGGCTAAAAATGTTAGATCTCATGTTTTGATGATAACAAAAGTATGGTATGAAAAAGAATTGATTAATAAATAAGTTTGAACATAGTAATAGCAGGGATAAGCATCACTTGAAGTAAGCATTGGAGTAATGAAGAAAGGCCAAGAGAAAAAGCTAAGAAACTTGATCAGAAGCAGTTTTTCTAAGGCATTACTCGAGTACGTACTCGAGTAATAAGACAAAACTTGAAGTAATCAGAGACACCTTCCAGTAACCTGCCAACGTTACTCGAGTATGTACTCGAGTAATAGTATAAATGTTTTCAAGTTGCTCTCGGCCTACCAATGTTAATCGAGTTGCTACTCGAGTAATCAGGTAAATACTTGGAGTTGCTCTCGGCCTGCCAACGTTACTCGAGTAGGTACTCGAGTAACCATGTGAAAGTTTTGAAGTTGCTCTCGGCCTGCCAATGTTACTGGAGTATGTACTCGAGTTACTTCGTTTCAGTAAATGTGGTACTCTCGGCATTTTGTACCACTGCCAATATTACTCCAGTAGCTACTCGAGTAACTTACTGAGGTATGCAAAAACTTGAAGGTGGCACCCGATTAACTTGATATAATTTTCTTTCGTTTTCCTCGAGTTATTACTCTAGTATGAATGGATTTAATGTTTCATTTTAAGTGGATTACTCGAGTATGTACTCGAGTATGCAGAATTATATTGAAGGAAAACCTCAAGTCACTACCCGAGTAAGTTATGCACAAAAAGTAAATTTACTCGAGTATGTACTTGAGTAAAAAGGTAATCTAACTTAATGTGCTCTCGGCCTTGAAATCCTGCCAATATTACTGGAGTAAAGCATCGAGTAACCAAAA
Source organism: Inga leiocalycina (assembly GCA_963242795.1). Taxonomy (NCBI): domain Eukaryota; kingdom Viridiplantae; phylum Streptophyta; class Magnoliopsida; order Fabales; family Fabaceae; genus Inga; species Inga leiocalycina. The sequence continues at coordinate 27,439,195 of OY725327.1, forward strand.
ATTTATTTGAAGGTTTACTCGAGTTGATACCCGAGTAACCCATAAAGTTGTGAGTGTATTACTCGAGTAGGTACCCGAGTAAACATATGTTTCCAAAGGTTTGAAAATTGGTTATTCCATGCGCTACCCGAGTAATCTTATATTTGTCTGTTGACTTGCAGTTGATCAAGTTTTTCCCGATGATACTCGAGTAAGTACTCGAGTAAACTTCAAGGAATACTCAAGTAGCTACTCGAGTAAGCAAACCCAGAAATTCAGAAATCATTCCAACGTTCATTATTTTGTTTCCTATATGATTAACCTTTCATTGTATTAGTATTCTTAGCTTATTTACAGATAAACAATGAAGAGATTATACCAAATATGGAAAGTCAAAAGCAACGTTCAAATATCACCCACCGCCACCTACCACAAACGGATGTTTTTTTCAAATACTGGAAAAGTCAATAATGGCTGCGCATGCTCCAACGGACATGAAGAAAAATGTTCCAACAATCATTACCAATGTATCTATAAATGTGGGAACATCCAAATAGAGTAAAACAACAAGAACACACACAAATGTATCATCAAGCTCATTACTTTGTTTTACGTGATATTTGTAACTCCGTACTTCAGTGATTCTTATTTACTCTGTGAGAGAGATATTTCATTCAAACTCAATATTTGTTATTGAGATAACTTAAGGTTGTGGAACCTTGAGTTGGGATTAGATTACAACTTGTAAGGGGAAGCGAGTGTCCATGCGAAGGAACTTGCTTGTACTGAGGTGCCAAGAACCCACTGAATCTTGGAAATTATAATGAAACTCTCAGAGAAGCTCTGAGGACTGGACGTAGGTCAAAGTGGTTGTGACCGAACCAGTATAACTCCCGGTGTACACTTCGGTGATATTTCTCCTTACTCCTTACTGTTTTAATTTCACTGTCAAATTTTATATTTGCAACGAAATTTTTGTATCACCCAATTCACCCCCCTCTTGGGTGAAACTCTTGCTCTAACAAAAAATTCTAGAAATTACAAACTCAATCACTTGGCACAAAACATATATAGAAATGTTTATTTCACTTACCTCAACAACTTTCTCAGAGGTTTCTTGATTTACCAACCACAAGATTTCCTTGAGAGCACGCACAAACTACCACAATGGGCAATCTAGAACCATAGAAATGGAGCCCTTAAACCAAGGAGCAAAATTAATGAAATGAGTTTTGGCATTTGGAGTCATTTGCTTACCTTAATCTCAAGCTCTTCTTCCTCTCTCTAGAGCAATAATGGAGGACGAATAAGAAAGAGAAAATGAGAGGGAAAAGTGTGAGGAAGGAGATGAAGCAATGATCATACCTCCCCATACCCATTCATCGAAAAATGAGGGAGGGAGAAGAAGAAGAAAAACATTAAAATATTCCATTTGACTTCCCAATACTCTCTCTCATCCTATAAGCTTGCCACATGTCTCAATCCCATTGGTTCTCATAAAGTAAATAACTAATTAGTTACTCTAACCACTCCATTAGCCATTTGGTGACACATCTCATTTCTTCTTAGTTAGTAATTAATTTCTCCATTAATCACTGACTAATTAACCGACAATTTTCCATTCTTTCAAATTTCTCATTGATTATGGAACATTAATTCAAATTGCCATAAAACACATAATAATTCAATCTTTAACTCACAAATTATCCTCAATAATTATCATTAGCCCTTAATCAAAATTTGGGGTATTACAAGTGACATTGGAAATATATTTACAGGGCTTATCAATTGTGATGATGTGCTGCCTGCGTATGTTGGACATGATTGGTGATGAAGATGCTTTGAAGGTGTGACATCTGACAAGCTGTAATTTTATGGCCCCATAATGTTAGTTTCTTTCACCCTTATTTTTCTTCTTCTCTCTCAATTTTCTTTATCAATTAAATTTTTTTATACTTTGTCTTTTCATTGGTATGTTTTGGTAGTCTATCATCAATATTTGTAGCAACAAAAGTCATAAAAGATTTGTTCCATTAAATCTTTAGATCATGGGATGTTTTCGCTGGTTTCATATGGAGAAATATATTGATTTTGAAGTGGCATATATTAAAATTATTTGATGTGATATTGATATTGCTGTAGATAAAGACATTTATTTCATAGAGTGGTAGGTAGATATGTGAAGCAGGAGGCAGAGAAGATTTTTTTTTCCATCAAATCTCTAGATTATGGGCTGTATTGGGCGTTTTACAATAGAGGAGTGTCATGATTGTCATGGAGTAGGCACTATAAGTTATTTTCCCAAATTTTTTAGATTTATATTTAATCGAGTCTTCAAATTTGTTAGTTAGTTTTGCACTTTTCTTAAAAAGTTCAGTATCTTGTGTCATTAAGGATGACAAAAGTATATTTGCTTGCGTTTTCTAAACTTGGGGTGCACCATTCCTGTCATATTTAAGTTCTTTTTATGGTGGATTATTTATGTGACTTTCTTTATAATGGTTTATTTCTGCATGGAAGCTGATAAGGTGGGATTATTTGATTTAATTTGATTTTTGTATATTAATTGTATATTCCCTAATTTTTCTTCTGATTGTTTGGCTATCATTGGTTATTAATTATAGCTGCTTTTCTTTCCCTATGTCTTTTTCAAATTTCAAAATTTGAAATTCAACTTACATACTCTTTTTGATGCCTTATATTTTTGCCCAGTATAGAGATATTATCTAATTTAATTCGATTATTGTATATTAGTGATATAACATTATATATTAATAGTATCTCCTCTATGTCCATTGAGAGAGATGTGTATTTGCCAGTTATTTATGTTTAGTGTAGTCAGTTTTTTTGTTGGTGCTGAATCATATATGTAAAAAGTGAAAATTATGGTATGGCTTTGGTATGTATTTTGTGACCGTAGATGCCGATTAGCGATGAATGATGTATGGTTAAGGAATATTTAAGAAAGATGCATTAAAATTGTTTTGTATTAATTTGGGGTATGAACATGATTTATGAGTACAATTGAAGTGAATGCATGTAAGGTCAGTTTGCGAGTTATAAGTTGTAGATGTTGCTCCCGCGCAATGTGTGGAGGAATTGTTGCTTGTTAAACAGAATGAAGCACAACATGTATATGCAGAATAATACTATTGTTGCAAAAAAAATAGTATTATTTTTTGTTCTTGATATAAGATTGGGAGAATTACATTCAAGTTCCACACAAAAGGAAGAAAAAGAAGAAATTATCCCATTGACAAGTCTATGAGCGTGAATTGACAAGTTCAGGGGATCATTTTTTCATTTTTTTTCCTTATGCGAGACCTGAATATAATTCTCCCTATAAAATTTACTTTAACAAAAAATTTGACTGACAAAGTGGATATGATTAAAATTAAACCGTTTAACAAAAATACCCTTTGCTCAAAAGTTAACATGTTAATAAACATAAAATGTAAATTAGGTATACAATATTATAAAGAAACATTCTTCCTTCATTATTAGGATAATAAATTGTTAACTAATTATTTTCATAATATGAACATTCTTTAAAATTTCTAATCCCAGTATATACTTAGGCTTTGTTTGGTTGGAAGTTAGGTTAAATTAGAGTGGGGTTGTCTTTGTTTGGTTGGAGGTTAGGTTAGGTTGGGGTGGGTTAGAGGTAAAAAAGTAGTGTTTGGCTGGAATGAGATTAGGTTAGGTGTTGGATGTTTTTTTGTCTTTTAGTGGTAACCTAACCTAGGTTGTGAACCCTCCAAAATTGGGGTTTTTCCTAGGTGAGAGAATATTTGTCTTCAATTGTGACTAAATTGCCCATGACAATTTTTTAAAATTCTAACACTGCCCTCCCCTTTAAAACTTGACCTCCTGATTCAACGAACTTTCCAAATAATAATAATTTTATAAATAATTATTTATATGCTTACAGGAATAATTATTTTATAAATAATAATTTTATATAAATAATTATTATTAATAAATACATTATAAAAGAAGAAGAAAAATATGTAGAAGGGCATTTTAACTTCCTCTAACCTAACTTAATTTAAATAAACCTCACTTAACCTAACTTTCGTTGAACCAAACAACATTATAACCTCTTCTAATCTAACTTAAGTAAATCTCACTTAACCTAACCTTCGTTGAACCAAACAAAGCCTTAGGGGTTATTTGGTATGAGAGGAGGGGAGAGAATTTTTTTTTTTGAGTTGGATTTAAAAAAAAATAGAGAAGTAATGTTAAAAGATTTTAATTAATTTTTCTTACTATTTTATCATACATTTTCTCTTTATTAAAATGTAATAACCTAATTTCTCTAGTTATTTTAAAATCAATTCATAAAAATTTTCTCTTCCCTTCAAACTCATCATACTAATGGGCGCGTTAGATAAAAAAAGTCCTTTAGACGGCTCTGAACCAAAAAGAGAGTGAACAGAAGAAGCTCCCTGTTCCAATGCAATTTTTTTGATTATATATAACGAGAAAGTTTCGAGCGAATACATGGATTTGGACCCAAGTTCATACTCGTTTGGTATAGCTTATTTTTGGACAATAAGCACTTATAAATCATGATTTACGGTATACGAGATAAGTATGTGAGAGGAGTTTTATCTCGATTTACATAATAAATGCTTATTCTTGAAAAATAAGCTAATCCAAACATGCTTATATTCTTTTTTGTGGATACAATTACATTACACATACTCTATTAGGCAGCCATTAAGAGTTTTTCTCCTTATCTTTTTTCGGAACCCTTTCTATCTATGGCATCAACAAAGATAAACAAAATACTTACAGTGACGCAAAGTTAAATTATTTACATGGTATATTCCCTTAAAAGGAGAAAATAGTACTCCCTCCTAATCTTAATATAAGATATATTTAGAGAATTGATCTTGATCTTAATCTTAATTTTAAATATAAGACATATTTTTCATATTTATTAATCTTTTTCTAATTTACTTCTATAAATACCTCCAACAATAATCAAGGAGGAGAGGGAAAGAGGAAATTAGAAAAAATGACTATTTAAAAAATACATTTCATATTAACTAACTTAACTCATTTTTTTAATCTAATTAAATTATGTAAATATGTCTTATATTAAAGATTGGGGGAGCATATAATTAAAGTAAAAAAGTGGATGCACTTGTCTCATAGGATAGTTGGGAATTTTTGTCTCTTTGATCAACCTCTTTTTTTTATTCGAGAAGCGGGGATTGATGAAGGATAGTTATTTTTAAACTTGTTGTAATGTCTTTTTTGCAGGGTTCTGAAAACCGGACCGGACCGGCCGGTCCGGCCCGGTAACCGGCGAACCGGCCGGTTGGCCGGTCCGGTTCCCGGTCCGGTTCCCTTTTTTTAAAAAAAAAATTTTTTTTTTTTTTTTACTTTTTCCTTTAGAATTTCATACTATAAGTCTAAAATTTTCAATTTCTCACCGGTTTGGTCCCGGTTTAGCTCCGGTTTGGTCCCGGTCTGACCCACTGACCCTTAACCCAGTACCCCGACCGGTTCACTACCCGGTCCGGGTTTTAATACCTTGCTTTTTTGACATAATGGATTCCAGTATTTTATTCAAAAAAGTGGATACACTTGTAAATTTATAATTTTAACAAATAATACTAATTCACAATAATGTGAAGGGAATTGGTAAAAGGTCTTTGAGGATTCTATTGACAAGAAGAATTTGATACGTTTTTATACATAGAAAATATCAATAATATATAGGATTTTATATGCAGAGAGTATAGGTACGGGAATCCACGTCAATTTTACCAATGTCCAACTTTTGTTTGGCGGTGTTATTATTCAGAGAAAACAAATAATTAATTTAAATTTAAAAATTTATCTGCCAATCCAACAACCAGGTCGATATGTCCGAGTGGTTAAGGAGACAGACTTGAAATCTGTTGGGCTTGCCCGCGCAGGTTCGAACCCTGCTGTCGACGATCATTTTTTATTTTTAAGTTTTTATTTACAACATATTTTTGGTAGTGGCCAGAGGGAACGACGGGGCTTTTGTAGGGTTTAAATTTTTCTGGCAGCCTCGCTTATTTACTTCTGAGTTCTGATCGGCATTTCCAGTTTTCCACCAGAAACCCATTCATTTCTCCGAAGTCTCTCTGTGACGCGAACACCCGCATTACCCTCATACTTCACAGTTCTCACTCTTCGGTAGGATTTCATCTACTGCTCTCCGTCTCCATTTCATTGACCTAGCTCAATGGTCACTCCGAAGGAACTCCTTGCCACACTCGAATCAGCGCTTCTCGGCCCCTCCCAACCTTCTGCGGCTCAGAGGGTTGAGCTCTTGCACGCCGTTCGCAGCTCTCTTCCCTCTTTCCGTTCCCTCCTCTCCTATCCGGTATTCCATTTCAGAGTTCATTTTGTTGTTCCATTCTTTTTTATAATAGAAATTGCTGGTAGTTTTTGTGAATTCAAGGTGGCACCAAGAAAGTGGGGGATTTTTAGCATAATATTGTTCTTGGGTCAGTTGTTTTTGCTTGAATATTCGGCGGACATAATTTAGTGTTTTACGGACTTGTAGCCTCCAAAGCCCTCTGATGGAAGTCAAGTACAATCAAAATCAGTTAGACTTCCAGATTCTCCGCCCATCTCTCTCGATGATCAGGATGTACAGATTGTGAGTTCTCATTTACTTTTCAACCTGCTGCTTATGACATTGTTTTGCTGTACTTTAGGCCTGGCTGTAATAAAATAACTGTATAAAGCTTGGTATCTCTTTCTACGTTTGTTGGATAATTAAAATATCAGTTTAGCCATGGGAACTATATAATAGGTTTCAGAGTGTGGGGAAAGCAGTGGGATATGTCACTGTTGATGCGTGACAAGAAATAACCCTTTGTAGATAAGTGATAAACCTTTGTAATTTGAATATCTTTAGGAATTGGGAATTAGGGTAGAGAAGAAGAAATTAGAGGATTGAAGAAGAAGAAGAGAGGGAATAAGAGAGAAGAACAGAGAGAGATAGAGAGAAGAGTTTCTAAAATAATTCTCTAAGAATCCATTACATGTTAAAAACTATCAAATACAATGGGATTATGCCTTATTTATAGGCTAGAGTGACGTAATGACCAAGCCAAGCTAAAACTAACTAACTAATTAACTGATTCTAATGGCTAGCTCTAACTAACTTACATTAACTAACTTTTAAGTTCATATTACATTTATATATCAATACCTCCCTCCCAAAAACATCCTTGCCCTCAAGGATGATTGACAACAAAAGACAAATCTGCACCTAAAAAACAATCTAATGAAGTGAACCTAAACTAAAAACATAAGCTTCTAATTTTCTGGAAAATCTTCAGCCAAACGGACTTGCATTCTGTGACATGGAATTTGGGAAGCAAAAGCCTTTTCCTTCAGATTGTGTTTAATTCTGCTGCACACTTCACCCTTTAGACATTTTCTTGTCTTTCCCTCTTAGAGAGCAAAACCTTCCATAGAGCATTACAATCAACTTTCCCCTGAACCAAACTAGTAGCAGTTCCTGTGTAGGAGAGAATAAAAGAATTGAGACCCATAATTGCAGCTCGTGAGGAAAGATATACTCAGACTGTGCAAGACCCAATTGTAAAGTTATTGGGCTCATGTATGCAATGTCAACTTGAAAGCCCAAGTGCTCATCTGAAATTAAAAAACCTAGGGAATCTGCAAAATATTTCTGACAGGGGAAGAGAACGTCTTCCAGCTGTGATCCACCAAGAGAAATAGTGCTAGGAACAAAATAAATGCAAACCAGCTGTTCCTTTGACTTTTCAAACAGAACCTCTTGCATCCACTGACGCTCTAAATTGATTCTTTGCAAGCTCTTTTTGCCACTATCCATAACAATTTGCAGAGATTGCTCCCCAAGAGTGCCCCAAACACGCATAGATTCAGAATGGGCACTGCCTTTAGTTGCGTGAATAGAGATGCAGGGATGTTGTGTTTCTATATCATCCTTTGTTTCTTGTTCTTGAATTATCGGTTCCAGGTCTTCATCACCACCGTCAAGAAGAACCAGGTGCAATTGCATCTTTTGTCGCGGTGCACACTTGTGATCACGAGAGAACTGTTCATGATAGAAGAAGAACAAGTTTTTCTCATGATACTCTGCTTCTTCCTCTGTCGTGAACGCTTTTAGTGGCCGAACAATGATTCTTTGCTGAAAAGTCGATTCTTTTGTTGTCTCGGCCACATCTCGCATGGTTCGAAGTTTGAGTTTTTCATCGTCATTTGTTTCTTGAACAACTGAAGGTTCTTGTTCCTTTGGTTTTTGTTTGACAGAAGCTTCTTGGGTCTTGGACTTGATGAACAGAGGTGTCTGGTTCTGGCTTTGATCTTCCAAAGCCTTCCTTGCTTTCTCGGCCTTCCTATTGACCCCAATCTCTTGGGTATGTGCTAATAGGCATGCTTCTTGCGACTTTCTTGGATTAAACAGCTGCACCGAGACAGCGATTTCACCCTTTAAAGCACCCACGTAAGCCTCGACCAGGTATGCCTCAGTCAAGTCCAACTTCACCATGAACTGATTGAACTTGGTGTTGAATTCAGCCACCGTCCTAGTTTGCCTTAAATGGGTGAAATCGGTTTTCATATTCTGTTGCATTCCCCGCTGAACCAGTTGTAATTCTTCCCTGTAACCTTGCAATCTCTCTTCCATGAGTCTTGAATTTTGTTGGGATCTTGTTTCTACCATTTAGCAGTGAGTGAAGAGCCAATAATCCCAGGCCAAGAAATGAATGCTCTGATACCATTGATAGCCTAGAGTAATCTGAATCTTTAGAATTAGGCATTAGGGTAGAAGAGAGAAGAAATCAGAAGGTTGAAGAAGAAGAATTAGAGAGAAGATAGGGAACGGAGAGATACTGAATAATACTCTGACTTTCATTAACTTGCAAAACTGATCATAGTGAGAACAATCTGCCATATATATAGGCACTAGAACAGAACCAGGAAACAGAAACAGAATAATACCACAGCAGGGATTAGGGGTTTCATTAATCAAGGACCTATTAGTAATTAGACATGGGTGAGGCCATTTTTGGCTAGTGTTGCTCTTAAACAACTAATGCTACTAATGGTTAATCCCATTCTTCTAATTAACTAACTAATCTAACTAACTTTTCAAATCATTTATTACAACATCATATCAATAAGGATTGAGGGTTAGTCAAGGTCTTGCTTATAATCTTTAGCTTTTCTTTGCATTTTTAACTGTCAAATGAGTGTACTTGGAATGTAAATATTATTCGAATGTCTAATTTATTGTAATGATCTTTCTGCTTGCTCGCAAAAAAGTAGTCTGTGCATTGCAATAATTTGCCTGAAAATGATAAAGGACAGGTACTGGTTGTTCATCTTTACCTGTTCTATTTGCCTTCCCTTTATAAACTAAAGATGTGTTATGATATCAGCTTTGCAAAATATTTTCTTTTTAGTTATTTTATTATGATATAATTTAGTTAATAGTTGTATCTATTTTATATAAATAATGTTATATATCTGTTAGTGTTTAGGATATATAACACACGGCTTATCATATGCTTATAAATTATTCCCTAAGTATAATCTAACTAGCTGCTTATAAATTAATTTTAGGAAGATGGAAATTCATGAAGTAGAAGAAAGAATGATAAATGTGAAAGCAAACTGACTGGAATTGAGTTGAATTCTGGATTAGTCCAAGTTGCTGAGGTTTAGGTATTTGAGTTTCACAACCTTTGTAGCATTTTCTAGGCTTGAGATAACATGCCTCTATTCAATTCTTTTACAAACTAAATCTTGCTTTACATTTCTTTTAAAAGTTGATGGAGAATTATCGATCCAAGTTGGAACATGCTCTCCTCACAAATTTGTGTTAGTTCAATTTCATTAGGCATATGTCATTTCAAGCATTTTGTTGAATAGTTCTATATTTTGGCGATGTGTTGAACAAGTCTATTGATTTTATTAGAACGATAATTTTGTTCATTGCTCCCCTTGGTTAGGCAAGCGTTTTTTCCCCTTATCTTGTTTTATTTAGCCTTTTAGGATGATGTTTCCATGTTATTACTTGTGACTTACAAATCACGTACTTGCTACTAATAAAGTCGTTTATGTTGGAGATAGGTGTGATGATTATGATCTGAAACTTTAATGTTGTGTCATCAGGCATGTTTTACTCACATGTTCTTAAGCATGCATGCTCTACTTTTCCACTACTTTTTGTTTTCCTTTTTATGGTATTGACTTTGATGATGCATAGGCTCTCAAGTTGAGTGATGACCTCCATCTCAATGAAATTGATTGTGTTCGATTGCTTGTTTTGGCTAATCAAGAGGTAAATTTCTGCTGTTCCTTTTCATCTTCAAATTTCATTCACCTCCTCATGTAATGCTGGTTGTGTTTAGTACATTTTATTACGTATAAATGTAACCATAAATTTCTTCTTTATTTGTAGTGGGGCTTAATGGGAAGAGAGCCACTAGAAATTGTGCGCCTTGCATCTGGACTCTGGTATACTGAAAGAAGGGATCTAATAACATCTCTCCATTTGCTCTTTAGGGTATCTTCTCAATGCTCAAGCAATCATTTTCATTTTTACCTTTCTCTTTAATGTTTTAATGGCCTGATGTGCTTTCTATTTCAGGCTGTGGTTCTTGATCAAGGCCTGGAAGAAGATTTATTGTCTGACATTCAGAAATACTTGGAAGATCTCATCAACTCTGGACTCAGACAACGTTTCATATCTCTAATCAAGGTTTACTTCGTGTGAATTTATGACTTTTCTTTGGACTTTTGTGTATTCAACTATGACATTAGCTTGTAGCAAGGATTATCATTGCTAATTGAATGATATGTGGGGAAAATTAAAATTAATCTTTGTGAATTTTCATGCAATATTGCTTGCATCGTCATTATTTTTTGGAAAAAACAGTAATAATAGAAAATTGTTTCCGTTATAATATTGTCCTAACAGGCAAACATAATGATAAAAATGCTAGTAGTGGATGCCGCCCCCACCCCCCCACCCCCCCAAAAAAAAAAAATTAAGGCATTGTCTGGTATCTCGGAATATGCATTATGGGAAGGGAATTGGAATGGGTACCATGAAATTGGTTTGTTTGATTTGCTAGAACATGCTATCTTGGGAACCAAAATTCCATCAAAATGTGGAAAGCGCCATCCCCTTAGGAGCGTGATAGATTTTTTCTAGCTTTCTTGAAAGCCAATTTTCCTGATTAAATTATTATCCCATCTAAAGCCAATTTTCAGACACAATCGTTTCCTCTTCCCATCAAACCCCTTCTTCAAAAGACACCCTCTCAACTCTGTCAGCCGTCATCAGTTGATGGAGCTTTGGATGGTGACCGTTGTGGTTATTGTAGGGATTCAACTTGTTTGCTGCTATCCCGTCCTTATCCCTTGGCATCCCTTGAAAAATGCTACCTGCATGCTCTTTTACTTCAGTGCTTTTATGAGATTCGTTTTAATAAAGTTAACTTTGAAATAAGAAGAAATGCAAAGAAAATCTAAATATGTCCTAAATTGGTTAAGCTATGTAAGTTATATGATTGGGCTCATATATGCTTTAAAATTTTCACTGGCTAACTTTAAATAGGCTAGTTATTTCAGAGGCTCTATATTAGTGGCCCACTAGCTCGAAAGAGTAGTCTTTTGCAGTAGCATGTATGATCCCTCGAGTCTGACTCTATTGCAGCTGCATAGTTCTGTCCATCAGCTCACTGCTTGTGAATAATATGAATAATTAATTAATTTCTCTCTATTAAGTGTTGGATCATGTGAGTTATTACATGAAGCTCATATTTTTGAAGTGGTTGACATGTTCCAGCCTACACTTTGTGGATATTCATGTGATTGGCTTTCAGAGTAACATGACAATAACAAATTACCCTTTGCATATGGCCACTTTCAAACGCAGTTTTTTCCTTAATTTTTTAAAAATGATGCTTTAAAAATACCAATTAATGTTCCTATTGATGTTCCTATTGATATAATGCTAACTGGAGCGTTGGGTATGAATTCCCTTTGCTCTTTTTCAGTGTATCATGAGGTGGATGAACATTTCTATATTTTCCTTAAGCTTATTGTTTTATTCTCATTTCTGTATGATTAATTAGTTTTTGATCTAATTTTATTGTCAATAAAGGAACTCAAAAGAGAAGAACCATCTGGTTTGGGTGGTCCTGTGTCTGAGCGCTATCTTCTTGATTCAAGAGGTTCTCTTGTGGAGCGGCGAGCAGTGGTCTCAAGGGAAAGACTTATACTTGGACATTGTCTTGTCCTTTCTGTTTTAATTGTTCGGATGAGTAAGTGTAGCATCATTTGGGGTGATCTAGAGCTTTTTGTTTTCTTTGTCCTTCAATTTTCATCATAAGGATATTTCTGTCTTCAGATTCGAAGGATGTAAAAGATGTTTTTTCTGCTTTAAAAGATAGTGCTTCTGAAGTCAGTGAAAACAATGCCACTGTCAATCATCAGGTGCATATTTTTAGTCTTGTTAATTGATCAAAATGTTATATTTTATTTTTTGCGGCGTTGTGTAAGAATTTTGCTTTGTTACTACACTCATTGTGACTGTCTCAAACATTTTAGTTGTGAAAGAAATCATGCAAACAATATATGTTGTATTCCAATTTTTTGGCTTTTGTCCTGAGGTGAATTGCACTGTGGCGTAAGGGACATCATATTGCTAGTTGAAGACAAATGAGTAGAAAGCTATCACATGCTTTTGTGTTTTTGAAAGGAAAAAAGAAGCAATGAGAGCTGAAAGATACAAAAGGCTGAAGCCAAATATTTTGAAGACAGGAAAATGAACAATGTGGAGATGAAGTGAGATGTGTGAAAATAGATAGAAATCAATGACAATTGAATGTTGGGAATTAGCCAACTAGGCATAATGGAAGATCAAATGCTTCTAGTTTGGCATGGAATCGATATTTTTTTTTTGGGTAAAGAAAACACTTGCTATGTTTTGTTCATTGTTTTAATATTTGAAGCCCTAGATATAAAGTTAAATTATGAACTCTGATTAAAAGAAGGACAACCTTTTGGGTATGTGTAATATTATTGATATTGATGATTTTCCCCCCGACAAGGGAATTATTAGTCTGACTTCACAAAGATTAACACTTGAGAAATAAGGTGTATATGTTACAACAACGGCTGAAGTCAGTTTTGATTTTCTCAAAGATAGACGCCTTCTGCCCTTTTTGTGCTCAATGCTGCTTCCTTATATCTCTATCCTGTCTTTTTCTGCAGATAGCTTGTAGTCTTTTCTTTTCTCTTGTGATTGCATTTGTCTCAGATGGTTTGAGTACTGTGCCTGATAAAGCATCTATCCTTTCCTCTGATGCTTCCTTCAGACGAGAATTCAATGAGATTGTAAGCTGAAAGATAGCTTTTGTTTTATCTACTGATTATCAAAAAATCACAAGGTTATGATGTAGAATGTTGTTGGTGGCCTTGCATGCCTTAGGTAATGGCTACTGGAAATAATCCAATTGTTGAGGGCTTCGTTGGTGGCATTAGGCTTGCTTGGGTGGTACATTTGATGTTAATACAAGATGGAATTGCTTCAAGGGAGTCTAATTTAAGCAGTTCATCAAACGAAATCGGTTATATTAGTCAAGGCTTGGAGGTCATTTTCTCAGAAAATGTCTTTCAGTTTTTACTGGATAAAGTTCTTCGCACTGCAGCCTACCAGGTGCATATGTGTACTTATTACCATTGCAAAATGTAGATCCTCTCTGGCTTAGTAAATTGAACATGAAAGGCATGTTTTCCGAGGATTTGGATTTGATCCACATCTTTATAGAAGTTAACTTCTTTTTTTATTATCAATTAACACATCATACACATTTTCCCATCTTGATCTCTTTAGTAATTGAAGAGAGGTGCATTTGGTGGACTTATCTAAAGAAATGCACCGGATCCATTTCCTGTTTTCCTACTTAGTATATATATAATTGAGTTGGAAAATAACCCACAAATCCTTCAATCTCATCAACTAAGGTTAGAATTTAGCATTATCTATTTGAATTTAACTAGTTTTTGGTTTTTTTTCTATCCTTCATTCTCATTTATAGTTGCATCCATAAACATTTTTATATTTTGTGAAATGTCAAATTTTATATTTTTTATGCTGCTAATTGTCGGACTTTTCATGAAGTACTGTGTAAAGTGAGACATTATATTTGATATTTCTTATATTTTCATAATTTTACATCATTGACACAAGTTAATTGTGCATTTTTATACAGAATGATGATGAGGATATGATTTACATGTGTAATGCTTATCTTCACAAGTTGATTACTTGCTTTTTGTCTAGTTCACATGCCAGAGACAAGGTCAGTGTATCATTTTCACTTGGCTATACATAGAAAAGAACATGTCTTATGATGATTGAATGCACAAGGTCTGGCATTGGACCAAATTTCGTGGATGAACTACTTTGTTATTGTTTAGAGATGTGTATAATTAATAATTAAAGAAAATCTTGCAGGTTAAGGAAATTTTAATCTTGATAAGAATGATTGCGTTCCTGTTTGGTGTATTGTCTAGGATAATACTTTATAGTACGTACATGTAGAGGGGGCAGTAATGCGAAGACCATCCATCAAATAAAGCTTTTATATTATCATGTCTTGTTCCACCAACTTAGGGCATATTGTTGAGTGCATGATGTTGATTTTTATTTAGCTTGATGGAAAAGCCCATCTTATAATAGTATACAGTGATAATGGCTATGGTGATGACATGGTGGAGTCACTGGTGGTGGTAATAGATGGGTTGATTCATTGAAAATGTGAGCCCAATTCTTTGTTTTAAGTGGATTGACCTATTTAACCCCAAAAAGGGATGAAAAATAAAAGGAAATTGCTGATGATTAAAAATTTAAAATCCCCTTAATATTAATATCTTATGACAGAAAAAAGTATTTTGAAAAAATTTCAATATCTTGAATCATTCAATAGATCTTCAACATTTAGCATTTGACAAAGCGCAAGCATAACAGCACCTACAATAATAAAATGCAAGCATGACATATAATATGTTTCTTCTTTTTTTTTTTTATATATAATATTATTATAGTAACAAGTCTTCAAATAACTACATCTGCGTTGCACTTATTATTTTTATATGTGATGAATATATAAGTATAATAATATGACAATAAATGTTATAATCACATAAAAATAGTTACATTAGCTGGGTTAAATGAAGCAACCCACCTAACTTTGGGACCAACTCACCAAAGATAAAAAAGCTGACTTGATGGGTTCAACTCATTTTGATGGCTTTAAATGGAGGTGGTGATGGGATTATAAAAGGTAATGTGATATGGCTGCTGGTTTTAGAGTGTGTTTGGATTAGCTTTTGAAGAATAGTTTCGGGAGAAAAAGTGAAAAAAGTAATTTTTTTCCCTTAATAAGTAGAGAAAGCAGTAAAAACTAGTCTATATTACAAGAAATAAATAAAAGCATCTAAAGGAACCTAGTGAAATCCTTGGGATGCCACTAAAGCACGCTTGGCAAGTATATCAGCTTCAAAGTTTTGTTCTCTTCCAACCTATTCAAAATCAACTAACCACTCACGTTTAAGCCTGATGTGACTTTCAAGGATTAAATTCCAATTATCATGAAGCTCATTGTTTCCATCCTTGATAAGCTTAACTGCTTCTGAAGAGTCACTTCTTAAGCAAACTCACCTGTAGTTCCTATGCTCTTTTCAAACCAATAAGGCAAGCCCACAGTTCAGCAGCTAAAGGATCTTCATTTTGTATATTAAGCATGAAGCTCTCAATCATATTTCCTCGATGATCTTTGATATTATCTCCACACCCCGACTGTAATTCCCATCCTATGCTCGTTTCAAACCAATAAGGCACGCCCAAAGTTCAGTAGCTAAAGGATCTCCATTTTGTATATTAAGCATGAAGCTTTCAATCATATTTCCTCGATGATCTTTGATAGTATCTCCACACCCCGCCTATAGTTCCCATCCTATGCTCTTTTGAAACCAATAAGGCACACCCAAAGTTCAGCATCAAAAGGATCTCCATTTTGTATATTAAGCATGAAGCTTTCAAACATATTTCCTTGATGATCTTTGATGGTATCTCCACACCCCGCTGTACCATTCCTGTGTGAATATGCTCCATCAACATTGATAGTCACCCACCTATCCATCCCCATTCTGGTGTGATCCTTGCTTGTCTCTGTAATAACACGAATTTTGACTTGCTTCAGCTGCACCTTGGCTACAGTATAGCTTTGGCCTTTGCAAGGAGTCCAAGAACACTAGAATGAATGTTCTCAAACTTTTCACATTGCGTTTTTTCCAAATAAGCCAACAGATAACAACAAAAAATTCTTTCCAAGGTTCATCACATTGCCCGACTTTACCATCGAGATTCATACACCACCACGTCCAGAAATTATTGCTGAAAAATTTTTCACGGAATCGAGGCGTGACAACTGAAAGCCATAATGACTTAACCTCATCACAATCTCAAAGAACATGTAAGGAGTTTTCAATATCATAATTACAGAGAATAGATTTTGGAGAAGCTATTTTGAAAAGGTAGAAAAAAATAGCTTCTGGAAAATTATGGTTTTTGACCTCCAAGCCATGGTTTTCATGTCAAACCACGACTGTGGAAAATGAGTGTTTGGGTACCCTAATTCAAACCATGGTTTTGAGGGTTAAAAGCTATTTTGGGTTTTGAAGGGATGTTTGGCTACTTCACTTTTAAAACCAGGGTTTTGAGGGTTAAAAGCTATTTTGGGTTTTGAAGGGATGTTTGGCTACTTCACTTTTAAAACCATGGTTTGGGCCAAAACCATAGTTTTATAAGTGAAACCAAACACACTCAGGCCTATGAAAGGAAAGGTAGGGGTACACAAGGGTTGGAGAAATAATGTTGTTAGTGTGTGCTAAATATTTTGTTAGCCAATTTGGAGGTTGTTGAGATTGAAGGATCACATTGAAGCACAGAGAAGATACTAATATCATTGATCATTGAGAATGAAAGAGAGTACAAGGAGGCCTTTATATAGTCAAGAATAGACTAACTCTAAACCTAAAATCTATCATAATCTAATCAGATCAAATCATAATATCTTAAAGATATATTCCTAAAATATAATATTCGTATCTAATCCTAATAAATACAAAATGATATCCCTAATAATAATAATAATTAATTAATGTTTTTAAACTTGATATTCTTAACACTCTCCCTCAAGCTGGAAGCAGCTTGTACATGTAGCAACTGATCTTCAAGAACATAATGATCCATAGCCTAGAATTTGAAACTAAGGCTGAGGTAATAATTCACCAGCTTCACTAGGAGCTCGAACAACAAAGAGTACCAAATTGGAGTAGAAGCTGCAACAAAAGGTCTCACAACTGACCAAACTAACAACAAATGGTCTCACGAGGGACTAAAGCAACAACGAACGTCTCACCAGGGATGAACACCAAACGGTCCAATACTCCAAATATCTCACTAGGCGTCTCACTAGGGATGAACACCATAGTTCTTACTATGGACTAAAATCAAAAGAATGCAGCCAGAAGAACATGAAACTCACATATTCAAATTTGAAACCATGAGATACGAGAATGAAACCACCAAGGGTAAAAGAAAGGACCTTAAAGCTCTGATATCATATTGAGATTGGAGGATCTTATTGAAGCACATAAAAAATACTAATATTATTGATCCTTGAGAATAAAAGAGAGTACAAGGGGGCCTTTATATAGGCAAAAATAGACCAACTCTAACCCTAAAATCTATCATAATCTAATTAAATCAAATCAAATCATGATATCTTAAAGATATATTTCTAAAATATAATATTCACATCTAATTCTAATAAATACTAAATGATATCCGTAATAGTAATAATTAATTAATATTTTTAAACTTGATATTCTCAACAAAGGTATGGTTTTTTGCCTGGAATTAAATGGTACTGTAGTTTGTCTGATATTCTGCTATAGTTTTTCCAGTTTGAGAACTATATCTTGTGACTGTACAAAATATGCGGCTTTCTGCTTTGCTTGGCATCATTTCCGCTTCAAAGTTTAAACTATCAATTCAAAGCAATGCTTAATATTAATACTTCCAACTAGCTCTCTTATCTTCTTTTATTGTGGCATATTTTTTGTCCATGTGGCATGGGTTATTTTATTGTTTGACGTATGAGATTTCATTTTGATGACTGAAATACGCACATGCACACTTGTATAATCAAATAATTTGGTTTAGCCAGTTGTTGCAAAATATAAAATCCCTGTTCATTTGTTTTGGCCTTCGTGATATTTCATTGCAAACAATTTTGCTTATATTCCTGCAGATAAAAGAATCCAAGGACAGGGCCATGAGTATGCTTAGTCCATACCCTAGTGCTGGACCACATGATTTTGTGCAGGACCAGGGCTCAAGTTCTATACAGGGCACTGAAACCTGCCCAACACCTTTTGTTTCCATCATGGAGTTTGTTAGTGAAATTTATCAGGTTTGTTTCATCAAGGGGCAATAGATTTAAAGAAATGTTCATACTCTTAACGTATGAATAAGTCATGATAAATCTAAGAAGATTAGTGGGTGATTTCTGTTTAGTAATTTAGTACTGCTCTTAGGAGATTTTCATTCGATCTAGTTATACTAAGTTACTGACTAATCCTATATGGTTGATTGTTTTAGTGAAGAGAAGCCATCAAACCTTTATTGTTGATATGCATTTTTTTGCTGTGTTCTCAATGATTTGAATGGCTTCATATTCATTTCATTGACTTTTACTTTTATCGTAAATCATTGTCTAAAAGACTTTCATTGAGTTATCAGAAAGAACCAGAGCTCTTGTCTGGAAATGAGGTGTTATGGACATTTGTAACTTTTGCTGGAGAGGACCATACAAATTTTCAAACGCTTGTAGCTTTCCTGAATATGCTCAGCACCTTGGTAAGAGAATTTTCTGGTTGTTTGGAATTGGAGATCTCAATCTTGTCCATCAACTTTTGTTGTATCCCATCTTTTGTTTTCATATCGTAAAACTCCTCTTTCAGGCTTCGAGTCAGGAAGGTGCTCCAAAAGTTTATGAGTTACTACAAGGTAAAGTTTTCCGTTCAATTGGGTGGAGCACTTTGTTTGAATGCTTAGCAATCTATGAAGAGAAATTTAAACAGTCCCTTCAAACTGCTGGAGCAATGTTGCCTGAAATTCAGGAGGGGGATGCAAAAGCCCTTGTGGCATATTTGAATGTTCTTATGAAGGTTTGATTTTACCTATTATTTATCATATCAGTTTGTGTTTAGGTACTTTAGGGTGCACTTGGCAGTTTAGGATAGAATGGTTATTAATGAAATGGGATGGAAAGGAGTGGAATAGAATGGAACAGTCCTTTTTTGGGAGTTCTCCGGGAAGAAGGAATGGTGTCTTCTAATTATTATTTGGGATTTAATATACAATCAGTGGAATGGAATGAATCAGAACATTTTCTCCCTATATCAGATGGTAGCCTATGAATATCTGTTTTTTCTTTTAACGTTTTGATCTTGCATGATAACTAGGCTTGAACATCTTCCAAAACTATGATTAATGATTATTATTGTTATTTAAAATTGATTAATATTGTTTTCATAAAAAATATTCATAATTTTCTTGTTTTTTATGCATGACCTTTCATTTTCAAATTAAAAATTTTAACTATAATTATCTATTGTCTGAGGTTCAGATTGTGGAATATGGAAACCCTGTTGAGAGGAAAAACTGGTTTCCTGATATTGAGCCATTGTTCAAGCTTCTTAGTTATGAAACTGTGCCTCCTTATCTGAAGGTATGCCAGCTTTGTTTCAAGGTTTTGGCCATTCTGATTGAAATTCTTGCAACTGTTCTTCCAACAAGCATATTTTGTGTAGGGTGCTCTAAGGAATGCGATAGCTACATTTGTTCGTGTTTCTCCATTATCTAAAGATAGCATTTGGACCTATCTTGAGCAATATGATCTACCTGTAGTTGTTGGGCCTCATTTACAGAATGGTCCACAACTTATGGCTACTCAGGTTGGTTTATTGGACTTATGAATAAGTGTTTTCAACGCACCTTAGAAAACGTTTATGAATCCTACTTTTGTTTCTTTTACCTTCTTTTTTCTCATCACATACTTTCATTGGTCTTGTGCCTTCATGTTATCATATTTTGTGTAAAAGGTTGATCAATATTGAAGTCTCTGACTAATATTAAGCACCTATGACGTATTTATTCATTTGTACAGTTGTACATAATAATCATACTTGGTCACTAAAACCAAATAATTCACTTTAATGCAGGAAAAATCTTTTCTTAGTAAGCAATTTGACTTAGTCAGAAAGATCATGTCTCAGTGATATAATTCCAAAAGTCATGCTTCATTATTGACCGCCCTTCATCTCAAGTTAGTAAATAGATGTTATGCACTCACATTTGGAGATGACTCTTTCAGAAGTTGTGAGATCAAGCCCTTTAGATAGAATATTAGCTAGTTGCCCCTAGTCTGAGACGTGTGGAATGCAAATTATGCCATTTAGCAATTTATCCTTCATGAGGTGTCTACTTTGTTTTATTGTAGAATCCCATAATTATAGGAATCCCATAATTATAGGGATTGATAATTAGGATTATTATTTTAGATTCTTTCCTGATTATATAGTGATTGTATAGTATCAAATCAGGATCTCATTAAATGATCCAATTCTCTCTGTGTATAAATGTAACTGTTGCCTCTCTGAATAATATATACAACAATTATTCTCACATTTGATTCTGTTCATGGTATTAGAGCGTTGAAGAAATTCACTAGAGTTTTTTTTCTCGTCAAATATAGCCGGTCACTCCCACTACTGTCAAGTACGGCCTGTAATTGTCAACTTCAGCGTGCAAGTCTACATCACTATCGCCACCGTTGTTACTAGAGAAGACAATTGGAGAGAGCTAGGAGCAGAGGTTAAGCGTCGCTTGACAAGGCAAATCTCGCTTATCATCTTCCTCATACCATGAGTCGGAGTTGCAGAATTGGGGAGGCGACAGAAATGGAGTTGGGAGCCTAGTTCAAACTGGAGGAGCATTGTCGCCACTGTCGAGCCGCCGTCACCATTAGGGGTGGAATAAGGCCAGGCCAAGGCAGGCTTTTGGCTTAACAAGCTAGGCCTGTTCTGTGTCAGTTTGGCCTGATGGCCTGCGGCCTATTAGAGGCTTATTTTTGGGCCTGAGCTTGGCCTGTCTATAGGCTTGTGGCCTATTAAAGAAGCCTGGATTTGTAAAAATCTTCAACAACAGGCTAACAGGCCAACGTCTAAAAAAGGTCAAAAATAGGCTATTTTTGAAATAGGCCGAAAACGGGCCTACGCAAATGGCATAACAAATTAACAATCAAAACTAGCACCTACAAGGGTGCCTTACAGCAGCCATGTCGTTCAATACTTCAAATAATCAAATGCTAGAGCAAATTGAAATAGGAATCAAATAACCAGAATAGATGCAAATCGAAAGAATTAAGTTGAGAATTACATTGCAGAAGATACATCCTCCTATACTTAAAATTAATCAGCCAATATTGCCGTGTATGCTAGATCGCAGAAGCAAATTGAAAAAATAAACAAACAATCTGAAGAAACTTACCTAAAGAATGACTGAGAGAGCAATGCTATGGGAAGGGCCGACGGTCGAGTCTCGGCGATGGCAGTCGACACTCAGTCTCGACGATGGCTGACGGTCGACGGTGGATGCCTGGAAGGAGTTGGATAGAGGAGAACTGTGCTTGTGTGTGATGCTCTCACTCTCGATCTTGAGTCTCGGCGATGGCCTACGGTCGACGGTGGATGCCTGGCAGGAGTCAACACTCTTACTCTCAATCTCGATTCTTGGTGATGGCACTCGGCAACGGAATAAAGGAGAAGGATCTCAGTGATGGGCGATGGGCGATGGGCGATGGTAGAAGGACCTTGAAGATTGAGAATGAAGAGTTAGATTTAGGTTTAGCCGTTTATGAGAACTGGAGTCTGGAGGCAGTCGGGCGTATGAGAACTGAGAAGGGACTAATGGAGTAATGGGTTTTACCGTATTGGGCTGCGTTTATACTCACTGTTCTATTTTTTTTAATAAGGTCTTAACAAGCCCAGGCCGGCCTGATAGGCCTAACAGGCCTATCAGTTAGCCTGGGGCCTATTAAGGAAATAAGGCCTCCTACTTGGCCTTGGCCTGGCTTGTTAGCCGGATAGGCCAGGCCGCAGGCCCCTGTTAGGCGGCCTAGCCTGATTCCACCCCTAGTCACCATCATGCCGTCGCCACCATCGCTCATCCCCGTCGTCACCACTGTGGAAGCTGTCGGTTGACTTGTATTCGTAGCTCATCACTGTCGAAACCATCGCCCTGTCGAGTTGTGGCCACCATTGCTGATCCTCTGCCATAGCCACCGTCGAATGCGTCACTCGAAGAAGAGTCGAGACATAGAGGAGGCCGTATCATCAAGCTTCGTCTAATCTGTCTCTCACTTCAACTCAATTATTTAAGGAATCGAGAATCAATCTGTCATTCTGGAAATTCGGAGGACTGAACTGGTATTTCTGAAATTCGATGAACCAATATGTTATTTTCAAAGTTCGGAGGATTGAATTGGTATTTCTGAAATTTGAAGAACCAATCTTTCATTTTCGAAATTTGGAGGACTGAATTGGTATTTTTGAAATTTGAAGAACCAATTTGCCATTTTTAATACCAATATGTCATCTAAAGGATCTTCCTCTGTTTCAAGGTCCAACGATATCTCTATTGTTCTTATTGTCTCAGAAAAACTTACTACTGATAATTATCGGAAATGGTCTCAATCCATGATTCCTGCTCTAGATGGAATGGACAAAGTCGAATATATCACTGGTGAAGCAAAAAGGCCTCCTGAATCAGAAATCAAGGCATTTCGAATTTGGAAGTCTGAAAATGCCTTGGTATCATCCTGGTTGATTAATGCAATGTCGTCATCAATCAAAGAGTTTCATGTATCTCTCTTCAGCCTGAGAGATCTGGAAGGCTCTTTAAGAGACATATAGTACAGTAGGGAATCGGTCCCGCATCTTTGATGTTAAGAAAAAGTTGTGGTAGTTGAAACAAGACTTCATGTCACTTGATGAATACTATATCAAAAGATCTGCTCTTTGGCAAGAGTTTGATGCCCTAAAGAATAAAACTCATCATTGCCGAGCTGATGCTTTAGAAGATCGCAAAGAGAAAGAAAAGGAGAGAGTATATAAGCTGCTAGCTGGTCTTAATGTGATTTATGATGATGTTCGGGCTCGGATTCTTAGTCAAGAACTCTTGCCTTCTGTGCGTGAAGTCTATTCCATCCTACATAATAAAGAGGATAGGCGCAAATCAATGCTTCAGAATAATTCCGCTGCCACTCCTACACCTCCTGAGGCCCCGGCTCTTGCTACTCAATCCACGGAATTAAAAGGCTCCAAAGGTTGACCATTTTGTGATCATTGTAAGAAACAGGGGTATATGAAAGACACATGTTAGGATCTCCATGGTAAACCTGTTGACTGGAAGCCCAAAAAAGAGAAAGGAAGAGGCCATGTGGTTGAAGCTTCAAAAGGAGGTGAAACATCTCAAAGTGATCAATTGAGCAAAATCATGGAAATGTTTGCAGCTTTTCAGACTACAAAACAGCTTATGGCCATAGTAGTAAGGAGAGGTAATTTCTTGCAAGCCTTAGCTGTAATAAAAGGTCTGTGTACAGGTAATTGCTGGATTGTTGACTCAGGTGCCTCGAATCACATGACTAACAATAAGACTCTCTTCTTATCCTATACTCCTATTTCTAAGGGAATGATTGTACGGATTGCTGATGACTTTGAGTCTATTGTGACTAGAATTGGATTTGTTAGAATCTCTGCTACACTTACTCTGCACTCTGTATTACATGTTCCAAAGTTAAAGTGTAACTTAGTATCAGTGAGTCAGTTAGCAAATGATGAACGATGCCATGCTAACTTCTTTGCTACTTACTGCCTTTTTCAGGATCTGCTGATGGGGATGATGATTGGGAGTGCTAAAGAGCATGATGGTCTCTATTACCTTGACAAAAGTGATAGTCATAGGATTAAGTCTTGCAATAACATGTCTCTCCCTAGGACTAGTGACTTGGAGTCATGGCACAAATGTTTAGGTCATCCAAATTTTAATTACATGTCTTAAATGTTTCCATCTCTCGTTTCTAATAAAAAAGCATGATTTTCATTATGATTCATGTGAAAAAGCTAAGCATCATTAAACTTCATTCCCAAAACATCTATACCAAGCATCTAAACCCTTTTCCTTGATTCATAGTGATTTATGGGGACCATCACACACACCAAACAGATCAAATTCCAAGTGTTTCATCACATTTATGGATGACCATACACGTGTCAGTTAGGTTTACCTGTTGAAAGATAAAATAGAGGTTTATCAAACCTTCCTTAACTTCCACAATATGATCCAGATCCAGTTCCAAATCCAGATCCTACACACTGACAATGGGACTGAATACTTCAATTAGTCCCTGTCCACTTTCCTAACTAACAATGACATTGTTCACAAAAGCATTTGTCCCAATACACCCCAGCATAATGGCATTGCCGAATGAAAGAATCGTCATATTCTTGAGACAGCTAGAGCCATTATGTTTAGTAGCAATGTTCCTAAATATCATTGGGATGATGTTGTGTTGTCCTCACTGCCACCTTCCTCATCAACTGAATGCCAAGCCGACCACTGTCTTACAAAACACCACTCCAGCTCCTACATAAATATTATAACCTCCCGTACCTCGAAAAAACTTTACTACTCAGGGTCTTTGGATGCGCATCCTTTGTCCATCTCCATCACACCAACAAAGTGGATCCCAAAGCCCTTCAATATATCTTTCTTGGCTACTCCAATTCTCAAAAAGGATACAGGTGTTATGTCCCGGTCTCCAAACGTCTCTTCATTACTTGTGATGTCACATTCCATGAGAACACTCCTTATTATTCCCTGTCTGCTATTCAGGGGGAGAGAGATGGTGAATTCCCGACACGAGACACCAGAATTGACCCGACCTTTACAGTTTATACACCTGACCGAATAGATCCCAATCCTGATACCTTTGTTAATCCTGATACGTTGGATGATTCAGTTCTAGGGGGGACACAAACAAGTGGGTCAAACCTACATATGATGTCACAAAAGTAGTAATGAGCCATGAACTATTAGCACTCACCAAGAGTCAGATTTGGACGCAGATCAAGAGGAAACGGTGGTAATAGAGAGGTCGGACCTTGATCTTCCCATTGTAGTAAGAAAGAAACTCAGATCATGCACCCGACATCCCATTGAAAGGTTTGTTTCCTATAAGGCCCTTTCATCCAAATACATGGCATTTATCTCTCATCTTGACAGTATCAGGGTACCAGACACAATTGACGAGGCCATGGCTATTCCTGAATGGAGGCAAGCTGTCTTGGAGGAGATGGAAGCCCTTAAGCGTAATAAGACATGGGATGTAGTGGATCTACCACGAGGAAAAAAGCTTGTTGGATACAAATGAGTATTCACTCCTAAGTATAAAGCTGATGGAACTCTTGAAAATTATAAAGCTAGACTGATTGCAAAAGGCTTCATGCAAGTATATGGGGAAGATTACACTGAAACATTTGCATCAGTGGCCAAGCTGAATACAATTAGAATTCTCTTATCAATTGTAGTCAACCTAGATTGGGATTTGCACCAACTCGATGTAAAGAATGCCTTCCTCAACGGAGAACTCAAGGAAGAGGTGTATATGAAACTCCCTCCATGGTTCCCAAGGAAGAAAGCTAATCAAGTCTGCAAGCTCTAGAGGTCATTATATGGATTGAAGCAATCTCCGCGTGTTTGGCTTGATAGATTCACTCGGGTCCTTAAAAGACATGGATACACTCAAGGGCAGAGCGATCATACCTTGTTCTTTAAACATCATAAAAGTAAGATGGCTGTTGTAGCAATATATGTTGATGATATAGTCCTTATGGGAGATGATGAGGTAGAGATCAATCAAATCAAGGGAGCCCTTGCATGAGAATTTCAAATCAAAGACCTTGGAGAGATGAAGTACTTTTTTTGGATGGAAGTTGCTCGGTCAAAAGGAGGAATCTATATTTCCCAAAGAAAGTATATATTGGATCTTTTAAAGGAAACAGGGATGATAGGCTGCAGACCTATTGACACACCTGTTCGGGTTGGTAAAATAGATGAAGAAGCAGACCTTGGCTAGGGTGTGGACATGGGGAACTATCAACGAATGGTGGGCAAACTAATATACTTGTCTCATACTAGACCAAACATCGCATTTGCCGTTAGTGTGGTTAGTCAGCACTCCCATGATCCTATACAAAAGCATCTAAATGAAGTATACCAGATCCTTCGTTATTTGAAGGGATCTCCAGGACGTGGCTTACTGTTTAACAAGTCTGATAAACGGAATGTAGAATCATTTACAGATGTTGATTGAGCAGGTGATCAAGATGACAGGAAATCCACATCTGGATACTGTACATATGTGTGGGGTGACTTGGTCATATGGAGAAGGAAAAAGCAAAGTGTAGTTGCAAGAAGGAGTGCTAAGGCGGAATACCGAGCTGTAGCACTTGAAATTTGTGAAGGCATATGGATAAAACATGTTCTTGAAGACTTGAGAAAATGCATAAATATGCCAATTAAGGTCTGTTGTGATAACATGGCTGTAATCAATATTGCCCACAATCCGGTACAACATGACAGAACCAAGCATGTTGAAATAGATAGACATTTCATAAGAGAGAAGGTTGATGAAGGTATCGGTGATCTATGATATATACCGTCCAAGGAACAGGCCGCAAACATCCTCACTAAAAGACTACCTAGGGACAAGTTTGAATATCTTATTGGTAAGTTGAACATGATAGATATCTATAGTCCAACTTGAGGGGGTGTAGAATCCCATAATTATAAGAATCCCATGATTTAGGGATTGATAATTAGGATTATTATTTTAGATTTTTTTCTGATTATATAGTGATTGTATAGTATCAAATTAAGATCTCATTAAATGATCTGATTCTTTCTTTGTGTATAAATGTAACCGTTGCCTATCTGAATAATATACACAACAATTATTCTCTCATTTGATTCTCTTCATTTATAATGTTGCATTGTTTGTTGGCAATATTGATTGTTAATTTCTTACTACAATTGAACAAATTGGAGGATGAATATCACACATTATTCAGGTTTGAATGATTATTTATATGGAAGATTCATAGCTACAACCTTGTTATTAGAATCCCTGAGAAATAGGCAAAGAATAAGGAATAACAACAGCAAGCCTTGTTCCACCAGGTAGATAAGGAATTTAAATGAAAATCAAACATGAACATAATTCTCTGAAAATCAGCAAGTCAATGAAATATGTTATTAATATAAATATAGAGAGAAAATCTTGCTAACATGACCCTTTATGCTGCTGAGTAGAAATTTAACAGTCCTAACTGAGAAAATCTTACTAACATGACCCTTTATGCTGCTGAGTAGAAATTTAACAGTCCTAACTTGTATAATTCTTCTAATCTGGCTTTGGAGAGAGCCTTGGTTAGTAAATCTGCAAGACTCATGACTTCTACCGCCATAAATATTGCAGCTGCTTGGTTTCTCATCTGCCTTAGGACTGCTAACCCCAAGCAGTATCTGTGTTAATCCTTGTGGCGCTTCACTTCTGTGGGGTTCCTCATTGTTGAATTGTTGTGTTCCTGCAATTCTCATGTCATTAAGAAGTGTTCTCAGCCAGGACAATCTTATCCCTTTGCTACGTCTTTCTTTAACCAAGCAATGTGGGTTTTGACAATTTCAACTTATGAACAAGTTATTAAATGCATCTTGATACGCAACTACACTTCTTTGTTGCTTCAAATGCATGAATTCCTTTATTGAGTTCTTATACACAAGTCCAAATCTCTTGATAGCTTCTTTGTAGTGTAATTATGGAACGTCTTGCTCTTCTTGAGCCTCCCATAAGCTTGATATGATTTGTAGCTCTTCTCTTCCAGTGCTAACCTGCCTTCTTTACCTTGAAGTCGTCATGTCTCTTGTCTAATCCAATACAGCCTTCACATTTAGACAACCATCCCATCACATCTTCCTAATGAAATTTAGTATATTTCATCTGGGTAAATCTTTTGGGAAGGTGATAATCTTGAAACATGCCTGACTCTTTTCTCAATACTTCTATTTTCCTTGCTTTCATTTCTTTGAGCTGACTCATGCTCACACATCATCCTTGTCATTTGCTTCAACAAGGTTTTTGGTAATTTCTGAATACTTGCTTCAGGTTCTTATATTTGCAAAATTCTGAGCAATGCTGTTCACAACCCACTGCTCAACAATGTTGCGCACCTGCTCCTCCATGTCCAGCCACAAGTATGTTGCCTCAGCTATGTGATTGAAGATGATAGCTATGCCACCACTTCTCGTAGGGGAACAAAGAAAACTAAGAGAAAGGGAGGGGTGGGATGAACTGAGTTCCTTCATAGCCAACTTTCTTTCCTGCTTACTTCCCTTAACTTCAGCCGAGTTGATATTAGCTACTTTGACCAACTCTGCTACTCTTAACTTCAGCCGGGTCGTTATTAACTACTTTATACACAAAGTTGCTAGAGTTACAATATGAAAGGCAGAATGCATATGTTGATGTGCAAAAGATTGAATAAAGAGTGATAATCAATTTGCGCATCTATAGGCTGTTTGGTGTGTTATAATCCTAAGATCTAAGTTTGTATTGACTTGAATGAGGAACACATTTTTGTGTTTATTCATAAAGCTCAACCATTGCTTTCTATGCTTCCTCCACTTTTTTTGCTTCCTTCCATGCCCCCTAATTACCCTCAACTTATTAACTTCCCGTTTGTCTCATTTGCAAATAATTTTAAATCTTACAGCTTTATGACATGCAATTTGAATTGAACGAAATAGAAGCAAGGAGAGAACAATATCCTTCAACCATATCTTTCGTTAACTTGATAAATACTCTCATTGCTGAAGAGAAAGACACAAGTGATAGAGGGCAAAGGTATTGGTCCCTTAATCTTGTATGTTTCTCACCCTTTTTAATTCTTCTTCTTTTTTTTTTTTTGGATGCTTATACTCATCTTAGATGATTCTTTGCATTTTCCACAGATTTATTGGCATCTTTAGGTTCATCTATGACCATGTTTTTGGGCCATTCCCTCAAAGAGCATATGCAGATCCCTGTGAGAAATGGCAGTTGGTTGGCGCTTGCCTTAAACATTTCCACATGTGAGTGGTTCCTTTTCTGTCTATTGAAAAGTTAACAGCATTATGCTTCTTTCCCTTCTTTGATGTCATTCACCATTCATAATTGACGTAGTCATTTTAATCCTATCTGAATAAGATTAGCAGGCTTGCAGACTCTTCACTTAGCACTCTGTAAATGGGTTTAAGCTGTTTCACTTTTAATGTTGTCATAGAAGTTTATTAACATTGCAGGATGCTAAGCATGTATGACATCAAGGATGAGGACATTGAAGGAGTAGTTGATCAATCGCGAACTTTAACTGCTAAGGAATCTTCATCACTTCAGACACAGCTCCCAGTTTTGGAGTTGCTAAAAGTATGTGCTTTTCCTGCTGTTTGTTTCTATTTTTTGGCTGAGATTTTTCTGTATAGCTTGTTGAATGGCCTATATATAATAATGCAGTGTTACTCTATTAAGTGATATGTTTATCCTTGGTTATAAATTCTAAGCTGTATGGGACAATTGACCTTGTAACTTTCTATGCTTTGTCGGTCGTTACTTACTCTGGACTGTGATTTGGTCCTTTACCTGTTGGCAAAGTACCTTGTACTTTTCTTTGTTTGTAATGTCGTCCATTCATTCCAGAATGAACATACAATCTTGGTCGTTTCCCTAAGAATAGTCAACTCACGCTTGATTTCCCTGGCAAACTAATTTATGTGTATATTTATTTAAATATAAATTTTAATATTGATGTCTGTTCATATATGTATTTAAATATAAATTTTATAATTGACGTCTGAATTTTTAGTTGAGTTTTTGTCCGAAATACGCAAGACTTATTCCACTAGGTGGGGTTGGTTACGTAGTGCCATGGTGTTTTATCAACAACCAAAGCTTTGGATAAGGCTCTATTAATTATATTTTCTCAGAAATATAATTAATTAAATTTTAAAAAAATATTTTGTATGCATCAAAACAATAATAGGAGGCATAATGCTTTCTCATTATGAAATTGAAGCATTGAATCATAATCCACTTACAAATTATGATTGATCAGCAACTGTTGAGTGCACAAGTTTAATATCCTGTTATTCCCTGCTCTTGGTTTTATGGCTTTAAGAAAATCTAGATTCCTTTTAATTTGTAGAATTACTGCATCCATTATTTTTAGGCGTTTTAACATTTTGGATTTCATTTTTAGTTCGATGAGTCTCTTATTATTTTATATTTTATATTGGTTTCAGGATTTCATGAGTGGCAAGACTGCTTTTCGAAACATCATGGGTATTCTTCTGCCAGGGGTGAATTCAATTATTGCTGAAAGGAGTAGTCAAATATATGGGCAGCTTCTAGAGAATGTTGTACAACTTTCTTTGGAAATTATAGTACTTGCCCTTGAGAAGGATTTACTACTTTCTGATTATTGGCGGCCTCAATACCAGGTAAAATTTTCACTTTCCTAAATATGCTAGTCGACAGTTTGCATTTGTTTTAAAAGCTCGTTTTAAACTGCATGCTTTATCCTCTCTTTTGGTTCATGTGTTTTAACCTAGTTTACTATCAAGTTTTAAACTTTTGTCTGAGGGCGTTTTTGGTTAGTGAATGGTTTCACACCTTCATAATTAACCATTTGTCTTGTGAAAGTCAAATATTTTTCTCCCGAAATCCATACTTGAATATCAAAACTATTTTTTCCTCATTTTAAAGGGACCATGTGTAACGACCTCGCTTAATTACCATATAATTAATTTCCAAACCAAGTAAAATATTAAATATTACATAATACAGCATATATGGGGCTCCGTCCATAGTACAAACCCCAGTATGCAGCGTAGTATTCAACATATGCAACGTAAACCTAAAAGGCCCTTAAGTTTGGCAATATATATTATACTCATGTAACCAAACGAAACATACGATGGATCAAATCAAGTCTCGTTTGCCTTCCCCTTTGGTAGCACTACCTGAATTCTCACCTGAAAAATTTTAAATATCGATAGGGTGAGTTACATGGACTCAGTAACCACAATTCCATTTTAACAAGTATGCAAGGAATGATTATAAGATAATTAAGCGGGCAATATATATATATATATATATTCATAAAACATAAAGTTTAATCTTCCCAAAACATTATTCTTTCAAAATAATTCAATATGCATAAAACTCCCTCAACCATCCTTATAACCTCCTTTACCGTTGACAGAACCCATGAGCTATAACATATAATAGGATTAGTCTCTTTGACAAGACTACACCAAGCTCTCCAATAATAAGGTGTAACCCAGCCAAAGGCTACAGAACTTATATCGGATCATGGATTCCCTTTCCGTCGAAAATGGAAAGGTGTCACCTGCCCTTGAGCTGACCCTTAACCCAGCCAAAGGAAAGGATGATACCAAGGGCCCTGAGAATGCCAAAGCCATCCACTGTGCACACGGTGGCGGTTATACCACGTGGTATAAAAGAATCAAACCTCTCCTCAATCACAACTCACCACATCCAACATCTCAACATCATAATCTTCAATATCAATAATTTATTCATATATTTTATATTTAATGCTTTGCATCATCAATCATTCAAATAAATCATTCAGGCCTACTTAACTAAAAAAATTACTAAAAACATGATTAGTACTATCATTTGCACATTTTTCATATATAAATTACAATAACATATTTTTAGCAATTAAAAATACCAACATACGAATATAATCATTTCAACAAGCATACAAGATAAATTGGAAAGTGGTTACCTTAAGTTCTTGACACAACTAAACTTGAGAATTTAACTCCAACAAGCCAAATTCAAATTCACTCTACAATAAATATATATATTTTCATGTTAATATAATTTATAATAATTGTTAACTATTACAAAATAGCAAATAATAATCCCTATAATTGGCTCAATTTTCTTAAAAATAACAACAATTTATCTATTCCTCAAATTCCTTTTAAATCAAAATTTCTAAAATTTCTTAACTCTATTTCACAATAAAATATTTAATAACCATAATTCTCTAACTATAATATCAAATCATAATTTATAATTTCACATAACTTAAAATCTACAAAACTAAACCGATTAAAATTTTAATAATACTTTCAATAACTCAAATAAATTGTTTAATCCAAATTTAATCGGTCAAAAACGTTCCTAAAGCATAATTTATTATTTATTTAAGAAGAAATTAATTATAAAATCATAAAACAACCAAATGGTAAATCTAAACCGATTAAAATAAACTATTATTTATTCTCTACATATCTATAACCATCTTTTGTAAAAACTCAAAATTCTCCCAAAATCCTAACCCCAAAATTCTCGTTAATCAATATAATATTACCACCAATAGGAACATCAAAATATGTAGAACAACTTTTATGAAGGAAGTTTGTTAAGAAACAGTGATTTTAAGTACCAAAATTATCTGATAAAATTCAGAACCTTACCTGTTAAAATTACGTTCGCTCCGCTCGCCTGCTCGTGAAGCATAACGAAAGTGATGAAGGGAAAGGGTATTAATAATACTCTCCCTCACTTTTTTTTCCAGCAGGCCCCACATGTTTTTTTTTTCTTTTCTTTTTCTTTCTTTACCGACAGTTTGCCCCCTCCCCTACATTTTTTTAATAATATATATATATATATATATTACACCATGATCATTGTGCTTCATGAAACTCCGACATTTCTGACAGGACAAAAAAGTATTCTTAATACTGTCATTCAGATAATAAGTGTAGCTTAATGATCATAAAATCTAGCAAGCATGCCGATGCACTTGACTGGTTCTGTTCTTTGATTTAATGATAGAGTAAGTACATTTAATGATAGTCCTTGTATTGTACATGATTTATATCGGCAAAAGTAAGTTAATCATTCATTGAGATAAGGGAGAAACAATTTTGATATGAATAATGTCAACTTTATTTTGATTTTATATTCCTTTTAAAGTCAGAATCTCTCTATTTTAAAAAAGACAAGGGATATAGTTATTTTAAAATTTGAATAACTGTTATCCTATCTTTTAGGATAATAGTCCTAGAGTTTCTTTATTTGTCGGCCCTTATGATGACTTGAATAGAATTGGAATTTTGAGTTCTCTTTCCCTCAATCTGTTGCTTCATCTTCTCTATCTCTCCCTCTTTCTCTTCTCTCTCTACCCTTCCCTCTCCCTGTTTCTCTTATAGTTTAATGCAAGATCATATTGTAATATATATGGTAGGACTCTGTATTTTTATTTTCTGATATTTTTTTCTTGCCTTTGTTAAGTAATGTAGTTATGCAGTTGACTGCTAGACCTTGTGCCTTTTAATTCGGTTTTAGTTTAGTACCCACTAATTTGAAGAATCCTGTTCGATAGTGTCATCTTTTGATCATGAAATGATTTTGCAATCATATTCTATATAATGTGATAACTTCTTATTCGTGCCTTTGTCAATGGTCTATAATCTGCTCGTGCAGCCATTGGATGTTATACTCTCCCAAGATCATAATCAAATAGTAGCTCTTTTGGAGTATGTCAGATATGATTATCAGCCAAAAGTCCAGCAATCTTCTATCAAAATCATGAGTATTTTAAGGCACTCTGGTTTCCTCGTAATTTTTTATTATTGAGTTATTGAATAGCCATTTGATATGTTCTGGTGACTGGACATGTCTCATAATGTCATGCTATTGATGTATGATTATTTTCTGGTCACAGTTCTCGCATGGTTGAGCTTGTTCAACTGTTGCTGAAATCTAATGCAGCAAACAGCTTGATTGAGGATTATGCTGCCTGCCTTGAGCTACGGTCGGAAGAGTCTCAGATTATTGAAAGTACTAATGATGATCCAGGCATCCTTATTATGCAAGTCAGTCTAATCCTGGCCCTTCCCTCTATTCCAACAACCTGTCTTCATTTCTCTGTCTCTGCTTGTGCTTAATTGTATACATTGCTGTTCTTATATATGATGTACATATTTGCAGCCAGCGTTATTAGTATCGCACGATACACGATTTGAATCGCACGAATCGATCCAAAAGTTCTTGTGAGCAATGCGACTTGTTACTTGGTTTCGTTTTGACTCTGAATCGTGTCTGTATATCGCAATTCTCGCCGGACTCGCAATTCCCTAGAGAATCTCGCGATTGTGGCGTGAGGGGGGAGAAGCCAGGTCACACACAGATCCGGGTCGGATCTGGGTGCGACCTGATTCAAAAACACCTTTTTCTGATCCCCCCCCCTCTGTTTTTTCCCAACTTCTGTCCTTATCTTTCGTAGATTATCTTGGCTTTTTTTCAGCTCTTCCCTGTTATCTTTTTTCTAGATATTCTAATATTCCCTGCTATTCAATCAAAATACTACACTTTAAAGAATCCCTTTTTCTATTTTTTTTTCAGCTTCTTTCCCTTTTTTTTATATTCCCTGTTATCTTTTTTTTTTCAGATATTATATTCCCTACTATCCAATTAAATTTTTTCGGGTTTTTATTCAAGTAATGTTTTTTAATATTTTAAGGTTTGTGAAAAAGGATTAAATATTTAAATTATTATATATAAAATATCTAAATCTAGTACCTTTATTATGATATTTGATAGATTTCAACCAAATTTTATTCAAAATAAGTGATTATGATTCCATAATTTATGGGATCCGATGTTCTCTTATGTGAAAATTACATTTATGTCATTCTAAATAATTGATCATGAATCTGGTGATTCACGATACGTTTTGATTCATGATTTCAAAAACAGGCTTTGTGATTCACTATTCATATCCCGATTTGATAACCATGTTTGCAGCTTCTAATTGACAACATCAGCAGGCCTACTCCAAATGTCACTCACCTGCTACTGAAATTTGACCTAGATGCTCCTGTTGAGCGCACAATTTTGCAGCCTAAATTTCATTACAGGTTTATTATGTGATCACGTTGCTACTTATATTGATTGCTGTAAAATAGGACTTCTCTCTTATGCATATTAACAGTTGCATGAAGGTTATCCTTGACATGCTGGAGAAGCTTTTGAAGCCTGATGTAAATGCATTACTTCATGAATTTAGTCTTCAGGTCTGATAGTAATTGAGATTCAGTTCAGTTTTGTTTAATATATAAATATACATTTGTTGAACAATTCATGACTTATTATTTGATTCAGCTCCTTTATGAGCTGTGCGTGGATCCATTTACATCTATTCCTACAATGGATTTGCTTTCCAACAAAAAGTATCAATTCTTTGTTAAGGTAACAAGCTTTTTATGTAATCGATGTTCTGGCTCTTTTTTCTCTTTATTCTCATGTCTCTTTAATACCATGTCTCGCTACTATACAGCACCTTGATACAGTGGGTATTGCTCCCCTTCCAAAACGGAATAACAACCAATCACTTCGTATCAGTTCCCTCCATCAGGTGTCTTTACAAACAACTAATTTCTATTCTCCATTTTTCCCTTATATAATTTGAGAGTGAATTTGTGGATGTAGATTATTGGTTGTCTGTATTTGCTATTAATATGGTTTTGTTCATATGCTTCTAAGAACTTTTCATGTATATTATCATAGAAATTCAAGATTTAACTTTCCTCTAAACTTATTTTACTGTGCTGGAGAAATATCACATTTACAGATTATAAAAGATACAGATTCGAGCTCTCAAGTAACTTAATGATCTCGCATATTTAACTAAAATATTTAAAATAATCTTATCTTGCTCAAAACGGGATATTTTAGTTAATGTTGAATACAAAAAGGCATTACTCAATCTAACAATGACTAAGTCAATCTAACAAAAACTA
The DNA here is from genome assembly GCA_963242795.1 of Inga leiocalycina. NCBI lineage: Eukaryota > Viridiplantae > Streptophyta > Magnoliopsida > Fabales > Fabaceae > Inga > Inga leiocalycina. The sequence continues at coordinate 27,475,310 of OY725327.1, forward strand.
ATAAGTCAGTCTAACAAAAACTAAGTCTTAAATACTTGAAATAACATCATCCATTAATCAATAGTAATTTGCACCACCCCTTCTTGCTGGGAACTGTAGTTCAGGGCAATTTTCTCCCTCTCCATAATGTTGTGGGGATTTGAACTTGAGTCACCACCTACATCTCACCTACTCTTACCACCCTAACTATCCCTAGTGGTTTGGGGCTTTACTTCCTGCATTGCTAGTCTTCATACTTGGCATTTCTAACCCTCTTTCTTCTTTCCATTACTTTGTAGCATAGGCCTTGATTTTGGCATATTGTCCTTGTCTTTTTGTGAGTTAGAGATCTTGATTTTTGCTAACTATTAATGTATAGTTCTCTCTCTCAATCACTGATGTATCGTTTTTTATTATTTGATCAACAATGTAAAACTCAACTGCCAACATAGAACTTTGTCGAATCTTTATGACATGATGGAAAAATTATGGATGTATCGTGAACAAATTTCAGAGAGAGGTTTTCATTCTAATTTAATTAGTGTAATACAGCTTGGATTGTAATACCAAGCAATCTCTCATGTTCTCTCTCCAGTAATCCTAATAAGGAATGTTTATTGACCCAAATATTCTATGATTTTAAATCTAAATCTGATATGAAAACAAATAATAACTAAAGGACAGGATAATAAGTTTAACTAGAGCAATAAAATAATAAATAAAACAGAATAATAGTTAATTCTTTAACTTATTCAATTGTTGAGTTTCTTCAATATATACTGTTTCAGATAAATTAAGTATTCTTTTGAGTATTTATACTCGAATGGGTAGTAATGAACTAAATTTAAGGCAATTTTCTAAAGTTCATTCATGGCAGTTACACTTAATATTAGGTAGTTTGTTGTTTGATGATAGTGAGAAATCAGGTTCACAATCTTTCTAATGTTGTGAATTTTAGCATTCTCTGGATCTTATTGTGAATTTTATTTTTAGTTTGAGTGCGAAAAATGATTGATGAAAATGAGGACTACATAGACAGTTCAAAACCTGATCAAATAGAATAGATATGCCCGAAGCAAAAGAAAAAACAGGAAACAAACCAGACTCCTTAACTCAAGAGAGCCTTCAATCCCCTTGAATATTTACAAGCAATGCACCTCTAAAGAATTGCATAACTAATGATTTTTGATGCTTTGTCATTGTGAAATTTTTCAAAGATTTGGTTGTTGCTAGCGCACAATGGAGTTGTGTGATTTATGTAGTTATCCCTATCTAGTGGAATAAGCCTTGTTGTTGTTGTCATTGTGCAATTTCTGGATGCTGTATGTCATTTAGTTGTTTGCCCCAGCATTAATCTTCCCGTCAGGATGCTACTAATGACTTAAGAGTTGTTTACTATTGATGTATTTTCATTAAACTGTATATGTTATGGTTGGTTGACCCCTTGCATGCCCTCCTCAGAGAGCATGGCTGTTGAAAATTTTGGCTGTTGAGCTGCATGCTGGTGACATTAGTAGCTCCAAACACAGGGAAGCATGTCAGACAATTCTTTCATATCTTTTTGGACAAGGTATCACTGATATTGGTGGAGGGCAGACCTTATCTCTGCTAACTCTTCAAGATACTGCTGAAAATGCTGCTATAAGAACTGTCAGTAAGAGTAAGGTATTGTCAATTATTGAACATGTCATGGTTCCTTGGCTATTATGCAATGCTTTACCATTTCCATATTGTAAATTTTGCATTGCTTAAGTTAATAAATGCAATGCTGCCTGTTCATAGTATCAATCACCCTAAAGGCTCACTGATGTCGTTTTCATAGCTGTTTTGATATGTTGAGAATATGACTGATATCCATTGACATACCACATGGAAGTGCTATATCATGTTTTCATGCCAATGTTTGAAAATAGTGGCTGAGGCACGAAATAATAAATTGGGCTTGTCATCCTAATCAGCAAAGAACAACTTATTTGTGGTTTTAACACTTGGATTGACAATACAAAAGCACTTATTTGTCCCTTGAGATGTCTTGTGAAGTTTTTTTTTAGTTGATTTGGCCCCTTAGCTTGTATGGGCAAAACGTCAATCCACATTTGATTTGAGTTTCGGCTGGAATTTGAATTCAATTTAAGACCAGTAGTTCTAATTCGTTATGGCATATGACAGTATCAAGAAACAATTTAGATATTATGGAGATTTTTGTTTAATCTATGAATTATAATGTTTACAGTCTTTCTCCCACCCAATCCAATATATTATGCATCATAAAGTATTCGCAGAGTGTTTTTCTGTCTCAACCCTGTTAAGTTGCAGTTATTTTGCAAATTCAACTTTCTTAATATGTTTTTTTTTAAAATAATGACCATGATATTTGATAAACACGGCACTTGATATTAAGAGTAAATGTAGTGAAGAATGTTTGCTCCTAGAATTGTTTTATTGTTAGTGTCTGTATATTTTTGTTATTACGTACTAGTCTTGTTTTCCTTTTTTATTACCTAGCTACAGCTGTCTTGCTGCTTTTCTCCGTCTGTTTTTCATTTTTTATTTCTCATTCCAAATGCAGGTCTTAGAATTGCTTGAAATCATCCAATTCAGATCCCCAGATACGACTACAAAGCTTTCAAATATTCTGCCTAGTATGAAGTATGACTTGCTGGTGAGGTTCTTGTCCATAAAATACATTAAATATCGTGTTTTCTCCTCTTCATTTGTATTTTAATGTTTAGCAAAGGCTTAATTCTTGGTATTGAATACATGTAGCTAAGATTCTATTTGTTGGCTATTTTCATCATACTCTTCTGCTTTGTCTTTCTGCTGGTTGTTGCACACATTTTAGCCGGAAGACATACTTGGGAATCCAGCAAATTCTGGAACGGGTGGTGTCTACTACTATTCTGAGAGAGGTGACCGGCTGATTGACTTAGCTTCATTTCATGACAAACTTTGGCAGGTTGGTTCTTCAGAATTCTATGTGCTTGTTTATTTTACACTTCATATATTTATTCCTGGGGCATGATATCTTGTTCCTTTGTTCTTCATGGTACTAAATTTAGGAAAAATCTAACTTAAATTTTTTGTTTCAGAAATTTAATTCTGCTTATCCCCAACTAAGTAATCTTGGCAGTGAAGGTGAAATTAATGATGTTAGACAAACAATTCAACAGCTGATGAGATGGGGGTGGAAATATAATAAGAATCTTGAGGAACAAGCTGCACAGCTCCATATGTTAACTGCCTGGTCCCAGATTGTTGAGGTGTGCTACCTTCCTTCCATCTTGTTCATGAAAACCAATCCTCAGCATTCATGTAATTGCTGAAGCGTTTGGCATTGCGTGATCTTTTGTTAGTTTTAGAGTTAGAGCCTGTGTGACTGAGGGCGACTAGTTTGATTCTCGCTTTCCCATTTCACCTGTTTATATTAAATTTTTGGCAAAGTATGGTGGGATGAGGGGTATTTGCTCAACAAAATTATTGTGCTGGACTTCTTGGTCAACAATTCATCCAAAGATTTGGTTGTTGATGGAGCATAATAACGTCTTGTGACTCTTCACACCTAGTGGGATAAGGCTGCAAGTCGTATATGGTAGCCACGTTTTTTCTGTATGGTTCAAGTTCAATGGGATTTCATGTGTTAAGGTGTGTGATGAGATACCAATCCAGACTAACGCTAGGAGAAGGAAGAAACAAAGAATTAATTAGTATAATTAGTAAGTTTTTCTTAAATCTAATCATTTATGAATGCTATATTTGTTTTATTCCTTTGGACTTTAATAGATTCTCCTAAAGGATTTAGCTAGTGAGGAGTTCAACGAGATACTTTCTCTATTTTCTCTTTTAGCATTTCTTTTCCTTCTTTTCCTTAATAGCTTTTGAGCACCTGACAGCGTGCTAGAGATATTAATAAAAACAATGGGTTGTTTGGGAGTGGACTGAAGTGCATATTATCCTGAAGCACTTTTTGAGCTAAAAAAATGTAGTGTGATGATGTGGGTGAAGTATCCAAGCCATTGTTTTTATATATAAAATAAATTTAATGTGTCAGAGTAGGGTGGTTTTATTAGGATGAGATCCCAACTTATGCCATACTCAACTTCTCAACCTTTCCAAATTGTGGACTCTTTGATGTGCTGAACCCCTTTTCTTTATTCATATACTTTATTAACTCTGCATTTTATATCCTTCATTTGCTTGTAATTTACGTAATGGTAATATTCGAAATTACATCCTTCTAACACTTCACCCTTTTAATGAAATTGTAACTTCCAAAGGATAGTGAGAGGGTGACTATCCTCTTCCTTAATGTTCCAACCTTAACACATACCTATGTTGTATCAGTTATATTCTCTAACTTTCTGTTATTTGCTCCTGCTAACCAACTTCCAGATTTCTGCTTCTAGAAGATTGACAATGCTTGAGGATCGTTCTGAAGTTCTATTTCAGTGAGTCACATGTGTTCAATTGCCAAAATGAAAATAATAGACACTATTTCTAATTATTGTTCTTTTCATTGTTGTTATGCTCTCTGTAACTTACATTTCATGAACAGGATTCTTGGTGCATCCCTTACTGCATCTGCTTCTCCAGACTGTTCACTGAAGATGGCATTTATATTATCCCAGGTAAATTTATACTTTTGTCTGCTAATTTTCTAAATTTGTTGATCGGGTTTCAAATCTTCCTCTCTTTTTCATTACAAGCATCTATAAAATTTTGTCAGGTTGCATTAACATGCATGGCTAAATTACAAGATGAGAGGTTTTTGTTCCCTGGGAGCATGAATTCTGACAGCATCATGTGCCTCGATCTTATTGTGGCAAAGCAATTATCCAATGGTGCTTGCCTTACCATATTGTTTAAGCTTATCATGGCAATTCTTAGACCTGAATCGTCTGAATCTTTAAGGAGACGGTATGTTACTGCTTAAGTCACTAGTGATGGTTGCATATTTACTTTCAGATTATTATGAAAATTTACCATTGCCTGCTTTTTGCAGTCAATATGCATTGCTTCTGAGCTATTTTCAGTATTGTCAGAATATAGTTGACCCTGATGTCCCCACCACAGTTCTGCAATTCTTGTTGCTCAATGAACAAGATAATGAATATATTGACCTCCCTAAGGTTTATTTTCTTGCATTTGAACTTGATTTTACCCCTGTTAATTTACTGATACATTAACTCCTCATCATTTGATGTTTTCCTTTTCCCCAGATTGACAAAGAACAGGCAGAACTAGCTCGTGCAAATTTTTCTACTTTAAGGAAAGAGGCTCAGAGCATCATGGATTTGGTGAGTTGCTTAATCCAATCTAAATATTCTTCTGATTTTTCTGTAGTTTTTCAACATAGGGGTTAGCAAAAGGGTCTCAACTTTTAGTCAAAATGACTATTTTTGTTTGAACTGCTTTGAATGTGTTGGGAGATATTTGATTTCTGCTTTGATCAAAGTCTGTATGATAATGAGGCGTATGTTTTGCTTTTGCTCATTGCATTCTGTAATCTTCTATTACACTACTGTACATTTCTTGGTTACATCTGTCCCATCTATTTTTCCATATATTTTGCCGGAATGCTTCCATATGTTGTCTATTTCATGTTTTTGTCTATTTATGTTAAATTTCTGGTGTTTTATATGGTTTATTTTATGTAATCCAATTTAGTGGATGACTTAACTTGTTTATATATTTTATAATATGAACTGCTGTTTACAGTTTCTAATTTGAAATTTTAGGTCATAAAAGATGCTACTCATGGCAGTGAACCTGGGAAGACAATAGCAGTCTATGCTTTGGATGCGTTGATTTGTATAGATCAGGAGAGATATTTCTTGAACCAACTTCAGAGCAGGGGTTTTTTAAGGTCATGCTTAACGAGCATAAGCAATTTTTCAAATCAGGTATCTATTCAGTCCACCATAAACAATTCATTCTGCCTTTTGGCTATATTTTATTTGACGGATGGAAAATAAACAGGAATATATACTCACGAAAATGAGATTACTCTTTTTCTATCCTTATCATCATTGGGTGTCCCTGTTCATTCATTTTCCACTCAAGGCACAAGGGTCTTGTTTCTTTTCAGCCTCATTTTTTTTTTCCATTTTTCCAAACATAACATGAGACGCCCTCGTGTTATTGGTCTGGAGTTTTATTTATTCATTCCCTTTGGGTCTGATTTATATGTTAATTATTTTCATCCTATGTTTTTTTTTGTTCTGATGCTACCAGCATGCTTCTTCATTATCTTGAAGTTATTTAAGTAATTTGGTGATCGTAACCAAGTTTGTTCTTTTTCACTTTTTAAGTTCATTGATGTTGGTAGATTTGAGGTCTGATCGTTTCTTGAGGGCTTTTAGAATAGGAAACGTGATTCCTTTCCTACACTTGGATCGTTTGTTTGGCAATTTTTATTCAGAATCCTTTTTCTCACGAGAAGTCTTACTCCCTCAAAATTGAGAATTAGATATCTCATTTTTGAGATCAATGCCTACTCCCATGTTTGAGAACTGTTAGCGTCTTCTCCTCTGAACATTAGCTGCTGCTATTTATTTTACTCAGTATTTTATTTCAGTTTTTTGTTTCCTAAAATACCAGATTAGATGTATCTTGTAGATATGATCATCATTCCATTCCATTCTATTTCATCCATGAATTGAACAGGCCCTATGCTTGTTGAGAGCCACGGTGATACATATAGGATGTGAATTAGGGTTTGTTTGAATACCCTATCACAACAGAATTTTAAATTTCGAATCTGATTCTAAATCCCTAAGATCCGATGATAATATGGAAACAGTAATTCAAATAATAAACCACATTAATTAATTAAAATAAAATCGAACTAATCATGTGGGCTTGGGCCTCTTATGATCGGCACTTTCCAATACTTGTTATATTCTACGTATATGATCTATCCAATTGAAATTCCTGATTTACACCTGCAAGTTGGATGAGCTTGCAATGCGGTGTTTTGATAAGTGTAGGAATAAATCTTTATGCATGTAGGCCTTAATAGCATGAGGCGCCCTGTTCCTCAAAAGCTTAAGTTGATGGAAAGAGACCTAAAAGCACATTTCACACACACAATTAGACTAACTCCTGTTTAGGTTTATGTGAGATTATTCTGTTTTTTGCCCCCTTCAGATTTGAATTGTGAAATGCATGATAACTTGAGCAAATCTTTGGTGTGTTAAAAGCAAGTGCCTTGTGGTATTCTTGATTCATGTGTTCTTATAACTTTTCCTTTTCATGGATGTTATTCTATCAATTCTTGTTCAAGGATGGTGGGCATTCGCTAGACTCATTGCAACGAGCCTGTACTTTAGAGGCTGAGCTTGCCTTACTCTTAAGGATCAGTTACAAGTATGGTAAATCTGGAGCCCAGGTGTTATTTTCCATGGGCATTTTAGATCATCTTGCCTCCGGAAGGGCAATCAGTTTACAGGTATTTACCTTTTACTATCACTACTTTTCATTTGTTGGCTAACTTTACTGAAGCAGAAATATCTACAGGGAGGGTTTAGGCGGATTGAGACGAGACTTAGAAGAGATATGGCTGTGGATGTTGACAGGCAACAAATGATTGTCACTCCAGTTTTGAGATTAGTAATTTCATTAACTTCCCTGGTGGATGCGTCAAACTTTTTGGAGGTTGGTCTTCATAATCTTTTTTCCCATTTTTTCAATTGCCCTTCTGAGTTGTGGCTATTTCCTGAAAGTGAATCATCATTCCTTGTCAGGATGATGGTTGTTCTCTTAATTACTCTTCTCTTCTACAATTAGATACTTGGTTTAGGGCAGCGATGATGATGTGAGTTATGATATTAGCTCTCCAGCTATTGTATGATTTTTTGCCAATAGAAGTTTCTAAATGGAATGATACTTTTTCTCAACAAATAATTATGTTTCGTGTCTTGGTCTGGATCTGATGTCTTTTTTGGTGCATCTGTGATACGCTTATTCAAGTCTTCTAGAAATGTTGGTTACATTGATTAAATTGAGTCAATCACAAATTTATCACAAGTACTTGTGGGGAATTTTAAAATTAAGACATGGCGACTACTGTTTCCTCCCTATGTTTTGTTATTCTATTTCACTGCTTTTGCATAAGAGAAAAAGTGATAGTTATTGGTGCATTGATGAAAATGTGTTGTCTCTGTGTCTGTTGTCTGATGTAGGTGAAGAATAAATTTGTCCGTGAAGTTATTGATTTTGTCAAAGGGCATCAATCACTCTTTGACCAACTTTTCCGTGTAGATATTACTGAAGTAGATGAATTAAAACTGGAGCAGATCAATCTTGTTGTTGGAATACTTAGCAAGGTAAATGTCATTCACTTTGTTGATATTTTTTAGTAGTAGAACAGTTTCAGATGGGTATATTTTGGGTTGCTTCCATGCCAGAAGTATTGAATGCTATTTTATTATGTGAGAAACTGCATCTTCTCTTATTCAGATTCTGAATTATTGTAGTCTTCATAGTGAAGTACATTGAATATAAACACCTGCCCATTTTTGCCTACTGATTTTTTTCATCTTCCCTTCACATTAAACAGGAATTTGTTTTGTTTTTTATTTTGATTGAGTGTTGATTGCGATGTGAACCCTACTCCTTTTTGTAGGTTTGGCCGTATGAAGAGAGTAATGGTTATGGTTTTGTTCAAGGTCTTTTTGGTTTGATGCGCACAGTTTTCTCTCATGATGCGGAGGTGTCTACTTTTGCTGGATCGATAGTAATATTATCACCTGAGGTGTATTTGCTGTTTTCTTCTTAATTAGTCTTGAATATGCAATAAGTTATTGGATGATTCTGACACATTTGATTTCTAATCTGAATAACCACATTACTTGATGAATAATCAGAAACAGAGGAACTCAGAGCTGCAAAAGTTTCGCTTATGCTTCAGCCTTAGCTCTTATTTATATTTCCTGGTCACTAAGAAATCTTTGAGACTGCAGGTAAAGCATTTTTAAATTAGAAAGGAAGCAGTTAATGAGGTCAAATTCGTTTCTCTTTTTACACAGATTTGGTTAATTTATCTTGTATTCTTTTTCACAGCCTTCAGAGGCCTCCTCCAGTTACCCCACTTCTGTCGAAATGCAACAACCCTCATTGAGCGAACTCAATTCTCTTCTTACTTCTGTTACAATGAGTCTAGAAAGAGCTGCTGAGGAGAAATCCTTGCTTCTAAATAAGGTGCAATCTGGGGAGAAAACTGCTTTCTTTGTTTCTTACAGTCCCACTGTTTTTCCATTTTCCTTATTGTATGTTGATGTCAAATAATATCATGCATATGGTTTTCCAGATTCGCGATATAAATGAATTATCTAGGCAGGAGGTTGATGAAATCATCAATATGTGTGTTCGCCAGGACTGTATTTCATCTTCAGACAATATACAGAAAAGGTAAATCATAGTGCTGTAATACTTCCTAGCTGAAAAATGGCCAAGCTCGTATGGCCAACCTGTTTATCCTGCTTTTTTGTGAACATTGGCCTTTGTCAAGCAACTCAAATGGATAGATGGGCTTACGGGCCCAAGTCTAAAAGCCCTTGCAGTGTTAAATGGGTTGGCTGTAAGCCCATTTACCTTTTTAACATATATTAAAAGTAAAAAATATATGTTAATAGGATATGATGTTAACTAATTTGGAGTAAGCAAAGTGAATAAAGTAAATCATTCTTTTAAATAAAAAATTAAGCATGAGATGTGTGTGCACACCTTTAATATGTCTTTTCATTGTAAAATATAAAATTATATGAAATAATTGTTGAGATTGAATGATCACATTGAAGCATAGGGAAAAATCCTCTGAATAATATTATTGATCATTGGATAAAAGAGAATACAAAGGCCTTTATATTGGCAAACTAATAGACTAACCCTAACCCAAGAATCAAATCTAATCTAATTAAATCAAATCAAATCGTAATGATAAAATATTCATACCTATTCCTAATAAATACTAAATAATAAACATAAACCCTAATAATACTAAACTTGCTATTTCAACACCTGCCTCAAGCAGCTTGAATATGAGCAATGGGCGTCAGTTTCATAGCCCCTAACAGTAATTTGCTTTTTTATAGTAAGATCCTGAATCAAGCAGCAATTTCAGGCACACCAAAAAAGCTTGACCAAATGTCACACCAGGGACATTCAAACAAAGATATATTCATTAGCCACACCAAGGGGTTAATGAAAGAGGACACCATATCAAAACCCGAACAAAACAGTTTAAATGAAGGCACCAATAGTAATAATCTAAGGAGTTGAACAACAGGTCTCACAAGGGACCAAAACAATCACCAAAGGTCTCACAAGGGACTAAAAAATAACCACCAAAATATCAAATCAAAGAGCAAACTGTCTCATAGGGACAAAGCACATCTGAATGCAAAAGACAGATCAGAAACCACAAACCCAAATTTGAAACCATGGATCTAGGGCCTAAAAACACCAGGGGCAGGTTGAAAATAGTGACGCGGTGCCGGAGAAGGAAGCTGATGTCAGAATGAGCATCCCACGCGCCTTCATGTGGGTCGGTGCGTGGATTTGCCAGAGAGGATGAAGCAGTGCATGAGTGTCACGCGCCTGTCAGATCATCATCGAATTTTGTGGAATTGCCAATTGGAGTCTCCTGGATCTCCTTGTCAGGCGCTTGTCCTCACTAAGCATCGAGAATAGTAACCTAGTGTGATGCACATTGAGAACAGCGCAAATGCAAAGCTAATAGGGGCAAAACGAAACTCAAACACTGATTCTAAAAGAGTTGCACAAATATCACATTAAGATTGAAGGATCACATTGAAGCATAGGGAAAAATCCTCTTAATAATAATATTGATCCTTTAATAAAAGAGAATGATCCTTGAATAAAAGAGAATACAAAGAGGCTTTTATAGAGGCAAACTAATAGACTAACCCTAGCCCTAAAATCAAATCTAATTAAATCATATCATATCATAATGATAAAATGTTCATATCTAATCCTATAAATGCTAAATAATAAACATAAACCCTAATAATACTAAACTTGCTATTCTCAACAGTAATAAGCAAAAAATTTATTTTTCTTGAGAGGAACTTGTGAGATGAACGTAAAACTATGATTGTTTATAAGGTGGAAGAGAAGACAAGAATAAGGATGTGTATTTTTTTTTTTTTGATGAAATACACAAGGGGTTGACATTTTTGCATTGGAAGTATTCTTGGATGAGCTATGGGCACCCAAAAAAACTATGGAACAATGTAGCACTCATTCTTTCAAAACTAATACAATATTGCCATTTTTTAACAGCAACTTTGTTAGTGCGGGTGGGGAGACTCTTTTTGACCCAACAATGACTATTAGAAAAGGGAAAAATTGCATTGGTTTTGAAATATTATGTGATGCATTATTCTATAATTTTCTTTAGGGTGTCTATAGGTTCTCCAATGATACTTCTGAGGTAAAAATTCACCTTAACCTAAAATAAAATGAAAAAAGATATGGACTTACAAGCTGGTGTGTGAGTTTTGTATGTTATGTTACGAGCTCCATCATCTAGGGTCCATATTAGGAAAACATGCTAGACATGTATAACTTGTTTATCACCTCTAGCCACTTCATTGCAAATTACATTAGTACCCTTTTTTCCTTAGTTTACCAATAACTTTAATATCTACTATCTAGAGATCCTGTTTACATAACTGCCCAGAATCTATTGGGAAAAGAGGAACGTGTTGAGATTATGATTATCCTTTTAGATGCTTTTGTTACTCCAATGTGTCACTGGAGGGAATTATTCTTTCTATTTTTTAATATATGGGTAAACTACAGATTCTGTGGGAGTCTATTAGGTTTCATTCAAGTCAGGACATGATTTCACTAATATCCTAAAAAGGGAATGAGGGATTAGGGTGCAAATTTACGTTGATGGAATGCAGACTATCAGTCGTTAATTTAATGCATTTTTTCCCACTGCCAACTAATGGTATCTTCTTGTTGCAGCTACAATTAAATTATTACTACTTTTGTTGTTTACAGGAGACACGTTGCTATGGTGGAAATGTGTCGAGTTGTTGGTAGTAGGGATCAGCTAATAAGTTTGTTACTGCTACTTTCTGAACATGTGCTAAACATTATACTCATCCATCTTCAGGAGAGGTAAGCCATTTAAGTTTCTGATTCTGATGGTGGAATGCACATTTACATTGAATTGCACAATCAAATATCCAATTCATTATTAGTGATCATATACCCAATGTGTCATTATAATATATACCTTTTTCCTGCTTAATTACAGTTCAGGTATTTAGTTAATCTCTTGCGGTTAATATTTGTATTCCATGGCAGTTCTGTTGTATCTGATGCCTCCTTGACCACAAAAGCAATTACATATGGCGATAAGCATGATTCTCAACAGGACATTGAATCCTTGTGTGGAAAGTTAATTCCGACCCTCGAACGACTTGAAGTACTGAGTGAGGTATTCGTCATCACTTCTAACATCTGTAGCCTTTTTAAACTTTCAATTATTTTATGGGAGTTATGGTCAGTGATAACTTGCTGTTGTAGTTGAAGCGAGCAAGTAATTATGTTGATGAAAATTGTTCAATATATATAGTCTCTGATTAATTTTGATGTTCTTTGATGGTAACAGGACTTAGAATAGTGAGAACATAGGCTCAAAGCTGGCTGTTCAATCCCTAAATCAAAGGGAAAATAATATGAAATTGGTTTATCTACAATATACATATTCAAAGGTTGATTAATGTAAAACAGAATAAAATCATAACAATAATGATCTCTGAATGTTGATCTTCCCCTCCATATCCTGTATCTTGAGTCTGTCTTTTGGTTGGGTAATAGCTCCATCAGATAATACTCCCTGCGGAAATCCATTTAAGGTGACATTAGAAACTCCAAACCAAAATCATCTCAGGAAACAAGTGAGACCACGAAGTAGCATAGTGAATTATATATACATATATTTTTTTTTCGATTACATCGGTGGCACAGGTCGAACCCATGTATTGAGGGGGGGAGTGGTCTAAGGCCACTTCAATGACCACTGCGCCACTAGGCGCTGGTCAAATTATATAATTTTTTTAAATCAAGTTATCGTGAGAAATTGCCCCCAAAAATGGGAACAATGAGACTACAGAGTCAGGCTAGTCTCACTGCAATCAGGGGCATTATCCTATGGATTATTGTACAGATTTTGTTTGCAATCCACAAGAATGTTGTGAGTAGAATATAGCCTAAAAGTCTTCTTTGTGTATAAGAAACTAGCTTTGATGATGATTTTTTTTGTAGACGACAAGATTGTAATTTAGTGGTTTATAGGAATCAAGTTTCCTTCCAATTAGGCCTTCTTCCTTGACTTTAATATGAGTAAAACTTGTATGATCTCCCAACTCTGATGTCCCGTTTGTTCAGATTTGTTGTGAAAGCTTCACCACAAGTCATTGTTGGCGAAGAAATCTTAGGTGCCTGATCTGTAGAAGCTAGCTAACTTTGATGATTTTTGTATTCTCAAGCTCACCTGTAGGTAACTTGCGATTGAGGGCCAACTGACAATTTGCCCGTTGCAATGGGCTTTCAGAATGTGATTGGTCCATTCTTGAAGGCACTGTTATTTTGCACTAAGAGGGTCTCCTCTTAAATAGAGATTTCAGTCCCCTCGAAATCTTGAGCGATAGGGAATAAGTAGAAGTTACATATAGTGGTAGGCAGTTAGTTAAGTTAGCTTTAGTTATAGTTTGTTATAACTTATTCTCAAGACTGACTCTATATCCATATGTAACTCATTCATAATACAAGGTTGGATTTCTATTTCTATGCTCTATCTCACTCTATGCTGTTCGCTCTTGCTCAAACTTTATCAGTCATGTTTGCGTCACCTTTTTTTCCCCTCCTCTCTCTCTCTTTTCAGGAGAAAGTAGGGCACAATCTCAAGGTTTTTCACAGACTAGCAACTTCTACCAAAGAGATTGCCGTTCAAAAGATCGTTTTGTAGATCTGTGTACGTATATTTTACAAATTTAAAAAGTTAACTGAAATCAACTGCCCATCAAGGTCGACCTATAGGTAGGCAGAGCTTGTGAATTGTAATTTATGTGTACTACAAAATGCTTCAAGGCGCAAGTTATCAAGTGAAAATAGGTGTAACATATATGTGAGATCTTAGCCTCCCAGAAACGCTGTGTGTACATGCCTACTAAATTCCTGTCTTGGTCATAACTCATAAGATGTGGTTCGTATCAATGAATATAAAAGGTACATTTAAAGAGAAACACAGAGTGGAGTGGTCGGCTCTGTATTTTGTTAAACTAGTCTAGATAAAAATATCTTGGAACCTGAAAAATAATAGGTAGTTGTTGTTTAGATCATAACACTCTTTGTTACGAAATATTTTGAAAGAATAACTTGTCAAAGTGCTGGTTAAAAAAATTATTTTGAGTTGAGTGTAATATAATTTGCATAAATAAAGGAAAATCGTTAACACGATCAGAAAATTCTATAAATTCTTTCATTAATTTGCACCTCATAAAATCAATCAATTAATTATATGTAGTTGGGAAACATAATTTGATATTACCAAGTTACATAATCGTTAAACTCCAACCCTTTTTATTTAAGGTTAAAACTAGCCCTTGTCAAACTAATCATTTGGCATATTTTTTTAGGGTTAAGGTGTAAAAATACCTATGAATTTTTCTCAAAAGTGCATCTAATACCATAAATGTTTTTTATATGTAAAAATACCCATGAACTTCTTAAAATGGGGCAAAAATGTCAAACCGTTAATTGGTACAAATGTTCATTTTGTGGGATCCACAATATTATTTTTTGAGGTGTAGAAATGCCCATAAACTTATTAATAATTTAACATTTTTGCCCCATTTTAATAAGTTCATGGGTATTTTTGTACCTAAAAAAGTTTATGGTGTTGGATGCACTTTTGAGAAAAGTTCATGGGTATTTTTGCACCTCAAAAAATAATATTGTGGGTCCCATAAAACGGACATTTGTACTTATTAACGATTTGATATTTTTACCCCATTTTAAGAAGTTCAAGGGTATTTTTACACCTTAACCCTATTTTTAAGCATATATATCCAATATATAGTCTATGTTCATCACCCCCTCTTAATCCTTTTGTTGCGTTTTAAAACTTGGGCATTTTTAATTTTTCAAAAAATGTGGGGCCCACCACAAAATTGACCAAAGTTGATAGTTTTTAACGGCGTGGTTATTTTTGTCCTCTTTTTGAATGTTTTTTTGTGCTTTTAC
This sequence comes from Inga leiocalycina, assembly GCA_963242795.1. Classification (NCBI taxonomy): domain Eukaryota; kingdom Viridiplantae; phylum Streptophyta; class Magnoliopsida; order Fabales; family Fabaceae; genus Inga; species Inga leiocalycina. Next base: position 27,490,571 of record OY725327.1, read on the forward strand.
ATTTGAGAAAAATTTATGGTGTTGGGTGCACATTGAACATAATTTTATAGGTATTTTTGCACTTTAATCTTTCAAAATTTAAATTTAACTCTTTTAAAATTTTGATTTATAATATTAAAGCACACGCAGTTATTTTTATCATTTTAATACATTTATTAAGATTTTTACTATCAATTGTCAATTAAAATAGTTCTTTTGTATGGAAAAAACTAGAACAATAATATTTCAAAAGATATAAAAATAAACTTTGATAAAAGCTCAATCATTTCTAATAAAAAAATTAATGAGGGAAAAAGCAATCCTTTAGCACAAATGTAATATTTAAACTATCAATGTTCAATCATCCTAACAATATATTTAGCACAAATGATGATATTTTTATACCATCAATGCTTAATTTTTCCAAGAAAATAAGTAAATATTCCGCAAATGATGACATTTTTATTTTTATTTTTATTGAATATTATTCTTCAAGTTTTTACCATATAAGAAAACTATTTTAAATGACAAAAACTAGTAAAAAACTTCATAAATTTATTAAAATAATAAAATGATGTGCTTCTCTTCAAATTCCAGTGATCATTTGCAAATTCTATGTGGTCTAATCACAATAACAAGAGCCAAAAAAATAAAGCAAGCATTAAATGGGCTAGTCCATGAGGCATGGACAGAGCAAATGGCAATTGGATCAAATTTGAACAAAAATGCTAAAAACATGACTAATTTCATGTGGGTTGAAAATGGAGCTGATGAACATGTTTTTGAGCAACTTATCAAGGTTTGATCAATCTTATGGCATTTTACAACACTTCGGGTCATTGTTCTTTAGTGCTCAAAGGTTCAAATGAATCATTGATCTTTGTTTAGCTTTCTTGAAGTGAGTATATCTCATTAGTTGTGGGTTTGTGTGATCTTTTCCTTATGGGTTTTTATTTTCTAATTTATCATTTAATATTTTGAGTCCCTACATTGCATTTAGTGCAATTAGATTAGGTTTGAAGACTTTTTGAGTCTCAAGGTTGCATTTAATGCAATTAGGGTTTCAAAATATTAAATGTTAACATAGTTTAAGCTCTCATCTTTCTACTCGATTTGGAATTGTTTCAATCTGATTCGTCGTTTGTGAGTTCTATCCATTTTAGTCTAGTTGTCTTTTCTGAAAATTTATGTGTTTGTTCATCTCCTTTTTTTCCAGAATGTCACCAATTTTTTTGTCCTTGTTCGATCACTTTTATGTTGTGCTTTGCATCATATAATAGGTTATTTCCTTTGTTTAGAATCTCTTCTTTCTATTCGTGCTTATTTCACTTCAATTTGAAATTTCAATATAAGTTATGCCTTTTCAAAAAGTATGCTCTTTTTGGAATTTTTGGGTTCAGATTGCTTGTGTTGTGGTGTTTGTGATAGATTCTGTTATTCTCTTTAAATTTCAATTAAAAAAAAATAAGGAAAAAAGCATCTAAAAAAGAAGGAAAAAATGAAAAAAAAAATACAAAAAAAGTGAAGAAAAAAACTAAGGAAAAATCATACTAATTGATGTGCTAGATGTGTTTTATGAAGGCATCTATCTTGATATACTAAATTTGATTGAACTTTTTCAATCCATATCAATTGAACTCTTGATTTCCTTAAACTTCTTTTTCAAAACTCACTTTGATATTTTAAATTTCTAAGTGTTTTGTTGATTCTGCAAATTGTGAAAACTTTGATTAAATTGCATAGTTTTTCAAAGAGCCTCAAGAGGAATTTAAGAGTGGAAAAAGGTAAAAGTGACATACATCAATTTAAAAACTAAATTTGGGATAAACATGACAATTTGAGTGAAACACGTGACTAGAGTGGTGAGATCCCTTTTTCTCTATTTTTAACTTTTAGGTATCAATATGCATGGTGAAAGGGAACTTCAAAGAGATCTCCAATTCTTGTTAAAAGGACTCCAAAAGTTTAATGCTGAAGCAGACCAATAGATGTCTAGTCACAACTACAAGTCGAAAAAAGAATTACATAGAAAGTTGTAGGAGTTGAAACAAGGTTCCATGAGTGCTAAGAAATATTTTCATGAGATAGAGTTAGCTACGATTAGAGCTGGAGTGAAGGAAACTTCAAAAGACACTAAGGATTGTTTTGTAAATAGACTTAATCTTGAACTAGCTTTTTTTTTTTTAGCAAATACCCTAATCTTCATTGACATTGATTTTTTGGTTCTATTAGTTGCTGAGTATGAGGAGAATATCAAGCAACAAAGATGTTCAGGAAGTAACTCCAATGCAAAGGAGATTGAAAACTTGATTGTTATGATCCCTAATGATGAGTCAGAGCCAACCAAGGAGTAAGAACTCAATGTTGAAAATGTTGCTGACAAATGTGTAGAAGAAGACATCCTTATTCCAAGTACCATTCTTATGTGTGAAGAAAATCCTTTCAATCATGAAAAGGAAAGTGAAAATATGAGTGAGAGTGATTTTTGTGAAACTATTCTGAAAGAAAATTTGAGTTTGAAAAAGAAAGAGATTGCGAGTATAAAGTGTTTTCAAAATAAAGTAAAAATGAGAGTGAAGAATTGAGTGAAAAGACGGATGAAAAGAGTTGTGAAAAAAGTAAGGTTAAGAGCAACTGTAAGGATATTTCTTTGATTACTAATTATCTTAATCATTATTTTCCTTGTGATTTTGATGTATGGCAGGTATTTTTAGATTTGATTCCTAAAAAGCCACCCGGCAGATTCTTGTCCTCAAGAAGCGTTATACCTTTACCTGACATTTAAAAAAATTCTGGTTCTCTAAAATTTGTTATTCTTGATAACTTACTACCCTTAAGATGCCTTGAACCCCCACACTTTGAATTTTCATTGTTACATAAATTTTGATGTTTGTAGGTGTTCTTATATGATGTTTCAACTTGTTTTTATGATACTTTGATTTATAGCAACAATCTTGATAAGCATGTAAATCCTTTGCTGTATGCGCTTGAAGTATTGAGAAAGGAAAAAATCTTTTCAAATCTGAAAAATGTGACTTTTTCATGGATGAAACTGTTTTTTCTTGGTTTTTTGTATTTTCTTGGTCAAGATAAGCTTAATAAGAGAGACATGTAAGCTGGCTGAAGTTTATTGAGATATTTCCATGTGTCATCATATACAAGAAAGGTAAAGAAAATGTTTTTGCTGTTGCATTGTCAATAAGGTATAATCTTTCTTCTCTAAATACTAGATTGCTTGGCTTTGAATATATTAAGGAGTTGTATGTAAATGATATTGGTTTTGCTGAAGTGTTTCTTACTTGTGAAAATGAGCAATATGCATCTAGTGCTTTAAAGGTGTATTCTTTTTGAACCTGTAGATTGGGTTCATAGGAAAAAAGAAACATTTCAAGTTCAAAGAAGGTCTAAATTAGCTCCAAGAGCATATAGTCCATTTCAAGTCCTTGAAAGAATAAATGATAATGCTTACATGATAGATCTACCTAGTAAATATAATGTTAGTACTACTTTTAATGTAGCTAATTTATCTCCATTTGATCCAGGTGAAGATTCAAGGACGAATCCTTTTGAGGAGAGAGGGAATGATGCGATATAGAAAATACAAGTTGTCTCTTCAAATTCAAGTAATTCTTTACAAATTCCAAGTGGTCCAATTACAACAGCAAGACCCAAAAAAATAAAGGAAGCATTAAATGGGCTAGTGCATGAGACCTATACAAAGCAAATGATAATTGGACTGAATCTGAACAAAAATGATGAAAACATCATTAATTTCATGTGGGCTTGAAATGGATCTGATGAACATATCTTGGACTTGAAAACTTCAAAATAAAGAGCTTTGAGGGTTTTGCACACAAGGAGACTCATTTAGGACAAAATAAGCATATTTTGGGCTTTAAATGCCAATTGTATTTTACTTATTTTTTTTTTGCAAAAATTATTAAGTACTTGGAAGATGTGACTTTTGATTTCATTGCATTAAGTGTTAGCTTTTATTTTCTAAGTTAGCATTTAATATTTTGAGGCTGTAGGTTGCATTTAATGCAATTAGATCATATTTAAAAACTTTTGAGTCTCTAGGTTGTTTTTAATGCCATTAGAGTTTTTGAATATTTTTCTTCTTTAAATAGCTTATATCCTTTTATTTGTAATCAAACTTCAGACTTGACTTCAAGGAAAAGTGGCTTTTCAGCATTTTGAATTGAGAGTGAATTCTTTTTAGGGTTCTTCTAAGAACTAATACACTTGTTAAGGTATGATCAACCTTGTGATGCTTTCCAACACTTTAGGTCCTTGTTCTTTCGTCCTCAAGGGTTCAAGTTATCTCATATTGATTATGGGTTTGTGGGATCTTTTCCTTGTGCGTTCGCTTCAAAAAAAGTAACAACATAAGGTTCAATATTATAAATCAAAATTTTTAGTGTGTTAAATTTAAATTTTGAAATGTCAAGGGTTTATTTGTAACTAATCCAAGTTCAGGGGGGTTATCTGCAACTGTTCAAAATTCAGTGGGTTTTATGAAATTGGTGATTTACACAGGATACCATATAGGATGTCATGTGTCAGTTCATAATCTGATGTAGTATTTTTGTTCAAAAGATAGCGGTCACTTAATGGAAGGGGGTTAATAGTTAAAAATGAAAGGTCAGGAGAGTTAAATTTAAATTTTGAAATGGCAGGGGGTTATATGCAACTGGTTCAAAATTTAGGTTGATTTTGTATAATTTAGCCTTTTTTTTAAAAAAAAATGCCTACCATGCTTAGAGCTCTGACCACGGATAGTGGCTAGAATTTCAAATTATTTTCGATGCTGGAGCTCTGGCGTTCATGAACTTAAAATAGGGGCCACGGTCTGTCGATAGAGCTTCGACCGTCGTTGGGGGTGATTTTGAACAAAAGTGGTGAGGGGCAATGTTATAAAAGCACAACATCCTCAAATCTTAAAGCGTTAAGGTGCATCCATCACCCTAAAATATTTTTCCAAATGTATTCAACGTTTTGAAGTATTTTGTGGTGTACCCAGCACCCTGAAATATTTTTTCAGGTGCATTCATCATCCTAAAATACCTTTTATATGTAATTTTGTATTTAACAATATAGATAATTTAGGGTGTGGGATACACCTGAAAAAATATTTTAGGGTGTTAGATATTTCAAAAAATAATTTATGGTACTAGATGCACATGAAAAAAATATTTCAGGGTGTTAAGTGCATCAGAAAATATATTTTAGGGTACTTGATGCACTATAAAATACTTTATGATACTAGATGCGCCAGGTAAAATATTTCAGGGTGATGGATACACCCTAACCCAATCTAAAATTGATCATATGAATTAATTAGGGGTTTGGAGACATGATTTTGAATTTCAATATTTTTAAATGGGTTTTTTTTTTCTAAATATTAACTTGAATAAACTACTAAAAAATGATTCTGGCGAAAAAGTAAATAAATAAATAAAACTAATAGGGAAAAAAGGGGTTCAGCTCGTTGGAGGTGGATAACCGTATCAATTGAGAGATTTGAAATGAAACTGGAAACAAAATTGGGAAAATACAACAATATCACAATTAACAGACTTAATGACAACTATGTCCCTCAAAATTATCAAATCGCAGTGAAGTCCTAAAAGATTTGGGTGCTATTAATTCCAAACACAAAAGTACAGTTTTATTCCTTTATTAGAAATGATAAGTTTATAACATCTAATGATAACTTAGTGAGAGTTTGGGATCACTTTTTTGATCAAATAAGTCCGTTTTGATGACAAAAAGCCCAAATATAAATGCAATACGTTTTAGTGATGTTTGGTTCAGCATTTTTAAAAAAAAAAAAGCCCGAATGAAGCGCCGTTTTAATAAGCTGGAATGAGAAGCTTTTTCAAATGCGTTTTGGTGGTTAATCTTTAATCGTTATTATGGGCATTTAATGCCCTGCCACTGTATCAGAAGAGAGTACGAATTGCATCAGTGTTTCCTCGTCTTCACTTAACCGAGCGAACATCACCATTACTCGATCGAAGAAAGCTCGTCCACCATTTTCGACTGGATCTCCAAAGCTCGTCCCTCTCTCCCTCGGCGGCCGGAAAATGGTGAAGCCGTGGTGTTGGAGCAGTTGAAGCCGAGTCTAGTGGTTGCGGTGGTGTGGCTGGTCGAAGAGTTCCGAGAATCTTCCGATTTCCAGTCTAAGACGGAGCGTTGGTCGAGGTGAGCTTCGACGATGTCTTGAGGTGATATTTCAGCCATTTTTTTCACACACGGTGGTGGATTTGTTCTTTCTTGGCATTTTCGTCCAGTGAAGAGTCTAGTGTTGCGAAGTTGTCCTCCGGTCGTCCGTCGGCGAGTCTACTATGCGCACTGCTGTCGGTCCTCCCTCCATTTGCAAGGTAAGCTTCACAAGTTGCATTTTAGATGAGTTTTGAGTTTTGAGTTTTGAGCTTTGAATCGTGGCTTTCGTTCGTTACTCCATCTCTGTCTGGTTTTTTTTTGCCATTGCTCTGTTTTGCTTGTTGGTGGACTGTGTAAGATTTTGTTGTCTTTTTTGTTCTCGTGTTGCTCTGTTTTGGCGGTGAGGCAGAGAGGAGGAGGAGAGCGAGGATTAATGCACATCTTGACATGCTTAGGGGTGTAGTTCCTGGTGCTGGATATCGTTTGTTTTATCTTAATCTCTTGTGTTTCTTACCTTGGCTTCCAGTTTATGGTGTTTTCAACTGTTGTTTCACACAGGAACTGAATATATGATAATCTGACATGTATGTGAAATTTTGGTTCTTTGTTCTGGTTGAATCTCCTCGGTCTTAACCTCTTTCTGCCTCTATGAAATATGCATTTGAACTGAGTGGATAATTGTGCACTGCAATTTGGTTTTTCCATTTCATTATTGCTCAGGAAAATCATTTGTTTGAATCACATATTTGGTATCTCAATCTTGTACTTGTACTGGGACGATTTGTTATTTATTTTCCTCTTTCGTATAAGCTCTGATACCAAGATGGTGCGAACCCACAAGGGAAGATCCCACGAACCCACAACCAATTCCAAAATATACACACCCCAAGAAAGCTAAACACAGATCGACGATCCACTAGAACCCTTGAACACGAAAGAACAAGGACCAGAAGTGTTGGAAAACGCCACAAGGTTGATCAAGCCTTGATAAGTTTGTTAGTTCTAAAAAGAACCCTAGAGAGAAGCCACTCTCAAGAAACAAAGTGCAGAAGTGCAACTTTCATTTATAATTCAAATCTCAATTGTGTTTTATAAATGAAGAAGCACCAAGTATTTATAGGGAAATATGTCCTAATTGTAGTAGGTGCAAATCTGAACATAGAAAATACAAAGTTTAATACCATGTGCTAGGAAACCTAAAAGTCTAATACATGAACACAAAATTCTAATACAATCTAGAAGAAAGTTGAAAAATCAAATACAACATGCAAGAGAAAACAAAAGTCAAATCTGCCACCAACTCCTTGTTGATTTTCGCACACCTAACTTCAAGAATATGTAATTAGCAAATTAAGGCTCAAAATGTGCTTATTTAGGCCCAAATGAGCCTCCCATGTGTAGTACTTGGTCCAAGCTCTTTAGTTTCAAGTTTGCAAGCCTAAAACTTGATCAATATCTCCATTTGCAGCCCATATGAAGTTAGTGACATTTTCAGCATTTTTGTCAAGTTTTGATCCAATTGCTACTTGCTTTGTCCAAGTATCTTGCACTAGCCCATTTAATGCTTCCTTCATTTGTTTGGCTCTTGCTCTTGTGATTGGTCCACTTGGTATTTGCAAAGGATCGCTTGAATTTGACACAACTTACTGGATCGCATCATTATTGCAGTGAAGTGTTTAACTGAAAGTGATACTTTGAGAACAACCGAATTTGGATAGCATTCTGTTTTTGCCCCCATTAATTGTGTTGAAATGTATGAAAACAATAGTTGGTTGCTTAATCTATGAAAATATACAAGATGCAACCAAAACATAGACTCTAATTATTACTAAATACAATCTACTAAAGCATATTTATGTTTACTAAACATATGATTTTTGACGCAGAGGAAGGGGTATCTCAAATATAAAACATATAACGGGTTTGAAATGTTGAACTTCTTCATTGTTCTATATCTTCGTTCCTCAATGTGTTAAATTTATAGCTTCAATTCCAACCCATGACTATATCTTCGTTCCTCAATGTGTTAAATTAAATGCGAGTACAAGATTATTGTAAGTACAGTATATTTCAAACCTTAACATACATTCTTCTAACAAACCATCATTATTTGGATCATAAATTCATCAAACTGAAGCCACAACTAATGGGGGTTAGGTGTTTGGTCACACACACACAAACACATCACAATCATGCTTAGTTAACTATGTAGTTATGTTGGCTAAAGTTGCATGATATTGATTATTCTATATGTCATCAACATTTATGTAAAGTGAAACTTTTCCATAGAGAGATGAATGACAGAGCGTTATGGGATGATGCGTCCACTGAGATTTTTGTCTACGCCATGGTTGACCAAATCTTAAAAAAAGAACGACGAGGGTTGTCTTTTTCAAAAGATGGTTGGGAAGCTATTATTGCTACATTCAATGAGAAAACTGAGAAAGTGTATGACAAGAAACAGTTAAAAAATAAGTTTGATATGTTAAGGAAGGATTTAAGGACTTGGGATGCGTTAGTAAAAGAGACCGGTGTGGGCCGAGAGCCTGGAACTGGAAATGTCGTTGCTTCGGCCGAGTGGTGACAGCGCAAATGTCAGGTTAGTGATCCCTACTAAAACTTATAATGTTGCAAAATAGTAATTCAGTTGCCTCAATCAGCTTTTGTAATATAGTTAATGGCTTTGTTACTTGTCTGTATGCAGGAGAATTCAGTGTATAGAAAGTTTCACCGTTCAGCCCTCAGGAACGAAAGAGAATTAAGGCTTATATTCAAGGACGTCGTGGCAACAGGCGAGGATGAATTGAATCCGTCGTTCATACAGACACAGACACATGATGCAGAGGAAGAGGATGTGTACCGACCTACTATGGTCGAGGAGGAAGGTTCAGGGGACAGCGAGGACGAGAATTTTGGAGTTGACCCAGCACTTAGCACAGGAGTGACAGATGAGCTAGCGAGCGTCAGGTTATCCTCCCAAACTCCTCCCTCTGGTCCAGGCGCATCATCTGGTCCAACTAATTCCAGAAGTCAGGGAAAGCGGAAACGATTTGATCTCTTCAGGAAGAAAAAGAAGCAGAAGATCCCAGCGGCAAAGCAGATTGCGGATGCGGTTAGTGTCATAGCAGAAGCATCGAAGAGTAGATCTACAACCATCAGCGAGATTCAAGCAAGGAGTGTTGATGCCGCTATTGCAACCTTGCTTGAGTTGGATGAAGTGCAAGAAGATGAGGACTTTCGAATCCGCTGCTTCAAGGTCATCATGGACAAGACTAGTCGGGACACGTTTTTCTCACTTGTTAAGCGGAAGAAGGATAGCGTGATTGCGTGGCTGCGTTATATGGTTGCGACCCTTGATTGAGTCGCTATGAATTATGTTCTTAACTATCGATATGCATGCTTCATATTTTGTTTATTGTTAATGACCCTTGCATTGAACTTTATGGCTAAATAGTTTAGTGTTTATTGTATGCATGCTTCGTCTTTTGTTTTTACTAGACCAACAATGCTAATTTCGGATATATATTATGTATATTTTAATCCAACGTTCGTTTTATGAATTATGTTTATGTTATATACGTTTGCAACCAATGCACAGGTTACAGCTGCAATGGAAAATTGGATGGAGGAAGAAGACGACGACTCTCAGATACTAGCTCTTATCGATGAAGAGATAACAGAGTATGAACAAACAGCTGCGTTAGTGTGTCAATATTGGATTCCTTTCATGTGTAAAGAACCTCGTAAAACGGGTTCACGACCCGGTCATTTATTTGTCCAAGATATTTTGGCTGAGCATGAATCACAATGTCATGACATGTTTAGAGTTGAAAAACATGTATTCTACCGGTTGTGCAGTAAATTGGTCGAACATGGGTTACAACATTCTAAGAATGTCGGGGTCGAAGAAATGGTTGCGATGTTTTTGCTCACCGTTGGCCATGGCGTCGGTAATAGGATGGTCCAAGAGTTGTTTCAGCATTCAGAGGAAACTGTCAGTCGGCTATTGCACTTGGTACTAGAGGCTTGTTTTAGCCTAACTCGAGAATATATCAAACCCTCTAATCCCGAATTCAAAGGATGCCACCCAAAAATCATCCACGATCCTCGCTATTATCCCTACTTTAAGGATGCCATTGGAGCCATAGATGGAACTCACATCAAGTGTGTGATCACTGGTCCCAATCGGGAAAGATATATCGGGAGAAAAGGTTATACAACACAGAACGTAATGGCTGTATGCGATTGGGATATGTGTTTTACGTTCGTGTTGGCGGGTTGGGAAGGATCTGCACATGACGCTCATGTGTTTGAAGCTGCTGTCTCAAATCCATCTCATAATTTCCCTCATCCACCTGCAGGTATATTTTAAGCCCATTCAGTGTAATTACTTTCTGTGCGCACTTTGCTTAATCTAACACCTTCAAAATGATTTAAGACATTCATTAGGCAAATATTACTTAGTCGACGCTGGATATCCCACACCAGTTGGGTATCTTGGTCCCTACAGATGTAACCGTTATCACCTGGCAGAATTTTAGTGTCGTCCTAGTTTGGCAAATGCTAAAGAGACCTTCAATTACTATCATTCAACTTTGCGGTCAACTATTGAAAGGACTTTTGGCGTTTGGAAGAATAGATTCGAATTATTGCAAAAAATGCGCAAATACTCCTACCCAACGCAAGTCCGCTTAGTTGTGGCAACTATGGCCATTCATAACTTTATTAGGAGAAATTCTCAGAGTGATGTTGATTTTGGCGAAGCAGAAAGTGCCAATGTAGCTCAGGAAGATGATAATACTGTAGACGATGCGGCTTCCTCGTCCAATGTTGCTGCGACGTCTTCAACCAGAATCAATCGCATTCGTGACATGATTACACAGCAACTTGTACGGAATTTATGATCCCAATTAGTTATGTAATAGTTTTTTGTGAAATTATGTAATTTCCTAAGTTATTTGGTTTTTTGAGCTCAACGTTACCTACGTTTGGACTTCGTACTACAATTGTGGTCATTGAAATTCTAGATTGGGAATTATTTGCTCTAGTGGCATAATAGAGTGAATCACAATGTGTTTATGCTGTTATAATTTCTGAAATTTCATTCCTAATTTGGACTTCATTTTACGATTTACAAGTTTGCATTTTAGATATCTTCCAGGCCCATATGATATGTTACTGTTGGATATCGCATATATGATCTATCTAAAATTTGAAGAATATATAAATGCCCTTCAACTTTTTATTTTTAAAAACGCACTTATACAATCGCTAATCCAAACATGTTTTGACTTATGAAAAAGCACGTTTTCAATCGCTTATCCAAACATAAATCACGAATCAAAAATTCACTTTTCTTTTAAGTCATTTTTAATAAGTCAGAATCACAATAAGTCATTTTTCCTACCGCTATCCCAAACACACACTTACACGGCAAGAAGTTACTACAGAAAATATTAGTTCAAAAAGTAAATATAACTTCCACACTTTGTTCCTCTCTTGTATCATCCTTTATCAGTTATATATTGTTATCTATATTCTCTTTTATATACATATGACCGTTTTCTCCATTGAATTTAATAAAATATTCTGCTCCTTCATTATCTACAAAGTCTAAAACGGTTGTGGCATCAAAGGTCAGTCATGGTGAATTTCATGAAAATTCTATTACTTTTCTTTCTAACAATTGATGTTACAATTGTTCTCAACTTCTCATACGTATTGCTTTCCTTTATGATTTTTGTTTTAATGCTAGCCCCCACCTATTGCAAATCATTTAAAAATTGTCACTCTATATGTAAGAAATATAATATATGCTTGCTTTTCATTCGTACTCACCATATGCACCATCTTTTTTGTCACCATTTAGAACAAAGTTGTTATTAATAATTACATGAAAAACTTTAGAACATTATATTGACAACACATTTTCAAATCGCATAATAAGGGTTATAAACACATAAAGCTTCATCCTTTCTATTTATCCCTATATAAGCACACAAAAACATAACAAAATCTCTACAGCAGAAATTCATACCCTCCCATACACTCAATGAAACAACAACGTAAATTATAAAAGCAACATATAAATAATAATCATTGGATACTTTAAACTTGTCATTACTAACAAAGGGGTATTATACCTTCATATTTAAAATTAATAGCACTCAGGTTACTTAAAACTTCATTGTAATTTAGTGATTTTTCGAGAAATTTCGTTGTCATTAAGTTGTTAATTGTAACCTTGTTCCAGGTTTTTCACAAAATTTTATTGGCCGAAAGTAGCCATACTGTTTTTCTTGCGAGTTGTTGAGTCATTTTTCTGTGTCACGCGCTTTCTCCCATTTTGTTCGATCTTGGATTCTGAATTGCTTGCATGAGCAGCACAACACTGACGAATTAATCGCCCCAATTAGATGATTTAGATCAGAAAGCTTCCACTGCTTTTGACAGATCCAGAACGCATTTTCCTTCAAAATCCAACGCTTTGCCGGAAAGTTTTTTCCCCCACGAAGAGCTGCAATTTCAAAGGGAGAATCTATCATCTCCTTCAATTTCCTTTTCCATGGCAAATGCCTGGAAAAGAGATAAAGCCTCTGGACTACGCTCCCCTAGATTCCTCCTTCTACTTCTCTCTGTTTCTCTTATCCTTCTCTTTATCTTCTTTTCCCTCACTTCTCGCCCCTCCAGCCCCAGTCCTGGCTTCCTCGCCGTCAACACTCATCTCTCGTTCCACGCGATTTCTCCTTTCGATTGCATCAAATCTCCACAAGCACACCCAGTGGTTGCTAGCACCGTTGAAGGCGTTCGATACCCGTTTCTGTACTCGCTTTCCGATTTCGGAAATTTGCCCGACAAGCCTCACAAGAACATCGTCAGAATCCTCAAAGGGAAACTGTTTAGGAAACCTGATATTTCGGTAACGATTCAGGAGGTTTTGGAGAGGATCAAAAGCGAAGGACTTGATGGGTTTGTTGTTGATGTGGGCGCCAATGTTGGGATGGCTAGCTTCGCTGCCTCGGCTATGGGTTTTCGGGTTCTGGCATTCGAACCTGTTTTCGAGAATTTGCAGAAGATTTGTGAAGGGATTTACTTCAATAGGGTGGCGGAATTGGTCACTGTGTTTCAGGCTGCAGCGTCGGATCGGCTTGGGGAGATTACCTTTCACAAGGTACTGTTTCTCGACGACATTCCTAACCATTTAAGTTCATCTTTTATCTATTGGTGATCGCTTTTGATTGATTGATTGCATTAAATTTGATTCTCTATTGTTTATATGGTGAAGTATCAATTGAACTATGGTGGGAGATGGCAGAAAATGGCTTAGTTTGTCGGAGATTATTTTTAAGTGAGTGGAGTAACTGGCTAAATGCTTAGCTTAGGCTTCAGTTCTAAATCAATAAAATTTATATTTGGAAATTGAGTAGCATACCTGCAATGTTTATCTATGGTGGATTTGTTATGAATGTCGCATGTAATCATAATAAGTCAGAATGCTCTCAGACTTGAGTTGCTTCTATTCTTAATTTCCTTACAATTACTAATTCTTGCATTCTTAGTCACCCTAGAACCTAGATTCTAGTGGAATAGATTCAGTTTGAGTATGAAGATATTTAAGTTCAAGCATACATGTACGTTTGATGCGTGAAGTTATGCTAGAAACTTGGGGGGGGGGGATTTCTCTAGGTAATAAATAACAAGATCCTGAAAGATCTATTGTGGGAAGCCTGTTGCAGGCTATTGGTATTAACTTTTGAATGATGATAAGCTAATATGTATAGTTAAAGTTGTGGCTTACAGCTTTAATTGGATGGGCTAGGATGAATCGCATCTATAAGCCTTAACTTTATCTTCTAGGGAAACAATAAGGCTCCAAAATTCGGTACCATGTGCAGTTTACAGTTGTTACAGTGAGAGGTATTTTAAAATATTACTTGTCTGCATCATGGTTTAAGCTGTGAATAGTTTGAAAAAGTTACAACACAAATTCATTTTCATTTATAGTCTTGATTTTTTCAGTAATTCCTTGGCTCATTACCCCATATTCGTGCTTCTGTTGTATAAAATGAAATGCACTGACTAGTGGGGTTAGAACATGAGACCACATAGTTCCAGCATAAAGATGAGTTATTTGGGTCTTAAGTGGTATTAGAGAAAGTGACAGAAAGAATGAGAGTGTTTGCTGAACCCATTTTCATGCTCTTTTTATGCACTTCTCCTTCTCAATTTCTCCTTCACATAAAAAATACTTTGCAAACTTGTAACTTCCACATTCCAAATCCAAGGGTGAGGTAGGCTTTAGTTCCACTAGAGCAAGGCCTTATTGATTGAACTCCTTGAGATCCCTATTTGTCGACTCATATATCTAGAACAATATCCTAAAAAGAAAACTAAAAACAAAATTTAAAAGATTCTTGGGATAATTCAAAATATCTAAAAGATATATCAAATCTTCCTAACAATCTAGGAAATACAAAATGACTCTTAAATAAAATCTTTTATTTGTCGTCCACCACAACCTGATAGGATTGACTAAATTGGCCCCTAGAGTCCTATCACTTGTAATGTAAAAAACCTTTGTGTATAGACCAAACCTAGTTTGGAGGAATCTACTATTTGCTTTTTGTACCTGAGAGAGTTTCATGTGTTCTAATAATATGTGTCAATATTGCTTGTCTACTACAGTTGATCGGCCGGCTGGACAACAGTGCTGTTTCTGCAACTGGTGCAAAGTTGGCATTTCAATCCAATGAAGAGGTAGCCCTTCCAGTAAAGTCTGTTCCCCTAGATGAAGTGATTCCGGAATCGGAGCAGGTACTTCTGCTCAAAATAGATGTTCAGGGATGGGAATATCATGTGCTTAAAGGAGCATCGAAACTGCTCTCAAGAAAGGCAAGTGAGGCGCCATATCTCATATACGAGGAAGATGAGCGTTTGTTGAAGGCTAGTAATAGCAGTGCAAAAGAGATTCGAGACTTTCTCAAAACTGTGGGCTATCATGATTGTACTCAGCATGGCACCGATGCTCATTGCACCAAGAAGGCTTCAACATAACTTTTCATGTTCAAAATTTTTCTCTACATGGATGGTGGGGTCCACTGGCATATTCATTTTAATCACTTTCAATGAGCTCCTTTCAACTAATCTAGAATAGCATGGGTAAGAATTTCTCTTGATTAAAAATGCTAGCGAGACTGAGTCAATACAGGTGGCGATAGAATGGTTAACAGCATGCTTCATAATAACTTGATGAATCTCACACAGTGACATAAGTTGGAAAGGGATCTGCAGCTTGAGCTGTTTGGCGAAATTAAGGTTTTTCTATACGAGCTTTTAGGTGATTTGCAATCATTTTTGTTTAGATTTGATTTATCCATTTTTTTTACATATATATATATATATGTCAGATGTAGTGCAATTACGACATTGAGAATGTTAATGATAAGTCAGCTTCGCATCACTTGCCACGCCTTCTGATCTAACAAAAATCTTGGAAATGAAAATGAAATGAAAAAGCTATCCATTGTCTGTCTTGTTACTCGTGAGCTGGAGTCGAATATTTGAGAAGCAAAAAAGGCAGCTTAGTATGCAAGGCTTCTATCAGGTGGAATTTGGGGGGAGCCGAATATTTGAGAAGCAAGTAAGCAACAAATTAATGTAAACCAAGTGATAAAGCCCTATGCCACTCAACGAATTTGGCCATTTAACTTGTAAGCATGTGGGGAGGGTGCAAAATGGAAGTGAGGCTCACTTGCAAGTGTGAATTTTCAGTTGAGACCCATCACATATTCACAGAAATTAACAGATAACAAATAATTTGATTATTTTAGTCGATACAGATTCTTCTGTGTCACTTTCATTCCCTCATGTGTTAATGAAGAGAATTCAATGTACATATTTACAATGTGGAGAAATTGTATTGAAAGAAAGGTAGCTAGAGGAAGGAAAAAAAAGATCATTGTGATTATAAGACGTGAATTCTATAAAACATTTGTATTTTCTTGTATCACTTTCTTTTCGAATTCAGTTTATTAAAATGATTCCTATCTATATATTGTTTTTTCTAATTTATTTTATTATTTTATTGCTACAAAGAATCTGGGTGTCCGCATGGAAACCAAATCCTCAGGAAAAATGATCGTTCAAATGAAACATCTCACAAATTGACTATGGAGAATGTGTAACACTGTAAAGGCTATTGAAGGACATGACTAGGTGTAGAAGATTAAAGCAATACAATTGTGATTTCAAACTTAGCCCTTCACATTAAATGTAAAGCAAAATTATTTGGCTACATGATGAAGTTATTCTTACAGAAGAATAGAAGATAGACACATCACATAACTTGAATCTGTACAGAGTCACATAATTTGTTGTAACTTGGATCTAGAGATTCAGATTCAAAAGCCGATCCTTAGGAATTTTTTGGTCCACTGTTTTGGGAAGGGCCAGCTCTTTCCACCATAACATCGTAAAGCTGCTTCCCATTCTGCTTGTTTTAACAAAGGATCAACTTAAAATTAAAAAAACAAAAACAAAAACAAAATTTCAAAAGCTCTTGAAATTACAAAATGCTTACAAAGATTATAGGGAAGAAATGAATTTGTCCCTCAGGCTTTGTTTGTGTCTCCTTGAAGTACACTAAGATAGGGAAGTTAGGCCACCAAAACTCCCAATTAACAAATGTTGAATACCTGCAAGTACATCAAAGCAAATTTGTTTTTGTTTCTCCATCTGCTTTTATGAAACTCTAGTTTCATTAATTAGACTTCCAAAACTAAATTTTGCACTTACTTCCAACGGTTTTTCCCGCCTACAAAGACATTTTCACCTGATTCCTTGAGTTCATCACCTACCTTTACCTCCTGAAACCATGAAGTTTGTAGATTAAAAATCATTTCATTCGTCAATACAGATAAAAAAACCAAAATCCCAGGAATGGTAAAAATACATTCACATGAAGAAATAGCAAACAATAACCAAAGTTTCAGGAAGGTGAGAAGAGAACATACCAGAGCCTCATCATCAAAAACGAATCTAACTCTAGTGGTCTGAGGAAACAAAAGGAAACATAACAAGAGAAAGAGTCAGCTTGATTCTTAAAACTGGAAAGAGCAATGCAGCTAACTAAAACAGATAACCATGTCATACTAATTATTACACATCGACCACTTAATTACATGCTCAATTAATGATAATTACCTGCACTAACAAAAGCAAACCAAGGAGACCAACAGGTATGGCAGGTCCCAGGTTATTTGTGTAAGCCAATCCACCAGTTATACCTAAAATGATACACGTTAAAGTCATCATTTATAATGAATAACACTACAGACAGTATGGAAAACTTTCTTTCTTTCTTTCTTTCTTTAAAAAAGAAAAAGAAAAAAGAAAAACGGGTGGCAAAAGGAAATACAGTCAAGTATTATCAAAATACATCGCTGGGTAGACATTAGGGGAAGTACTGGATCCTAGCACCCTCATACAGAATACTCAGCATTTGCAAGTGATTAAAGCTAGCAATTTTCAGGACCCATATCCTCATACAGAAAATATTTCCATTTCTTGTAGTTGTAAACATTCACCTTATGACAAAAACCCAAAAAGAAGCCAGCACACTGAAGGGGATGAATTAGTGTGTATGTGTGTGTGTGTGTGTAAATGAATCAAGTTCGCGTCGTATACAATTGAAACCTTCCATCACTACCCCAAGCAAAGAGCTATGACAATGAAGTTATTTGGTAAAAGGTGAAAGAACAGTTTGCTTGCCTCTATACTCACTGCAAAGAGCTATGACAATGATTATGAAATGCTAGATGATAATTATTAGTACACTAGCATTTTATGAAAGTTGATTACCAAGAAAAGTTTTACAAACATTCATGGATCACCATTGTCTACTTGATGTCTCAGTTAATATTCAGATCATGCAAGTACTATTGACTACCATTTTCAATATTCATCTTTCCTGAAAGAACAATATGCACCCATGTTTAACTTCAAACACATAAGTTTGAAAGAAGCAGTGTTTACCGAGAAGAACAATTGGAATTCGGTAATCTGGGTCGGGAATCACAGTCTCTCTTCTGCTTTCGACTCTCCTTCCAAGCTGTCAACAAAGAAACTCAATAGCAAGAATTAAACCGAACTAAAACCAGGTTGGCAATGTTGCTCAGAGCATCCTAATATCGACATGCTTATATTTAGAAAATTATAGAATTTTATTTTAATCATGACTTTTTGTAAATTACTAAACTATATATAACTATATATGTATATACAAATATATAGTGGATGGTTTCGGTAGTAACCAGTGAGGAAACAACAAGCCGGCTTCCATGGCGAGTAGCTATCTGTCTTCTCACAGAATTTGGATTACACAGTGCTTGCCCGCACAATGATGTCTTGATTTCAGTAACGTACCCCACATTATCCTTTTCTAAACCAAACAAATACTGTAAGTTATAAGCAATTAGCTCCAAATCAAACCTTTACCCATGAACATGGAAGAACAGCTCAAATTTCAGCTTGTATATATGTAAGAATTATCAAAATTCTTAGAATAATTGTAAGATTCAAAGGGAAACCCCTATAAAAGTGATACAAAATTAATCAGCAAAAGAGATTAAAATAGCATATAGAGGTCATCAGACTTACTCTGCGAAGGAAGAAAGCGATAAACCGACAACATAGAGCTCGCCATTTCTTTGTCAAGTATTTTGTTTACGTCCTTGCCTTTTCGGTTTCTGTGGGAGGAGTAATTTGGGGTGACTAATTTTACGCTAATACCCACCTTTTTTGGCCGCAAGAAATGGAATATTCTGGCAAATTAGGGATTTGTCCAAGGGCATTTACGGAATATAAACCTAAACTTGACCCACAGAGAGGCCTTATCCGTTTCAACTTGTGCTCGTTGCCACTAGACGAGACAGCAAAGAGCACTCACTTCAGCCTTAGGCTTTGGTTAGCTAATCCGTTCGATATTTTTCTTCTGAGAAGGCAAAGGATAAATCAAAAGCATTTGAAGTCCAAGACATATGGCGCACACTCTATCCTCTACTCCGATTTGTTCCTTGAAATCCTCAAACAGACCAGGTATCCGTGACTTTGTGAACCTTCTCGAGCTTCTAAGATAGCGAATGTTGTTGTTATTGAATGGTTTTGAATTAATTTGAATAGGGATAGTGACCTGCAATTCGGTCGACCGAAGGGCTTTCCAGATAATCGAAGCATGCCAGAATTCTAAGGCTCGCAACTTACAGTCTTTCGAGATCAAGGTGAGATTGATTTCAGCTTCCCATTTAGAAAGGAGACGCTAATTGATTATTGCTGATATTTAGTTAATAAAGGGGATTTCCCTCTTGCTGGAAAGTGTCATGTGGGATCAGTTTCTGTGAAGTTTTTGTGATACATAGTGTGAAAAAGAGCGCACAGCCAATAAACCCCTTGCCTTTTCATGTATTTTGTTGCTGTAAACAAGAAACTAATGAAAAAAGTGACGAACAATGCTGGTTTAGATGAATTTATGTTGGTCATGATGGGATAGTTAGCTGGTATTCAGTGAATTGGATCATTGTTATGGTTCATGATATCTGGGTCATAGACTGCAAAATAGACATGTATTATGAAATTGATCAAGGGTTTTTTTGGGACTTCTTTTGAAGAAGTGGGTAGGGAATAAGCAGGCTGAGGTTCTATAAGAGGAGGATTTGTTGGCTCATGTCATAAGCTGTGACATTGATTAAGGACTTGAAATTATGGGCCAATGTCACTTGAAGATGTGTTATTTGATAGTTTTTGTTATTATGTTAGCAAATTGTTTTAAAGCACACTCTAATCTTGCTTGAATACAGGCTACTACCGATAATAATGGTCAAAGCAGCACCACCAAAACAAAGAGCATTGTTTGTTCTAAATGTGAAGGAAATGGTAAGTGAAATGCATTGTATCAATTACTTTTGGATTATTGTCTTTTTAATCGTTTTCTATTTATGGGGTCATATCCAAATAATGCAGTAGTAACTCCATGCTCTAAAATGCATCCCAGCTAGTTTGGTATCAATACTAGATGGCAAAACATAGACTCAAGGAAAAGTTGAATATCCAGTGGTTTCTTGCTAGTTGAGAGATCTGTTAGCTTTTCCTATAAATTCTGATATATGCTTAGTAATATTATCACATTGCTTTTACTGTGATGTGTGAACATGGTAGATTTATTAGTAGTGACTTGTCCTTTGCATTGGGTAATATGCAAATTATCATTTGCTTTAATGTACTCCCATAGGTAGATTTTTACATTGGTGGTGGAGTATTTGAAATAATTACATCACTTTTAGAATCTGATTCTCCATTGTTTAGTCAGATTGATTAAACCAGAGACACATTCATGCATTATCATATAGTTGCTGCTGATAATGTTGTGTTTACTATGCATTTAATTTGGGAAATTGCTTGTTCTTGATGTGTTCTTTAAAGCATATTTGAGGATTTATGTTCTGCATCTTTAGCCTTAACCACCGTCAGTGCTTCCAAATTTCTTAGCGAACTAATGGACTTGCATAGTTTTTTTCCCTTCAAGTAGAAACATCAGCATTAAACTCTCCCATGATTTTATCTTTTGGTTCAATTTCTAGGTGCCATATTATGTAATCAGTGCAAAGGAACTGGAGTTAATTCTGTAGATCACTTCAACGGGCAATTTAAAGCTGGTGGACTATGTTGGCTTTGCAGGTAGCTGCATCAATTGCTCATCTTGATCCTCCCTTAATATTGTCTTGTATGAACATGTCTATCTGATTCTGCGTACCGTGTTGTGTATAATTAAGTCCATATATACATCAATATATGTGCTGCGTCCAGAACCATGCATCATCATGTCCCATGTGGAACCAGTTTCGATGCTCATTGCTCATTGCTTCTAGATTTAAAATCTCCAACTAATTGTTTTAAAATGAAAAAAACATTTTTAAAACAATGATAGGTGAGAGATTGATTATCTTTAATTTTTTTAAAAAATTTTATAAAGCAAAAAATAAATAAATCTGGTGCATCCAAATTTAATTTGGATGGTCCAGATTTCAGTGCTCATCGAAGATGATGAGCACTGAAACTGAATCCCATGTTACTTTTGATTAGCACTGAAACTGAATCCCATATTATAGTGCATATTGATATCCACTCATTGTACTCCTTTGTTTAATACATGATGCATGAGTAACTACAGTTCAATATATTATGTATAGCTCTGTATCAAATGCTTTCATTTGCTTCTGTTCACCAAATCAATCGGCGAAGCAGAGAGGTTTATGATAAGAATATTTGCATAATCTATTGCTTCTCCATAGTTCTAACAAAAATTTAGGGGAGTTTGCCAAGTTACACATTCAAATTTGAACAAGAACAAATCTCAGAATATGAAAACATCTCAACAAGTGTTGGTTTCTTTTATCTAAAGCTCTCCAACATGGATGTATCTTGCAGGGGTAAGAAAGATATTTTGTGTGGAGAATGTAATGGAGCTGGTTTTCTGGGTGGATACTTGAGCTCATTTGATGACTAGAGAGTTGCAAGATTGCCTATTGAGAGAAAAGGCGGATCAAATGTTTCTCTGTTGTTTTTTTTTCACCCCTTAACAAAATGTTGCCATATGTAATTCTGTCTGTAAGAAACAGTATCTGTTTCACGGTTTTGACAATATTACCCGGAAACAAGGCAAGTGTAGCATCACTTTATATTGATTGATGATTGTGGTGTTTTTCGTGCAATGGATGATTAATTATGGTTCTATTCAGTCCTTGCCTGCTAGATTTTTCCAATATTTCTTGCTTGTTTGGTTACTAGAATCTTGGCCCAAAAAACGGAAATTTTCTTTCCATTGCTTGCTTAAGCGTGTTTGGTTTCGCCATTAGGGTCCATATGTGTCATTTATATGAGAAAGTAGACATCCTACATAATTTGATGGAATGAAGATTCTGGTACGGCAAAGATGTAGTTTGTGACTGAAAAGCCTTCGCGCCGGTGCTTTTTGCATTGAAGCATAGTTCCTCCCTTAGGATCTGTTTGGCACTAGGGAAATGGAGGGGAGGGGAGGAAAAATTTAAATGAGTTTAATTTACAAGAGATGGATAAGTGGAGAGGAAAAATTTTAATAGAAAGTAGATGTAAGATAAAAGAGTAAAAAAAAATTAACTAAAAATTTTTAGGACTGTTTTTCTAAATTTTTTAAATTGAACTCAATAAGCATACGTTTAGACATCTCCTCCATTCTTTTCCTTCCACATGCTCTGATGAAACATGGCATAACCCACTAAATTGAATGAGTTCGTGAAGCTCTATTCATGAATGTTTGCAAGGATCGGGTCAACAAAGGTTTAACTAAGGGTTGACAAGTTTGAAAAGCATTGTTAGCATCAATGCGGGATTTGCAGTGGAGTGGCATATAGCCTATCTTTTGGTAATAGAAGGTTATGGGTTTGATCCAATATTTTAAAAGCCGGATAGGATGTTGAGCCGAAAAGATTAACAGATTATGGTTCAAACGATCAAATCAATTGGGCAGTCCAGTGGAGTCAATTATGTAATAAGTAAATTAAAATAATATTATATAAATATATAATGATTAAAATATAACTAATCCTTAATCCAATTTAATATTTTTTTAATTATAAGGCAAAAAGATATTAATAATAAAATAGAAATATTACAAAGTTCTAGTTATAACAGAACAGAAAGAAAATTTAACCACATAATTAAGCAAATAGAGGGGCCTTAATCCAATTTAATAAAAAAAAATTAACAAAGTCACAACATATATCTAACTAGATGAAATAAAAAATATATTCTAATTACATATCACTTATTATGAATAAAATTTAAATACCAAATATACAATTTGAATTATATTAGTTGATACTATTAAAATTAAACAAAATTAAAATTGTTAAAATTATAATTATATTACAACGTGTAATATATAAAATGAGTGTTGGAAAAAATATAAAAAATGAGTAATGTTAAAATATTTTACATTTCAAAACATGTGGCAGAAGATTAACTTATTTATAATAAAATTATAAGGGTGAAAATTGAGTCAAAAAGCAAAGCTAAAATATTTTATACATGCTTTTTTTTTTTTTTCTAATCCTTTTATGTTGGCCTGATTAGTTTTTATAAAACAGTTTTGGGTGTAACCCCCTACCTTAATAACCATTAATATTGTTCAAATACGTGTCATTAAGTTAAATTGGAAACTAACAGTTAATTCAAAACTTATTAAATGTCTCAACTTCAAGACAGAATCTGGTCCTGTGATAAAATAGGTTTTCAAAAAATTTTCAAAACCTGTTTAGTACAGTCTCGCTTCCAATTTCCAATCTATTTGGCTTGTTCAGTACTGTTCCATTTATCAATATCATAGTGTATAACAAAATTTTCCGACGACACACGGGTTATATACATTCACTAAGAGGCTACAGGGCATATTCGCTCATTTCAATTCCCATACCAGAGATTAGATACACCACCACAAGATTACATCATATACATTCTTCCCAAAAATTGATAGCCAACACAAAAACACTAGAGTCCTAGTTGGGAGCACTAGCCGCCCTTGTATACCTGCTTCTCCTTCGATCCGCTTTCCTTGGCTGTAGGTTAGTCATTGGAAAGAGTGAGATTCAAATGAATCTCAATAGTAACAATTCACTCATATGATGTATAATAACAAAGCATGTAAGCAAATCACAAAGCAACATCACAACAGCATCCATAGCAACAATCACATTCGTGACTTTCGTCACATCACATGACATTCATGACGGCTTTCACAGCCATATACGATAGCTTTTGTTGTACTCACATTCACGACAGCTTTCAATGTATTCACGTTCACGACAACTTTCACTGTATTCACGGCAGCCTCCACATTCGTCACTATTCAATGATAAGCACATACATATAAAGCATTATACATGATATAAGAGAAAGAGTCACTACCTTATTCTTTCCGTTCGTGCTTAGGCACTGATTTCTCACGCTCAGGGCGGATGTCAAGTCCTATAAATTATAATCAAGGACGATGAGTTATTCCCTATTTTAATTCTTAAATAACTACAAAACACTTGGGGTTGGTTATCATTTGAGTCCCTTTAGTGGCTCTAAGAAGCTCAAACAAAAGCCTAAAAGGATTGGGAAGTTAGACCGATTACCGCCGTTCAAAAATGTAAGGTGGTGAAACCGGGGGTTGGCCGCGGCTAAGGAATGGTCAGAAACTTTTTGGCTGCGGCCAAGAACCTTTGGTAGTGGCTAAAAATAGGTCAGAAGCTTTTGGGCCGAGGCAAAGAAAATTCCTATTTCTTGGCTAAACTTCTAAAAATCATAACTAAATCTAAAAAAATAGAAATGGAGTGATTCCAAGTCCTACTTAAAGCTTTTTAAGTCCTCTATATAGGAAAAATATAAAGCACTACCATCTACAATCACAAAAATGCAGACTTCAACGAATTTCCATACTGCTCCAGAATAACTTCCGGTTTCAACCTCAAAATTTGGAAATACATAACTTCTACCACACACATCAAAATGACACAATTATATATCAATTTAAAGCGTTGCATGTGCACTATTAGACTGGAAAGTTTCAAAAAATTTTAGACACCATTTACTCATTCAAAACTTCCATACAAACTAGCTACCTAGCATAGAGTTTTCATTGACAAAACATCCAATTTTCAATATATGTTTCCAATGGTCAAAATTCACAACCAGTGTCACACCCCCCAAACCAAGCCCTTCTAGTACTGGCGCTGGCTCACATCCCAACCCCTCATGGAGCCAGGTAGCCCCCTGGGTCCCACTAGACCACAGGAGAAGGATGTGTTAGAACAAGCGTTTCACCCAAGAGGAGGGATGAATTAGGTGATACTAAAAATTTCGTTGTAAATATAAAAACTTGACGGTGAATATAATGCAGTAAAGAGTAAGGAGAAATATCACCGAAGTGTACACCGGGAGTTATACTGGTTCGGCCACAACCACTTTGACCTACATCCAGTCCTCAGAATATCTCTGAGAGTTTCACTATAACTTCTAAGATTCAGTGGGTTCTTGGCACCTCAGTACAAGCAAGTTCCTTCGCCTGGACACTTGCTCCCCCTTACAAGTTGTAATCCAATCCCAACTCAAGGTTCCACTACCTTAAGTTACCTCAATAACAAATATTGAGTTTGAATAAAATATCTCTCTTACAGAGTAAATAAGAATCACTGAAGTACAAAATTACAAGTGTATAAAAATAGAGTATTGAACGTGAACTTGATAATGCGTTCGTGTGTGTGTTCTTGTTGTTATCTCTGTTTGGATGTTCCCATATATATAGATGTGTTGATAATGACCGTTGGAACATTTTCTTCTCGCCTGTTAGAGTGTGCGCAGCCACTGTTGACTTTTCCAGTTTTTGAAAAATATCCGTTTGCGGTAGATGGCGGTAGGTAGTGTTTGAACGTTGCATTTGACTTTCCTTATTTGGTAAGATCTCTTTATTGTTTATCTGCGAATATGCTAAGAATACTAATACAATGAAGGGTTAATCACATAGGAAACAAATCAATGAACGTTGGAATGAATTCTGAATTTCTGAACTTGGATACTCGAGTAGTTCCTCGAGTATTCATTAAGTTTACTCGAGTACTTACTCGAGTATCTTCGTGAAAACATTGATAAATAGTAATTCAATAAATGAACATCACATTACTCGGGTAGTGCATGGAGTAAACAAATTTACAAACCTTAGAAATACCTGTTTACTCGAGTACTCACTGAAGTATGGTACAATTTTCTTCACAGGTTACTCGAGTTGCTACTCGAGTGGTCTTTCTAATAACCTTTAGATTACTCGATGCTTTACTCTAGTAATGTTGGCAGGATTTCAGGGCTGAGAGCACTTCAAGTTTGATTACCTGGTTACTCGAGTACTGCCTCGAGTAAACATCAATTTTCTGCATAGCTTACTCGGGTAGATACTTCAAGTGCATTGTAAATAACTCTGCAGATTACTCGATTACTGACTCGAGTAATCTCGTTCAAGTAGAATAATTTAATACCTGCATACTTGAGTGGTGCCTCGAGTGAAGTGTGATAATAGCATTTCAAATTAATCGAGTATTACCTTCAAGTTTTGCTTACCACAGTGATTTACTCGAGTAGCTCCTCGAGTAACATTGGCAGGATTGGAATGCCGAGAGCAACATATTTCTTGAAGCAGGGGACTCGAGTACTGACTCGAGTAACATGGCAGACCGAGAGCAACTGGAAGTGATTTATCTCATTACTCGAGTACCTACTCGAGTAACGTTGGCAGGCCGAGAGCAACTGCAAGTCTTTTCCCTGGTTACTCGAGTACTTACTCGAGTAACATTGGCAGGTTACTTGAGGGTTTACTCTGGTTACTTCAAGTTTCTGTCTCATTACTCGAGGTCTTACTCGAGTAACCCCTTAGAAATTTTGCCAATGATGAAGTTTCTCAGCTTTCTCTCTTAGCCTTTCTTCATTACTCCAGTGCTTACTTCAAGTGATGATTTGCTCTGTCATTACTTTGTTCAAACTTATTTGTTTATCAAATTTTTTTCATACCCATTCTTTGTTATCATCAAAACATGTGAGATCTAGCATTCTCCCCCTTTTTGATGATGACAAAACTTGGTGATTTTGAACAAAGTTTTTGAAATTGAGTTTTTAAATAAACACTTCTTGAAATCAATTGTAACTTTGAAATCCTTTTTGAAGTAACTTGTTAATTGTCAATTCAAAATGTTTTGGAAAGTTTTGAAAAATATAACATATTCACCTTGCATACATAATAAACTCATTAGTCCCACAATGTAATATAACTTAAAAACTTAAATGGACTTGAATTGAAATTAAAGCTTAAAGGAACTTGTATTGAACTAGAATTGCATGAAAAGCTCATTACAAGTATGAAAAGATCCCTAAATCCCATGTACATCCATATACCCAAAATGAAAGAAACTCAGTCAACCACAAAATCACTCAAGCAAAATCACTCAAGCTCTTCTCCCCCTTTTTGTCTTCATCAATCAAGTGGAGGACTAGAAGGCTTGACTGCAGATATAGGCTTGACAAGAAGGACCAAGGAGCCATCTGAACTAGAAGAATCAAGAGATGAGCTGGAAGATTCTGGTTCAGGAAGGTTTAGTGGAGGGATATGAATGTCATCACTTGAAGGAATTGGAGGGGATTGATAGACAACAACAGTGGTGGTCTCAACCTCTTCTGTGGCATCTGCATAATGATGACTAGAGGATGAGGGAGAGATCTCCTCTGTATGAGTAAGGGAAGAAATAGGTGTAGGTGTGGGTTCAGGATGAGCTTTGGGTGGTGAATCCTCAATGGTGATGTGGATAGTCTCATTGGTTTCAGGATTATCCACTGAGCATAAGATATCTCTAGGAAGAATAATGGGGATTTTGAGTGCAGAGGGTCTAGGCTCAAGTGGGCTAAACTCTGGAAGTTTAGGAAATGAGATCTCAGGGACATTTGGCTCAACCTCAGTATGATGATGTTCTGGGGGGATGTTCTCTGGTGGTGAGAATGCCTCAAGAACAGATGATAGACCAGCAGAATGTCCAAGACCCAAAGAATCCAATCTTGCCATAATCAATCTCAGAGTCTCACCCTGGGCACGTTGCTCTACTAATATCTCCTCGTGCCTCTTGTCCATCTACTCAACCAATTCAGCCATCTTGTCATTCATGTGAGTTATCAACTCAGCATTAGTATTGGCGATGTCTATGTGAAAGCTTGACAACATGTTCTTCATGAAGGTCTGCAGTGAGGCGTTGAGGAATGATGGTGAAGAAGTAGTGGCAGCTGGAGCAGAAGACTGAGTATCATCCATTCTGCTTGTCTCAGTCTCCGTCTTCTTCTTTTTCTTGGGGCCAGACTCCATAGGACTTTTAAGGGGAATCTCAACATTAAGCTTCCCAATCTGGTTTCTTCCAATTGGAGTGATCCTCTCAATGGGCTCCTTATTCTACAAATACCATATCTTGTTTTTCTTTAGGATAAGAGAATTAATATGAGGATATGGCATAGGAGTAGTTGCTTTCCCTTCTATTCTGTACCTCTTCATCTCAGAAAAGATGTATTCTCCCAAGTCTTTTTGTTCCTTCAGGAGTAGAGAAGCAACCACCTATAGTCCCGGTCAGAGAAATGGGTGTAGTTATTGGCTTTGTTCACAAGGGATCTAGAGTAAATATACCAAAGAACCCTGTGATGGTCACACATATCACTCAGTTTAAAGTTAAGAAGACCCACTAACTCACCAGGTCTAAGGACAGTGAAAATTTGGTTAGGTTCAAGCTTGGAATAGATGTCATCAGGAGGGTTTTCTATTCCTAACCAAATATTGATCCTAGAGGATGAGATAAGGATTTTCTGGCCTCTAACTGTTGTGGTCATTTCTTCCTCTGCAGAAGTCCTATTGGGTTCATCTAGGATTTCTAGGTTGCAGTAAAAATGAGTGACTACTTTAGTGCAAAAAGGTAGTTTAATTGACAGCCAAGGCATAAAAGGTTTAAGGAAGGGACTTAGGTCATACTTCAATACCTCCTGAAGTACCTTGAGATCCACACTGTGAGTTTTGCAGACTTTTCTTCTTGAGAACTGTGTGAGGTACTTCTGAGATTCCTCTAATTTGTTGACATTGAACCCCTTTGGAGATTTAGTGATCTCTTCTTCTGGAAACTCTGGCTTTTTGGAGGATTGTCCCTTTTCTAGTTGATCAAGAATCCCAGCCATAGCTTTAGCCACATTCGCATCATACTTTGGCTTTTTGGAGGGTTTTGGAGTAAAAGAGGGAGTGGAAGAATCAGAAGGTAAAGGAGAAGGAGACTTGGTGCTTTTGCCTCTGCCAGTTGAGGTGCTTTTCTTTGATTGAGCCCTTGTGACCACTGGCTCTTTGATCACAACACCTCTCTCCTTTGGTTTAGGTTGAGGTTTCAGTTGAACTTTGGCCTTTGATCTAGGAGTTAGCTTTCATCTCTTTCTGGGAGGAGAAGAAAGAGGGTCAGAGAGTTGTGGAGATCCAGAAGAGTCTGTAGGAGTAAGATTTTTTGTTCTAACCATCTTGATTCAGAGAAAATTGAAATCTCAGAAAAAACAGAGTGAGAAGTCGCGAGTTAGGGCAGAGAGATTCTGAGCAAAATAGGATGTTTTTAGAGCTAAAAATTGATGGGTTTTGATGGAAATCAAGCAAGGAAGAGATTGTGAAAACTCTTTGTGAGAAGACTGGGTGATTCACTCGAGGAGATTTTGTTGAAATAACCGAGTTTGCGACTGATAAAGACCTAGAACCCAACACTACTCGAGGCCTTACTCGAGTAATTATCAAGTTTACTCGAATCCCTACTCGAGTGATCATATAGAAAAATTCTAAAATAATTCATTTAAATTGCGTACCTGGCATGAATAATATTGTAATTATCCATGTATGTTCCCTCGATCATTTAATAGCCATTTTAGAACAGATTTGAGTTGATTCTCATCGAATTTATGATCTGGACTTGCATTCACTTGAGGCTTTACTCGAGTAAACTTCAAGTTTACTCGAGGCTTCCCTCGGGTAATCTGTCTTTTCTCCTCTTGACTGTTCATTTCCATAAATGACCCGTTTGATTTAAATTCCTTATGAATTAAGACTTCACTGCTAGTTTTTGAAGTCCATTACTCGAGTACTCACTCGAGTAATGTACTCTTTTACTTCAAGTTGTTCCTCAGGTAATGCTGCATTGTCAGACATTACTTAAAGTTGGCACTCCAGTAATGGTGTCCTCTGATAACCTCTGTTTTTATTTCTCAAAACAGAGTTTCAATCTTCCTGTAAAACAAGTTTCTATATACTTTGATGCTTAAGTTAGTAATCATCAAAACATTATCAAATAACATTATCTAACATTATGAGAAACCGAAATAACTTACAATTCATTGGAATTTACCATTCCCAATTCTCTTCTAATATATAGAAATTGATCTTTTGCAAGAGGTTTGGTGAAGATATCAGCTAGTTGAAGATGAGTAGGAATGAATATCACTTTCACATCTTTCTTTTGGACATGATCTCTGATGAAGTGGTGTCTGACATCGATATGCTTGGTTCTAGAATGTTGAACTAGATTCTTTGCCAAGCTTATCGTACTAGTATTGTCAAAATAGATTGGTATTTCTTTGAGATAAATACCAAGATCTTGTAGTTGTTGTTTTAGCCAAATCACTTGTGCACAACAACTCGAGACTGCAACATATTCGGCTTCCGTTGACGAAAGAGACACTGTATTTTGTTTCTTGCTGAACCATGATACAAGAGATCCTCCAAGAAATTGACCTTGTCCGCTGGTGCTCTTTCTGTCTGTCTTGTATCCTCCATAATCAAAATCTGAATATACAACAAGATATTCACTTCTTCCTTTAGGATACCACAGACCCAATTATGGTGTGTCAGCAAGGTATCTAAAGATTCTTTTGACAA
This sequence comes from Inga leiocalycina, assembly GCA_963242795.1. Lineage (NCBI taxonomy): Eukaryota > Viridiplantae > Streptophyta > Magnoliopsida > Fabales > Fabaceae > Inga > Inga leiocalycina. The sequence continues at coordinate 27,521,259 of OY725327.1, forward strand.
TTTCGGCATGTGATTCTGTTGGTGCTGATTGATATCTTGCACATATGCCAACACTGAATTGGATGTCTGGTCTGCTTGCCGTGAGATAGAGTAATGATCCAATCATTCCTCTATATTTTGTGATGTTGTAGTCTTTCCCTTTGACATCAGCATCAAGCAACTAGTTGAGCTCATAGGTGTGTCCGTTCCATTTGCTTCATCCATTCCATACTTCTTCAAAAGCTCTTTCAAGTACTTTGTTTGAGATATAAAGATTCCATTCTTTCTTTGTTTGATTTGCAAACCGAGAAAGAAATTCAATTCTCCCATCATTGACATCTCAAACTCTCTCTGCATTATCTCAGAAAATTCCTTACACAGAGATTCATTAGTAGCACCGAAAACAATGTCATCAACATATATTTGAACAATTAAAATATCATCACGTTTTCGTTTTGTAAAAAGTGTTGTATCGACTTTTCCTTGTACAAAACCTTGATTAATAAGAAATTTACTGAGTCTTTCATACCATGCTCTAGGAGCTTGTTTTAAACCATATAAAGCCTTTTTGAATTTGAAAACATGGTCAGGTTTGGTTACATCTTCAAAACCTGGAGGTTGCTCTACATATACTTCTTCCATAATGTAGCCATTTAGAAATACACTCTTTACATCCATTTGATAGAATTTGAATCCTTTGATGCATGCAAAGGCTAAGAGTACGCGTATAGCTTCCAATCTAGCAACTGGAGCATACGTTTCCTTATAATCAATCCCTTCTTCCTGATTATAGCCTTTGGCCACCAATCTTGCCTTATTTCTGACAATAATTGCGGATTCATCGAGTTTATTCTTGAATACCCATTTAGTGACAATGATCGGATGATCCTTGGGTCGGGGTACCAAATCCCAAACTTGATTTCTTTCAAATTGATTTAGTTATTCTTGCATTGCTATAACCCAATCATTGTCTGATAGGGCTTCATTAATGTTAGAGGGTTCAATCTCAGAAATGAATGCAGAAAAACTTACTTCATCGAAAATTCTATTTCTAGTTTTGATCCCTTCATTCACATCTCCTATGACTTGATCTAAGGGATGACTTTTATTGTATTTCCAGGTTCTAGGTTGTCCTAGTGACTGTTTGTAATATCCCAATTTTTGATTAAGGGCAAATCATGATTATCATGGATAATTATGAATTTAATTGGAGTTATTATGTCTTTTATGGAAATATTAAATTAATATGTCATAATTACTGAAAAATTGGAATAATGGAAATATTGGCCATAAGTGGTAATTAATGGAGAAATTAATTACTAACTAAGAGAAAATGGGATGTGTGATTAAAATGGCTAATGGAGAGATTAAAGTAGCTAATTGGTGACTTAATTGGTGTAAGCCAATAGCAAGTTGACATGTGGCAAAGAGAGTATGGGAGTGAGAGTGCATGAGTGTGTAAGACAAAAGGGATAAAAATATTATTTTCTCTCTCCTCTCTTCTCTCTCTTTCGGCTGGAGGTATGGGGGGAGTATTATTGTCTCTTCTTCCTCACACTCCATCTCATTTCTCTCTCATTCTTGCTTCTCTCTCTCTCGTTCACCATTGTTGAAGGCAAGGGAAAGAAGAAAGCTTGATCTTTGGGTAAGTAAATGCCTTCCTTTGCTCAAACTCCCTTCATTAAAGTTGATCCTTGAGTTAAGAGCAACATTTCTATGGTTGTAGTTTGTCCATTGGTTGTGGTTTGTGGCCACACGAAATTTTGGGAGGTGGTGAATCAAGAACTCTCTTTGAGAAAGTTGATAAGGTGAGTGAGATCTATCTATCTATCTATGTTTTATGCCAAATGGGTTAACTTGGATTTTCTGGAATTCTTGGGCCATTTTCGAAAATGAGGGCCATTGAGAGTTTGGTATGAAATTTGTATGTTTGGAATGCATTTTGGATAGATAGAATTGTTTGGGTTGGAAATTGTTAAGTTTGGAGAATTTGAGATTTTAGTGTTTAATGTTACCCAAAACCAAAGCATGATAATGGAATAGGATTTTGGTGATTTTGACATTCCCATTGGATTCCTTGAGTGATTTTGTGTGGGAATGAGCTTGGTTATTGATTTTGGGTTCATTTGAATCACTTGGGAAAAGTTGGAAAGTTGTCTTGTTTGAGCTCTGTTTTTCGCAGTCTGTTTGGGCGAGCATTTTGAATGACCAAATGGTTTTGGAAAATTATGAAACTTTCCAGTCTTAAAGTTCACATCCCAAGCTTCAAAATGGACATATATTTTGTGTCATTTCGTTTAGTATTCTGTGAGATATGGTTGTCCAAAGTTTGGGATTGAAACAGAACTCTGTTTTGGAGTAGTGGTTAGTTTTTGGTGATTCTGTATTTATGTAGTGATTTCCAGTGAAGGGCTATATTTTTCCTTGAAATAGGACTTATATACCTTTCATTTGGCTTTGGAATCACCTCGTTTCGATTTTTCTACAATTAGTTATGGTTTTTGAAGTTCAGCCAAGAGTTAGGAAATTTCTTGGCCGCAGCCCATGAGTGGCTAGCCGCGGCCCAAGACTTTCTGACCTGATTCGGGCCGCGGCCCACATCCTTCTGACCATATTTGGGCCACAGCCCAAGGAAGGGCTGGCCGCGGCCCACCCCTGTGTTCCAGCGCTTTAAGTTTTCGAAAGGAGATCTTTAACCTATTGTTTCCCAACCTTTTAGGGCTTTTATTAGAGGCATTTGTAGCCTCTTAAGGGTCAATTATGATAACCAAAATTAAGTGTTTCAAGTTAAATAAGTCTTGGAATAAAATATAACTCTTCGTCCCTAATCATGATTATAGGATACGACATTTGCCCTAGGCGGGAGAGACCGGTGCCAGAGTACGCCCGGAAGGATCATGGTAGTGACTCTTCTCTCATATTATGTATGATGTCTTGGCATGCATAACTTATCGTTGAATTTGTGAAATGTGTGCCATGGTCCATTACGGCGTGAGCAGGTCAGCATGAGCAGTGTAGGGATTGACGGTGGTAATCTCTAGGTCGGCCGTTGAACTGCCGTCGTAATCGACATGGATATTTGTGAATCCGTCCCGTGGGGCGGCGTTTGTGAATCCAGCCGTGGGCTGTGTGTATCTTGCCTGTATGGCTTGTGTATGAAATGCATTATATGAATCCCAGCTGTGGTGAAATGTATTGTGTGGATTGCTGTGATGCAATGCAACGTGAGAAATTCAGCGTGAGCAATCGTAAGGGATGACATGTGTCACACTAACCATTGCCGTTGTAACTGCCGTTGTAGTTGCTTGTTGTGGTTAACGATTTGCTTACATGCATTATTATTGTACATTATATGATTGATTTGTTACTACGGGGATTCCTTAGAATCTCACTCTCCCAAAAACCATGTTTTAGACAGGGCAGAAGGATCAAAGGGAAAGCGGGCGACGAAGAGCGGATATAGCTCTGATTTAGATGTATATTTTGTGTTATTGGTTATCATTTATATCTTTTGGATACTTTTGGGAAACAATTGTGTATATTGGGATTGGTAGTATAGTTTTGTGTAATCCCCAAGTTAAGGGTAATGAATTGTGGGCTTTGTGCCTTTGTAAATCCCTTATTTAATGAATGGAACCCGAGTGTGTCGGGAACTTGCTTTATACTCTGATATTTGTGAATGAAATCAACTTGTACAGGCCATTTAGTATTTAAATGTGAACATGAGACCGTCATGAATAAATTTTGTAAAAGTTTATATAAGCCATGATTTTGGGAAGTTTGACTTTATTTAAGTCCCAAAATCTATTACGGTATCTAATTCCACATTAATTACGTTTTTACGAACTAATCTCGACCTTAATCGTGAAGGGGGTTACACTGTTCTTCTTCCTTGGTTTCATCAACTTCTGGAATAAAAGATTTAGAAATAGATTGACTATTCTCTTGATTAAAAACAACTTCCTGCTCTTCATCAATGGTTTTGTTAGAGGATTCAAATTCATCAAATACAATATGAATTGATTCTTCAACAACACATGTTCTTTTATTGAAAACTCTATATGCTTTACTTCGGTTAGAATATCCTAGGAAAATTCCTTCATCAGTTTTAGAATCAAATTTTCCTAAGTTATCTTTACCATTATTATGAATGAAACACTTACAACCGAAGATGTGTAGATGAGCAATATTTGGCTTCCTTCCTTTATACAGCTCGTATGGTGTCTTTCCAAGTTTTGTTTTAATACAGGCTCTATTTGAAATATAGCATGCTGTACTCATAGCATCAGCCCAGAAAACTTGAGACACGTTCTTTTCATTTAACATTGCTCTAGCCATTTCAGTGAGCACTTTATTCTTACGCTCCATGACTCCATTTTGTTGAGGTGTCCTTGGAGCAGAGAAATTGTGGTCAATGCCATTAGTATCACAATATTCTTCAAAGGCTTGATTTTCAAATTCTCCACCTTGATCGGTCCTAGTACCTGCAATAGACATACCTTTCTCATTTTGCACTTTCTTGGCAAAAACAATAAATTCTTCAAAGGTTTCATCTTTTGATGATAGAAAAATAACCCATGTAAATCTGGAGAAGTCAGCAACAATGACCAATGAATATAAGTTGCCACCAAAACTCTTTACTCTTGCTGGGCCAACTAAATCCATATGCAATAATTGTAGTGGTCTATTTGTTGAAATCTCATTTTTCAATTTGAAAGATGATTTAGTTTGTTTACCCTTTTGACATGCGTCACAAATCAAATCATTTTTGAAATTTACTTTGGGTAATCCAAGAACTAAATTCTTTTTGAGTAGTTTGCCTAGTTGATGCATATTGACATGAGCCAATCTCTTATGCCATAGCCAACTTTCATCGGCATTACTTAGAAAACAGTTTTCAGATTCATTTCTACTAATATCTAGAGTATAGCAGTTACCTTCCCTTTTTGCTCTGAGCTTAGCCTTGATATTCTTCTTATCAAGTAGTAAGTCATTCTTGTTGATAATTAGACATCCCTCTGAGTCAAATATTACCCAGTTGTTTTTGTCTGCACTTTGACTCACACTTAGCAAGTTATGGCACAATCCTTCGACATAATATACGTCTTTGACTTGTATGCCTTTGTCATTTTTTATTTCACCAATTCCTGCTATCCTTCCAGTTTGATTTCCTCTAAATTTTACCTTTCCACCTTCTTTAGGTTGCAATTTGGTAAAACTTTCGAAATCACCGGTCATATGTCTAGAGCATCCACTATCTATGTACCACTTGTTGTTTTTGGATGCTTTGAGACATATCTGCAATTAAATACGATTAAGTCTTAGGTACCCACTTCTTTTTGGGTCCTTTTAGGTTAGTACAGGAAATTTTTGAAACATATGATCGTTTAGGTACCCAGTTGTAGGTTCCTATCGTTCCTTTCTTCTTATGAATGCATGAAGAGGTATAATGACCTTTTCTATTACAGTAATTACAAAAAGCAAAGGGATTTGATGTATGCACAGAATGCTGGAAATAATTCAAATATGACTTACCTCCTGCTTTCTTTCTACCTTTCCTTCTATCTGATTTTGGATCATATCTACTACCAGATCGGTCATTTACAAATCGTTGAGCTTTTAAAATCACATTTAGCATCTCACTTCCTTTAGTAAATTTTTCAAGAGTTTTTGTGAGATCCGTGTTTTTCTTTTTCAAAGAAGAACTATTTTCACAATCCTTTTCTGAACTTTCTTTAAGTTCAATTTCAAGAACTTTGTTTTTCTTTTTGAAAACAACTAATTCTTTAACTACTTTGATGAATTCAGAATGTAAAGCATTATATTCAAAAAGTAATTCATCATAGGTAGGATCAGAATCATTTACCTCTTCTTCTGTTTCTTCTTGAGCAACAAGACATATATTGGCTACTTCTTCTTCATCACTTTCTTCGTCAGAGGAACTATCACCCTATATAGCAGATACAAAGGCCTTCTTTTTGTTAAAGAATTTGCCTTTTCTCTTTTCTTTGCTCTTTTGATTCAGCTCTGGACATTCTGATTTGATATGTCCTGGTTTTCCACATTCGTAGTAGATGATATGATCTTTGCTGCTAGTTCCTCCTTTCTGAAAGTGTTTGAATCCTTGACCTTTCTTGTAGAATTTTCTGAATCATTTTATGATTAGGCCCATTTCATCATCGTCAAACTCCTCATCCTCATCTTGATTTTCTTCTTTTGCTTTTAATGCTAGGCCTCTCTTCTTCTTGTCACCGATGTCATCTAGTTCCCGTTTGAACTTTAGTTTACTTTCATATTCAGAAATACTTCCAAATAGAGAAGCAACTGATCTCATTAATTCTCCTTTTGCTTCTTCTATCACAGTGACTTTAGCCTCCCACTCTTTAGAAAGAATATTCAAAATCTTTCGTATTTGAGTATGTTGATCATAAACTTTCCCAAGTACTGCAAGTTGATTAACAAGATGAGTATATCTAAGTTCGAATTCAGATATTGATTCACCTGATTTCATTTAAAGTAGATCGAATTCAGTGACCAAGGTGTTGATCCGATTCTCCTTTATTCCTGAAGTTCCTTCATGAGCTATTTCCAGAGCTTCCCACATTTGCTTTGCTGTTGGAAGTGTGCAAATTTTGAAGTATTCACTTTGACTCAAAGCACTTTATATCATCAGAATTGCCTTGCTGTTGAGAGTGATAAGTTTCTTGTCATTCTCATCATATTCCACTGGCGTCTTGGGAATTTTCTGAGAATCTACAATCTTTGTAGGTTGATAGTTTCCACTCTCAATCACATCCCATAGCCCATATTCGGTAGCCATCACGAATACTCTGAACTTTGCTTTCCAGAAAGAAAAATGTTCGCCACTGAAACCTGGAGGTCTAGTAATGGATGCTCCGTAGGGAAGAATTCCTTCACCCATGCTTGCCATTGGATCCTTCTTAGGTTGTTATACCTTAACAAGAAGACCTCGCTCTGATACCAAATGTTAGAACAAGTGTTTCACCCAAGAGGGGGGTGAATTGGGTGATTCTAAAAATTTCTTTGCAAATATAAAAACTTGACGGTGAATATAATGCAGTAAAGAGTAAGGAGAAATATCACCAAAGTGTACACCGGGAGTTATACTGGTTCGACCACAACCACTTTGATCTACATCCAGTCCTAAGAATATCTCTGAGAGTTTCACTATAACTTCCAAGATTCAGTCGGTTCTTGGCACCTCAGTACAAGCAAGTTCCTTCGCCTGGACACTCGCTCCCCCTTACAAGTTGTAATCCAATCCCAACTCAAGGTTCCACAACCTTAAGTTACCTCAATAACAAATATTGAGTTTGAATGAAATATCTCTCTTACAGAGTAAATAAGAATCACTGAAGTACAGAATTACAAGTGTATAAAAACAGAATATTGAACGTGAACTTGATAATGCGTTCATGTGTGTGCTCTTGTTGTTATCTCTGTTTGGATGTTCCCATATATATAGATATGTTGATAATGACCGTTGGAACATTTTCTTCTCGCCCGTTAGAGTGTGCCCAGCCACTGTTGACTTTTCCAGTTTTTTAAAAATATCCGTTTACGGTAGGTGGCGGTAGGTAGTGTTTGAACGTTGCATTTGACTTTCCTTAGTTGGTAAGATCTCTTCATTGTTTATCTGCGAATATGCTAAGAATACTAATACAATGAAGGGTTAATCACATAGGAAACAAATCAATGAACGTTAGAATGAATTCTGAATTTCTGGACTTGGAAACTCGAGTAGTTCCTCGAGTATTCATTAAGTTTACTCGAGTATCTTCGTGAAAACATTGATAAACAGTAATTCAATAAATGAACATCAAATTACTCGGGTAGTGCATGGAGTAAACAAATTTACAAAGCTTGGAAATACCTGTTGTGAACACCCTATTTTGTCCGGGCCCCACTAAAAAATACAAAAATAATTGATAATGATTGGTGTCCAAATTGGCAATCATCATTGAAAGAAAAAATTAAAAAAAAACGAAAATAAGAAAAAAATAAGGAAATCCTCCTATTGATGATGATCGGTGTCTAAATAGGCAATCATCATTGAAAGGGAAAAAATAAAAAAAAACAAAAATTAAAATAAATCCCTTAATTGATATGATTGGCATTGTCATTCATTAAGGGAAAATAATAAATAAAAAAAACGAAAAATAAAAAATAAAAAAATCTCATTTATGTTGATAGGTTTAAATTAGGAAGTTACTTGTGGGGAGAATAATGAAAAAAAGATTAAAAGCGAAAAAATCTTCACAAATGGTAATTAGGTCAAGTTAGGAAGTTTTATCAATAGAAAATACAAAAAAATAAAAAAAACGAAAATAAAAAAAAAATCTCCATTGATGGTGATTGGGTTAAGTTAGGTAGTTCTTAACATAAAATACAAAAAAATCAAAAAAACGAAAAATAAAATAAATAAAATAAAAAAGGGAGCATTTATGAAGAAAACCCTACCTTGAGACTATAAATAGGAGTGCAAGGGTTGAAGCAAAGGGGACAAGAATTTTGGGAGAGTAAGGAGATAAGGTCAGTGGTTGAGTTTTCATCCTTTTCTTTGATTTCACTTTTACATCTCGTTTTTCTCTCTTCCATCTAATATCCCTTGGTTCATGCTTACTTCATCATTCATGCACTATGACTTTAGTCAATATGCATTACATTGCTTTACTTTGTATTATGATGATGCTGGACGTGTTTTAGCTCATTGTGATCTTGTGGATTTGCATTTTATTGTCCAACTGAATTATCTCATACATAGGTAAGAGATATGTGATGTCTTATTTTCTTATGATATTAGGTGTTATGCTTAATAAATATAGATAATATAATTGTACTTGCCTCTTGTTTATAATGTGGTTCTATCACCCTATCTCTTGTTGTAGCGGTGTTCAAAAGGAAAAAGGTACGCATAAATCTCCTCACCTTTGACTTCCTTTTTGTTTAACTTGTGTTACTTTTTCTTCTTTTCTCCTTATTCCTTTCTTAGGTCCTCTTTCAAAAAAAAAAAATTTTTAACACATTTTTATAAATGAAAATAAAATGGCAAAACTTTCTTTCATGAAAAATAAAAGAAGTTCTTTCATAAATAAAAAAAAAGTTTTTAAAAAAAAATAAAAAATACAAACCAAACAAAAAACTTATTTTTTTCAAATAAATTAAATGAACATTTTTTCTAAAAATCACCAACCAAGTGACACGCTTTTCTACCCCCTCGAACTACGTGGGCTTTGATCCCTCTAAAGGGTACGTAGGCCCTAGGTTTTCATCCTAGGTCAAGTCCAATTTTGTAAATAAATATATTTTTTCTATTTTCTTGTTGTAAATAAATGTTCTTTTTTTTAAATAAATATATTTTTTCTTATTTTCTTTTTGTAAATAAATGTTCCTTATTTTTTTTTCTTCAGTTTTTCATTTATTTTTGTCTTTATTTGGGTAATTATAATAAAGTTAAAAGCCATAGTATTTTTAAATAATTAACTTAGGGTAACCATTCTCATGAATGGGTGTTGTGGGGTGCCTAACACCTTCCCCACACACAATCGACTCCCGTACCCTAAATGGTTTTTTATAAACTAGTTTTCGTTTTTAAATAGGTTTCCAAAATTATATTTTTTTCTAAAATTTTGGTGGCGGCTCCATGTTTTTTGTTACGAGTGTGGATGATCAATTAAATAGTGCAAGTGTACACTGTCGTAATCAAGTAATATAGAAGTGAGTAGAGTATCGTTCCCACGAGGATTGATCACTAAGTACCAAAATGGGTAATTTTAATTCTATTTAATCGATCGATAAATTGGTGATTGAGAGTACAAATAAAAGAAAAATAATTAAATATGAGTGCAGATGATATGAAAACAAATATGAGAAAAAGTCTTAGGGATTAGATTTCACTTAACAAATTCCGGATTGAATCACTTATCTATTCTAGCCCAATTTATTCCACATGATTGATAGTCGAGTTTCCCTAATTTAATTACTAGCCTCTTCCAAGGTCAAGCAATTCTATAATTAATTGCTAATCCAATATATTCCTATATGAATTTAAGCAATTAATTATGCATTAAGATTTATGGAACTCAATAAGACTACACAACTCATATGAATATATTCCTATTTCATATGCAAGTCATGATTTTAATTATAGGATCTACACACATGCATCTCCTTCCAGTCTCAACATGCATATTGTAATCATTCAAAAGGTGGCCAATCAAATGAAAGCATTAAGAACAATAATTAAAACTCAATCATGAAGGAGAAATTAAAACTAGATTTAATAAGTTAAGATTCAATCCGTCATTAGTAAGCTACGTCATCACCCTAGGAAAATGAAAATTTAGCTCATGATAAAATTAAAAAAAAAATAAAAATAAATTGACATTATATAAAACTAGAATGAAATCCACATAAATACTGCATAAATTTGAATATTAAATTCTCAAACATAAATATACAACCAACAAGATGCATGAAAATGGACAAATCTAGCCGTCCCTTTAGGAGGTAAAACCTTCCATGTAGGTGGCATAAAAAATGTAATACAATACTAAGCCTTTCATATAGGAGGCATGCAAGAAGTAATATAATACTAAGCCTTCCATGTAGGAGGCATGAAAAAAATAATACAATACATAAAATTAAAAATAAAAAATAACATAATTTATTTAGAACTGTCAGAGAAAATATCTCTCCCTGTCAGAGAAGGATCTCTGACTGTCAGAGAAAATTCTCCACACTTTCTTCTCTCCTCCTTTTTTCATTTTTGCAAAGAAGCTCACATGTATATATAGGCAAGCAAGTGCGTCTGTTGCTTCTCTTTTTTTTTCCACAGGTGCTACAGTACTTTTCCTTCATTTCACGCATGAACATTACTTTTCAGCAAACCTACGTATTTTTTCCGTGTTGCTACAGTGCTATAGTGATTCCATCCTCTACAGTCACCTCCATCCGCTACAGTAACGTCCTGATACAGTGATTCCGTCATGAATAGTAACCGACGCTACAGTACTGACTTTTTTTATATTTTTCTTTATTTTTTAAATACTATTTATTTTACACCCAAATATATTATATTAAGCTCAAATATCGTCCATAAAATCATCATATAAGGGAAAATAAATATGTAAATATTTCAGTTATCATTTTTCTAAATTCCGGGCGTTACGGCTTTGCGACTCCACTGGGGACAGTTTAAGAGTTAAGCCCGTCTAAGTTAAGTGTTTAAAAATAATTTGGCCCTAATTTTATTTTAATTACCCTTTTTCTTATTTGTTTTTTTTGTGAATAGTTCTTTTTATTTATTAAATTCCTTATTCATCTATTTGTTTGTTTTTTTATTTTTCTATCTATCTTGTGATCTGGTTAGCAGATGAGGGTTGGGTAGAACCTAGGCCCATAGGTTGGTATGCTCTCCACACACATTGAACACATACACTATTCTCCTCACACACATTTTGGGCCCTATACCCGGGTCTGTGAGTTCCTTAGGTGAGTGGAAGTTTCTAGCGGTCTCCCTGTGGGGTTTTAAGAACCCCTTGAGGTTACTGTGAAGACTTCATCCTAGCTGTTACTCATTTGGTGAGATTGATCCCTGTGGGGTTTTCAGAACCCCCTGAAGGTCAATTTCATCAAATGGGGTCTTCATCTTTACGATGGGGGCAGTTAGGAGACCTTTATCTATGAGAATTAGAACCACCTTGAAACCACTGCACCTATTAGTAGAAATTATAGACCTACCCAATTAATTAGTACCTACCTTTCTTAGGATAGATACTACTAACCTAGGGTCATTCCTAAAATAGGACACTGGGGGGCATATATTTACTTATTATTGATAATCATTATTGTCATCCATGCATTATCAATGAAACCCCTAGGATCAAGTGACTAACTGTCGCTCCACTTGAGTATATATCTAGCATCACTTCACATAAAGATACATCACAAGGACGGTGTATGCATTAGATAGCCAACCTTAGTCTAAGGGTCCGTGACCCTAAAAGACCATCAATCATATTAGAACACATCTCAATGAGAGTTAATCCTTTAGGACTCTTGAGGTATCATTATATCATTCATTAGCATTTTAGCTTCATTTGATTTGGGCCTTGGACATAATCATCATTTTTAAAAACCCTTAGCCGCGTGATGGGTTGGGCCATTCGCAGGTTAATGGGCACTTCATTCTCCCTATGAGGTAATAGATCTCTTGAGGAGGTGAAGTTCTTTTTCTTATTGTCCATCATCCATATCAAAACTTGAAATATAAGTCATCACTCTTTCATATCTCATGAGATATCCTTGTATCATTCATTAGCATTTAGCTTTATTTGATATGGGCCTTAGACATAATAAACATTTAATAAAACCCTTAGCCGCGTAATAGCTTGGGCCGTTCGCAGGTTAATGGGCACTTCATCCTCCCTATGGGGTATTGGATCTCTTAAAGAGGTGAAGTTCTTTTTCTTAATGTCCATCACCCATATCAAAATTTGGAGTATAAGTCATCGCTCTTTCATGTCTCATGAGGTATCCTTGCATCATCAATTGGTATTTAGCTTCATTTGATATGGGCCTTGGACATAATAAACATTTAACAAAACCCTTAACCACGTAATAGCTTAGGCCGTTCGCAGGTTAATGGGCACTTCATCCTCCCTATGGGGTATTAGATCTCTTGAGGAGGTGAAATTCTTTTTCTAATGTCCATCACTCATATCAAAGCTAGAAAGCACATATAATCATCTTCATAGCATGCATTTGAAAATACTTTCTGACTCTTCCTTCTCTTTTCTTTAATGAAGGGCAAACGAGTTATCCGACAACCGAAAATTTGGCATAAAGGTTAAATGGCACAAAAACCAAGTTTAAATCAAGTTCCTACAGGAAAGGTATATAAAGGGAAGGGCATCAGACTGACTACTGGAGCAGAACCACTTGAAGGCCTAATTCGATTAAGTCGCTACATTCAAGGTTCAGTCAAATTGGGTTTCATGAAGAAGTATGGAAATATCATTGATTTATTACACGTGCCTGTGCATAATGAGGCTATCATAGAACTGGGCCAGTATTGGGATGCCTCTTTGAGATGCTTCACTTTCTCCGATTTTCAACTAGCCCCAACCCTTGAAGAATACGGGGAAATCCTTAGGATGCCAATTAAGAGGAGTGATAAGATCTACCATTATCCAGGCCGGTTACCTTCTCAGGGAGGAATAGCGAAGCTGTTAGGGGTTCGCATGGAAGAAGTACAGATTGTAGGCACTGGACAGGTCAAGGAGATTAAAAGGACCATAGTGGAAGCTCGCTTAGCAAGATTTGCAGAAAATAAAGATTGGGAGAGTTTTTATAGGGTTTTTGCCTTGGCTATTTATGGCATGATCCTCTTTCCTTCATCAGCGGGAATAATCGACTTGGGAGCTATCAGTGTCTTTCAATTAGTCGAACACTACCAAATTAACCCGGTACTCGTAGTTTTAGCAAAGACCTACATGTCATTATCTCAATGCCACCTAAAGAAGGAAGGTCGAATAAAATGTTGTCTTGCATTGCTTGAGGTATGGATGCTGAGTCACGTATATGGAAAGAAGAAGTACTTCCGGGAAAGGCATGACAAGTTTACTAATCCACTTATGGCTTTCAATCATCTTCAATTAAGCAAAAATGATTGGAGGAAGGAGTTCTCACAGTTAACAGAAGATTATCTCTTATGGAAAATAGAATGGTGGGAGGATGAAGAGATCATCCATCACTGCGGGGACTTTTCTAATATGCCTCTCATGGGACCAAGAGGATGTATTAACTACAACCCTTCTTTAGCATTAAGGCAATTAGCATTTCGGCAAAAATTTCCCTCTCAGGAAGAAGTGCAAGCCATACACTTCACATACGGAGAAGATAATGGGAAGGACTCATGTCGAGAAATCAAAGAAGCTTGGAGCAAGATAGCATACAAGGGAAAGGCTAAGCTGGGGAAGCGAGAAATAGGTGCAACTCCGGGCTATAAGGACTGGCTCAAGGACGGAATCAAAGGAGCCAATCCATCTTATTCCCCCTAAGATCCTTTGTTAGGAAATGATGCCCAAGAAGTAAACAAAGAGTTGGCAAGGCGTCTGGAAACAAGAGAAAAGGAGCTGGAGGAGTTGTCTATGATGGAATCACAAAATAAGAGAAAGATGAGTCAGTTAGAAGATAAATGTGCATCCCTTCAAGAAAAACTGACAGAAAAGAGAAAGAGAAGAGAATTAGAAGAACGCTCAAGGATCATGAAGCTGGAAGAAGAAAACAAAAGCTTAAAAATGGCTATGCAAGAGAACGATAGGCAAATGAAGAATAATAGAGTTCGACTATTGAAGATGACTACAGCAAAAGAGTTGCTCAAAGAGAAGCTGCAAGACAATGCCCCTCTTAAGAAATTGCAAGGGGAAGTTGATATTCTTACTCAACTCCTAGAAAACAAGAAGGGTGAATTGGTTGCTGTAAGGGCCAGTAGCACTAAAACCATCCAGAGCCTCGTGGACAAACTAAATCATGAAAGGAAAGTTTTAGCCAACTGGGAAATCCTCTACCATAGACAAGTTGTTGTGACAGAAGAATGGGTAAAGAGGTATGGTAACTTAATCAGCTTTGCTAACACCAGAATCCCAGAATTTACTAGCACATTCAAGCGCGCTGAAGGCATGATCATCCCTTTGAATCCGCCAGAAGAGATTGTTGAATTTTTCAACTTATGTAATCAAATAGTAGAGGAAACTCAAACTTGTAACCAAATTTTGATATTATCAAATAAGAGCATATCTCCTTTTACTGTCATTTTTGTTATGCTTATCACTACGATCAATAACAAGATCTTGGGCTAGGGTAGGATTCAAGGTCCCCTCTATCTAATGATCAACTCTAGTTCTCCCTGTGGAATAATGGATTCTCTGAGGAGGCTAGAGGACACTCGTTCCAGAAGACTATGTGCCGACTAAAACACTCACCAAATAAAAAGATCTTGATTAGGATGGGACTTAAGGTCCCTCCTATTTAATGATCAACTCTAGATTCTCCCTGTGGAATAATAGATTCCCTGAGGAAGCTAGAGGATACCTGTGCTAGAAGACCTTTATGCCAATACGTCGTGATAACTCGCCATGCCCGCTCGAAATTGTAGGTTTAAATAAACTAATGATATTTTGTTCCTTCCTAAGCAGGTGATACAATATTGCTCCGTCTAAACGTCCTAACCAGCTACCCCCTGCGCATTCATACAACACGCGCTCACATAGTCGTCAGATGGCAGCTAATCCCAATGAAGCCGAATCTAATATGAATCATTGGATAGGAAGGGAAGATTATCACTCTGAAAATCCCCATATAAGGAAGAAGTTCCCGACATCCTTTGAAGTGTTAAACAAGCTGATTGTTGCAATGGTTTCAACAATAAGCAAAAAGACTTGCATGTGGATTTCAGCTGATGATTCTGGAAGGGCTCTGGAAAATTGGGAGTTCGAGGACACCTTCAATTCTATCATTTTAGAGTAACATGCCTAGCTAAAAGTTGTCTTTTTTATGCTTTGTATACGCCTTTAGGCGAGCTCTTATATGAACTATGAATAAAGAATGATATGCGAATAAAATTCACTTATTTATATCCATTCCTTTCTTTTTCCTTCTATTCATTCGTTGTTCATTTTTCGCCCTCCAGGAAATCGATTTCCTCAGAACTCTTGTCCAACGCAGAGGTTCCTGAATCCCTGAATGATGATACGCTTGTTGCCATTGATATGCATGATTACGAGTATGATGATGATGAGATCATTCAAGTATACAAAAAAATCCTCAAATTCGACGACAATAGAATGTGCCAACATGAAGACGTAATTGAAGTAATAAATATGGGCACGGAGGAAGAAAAGAGAGAACTAAAGATAGTAGATAACCCCGAAAGAGAGCAAATAGTTGAACTCTTCAAAGAATTCATAGATGTGTTCGCATGGTCTTATCAAGACATGCCAGGCCTTGATCCAGGGATTGCTTCTCACAAGATCCCCTTATTCCCAGACACTAAGGCTAAAAAGCAGAAATTGAGGAGGCTCACTTCCGATATGTCCTTAGTTGTTCGAGAGGAGGTGATGAAGCAATTAGAAGCGGGTTTCCTAGAAGTAGCTAAATACCCACAATGGATAGCAAATGTCGTTCTTGTCCCAAAGAAGGATGGCAGAATTCAAATGTGTGTGGATTATCGAGATCTGAACAAAGCTAGTCCAAAAGATGATTTTCTATTACCTCATATTGATGTCCTGGTTGATAATACAGCCCGTAGCTATAGGTACTCGTTCATGGATAGGTAGTCAGGGTATAACCAAATCCTTATGGATAGGGAGGACAAAGAAAAAACCATATTTATTACACAATGGGGAACTTATTGTTTCCGCGTCATGCCATTCGGCTAAAGAATGCTGGGGTAACTTATCAGCGTGCCATGGTGGCACTCTTCCATGATATGATGCATAAAGAATTTGAAGTATACGTGGATGATATGGTAGCTAAATCTTCTGAGGGAGAAAGGCATGTTGTGGTGTTAAGAAAGCTATTTGAAAGGCTACGCAAGTACAAGCTACGACTAAATCCTAACAAATACGTCTTTGGAGCTTTATCTGGAAAATTGTTGGGCTTCATTGTAAGCCAAGAAGGGATTACAGTAGATCCAGACAAAGTAAAAGCAATACGGGAAATGCCCCCTCCTCAAACAGAAAAGGAAGTTCGAAGCTTTTTGGGGCGACTGAATTACATTGCACGATTCATTGCCAACCTGACTGCAACTTGTGAGCCGATATTCAAGCTTTTAAAGAAGAACTGCACCAGGAAGTGGGATGAAGATTGCCAACAGGCATTTGATAGAATCAAGGATTATTTGTAAAATCCCCCAATTTTGGTTCCTCCTGTACCAGGACGACCTTTAATTTTGTATTTAACAATACAACCAAATTCCATGGGAGCCATGCTGGGGCAACAAGATGCATCTAAGCGAAGAGAACAAGCGATCTATTACTTGAGCAAGAAGTTTAATGATTGTGAGTCACGTTACCAGATGATCGAGCGAACTTTTTATGGTTTAGTCTGGGCTATAAGGAGGTTGAGGCAATACATGCTTTACTACACCACTTGGTTAATTTCAAGAGTAGACCCACTCAAGTACATCTTTGAAAGCCCGCATGTAGCTGGAAGAAGTCTCTAAGTGGCAAGTAATATTGTCTGAATATGATATAAGATACGTCATTCAAAAATCTGTCAAAGGTGGTACGATAGCAGATCACTTAGCGGAAAACCCCATAGATGAATGCCAGCCACTAGATTTCAAATTTCCAGATGAAGACATATATGCTACAGAAGACCTGATCGAGGAAAGCAAATCGAAAGGGTGGGAAATGTATTTTGATGGGGCAGCAAACATGCATGGCAATGGTGTAGGGGCAGTAATCATATCCCCGGACGGAAAGCAATTTCCGATTGCTATAAAGTTAGGATTTGATTGCACCAATAACATGACAGAATATGAAGCTTGTATTAATGGTCTCCAGGCTGCCATAGATCTTGGGATAAAAAACCTAAAAGTCTATGGTGACTCAGCTCTCATAATTTATCAGGTGACTGGTGAATGGCGTACTAAAGACCCAAAGTTGATCCCTCATCAAGAGTATTTGATAGAGTTGATCAAAAACTTTGAAGTAATCAATTTTCATCACATGGCTAGAGAAAAGAATCGCTTCGCTGATGCGTTAGCTACTTTAGCAGCTATGATCCAACTTGATTGTGGGGTCCAAGTTCAACCAATACAGATTGAGACTAGAAGATCGCCAGCATTTTGCTTCAATATTGGAAGAGAGCACGACGAGTAACCTTGGTACCATAGTATTAAGATGTATATGGAGCATAGTACTTACCCTCCAGACGCGACACATAATGAAAAGAAGACCATCCGGTGATTGGCCATGGGCTTTTTTATTAGTAATAACGTCCTATATAAGAGAAGCTTTGATGGGACATTGTTACGCTGTGTAGACATGAGGGAGGCGCACAAGATTATGGCAGAGATCCATGAAGGCGTATGCGGTACACATGCAAATGGCCACTTATTAACTAAACAAGCTCAAAGATCTGGTTACTACTGGATAACTATGGAGAAGGATTGTATCAATTATGTTAGAAAGTGTCATAAGTGCCAGATATATGCCAACAAAGCTAACGCCCCTCCGACTATAATGCATAGTCTCGTATCTCCATGGCCATTCTCCATGTGGGGAATAGATGTCATTGGGCCGATTAACCCAAAAGCTTCGAATGGTCATCGTTTCATCCTCGTTGCTATTGACTATTTCACTAAGTGGGTAGAAGCCAATTCCTTTACTAGTATTACTCAGAAGGCCTTCATCAAATTCTTAAAGGGTAATATCATCTGTAGATATGGGTTACCAGAGAGGATCATAACTGACAATGCACCAAACCTCAATGGGGCAGCAGTTAAAGAATTATGTGATTAGTTTAAGATCAAACATCATAATTCTGCACCATATAGGCCACAGATGAATGGTGCAGTTGAGGCAGCCAATAAGAATATTAAGAAGATCCTCAGCAAAATGACGGTGACCTATAAGGACTGGCACGAAATGCTTCTATATGCATTACACGGATACCGTACCACAATGCGTACTTCAACTGGGGCAACTCCTTTGATACGAATTTAGATGATCAATTAAATAGTGCAAGTGTACACTGTCGTAATCAAGTAATATAGAAGTGAGTAGAGTATCGTTCCCACGAGGATTGAGCACTAAGTACCAAAATAGGTAATTTTAATTCTATTTAGCCGATCGATTAGTTGGTGATTGAGAGTACAAAATAAAAGAAAGACAGTTAAATATGAATGCAGATGATATGAAAGCAAATATGAGAAAAAGCCCTAGGGATTAGATTTCACTTCACAAATTCCGGATTGAATCACTTATCTATTCTAGCCCAATTTATTCCACATGATTGATAGTCGAGTTTCCCTAATTTAATTACTAGCCTCTTCCAAGGTCAAGCAATTCTATAATCAATTGCTAATCCAATATATTCCTATATGAATTTAAGCAATTAATTATGCATTAAGATTTATGGAACTCAGTAAGACTACACAACTCATATGAATATATTTCTATTTCATATGCAAGTCATGGTTTTAAATATAGGATCTACACACATGTATCTCCTTCCGGTCTCAACATGTATATTGAAATCATTTAAAAGATGGCCAGTCAATCAAAAGCATTAAGAATAATAATTAAAACTCAATCATGAAGGAGAAATTCAAACTAGATTTAACAAGTTAAGATTCAATCCGTCATTAGTAAGCTACGTCATCACCCTAGGAAAATGAAAGTTTAGCACATGATGAAATTAAAAACAAAACCAAAATAAATTGACATTATATAAAACTAGAATGAAATCCTTAGAAATACTGCATAAACTTGAATATTAAATTCTCAAACATAAATATACAACCAAAAGATGAATGAAAAATGAAGAAATCTAGCCGTCCATTTAGGAGGTAAAACCTTCCATGTAGGCGGTATGCAAAATAAAATCCTAAGCCTTCCAAGATAGAGGCATGAAGAAATCTATCCGTCCATTTAGGAGGTAAAACCTTCCATGTAGGCGGTATGCAAAATGTAATAAAATCCTAAGCCTTCCAAGATGGAGGCATGCAAAAAGTAATACAATCCTAAGCCTTCCAAGATGGAGGCATGCAATACATGAAATTAAATCTCAAAAACAACACAAAGAACTCAGAAATGTTAGAGAAAGATCTCTCCCGGTCAGAGAAGGACCTCTCCCGGTCGGAGAAGGGCCTCTGCTTCTCTTCCTCTCCCCCTCCTTTGAGCTTGGCATTGATCTCTATTTATAGAGGAAAAAAATGTGTGCTACAGTACTGCTATAGTGATCTGGCGGTTGCTACAGTACCGTTGACCTGCTACAGTTCCTGATGGCTGCTACAGTGCTGTTGACCTGCTATAGTTCCCGATGGCTGCTACAGTGCCATTGACTG
Organism: Inga leiocalycina; assembly: GCA_963242795.1. Taxonomy (NCBI): domain Eukaryota; kingdom Viridiplantae; phylum Streptophyta; class Magnoliopsida; order Fabales; family Fabaceae; genus Inga; species Inga leiocalycina. The sequence continues at coordinate 27,541,336 of OY725327.1, forward strand.
CTACAGTACTTTTATTTTTTTTATTTTTTTTAAATGCTGTTTATTCCAAAAACAATATTTATTTATCAATCACACCCAAATTTATTATATTAAACACAAATATCGTTCATAAAATCATCATATAAAGGAAAATAAATATGCAAATATTTTACTTATCACCCTTACTCTTTAGTTTATGGCATGGAGGCTGTTACTCCAATTGAGGTGGAAATACCATCCCTGAGAATCTTGGCTGAATCAGACCTAGATGAAAGCGAATGGATACGTTCTCGATTTGAACAATTAAATATGATTGAAGAAAAAAGGCTCACAGCCATATGTCATGGGTAGTTATATCAATCACGAGTGGCAAGGGCCTTTAATAAGAAACTACGACCCAGGTGGTTTAAAGTAGGAGACCTAGTCCTCAAGAAGATCCTCCTAAATCAAGAAGATGATAGAGGTAAATGGGCTCCGAACTATGAAGGCCCATATGTTGTTAAGCAAGCTTTCTCTAGTGGGGCATTGATATTGACAAACATGAATGGCCAAGATCTACCAAGGCCAATCAATTCAAATGCTGTAAAGAAATACTATGCGTAAAGAAAAAAAAAGCTCGCTAAGTTGAAAACCCGAAAGGGCAGCTTAGGCAAAAGTTCGAGCAAAACAAAAAAGGGGCTCGCTAAGTTGAAAACTCAAAAGGGCGGCTTAGGCAGAAATTGGAGCAAAAAAAAAAGAAGCTCGCTAAGTTGAAATCCCGAAAGGGTGGCTTAGGCAAAAGTTAGAGCAAGAAAAAAGCTCGCTAAGTTGAAAACCCGAAAGGGCGACTTAGGCAAAAGTTAGAGCAATAAAAAAAAAAAGAAGCTCGCTAAGTTGAAAACCCGAAAGGGCGGCTTAGGCAAAAGTTAGAGCAAAAAAAAAAAAGCTCGCTAAGTTGAAAACCCGAAAGGGCGGCTTAAGCAAAAGTTAGAGCAAGAAAAAAAGGCTCGCTAAGTTGAAAACCCGAAAGGGCGGCTTAGGCAAAATTTAGAGCAAAAAAAAAAAAGGGAGCTGTTAAGTCAAAAACCTGGAAGGGCAAGGTTATCAGTCCTAGCCCCATGACTCTCTCTACTTGTCTATTTGGAAGACTCCATAATCATTCATCAAAAAGTGCATATCTCTGGCAATTAAGCGCGGCACCATCAGGGGGACTACATGGAACTAAAAGCGAAGGACCTCCTAATAACATCACGCCTACACCAATATGTGCTCATTATAATGCATCCACTTGACTATTGGAAGATCGTTTCTTTTAAATGAATCTTCATCCTTAGTATCTCTTTCCCTTCTATTAAATCGCATGTCAAACTTTGTGCCATGATTTATATAAGGGTAACTCTTTTTAATGAAAGCACAACTTTTGTCTGGATAAACACTCACGTTGATATACATGGTGTCCTTTACTCCCATTTAACTTGTGTAATTTTAGGATTATTAGTGAAGGTCCCAACTGGAATTTTTGTTGTCGGGTCAAACAGTTGACAAAGGGACACAATCTAAACTGAGGGTCCTAGGCTGTGGCATCTATGTGAATCTCATTATACACATCTTCATACCTCCGACAAGACTGCGCAAGTAACAGGATACTGGTTAGGCACTTGGACGAAGAAGGAGCAATATCACCTGCCAGGATATTCTTTAACACCACAATTATTGCACTCATTCTCATTAACATGTCATCACCTCCATTATCAACATCACCATTAACATCATCATCATCATTAGCATTATCATTGTATTCATCATCCTCATTAGGATTCCATCATCACAGTCCTCACCATTATTAGTGTCATCACCTCCATCATGACATCACTATTATGATATTCCCTTCATTATCATGACCATTATCATCCTCTTCATCATCATCATTATCATCATCACTATCATCATTATTATCAATGTCATCATCTTCATAAGCATTACTCCAAGGGGCATCACATGTTCATAGCACCCTTTTCAAAGCCCTGTAATGGCAGGCACCCTCAAAGCCCAGTAACGGCTGGCACCCTTTCAAAGCCCTGTACCGGCAGGCACCCACAAAGCCCAGTAACGGCTGGCACGATTCTTTTAAAGCCCTGTAACGGCAGGCACTATTCTTTCAAAGCCCTGTATCTGCAGGCACCCTTAAAGCCCAGTAACGGCTGGCACAATTCTTTTAAAGCCCTGTAACGACAGGCACTTTTCTTTCAAAGTCCTGTACCAACAGGCACCCTTAAAGCCCAGTAATGGCTGGAATAATTCTTTTAAAGCCCTGTAACGGCAGGCACTATTCTTTCAAAGCCCTGTATCAGCAGGCACTCTCAAAGCCCAGTGCCGGCTGGCACAATTCTTTTACGCCCCACCAAAGTCCTATTCTACTAGGCGCTTCACTTCCATTCCAGGTAATCATTTATCTCCACTTGCGTTCTTCTCCCCTATGAACCAAGTAAAGAGGGGCATGGACACTGTATTTTGTCCAAACCCTCTTTGGTTCCAAGGGGGCACCTTGTTCTCTGGCCGGACAAAATACGTGTTCTTATCTTTACTTGCTTCATAGATGAGAATTTCACTTTTCTCAGCTACGAAACAAGTAAAGAGGGGCAACTGTGAACACCCTATTTTGTCTGGGCCCCACTAAAAAATACAAAAATAATTGATAATGATTGGTGTCCAAATTGGCAATTATCATTGAAAGAAAAAATTAAAAAAAACGAAAATAAGAAAAAAATAAGGAAATCCTCCTATTGAAGATGATCGGTGTCTAAATAGGCAATCATCATTGAAAGGGAAAAATTAAAAAAAAACGAAAATTAAAATAAATCCCTTAATTAATATGATTGGCATTGTCATTCATTAAGGAAAAATAATAAATAAAAAAAACAAAAAATAAAAAATAAAAAAATCTCATTTATGTTGATAGGTTTAAATTAGGAAGTTACTTGTGGGGAGAATAATGAAAAAAAGATTAAAAACAAAAAAATCTTCACTAATGGTAATTAGGTCAAGTTAGGAAGTTTTATCAATAGAAAATACAAAAAAATAAAAAAAAACAAAAAAAAAATCTCCATTGATGGTGATTGGGTTAAGTTAGGTAGTTCTTAACATAAAATACAAAAAAATCAAAAAAACGAAAAATAAAATAAATAAAATAAAAAAGGGAGCATTTATGAAGAAAACCATACCTTGAGACTATAAATAGGAGTGCAAGGGTTGAAGCAAAAGGGACAAGAATTTTGGGAGAGCAAGGAGATAAGGTCAGTGGTTGAGTTTTCATCCTTTTCTTTGATTTCACTTTTACATCTCATTTTTCTCTCTTCCATCTAATATCCCTTGGTTCATGCTTACTTCATCATTCATGCACTATGACTTTAGCCAATATGCATTACATTGCTTTACTTTGTATTATGATGTTGCTGGACGTGTTTTAACTCATTATGGTCTTGTGGATTTACATTTTATTGTCCAACTGAATTATCTCATACATAGGCAAGAGGTATGTGATGTCTTATTTTCTTATGATATTAGGTGTTATGCTTAATAAATATAGATAATATAATTGTACTTGCCTCTTGTTTATTATGTGGTTCTATCACCCTATCTCTTGTTGTAGCAGGGTTCAAAAGGAAAAAGGTACGCATAAATCTCCTCACCTTTGACTTCCTTTTTGTTTAACTTGTGTTACTTTTTCTTCTTTTCTCCTTATTCCTTTCTTAGGTCCTCTTTCAAAAAAAAAAAATATTTTAACACATTTTTATAAATGAAAATAAAATGGCAAAACTTTCTTTCATGAAAAATAAAAGAAGTTCTTTCATAAATAAAAAAAAACGTTTTTAAAAAAAAATAAAAAATACAAACCAAATAAAACACTTATTTTTCTCAAATAAATTAAAAGAACATTTTTTCTAAAAATCACCAACCAAGTGACACGCTTTTCTACCCCCTCGAACTACTTGGGCTTTGATCCCTCTAAAGGGTATGTAGGCCCTAGGTTTTCATCCTAAGTCAAGTCCAATTTTGTAAATAAATATATTTTTTCTATTTTCTTGTTGTAAATAAATGTTCTTTTTTTTTAAATAAATATATTTTTCTTATTTTCTTTTTGTAAATAAATGTTCCTTATTTTTTTTTCTTCAGTTTTTCATTTATTTTTGTCTTTATTTGGGTAATTATAATAAAGTTAAAAGCCATAGTATTTTTAAATAATTAACTTAGGGTAACCATTCTCATAAATGGGTGTTGTGGGGTGCCTAAGACCTTCCCCACACACAATCGACTCCCGAACCCTAAATGGTTTTTTATAGACCAGTTTTTGTTTTTAAATAGGTTTCCAAAATTATCCTTTTTTCTAAAATTTTGGTGGCGGCTCTATGTTTTTCTAAATTCCGGGCGTTACACCTGTTTACTCGAGTACTCACTGAAGTATAGTACAATTTTCTTCACAGGTTACTCGAGTGGTCTTTCTAATAACCTTTAGATTACTCGATGCTTTACTCTAGTAATGTTGGCAGGATTTCAGGGCCGAGAGCACTTCAAGTTTGATTACCTGGTTACTGGAGTACTGCCTCGAGTAAACATCAATTTTCTGTATAGCTTACTCGGGTAGATACTTCAAGTGCATTGTAAATAACTCTACAGATTACTCAATTACTGACTCAAGTAATCTCGTTCAAGTAGAATAATTTAATACCTGCATACTTGAGTGGTGCCTCGAGTGAAGTGTGATAATAGCATTTCAAATTAATCGAGTATTACCTTCAAGTTTTGTTTACCATAGTGATTTACTCGAGTAGCTCCTCGAGTAACATTGGCAGGATTGGAATGCCGAGAGCAACATATTTCTTGAAGCAGGGGACTCGAGTACTGACTCGAGTAACATGGCAGACCGAGAGCAACTAGAAGTGATTTATCTCATTACTCGAGTACCTACTCGAGTAACGTTGGCAGGCCGAGAGCAACTGCAAGTCTTTTCCCTGGTTACTCGAGTACTTACTCGAGTAACATTGGCAGGTTACTTGAGGGTTTACTCTGGTTACTTCAAGTTTCTGTCTCATTACTCGAGGTCTTACTCAAGTAACCCCTTAGAAATTTTGCCAATGATGAAGTTTCTCAGCTTTCTTTCTTAGCCTTTCTTCATTACTCCAGTGCTTACTTCAAGTGATGATTTGCTCTGTCATCACTTTGTTCAAACTTATTTGTTTATCAAATCTTTTTCATACCCATTCTTTGTTATCATCAAAACATGTGAGATCTAACAGGATGGACTCACAAGGAATATTTGCACCCCCCCTTGTGCATTCCTTTCGCCTCTGCAGGACTCGAAGCCACGCCCCTATAGACAAGGACGTGCTTATGAGAGACCCTGCTACCATTGAGCTAGCTAATGTAACCCTCTCCATAATTATTATCCGAAATACGTGATTAAAATGAAATAAAGATCAATAATAATAAAAACTCATTTACATTCTCATCCTTAAGATAGGATTTTTACAAATTTTTTTGACAAACACTTTAACCTGGTCTCACAATCATATTTTGAATATAATTACCTCGTGAAGATAAATCACATTCATATAAATATCAGAGTGCACAATAATAATCCCAACAATCCCAGGTTCATACCTTCACTAAAGATTCATAGGGCACATATGCCCTTTACAATTTCTCAAATGGGGATTACATAATACTCATTCCAAATACACATTCCAACCTATCACCCGAACATATATATTCAAACATATACAGTTATCTCAACATATGACGATAACCAACTACCAAATCCTAATGCCCATAATGAATTCTCGCTGCCCTTAGTCGCTTGCTCATTCTTCAAGCCACCTATCCTGTCTAAAATGTTGGTAGGGGAGGGTGAGATTCGAGAGAATCCCAGCAGAAAACAATACCAATATGCATGCAAGATAAGTGTTTAATGCATGACATGATTGCATTACATTAACTCATGATCACACAATGACATATCTGCGTGCTTAATATTTCAACAACATACTCATGGCCATAGTATAAATAGAAACAGAGCTTCAATCATTCATATATGTTTCACATTATCAAGCAAAGCAATAACATGCATCAATACACAAACACAAATATCAATACATGTAGGAGAGGTAAGTTCCCTACACTTATTCTTTCCACGTATGCTCTAACATCGGTTACTTGCGATCCGAGCGGATATCGAATCATGATCAGGGAGAATACCCAACCCTATATCCAAATCAAGGACATAGGGCTATTCACTATTCTAAATCCTTACTTGAATATCACTTATTGTTGGTTATCATTCACAACCTTTAGGTGGCTATTCAAAGCCTAAACACATGCCTAAAGGGTTGGGAAGTACTATCTCAAAGATCACCTTACAATAGTGAAAAGTTCTTATTTTTGGATGTTGGCCGCGGCCAAGAATCTTTGGCTACAGCATAAAACAAGTTAGAAACTTTTGGGTTGCGGTCAAAATCAGATCAGAGAGTTTTTAGTTGCTTTCAAAAGCATGTCAGAAGCTTTTGGGCTGCGGCCAAGAAAATTTCAGTTTCTAAGCTAAACTTCCAAAAATCATAACTAATTATAGAAAAATAGAAAAGTATTTATGTCCTCTTCATAGGAAAAATATAGGTCATTACCAGAAATCACCACATAATTACAGAATTACCCAAAACTTAACACTGCTCCAAAACATAGTCTAGTTTCCATCCCAAATTTTGGACAATCATATCTCCCAGTTCACAAAACAAAATGACATAAATTATATATCTATTTTGAAGCTTAGGATGTGAACTTTAAGACTGGAAAGTTTCATAAGTTTTACACATAATTTAGTCATTCAAAACTTTTGTGCAAACTGACTTCCCAGAACAAAGTTCACACTTGACAGCATTTCCAATTTTCTACTAAAATGTCCAATGGCTCCAAAATTAACAATCAAACCTATTCCCACATAAATCTTCACAAGGACTCCATTGGAAACATCAAATCAACCAATTTCACATTGCTTCCACAAGATATAACATGATCAACAACACAGTGTCAATTTCCAAAATCCACAAATTTCACATATTGACCTCAAATCAATTTTATCTATCCAATAAACACAACAACATACCATTTCTATGACCACTACATGCCATACTCTCTAAGACCCTTATTTTTGAAAATAGAGCAAAAATTTCCAGAAAATTCAAACTCAATCAATGGCTACAAAACCTATATAAGAGGGTTTGTCTTACTCACCTCTGCAACTTTTCCAAAGGAGTTCCTTGATTCGCCAAACTCCAAAATTCCTTGAGAGCTCAAACACCACCAAATGGGAAATCTAAAACCATGAAATTGAAGCTCTCAACATAAGGAACAACTTTATAGAAGGGAGTTTTTCTATTAGAGGTCATTAAGAGGTCAAAACTCACCTATTTCCCAAGTTTTTCTTCCTCCCTTGGACAGCAATGGAGGATGCACAAGAGAGAGAAAATGAGACAGAAGAGTGATGAAGATGAAGAATGATCACACTTCTCTTGCCCCCATGCCTTATGTCAGCTAAATGGGAGGGAAAGAGAGAGAGAGAGAGAAACTGATTTTTTTATTGCAAATTTGACTTTCTACACACTCTCTTCTTACCAACTTAACACATGTCAGGATTTTATTGGCTCTCATAAAGTAAGTAATCAAATTAGTTACTCTAACCCCTCCCTTAGCTATTTAGTTACACATATCATTTCCCCCTTAGTTAGTAATTAATTTCTTCCATTAATCACTAACTTTTGGTCATTCTTTCAATTTCTTACTGATTATGGCATATTAATTAAAATTGTCACATAACAAATAATCAAATTATTTTCCTTCGTCCATACACCATTTACCCCTATATTTAGCCCAAATAATTACTTTGTCACATAATTATGCTAAAATACAGGATGTTGGGCATTTCCAATAATAATTCGGATCTCAAATCCATTTTAATTTATAAGATCATTCACAATAATTATCATTAGCCCTTAATCGAAATTTGGGGAGTTACAACCGGGGCTACTCCCCACATAATTTTTTGCATAGAATCCAATGAAAATATCAAAACAACCAAATTCCCATCTCATTTATAAGTTCTATTTTGGCCAGAATTTTAACACAATTTGCCAAAATTTCCAAACTTTCCATTCAAGTATCAAATCAAGTCATATAGCCAAACCACAACACAAGACACCTCCTCTTGAAAATCTAAAACCATACAAATGAAGCTCTTATCAAGAGGAACAAGGTTAAAGAAGAGGTCTTGAGCATTAGAGGTCATCCACAAGGTCAAATCTCAAGAAGAAAAGCTTGATGTACCTTGGTTCCACTTTCTCTTTCCTCCTCCACCTCTTGAACGTCTAGAGCTTGAGTGAGAGAGTGAGAGATGATGAATATTAGACTTTTAATCCCTCTTAGCCTATAAACTGACTTTAAAGAGGGAGGGAGGGAAGAGTTGAATGTTTGACCCTATTTTATTATATTTGCTTGTTCATGTGCCATCTCCTCATGAATCAACCCAAAAGCCAATAACTATGCAGTTACTCTAACTAGTTCACTTAGCTATTTAGTCACATCACTTACTCTTTTAGTTGATAGTGAATTTCTTCTTGGGGAATTTTCTACTTCATTTCCTCCTTCCATGCACCATTTCCTTGTCCTTTAATTCAATTTAGGCTTGTCACCCTAATTAAGCTTAAATACAGGGTTTGGGTACTTTTTACTGCTAATTCGAGTCATAATTCATACTTTATTCTCCAAAGGTGTCTGTTTAACATTAATTACATTCGCTTTTGGAGTCATTAGCCCTTATACACATTTTAGGGCATTACATCGGGTCCCTGGCTCAATTGCAGCTTCTGGCTCAATGACGAGTAAATAATAACCTAAAGCGATCTAACCACTAAATGGCCTAAGGTAAAATCCGAGCCACTGTTGTAAATGAGTAATGGTCCAACCGGTCAGACTATCCAGTCCGATCAAGCTCTAAAAACTATAGTTTGATCCTACCGTGATTTCTAGTACTTAGTATGCACTTAGTTTGCCCTATATGATAAAAAAGGGCATCTTTAGCATCATGCCACTATCTTTGTTGTCAATTAATTAACTGAACTATCACCTTTGCTGATGTCAATTAATTAACTCAACCATCACCCTTACTGCATAGCGATATAATTCCTCAACCACTTATATGTCCTTTTTGTAGAGTGAAAGTTGATTATTGAAGATATTATGGATAATGTGGAAGGGGTTCACGCTTGTCATTAGCACTCAAGTTAATAACTAAATTATGTAGCGTAACGGCACAACCTACTCAAGTTAATAACTAAATTATGTAGCGTAACGGCACAACGTAGATTGTATTCTCTTACGTAGAGTTATTAATATTTAGTTCCTAAATTAAATGAGTGTGAAATACTCAAAAATAAATAAATAAAGAGTGGCAATTTTTGGGATTTTTTAATAATAAAAACGAACATAAAAAATATGATCACACACGTGGTACAGTAAATTTCAATGATTTTAAACTCAAACCGGACCGAACGGCTGGAGCGGTCGAACCGGACCGGACGGCTGGACCGGTCGAACCATCGATAAGAACTTTAAGCAGCTTGTTTTCTGGTCAGGAACCATCTAAAAGGTTGAGCCGTGTTGAGCTAGTAAGAATCGGCTATTAAGCCATAAACCGCTATCAAGCTGGGAGCCGAGATGAGTTTTGAAAAACTGAAGGGGTCATTGTGATAAGGGTCCAGTTACACTGAAAGAGGAGGGAGAATAAGGAATGGGAGGAGTAAGAACCAACAAAAAAAATTCCAGCACCAACTTTATGATTTTTTTCCTTTAATAACTACAAAAAAAAAAGGATAAAACAGCAATGAAATGAAAAGGATGAAACCTAAACCACTTAACCTTTGAACATGTTGGAGGCAAAGATGAAAGAAAAGAAGATACTCCAGAGAAAAGAAGATGCCGAAGACGAAGAGGAAAGAAAGTGTAGAAATGAGAGAGAAAGGCATATAATGGAAATTAAACACTCTCTTTCTTCGGGAAATTTACTACCACTCTATTTTCAATGTAAAAGATTAATTACTGCCATTCATTGTAGCCTTTATAGCTATACACATACACAACTCTCTTGTTAAGTTTGCCTTCTCCTATACGTGAGACTCTTTTTTTCTCTCTCTTGGAACTCGTGCCACCAGAAAGTTTTTCAATGGATGATGTAGTATCTCTGAAGATACCGCCGGACAGACCGCCGGACAAGCCAGAGCAACCGGACAAATCTCAGAATAAACTCATTACACGCACTTCACCAGATAAATCAGTTTCGTTAGGGAATGGGGTTGATTCTTTTGAGGTCCCTACTTCGGTATTGCAAAACAAGAATAAGGGGGTCACTTCAACCTTATCACAGTGCAAGAACATTGCCTCATACAAGGATTCATTGATGGGTCTAAACCGCCTGGACTTTAACGGGACTGTGTTTGACTCATCTACTGCTAGTGTAGACCCGCTGACTTCGGAACTACAAAATCTTACGTGGAAGATTCCTGAGCCCTCCAAGGAAATCAACAAGCTAAAGGCCATTTACCCATCAATGGACATCACTGAAGAGGAATTCAATGAAGCGTGCAAGCCCTGGAACAGATCTCTCATAATCACTGTTCTAGGCGCTCATTTCTATCTGCTCAAGCTGAAGGAACTGCTTTGTAGGTTGTGGAAATTCAATGAGTTTGATTTGATAGATCTACCAAATAACTATTATGTTGTTAGATTCACAAACCCTGAGAGTTGGGAAGCTTATTATAAGCGCATTCTTCTGGATGGACCGTGGGTCATTGCGCAACACCTGATCTTGGTTCAGAAATGGTCACCATTTTTTGACCCTTTCAAAAATCAGCTGGGGAGGATCGTGACTTGGGTTAGGATTCCAAATGTTCCTCTTATCTTCTACTCTCACAAATTCATCTCTAGACTGGGGGACATGATTGGGAAGACCATTAGAGTTGATTTAAACACTTTAAACTCTAGGAATCAGTCTGCAGTAGTGGTGGCAAGGGGTAGATACGCAAGAATTTGCGTGGAGTTAGATCTTCAGAAAAGTCTCGTCCCTCGCGTTATTCTAGCATCGACAGTCTTTAATGTTGAGTATGAAGGTCTAGATTTAATATGCTTCAATTGCGGTAGATATGGTCATAAGAGAGAAGCTTGCTCTCATAAGGAAGAGGGAATCAACTCCGAAAATGCTAAATGCTCAGGAAAAGAGGTGGGGATCAAACCTGGAAATTCCCAGCAAATTCCGATGAGTTTCGAACAGGGAGCACCATCCTCGTCGCCGGAGGAAGAGCGGGTCTTGTCACCGGAGGAACCCTTCGGTCTGTGGATGTTGGTGAGCAGTCAGAAGAAAAACAGATTCCCAAGAATGGGAAATCACAGAAACGGTGCGGATCGAGGAAGGTATGGGTCTGCTAGAGGCATGGGGAAGAGGAGCAAATCGAGTAATTTCGAATGCTTGGCTGACCTCGATGAAGGAATAGACATGAGAGAACCCAAGTTTGAAAAGCCTCGGATGACTGTGCGCACAGGAGAAAGTACAGGTTCTGGACACAAGACTTCGAGTGATAGACGATATAGCAGGAATGATAGTGACCATTTGAACAAGGCTCAAAAATCAAACCTTGTGTATAGGAAGAAGGAGCTAGCCATCGGTGGACTTAAAGCTATTTTGCCAAAAGTCGTCCCTCAAGGGCCCAAGGGAAATGTGGACCAATCAACCCAAGTTTCAATAAAAGGCACTGAAGATGTAGTGGGATCCAAAGAAGTTGTTGGGCCAAATTTGGACGTGCCCAAAACACAAAAATCGGGTGTTAGAAACCACATAGTGGTTGTGGGCTCAATGACTGAAGGCCTATCCCAAATCACGCCGTGCACTTCTCAGGACATTGTCCAATTAGCCCATAGTCAAGGTCCAACCGCTATCCAGCCTGATTCTGTGGAGTCTAATCAAATTGCCCAAGGTTTTTCCAAGAAAATATCAAGTGTTAACATTTCGGCCCTAAGTAGTCTTGAAGCTAATCCAATGGCGGAATTCTAGCATGGCGACTCTGTGGAGTCCGCTTCCACCCCTAGAGTTTTGGGTTCATTGTCTAATTTAGCAAGTGGCAAGAAGATGAGCATGGATTCGGTTTTGCCTTCTATCCCTACTTCTTCCAGTTCTGATCTGGATTCAGCCATTGTGGTGGACTCTGGGAGGGGCAGGTCAAATAGGAATCTGAGAGAATTAAAAAATAGAAGCAGATCTTTGTCTGGACGTGTCCCTCCAGATAAGTAGCTCTATCCCTGCTTCTCGTTTGCTTTCTTTTTTTCCTTTTTATTTTTTTCATGAATATTTCTTGTTGGAATTGTAGAGGTGTTTGTAGCAAATCTTTTCCCAATATTCTTCGTGATATTGTTTCTAAATATTCTATCTCGGTCATGGGTCTTCTGGAAACCAGGGTTAGTGGCCATAAAGCGGATATTGTTGTTCGTAAACTGGGTTTTAATAACTGGTTGAGGGTTGAGGCAACGGGTTATGCGGGAGGCATTTGGATTCTATGGAATGACAATGAAGTTTACATGGAATACCTTTTCTCTACAAATCAACTCCTTCATTGTCGTTTGACTGAGAAAAAAAATAACAAATGTTTTTGTGCCACTTTTGTATATGGGGACCCTAGGTGGAGCTATAGACAAGAACTTTGGGCATCACTCAAGGATTTGGCCGAAACTATCTCTGAGGCTTGGCTAGTTTTAGGGGATTTCAATTCATTTCTCAACCCATCTGATAAGTCTGGGGGCGCTGCTGTTAGTGATAGATCCTTAGCTCCCTTTAGAAACTGTGTCCATGATTGTGATCTTCTTGAGTTGCCTGTTGTTGGGGACAAATTCACGTGGTCTAGACATGATATTAAAGAAAGGCTGGATTGGGCTTTTTGCAATTTAACCTGGGAAATGGATTATCCACTTCACAAAAATTTCCACCAGCTTCGTTTCAAATCTGATCATCGTGTTTTGGTGATTACTGCCGGGGGTGTTAGCACACCCTCATCACTAAACCATTTTAGATATCAAGCCGCTTGGTGCCTTGAAGAAGATTTCTTAGACTTAGTAAATGTCGCTTGGCAAAACAATGATTGGCTCTCTGGTTGTAGTAATTTTCAATGTAAGGCCTCTTAGTGGAATAAGAATGTGATAGGAAGTCTTCAAAAAAAACAAGAAGACTTTGATCAGGCGCTTGGAGGGGGTTGATAATCAAATTTCTGTGCGCCCTCATGCGGGATTAATTAAACTTGAAGTGAAGCTGTGGAAGGAGTACATCAAGGTTGTAAATCAAGAAGAGCTTCTCTGGTTGCAAAAGTCAAGATGTAAGTGGCTCAAGTATGGAGACAAAAATACAAGTTTTTTCCACTCTTCCACGGTGATCAAAAGAAAGAAAAACAAAATAGACGCTCTTCAAGATAGCCAAGGAAACTGGATTACCGACCAAGAAGAGCTCAAAGCATCTGCTCTAAATTTCTTTAGAGACCTCTACTCAGGGGGATAATGAGGTGCAAAATGTTTCAGACTGGCCAGTCAACTTCTTATCCCTGGACGATTCTCAACTTTCTCACCTTCAAAAGGATGTGTCTGAAGTGGAAATAAAAAATGCAGCTTTTGAGATGGACACCTTCAAGGCGCCTGGTCCGGACGGCCTCCAACCACATTTCTTTCAGACTCAGTAGAACGTTGTGGGTCCAAAGGTCTGTGATCTTATCTTCTCTATTTTTAGAGATCCGAACAGAGTCAAAGATATTAACCAGACTCATCGCTCTGATTCCTAAGGTGGATAACCCCGCCTCGCTTAAGGAGTTCCGACCCATATCTCTTTGCAATGTGAGTTACAAAATTCTTAGCAAAGTTCTTGCTAACAGAATGAGAACAGTGATGGACTTCCTGATTCACCCTACTCAGTGCAGCTTCATCAGGGGTAGGCAAAGCTGCGATAATATAATTTTGGCTCAAGAAGCGATTCACACTATGAGAACGACTAGAAAGAAGAAAGGTTATGTCGCAGTTAAGGTGGATATGGAAAAAGCTTTTGATAGGTTGGACTGGAACTTCCTGCTTTTTAATCTTCGCAGCCTGGGCCTAAATGACCACTTTGTAAAGCTGTTGATGATGTGCGTATCCTCCCCCACAATGCGAGTGATTTGGAATGGATCCCTATCAACTCAGTTTCAGTCTTCTAGAGGAGTGAGACAAGGCGATCCTTTGAGTCCATACCTCTTCATACTCTATATGGAAAGACTAAGCCAACTGATAAATCGGGCTGTAGAAGAGAGAAGATGGAAGCCTCTGAGGATTAATCAATCGTGCCCAAACCTCTCTCACCTATTCTTTGCTGATGACCTTCTTCTCTTCGCTGAGGCTTCCACTAGTCAGATGGAGATCATAAGAGACCTGATGACTTTTTTCTGCAAGGTATCGGGTCATAGGATAAATCTTCAGAAATCCAAAATCTTTGCCTCCAGGAATGTTCAATTCCAACGGGCTCAACAACTGGGTCAATCCCTTGGTATCAGTATTTCAGGAGACCTGGGCAAATACTTAGGCGTTCCTTTACTTCATAAGCGAGCTACCAAAATGACGTTTGTGCCTTTGGTGTCCAAAGTTCACAAAAAGCTCTCCTCTTGGAAAGGTAAATTCTTGAACATGGCCGGGAAAACTGTCCTGATCAACTCTGTCCTTTCCACTCTACCATTTCACCAGATGCAAACCACCCTACTCCTCAAAGGTGTTTTGCATGATCTCGAGAAAGCAAATAGAAATTTCTTCTGGAGTCAAGGGCAAGATAGAAAGAAAATGCATCTCATTTCTTGGGAAAAAATCAAGCTAGACAAGAAGCTGAGTGGTCTGGGGATCAAAGATCTTTCCAGCCAAAATGAAGCGCTCATCATGAAACTTTGCTGGAACCTTATTACCAGACCTGACGCACTTTGGGTGAAAGTTCTCAGAGCAAAATATGACTGTGGGGAAGACGAAATTCCAAGAGTCGAAAGGAAAAAGTCCCAATCCGCTACCTGGAATGCAATTACAACTGTTTGGGACTCATTTAGGAAAGTTGTGGGTAAAAAGATCAGGAGTGGACAGTCAACAAACGCCTGGTGGGACTTATGGACTAGTCTTGATCAGCCCCTCATTTTCTATGTAAACAGAAATCATGGCTTAATAAATCATGAATAAGTGGTAAAACAATTCGTCCGTCCAGACGGAGAATGGGACCTTCAAAGATGGAATATGTTCTTGCCGTGGTGGGTGATTGAAAGGATCAAACAAGTTTCTCCACCTTCCCAAAATGGCAGTGATCTATTTTGGTGGAAGAAGTCTTCGGATGGAAACTTCAGCGTCAAATCAGCTTATTCCATGATTTATTCGTCGCTCACGGAGCCGGTTGATCCATTCTGGCAAAGTATCTGGAGATGGCCTATTCCAGAGAAAGTCAAATTCTTTATGTGGCAATTGTTCCAAGACAGAATTCCTACAAATTCTATCCGTGCGAAGAGAGATGAGAGATTAAACCCTGAGTGCCCTTTTGAGTGTAGCAGTGAGGAAACAGCATTGCATATTATGAGAGATTGCGACTTTTCCAGATCTGTATGGTTTTCTTGTATTAATCCTGTTTATTACCCTGTTTTTTTCTCTGGCAATTTACAGGTCTGGATCAAATAGAACATGCAACATTCACCGGGGAACCGCAAGTTCTCTCAATGGCCCCAGCTGAGAGTATTCGGTTCTTTATGCTGGCAAATTTGGAAGAATAGGTGCAACAAAGTCTTTGAAGGAACTTCTAATCTTCCTCAGCAACTATTGCACAGAGGAATACATTTTCTTCATGAAGGAATTGAGGAAGGCCGGTACAAGCACAAGATTTATAGAGTTCCAGAAAGATACTTACAAAATTGGAAAGCTCCACCAGAAGGCTACGTTCGGATTGATGTTGATGCTGCGGTAGACGAACATAGGATTTCAGCAGTTGGAGGAGTGGTACGGGATAGCTCCGGAGATTGGATCTACGGCTTTCAACAGAATACAAGTCACAGTTTAGGTTCAACAGCAGCGGAGATTCAGGCTATTCGCATAGGTCTACAAACATGCAAATCCAGGAAATTCAAAAAGATCAAGCTCTTTACAGATTCATTAGAAGCAATTCAGCTATTATTTCAGGCAGTTGGCCACTATCATCCCTTACAACAAGACCTGGATGAGGTCAGGGATTTAATACACAGGGATTGGGACTTGGAAATTCACCACTGTCACAGAGAAGCACTTAAATGTGCCGACGTCTTGGCGAAGCGAGCACTGGACTCGAACAGCGATCTTTTTTTGTTGCAGTACCCACCAGATTTCTGTTCGGCCCAAATTTTAGCTGATCTCAGCTCACATTTGGGAAGTACAGGTTCCTAATTTCTGTATCTTTGTTCATCGGCCGCAATGGCCTCAAGAGCTTGCTCTTGTCCTTGTAACTCAAAAAAAAAGCTATACACATACACATTCACCGAGGTATTGAGAGTGGAAACTTCTTAAATTACGGAGAGTGAGAAACTTTTTGCCTTTTGTCTTTTGTTAATTTGAATGACAACATTTTTTTACATATAAAAAATGACAACGTCTTTTTTTTTTTTTTTTGAGCTAGAGCAATGATAACATCTTTTTAATTTATGTTAGGCATTTTTTTCACGGGCAAAAAATAAAAGCTGCCAAAAACTGCATTTTTTTTCAATTTTTTCAAAGCTGTTTTTGTCTTTATATGTTAGTTTCATGTACTTACTATTGTTGATTTGTTTATGTATTTAGTATTATTTATTGAGTAATTTTTTTTTGTCTTTATATTGTTTAAATTCATATAATTAAATAATTATATGGTGTTATTTAATTGAAAATTTCATTGATGCTTGCTATTATGTTGACCATTAGACCTTATATGAATTCATTTCTTTTATAAGTTGTTGTACAAGCATATAATTACTTTTTTATTATATTTTTATTTAATTATTACGTCAACTGAACCGACCATTTGAATCACGACCCGCTGACTTTTTCGGCTCAATGCACGATACAGCTTTTAAAAAATTGGTAAATTTTCTTGAGGATAAATCAGTGGCCATTATAGTTTAACAATAGATTTGGAGTTTATATATAGTACTAAACCTAATATACAAATCCTAGACAACCGTTATATGTCTCAATTAATTAATTAACTATTACACCTAAAACCCTAGCATATAATAATCTCTCAATTAATTAATTGTACAAATATACACCCCAAATTTATATCAAAATTATAAATGAATTTTCCAAAGAACAATTAACCAATATGCTTCGAGTAAGAGTAAACATATAATCAAACCAATACCTTGAATGAAAACCTGAAAGAACCAAACTCTTTAAATATAATTCAAAATTTAAATTTAAATAATAATTTACAAAGGTTCATTTGCAATGAAATTCAATTGAAAATCAAGATCTCAAATGTAGAATTTCAAAACCTAAGCTTAAGAAAATCATAAATTACATATAACCAAGAAAAAGACTTAACAACTCTCAATTAAAGAACATGAACTCAAGTTACAAGATCTATCCTCAACAAGGAGGATTAACCCCACATGGTAATGGAAGAAAAGAAGAGAGAAGAAAAAAAAATGGTGTGTAGTCAGGCTCTTGAAGATATTAAAATGCTTAATTAGATATGTTTAATGGATAAAAATGTGTATGTATAAAATAAATTGATAATATATAACAACTGTAATAGATGAGAAAAAAATACCAATGATAAAATAACAGTAATAATAATAAGTAAGAACTTACTATCTATTTATTTCTCTAAATGTGCTAACTCAAAAGTAATTGGGCCACTTAATCTATGATCTTATCTAGGGGAGAGTAATGGACGAGTTGGGCAACCCATGGTCAAACCCATAGCCCGCCCATTTAACTTTAGATGGGTATGGGCTAGCCCAAACCCGTACCTCAACCCATATAAACCGGTGTAAACGGGCTGGCACATAAATAGGTGGGTTAACACGGGTTATGGGTAACCCATTTAGATTGAACCTGCTTATTGTTTTTGAAAAAGAAATATAGATAAGCAGCAAGCCTTAATTTCAAATCCATGATCCATCAATCTAAATTATGATATCACAATTCACACAAAAGAATCTAAATTTAGACAAGTAGTAAATACTATCGTAACAGAATTTTGATGTTTAAACTCAAACTTTTAAATTAAAATATTACATGCAACTACAAATTCAAAGATCAACAAAATAACATGCTTCCATTGAATATTTGATATCTTCATGAGTTGATGCTTCATTTTTCACCATCATCATCAGATTCAGTTGAGGAATGGGGTGTAGCTCTAGAAGCTAAATCTTCTTCTGCAAAATAAATTAAGAAAAAATATATCCATTAATAATCTAATATATAATAAAACAAACTTTGTCTTCAACGAGAACGAACGAGAAAAAACTCAGAACAGAAAAATACGTTTAATAAGATAAGAATCGATCAAAGTTGAGATAAAAAAATCGAACACTCACTTGAATAAAGGACCGAATCTATAAAATGCTAATCACAGCTGGAGAGAACGAACTCAAGGACGAAGAGAGCGAATGAGACTACTGAGACTCTGAGAGTGGGATTGCATGCAGGAGCCAGGAGTGGTTGAGTGAGTGTGAGACTAACTTCTAAATTTCTAATTAAAAAATTGAGAGATTGAGAGTGAGTAGGATTGCATGCTGTATGAGTGATAAGTAATCAACAAAGAGACAAAATGATTGGTCAAAAAAGTGAAAAAATGAAAAAGTAATTAAAGTATGAGTAAGTGCATTGGAATGGACGAATGGTGATTGATTGAGTGAAGAGTGGTATGAATGGTATCCAATGAGGGAGGGTAGTCGGCAAGGCAAGGCAAGGTTAATTTTAAAAAAAAAAACTAAATGGAAGGGTACGGGCAGCCCGAAGGTGTGCCCATAGCCCTCCCATTTAAGTTTTAAATGGGCGGGTTTCAACCCGCCCCATCATGGGCTCATTTTGGGCAGGCTTACAGTGACCCAATTGAATCGGGCTACGGACTGGGTTATGGGTAACGGGTTTATTGCTCTCCCCTAATCTTATCATTTTTAATCTTACTTATAGGGGTCTGTCACTCAGATAGGTTAGACACATATAAATCGGCCAGATCATCTAGTTTTTGTTTCCTTTATTATGTACGTGGCTGCGTTTTTTCAATTTCCACATTAATTCCGTACCTTTCATGTGAATTTTGCAATTTCAACTTTCAAGTCCCAACACTTTCTTCTCAGCATTCAAATTTTGAATTAAGGTATTTATCACCCATCCTCTTTCTATATATGCAATTCCCTCTCTCACTCTCATCAACTTCACTTTCTCTTACTCATCTTTTTTTTTTTTTTTTAATATTGTTCCTCCGCCACCTCTCATGCTCTCTCCTGTCCTCCATCAATAAATTCTTAGCCGGATCGAACCACTCATCATCATGCAGATCACATGCCCTTCATGCTTCTCTCCACCACATTCACGATCTTCGGTTTTGGGTCCAAGTTCGTCGTCGTCGTTTTTTTTTCTTACAAAAGAAATTTGGTTGGTCAACTTTGTGACTGGTCGATTCATCTACCTCGGTGAGATTTTCCTTCATTCCTTTTCTCACTCTCAATTGATGTCTCTCTTAAACTGGTTATGACACCATTAAACCAAACTTTTCCATGCAACGTACATGGATGTCATTAGTTATAATAATAGTAATAATAGAGGAACCGTTGCCAAAAAAAAAAAAAGTAATAATAAAGGAACCACAACTTTTGCAGCACACCTCAGGTCACAATTGTCAAATCATTAACACTGATGAGTTATAACCCACTGTGATGCACAATGGAAGCCCAAAGCAACAATAAGGTGTTTCGTTCTTATTGTGGCTTTTATTTTTCATAAGGACTCGCTTTTTTATCGTTATCCCAAACCAAAATAATAGCCAAAACACTGTGTTGGTTTGGAATAACAATTAGAGTATCTAAAAATAGTTTTTTAATCGTAACTTACGGTAAATGAGGTATGCATGTGAGAGGAGTTTTATCTCGATTTATATAAATAAACACTTTTAAGGATTGTAAACGTGATCCCAAACAAACCTTTACTAAAAGAAGCTTTTAGCTTTTCAACTGCAGCTTTTACCCATTTCAATGCTATCCCAAACACAACTAATTAGCTGGGTGGATGCGAGTCATTATTTGCTCTAGTATGAAATATATTGATCAAGAAAGGGAGAAGGGTGCCCCATTTCCTCTCCATTTGCTGTATTTACTATTAGACCAACTTTCAATTGTTGGAATTTAATATTTTATATGAATATTTTTATAAGTATAATATTATTATACCATTAAATAAAAAATACATATAAATATCAAATTATATCTGAACACTTTAACTTGGTGAACTGTTATTAAAATATTTTTTATTTTTTTATCTTCTGAACTTTTGAACTTTTTAGGTTAAATTTCAGCATTTTAAATTTATTTTAAAATTTTTTTGTTATTTAAGATTTGAGGTGAGGCAAAGGCATGGAGAGATGAGAAAACATACGGAGAGCATTCTTTGTGTTTTTTTTTTTGTTTTGATACGGAGAGCATTCATTGATGATAAATGAAAAGAGGCTAACAAGGCCCAAACTAACTGCCAACCGAGCAAAGTTCATGAAATTAGATGCACGCTAGATTGTGGGTTTTATGAACAAGGCCCAAAGTAACAACCAAACTCAGCTGTCCTTTGTCCCTGTTTTTCTCTCCCTCTCTAGTTAGAGTTATTTCCCTCTTCGTTGATGGAAGATCTTCAGTGCTTTTGTCGACTAGATTTCCGGCGCCTCTCTCCCCGGCACAAGCTGGGGAGGGTGTGCCTGGTGTGGGTGTAGGTGTGTGTTGTGGGGGGTTAGGGTTTCTTTTTGAGGGTGTGTGGTGTGGTGGGGATGGATCTATGCGGAGGCAGCAACGATGAAGATGGAGGATTTAGGGACGGTGCCAGTTAGTTTGAATGCTTCAATGCTATGAATGGAAGATTGCAAGCATGATGGTGAATCTCGAGTTTCAAGACTTCTCGCTGATCTTGATTGGGTGGATGTGTTGTTGTTGCCAGTATTAGTGCTCTTCACATTGCAGTCAATGGATGTGAGGTAATTTTAAAACCGCTTAGAGGATAGCTTTCATGTTACTAACTAGGATGAGACTGATTTGTGGTTCAATGAACCCCCATCTCTTATTTCTGTTGTGTTTTACGAATTTTCTTTATCTATTTTCGTATGTTCATTCGAGTTTTTTCCTTCATTCGGGCGGCAGCGGCTCATTGGTTTCCTATTTGCTTCTTTTTGTTTTTTGGCCGGTTTGTTGTTTGGTCCCTAGTTATAATGAGTTTGATAAACACTAAAATATGTTTGGATGGTTCAGATTTATTTTTATTTTTAAAAAATAAACTTAATAAGTATATAATATAAAATAAAGATAATCTCTTAACTAATATTTTTTTAAAAAATAATTTTTTTATTAAAAGATCAGCTGTTTTAAAAAAAATTAAATCTGCGCTGCCAGATATCTGGATTTAAATGATTCAGATCTAAGCGAGCAAAAGATAGACACTGAAACTCGTTTCGAATGCATGACGGTTGCGTTGTTTTTCTTGTCTACTTTAGGATTGAAGTTTCATTTGATTTGCGCTATAGCCTTTTATGTTTTTTGGACCCACTATAATATTGATTCCTTTATTTTCAAAAAAAAGTAATACCAGAAGGAGTACTTCTTTCTGAAAAAACAGGTTAATCAATTTAATGATATTAATGAAGTTAAATAAATTACATCAAGTATCTAATCATTTTTCTTCAAATTAGTTCACTAAATTTATAGATTGATATATAATCCAATGATACATATAAGTACTTCAGGACTATCATATAATATATATTATAATTAACTAATATATTTAACTTTCTTAATCTTATCAAACTAACAACAGCCTTGTAGTACAGATCGGGTAGTATTTCTTTGTCTTCCATATTGCTATTTGTAATTTTGGCTTTTGTAATTCAAGCATTAAAAAAAACATAATGTTTACATATTCATGAAAGGGCTTTCAAGGTGCATAATTACAAATAATTGGCAACTTAATGAATTGAAAATAAAATAATATGCATGCAGGTCACATAATGTGCTAATCTTTTGCCATTACTTGCACAATAATTACACAAATAGCAAACGGTAAAATAAAAATATTATCATGATACTAATATCAGACGCAGAACTTCGCCTGAAAGCTTGAATGATTTCTCAGTTTCTTCCAAACAATGATTCTTTTCTTCTCTAGTCCATCCATGACAAAAATCATATTTAGCAATTTTTTTGACCATCTCTACTTGAATACAAGACTTATGGGTTAGCAGGAAAAGATTCAAGATCCAAGAAACTCACTTCAGTAACTTTATTCAACTTGTCCCTCACATTCTGTAACAGTTGGGAAAGTTGACCTTCCCATTTATAGAACTCCAACACTTTGTTGTTAAGTATCTTCCCAGCTACCTGCAGATCAAAACTAAGAACTAAGAAAAGGGAATAATGCCATGACTCTAGAGCGTAGAAGGACAAAATAGTATTATTGACTATAAAATCACTGAAATAAAAACCTAAAACATGATAAAGCTACATCGTTTTGAGAAGAATCAACACTGACGTGAGTGCCATTATTGCTGGAAACCAACACATCCTCACCCAAAACCAAAACTGTTGGGAAGGCACATATTCAGAATGTTGGATAGTACTTATTCCTTTTTAATAACCCAGAGACGTATTGGGAATTTCATGGTTCAAGTCTTTCACGCTAGGTTGGGTTGGTCAAGAAGAGTAAGAAGGTAGAAAAACAAATGACGAATAGTAAATTCGCTTCAAAACTAAAGGAGCGTAAACTTGACTGGCAGGGGTGCCTAATATGTCTTTCCTGTTGCCTCTAATTTTGGGGATCTTCTCAAATGTATTTTGTATGGTTCTTTGAATCATTAAATTCTACATGAAATGTATGATGTTTTGATATCTTAAATCTAAATAAAAAAGAAACTACACTCTTTTTAACTCTTAAATTTTTGAAAAAACCATAAAAAAAATTTTTTTAAAAAAAAACATCATTTTTTTCCTATAGGATATCAAAATGTCACACATTTCATACAAAATCTAATGATTTAAAGAACCATGAAATATACATTTCGGTAGGTAATCAAAATTAGAGGGCAGTAGGAAAGGCACATTGGGCACCCTGCTCAAATTTGACAGTTAGACAATTATCTTTACTGGCCTCCAAAGTATAACTTTGTGCATGAATTGAGATAACAAATGAAGGCAGTTGTGTTTCTACTTCAGTTTCAAATCTTCCTTGTTCTATCATATCCAGAATCATGTGTAGTTCGTAACTATAGAAGTGATGATCACGAAGACTTTATGCTAAAGGAGATGGACCAAAGAACCGGCCATTTGAATCATATTATGGACATGCCAATCAACAAGTGAGACTTCTAGCTAAACCAGTTGGTTAGATTTTGTTAAATCTCTAGTGACAATTTTGACGCATATGATCTGTTACCTTCTTCCCAATCATCCTACCACCAGCAGAATGGGCAAAGTATATGTTGTAGAAGTGGCAAATAAATGCCTGGGGATCCTTCTCAGATAACTCCATAAGATACTGCGAATAGGTAAGACCAGGTGAAGAAGGTTCTGGAATGGTATGACCTTCCTCCCTGAACCATTCCAGATCTTTTGCCAAGCTCACAGACCTTTCCAATCCTGTATTCCTGAATTCAGCATCTACATAAAGAAACTAAGAATGTCAGCATTCAGCCATACGTGAGAGAAGTTTTGTTACAATTTGTGTAATTAGGTAATTTTGAGGTGTCAAAAAGTGATCCCAAACAAACAAATAAAAATGCAAGAAATTTCACACTCCATTACATTCGTTGCATTTTGCATTGTTCTTTGTTGCTTCAAGATTCATTACTGCTGTCATTTGGTCCTCCTTACTGTCCAATTGCACTGTTGGTGTTATGCAGTGCTAATCTAAGGTTGATCATTATCTTTTGCTAAATTCTCGACAAATTTGCTTGCACTCTACTATAACTGGAATTATTGTCAAAGTTATGCATTAAGCTGTCATGCATAGTTGCCTGAAGTCTGGGATTTAAATAAACTTTTGCATGTTATCAAGCCTTTGCTGAAATTGAGCAAATCTGTTTTGCATTTTCTATGCATTTGATCTGAGTTTCTTGTCTGCATTTTGTTTCTGCAAGTTGGGTTAGGTCAAGTATTATCTTCATCTGAGCTTTGCTGCACATTCTATTGCACTGGTCTGCTGTTAACATTGTTTGAACTCATTCTTGGTATTTTCCCTGTTTCTAGCCTCTATTTGAAGTGGATGTTGTTTGAAACTTGGGTGAAAATGTGCATTTGCACTTCATTTAGCTTGCTGGAACAAAATTGAGTCTTTGGAAGGTGTCATAGTCACTTAAATCTATGAAATACTTTCCAAATCTGCTAAGTTAAGGACTAAACTACAAGTGCATTTGCGCTGAAATTGAGCCATTGAAGTATGCATTATTTGCTGCCACTATTCTTATACTGTCATTAATGAATTTTCTGTGAGAAATTCTTATGGAAAGTTCATGCTATCTTGAGCTCATGTAATTCTCACAAGCATGATTCTTGGGAATTTGTTTGCAACTAGATCATTGAAAATTTTCTAGTTATTATTTAGAATTTGATAGCACCATTACTAGATATTCATTTAGGTTCAGCTGTGTGACATCTGGAACTTGCTGCCGTTCTTGGTGGTGAAGCTGAATCTGAGTTGCTTAAGTGAGATTGTGTCTAGCATTATTGTCATTATTGAGGATTCACTGCTATAATTCTACTTGTGATTGATTCTAAAAAAAATTGAGAAGTATAGTTGCTACAACTTCAAAATTCTACTGAGATTTGTGTGAAAAAGATCACTCTTGCCTCTTGCCATATAATTGCTTGTTGTCACATACTTGTGTAATTAGCATTTATGTGCAATTAGTTGTTGTTACACCGTGGGTAATAATTACTATCATAACTCATAAGTGTAATTGATGTTGTTGGGAGTATGACCTGTGTTCATTGGTGTTATTCACTGTGGGTAATAATTACTGTCATAACTCATAAGAGCCTGCTAGAGTAATTCCTTTCTTTCATTGCTTTGTCTCGGTTTCTAGTTTTTATTTAGTCTCGTGTTCTTATTTTGATAGTGAGAGACAAGAGCCTGGTATTGATATGCTATTCACTGTGTATGTTTACCTCATCCTACCGTCTATATTAATCTTTGTGAAATTTTAGTTTCTCACCAATGAAAATGAAAACTCAAGAAGCCCACCCCTATCCCACCTAATGGAATGTAGGACATTGAGATTATATTGAGGAGGTGGGTTCATTTACTTCAATCAGATCCTTGCGCTTCTATAAGAAGCAACGTTTTAAAAACCGGACTGGACGTCGAACCAGAGAGGCTATCGGGTTATGGGTCGCATGGTCAGACCAGCGGTCGGATCGATAACATAATAATTAAATAAAAATAATATTACACGTATATATAATTATATAAATATAAAAAAAATATGAAATTTTAACATTACTTAAAAATAAAACCATACAAAAGCTTATATGTATCATCTTTTCTAAATCCTAAGTTCTAATACATTGAAATCATTAAAATTAATACAATAACATGTCAATAATACGAATAAATGGTTCCCGGTTCAACCACTCAGGTTCGCGGTTCAACAGCTAGTCTGAAGTGGCCTGAAATGGTCCAAATGGTGAAATGGTTGAACCATGTTGAATGAGCTGAAAGTTCTCCCGAGCACCGGTCCAACTAATCCGACCGTCCGGTCCGATCCAGTTTTCACAACATTGATAAGAAGCATCATGGTGGATAATACAGATCCCGCTCTAGCAAGAGACTACAAAGTGTATTCCATTCATGGTGGTAATTACTTCGGGGTAATATAGACTGTGAGCAGAATATTATCTAAGATCATTAGGCCAGGACTGGAATCAAGGAAGCTTCGAGGTATTATATTGTTCTTGTTGTTGGAGAGATGATGGGAATCAATCAACTGAATGTTTTGCATAACAAGTGTTTAACGGCAAGGATGACATTGTTAAACGGACCAAATTTTAGGTACTGAGTCGTAGTGAGCTAAATTTGAGCGATTGAGAGTTATAATCAAGTTAAAATTTAGAGGAATAAATGTTTGATTTTCCCAATGTTATATCAAAAGATTAATGATGTTAACCGTGCTGAAAATTTACTTTATAAAATTGAAGAATTAAATCGAAGCTAGATATAAACTTAGAATATCAAACCTCGTATGCTATAGACAAATAATATAATAAAGTGATGATAAGACTATGAAATCCAACAATTACAAACCTCACAACAATCAATATACATACACACACATATGTATATAATTGATATATATTCCTAATTACATATCACAAATATCGTCAAATATAGTCATAGTACTTATCCTTTTACAGGAAGAGTATTGTATGTGATTACACATTCAAGAAAAATTATCAACTTTTTATCAATTGAATAGTACTGGATATGATTCACATCCAATAATCTTGTAAAATTCTCGCTCGGCTTCCATGTTACTCCCTCCGGTTCTAATTATAAGATAAAGTTGACTTTTTTGGAGAAATTAAGGAAGCCAATTAAATTACTTTAGAGTGTTTATATTTTTAGTAGTTTTAGATTATATATTAGTTTATTAGTTAAATTAATTAGTTTGGAGAAAAAAATAAAAATAAAAATACTCTAAAGTAATTTAATTGGCTTCCTTAATTTCTCCAAAAAAGTCAACTTTGTCTTATAATTAGGACCGGAGGGAGTATCGTTGAGGCCAGCTGCATTTTTCATTTGATTTATCTCAAGACGAGCAATTTCTCTTAGTTTCTGTATTTCTCTCATTCTTTTTTGTTGCAACGTCTTTTTTGTTCCTTCTTTAGCCTCTTGTGTTTTTGTTCTTTGAGATGTTTTATTTGATAAACCACTCTGATTTTTGCCTTTCACATTCAAATCCTCAACTGTTTCTGCAATTTTATATAATTTATTCAAATGATTAGTTTCTTACCATATAATAAATTTCCAAAATCCAACAACGAAAAGAATATGCCCAGATAGATCAACAAATATAGGTTGGTTCCATTGGAAGGAGTCATGACCACATAAACATGGGATTTCACAATATATCTACCCAGATGACGACGGTTAGAAAGCAATTAAATTAGAATTATAATTGTAATTGTAATTATAGGATCTGTACTGCTGTAGTTTAGACACAAGTGTGGCTCTCATTGTAATGCTAAAGTAATTCTATTATTATTATTTTTTTTTGTGAGAGTAAAGCTCAAGAACGTTTCAGCCTAAGCATAATTGTTCAGAGGAGGTAAAGTAAAATTAGGAGGACATTCATTGGACATAAAGCCAGCCGCAAGATGCCTTCTTAAGTACCTAGTATATTTTAGTCAACTCTAATATTTCTTCTTCAACTTTGGTATTTCTCTCTATGACATAGATCATATGTAATATTTCAATGTTTTATTTTTAAAATTGTCTGCTTTAGAGCTCATTACCCCTTAAAACACATAGAAAGGAGGTATCCAAATTTTTATATCTAAATTTTTATAAGGTGTCTTTCAGAACATGTAAGATAAACCAGCCACAAGATGTAGAGCTTCTTTTGCACCAAAGGACATGAACTTCCCACTCCCTCGCTATCATGTTTTCTATTATGATATTCTTAATTATATATAGAGACACACACATAACCCATAGCGTGGGTGCCTTATTGAAGTACCTAGCATATTTTGCTCAACTCAAATATTTCCTCAACTTTTATATTTCTCTCTATGTCTTAAATCAAATGTAACATCTCAACATCTTATTCTTAGAATTGTCTGCTTTGAGGCCCATCACCCCTAAAAACGTGCAAAGGAGATACCTATATGATTATAAGGCGTCTTTTATTCCCCTCTAAGCCCATATGAAAAACAAATAACTATATATAAACATTGCAGAAATAAAATAGACTTGCATAGATATACCTTTAAAATTGAAATCTATTTGGTCTTGAGCTCGTTTTGTTTGAAGAGGATCATTTTCTCTTTGTTTCTGTATCTTGATACTTCTCCAATTCAAAAGAGTCTTCCTTACTTCTTCATGCTTTGATGATGGTTTTACAATAGAACCTCCGTTCTTTGGCACAGCCATGAGTATTCTTCAAGCGAGCCTGATGATCGTCACTTCTTCTCTTCACCAGGATGGAGATAAGACGTGGTTTTATTTTCTTTTCATCCCTCAACGTTGTATTTCCTAGCTTCCATTTATTAATAAGAGCAACCGTCATAAAAAAGATATAAATCTTTAAAGAATATAAAAGATTTTCTTAATTAAAAGATCTTTGTGTTGAATCTGTTTTATTTTTCAACCAATTTAGACATGATTTGGCTTTTCTAGGCTTCTATCTCTCACATTTCTTAAATTAAATGCTATTTTCTTATACAATTTTGTTATAAATTAGCTAACAATTAAAATGTTCATTTACATTATAAAACTAAATTATATCTATTTAAGAAAATGATGAATTAAGAGTGGAATAATTGACGTTGACACAGTTATCAATTTTTTTATTAAAGGAATTGAAATTTTTTTTTTTTTTACATTTACCCTTAGATTAAAGTATGCTTTTATTCTTTAAGTTAACATTAAATTTCAGTTTAGTCCTTAAATTAATAAAGTGTATTTTTAGTCTCTTTATATTCAGCCTTCATGATTCCTTGAATGAGAGGGATGAGTAACAGCTATTGTCAAATTGAGTAGTGAAGGAAAATTTATGTCACATATGATAAATCAAAGTCAACTTGTACCAAGCAATAGAAATTACTGCTTCTTTGGTCCTTAATTTAAGAATTAGTTGGGGATTATTAGATTTGATTCTAAATATAAGATTTTAATTTATTTTGTCTCCTAAATTTATAATTTTTTTCTCAAAATATCCCTATTGATTGCACACGTAAAGAGTTTTTATCTAAGGGTAATCATGGTGAAAGATGATGTTTAAGGAAAACCAATATGTATTTGTTATAAATAACTAATATAACTAACTTTTTTAAGCTCCTCAAATTAGTCAACTAACTTTTATAATATGGACTGGGGGTTGCGCATTGTAACTACTAAATATGAGAGAAATCAAAAGCTATGTTGCAAGTTCAGCGCTTCGAAGAAGAGGACCAGCGGAAGTTGGAACCGCCGACTGAGACAGTGCCTACTCTGGCGGGAAAATATGTCCGGTTGCGCAAAAACGCCGGCGCGTTGAAGGAGTTTGACCACACACCACGCCCATCAAGACGTTTGAAGTCGTTTCGGCTGTGATGATCAACCGTTCTTATTTTTTTAAAAAAAAATATTTTAAAAAAAATATTTTAACATTCTAAAATAATTTAAAAAGAAAATCATCAGTTAAAAATTTTAGATTTAGACATTTTAACCTTACTTTGAGCTTTGAAAATTTCACCACCGCGAGTCCTCACTATCGCAACTTTATAGCAACTATGTATGTATATAATAAATACATAAAAGGACAAAAAAAAAACTATAAAGGACAAATAAGTAATCTGATAGGAATATGGGATTTTAAAATTTTTGTGTTAACAGTTTGAGTATAAGAATTAGTAGCTTAGATATAAAGATTAACAACTTCAGCTCATCAAGTTGTCATTGTATATATCCAAGTAATTAATTGTTATTCTTAAGTTATTATTGACGATATTGTTATTGTCTATATTCAAATTGTCAATAATCAAACTTCAAAATTCCTACCAGATCACCTATAAAATTAGTTATGGTGCCTATCAAAGAATAGGCACTATAAACTCGTCTCAATTGGACTGTCCAAATAGGATTTGAATGGTCCAAATTTGATTTTTTTAGTTTTTATTTTTTTAAAAAAATATTTTAATGGATATAGAATTTAAAATAAAGATAATCTCTCAACTAATATTTTTTCAAAAAAATGGTTTTTTGACTTAAGAATCATCTCTTAAAAAAAATATGAAATATGGAGCATTTAGATGAAACGAGCTAAGATAGGCACCATAACTGATCCCTATCAGGCTATCACCTATTTATTCTTTTACTAATTTAGTAGATATTTTAAATTTTTTGTAATTTAAATGATATTTTTCTGTTATTTTTTGATATAATTATTGCTCAACATTTGATAAACTTCTAACTATTGCTCATCTCGAAAATTAAACAAAAAAACGGCGCTTTTTTTCTCTGAAATGCTCTTTAGAGGAAAGAGAGGAGAGAAATTGAGGCAGGTTATCTTGATCAGGTATTTATATATGATTTCCATTTCTCTTTCTCTCAAGCAATTACGTGTTTTTTTTTCCTGCGATTTCCATTGTGGGTTCTCTGGTTTGTTTCTGGTCAATTTCCTATCATTAATTGCTTTGTCTGAGTAAAATTTTCAACTATTCCGGTTCTTGCGAGTTCTTTGGTTTTGCTTCTTTGTTTATCAACTTTTGTCAGAATTTAAGGTGATTGTTTAAAAAGAATTAATCGGCGGAGAAAAAGCATAACTTCAAACGAGTTTGTAAATTGGATGGGCTAGCATTTTAAGTATCACTGCTACCAATATTTCATTCACATTCATAAAATATATACTCTCCAGTAAATGTGTATACATTCTTCTACAAGAAAAACGTTGTAAAATTTGATTACAAGTTCAAAAAAAATGACTTAGACCTCATGTACTAAGTGAACAACTCGCTCTCAGAATTATCCGCTTTGGGTTTACATTACTTATTCACGGTTTTAAAACGTGTAGAAAAGATCCTCATCATAAGATATCTTTCATTTCCCTCCAAACTCATGTGAATAGGCTTGCATATATACCTTTAGAATTCAAATCTATGGGGTCTTTGACGCATTTTGTTTGAAGAGGAACATTTTTTCTTTGTTTCTGTATCTTGATGCTTTTCCAATTCATAATAGTCTTCCTTATTTCTTCAAGCTTTGGTGATGGTTCTACACCACGATGTGCTTTCTTTGAGACAACCATGGGTATCGCTTTCAGCAAGCCTAAATGATTTTCAAATAATAATAATTATTTCGCTAGCAAAGAAATTTCTAAAATTTCACTATATAGTTCCACAAATAAGAAAAGTAAAGAAAGATGCTTTATAAGAGTTTGAATAATTTTGAGAGTGAGATGGAGAGAAAGGGGGAAAAAATATAAAGAGATTTGTTTACCTTATTAACAAGCTGTTAGGTAAGCTCCTGAGAGGTGTTACTAATCGCTGAGTCAGGGCTTCGTTAAAGGAAAGATCGCTGGGACAACGCTCAGTGAGTGCTTCGCTAGAAAATCTGCTCCCATTTGTTTGCCAAGGCAAATAGGATAAGCGGACGATGCAATAATAATTAAGAAAAACATAAAATTTTGAGCTAACAACGAGAAAGTTTAGCTTCTAAATTTAATTGTATCCTTTTCTTTTATGTTTAATTTTCATCTATAGAATTTACTATTTGATTGCAATGTAATTTTTTTTTATACGTAGACAAGACCGAAATTAGAAAATAAAGGTGTGTTCATTTACAGCTTTAACTTTTCAATTCAATAATCAATATACTATTATTAACTAATAAATTCGTTTTATTTTAATGTCAAGGAACGTAAATTTTTTTATACATTTTAATTTTATTTAGATAAATAAAATACTAGTTTCTTAACAAAATTATTTATATTAAAATAAAATGAGATCAAAGTTAAAAAAAATACTAAAATTTACTAAAGCAAGGTGAATATATCATTTTTTTTTTTTTGCCTGAGAATATATCAAATTGCAACAAAGGCGGTTGGGAAGGTGCTAGGCCTAGAGCCTGCTAGAGTAATTCCTTTCTTTCATTGGTTTTTCTGAGTTAATTCTTCAAATTTCCCTCTTTGCGAGTTCTCTGGTTCTGCTTCTGCGGCTCAATATTTCTATATCAATTTTCGTCTAAATTTAAGGTGATTATTTTTAAAAAAAAAAGTTGGTGGAGAACGCATAACATTGAACGAATTGCGGCACGGTTTCTAGTTTTATTTAGTCTTGTGTTCTTATTTTGATAGCGAGAGACGCGAGCCTATATACTGATATGCTCTTCACTGTGTGTGACCCACTGATTGATTACTTGGGATGAAATTGTTAAAAGGACCAAATTTTCGGTATTGAGTCAGTAATGAGCTAAATTTGAGGGATTGAGAGTTATAATGAAATTAAAATTTAAAGAACTAAATGACTAATTTTCCCAATGTTATATCAAAAGATTAACGATGTTAACATTAATTATAAGGTGATGAAAATCTACTTTATAAAATTATAGATTTAATTATAAGGTATAAACTTAGAATCAAACCTCGTATCCTATAGCCAAATAATAATAAAGTGATGATGAGACTATGAAATCAACAATTATAAACCTCACAACAATCAATATACATACACACACATATGTATATAATTGATATATATTCCTAATCACATGTCATAAATATTGTCAAATATATTCATTGTGCATATCCTTTTACAGGAAGAGTATTGTAATATCTGATTACACGTTCAAGAAAAATTATCAATTTTTTATCAACTGAATAGTACTGGATATGCTTCACATCCAATAATCTTGTAAAATTCTCGCTCGGCTTCCATGTTATCGTTGAGGCCAGCTGCATTTTTCATTTGATTTATCTCAAGACGAGCAATTTCTCTTAGTTTCTGTATTTCTCTCATTCTTTTTTGTTGCAAAGTCTTTTTTGTTCCTTCTTTAGCCTCTTGTGTTTTTGTTCTTTGAGATGTTTTCTTTGATAAACCACTTTGATTTTTGCCTTTCACATTCAAATCCTCAACTGTTTCTGCAATTTTATATAGTTTATTCAAATGATTAGTTTCTTACCATATAATAAATTTCCAAAAACCAACAAGGAAAAGAATATGCCCAGATAGATCAACAAATATAGGTTGGTTCCATTGGAAGGAGTCATGACTACATAAACATGGGATTTCAATTCACAATATATCTACCCAGATGACGACGGTTAGAAAGCAATTGAATTAGAATTATAGGATCTGTACTGCTGTAGTTTAGACACAAGTGTGGCTCTCATTGTAATGCTATTTGAGCTCATTGTAAAAATAATTGTATTTTTTTTTTTTTGTGAGAATAAAGCTCAACAACGTGTCAGCCTAAGGATCATTGTTCAGGGAAGATAAAATAAAATCAGGAGGACATTCATTGGACATAAAGCCAGCCGCCAGATGCCTTCTTAAGTACCTAGTATATTTTACTCAACTATAATATTTCTTCTTCAACTTTGGTATTTCTCTCCATGAGTTAGACCACATGTAACATCTCAATGTCTTATTCTTAAAATTGTCCGTTTTAGAGCTCATTACCTCTTAAAACACATAGAAAGAAGGTATTCAGATCCTTATAAGACGTTTTTCATTTCCCAAACCCATGTGAAAGCAAATAACTATATATAAATAGAAATAAAATAGAGTTGCATATATACCTTTAGAATTGAAATCTGTTTGGTCTTTAGCTCGTTTTGTTTGAAGAGGATCATTTTCTCTTTGTTTCTGTATCTTGATACTTCTCCAATTCAAAAGAGTCTTCCTTATTTCTTCATGGTTTGACGATGGCTTTACATTAGAATCTCCTTTCTTTGGCACAGCCATGAGTATTGCTTTGAGCGAGCCTAAATGATTTTGAAATAATAATAATTATTTTAATTGCCTCAAGCGAGCCTGATGATCGTTGCTTCTTCTCTTCACCAGGATGGAGATAAGACGTGGTTTTATTTGCTTTTCTTCCCTCAACGTTGTATTTCCTAGCTTCTATTTATTAATAGAAGAATCCATCATTTTAAAAAAGATATAAATCTTTAAAGAATATAAAAGATCTTTCTGTTGAATCTGTTTTTTTTTCAAAAAGAAAAATAATTCAGAGAGATGATTTGGCTTTTCTAGACTTCTATCTCTCACATTTCTTAAAAAAAAAATGCTATTTTTCTTATATAATTTTGTCATAAATTAGCTAACAATTCAAATGTCATTTATATTATAAAACTAAATTATATCTATTTGATAAAATGATGAATTGAGAGTGGAATAATTGACGTTGACACAGTTATCAATTTTTTTATTACAAGAATTGAACTTTTTTTTTTAATATTTACCCTCAGATTAAAGTATACTTTTAAATATTTAAGTTAACATCAAATTTCAGTTTAGCCCTTAAATTTATAAAATATATTTTTAGTCTCATTATATTAAGCCTTCATAATTCATTCAAGGATGAGTAGCATTCATTGTAAAATTGAGTAGTGAAGGAAAATTTAGGCCACAGACGAGAAATCAAAGTCAACTTGTACTAAGCAATAGAAATTACTACTTCTGGTACTTAATATAAGAATTAATTAGGGATTAGATTTAGTCCTAAATATAAGTTCTCAATCTATTTTGCTTCCCAAATTTATAATTTTTCTTTAAAATATCCCTATTGATTGTACACATTAAGAAGTTTTTATCCAATGGTGGTTATAGTGAAAGATGATGTTTAAGGAAAACCAGCTTATATTTGTTATAACTTATAAATAACTAATATAACTAATTTTTTTAATCTACCTAAATTAGTTAACTAATTTTTATATTATGGACAAGCTACGCATCGTAGTACTAAATATGAGAGAAATCAAAAGCCACGTTGCAAGTTCAGTTGTTGGAAGAAGAGGACCAGCGGAAGTTGGAACCGCCGACCAAGACAGTACCTACTCCGGCGGGAAAATGTGGCCGTTGGCGCGTTGAAGGAGTTTGACCACACACCACGCCCATCTAGACGTTTGAAGTCGTTTCGGCAGTGATGATCAACCATTCTTATTTTTTTTAAAAAAAAAAAAATATTTTAACATTCTAAAATAATTTTTTAAAAAATCATCAGTTAAAAATTTTAAATTTATACATTTTAACCTAACTTTGAGCTTTGCAAATTTCACCACCGCGAGCCCTCGCTATCGGAACTTTATATAGCAACACACACATATGTATACATATAATAAATAGGGAAAACGTATGGCAAAAAAAAAAAAGGGAAAACGACAAAAAATACTATTTGAATTTAAAAGCCTAAAATGTTTACTAAATTAGTAATTTGACAAATAGGTAATCTAGTATGAATATGATATTTTAAAATGTTATGTAAACAATTTGAGTATAGGAATTAGTAATTTGGGTATAGAGATTAATAATTTGAGCTTCTCAAGTTGACACTGTGTATGCCCAGTTACTAATTGTTATTTTTAAGTTTTTATTGCTTATATTCAAATTATCAATAACCAAACTTCAAAATTTCAGATTCCTACTAGATCACCTATGGAACCAGTTATGGTGTCTATCAAAGAATAGGCACCATAAGCTCGTTCCAACTAGACCGTCCAGATGAGATTTGATTTTTGAATAGATGTAGAATTTAAAATAAAGATAATCTTTTAACTAACATTTTTTCCAAACAAAAATGGCTTTTTTGACTTAAAAATCATCTCTTAAGAAAATATGAAATATGGACAATCTAAATGGGACCAGCTTATGATGCTTATCTTTAGATAGGCAACGTAACTGGTTCCGATCACCTATTTATTCTTTTCTTAATTTAGTAGATATTTTAAAATTTTTGTAATTTAAATGATATATTTCTATCATTTTTCGTTATAATTGCTCATCATTTCATAAATTTCTAACTATCGCTCATCCAGAAAATTACCAAAAAAAAAAACGGCGCCGTTTTTATCTGAAATGCTCTTTAGTTGAAAGAGGGGAGGGAAATTGAGGCAGGTTATCTCGACCAGGTATTATATATCATTTCCATTTCTCTTTCTCTCATGCAAGTACGTATTTTTATTCTGCGAATTCCATTGTGGGTTCTCTGGTTTGTTTCTGGTCAATTTCCTTTCATTAATTGCTTTGTCTGAGTAAAATTTTCAACTATTCCGGTTCTTGCGAATTCTTTGCTTTTACTTCTTTGTATAACTATTACTATTTCTTTATCAACTTTTGTCAGAATTTAAGGTGATTGTTTAATAAAAAGAATTAATCGGCGGAGAAAAAGCATAACTTCAAACGAGTTTGTAAATTGGATGGGCTATCCTTTTAAGTATCACTGCTGCCAGTATTTCAATCACATTCATAAAATATATACTCTCCAGGACATGAGTATAAATTCTTCTACAAGAAAAACATTGTAAAATTTGATTACAAGTTGACAAAAAATGACTCCATTGTTATTATTGGTAGAAAAATGGATATAATGGTTCTCCAGAATAAGTAAGCATATGAAATTCATCCTCGCCTAATAAACGTCCACGAGTAAGTCTCTGTAAAATTCTCGCTCGGCTTCTATGTTATTGCTGAGGCCTACAATGTTTTCTACTTGATCTAGCTCAAGTCGAGCAATTTCTCTTTTTGTATTTCTCTAAGAGGAGCAGTTTCTCTTTGCTTAGCTTCTCCGTTATCGTTGAAGCCTGTTGTGTCTTTTTATTTGGTCTATCTCAAGAGGAGTAATTTCTCTTTGTTTTTGCATTTCTCTAGGACAAGCAATTTCTCTTTGCCCAACTTCCCTATTATCGTTGTGCAGCTTCTTTAATTTAATATGTGTAATATCCCAAAAAGTGATGAAGGGCTAATGACTTCAAAAGTAGATGTAATTATTGTTGAATAAACACTTTTGGAGAATATGTGATGAGAATTTGGATATTTTAATGATTCCAATGGCTTCCTTGTGAAAATTCGTGTGGGGAGAGTGTTTATTGTGAAATTGGAACTATTGGGAACAATTGTGCAAAAGTTGAAAACTCTGTCCATTGATTCTCTGTACAGGGCAGCCGATTTGGGTGGACGTTTCAAATAGGCAAATGGTGTCTAAAAATTATGAAAATTTCCAGTCTTAAAGTTCACATCCCAAGCTTCAAAATGGATATATAATTCGTACCATTTCGTTTTGGGAACTTGGAGATATGTCTGTCCAAAGTTTGGGATCAAAACTGGACTCTGTTTTGGAGCAGTTTTGAGTTTTGTGTAATTTTGTATTTGTGTGGTGATTTCTAATAATGGTCCATATTTTTCCTATGAAGAGGACTTAAATACCTTTTATTTGGCTTTGGGATCACCTCATTTTGATTTTTCTAGAATTAGTTATGATTTTTCAAAGTTTGGGCAGAAAATCCGAAAATGGGAATTATGACATCATCTCAATAAAAGATGACATCAGCATGGAATTAAATATATTCTCATCTTCTTCAGCTTTCATTTCCTGTCGTGATGAACCAGCTGAAACTAGTGAGAGAAAGTTGAGAGCTCTTAGAGAGAGAAAGAGGAGAAATCTCGCAAGGTAAGCCGATTTCTCCGACGATCTAGCTCCTAACGCGTATAACCTTGTTCCTAAGCTTCTCTTCTATGTTATTTAAGGTGTTTGAGAAGAAAATTTGGTGTTCAAGGGGCTAGGGTTTTCAGCCACTCTTGAGAAAAGCTAGAAGGAGCTTGAGGTAACTTCCAAACTTTCGTATATTGCTTATTCTGGCTGCTGTGGGCAATTTAATCGGTGAAATTTCGCCGGATTGCCATTGGTTTTAAAGTTTGGAAATGATGTGGCCTAGGGGTTATGCTACCCAAATTGGGTCTTAATGTTAGTTGTAACCTAATGTAATGGTTAATAAAGTGGTTAGGAGTAGAAAGGAACGCGTTTACGGAGCCGAAATCGTAAAACCCCGATTTTCCCCGGAGAACTCATAAATTTCAGCCAGCCCTAGAAATGGGTCTTAGAGTTGGATTTTCAATGATTGGATGGTTCCATTGAGTTCAGGGGAGAAAATTAGGTGGGATTACAGTTGGTCACTTTTTCGGAAAAGGCTGAAAAAGTATAATTACGAAAACGCCCCTAAAACCCTTAAAGTAGGGCTGCCAAGGGTAAATTTATAATTTTACATTGAATTTGATAATTCTGAGTCTGGAAATGGATTCCTTGCGCGGAAATATGTTAGGATAGCCCAGATTAGAATTTTGGGAAAAGTGCAACCGGACCGGGTACGGCGGGCCCGGGCCGGGTCCCCGGGGGCATTTTTGTAAATTTTCATTATAGACTCATATAACCTCAAGAAACACTATGGAAGTGTCTAAATGGTGCATTTGGAATTGTAGGATTCGATATTTGCCCTGTTCGTGAACGACCCGTGCCAGAGCACGTTCGGAAAGAACCAGGTAGTGACTCCTCTCTTATACTTTGTGTGAAACATTGTATGTATGTTTGTCTTGCATTGAGAATACATTGTGACATTGTGACATTGTGATGCTTTGTGATCGCAGCGAAAGCTGACGCCTAGTGAATACTTTGTGAATACATTGAGATCGCAGCGGAAGCTGACGCTTAGAGTTTACAGCCATGAGTGCTGTTGTTTGTGGCGAAAGCCATGATACATTGTGATGCTGCTTAACATGATCATATATGCTATGTGTTTATACACTGTATGAGTGGTTTGTTACTACAGAGATTCTTTTGAATCTCATTCTTTCCATTGACTAACATTTCAGACAGGGCAAGTGGCTCCAAGGAGAAGCGAACCACCAGGAGCGGCTAGGATCTTGTAGAGTGTGTTGTTAGGCTGTTGGTTAACTATTTTGGACTTGGGATTACTGTTTATTTTTGGAGATGTAAATATTACTGTTGATTTTGGTTATGTAATCCCCTAGTGGAAACTTTTAAACCCTTAGATTATATATGTATAGAACCCGGGAGTTGTCGGGGATTTGGTTATACACTCTGATGTGTGTGAACGTAAATTAACTGCACAGGTAATTATATTCGAATTTTGAAATTGAGACCAGGATAGAGAAGAGTTTTTGAAAGTTTTTGGTGAAAACCCTACTATAGTGTAGGAACTTGAAATGAGTTTAAGCTATCCGACGGTCTCTAAACCAATTTAATTATGTGATATCGAATTATAATTATGTGGTTAAAGGCATGGGGTTACAATCTGTCTCAAGAAGAGCAATTTCTCTTCGCCTTTGTATTTCTCAAGACAAGCAATTTCTCTTTGTTTTCGTATTTCTCTAATTCTTCTTTGTTCCAAAGTCTTTCTTGTTTCTACTTTAGCCTCCAATGTTTTTACTCGTTTTTTTTTTGTGATACAAAGGCAAGCAAAGCTTGTAAGATAACAAAAACCTATAGGCTAGGTCCCATGGAGTGTTCTTTTTTTTTTTTGGATACATGGACGCATCTTAAGCACGGCCTCTATCTATTGTTTCAAGCCTCAGCCTATCCGTCTGCAAGAAAGGCTCTAGTTCTATGAAACTGCCATGAAAATTATGTAAACTTGGCATGCGTGAAAACGAGTATTTTGCCAAGAAGTTAGCTACTTCACTGGCATTGCGAGACACATGAGTGATTGCAACACTCCATTCACGGGCCAACCAGCTCCTGATCTCAGTGATGAGCTGTATATCGTCATGCAAGTCAGCACACCCAATAGACAGGATGTTCACGACGTCATGCGAGTCAGTTTCCAAATCAACACTCTGCTCTCCTAACTCCCAAGCCAGTTTAAGTCCCAGCAAGCATGACCAAAGTTCAGCTGATAGATTATCCCCGCCAGGAGAATTATAGAAGAACCCCGCAACACTTCTCCCCTCCGAATCCCACAGCAAACCCCCACATCCTACGCGTACCACCGACTCCGAGAATGCACCATCTACATTCAGCTTAATCCTCCCAGGCTGTGGAGGTAACCATATATGATTGGGAACAATAAGAGACGTATCCTGAACCGGTGTCCCACGCAGCTTATAGCATGTTTCGTGGAGAGATGTTAAGCACGTCATTGACTGGAGAAATAAAGACCGGTTTGTGATAATACGCTTCTCAAAGATACGTGTGTTCCTTCTCTTCTAGAGCAACTAGCATGATGTTGCAAAAACATTTGGCCATCCCAAAACATAAGTAGGATCCTTGGTTGATAGGTTAAACCCGACCCATTCATGGAGGCCAAGGTTAAAAAAGCGACGAGCAAGTCGAGATGGTACTACTTGCCTCCAGTATGCCCGAGCTTCACCACAGTCCCTCCGAACATGGAGACAAGTCTCCACCATAGTACAACAAAGATCACAAGCATCACTAGAAGAAATATTCCTTCTGAGACAGGCTTCATTTGTAAGCAAACGATCATGATATAGGAGCCACATGAAAGTCCTACACCGTTGTCGTACCATAAGCTTCCATATTCTACTCCATGTGCTATCCCGATGACCCTGAACATTGATTAAACTATCGTAGGCAGATTTGACGGTAAAAGACCCATCCTTCGTACCCTTCCATCGAACCTCCGCACTATCACTACTCCGAAGAAGATTTGATTCAGTAGCCTCCCATGCGGACTTAATCGCTGACCAAACATTTGAGCCCTTCTTCCTCATGTCAATATTAGGCATTAAATCAGTACCACAGCTATACTTACTCCGTATAACTTGCACCCATAATGCGTCACGTATCTTAATCAACTGCCAGCCCAGTTTCATATGAAAAGCCTGATTATGTGGCCCCACATGCCGCAATCTTAGCCCTTCTCTAGCTTTACTCTTGCACACATTATCCCATGCCACAAGGTGACTCTTTTTCTTATCTTCCATAGAACCCCACACAAAATTTCTATTATATTTCTCCAACTCCACACACATGTTCTGAGGAAGCAAGGCAGTCTGTATGGTGTACATCGGGATTGCTGCAGCAACAGACGAAACCAAAGTACGTCACCCTGCAAGAGAAAGAGTATTTACTTTCCAATTCGAGAGTCGTCTCTGAACTTTCTCTAGCACTTCTCTAAAAGTATCCTTATTGACTCGTTTATGAATTAATGGCACTCCTAAATATTTCCCCATATTAGCTATCATTTGGAATCCCAACTCCTCACTGAGCTCACGACGTCTATTATGATTAATATTCGGCGAGAAGAAAACCCTAGATTTTGTTGAATTGACTTTCATACCAGACGCCTCACAATATTGCTGAAGACAATGCTTAATCGCCTGTACTTGTTGCATTGAAGCTTCTCCAAAAATAACAATGTCATCTGCAAACATAAGATGGGAAATTCGAGGGCCGTTCCTATTCAAATGGATAGGTCTCTATTCACCCTTTTGAATACTTTCTTGGATAATATGAGTCGGTTTCTCCATGCAGATGACAAAGAGATATAGGAAGATTGGATCACCCTGGCTCACTCCTCTAGATGGGTTAAATTGTTGAGCTTTGCCTCCATTCCATAATAATTGCATGGTTGACGTGGGCTTGAAGAAGTGGGGTAGTAAGATTTTGATAAAGAGAATATATAAGATAAAAGAGTAAGAAAAATTAATTAAAAATTTTTAACCCCACTTCTCTAAATTTTTTAAATTCAACTCAAAATAATTTTCACTCCGCCCATTTTCCCGCCCCTCCCCTCAAACCAAACAAGCCCTTGAGGTGAGGCAAAGGCATGGAGAGATGAGAAAACATACGCAGAGCATTCATTTTTTTTGTTTTGATACTGAGAGCATTCATTGATGATAAATGCAAAGAGCCTAACAAAGCCCAAACTAACTGCCAACCGAGTAAAGTTCATGAAATTAGATGCACGCTAGATTGTGGGTTTTATGAACAAGGCCCAAAGTAACAACCATACTCAGCCGTCCTTTGTCCCTGTTTTTCTCTACCTCTCTAGTTAGAGTTATTTCCCTCTTCGTTGGTCGAAGATCTTCAGTGCTTTTGTCGACTAGATTTCCGGTGCCTCTCTCCCCCACACAAGCTGGGGAGGGTGTGCCTGGTGTGGGTGTAAGTGTGTGTTGTGGGGGGTTAGGGTTTCTTTTTGAGGGTGTGTGGTGTAGTGGGGATGGATCTATGCGGTGGCAGCAACGATGAAGATGGAGGATTTAGGGACGGTGCCAGTTAGTTTGAATGCTTCAATGCTATGGATGGAAGATTGCAAGCATGATGGTGAATCTCGAGTGTCAATACTTCTTGCTGATCTTGACTGGGTGGATGTGTTGTTGTTGCCAGAATGAGTGCTCTTCACATTGCAGTCAATGGATGTGAGGTAATTTTAAAACCGCTTAGAGGATAGCTTTTATGTTGCTAACTAGGATGAGACTGATTAGTGGTTCAATGAAACACCCCCCCCCCCCCCCCAAATCTCTTATTTCTGTTGTGTTTTACGAATTTTCTTTATCTATTTTCGTATGTTCATTCGAGTTTTTTTCTTCATTCCGGCGGCAGCGGCTCATTGGTTTCCTATTTGCTTCTTTTTTTTTTTTTTTGGCCTTCGGTTTGTTGTTTGATCCCTAGTTAGAATGAGTTTGATAATCACCGAAATATGTCAGTGGGATTTGGATGGTTTAGATTTATTTTTTTTAAAAAAAATTATTTTAATAAGTGTATCATCTAAAATAAAGATAATCTCTTATCTAATATTTTTTTAAAAAATAATTTTTTTAATTAAAAAATCACCTGTTTTTAAAAAAATTAAATCTGTACCTCCAGATATCTGGATTTAAATGATTCAGATCTAGGCGAGCAAAGTATAGACACTGAAACTGGTTTCGAATGCATGACGGTTGCGTTGTTTTTCTTGTCTACTTTAGGATTAAAGTTTCATTTGATTTGCACTATAGCCTTTTATGTTTTTTGGACCCACTATAATATTGATTCCTTTATTTTAAAAAAAGGGTAATACCAGAAGGAGTACTTCTTTCTGAAAAAACAGGTTAATCAATTTAATGATATTAATGAAGTTAAATAAATTACATTAAGTATCTAATCATTTTTCTTCAAACTAGTTCACTAAATTTATAGATTGATATATAATCCAATGATACATATAAGTACTTCAGGACTATCATATAATATATA
Source organism: Inga leiocalycina (assembly GCA_963242795.1). NCBI lineage: Eukaryota > Viridiplantae > Streptophyta > Magnoliopsida > Fabales > Fabaceae > Inga > Inga leiocalycina. Next base: position 27,584,515 of record OY725327.1, read on the forward strand.
TTATAATTAACTAATTTATTTAACTTTCTTAATCTTATCAAACTAACAACAGCCTTGTAGTACAGATCGGGTAGTATTTCTTTGTCTTCCATATTGCTATTTGTAATTTTGGCTTTTGTAATTCAAGCATTAAAAAAAACATAATGTTTCCATATTCATTAAAGGGCTGTCAAGGTGCATAATTACAAATAATTGGCAACTTAATGAATTGAAAATAAAATAATATGCCGGTCACATAATGTTCTAATCTTTTGCCATTACTTGCACAATAATTACACAAATAGCAAACGGTAAAATAAAAATATTATCATGATACTAATATCAGACGCAGAACTTCGCCTGAAAGCTTGAATGATTTCTCAGTTTCTTCCAAACAATGATTCTTTTCTTCTCTAGTCCATCCATGACAAAAATCATATTTAGCAATTTTTTTGACCATCTCTACTTGAATACAAGACTTATGGGTTAGCAGGAAAAGATTCAAGATCCAAGAAACTCACTTCAGTAACTTTATTCAACTTGTCCCTCACATTCTGTAACAGTTGGGAAAGTTGACCTCCCCATTTATAGAACTCCAACACTTTGTTGTTAAGTATCTTCCCAGCTACCTGCAGATCAAAACTAAGAACTAAGAAGAGGGAATAATGCCATGACTCTAGAGCGTAGAAGGACAAAATAGTATTATTGACTATAAAATCACTGAAATAAAAACCTAAAACATGATAAAGCTACATCGTTTTGAGAAGAATCAACACTGACGTGAGTGCCATTATTGCTGGAAACCAACACATCCTCACCCAAAACCAAAACTGTTGGGAAGGCACATATTCAGAATGTTGGATAGTACTTGTTCCTTTTTAATAACCCAGAGACGTATTGGGAATTTCATGGTTCAAGTCTTTCACGCTAGGTTGGGTTGGTCAAGAAGAGTAAGAAGGTAGAAAAACAAATGACGAATAGTAAATTCGCTTCAAAACTAAAGGAGCGTAAACTTGACTGGCAGGGGTGCCTAATATGTCTTTCCTGCTGCCTCTAATTTTGGGAATCTTCTCAAATGTATTTTGTATGGTTCTTTGAATCATTAAATTCTACATGAAATGTATGATATTTTGATATCTTAAATCTAAATAAAAAAGAAACTACACTCTTTTTAACTCTTAAATTTTTGAAAAAACCATAAAAAAATTTTTAAAAAAAAAACATCATTTTTTTCCTATAGGATATCAAAATGTCACACATTTCATACAAAATATAATGATATAAAGAACCATAAAAAATACATTTTGGAAGGTAATCAAAATTAGAGGACAGTAGGAAAGACACATTGGGCACCCTGCTCAAATTTGACAGTTAGACAATTATCTTTACTGGCCTCCAAAGTATAACTTGTGCATGAATTGAGATAACAAATGAAGGCAGTTGTGTTTCTACTTCATTTTCAAATCTTCCTTGTTCTATCATATCCAGAATCATGTGTAATTTGTAACTATAGAAGTGATGATCCCGAAGACTTTATGCTAAAGGAGATGGACCAAAGAACCGGCCATTTGAATCATATTATGGACATGCCAATCAACAAGTGAGACTTCTAAACCAGTCGGTTAGATTTTGTTAAATCTCTAGTGACAATTTTGACGCATATGATCTGTTACCTTCTTCCCAATCATCCTACCACCAGCCGAATGGGCAAAGTATATGTTGTAGAAGTGGCAAATAAATGCCTGGGGATCCTTCTCAGATAACTCCATAAGATACTGTGAATAGGTAAGACCAGGTGGAGAAGGTTCTGGAATGGTATGATGACCTTCCTCCCTGAACCATTCCAGATCTTTTGCCAAGCTTACGGACCTTTCCAATCCTGTATTCCTGAATTCAGCATCTACATAAAGAAACTAAGAATCTCAGCATTCAGCCATACGTGAGAGAAGTTTTGTCACAATTTGCGTAAATAAGCAATTTTGAGGTATCCAAAAGTGATCCCAAACAAACAAACAAATAAAATGCAAGAAATTTCACACTTATTAACATCAAGGAACACCAATTTATAAGTCATGCAGCACTAGTAAGATAGAAATGGCTAATAGTGTTGGGTTTTTCCTAGTCTGCCCTTGATGGATTAAGGTCTAAGGCCAATACAAATAGGGCTTTAACGAGAATGAGGAAAAATATGGGTCAAGACTTGTAATATGCCCACTTTGTTTAAATTGATTAAGTGGGAACAGTTACACATGTGGAATGAGGGAGTCAGTTCCATATGGGAATGCATGACTCCTAAAATGAATAATATGGTAACTTTGCCCTGGGTTCCCTCTCTTCTCTCTCTCTAATGGTGTTGTTTGTTGTGTATCATAACGAGTCCTAAATGTGATTTGGATTCGCATGGGCTACCGGGTTGCTTAGTCGGACTTCCAGGTATGCCCCGATTCCTTCTACTATATAAATGAATGCAATAATTTCTCAAAAAGAAGAAACTATAAGGATGAAACAGAAAAGTTCGTTATTTATAGGCTGAGTGGGCCGGAAAGAGATCAGGTGCTCACATGGTTCACGTGTCTCTTTGGCTCTCTAAATTATTCTCATTCTCTAACACTAAACTTTGAAGTGAGAATGGACAAAGCCTCAAAAGCGATAACATTACTTGTAGATTACTTACAAAACAGGGTGGGAGTGGTAAAATTCAAGCTGATGGAACATGTGTATTCACTTATAACTTAGCAAGGGTTATTGCGACAAACAGTATTTATGTGATTCAAATTTTAATTAAAGCGTCGAATAAAAACTTTCGAAAACTCCCAAGTCCTAAAGTTATAATAGAAAGAAGCAATACACACACACACACACACACACACATAAATATATCAGCAACCATTCAAAATTAACTTACAAATCAACGACAAGAACATCCAGCCAACATATATACTAGAGATCATTAATACCACTAGAAAAAAAAAATCAAGAGAGTGATTAACCATAATATCAGTAACCATTCAAAATTAAATCATAGATGCAACTCACAAGCAGGAAAAGCAGCATGATCGACGATCTTGGCGAGTGTATCAAAAACCAATTTGCTATCCACAAGAAACCTCAAAAACCCCTCAATTGTGGGTTCCCACTTGGCCACCGATCGCTCCTCAGGCTGAGTGGCGCGCTTCTCTCCCTCCTTAGCTTGCTCCTTCGTATGCAATTTCATTGACGCAAACTTCATCTCCTCCACGAAACCCTTCGGCTCTTCGGAATGACCCGTCTCTGCCGTTACCGGCACAGTAACAGCCTTCAATGACGACATCTTTAAAATCACAAGAGGAAACCGGAATTTCAGAGAAAACCTTTCGAAGATTGAACTATGGTAGGATTTTGAAGATGTGTGCTGATATGGAGTTCAATATAAATAGTTTGAATTGAGTGAACCTGGGCTTCGACCTTGGCGGGAAAGACTGAGAGAGGCATACTTCATTGATACATAAGACTTAATTGATTTTTTAAAAAAAGAAGTTAAGGAAGTTAAATAAAGGGAAAATCCCATATAAATATCTTTTGAAATAACAAAACCCCCAAAAGTTTGTTATAACATGATAAAGACAGAAAAGTGCTGAGGGACCTTTCAGGGATATTGAAATATTGTGTAAAATACTAAAATGCCCCCTTTACTCGTTTGACATGCTCAGTCAAGGCAACACAATGCACTAAGTCTTTTCAGTTCTCATAGAAACACACTGGTGGAGCCCTAGCGTGTCGCCGTCCCCAAATCGGAAACGGTTGTGGGTGCCATTCTCTTCTGCTGCCGGCGACGTCGATGTGGGTGAGGGAATGTTCAGTTGTTGGTTTGTCCGTTTAAGCTTTGTGTTCGATTTCTCCTCCTCCTCGTGCTTATGTTCGATTCCAAAATGCTTGTGTTCGATTCTCTTCTGCAGATGTTGGTGTGAGCAAAAAGGGAATCTTCGAAACCGAGCTTCCTTCTCCGCGTGATTGGACGCTACTGCTGATCCATTCCTGTGATCAAGGTTTTTAATTCTCCTTTTATGGCGGAAAAGGCAATTGAGGAAATTCATGGCAGACCTGAACAGACATATATGTTAATATCATGGATATGTGATCGGTTAAAGGAAAGTGATGACAAGACTTGTTATGGTAGTTGCTGTCATGAAGAATCTGGTGTTTTGTTAATTCCATTACTGTATTTGTCATTTCCATTACAACTCTTGTTAATCATGTCAGTTTGTTGTAATTAAAGTAAACATGAAGGAACAAGTTCTTTTGGGTTCATGACTTATGTACATTAAGTGTAGATGGAATGAGTAATGTTAAATTGTCATTTGACAATGTATACGGTAGTTGCTGTCATGAAGAATCTGGTGTTTTGTTAATTCCATTAATGTACTTATCATTTCCATTACTACTCTTGTTAATCGTGTCAATTTGTTGTTATTAAAGTAAATATGAAGGAATACGTTCTTTTAGTCTATGCCTTATGTACATTAGGTGTAGGTGAAATGAATAATGTTGAGAAGCCATTGGAGTATTTACTTAATACTTGTTGTCATGAATTTTTGTGGCTTTTGTCAATGTCACAACAGAACTTGTCATTACCATTACTAAACTTGTTATTCTCATTATAAATCTTGTCAAAACCATTGAAAACTAAACCTTTGAAGAACAAGTACTCGAATACTATTATAATTATCAGGATAGTTTAAGTCTTTTCAGATAACATACTATTCGAATACCTTTTTCTCTATTTGGATAATATTTGAAATTTTTCACTAAGACTATTCGAATAGTTGATATACTTATTCGAATAGTGATCTCTTGAATATAAGAAGGATTATCCTGATACTTTAGCGATTATTCGAATACTTGTTTCTTAATTTGATCAAGAAATAATTTCCTTTCAGCTTTCTATATTATTCGTATAGTTTTCTTGCTATTCGAATATTTTCTCATCTTAATCTCATAGTCTTAGTTTTGAAATGCTATTCGAATATTAATAATACTATTCGAATAGTGTCATTACTATTCGAACAGTCTTCAAGTTATTCGAATAACAAGATGTGAAAAACCTTTGAACGTACAAAGTAATATTCTGATAATGATTATACTATTCGAATAGTTATACTATTATCCGGATAATGCATTTGAAACTCACTTTGGGAAATATAAGCACTAATCGAATAATGTGCAAGCTATTTGAATCCTTTTAGTTCAGAAAAACTTTCAACTGTTATATTAGTTCATACTATTCGAATAGTCAAGGACTATTCGAATAATACAACTATTTATCAGTGTATCATTATTCGAATAGCGTATGCATTATCATGATAACTATCTGTCTATCCAAATAGTCTAAGAGTTATCAGAATATCAGCTAATGAAAAACTGAGTAACAGTATTCGAATAGTAAGTATACTATTCGAATACTTTCTTAGCCAAAACTTGTGAATGAAAATGCAGAGACAAGTTTCATAATGGTAAAGACAAGTTCTGATGACATTGACAAAAACCACCAATGTTTATCATAGCAACTACCAAGTAAAGGGTTCAAATGACAATTTAACATTACTCATTCCATCTACACCCAATCCATACAAGCCATGAACCCAGAAGAAGGCGTTCCTTCAACTATAATTAAATGGTTGGAAGCTGTCACCATTAACAACTGTTTCAATGGAAATGACAAGTATAGTAATAGAATTTACAAAATACCAGATTCTTATTGATAGCACCTACCAAAAACATTGTCAGCAAAAAATTTAACATTAATCATTCCACCTACACCCAATGCATAGAAGTCATTAACCCAAAAGAAGGTGTTCATTCATGTGCACTTTAATTACATCACAGAAGGGTTCCAATATTCATGTGCACTTTAATTCCACCTGAACCGAATTATTCAAAACTCAAAAGGTCTTAAGGTCGTAGTCAGAACTTCAAATATATTTCAAAGATAGCTTAATTAGTATATTTAAATTAATTACCATTTTCATCCAACTGTTACGTTGTTTCAATCAAAGATAGCTTAAATTAAACTGTGACATTGTTCTGTAGGTGAAAGTTAGCTACTCTTATCTAATGACAAATAAAGAGATTGTAGGCCATGATGTAGACATGGAGGGTCAGCATGAAGAGGTTGGTGTGAAGAGAAAAGCAGTCTATGCGGAGAACATTGATGTGGAGTCACATGAAAGAGTGGGGGATAAAGTGGATATGTAAAAAAAAAAGATGTGAGGAATGGTTACACTTTGTTTCCCATGGTTAACCATGAAATGAATAGCAAGAGAGAGGAAGCATTGAGACTGTTGACTTCATGAATGACCCTGATCAAGAGGAAATGACTGACAAAATTACGCTCTTAATGTAAATTTTTGGTCTTCAAGTTAGAAATTTTGTTTAGAATTCATCATTGTTGTAAGGAGATTGGCACATGTCGTTTAACTTAGTAACCAAGCTTTGAATTTTGAGGTGACATAGTGAGGATCATTTTGATCACCTATCTTGTATATTGATGCATAGTTGTGGCCTTGTGTGTGTTGCCCCAATAAGGCTGAACGCTGACAAGTTGACTAATGGGAATAACAAAGTTTTCAATGGTTTTGACAAGATTTATAATGGGAATAACAAGTTTAGTAATGGTAATGACAAGTTCAGTTGTGACATTGACAAAAGCCACAAAAATTCATGACAACAAGTATCAAGTAAATACTCCAATGGCTTCTCAACATTATTCATTTCACCTACACCTAATGTACATAAGGCATGGACTAAAAGAACGTATTCCTTCATATTTACTTTAATAACAACAAATTGACACGATTAACAAGAGTAGTAATGGAAATGATAAGTACATTAATGGAATTAACAAAACACCAGATTCTTCATGACAGCAACTACCGTATACATTGTCAAATGACAATTTAACATTACTCATTCTATCTACACTTAATGTACATAAGTCATGAACCCAAAAGAACGTGTTCCTTCATGTTTACTTTAATTACAACAAACTGACATGATTAACAAGAGTTGTAATGGAAATGACAAATACAGTAATGGAATTAACAAAACACCAGATTCTTCATGACAACAACTACCATAACAAGTCTTGTCATCACTTTCCTTTAACCGATCACATATCCATGATATTAACATATATGTCTGTTCAGGTCTGCCATGAATTTCCTCAATTGCCTTTTCCGCCATAAAAGGAGAATTAAAAACCTTGATCACAGGAATGGATCAGCAGCAGCGTCCAATCACGCGGAGAAGGAAGCTCGATTTCGAAGATTCCCTTTTTGCTCACACCAACATCTGCAGAAGAGAATCGAACACAAGCATTTTGGAATCGAACATAAGCACGAGGAGGAGGAGAAATCGAACACAAAGCTTAAACGGACAAACCAACAACTGAACATTCCCTCACCCACATCGACGTCGCCGGCAGCAGAAGAGAATGGCACCCACAACCGTTTCCGATTTGGGGACGGCGACACGCTAGGGCTCCACCAGTGTGTTTCTATGAGAACTGAAAAGACTTAGTGCATTGTGTTGCCTTGACTGAGCATGTCAAACGAGTAAAGGGGGCATTTTAGTATTTTACACAACACTTCAATATCCCTGAAAGGTCCCTCAGCACTTTTCTGTCTTTATCATGTTATAACAAACTTTTGGGGGTTTTGTTATTTCAAAAGTTATTTTTATGGGATTTTCCCTTAAATAAATTATTTTAAAATATTTATATTTATCTTTCTTATATTAAATTAATTTAGCTGATTTATAAATTGATATAGTAGAATAATATAATGATACACGATTTATGATATGATAAACTAACTTATTTAGTTTCATCAATTTTTTTTTTTAAAAGGTCGATAAGGTCTTGTATCAATGACTAGAGGGCGTAATATTTAGGGAAAATCTCATATAAAGTAGTTGAATTACCCAAATCCTAATTTAGATCATTGAATTTAATAATTATATATCAGGTTATGCGGCTTAATTAGGGAATTTTAAAGTTGGGTCAAATTACCTTCATATACTTTAATTATTAAAATTGCAAAATTGAAAGCATAACCTATGGGTAATTCAACCTTCTTATAATGTGAAGGAGGCCAGTGATGGGCGAGAGAAGGAACAGAGAAAGCAAAACAGAGTATGAAGAAGTTGAAGAGATGAAATTGAAGAGATTATGGGAATGCCAACGATAATTATTCCCAGATTTAAATAAAATTGCCCTTAAATTGGAGAGATTCTAGTAGAGCTAAGTTATTCCCAGAATCATCTCAAAAACTTTTATTAGAGCTGCAAGAGTGGCAGAATTTTCTTGATCTTCGGGTGACACGAAACTCGGGCATAATTATTCTTGGCCTAAAAAAACTCAAGTATAATTACTGCTATAATACGTTTTGAAAATAAGTATAAATATGCAATGAAAAATGCCTCAAACTTGTAATAACCTTATGTAATACAAAACCATGTTCTGGAATTCTCAAACGCATCTCCAGTTCATTTGGGTTCTATTTTGCGAAATTAAAATCTCAAATGAACTGAAAAAAGTATAAATATATGGAAGACATTCTCTGGAGGGCCGTTTTAAAAAAATATGAAAAAACTATATTTTTATGCTTTGTATGAACCATAAAGTATGAAGTATAAACAAAAAACTTGTTCCGTTTTCAATTTGGCTTTTTTAATAATCAAGGGATATGGAGGTAATTTAACCCAAATTTTAAATTTCTAATTATGACGCATACCGACCATAACCTAATGTATAATTTGTTGAATTTAATGACCCAAATTTAGATTTGTGCAATTCAACCATCTTTATATAAGATTTTCCCTAATATTTAGTATCAAATATTATTTGGCCATATTTGGGAAGTATAACGTAATTAAAATATAATACAATAATATTTATATATAATCAGAAAAAATAATATTTAAATGAAAATAAAAAATCAAAATAAATAAAATACCATCATATGTACTTAATATAAGAGCAAATTGATTAATTTGTAGGGATTAATGAAGTTAAATAAAATACTTAATTATAGCATAAGTTAAATGATTTCTCTAAAATACTTATATGTATCACTAGATTATATATATTTTTTATAAGTTAGGCAAATTATTGTAGAAAAAATTATCATGTAAAAGATAAAATGAAAAAAAAAAAATGTCTTTGTTGTAAAAATAAGGAAAATACAAAAGAGATTTTTAGATGAGGGAGATTAAGAAATACAAGAGAGAAATGGAAAGCAAGGAGGAAGTGATTTGTAAGGCCCTATCTTACATACCACTTACCATTGATATTAATCAAAGTACTGGAGTGCAGTTCAGTGAGCAACACAAGAATAGCATAAACATATTGATATGTTGATACATTAAGCTTGATTATATTATAGGAATTTCCAATAGGGTGTGATAACACATACACAATTGTCCAAAATATCCAAAATATTCGAACAGAATAGGCTACATCAAACCAACTAGCTTCGATCTAGGGATCTACACCCTTCAATTGCCCATATCTACCACCTTGTCCTTGGAGCCACTAGTTCTTGCTGGAATATTTGTTTGATTGAAAAAGGGTGAGATTCAAATGAATCTCAGTAGTAATACACAATCAATAATATAAAATGCGAAAATTAAATATGCAATGCATCATATAGTATAAAATGAAAATTCATACTATAACGTGTGTACACAATACTCAGGGCCAAATGACTATTTAGATTCCCTACGTGTACCTCAGCTGGGCCCCTAACCACAGCTAGGTAATGTACCCTGGTGCACCTCAGCTGGGTACCTAACCACAGCTAGGTAACATATCTCAAGCACCATGTTCATATCACAGAATACAACAACATACATTATATCAACAATCACATAGTGTATGACATATTCTAGTTACTACCTTAAACCTTTTGCACCTCGATATGCATACCAACAACTCGGGCTCTCAACTCAGTCCTAAAATGTCAAATATATAAGAACTGGGTTAAAACCCATTCATGTACTAGTTTACACACTTCCATAGTGTTTCTGGTGGTTATATGGGTCTATAGTGAAAAATTACCAAAATGCCCCTGAGAACCCGGCCCGGCCCGGCTATACCCGGTTCGATTGTACTTTTCTCAAAATTTTGACCTGAGCTATTCTAACATATTTTCGCCCAAGGAATCCATTTCAAAACTCAGAATTATCAAATTCAATGCCAAATAACCAGAATGCCCTTGGTAGCCCCTATTTCAGGGTTTTATGGGCATTTTGGTAATTATACTTTTTTCAAAGTTTGAGCAAAAAATCTGCCAGAATTGTTACCAATCCAAAAATAGAAAATTTGTGATGGAAAATGACGTAATATTGAGATAAAATTTACATCAGTCCATTTAGCTCTTTTTAGGGACTATTATATGTCATTTTTAGGTTTCATGATGAACCTAAAAGTTGGGTTAGAGTCCCTAGGCTGTATGATATTACACTACAGATATGTCGTAGTGGACCTGTGTGTCCAGAGGCCATAAGACCTAGGGGACCAGTATGTCCTTAGGCTAGTAGAGGAATTCAGAATTGTGCTGGGCTAGTGATGATCTGTGGAATTGAGGAACAAGATCCTTACGAACACGAATCCTTGCAGAAAGGAATTTTGAAAATTTGCTAGCTGCTAAGTCTAGCATAGGGAAAGATTATGAAAATAAAATATTTCTTTAGAGGATTGATTGAGGTGTTAGCTCTCTGATGGAATGAGAGAAAAAATTGATTTGCCTGCTATTCCACTAACTTGAGGCTGTACTAGGAGTCGATCGGTGGATAGCAATTGAGGTGATGAAAGGTATGAATAGAAGGGTTATCAAGTAATCGGTAACCTAGGAATCAATTGTTAAATTTTGATTCCACAAGAATTTAAAATGGCCCAGAAAGATTTGGGTTGAAACGGGCCAGGATTTGGCACAGACCACCGATGGAGGCAGCGTCGTTGCATAAAAAGGTTACGGATATCTTGTCATTACAGATCGCCGATGGAGGCAGTAATGGCCGGTACAAACTACCGATGGAGGCAGTGTCATTACATAAAAAGGCTGCAGATATCTTGTCATTACAGATTGCTGATAGAGGCAGTAATGGCCGGTACAGACCGCTGATGGAGGCAGTGTTGTTACATAAAAAGGCTATGGATATCTTGTCATTACAGACCATCGATGCAGGCAGTGTCATTACATAAAGAGGTAGTGTCATTACATAAAGGGGCTGTGGATACCCTGTCATTATAGATTACCTATGGAGGCAGTAATGGCCAGCACAAAGCGTTGATGGAGGCAGTGTCGTTACAGTGTTAATAATCCCATATTCATGGTGGACCTTTGTTGCCTTTACCGATGCCAGCCGGCATGGATTGGGAAGTGAATTAAATCCTAGATGCGAGTAGGCAAGGATTGGAATGTGTTTTGATGCGAGTCAAGTAGGGTGTATGCATCTTGTCAGCTAAAACTTCATGAATTGAACGATCCCACCTATAATCTTAAGTTGACGGTGCACACAATGAATAGTGCCCCATAGTGAACAGTACACACAGTGTGATAAGTGAATAATGCACATTGTATAGCTAGTGAATAGTGCACACAGTACGGCCAACACCGAACAAGCAAGCATAAATACAAACAATCATGGTTATAGGCATGCTTATTGACAGTAAGTCCCAGTGTAGAAATGACCCTTTTCCTTACTCTGCTGGATCATCTGGTTGTGTTGCCTCACCAAAGCCCTCCCAAGGTCCGACTTCTGATTCTTTCCCATTGTAATCACAATCGAAAGGAAACCCCCAAACCAGTGTCAACATGAAACTCTCATCCAAAACCCTAAAATTCCCCTGGCGTCTGGAAAGCTCTTCTTCTTCATTCTATACTTTTGCTGTCGCCTTGTTGAGATGAGGATGGGCTGCACTGATTTTCCACAATAGGACCTTCAAAATAGAAGGCTGAAGCTAAAGGAAATGATCCATCTTCAATGACTTTCACTGGCCGCCTAGAGAGGGAAGATCAGCAACGAGAGTGATGAGATTTTCATGTCTCTTGTTCAGCTCAATGATGCCAAACTCGGAGAAGAGGAGAGAAAGAAACAATAAAAAAAGGTGAGATGGCAACCAACGGCAATAAATTCCCAGATCATAAGTTAATAGCTAAGAGCTTTTTAAAAAAGCTCCTTATTACAATCATGATCCAATTAGATAGATGCTCACCCAATTGAGCTTATCTACCACCTAATCGGGCTTATATAGGGCTGAAACCCCCTCTAAACACTCATTTAATATAAAAGCTAGTTGAATATTGAATTTATCCTAAATATAAACCTCCAAACCACTTGGTCAGCAAAATTTATAAATTTTTTTAAAATATCCCTATTAATTGTATACATTAAGAAGTTTATATCCTAGAATTGTTATGATGAAAGATGATATTTTAAAAAAATAACTAACATAACTTTGTTATTGTACCCAAATTAGTCAACTAGTTATTCAATAAATGACCGAAGGTAGTGTTTGACAGGAACCCAAAATGTGCGTGTGATCCAATCCTATTTCAAACTGATTCATTCATCAGTCATAATCATGAATTAATGGATCAAATAAACAATGGATCCTTTTTTTTAAAAAAAATCAGATCCATTGTATTTTTATATTTGGAAAAAAATTAAGGAATAAATATTACATTGTTGTAAGTACAGGGATGAAAAGAACCATATAAGTTTAGTCACATGGATGTATGAATCTAGTGGCTAATGAATATCACAATGTATATATGCTAATACATACATTTGACAGGAATTTGAAATGCATGACCCAATATAATTAATTAATAATATAGGTATGAGAAAAATGGAAAATGGTGTATAAGGGTGAAAAAACCATATAAATTATTGCATGCTTGAATCAAGATATTCGGCTACGAATAACATACTAAAATTAATTTGGGTTACGATGTATGCTAAAATCAATCTCTATCTCTTTACTATTACTCAGGTAAAAAAAAAATCACTTTATTGTTACTATTTTTTATTATCTCTCACTTAATTAGTATTTTATAAAATATGCTGCATTAATTATGGTTTTAATTATCATCTCTCAACCTTGGTGATGACATCCAGATGGGTACAAGTAATTTATACTAAAGTTCAAAAACCCTATTTAAAATTTAAAAAATATATGGGAAGTTATTGTAACCATAAAGAGATATTAGATAATTATCTTGGGGGAAAAAAGATATTAGATAATTATCTAGATAAAATTTGTTTATTTATATGGTTAAAAAAATAGGGAAGTTATTAGGTATATCTGAAAGATGCTGCTATATGGCACACATGTAGGCAAGTAACATGTCACACAATCAGCCTACCAACATCCCTCTTATTATATAAATAATAGATAGATAGATGATACTAAATATATAATCTCTAACCCGATTTCAAATTTGTTAATTTGTTATATTATAAAAATGATATAGGTGACACGTGGATTATCAACTTAATATATTTGGTTAACTAATGAACAAGTTTAACATGGATAATAATCGAGGTGAAATCACTTCAACTTTGAAACTTTCAGCCGTCCTTACCCTTAAAAAATCTTTTGTAATTAACAACCTTACTCTTTTTTAACAACTTTCGGAGTAAAATTGGATTTTAAAGTTAAACCTAGATATTATTTCTCATCTTAAGGTTTTGGTATCTCCCTTTTCTGATATGATAGGATATTATTTCATATTTTCAACCATCATATGATCGGATATTTCATCGGAAAAAAAATCATATGATAGGATATTACGTTACCCAGTATCCCAAGCTGTTTGTGCTGCAACTAATTCAATTAAAGGAAAAATTACACTGAAGTTTCAAGAAAAAAGGAAAATAAAAAAATAGTTCTTTAAAATTGTAAAATGAAAAAATGGTCTCATGAAGTTATCATTACCCGCTTCGTTTCTGGAGTTGTCAATGACCCAATTATGAAGTTGTCAATGGGAACATTTTTTTATTTTGCAATTTCAAGGAATCATTTTTTTCATTTTCATTCTTGTTGGGGCTTGAGTGTAATTTTCCCTTGATTAAATTAACAAAACGTAATATTGACGATAACGTTTTCTTGGGCGTTAAAATTAGATCGGATCCGAGGAGGATAGTTAGTGTCTTCTTCTCTCAAACGTGAAATATAGTAATATTCATTTTTTGACCAATATAGTAGTAATATTCATTCATGTATTTAAAAAAATAAAAAATAAACAGTTCGCTATTATATTCGGTTAACAATGAATGGTGATAGAAAAAAAAGACAGATAAATGCTTCTCAAATTTAAAAAAACACAAATCAGTTCCCAAATGAAGAAATCTCATATCAATCTGAAAGTAGTAATTTGAAATTTGAGAAGGTTGTAAAGTCACTTCACTGCCATCAATATTAGAAAAGGTAAAGACAAGCCAGAAAAGCGAATATTAACTATAAACTATAATACCATTTGAATTATAAAAATTTTAAAATGTCTATTATACTAGCGAAAAGATGACTAAGTAAAATGATAGGAATTTGATATTTTAAAGTTTAGATATTGATAACTTAAGTATAGGAATTAGCAGCTTGAATATAAAGATTGCTTGCCAACTTAAGCTCCCAAGTTATCGCTATGTATGCCAAAGTTATTAATTATTATTATTAAGTTATCATTGTCTATATTCAATTTGTTAACATTCAACGCTCAAACTTTAAAATCTCATATTCCTATCAAATCACCTATTTGTCATTTTACTAATTTAGTAGATACTTTGGGGTTCTTGTAATTCATAGTATTTTTATGTTATTTTCCCAACTATTAATTAAAACATAATAGTGTGTCAGCCGTTTGTTGGCTAGTTATCCAAGAGGCGAAAATTGGGTATCTCAAATTTCTATACAAATGATAAATATAATTGCACAGTAGATTTTTTACTGGATAATTGCACAGTAGTTGAATCCCTTGAATCAGAGAGTGAAAGCGTGAATGCCCTGTAGAGAGAGAGAGAGAGAGAGTAAATGGAATAATGGATAGAAAGAAAGATCAATCCTTGATAAAAGAAAAAGAAAAAGAAAAACAAAGAAAGATCAATCACGCGATTTATTCTGGTTCAATGCCTACGTCCAAATCTCACATGGGTAAATTGAGAACCCGGCTCCCGTCCCTTTGCTTCGAAAGAAAAGAATGGTTCTTTTTTTATCGGGGTTGTCTGAATAAGATCTTAACTGTACATATATAATATATTATTAAAATATTATTTTTAAAACATTATTATAAAAATAATATTTTTTGAACAATTGTAATTAGCAGTCCATATGTTAAATTTTCGTAATGGATTTGATCATTACCAGTTTGGTTTCTGATTTTTTCTCTGATCTTATCTCCTAGAGACCTAGGAAGACCAGCAAGGAATTTTTCTTAATATTTTAATAATATATTAAATCTGAACCATTGAAATCTTAATCTAACGGTCCCAATAAAAAAAGAACTATCCTTTTCTTTTGAAGAAAAGAAAGATAGCCAATTCCGTAAATTGAGGGGGTAGACGGGAGAACTCTAAAATTTTTTTTGGGAAAATGATAGAAAAATACCATTTGAATTTTAAAATCCTAAATTAGTCATTTGACAAAGATTTGCGTTGTCAATCCTATTGTTCTTTTTATTAGAAGGATTTTTAATTTCAAATGATACTTTTCTGTCATTCTCCCAAATTTCTTCCCATCTTTTTAATAAAGAAACAACCACTAAAATCATGTAATTCAAAATGTGAGTTAAAAATAATAGGAAAAAAGACACTTAAATACCGTTTGAATTTCAAAATTTTTAATTAGTTTTGTTGATAATAAGAGTAATGAGATTGACAAAAAGAGTATAACAATTAACAATTCAGATTTTTGAAAAATCACTTATTTAAAATTTTAAAATTTAAATAGTATTTAAGTATCTTTTTCCTAAAATAATAAATGTGGAAGATTTTTTTTTTCTCCTTATAAAGAGGCTATATCAAAGATGATGATAAACATTTACTGCAGAGAGAGATGATGATTGAGCAAGTGGCATATACGTAAAGAGAGTAAAAATTAAAAGATCGGCTTTAAATTTTAGACAAAAAATATTTATTTTTTTACATTAATGGCTGCCCATATATAAAAAATATTATTTCTTAAGCCCAAAAATACTGCAGGGAGTATTGTTTTAAAGTAAGCGGGCATTTAGGCTCTCGAGCCCGCCAGGGACTAGCCTGGTACGGTAGAGGACCAACCCATTTAAGTATGCAGTTGCTTTTTGAAATTTGATGCAAGATTTGACCATCTTGATAATTATGTTTGTCTATTTTTATTTAGCTAGTCGAAAATCCCTTAAAAATACTGTTGAAATAGAAAAATTCAGTGTTGTGAAATTTCAAAATCCTAATTCAGTAATGTGAAATTTCAAAATCCTGATTTAGTACTGCGAAATTCCAAAATCTTAATTCAGTGTTGTGTCATCAGTACTGATGAACAATGCGCAGGAGCGAAAAAAGGATTTTGCCTTTCAGCCGTCCATCTCGCCACTTCAGAATAACAACACAAGACTCTTAATTAACAACTCCGGTATCTTAATTAACAACTTCGCTTTATTCTTTCACATATCCGTATTTCAAAAATATAGTGTTGTTAATGTAAAATACAGTGTTGTTAATAAAGAAAGAGGTGTTGTTATTGACCCTGAAACTTAAATTATGAAATTGTGAAACAAGAAATTAGAGTTGTTAATGTAAACTATGATGTTGTTAATAACAAGACCGGTATTGTTATTGTGATAGTAAAAAGAAGAAACTAGAGTTGTTAATCAAGAAGCCGGAATTGTTTGTAACCCCCGCCGTCATCAAGACCGAGATTAAGCATTTAAACACGTTTAATAAATGAATAAGAGATCCGGGATAATTAAAATTTTTTATAAAACCTGAATAACAAGATCTCTATTCATTTCAGAGTAAAAACAAGTGGCCTATTTGGTTTGTCACATGTACGATATCAGAGTAAGTACAATTCCCGACGTTCACCCGGGATAATAACAATAATCCAAAATATTGTTTATACATGGCATCATTGCCTATCTCAGTATTCGTATCGGGGATTACACAAAACTTTAATGCTATGATCTATTCAATGTGTACATTTATTTAAAATGATAACCAGTTCAGTATAAAACCAAAATATCTATCTAAGACTATCGTTGGCAGTCCTAATCGTCCTTGTTCACTTGCTTGTTCTTTGATCCACTTGCCTTATCTAAAAAATGTTATTTGGAAAGAATGAAATTATAAAGAATTCCAGTAGCAACAGTTTACGAATATGATGCATATAAATAAAGCAAGTAAACATATATCATAATGTAGCAATCAATATTCGAGGCCGGGCACACTGCCACGTCCCCTTCACTGTATACAAAGTCGGGCTTTCGCCACGTCCTATCAACTGTATCTGTATTCGAGATCGGGCTTACGCCACGTTCCCTTCACTGTATCTGTATTTAAGGTCGGGCTTTCGCCACGTCCTCTCACTGTATTCAATGACTAATACAAATAAGCAATGCAATATACATGATATAGGATAAAGTGTAACTACCTTGGTCTTTTCGTTCTTAAGCAAGCACAGGCCTTCTATGCTCCGGGCAAATATCGAATCCTAAAGTTATAATTAAGGACAATTCATTACCACTTAGTCCAATTCTCAATACTATCACAATACTTATTTTGGTTATCATTACTGTCTCTTAAGTACTCATATATGCCTCTAATAAAAACCCTAAAGGGTTGGAAGAACTACCCCAGGGATCCTCTTTTAGAAGCACAAATACTGATATTTTTCACAGTTTCACTCGAGTAAAGATGGCCTTACTCGAGTGATGGGGCACTGACACTCGAGTGAATATGGCCTCACTCGAGTGATGGTACGATTTGCACTCGGGTATCTAAGAGTGAAAGATAGCAAGTGAACACCCGAGAGCATAAGAACTTTTTAGAGACTACAATACTCGAACATACTGGACCTCAATTGACTGATAGCCAAATGCTTCACTCGAGCACTAGCAAGTAAAGTCCAAGAGGTGAGGACCCAAGAGCAAATGGAATTTCAAAGGAAGAGAAGCACTCGAGCACTGGCATTTGCACTCGAGTGAGACGGAATGCTTGCGAGTGTGAATGCACACTCTTGTTCTTTTGCAGAAGTGAAACACCGAAACTGAAAGAAAAATGAAAAATTACACTGACTCACTCGAGTGGAACCCAACCTCACCTGAGTGACATTCATCCTTTACTCGAGTGAGCCCCAGATCACTCTAGTGACCATATCAGAGCCTAGAAAACGTAGACACAATGACAGCTTTCCAGAATTTTTACCAAAAGCTCCCAATGTATCCAAAACCGCAACCAAAGCCGCTCCCTCATAAAAACACCCAAGGAATCCAATAGAAGTATCAAAACTATCAAAATCCTACTCCATTATCATGCTTTGGTTTTGAGCAATAATGAACACTAAGTTTCCAACATTTCCAAACTCACTCATTCAATTCCCAATCGATCCTATCTATCCATACAAATTTCAAATATACCATTTTCATACCAATAACATGCCAAATGTCCAATGATCATTTTTCGAAAATGACCAATAAATCCCAGAAATTCAAAGCTAATCCAAATGACACAAAACTTAGATAGATAAGTTTCTCAAACTCGCCTTAACAACTTTCTCAAAGCAACTTGTTAATTCTCCAACTTTCAAAATCCTTTGGGATCACAAACCAATACCAATGGTCACACTACAACCATCAATATAAAGCTCTTAATGTAAGGAACAACATTAATGAATGAATTTTAAGCATTTCAGATCATTTTCCCTTACCTTGACAAACTTTTCTTCCCTCCCTTTGGTCTTCAATGGCTGACGAAGGAGAAGAGAGAGAACGAGAGAGATGAGAGATGGAGTGTGAAGGGATGAATAATGATGACAATACTCCCTCCTTGCTTTTGCAGCGGAAAAAGAGGGAAGAGAAGAGAGAGAGAAAAATAAAATAACACCCATTGACTTTTTCCTCAACTCCTCCCAATACACCAACTTGCCACATGTCCTCTTTCTATTGGCTCTTACACAATAAGTCACCAATTAACTTATCTAATCCATCCATTAGTCATTTAATCACACTTCCCATTTCCTCTTAGTTAGTAATTAATTTCTCATTAATCACCAACTTATGACCGATAATTCCCTTCTTTCAATTTTCCACCAATTATGACATATTAATTAATATCGTCACAAATACACATTAATTCAACTTTAATCTACGATTACATTCTCAAAAATTCTCATTAGCCCTTAATCAAAATTTGGGGCGTTACATTATTAATTAAGAGTCTCGTGTTGTTATTCTGAAGTTGCGAGATGGAGGGCTGAAGGGGCAGATCGTCTTTTCGCACCCGCGCACTATTCATCCGTACTGACACAGTACTGAATCGAGATTTTGGAATTTCATAGCACTGATTGGCATTTCCCTATTTCGGCGGTATTTTTAAGGGATTTTCCCTAATATTTATTTTCAATTATTATATGAATTACATGAACATGTTACAGAATTATCAGTATTTTTATGTGATGATATATTATTGTTCTATAGACAAGTCTGACTTAGGAAATTATTATGGAAAAACTAATACTTATGAATTGGTATAGAAGAACAATTAACAGCAATTTCCAATTTTTTTTAAAGATAACAATTAGCATCCGGTATTTTAGCATTTTGATCACTATAGTAGCTAATGAATTAGCCTTTAGTTCCTGTTCATGCGTGTTAACAAAATATAAAAGTTCCATTGTTTCCAACTAATATTCATATTTAGCATTTCAATATAGTTGTATGGTTTTATGTATAAGGTAATTTATATTTTTTTTGTTGAAATGTTATTTATGCTTTTTATTACAAATAAATAATAATTATATTGTGAGTCCGTAATTATGGTTTATTATTTGATGCCGATAAGCGATAATAAAAATTTAAATAACCATGCTTTTTATCCGCTGGATCTTTTGGTTTCTTTTATTTATTTAATTTTTAACAATAGGTTATAGGGTTAAGGCATAACAATTTAATTTGGTTTAGTTTTAATTTAGATATTTAAACATTAGTTTGACACTTTATTTTATAAATATTTATTGTTTGAATTATTAATTATATACTATATGACAAATAAAAATATGCGTATATAATATGTTTTAAACCGCAGAACGGGAGAACTAGAGAAAGAAGAGAAAAAAAGGAGAGTGGTGAGTAGGAGGGCGATTGGGAAAGCGATTGATGGCTTTAAATCAGTGGATCCTACACTGAAGGAGGCGGTTGAGCTTTTACGAAGTAGGAAGAAGGTTAGGAAAGGGGAAGGAGTGGTAGTGTCAGGGAGAACAAATGTATTAATAGAGGTGGAGAATTGGATGGAGGAAGAAAAGGATGCATACGTGTGACGGACGGGGGATATTCATGGTGAACCACCTAGTGGGCCGAAGATGTCATATAAAAAGGCGTGTACCAAATGAGGAGGGTTTGATTTAGAAGAGGAGGAGGAGGAAGAGGGTTGGTGGCTGAACAAAGGATGGAGATCAAGGATTAGAGTCGAACACATGCGATCATTGTAATCGTTCCTGGCCAGATGGTCAGGGAAGAGGTTCTTTCGAATAAATTATGTCAACTGTGGGGAGAGGTTGATATTATTGATATGGGATCTGGATTTTTTATTGTTAACTGTAAGCGCAAGGCATTGACAGAAGGACCTTGGCTTGTGCATGATCATTATATTGGTGTGAGGTCCTGGAGGACTAACCTCAATACGGAGGAGGACAAAGTGATGAGTATTGCAGCATGGGTGCAAACTGCTAAACTGCCACTAGATTACCATGACAAGGGTGCACTTTACCTAATTGAAACTCAGATTGGTACTGTGTTGAAGGTTGATACAAACACAATGTGAAGGTTGAATATGAGGGAGCCATTGCCTCTTAAAAGAGAACCAACCGAAGAATAGGGATGTAGAGGAGGGAAACAATGGCAGTTCAAGTTCTACTCTAGTCTCAACTGAACACCCAGTTAACATTCAAGGAAATATGAACACAGGGCTGGCATTAGGTGATTGGATGGTCATCCAACGGCCGTGGAGGGGAAAACGCGTGATGCGCTTGGAAGGGAATGGAAGAGAATCTAGTCGAAATTTTCATGATACATAAGCGAAATCAATGAAGTCACGTTTTATGGCTCTTGATTCAATTCACTAGGATGCTACACCAATTTTCATGGGAGAATATTCACATATTATGCATGTGCGAGTTATGGAAAATAATAATGGACCTAAAATTGTGGCCGAGCCTCCGAAAGCTAGTGGGTAGAAGGGATCTAATAAAAGTATTGCTAAGCCCAAAGAAATGTTGGGTCGAGGTCCTATAGTTGAATACCTGGAACTTGAAAAAAAACGATTGAACCAGGCTGCCCAGCTGTTAATGAAACGGTGCGCGTGGAGTCCTCAGAATCTGAGGATGCCTCACCGGTGATATTTCTCACCAGCCAGTGCAATGAATGAGGAACCCACCGGCACCTTCGGCTTCCGGTATTACCGGTGTCGATGACCCCATTGACCCAGGGGAAGGCGCGAGAAGGATGTAATAATCATGAAATTTTGGAATCTAAAATAATAATAAAAATATTATTAAATGATTAATTGACTTGTTAAGTGAACAATAGAAAAATATGTAATAGGAATAAAAGATAATAAGATTTTTTTATTTCATATTTATATTCAAAGTTGTAAGTAGGGGTGGAAATAGGTTAGGCTAAGTTAGACTTTTCCTAAATAGGCCTGGGTCTGCAATAGAGATTCAAAGCCTGGCCCTGGGCGTAACCCTGCATGTAGGCTTTTTTGATGCCTGAGCCTAGGCCTTCAAAAGGCCTGAAGCCTGTTTAAAGGCCTACTTAAATAATGTAGGCTTTTAAATAGCCTTTAAATCCTGTGCCTTCAAATTCATATATAACCCTTCACAGTTATATACAAGTCTACATTATGTCTTAAAAACTTAATATCCATTCTCATAGTAATATTAGAGATTAGTAAGGAAAAGAAAAGAATGTCTAGTAACAACAATT
Source organism: Inga leiocalycina (assembly GCA_963242795.1). Lineage (NCBI taxonomy): Eukaryota > Viridiplantae > Streptophyta > Magnoliopsida > Fabales > Fabaceae > Inga > Inga leiocalycina. The sequence continues at coordinate 27,606,705 of OY725327.1, forward strand.
ATCCGAGTAAATAACATGTAAAATTATATTTTCTAAATTGACCAAGCATAAGAAATAACATGTAAAATTATATTTTATCTCTTTTATCTTTCCAACATAAATTAGGACAAACTCCTCTTACTTATATTATAAATTTCATTTGACATTAAAATAAACTCATAACAATTATTATACTTCAGTGGAAGGCGCAAATTAGGGGCGCAAATTAGGAGAGAATGAGTGAGTTAGTGTTACAATCTCAAACAATCAAAAAGAAGAAAGGCAAAGATGAATGATTTATTTGAAAGTAATAGGTGAGTGTAATGATGATGAGAAATGAAACTTAGAATTAAGGTTAAGTTGGTAAATTTATAAAATTATTTAGATTATATTATATAGGGTAAAAGTGCTAAATTGATTACAAACTTTTGTGAAAAGAGCATCTGTAACCATGAACTAATTTTTAGAGTAAAAGTAACCATAAACATTATAAAAGAGGGAAAAAGTAACCACGACGTTAATGTCCATTAATGTGAACTTTTTAGCAAAATGTTAAGGTGCTAAAATAGCTATTAACTAATATCAAACATGCAAAAGTAACCATAAACCTTTTCTTGGATGTAAAAGTAACTTCTTAAACATTAATTCATAATTTTTTTTTGCTTTTGTGTTATAAGTGTTTTATCAATTTGGGGATTAAAATGACAAAACTTATGAATTAATATTCAAGAAGTCAACTTTTTTTTATTTTGGCGAGAATGACGAAACGAAAGAAAATTATCACCTAACTCTAAAAGATAAAATCTAAGGTAATTAAACTTAGACCTGTCAGTGAATTGGTGAGGGTACTGGGTCAAGGGTTAGTGAGTCAGAACAGAGCTAAAATAGGACCAAACCGGTGAGAAATAGAAAATTTTAGGCTTATAGTATGAAATTCTAAAGGAAAAATAATTTTTTTTAAAATAAAAATTAAAAACTTGACCCAGATCTACTGACCGGTTAGCCAGTTTCCGGTCTGGTTCGGGTAAGATAACCATGATAAAATCCCTAACATTAATTATAAAATAGGTGACTTTTTGAACTTTAATTTATAAGTTTTTTTTTTTACTTTTGTCATTTTAATCCCCAAATTGATAAAACACTCTTAACACAAAAGTACAAAAAAAAATTATGAATTAATGTTCAAGAAGTTACTTTTCCATCCAAGAAAAAGTTTATGGTTACTTTTGCATTTTTGGTATTAGTTAATGGTTATTTTAGCACCTTAACATTTTGCTAAAAAATTTATATTAACGTCCGTTAATGTCGTGGTTACTTTTGCTCTCTTTTATAATGTTTATGGTTAATTTTGCTCTAAAATTTAGTTCATGGTTACAGTTGTTCTTTTCACCAAAGTTTATTATCATTTTAGCACCTTTACCCTATTATATATACTTATGTAATAGTATGCATTGAAAAAAAGCTAAATAGGTCAGGTCTGTAGGCTTATAGGTTAGGTTTTATGAAAATAGGCCTAACCTGTTTATCTAAATATGTCTAGTAATATGCCTGAGCCTGAGTCTGGCCTGTTTTTCTAAATAGGCCTAGCAATATGTTTAAGCCTAACTTATTTATTAAATAGGTTAGGCTAGGCTTTATGTAGGCTAGGCCATAGACCCATATTGACCTATTTCCATCCCTAGTTGTAAGGTGACATTAAAAGAAGTTGGGAACTATTAGAGACTCAATCTTATTCATTTAATATCCTTAAATTTAAAATAAAAAATTATTCTTTTTTACTTATTTATTGTAGTTGTACACATCAAAAGTGAATAGTTGTTTAGTAGGGCCTGTGTTTGTTATCTACCTTAGGTCATTGGGTTTGAAATTTCTCTAAGGCAAAGGAGCCAATTTTATTTTGTTCTAAATTCTGAATCACCTGAATGCTAAATTAATCATGCAGCTTAAAATATCTCATTTGACTTCTTAGACCCTATTTGATTGGAGGAGAGGGAATGAAAAATGAATCCCTCCCTTTATTTCGTATGAAATATTGGAGGGGAGGGGCCCAAAAAAATTGGTTCCCAATCTCTCCCAACCCCTCATATTCATTCTCTCCAAATTGAGATTTTTTGGAGAAAGTTAAAAATTTGGGACTATTATTCTCATTTATACCCTGTGTTGAAAATAAAAACAAACCTCCGTTCTCCAGATAAATGGCGTTGTCAGTTTCCTCGCTTGATCCTTTGTGATATTAGGTTTGATTCTAGACCCACCTGATCTTCGACAGCATTTGGATGTTTTTTTTTTTTTGGCCAATCAGCGTTTGAAAAATAGCTTGGCGTAATAGTATTATTTATGGGTTGAAACATAATGCATTATTTCTCAACCCATATCCTATGAACCAATTCATTTCTTTTTCTTTTCTTTTTTTGCGCATTATACTCAATAGCTAGAAGTTTAGTAAAATAAAAGGAATTTTTGATTTAATTTAATATGATAATAACTAGAATATTCATATAACGAGAAATTAAGTTGGGGGAATTGAAAACTATTTCCAATTTATATCTTCATTTTGTTTTTTATAGATTATATAATTTATATTGAGGTGTAAATTAATTTAAATCATTTATATAAAGAAAAATATATGAATTAATGTTTAAGGGTAAAATGATAAATTAAATATTATCTTCTCTCCTCTCCCCTTTTAAATTAAACAAATGATAATTAAAAAACCTTTCTCTTTCTCCTTCCTCCTTCCTCTAACCAAACCAAACAAAATGACCCTTCATCCTCCACTTCCATCCTTTTCTTTTGAACCAAACAGGCCCTTAGTCTTTTCCCAAACAAACCCTCAACCCTCAATTTTATTTTCTCCATGCAGCAAGTACAGAGGGGGGAAAATTTTCTGGGCTTCTCTTGAATGTTCTTGATCTTCTTCTCCATTCAGCATCATTGTTGAGGTCTGTGCGCGTGAGTAATGCGTCATCCTTCTTGCTGGTTCTTCCGTCTTCTCCCTCAACCAATCTTCTTCTTGCTCTATTTTTTTTTTTGGAGTTCGGTGTGTTGGGTGTAAGTGCAGAGCTTCAGCTCTTCTCTTTCCTTTTCTGGGTTGTCGATTGTGTGTGTGGTAAGTACGAAATTCCTCTTTCTTGCTGCTGGTTCAATTTTCTTGTTCTTAGAGCAATTCCTTCCCTCTATGTTTTTCCTCCTTGCATTGTTGTGTCTAGTTTGGGTTAAACTTTATTCCCCTTCCTCTGTTTCAGCAGCTAAGTGTGAGAATAGAGGAGAAGATTGAATTCAAAACAAGTTGAAAATAAAGTATAAGGAGCTCACTTTAGGTAGGTAACTTCACTTTAATGGCTTTAGTTGCTGTAAAAGGGAGAAGATGGGTTTAGGCTATGCTTTTATCGAATTTTAAATTGATTCTTGGCAAGAATGGAGTTTGGGAATTGTAATACGTATGTGTGTGTATTGACGCTTGGAAGTGCATTGTTAGTAGACTAAATTTAGATGTTGCTTTATGTGTTAATCTTGAGTGCTCGCAAGGTGTTTGATGAAATGTTTCAATGGAAAGAAGGCTCAATTGCATATGTATTTTTACAGTATTTTGAATGGTGGAGAATATTTAGATCTTATTTGGGGTTGATTGTGATTGAGATCTTGCTAAGAGGTAAATTTAGAAACATTATATTTCATGAAGATGTTGAAATAATTGGTTGGATGAAGGTTGTCTAGTCCATGTTTGAAATTCAATTAGTCATCTGGTTTGAATATATATGCATGACACAGTAGTAATGTTTGAGGTATAAAATAAAATCTTGAAGTATGTTTAAGGAATGGAAATAAGGGTCCATTTGGTACGATGGAACTGGGGAGGATGGAAATGGAATTGGGTCTTAATTCCATGAAGAGGGTTGTTTGGAATGATGGAATTGAGTCCCAATTCCATTTCCATGTGAAAGCTAAATGACTCAATTCCATCGGAATGAAATCCATCCTAAAAGCTAAGTTTAGTAATTCCACCGTGATATTTCCATCCATTACCCTCCTCTTTACTTCACCCTCTCACCTTCACCCAATCATCATCGGACCGGTAACTCAACAAGGACAGTGTCGTCGACGAGGATGACGGTGGCAATGGCAATGGCGACTAGCTCCATCATTCTTCGTTCATGTGAGATCTGACCATCGTTGGCCGACCCTTGTGCGACAATGACTCCAGTGGCCAACACTAGCTGGGTTCAGGAGCTTTGTCTTCTCCCTCCATGCAAATCTAAAAGTTGGATCTAGAATGGTGGTTGAAGGTCGAAGACGACCCATATTCTTCGTCTTCGTGCTGAAGCATGATGATGATCAGATTTTTGTCTTCTCCAACATCTCGAGCTTCATCTTCGTCCATCACTAGATCTTCTTTTTCTTTTTCTCCATTTTCCCGTCCTCTCCGTTTTCTGCTGAAGCATGATGATTTGTAGATCTGTAGTCTCCTGTTTCCTGTGCTTAGTGGGTTGTTGAAAGTTTCAAAGTAGATAATGGTAAAGGACACTTTTTTTTATTTTTTAATTAGATGGGTATTTTGGACATTTCATATAAAAATCAGGCCTCATTTCCATATCATCTCAAACATACTTTTAAATCTCATTTCCATATCCATATCCATTTCCATCAAAATCAATTTCAGCGTACCAAACGGGCCCTAAGTTGGAAGCTGATAAATAAGTAAGAGTGATATGATTGGAAACACAACAGGTGAGTGAATAGCGTCCCATTATAAATTTTATAAATGATATTTTTATTTGTTATATTTTTATTTAATTTAATTACCACATTTTCTGGTTGCAATTTTATCAATGAAAATTTATTAGAATTATCTCATTTTTACACCAATATTGAAATGTTTGTAGCGAGTCTTTATTATATGGGAAGGGTTTTGTCGACAGATTGAATTTGAAGGAAAGTTTTGAAATGTTGTTTGTGAACTTTCATGCTGGGGTATTCTCTTATATTGTATTTGATATGAGCTATTATAGTATTGAAAGAAGAACTTTTCATTGCTTTGATAAATTGGCCCCAAGCATGCTTGAAAATGTTTTTTAGAGGACTGAATACAGAACGCTAATTACTAATAGCAGTACTATTAGTCCTTGGCGCACCATGGCTTTGAGCTTGCTTGATCTTCATGGGCTCAGTACTCAAGCTTGATATTCGTGGGATTCGTTCTCACGCTTGTTATTCGTGGGTCTTGTACCTACGTTTATTTCGTAACCTTGGGTTGTGCTTATTTGGTTACTTACCCTCGTGGACTGTGTGTTCATGCTCGTTTTTGTGGCTTCATGATGTGCTTGGTTAGTTACCCTTGTGGACTATGTGTCCATGCTTGTTATCTGATCTATTGAAGTCCTACGAAGAGATGAGATTTGAGATTTGAGATTTGATTTTTTTTAATTGATTCTCTTAAACAAAAATTTTTGCCACCACTTGGTTTTATTTGATTAACGATGCTTTGTACAGTTTCATTTATGTTTATAATTTTATAATTAGAAGTTGAGATTTACCATCATGCTTTATCATTCAAAGTTAAATAGGTATAAATCATGTTGTTCAATATTTATTCGTTTCTATATGGGACGTTATTCACGGAAAAATTTATTTTGGTCTCAGACAGTACCACTGACTTTGCACCTTCAGTTGAATAGTGAAAACTCTCATTGTTGGTCAAAGGTTCTAGATATTTTGGAAAAGTTGCTTATTGATGTAAATATAATATTATATCTATGTATTTACTTCTGTAGTTTAGATGCTCCACGTTGTCTATAGATAGACTCCCTTCCTTCTTTTGTTAGTCTAAATTGTATGTATCTATATATGTTACTGCGGAGTGAAACTCTGAATACTTTACTGAAATTGTATGCTATGGTAGAAATTTCGGAAAGTCCGACTTACAGAAAAGACTACCGAAATCTCTACAAGTTATTTAATATTTTGATTACAAGAAATATGTTAAATATGAACTAGAAGTAGTGTATTTATATTCAATTTTGTTGTCATTATTAGATGAGACATTTGTCTATATATGTTTTAAGGGTTTAGGAACGTGAGTCCTCTCACATTCCATTCCAGTCACCCCTAAATTTTTGGGGCATGACAAAGGACGTATTAGGTTCATAGTAATCCTTTGTCAATTGATCGAGTGCGCTGATGTGCTTAGAGCAAGGAGATATTGATCGTATGAGTGATGCTTAATCAGGTCCTATTTAGTTCAACTCCTTTCTTTGTTATATGGTTGCTATGAAGTGCATCGTATGGAATTGCAGGGGAACTAGTGTGAAGCATTTTCCCTCTCTAATTCAGGATCTTTCATGGTTTCATGATATTGATTGCTTAGCTCTTTTGGAGACATGATCGAATGGGAATAAGGCTCAACATATTGCAGAAAGGTTGGGTTTCTTGTAGTTTGAAGCTATTGATGCTGAGGGTTTTAGCGAAGGTATATGGTTTTTATGAAGCCAACTACTAAGCATGTGGATATTATTGAGAAGAATTAACAATACATGCATATTGTGGCATGTGATGCTTTAGGTATTTCATAGACCATAACTATTATATGTGCAATGGCAAATATGGTTAAGAGACGTAGCTTATAGAGTAACTTATCTCGGTTGAAGAACTCGGTGTGTGGTGCTTGGGTTCTCATCAATGATTTGAATGCAACCTTGTGCTTCGATTGTGGCACGCCTGTGGATAGGGATTTTCTGCGATGGTTCGAACAGTAAGATCTTTCTTATCTCAGATTCTTGGGTCCCAAGTTCATTTGGAGAAGAAAAGGGTGTGGTGTGCATTTGGATAAAGTCTTGGTCAATAATGAATGGCTTCTTCAATTTCCTGAGTCAAGTATAGTTCACCTTCCTTAACTTAAGTATGATCATATGCCTCTTCTACTGCATTTATATGGCCATCGAGTAAAAATAAGAATAGGGCGTACGTTTCGTTTTATTGTACTCTGGGTACTTCACGAGAAATTTGACAGTTTTGTGTGGGAGCACTGGAATAACTATGATGACTTGTCAATTAATGTTGAGAACTTTGCGAAAGCGTGCTATAAGTGGAATCGCGAAGTCTTTAGTTTTATAGAATATAGGAATAAACAACTTCTCAAATGGCTTAATGGTATCCTATGTGCTCTTGAAAGGAATTGCCATTGGAAGGATTTCACGATTTTTAGAGGGATTTATGGAAAGAAATGGAAGAGTTATTTGTACATGATCATCTTCTATGGGCACAAAACAAGCTCATACTGAGTGGAACCTCATGGGGGCTAGAAATACTCGTTACTTCCATCTTTGAGCTAACGATCATCACCATCACAACCAGATTAAAGCGTTAAAGAGTGAAGATACTTATTGGATTGCTGATGAAGATGAGTTAAAGTCTCATACTACGGGATTCTTTACGAGCCTGTTTATAGAAGAAAATCATGATAGAGAACATCTCATTTGTATGGTTACGTTTCCTCCAGTCGGACCTGAACTTTTAGAAGGATGTGGGGCACTGATTTCTAAAACTGAAATAGGGAAGCCTTGTTTGAGATGGGGGCCCTGAAATCTCTGAGACTTGATGGTATTAATGCATTATTTTTCCACAATCAATGGCACCATGTGGGTTCTTCGGTGATATCATTGGTGAAACAGTTGTTCTTAAATATGAGGGATATTGCTGATATTAACTACACATTACTTGTGCTTATACCAAAAAAGGTCCCTTGGAATATGTTTGAAACCTTTGAATTAGCTATACAATGTGATCTATAAGGTTGTTATCAAAATAGTGGCCAGGAGACTTGAGAGTATCCTAGCTACCATCTATGATCAGTCCCTTCCAATATAGCTTTGTGCCAGGTCGTATTAGCTTAGACAATATTATTGTTGCACAAGATGTTATTTATTCTATGAGGGTATTTCATAAGAAAAATGGAATGATAACAATCAAGATTGATATTGAAAAAGGTTATGATCGTATTAGTTGGGAGTTCCTAACCATTGTTTAATGGAACTGAATTTGCCTTCTAGCATGATTGACATGATCAAATATTGTGTTTCTTCATCCTCTATACAATTACTATGGAATGGGAGCAAAGCAGAGGCCTTTACACCATCCAGGGGTGTTAGACAAGGCAGCTATCTCCCCATATCTCTTTGTTATTTGTATGGAGAAGCTAACTCATTTGATTCAACAAAGCATAGGGGAGGGTAAATGGTGGCCCACTCAGTTAACAAAAAATGGTCCATCTATCTCCCATTTGATGTTTGCCAATGACATTGTTATGTTTTGTGAAGCTTCCTTACAATAGGTTCAAATCATTAAAGAGTGCCTTAATACGTTTTATGAGGCATCAAGCATGAAGGTCAATGCAGCCAAGTCTTGAGCATTTTTCTTCCCAGCATTAATCATAACAGGTGCAAGGAACTTAGTGAAGCTCTGGGTTTCACTCCTACAGTGATCTTAGGAAAGTATTTAGGAGTGCCTCTTATTCATAAAAGAATTTCTAGCGATACTTTTCATGAGATGCTTGAGAAAGTTCAGTCTATACTTTCCAATTGGAAAACTACATCGTTATCTTTGGCGGGGCAAAATACCTTGATTGCGTCTGTCACTTTTGCCATTCCAAGCTATACTATGTAGATGGCCTTATTGCCCCCAAGTACGTGTGGGATGTTGGAGAAGAAGAATTGAGATTTTGTATGGGGTTCTTCTGCTGATAAGAGGAAGATGCATATGGTTGTCTGGGACAAAATTTATGCACCTAAATATATAGGACGGTTGAGTCTATGACATGCAACTAAACAGAATCAAGCGTGTCATGTGAAGCTTGGGTGGAATCTTATAAAAAGGAGAGATGCCTTATGGGTTCAAGTCATTCGAACCAAATATAATTGTGGAGATGCCATGATACCAAGTATTGATAGAAGGAAGCAAGGTTATAATGTGTGGGCTGGGATTAAATCTGTTTGGGATAGATTGGATGAGAACCTTATAAAAAATGATCATGGAATTGATGTGAGATGGAAGGGAACAAAGGATGGGATTTTCATGGTTAGATCGACTTATAATAGCCTAGAAGACAATGGGAGTACTATTGACAAAACATGGAGCAAGATTTGGAAATTGGTAGTGCCTCAAAGGTGTAAGACATTTATATGGTTATTATATTATAATCGGTTGCTTACTACTAGGGCATAGAAGAAGCTTAACATTACAACTATTGATGGATGTGACGTCTGTCCTTTCAAGTTGAGAATTGTATGCATCTGCTTAGGGATTGCGCTGAATGCCGTGGTTTTTGGGAACAAGTTGTCTCCAAGGAATATTCTAGGCTTTTTTTCAATATGGAATTGTGGCAATGGGTCTCTTCGAACCTTTCCCTCAATGATCCTTCATTTCATGTTAAATGGCCAGACTTTTTTGCAATATCTTGCTGGTTGCTATAGAAAAAGCGTAACATGCATAATTTTGAACAGCAGCAGCCTTCGAATTGTGCCATTTATGCACAAACAATGGCAATCATGGCTTCCATTCAGATGGTAGCTCATAAACTGTGAGGGACGCTTATTCAGGATTCTTCATCTATAGTCTTATCCCATAAGTAGATGACTTTAGAACCTTGATGGTGTAACATTAACGTCGATGGATCATTTTGTAAAGCTACTACTGTGCTAGGTATGGGGGACTTATCTATCTCATGATGGAAACTGCCTAGCTAGTTTTATGTACCACTTCAATTATGGGTATTGCATGAAACCTGAGTTGTAGGCATGTTTGCTAGGTTTCAAGATGGCATGGGAAAGGCATGAACGAAGAATAATTCTTGAGACTGATTCTTCTATGGTGCATGACCTGCTTGGAATCTCATGCAAATTACAGTCTGGTTATAGAGATAAAGAGTTCGATTCAAAGAGATTGGTGTGTCAGCCTCCAACTTATCTCGTGCGATGCTAATAGTGAAGCAGACTTTCTGGCTAAACGTGCTCTTTCATCCAAGGGTTCACTGCTTCTCAGGAAGCTTTTATGAGTCAAATCCTTATTTACACAAGGATGGAATTGATGCAGCTGCGTTTGTTAGAGTATAGCAGGAGTAGCGGCCTTGTTTATCAAAATTAAAGTTTTAAACCATTTAAAAAAAATTAAATAAATAAGTTTCAATAAATGTGACGAATTATTGAAATTATAAAATTTTATAATATTATAAAAACGAACAAATTTGATAAATTATTAAATTTTTTAAAAATAGATCTATTAGAATTAATTTGTTTTAGTTGCATGTTTGGTAAATATAAATGTTTAGATACTTTTTTTTGTTGATATTTTAATTTTTTTTAAAGGGGGATATTTTGGTTAAAACAACAAGTTTAAGAATAAAACATAATAATGGTCAACTAACAGTTGTGCTGATGAACATGAAATATGGACGTTTATGCAATATATATATATTTTTGGTAATATCAATGGTTTCCCCTTTTGAGATTTAGAGGGTAAAGAGTTTTTATCTCTCCCAATAAGTGCATTTTTTGAGATTTAGACTTGTTTTTTTCCTCCTTACGGAATAAGGCCTTTACCACCTTAACTAATAGCTTCTTGGTTATGTAGCATATATTTTAATTTTAAGAGAAATTTATACACACACATTCAAAATAGATGGCAGGTTAATATAATTTAGATAAAGGTTAAGGTGCGTCTAGCACTCTAAAGTATTTTTTCATATGCGTCTAGTATCATTAAGAGAGTGTTTGGATCAACTTTTAGAGAATATTTTTTAAAGAAAAAGTGATAAAAGTGATTTTAGAGAATAGATTTTATGAAAAAAAATGATTTTGATAAAATGATAGTATTTAGATATTGTTAGCAAAGCACTTTTTCATACTTAAATTACTAAAAAAGACATTGACTTTTGTAATAATTACATATAAAGAATAATATTTTATTTTAAATATTTTTAACATTAAATTTTATAATAAATACAAAAAATTATGTACATTTGTATACAAAATTAAAATTATAACATTAGTTAATTATGTAACATTGTAAAAAATAGATCAAACATATATGTATTAATAAATTGTATAGATTAAAATAATTAATAAATAGTCATTATTTTAAATAATATATTTTAGATTAAAATACATAATTTATTGGGAAAATCCCATTTAAATACAATTTCAATTGTCAAAACCTACAAAAGTCTCTTATAACTTGAAAAAGATAGATAGGTGTTCGAGGACCAATCTGGGTTACTGAAGTTTAATTCAAAAGATTAAGATGCCCTTCAACTCATTTATTCTCACACTCACGAGGAACTAAGACCAAGACCAAATGCTCTGCACTCCCTCCCTCCCTTCCATGCCTAAGCTTCTTTTCCCTAGCAAACCCAAACCCATACCCAAACTCAGAACCACAACCCTTCGTTGCTTCTCTGGTATGCTTCTATTTCTCCTTCTCCTTTTGTTCCTCTTCTTACTACTATCAATCTTGCATCTTCCCCTTTTCTCCGCTAGACTAGGTTTGTCGGTACCCTCACATTCGGTGGTAGACTCGTCGTCGTCCCCAAATTGGGAAGTGTGGGTGGAAGCCGGCTCCACGTCGGACATTTGCTGGTGGGGGGAGTATAGTATTTCTTATTAATGAAGCTCAATGTCTTATTCTGTGTAACATTTTTTACTCTTCAAATCTTGGGTTTGTTGAGAAAGTTTCAATTTTGGGGATTTCTTTGGCCTTTTGAAGCACAAAAAGCCTGGGGTACTAATTCACCGTTGTCCACCGATGGAATGGTCAGACTCGAGAATTTAATATAGAATTGTTACTTGTTCTATGAATTTTTCCTTCCCTATACAGAAGTAGAGATTTAAAAGAGTAGGATAATACTTTATAAATGCAGTTTATAGCCTTTGAGTTTAGGGAGTTTTCTAGTCAAAAGTAGCATGTTTTGTAAGTGAATTTAGTTAACCACGGACACGTATCTAAGTGGTCATAATTGAATATATTGTACTTTGATTACTTTTTGCCAAACACACTGAGATTGCTTTTATGTTGTTTCAAAATTATCTAATTGAAATGCATTTTGGCATCTTAAATTCACAAATTGTAGCCAAAATGGATGGCCACTAACAGGTTCAATAATGGGAATGACAAGGTTTTTAATGGTTTTGACGAGAATGGTAATGGGAATGACAAATTAGTCTAACCAAACATTATGTGTGGATTGTCCAAAAAGGGTGGCTTCTGACAGGTTCAATAATGGGAATGACAAGGTTTTTAATGGTTTTGGTGAGAATGGTAATGGGAATGACAAATTAGTCCAACCAAACATTATGTGTGGATTGGCCAAAAGGGGTGGCCTCTGCCAAGTTCAATAATGGGAATGTCAAGGTTTTTAATGGTTTTGACGAGAATGGTAATGGGAATGACAACTTAATAATTTCAAACATTATGTGGGCAAGTGTTTGCCCCAAGGAGGGGGAATGCTGACAAATTCACTAATGGAATTAACAAAGTTTGTAATGGTTTTGATGAGAATGGTAATGGGAATAACAACTTAATAGCTCCAAACATTATGTTGGCAAGTGTTTGCCCAGAAGGGGGGACGCTGACAAGTTCACTAATGGAATTAACAAAGTTTGTAATGATTTTGACGATAATGGTAATGGGAATGACAAGTTTCATAATAGTTCCAAATATTATGTGGGCAAATGTTTGCCCAGAAGAGGGGGACGTTGACAAATTCACTAATGGAAATGACAAAGTTTGTAATGGTTTTGACGAGAATAGTAATGGGAATGACAAGTTTCATAATGGTAATGACAAGTTCTGATGACATTGACAAAAACCACCAATGTTTATCACAACAACTACCAAGTAAAGGGTTCAAATGACAATTTAACATTACTCATTCCACCCACACCCAATACATACAAGCCATGAACCCAGAAGAAGGTGTTCATTCAACTATAATTAAATGGTTTTAAGATGTCACCAATAACAACTGTTTCAATGGAAATGACAAATTCAGTAATGGAATTTACAAAACACCAGATGCTTATTGACAGCACCTACCAAAAATATTGTCAACAAAAAATTTAACATTACTCATTCCACCTATACCAAATGCATAGAAGTCATTAACTCAAAAGAAGGTGTTCCTTCATGTGTACTTTAATTACATCAATTGTCACTATTAACAACAGTTTCAATGGAAATGACAAGTACAGTAATGAAATTTACAAAACACCAGATTCTTACTAACAGCAACTACCAAATACATTGTCCTATGACAAGTGAACATTACGATTCCACCAGCACCTAATGCTTTCTTGTCATTCCCATAGCCTTTTCCTTTGCCCTATATGCTTGCTTATATGTCAATTGCACTCCATAATCTATAGCCAAACTCTTCCTTATTTCATTTGGACACTTGTCTGTGTACTCAAATTTGTGCGTAATACTGAACTTGTGCAACACCTTCTTGAAATCATCCGCATGTGCAAATGTTTGATTTACTCCTACCACCAAATCCATCCACTTCTTATAGTTCATCTCTGATATCGGTGTTGGTTCGCTCTCAACTACATATGGAAGGCTAAGAAGAGGTCTTGCATTGCACTTATTTTGTACAAATTCATCATTCATTCCATAACACACAGCATCATCAATGTATGACATTTGCTCCGTAGCTCCCAATAATTGATCAACCCTGCATGGATATTAACAAGTGTTGTGAACACATAATACCAAAAACACTATAACAAATAACTTTTTATGTAACAAAAAAATGACACTTGCCTTTTTGTATCATCTATGGCCCTTCCTTCACTATCACTTCCTTTACATGCTACATATACATGTGCGCTAGTATCATTATAATGAAACATATTTTTCATTTCAGAACCATCAATCAGATCTACCAATATCTTTTTATCAAAGCTCAAAGTGTATTTAATGTCGTACCTATACCCATCTACACCAAACCATTCTCTTATTATTACTCTCAATTCTTCATTTGTCATCCCCTCCTTCATTGATTTTACCCTCACACTCTCACCACTATATTTAACTTCACCTTCAACTTTACTTACAAACTCTTCCCTAACGTGGAAAAAACATATAAGTGACTTTGACGAAGGTGTTGCTTGAATATTTGATGTCATCTTGCATGATAACCTGCAAGAAAAAAAAATCAGATTTCATGACATTATTAATCTCATACCAATGAAAATTCATCACTAAAAAAATTCCCCACAACACACTTTCTTGGACCATTAACTACTTCATCAATATATTTGATAATATCACTTTATTCCCAATTAATAACAAAGTTAAGCCTTTATTAAGTATTTAACCTCCAACTCCAGACCTATGTCATGATAGTATACATTTCTTAATGATTTTACTAATTTACTGCTACTCTTAACAGAATCCGTTTTGGGATTCACAACAATAGTAAAGGTGTTGACAAGGTCTGTAATGGATTTGACAAGAATCACTAACTTATAACAACATGTGCCAAACGATTGAGCAACAGTTTTTCCTTGTCATCAATTAAGTTATGCGAGTTATTTTCTGACAAAATGAGTTATTGCCTTCACTACTGTTGTTAACGCTAATGACAAATTTAGTAATGGTAATGACAAATCCTGTAATGGCATTGATAACAAACCAGATGTGATAATGACATCAACTACCATGTACGTATAGATATGCTTATGACATCTTCATTACAGATTATTCATTTGACTTACACCTACTCAACGGTTAGTCATCACATCAACTCAATGCTACCAATTTCAAATCATTAACTTCTTCATTATGCTCCTTCTCACATCTAATAAGACCCAAGACATACATAACCCACACCACACCGTCGATGTCTCCGTAGTTACATAAAGTTCAAATCTTTAATCCCACTAAACCTATAGACCCACTTACCCACAACCAAAACTACCATACAATCGCAGCACCATTGTCATTTCATAGCCCTCATTCACAGCCCCAAACAAGTTAGCTTCCATACACTACGTGACTGCCCATCTATTTACTATTCATGCACCCTCAGACCCACCGAACAACACCCAATACCCACCAACATGAACAATGACGATAAGATGGTTATAGTCTGATTCATCTAAAAAAGATTATGTTTCTCAGAAAATTACTTACACTTATCCGATTCAACCTTGATCAATGCCTCATTAATCACCTTCACCGTTGCTCTACGGACATCACCTTCGACTGTGTTTTCTTTTTTGTAGCCTTTTTCCATAGCAGCTACCCATATGTGAGACAAATTTTAAAAGGGGCATTTTGGTCTTTAGCCTTAAACTTCAGTAACCCAGATTGGTCCTTGAACACCTATCTATCTTTTTCAAGTTATAAGATACTTTTATGGGTTTTGACAATTAAAATGGTATTTATATGAGATTTTCCCTAATTTATTCGATAGTTAAATGTTTAATGACTAAAAAATCACTACAAAAAAAACGTGATTTAGTAGCGGTTAAAAATAGGTATTCGTAGCGGTTCTAACCGCTACAAACTATATTAGTAGCGGTTAGAAAAACCGCTACTAAATCGTACGTTGCAAGCGGTTTTGTAGCGGTTATATAAAACCGCTACTCAATCAAAAATAACCGCTACTAAGTTTGTAGCGGTTAATAGTAACCGCTACAAAATCAAAAGATATTTGTAGCGGTTATATAACCGCTACAAATATGAAAAATTTTATTTAGAGTGAATTTTTTTTTTGTAGCGGTTAAAAAACCGCTACAAATATATAAAAATGAAAATTTGTTAAAAATGACTTTTTTTATTTGTAGCGGTTAGGAAACCGCTACCAAATTTGAATTTCATGAAATTAGTAGCGGTTCTTAGAACCGCTACTAATTTCATGAAATTCAAATTTGCCGCCAAAAAATTTAAATTTACCTTTAAAAAGGCGCGTTATTTAGTAGCGGTTTAATAACCGCTACAAATATTTAAAATTTTTTTTAAATATATACGTTAATTTTTTTCTTTTTTTTCAATATTATATTAAATAGTTTAATTTGTTATTATTTTATTTGTTTCAATTAGTTTATTATTTAATAGTTTAACTTATTAATAAATTAAAAAGAAAAAATGTAATTGAATATGATTAGTATAAAATTATATTAATAATATTATTAACGATAGTTAGGTAATAAGGAATTATTATGTTTTATAATATCATGTAATTATATCTGAAAAATAGATGAAAATGAGATAGAGTTAAGATATATGTAGAAACAAAGATGTTTAGAATAAATTTTATAGAAAGGAAAGAAGTATTTTAAAAGAAATTGAAAATCTTGTTACCATATTTGATCGTATTATTTAGCTCCTCAACTCATAAGAAAGAAGTTGTAAATGAGAGGAAATGAAAGAAGGGTAAGGTGAAAAGAAATTGGGGGTGTTTGAAATGAGTTGTGATAAGGGTATTTATAGGGATTTACGTATTATTTGTAGCGGTTAATGTAGCGGTTACTAATTAGTAGCGGTTATTTATATTTTTGTAGCGGTTTAATTATTTGTAGCGGTTATTTGTTTTTTTGTAGCGGTTTAATAACCGCTACAAATATTATATTAATTTTTTTTTTAAATTTTTTTTTTACATTTTATTTTAACACAAATTTTTTGGATTTTTTGTAATGAAAAATTTTTTACACTTGAATTCTACAAATATTATTTTAATTTTTTTTTACATTTTATTTTAACACAAATTTTTTGCATTTTTTGTAAAGACGAATTTTTTACAATTGAATTTGATCACTCATCGTCGCCATCCCTACAGAAATTTTGTAGAAAAATTATTATTATTGATGTATTATTAAATTTAAAAAATTTAATTGAAATGACGTGGACTTGAAAAAACTCACCGCAGTAGAGGTAAATTGTCATCGCCTTCAGGGAAGTAGTTTTCAAAATCAGCTGGCTGAAATGGCTCACTCTCGTAGGCGATGTTATCGCCTTCACCCATGTCGTAAAGGTCTCTTGGCTTTAAATGAACGACCATGTGCCAATCCCTATGCCGCTCGTCCTCGACATAATAAACCTGATGTGCCTCTGAAGCTAGAATATACGGCTCATCATCTTGAGAAATACCAGTATGAATCGGGCGTGAGAAATTGACTGATGTGATCCCTAGGTCGTCAGTTGTCAGTCCCCGAGAAGTAGTGGTATTTGCCCACAAACACTTGAACAGCGTCACGGTGAAACGGCCTTGATAATTAAGCTCAACCACATCAAGAAGCTTGCCATAGTAAGGGACGCCTCCGAACTGCATGTTGGCGTCACTGCTGCTCGCATAACTCCTTGTCCCAAATGTGCCATAAACACCTGAATTCTGTGTTTGCAATCCCTGATCCCGTGAAACCGTGCAAAACTTAAAACCATTGACATTGTATGCTGTAAACCGTTTTGCATGATCAAGAGGGCCGATTGCGAGAGCTCTGAAATCCGGTGAGTGTGGGTTGTGGTCATTTAGTATTCTGCGAGCAAACCAGCCCGGGAATTCTCTGTGGACCCTCCTATCAACTTCCGAGGATGTCTGTGTACGGATCCTGAGCTGACGCTTGACATGACTTCTGAATTCCCTGCAATTAATAATGGAAAGGCGTTAGTGAAATGAAAGTGAGAAATGTTACGAAAGATATAGATCGAATAACATACATGTGAGTGTACAATTCTTACCGTATGAAAGGCTCAACTTGAGTGCAATTAATCAAGACATGTCTATGTGCTTGGAACTTCTCAGTTGCCGTTAGTTTGAAGTTCTCAGTTGCTCCAACTGGTTTACCAACACGAGGGATAAATTCTCCTGATGTCGGTGCAGGTTCAGGACAATCGTCAACACGAGGCGGGCGGTTGAAAGCCGTCTCAAGATCATCAAAGTACCTTGAGCAAAAATATAACACCTCATCCCCTATATAGCCTTCAGCTATACAACCTTCTGGCCACGCCTTATTCCTCACGTAAGATTTTAATTTCCCAAGGAACCTACGAAGTACATAAGAGAAAATTGATATAAAATGATGAAAAGGACGACGAGCAAACATTAAATACAGACAATAAATGAAAGCACATATATAAAATGAGTACCTCTCAATCGGATACATCCAACGATATTGTACTGGTCCAGCGAGCTTTGTTTCATGAACGAGGTGGACTGTGAGGTGAACCATCACAGTAAAAAAGGACGGAGGAAAGATCATCTCCAAGTGACAAAGCGTAAGAATGATTTTCGACTGCAGCTGATCGAGCTCCTCAACGATCAAAACCTTAGAACACAACTTCCGAAAGAAAGAACAAAGTTCCACCAAAACGATGGAAACATCGGGAGGAAGTGTATTCTTTATAGCCAGAGGGAGTAACTGCTGCATAAGAACATGTGAGTCGTGACTCTTCAGGCCAGCAACCTTTCGAGCCTGCAAGTCGACACATCGAGAAATGTTGCTTGAATACCCATCAGGAACTTTTAATTTCTTCAAGGTCGCGAGGAACACATCCTTGTTCGGTTTTGTGAGGGTAAACTTTGCCGGTGTAAATCTGTCATTCTCATCTGGCCAAGCGTCTTCACGAACTCCCATGTCGCGTAAATCTTTCCTAGCTTGAAGGTGATCTTTTGTCTTGCCGGGTTCGTTAAGCAGCGTATACAGCACATTGTCGCAAACATTCTTTTCAATGTGCATTACATCAAGACTGTGGCGAAGTAAATTAGATCTCCAATACGGAAGCGTGAAGAAGATACTTATCTTCTTCCACTGCTGAGGCGCCGAAGTCCTGCGCGTCTTTTGGCGAGTTTGTGCTGAACCGTCGCTTTTTCCAAACTCGACGTCAACATGCTCAAGCTGCTGTAAGATATCTGTACCGGACAAATCCTGTGGTGGTCCTCTTTTCTCTGGTTTCCCATTGAAGCGATTCCTTTGCAATCTGAACTTATGCGTTCCATCGAGAAACCTCCGATGCCCCATAAAGCACCACTTTCGGCTGTAGGGAAGGCGCAGTGCGTCAGAGTCGAAATTGCAAGCCCGGCACGCCGACCCAGTGTGCACGTTCCAACCAGATAATGTGCCAAGGCCAGGAAAGTCACTTATCGTCCACATCAAGGCTGCACGCATGTTGAACAAAGTCTTGCTGTGAGCGTCGTACGTCTCCAAGCCAACATTCCACAGGTCAAGCAATTCCGCAATAAGCGGTTGGAGATACACATCGATGTCATTGCCCGGTGCCTTTTTGCCTGGAATGATCATAGACATAATGAAAGAGCTTTGTTTCATACACATCCAGGGGGGTAAGTTGTAGGGAACTAAGACTACCGGCCAAATGCTGTAACTTGTGCTAAGATTCCCGAAAGGATTGAAACCGTCGGTCGCCAACGCAAGCCGGACATTTCTGGGGTCAGTCGCAAAATCTGGAAAGTCGTTGTCAAACGTTTTCCAAGCATCTGCATCCCGCGGATGTCTTAATTTACCGTCTTCGTTTTTATCAACGGCATGCCACTTCATGTGCTCAGCAGTTTTAGACGACATAAATAATCTTTGTAGACGAGGTTTCAAAGGGAAGTACCTGAGAATCTTTGCAAGTTTCTTCTTCTGCTTTTTCCCCTTCCGAATTGTCTTGTACCTCGATGTGTGACATCTCTTGCACGTCTCCCTGCTGGAATCGTCTCCCCAATACAGCATACAATCATTTGGGCACGCATCAATCTTTTGATAATTCAACCCCAACCTGTTGATGATCTTCTTGGCCTCGTAGAAGGTTGTGGGAATCTCGGCGTTGGGGAATGCATCTTGTAATAAGTCGAGCAACATCGACATTCCCTTATCCGTGATCCCACACAAGCACTTGATATGATACAATTTGATCAAGAAAGATAATTTAGAATATTTGCGACAACCTTGATATAAAGGACGATCTGCCTCATCCATCAAGCTGAAAAAATCCCGAGCTGCTTCATTCCCCATAAAAGCCGGCTCAGAGCCGTGCACTTCTTCGTTGAAGTTGTCGCCTTGAAATCCAAACGCATCACGCATAGCATCATTCACAGGATCATCTTCATCTACTTGAACGCCTACTTGAGAACTTCGAGGAAGAGCCTCGTCATATCTAACGCCGGCTTTCTCACCGTGAACTGCCCAGAACGTATAGTCCTCAGGGAAAGGCTTCACAAGCAAATGTTCCTTCACAACATTTCGTGGATGCCACTTCTTGAACTTGCATTTCCGACACGGACAGACGATCTTGCCGTTACAGCTGGCGTGAGTGAATGCGAAATCTAAGAAACTGTTTAATCCGTACAAATATTCAGGAGAATTGCGCGGCAACCTTATCCATGATTTATCCATAGCTACAAGTGAGAGAGAAGAAAGTATAGAGAAGAAGATGAGTGAAAAGATAATTACGAATGCCTAGAACCTTATATTCTGAAAATCCAACGTTTATAATTTTGTAGCGGTTATTAAACCGCTACAGCAACCGCTACAGAAATTCCAACGTTTATAATTTTGTAGCGGTTACATATATAAAACCGCTACTAATATTCAAGCCGTTAATTGGTGGGAAATTCAAAATGCACTTGTTGAGTATTAGTAGCGGTTTTATATATATAACCGCTACTAATGTTCAACGTATTAGTAGCGGTTATATATATTAAACCGCTACTAATATTAAAGCCGTTGGACATTAAATATAAAAATAATTTTCTAATTTGTAGCGGTTATACATAAGGTAACCGCTACAACTGTGCACAAAGGCGGCAAATTTCAAAATTCAAATGATTTGAGTGTTTGTCGCGGTTCTTAGTGTATAACCGCTACAAACATATATATTTGTAGCGGTTTATGAAGAGAAACCGCTACAAATATATAAGTAAATTTGTAGCGGTTGTGTTAAAAACCGCTACAAATATACATTTATAAATTATTTATAAATGTATATATAATTTATTTTTTTTAACATATATTAAAAAAAATAAATTATATATATATTTAATTTATAAAATTATTTTATATTTGTAGCGGTTATGTACTAATAACCGCTACAAATATATACATTCGTAGCGGTTTTAACCAAAAACCGCTACAAATATATCCATTTGTAGCGGTTTTAACCTAAAACCGCTACAAATATATATATATAATTTTTTTTTTTAAATTTAGATTTAAATCATTTATAAATTATTTCAATGCGATATAATAATATAAATATAATTATATAAAACACAATAAGAAAATTCTTAAATAAAATCTCATAAATATTTACAAATGTTTAAAAGAAAAGAAAATGTCCTAAACTAAGCAGCTGGGGGCTGATCCTCTGGTGCTCCCTCAGGTGGGGCTCCCTCAGATGCCGCTGGATCGGGCCGCTGCGTAGACTGAACCGCACCATCCTCATCAGCAGGAGGAGGAGCTGTAGGAGGAGGAGTCGTGCCCGGGACGACGTAGTGAGGGACAGGAGGGACCGCTGGATGCTGCTCGTCCGGGAACAGCCGGACCCATGCTCCCTCGAGCATAGTGTTCGCGATCTCACGCCACTGCGTCTGCTGCGCGTATATAGCGTCTGCGTGGATCTGCAGCTGCTGCTGCTGCTGCACCTGCATCTGCTGCATCTGCTGCGCCATCTGCTGCTGCAAATCTGACCGCAGCTGGTCAATCGACTCGTCCCTCCGACGTCTGACCCCTCTAGAGCTGCCAGCCTCAGACGCGGCGCTCCTGCCGTAGATCATGCTGGGTCTGGCGCCTATCCCCATCCCCCGCACTCGTCCGGGGTGCTCAGGCTGACTAAGGCCCGCCTTCAGAGGAGCCGTCGGGTCCACTGACCCCTGTGACTCCTCAGGCTGGGTCTGTCGCAGCTCAGCCTGCGACTGCTGCATCCGCTCCTGCCATTTTATGAAACAATTAATAATTACAATTTTTCATTATTAACTTGGTATTATAAAAAATATAATATTAAATTAACTTACAATCGCCGCCTCTGCCTGCTGAGAGGTCGCAGTCCCGTCACGGTGTCTGTGTGTGATGGCGTACAGCTCCGCATAGTCCGTCTGACGGTTCTCCTGCTGTGCCCTCGTCTCCTGAAACAATTACAAAACAATAATTAGTGTTATGAATTAATCAGCTAAAAGTAAGTGAAGTACTTGAAAAGTTACCAGCTCGCTGTAGGTCACAGCAAAGGTCTTCGATCCTGCTGTGTGGTGGATCGTCTGCTGCGCCCGGTTCGCGGCGTTCCTCCGAGCAAGCTCCTGGAAAAAAAAATTAAATGTATTATAATTTAAAATTAAATACAAAATAAATTGATATTATAATTTAATATTTAACAATTACAAAATTATATATCAAAAATCTAATAAATACATTACCTGCGCCTCAGGGCTCCTCCTGAACTGGACGAAACGCGCCCAGTCGTTCGGCGGCACGTCGTCCGGTACGCTCTCCTGCAGCTGCTCCAGAGGCATCGTCCCGTCCCCATCCACACTGTGGAAGAGACGGTTCCTCCTGTTCCTCCAGGCGTCGCCTATCTTCACGAGGGCGTACCTCTTCCGGTTGGCCCGGACGGCAAACCGCAGCTGAAAAAAATACATTTAAATATCAATAATACTAAAAATCATAATTTAAAAAAGATAATTAAATAGAATTAATTAAAAAAATATTAATTGAATAGTTTTAATTACCTGAATCACCTCCTCCCAAGCCTGATCCTTCGGCCCCTTCGGAATGTGCCTCCATGTCGGGAAGTGAACGGGGAACCGCATCCAATTCGATCCCAGATCGCTCAGGAAGCGGTTGAGCAAGTGACCCCCATTGTGGATCGGCTGGTCAGTGCCCTCGTTCCACGGCACTACAACTCGCAGGGACCGGTCCATGCTGTTCAGACCGGCCACATCCAGCCTCCTCGTCGACACGTTCCCCTGCTCATCTGCACAGTTGACCGCACGTTAGATAAATTATAATTCAAAGTTAAAAAGTTAAAAAATTAAAAAATTAAATAATTTACCTTCGACCTGCACCTCAAACCCAGTGGACCGCGAAGACGACCCTCGTGGGTTGTTCTGCTCCCGAGCCTCTTCCTCATCGAGGAACTGCTCCATCTCCCTGAACCCACTAATCGGGATCTCGAACTCCTCCTCGTTGAGGAAGTCCTCAACGCTAATCTCTGGCACCTCCACCTCAGGCACCTCAGCTGCGGTCGTCGCCTGTGGGATCGTATGTGGATCCTGTGGGGGGATGGGCTGAGATGCCTCGGTAGCCCTGCCTGCGCGCTGCCCCCTCCCTCTGCCCCCTGCCTGGCTGCTGCCACCCCGTAAAGTCGGTCTGGGGGGCACAGGGGCCTTCCCCTTATCCTGTCCTGAAGCCATATCAACTGTACAAATTAAAAAAAAAATTAGTCCATTATTCTACACAAATATAATAAAATACAAATATAAATAAAAATACGTGTTATATACGTACCTCAAGTGTAAATACTGCGGAATACTGACCAAAAACTCCTATAGAGCCGTCTGAACGCTCAAATCTCGAAGAAATCACTCAGAGAAACCTCAGGAAACAAAATGAGCAAACGGAGAAATGAAGGAGGTGGGGGGTTTAAATAGGCCAGTAATTAGTAGCGGTTATTAAAAATAACCGCTACCCTAACCGCTACAAATAATTAAATTTGTAGCGGTTCTACAATAACCGCTACAAATCTTCACAACGTTTGAAATTTTGTAGCGGTTATTGCCCAGAACCGCTACAAATTTGGAGTCTCTTGAAATTCTGTAGCGGTTTTGGGCAAGAACCGCTACAAAATTATGACCTTTGGTATTTTGTAGCGGTTATTGTGCATTAACCGCTACAAAATAACCGCTACAAGTTTTGGCGAGAATTTCGCGCCAAATTTGTAGCGGTTTTTTGTAGGAAACCGCTACAAATATTCTTGCCGCTACAAATTTGTAGCGGTTTAGGTAAGAACCGCTACAAATGTCATAATTTGTAGCGGTTTAATATAACCGCTACTAGTCCACCGCTACAAAATACCTTTTTTTTTGTAGTGAATGGAACCTTGAATAAATAAATAAGAGAGATGTTTTTGTAATAAAACTTACAAAATTTAATTAAGGTGTTTATAGACATAATATTTTTCCTAATACAATTTGTATCCATTTCACTTACAAAATTAATATTCCCAAAGATTCCTTAAGTGCTATTTTACCTACAACAAAGCTATGTATTTTTGTTGAACAGATTACATCAAAAAAAGAAAAAAGAAAATTGAACAAGATTGAAGGGATGTGTTATCATTGAACAGGATCGAATGAGATGGCAAAAAGCCAATAATCGAAGGATGCGATAAGGTGGAGATCGGAGATGTGTGCGGGCCCTGTTCATTGGCACAAGGTGAGAAAGATAGAAAGCGCGAGGCTGAGAGAACATGCAAGTGCAATCGGAAAAGCGACATCGTGGTCACTGGGAGCCTCGGTGCGGCCCACTCTTCTCCGATTGTATCAAATCTGCCATCGATGGAAGCTACGTTGTCATCAAATTTGCAGCCTCACATCGAATTGAAGTCGAAGGTAAAGGGTTATTGTAGAAGTTGCAACATTGAGATCACTACCGTGTTGCCATAATCCAAAAATTACCTTTCATGTCTAACTTTTCTGTTCAGTGAAGCTGAATTACAGAAGAGAGAGGAGTTGGAGAAGCAAAAGGCGGCAGCGTGGAGGGCTTAGCCTTCGGTGATTGCTTTACAAATAATTTATGTTTTAGCCAAGGATCTTGCCCTTTTATTAATCAATAAAAATGGTGGATATTGCGACCACCTTCTTCGATCGGTGAGAACCCACCAGTAGCCACCAACTTCTCCGATCTGCTGAAGAAGGCGAGAGTTTGATGAGAAATGGGGAAGGAAGAGAAAAAAAGCCAGCAAGGAAAGAGAAAAAGGAGGGAAGAGAAAAGGGCCATTGGGGAAATCATAGACTCAATGACCTAAAAACGAGAAAAAAATTAACTTTTTCGAAAGTTGAAACCATGGTTTTAAATCTAAAACCATGGTTATGCATAAAAAAATGCTTCTCATAATTTTTGTAGGTGTGTAGCTTCTTTTTTGGGAAAATTCCTATAAAATATCTTCAAAATAGGGAAATCCCTAATCAGTATTCTGAAATCAAAAACTCCGGATCAGTCTCGCGTCAGTACGGATGAATAGTGTGGGCAGCGCCAAAAGATGATTTTGCCCTTCAGCCCTCATTCTTGCCACTTCAAAAATAACAATATGCGGTTCTTAATTAACAAATCCGGATTCTTGATTAACAACTTCAGTTTCATCCTTTTACTTTCATAAAAACAACACCGGTCTTGTTATTAGCAACTCCGGATTCTTGATTAACAACTCCGCTTTATTTTTTCACATATTCGCATCTCAAAAATATAGTGTTGTTAATGTAAAATACGGTGTTGTTAATAAAGAAAGAGGTGTTGTTATTGGCCCTGAAACTTAAATTACGAAGTTGTGAAACAAGAAACGGGAGTTGTTAATGTAGAATATGGTATTGTTAATAACAACACCGGTGTTGTTATTGTGAAAGTAAAAAGATGAAATAGAGTTGTTAATCAAGAATTTAGAGTTGTTAATAAAGAATACGGAGTTGTTAATTAAGAGGGCGTGTTGTTAATAAAAAAAGAAGTGTTGTTATTGACCCTGAAACTTAAATGAGGAAGTTGTGAAACAAGAATATGGAGTTGTTAATCAATAATCCGGAGTTATTAATAAGAACCGCGTGTTGTTATTTTTGAAGTGGTGAGAATGAGGGCTGAAGGGCAAAATGGTCTTTTGGCGCCGCTCGCACTGTTCATCCGTACTGATGCGGGACTGATCCGAATTGTTTGATTTCAGAGTACTGATCAGGGATTTCCCTATTTCAAAGGTATTTTATAAGGATTTTCCCTTCTTTTTTTTTTACCAAACCATGGTTTAGAAGCACAAAAGTGCTTTTTTTATATTGAATCCACATTTAGGATGAGCAGGTAATGCTCATCCCCCATTTTGGGTTTTTTTTTGAAAAAATATTTTATGCATTAAAAGTTAATTAGCTTAAGATACTAGGTGTTAAAAAAATATTTCAGATATTGGGTGTTATAGAAAAAATATTCCAAAAACTAGTATTGCAGGAAAAATACTTCTAAATGCAGAACTAGAAATTAACTAATTTGAAATACTGGGTGGCAAAAAAATTTCAGAGTGCAATATACGATTTAATCCAAATAAATAAGATTACGTAAAAAAAAAGGTCTCCACCCCAAAATTGGGGGGATGAGCATGGTATGAGGACCCTTTTATATTTATCCAAACATGCAGTAAGTAATTTTTGGTGCATCTAGTGTCGTAAAATATTTTTTCAGTGGATCCACCATCCTAAAGTATTTTATAACATAATTTTACTTTTAAAATATTAACTTTGTAGGAGAATTTTTTTTAGGAACAATTTGAACATCGCCATCAACTTTCAAAAAGTCCTCTAATTGGAGGTGCACAAATACCTTAAAATAATAAAATATTTTTTTAGTAGTAACTGTAGGTGCTGGATAAATCACAAAACACTTTAGAGTCGTTAACGCACTTAAAAAATTATTTGAGAGTATTGGATGCATCACAAACTAGTTTAAAATTCTAGATGTATTGAAAAAATGCTTTAGGGTTATTGGCGCACCTTAACCCTTTAGATAAAATAGAAGAATGGTTAGTGAATTTTGCTCTATAATTAAATATTTTCTTCAACTGAACTCTTGATATTTAATTAAAATTTTTATACGTTCAATTGAAATGCAGTCATTTCCAAATAGAAACGGAATAAAAAAAGACATGTGATAAAATTATAAATATTAATTAATCATGAAAAATTTATTTCAAATATTTATTAACATTATAGTATCTTATGACAATATGTATCAAAATTAATTCTTTTGATAAATATATACTTGACTAAATGCGCATATAAATGTTTGCAATAAAAATGTTTAAAATTTATAAATCATTTGGACTTAAGTCATTTATACTATATGACAAATAAATATATGCGTTCGAAATGTGTTTTAAACCATTTCAAAGAAATTTA
This sequence comes from Inga leiocalycina, assembly GCA_963242795.1. Taxonomy (NCBI): domain Eukaryota; kingdom Viridiplantae; phylum Streptophyta; class Magnoliopsida; order Fabales; family Fabaceae; genus Inga; species Inga leiocalycina. The sequence goes on from OY725327.1 coordinate 27,633,808, forward strand.
AATAAGTGATAAATCATTAAAATTGTAAAATTTTATGATATGATAAAAATTAATAAATTTTATAACATATTAAAAAATTTTAAAATATATCTATTATTATTAATGTTTTAGTGATATGAAAACTTTTTTTTTGGGGGAAAATAGAGATATTTAAATACTTTCTGATATTTTGGTTGAAACAAAAGTTTAAGAAACAAACATAATAATGGTCAACAAAGGATTGTGTAACCCCCTTATCTTTTGCCCAAAACTGAATTTACAAAAACTTTTCTAAACGTGTTCATTAATGATGGTCTCATATTCACATTTCAATACTAAATGGCCTGTACAGGTTGATTTCATTCACAAATATCAAAGTATAATACAAATTCCCGACACATTCGGGTTCCATTCATTAATGAGGGTTTTACAAAGGCACAAAGCCCACAATTCATTACCCTTAACTTGGGGATTACACAAAACTATACCTCTAATCCCAATATATACAATTGTTTCCTAAAAACATTCAAATGATTTACATGATAACCAATAACCAAAGTATACTCCTAAACCAGAGCTCTAACTACTCTTTGTCACCCTTTTCCCTTCGATCCTTCTGCCCTATCTAAAACATGGTTTTTGGGAGAGTGAGATTCTAAGGAATCCCCGTAGTGTCAAATCAATCATAGTATGTACAACAATAAGGCATGAAATCAAATCATTATCCACACAAAGCAACTACAATGACAGTTACAACGGCAATAGTTAGTATGACACATGTCATCCCTTACGATTGCTCACGCTGAATTGCTCACGTTGCATTGCGTCACAACAATCCACACAATATATTTCACCACAGCTGGGATTCATATAAAGTATTTCATAACACAAGCCATACAGGCAAGATCAACACACAACCCACGACTGGATTCACAAATGCCGCCTAGAGATGACCAGCGTTAATCCCTATATGGCTCATACTGAAGTGCTCACGCCGTAATGGACCATGGCACACAGTTCACAAAGTTCAATGATAAGTTATGCATACCAAAACATCATACATAATATGAGAGAAGAGTCACTACCTTGGTCCTTCCAAGCGTGTCCTAGCGCCGGTCTCTCTCGGGTAGAGCAAATGTCAAATCCTAGAATCATAATTGAGGACGAAGAATTATACTCTATTCCAAGACTTGATTTACTTCATAACACTTAATTTTGGTTATCATAATACCTCTAATAAAAGCCCTAAAAGGTTGGGAAACAATAGGTTAGAGATCTCTTTTCAAAAACTCAAAGTCCTGGAACATAGGGGTTGGCTGTGGCCAGCCCTTACTTGGGCGGCGGCCAAAACATCCAAAACATTGTCAGAAGGTCACTGGTCGCGGCCAGCCACCCATAGGCTGCGGCCAGAATCAGGTCAGAAAGGTTTGGGCCGAGGCCAAGAAATTCCCTGATTCTTGGCTAAACTTCCAAAATTCATAACTAATTATAGAAAAATCAAAATGAGGTGATTCCAAAGCCAAATGAAAGGTATTTAAGTTCTATTTCTAGGAAAAATATGGCTCATTAATTCAAATCATTACAAAAATACAGAATCACCAAAAACTCAACACTATTCCAAAACAGAGTTCTGTTTCCATCCCAAACTCTGGACAATCATATCTCCCAGAATACTAAGAGAAATGACACAAAATATATATCCATTTTGAAGCTTGGGATGTGAAATTTAAGACTGGAAAGTTTCAGAATTTTCCAACACCATTTGGCCATTCGAAAAGTTCGTGAAAACTGACTGCCCAAACAAAATTCACATAAGACAGATTTTCCAACTTTCTACCAAAGTGTCCAATGGCTCCAAAATTAACAATCAAGCCTATTCCCACATAAATTTTCACAAGGAACACAATGGTAACCTCAAAATAACCAAAATCACAACCCATTGACATGCCATGTTTTTGTCCAATACACAAAACCAACACAAAGGTGTCAAACTTTACATTTAGGCTTCAATTCAATTCTATTAATTCAAAACAACAAACAAGGCACCATTTCCATGACAACAACATATTATACTCCCCAAGACCCTAAATCACGAAAATTAGGGCTAAAATTCCAGAAATTCAAGGCCTAACCAATGGCCACAAAACTTATATGAAAATGAAGCTTTCACTCACCCCAACAACTTTCCCAAAGAAGTTCCTTGGTTCTCCAACTTCTAGATTTCCTTGTGGCCACAAAACACCCCCAATGGCAAATCTAAAACCATGAAAGTAAAGCTCTCAACCCAAGGAACAACTTTATAGAAGGGAGTTTTTCCATTAGAGGCCATTAAGAAGGTCAAAAACTCACTTTTTTCACAAAGCATTTCCTCTCTTCTTGGCTGCCATGGCTGAATGAAAGAGAGAGAAGGAAGAGAGTGATGAGAGTGTGAAATGATGAAGAATGGCGGAAAAATCTGCCCCTCATGCCTATGTCAATTCGCATAAGAGAGAGGGAGAGGGAGAGAAAACAATAAAATAAGGCCATTTGACTTTTCCAACACCCTATCTCATCCTAACCACTTGCTACATGTCTCCACCTCATTGGCTCTCATAAAGTAAGTAACCAAATTAGTTACTTTAATCCCTCCATTAGCCATTTAGTTACATATCTCATTTCTCCCTAGTTAGTAATTAATTTCTTCCATTAATTACTACTTTATGACTATTCTTTCAATTTCTTAATAATTATGGCATATTAATTAATATTGCCACCAAAACACATAATTATTCCACTTTAATTCGATAATTATCCTCAATAATTATCATTAGCCCTTAATTGAAATTTGGGGAGTTACAAATTATATTGATGAAAATGAAATCTTAAACATATAAAAGATATCTATGTAACATATATTTTAATTTTAAGAGGAATATATATATATATATATATATTCAAAATAGATGGCATGCTTATATAATTTAGATAAAATAGAAGAACTGTTGGTGAATTTTGCTTCATAATTAAATATTTTCTTGAACTAAACTCTTGATATTTTTAAGGGTTAAAAGGCTATTTTACCTCGAAAGTTGTCACAAAGGGGCAATTTTGCTTTAGAAATTTTTGAGGGGCAATTTTACTCTGGTCGTTATCCCAATTAAATTTGACTATTAATTGACCAAATATGCTAAGTTGGTTGTCCATATATCGTCTACGTTATTTTTGTTAAAGTGCAAATTTACCTTGAAAGTTTTCACTTAAAAGCAATGCTGCTTTGAAAATTTCCAAATCATAGTAATGTTGCCCTGACAATTATCTATGCTAAGTTTGACTGTTAGTTAACTAAATATATTAAGCTAGCTGCGTGAACATATTGAAGAAATTATATATGGTGGAGGAGCTTACATATTCGCCAGAGAGTAATGAAAAAAAGATTTAATCACTAGATGCATAACACACTAAGAAAGATTACAGAGAACAAGGTCATCGAAAACTCTCTGCCACCATACTCCAACGACACTGAGACAAGCAAGTATCTCTTCGATTTTCTCTTCACTGCATAAGATGTTTTCACTTTTTTTATTGTATCTAATCCTTCGTATGGGTTGCATTTAAAAAAAAACATATTTTTTAAATCTAACTTTTAAAAAAATGAAGTGAATGACACATGGATTTGCCAAATAAATATATTTAGTCAACTAACTGGTAAATTTAACCTAAAAAATAGCCAAGATGAAATTGTTACGATTTAGAAACTTTTAGGGCAATATTGCTCTTAAATGAAAACTTTCAAGGAAAATTTACACCTAAATGCAAAACAAAAATGACGTGGACAGACACGTGGACTACCAACTCAACAAATTTGGTTAACTAACCATCAAACTTAACTAGAATGATGGTCAAGGAAAAATTGCTCCAGATTTTATTAAAACCCCATTACACCCATATATTTTAGGATTAAGGTGCTTCCACTGTCCTAAAATAATTTATAAAGCGGAGCAATCTTAATAGCCCCCAATACGTCCGTTAGAAACAAGCTCTTATTACTCAATATTTACTAAATGAACCTGCGGCTTCACACTCAGTTACTGCTTCAACCTTGCCGTTGCTGCTTTATTTTTCTCCAAACCTGCTTTACCCTTCTCCCAATCTAACTTCTGGCAAAATCTGTCATGCTTTTCTGCTTCTTTGCTTGTTTCTATCACACGAACATTTCTATGTGGCTTATTACAAGGAAGAGACGTTGCTTACAATTGACATGGTTCTTCTATTATATTATTTTCTCTTTTAAAAAAGAAAGGGAAAATCATTTCGCAGATTTGTAATTTGACATTCTTACTTGACTAAAATTTAAACAACTAGTAAAAATATCCACACAAACACACACACAAAAAAAAAAAAATTCCAAGGACCATTTTTGTTTTTTTAAAAAAAGATTGATTAAAACTGGGTTATAAACTTATGAGCCTTCCAGATTTCAAATTGTTGACACTATTCTTTTTTAAAACATGGAATTCGATCTATTCAACTGATTTTGGAAAATTTGGATCCGATTTTGCTAGCTGATTTTTGAGCCAACTAAACAAAATCAAGAACAAGTAGGGCCAATCTGATTCAATTTTTTCATTGAACTTGCAGTTCAAGAAGGCAAACAAATCCTCAGTTTTTGCTATAAAAGACTCCATTTTGAGCCATATTTTTGTATGGTTGACACACAGTGAACTCCACTCAAAGTAGAAATCTACAGGCAATAGAACAACAAACTATTGCATTTGTCATAAAAGACTCATGGGTAAGCAGGTAAAGATTCGAGTTACAAGAAACTCACTTCTGTAACTTTATTCAACTTGTCCCTCACATTCTGTAACAGTTGGGAAAGTTGACCTTCCCATTTATAGAACTCCAACACTTTGTTGTTAAGTATCTTTTCAGCTACGTGCAGATTAAATTAAAACTAAAATCTAAGAAAGGGGAATAATGCCATGACTCTTGAGTACAGAAGGATAAAAAATCATTGAAATAAAAACCTAAAACATCATAAAGCTACACTGACGTGAGTTTCATTACTGCATGAAACCAACACATACCGAAAATGCAGGATAGACGGTTAACCATTCCAGATCTTTCCAATCCTGTATTTCTGAATTCAGCATCTGCAGAAAGAAACTAAGAATTTCAGCATTTAGCGACCAGAACTGATAAGATAACAAAACAAGAAACTTCACACAAATGAACTTCAAGGAACACCGACTTATGAATCATGCAAGCACTAAAAGCAAGAAATGGCCAATGTAAGTTACAGCAATGAGGATGAAACAGAAGTCTCAAATATAAGGCTTTAATTTGCAACTCAGCTGTTTTCAATTGGCTGAGTGGGAAAGAGATCAGGTGTTCACGTGGCCCTATAGCTCTGAAAGATCTCCTCTAATACTCTTCTGATATTTAATAAAAGACATAGTTGATTTTTTTTAGAAAGATTAAGGAAACTAAATAAATTAGTTATTCATAGCATATCTTGTGTCTTATTTGCTATATATCAATTCATAAGTCAAACAAATTAATTTAATATAAAAAAAATAAATATCAATACTTTAAAGTAATTTATTTAAATTATATAATCTCTCTACGAAAAATTAACTATTTCTTATATTAAAGACGGGAGGAGTAGTAAACTCTGAAGTGAGCAGAAACTAAGCTTTATAAGTTATAACATGACCTGTGGATTACTTACAAAACAGGGTGGGAGTGGTAAAGTTTAAAATGCTGGAACGTGTATATCACAACAAACAATTTATGTCATTCAAACTTTTATTAAAGCGTCAAATAAAACCTTTCAAGAACTGGAATATCACCCACCATCGCTATATTGAAATACCAGTTATAATAGAAGGAAGCCTAAACAAGTAAAAAGAATTGGCAGACCGTACCGATTCATTGACGCAAATCTCATCTCTTGCACAAACCCCTTCAATGGCATCTTTAAAACAACAATGTGAAGCCTGAAATTTCACAGATAGCCTTTTTAGCGAAGATCGCAACTATGTTTTGCTTCGACAATGGGATTTTGAACTGAGAAACTGGGTTTGGAAAAACCATGGCAGCAACGTAGTACAATACACACAGAGTGAGTGAGACGTTCACGGGTCACCAAATCCTCTAAATATCAATCTCACTCGAGAGTGGAAGAGACGGACACAATTGTAGCGTGATAACGTAATCATGAAGAAACTGTTGGGCTTTTAGTCGCACAGAGTAAAATTCAAACTTTTGTCAAAACTAGCATTGCTTCAATTTAGTGAGAGAAAAGATGACAAACATAAATAGAGCATACAGTTTTCAAGCATACCTAACACTCTAAATTATCTAAATTATTAATTGTAAAATTGTACAAAAAAGCACTTTAGGGGATGGACACCCTTGAAATAACACTTTATGGTATTGGGTGCACCATAAAATACTTTAAAATACTGGATGCACTTAAAAAAATATTTATGGATGCTGAATTCATCTTAATCCAAGTATATATATAATGGACTTAAGTCTAATCTCTGTCGGGCTTAATTTGTCTACCACAATAGTTTAAGTTCAAAACCCTCCTAATAAGTGTGTTTCTCAACATTCGAACCTGTTCTTTCTTTCTTATCAAGGTGAGATTGCTTGTCATCTCAATCAACATCTGGTTAATTGTTATCGATCTCTTTGATAAAATTTTATCGTTGTGTTTGATTTAGGATCTTGATCTTCCATATGAACTTTCCAAAGATATCATACTATTTCGGAATAAATATTCTAACTATTTCAAATCCTAACTTAATATTATTAGTTTCCAAAAAATAATAAGACAATATTATGTTCCAGTAAATAATATAATATTCCGATAACCAGCTAACCCAAATTAAAAGATCTTTTAGATATTTCTTATTTCAAAATAAGAAAATTTTTTAAATTAAATGAGAATATTTTATATTCATTATGAATTTGAACACTTTCTAGATTCAATGAACTTGACATTTAAGTTCATGCTGACCCATTTTTGTGTGTGACCTTGAGGCTCATATAATGTTGGCAATGGGCTCAAAGTACCATTTGACCCATAAGTCATATACGTGGCATTTATCAAAACGTTGTGACAGCCCAAATTATATGATGATCAATGATTCAACTTAACCTGTCTTATAACAATGTCTAGTCCCTTTTGCATGTGATATTTTGATCAAGCATGAGATATGGAGACACCATTCTCATATTACTCAATCATACTTTCTCAATCTGAGTAAACTAACAAGACAAATGAAACTAATTTCTTATGAGTATGGCCATGCATTTTCAGCCTCACTCTGAGGGGTCTAGAGATATCTTTCTTATGATGAGAGGAATCCTATCGTGGCTACTCACTTTCCTCTACATAGATTCTACCATATATACTAAATCATAACCTTTATTATCACTCAGTTAAAAGTGCCTTTTGATCTTGTCAAAACACATTATCTCTCATCTAGAATTCTATTGTAATCTTATGTTAGGGGGCTCGTTGACATACCTATAATGAGATATGCTTATGACCTAACCTTTATAGCTATCTCATGATGGGTCAGTCTAGCAGCTTGATCTCTAACAAGTACCTATAATTATGATTTGTATCTCCATACATGATCATCACTTGATTATCAATCTAAAGAATACTAGTTCTAATTCATTGTTCTCACAATAATAATTTATCTAGGACATTGATTTTTTTTTTTGATTATTCATGGATCATTATTATAAAGAAAGCATGCAAAATAATATAATAAATAAAAATTTAATAAAATTGTTTTTGTTAAATTAAATATAATGTCTATATCCAATTGATTGACCTAGAGCACAATCTCCCACCGAAATATAGGGAAATAATATTATTCATTAGGGGAAATCTACAACACCGATAGCTGTAATTAATGAAATTAGGCATGCTTCATCTCTTATGGGTTTGGCTTTTAGGTTTCAAAAAGCAAGCGCCTCAGTTTCTTCATACAGATCATTGTCAAATAACTCAGTTTCAAGTATTCCCAGCATTGGTTGGACAATTATATTCTAGAAGCAAAATCAAAATCAGATGTTTTCCTGTAGAGCATGGATATGCTACCATGCAGAGTCACTGCAATCTCTTAAATGGAGAAACATCTCATCTAAGGCTTTCTTTGGTCTACTATGTTTCAGAGAACTCTTGAAGTGGATCACTACATCTCCTTTTTTCAGTCACTCAACAAAGAAGCAACTATAAGTTGTTAGCTTGAAAAGACAGTTCCTTACTCCAGCAAGAGTGAAATCTAACTCTACAAATATTGTCTATCAGGATATCAGCTTTCTTCTTAGTCATTTTATGTTTAATGGTATTTTAGCATTCAATAGCTTAGACAGTAAGATTTTACATTCATTGAACTTGTGTTATATTGTACGATATTGGACATTTGATGTAAAAGCTTTTCAATTATTAATGTATTTGAATTTCATTGAAAAATAATAATATAGGGAAATAATATAAAATTATGTTGTTATCAAACTCAATCCTGAGAGGAGGGGGGGGGGGCAAAGCTCGGATCCAAAATGTCTTTGGGTTGGTAGGAAGATAAGATGGCATCAAGTATGGGAATGAATGTTGGCCCAGCAAAAATTGGAATCAACATGTGCTTGGACCATATGTAGATAATTTAGGGCCATTTTGCATACTATATAGATAAAGCTTGATAGGATAACTAGAAAAACAAATTGGGGAAATTTAACATTGTGTGTGTGTATTTTATTTATGGCATCACCTTGAACAAGAAAAGAAAATTGGCACTTTCTAGAAGCTGAGATTGGTTGAGTTTTTATGAGCAAAGAGATATGGAGAGATGAGAAAACATACGTAGAAGACTAATTGATGAGAAATGATAAGAGGCTAATAAGGCCTAAAGTAACTGCTAACTTCGCAAGACTCGTAAAAATTTTTTTTTTATACTATGGGTCATGAAGTTGTTCCTTTTTTTTTTGGTAACAAAATTTTAGGAAAGGGGTCGAGTTCACTCACGATCCAAAGGCATAGCTCCTAACTCATGATCCACTGGGGTTTGTCCCTATGGGCACGAGCGCACGACAAGCATGCCCTTTTTTTTTGGGCTCATAGGTAGGAATCACCTCAGCTTCACTTAGCTGTGGAGATGTCTCCCCCAATGCCACGATCAACTCAGGAATCGAACCCACTCCTTTGTGAGAATATCCGATCCCCTTGCCAGCTGAACCAAGGATGAGGGGTGAAGTTGTTCTTTATTAATGAAGTTAAATGCATGCTATAATGGCTGTAATTAATTGATCCAAGGTATGGTTCTCAATTCTTTTCAGCTGCCTTGACTGACTGGATGGTGCTAAATATGAGTAGAAATTTGGGTCAGCCTATGGATATTGATTGGAGCCCTATTTGGGGAGTAGTTGTGTGGTTTTTGTGGTCTTGGAGAAATAAATTCACTTTTATACTAGACTTTTCCAAACATGTTGATCCTATATCAATAATTCTTCATACTTGGAAATTATATGTTAAGACAAACCAAGTTATCAAGAAGCCAATTCAAGTTTCTATCAAGAGTCCTCTCAAATGGATTCCTCCTCAAAATGATTAGTTTAAAGTAAATCTAGATGGAGTTGTATCATCTACAAGAAAATATGCTGGTTGTGGTGGTTTGCTTAGAGATCACAATGGATATTGGATTGTGGAATTCAGTCAATTCCTTGGTTGCTGTTCAGTTTATGAAGCAGAAGAATGGGCATCAAGATGACATGGGACTTTGGTTTTCGAAAGGTCATATTGGAATCCGATTCTGAATCAGTTGTTGAAATGGTGAATAATCTAAGACACTTCATCGTGGAGGTCTGATTCTCACTCAAATACTAGCCATGATGAATTATAATTGGGAGATCCATGTTGCTCATGTTTCAAGAGAACAGAACTGTGTGGGGGATGCATTGGTTAAGGAAGGCCTTTCAAGATCTCTGTTTGAGGTTTCTCCTCATCATGTGAAACACCTGTGCGAAAAAGATTGTCTAAATCTCATTCCCCATTAATTTTAACTATATAAAAGTAGAGTAGTCAGCATCTCCCTGACCAACACATAAGCAAAACGGCAGGCTCAAAACACTAAAAAAAAAAAAGATAATAATGCGAGGCAGTTATGACAGATAGATAATAGGGAAGGTAATTACACAATATTTTGTAAATTAATAATGAGAGGTGGTCATGATTGGTGGTTTTAGTTTTGATTTCAGTTATTTTTTAATTATAACTACAAGAAATAACATAGGAGGTTTGGTTAAGGGTAATTTAGTGATTTTAAATTTATATTATGATGTTCGGTCTTTTTAAGTAATTACAATTTTTATGGTATTTTATAATAAATATATTTTTTCTAGGTCCTTATTTTAATTTTTCCCATTTGTTTTCTTATTTTGAAAACATTTTTTTAAAAATATACTCCCTCCAATTCTTAATATAAGACATATTTATCTAGTTTAATTAGATTAAGTTAGCTAATATGTGTGTATTTTCTAAAACACTTAGTCATCTTTCTTAATTCCCTTATTCTCTCTCCTCCTTGACTATTGTTGAGAGAACATCAATAGAGGTAAATTAGGAAAAGATTGATAAATATAAAAATTATGTCTTATATTTGGGACTAAAATCAACTCTTCAAATATATCATATATTAAAGACAGGAGAAAGTAAAAAAATAAACCTTGTTTGATAATTTATTTTTAGTTATGTGTTTTTTTTTTAAAAAAATAGTAACTTGTTTTTAAAAAATAAAAAATCAGCGAGCATCTTTAGGCACTGCTTGTAGAAAGTACTAGGGGTGTTTGGTTTGAAGGGATGATATTTTGGGGGGGGTTGAGGGAAAGGGTTACTTTGTTAGTTATATGTTTTTTAAAAAAATAGTAATTTGTTTTTAAAAACTAAAAAATTAGCGAGCACCTTTAGGCACTGTTTGTAGAAAGCATTAGGGGTGTTTGGTTTGAAGAGATGGGATGAGGGGGATTGAGGGAGGGAAAGGGTAATGAGTTACTTTGTTTGATTTAATTGGTAGGAAAATGGGGTGAGGAGTTTTTAATGATCCACTGTTTTGTTTAAAATGCAAAGAGAAGAGAGGAATGAGATCAATTTGTCATTCTACCCTAGTATATTAGTTTATATTTTTTTAGCTTTTTTTTTTTGCCTTCAAGTTTATATTTTTTTAGTTATATGTGGTATACATTAATTTACACCTTAGCTAATTAATATAATAATATTTTATTTATAAGTAATATAGGAATATATATTTTGATTTGTAATCATATATTTTTTGTTTAAAATTAATTTTATAATAATATATTTTTTAACTATAATAGTATTTTTTTTATAATTGTTTATAATACCATATTTTTATTTTAAATTAATTTCCTATAAAAAATTCGAAAAAAAGAACTTTAAAAATGCTAAAGGATAAAAAGGTATTCCAAATAATGATAATACTAGAGAGGTGCTAGAGCTTGATTTATTTATTTTTTAATTAAATGAAAATGAAAGAAATGCCCTTCTGAGTTTTAAAAATGTACTCTTATATATCTTTATAAGGATTTAACAAGTTCTAATAAAATTTTCACAGACTTCAATTCAAAAATCACTATTTGCTATAATGGCAAGACATTGATTCCCACTTCTAATAAGAATTCTATAAGTTCAAAAAGATTTTAATAAGTTTTGATAATATTTTATCAGAAGTGATAATCAATACCTTGCAATTATAGCAAGTGGTGATTTTGGATTAGAATTTATGAAAATATTATCATAACTTATTAAAATTTTATATCAACTTATTAAATCCTTATAGAAAAAGGGAGCATGCTATTTAAATTCACATGGATATTTCTGTCATTTCTATTTAATTTTAAAAGAACAAATCAGACACTTATATTTCTTTGATATTATGAATATTCGGAATACATTTTTGTCCTTTAACATTTTTAAAGTTCTTTTTATGAGATTTTCCCATTTCCTAATAATATATTTTTAATTTTAATAATATATTTATTATTTACATTTAAAAAAATAATATATTTTTTTTAACCATAATTATGTTTTTATTTACTATAAATGTTTTTTAAAAAATTATATTAATATATTTTATAATTATAGTAATTTTTTATTTATGGAAATATTTTTTATATTAATTTATAATAATATATTTTTAATTTTAATAATATATTTATTATTTACATTTAAAATATATATATTTTTTAACATAATTATGTTTTTATTTGCTATAAAAGTTTTTAAAAAAATTATATTAATATATTTTATAATTATAGTAATTTTTTATTTATTGAAAAATATTTTTACTTTAAATTAATTTTATAATAATTTATTTTTAATAATAATAATATTTTTAACTGATTAAAATATATTTTTTTTAAAATTACTTAATAATAATATTTTAATTATAATAATATTTTTAATTTAAAATTATAAGAGAATATGTTATAGGAAAAATCCCTCAAAAAGAACTTTTAAATCAGTAAAAGACACAGGTGCTCTGAAATTTAATATCCCAGATCAGTGCGAGTGCTTAAACTGTAATACTAGAATTGAATGTAAAATGACAGATTTAGCCCTCTGATGAAAGAAAAGAAGTTGATGACAAAAGAAGTTGACGCGATACAAGGTGAGCGTTAGCGCGCGGGAACGGAAGTGGGAGGCGAGACAAACAGGAGTGAGGTATGTATTTTATTGAGTCAACAATGTTCTTCCCCTGCGTGGTCGAGCTGAAGCAAAACCATTCTCGTCAATTGGTGAAGTTGTGACACAGTGTTGAGATGTAAGAAATTGTGATTTTATTGTTGTGAGAATGTTATACATACAATTGCGAATGACTTCAGTGAAGTTGTGTAATAAAACCTATGAAAACCAAAAGATAACTTGCGAAAATCGAATGTTATCTTGTGAAAACATTATCGGAGTTTGTGAAAACCTAATGAAAAGTTGGTAAATATGTGTAGAGGTCAATTTAGGTGAGGAAATTGTGAAATTCATAGAAGAACTTGTGAATCCTTATGCAGAACTTGTGAATGATTCTCCATAAGTTGAGATCTTATTTAACTGTGGGGAGATAGATTTTTCCAATTGTTGTGGTTGTGATGGGAAGGTTGTAAAATGGTATGAGAATGCAACCCACTTGACTCTGCTATCATGACCTTCTAAAAAATACTTGACCACAGCAGCTATACTACCAACAAGATCTGTGTTCATGTAACCCAATGTAAGTACATATTAAACTCGAAATTAATGAAGTGGTTATATTTGATCTTCAGTAGAGGATAGTTCTTGGTGATATTCAATTACCCTTTGTGAAGTATGTTGTTTGGTCTAATGATATGGAACGTGTTGCCTTGCTCAGCAAACATGGCATTGTCATCGCTAGCAACAAGCTTGTGCATCAATGTACCCTGCATGGACAATCCGTGTAAAAAGTAGAGGCTGGGATGACAATGGTGTTTTTATTTACATAACTTTAAATCACATCAAATATTGTCTTCCAAATGGAAATAATGGCTAATAAAAACACTTGATGTCCCAGTTTATATTTCAGAGATTTCTGGAAATACAATCTTCTGTTTGGATCACGATGGGAAAAGCAAGGCTATAGTTATTGATGCTACCGAGTATTTATTCAAACTTTCTCTGCTGAGGAAAAGGTATGATCTTGTTATGAATATGATAACAATCTAATCTAATGAGGTAGAAACAAGATCCTGTTAAAGCACACATTAAACTCGAGTTTGATGAAATTTATACTTGAGTTTTGCTTAGCACTGGAGGGTAACCGAAGAGTGATGGTGTGAAGCCGCATCAAACTCGAGGTGTTCAGAAGCTAACTCCAGTGCGTACTTGTATTACTTCCGCATGATGACACAAGTTGGCCCATATATCACTTGAGTTATAAACATCACTGGAGGGTAACCAGATAGTGCGTGTTTCAAGCTACATTGAACTCGAGTTGTAAAGAACAGATGACAATAAGGCAGTGTTATGAATCCACGGACGGACTCAAGTTTCTAATCTAAAAACTCGAGTTATCCTGATCACTGTAGGGTAACCGAAGAGTGATGGTGTCTAGTAGAACCAAACTCGAGTTGTACAAAACTTACTCCAGTGCGTTCCTGTGTTCAATCTGCATGTGGACTCGAGTTGGCCCATTAGAAACTCTAGGTTTCCTTATCACTGGAGGGTAACCAGAGAGTTATCCTGTCAATACACACAGAACTCGAGTTGTAAATAACACACTCCAGTTAGGTGGTGCTGTCAATTCATGGTCAGACTCGAGTTTACCAATTAAAACTCGAGTGAAGATCATCGTTAGAGGGTAACTGGAAAGTTAAGGACAAAAAGGGGAAGAAGGCCTCGAGTGGATTAATTATAACTCGAGTTAAGCAGCCCTCCACACTTTAAATTCCTCAATCCCCAAACATTTCTGTTGACTCCACTAGACCTCCGACTTCTATAGCCCTCAAGTTAACTGAAGAGAAACTTACTATTAGTCCGTTGTTGTCTGTTCTGTCTCATAAGTTATCACCATCATCCTCTGTTTATCCCTGTTTTTTAGCGCATATACAGAGGATCCTACAAAATAAGTAAAGGTTATCATAATAAAGTTGAACCAACTTTCTTTGCTATTCTTTGTTAGCAAAGGTTATCATTTCTTTTCCATCAGGATTAGATTGTTCGACTGGTAGCTGTTGTTTCTTGTTGGACATTAATTTTTATGAGTTGACTGGTTGGCTAGAAGAGAATGCGCAAGTGCACTCACACGGCTGAGTGATTGGATCATTTTGTTTTAGTTTCTTTAGAAGTGTATACAAGATATATTGAATTGGTTTTTAAGATTTTCACTTTTGGTTAGTCTGTTAATCGATTCAGAGAAAACGATGCAATCGGTTCGTAAAACCTTGGGTGCTAATGCTGTACGCTTATGCCTGTACATGCATCTGTGTGCAATAACTCTAGATGATTAGATTAAGATAATCTCATGTTAAACTCCTAAAGTTTTGAACCTACTTTGGGAGCCTGCATATCAATATATCCTTTAAGATGATGTCTAACAATGGCAGAGTAAAAGCAAACATCTTGCAGAAGTTGAGTTTTGCTTATTGTGTTTGTATAAGAGTTTTTTTTTCTAGAGAGTAGTTACATGATATTCTCCTCATGAAACCAGTCAGCTACTTTTCATGTATAAACTGAAAATTTTGACTTTAGTAAAAATACTTGATTATCCATGTTTGAAAATGAAGGAGTAAATTACTAATTTGGATATCGACCTTTTATATGAGGTTTTATAATTAAGTTTTTGTTCTATTTGATCAAGGTTGAGGAAGTGAAACATTTCTTTAACTATTTGTCAGGATCCTCTTAGAAGTGCTGTTGTAGATTCTTGCATACGAGTCACAGACAATAGGAGGGAAAGCATTAACAGAAAAGTATAAGCACAATTTCTTTGTGGTTTAATGTTAATATTTGTCTCAACTTTCTGTTCCAATCAATATACACCAATGAAATATGTTTAATAGGAATTCCTTGCACAGATTGCAGGTATTCTTTATATTTACTCTTTACAATACTTCAAATCACTGTGATCAATTAAAGGTGAGATCACTATTAGGCTAAATTTTTTTTTTGAAATTTTAATGCTAAATCAGGTAATGTGAATGTTATAGTTAGGAGCAAGCCGCCCTAACTATATTAATGCTAAATCAGGTTGATATATTCTGATTTTATCATAATATTGAATATCCTATTTAGGGATTTTATCATTAATTTTTGGGTTAAATAACATTTATTATGATTAAATTAAATTAAAGGTGAATGTGTGAAAATAAATCTTAAAAAGAGATATTTGTTATAATCTTGTGATTGCTCTTTAAAATTTGAATTTTGAATGAAGATATTACAAGATATTGATTTGAATTGTAGGTCACATTGGAAAAGTAGGAGCTGAGGGACTAAAAAGTAAAGATGTACAAGGACTGGAACAAAAAACAAGATTCTACGTGTGGCTGCAAGGCAATTCTGACAGGAAAAAGGGTTCTTTTCTGTAAGATTAGCTGTCACTTTCAGGAGGGAAAATATCAGAAAAAATTATAGAAGAGTACACAGAATTACAAACAAATTCCAGTTGGGTCCCAAAATCCAAAGATCACCGCTAGATTGATTCACTTGGCCATAAGAGAATATTACAGAATAGAACCTTGAATTTACAAAACTCCATTTTGGTCCCAATATCCGAAAACCAGCGTTCTTCACCTCTGAAACTGATTTCCTTCCAGATTCTTAGACAGAATTTTGCAAAAAATATGATCTAAATATAATCATGGAAGATTTTATCCTAACTTAAAGAGGATTTGACCTAGATTTCAAATAGCAAAAGAAATTAATAAAAAGGATTGAAATCATCAAGGGACACGCACATGGAGCACCAGACAGCAGAGCAGACAGCGAGCACACACAGCAGACGCGAGAGAGGTAGAGAAGAGACGTCATCACCAAGCTTCGCCAACACCTTCATCTTCTTCTCCTTCCATTATATCAATTCAATGGATTTTTGGTGCTTTCAAAAAGTTGCAGGTGTGATGAATTTCATGATAAGAGGCTAAATCCTTTTGTGCTTCTTGGAGATGAAAGATTGGTTTGAGCTCCAGAGATACATTCAGGGGAGTTAATTGTTTTAATCTTTTAATTTAACTATGTAACGGATTTCTTGAGTTAGGATTTTATGTTATGTGGTTAATTTACTGAGATTGCGAGTTGTTTATCTTAGTAGTGATTGAACAATTGTGATTTAGATTGGTTTATGTGGTTTGAGATTTAAATTTCTATATCCCCTTTTGGTTTAATGTGGTTGTTTATTCCTTCATAGTTTGAATGAGTATTATGACTGCTTAGATCTTGTTTGAACATCTCAGTTGAGTGTTCATTGTATAGAGGAACAAGTTGCATGAATCCAATCCTAAATTACACACTAAGTGATATTTAATAGTGTATTAAGAGGTAATTATCTAGCTAGAGTTCTAGGGGTAATCACTAATTAATATAACTAAACTTAGCGAGTTGTTAAGGTTTAATTTTTGACTTAGTGAGTGGTTTAACTCCCAATTCAATTTGAGCAAGGATAACCTATATTCCATTTTTCCAAGAAGCGTTCATCATCAATTTGTTTAAATCACAATTTCAGTAATTATCTCAACAATTTCTCAAAAACCCAAAAAATAGTAGTTTAGGTTATTTTCCATTATTAAAAAGAAAAAAAAATTTAAAACCCATCTTAATGTTTTTGTCACTTAGTTAGATTAGGAATTAAATAAAAGGCTCCTCAAGAGAATACGACCTGAGTTGTGCCCTTCACTGTATAATTTGGTTTATTTTGATTTAACCTGAGGCGACTAAAGGCTTTAAATCACAGGTATTCTTTATATTTACTCTTTAGAAACTTTTGCTATGAATCTATGCATCATGCTCCTGATCTTGGTGATATTCCTGTAGCTTGCTCTAAGAGGAGATGATAGTCATTTAGGTAAAGTAACTGAATTTTTCATGTAATATGAAAAACACTTGTATTGTAATGAATTTTCAAGATGTTTGAATCGAAAAACTTTGAATTATTATTCACTTGTGATGTTATCTTGATATTTTTATTGCATAACCCTTAATACTATTGGTGTTTCTATGCTTACAGATTAAGTGGTTTTAGCAGGAAAAGCCACTCAAATTCTTTAGACTGGACTCTTTTTTCTTCTACAAATTTGGATCCTATGACATCTGATGTTGTTGCTCCTTCACCCTGGATAATCTTTGGTTGCCAAAATGGTAAACGTTATAATTCAGATTTTGTTGATTGTGGTAGTTAAAATTATGCATACATATTCACATGGGAAGGTTGGTAAATTTTCTGTTCAGTAATTGTTTTACGAAGAAAATTGAATTTTTTAATATGGTCTTATCTCCAGAAGTGGGATGACTACTGTAATATCCCAATTTTTAATTAAGGGCTAATGAGGATTAGTGTAGATAATTATGAATTTAATTTGAATTATTATGTGTTTTATGGCAATATTAAGTAATATATCATAATTATTGAAAAATTGGAAGAATGGAATTATTGGCCATGAGTTGGTAACTAATGGAGAAACTAATTACTAACTATGGGAGAAATGATAAATGTAATTAGAATGGTTAATGGAGGGATTAGTGAAGCTAATTGGTGATATATTGTATGAGAACCAATAAGATTTGGACATGTGTCAAGAGTGGGTGAAGAGAGAAGGAGTAAGAAAAGTCAAAATCCCAATTGTTTAATGTTTCTCTCTCCTCCCTCTCCCTCCTTTTCGCTGGCAGCATGGGTTAGAGGGAAAAATCATCATTTTCCCTTCATCTTCAAGCTCTCATATCTCTCTTCTCTCTTAAAAACTGGACACCATTGTTGCAGAAAAAGGGAAGGGAAAAGCTTAAAAAAGAGGTAAGCAAATGCCCTCCATTGCTCAAACTCACTTCATGAATGTTGTTCCTTGAAGTGAGAGCTTCATTTTGGTGTTTATAGTGTGCCCATTGGTGTTGATTTGTGGCCACACGAAATTTTGGGAAGTGGTGAATCAAGAACTCCCTTTGAGAAAGTTGATAAGGTGAGTGAAACCTATCTATCTATCTATGTTTTGTGTCAAATGGATTAGTTTGTAATTTCTGGAAATTTGGCCTTGAATCCAAAAATGAGTGCCGCTATTCATTTGGTATGTTTTGGCATGAGAATGGTATTTTGGGATGAGTTTAGGATAGATAGATTGATTGGTGATTGGAATTTGATGTTTAGATGAGATTGGAATTTTGATGTTTGTGTTGCCCAAAACCAAAACATGATAAAGGAGTAGGATTTTGGTCATTTTGAGATTTCCACTGTGTTCCTTGTGGAAAATTGTGTGGGAGAAGTATTGAATATGAATTTTGAACCATTGGGAACTTAGTTTTAAAAGTGGCAAGTTTTGGTTAGTAAGAAACTCTGTTGTAGCAGTGATCTTGCATGGAAGTTTTAAAATAGCAAATGGTGTTGGAAAATTATGAAACTTTTCAGTCTTAAATTTCACTTGCCAAGCTTCAAAATGGACATATATTTCATGTCATTTCGATTTTTGGGCTACGAGTTATGATTGTCCAAAGTCTGATGTTAAACCTGGGACCAATTCTGAAGCAAGGTGGAATTTTCTTGAAATCTGTATTTTTGTGGTGATTTTCAGTAATGTCCCATATTTTTTCTATGATGAGGACTTCAATACCTTTCATTTGGCTTTGGAATCACCTCATTTCAATTTTTTTAGAATTAGTTTTAATTTTTTGAAGTTCAGCCAAGAAACAGAATTTTCCTGGTCGCAGCCATAAAATTCTTGGCTGCAGCTAGAAACTTTATGTGCTGCTTCTGGCCGTAGCCAGAAATTCTTGGCTGCAGCCAGAAACTTTTTGTGCTGCTTCTGGCCGCAGCCAGAAATTCTTGGTTGCAGCCAGAAACTTTCTGTCCTGTTTCTGGCCACAGCCAGAGGTTTTTTTGGCTGCAGCTAGCCCCTGTTTTCAGCACCTTGTGATTTTGAAAAGTGGTTTCTAACCCGATGTTTCCCAATCCTTTAGGGCTTTTATTAGAGCCAATTGTAACTACTTAAAGGACATAAATGATAACCAAATCTAAGTATTGTGAAGTCAATTGAGTATTGGAATAGAGAATAACTCTTCGTTCCTAATTATAATTATAGGATACGATATTTGCCCTCCTCGGGAGAGACCTGCGACAAAGCACGCACGAAACGAACTAGGTAGTGACTTTTCTCTCATGTTGTGTATGATGTTTTGGTATGCATAACTTATCATTGAACTGTGAACTGCATGTACCATGGTCCATTACAGCGCGACCAGGTCAGCGTGAGCCGTGTAGGGATTGACGTTGGTCATCTCTAGGTCGGCTGTTGAACTGCTGTTGTAATCGATATGGACCTTTGTGAATCTGACCCGTGGGGCGGCATTTGTTAATCCAGCCATGGGCTGAGTTTTGAATCTTGCCTGTATGGCTTGTGTGATGAAATGCTTTATATGAATCCCAGCTGTAGTGAAATATATTGTGTGGATTGTGTTGTGCAATGCAGCGTGAGCAATCGTAAGGGATGACATGTGTCATACTAACTATTGCCGTTGTAACTGCCGTTGTAGTTGCTTGTGTGGATAATGATTTGATTTCATGCCTTATTGTTATGCATATTATGAGTGATTTGACACTATGGGGATTCCTTACAATCTCACTCTCCTAAAATTAAACATTTTAGACAGGGCAGAAGGATCGAAGGGAAAGTGGGTGACGAAGAGTGGGTAGAGCTCATTGATAGGAGTCTATTTTGGAAAAAATTTGGTTATCATTTTGTAAATCATTTGGATATATTTTGTTGGGAATTACATGTATATATTGGATAGTAATTATGTAATCCCCTTGTATGGGAAACTACTTGGGCTTTGTGCCTTATATAGACCCTGAATTAGTAATTGAACCCCGAGTATGTCGGGAATTTACTGAGTACTCTGATATTTATAAATGGAATCAAATTGTTCAGGCCATTTGTGTATTCAAATGTGAATAGGAGACCATTGTTAACAGGTTTTAGAAAAGGTTTTATAAAAGCATGTTTTGGGCAAAATTTGTTGTATTAAGTCCCAAATCATTTACAGTCTCTAATTCCACATTAATTACATGTTTATGAACTTAATCTCGACCTAAGCGTAAAGGGGGTTACAACCACCCTGCAATGTTGTGAAAATGGAAAACTCGAGTTGTGAAAGTCTAATAGGATGTTGTGAAAATGTAAGACTGTGTTGGTAAACTCGAGTTATCAATAGACAACTAGAGTTCTGCATTCCATAAGCCTAATCACTCGCTGGTTACCCTCTAGTGACGATATGAACTCGAGTTATGAATAGCAAATCGAGTTGTGAAAGTCTAACGGGATGTCGTGAAAATGTAAGACTGTGTTGGTAAACTCGAGTTATCAATTCATAACTCGAGTTTTGCATCCTATAAGCCTAATCACTCACTGGTTACCCTCCAGTGACGATATGAACTCGAGTTGTGAATGGCAAACTCGAGTTGTGAAAGTCTAACGGGATGTCGTGAAAATGTAAGACTGTGTTGGTAAACTTGAGTTATCAATTAATAACTTGAGTTTTGCATCTTATAAGCCAATCACTCGCCGGTTACCCTCCAGTGACGATATGAACTCGAGTTGTGAATGGCAAACGTGATGTAGTGAAAATGTAAGACTGTGTTGGTAAACTCGAGTTATCAATTCATAACTCGAGTTCTGCATCCTATAAGCTAATCACTCGCCGGTTACCCTCCAGTGATAATATGAACTCGAGTTGTGAATGGAAAACTTGAGTTCTGCATCCTATAACATTCAATTTTTGCAAGTTATCTTTGGGTTTTCATAGGTTTTGTTTCACAACTTCACTGAAGCCATTCGCAACTGTATGTATAACATTCTCACAACAATAAAATCACAATTTCCTACATCTCAACATCGTCTCACAACTTCACCAATTGACGCGTTCATATGTTGTTTTAATGGTTTAGAAATTTCAAAAGTTGCAATTCAAACTTCCTCACTTAACAACAGAGTTTCTCAACTTATTTTACAACCTTCCTCATTACCTTTTATCCACATTTCCCAAGCTTATCTTAACCCATGCACATTCTCACAACAGAGTTCATAGGTTTTGTCACCGTTACATTTTATCCACATTTCCCAAACTTATTTTAACCCATGCACATTGAACCGTCATTCTAATCAGCTGGAGAAGTTAAAAAGAAATACATTTTTAAACACAACCACTTACCGAACATCAATACTGAAGCTCAAATTCGCATCCGAACACCGGTACCTCTGCGTCTATCCAATGCCTTTCACCACAACCTCTCCTCGCCTTCGCTCCTTCTCAAATCCACCCCAAATTCGCCCCATAGTGTCACTATCACTATCCTCTCTCAATGCCACGGAACCAAGGTCGACCAACGGCACCGACGACGCCAGAAGAAGATGAAGAGTCCCGATCGCGTTTTTGCACAATTTCACCCTTCTTATCACGACTCCCTCAACATTTTTCAATTTAAAAACTTTCAAGGTTACGCACGTCATTTTGTCTCAAATTCAATATCCCAGTTCAGGCATTCACACTTTTTTGAAAATATGCAATTTCGGATCACCTTTTTGTCTTTTACTAATTTAAAAGTTCTTTTTGAGGGATTTTCCCTATGTTATAAGTATAATAATTTTTTATATTGATTTAATTTTTTAATAAATATTTTACTTATACTAATATTTTTATTTATTGTAAAATTTTTTTATAGACATTATTGTTATAACACATAAATTATAAGGGTAAAACGATCCAAAATTCTGGCTCCCCTCCAAAAACCCCCTAATATGAAAGAGAGGCAAAAGGGCGGTGCATGAGGGGAGGGGAGGGGATGGAAAATTTGGGGTCCTTTCCCCTTCACAATTTGAAACCAAATGAGGGGAGGGGAGCATCTACCTTCCCCTTTCATCCCCTCCCTTCAAACCAACACATGCCCTAGGGGTTAGGATTGAGATTGGGTTAGGGATTGAACCCAATTATATTGTTTGATACATGAGATTGATGATAACTTGGGATAGACAATACCACATAAGTGGAATTAGACCAAACTCACCTCTTTGAGGGCAAGGTCACAAGTTTTTTTAAAATTTGATGAAAGGGATATTATAGTCTTTTAATATTTTATGTTTGATTATAAAATAAAATTAATGCTCCATTCACACCATTCTCAATCCATCAAAATTTAGCAAATTCAATATGATCTTATGAGGGTCCAATCCCTACTGCGATGCAAGTTGTGCTTGCTTATAAAAAAAACCAAAAAAGCTAAAACAATTTTTAGATATTTTTTTATTCTTTTTTTATGTAATACCCTAATCTTATTTTTTACCATTTTTAGAGTGCTTGCACACAGTTTGGTGAGCAACATAGAAATAGCATAAATATGCTAACAGATTGATACAAGGTACTTGATTACAACATAGGTTTTCTCCACAGGATTTGATGATATTTACAAATGTATACAAAATGCCCAAACTAAGACTACATATAATCATAGTTTTTGTCTCAGGAGACGTGCCCTTCAATTTCCCGTGTCTACAGCCTTTTCTTTAGAGCCGCTGGTTCCCACTGAGACATTTTTATTTATAAAAAGGGGTGAGATTCCAAGGAATCCCAGTAGCAACACAAATCAATCATATAAAATGCGAGAATAAATATGTAATGCACCATATAATGTAAAATGAAAATCCACATCATATCGTGTGTGCACATAAAGCTCAGGGCCAACTATCTAGTTGAAACCTCTACATGTACCTCAGCTGAGTCCTTGACTACATCTAGGTAATACTAGTGAACCTCAACTAGGTCCCAGATCACAGCTAGGTAATATGTCAGAGGCACGTGTTCATATCACAGAATCTAGTAACACATAACATATCAATAGTCACATAGTGTATGAAAGATAATAGTTACTACTTTAAACCTTTTTTGCTTCTAATAGCATGCCTCGTAATGCGTGCCAACAACTCGGGCTCTCAACTTGGTCCTAAAATTGCAAATGTTCAAGAATTATGTTAAAACTTATTCATGTGCTAGTTTAGACACTTCCATAGTGTTTCTAATAGTTATATGAGTCTATAGTGAAAAATTAACAAAATGCCCCTAGGGACTCGGCTTGGCCCTGTTGTACCTAGTCTGACTGTACTTTTTCTGAAATTTGGACTTGGGCTATTCTAACATATTTTTGCCCAAGAAATCCATTTTTGGCCCCAGCATTACCAAATTCACTGCTAAAAGATAAAATTGCCCTTAGCAGCCTTTAATTTAGGGTTTCAAGGGCATTTTGGTCATTATGCCTTTTAAGGCTTTTTTGGAAAAATGATCAACGATAACCCCATCTAATTTTCCTTCTTGAACACAATAGAATCATTAGATTATCAAAAATCTAGGTTAACTCCTTTTTCTAGATATAGCCAAAACTTACAATTCTCTTGAAAAAAATCGGGGTTTTTGAGTTCTGACTCCGCAGACTTGCTCATTTCTACTTCTAATCACTTTATTAACTATTTAATTACACCCCAACCCGATTTAGACCAAATTTAGGCAACATGATAGCTAGGGTCCATCATTCTCCCAAATTCACAAATCACAGAAATCAACCACATATTCACCGATTAACCCAACCACAGCAACAACAACAACAATAATTTGAAGTTTAGGAAGTTACCTTTGCTTTCTTTTGGCTCTTCCCTTCTTGGTCAAACCCTAACTCCCACAAACCCCAAATATTTGCTTTAGGAACACCTTAAATCATGTAAAGGAGTAACTTAGAGAAAGGATTACACGAGTTATAACCCAAATCACTGAAGGAATCAACTTACCTTAGGATTTTTGCTCCTCTTCCTCTCTAGAAATCAAAACACACACACACACACACACACACACACACACACTCTCTCTCTCTCTCTCTGTGTCTGTGGTCGGCTGGTATGAGTGAAAGGGATGATGGGAATTAAGGGTGAGCAACGGGCGGGCGGGTCTGACCCGTGGGTCAACCCGCCACCCGCCCGTTTAATTTACACGGGTACGGGCTACCCCGTACCCGTGTGGGAACCCGTCTAACCCGTACCTAAACGGGTACGGGTTAAACGGGTCCAGGGAACCCGCTTAACCACCCCAGATTCGTTTTTTTGGGGCTGCAGATGTGGGAGCTAACCATCCAACCCTTTTTCCTTTTTGCCCCAGAATGACAGAATACAAAGAAGACAAATCCAAAGGACAAGAGAGATTAACATATTCAAAGGTTACATTGTTACCAAAAAAGCAGGTCGAAAACACAAAAAGCAGACCTGGAAACACAAGATCGAAAACTCAAGACCTTAATGTTGAAGGCTGAACCAGAGGAATTCAGAAAAGGAGAGAAATCGGTAAGCAGAGGGGGAGAGGAATGGGATTGGGAAGGCACTCCTCGGTCAGTAGCGCTACTGCAGGCCTTGACGAGTGGCGACGGCGAGAGTGCGAGACCCTGCTCAAATCCACCGCCGGCTTCAAGATCAACGGGCTGAGCAGCTGTCCGCCAAGGATGACTGGTCGGGGAGAGCGATTTGCAGTGAGGCCGTGACTCATGAGGGTGATTGGGTGAGGGCAAGCAGCGAGGATGCGAGGCGGTGAGAGAGAGCAGCGAGGACGACGCGAGGCGGTGAGAGAGACCAGCGAGGACGCGAGGCGGTGAGGGCGAGGCGACGAGGATGACGCGAGGCGGTGAGGGCGAGCAGCGAGACACCAGACCCAAGGCCAAGACGCGCGCAATGAGGGCGAGAGTGAGATTATTAGATTAGGATTGAGGAGAAAAAAAAAGCACATACATATACGGGTAACGGGTGACCCGTGGGTGCACCCGTACCCCGCCCGTTTTTAAATAAACGGGTACGGGTTACCCGTACCCATTACGGGCTCAATTTTGGGCGGGCTCAAACGGGGAAAAATAACCGGGTTGCGGGCGGACGGGCGGGTCACGGGTGTTTTGCTCACCCCTAATGGGAATTGCTTTTTAAAAAAAACCTATTTTACCTCTAATTTAATTAATTACCCAAAATTCAAAAAGTTGACTTTCAAGGCATAACTTTATCTACATGAAACTTGGTGTTTTAAGCCCATTAGCATGTAACTCATATTTCCTCCTCTTTAGTTAGCTCTCAATCACGTCCAAGCCCATAGGAGCAGGAAAAATAAGCTGATATGCATTTATCCTATAATTACAACACTTGCCATTACATTTTCTCCATTTTATGATTATTTGGCAATTCTGGCAGATTTTTTGCCCAAACTTTAAAAAATCATAATTAAATTTGTAGACATCGTATTAAAGTGATTGCAAAGGATATATAATCCTTATTGAGTCTAGTTTCTATAAAAAATATAGCATTTTGCCAATTGGAAGCACAAAATTCACAGAATTTAAGTTTTTGAAAGCTGTTCTAGAAAATCAACAGTTTTTCTGGGCTAACTTCAAAAATTTATAACCCTTTGCATATAGCTCTCTGTAAAATTTCAAAATTTTTTATCATCATTTGGTCATCTAAAACCACATGACAAACTCACTACTTCATTGGGAATTTTCACTGGCAACACAATCACCTCCTCCAAAATTCATCATTCCATTTTATTCAATATTTTCTAATAATTACAATATATTTAGTGAATGAAATTTAGGATGTTATATTTTCTATTTATTTATTGTTTTGAAAAATGTGAAAACCCTTTTTTCTTTGCTTGAGCATTTGAGGCCACTACTTGTCTCGTGTTGTTGTTGGCCGTCGACCAACTCCACGTCTTTGTCGACCACGGCAAATGTCCATCACCACATCACCACCAGCAATAGCCAATGGCATGTCATTGTCGCAAACGGCTGATGGCCGATATCACATCATTGTCAATAATAGCCAACGATCAATGCCATATTACGGCCGTCGACAGCTGATGCCACGTCCCTAAAATTCCATTGCTAATTTTGTAATTCGGCCAATATTTATCTTTTTTGTTTTTTTTATAGTGGATAGCATAGTTGTCAGAACATGTCAACTGTGGCTCTAACTTGTCTGCTGCCTGATTTGAAAAGTGATGTCATCGATTATTACTTTTGTTTCACAAAGAGTATGGGTGTGTATGTTAGAAAGATCCAATGGCCACCTAGAACAAATACCAAGGACAATAAAAAAAAAGTATGAGCAAATATCTTATAGAAAATTAATATTTAGTAAATAATATGAAATTTGCCTATAATACAAAAAGGAAAAAGAAACTATAAAAATTTATTTTACAAAAGTTATATTAATATATAATCATATTTAAATTTTAGAATATCATTAATTTTTTGAATTAATATTACTTGAATTGTATTTTAAATAAATTTTTTATCGTATACCATATTTTGACTAAGTAACTATATATTTTAGAAAAAAATTTTCAGTCACCTCCCCTTAAAAAGATTATTATATGATAAACAGAAGGGGTTTAAAACATTTGCAGTCATCGTATAAAATTTATATTATATTTTATTTGTATAATTTTTTATCATCTTTTAATGATATGATGAGAGTAAAGTAAGTGGATATTATAATGGTGAAGCTAATTCAAAAATTGAAGATAATAGAGATGATAGTAATCCAACATTTGATGATTTTTATTGGATTTTTTATTTGTGTTCTTTTGATTATATTCAATAACTTCATATCAACTTCATGAAAGTTTTTATGTTGATTATAATAAATTATGAACGTTGATAAATTTAATTTTAATTTTTTAGATTTAAAATATATTCAAACCAAATTATTGATATTTTTCTATATTTTAATTGTTTAATTATATATTTTTATTATCTAGTAATTGATAGAGGTAAACTCTTATGAATTTAGGATCCGAGTTCACACCCCTACCACAAATTTACTTAAAATTGTGAGTTTGACAATATTGGTGGATAGAGCTCAAGGACAATATAATAAAATGGTGATGGTCATTGTATCAATATAGTAAGATATTAATTAGGCTAAATTATACTTTTAATTCTTTAAGTTTACATGAGGTATATTTTTGGTTTCTTAACTTTATAAAGTATACTTTTGATTCTATAATTCTAACACCGTTAATGTTGCTAACGGAAAACGCTGACACAACAATCTCAAGTGGAGAAATAATTACATATCCTAGAGTACCACGTCATTTGACCTCTGGCTGATGACTCGTCTAAAAAAATTCAAAATTTATCTTGTTTTTAAGAAAAATATTAGTTGATCATTTTGTTTTGGTTTTTTTTGGGCCAAATTAAGATCTTCTTTCTTAAAAATAAGATAAAATTTAATTATTTTTAGATGGGTTATCAACCAATTAAGATTAAAATGATATGGGTTGCCATGTTTTCATTAGAGAGAGTTCATATGACATGATACGCCTGGAGTATATAAGTATTTCTCATGATGACTGTGTAAGCTGTAACCCCCTCAGTAATTATATCCGAAATACACGATTAAAATGAAATAGAGACCAATAATAATCAAATAACATTTACTAACCCATCACATGATGGGGTTTTCAAAAATACTTTTCGAAATCATTTATAAACTTGGTCTCATATTCACATTTCAAATACAATTACTACGTGAAGATAAATCACATTCATATAAATATCAGAGTGCACAACATAATCATCCCGGCAATCTCGGGTACATACCTTCGCTAAAGATATACAGGGCACAATTGCCCATTACAATTCTTCAAATGGGGATTACACACTCTCATCTCGAATGAGTCCTGCCGCTCCCTCCACGAGCCACTTGCCCTGTCTAAATTGTTGGTAAGGGAGGGTGAGATTCGAGAGAATCTCAGTAGGGAAACATTATCAATGTGCAGGCAAGATAAGTGTTTAATGCATGACATGCTTGCATCACATAACTCATGCACACATACAATGACAAATCTGTAAGCTCAATGCTTCTAACGATACACATATAGCCATAGCATATATTGAAACATAGCTTTAAATCATTCATACATGTTCCACATAATCAAGCAAAGCAATAACATGCATCAACACATTAATACAGTTATCAGAGCATGCAGGAGAGATAAGTTCCCTACCTCCAGTCTTTTCTCCTCGATTTGCGTGCCAGCAACTCGGGGCTTCACATTCGATCCTACAATGTCAAATGTACCATTTAGACACTTCCATAGTGTTTCTGGGGGTTATATGAGGCTATATTGAAAATTTACTAAAATACCCCCGGGGACTCGGCCCGGCCCCGCCGTACCCCGTCCGGCTGTACTTTTCTTGAAATATTGACATGGGCAATTCTAACATATTTTCGCCCAAGGAATCCATTTCCGGAGTCGGAATTATCAAATTCAATGTCAATTTACAAATTTACCCTTGGCAGTCCCACTTTAAGGGTTTCAAGGGCGTTTTCGTAATTATGTTTTTTCGGCCTTTTCCGAAAAAGTGCCCAACTGTAACCCCACCTAATTTTCGCTCCTGAACTCAATGGAACCATAAAATCATTGAAAATCCAACTCTAAGACCCATTTATAGTGCTGGCCGAAATATATGGGTTTTCAGGGGAAAATTGGGGTTTTTCGGTTTCGGCTCCGTAAACGCGTTCCTTTATACTCCTAACCACTTTATTGACTATCCCATTAGGTTAAAACTACCATTTAGTATCAATTTGGGCAGCATAACAGCCCCACACACCGATTTTCCATTTTTGAAACCAATGACAATCCGGCGAAATTTCACCGATTAAATTGTCCACAGCAGCCAGAATAGTCAATACACAAGAGTTTGGAAGTTACCTCAAGCTCCCACTAGCTTTTCCTTGTCTTGGCTGAAAACCCTAACTTCAAAACACCAAAAGAGGAGCTTCCAAACCTTAAAGAACATAAAGGAGTAGCTTAGGATCGGAGTTATACGCGTTAGGTACGAATTCACCGAAGAAATCGACCTACCTCGTGAGTTTTCTTCCTCTTCTCTCTCTAAAACTCCCTCTCTCTCTTTTTGGTTCAGGCTGCTGTGCGTGAATGAGCAGCTGAAGATGATGAGAAGATGTTTTAATTCCATGCTTATGTCATCTTGCCTTTTGATGATGTCATAATTCCCAAAATTGGCATTTTCGGATTTTCTGGCAGATTTTCTGCCCAAACTTTGAAAAATCATAACTAATTCTAGAAAAATTGAAATGAGGTGATTCCAAAGCCAAATGAAATATATTTAAGTCTTCTTCATAGGAAAAATATTGGCCATTACTAAAAATCACCACACAATTCCAGAATTACATAAAACTCATCACTGCCCCAAAACAGAGTTCAGTTTCCATCCCAAACTTTGGACAGTCATATCTCCTAGTTCACAAAACGAAATGGCACATATTATATGTCCATTTTGAAGCTTGAGATGTGAACTATAAGACTGGAAAGTTTCATAATTTTATGACATCATTTGACTAGTAAAAACGTCCACAAGAGAAGACTGCCCAGACAGAATTTACACTGGACAACATTTCTAGTTTTGCAACCAATGTGTCCAATCCAATTTAAATCAATTCCAATGATTAAATACCACAACATGACACCATTTCCATCACAATACCCCATTCAATTATTCCCTCTATTCTAAGTCAATTTGGATGTTAATCCTCAATTGAACTCAAATATAGGGTTTTGGCGTTGCTCATAACACAAGCGACTACAATCCACTTTATATTCTCTAAAAAGGTTCATTAATCACTAACCACGTCCACTTTTGTAGTCATTAACTCCTAATCACAATTTGGGATCTTGCTAAACCGGGGCTTAGCAATCCACTAATCTCAGGCATATTCTCTAGCCTCGAGTCTCAAAATTCGGGGTGTTACATAAGCTTAAGTGATGACTGTGTCAATATCAAAACCTCAATTGTATTAAAAAATTTTAGTTTAATAATTTAAATATCAAAATCTCAATTTCATTTGTAGTGATTTGTCATTTATTTTAGCTTACTAATCTAAATATATTATATTAAAAAGTTAAAACTTAAATATGTTTTGTCAATTGCATAGTCATCAATTGAGTTTGCTACATCAGCATTTTCCAATAGTAATATTAACGGTGTTAGAAATATAGTATCAAAATTATACTTTATAAAGTTAAGGTACAAAAAAATATTCCTCATGTAAAACTTAAAATACTAAAAGTATATTTTAGCCCATTAATTATAAAAAATATTGTCAATATCAATTTTATATAAAGTAAGTGAATCAAACAATTTTATAATAAGATATTAATTCAAGAAAGAGTCTTTCCAATAATATACATACAATGTTATTGTGCTATATTAATAACTTAATCTTTGGATATATTATTGATGTAAAATGTAACATAGATTAAGAAATGTGATAGAAAGAAACGGAGAATCAGGAGAGAGAGAAGAAAAGGAGATACTAAAAGAGGATAGTTTGATATTCAACAAGTCTCCAATGAAATAAAACCCTAATCAACTATTTATCCTAACTAATAATTATGAAAAATAATTAAATAAAAATAAAATCAAAGATAGCGGGGGTAGCGGCTAAAGGCCTGTTTGAGAAAGCGGTAGGAACATATGTTCACGTAAGTCGAAACAAAACTCCTCTCATAAACTTACCTTGTATACCGTAAATCATGCTGGAAAAGTAGCTTCTATCGTTAATTCAAACGATTGTAAGTTGCTGACAATTACATGAAACAAATAAATAACAATTAAATAAGTGTTTCATCAATTATAATCCAAATATCCTAAACAATGATTTCACTGAATGCATAATCACAAATAAATGATTATGAATTGAAACTAACATAATATGCAGGTTACACAATGTTCTAAGCTTTTGCCATTACTTGCACAATAATTACCCAAATAGCAAGCGGTAAAATAAAAATATTATCATGATACTAATATCAGACGCAGAACTTCCCCTGAAAGCTTGAATGATTTCTCAGTTTCTTTCAGACAATGATTCTTTTCTTCTCTGGTCCATCCCTGACAAAAATCATATTTAGCAATTTTTTTAACCATCTCTACTTGAATAAAAAACTTATGGCTAAGCAGGTAAAGATTCAAGATCCAAGAAACTCACTTCTGTAACTTTATTCAACCTGTCCCTCACATTCTGTAACAATTGGGAAAGTTGACCTTCCCATTTATAAAACTCCAACACCTTGTTGTTAAGTATCTTCTCAGCTACCTGCAGATTAAATTAAAACTAAAAACTATGAAAGTAGAATAAAGCCCTGACACTTGGAAGTCTTGAGTATTGAAGGATAAATTAGCATTAAATATAAAATCACATAAATAAAAACCTAAAACATTATAAAGCTGCGCTGCGTCGTTATCAGAAGAATCAACACTGACGTGAGTTCTATTGTTGTTGAAAGCCAACATATCCGGACCCAAAATAAAACAGGTGGAAAGCCAGACATGCAAAATGCAGGATAGTGATTCCTTCTTAATAACTCGGATGAGTTGGGAATTTCATAGATCAAGTCTTTCACGCTATATTGGGTTAGCCAAGCAGAGAAAGAAGGCAGACAAACAAATCATGAACGGTAAATTTGCTTCAAAACTCTACGAAGGACCGTAAATTGACAGTTAGACAGTATCCTTACTGGCCTCCAATGTAAAACTTTGCGCAAGAATCCATATAACAAACGAAAGTAGTTATGTTCCAACTTCATTTTCAAATCTTCCTTGTTCTTTCATATTCAGAATCATGTCTAATTAATGGTCGTGAATACTTTATGCCAAAGGAGATGGACCAAAGAACCATTTGAATCATATTATAGACATGCCAATCTACAAGTGAGACTTCTTAACCGTTAGTTTTTGTTAAATCATCATGACAGACCATGACTCTCTAGTGACAATTTCGATGCATATGATAAGTTACCTTCTTCCCAATCATCCTACCACCAGCCGAATGGGCAAAGTATATGTTGTAGAAGTGGCAAATAAATGCCTGGGGATCCTTCTCAGATAACTCCAGAAGATACTGTGAATAGGTAAGACCAGATGAAGAAGGTTCCGGAATGGGATGACCTTGCTCCCTGAACCATTCCAGATCTTTTGCCAAGCTCACAGACCTTTCCAATCCTGTATTCCTGAATTCAGCATCTACAGAAAGAAAATAAGAACTTCAGCATTCAGCCACCAGAACTGACAAGATCAATTTACAAGAAACTTCACACATATGAATATCAAGGAACACCAACTTATGAGTCATGCAAGCCCTAAAAGCCAGAATTACTAATATAAATGAAAGCAATACTTCCTCAAAAAGAGGAAACTATAAGGATGAAACAGAAAAGAAGTCGCTGAGTGGGAGAGAGATCAGGTGTTCACATGGTTCACATGGCTCTTTAGCTCTCTAAACTCTCATTCTCTCTCAGTAAAACTTGAAGTGAGAATGGACTAGGCCTCAAAACTTATAACATGACCTGTAGATTACTAAGAAAAAAAGGGTGTAAGTGGTAAAATTTAAAATGATAGAACGTGTGTATTCGGCAACACCCTTTAACCCAGGCACACCATCAACTCCAGCTATGGCCTATCAAGGATTATTAAAATAAACATGTTGTGTGATTTAAATTTTAACTAAAAGCATCGATCAAATAAAACCTTTCCAAAACTGGAACATCACTCAACATTGCTATATTGAAATCCAAAGTTGTAATAGAAGGAAGCTTAAAAAAAGTATAAAGAATTGGCACGCCAATTTATTGCATAACCTTGTTAATCTGTCAGAATGCAGGAGAGAACTAAACAATACATAGGATAAAAAAAAAACATTTAGCCAACATACTGCAGAGTTAGAAAAATCAATATGTTAACAACCAGAACAGTAATACGCATCATCAACCATTCAAAAGTAATTCCCAGATGAAACTCACAAATCAGCTGAAAGAACATTCGGCCAACATACTGTAGAATTAGAACCACTAGAAAAAAATCAACAAATATTAATTAACAATAAATATCAGGAACTGCTCAAAATCAACTCAGATGCAACTCACAAGCAGGAAAAGCAGCATTATCGACGATCTTGTCGAGTGTGTCAAAAACCAATTTGCTATCCACAAGAAACTTCAAATACCCCTCAATTGAGGGTTCCCACTTGGCCACTGATCGCTCCTCAGGCTGACTGACACGCTTCTCTCCCTCCTTAGCTTGCTCCTTCGTATGCAATTTCATTGACGCAATTTTCATCTCTTCCACAAACCCCTTCGATTCGCCGGAAGGATGCGTCTTGGCACTCTCGGCCGTCGTCGTTGCGGACACTGTAACAGCCTCCAATGGCATCTTCAAAACCCCGAAATTTCTGACAGATTACCTAATTGGCGAACATTGAACTATGTTTTGCGTCGGTAATGGTAGGATTTTGCAGAGTTTCAATAAATTCTAGGTTTGGAGAAACTAATGGCAGCGACGTAGTTAAATACCCACAGAATGAATGAGACGTTCACGGCTCACCAAACCTTCTAAATAAAATTCTCAACCGATCTCACTCGAAAGTGCAAGAGTCAGGGACACAATTGAAACGTGATAACGTAATCCTGAAGAAACAGCTGTAGAGAAATAGACAAATAGTAGTATCAAATTGCGTTCGGCTTTTCTCTTAGATGGTACCGTTTTCACCTTTGGCGCCAAACACTAGCCAGACTATTATGTAACCTGCATCAGGGTATAAGAACCAAAAATACAAAACAGAATGAATGTAAAATAGTTTGTTACACGAACTAACAAGGGAAAATTCCAAAAAACTACACTCAAAATATGCAAAGGACAAATCAGTACAACGAAATTCAAAAATTCCAAATCAGGCGGGTGTCAGAAAAATGAGCAATTTGTCCTTTTGAAATTTCGGCCAAATTACGAAAATGCCCTTCATGCACACTTCAGAATAACAACATGATCATCGGAATTAACACCTTTGGATTCGGTATTAACAACTGCAATTCTTCTTTGACAATTAACAAATTTCAGGACCAATAACAACACATATCTCGCCATTAACAACTCCGGATTCGATATTAACAACTCCAATTTCTTCTTTCAACACTTAACAAGTTTCAGGGCCAATAACAACACTCACCTCGCCATTAACAACTGATGATTCGCCATTAACAACTCCTATGTTGTTATTGCGACTGAGGGCTAAGGGCATTTTCGTAATTTGGCCGAAATTTCAAAAGGACAAATTGCTCATTTTTCTGACACCCGCCTGATTTGGAATTTTTGAATTTCGTTGTACTGATTTGTCCTTTGCATATTTTGAGTGTAGTTTTTTGGAATTTTCCCAACTAACAAACTATTTTTAAAAAAATAAAAAAATAATTTGCTAGTTCTTGTCAGTACTTTTGCCTAACTTTTAATCAGGTACTTGATTTTTTTTTCTTTTTATTGGGTGATCACAGTTTTTTAATTATAAGTGTTAATTTTTAGATTCATAACATGTTAATTGAATATGTTGCAATTTGAAATTAATTAGTTGCTGATTTTTAAAAATCAGTTGCAATTTGAAATTTGGAAATTAAATTAATTGAGTCTGTTGCTTCTATTGTTTAGTCATGTATATATAAGGTTTGGATTCTTTAAGAATCCTTTTTCTTCTCAGAAAATCATCTCTACCCTTATATTTTCTTAAAAAAAACAGATGGCATAGATTTTTTTTATTAATTTTGTTTATATTGCAATTATGAATTATATACATTATATTTTTACCGTTTAAGTTTACTCGTTTATTTTTAAAATAATATTTTTATAAAACACTATAAAATAATAGTTTTAGAAAATATTAAATTTGAACTATCTATTTTTTGATCTAAAGGTTAAGATAAGATTATGAGAAGAAAAGGAGAAAAATGATTATAAGAGAATCTACTCTCATGTATATAATGATGTTTGCTGACTTTGTGGAATTTAAGGAAGTTAGCAACTTAGCTCTTAATTTTAGGGGATATTATCAAATTTTCTATTTTTTTAATTACCATGATTTAATGTATTTAAAAAAGGAATATGTTATTGAATAAAATGCATCTTCCCACAATATTGTTCTTAGCTCTTTCTTCACCGTTTATTTGATATGACAACGTCTTGTTAAATGAATTCCAATACCTTTAAAAAAAGAAGAATTGGTATAGGAAAATAAACAAAACTAATTATTTTTTTAAGCTAATCTACCCATGATGGACAATTTTGAATTGTGCCCTTGCTGAGCGAACAAAACTAATTCTAAAAGCATGTTTAAAAAAAGTAGTTGCTATTCAAAGTGACCAGCCACTTTCAAATATTCATTTGGGAAGGTGTAAATTTTGCTTATAATTTATTAAAAAGACTATGAGGAGTGGAAGTGCTTATGTATAGCAAGGAGGATTGCTCGCACCTCACTTATATAATAGGAGGGACGCTAGTGTGACCAGTTGCAGGCCTACTTGTGCCATATGGCAGTGGCTTGTGTTATATAAATTAAACTATTTAATTATCATTATATGGAGTATTAAATTTTAGGATATACAGATTAATTTTTGATATATGTGGCCAATGATAACTTTCCGATATATGGCCCGATTCTAGAAAAAAGAAATACCTTTTTAATTACAAACTAAATAACTTCTCATGTACGGTATAACTCGTATCTATTAATTAAATTTCCAAACTGATAACTTTTCAATATATTCCCCAATTTTAGGGGGGGAAAACCTTTTTAATAACAAACAGAATAACTTCTCATGTACGGTATAATTCCTAGGAAAAATTACACTAAGGTCTCAAGTAAGAGATTATACAACTCTAAGGCCTCTTCAAATCTCCATTTTACAGGCAAGTCTTGTAAGACATTAGTGCAACAAAATCAAAATGTGAAAATACTAGAATACCCTTAGTAAAACTAAGACGATAGCTTCTTCTTCTCCCTACCCAAAAGCCCTAGGTTGTAGCCCCATCAAGATGAGCTCGCCGCCATGGCCATCGTGTTTTGTTCTCCATCACCATGGAGGAAACGTTGTGCCTTTCTCCTGATAGCCATAGTGTAACACCCCGAATTTTGAGACTTGAGGTTAGAGAATAAGCCTGAGATAAGTGGACTGCTAAGCCCCAGTAGGGCTGAGTAATAGGCGGGCTGGGCTGACTCGAAGGTAAGCCCATTACCTGCCAGTTTATGTCTTAATGGGTACGGGCTAGCCCATACCCGTTAAGTACATGAGATAGCCCGGTAATAAACGGGCTGGACATACCAGTCCAGATTTGGGCGGGTAATGGGCAGCCCGTTTAGCATATGATATTAAAAAAATCCTTGCTATTGCAAAGTGTAAAACAATTTATTGTTATACTTTAAGTCCTACAGTACTACGCTTTTGAATTTAACAAACACATAATACTCATATAACTGTTTGTAATGTACCTTTTAATTTAAATTAAAACATCACATAGTAACATTCATAATCAGAAATTCAGAATTTAAGCCTTAAGTCACAACTAAAAAGAGTATTCAAACTTTGAATCTAAAGGAACAAAACTGTTAACAAAAGTCATTCAATAAAAGCATTGGCATCTTTCCATAATCAGTCCTCTTAACATGCATCATCCTTGCATTTCTATTGAATCTTCATCATCAATATAATATTACCTTCAATTGGAATGGTTGAATTTGGAGTTGATAACTCTTGATCTACGAAACAAAGATAAATTATGTTCATTAATATGTGATAATAAAAAGATCAAAGATAAAAAAATATAAATTGAAATTGATTTAGAAATTACTAATAACATTTGTACTCTCATCAATATTGTCAATATCCAAGTCATTCAATTTAGGGGGACTTGTACGCAGCCCATTTTGAGCACATATGAGTGCCTCAGCCGTCTTTGGAGATAGAGAACTTCTAAAGGTATCTAGTAATCGACCACCGGTACTAAAAGTATATTCTGAAGACATTGTAGAGACCAGTACAGCCAACAAATCACGAGCAACGAGATGTAGAACTTTATATGTTGAAGCATTAGCTTTCCACCAAGTAAGAGGGTCAAATTTTGGATCATTGTATCCAACTAATTCAGATCGAAGATAATCATCAACCTCAGAAACTTGCTCAAGTTTCTTTCACACTGTCTTTGCAGTGGCTAAAAACTTTTGAAAGGTAGGATCAATGGTGGACGACTAAGGATGAGAGCCGAGATGTAATATCCCGATTTGTGATTAGGGCTGATAATCCTGATAATCATTGAGATTTGTGTAATTAAGCACTTTTGGGATTAATGCAAAGTGATTTTTGAGAATTTATGTGTATGGTATTTAAGATCAAGGGTTGTGATTCATTGATAATGGGTCGGGATCCTACGCTTTGCGATTGTGTGTGTTTATGAAGGAGAGCTTGAGATCATGACATGTGGCATTGTGGTAGTGGTTGGATGATGCACTAGAGGACAAAAACCACCTTTTTACTCCCTTTCCTCTCTCCAATTCGGTGGAGTGTGTGTGTAGGCAAGGGAAGAAGTCTTCATCATCATCTCCTCCCATTTCTCTCTACCATATTCTCTCTCTTTCCTCCATTGTTTCCGGCGATCAAAGGAAGAAGGAAGAAGAAAGGTGAGATTTTGATGCTTTGTTTGATCTCTAATGCCCTAAACCTCTTCTTTAATATTGTGTGTCTCATTGAGAACTACATTGTGGTAATTTCAGAATCTTGAAATAGTATTGGTTTGTGATATGGTCGAAATTGGGAGTTGGAGAAACAAGATTCTGGATTGAGCAAAGGGAAGAGGTAGGCATTTAGAGCATTTGGATATATTGTTTATGAGTTTTGGCTAGGTTCGGTAAAATCTGGAAATTTTGCCCTAAGTATGCCAAATGTTGAAAATGTGGATTTTATGGTGTTTGATAGTAAAAATGGGTTAATGTTGAGTTATGTGATTATTGGATAAGATTCGGAATGTGGGAAATGTGTTAAGGGAAATCTGGAAAATGTGTGTCATAGAGACCTTAGTGGTTGATTGTGGTCAAAGTGGTTTTTGGGGTGTTTGTGGAGTTGCCATTGTGTTCCCTAGTTAGTGCTTAGAGTGTATGAGCATTGTGGGGAGTTTGGGAACCTTTGGGCATGATTTTGACCATCTGGTGTTTTTCTGGTTTTCTGCAATTCTGGGTTTCGGATGAGCATCACTCGAGCAGAGGAAGAACGTGCTCGAGTGATGGGAGAGTTTTCCCTGTTCTGCTTCGAGTGCGTCTGGGTTTCTTTGAGTGATGCTCGAGCACAGCGCTTTGTGCTCGAGTGAGCGAAGAACATGCTCGAGCAGGCCTGGTCTGCTCGAGTGAAGGTGGGAGTTCAGAGTGAAGGGTTTCTTTCGGGTCTTCACTTGCTGGTGGATGCCACGAGTGTGCTCTGACACTCGCGAGCATAGCCTTCTCACTCGAGCACTGGGGGTCATGCTCGAGTGAGGTTGTGCTTCAGGAGGGAGTGGTGCTTTCGGGCTCTCACTTGCGAGTGAGGTGCTCGCGGGTGTGAGGTGTGTGCTCGCGGGTGTGCTCGCGGGTGAGAGGTGTGTGCTCGCGGGTGAGAGGTGTGTGCTCGCGGGTGTGAGGTGTGCTTCTGGTGGGAGTGTGCTCGCGGGTGGGAGTGTGCT
Source organism: Inga leiocalycina (assembly GCA_963242795.1). NCBI lineage: Eukaryota > Viridiplantae > Streptophyta > Magnoliopsida > Fabales > Fabaceae > Inga > Inga leiocalycina. The sequence goes on from OY725327.1 coordinate 27,673,128, forward strand.
CGCGGGTGTGGTTTTGTGCTCGAGTGATCCTATGCTTGGAGAGCTTTGGGTGCTCTCGGGTCCTCACTTCCTGGTTTTCTCTCGCGTGTGCTCGAGTGAGGTATTTGGCCTTGTGCTCGAGTGAGGGTCAGCGTGCTCGAGTGAGCCAGTTCCTGCAAGTGTCTTTATGCTTTCGGGAGCTCACTCGCAGTCTCACTCGCACTTGTGCTCGAGTGATGTCCGTACTTGTGCTCGAGTGAGAGCATCTGTGCTCGAGTGAGAGGACCAAAAATCTGTGTTTTGCCTTCGAGTAAGGGGTCTTTTGGGTAGGTTCTTCCAACCCTTTAGGCATATGTTTAGGCCTATTTTAGTCACCTAAAGAGTCCTAAACGATAACCAACTTAGAGTATTGTTGAAATATGATTATGGAAAAGAAATTGATCAAGTGTCCCTAATTTGAATAGGATTTGACATCTGTCGAACGCGTGAGCCCACTGTGCCAAAGATTGTCAGGAAAGATTCAGGTAGCGACCTCTCTCTTATACTTTGTGTAAATGTACTGTATGTTTGCCTATCATGCATTGTGTGCTGCTGCTGCCTTGAGATACATTGTGATACGTTGTGGAGCTTTGTGTACTGTGGAGCATAGTGCCTTATGATACATTGTGTTTGGAGATGCTTAGTGATACATTGTGCTTTGAGTTGCTGCTACATAGTGTTCACCGCGAAAGCGGGCGTTGTGCATAGTGATTACCGCGCGAGCGGGCATAGTGTTTGCAGCGAAAGCTGTCATTGTGATTACCGCGAAAGCGGGCATAGTGCATTGTGATACAGCCGTGAGTGCTGTCGTTTGTGGCGCGAGCTATGGATCATTGTGTTGCTGATGATGCTGGTGAACATGATACATTACATGCTTTGTGTTTATATATTGTATGAGTGAGTTGTTGCTCTGGGATTCTCAAGAATCTCATTCCTCCATATGACTAACCTTTCAGGCAGGGCAAGTGGCTCGAAGGAGAAGCGACCAACCCGGAGTGGTTAGGGTCTCTTAGGGACATTAGGGATTTTTGGGATAGTTGGTTATCCTTACTTTGGATTTGGGATTGCCAAAGTGTAAATTGATGTAAATGATTATTTTGATCGTGTAATCCCCGTTGTTGGGAAATATAAAACCCATATTATTTATGTAAGTAACCCGGGGTTGCCGGGATTTTAGTTTCCGCACTTTGATATTTATTATGTACTCTGATTTCTCAAGTAGTTATATCCGTACATGAATGTGAGACCAGGAATATATAAGTTTTGAAATGATTTTTCGAACGCCCCATCTCTTGGATGAGGGATTATAAATTGTTAAACCATCTTATTGGTCTCTATTTCATTTAAATTTCGTAATCCGGATGTAATTACGGTGAGGGGGTTACATTTTTGGTATCAGAGCCAGGTTCCTGGCAAGGGTAGAGTTTGCTAGGATAGCTCCCATAGTGTGTCCTTAGTGATAATGGATTGGTAGTGAATGTTTGTTCGTTTACACATCTTTGAGTTATAATTGTGGATATATGAGCTCTGTAGAGATGTGTATACCATAATTGTTGGATTAATGGGGTGAGTTCTTTGTAGAATGAAAAGAACAACAAAAGGTCGCCCCAGAGTACAACAAGAAGATCCCGATGTGGAGTTGGTCAATGACAATCCACCGGATCCTATGCAAGAGTTAATGGGCTTGATAAAGGATCAGAGGGATATGATTGCGGAGCTTAGAGAAGAGCTTAGAGCTGAAAAGGCCAAGAACAATGAGGGCCGGGGTCAGTCTACTCATGAAGGAACTCGAGGGGAAACCCGAGAGGAGACTAGAATAGAAGATACTGCTGAGGGGTCGGCACGACCACTTGAATCTCCTTCTCATGTGATTCCGAACCAAGGATCCCATGGAGTGCCAGTCAGGGAGGAACGAGACCTTGAGTATTGGGTCTCCAAATTCTGTAAACAACTACCTCCGGCATTTAAAGGGAAGTTTGATCCTCAGGCGGCTGAAGATTGGTTACACCGTCTTGAGAAAATTTTTGAAGTTTTAGTGTGTCCCTCAGAAGTGAAAGCCAAGTTGGCAGTGTACAAGCTTGAAGGCGATGCTGATCGTTGGTGGCGTAACATTGCCTTATCAATGCGGTTAAAGAATGAGCCATTGACCTGGGAGGTGTTTCAGCAACACTTCAACGAGAAATACTTTCCTAAGTCAGTGAGGCTTGAGAAGGAAACGGAATTCCTGAATATCAAGCAAGGGGACACGGAGTCTTTTGACGAATATTTGTCCCGATTTACCCGTCTATCCCGATATTCCTCCTATCTTCAGAAAATGGACGATGAGGAGTTGAGCTCAGATTTGCTGATTCGGGGCTTGAGGCGTGATATGAGAAAGAGAATAGCAACTCATCAGTTTTCCAAGTTCAACAAGGCCGTTGAAGAATGTCGGATTACTGAGAATAATCTTAGAGAGTTGTATCCGGCTAAGGCTGGTAGTGGTCATAGTGAGCCTAGTAAAGGCGGTGCTTCTCAGAAGCGGAAGGGCTCGGGATCATCCTCTTCATTTAGAGGGGGTAGTAAGAAGCCTTATCAATCTTGGAGTCGTGATCAGCAGAGAACTCCTAGTGTATGGACATGTCCTCGTTGCAACCAGCCACATCATGGCAAGACGTGTGATGGTCGGGTGATTTGCTTTAAGTGCAAGCAAGTGGGACATACATCTGTTGAGTGTGGACAGCCACGACCAGAGCAGAGACAGAGGACTCAGGGCCGCGTATTTGCTATGACTCACGAAGAGGCCCGAAAATCCCCAGAGCTGATACAAGGTAAAGTCCTTATCCATGGCATTGAGTTACAAGCGTTATTTGATTCGGGTGCAAGTCACTCTTTTATTGCTTATGCTTGTGTAGAGCGTCTGGGAATGAATGTGCATAAGTTGCCATTCGATCTGATTGTGTCAACACCGATGGGTGTGAAGGCTGTAACTACAGAAGCCTGCTTAAATTGTGTTATAACCGTAGAGGGCCAGGAGTCTGTAGTAGATTTGATTTGTTTACCGCTCTGCCAGTTAGAAGTCATCTTGGGTTTTGATTGGTTGAGAGCGAATAATGTGTTGTTAGATTGTGGGAACAAGAGGATAGTGTATCCTGTTTCTCAGAGCATTGAGGGCGAAAATGCCGGTTTGAATTTTCTTTCGACAGCTAAGGCTGAGAAATATTTGAAAAAGGGTTGTCAAGGGTATATGGTTTTCTTTTCTGTACAAGGAGAAACCAGTGAGTCTTTGAGTAGGATACCCATAGTGAATGAATTCCCTGAGGTTTTTCCGGATGACTTAAGTGGATTACCTCCTGAGAGGGAAGTTCAATTTCCGATTGACATTGTGCCTGGAGCGGGTTCGATATCCAAAGCCCCATATCGTATGGCCCCAAATGAAATGGCCGAGTTGAAGAAGCAGATTGAAGATTTGCTTGAGAAAGGGTTTATTAGACCCAGTGTGTCGCCTTGGGGTGCTCCAGTTTTGTTTGTGAAAAAGAAAGACGGGAGTCTTCGGTTGTGCATTGACTATAGAGAGTTGAATAAGGTTACCATTAAGAATAAGTACCCTCTCCCTAGAATCGATGATCTCTTAGATCAATTATCTGGAGCATGTGTGTTTTCGAAGATTGATCTAAGGTCGGGGTATCATCAGCTGCGTGTGAAAGCGGACGATGTTCCGAAGACTGCTTTCCGGACCAGGTATGGTCATTATGAGTTCTTAGTGATGCCATTTGGGTTGACAAATGCGCCTGCGGTATTCATGGATTACATGAACCGTATTTTCCGACAATATCTGGATCAATTCGTTGTGGTATTCATTGATGATATTTTGATATACTCTAAGAGTAGAGAAGAGCATGAGCATCATTTGAGAATTGTGTTGAATACATTGCGTGAAAAGCAACTTTATGCTAAATTGAGTAAGTGCGAGTTTTGGCTATCGGAAGTGAGATTCCTAGGCCATGTTATCTCGCAGGAAGGGGTCTCTATGGATCCTAGTAAGGTGGAAGCAGTACTGAACTGGAAGAGACCAGAATCCGTGGCTGAAATACGCAGTTTTCTGGGTCTTGCTGGTTATTATCGGAGATTCATTCAGAATTTCTCCCGCATTGCGTTGCCGATGACCAAGCTCACGAGAAAAGATCAGCCGTTTGTATGGGATGAACATTGTGATAATTGCTTTGTGGAGCTGAAACAGAGGTTGACTACGGCACCTGTGTTGATTTTACCCGATCCCAGTACGACATATGTTGTGTACTCTGATGCCAGTGGGCAGGGATTAGGGTGTGTCCTTATGCAGCAGGGACGTGTGGTGGCCTACGCCTCTCGACAGCTCAAACCCCATGAATTGAACTATCCCACACATGATCTGGAGCTTGCGGCCATAGTGTTTGCATTGAAGATTTGGCGTCATTACCTGTATGGTGTGACCGTGGAACTGTACTGCGACCACAAGAGTCTCAAATATCTGTATGATCAGAAAGAATTGAATATGAGACAGCGGCGCTGGATGGAGTTGCTTAAGGACTACAACCTGGAAATCAAATATCATCCGGGTAAGGCAAATGTAGTCGCTGATGCTCTTAGTCGGAAGACAGTGGTTGTGGCAGCAATGATGATACACGAGGGGAAGTTGATTGCGGATTTTCGTGATATGAATCTGTCGAACCAGATCATCTGTGCCAACTATAATGTTTCCCAAGGGGAAAGTGATTTGAGAGCTGAGATTGAAGAAGCTCAGAGGCAAGATGACTGGATTCAGCGTAATCTAGCCAGAATAGAGCGTGGTGAAGCTCAGGGCTATGATGTGTCGCCTAGTGGATTGGTTCGTTATCAGAAGAGAATTTGTATTCCACTTAAGGCGGAGTTGAGACAGAAGATCTTAGATGAGGCGCATAAGAGCCAATACACTCTTCATCCTGGTATGACCAAAATGTACCATAACTTGAAATCTGAGTATTGGTGGCAGGGTATGAAGAGTGATGTGACGAAATATGTGGCGAGGTGTCTCACATGTCAGAAAGTAAAGATTGAGCACCAAAGACCGCCTGGATTGTTGCAGAGTCCTGAAATTCCGGAATGGAAATGGGAAAGTGTGACCATGGATCTTGTTGTGGGATTGCCCAAGATCAGGAATTATGATGCGATCTGGGTCATTGTGGACCGGTTAACGAAGTCGGCGCACTTCCTACCGATCAAGGCTAGTTACTCTCCGGACAAGCTAGCAGAGATTTATGTTCGTGAAATTGTGAAGCTCCATGGCATACCGAGGAATATCATCTCTGATCGAGATCCTCGTTTCACTTCGAGATTCTGGAAGGCGTTGCATGAGGCACTGGGTACTCAGTTGAGATTCAGTACAGCCTATCATCCTCAGACAGACGGTCAGTCAGAGAGGACTATTCAAACCTTAGAGGATATGTTGCGGGCATGTGTTCTTGACTTCAAAGGGAGTTGGGACTGTTTTCTTCCACTTGCGGAGTTTGCCTATAACAATAGCTATCATGCGAGCATTCAGATGGCGCCGTATGAAGCGTTGTATGGAAGAAAATGCCAATCGCCATTGTGTTGGAATGAGTTGTCCGAGAGGAAACTCTATGGGCCGGATCTTGTGGATCAAACCTCAGCCCAGATTCGAATCATTCGTAAGAGGCTTCTTGCAGCTCAGAGTCGGCAGAAAAGTTATGCTGACAAGAGGAGAAGACCTCTAGAGTTTGGAGTTGGTGATCATGTATTTATGAGAATATCACCTGTCACCGGTATTGGGCGAGCTATAAAGCGAAAGAAGTTGAGCCCAAGGTATATAGGTCCTTTTGAGATCCTTGATAGGATTGGGCCTGTTGCTTATCGAGTAGCCCTACCTCCAAGCTTGAGCAGACTCCATGATGTGTTTCATGTTTCTCAATTGAAGAAGTACCAACCGGATCCATCTCATGTCGTTGAGTATGAGAATGTGGAGTTGCGAGATAACTTCACGTATGCGGTGGAGCCAGAGCAGATTATTGAACGAGAAGAACGTCGGCTCAGACACCGAAGTATTCCTTATGTGAAAGTGATCTGGAAGGGAATGACTCAGCGGGAAGCAACGTGGGAAACGGAGGAAGATATGCGAAGGCGATATCCGGAGTTTATGGCTCAAGGGATATCACAAATTTCGAGGACGAAATTTAATTAACAGGGGGAGAATTGTAATATCCCGATTTGTGATTAGGGCTGATAATCCTGATAATCATTGAGATTTGTGTAATTAAGCACTTTTGGGATTAATGCAAAGTGATTTTTGAGAATTTATGTGTATGGTATTTAAGATCAAGGGTTGTGATTCATTGATAATGGGTCGGGATCCTACGCTTTGCGATTGTGTGTGTTTATGAAGGAGAGCTTGAGATCATGACATGTGGCATTGTGGTAGTGGTTGGATGATGCACTAGAGGACAAAAACCACCTTTTTACTCCCTTTCCTCTCTCCAATTCGGTGGAGTGTGTGTGTAGGCAAGGGAAGAAGTCTTCATCATCATCTCCTCCCATTTCTCTCTACCATATTCTCTCTCTTTCCTCCATTGTTTCCGGCGATCAAAGGAAGAAGGAAGAAGAAAGGTGAGATTTTGATGCTTTGTTTGATCTCTAATGCCCTAAACCTCTTCTTTAATATTGTGTGTCTCATTGAGAACTACATTGTGGTAATTTCAGAATCTTGAAATAGTATTGGTTTGTGATATGGTCGAAATTGGGAGTTGGAGAAACAAGATTCTGGATTGAGCAAAGGGAAGAGGTAGGCATTTAGAGCATTTGGATATATTGTTTATGAGTTTTGGCTAGGTTCGGTAAAATCTGGAAATTTTGCCCTAAGTATGCCAAATGTTGAAAATGTGGATTTTATGGTGTTTGATAGTAAAAATGGGTTAATGTTGAGTTATGTGATTATTGGATAAGATTCGGAATGTGGGAAATGTGTTAAGGGAAATCTGGAAAATGTGTGTCATAGAGACCTTAGTGGTTGATTGTGGTCAAAGTGGTTTTTGGGGTGTTTGTGGAGTTGCCATTGTGTTCCCTAGTTAGTGCTTAGAGTGTATGAGCATTGTGGGGAGTTTGGGAACCTTTGGGCATGATTTTGACCATCTGGTGTTTTTCTGGTTTTCTGCAATTCTGGGTTTCGGATGAGCATCACTCGAGCAGAGGAAGAACGTGCTCGAGTGATGGGAGAGTTTTCCCTGTTCTGCTTCGAGTGCGTCTGGGTTTCTTTGAGTGATGCTCGAGCACAGCGCTTTGTGCTCGAGTGAGCGAAGAACATGCTCGAGCAGGCCTGGTCTGCTCGAGTGAAGGTGGGAGTTCAGAGTGAAGGGTTTCTTTCGGGTCTTCACTTGCTGGTGGATGCCACGAGTGTGCTCTGACACTCGCGAGCATAGCCTTCTCACTCGAGCACTGGGGGTCATGCTCGAGTGAGGTTGTGCTTCAGGAGGGAGTGGTGCTTTCGGGCTCTCACTTGCGAGTGAGGTGCTCGCGGGTGTGAGGTGTGTGCTCGCGGGTGTGCTCGCGGGTGAGAGGTGTGTGCTCGCGGGTGAGAGGTGTGTGCTCGCGGGTGTGAGGTGTGCTTCTGGTGGGAGTGTGCTCGCGGGTGGGAGTGTGCTCGCGGGTGTGGTTTTGTGCTCGAGTGATCCTATGCTTGGAGAGCTTTGGGTGCTCTCGGGTCCTCACTTCCTGGTTTTCTCTCGCGTGTGCTCGAGTGAGGTATTTGGCCTTGTGCTCGAGTGAGGGTCAGCGTGCTCGAGTGAGCCAGTTCCTGCAAGTGTCTTTATGCTTTCGGGAGCTCACTCGCAGTCTCACTCGCACTTGTGCTCGAGTGATGTCCGTACTTGTGCTCGAGTGAGAGCATCTGTGCTCGAGTGAGAGGACCAAAAATCTGTGTTTTGCCTTCGAGTAAGGGGTCTTTTGGGTAGGTTCTTCCAACCCTTTAGGCATATGTTTAGGCCTATTTTAGTCACCTAAAGAGTCCTAAACGATAACCAACTTAGAGTATTGTTGAAATATGATTATGGAAAAGAAATTGATCAAGTGTCCCTAATTTGAATAGGATTTGACATCTGTCGAACGCGTGAGCCCACTGTGCCAAAGATTGTCAGGAAAGATTCAGGTAGCGACCTCTCTCTTATACTTTGTGTAAATGTACTGTATGTTTGCCTATCATGCATTGTGTGCTGCTGCTGCCTTGAGATACATTGTGATACGTTGTGGAGCTTTGTGTACTGTGGAGCATAGTGCCTTATGATACATTGTGTTTGGAGATGCTTAGTGATACATTGTGCTTTGAGTTGCTGCTACATAGTGTTCACCGCGAAAGCGGGCGTTGTGCATAATGATTACCGCGCGAGCGGGCATAGTGTTTGCAGCGAAAGCTGTCATTGTGATTACCGCGAAAGCGGGCATAGTGCATTGTGATACAGCCGTGAGTGCTGTCGTTTGTGGCGCGAGCTATGGATCATTGTGTTGCTGATGATGCTGGTGAACATGATACATTACATGCTTTGTGTTTATATATTGTATGAGTGAGTTGTTGCTCTGGGATTCTCAAGAATCTCATTCCTCCATATGACTAACCTTTCAGGCAGGGCAAGTGGCTCGAAGGAGAAGCGACCAACCCGGAGTGGTTAGGGTCTCTTAGGGACATTAGGGATTTTTGGGATAGTTGGTTATCCTTACTTTGGATTTGGGATTGCCAAAGTGTAAATTGATGTAAATGATTATTTTGATCGTGTAATCCCCGTTGTTGGGAAATATAAAACCCATATTATTTATGTAAGTAACCCGGGGTTGCCGGGATTTTAGTTTCCGCACTTTGATATTTATTATGTACTCTGATTTCTCAAGTAGTTATATCCGTACATGAATGTGAGACCAGGAATATATAAGTTTTGAAATGATTTTTCGAACGCCCCATCTCTTGGATGAGGGATTATAAATTGTTAAACCATCTTATTGGTCTCTATTTCATTTAAATTTCGTAATCCGGATGTAATTACGGTGAGGGGGTTACACGAGAGGGTTTATGATATGAGATTCTGAGACGTGGGAAGCGTGATTCTTGAATGTGATTTATGTGCGTGATGGACGTGAGAATGAGATGAGTGAGTGAATATGTGAGTGAGTGATATTAATATTAGGCATTAGCTTAATTAAATAAAACCAATAAATAAAAAAAATAAATAGGCGGGTATGGGCAACCCAAAGGGGTACCCATAGCTCGCCCATTTAATGCTTAAATGGGCGGGTAATTTGCCCGCCCGTTACGGTCTTGTTTTGGGCGGGCCTAAAATGGGTAAATTTATTACGGGTGCGGGCGGGCTTACCGGGTTGCGGGCTTCTTGCTCAGGCCTAAGCCCCAGTTTAGCAAGATCCCAAATTGTGATTAAGAGATAATGACTCCAAATAGTGGATGTGGTTAGTGATAAATAAACTCTTTTGGAGATTATGGTATGATTTGGCACCCGATATGATTCGTATGAGATGTGAGCAGCGCCAAAACCCCATATTTGAGTTCAATTATGGATTAACATCTAAATTGACTTAAAATAAGGGGGAGGGCATATGTATGGTGTAAATGAATAAGAAAATGTATTTGGTGGTGATTCAAGAGGAATTGCCATAATCAGGGGCAAAATGGTAAAGTTACCGACCAATTGATAAGTTACCGAAGAGGAAACTCATTGGTAACTTCAAGATCAATGGTTAGGATTGATTTGTGTTGAGATCAAAGGGTGGAATCCCATGTGCATGTTCCTATGTGAACTCATGGAAGATGGAACAAGAGAGTGACATATGGCACCATATGGACCCTTGATTTTGGGTCAATGTTTCAACCCTCATTCCTCTCTCTTCTCTCCCTTTTTGGACGGTTTTATGAGGCCTTTAGCTTCCAAAAACTGACCCTCCTTCTTCATCAACTCATCTCTCTCTCTCTCTCTCATGTCTCCATGGTCGTCCATCAAGAGGGAAGAAAGAGAAAAGAATAAGGTGAGATTTGGCTTGTTTCTTGTCCTCTAATGCTCTAATACCCTTCTTTAATATTGTTCATAGTGATGAGAGCTTCATTGCTATGGTTTTAGATTCTTGATTGAAGGTTTTTGAGAGCTTGAGCAAAAGTGGAAAGATGGATAATCAAGAAATTGGTTTGGGAAAGAGGAAGAGGTGAGCATTTGCTTCCTTTTGATCTAAGTTTTGTGACTTTTGGTTAAGTATGGTGAATTGTGAATTTTGACATGATTTTATGGTATTTTCGTGTGGAATGTGAATGGTGGAATTGGATGGTGATTTTTGTTGAAAATGGCATCATGTTGTGGTATTTAGTCATTGGAATTGCTTTGGATTGGATTGGATACATTGTGTGCAAAGTTTGGAAATTCTGTCCAGTGTGAATTCTGTCTGAGCAGTCTGTTCGTGTGGACGTTTTGACTGGGCAAATGATGTCAGAAAATTATGAAACTTTCCAATCTTAAATTTCACCTTCCAAGCTTCAAAATAAACATATAATTTGTGCCATTTCGTTTTGGGAACTGGGAGTTATAGCTGTCCAAAGTTTGAGTTCGAAAATGGACTCTGTTTTGGGGCAGTGATGAAATGTGTGTAATTATGTATTTGTGTGGTGATTTCCAGTAATTATCCATATTTTTCCTAAGACGAGGACTTAAATATCTTTCATTTGGCTTTGGGATCACCTCATTTCGAATTTTTTGGAATTAGTTATGATTTTTAAAAGTTCAACCAAGAAACAGGATTTTCTTGGCTGCGGCCAGTGAATTCTTGGGCCGCGGCCCAAATGTTTTTGAGCAGTTTTTGGCCGCGGCCAGTGGATTTGTGGGCCGCAGCCAACCCTCAAAAATCAGCATTTTGGACTTTTAAAAGGTGATCTTTGGCCAAGTGTTTCCCAAGCCTTTAGGCATGTGTTCAGGCTTTGATTAGCCACATAAAGGTCATAAATGGTAACCAACTTTAAGTGATATGAAAGTAAGAGTTTGGAATAGAGAATAACCCTATGTACTTGCTTTGATTATAGGGTTGATGTTCGCCCTGAACGTGGTTCGATATTTGCTCTGATTGTGGTTCGGTATTCGTTCTGATCGCAAGTAAGCAGAGCTGGAGCATATGTGGAAAGAGTGTAGGGAACATATCTCTTCTGCATGTATTTGATATTTGTGTTAGTGTGTTGGTGCATGTCTTCATTTTGCATGATTATGTGTTATTTGAAGCTATGTTTCAATTAATGCTATAGCCATTAGTATGTTGTTCAAAGCATTGAGCTTACAAATTGTCATTGTGTTAGCATGAGCTATATGATGCAAGCATGTCATGCATTAAATATTTATCGTACATGCATATTAATATTGTTTTCCTACTGAGATTCTCTCGAATCTCACCCTCCCCTACTAATCATGTAGACAGGGTAAGAGGCTTGAGGAGGGAGTAAGCATCCAAGGGCGACAAGGGCTTTTTCAGTATTTGATATGGGGGTTGGTTATCATAGTTGGGATTATTATGTATATTTGGATTCAGATTTGTATATGTATGGGTTGGAATGTGTTTGGATACGATATTTGTAAATGTATTTAAGAGGATTTGTGTAATCCCCATGTGGAAATTGTAATGGGCAATTGTGCCATGTGTATATTTAGTAAAGATATGAACCTGGGAGTTGCTGGGATGATATTGTTGTACACTCTGATATTTGTATAAATGTGATATTCCGTGTGATGTAATTGCATTCAAAATTGAATATGAAACCAGGTAAATTAGATTTCGAAAGTTATTTGTGAAAAGCCTATCGTGAAGATGAGATTTTAAAATAGTTTTGTTTCTTATTGGTCTCTATTTTATTTTAATCACGTATTTCAGATATAATTATGGAAGGGGGTTACACATAGTTCATCACCCCATCAAGCTCACCTCATCACTGTCGCCGTCGCCGTCACAAATTTTGCTCTTCTTTTACAAATTATGGGAGCTCAAAGCTAAAGGTATCCATCTCAGTCCTAGGCTTGTTCATACTTCATACATAGTCTCAAATTTCTTTGATTCTAATTTTTGTATTTACTCATTCTTATCGTCGTCGTTGATAAGTAAAATATTTGTATATTTATTTTCCCTTATATGATGATTTTATGGACGATATTTGAGCTTGATATAATATATTTGGGTGTAAAATAAATAGTATTTAAAAAATAAAGGAAAATATAAAAAAAAGGTCAGTACTGTATCGTCGGTCACTATTCATGACGGAATCACTGTATCAGGACATTACTGTAGCGAACGGAGGTGACTGTAGCGGATGGAATCACTGTAGCAACACGGAAAAAACGCGTAAACCAACCGACAGGATACTGTTCACTACTGTAGCATTGCAGAAAAAATTGGAAAAATCACTGTAGCACCGTGGAAAAAAGTGACACGACGCTGTCTATAAATTTAATGCGTCAGGCGTAGATTCGAGGTGTGGAGAATTTTCTCTGACAGTCAGAGATCCTTCTCTGACAGTCAGAGATCCTTCTCTGACAAGGAGAGATATTTTCTCTGACAGTTCTGAATAAATTCTGTTATTTTTTATTTTTAATTTTATGTATTGTATTATTTTTTGCATGCCTCATACAAGGAAGGCTTAGTATTATATTATTTTATGTATGCCTCCTACATGGAGGGCTTAGTATCGTATTACTTTTTGCATGCTGCCTACATGGAAGGTTTTACCTCCTCAATGGACGGCTAGATTTCTCCAGTTTTTTTCATGTATATTTTTGGTTGTATATTTATGTTTGAGAATTTAATATTCAAGTTTATGCAGTATTTATGAAGATTTCATTCTAGTTTTATATAATGTCAATTTATTTTTATTTTGTTTTTAATTTTATCATGAGCTAAATTTTCATTTTCCTAGGATGATGACGTAACTTACTAATGACGGATTGAATCTTAACTTATTAAAGCTAGTTTTAATTTCTCCTTCATGATTGAGTTTTAATTATTGTTCTTAATGCTTTCATTTGATTGGCCACCTTTTGAATGATTACAATATGCATGTTGAGACCGGAAGGAGATGCATGTGTGTAGATCCTATAATTAAAACCATGACTTGCATATGAAATAGGAATATATTCATATGAGTTGTGTAGTCTTATTGAGTTTCATAAATCTTAATGCATAATTAATTGCTTAAATTCATATAGGAATATATTGGATTAGCAATTAATTATAGAATTGTTTGACCTTGGAAGAGGCTAGTAATTAAATTAGGGAAACTCGACTATCAATCATATGGAATAAATTGGGCTAGAATAAATAAGTGATTCAATCTGAAATTTGTTAAGTGAAATCTAATCCCTAGGACTTTTTCTCATATTTATTTTCATATCATCTGCACTCATATTTAATTATTTTTCTTTTATTTTTACTCTCAATCACCAATTTACCGATCGACTAAATAGAATTAAAATTACCCATTTTGGTACTTAGTGATCAATCCTCGTGGGAACGATACTCTACTCATTTCTATATTACTTGATTACGACAGTGTACACTTGCACTATTTCATTGATCATTCACACAAGTAACAGTCGTCAAGTGACCTATCGACCCTATTATCTTTGGTGCCTCCCTATCTCCCATTGATGAAGGTTGTTGATTTCATCCACCATTTGTTGTGGTTTTGGGTATATTGTGCTCTGTTCATGCATTAAAAGTGGCAATTAATGAATATGGTGTGAAGGTTTTATGGTTGTAAATCTTGGTGTATGAAGTCAGAATGCGGTTATTAATAGGGGTAGTAGTAGTTGATAATATGGATGGTAAACTTGTTAATGACGATTATATTATGCAGGTTGACAGTATTAATGGCTAGTACGCCTGGGAAAAATCTCCTATGTTTCCTTTATATAGGGGACTATTTGTAATTAGTAGAGTTGGTTATATAACATATGTTGGGGGTACGGTGTCACACCTAAAAATCAAATGGGTGACTGGCATGGAATATGAAGGAAACTCACATTCTTTAAGCCTTAAAACATAAAATGATTGCTCGATATAAGAACCATGATCTAGAATATATGTTTATTATTTCCAATTTACATCTACATATACTATATAATCAAAATATATTAAATACATTGTGAAAATTTTAACAGAGTCTCCTTTATAAGTCAGACTTCTCGAAATTTCTACAACAAATTGAAATATCAAAACTACACTCGAAGCTCTGCCCTACCACTACACACACACACACACATATTAAAGAAAAGAAAGATCAGGATCGTCTATAGGCTACATCAAGCATCTAGATTTTAATAGTAATACAAAAGTTTAGGTTTATGTTACATCATGAAGCAACTACAAAATAAGTCAGCAAACTTTGAATTATCAAGGAGGCTCTTCACTGCTTACCTGGAGGTACAAGGTTAGTAATACTATCTGAGGCCAAAAGTAAATTTTTCAGTGAATAACATCCCACATAAATAGTTTAATAAAAAAAAAGTAAAGTAAAGAATAACACTTTAAACAGATTAAACTTTGAATACTAATATGCAAAGGTAAGCATATATACATATAAGTGATCATTAATCAGTTAAATTCAAGTACGTAAATGATAAACTTGACAAAAAAAATTCGCTTAAAATGAAAATTATGAACTCTTATATTTTCGTAAGACTTCAATATAACAGAATAACAAGTGTAGACATACAGTCCACGAGGGTAAATGAACAAGCACAACTCAAGGCCACGAACACAAGCATAGACACAAAATCCATGAGGGTAAGTAACCAAGCAAGCGCATCGCAAGGCTACAAAACAAGCACAGGTACAAGACTCATGAATAACAAGTATGACTACTGTGCCCATGAATGCCAAACAAGCTTGTATTAACCATGGCGTGCCAAGGACTAATAGTACTGATGTTAGTAACCAGTGTTCTATATTCAATCCTCTTAAAAACGTTTTCAAGCATGCATGGGGCCATTTTATCAAAGCAATGAAGTTCTTCTTTCAATACCGTGATAGCTCATATCAAACACGACATAATAGAATACCCTAACATGAAAGTTCACAAAAAAATATCTTAAAACTTTCCTTCAAATTCAATCTGTTGACAAAAATCTTCTCATATAATAAAAACTCACTAGGAACATTTCAAAATGTAAGACTATCTCAACATGAAAATTTATAAAGGATATCTCAAACTTTCCTTATCGTTTCCATACATACTCATGAATTATGCTATGAACCAAGAATAATAAATAATTAATATAGATACAATCACCAATCTTTACTCATTTCAACATCAATAAAAAAACTAAACAAGTCTAATAAAATTTTATTGAGAAAAACATGCTTAGAATATGGTAATTAATATAAAAATATAAGAAGTAGTAAAATATCATTTATAAAAAATATAATATGACTTTATTCACTCACCTGTAATGCTTATATTTATACCTTTTTCTCCAATTTATCAGCTTTCAAATTATTCACTACTTCTTCTCCTAATATACAAACAAACCCATCAATCATAACTTTTGCATAAAGTTTCTAGTTGCTCATTCAATACAAATTCTTCATATTGATCCCATGTGAGCTTGTACAACAATAGACATAATCTCCAATTTGCAACAATTTAAAATAGAAGAAATTTAAACTTTATTCTCTTTCATAACTCAAATAATAGTGCAACTTCACGGCTCTTATTACCCAATATTCCACCCTTTAGAGAGCATTCTCTCCTTTCCGTTTATTTTTGAACATGCTTTAAAGTACAATTTAACAACCATGACTTAACCACCACCATAACCACATACATACATATATATATACACGACTGCAGCTCTAGACATTTATAAAGCCTAATAAATAATGGTTACAAATAATAAACGTCAAATATGTTGATACGGAGGTTGTGCAAGGATACATAATGTTTAAAGCAATGGTTAATTATATGCCCATCATGTATTGCGAGGCAGAATTCACAAAAACACAAAAATAAAGATTGTAATTAATAACTATCACTTATATAGTGACAAAAATAACGGTTGTAGTTAATAACAGTCATGTAACACTTACAAATGATTTGTCTTCCAACATTACATCATCGAAAAACACATATAGAATAATTATGTCAATTGACTATAAAGTATGAATGACAAAAACAACATTTCATAATAAACAATCGTCATTGAAAGTACAAATTTAAAAAGCACTTTTTCATAAACTCGTTTGGTCTAACACTAAGTACTAGTTCTCCTAAAGTTAAGTACTTTAGAAAGAATTATATTTATTTTGTTCATAGTACTTTTCTAAAAAGCATATTTTCATAACCTCATCCTTCTCTCCCTCATCATGGTCAGAAGCTAGAGAGCTATTTCCATTTGCCCTCCTCATTCTCCCCATGCTCGCCCTCCTCATTCTCCCCATGCTCACCCTCCCCCTCCTCCTCCTCATCATACTTACCCTCCTCAAACACAAGCCCCTCCTCCACCACCGCCTCCCCTTTCTCCTCTTCGGCCTCCTTCTCAAATGGAGGCTCTGCTACAGAGATTAGCCTATCTTTGATCACTCCACAAGGCGTCTCTCTAGAGATGCCCACAGTTTGAACAGGAAGTTGGACATCATCCTTCATCACAATTAGGTTGTATATGATCACTTCCAGTTAGACCTTTCATCTCCTTCCTTAGAAGTCGATGATGTGCTGAGTGAGGGAGAAGGGCAGGAGGAGGCAAAGGACAGCAGTAGAGGTGTTGACCAAAAACCACTACTTCTTTTATTTTTTGAATATTAAAAAAATAATCATTAGGGCAATGTAGCCTATTTAAAAACAATTATCTCTTTATGGGTATTAGTAAACAACTGTTACTAACTAAGGCATTTTTTGTTAGTTTATTCAAACTCTAGTTTTCTTTTTTCAATTTTTTATTTATACTATGGGATTAAATAATCAACTTTAAAAATTATTAAAAATATTCAAATAAGTATGATTATTATGTAAAACCACTTTTCAGAATAACATGATAAATATCTAACGGTTATTAAGAAATCACCATCACCATTTACAAAACCTAACGATTGTGATGTTAAAACTGTGAATTTTTGTTTAAAGATTTATTACGGTTGTAAATTACGAATCTTAAAATAGCGGTTCTAAAATTTGAACCATGACTAGGTTTTGTCAAGTCTTTTAAAATACATACCCGCTATCTCGCACTTCTTCACTTTCCCAAGTTATTATACTTAACACACTTATCTTTAGTCGCACGAGCACCCTCGGAACCCCAAAACTTCAGTTCACTTTTTTGACTGTCGATAGCTACATCCAGGAGAACCATATCCTTCACTACTTTCTTTAATCTTCGGTCTAATAGCCACGTGAGTCGCTTCGATTGCTCTAACTCGCTTTTCTGTTTATGAGCCATAGCTAGGTCACATTCCTTCACTTGCCCTATTCTTCTTATTTTAAGGTATGATTTCTCTTCTGCATTCATGTTCTCCATTCTGCATTCTTCTTATTTTTTACTTTGTATTGTCTAGAAATATTTTAACCTTAGTTGTGTATCGTGTTGTTTTTGGAAAACCCATTACTCTACTCCATGTGACTAACTGAATGAGTTTTGTTTTCTAGTTAAAATGGCCAGTTCTACTTCCAGCAACACTGATAATGCCTCTAGTTTAGGTAGTACCTCTAGTTTCAATGGTCCTAGTTCTGGTATTCCCATAGGTATCGATTTTGTCCCTACGAACCCCAAAATAGGCGTTAGAACGAGTGCGAGATATTGTAAGGAGAGACAGTCGTGCCTTGACTTTTGTGAACTAGGAAAAGTGTCAACACCCATTTCCATTTTGATAATCGAAGAGTAATAAAGACAGAATTTCATGGGCATACAGAAAAGTACAATTATACTGATAAAACTATTCGTTTACAATACCGATATCATTCGTCGACAAAACACAAAAAATACAGCGGAAACTTAATATTTACATAATTTTCTAAAATATCTAAACATAAACCAATTATAACCACTATCGTGTCCTCACCTCGAGACACATGCCAATTATTTCCCGGCATCTATGCCCTTGCCTTTCGTACCACTAGCACCCGCTGAGATGTTTGTTTAAAAATAGGGTGAGACTCTGAAGTACCCCAGTAGAAACATGCTATCGTTCATAGAGAATGCAAAAAGTAAATATGACATGCGCCAAGGTATGCACTAATTAATGAACAATATAAACACATCATCGTCATGTATACATGAGTAGGGCCCAGTCCCACAATCTACACCGGTTGGACTTCTGCCAATTTCCAGTGTAAGTGCACCTCTGGCACTAACTGCCTATTTCTTTGGCAAATCATGTTGATTAATAAAGTGCATTTACAAATAAAGGCATCCACACAATCATATAACTATGGCATAATGCATGAAAGATGATGTCCCTACCTCGAAGCTTTATAAACCCCTATTTAGATGTGTCTCGAAATAAGTGTCGTCTTCGACCTTCGACTCGGTCCTAAAATATTAAATGTACAAGAAATAGGTCATAACCTATCCAAGTATCATTTTAGATTCTTCCATAGTGTTTTTTGTGGTTATATTAATATATGGTGAAAATTTACCAAAATGCCCCCGAGACCCCGGCCTGGCCTTATCGTACCTGGCCCGATGGCACGTTTTACTAAAATTTTGACTAAGACTATTTTGACATATTTTTGCCCAAGGAATCCATTTCCGGGCTCAAAATCACCAAATTCACTGTCAAATTATGAAAATACCCTTGACAGCCCCTATTTAGGGATTTCAGTGGCGTTTTCGTAATTATGCTTTTTCGGCCTCTACCGCAAAAGTGCCAAACTGTAACCCCACCTAGTTTTGCCCACTAAATCCAATGGAACCATTTATTTCATGAAAATCCAAATCCTACCCCTTGAAACAGTGCTGGCCAAAATATTTCAAGAAAAATGGAAAAATGTATTTTGTGTTTTAGTTTCTAAAACTTTTACTTTCCTACTTCTAATCCTTGATTAACTCATTTAAACACTTATTAATCATGATTCAAAGAAATTTGGACAGGATAACCCCTTAAGGTTATAACTTTTGCCATTCTTCAACTCAACAAAGAAACTTGAAAAGTCAAAAAACAACAACAACAACACCACTACAAGAAAGCAAGTTCATGAAGTTACCCTCTTTGGCTTCTTGGTTTCCTCTTACTCTAGGCTCCTCCTCGCTCTCTTCTGGATCTCAAAGTGTGTCTTCACCACTTTGGATTCATGAGAAACAAGAGTTTAGAGAA
The DNA here is from genome assembly GCA_963242795.1 of Inga leiocalycina. Classification (NCBI taxonomy): domain Eukaryota; kingdom Viridiplantae; phylum Streptophyta; class Magnoliopsida; order Fabales; family Fabaceae; genus Inga; species Inga leiocalycina. The sequence continues at coordinate 27,692,472 of OY725327.1, forward strand.
GGGTTCTAAGGAAATGCTATAAGAAAAACCAAAGAAACCATACTTACCTTAACCTCATCTTCTTCCTTCTCTCTAACTCTTGAAGTTTCTCCAAGTTCACTCTCTCTCTCTCTTTTCTCTTTGCTTTGGCCGAAATATGTCCAAGAGGAGGGAGAAAATGTGTTTTATCATTTGAGTCTTCTTGCCTCTTAGCCCTTAATCTCATCAAGGGACCATAATGTGACACTTGTCACAATCCTCCCTTCCCTCATGATAACTCCATTAGCTTCTTATTAAGTTTGAACCAATTTTCTTCCCATGTTTGGCTCCTCAAAACCGTCCTCCCCCCTTTGCTCCAACTAACCCATTCCTCTCCCAACTAAGTCCAAGTTTGTACTCCTTCATACACTCAAGTTCTTTCATTCCTTCACTCAAGCTAATCCTCCCATCATACACTCAACAATTAACCTAGCAAATCACTCAACCTTTGTCATCATTGGCCATAAGTACTATGCCCATTTAGCCTAGCCATCATGACTTTCTTCATGTAGCATGCGCTCATGAAATTGAATTTCTCCCCTGATCTTTATGGATTGGACAAAATTAGGAAGAAGAAGAGAAGAAAAATTGCTTTTCACTAATTCCATAATTCACCTAATTGAATTATGTATAACTCCCCCTAATTTCACAATTCTTGATTTATTCCAACAAGAATAATCTAATTATGCATTTCCCTTTATTTTTCTTGATTCATTAGAATTATCTCCAATTAATTGGAAAATGATTAATCTTGGGCTAAATTGGCAAAATTATGATTTTGTTATCATCTTTGTAATTTAATTTGATTCTTGAATTAATTTTCCCATTTCCTCAGGAATATGAATATTTCAAAATTCACAAGATCCAATTTTCATGAATATTCACCATTTTATTGAATTACTCAAATAATTACAATATATTTTTGGTGAATATAAAATTTGGGATGTTACACAAAGTCTTTAGGGCAAAAATTTGACATGACATGGAACAATGACAGTCGACTTCTTGAGCTGTCACACTTCAACAACTATATCAACTTAACTACAAGGATCAAAATTCCTATCATAGTGGGTAACTGGTGTAGGATATAGATAGATTACGCATACGTTATTTGGGACAATATCAGGGTAAGGTATATATCCCTGCTAATGGCTTGATATGTACTTGGGAAAAATGTTAACTTGAATTATGTGTTTGCAATCTGCATTTAATATAGACAGAGATTACATCAAGAAATTTGTCATCAAAAAGGCTGGCGATATACTGCGCATATTCTATCATGCATTGACGAAGGCATATTTACAGAATCCTGAAGAGGCTGATGAGATAGAAGTTCTATAGATCTTCGGTCCATCATCAAATCAGATGATTAGAGAAATTTTGTCATCTCACGTTGCGATCCAATATTTCAGGTAATTGTTATTCACAATTTATAAAACTTGCATGTATCTGTTTAATATTAACTCAAGTGATGTATGTTTTCATAGGAATTAAGCGGGGTGAATAGGATGAGGGGTGATGAACAATAAGTATCTTTATATCAGAGGGTGAATGGGGTATGATCGTTGTAATGACCAAAAAATGGGATTAAGGACTAATCACTTCAAAATTGGATATAATTATTGTTGAATAAACACTTTTGAAGAATAAGATGTGAATTTCGATCAGAATGTGCTTTTGATTAGTGCCTAAACCCTATATTTAAGTTCAATGGTGGATTAACATCTAAATTGAGTTAAATAAGGGGGAGGGCATATGGTTGAGTGATATGAACCATAAACATGTGTTTGGTGGTGTTTCAGTAATAGTTGCCATGAATAGGGGCAAAACATGTAAAAAGGAAGGTTACTGACCAATTGGTCAGTTATCGAAGAGAAAACTCATTGGTAATTTAAAGATCAATGGTTGTGATTCATTGTCAATTGATTAAGAGGGTGCAATCATGTGCTTTTGAGCTTATGTGTGTTCATGGTAAAGAGAACAAGATCTTGACACTTGGCACTATGTAGAGCATTGGATCAAAGTCAATGTTTCAACCTCTTTTTCTCCCTCTCTCTTCCACTTAGGTCGGCCAAGAGGCCTCCCCTCCCCAAAATTAGATTATCTTCATCATCATCTCATCTCTCTCTCTCTCTCCAAATCCATTTTTGTTCAAGCTTGGAAGGAAAGAGAAAGAAAGAAGTTCAAGGTAGGTCTTCTATTTGACCTTGAATGGTGAAATGCTCTTCTTTCACATTGATCATGTTGATGAGAGCTTCATCTTGATGGTTTTAGATTTTTGAAAGAAGGTGTTTGAATACTTGAAGAAATTTGAAAGAAAAGAAATCAAGAAAACTAATCTTGGAAAAAGGAAGAGGTAAGAATTTGACACATTTTGACATATTCATTGTGGTTATTGGTGGAACTTGGAATTTTTGGATTTTGGCCCTATTTTTTGTGTTATTAGGGTCATGTGGATTGCATGGTGATTTGGTATTGGAATAGGTGTCATATTGTGTTTTGGTGCATTGGAATTGGTTTGGAACCTTGAATGGAAAGGAATTGCATTGTGAGTTTTGGTGTGTGATATTGTGTGACATGTGTTACTCGTGGAACATGTCAATGTGAGTTGAATTTGGTAATTTTAGTGTTTCCAATGGGTTCCTTGTGAAAATTTGTATGGGAATGGTATTTGTTGTGAATTGGGAACTATTGGAAGCAATTGTACAAAACTGAAATTCTATCCCTTGAAACTCTATGCTGGGCAGTTTGTTTGTATAGACATTTTGAATAGGTAAATGGTGTCTAAAAGTTCTGAAAATTTCTAGTCTTAAAGTTCACATGCCAAGCTTTAAAATAAACATATAATTCATGTCATATAGTTCTGTGAGCTGGGACTAATGATTTTCCAAAGTTTGAGATTAAAACTGGAATATGTTTTGGAGCAGTGTTGGATTTTGTGCAATTATGTGATTTTGTGGTTATGGACAGCCTTGATCCATATTTTTTCATGAAGAGGAATTAAATATATTTCAATAGGCTTTGGGATAACCTCATTTCGATTTTTCTGGAATTAATTATGATTTTTTGAAATTTCCTTGGCTGCAACCAAAAGTTCTTGGCTGCAGCGCAAAACTTTCTGTGCAGGTTTTGGCCGCAGCTAAAAAATCTTGGCTACAGCCAAAAACCTTCTGTGTTATTTTTTGCCATAGCCAGAGGATTCTTGGATGTAGCCAACCCCTATTTTCAATACTTTGTGATTTTGAAAAGTAGTTTCCAACTTAGTACTTCCCAATCCTTTATGCATGTGTCTAAGCTTCTAGTAGCCACCTAAAGAGTGCAAATGATAACCAACTTTAAGTGGTATAAATTTGGGAATTTATAATAGAGATTAATCCGTTGTCCTTGATTTTGGTTTATAGGGTTCGATATTTGCTCTGTACGCGAACAACCTGTGCCTGAGCACCTCCAAAAAGAACAAGGTAGTGACACATTCCCTTATACTAAGTGTAAATGCATTGTATGTATGCGTTATCATTGTTTTGTGATAATTCTGAATGCTGCATGCCAGTGAGGCTATGTGAAAGCCAGTGAGGCTATTTGAATGCCAGTAAGGCAATGTGTTATATGTATGCCAGTGAGGCAACATGTATATGTGATAGCTGATATGCTGTGTTTTGTGCTGCTGTGCTGTTTGATGATTTACTTGCGTGATATGTGATTATATGTGGTATAAGTGATTTGTTACTACTGGGATTCTTTTAAATGTCATTCTTTCCATTGACTAACCTTCAGACAGGGCAAGTGGCTTTAAAGGGAAGGAGATGACCAAGGGTGGCTAGGACTCCCGTAGGGATATGATTTGGGAGTTGGTTATCAAACTCTGGTTTGAGATTACTGTATATGTAATTGGGATGTAAATTTTGGGAAAATTTTGTGTAATCCCCTAGATGGATATTTGTAAACCCTTAGGTAATGAATGAAACCCAGGGGTTGCCGGGACTTGTGTCGTACACTCTGATATATGAATGTGATTAAACTGTACAGGGTAATTATATTCGAATTGTAAAATTTGAGACCAGGTTAAAAAGAGACTCTTGAAAGAAATTTGTAAAAACCCTACCGAAAGGAGGGGAATTTAATGATTTTTAATTATTCAATGGTCTCTAATTCATTTTAGTTACGCATTTTTGAATTATAATTATGATTTAAAAGGTAGGGGTTACACTCGGATTGATGAAAAATTGACTGCTGAGAGTGGGAACGGTAGTATACCTCCCTTTCATGAACTTTGGTCAATGGCAAGGCAAAATAAAGATAATTGTTATGACGATCAGGTGAAGGAGGTCATCGATAAAATGATAAGTATTAATATTAGACCCTGATTTATAAAAGTAATGTCTTCGATTAACTATTATATTAACATTATTGTTAAAAGAACAGTAAGTCATTTCCAAGGAGTTACAACACAGGGGGTTGCCTTTCTGCAAATGAGGACGTATTGGTGAATACTTTAGGGTATGACCATCCTGGTCTTCTTAGGAGTGCCGACTTTGGATTGACTAAGACAAAATATTATGGTCACTGGTAATGTCAAAGAAATAATCAGGACAAAAGGTCTGAAAAGCTCCTGAAACAGGATGAATGCAAGAATAAATACGATTTCTCATACAAGAGTTAAAGAGGGAGTATACTATAAAGTATCAAGGGGGAAATGGTAGCCTAAGTACTAGAGGAAACTGCACATTTCCCCCCACAATTTGCTTGAGGGAGAGGGGGATGTTGAGTGTTTTGCCTATGGCCATAGACATCATATAGTTGCAATAGGCCACATGTTCAACCGCTCAGAGGATAACACGCTTCAAAACGAGCCTATCCCTCTTGAGCATGTGAAGGTCCAAATCAACACCAACATTGACCCCAGTAACCCTCATCCTGTGCCTACCAAAGATACAGATACAGTGAGAGAAATAGTGGGCAGCCTTGCTACTTGGCCTCATCGTCTACTTAGTATGGAAGCCCCCCACTTGAAAGAAGTCTACATCTCAAAAGAAGCTGCCTACCATTAAGTCGTAGTCCCCCACTTATCAGTCCAAGCCCCCCACTTCCAAGATCCTCAATCCGTCCAAGCCTCCTACTGCCAAGAACCCCAGTCATTCTAAAGAAGAGGAAGCATCCCATCCATAATGATCAATCCAAGAAGAAGTCTTCCTCATAGAATAAGACCATTGGTCAATCTACTCGAAAATCCCTCCAGGAGTTCGCTAGCAAGATCTTGGCTTTAGATCCGTTTATATATATATATATATCAAATTTGAGAGAGAGGTCTTTGACCAAGAAGAACAAGAGGATATTGTAAGCCAATAACTAGTTTTTGAGTTGCTGAACAAGGACATGGCAAGTACAAGCTCTATCAACTTCTTTATGAGGTATTTCTTCAATTGTGATCGAATAGTTGGTTGTTTAGAACTTTGATTACATTTTGATATGTTGGTTTTGACATTTTAGGCACCTATACCATAAGTACCTCATCCCCTATGACCTCCAAGACAAGATCAAGTTCATCTGCCCTGACCAAGTCAATAACCAGGGGAGGGCATGAAGGAAGATCTCAAGTAACAGCACACAAGGTTTTTGGGGGGATGAATTCATCAGGAGGGCACCAGATGAAAGGGACACTTTCTTCTTTGTGCCTTATATTCAAGGGTGGGAATATCATTAACTCTGCTTAAATTAGTTTTTATTTATTTTGTAAATGTCCTGATGGCGTGATATATTATTGTACTTAGGGAGCACTGGATGCTCATAGTGGTAAATTCAATTCACAAAAATATTTGGTTTTATGACTTTATGGGCAGGGATCATGTTAGGAGACCATATATATAAGAGACATTTAACTAGTAAGTTTTTCATTCATAATCTCTTTTAATTCAGTTTAGCTTGCATGTTTCTATACATATAATTTTTTATTGTATCTTCTTAGAGCAGTGTACAATTACCACACTTAAAATAGTCTCAAGTGTCCCAAAATCAACCTCATTGATGGCAACTACAGATGCACCTTCCAATGGTAATATCCGAAGGTATATATATTATTCACCAATGACATAATATTAAATTAAAGTATACATATAGTTTATATATATATATGACTGACAGAAAAATTTTTCTTCTTATTTCTTTATAGTGCCCAAATCAATCAAACATAAGCAGTGATTGTAGGTATTACGTGATGCAGTACATGAATGACATAATCACACATTGTCCTGAAAATATTGATACAAATAAGGTATATTATATGCTCAATTCATTTATATATACACTCGGTCAGCTATACATTACAATATCTAACTTCCATCTATTGTTTCATTTTCCCACAGTATTTAAATGCCTTCTACATGATGTTTACCAACTTACAAATAGAAGAAGTAGCTGAAGAGTTGGCGACATCTATGCAACATCAGTTGGAGCGTAAATAATGCATAGTATGACTATAAATTTATAGATACTAATGATTTGTTTAATGTGTTGTAATGTTTTCATTTTAATAGTGTATACATGTATATGAATGACTGTAAATATATTCTGATTTGTTGTGTTATTCTATATATGAATAAAAATATAAATATATATTGTGATTTGTTCTGTAAATATATATGTAGGGGGATCTCGAAAGCAAAAACCCCTTCCCCATTGTTTTTTAAAAAATTAGCTTCTATAAATCATAGTTGTTGCCTAGCAACTATTATTTATGTAAACTATATATTATGATTTTTTTTGAAAGAATCATTATATATGTTAGTAGATATATAATGGTTGTTAAATTGGAACCATTATGTAGTATGCAAGTATTACCATATATTATCATGGTTGTTTATGTGTAACCATTAATTATTATCCCAACAATGGGCATACTATGGCCTCACCGAGCCTCAATACATAATGGGTGTTATATTATAACTATTATAATAGATATGAAATAAATAACAATTCAGAACCATAATGTATCTACGCGGAGCTTATATAGCGCCCATATAGATGACGATTCAAAATAGTTATATATGGCAGTTAATAACCTTCATGTATCGTGATTTTTGTAGTAGTGACACACACACACTCACACACACACACACACACACACACACATTCAAGCAATCATGTACCCTTTCTTTCAATTTATACATAAAGCTTGAGCAACTTTAATTCATGTATGAATTTTCTTCTTTACAAACTCTCCATTATAACTCTCCATTAAAACAATTCCCAAGTCCATTTTATTCTTTTTATGGCATAACCTTAGCTATCTAGCAATTTCAACAACATTCCAATCAATGTCTTCTCCTTGACATTTTATCAAACACCTTGAGTGCAATCAAAATCAAACAATGATATCAAACTCCTTACTTTAGAAATCCCTTGCCAAATAATTCCAAGCATCAAAATATATTCTTACTAAGCTTTCCAACTCAAATCTTTACTAATAATCAATTCAAAACCCACAAAAAATCAAACCTTAAAATTATCTTCTTCATAACACAATAACCAAAACCATTAAAGAAGACTTATCTAAGCCAAACAAGCTTCAAACATAACCTCTACATGTCCAGCCAATAGTAGAGGAAGAATCTAAATGAAAAACTCTCAATCCATGTGAAAATCAGACAAAAGAATGAGTAGGACACATATTCGAAGAGGGAACAACTGTTTCATCATTTTTTGGAGTAGAAACGGAGTTGCCGGTAGACCATTGGATGAAAGGCAGTGGCAACAAGGAAGAGTGATGGAACAGAGATTGAATGAAGGGACCTATTGGAGCTTCAAATCGTGAAGCTTTTAGTCCTATATAATGCCTACAGAGCGCTAAAAAAATATAATCCTTCATCTAATTATTTTTTAATATATACATAAGGGCATTTAAGTAATTTCTAAATTATTTTTGGAGAATAAAATTATCTATTGCCTCAGAGGATTCAAATACAGGATATAATGATTTTCCTTAATCTCCAATGCCATCAAGCTATAAGCTCCTTTTTGTCAATGTGGTTTGAGAAATGATAACCCTAAGTTTACAAGCTTTGAGAACTATAATCAATCATATGCAAAAATTCTAGATAAGCTTAATTAACCTTTAATATTGAGTCAATACAGTGAGTCATTAATATCAAGTAAATTAAGTTACAAAATACTTTTCATGAATGCATCCTATAAATCCTAGTTACAATCGAACTTGTTTGTCTATTTTGTTCTCTTCCTTTGACTCCACCAGTGCACAAAGGCATCACTTTGTCACCTGCATGTTGTTCCGATGAGTCACAAGCCACCGCAAGAAATATTGAGTAAGCATTTGTATGTTGTCAACCTGCATAATACAATTGTCATCAACAAGTTTACCACCCATAGTAACTACTATTGCTTCCCATATTAACAACACATTCTAACTTCATACACTATGAGTTAGAACCACAAAACATTCACACTATGAGTTAGGACTTGGTTGCAAAATAGAAACTTCAAGAGACCTTAGAGTAGTACAATCTCTTGCTTGGGACCTAAGTGTAATTTTCCTTAGGAATTATACCATACATGAGAAGTTATTCCATTTGTTATTAAAAAGATGTTTTTCCAAAAAATGGGGCATATATCAGAAAGTTATCATGTGCATCTGGAAATTTAATTAATACATATAAATTATACTGTACAAGAGAAGTTATTCAGTTTGTTATTAAAAAGATATTTCTTTTTTCTAAAATAGGGCATATATCAAAAAGTTATTATTGGCCACATATATAAAAAATTAATCCGTATATCTTAAAATTTATTACTCAATATAATAATAAGTAAATAATCTAATTTATCTAACATAAGCTGTTGCGATGTGGTGTAGGTAAGCTTGCAGCCGGTTACACTAGAATCCGTTCTATCATATAAGTGAGGTTCAAGTAATCCTCCTTGTAACACATAAGCACTTCCATTCGTCAAAATCTTTTTATAACTTTTAAGCAAAATTTACACCTTATCCCAAATGAATATTTAAAAGTGGCCACTTTGAATAGCAACTACTTTTTTTTTATTGCACAAAAGATCTTGGAAAGTATCTTGTAGTCTTGATTCATCATATGAAGGTATCTAACGATACTTATAATCATATTCTAGACAAGACGGATGCCAAGCTCTCAAGATGGAAAGAAAAATCTTTATTATTGTTAGGAGTACGTTAGTCTTATTGGTTTTGAATTCCATCCCACTTTACACTATGCAATCATATTTGTTGCCAGTATCCCTTTATTTGAAGATCGATAAAAAAATGTAGGCAATTCTTGTGGGGTGTTGATATTGTGCATAGAAAAGTTCATTTAGTGGCATGGAATAACGTGTGTTCCAAGAAAGCGGATGGAGGTCAGGGTATTAGTGAGGCAAGGGTTCAAAATAAGGTATTCATGATGAAATTGGGATGGGCTAAGATGAATAAGCAAGATTCCTTATGGGTTAAATTTAAGAGAGAGAAATACCATTGTAGAAATGATATGGTTCCAGTTATTGATGCATGGAGAGGTGGGTCTAAAGTGTGGCAAGGAATTAAATCATGCTAGAATGATTTGTGATAGGAACTTATTTAAAATGTGGGGGATGGTAAGTAAATGAGGTTTTGGAATAATCAAAGGTTGCTAACTCATCCGAAACTTGACGATATGGCTTCTGGTGATGTTCCTCCAAAGCTCATAGAAAGCAATGTTTTTTATTACATTTATGAGAATAGTGAATGGAAGACTTATCTTTTTGTGAATTTGTTAAATGATTATGTTTCGTGAGCTATTACAAAGTTGAGACTATCTTTGACTAGTGAGGACTTTCCTTCCTGGAAATGGTCAGCGTTTGGCCATTTTTCTACTAAAACAACATATGAGAGCTTGCGAGCTTAGAATACGAACCCAGTAAGGGGAATATGGAGGAATATTTGGAAGTTGAAAGTCCTTCAATGTTACAAATCATTGTAAGAGTTGTATGTTCATAGACATTTGATGACAAATGAGATGAGATGGAGGAGGTGTCTCGCTGGCTTTGCGGATTGTCCAAAGTGTGAAGGACAACCAAAGACATTAATATATACCTTTCATGAATGCCATTAGCTTATGGTACTTAGGCTTGTTATTTACCGATTTCAGTGTATCTTCAATTGTTCTCCATCATGATATACCCAAATGGATCTGGTGGAATTTACAGCAGTAATTCAAAGTGCATGGTATTAGGTGGGATGTATAGTTTGCATTATCTTGTAGATATTTATGGCTACGTTCGAATGCAAGGATTTTTAAAGGAAGGAATACCTCTTCAGACAAAATTCTAGCATGAGTTAACTCTTATGCAGCTTGGGGTTGTTTAGTAATCAACGATGATCGAGCTTGACGGTTGGAGGTAAAAGTATAGGAGCCTCTAGTAAGGGGTTACATAAAAGTGAATGTGGATGGCATAAGTTGCCAGCATTCAAGCGCTTCAGCTTGACGTGGTATTATTTGCATGAGCAGTAAGAAAGCTCTAGTGGTTTTCTATTTAATATAGGTATGGCAGATAGTTATAATGCAGAGACATGGGGAGTTTTTGGGGCATGAAGGTTGCTTGGGATAATGGTCACCAGAATGTTATTGTTGAGTCGGATTGTCTTTAACTAGTGGAATATTGTAGTAGGACGATATGGGAGCATGGAAGAAAGATGATGCCATAAGGGAAATTGCTATGATGACGAAACGTTATTGAAATGTGTGTGTTCGATGGTATATATGTGAACCAAATATGGCAGCTGATTGGCTAGAGAAAAAAGCGATGTCAAGTCCTCTTGGGTTTTTGTATTTTACTGAAACTCTATATGATATTTTAGAAATTGCGAGATGTGAAGCTATGTATTGTGGTGACCATTAATTGGTCCTACTCATGATGACATAAAAAAAGGGAAAATCACATTTAGGTCCCAAGGACCAAAAAAATAGCAAAAAAGTCTTATAGTAGATTCCCCTATCAGAAAGCTCCTTAGAGACTACAGTAATATAAATTCCAAATGTGAAATTACCTTCTTAACCCTATTGATTAAAAAAGAAAAGAAAGCAGTGATGTATGACTAGGTGCAGGTACTTGTCAATTGTTACTATATAACTTGTCAAAGTAGGCACATCCACTATTAACAGGAGCTGTTCTAGTTAACGTAGATGAGCTTGTCAATGGGCACTCGATGACTTGTTAAAATAGGCACATACACTTGTCAATGTATAACTTGTCAAAAAAGTCACATACACTTGCGAATGTATAACTTGTTAACATAGGCACATAAACTTATCAAAATAGGGACATATATTTGTCAATGTATAACCTGTCAAAACAGGCACATAAACTTGTCAAAATAGACACATACACTTGCCAATGTATTACTTGCCATTTTAGGCACATAAACTTGTCAAAATACATCATTAGAGTCTGTTGCATTCCAAAATACATAATATGATTAATTTCTTAGATACATAATATCACTATTTCAAGGTCTCTCTCTTCCTCTTCGTTTGTTGATTGCTTGCTATCATAGATAGCTCTTTGTGAGCTATATGTTCTTCTCATGTGTGACAAGCCACCATAAGCATCTAATCTTCATCTGGTGGATTTGATCACGTGATAATCGGGCCACGAATTATCATGTCCGCATCCTGTATGACAACCTAATCAACATTTTTTGCTTCTTCACTATGTTTAAGCCAATGAACAACTCCAACAGGTTTGTTTATTGTAGTATACCTATATAGTAAAAAAATGATTTATAAATTATACCTCTATCACAAAAAAGGATTTCCCTTTTATAAAATAATATGAATGTATCTCATTTGGAAAAGGAAAATTTTGAAACTCATTACTAAAGATAATCATATGAGAGAATAATTGTTGTTTATTCATATGAGAGAGTGATTACATTTATACACATGAGAGAATTATGTATGTTAATGAGATCTAGATTTGAATTTTGAAAATAATATCCTAACAATTATCTTCTATAATCTTTAGATTTAATTAATCCCTATAATCATGGGATTCCTGATAATATATTCTAATAATATAGGATTCTACACTCCCCTTCAAGTTAAACCATAGATATCCTTCATGTTCAACTTACCAATGAGATATTCAAACTTGTCTGTGGGTAGTCCTTTAGTAAGGATGTCAGTGGTTTGCTCTTTAGATGGTGTGTATCGCAGGTCTACAATACCTTCATCAACCTTCTCTTTTATAAAGTGTCTATCCATCTCGACATGCTAGGTTCTGTCATGCTGAACCGGATTGTGAGCAATATTGATTTCAGCCATGTTATCACAATAAACCTTGATTGGCAGATTTATACATTTTCTCAAGTCTTCAATAACACGTTTTACCCATATGTCTTCACAAATGCCTAGTGCTACAGCTCTATATTCAGCTTCAGTGCTGTTTCTAGCAACTACATTTTGCTTTTATGCTTCCCTATGTGACCAAGTTACCTCACACGTACATACAGTATCCAGAAGTATATTTTCAGTCATCTTGATCACATGTTGAATTAGCATCTATAAACAATTCTACACTCCATTTATTGGTCTTATTGAACAATAACCCATGTCTAGAAGATCCCTTCAAATAACATAGGATCCTGTAGACTTCATTCAAATGTTTTTGTTTAGGATCATGGGAGTGCTGACTGACCACACTAACTGTAAATGCAATCTTCGATTTGTTATAACACATGTATATTAGTTTGCCTACCATATGTTGGTAAATTCCTATATCCACAACTTTACCAAGGCTTGCTTCTTCATCTATTTTATCAACCTGTATTGGTATGCCACTAGGTCTATAAGCCTTCATTCTTGTTTCTTTTAGAATGTTCAGTATATACTTTCTTTAAGAGATATATATTCCTCCCTTCAACCGAGCAATTTCCATCCCAAGAAAGTACTTCACTTCCCTTATGTTTTCGATTTAGAATTCTCATGCAAGGGCTTTCTTGATTTAAGTGATCTCTACCTCATTGTCTCTAATAAGGACTATGTCATCAACATATACAGCTAGAACAACCATCTTACCCTTATGATGTTTAAAGAACATGGTATGATCGCTCTATTCTTGAGTGTATCCATGCCTTTTGAGGACCAGAGTGAATTTGTCAAACTAGGCACATGGAGATTGCTTCAATTCATATAATGACATCTTTAACTTGCAGACTTGATTAGCCTTTTTCCTTGGAACCCCAGTGTAATGCCCCAAATTTTGATTAAGGGATAATGATGATTATTGTGGATAATTATGAATTTAAATAGGAATTATTAAGTGTTTCATGGAAATTTGAATTAATATGCCATAAGTGGTGGAAAATTGAAAGAATGGAATTATTGGCCATAAGTTAGTGATTAAGGGAAAATTAATTACTAGCTAAGAGAAAACTTAGATGTGTAATTAAATGGCTAATGGAGTGGTTAGATTAACTAATTAGTTACTTATTTTAAGAGGACCAATGAGGAGTGGACAAGTGTCAAAATGAGATGATGGGAGAGTGGGTGAGAAAGTCAAACAATGGAATTTTTTAAATGTTTTCTCTCTCCTTCTCTCCTCTTTTTCGGCTGCAACATGGGGGACGGAGAATTATCATCATTTCTTATCCTCTCCAATACTCTTCATCTCTCTCTTGCGCCATTGTTGAGGGAAAAGGGAAGAAGAAAAAGCTTGTGATTAAGGTAAGCAAATGGCCTCTATTGCTCAAACTCGCTTCATTAATGTTGATCCTTAGAGTAAGAGCTTCATTTTGATGTTTATAGTGTGCCTATTGGTGTTGATTTGTGCCCACACAAAATTTTGGAGGTTGGTGAATCAAGAAATCTCTTTGGCAAAGTGAAAGAGGTAAGTGAGACTAATCTATCTAAGTTTTATGCCAAATGGTTTAGTTTGAAATTTTTAGAAATTTTGGCCTTTAATCCGAAAATGATTACCACTGGGCTTTTGGTATGTTTTTGGCATAGTAATGGTATGTTGGGAATGTATATGGATAGATAGGATTGATTGGGAATTGAATGATTAAGTTTAGTGATTTTGGAAAATCGGTGATAATGGAGTAGGATTTGGATAATTCTGGTGATTCCATTGAATTCTTTGGATGTTTTTGAGTGGGAGTAGCTTTGGTAGAAGTTTTGGGTCTATTTAGATCAATTAGGCAAGTGTTAGGAAATGTGGTCAATTTTGCTGCATTTTCTGGTTTCTGATAAAATCACTCGAGTAAGGGATGAACATCACTCGGGTGAGGGTGAGTTCACTCGAGTACGTTAGTGTGTTTTTTCTTTCTGCTTCTAGTTTCTGTTGCACTTTTGTGGATAAAGGCAAGAGTGCACCTTAACACTCGGAGTGTTAAGCCATCACTCGAGTGCTCCTAATCCTTGAGAACTCTTATGCTCTTGGGTCTTCACTTCCTAGTGCTCGAGTGAGTATTTGGCTATCACTCTAGTGTTGCTTTCAGTGCTCGAGTGTTCTTGTCTCTGAAAGTTTCTTGTTCTCTCGGGTATTCACTTGCTGTTGTTCACTCTCTAGTAACCGAGAATAGACTGTACCATCACTCGAGTGAGGTCTCCTTCACTCAAGTATCCGTACAATATCACTCGAGTGAGGCCATCTTCACTCGAGTGTCTCAGTGAAAAATATCAGTTTTGTGCTTTCGAAAAGGATATCCTTGGGGATAGTCTTCCAAACCTTTATACCTATTGATAGAGTTATTTATGGGACTAAAAGAGCAATAATGATAACCAAATTAAGTGTTAAGAAGTCATTGAGAGTCGGAATAGAGAATTGACTCTTCGTCCCTCATTGTGAATAATAGGATACGACATTTGCCCTACTCAGGAGAGACCGGCGTCAGGACACGCACGGAAGGATCAAGGTAGTGACTCTTCTCTCATATTGTGTATGATGTTTTGGTATGCATGACTAGTCATTGAGTTTTGTGAACTGTATGTGCCATGGTTCATTACAGCGTGAGCACTTCAGCGTGAGCCGTTTAGGGATTGACGCTGATCATCTCTAGCTTGGCCATTGAACTGCCATTGTAATCGACATGGATATTTATGAATCCGACCTGTAGGGAGGCGTGTTGTGAATCCAGTCGTGGGCTGTGTGTTATATCTTGCCTATATGGCTTGTGTATGAAATACTTTATATGAATCTCAGCTGTGGTGAAATATATTGTGTGAACTGTTGTTGTGCAATACAGCGTGTGCAATTCAGCGTGAGCAAATGTAAGGGTGACATGA
The DNA here is from genome assembly GCA_963242795.1 of Inga leiocalycina. Lineage (NCBI taxonomy): Eukaryota > Viridiplantae > Streptophyta > Magnoliopsida > Fabales > Fabaceae > Inga > Inga leiocalycina. The sequence goes on from OY725327.1 coordinate 27,707,768, forward strand.
GTCATACTTGCCCTTGTCGCTGTAACTACCATTGTAGTTGCTATGTGTTGTGATGATTTGTTTTCATGCCTTATTGTTGTGCATACTATGAGTGATTTGTTACTATGAGTATTCTTTAGAATCTCACTCTCCCAAAAAAAACACAAATTTTAGACAGGGCTGAAGGATCCAAGGGAAAGCGGGCGACAAAGAGTCGATAAAGCTTCTGGCTAGGAGTTTTCTTTTGGAAATTGGTTATCATTTTTAAATCATTTGGATAGTATTTGTGTAATCCCTTTGTTATGGGAAACTCTATGGGCAATTGTGCCTTGTAGACCCTTTATTAATCAATGGAACCCGAGTGTGTCGGGAATTTATGCTGTACTCTGATATGTATGAATGAAATCAACTTGTGCAGGCCATTTATGTATTTAAATGTGATTATGAGACCGTTGTGAATAGGTTTTGTAAAATGTTTTTGTAAACCCTGATTTTGGGAAGTTTAATTTTGAATAAGTCCCAAATCATCTTACAGTCTCTAATTCCACATAAGTACGTGTTTATGAACTAATCTCAGCTTATGGTGGTGAGGGGGTTACACCCAAAGGTAACTTTATGTATACACCTCTTCCTTGAGTTCTCCATTGAAGAAGGCATTTTTCACATTGAGCATACCCCAATCTAGATTGGCTGCAATAGACAAGAGAATTCTAGTTGTATTTAACTTGGCTACTGGTGCAAACGTTTTAGTGTAATCTTTGACATATACCTGCGTGAAGCCTTTTTCAACCAGTCTTGCTTTGTATTTCTCAAGAGTTCATCTACTTTTATATTTCGGAGTGAATACCCATTTGCATCCTATAGGTTTTCTTCCCTTGTGGTAGATCACTACCTTCGATGTCTTATTATGCTTAAGGGCTTCTATCTCCTCTAAGACGGCTTTCCTCCATTCAGGTATGGCCATGGCCTCATCAATTGTGTCTAGTACCCTGATACTATTAAGATGATAGAAAAATGCCCTATATTTAGAATAAAGGGCTTTATAGGAAACAACCCTCTCAATAGGATATCAGGTGCATGATTTGGGCTTTTTTCTTATTGCAATGGGAAGATCAAGATCAAAACTCTTTGTTACTACTATTTCCTCTCGACCTGCCTCCGGTTCAGACTCTTGGTGAGTGCTAACAACCTGTGGCTCATTACCTCTTTTGTGGGTATTATAAACCATTGTAAAAGAGTTAATTAAAAATTATAGACCATTGTGATCAAAGGGTAAAGCTAGTAATATGACTCTTGAAAAGATTCTGATTAAGGAAAGGATGAAAGTTCAAACCAAATAGTTGTGAACTAATATGAAACAATATCATGTCAAAATAGCATCGTCGACACGTGACATGTAAACTATGAGAGATTTAAGTTACTTTATGTGGTAATGCAAAGTGAAATTAAGTGAAAATAAATTGGAGGAATAATGAGAAAATGAAATACAAAAGTTTATAATGTCCTCAATTTTGAGGACAAACTTCCTAGAAGGAGGGGAGAATTGTAACAACCCAATTGTTATTTCTAGCATTTGAGTGTCATTATGATGCAATTTATTAAGTAATTTGAGGTTTAGAGTAGATTAAATGCATTCTTTCTTATGCATAAATGTAAAATTATAAAAATAATGGAATATGATAAGAAATTGAAGGTGGAATATATTCCTTAGTATTGAAGTGAATTTAATAAACTTATTTTATGGTAATTACAAATTGGTACATAAATATTTGTGTATATAGAGGATTTAATAAAGTATTTAGCATATTATAAATATGTATAGGTTATGAAATGTTATTTGAGTAAAATACAAAAAAAAATGGAACCTAATTATTTAGGCTATTGGAATCTTTATTCTTGACAAATAGTGGTTAGATAAGTAAGAGGATTCAGAAATTGCTTTTTGGTCAAGATATATGTTTAAAAATAAAATAAAAATATGTTATCAAGAAAAATGAGATAAAGAATTAAAGGAAAATAACATAAATGAAAAAAAAGAAGAAAATAGTGGGGCCCACACAATTCCAATATAGTGTATGTTTGGGATAGTGGTGGGAAAAATTACTTATTTTGATTCTGACTTATAAAAAATGACTTTATAGAAAAGTTAGTTTTTATAATATGATTTATGTTTGTACGAGCTATTGAATAAGTAATTTTTCATAAGTCAAAATTTGTTAGGATTGACAAATGCATAAGTTGTAACCCCCTCACCGTAATTACATCCGGATTATAAAATTTAGATGAAATAAAGACCAATAAAATGAAATCAACAATTTATAATCCCTCATCATAAGATGGGGTATTTCCAAAAATTAGTTCAAAACATAATTGCTCGTGGTCTCACATTCACGTGCGGATATAACTACTTGAGAAATCAAATCACATAATAAATATCAGAGTGCAGAAACTAATATCCCGGCAAACCCCGGGTTACTTACATAAATATAATGGGTTTAAAGTTCCCAAAATGGGATTACATATCCAAAATCATCATTTACATGACATATACAAATGGTAATTCCCAAATCCCAACTAGATAACCAACATCCAAAATACAAAATGTCCCTAAAGCACTAACTACTCCTGGTTGGACGCTTCCCTTTCAAGCCACTTGCCCTGTCTGAAAAAGTTAGTCATTTGGAAAGAGTTAGATTCTATAGAATCCCAGTAGTAACAAATCACTCATACAATATATAAACACAAAGCATATATGTTAATCATGAGCAGCAACAACACTATAAGTCATGGCTTGCGCCACAACCGACAGCACCCATAGCTGTATCACAATGCACAATGCCCGCTTTCGCAGTAATCACAATGACATCTTTCACTACAATCTCAACGCCAGCTTTCGCTGTGAACACTAAGTCAACTTTCGCGGTAATCACCATGCAGCAGCACCACAATGCACAAGGTGTCACAAAGCACAATATATCACAAGGCACATAGTTCCACATTGCACAAAGCTCCACAAGGCACAAAGCAGCAGTAGCACACAATGCATGATAGGCAAACATACAATACATTTACTCAAAGTATAAGAGAGAAGTCACTACCTGTATCTTTCCTGACAATCTTTGGCACAGTGGGCTCACGTGTCTGACAGATGTCAAATCCTATAACCAAAGTAGGGACAACTGATCAATCTCTTTTCCAAGTTCTTAATTTCATAATACTCTAAGTTGGTTATCATTTAGGACTCTTTAGGCGACTATTAGAGGCCTAAACATATGCCTAAATGGTTGGAAGAAGCTAACCTGAAGACCCCTTTTCAAAAGGCAAAACACAGATTTTAGACTGGATCACTTGAGTGAAGATGACCTCACTCGAGTGATGAACGACTCGTGCTCAAGTGAGAACGATTCTCACTCGCGAGTGTTTGACAGTGAGCAACTACAATGACCAGAACGTGTTCACATTACTCGAGCATGAAACTTTGCACTCGGGTAATGACTCCAAATATGCTCGAGTCCCCGAAAGTGCAACACAATGAGTGACAACCCAAGAGCACATGCAACCATCAGAGGGACAAGCTCACTCAAGCATACCCTCCAGTGCTCGGGTGAGATAGCCGTGCTTGCGAGTATCAGAGCACACTCTTAAACAATGGCCAGCGAGTGACAACCCGAGAGCAACCCTAACTCTGGATTCACTCCATCACTTGAGCAAGCCCTTGCTCACTCGAGTGATCATCAACCTCACTCGTGGATACAGGAGTACACTCGAGCCTCATTCATAGAACCCAAGCAAAACTCGAAGCAGAAAAGGGAAAATACACATAGCACTCGAGCATGATCTTCCTCTACTCGAGTGTTGTGCATCAGAGACCAGAAACACCAAAAACAACAGAAAATACCAGATGGTCAAATTCATACCCAATGATTCCCAAACTTTATCAAAAGCTCATACACACTTAGCACTTACTAGGGAACACATTAGTAACCTCTCAAATACCCCCAAAACCTTTTTGACCCCAATCATGCACTTAGGTCTCTATGACACAACCAATGTCCAAATTTCATTCAATTCATTTCCCACCTTCCAAACTAAATCCATTACTAAATTTCTTCACAATGAACCAATCCCAATATTAATCACAATGAAATCTATACTTTCAACATTTACACAAACTCAAGGCTAAATTTCCATATTTTCCCAAACTTATCCAAAAAGCACAAACAATATATCAAAATGCACTAAATGCCTACCTCTTCACTTTGCCAAACCCAGAATCTTGATTCTCCCACTTTCAATTTCTAATCAACACTCAAATCACCACCTTTCAAGATTCTGAAATCACCAAGTTGAAGCTCTCAATGAGATGCACAACATTAGAGAAGAGGATTTAACATAGGAGGATCATTACTCACCAAGATTCAAGCTTTTCCTTTTCTCTTTCTTGCTTGTGACTAGCGAAAATGGAAGAAGAAGAGAAAGAGAAAGACGAAATGAAGCAAATGATAAGGATGATGTGATTTTTCTCTTCCCTTGCCCACACGAACCGAATAGGAGAGAGAGAATGAGGTAAAAAGTGGACTTTTGTCCTCTTGTGACTTCATCCAATAACTCACACAATGCCACTTGTCACCAACCCCACACTTCCACTAAGAGCTCACATAAACACAAAACATAGGATTCCAACCCATAGCCAAAAGATCTCAACCCTTGATCTCTAAGCACCAATGAAGATTCATAACAAATTCATATCATATTTCACCAAAAGTGTTTAATTACATTAATTACAATAAATCTCAAAGTCATTAGCCCTAATCACAAATCGGAATATTACCTAAATGATTTTTTAAAAGTCAAAACTTGTTTGGATTAACAATTACATAAGTGCTTTTGTATTAATTTTAATAAAACAAGATATTTAATATTATAAACAACCAGAAAAATTGCAGTTAGAAAATGTGATGCCAAAATACATAAATTCACACAAAAAAATACTACATAACTAATTGGATCACATGTCCTGTACAAGTTAATCTCTAATCATATCACGAATGTGATTCATACAAGTTGAAGATATCCCAGCATCATCGGTCAAGGAAGTCACATCGTCTATAATATTATTATCTGTATGAGCTACATTGCCACTTTCTGCTGTATCAAAAGTAACATCACTCTGAGAATTTCTCCTAACAAAGTTATGTATGCCCATTATTAAGCAAACTAAGCGGACTTGCGTTTCGTAGCTGTATTTGTGCATTTTTTGCAATAATTTGAATCTATTTTTTCACACTTCAAAAGTCCTTTCAGTAGTTGACCTCAAATTGGAATGATAGAAATTGAAGGTCTCCTTAACATTTGCAAAGTCATGTTGATGCTGAAATTCTGGCAGGTGATAACGCTCACATCTGTAGGGACCAAGATACCCAGCTGGTTTCGGATAGATAGCGTCGACCAAATAATATTTGCCTAATAAACATTCAAATCATTTTAAAGGTATAAGATTAGGCAAGGTGTGAACTAAAAGTAATTAAAGTAAATGGGCAGAAAGTATACCTACAAGTGGATGAGGGATATTCATCGCTATATTTGATATAGCAGATTGAAACACATGAGTGTTATGTGCAGTACCTTCCCAACCAGCCAATATGAATGTAAAGCACATATCCCAATCACATACATCCATTACATTCTGTTTTTGATATCCCTTTCTCCTTATTTATTTTTCTCAGTTAGGACCAATAATCACACACTTTATGTGCGTTCCATCTATTGCTCTAATGGCATCCTTGAAATAGGGATAATATCGAGGAACATTGAGTATTTTTGGGTGGCATCCACTAAATTCAGGATCGCAGGGTTTAATATTTTCCCATGATAGGCTAAGGCAAGCGTGTAGTACTGTGTGCAATAGCGACTGACAGTTTCCTCTGAATGCTATAACAGCTCTTGGACCACCTTATTGCCTACTTCGTGGCCAACTGTGAGCAAAAACATCACAACCATTTCTTCAACACCAACATTCATAGAATTTCATAACCTATGTTCCACCAATTTATTGCACAACCGGTAAAACACATGTTTTTCAACTCTAAACATTTCATGACAGCATGTATGATACTCTGCCAATACTTCTTGGACCTATAAATGACCGGTGCATTTACTAGTTTTACGCGGTTCTTTGCAGATGAAAGGAACCCAATATTGACACAGTAATGTAGTCAATTGTTCATATTCTATTAACTCTTCATCGATAAGAGATAGTACTCGAGAGTCATCATCTTCTTCCTCCATCCAATTTGCCATTTCTTATATAACCTGTGCGTTGGTTTAAATGTAGGTGTGAGAAAAACAAAATCCCAATAACAACTAAAATTCACAAGTCAACACAAGCACATATGTCATAAAAGGAACTTCATAAAACATACATAACATAAAACTAATTCAGTCAAAGTTTTGCCGTTGATCTAGTAATAATATAAACGAAAAAAAAAACCAACATGCATATAATAGTACATAATTACTAAACTATTGTGCTATAAAGTTCAGAGAAGAGGGAGTCATGCACAGGAGATGATATCGAGAGGGTCGTGACCATAAGCTGCAATGACTCAATCAAGGGCCATAACCATATAAAGCAGCCACTCAATCACGTAATCCTTATTCTGTTTAAGTAGTGAGAAAAATGTGTCCCAATTAGTCTTATCCATAATCAGCCTGACATAGCGGACTCAAAAGTCCTCAACTTGTTGCACTTCGTCTAGATCAAGCAGGTCATTCATAGTAGCATCAATACTCCTTGCTTGAATTTCACTTATGGCTGCAGATATGTCCTTTGATGCTTCTGCTATGGCACTAACTGCATCCATAATTTTCTTTGATGCTGGCATATCCTGCTTTTTCTTTTGCCCTGACTGATCAATTCTCTTCCTCTTTCCCTGGCTTCCAAAATCAGTTGCAACAGAGGGTGGGGTATGGGTTGATAACCCAATGCTCGCTAGCTCATCTGTCACTCCTGTACTAGCTGTTGGATTAACTCCAAAAAGTTCATCTTCGTGGTCCCCTGATCCCTCATCCTCATCCATAGTCATTCAATAGACATCTTCCAGCCCTGCCTCCTCTGATTGTGTTTGTACAAAAGACGGTGCAAACATTTCCTCTCCCGTTGCCACAACATCGTTGAATATAATCCTCAATTCTCTTTCATGCTTGAGGCTTGAACCGCAAAACTTTTAATATGCCAAATTCTCATGTATACATACAAGTAACCAAATCATTAGCTATATTAAAAAACAAGATCATTGAGTTAACTAAATCATTATCAACCAAAGTTATGAGTAACTGTAGTCATCACTAACCTGACATTTCCGCTGCCACCACTCATTCAAAGCAATGACATTATTTGTTACAGGGTCTTGACCAACACCAGTCCCTTTTGTTAATGTGTCCCAAGTCCTCAAGTCCTCCCTTAAAATATCAAACTTATTCTTCAACTGTTTCTTATCGTACGATTTCCCAGTCTTCTCATTAAACGTTGAGGCAATACTATGCCGTCTAAGCTTCATAAACGAGAACCCTCGCCATTCTTTTTTGTAAATTTGCTCAAGGCATGTGGATAAATATTTTAGTTGCCTCGTCATCCCACAATGCTCTGTCATTCATCTTTCTATGGAAAAATTTCACTTCGCAGTGTGGACTATAAACATATGTTAGTTATTCCCTTCTCATGAAGCAACCAAATTAAGAAAAACAATAAACAACGCATTCCACAATACCATTTTTTTGTATATATGTAAATTTAGAACATTCATTATTTTTTATTTTTTTGCCTGCCTGACCCAAATATATACACGTTCTCATGCTATCCTCCGAATAATAGAGATATGTCAAAGCATTTCACAATACCATTTACTTTGAAAAAACATCTATGCATCATAATTTGTGAAGATTTTTGTTCATTGAAGACGACATTCAATCTAATTAATAAGCACCAGGGATAAACAATCAACTTAACACATTTTTTTTGCCTTCAATCTGCTTCATAACAACTCAAGTAACATTTATAACACCTCTAAAGCTTCCCATGGCCTTATCAATTATCATACGGGTGAATAACATTAATTACCTATGTATGAATTTGAATTATATTCACAACCACACACTGAATATCCAAACCTCCTATCATTAGAGGCAGATATACCATCAGATTCGTAACTAATTCAACAAAACACGGATAATATAAAAAATACATCACACCATATAGTATACAATATAGTCATCCATAAAAATTATTTATGAAGTTCATGTAGTATACGTGACCTAGAGAGACTTGCCCAAAAGAACAATAGAGTGGCAATATAAGGATTCTATTTATTTACAAAGTTCTCAAACTAAAGATTTATTAGTCATTTCAAATTCTGTTGAAGGACATAAGGATTCTATTTACTTCTTAGCTTTAAATAAGGAAAAATGGATATTTTCCAGCACAAAAAAGGGAAAATTGGGCATACTTTTCAAACTTCAACGTGTCTCAGGATTTTGAACAGCAAAGTCACTAACTATGGCAATAAATGTATTTTTGTCTCTCGATTAGAAAACTGAAGTCAACATGTTATAATGCCAGGAGTTTCAAGGCAAAAAAATTTGCACACACAACTATCTTATTCTTTTAACCTTTTCTTAAAACTGACTCAGAGCAAAATAATTCTATTTATGAATCTTGATAACCCATAGATAATTATAGATGGAAGAAATTATAAGAGATGTATATCTACCTCTTGGTTTTGTTTTATAGAGGTGTATTAGGTTGACTTTATTTCATACTTAAAAATAAAATAAATCTTGATAACACATTGAAAAATAAAATCTTATTTAACTTGTTAACAATAAGCAGAGACCACACTAGCAGAATGAAAAATGACAGTAACGGCTTGGAATCAATAACATGAACCAAAAATGTTGCTTAAGACCAACTTAAGCTTACCACCAATGAAGATAAAGGCTTGTTCAGGTTGAAGATCCGTTTGGCAATGAAGCTAGATTGCAGATGAAGATGAGGGCCCTGTTGTGGTTGAAGCATAACTCATACACAAAGCTAGATCCTATATGAATAAGAAGGGCTTGTTGAGGTTAAATCATAGCTTGTGGTTGAAGCTAGATCGCAGATAAAGGAGCAGGGCCAGTTGAGGTTGAAGCACAGATCAGAGACGGCAAACCACCTATTGGTTGAAGCACAAATTGGAGATGGCAAAGCACGCATGAAGATGGAGATGCCCTTTAACTTCAATGAGTGGCTGCCGAGACTACGACAAAGTTGATGACATAGGGAGCGAGCTTAGAATCGAATCTCTTAAAGAGGGAAGATAGAGCCAAGAGAGGGTAGACAACAGAGACGCATCATGTTTGTGCCTAGAGAGGGAAGACAGATAACACAGGTTCAACGGCCAAGTGACTGTGGCCGCCGACACAGGGAAAGCGATTAGAATCAGAGCAATGAGAGGCACAAGGCTGAAGAAGAGCATGTGCAAAGATTCCCTTGAGCCAGAAGAAGAGCAGCTTTGGTGTAGGGGGAAGAGAGAGAAAATTAAAAATGGCTGGTGACAATTATTACCCCCTAACGATAACAAAACATGATAAGTCAATTAAAATAAGTAACCAAGGTTGGCTTATTGAAAAAGCAGTTTCAAATTGATAATCTATTATCGGTTTTACTATCCCAAACATAACATTTTTTACCCACTTATTTGAATTTCACTTTTTGCTTGAAATCGCACTTTTTGGGCCCCAATAAGTGGCTCCAAACACTCTAATAATGCTCCTCCCACCTACACATAATGGCAATCTTCTTCTTCTTCTCTCATGTTTTGGTGCCAGTACCTCCAAGCCTCTAGTAATAGAGGTTCCGAACATTTTTTACCTCTGTTTCATACTCCAAAAATTTCCCAATCTTAATACTTATTTCAGAAATATTTTTCTACTTGGCAAGAGCATTTTAGTTGCATAAATTTTGTCAGGAGCAAAGCAAGTTTGAAGATTAGGGTTTGGAGTAAGTGCTTAGTTTCAAAAATTGAAGATCATAGAAATGAAAAGGTAAAAAAGTAATTAATTTTAATCAATTTAGTTTAATGATTAAGGGTAAATTTTCACATTTTATGTTTGTTGAGGTTGAACCCTAAGGGGGAGGAGAGGAATTTTAGTTTTAAGAGTAAATTCTTAGCTGAAACTTAGGTAATTTATTATGGGTAACTTAGAGTTGGTTTAGTGGTTAAATTATAAGTTTTGGTGGTTTTTTTATTTATGGAAGAATTATTACAAATTTGTGAGGTATTTTTGGAATGAGTAATCTAGATGCTGTTTGGCTAAAGAATTATTATGGTTAGAACCTTTAGGTAATAAGGATCTTGTACGTAAATTTTTTTGGTGATTGAACTGGATTTGAGTTACCATTAAGTACTCAAAATTCTTACTCAAGAAAAAAAAAGAGATTTTAGAATAGTAGTAAAATTGGAACTTATGGGTTTTCTAGTAACTTTTAAAAACGATTTGGGATTAAATAAAATGTTATGAAATATTTAAAATTATGGAATTTATTGTCAAGCTTGAATATGAAATTCTTATAAAATGAATAATTTAGGTAATTATGAAATTGAACGTTTGATATTAGAATTGGGGAATTATAACTTAAGTTGAGCAGTTGGAAGTTAATTAATGACTTAAATGAGTATAATGAAGTGGAAGAATACGGAGAATCTCATTAGGATAGTGAGCATATGAATGATACAGACATTAGGAATTTTTCTAAGGAACAAGTGAGTGAAGGTTGGGAGTCTAGTTACTAATTGTTAATCACGGCATTAGTTATTATCTTATTGATGAATATTCACATATATTATATAGACTCTCCTTAGTTGTGGTTGAGCTCGGGATTTCACAAGAAATGGTGGTAACTTGTTTTAGCTTTGGAGAGAGGTAACCACTTTCCAAGTTATCTTGTATACTTGTTGAGGTTATTATAAGTGTATGTTGGTATTTTCAATTGCTATAAATATATGTTATAGTGTGTTATATATTAAAAACGTCTAAAGATAGTAAAAATTATAGTTTTAGCAAGCTTGTTAGTTAAGTGGGCTTGAATGTTTTATCTAAACATTAATATTGTGTGTCATTGCGTATTGGTTAAGCGAATAACATGTTGATACTGAATTTTGTGATGTTGAATTGTTGGACTAAATATTGAGGTGTGTTGGATGGTATAGAGATTTGATAGTGGGAGGTTTGATGCTTTTATACCATGTGGTATAGATGCCACTTATAGCCTAGTGGCTGGCTTTAACATTCTCAAGGCCCTTGGTATCACCCTTTCTTGGCTAGGTAAGGGTTAGCTCAAGGGACATGTGACCTCTTTCATTGTTTCAAGGAAAGGGAACTTATGGTCCGATGTGAGCTCTGTAGCTTTTGGCCGGGCTACACCTCACTATTAGAGAGCTTGGTGCAATCTTGTCACAAAGATGAATCCTGTTATGTGTTATAGCCTATGGGTTTTGTCAGCGGTTATAAGGAGGTTATAAGGATGGTTGAGGGAGTCCTATGCATACTCAATTGCTCCTTGAACTACTATTGTTTATGGAAAAATGTTTATACTATATATTATATGAGTTTACATTTAGCTCACTTAACTATCTTGTAATTATTCCCTACATACTTGTTAAATTGGAATTGTAGTTACCGGGTCCATGTGACTCACCCCGTAGTTTATTATTTTTCAGGCAAGCTTCCTCATGGGATATATTCAGGGAAGGTGCTTAAGGTTTAGGTTGGCAATTGCGCCTTGTAAATCCTCCTCTGTTTGTTAATTATGTGTTGACTTTATCTATTGCCACTTAGGGCTCATTCATACTCTGATGTGAATTATGAAATAGTTTTCAAACTTTCTTGATTAGTGTACTTTTTTATACTTTGGTAGAGTATTGATGGAGGAGGTTTGAGACTATGGATCTTAAATTGTGATTCTTATTATGGATCCACTTTTTGTGAACTTTTTAGAGTATTATGGTTCTACATGAAAATGGAGTTATTCTGGAAAGTTATGAATTATGTTTGATGAGATTATAGTTGTGGAAAATGATATAAGGCCTGTTGGTAAATTATGTTATCGGGCTTCATATGCCTAAGGCCTAATTATCATATTATTGATTGATTTGTGGTTTGAAAAAAGATGTTCAATACTTTTTAACCATTGTAGACTAACATCTTCCTTTTTCTACCATCTTTATTCTTTAAGTGTTTTAGTCAAATCTATTATACTATGATAGATCTTTTTAATTGTTTTCCTCTTTTTCTACCATAGTAGTATTTAATGTTTTAATAATTTTTTTTGAAAGAGTTAATTACATGGTAATTAAAGAGTCTATTAGATCGAATAGCAAGAACCAAGTGTTGGAAATTGTGCCCTAAAGGCCAATCATTGTACTTTGAACATTATTATTTTAATGAAATTTCTCTATTCTGTTATCATATTATTTGTATGTTAACTGTGATAATTGTATCCTTGGATAATTCATGAAGATTGTCCTAAAATGTCCCTGGTCGGTCATCTATACGGGAGCACAGATGAAACAAGACCAGTTTGACTTTGATAAGATATAGAGATACGAATCAAAGTCTTAGGCACTTGTAAGAGTACAACATGCTGGACCGAGCCACTATGAGAAAGCTATATGGATCAAGTCATATGCTTTTCTTATGTATGATCACATCACAATGCCCTTAAACCTGAGGTCATCATGGATTCCTACATGAGAGTTGCTAAGCTTTGAACTAGTCAAAAGTCACTTTTGACCGGGTCATGATAAAGGCTATGATCGGGCTTGGTAGTTTTTCATATAGAGGAATATGAATGATCAAGATGGAATTTGTCCCGCACATTATTAGAGAGATATTACTGGGCCCCTCGATGAGTAAGTCTGAGAAATGTATGGCCATACTACAATGGAAAGGAGTTTCCATCTCTATTGTCAGGCTACTCAGGAATTGAGAAAGTAATGGTCAGGAACAAGATGATGACATTATCCATGCCTTATCCTTGATCGATATATCGTGTGACAAAAGGGACGTGACATGGTTGTATGACAGGTTGTATCGTGATAATGATCCTCATATAAATTGGGTAGTCGTAATGTCTTGCTAGAGGCCGCTTGCGACTTTTGGGTAGTACAATTATTGGCCCATTGCCAACTTCATATGGGCCTATAGGGTCGCACACAAGAATGGCCCAACACGAGATAATGTTTAATTTAGGGTGGACGAATTTTATATATATATATATATATAAATATATATATAATATAAAATTTGTTAATAATATTATATAGATATATATTTTTGAAATACATATTATATATATATATATGTGTGTGTGTGTGTGTGTGTGTGTGTATTATATGATATTATTATATTGTGTTAGTTTTAAATTTAAATTTAATTTATTAAGATATATTAAATTTAATATCTAACATGATATAGATATAATATCTCAGATTTAATTTATGAAGATAAATTAAATCTAATGGCTCTTTATTTGGATTAAATAAATAGGTTAAATTAAAACTGTTGGACAGATTTAATTTAAACTGAATTTATTTAATTAGCTCATCAAGATAATTAATTGTTGATTAATTTTGAAATTAATGATGATTAATTTTGAAATTTGAATATAGCCCTCATAGGTTATAAACTTGATAGAGCAGATATACTCATACGCGCATGAGAATTCAGAGCCGCAAGGGAAACCCTAAAAACATTGGAGGCGTTAGCACACAGTCTCGGTTGGAGAGCATTCGTGTGGATACCAGTAGAGGGAGTGGACCTAACGTATTGGCTATTAGAGATCGTGAAAACCCTAAGTTGAAAACGGTATGAGTTCTTTCTAACCCGATTTAAATGCCATTGATAGATCCTCGATTAGGATCGGTAAAATTTTAAAATTCTTCCATTGTGCCTACCGATCCTAACACCAAGGCCTCAGGAAATGTCAAAGTCGCAACAGAAGTATTCTAACACATTGATTTGTTTCTATCCTCTTCATTACACAGAATGGTTTAAACTTCATGAACAGAAGGTAAGGGTTCCTAGTTGAGAATCCAAGCTCGAACATCATCATAAATCACATCAAGTCCAGCCAGTAGCTCATATACTCATTCCTCTTCTTTTTCTTTGTGATCCTCTAAAGTATCAGCTTAGCAGTGATGAACTTTATCCTTCAGTGCTTCAAACTCTTGCCAGAGAGTAGACTTTACAAGGTAGTATTTATCAATAGGCCTGTGATTTTGTTTTAGATCTCATACCTTTTTCTTAATATCAAATATGCGGGACCTGTTTCCCATGGGGCTGTATGTTTCTCGAAAAGCTTCCCAAATTTCCCTTGCTGAAGGAAGACACATAAAACTCTTCTTAATTAGGGATGACATCGTATTGATCATCCAAGAGGACACTAATGCATTCTATGATTTCTATGTTCGAAATGCCTTCGTTTCTGATTTTTGGGGCATTTTTGCTTCACCAGTTATATATTCTATGCTATCCCTTCCATCGAGAGCAAGAATCATGGATTGAGATTCACTGGTAAGTTTCTTAAAAACAAGAGTAGTAGAGATGTTATTAGCACCAATTCGTGGCATAGGAGAAGAGACTTCATGATCAGAGGAAGTAGTAGAAGTCATGTTGACCTTTTAATGAGTTTTTACTGATGGGGTAAATTTTTTTATGTTGTGAGTAAAACAAACTAAAGTTACCGGACATGAGAGACTCGATAGCAAGTGAGAGACCTAATAGTAAATGAACTCTGACAAACTGAACAACCAAGAACAAAGCTGAGTCGACGGCACTATGAGATAATGGCGAATAAACTCTATCGGACTAAACAACCAAGAACAAAGCTGGATTAACAGCACTGTGAAAGGAGGGTTGATGATTGCACTGTGAAAGGAGGGTCGATAAGGGGACTGGATCGAAAGCAACTATCACAAGGAGCATTTGACGATGAGACTTAGTTGACGCTCAACGGTGTGGTGATAACGGACCTGGACAGATTGGGGTGTCAGACAACCACCAACCTGAAGTTCAATAAAGAATGCCTGAAGAATGCTTCAACAAAGATGAATTGAGGAGGCGATCGGAGCTTAACAAAACATTGAGCAGAAGGGGTGAGATTTTTAGGTAAGCTTGATGGCACTGAAAAAAACTAGGTTTCTAGTGACAACGCTAGAAAATATTAGGTTTCCATTGACGGTGTAACCCCCTACCTCATAAACCATCATTATGATCCAGAAATTTATAATTAAAAAGAATTAGAAACCAATGGATAATCAAAAACTCATTTTTCATCTCATCTTCAAGATAGGGTTTTTACAAATTTCTTTCAAAATTGGTTTAACCTGATCTCCTATTCACATTTCAAATATAATTGCCCTGTGTAGTTAAATCACATTCATACGTATCAGAGTGTACAGCCAAAATTCCTGGCAAACCCTGGGTTTCATATATTAACTAAAGAGTTTCTAGGGCGCATTCGCCTATTTACAGTTTTTCATATAGGGGATTACACAACCGTATCCAAAATAATATTTACAGAATATACAAAGATCCCCAATCAAAATATGACAACGAACCACAACCTAAGTCTGAACTATCTGCCCTTGGCTGTCTGCTTCTCCTTCGAGCAGCTTGCCCTAGCTATAGGTTAGTCAATGGAAAGAATGAGATTCAAAAGAAACCCAGTAGTAACAAATAACTCGTAAAATATATAAGCACAAAGCATGTAAGTAAATCACTAGCAGCAGCAACTACAGTAGCACAATAATTCATGGCTTTTACCATAAATGATAGCACTCACGATTGTATATATAACACGACAGCTTTCGCAGTAATCACAATAACAACAGCTTTCGCTATAATCACAATAATGACAACTTTCACTGTATACATAACACGACAGCTTTCACTGTATCCCTAGCAGCATCCAAAATCATTGCAAAACAATGATAAAACATATATAATGCATCACATATAGTACAAGGGAAAGTGTCACTACTTGGTTCTTTCTGAGCGTGCTCTAGCACGGGTTGCTCACAGTCAGAGCAAATATCTAATCCTATATACAAAATCAAGGACGACGGATTAATCTCTACTCCAAATTCTTACTTCCATAACACTTAAAGCTGGATATCATTTGAACTCTTTAGGTGGCTACTAGAAGCCTAGACATATACTTAAAGGGATGGAAAAAACTTGCCCAAAGACTATCTTTAGAAGCTCAAAATGTCATTTTTTGAAGGGTTGGCCGCGGCCAAGCCATCCACTGGCCGCGACCAATAGATAGTCAGAAAGATTTGGGCCGTGGTCAACACCTTTGGGCCGCGGCCAGAATCAGGTCAGAAACTTTTGGGTCACAGCCAGCCTCTTTGAGCCGTGGCCAAAAGCATGTCAAAAAGTTTTGGGCCATGGCCAAGAACTGGTCAGAAGGTTTTGGGTCATGGCCAGCCTTCTTGGCCACGACCACCCATAAACTTGACTCCTTGTCGATTTTCAAACGTCATATCTTTGTGCACAAAACTCAGAATGACCCAAACTTTATATCAATTGAAAGCTTGCAATGTGAACTACAACTCTAAAAAATTTCACACCATTTAGACACCATTTGCTTTGTCAAAATACCATGCAACAGTAGTCCCCTGCACAACATTTTACACTTAGCCAAATTTCCAGAATTCCAATTTTTGCACTTTTTCTTTCAATGGTTCCAAATTCCAATCAAACACCATTCCCAAACAAATTTTCACAAGGAATCCATTGGAACCACCAAAACAACCAAATTCAACTCACATTGACATGTTCCACAATAACCACATATCCCATAATAAAACAATTCAAAACTCAACATTGCAATCCTTTCCATTTCAAATTCCAAACCAACTCGAATGACACAAAGACACAACATAACACCATTTCCACCACAATACACTAACCAATTCATTCATTTCAAAATTATACCAAAATCAGGGAAAAATTCACAAATCTCAAAACTCAACCTATGATCACAATAGTTGGGTCAAAATGCATCAAATGCTCACCTCTTCCTCTTTCCAAGGCTCTTTCTTTGATTTCTCTACTTTCCGATTTTTTCAATCACTCAGACACCTTCTTTCACAAATTTAAAACCATAACAATGAAGCTCTTATCACCATGAACAACATTAAAGAATATGAGTTGAGCATTCAAGGACAAATCCTCACCTAAAACTTGAGCTCTTCCTTTATCTTTCCTCCTTGCTCTTGGTCGACAATAGAGTGTGAGAGAGAGAGATGAGATGATGATGGAAATGGCCAGAATTTTAGGGCAAGAAGGCCCTTAGGCCAACTTTGAGAGAGGAGAAGAGAGAGCGAAGGGTTTGACACTTTGACTTGATCTCATGGTTCATGCAATGCCACTTGTCATAATCTTATTTCTTCTTCCATGAGCACACATGAACTCACATACACATGATTCCACCCTCTTGATAACTTAATCCTAACCATTGATCTTCACATTACAACTGAATTTCCTCTTTGGTAACTAACCAATTGATCGGTAACTTTCCTTTTTCCAATTTTGCCATTGATTATGGCAATTCCACTTGAATCACCACTAAACACATTTTATCATTCCATTTCACTCAACCATGCGCCCTCCCTCTTATTTAACTCAATTTAAATGTTAATCCACAATTCAACTTAAATATAGAGTTTAGGCACTGATCGTAACATATTCATATCAAAATTCATATCATATTCTTTAAAAGTGTTTATTTAACAATAATTACATCCAGTTTTGAAAAAATTAGCCTTTAATCCCATTTTGGGGCATTATAGACGGCGCTGAAAAAATTAGGTTAGCTTTGATTATTTTCAAAAATGATACCATGAAGATAATCAAATAAGAGAATAATTGTTGTTTATTTAGATGAGAGAGTGATTACATTTATACACAAGAGAGAATCAGATCTATTAATAAGATTAAGATTTGAAAATTGAAAATAATATCCTAACAATTATCTCCTATAATCTTTAGATTTAATTAATCCCTATAATAGTGGGATTCCTAATAATATATTCTAATAACATATGGGATTCTATAATTACTAAAGTGGAATATGGGATGGAAGAAACACAGTCAAAATCATATAATAATACCAAGGTACAACCAAATGAACAAAATAACAATTATTTAGCTAATGTTGAATGACCTTTAAATTTAGGTACAACTGAACATAGTTGAATAATGTGAATTTTAGGTTAACCTCAGAGTTATTAACAAGGCATGATATAAAAATCAATGAGTAGAAATTGTAGTGACCATAACCAAACCATCATTGCAAACAAAAGTCCAGAGCCATGCTTGAAGAACTAAATGTTTTGGTACATTTTGGTTGAAACATACACATGCACACAGAGTGCACAAAAAGTGAGAAACTTTAATTTATGTAATGTCTAGCATACCCTAGTTATCCAAATTCAATAGTATATGTCACTCTGCATTACTTTTCAAATAAGGATATATGAGATTTGCTTCCCATCCATTTCATCCACATTCTCACTTCATAACCATTTCCATGCCTCACAATTTTGAGTGCTAAACAAGCCCTTGGTTACCTCTGAAATCCATAAAGTTACATATAAAATTTCCAAAACCTTATATTCTGACTCAAAAGTACGAATAAAAGTAGAAGTTACATAACTATGTACAAGACAACATCATGCAAAACTATTTTTTTTTGTAAATAACTATGATGTCTAGCATTAGGCAATCAAAACTTAGTCAAAGATAGAAAACTTCATTTAGAAAGGCAACTAGCCTAAAATTCATAATTGAATTTAAATTCCTACAACAAATAAAATTTGGAACAGAAGTCTACCAGTCTCCAATTTTGGGGTGTCTACTCATTGAGGGTACCTCAAAAGTGGGAGCCATATGCATCCCTCTGTAATTTTTCTTCTCCTAATCAGTACAGGTTGTTTGGCCTTCCTATAGCTTTGCATAAGGCCCACTGTCTACTAGTCAAAGGACTTCTGGCATCCATGGAACTTCTCCAATAATGGGGTGCAGAGCTTAATGCCAACCAAGAATAGCTTAGACGAGCATGATGCCCACGGTCACTCTACTACCAAGTCGAGTTCTCCTTTTGTAATATCCCAAATTTTAGGATTAGAGGCTTGGGAATAAGCCTAAATTAAGTGAACTGGTAAGCCTCGATTTAGCATGTGCCCCAAATCTATTCCCTAATATTTCTTATATCTTTGGGGTATTAAAGAAATTACAATGGTGAATTTTGGAGAATGCGATTATGCTTCAGAAGAAATTTTCTGTGAGGCAGTGAGTTTGTCATAAGGTTTTGGAAGAACAAATGATGAGAAATGATTATGAAATTTCACAGGGCGAAAGTAGACATCCTAAGAATTAATTTAATTTAATTTAAGCTATATACAAGGAGTTATGAATTTATGAATTTATCCTAGAAAAACTGTTGATTTTCTAGAATAGCTTCCAAATAATTTAATTCTGAAAATTTTGTGCTTCCAATTGGCTAAAGAATAATTTTTCCTTGAAAATAGACTCAATAAGGGTTCCATAGCCTTTAGAATCACTTTGATACGATGTCCACACATTTAGTTATGAATTTTCAAAGTTTGGGCAGAAAATCTGCCAGAATTGTCACAAATCCAAAAATGAGGAAAAATTGTGGCGGTAATTTTGTAATTATGGAATAAAAATGCATCAGCCTATTTTGCTGATTTGATGGACCCTTAGGCATCTTTTCTATGGGCCAAGAAGAGGGAAAATTTAGTTGAATTTCATTTTGGCTTGTGACCACATTTCATGTACATAAAGCTTATGTACATAAAAGACCAAGTTTGTATTTTTGGAAATTAATTAATTAAAGGGAATTATGACATAAGCATGAAGTTATAAAAAGCATTTCCTTTTCCTTCTTCAGCCATAAACCATCATTTTTTGCTGAAAATAGAGAGAGAAAGTTGTGTTGAACTTAGAAAAAGAAGGAGAAGAAAAGCATACAAAGGTAAGTGCTTTCTTCGGTGAATTGGTTCCTAATGCGTATAATACTTCTCTTAAGCTTCTCTTCTATGTTATTTTAAAGGTGTTTGAGAAGAAAATATGGTATTCAAAAGAGTTAGGGTTTCGGCCTAAAGAGGAAAAGCTAGATGGAAGAAGGGGTAACTTCCTAAACTTCAAATATTTGTTATTCTAGCTGTTGTGAGTAGTTTAATTGGTGAAATTTCGCCGGATTGTCTTTATTTGTGAAATTGGGAAATGTGGTGTTGGAAATGTTATGGTTCCAAAATTGGGACTAAATGGTAGTTATAATATAATTAAATAGTTAATAAAGTGATCAGGAGTAGAAAGGGACATGTCTGCGGAGTTAGAATCGAAAAACCTCAATTTTTCCCATAATACACCTAAGTTTCGGCCAGGGCTATAATATCTAGGGGTTAGAGTTAGATTTTCAATGTTCTAGTGATTCCATTGAGTTCAGGAGGAAAAATTAGTTGGGGTTACAGTTGAACACTTTTGGAAAAGCTCGAAAAAGCATAATTACGAAAATGCCCCTGAAACTCTAAAATAAGGGCATTCTTATCTTTTAGTAGTGAATTTGGTAATTATCAATCCAGAAATGGATTCCATGGGCAAAAATAATTCAGAATAGTACAGGTCAAAATTTTAGGAAAAGTACGATCGGACTGGGTATGACGAGGCCGAGCCGGGCCCCTAGGGGCATTTTGGTAAATTTTCACTATAAGCTAATATAACCACTATAAACACTATGGAAGTGTCTAAAATGGAATGAATGTGTTTTAACCTAATTCTTGTACATTTGATATTTTAAGACTGAAATGGGAGCTTGAGCTTGGCACGTTTTACGAGACATGCAAAACAGGGTGAAAGAGACTTGAGGTAGAGACATTATCCTTCATACATCATGTCATAGTTCATATGATTGTGTTGATGTCATTGTTTGTGCTTTTATTAATCAACATGATTTGCCTAGAAGAGGCAGTTAGTGCCGGAAATGCACTTACTCCTTGGGGTTGGGTAAGAATCCAACTGGTGTATGAATAGTGGGGTAGGAGCCCTACTCATGTATACATGACGATGATGTCTTATATTGTTCATTAATTGGTGCATATATGGTGTATATCATATCTACTTCTCGCATTTTATATGAACAATAGTACATTTTTACTGGGATTCTTTGGAATCTCACCCCTTTTCTGAACAAAAATATCTCAGCAGGTGGCAGCAGCTCAAAAGGAAAGGACGTAGATATGGGGAACTGACGGGCACGTTTCCTGAGACAATTATCGCGGTTATATATAGTGGTTTTTTTTATTATTTGGGAATATATGTATATATTTGCAAACCCTATGGGGAAAACCTGTGTTGTAACCAAATGCCATGTATCATAATATCAGTATATTTATATTATTCTTGTGTTGCTCACCGAACTACACGCAAGCACTCTGAAAATATGGAAAATAAGATGAGGGTATGACATTTTGGTATCAAAGCCAAAAGCGGTTCTGGAGGAGCCCAAAGTGGTTCTGGAGAGTGGTGGTTCTGACAACAGGATAGTATAATGATATGGTCTTGATTACACACTAATAGGAAAAATGCACGGAAGGGAGTACCAAAGGAGTGAAACACTCTAGTTTGTGAGCTAGCCTTAAGAGATCAACGAATATCTGAAGGGCAATAAGTGGTGAAATATCAGACCCAGGATGTTGTGAAACCCGATAATGTGGGCACGGCCAAGGCCAATGTGCTGTCCACACACAATATTTTGACAGCCGGAGATAGTCAGCATGACTCCATGAGACAAGGATAGTCACGGGGTGCTGGTAGTCAGGAGCAGATAGAGTTGGTATCTATATTTTGGCACAGGTACGCTAAAGTTAAGCGTGCTCAACCCAGGGAAATCCTAGGATGGGTGGCCCCCTGAGAAGTTGAGTTAGTACAGTCATGGAAACTTGAGGAATAGTAATTATCTTGAGATTTCTCATGGCTAGTAATCATTTTAGTTAGATAATTCAAAGGATGCTTAGAAGCATGGAGATGTTGACGATATAACTATGAATTTTAATTTGAACCGTTTTGATTGCAGTATGTACTGCACAGAAAAGTTCATTTCGTAAGGTGATGGGAAATGTGAAGTGTAGTAAATGTTTTGAGGTTTCTCCATGCTAAGCAATGATCCTTAGTAACACCGTGGTGCTAAAGGTATGTAGGAATGATATACGGTGATACATGATGTGTGGTGATCATGCTGTATGTCGATCCTAGAGGATCCGAATTGATAACACTGAAGATTGGGAATAGACTTAAATAAGATCTAAGTTGAAATAGTGCTTAGGTCGAAATGTGAATTAGGTTGTATTATGGTTATGATGCATGACAAAAGCTCAAACCTTGTGAACCTTGGGAATAGTGTTAAAACTTTAGTAATATTTTGAGGTTATTACCCGGATACCATGAAGGTTAGAATAGATGCTATTGATTTTGATTCTTAGCTAAACCTATTGGGTATAATTGAGGAAAATGATTTTCAATGAATGTGATGTTAAGGTTCTAGATTCCATGATGAACCTAAAAGTTGGGTAGAGACCCTAGACTGTATGATATTACACGCTAGAGTTATTGTAGTGAACCCGTGTGTTCGGAGGCCCTAAGACCTAGGGGACCAGTGTGTCCTTAGGCTGGTAGATATATTCAGAATAGTGTTGGGCTAATAATGATCCATGGAATTGAGGAAACTGATTTCCCAGCTCATCTAATGTTGAGGTTCTAAGAGTTGCATTGTGATCCGAGAATCAGACTTAATAGTTGAACTTAATCTTTAGGAATTTGAATTGACCTGGATGGCTTGAGGTACTAGAACATGGTACTAGAATGAATCGAAATGCGTATGAGATTTCTCGAGGTTGCTAGTTGCTGATCTAGCAAAGGGAAAGATCTTGATAATAGAGTATTCCCTTATTGAATAGAATAGTTCTTGATAAAACAAAGAGTAGCCATAAATATGGTCTCACGGTTGAGACAGAAAATTGAATATGCGAGTAGCTTACGGATTCCTAGTACAACGTGGGTAAAGTACCCCTATAAGGGAAGTAGAGTTTGTGAATATGCCTAGAGTTGGACTGATAGTGGAAGTCCATATGAAATGGCCCGGAATGATTTGAGTTGAAACGGGCTAAGAGGTGGCATAGTGGAACATAGATTGTAGGTGTCATCAGGTGTTGTAGGAGGTTCTTGTAGGACTCCTATTAAATCATCCTCATATTATTAAAGCTCATATGAGGAGATAGGCCTCAGAGTAGACAACGGAAGCATAATAAATGTATGTGGGCACCAATGATTTGTTCTGGGTAGTTAGTATCGATATGTATTCAGTAAAGATGAGGAACAGTATGTGCTTAGGCCATAAGACCTGATAAACTATAAGTCCTTAGGCCGGTAGAATGTGATGTTTGTACTGAGTAGAGGCTCCAGGCGGTAAGAACAATGTGCAAGTTTGCATAGGACGGTGTCCCTAGGCTGGAAGACCTATGTGTTTGGCACTATGGTTGATGCCTAGTGCGATGGTGTTAGACCAGTGTGTCTAGGGTATGTCTTAAAGCTGACAGAACATTTAGACTGTACCTAGTTGTAGCCGAAGCAGTAAGTCCTAAAATGCCGATGGCATAGGGGTGATTCCTTGGGCAATAAGACCAGTGTGACCAAGCGCTTTGATGTCCAATGATACCAGGATTCACATAAGGTTTACTTACCCCCAAGTAGTGCCTTGGTTTCTACTTACTCCCAAGTAGTGCCTTCGAGTCCTAGGGAGGTGAAAGAAATCCGTAAGGGAGGCGGAAATATTCTGGACCTGGGCCTAGAGTGGCTTGGTAGTGGGTCTCAGATCCGGTGGATAACCCTGGTTGGGCCGCTAGTAGTGGGTCTGGTACACCGGCCTGGTTGGGCCACTAGTGGTAGGGATGGTTCATTAAATAAAAAGGTGATTGTGTGAATCCGGGTGGAGTCCCGAAGAGGCTGTGAGACCTAAGGAGCCAAGCACTGTGGTAAATGACCAATGGGTCCTGTGTTTGATTGCACGCTGCATACTGCATACGATGAGAATATAGTGATTGTGTTGCATGCTCGATGAGCTTGCAGATGAAAGAGATAGATTGAATATGACTATGGTGTTGCATGGCTTGTGAGCCTACATGTGATAATAGAATTAGATACATTATAAGGCTAAGTATATTGGGGCAGTGTTCCAATAAGGCAATGAGGCCTAGAATAATATACTAAGCGTCCTGATAGACAATCAGTACAATAATGGGCTGGGTAACCCATGAGTACAGAACGAGTTGAATATGTAAGAGTTGATAGATAGTTCAACCACACATATCAGGTAAATTGTGGTGCATGCTTTATAAGTATGCACAACCTAGGGATGAGTTACATAATGAGATAGGATTAATCCCCAAGTTGTAAACGTTCAAATTTCAAGGACAAAATTTATTAAACGGGGAGAGAAATGTAATATCCCAAATTTTGGGATTAGAGGCTTGGGAATAAGCCTAAATTAAGCGGATTGTTAAGCCTTGATTTAACAGGTACCTCAAATCTATTCCCTAATGTTTCTTATATCTTTGAGGTATTAAAGAAAGTAAAATGATGAATTTTGGAGAATGTGATTATACTTCCAGTGAAATTTCCAGTGAGGTAGTGAGTTTGTCATGAGATTTTGGAAAATCAAATGATGAGGAAAAATTATGAAATTTTATAGGGTGAAATTAGACATCCTAAGCTTTAATTTGATAGGTCATATGAATCATTTCAAGCTATGTACAAGGAGTTATGAATTTTTGAATTTAGCTTAAAAAAACTATTGATTTTCTAGAACAGCTTCTAAAGAATTTAATTCTGGGAATTTTGTGCTTCCAATTAGCTAAAGAATATTTTTTTTTTTGAAACTAAACTCAATAAGGGTTCCATAGCCTTTGGAATCACTCAGATAGGTTGGCTACAAATTTAGTTTTGATTTTTCAAAGTTTGGGTAGAAAATCTGCCAAAATTGTCACTAATCTGTCAAAAAAAAAAGAGGTGTTGTTATTGGCCTTGAAACTTAAATTAGGAAGTTGTGAAATAAGAAAGGGGAGTTGTTAATCAAGAATTCGGAGTTGTTAATTAAGAACAGCGTGTTGTTATTTCTGAAGTGGCGAGAATGAGGGCTGAAGGGCAAAATCGTCTTTTGGCACCGCCCGCACTGTTCATCTATACTTACATTGAACTGATCCGGATTTTTCAATTTCAATACACTGAATAGATATTTTCCTATTTCCAATGTATTTTAAAGGGATTTTCCCATTCGAAATTGTCCCTCATGGACAATTAGCTAAAAAAGAATTAGTTTTGTTTATTTTCCTATTTAAATTATTTTTTTAAGTATTGGAATTTATCTAACAAGACGTTCTCATATCAAATAAGATATGAATAATAACCATTTTGATGAGCTAGTTATATATAAGTTGAAGGAGACAGTTATGCCTTATGAGCACAATAATTTCTATTATGCTAGATAACAAATAAATTTTATTTCATCATTTTATTTTTTTAAAAATATATCTTTTTTACTATAAAAAATATTTTTAAATTTTGAGACAACTTATAATTGCTTTACTTTCTTCCGCATTAGAGGTTTTAGAAGACGAAACTATGAAAAACGGTGAAGAAAGAGCTAAGAAATTTTTTTTGGGAAGCTGTATTTTTTTCAATATCATATTCCGTTTTTAAATACATTAAATCATGGTAATCAAAAATAGAAAGTTTGATAATATCTCCTAAAATTAGGAGCTACATTGCTAACTTCCTAAAATCCCACAAAATCGGTAAACATCATCATATATACATGACTAAACAATAGAGGCAACAGACTCAATTAATTAAATTTTCAAATTTAAAATATCAACTGATTCTTAAAAATCAGAAACTAATTAATTTCAAATTGCAACAGGCTCAATTTACCTGTTATGAACCAAAAACTAACACTTATGATTAAAAAAACTGTGATGACCCAATAAAAAGAAAAAACAAACTGCAGGCACCTGATTAAAAGTTAGGCAAAACTAACAAGAAGTCAAGAACTAGCACATTAATTTTTAATAATAAAAAAACTAACTTCAATTCTAGATAAGCTTATTTAACCACTAATATCAAGTCAATACAATGAGTCACTAATATCAAGTAAATTAAGTTACAAAATACATTTCATGAATGCATCCTATAAATCCGAGTTACAATCGAACTTGTTTGTCTATTTTATTCTCTTCCTTTGACTCCACCCTTACACCAAAGACATCACTTTGTCACCATAAATGTTGTTCAGATGAGTCACAAGCCACCACAAAAAATTCTGAAGAAGCATCTGTATGTTGTCAAACCAGCACAATATATTTGTCATTAACAAGTTTACCACCAATTTTAACTACAATTGCTGCCTCTATTAACAACACATGCTGACTTCATATTTCCAGGAGTTCCAACCACAAAGCAATTGTCATTAGCAAGTTTACCACCCTTATTAACAACTATTGTTGTCTCTATGAACACATTCTGAGTTTGTACACTAGGAGTTTCAACCACAAAACATTCATACCATGTTTATTAATTCCCACATTTAATGCATAAACAGAGCACAATATACCCAAAAACACAGCAAATGGCAAATGGAATCAACGGCCTTCATCGGTGGGAGAGAGGGAGACGTCAAAGATACTAGAGTCGATGGGTCACTTGACGATAACACTAAGAATGAGTAAATACAAAAATTAAAATTAAAGAAATTTGAGACCATGTATGAAGTATGAACAGGCCTAAGAGTGAGATGGATACGTTTAGCTTCGAGCTCCCAAAATTTACAAAAGAAGAACAAAATTTGCAACAACGACAGTGACGAGGTGAGATGGGGCTACGAACTAGGGCTATCGAGAGAGAGGCACAACATTTCCTCCACAGTGACAGAGAACGAAATACGATGGTGACAGACAACCAATCATGACGACCACAATGATGAGCTCATCTTCACAGGGCAACGACTTAGGGCTATCATGCACAAAAAAGAAGAAGAACCTATCTTAGTTTTACTAAGGGTATTCTAGTCTTTTCACAATTCAATTTTATT
Source organism: Inga leiocalycina (assembly GCA_963242795.1). Taxonomy (NCBI): domain Eukaryota; kingdom Viridiplantae; phylum Streptophyta; class Magnoliopsida; order Fabales; family Fabaceae; genus Inga; species Inga leiocalycina. The sequence goes on from OY725327.1 coordinate 27,735,015, forward strand.
GCACTAATGTCTCCCAAGGCTTGCCTGCAAAATGGAGATTTCAAGGGACCTTGGAGTATTATAATCTTTTGTTTGGGACCTCAATGCAATTTCCCTAATTCCTATGTATTTTGTTTTTTAACTTCCCTAATTTTTAAACAAGGTTTAAAAAACAAATTATATATATGTATATATATATATATATATATAATTATCTAATCTCCAATTTTTCTCTTTTCGGTTACTATAACTTCCCATATTTTTTTTTCAATTTCAAATAAAAAAGCCTAAAACTTCATTTTCTTGTTTGGTTTTACTTTAGCAAATGTGCATGATCTGAAACTGTTTAAATGGGGTGCTCCATATTCGGAACTCATGTTTTTCCGATGTAATTACTGACCAATTATTGGCTATAAGATTATACTATTCGGGCCTCACATTAATGAGCGGGTTCCTAAACTCGCATGGTAAAAGATAAAAGATATGCATTTATATAAAAGGGTGAAGGTGTATCCTGAAGTATTTTTCCACATGTATCTAGCGTCCTAAATTATTTTGTAATAAATTCAGTACCCTAAAATATCCTGCAGTTTAACCCTATATAAAATGATGAAACAAACAAGAAAAATTAAAATGCAAATCCTGATAGTTTCATCTCACTTTTAATGAAGCATTAAATCCTATGTTCATATATAATTAGCTACTTATGGCTACTTTAGATACCCACTAAAGCAACATATAGGTTGTTACAAAATATATAAAAAAATATTTTTAAAAAATTATTTATTAGCAAAACTAATAAGGATTAGCAAATTAGTCTCACAAAAAAAATAATAAAAAATTATCTAAAAATAAATTTGCTATGTTCTTAATTTGTGCAACTAGCCTTTTTATTTTTAGGGAGAATGACCAAAAAATACTACTTGAATTTTAAAATCCCAAATTAGTTATTTGATAAAGATTTATATTGTCAATCTCATTATTCTTCTTATTTGCGGGATTTTAAAATTTAAATGGTTTTCTTTTTTTGTCATTCTCCCTTATTTTTATGGTGTTTTGGGTTTTGTTGTTCTTAACAAGATTAAGTGTTACAAAATCTGGCTGGTGTTTAGAGCCGAAGGTAAAAAGGGTACCCTTTTAAAAAAAAAAAAAAAAAGGTCAGTGGATGATAGCATTCGCATCAGAGGAGAGAAGACAAACACCGTTTTTTTTTTTTGGCCAACAGCCGAACACAAATTTAAAATTATGTTATAATCAAACTCGGATTGAAAATGTCTTTTGGGTTGGTAGGAAGATAAGATGGCATTAAGTGTGGATAATTAATTGTGGCCCAACAAAAATTGGAATGAAAATTGCATGTGGACATAATTTAGTGCCCCTTTTGCACTCTGTATAAGATAAAGCTTGATAGGATAACTAGGGAAAAAGATTCGAGAAAATTTTAACACTATATAAGTATATATATAATGTTATTGGCACCACCACTACAAAAAAAGCCTCAATTACCCACGGAATCTGAGACGGAACCATGTCCGTGGGTAATTTCAGACGCATCTGGGACGGAAATTCCGTCAGGAAAATCAGAGACGGAATTGCCCACGGAAATGCGTCAGCAATTTGCCACGGAATAATTCCGTGGGCAAGTTCGTCGGAGAGTAACCATCAGCGACGGAATATCGTGGTTATTTACTGACGGAAGTATTTCGTCAGCAATTTCCGTGGCAAATGGTTTTTTTTTTTATTTGGAGTAATTAAAAACCGAACACATACGCATACGCAGCTCCCACCCGAAAAAATTCCCCAACCCACGAGTCGAAAATTTTCCCTCCAGAACCGCCCGCGTGAATCATCTAAAGATACATCATCCCAACCCATTTTCTGAGTTCGATTCGCTGCTCCAAGAAACTATTTCGGTGATTTGCAGCTCCTGCGCAGATTTCAATCCGGAATCGGCCGATTGCTTTATGGAAATGGGAAGAATGAGCTTGTCCGAGACCTAATCCCTTTGCTCAGTGTCGGAAGGCAAGGCCTCAGCACTCTCTCGCTGTCCGCAATCTCTCCAATCTCCCTCCCTCCCTGCGGCGTTGGTCCTCAGTCGGTAAGTCCGGTACACTTCAATCTTTTTCTTTGTTATTTTGGTTACAAAATAGGAATAAACAATCTCTCTCACAATCACTCCCTCTTCGATTTTTCCTCACCAGCCACGTAAAAACCATCACTCTGAACCGTCGCCCTGCACAGTACCTCACCGCCGCTCACACCGACGGCAACTCCATCGGCGTCAGCACCGAGCGCCTTTCCCCTTTATCTCTGTCGCCTTCAGCCCCGCCCACACAGTCGCGGACTCCATCGGCCTCACCATCGGAAGGTTTCCATCGGCTCTCACCATTGCGCAGTCTCTCTCAACACCAGAAACTTTTCCCCTTTCTCTCCGGTAACCTCACCGTCGGTCACTCAATCAGCCTCACCACCGATCATCTTCACCCAGATTTTTTTCCCGAAGAACAATTGCCAATTTGAGGTATTGTCTCCTCTTTTTCTTTTCTTCTTTAACTGTGTTATGATCAAGTCTTTGAGCCCAAAATTATAGTAATGTTTCTGAATCTCTTTTAAAAGTGTTCATTCACAATGTATTCTCGATAGAATATTCTCTCAGGGCAATTTGGTAACCGTTGCTGTAATCAATGATTATTGAACTTCTATGTTTTTTTGCAACCATGAGTTTTGATGATAGAAATTAAGATGACATGGTTATAGGGGAACAAATGAAAGTATTTCCTTTTCACATAGTTTTGATGAAAGTATGAAGATGACATGGTTGTTTTTTATTGTCAGTTGTGGTTAGTATTTAAGAGCTTGCTGTCTTGTTTCAGACTTATGGTTAATTATGTATGAAAGTATTTCCTTTTCCCCCAATCTTGAGTTGCAGATCCTGGGTCTAGGCTTTCTCCTTCTCACTTTCTCTTCTATTTCTAACTAATTCACTCAGAATCTAACAAAGAAATTCAGCGTTGCCTTTTGTGATGAAATGCAGCTAATTAAGGATAGTCCCCTTAGCAAATAGTTAGTTAAAGAACACTGCCACTGGACATCTCCAAGTGACTTCTCCTACAAGCAATTAAAGCAAAGCTTTAAAAAAATCAAAAAGAATTCCACAAGCAATGACAGATATAAGTTCTCAAAACATGGGTATAAATAATCTATAATGTAGTAACACCTTATTTTCAAGTGCTTTAGAAATTAGTTTCTTCTACTTGTTAGTGTTAGCAATGTCCTGCTTAAGTTGATCCGGTTGTGATTTATCATGACCCCGCTCAGCATCAAACTTCTGCTGCTCAGCAACAAGTTCAGTGATTTTCTGGTCTATCTGTAAGATTAGTTAACCGGAGACAACAGATGGAAAACCCCTCTTGCTATCAACATCATTGTCACCAGAAATGTCATTTACAAGAATTTATTCATATATTATAGTTCACATTCTCCAATAAATAGTTGATAAGGTACTGTCTCCCATTTTAATAACAAAATTAAATTGATGAATCAATCAATATGGGAAAAAGAAACGGGAAACCATAAATAATCATAGATAACAAGCAGAGTCACCAACAAATCATTAGACTTCAGAAATTTCAGAACCGAAGGAAGTGGTTGTTCTAAAATTCTTAGAGGACTAAAGTAACCAAATGCTAAGGAAATGGCATGTTATAAAATCTATTTTAATATATGAAAGTCTATGATTGGTATAGCTATCTAAAGCATGCTTAAAGGTCCTAAGATAATGAGTATATGTGTATGTGGTTGCTTGATGTTAGGGTATATGTGTAAATAACAATTTTTTTGCCCCCATGGGATGCCCACAGTTATTTGAGGTTGAGGTTTTTATTCCTGGATCATTGGATATATAGTGTTCAGTAGGAATCAAATCCATCAGTTAAATAAATATGGCAGAAGTAGAAGAACTGTGCAGTCATGGTTCTAAGAACAGGTTCACAAAATCATAAACAGTTTCACATCCTTTTATGCAAAACTGACTACAATTAAAAGGAGATTCAGAAAAGAGTGCAAAACCAGAAAAAGTACAAATTAACTGCTTCCGAAAACTAAGAGCTGAAAAAGATAGCAGCAGTAGTAAAAGAAAGATCGTAACAAGACTGGGATCTATGTTAAATAAATATGGCAGAAGTAGAACCATTGATGTCATAACAATTGATGTTAAAGAAGTTTGGCAATTTAAATCCTAAAGTGTTTGGTCAATTGCTGCTGAACTTAGGAACTGTACTGTGCCTTGTTTACTGGATTTTTTTTTATGAATTATAGTGAAGTGTGAAATCTGAACTGTAATGAAAATTCCAAGTGTTATCAAATTTTTGCCTACTGCCATGGTTAGCTAGCCTAGAAATTAGACCTGAAAATTTCAAGGGGGAAAACAAAGGCAGAACAACGTATGAGGTTGTATTTAGACTGGGTTTTCATGGTGAGTGATGAGATTCATTGTAATTTCTGGTTCTTCTCATTATTCTTCACACAGTTGTTATTATTGCTCATGTTGTTGTCGTTACCAGGTGCAAATTTTCAAAGAATTTTTTTTTCTCTTCCTACTTTTCAGGTCACTTTTTCACATTCTTCATTTTGTATGCATAGGCTCTTCACTTCACCTAAATGATTATGGTTTAGAAGGAAGATATGTACCAACAGACTGTATTATGTGATCTCATGTTTTTTTTTGTTGCCTAGTTAAATTGCTTTTCAATTGATATTCCAAAATGCCAAGTGATTGTATCTCTTTTTGCCCATATCACCAGTCGGAAATATAAATCTAGAGTCCTTAACAATTGAATCAAGCCATAAATGATCTGTCCGTTATTTCTTTTCTTCAGTCTAAATTACAATTCTGTTGATATTGCAAAATGAGACGTGGTTGTGTCTCCCATTTCTCATCTCACATCATTATTTGCCCGTGAGAAATATGAATCCAGGTTCCTCAACAAATGGTTCAAGCTATAGAGGATCATGACTGCATAGTTGTGATGTTTAAGTTCAATTGTCAAATGATTCTGCAACAGGAGAAATATGAATCCAGAACCCTCAAATTGCAATGCCTTTACTCATTCTTGAGTTTATTCACAATTGTCAGCACTAACACTATTATATGATTGATTTTGTTCTCACTATATAAACCTTATCCTGTATGTTTCATTGCAGTATTATGTCTAGCATTTGCATCTAACTGCTTTAACTTCTTTAATTGGAAGTGAAATGTAAATGCTATTTTGAGATAATATTTTGATTCATAGCCATTTTATTGATGGAAAACGTGTTACACAGCACCCGCTGTCTCTCCTTCATCAACTCCTGCCAGAATCATCAATTGGAAAAAGGGTGGAGCACCAGTTGCTGCGCCTTTGCATAATTCATCAAAGCCACTTCCAGCTTTAATACATCCACATCCCCCAGCTCAAGGTGTGCAACACTGGAACAACTTTTCATGAGGAGCGAATACTTTTTTGTTTGGTTATAAGAAAGTGGTGAAGCCCAAAATACAAAGCGAGTCATATATTACAGAATAAAATTCTACTGCATCCTCATGTAGCATATCTTGAAGCTACTAGGCAGTTGCTCCCATATCTTGAGTTTTCATTCTGATTTAGACTCATCTTTGACATAACATCTGCACTTCTGTTACCTTCTCTGTAAACGTGTTGGAATTCATATTGCCAATTGAGCATCTGTATCCTTCCCTTGTTCACATCTTTCACAATGCTCTGTTCCCCACTCCACTAGCTTGTCACTGATTTAGTATGCAAGTCTTCTATTTCAGTTTAATTCAACCATTGCTGTCGTAATCAATCTGGCTATCATCTTCCTATTATTAAATGATTACCCCTTCCCCTCATTATTACTGTTTACCTTTGTTCCTTGACTTTACTTTCCACCTGGCATGCTGCTCTCATTCATTATCTTCCTCTTTCTCACCAACTAGCAACTACTGCTCGTCCGTAGCCACCCTACTCAACATTTCTCTCTCCATAAACTTCTGCCTTTTTTAATACACACAAATTTAGACGAGTTGAGTTATTGATGCTCACCAATATTAGGGTATATCTTTAAATTTAAAGGGTGGTTGCAAATGTATTTACAAGTCATTCATCAGTAAGGTTATCATATAGGTAACACGATATGAGTTCATCACCTTTCAAGTTATGAGTTGATGGTTGATGGGTTGTTTGAGTTGTAATTGTATTAATGCTTCCATAGATGTGTGCCGTCTCTTTCATTGGTAACTACATGGCTCATCAAATTTCAAAGCCAAAAGGGCTTTCTTTTGTCAAAATTAAAATTCCAACCTTTTATAGTTCAAACTCAAATTTTCCAAGTTTCTTTCTCTATACCTACATTATGGGCATGCACATGTAAGATCATCAAGTCAAGATTTTGTTAATGTTTTGTTTGGTTTTGATTTGTTTGTTATTCATGATCTTATTTTGGTGACAATGCCATTTATATATGAATTAAAAGTAAATATTATAAGATTTACAACACTTCTTATTTAAAGTGTAGATATATTTTTGTGGCCAATTTGTACAAAGAGGCACATGTTCGTAGTTATTTTCTTATTCTACATGTTTTTTGTGGCCTTTGGATTTTAGGTAAGGTTTTAATATCGGACTGAACTACTCAGTTTAGCTGGTTGAACTATTGGAGAAGTGCATATTTCATATCGAAAAAAGGTTAGTTCAGAAAATTTGTTTATAAAGACAGTTTCACATTACTTTTTGAGCTCAAAGTTGCCCTCCATCTAAGACTTTGCTGCAATTTGGGCATTAGATGATTGTAGGAGTCTCAAATTTGCAAGTTAATGATGGCTTATCTATAATACAAGTACTTCCGTGATCTGTCATGGTTAAATAATTTATGCAGAAATGTAAGTATATAACGTAAGTCTGTTGTGTATTACCTTCATTAATGTTAAATTTGGTTCACTTACTAATATCAAGGGGTTTGTACGTTCCTGGTTATATAAAAGGTAAGAAAGAACACTAATTTAAAGGCAAGGACTTGGCTGAATATTTTATTTTCTTTTTACAAGGTTGATTAAACTTGTTTGCCTTAAATTTGGTTAGGATGCACTATACATTACTAAATTGTGAATTTTTGCTGAGTTTTGGGTCCTTTTGCTATGACATTCACGTCCTTATAAGAGCTTAAAGGGTTCTGAATTTTAATTGTGTTATGTTGTGCAAAATGCAGCAGTCAAGTACTTTGAACTTTGACTATCCTACAAAAAATTATCCTTCATAAGTTCTGCCATGTATTGTTCTGATAAGCTGTTTGATGATGTTAGGTTGAATCTGAGTAAGTAAACAAGTTGGGGACGTAAAATTGAAAGTGATAGCGCTATTGAGGTAGTTGCTTCATATAGGTTAATTAATTCTTAAGTTTCAACACATCTCAGTGTCATGTAAATGTTTTTTGTCTTCTTGATGCTCTCTTGACATTAGTATATTGATTCAAATGGCTGGTAAATTACCGGTACGCCTTTTTAGTTGCATATATCATCATGACTTTAGATATATAGTCCCATAGTTTTCTTTATCACTCTATACTGATGCAAATAGTGTTCATGGCAGCATCATATATATACCTTTTGCCATACAATGTGATTTAGAACTTAATTTTGTCTGCTCCGAAGCTTATTTAATATTTACTTAGAATTCTTACTTCTTAGAATGGAAGTCCCAGAACATCGAAGATGGATGTATAACAGAATTAATCCGAGTACTAAATGGGTGACGATAGAGTTCGAGCAAGGTGTTGATGGGTTTCTTGCATATGCATATCAATCACAGTACTCTCAAAAGTGGGGAGAGCTTAGGTGTCCATGTGTGAAATGTAAATGTAGATATTATCTACCTTTTGATGATGTTAAGGTGCACCTTTATAGTAGAGGATTCATGCCGGACTATTATGTATGGACTAGTCATGGTGAAACATGAGTAGTAAATCATCTGCCCATGTCTCCAATACCATGTCCCCTACATGCCTCACATGGGGCACTTGGAGCCCATACAAGTCCATATGAGACAATCGTGATGGATGCAGCCGGGCCTAGTTTTAGGGATTACTATAATGAAGGTGTTGAAGAGATGCCAAATAGTACAGCAAGAGAATTTTATGACATGTTACGTGCTGCACAACAACCATTGTGGGAAGGTTGTGAAGAATCTCGGCTTTCAACAACGTTACAATTATTAAGTATTAAGGCAACAACAAACATGTCTCAACATGCCTTTAATTTAGTTTCCCAACTTATGCTTAGGACACAACCTAAAGACACTCTTATGCTTCCAGACTTATACCAAACAAAGAAGTTAGTGTCGAGGCTAGGTCTAGATTATAAGAAGATTGATTGTTGTGTGAATGGGTGTATGTTATATTATAAAGATGACACTCATGCAACAAAATGTAAGTTTTGTTGTGAGGAACGATATTCCTTTAAGAAGTGTCATGGAAGAAAAAAGAAAGTTGCAAGGAAGCAATTGTTTTTCTTACCACTCATTCCAAGGTTGCAAAGATTATTTGCTTCTGAAAAAACCGCAAAGGATATGAGATGGCACTTTGAGAATCGTCGAGGTTCCAATGTTCTTTCTCACCCTTCTGATGGTGAAGCATGGAAAGTTTTTGATAGAACATATCTAGACTTTGCATATGATCCAAGAAATGTGAGGCTTGGATTGTGTGCGGATGGATTTGCGCCATTTGGCCAATCAGGAAGGCAATATTCTTGTTGGCCTGTTATAGTTACTCCCTATAATCTACCACCTGAGATATGCATGACACGGGAATATATGTTCTTGACGTTGATTATCCCTGGTCCTAATAATCCTAAGGGAAAAATAGATGTGTATTTGCAACCACTGATAGATGAACTAAAGTTATTGTGGGGTACGGGGGTGTCAACATATGATGCCTCTTTGAAACAAAACTTTCTTATGCGTGCTGCATTATTGTGGACAATAAATGACTTTCCAGCTTATGGTATGTTGTCTGGTTGGATGACCATGGGGAGACTATCATGTCCTATATGTATGGAGAACACAAAAGCGTTCCAATTGAAGTATGGGCGAAAAACATGTTTCTTTGACTGCCATCGTCAATTCCTTCCGAATGACCACCAATTCCGGAGAAATAAAATATCTTTTTTGAAGAATAGGGTTGAGAAATCAGTGCCACCGCCCCGGTTGAGCGGAGAGGAAGTTTGGCAAAGAGTTAAAAATCTACCCAAGGTGACTGAGTATGGGAAAAATTTGCCAATTGAAGGGTATAAGGCTACTCATCATTGGACAAAACAAAGCATATTTTGGGAATTGACTTATTGGAAAACTAATCTCATTCGACATAATCTTGATGTCATGCACATTGAGAAAAATGTCTTTGATAATGTGTTTCACACTGTTATGGACACAAAGGGGAAAACAAAAGATAACACACAAGCTCGAATGGATGTGAAAGAGTATTGTCGAAGGAAGGACAATGAACTTGTTGAAATTAGAGGGAGAATGGTGAAACCGATCGCAAACTATACATTGAATGTGGATCAAAAACGACATATTTGTCAATGGGTGAAGAACTTGAAGCTTCCTGATGGATATGCATCTAACCTAAATAGATGTGTGGATATGAAAGAAGCAAAGTTGTACGGAATGAAGAGTCATGATTGCCATGTGTTCATGGAACGCTTGCTTCCTATTGCCTTTGCGACTTTGCCGGAAAATGTCTTGAATCCTATAGTGGAGCTTAGTCAATTCTTTACACAACTTTGTTCCACAACTTTGTTGCGAGATCAACTAGAGTTGTTAGAGCAAAATATTGTTGTGACATTGTGCAAGTTAGAGAAAGTCTTTCCCCCAGGGTTCTTTGACTCAATGGAGCATTTACCCATCCACCTTCCTTATGAAGCTAAAGTAGGAGGGCCTGTCCAATATAGATGGATGTATCCATTTGAAAGGTACTGAATATTGTTTTATGTGACTTGACAAAAAATACTTGACAAACCTTATTAAAAAATTGACCATTAAAGTTAACTATATGTAGGTTTCTTTATACCTTAAAACAAAAGGCACGGAACAAAGCTCGGGTTGAAGCATCTATATGTGAAGCTTATATTGCTGAAGAGACTGCCTTCTTTTGCTCGCACTACTTTGACCCAGGTGTTCCACCAAGAATAACAAGACCTATCAGAAATGACGATGGTGGAGAACCAGATTTGCCAACTATTTCAATTTTTAATCATCGAGGAAGACCTTCTGGGACTTGTAAATCCCGTTTCTTAGGGGATGAAGATGTGAAAGCCGCGACCACATTCATTCTAATGAATTGTGACGAGGTGCAACCATATATGAAGTAAGTGATGTTAAATCCTGATAAATTAAAATTTGTGTCAAATATATGATGGTTAACACATAACTTGCAATGCAGTTTTTTTGTACATATATTAAAGGAAGAGCACCCTCAAATTACAGATAATGAGATAGAAGCTCAGATCAATGATAGATTTGCATCATGGTTTAAATGTCATGTAAGTAGTTAATATTTTGAACGAAATACCTACAACAAACTTTATTTGACATGATTCTTATTGATTATGTCACTTAGGTTGAAAATCCTGCCAACAATATTGCGGATTCATTTTTACATGACATTGCTTGGGGCCCAAAGCGAAGAGTGAGAACATGGCCTATGTACTTTGTGAATGGGTACAAGTTTCATACAGCCGAAGTTGCCCGTAATAAATCAACCAATAATAGTGGTGTATGCATCAAGGGAACTGACTATGCACAAGCAGAATATGACTTCTATGGCATTCTACACGAGATTGTTGAACTTGAATATATGGGTGTCCCTGTGAAGAGAGTGGTGTTATTTAAATGTGAGTGGTTTGATCCAACACCGAATCGTGGTACAAAGATTCACCCATATTACGGGACTGTTGAAGTTCATGCATCACGGAGGTATAACAAGTATGATCCATTTATTTTGGCCCAACAAGCAATGCAAGTCTACTACATGCCTTACCCTTGTTGCCGTCAAAAGGAAAATTGGTTAGCTGTTATTAAGATAAAGGCTCGTAGCATAATTAACACTCCTGCATCTGAAGCAAATGTGGGTCCATTTCAAGTGGATGACCTTGAAGTCATACTACCAATAATTGTTGATGATGATGAAGTCACTATGTCAATAATTGACACTCTTCCAACTGAAATTCGCTATGAAGATGTAGATATGCCGGTGGGTAACATGGAAGAAGAAGAAGAAGAAGAAGAAGATGATGATGATGATGATGATGATGATGATGATGAAGAAGATGATGATGAGGAAGAAGGTGATATAGATGATGAGGTTGAAGATGAAGATGAGGAAGAAGACGAAGACGAAGATGAAGACGATGACGAAGAAGATTAATGTTACCACATTTTGTTGTAATGAAGTCATTGTTGTTACCATTGATTGTATTGACTTTTAATTTTCTTTTTATTCTGAATATATTTCGTCATCATTTATTTATTTCTTATTACTAACTAAAGTCTCACAATGAATTTGTAGATGTCAAGCCGTCGCTCAAAGCGTGATATCAGCCCATCGAGTACCCCACAATCATTTCTTCCCCAACAACGTCCTAAGTTATCTCATCCTCAGACAACTATTTCAAATCCGGCTATTCCTAGGGTTGTTAGACCATCGTTGTCATTTGTGTCAGTGCCTCAATTGCATGAACCACTTATCCGACCCTCATTACCACATCAAATCCTTAATCCCATTGTGAGACCCACATTACCCACCCAATTGCATCATGACTCAGGTGAACCGTCATTCCCATTGCATGAATCAATTGGTGGACACTCGTTATCATCTGGCCCTTCTCAATCTCCAGTCCCATCTCCTCCAATACCATCTCCTGGAACAGAATCTTCACACCCCCCCTCTCCACAGGGTCCTCGTGTTAGGTACCCACATTGGGGTCGTGATCTTGATGGTAGAACATGGATATATCCTGAGAAAACAACGTAAGTCATGAACAATCTTACTGTAATTTGTATCTTCATTTAGTATATATTAAAGCCATTTTAACAATGATAATGGTCTTTTTACAATTGATATTAGGTTCAATCCTGTTGTTTGTTCTATACGGCAAATTCTTCCGGTAATTCAAGGGAAATTTGACTACCCATGTCATTGTTGGAAAGCAACACCTGCCAATTATAGGAAAATGTGGTTTGAAGAATGGGCGGTATATGATATCTTCTATTTGTATTATGTCTACTTGTTTCCTTATTCTTTTGGTATTTTTTATCCTTTTCATATATCATTTATGCAGAGAAAATATAAATGGCTGCCACAATATGAAGATGATGTTAAGAGAATATGGAATGCAAAGTGTTCAGAAATTTTGAGAGGTACAATGCATACTATCAGACAGGAGTTGTTTCACAAGCAAGTTAGACCTAAGTGGATTCCACACGAAGTGATGAATGAGTTAGAGAGATTGTGGACAACACCAGAATATAAGAGCAAGTGTGAGATAGCAAAGACCAATCGAGCCTCTAGCAAAGGAGGCACTCAACACAAGGGGGGTAGTATTCCGAATAGTGAGCATAAAAGGAGGATGGTAAGTATTTATCTTCAATTGGTTCAATCATTATGTATTTGATGCTTCGTGTAATACATTTTTATAAATACTTGTAGGCTGAAGATTTGGGAAGAGAGCCTTCTGTGTTTGAATTGTTCAAGAAGACTCATTATAATGAGAAAACTGGAGAATTTGCGGACCATCGTGCAGCTGCAACTCATGTAAGTATATGGTTGTTTCTGATTCACTGATATCTGTTATTAAATTCTCATAGAATATGGTTTTCTTTAATGGTTGGATAAACCCAACACACGTAGAAAAAAAGGTGGCCTAGCTTTGAAAGATTGGTTTATATAGAATATGATTAAGATATATTGAACACATCCAAATGGGTTGCCAAAGAAACAAGATGATTAATAATTTGGTCAAAACATGGGGAGGGAGTAGCAAGAATAGCATACATGTACATGATCTGTCACAGAAAAAAGACAAAAAGATACATTATTATGGTTCCTTTATTTGTTGAATATTTATCTATAGGTTCTGTTTCATTAGGTTCTGTTTCATTCCTTTATTCTCTCGTTGAATATTTATCTGTAGGTTCTGTTTCATTAGGTTATGTTTCATTCTCTCGTTATTATATTGCTCTCACATATCACATGATGTATATTAATAATATTGTCTACTTTAAATAATCACTCATGGAGCCTCATCCTCATCACCATCAATGCCATATGTCAGTTTATATAACTGATGAAAAAGCCGTACTATATATGCATAGACTATCATTGATATGTGTGTTTTATTTAGCATCTGTTTGGAATCTATTGGGATGGTGGCATGGAGAGACAATCTAATCTCAGCTGCAATGTCGCCTGTTCAAAATGCAGCACTGGAGTGAGAGTGAGAGTGAGAGCGAGGGATTTTCAAACATTAAATTTAAGTTGTATTATTCATATAAAATAATGTGATAGGAACCAGCCCGTAGAGGTAAGAACTTAGAAAGAAAAAGAAGGATAGGGATAAGCAGAGGGTCTTGGGTCAGAATCTGAACCCCGAGACAGGAGAGAAAGGAAAATTAATTCATATCATTCTATATCCCTGATACAAAGCTTCCATACCAATAAATGACTTTCAATTTTGTAATAAAATGTGGTAAAATTATATCATACCCTTCGTCAATCTAATAAATGGCAAGCTTACTGAATAAAGCGAAAATTACAAGCACTGAACTAAATTGATATTATTATTGAACATAAATGACAAAAAGAAAAGAAACCAACGTGAAATCTACAATAAGATACTTCAACCCAAAAAAAAAAAACTCACATGATGTCCAAATTAGCAATAAACGAACACACAATGGTGATTAGTTTAGCTTAACATAATCAGTCCTCCTCAAACAATGCTTCAATCTCTTCTTCCCCGATCTCCTCCTCTAAACCTTCTCCTTCTGATTCTTTACTGATCAGTCCCAATTCACCCATCACTATGATCACTTGCTCTCTACTTAACCTGATAACCTTGTGATTTGGACTCTGCTCATTCTGGGTTTTGCAACTCGGGTTCTTCTCATCAGTTCTAGAAGATGACGATGATGATATCCATGAGTTACGGAGAGATTGGAAGTGGTAAAAGAGGAAAGGAAAGAAACCTTTTGTTTAGGAAGAGCCCATGAGAGAGAAAGAGCTTAAGAAAATTCGCTAGTCAATTCTTTTCTCCATTTTTATGAAGGGTCATGTAGAGTTTAGAGTTCACTGTGGCTGGTGGAAAAACTCTCGGGTATATTTAAAGACTTGATGGAAGGGGAAATGACAATAGTGTCGGCTAGAGACAAAACACGTAAGTAATTAAAGTAAGGATGGTGGATGAAGAAAAGGACAAAAATCGAGGGAAAGGTTGAGGCAAAGCAAATCTGGTGGTGTGGGAAAAGAAAGTACCATGTCTCTTGGAAGCCCCATGCGAAGCTTCTTCTACCTCCTCGCCGACAGTTATATATAATAATAACTTGGGGTTGGGTGTCATTAGTTTCGTTGCTTAACGTTAATGACAATACGGATCTGAAATGAGCATTCAAAGCAGTAATATTGGCATGTAATTAATTTGGTTTTTGCACTAACTCCATCGTCCTGGAGTGTATGTTTTCATGTATGTTCTCCTTTTGTGAGCCACTGTTAGAAATATTAACCACGGGGTCAGTTTCTATGTTGACAGCCTCGACTTATATTTGATATTTGCACCCAATCATGCGGGTACATGAAATCATTATATATATATATATGTATTGTATTTTGATTTCATCAATACTTGTAACAATCCTAAATCAATTTGGAAGACGTTGAGTTTAGTGAGAGCCCAAAACAAGGACTAAAGCCCAAGTCGCTAGTATCATTGTACATTAGGGAAACTGATATTCTCGATATCCTTTTTTTTTTTTTGTGACACTTGTGACTTTTGTATGGGGTCACAATCCCGGTAAACAGCACCCTTGCATGCAATTTGTTAAATTTATAATTAAAAAAATCCATGCATGTGGAAAAGAAAAACTAGTTCTTGTTTGGAATTTCCTATGTTCAAACTTCAAAGATATAGACTGTTATTCAGAGGGATTCCAAGAAGGGAAGATATAGATTCTGTACCAACGTAATGTCTTTGATGGCTATTGATCAAAATCAGTGGCAGTGGTAAGTCCTTTGAATCTTTGGATTCGATTACACTCCCCATAGATACTGGGGCAGGCTATAATGTTATCTTCTTGTTGCTTTCTCTCATGCTTATCCCTACGGTACTTCTCACTGTCACCATCCCTAGAAATTCTGTTCTCCCTATCTCTATCTCTTCTTGATTTCCTGTCAATTTCATCCTCTGAATCATATCTTTGCTTCCTACGGTAACTCTCACTGTCACCATCCCTAGTAATTATGTTCTCCCTGTCTCTATCTCTTCTTGATTTCCTGTCAATTTCATCCTCTGAATCATATCTTTGCTTCCTACGGTAACTCTCACTGTCACCATCCCTAGTAATTCTGTTCTCCCTGTCTCTATTCAGATTATGCAGTAGAATGTTGTATTTTTCTCCTGTTTGGTCATGTGTGAATTGCAAAATCTGTTTGGTATTTGATTGAGTTCAATTGAATGTTGGGACCTTGTGAAACTTCATTGATGTTTGAGTGTTAGATGATTGCTAAACGGTGGAGTATGATGTTTATTATCAATTAAAAGTGTTAAGAAATTTGATTTAGGTGGCTTTGCGATTAAACAAAGATATTTGAAGTTGCTTGTCAACAATATGAGATGGTGATGATTGTTTTATGACTTGATTTTACACATGGTACTTGTGAAATTGTATAGAAGAGAAATTTTGTTAAATTAAGATTGTTGAAGTTTATGAGTTGATTTTACATAATGCATATGAAGTGTTTGATTAATTGCACGAGAAGCAATTCTATTTACTTGAGAATGGAATATGTTAGTGAAGGTGCTATTGATTAAATTCTTATATAGCAATCAATTATAAGAACAAGAACATGTAGGGCATATCCTTTTCTCTTTATGGTCTCCTTATATGATAAATCTGATCTGGAAATAAATTTGTTATGATGTACTTATTTTATGTACTTTATGTTTGTAGGATGAATTTCTGAGACTAAAGGCATCAGTTAGTTCTGAGACAGGCAGTGTCCAATCTAATCAGGATGAACTTAATCTGTGGTTAGAGGTTACCGGTGGTAAGAACAAGAAGGGTCGAATCTATGGGCTTGGATCTGAAAATCAAAATATTGTTTCTTCTGCCTCACCTCCTTCCATAAACTCGACGGGGGATTCTAACGTTCAAGAATTGCACACGAGGATAACATACCTTACACAAGAGACTGAACATCTCAGACAAGAAAATCAGCAGCTTAAACAAGCAACTGACCTGATTATGACTGCCTTGCAAGGAATGGGGATTCAATTTCCTAATCTCTCTAACAATGCCAATGCTCAGGCTCCCTCTGCTACCAATGCAAATGAAGAAGATGAAAATCAGAGTTGAGAACTTGTAGCTTTCTTATGTTTATTGTTTCCATAGACTTGTTACTGTTAACTTCTTTCTATTAAGTCTTTTTCTACTGTTTCAATGACTTCATATTTGTGACATTTTGACTTGTTTAGTTATCCACATTTTAAGTTCAATGATTATGCTATTTTGCTCAACATTTTAAATTGTGTTTTAAAAATTATTGTCATGCAAATCATTAAAAAAATGGTGCAGGAAAAAATAAACAATTACAGAATGATTTAAAATTTCAGACTGCAAATTGTCGTGCAAATCATTAAAAAAAATGGCCCAGAAAAATTTAAACAATTACAGAATGATTTCAAAATTTCGGACAGCATATTTAGCCACGGAATTCCGTCTCAGATTGTGGAAATTAGCCACGGAATTCCGTCTCAGATCCGTGGAAATTAGCCACGGAATTCCGTCTCACAACCGTGGGAAATTAGAGACGGAATTCCGTCTCAGATCCGTGGGAAATTACCCACGGAATTCCGTCTCAGATCCGTGTGAAATTACCCACGGAATTCCGTCTCAGACCCGTGGGCATTACCCACGGAATTCCGTCTCAGAGTCGTGGGAAATTTCCCACGGAATTCCGTCTCAGAATCGTGGGAAATTAGCCACGGAAATTTCCGTGGGCAATCCGTTGGTAAATTACCCACGGAAATTTCCGTGGGTAATCCGTGGGAAATTACCCACGGAAATTTATTTCCGTCCCAAAAACTGTTAGCCACAGTTTTTTTCCCGACGGAATGTGTTCCGTCGGTAATTCCGTCGGTAATTTTTTACCGACGGAATTCCGTCGGTGATTTCCGTCGGTAGGTATTTTAGCCACGGAATTCCGTGGGTGATTTCCGTGGGTAATTGCCTGTTTTTTTGTAGTGCACATTGAATAAAATGTATTGTATAAACTAATCCCGTACTATCCTATGCTTGGTGATATAATATATGATCCTCAATAGAATTAAAATAAATTTTTTTATGAATATACCCTTTATTTAAGATTTAAATATAGATTTAAAAATATTACTATACTATAATTACCATTAGAGAAAAGAATTTTTCATAATATTACATAATGATGGCAGCCAGTGATGGTGGTGGCGGTAGTTACTAGTAATAGTGGTGGAGGTGGAAACTCATGGCAATTGTTGCAAGTGGTCATGGTGGTAGTGACAACACTTGATGAAATTTCTCTTGGCAAAAACCAGTTGATAAAAATATATTTTATTTAAAATTTAATTATATTTATTTAAGACTATAGAGTTATATAGATACATATTCATTTCTGAAAGAAAATTTTTTAATTTTATAATAATAGTAGTCGCGGCTAATGTTAGCTTGTGATGATAGTGGCAAATGATAATGATAGTGATAATTGTGGTCACGATGGTAGTGGTTGTGATGGTGGTGGAAGCGATGGTGGTAAGTGATGACTATTGATGGTGTTAATAGTAGTTAGTGACAATGGAGAATGATTTTCAGTACTAAGCAGAGTGATGAGGAGTAAGAGCTCATCACCATGGCACATCATCCAATCTAATTTAGATGGTTTTGATTAATTTCTTTTACTTTCATTTAAACAAAAACTATTTTAGTGTATATAGAGTCTTAAGTAATGATGTATTAAATGTCAGTTTTTTAAATGATTTTTTTTACTTAAAAATCATTAATTGAATTTCTTAAATTTAGATTCGTAAAATTGTATTGAAACCATGCAGATCTCATCATCTCGTACTTAACATTGTGATGGGCATTGAAACTGGCTTTTGATAATGGGACAATATAATGGTGATGGCTGATAATTGTGGTGGTAAATATCAGGGTTGTTAAACCTGGACTGGCCAGTCCGGCCCAGCCCGAGAATCAGCTGGTAAACCGGTCCGGTCCGAGTTGGTATTTTTTTTTAAAAAAAAAAATTTTAATTTTTCCTTTAGAATTTTATACTATAAATCTAAAATTTTCAATTTCTCACCGGTTTGGTCCCGGTTTAGCTCCGGTTTGATCACGGTTTGACCCACTGACCCTTAACCCAGTACCCCAACCAGTTCAATGCCCGGTCTGAGTTTTAATACCTTGGTAAATACTGATAGTTGTGATGAGTGGTTGATTCAATTTGTAAAACACCCAAAAACAAAAAAAAATTATCAGTCTAGGCCTAATACAACCCCATAAACCAAATCATCTATTATTACATGATGCATGCATAAGATTATACAATAAATTACTTGCAGAAAACAAGTAATAAACTCATAGTCTATCTATATAAGCTTATTCTATTTATTATCCTGACAAACATGCCATGTACGAACCCTTATAAATATGATTTGGACATTGCAAGGAAACTAATTATAATTAATAGAGACTGTCTTCAATTTTAATTATACATAATATTAAGTATAAACCATAGTCAAAAATAAGAGCGCACGAACACACACACACACATATATGTATGTATATAATTTTAAGTATGATAATTTTTTAGGACCTAATCTACTCCCACCCTTAGCGCTTTCCAAGCTAAATTGTAAGTTTAAACGTAGAGTAATTCTATAAAAAAAAATAAAATACTGCTTAAAGTTTAAGAAATATTGTTTATTAGTACCATATAAATCCTCATAGCTCTTACCTCGTCAGCAATTTCGAAATATTCTTGTACTCGCTAAAATAAGTTATATTAGTTCAAAAAATTGGGGACATATTATGAGAAATGAAATTAGAAGTGATAAAAAATATTATTAGGAATTAAAATCATAATTAAAATCATATCTATTTTGTTTCCAACCATTAAAATCATATATATAATCATGGTGGTAAAAGCGACAATGGTAAGTAATTATTGACAGTGGTAATAATGGTTAGTGACAATGATCTTTTTCAGTGAGGTGCTCACCACCATGGTACACCATCCGATCTAATTTGGATGATTTTAAATAATTTCTTTTACTTTGAATTGAGCAAAAGCTATTTTAGTATATATAGAATCTTAAATAAAGATAATGTCTTAATTGTCAGTTTTTTAAATGATTTTCTATTTAAAAATCATCAATTAAAAATTTTAAATTTAGATCACAAGAACTGTATTGGTCATTCATGGGAAATAAAAATAAACATCTCTTTAAGAATTTATAATATTTCATTATAGTATTATATTGATTGTTTTTTACCCACCGGTAGTATTCGAACCATTGATTTTTACTAATTTCCCACTCCACCCTTACACAATTATAGACTTTTACAACATGAACCTTTTTATGTGGCTTTTTACAAGGAAGAGATTGCTTACAAGGGACATGTTACTTGTTTTTCAGTTGTCAAGTTGATTATTTTGTATGCGTGTTGCTTGATGTTGAGAATGAATCGGTTGATCATTTACTGTGATGGGCTAGAAAGTTAGCATCTAATGCTATGACTAGAAAATAGGGTTAAGGTCTAATTTTGCTTAGAAAGTTTTTGCTTATAGGAGTAGTGTGCATCTAGAAGCTTTTATTGGATTAACATTACCCTAGAAGTTTTCAAAAAAATGAGCAATGTCACCTTTGGCTATTAAAAATAATAACAGTCAATATTAGTATTTTAACGATTATAGTGATTTTGCTCATTTTTTAACATGTTTTATGTGAAATCAATCTAAAAGCTTTCAAATACCCGCGGCTCAGAAGCGAAAGGTTTTGGAGTAAAATTCAACCATAACCCTAGAAAATGTGTATCGTATGTTGCTGCTATTGTAACCCCCTTCGATAATCAGGCCGGGATTAATGTTTAATCACATTTAATAATTGAATGAGAAATCCGGAACAATTAAAACTTTTTGCGGGAACTGTACAAATGGATCTCCATTCATTTTGATTCATTCAAAAACAAATGGCCTGTTTGGTTTGTTACATATACAATATCAGAGTAATCACAATTCCCGACGTTCACCCGGGATAATAACATTAATCCAAAGGTTTATACAGGACATCATTGCCCATCTCAGTATCCATACCGGGGATTACACAAAACTATACCACTACAATTCTATTCAATATGTATACATTTATCCAAAATGATAACCAGTTCAATATAAAACCAAAATATATAGCTAAGACTACCGCTGGCAGTCCTAATCGTCCTTTGCCACTTGCTTGCTTTTCGATCCACTTGCCCTGTCTAAAAGTGTTATTTGGAAAGAATGAGATTCTAGAGAATCCCAGTAGCAACAATTTATTTATATGATGCATATATACAAAGCAAGTCACATATATCACAATGCAGCAATCAATATTCGAGACCGGACTTTCGCCACATTCCTTTCACTTTATACGAGGTCGGGCTTCCGCCACATCCCCTTCACTTTATCTGTATTCGAGTCTGGGCTTTCGCCACATCCCCTTCACTTTCACTGTAATCGAGTCCGGGCTTTCGTCACGTCCCCTTCACTTTCACTATAATCGAGTCCGGGCTTTCGCCACGTCCTCTTCACTTTCACTGTATTCAATGACTAATGCAAACAAGCAATGCAATACACATGATATAGGATAAAGTGTTACTACCTTTGTCTTTCCTTCCTTGAGCAGACACAGGCCTTCTATGCTCCGGGCAGATATCAAATCCTAAAGTCATAATTAAGGACGAAACATTATTCTCTATTCCAATACTCAATTAAATCTTCAACACTTAGATTTGGTTATCAATAATGACCCTAAGAAGCCACAAATGTCTCTAATAAAACCCCTAAAAGGTTGGAAAACAATAGGTTGGAGATCTCTTTTCAAAAACTTAAAGTGCTGGAACACAGGGGTTGGCCCCGGCCAGCCCTTCCTTGGGCCGCGGCCAAAATATGGTCAGAAGGTCGCCGGCCACGGCCAGCCACCCATAGGCCGCGGCCACAATCAAGGCAGAAAGGTTTGGGCCGCGGCCAGCCACTCATGGGCCGCGGCCAAGCAACTTCCTGGTTCTTGGCTGAACTTTGAAAAATCATATCTAATTGTAGAAAAATCGAAACGGAGTGATTCTAAAGCCAAATGAAAGGTATTTAAGTCCTCTTTCAAGGAAAACTATGGCTCATAACTTCAAATCATCACAAAAATACAGAATCACCCAAAACCCAACATTACTCCAAAACAGAGTTCTGTTTTTGTACCAAACTTTGGCAAAGCATAACTCTCAGAATACTAAATGAATTGACACCAAATATATGTCAATTTTGAAGCTTGGGATGTAAACTTTAAGACTGGAAAGTTTCACAATTTTATGAAATCATTTGGTCATTCAAAACGTCCACACAAATAAACTGCCCAGACAGAGTTCACATTGATAGCATTTTCCAACTATTTACCAAAGTGTCCAATGACTCCAAAATCATTAACCAAACATATTCTCATACAATTTTCCATAAGGAACACAATGGTAACCTCAAAATGACCAAATTCACAATCTAACCACATGCCCTATTTTGACCAATACACCAAAACCAACACAAAGTTCCCAAACTTTACTTTTAATGATTCAAACCAATCCATTTGTCCAAAAAACATCACAATATACCATTTCCATGATCACAACATGCCAAACTCACTAAGACCCTAATTTTCGAAAATAGGGCAGAAAATTTCAGAAAATCAATGATCAACCAACAACCACAATATATATATCAAAAGGGAGTTAACACTCACCTGTTTCACTTTGCCAAAGAGATTTCTTGATTTTTCAACTTTCACAATCTCTTGAGGTCACAAACTAACACCAATGAACACATTACAACCATCAAAATGAAGCTCTTCATTCAAGGATCAATATTAGAGAAGGAAGTTTGAGCATTTGGAGACATTTCCCTTACCTTTTTAAAGCTTTTCTTCCTTCCCTTTGGCCTTCAATGGTGTCTGACGAGAGAGAAAAATGAGAGTGAGAGAGAGAACGAGAGAGAGAGAGATGGAGGTGGAGTGTGAGATAATGAAGAATGATTATACTCCCTCCATTTCAGTTTTCCAAGGCCAAGTGAGGGAAGAGAGGAGAGAGAAAACAATTAAAAATTCCCTTTAACTTTTCTCCCAATCCCTTCACATGTAAACTTGCCAAGTGTCCACTCCTCATTGGCTCTCACACAATAAGCACCCATTAGCTTCTCTAATCTCTCTATTAGTCATTTTAATTACACTTCTCATTTTCTCTTAGTTAGTAATTAATTTCCCCATTAATTACCAACTTATGCCAATAATTCCATTCTTTCAATTTTCCAACAATTATGACATATTAAATAATATTGTCACCAATATACATTAATTCAACTTTAATCCACTATAAATCACAATTACCTTCTCAATAATCTTCATTAGCCCTTAATCAAAATTTAGGGTGTTACAGCTATGGCTTCCCACACATGGAGAGAGGAATTGCAGGATATTTTATAATGTATAGCTGGCTCAACTGCATATATTTGTAAAGATTAAAGCTGAAAATATGTGTGAAAGTGAAAGCGTGCTTGTAAACGAAGCAAAGATTTAGATTTTCCTTTTTTTCTTTCTTTCTTTCTTTCTTTCTTTTCTTTTCTTTTGTTTTTTTTTTTTTTGAGAAAGTGTAATCCTAGTCTTATGTATAATTCTTATTTTTTGTTTACTAAGGTCCCGTTCGGTATGTTGGAATTGTTTTTTATGGAAATAAAAATGGAGATGGAAATGAAAATAGAGATGAAAATGGATATGGATATGAAGATAAAAATGAAGTTTAAAAATATGTTTGGTATGTCATGGAAATGAAACTTACTTTTTATATCAAAAGTCCAAAATGCCTTCCTATTTAAAAAAAAATCCCAAAACAACCCATCTTCAGCCCATTTTGGTATGTCATGAAAACGCATTCGTCGGCCCCCTCCATCTCCATCATGCCGTTGCAGGCCTCATTCATCGGCCCCCTCAAACTAATGGTCGCATTCATTACTCTCCGATTTGTCGCCTAATGAAGCTGAGTCACTCCTATATGTCGCCACTGAGTTGGTTAACCCGGTCAAAGATTTTGAAGCTTGCTGATGGTTGGAGTTAGAAGCTTGCCGGCGGAGGGACTTGAAGAAGGAGTTTAGATCTGATGGCCTCCGTCACAAGGGGATGAAGAAGGAGTTCAGATCTGGCGGCCACTGCCGTCGTTCATGTGGATTGGCAGAGGTATTGTCGTTGCCAGCAGTGGGGTGAGACAATGTGAGCATGGTGGATCCAAGGTGGTTGCTTGGTGGAACATGGTGGGAGGTGACTAAGAAGGGAGAGAGGGCAATGAGGGCATGGATTTACAAATCTAAGCTTTTTTGGTAGAAGCCATTTTAATGAAATTCAGCTATTTAACTTCCACATGGAAATGCAATTGAGTCTCAATTCCATCACACCAAATAAGCCTCTTCATAGAATCAAGACTTAATTCCATTTCCAACCTCCCTAATTCCATCATACTAAACAGATCATAAATGTTTTACCATATGTTTTGCCACTATAAAGGTTCTAGAAAGATTATTAAGAACCCCCTTTTAAGAGGTGGTCAAATTTATTTTTCCCTTCTAATGATTTGTATGAAGGTCTGTGAATCTTGAGTGTTTGTTATTGTTATTTACTTTTCTATTATTTTTGACAGCATTTTTTGTGAATAAAATTTAGAGAAGTCACATTATGGAGTTTTGCAGGTATCGAAAAATCCCCTTGGCCACCCTGACCCCGTTTTTTTTTTTTTGGTCCATATATATTAAATTTTCTGGTTTAAACATCATGAGAACAACTGCTGATACTTCTTTTTTTTTTTTTTAAAGAAAGATTGTGATAAACATTTGTAATTCAGAAATTAAAAACAACGTTTATTTACTCATTAAACAGAGTCACCAACATTAACCATATATATACACGAGACACTTTTTTATGAACTGAAAATAACATAATATTAAGGTCTAACAATGTTTTGAGCTTTAGCAATTACTGCCAGTTGCACAATGATAATTGCAGCAACAGCAAGCAGTACAAACTGTCATTATGATGACACTAATATCAGACGCAGAACTTCGCCTGAAAGCTTGAATGATTTCTCTGTTTCTTCCAAACAATGATTCTTTTCTTCTCGAGTCCACCCCTGACCAAATCCATTCACCACATTACTTTCTATCTCCACTTGAATACCAGTTAAGCACATAAAAAGGGAAAAAACAACAAAAAATTTACTTCAAGGTCGCATATAACTATATATATCATCACATCTTGAGTTCTGACCACAAAGGAAGACATTTTTACTTAGCCTTATCAAGTTCCCAATATTAAAGCAATGAAGATACTAGTTCATGGATCATGGTTTATTAATCTTGGTCTCATTGCGATGTGAATAACACAATTTTCGAGGACTGCTTCATGATTGGGGAAAAACTTACTGGTGTCAAGTGGTCTTAAAGATATGAACATGTTGAATTTCGAAATGCTTAACAAGATTTAGGGGGGGAAAATCAAGGATTAAGGTTCAGTTTTGTCCCCGATGTTTTCAGGTTAGAGCTGGGGCTATCCGGAAATTCCTTTTAAATCAATTTTGCTTCAATAGTGTTAAATGGGGCAAATTTACCCTAATTGTTAAAAAACTAATGTTGACCGCTAGTATTTTTAACGATTGGGAGCAACATTGCTCCGTTTTTAAAACTTCTAAACACGCATCTTATGTGACAACTTCCAAAACAAATTTGGAGCTTAACTCATAAATCAATTCTGATTGATTCAATGCGTATTTAAACATTCGACCCTCCCGTGGTTGGCTCTTTGGTTGGTCGATCTTTGAGCCAACTAAACCAGACCAATAACTTGATGAACCACTCCTGATTCAATTTTCATAACAAATCAACCTTTGCCACACAGAATTTGTAAGATAGACCCCATTTTATCTTTATTTTTTAGTCTCTGTTAGTGAACTCAGCATAACAGACAGCTATTGGCAATAGAACCAACTTATTGCAATAATTATAAAATCTCAAGGAATTAAACAGGTAAAGATTTATGGTATAAGAAACTTACTTCAGCAACTTTATCCAGTTTGTCCCTCACATTCTGTAACATCTGCGAAAGCTGACCATCCCATTTATAGAACTCCAACACCTTCTTGTCAAATATCTTTTCTGCCACCTGTAGATTAAGACTAAAAACTTAAGAAAGCGCAATAATGTCTTTACTTTTGACCATATGACTAAAGTAAAACATTCATTATTAATCTTTCCCTCAGCTCCAGAAAATCACTGAAAACAAAATTCTAAAACATCACAAAGCCTGAGTTCTTAAGATTATGAGAAGGATTAACACTATTCTGAGTTCCATTTTTTAGCTGCAAAGCCAAAACATAATACACCCAGAAGTGGTGGTAAATCACTCACATCAATAAGGGAAAAATTGGAGATTTCATTGTTCAAGACCTTCAAATTAGGATGGACTAGATGCATACAGAATAAGAAGGTAGAAACAAATCATAAATAGTAAATTTGCATCAGAACTCTAGAAAGAACTGTATTGACAATTAGACAATACCCTTGTGGGCCTCAGATGCAGAATTTTGTGCATCACCTAATGTGAAAAGAGAAAGCAGATATGTAACAATCACAGTAATGATGACAAAGCCAATATAATATGGAAAACGAAGCAAAGCACCAAATGAGTCATACAATTGACATGCTAATCCACAAGTGAGACTTCTCTAAACCAGTTAGTTTCTGTTAAATTATGAAGACAAAAACCATGAATTTTTAAGTAGCGATTCTTATGCCGATCAGTTACCTTCTTCCCAACCATCCTACCCCCAGCTGAATGAGCGAAGTATATGTTGTAGAAATGGCAGATAAAAGCCTGGGGATCCTTCACAGACAACTCTTTAAGATACTGTGCATAGGTAAGCCCAGGAGAAGAAGGTTCAGGAAAGACATAACCTTGCTCTCTGAACCATTCCAGATCTTTTGCCAAGCTTGCAGACCTTTCCAATCCTGTATTTCTGAAATCAGCATCTATAGAAAGATAATAAGATCATCAGCATTTAGCCACCAGAACTGATACTATGAAAAAATACAAGAAACTTGACATTTATGAAGATCAAGAGATACCAAATTATGATCCATGTAAGCAATAACGCACAGAAATGACTAATACAAATTGCAGCAATAGTTCATCAAAAAGAGAAAACCATGATGATTAAGGAAAGCATCAGAAAACAATCAACAATACAGTAACCATCAGACTATATAGATAGATGCAAATATAGACAAAGAACCGTTTAAAAGTAACTCATAAATGGAACTCACAATAAGGATAAGCAGCATCAGAGACGATCTTTTCCAGTGTGTCAAAAACCAATTTGCTATCCACAAGAAACCTCAAATACCCATCAGTAGTGGGTTCCCACATGACCACTGATCGTTCCTCAGGCTGACTGATCTCCTTCTCTCCCTCTTTAGCCTGCTCCTTGGTATGCAATTTCATTGCCACAAACCTCATCTCCTCCACAAACCCCATCTCCTCCACAAACGCCTTAGATTCAGCAGGGTAATGCTTCTTGGCATTCTCGGCCATTGTAGCTGACACAGTAACAGCCTTCAATGACATCTTTGAATCCCAACGAGGAGCCTGAAATTGCACAGATAACCTTCTGGGCAAGAAAAACGAGCCAAGTTTTGCCTTGCCACTAATGGGATTTTGAAGAGGTGTTGCGAAATTGGGCTCACTAAAGACGGATTTAAATTGAGAAACCGGGGTTGGAGAAGCCATGGCAGCACAACGTAGTGAAATACCCACAAGATGAACCAATCGTGCACGAAATCTTTGAAGTAAATTAATCGACCAGTCTCACTCGACCCAATAACAGGAAACTGAAAGTTTGATCAACTAATCTTTAAGAAACAGCGACAGATAAATAATATTAAATTAGAATGTCATCCAAATCGTGAATTAAAAACAATAAATAAATTATATATATTAGGTGGATGGATGAGACTGAACGGAGTATGGGAATGAATGTTTGCCCATACCATGACGACATAATTTGCGAATCCCCAATTGCCATGGTTTCTTCTTTCTTGAAAGAAGATAGTTGCTCTCGACTGAATTACTCTACAGATACAACGATTAGAGCGGCTTGTGTCTCTTCGCACATGGATTTGTGATTCCTAAGGGGCTAATCGAGGAAAAGGGATTCTTGATGGTGATTTTTTTTTTTTTTTTGGGTTAACGACGTGCCGGACGAATCATTTACGTTGCACCAGCCAAAAAAGCAGAAAATCCCACGCCGCACGAAGCACCAGATTGGTGTTTCCAACTAAAGGAAGATCAATCGCATGCACAGGGATAACCTCTTGGACTTCATGTTGGGCTGTTTGACCGCATTATTGTTTCTTTTTGGGATTATGGAAATTGATTGAATTCGATTGATTGATGTCGCAACATTTTTCCGCTTTGGGATAAAATTTAAGAACGGATATGAAATTAAAATTGCCCTCTAACTTTGATATATTTTGAACCTTTATTTTAATTTAGTTTCTTAATTTCTTAAGATGTATTTTAAATTCCTTAATCTTAAGGGAAAATCCCTAAAAAAGAACTTTTAAAATAGCAAAAGACGGAAAGGTGTTCCGAAATTCCATATTTCCACAAAAGTGCGAGTACCTGATCTGGGATATTGAAATTGTAGACAAAATGACGTGCGTAACCCTGGAAGTTTTAAAATTGAAAAACGGCAAGGAAATAAGAAGGGCGAAATTGCGCGAAAACTCTGTGGAGACTCTTCATCTTCTTCCGGCGTCGTCGTTGTCGTTGGTGGAGCGTGGTTCCGTGGCGTTGATAGAGGATAGTAGCAGCGACATTGTGCGGCGAATTTGGGGTGGATTTGAGGAGGAGCGAAGGCAAGAAGAGGTTGTGGTGAAAGGCATTGGAGAGTTGCAGAGGCACCAGTTTGCGGCTGCGAATTTGAGCTCCGGTGTTGAAGTTGGGTAAGTGGTTGTGTTTAAAATTGTATTTCATTTTAACTTATCCACTTGATTAGAATGGGGGTTCAAATTCGTTGGGTTAAAATTAGTTTGGTCCAATGTGGATAAAAGCTATGAAGTGGTACGAAGTTGGGAATCGTTGAGGGGAAGTTGTGAAAATAAGTTGCTAAGTTGGGAAGTTTGAATTGCAACTTTTGAAATTTGTAAACCGTTGAAACAGCATATGAACGCGTCAATTTGTGAAGTTGTGACAGGGT
Organism: Inga leiocalycina; assembly: GCA_963242795.1. Taxonomy (NCBI): domain Eukaryota; kingdom Viridiplantae; phylum Streptophyta; class Magnoliopsida; order Fabales; family Fabaceae; genus Inga; species Inga leiocalycina. Next base: position 27,763,865 of record OY725327.1, read on the forward strand.
GTTCAGACGTAGCGTATTGTGATTTTATTGTTGTGAAAATCTTATACATAAATTTGCGAATGGCTTAAGTGAAGTTGTGAAACAAAATCTCTGAAAACTGCATGTGAAGTTGTGAACACAAAAGAAGAATCTGTGAAAACGGTAATGACACGTTGGTAACCTGTGAAACAGCATATGAAGTTGTGGATGTGAGTAGAAGTTGCGAAAGGGTTTGTAGATATAGGAATCGCCGATTTCACAGTATTGAAAATGTTATTGATAGTGTGGATTGTTTTAAGTGAAGTGCTGAATCCGTAAGATAACATTTGAAAATCGAATGTTATCCTGTGAAAACATTATCGGAGTTTGTGAAAGCGTAATGAAAAGTTGGTAAATATGTGTAGAGGTCAATTTAGGCGAGGAAATTGTGAAATTCGTAGACGAACTTGTGAATCCTTATGCAGAAGTTGTGAATTTTTCTCCATAAGTTGTGAGACCTCATTTAACTGTGGGGAAATAGATATTTCCAATAGTTGTGGTTGTGATGGGAAGGTTGCAAAATGGTATGAGAAGTTGCGATGACATAGCTTAGATGCGTTAACTTGTCATGTACGAATAAAAATGTTATTAAAATTGCTGAAATCCATAGTTGATGAGTGTAAACTGAATTTTTTGCAGGTAAAAGGAGATGGGGGGACACAAAGGTGAGACATCAAAGACAGAAAAAGTAAAGGCAACAAGTGTCAAAAGTAGAGAAGTAACGAAAGAAAGTGAAAAGTCGGAGGCAATAAAGGGCGATGGTGAACAGCTTAAACCAGTGATGAGTGGGTTTATGCTGTTTAGAAACGAGTATGTGGCCAAGTTAGGGGAGAAGAAGAGAAGGATGGCAGATGAAAGTAGGTCGGCAGGGAAGGCATGGCGTGAGTTGCCAGAGGCGAAGAAGAAGGAGTACAATGATAAAGCTATGGAAGGACGGCCGAAAAGGGAGATGAGGAAAAAGGAACTGCCATTTCATACCCGCTGCTCACTGGGAGGATTTACATCGTTGGTGCAGTTTGTGAACGGTAAAGAACATTTGAAGGAGAGGGTTAACAAAATAGGATTTGGAAACCTATTGAAGGTGCAATTGGAGAGACTCCCCCGTGACCTGATTGTGTCCATGCTGAGAGCATATGACCCAGCAACACATCAATTCAGGATTAGGGGGAAGACAAAAGAAATAGAAGCATCAGATGTGCACAAGTTGCTGGGTATACCTCATTCAGGGGAGGAGGTGAAGGTGGATGTGGAGGATTCCAATAGAAGATATCAGTGGTTGAAGAGGGAGTATGGGAGGAAGAAATATACGGACATTCTGAAGCGCATAAAATCTGGGACAGCTGGCGATAAATTTGAGTTTATGTTTGTGCTCTACAGTTTAGGGACTTTGTTATGCCCTACCTCGAGTGGGCTGATAAGTGACCGGATGTTGAGGGTTATGTTCTGCACAATGGACGGTTTTGAACATTATGACTGGGCAACATACATGATGAAAGACTTGTGGAAGGAAATGAGTGATTATGTCAAAGAGTACAGGGAGAAGAAGAAAAGGGAAGGGAGCAGCAACGTGGGTGGTTGCCTGTACTTACTCCTGGTATGTCACTGTTTACATTAAATGTGTAGCTATCATTAAAGCCGAAAATAATGATCCATATATTTTCTATGGTGCAGTTGTTCTTTGGGGAAAATTTCCCTTTGAAACAAAGTGTTCGCGAACAGTCCACCACACCGATTGAATTCTGGACAAAGGAAAAGATCAACGAAATGGTGAAGACTGAGAGGACGAGCAATATGGGAATTTTGTATAAAGGAAAAGGCTCTGAAGTTAGGGCAGGGAATGAGGACACAGATAATGTGCCATATTTAGACCCGGTATGTGTCTGTGGAAGCTAATTTAAAATGCAAAAACGATTTAATCATGTAATTGACAAATTAAGTTGTGCTGTCACTGTAGGAATTGAAGGAGGTCTATGCGCGGTTGGTGAAAGTTATCGATGAAAACCGAAACAGACTTGTAAACGTGGTGGTGCAGGAGCTACTCAATGTCCAGCTCGCACGAGAGGCCAGGGACAAAGCACAACAAGACGGCCCTGGTGTGACAGTAGATGAGCAACATACAGATGAGGATGATGATGATGCGACAGATGCTTCTCACGACTCAGATTCTGATGATGCAGACGCAGAACCTTATCATGTTGATGACGACGAAGATGATGATGCAGAGGGAACTGATGCAGAGGGAACTGAGGTGGCGGAAAAAGTCCCCACGGATGACCATGCAATTCAGAGGCCAACTCGAGTGCGGAGATCAAAGAGGCAGCCACTGCAAGCGATGACATGTCCATTTATACAGTTGGATGGGAGTCGAAAAAGGAAGACGCCAACGCATGATCAGAAAACGTTGTTCAACATAGTTTCCACAATGGCCAGAGGTCCTGAGGCTGAAGTGTAAGTATCAACGTCATGTGATTGAATGACTGTTATGCAGTTAGTATATTACCACAACACGGGAAGCGATGAACTAACTGGCATTGCATTTGAAATGTTTTTGTAGGCCGTTGGTTCAGATTTTGGATGAAGAACTGTGTCGAGACCAGTTGTATACGCTAGGGGGAATTCAAAGACTAAGTAATACGGTATGTATGGCTTACGTGGAGAATGGTTTCATTAAGTTATGGTGAATATTATATGTAGTTTATGCAATGGTTTCTTTGCTGCTGTAGGTGATGTCCGTTGTGTGTAAGGCTTTAATGTATCACTTCAAGCTGGAGGGAGGACAGCCGAAGCGCCATATTTTTGATGCATGGTTCATGGTAATTACTCATTTGTTGTGTAGTGGAACAACATTTAATTTGACCAAATTATGTGCACATTAGTCAGGACTATGTGTTTTTATGCAGACAAAGTTGGTAGGTCACCCAATAGGGTGGAAAGTGTCTTCCGCGAGTAAAGAATTCTCTGCCAAAACCGTCGGTTACAATATAGGCGAGTGTGACTTGATAATGGGTCCGGCACTTGTCCGTGGCCACTGGTTCTGTGTTGCGTTAGAGACAAAGACTATGACCTTCTACGTGCTGGACTCAATGAAGCCTGATCTAGGCAGCAAGAAGACGACGAGGAAGGGTGGCGTGACAGACGATTACATATTTGTGTTAAACTTAATTGTAAGTTCACCTGACTCCACTGCTGTAGTTGAGGTGGTTAACTTCAGTTGACCCACATCGTAAGACGCATAAATGTTGTTTTTTCAGAGAGATAGGTTCGTTGACATCATGCACATTGTTAACCCGCATCTGGCTGGGAAGAAGAAGATGTCAGATATTGTGTGGCCTCCTGTTGTGCAACAGAATAATCTGTAAGCTTCTTCACATTCGCCTCTTACAATTTACCTTGCATTGTTTCGTTAAGTAACACAACGTTTTCGTGTGGGTGAGAGTACAGGAGGGACTGTGGTGTTCATGTTATTATTTGGTTGAGCCAGTGGACCCCGGAAGGTGATTTCCATTACGAAAATGTAAGTGTTTCAGATTTCCCTCTGTTCGCATTCTTATATACTTGTGATTTCCATTATGGTTTGCATTGAACCTTACACTGAGGGAATTACTTATTTGCAGGAACAAATTCAGCAATTGCGGAGCGACATTATGTGGTGGTTAGTCAATCATCCGCTGAATTTGTTGCGGGACACAGCTCTGGCCCTCATTCCCCCTGGACAAAAGTCCAGCAAAAGACGTGCTTAGGTTATGTCCCCGCGATATAGTAATGTCAACACTTGTCCATGTAAAGTATTGTTAACGTCATAGAGTAATGTACGGTAGAGTAATGTACGGTATAGTGCACTGACAGGACAGAACATGCAATTTAAGGTACATTAATGACAAATATGTTGCCATGCAATGTTTCCAAGTTCACTCCTCTATCATGACCTTCTAAAACGTACTTGTATGCCACCAACAATATCTGTGTTCCCCTTTCAATGTAACTATGTCCTTGCAAGAGGCAGGTTCAAAATTTTTGGCCGAGTCTTCCTCGGTTTGTTCAACGGCTTACTCCCTTTCGACGGCAGCTTCTGTGAATCACGAGAATCTTTCTTCCCACTGTCGGAGCCCTTTGTTCGCACCATTGCACCAGATGGAAGAATGAGAAAGTGCGATGCTAGGGCAAGTCCAAACTCTGCTTCTCGACTCACTGAGGGTTAGGGGGAATGGAGCTGTTACGCCACGGTTGGTTGAACGGGATTTGAAGGTTGCATAGAGCTCAACTGCGTAATAGTACGTTTCTCGTCAGTTAACTCGAGGGCTCATTTAGTCGGAGGTCGAGTGGAGTGCACAGAAATGTTTGGTGATTGAGGGAATTAAAGCGTGGAATCCTGATTAACTCGAGTTATAGTTCATTCACTCGAGTTAGTATTCCCTTTTGGTTCGTGACTTTCCAGTTACCCTCCAGTGATGCGCACAACTCGAGTTGGTCATGGCCCAACTCGAGTCCACACGTCGACTGATCATAGTTTCGCACTGGAGTGCGATATGTCCAACTCGAGTTCCCCACGCCTGCACACGATAACTGGCTGGTTACCCTCCAGTGATGCGCACAACTCGAGTTGGTCATGGCCCAACTCGAGTCCACACGTCGACTGATCATAGTTTCGCACTGGAGTGCGATATGTCCAACTCGAGTTCCCCACGCCTGCACACGATAACTGGCTGGTTACCCTCCAGTGATGCGCACAACTCGAGTTCCTCATGGCCCAACTCGAGTCCACACGTCGACTGATCATAGTTTCGCACTGGAGTGCGATATGTCCAACTCGAGTTCCCCACGCCTGCACACGATAACTGGCTGGTTACCCTCCAGTGATGCGCACAACTCGAGTTGGTCATGGCCCAACTCGAGTCCACACGTCGACTGATCATAGTTTCGCACTGGAGTGCGATATGTCCAACTCGAGTTCCCCACGCCTGCACACGATAACTGGCTGGTTACCCTCCAGTGATGCGCACAACTCGAGTTGGTCATGGCCCAACTCGAGTCCACACGTCGACTGATCATAGTTTCGCACTGGAGTGCGATATGTCCAACTCGAGTTCCCCACGCCTGCACACGATAACTGGCTGGTTACCCTCCAGTGATGCGCACAACTCGAGTTCCTCATGGCCCAACTCGAGTCCACACGTCGACTGATCATAGTTTCGCACTGGAGTGCGATATGTCCAACTCGAGTTCCCCACGCCTGCACACGATAACTGGCTGGTTACCCTCTAGTGATGCGCACAACTCGAGTTCCTCATGGCCCAACTCGAGTCCACACGTCGACTGATCATAGTTTCGCACTGGAGTGCGATATGTCCAACTCGAGTTCCCCACGCCTGCACACGATAACTGGCTGGTTACCCTCCAGTGATGCGCACAACTCGAGTTCCTCATGGCCCAACTCGAGTCCACACGTCGACTGATCATAGTTTCGCACTGGAGTGCGATATGTCCAACTCGAGTTCTCCACGCCTGCACACGATAACTGGCTGGTTACCCTCCAGTTATGCGTACAACTCGAGTTTCTATTCCATCAAACTCGAGTTATCACTTACTCTTATCATATTCATAACAAGATCATACCTTTTCGTGAGCAAAGAAAGTTTGAATAAACAGTCGGTAGCATCACTAGGCATGGGCCTGCTTTTCCCATCGGCATCAAATAGCAGATTGTATTACCACAAGTCTTTGAAATATAAATTGGTACATCAAGTGTTCTTGTTATTAACAGATTGGGTTACATGAAGAAATTTGATGTGATTTAAAGTTGTGTAAGAAGGAATTTGATGTGATTTAAAGTTGTGTAAATAAAAACACCATTGTCATCCCACCCCTCCAAGTGTGGAACGGATTGTCTCAAGCAGGGTACATTGATGCACAAACAATATACTTCACTGTCTACTAACATTGGCTTACATGAACACAGATCTTCTTGGTGGCATAGGTGTTGTGGAATTGGTACATCAAGTGTTGTTGTTATTAACAGATTGGGTTACATGAAGAAATTTGATGTGATTTAAAGTTGTGTAAGAGGGAATTTGATGTGATTTAAAGTTGTGTAAATAAAAACACCATTGTCATCCCACCCCTCCAAGTGTGGAACGGATTGTCTCAAGCAGGGTATATTGATGCACAAACAATATACTTCACTGTCTACTAACATTGGCTTACATGAACACAGATCTTCTTGGTGGCATAGGTGTTGTGGAATTGGTACATCAAGTGTTGTTGTTATTAACAGATTGGGTTACATGAAGAAATTTGATGTGATTTAAAGTTGTGTAAGAGGGAATTTGATGTGATTTAAAGTTGTGTAAATAAAAACACCATTGTCATCCCACCCCTCCAAGTGTGGAACGGATTGTCTCAAGCAGGGTACATTGATGCACAAACAATATACTTCACTGTCTACTAACATTGGCTTACATGAACACAGATCTTCTTGGTGGCATAGGTGTTGTGGAATTGGTACATCAGGTGTTCTTGTTATTAACAGATTGGGTTACACGAAGAAATTTGATGTGATTTAAAGTTGTGTAAGAGGGAATTTGATGTGATTTAAAGTTGTGTAAATAAAAACACCATTGTCATCCCACCCCTCCAAGTGTGGAACGGATTGTCTCAAGCAGGGTACATTGATGCACAAACAATATACTTCACTGTCTACTAACATTGGCTTACATGAACACAGATCTTCTTGGTGGCATAGGTGTTGTGGAATTGGTACATCAGGTGTTCTTGTTATTAACAGATTGGGTTACACGAAGAAATTTGATGTGATTTAAAGTTGTGTAAGAGGGAATTTGATGTGATTTAAAGTTGTGTAAATAAAAACACCATTGTCATCCCACCCCTCCAAGTGTGGAACGGATTGTCTCAAGCAGGGTACATTGATGCACAAACAATATACTTCACTGTCTACTAACATTGGCTTACATGAACACAGATCTTCTTGGTGGCATAGGTGTTGTGGAATTGGTACATCAAGTGTTCTTGTTATTAACAGATTGGGTTACATGAAGAAATTTGATGTGATTTAAAGTTGTGTAAGAGGGAATTTGATGTGATTTAAAGTTGTGTAAATAAAAACACCATTGTCATCCCACCCCTCCAAGTGTGGAACGGATTGTCTCAAGCAGGGTACATTGATGCACAAACAATATACTTCAACGTCTACTAACATTGGCTTACATGAACACAGATCTTCTTGGTGTTGTGGTGAAGTATATGTCAGAAGGTCATGAACACAGATCTTTTTGGTGGCATAGGTGTTGTGGTGAAGTATATGTCAGAAGGTCATGAACTCAGATCTTTTTGGTGGCATAGGTGTTGTGGTGAAGTATATGTCAGAAGGTCATGAACTCAGATCTTTTTGGTGGCATAGGTGTTGTGGTAAAGTATGTCTTAGAAGGTGATAATAGGAGATGTTTTTGGTGGCATAGATGCTGTGGTCAAGTATGTCTTAGAAGGTCATGATAGGAGATGTTTATGGTGGCATAGATGCTGTGGTCAAGTATGTCTTAGAAGGTCATGATAGGAGATGTTTATGGTGGCATACATGCTGTGGTCAAGTATGTCTTAGAAGGTCATGATAGGAGATGTTTTTGGTGGCATAGATGCTGTGGTCAAGTATGTCTTAGAAGGTCATGATAGGAGATGTTTTTGGTGGCATAGATGCTGTGGTCAAGTATGTCTTAGAAGGTCATGATAGGAGATGTTTTTGGTGGCATAGATGCTGTGGTCAAGTATGTCTTAGAAGGTCATGATAGGAGATGTTTATGGTGGCATAGATGCTGTGGTCAAGTATGTCTTAGAAGGTCATGATAGGAGATGTTTTTGGTGGCATAGGTGCTGTGGTCAAGTATGTCTTAGAAGGTGATGATAGGAGATGTTTTTGGTGGCATAGATGCTGTGGTCAAATATGTCTTAGAAGGTCATGATAGGAGATGTTTTTGGTGGCATAGGTGCTGTGGTCAAGTATGTCTTAGAAGCTCTAGCAGAATTTTTTGTGGCATATCTGCTGTGGTAAACTGTATGTTAGAAGGTCATTAACACAGATCACCAGTTTATTTTATTGTGTACTAACATTGGGTTACATGAATGAACAACTTTTTGGTGGCATTGGTGTGGTCAACTATATCAGTATGTCTTATAAGGTGATGATATTTTGGTGCCATAGATGCTGGGGTAAACTATGTCTTACAACATGAGAGCACCAGCATTCCAACCAACTGATAAAAACTACATAATACAGAGCAGTCTGATAAACTATACATTTGTATTTCTACATTGATTACAACTTGAGAAATAGTTGCCAAACTATACATAATCAACACTATACTTGTGTACAAAAGCAGTGGCTACTTACATAAACTTTCAACTTTCAGTGACAACATAACATTAAGATCTTACTGCTTCTTAATGTTTTTTTGTCACTGACATGACACTGCATACATTACATATAAAAACTGCTTCCCTGCACCCCATCCCTTCATTCCAAAAACCATTGAAGGGTAAAACGAAAACATATATACAACATAAAAGATGAAGCATCAAAGATGATCATTAGAGTTCAACATGGGTTGGGATTTTTACACGTCCTTCTTGTGTGTCCTGCTTCATGGCACCTTGTACAATGGTAGATCTTTCTATTTTGGAACTGTGATTCCTGCCTCCTTACTCTTGGTCTTCCAGGAGGTCGACTTGTGATTGGAGGGTGGAGGAACGTAGCTTCGGACATGTTTTCCATGTGATAATCCCTATAATCATTGACGTTCGGCATGTCTATTGTCACAACCGGAATCATGCTGTGCTGGTAGATCCGTTGCTGAGCTTCTATCTTATAACAATCCTCAACATAATCGTAGATGTTGCCGTGCACAACCTTGACAGCTGCACACGCATGTGTGCATGGAATCCCACTCATCTGCCATGCCCCACAACTACATTGTCGTGATCGCAAGTTAACCCCATGGTCTCCACGTACTGTATGCACACTGAATCTACCCTGCCCATAATCTTCACACCACATATGCTCACATCCACTCACATTTTCCATAACCTTTGCATCTATATTTGGTCCAACACAATTCTTCCACTTGTTCATTGCCACATAAGAGGCATGCATCTTCTTTGCTACTTTCTCGCGATGTGCGTGAATTAATTGGGCTACATTATACTTCCTCTCCTTCACCATCCATGCATTGAATGACTCGGCGATATTGGTTGTTATGTTATCCCATCATTTGTATGGGAACTTGCTAAGAGCCCACCTATCAACGTCACCATGATTGTTAATCCATTCATAGAACTCTTGACAGTGCTCCCGCATCTTTTCCATTGCTTTATCAAACTCATCAACACGCCTTGCATATGCAATCTTGTCAAGAAGCATCAGTCCATCCTCCTTTGACCGGTTACTGGTCTTTCTCTTGCCCCTGTTTATTTTCAGTATCTCTGCACTGAAGTTCTCCTTCACATGTCTATAACAGAATGCATGACGATGCCCTCCAAATATTGCTGCCACAGCACCTATTATGGCATTGTGACGATCTGACACAATTGTCAAGTCCATAGAACCAACAATCCTTTTAATCATATGCATGAACCAAGTCCAATCGTCCATTGTCTCTCCCTTCACAATTGCTATGGCAAACGGCAACAGCTCATTATCCGCATCATACGCTGAAGCTGCAAGTAGAGTCCCCTTGTAAAGGCCACTTAAATGAGTTCCATCAACATATAGTACATGCCTTGCACCCCCCATGAAACCCTGTACACATGACCCATATGCAATGAAAACTCTTTCAAACCTGCAACCATCTGCTACCCATTCAGCAACTGTATTAGCATCAGTTTCCTTCAACCTTTGGCATATCCATGGGATTAACAAGTATGATTGTTCCGGTCTTCCATGTATGTCTTCCATTGCCTTTTCCTTTGCCCTATATGCCTGTTTATATGTTAGCTTCACACCATACTCCCTTTGCAGTGTCTTCATAATCTCAGTTGGACGCTTCTCGGTGTGATTCCTAATCTCGTCAATTATTATTGATGATGTCAAAGTAGATCTTGCACCATGGCCGCTCACTTGCAAATGATCTTGAGCTGAATGAACATGATCTTTGATGAATTTTGTCACACACAGTATTCCAGAAGTCCTGCCCACTGCAGACGCACATAATTTCCAAGGACAACCCTCTACTTTACACGTGACATACATCTTGTCCTTGCTATTCCTATCATATTTATACATGAACTTATGTGCAATGCTATACTTGTACAAGGCTTCTCTTAATGCATCGGCATGAGGAAAATGCTGCCCCACCCCAGAAATTAATCCTGACCATTTCAAATAGCTAGTGTCACTCAAATTTGTCTGATGTGTCTCATAAGTTATACACCCACCACCAATTTCAAATGACACAGCCTCAAGATCATTGCCATGTGTCATGGGAGATACCTCTGCTTCCGGTGACCGTTCCAATAATCTCTGGCTCCTGCATACAAAATTACAACACTTGATAACTTATTATCATACAACAATTACACCACTTTATAACTTATTATCAGCTTGGGAATGAACAAAATATTACTAACTTACACATGTGCATTATTCATTGGCAAGGATTCATTGCCATTCTCTATATTGGCTACAAACACATGCGCACTGCTTTCATTGAACCGAAAAAGGTTTTCAATTTCATTATCATTGTCAAGCTCAATTAATGTCTCATCAAACATTACTGTGTATTTAATGTCCCAACTGCTCCCTTCATAACCTGTCAATGTTGATATAATTTCTCTTAAATCTTCCATTCTTATCCCATCTTTTAGTACCTTTACCCTCACACTACCTCCGAAATATTTAACTTCACCGTCATTATTATGTTCAAATTTCCCCCCTACGTGGAAATAACAAAACAACTCCTTTGCACGGCTTGAACCAATATTACCATCCATTTTTTTACGCTTCCTGCGACAAATAAATAACACTTAGTTAGTTGACAAACACAAAACTACATGAGTACCTCAATCTTTCACAAATCTATATTAGGGTTTTCCAACTTCATATTAATCGTTTCTTAAAAAATCCACCCCATTTATTCTCTTCAACCACAACCCTGAAAGTAACCATCCCAACCTCCTCCCCGATTCAGGCAGCATCTGCATTTTTCGCCATACCACTCTTCAACATTCACGTCCTTCAAACCCAAATACCCCGCAAAGTTTCCCACCCAAATGAAGACGAAAATGGTTTTGCTTCAGCTCGACCACAGGGGGAAGAACATTGTCGACTAATGAAGTACATACCTCTGTTTGTATCGCCTCCCACGTACGTTCCCGCGCGATGACGCTCTCCCTGTTTCGCGTCACCTTCTTTTGTCATCAACTTCTTTTCTTTCATCATTAGAGGACAAATTTGTCATTTTACGTTCAATTCTAATATTCCAGTTAACGTACTCGCACTGATACGGGATATTATATTTCCGCGCACGTCTCCGTCTTTTAACAATTTAAAGGTTCTTTTTGAGGGATTTTCCCTAATCTTAACCTCTTTAGCATCATTTGAAAAAATAAAACAAGGAAAACATCTACTTAAAAAATTTAAAATTAAAATATACTTTTAATTCTTTAAATTTACATGAATTTTCTTTTATTAAAATAATTTACATTAAAGTTTCGTTTCAGTGCTTTTTCATGAAGCATATTTTTAGTCTTTAAAATTTAATATCTTTTATGTATCTAACGAAAATTAGAACTAAACAAATTCAAACAATAACTATGTAATGTTCATAAAACAAGCCCACTTTTCTTCATCCATCTTGTTTCTTCATTTTAAACCTTGCTTTGTGCCGCAACCCCCTTCTCCATCTAAGTATATCTTTAATTATTGATTCCCTCACTCTAACAATGGAGACCATGGACCAACAACCCTAAATCATATTGAAAAAATGGTTTCTATTATTAATCTAAATTGATATTATATCCAAATTTCTGGACAGAAACCAACAATTATGTATGGATTTTCAGAAAAGCCAAGCCATATAAGCACCATCAGAACCAATAGTGCTCCCTATATTTCCACGCCTTCTCTCACTCCTACCACCCCCACTTGCCCATATACGAGTCTAAATGTATATTAAAAGTAAATTGATTTAGATAAAAAATGAGAGTAGTTTGAATAATAAAGGACGATAAATGCAGCCGTGAGAATAAAATAATATTAATTTTTTGCCACCAAACTAATATAGCAAATTATAACAAGTTAAAAGACAACAAGACAAGTATAAAGTACAAGTTTAAAATAAAAATAATAAATTATCTATCCTACCCCACGACTTGATCATTCTTACTATTATTATGAATTATCATGATAGAAAAAAAGTGAGTATATCGTCATACGATTTTTAATTTGGATCTCTTTTCGGCATACTATTTTATCAAGTATTAGAATTAGAAATATAGAAGTATACTTATATGACGATGTGCATAGTGTTTTATTTATTGATTTTTTAATCTAAGTCTATTTTCATATGTTGGTAAGAAGTAAAAGGAAAATCAAATTTAATTAGAAGTATATTGATATGACGATATGCATAGTGTTTTATTTATTGATTTTTTAACCTAAGTCTATTTTCATAAGTCGGTCAGAAGTACAAGAAAAATCAAATTTAACTTATATTGTTATGATGATTAAGCTTTGAAAAGTAATCAACCTTTTTTTTTTTTGCCAATAATCAGCACATCCATTGTGTGAGAATAATTAATATTTTGAACTTTTTTAGAGTTCTGCACGGCATTAAAAAGAAGGATAGATTGATAACGTTATCACCTCCTCCCCATTTCTTTCCTCCTTTCTTTCTTTCTTTGTTTTTTTTTTTTAAACATCCCCCTCTCCTTTTCAAATTGGATTGTCTGCATTTTCCCCCTAAATTTCATTTGTTATTTTGTCAGAAATCATTGGATGAAGTTTCACTATCTAATATTTTCACCATTATATGAGTCCAAAGGCTAAGTTTGACCCATGGAACCCTTACCAATAATAATAATAATAATAATAATAATAATAATAATAATAATAATAATAAGTAACGTAATACAACCATAATAGGAAACTATCTAATATCTATCACTAGAGTTTGGAATTCAGATTGAGCCTGTCGAGCCGGCCCGTTTACGTCCCAGCCCTTTAAGGGCCGGGCTTATGATTTAGATGCTAAAACAGGAAGCAGGCCTAAAAGGGCCGGCCCTGTAGGGCTGCGGGCCCTAGAGAGTCGGCCCTGTAGCCCTGTAAGGCCTGCCTTTTTAGGCCCGTTTAATATTTTTTTAAAAATAAATTAATATATATAATATCATTATATCAAATTATCAATATGAGAGACACCTAAGTACCTAATAAAGTATTAATAACAGGTAAACACTTATTAAATAGTTTGATTTATTTTATTTTCTTCAATAGTTTATTCATTTAAACTTTAAAAAAGAGGCTAATTTAGACTTTAGATGATTATTTTAACTAAAAATTTATGAGTTTTAAAAATAATGTATCTCAATTTAAGACAAAATAATAAATAAATTGTAAAACTTGAAATAGATTTTTTTTAATTAAAATGAGTTCAGGCCCGAGCCAGTAAAGTGCTAGCCCTGTAGGACCGCGAGCTTTAAAAATTGGGGTTTTTTACGAAGCGGGCATAAACGGACCCACCCGTTTAAACCCCAGTCCGTGAATGGCCAGCCTTATAGGGCCGGACCAGCCCATATTCCCAGCTCTATGTATCACACTTTCAAAAAATCACAATTTTTAGAATCCAAACCTTCAGCGCCAACAACCTCACAAATCACAACTGCAACATTCTTATTTTTATTTTTAGATATAATTATAATTTAGAGATAATTATAAATTTAATAGTGATTTTTGGGATAAAAAGAGAAAAGAGGGATTTGATTAAAATATATAAAAAAATAAAATAATAATAAAAATATTCGGCGCCCACAATTGGAAAAGAAGGTGCCACGCTTCCTAAATAAAATTATATATATATATATATATATATATATATATATATATATAAGGAGAAGATCTGCGTGAAGTGATCGTTAGAAGGCTGGTGGCAAAAAACAAAAAACAAAAAAAACGCTAGAAGGCGTCCGGTGAGGCATTGATAAGAGTACTTTCATAATTTTTGGAATTAATAAAGTATTCAAAATCATTTTTATTACAAAATTTCTTACATAAAAAATATTCTAAATAACTTTTTCTTTCTCGTGATAATAATTTTGTGCTGATTAGATAAAATTTTAAAATTAGGATTTTGAACAAATTTTAGTTTTGTTAATAGGGAGAATTGTGAAAAAATACCTTATTGGAAACTTAATTGTCAAATAGGACCTGAGAAGATATCTGCACAATGAGGAAAGATTTTGTGTACACAGGGGAAGATTTGTACACACGTATAAGGAAGAATATTGCACACAGGGAAAATCATCTGCACACCAGAGAAGATATTCTGCACACGAGGAAGATCATTTGCACTCGAAGGTCCCATTTGACAAATAAGTTATCAATGAGGGATTTTTTCACAATTTTCCCTTATTAATATAAAGCTATAGAAATGCAGAGGATGATTAATGGTTAATTTGAATCGAAGTACTTTTGTTATTTAGTTGTGTTAGAGCAAGCGTTTCACCCAAGAGGGGGGTGAATTGGGTGATACTAAAAATTTCGTTGCAAATATAAAATTTGACAGTGAAATTAAAACAGTAAGGAGTAAGGAGAAATATCACCGAAGTGTACACCGGGAGTTATACTGGTTCGGTCGCAACCACTTTGACCTACGTCCAATCCTCAGAGCTTCTCTGAGAGTTTCACTATAACTTCCAAGATTCAGTGGGTTCTTGGCACCTCAGTACAAGCAAGTTTCTTCACCTGGACACTCGCTCCCCCTTACAAGTTGTAATCCAATCCCAACTCAAAGTTCCACAACCTTAAGTTATCTTAATAACAAATATTGAGTTTGAATGAAATATCTCTCTTACAGAGTGAATAAGAATCACTGAAGCATAGAAATATAATTACAACGTAAAACAGAGTAATGAACTTGATAATACGTTCGTGTGTGTTCTTGTTGTTGTTTCTTTGCTTGGATGTTCCCATATTTATAGGAGCGTTGGTAAAGACCATTAGAACATTTTCTTCTTGTCCGTTGAAGAGTGCACAGCCATTATTGACTTTTCCAGTATTTGAAATATATTCGTTGGCGGTAGGTGGCATTTGAACTTCTCATTTGACTTTCCTTATTTGATATGATTTCTTCATTGTTTTTCTGTAAATATGCTAGGAATACTAATACAATAAAAGGTTAATCATATAGGAAACAAATCAACAAACGTTTGAATGATTTCTAAATTTCTGGGTTTCCATACTCGAGTAGCTGCTCGAGTATCCATTAAAGTTTACTCGAGTATTTACTCGAGTATCATCAAGAAAGCTTTAATGAACTGCAAGTCAACAAACAAGTATGTGATTACTCGGGTAGAGCATGGAATAAACAAAATATCAAACCTTTGGAAATGTATGTTTACTCGGATACCTACTCGAGTAATGCACTCATAACTTCATGGGTTACTCGAGTATCAAATCGAGTAAACCTCCAAATAAACTTTTGATTACTCGATGCTTTACTCCAGTAATGTTGGCAGGATTTCAAGGCCGATAGCACTTCAAGTTTGATTACCTTGTTACTCAAGTTTACTTACTTTTTGTGCATAACTTACTCAGGTAATGACTTGAGGTTTTCTTTCAAACATAACATTGCATACTCGAGTAATCCACTTAGAATAAAACATTAAATACTTGCATACTAGAGTAATGACTCGAGAAAAATGAGATAAAATTAGATCAAGTTATTCGAGTACTACCTTCAGGTTTTTTCTTACCTCAGTGAGTTACTCGAGTAGCTACTCGAGTAACATTGGCAGGGCACAAAATGCCGAGAGCAACACATTTTCTGAAACAGAGTAACTCGAGTACATACTCGAGTATTATTGGCAGGCCGAGAGCAACTGGAAAACTTTTACATGGTTACTCGAGTACCTACTCGAGTAACGTTGGCAGGGCGAGAGCAACTCCAAGTATTTACCTGGTTACTCGAGTGGCTACTCAAGTAACATTGACAGGCCGAGAGCAACTTGAAAACATTTACACTATTACTCGAGTACTTACTCGAGTAACGTTGGCAGGTTACTGGAAGGTGCCTTTGGTTACTTCAAGTTTTGTCTCATTACTCGAGTACTTACTCGAGTAATGCCTTAGAAAAATTGCTTCTTCAGCTTTTTCTCTTGGCCTTTCTTCATTACTCTAATGCTAACTTCAAGTGATGCTTTTCCCTGTTTTTACTTAGTTCAACCTTATTTATTAATCAAATATTTTGCATAATATTCTTTGTTATCATCAAAACATGAGATCTAACATTCTCCCCCTTTTTGATAATGACAAAACTTGGTGATTTTGAACAGGGTTTTTGAAATTAAATTCTCAATTAAATATTTCTTGAATTCAAAGATCATTTTGAAAAAAAAAACTTGTTAAGTTTATATTCAAAGTATAAATTGAATGAAATCATAATATACACCTTGCATACACAACAAACTCATTAGTCCAACAATGTATCATAATTTAAAAACTTAAATAGACATGAAATGAAATCATAACTTGCATTAAACTTAAGCTGCATTACAAGATGAAAACCTTAAAAATTCAAAAGACTTAAAAACTTAAAAAAACAACCTAAAAGTAAACACTCAAGCTCTTCTCCCCCTTTTTGTCTTCATCAATCAAATGGAGGGCTAGAAGGCTTGACCATAGAAATAGGTGTCACTGGAAGAACCATAGAAGTATCTGAACCAGAGGATTCAAAAGAACTAGAAGAGACTGGTTCAGGAAGGTTCACTGGAGGGATATGGATATCATCTCTGGGAGGAATAGAAGGAGACTGGTAGATGATCATGGTAGTGGTCTCAATCGCTAGAGTGGTCTCAACCTCTGGAGTAGTTTCAACCTCTGGAGTATGATGATCAGAGGAGGAGGAGGGAGATATTTCCTCAGTATGGGTAGGAGATGGAATAGGTTTAGGAGCGGGTTCAAGCTGAGGTTTGGGAGGTGAATCATCAATGATGATATGAATGGTCTCATTGGTGTCAGGGTTATCCACTGTATATAGGATGTCTTTGGCTTGTGGCTCAGGTGGACTAGAGACCGGAGGAATAGAGGGTTCAACCTCAGTGAGAGGAATATCAGAAGGAGGGTTCTCTAGAGGTGGTGGTGGTGCAGAAGAAGATGGACCGGCAGAAGGTCCGGGACCCAATGAATCCAATTGTGCCAGAATCAATCTCAGTGTCTCACCCTGGGCACGTTGCTCAGCTAGTAACTCCTCGTGACTCTTATCCATTTTCTCAACCAACTCTGCCATTTTGTAGTTCATGTTGGTTATCAATTCAGCATTTGTGTTGGCGATATCAATATGGAATCCTCGGAGCATATTCTCCATGAAATGTTGAAGTGTGGCATTGAGGAAGGAGGGTGATGATGTGGTGGCAGCTGGAGCCGATGACTGAGTGTTGTCTAACTTGCTAGTCTCAGCCTCAGTCTTCTTCTTCTTCTTTGACCCAGACTCCAGAGGGCCTTTGAGAGGGATGTCAATATTGAGCTTCCCAATCTGATTTCTCCCAACCGGAGTCATCCTCTCAATAGGCTCCTTGCTATCCAAATGCCATATCTTATTCTCCTTCAGAATAAGTGATACTATTTGAGGATATGGCATTGGTGTGGTAGCCTTCCCATCCACTCTGTATCTTTTCATCTCAGAAAAGATATACTCCCCCAAGTCCTTCTGTTCCTTCAGGAGAAGTGAAGCAAACCACCTAAAGTCCCTATCAGAGAAGTGGGTATAGTTGTTGGCCTTGTTCACAAGGGATCTAGAGTATATGTACCATAGAACCCTGTGATGATCACACATATCACTCGGTTTGAAGTTTAAAGGGCCAACTAACTCACCAGGTTTAAGGACAGAAAATATTTGGTTTGGTTCAAGTTGGGAGTAAATATCATCCGGGGGTTCTCTATCCCTAACCACATGTTTATCCTAGAGGGTGAAATAAGAATCTTTTGGCCTCTCACAATGGTGGTCATCTCTTCCTTAGCTGAGGTTCTGTTTGGCTCATCTAGGATCTCAAGATTACAGTAAAAGTGTGTGATCACTTTAGTGCAATAAGGTAATCTACTCGAAAGCCAAGGCATAAAAGGTTCTAAATAGGAACTAAGGTCATGCTTCAATACCTCCTGAAGTAACTTGAGGTCCACATAATGTGTCTTGCACACCTTCCTTCAAGAAAACTAAGATAGATACTTTGGAGACTCCACCAGCTTGTTGACATTGAACCCTTTTGGAGGGTTGGTAATCTCCTCTTCTGGCAATTTGGATTCTTGGAAGACTGCCCCTTCTCCGTTTGGTCTAGTATGCTTGCCATAGCCTTAGCCACATTCTTGTCATACTTGGGCTTTTTAGAAGGCTTTGGTGTAAATGAGGGAGTAGAGGAATTAGAGGGTGTAGGAGAAGGAGACTTTGTACTTTTTCCTCTCCCAGTTGAGGTGCTCTTTTTGGATTGAGCCCTTGTAACAATAGGCTCTTTAATCACAACCCCTTTTGGTTTCGGTTGAGGTTGAGGTTGAATTTTGGCTTTTGATCTCGGGGTTAGTTTCCTTCTCTTTGTGGGAGGAGAAGAAAGAGGATCAGGATGTTGTTAGGATTCAGAGGAATCTGTGGGAGTAAGATTTTTAGTTCTCACCATTTTGAAACACAGAAATTTGGAAAACTCAGAGAAACAGAGTCACAGTCGCGAGTTAGGGCATTGAGAATCTGAGCAAAATAGGAGGTTTTTGGTGTTGAAATCTGTTGGGTTTTGATGGAAATGATGCAAGGAATCAATTGTGAAAAGTTTTTGAGAGAGAGTATAGTGATTTACTAGAGGAGATTTTGTGGAAATGACCGAGTTTGCGACAGATAAAGACCTAAATCCCGACATTACTCGAGGCCTTACTCGAGTAAACTTCATGTTTACTCGAGTCCTTACTCGAGTGATCATGCAGAGAATTTCTAAAATAATTCATTTAAATTGCGTACCTGGCATGAATAATATTGTAATTATCCATGTATGTTCCCTCGATCATTTGTAACCAATTTTGAGCAGATTTGAGTCACTTTTTCATCAAATTGAAAGTCTGGACTTGCAGTTACTCGAGTCCTTACTCGAGTAAGCTTCAAGTTTACTCGAGGCTCGCCTCGGGTAACCTGTCTTTTCAACTTCTGACTGTTGATTTCATTGTAACTGAATCGTTTGATTTAAATTCCAAGTAACTTGATCCGTTACTTCCAGTTTTGAAGGACATTACTCGAGTACATACTCGAGTAAAGTGCTTCTTTACTTCAAGTTGTTCCTCGGATAATGCTTCACTGTCAGTCATTACTTCAAGTTGGTACTCCAGTAAAGGTGTCCTTTGATAACCTCTGTTTTTGTTTCTCAAAACAGAATTTCTACCTTCCTGCAAAACAATTTTCTATACACTCCGATGCTTAAATTAATAATCATCAAAACATTATCAAATGACTTCATCTAATATTATGAGTAACTGAAATAACTTACAACTCATTGGGATTTACCATTCCCAATTCTCTTCTAATGTATAGAAATTGATCTTTTGCAAGGGGTTTTGTGAAGATATCAGCTAGTTGAAGGTGAGTAGGAATGAATATCACTTTCACATCTTTCTTTTGAACATGATCTCTGATGAAGTGATGTCTGACATCGATATGTTTAGTTCTAGAGTGTTGAACTGGATTCTTTGCCAAGTTTATCGTACTTGTATTGTCACAATAGATTGGTATTTCTTTGAGATAAATACCAAGATCTTGTAGTTGTTGTTTTAACCATATCACTTGTGCACAACAACTTGAGACTGCAACATATTCGGCTTCCGTTAACGAAAGAGACACTGTATTTTGTTTCTTGCTAAACCATGATACAAGAGATCCTCCAAGAAATTGTCCTTGTCCGCTGGTGCTCTTTCTGTCTGTCTTGTATCCTCCATGATTTGAATCTGAATATGCAACAAGATATTCACTTCTTCCTTTAGGATACCATAGACCCAATTCGAGTGTGTCAGCAAGGTATCTAAAAATTCGTTTGACCGTTTCAGCATGTGATTCCTTTGGTGCTGATTGATATCTTGCACATATACCAATACTAAATTGAATGTCTGGTCTACTTGCCGTAAGATAGAGTAATGATCCAATCATTCCTCTATACTTTGTGATGTTGTAGTCTTTTCCCTTGACATCAGCATCAAGCAATGTAGTTGAGCTCATAGGCGTGTCCGAGCCATTTGCTTCATCCATTCCATACTTCTTCAATAGCTCTTTCAAATACTTTGTTTGAGATATGAAGATTCCATTCTTCCTTTGTTTGATTTGCAAACCAAGAAAGAAATTCAATTCTCCCATCATTGACTTCTCAAATTCTCCTTGCATTATCTCAGAAAATTCCTTACACAGAGATTCATTAGTAGCACCGAAAACAATGTCATCAACATATATTTGAACAATTAAAATATCATTGTATTTTCATTTTATAAAGAGTGTTGTATCAACTTGTCCCCGTACAAAACCTTGATCAACGAGAAACTTACTGAGCCTTTCATACCATCCTCTAGGAGCTTGTTTTAAACCATATAAAGCCTTTTTGAGTTTGAAAACATGGTCTGGTTTAGTAACATCCTCAAAACCTGGAGGTTGTTCTATATATACTTCTTCCATGATGTATCCAGTTAGAAATGCACTCTTTACATCCATTTGATAGAGTTTGAATCCTTTGATGCATGCAAAGGCTAAGAGTACACGTATAGCTTCCAATCTAGCCACTAGAGTATACGTTTCCTCATAATCAATCCCTTCTTCCTGATTATAGCCTTTGGCCACCAACCTTGCCTTGTTTCGGACAATAATTGCAGATTCATCGAGTTTATTCTTGAATACCCATTTAGTTCCAATGATCGGATGATCCTTGGGTCGAGGTACCAAATCCCAAACTTGATTTCTCTCAAATTGATTTAGTTCTTCTTGCATTGCTATAACCGAATCATTGTCTGACAGGGCTTCATCAATATTAGAAGGTTCAATCTCAGAAATGAATGCAGAAAAACTTACTTCATTGAAAATTTTCATCAATGTTTTGATCCCTTCATTCACATCTCCTAGGAAAATTCCTTCATCAGTTTTAGAATCAAATTTTCCTAAGTTATCTTTACCATTATTATGAATGAAACACTTACAACCGAAGATGTGTAGATGAGAAATGTTTGGCTTTCTTCCCTTGTACAGCTCGTATGGTGTCTTTCCAAGTTTTATTTTGATATAGGCTCTATTTGAAATGTAGCATGCTGTACTCATAGCATCAGCCCAAAACACTTGAGACACGTTCTTTTCATTCAACATTGCTCTAGCCATTTCAGTGAGCACTCTATTCTTGCGTTCCACAACTCCATTTTGTTGAGGCGTCCTTAGGGCAGAGAAATTGTGATCAATGCCATTAGTATCACAATATTCTTCAAAAGTTTGATTTTCAAATTCTCCACCATGATCGGTCCTAATACCTGTAATGGTCATACCTTTCTCATTTTGCACTTTCTTGGCAAAAACAATAAATTCTTCAAAGGTTTCATCTTTTGATGATAGAAAAATAACCCATATAAATCTGGAGAAATCATCAACAATGACCAATGAATATAAGTTGCCACCAAGACTCTTTACTCTTGCTGGGCCAACTAAATTCATATGCAATAATTGTAGTGGTCTATTTGTTGAAATCTCATTTTTCAATTTGAAAGATGATTTAGTTTGTTTACCCTTTTAACATGCGTCACAAATCAAGTCGTTTTTTAAAGATATTTTGGGTAATCCAAGAAGTAAATCCTTTTTGAGTAGTTTTCCTAATTGATGCATATTGACATATTAGCTAATCTCTTATGCCATAGCCAACTTTCATCAGCATTACTCAGAAAACAGTTTTCAGATTCATTTATACTAATATCTAGAGTATAGCAATTACCTTCCCTTTTTGCTCTGAGCTTAGCTTTGATATTCTTCTTATCAAGCTGTAAGTCATTCTTGTTAATAATTAAGCATTCTTCTGAGTCGAATAGTACCCAGTTGTCTTTATCTACACTTTAACTTACGCTCAGCAAATTGTGACACAAGCCTTCAACATAATACACATCTTTGACTTGTATTCCTTTGTCATTTTTTATTTCACCAATTCCTACTATCCTTCCGGATTGATTTCCTTCGAATTTTACCTTTCCACCTTCCTTAGGTTGCAATGTGGTAAAACTTTCGAAATCTCCGGTCATATGTCTAGAGCATCCACTATCTATGTACCACTTGCTATTTTTGGATGCTTTGAGACATACCTGCAATCAAATGACTAAGTCTTAGGTACCCACATCTTTTTGGGTCCTTTTAGGTTAGTACAAATAATTTTCTGAACATATGAGCCTTTAGGTACCCATTTGTAGGTTCCTATTGTTCCTTTCTTCTTATGAATGCATGAAGAAGTATAATGTCCTTTTCTATTACAATAGTTACAAAATGCAAAAGGATTTGATGTATGCACAAAATGATGGAAATAATTCAAATAAGACTTACCTCCTGCTTTCTTTCTACCTTTCCTTCTATCTGATTTTGGATTATATCCAATTCCAGATCGGTCATTTACAAATCGTTGAGCTTTTAAAATAACATTTAGCATCTCACTTCCTTGTGTAAATTTTTCAAGAGTTTTTGTAAGATCAATGTTTTTCTTTTTCAAAGAAGAACAACTTTCACAATCCTTTTCTGAACGTTTTTTAAGTTCAATTTCAAGACCTTTGTTTTTCTTTTTGAAAACAACCAATTCTTTAACTACTTTGATGAATTCAGAATGTAAGGCATTATATTCAGAAAGTAATTCATTATAGGTAGGTTCAGAATCATTTACCTCTTCTTCTGTTTCTTCTTGAGCAACAAGACATATATTTGCTACTTCTTCTTCATCACTTTCTTTGTCAGAGGAACTATCACCCCATATAGCATATACAAAGGCCTTCTTTTTAAAGAATTTGCATTTTCTCTTTTCTTTGCTCTTTTGATTCAGGTCTGGACATTCTGACTTGATATGTCCTGGTTTTCCACATTCGTAGCATATGATATGATCTTTGCTACTTGTTCCTCC
Source organism: Inga leiocalycina (assembly GCA_963242795.1). Lineage (NCBI taxonomy): Eukaryota > Viridiplantae > Streptophyta > Magnoliopsida > Fabales > Fabaceae > Inga > Inga leiocalycina. Next base: position 27,787,235 of record OY725327.1, read on the forward strand.
TTTCTGAAAGTGTTTGAATCCTTGACCTTTCTTGTAAAATTTTCTGAATCGTTTTATGATTAAGCCCATTTCATCATCATCGAATTCCTCATCTTCATCTTGATTTTCTTCCTTTGCTTTTAGTGCTAGACCTTTCTTTTTCTTGTCACCAATGTCATCTAGTTCTCGTTTGAACTTTAGTTTGCTTTTATATTCAGAAAGAATTCCAAATAGAGAAGCAACTAATCTCATTGATTCTCCTTTTGCTTCTTCTATCGCAGTGACTTTGGCCTCCCACTCTTTAGAAAGAATATTCAAAATCTTTCGTACTTGGGTATGCTGATCATAAATTTTCCCAAGTGCTGCAAGTTGATTAACAAGATGAGTATATCTAAGTTCGAATTCAGATATTGATTCACCTGATTTCATTCGAAGTAGATCGAATTCAGTGACCAAGGTGTTGATCCGATTCTCCTTTATTCTCGAAGTTCCTTTATGAGCTATTTCCAGAGCTTCCCACATTTCCTTTACTGTTGGGAGTGTGTAGATTCTGAAATATTCACTCTGACTTAAGGCACTTTGTAACATCAGAATTGCCTTGCTGTTGAGAGTGATAAGTTTCTTGTCATTCTCATCATATTCCACTGGTGTCTTAGGAATTTTCTGAGAATCTACAATCTTTGTAGGTTGATAGTTTCCACTCTCAATTACATCCCATAGCCCATATTCGGTAGCCATCACGAACACTCTGAATTTTTCTTTCCAGAAAGAAAAGTGTTCTCCATTGAAACCGGGAGGTCTAGTGATAGATGCTCCGTCAGGAAGAATTCCTTTACCCATGCTTGCCATTGGATCGTTCTTAGGTTGTTATACCTTAACAAGAAGACCTACGCTCTGATACCAAATGTTAGAGTAAGCGTTTCACCCAAGAGGGGGGTGAATTGGGTGATATTAAAAATTTTGTTGCAAATATAAAATTTGACGGTGAAATTAAAACAGTAAGGAGTAAGGAGAAAATCACCGAAGTGTACACTGGGAGTTATACTGGTTTGGTCACAACCACTTTGACCTACGTCCAGTCCTCAGAGCTTCTTTGAGAGTTTCACTATAACTTCCAAGAATCAGTGGGTTTTTGGCACCTTAGTACAAGCAAGTTCCTTCACCTAGACACTTGCTCCCCCTTACAAGTTGTAATCCAATCCCAACTCAAAGTTCCACAACCTTAAGTTATCTCAATAACAAATATTGAGTTTGAATGAAATATCTCTCTTACAGAGTGAATAAGAATCACTGAACCATAGAAATATAATTACAACGTAAAACAGAGTTATGAACTTGATAATACGTTCGTGTGTGTTCTTGTTGTTGTTTCTCTGCTTGGATGTTCCCCTATTTATAGGAGCGTTGATAAAGACCGTTGGAACATTTTCTTCTTGTCCGTTGAAGAGTGCACAGCCATTATTGACTTTTCCAGTATTTGAAATATATCCGTTGGCGGTAGGTGGCATTTGAACTTCTCATTTGACTTTCCTTATTTGATATGATTTCTTCATCGTTTTTCTGTAAATATGCTAGGAATACTAATACAATGAAAGGTTAATCATATAGGAAACAAATCAACAAACGTTTGAATGATTTCTAAATTTCTGGGTTTCCATACTCGAGTAGCTACTCGAGTATCCATTAAAGTTTACTCAAGTACTTACTCGAGTATCTTCGAGAAAGCTTTAATGAACTGCAAGTCAACAAACAAGTATGTGATTACTCGGGTAGAGCATGGAATAAACAAAATATCAAACCTTTGGAAATGTATGTTTACTCGGATACCTACTCGAGTAATGCACTCATAACTTCATGGGTTACTAGGGTATCAACTCGAGTAAACCTCCAAATAAACTTTTGATTACTCGATGCTTTACTCCAGTAATGTTGGCAGGATTTCAAGGCCGAGAGCACTTCAAGTTTGATTACCTTGTTACTCGAGTATACTTACTTTTTGTGCATAACTTACTCGGGTAATGACTTGAAGTTTTCCTTCAAACATAACACTGCATACTCGAGTACATACTCGAGTAATCCACTTAGAATAAAACATTAAATACTTGCATACTAGAGTAATGACTCGAGGAAAATGAGATAAAATTAGATCAAGTTATTCGAGTACTACCTTCAGGTTTTTTCTTACCTCAGTGAGTTACTAGAGTAGCTACTCGAGTAACATTGGCAGGGCACAAAATGCCGAGAGCAACACATTTTCTGAAATAGAGTAACTCGAGTACATACTCGAGTATCATTGGCAGGCCGAGAGCAACTAGAAGACTTTTACATGGTTACTCGAGTAACGTTGGCAGGCCGAGAGCAACTCCAAGTATTTACCTGGTTACTCGAGTGGCTACTTGAGTAACATTGACAGGCCGAGAGCAACTTGAAAATATTTACACTATTACTCGAGTACTTACTTGAGTAACGTTGGTAGGTTACTGGAAGGTGCCTCTGGTTACTTCAAGTTTTGTCTCATTACTCGAGTACTTACTCGAGTAATGCCTTAGAAAAAATCGCTTCTTCAGCTTTTTCTCTTGGCCTTTCTTCATTACTCCAATGCTAACTTCAAGTGATGCTTTTCCTTGTTTTTACTTTGTTCAACCTTATTTATTAATCAAATCTTTTTCATAATATTCTTTGTTATCATCAAAACATGATATCTAACAAGTTGGCATAAGATTTTATAATGAATTTTCTATATAATCAACCTATAAAAAAAACTCTATATTAGAATTTTTAATTGAATAAACTTGGATTAAATAATTTATTTAAGTTATTTGAGGTATTGTTGAAATTTTAATCTGTTTAGGTTTGTAAATTTTGTGTTATATAAAATTATAAGTTATAAGTTGATATTAGAAATTAGATTTTAATATAGTTTTAACTATGCGTAGGTTTTAAATATTGTTTAACAATTGTATTATACTCATATAAGTTAGAAAAGAAATTTAATTAGTCTAGAATGTTGATATTGATGATTTTATGTCTATAGGTATGTTAAAGGTGAACTTTAATTCATAAAATTAAGTGGTGGATGAGAGGGAATGATATAGAGGATATTTAAGGATTTTAATGAGTAATTTGTGCTCATGAGGAATGATCTATGGCCAAAGATTGTTAAGGAAATTGGAATATTTGATAATAATTGTTGTGGAGGAAATTGGATTTTAGGGAGTTGAATTTACATAAACTATTTATTTTATTATTGCTTGTGGTTAATTGGTATTTACATTGATAATGTAGAGTTTTCTTGTGACAGGTGATTGCTTGTGTTGTTGCTACTCAAGTTAGAGTTAAGTTTGGAGTTGAGGTAATCAGGGTTAATTTATTTTATATGATTGCTTTGGACTATAAAGTGTTTCTTGAACCTTACTTTTCACTATACTATTGGTATGTGTTTTGAAATATTATGTTATATTTAATATGAACCAAGTTTGGCGAAGCAGTGTATTTTCAATTTTTATATATAAGCGGAGATTATTATTAAGATTGTTGCTATTGTGATGGTTATGGTGTTTGTGATGGAATGTTGTATAAGGAATGATAATCTTGTAAATGTGTTCAAAAACTATATTGATATATTGTTTTTCTGTTATAGGATATGTTGGATTGTGTGAAAGAAATATAGCAAAATTGTGCCCATCGGCTCTCTTATTTCTAGCTTGGATTTTGAGTTGAGAGTTTTGGACGGACACCTCCATTTTACAGTATATTGGTGGTGGCATGGGAGGAGGAAGTATTTTTAAAGTGACTAGCTAACCTTTTGCTGGGTATACTAGCACTAATAGGTTGTACCAAGTCCAGAAGCTATAAGGAGAAATATGATGAATGTGTGGGGACGGTTCTAATTGTTGATCATACTATGTGAAGTCTAATTATCGAAAATATTATTAATATTATGTTAGTTAAACCTACTTCTCTGAGTAACAATCCTTTCCTGCATATTTTGTAAATTGATTTTGGTTACTGAGACTTTATGTCTCACCTCATCGTTGTAAATAATTTTTCAGGCGATACCTCTAGTTCAGCTAAAGGCCATGGGAAGCAACCATTATAGGACATCTCATGTTTTTTTGGAGATATCATATTTACTGTTTGAATAACTATTTAACTTTTGTTAGGCTTAAGACCTTATTTTCGTATTCTAAGATTTTGGTGGACCCACAACCATATCTGTGTTGGAAATTGTTTTGTATGGAATCTTAATTGTGGAATTTAGTGTTGTACGACTCATAGACTATGATTTCTCCTGTTGTCATGTGTGCTCAGTGTTTGCCGTTTAGCTTCCGCAAGTATACGGGTAATAAAGTGATGAGTAAAGATTGTTCCCACGAGGACTACGACAAAAGTGAGCAAACGAATGCAATCATGTGTTCAATTAAGTTGAATAGATTCATTTGAAATTGATCAAGTTGGAATAAAACATGTTGGTTGGATGAAAAAGAAATTTAAAACTACTTTTCAACGGAAAATTTATAAAAGCAAATGATTCTTGAAATTCAAGTATTTAATGAAGCTTAGGATTGTTTATCCCCCTTGTATTTCAAAAGCACTCACTAAATCCCCCCAATATATGCTACTTAATTAAAGATTATACTAACCAAGGATACTAATTTACCTATAAGTGCTCTCTCAAGTCTCCAAATAGGGGTATAGTTTAATTAATTCATTAATATCTTAATTAACTAATCAAACTCTGATTTCATTGCAAATCATATTTGGCTATGTGAGATTAATGAGTGTATCTCTACCTCATTAACAAAGCTATCCATTCAATTCACAAATTTCAAGCTCTCATACGATTTAACTCAAGTTCTACACTTAATCTAGTCCTCTCAAGCATTGATCAAGTGAACTCAACAATCTTATTGGTGGCCAATCAACAAGAAGCTTTAAGTAAAAAGTAAAATCAGCATAATCTCTTCATTAATCACAAATATAAAGGGGAAAATGAGTACTTAATCCATACAAGGGTTCAAAAACAACCCTAAAATGAGGTGCCTAGCTACACATAGTCATGAAAGAGCTACAACTATGTAGAATAATTACAGCCATATCAAAAACTAAGCAAAGAAAGAGAAGAGGAATGAGAACAACAAAGGATTAGAGCTCAAAATCTCTTCTAGACTTCAACCCAAGCTCAATACTCTTTAAGGAGGTAAAACCCTAGCCCACCCAACTCCTAGGAACACTTGAAAACTGAAGAATGACCTAATTTCGGCCTATCCTTTGCTTAAATACCCTCCACATACATTTCAGTAAGTAAAACGCATGGTTGCATAGTCTGTCGTATACTTCGGCACATACGTGTGTGTTGAAGCATATGACATAATAAGTTCTAGTCCTGGTTGGCTTCAGCCAAAGGTTGGGTGTTGAATCATATGACACAGTAAGTTCTGACCTCGCCTGCTTCAGTACATATGCTGTTGGCTGAAGCATATGACACAGTGAATGCAATTTCCCATTGTCTTCAGCACATGTATTGTTGGCTGAAGCCAACAACACAGCAGCTTCCCTCCTGGTGTATGGAGTTGTTCCTTGGTCTTTGAAAGCTTTAGCACTTGTCATCTTAACCTACAAGAGACACTTCATAAGCTTTAACTTGAATGGATAATCCTACTTATATGCGTTTAACTCATGATTTGAACTTTTCTTTTGTTTTATCATATTTTCCTCTATATATGCACAATTTATACTTAAAAGTAAGTGAACAAACAATAAAATGTGCTAGAATGTTATCAATTTCTATGAGTTAACACTCAGAGTAATGAATTTTTTTGTAGTAGGTTTGTGGGTGAGTCTTATGTCATGAACTCCTGTATGTCTTGAATGAAAAATTGTTTTCGATTATCATTGATTAACCAGATTTTGTAAAATCATTAAAGATAATTATTGTTTGTAAGAAAAGGGTCTTTTCAACAAGGTTTCATCAACAATCAATATAAAAGAAACCAAAAGAAAATAATTAAAAAAAAAAAGCATTGGCATATTACTTGAAGTTGAAGTGTTGAACAAACGAATCTAGGTCTAGAATGAGGTCATACTTATAATTACTCCTTTAGTCCTATATAATTGCCATACTTTTTAAAGTTGTTGATCACTCTAGCGGTTGTTACCCACTCTATGCACATTAGAATTAGATTTATTTTCATCATTCCACTTTTAAATATTGCTAGATAATTTTTGCTTGCATTTCATGCATTTAGCCATTACATTTTTCATCATTGTGACTTGGTCTAATTTTTCAGGAGGTGACCTTATTATTTTTGTTGTTTAATTTTTCATATAAATTTTTAAATGTAAGACATTACGTTTAAGAGACCCATTTATCAATCAACTCCCGATCTTTGTTGGTGCATTTAGTTAATATATTTTTTCTTATGGTGGGTTGCGTCTAATTTTTGGGAAGCGAGCTTATTATTTCTATTATTTAAATGAAATTGGCCTATTTAAAGGCTCTTGTCAATTATAATAAAGTGTATCGGTTCATTTACCGATTTGTGTCTATTTTCTTACTTTATAACTGTAAGTTATTCTAAATGGTAAGAAAATAGAGAAACCAATGATAGTCAAGGATGTTGTTGCCTTGGTGGTGATGAGCCGGGCCAAGATAGTTTGAATGAGAAAAAGGGGCAATTTAGTAAATATGCACCCTTGTCACCAAACCCAAAAAACAAAAAAAAACAAAAGTAAGAGCCCAATTCTATCAACAACCCTTCTTATTCCTTCTTGGCCCATTCCCTCCCACCAACCAAGCAGGGCCTAAGCTTTTTCTTTTTTTCTTTTTTGTTTTTCGAGATAACACAAGTAAAAGGGCCTACGTTAGTCCCCTTTTTTAGGGACAATTACGTTCAAATCCCATATAACTTTAGGAACTATTTTTTTCATTTTTCTTTTATGTGGGACTTGAATATAATTATCTTTTTTTTTTAAAATACATAATTTAGTCCCTATAGTTTACACACAAATTGAAAAGAGATATCCTTATGCAAACTATGCCATTTTCTAGCATGATTGACAGGTACAAGAAAAAAAGCAAGGGGGTAGGGAAGGGATTTTAGTGATTCCTTATCTGGTTTAAGGAGAATAGGAGTGGCAATAATTAATTTATTATTATAATCATACATACTCCCTCTGATCCTTAATATAAGACATATTTACTTAATTTGATTAAATTAAGAAAGTTAGTTTAGTTAGTTAGTTAGCATGACATAAATTTTCTAAAATACCCTAGTCATCTTCCTTAATCCCCTCTTTCACTCGCCTCTTTGATTATTGTTGAGGGAGCATCAATAGGGGTGAATTAAAAAAATATTGACAAATATAAAAAATATGTCTTATATTTAAAACCAAGATCAACTACTCAAATATATTTTATATTAAGGGCTGGAGGGAGTATTAATTTATATTTTTTATATATATAACTTTATTTATATGTTATATAAAGTAATTTTCACTTTAATTCAAGTTGTATATCAACATATATTGTTTTTTTTTGGCCAAGTCCCAACTTATATTGTTAATATGTGTAGAAAAAACTTAAATCATGATATACTTTTAATGTATTATTAAAATATTTAAAAATTACAAGTACCAAAAATTATGTGGGAAAAAAATCAACAAACATTTTAAATTAATTTGCCCTCTGTGTCCAAAATGAGTGAGGAGTTTATGTTTATTTTTTTTTCATGGGCATTAACGAAATATTACAAAAATCATGAGAGAAACTATTCAAGAAATTTATATGTTTATTTTTATTTTAAAATAATTTGCTTTCAATGTCTAGAACAAGCTGAGACTTTATTCTTACTTTTTTTATAAGAGCTAAAGTGACTAGAATGTCACAAAAATCATGATAGTTAAAAAAGAAAAAAAAATTGGTTCTTCCCCAAAAACCCTCAATATGGAGAGAGCCAAAATGAGGAGAGGTTTTGAATTTATATCCTTATTATAAGTTTATTTAGATTCATGAATTTGACAACCTTAATGATATATATACATTATTGTTTGGGAGAATTGCTCATAAAGACTTCATTGGAAGCTTGTTTGCTAAATAGGACTTAGGGAAGATTGTTCGTACATACATAGGGAATATATATTGAACACAGGGAATATTTGTTTACATACAATAAAAGATTTTTTGCATACAAGGAAAGATCCTTTACACACCGGAAGATTGTTTACACATGAATGTCTTATTTGGGAAATAAGTTTGTAATGAGGCATTTTTGAATAATTTTCCCTTATTTTTTTCCTTAATTTTTTTTAGAAAATTTAAAGTACGGTATCAGTGTCAATAGTGTTTTTATATATTTATATTTTTTAATTTCCTATCCTTTATTCACTAGAAATAAAAGAATAAATATGAATGATTATTTTGGTATGACCATAATTTAATAATATATAAATTATAAATTGGTAGGTATCTCAACGAAGTCGCTGTGGCCGAGTGGTTAAGGCGCGTGCCCGCTAAGTTTATGGGGTCTCCCCGCGTGAGTTCGAATCTCTCATGCGACGCTTGCTTTTTTGAAAATTTTATGTTTTCACTGTTTCCATGAAAACGCCGTTTTGTCATAACTCAGTTTTCTGGAAACGCGTTTTTGGTTGTCTCCGACGCTCCGTTTACATGAAAACGCACTTTTGGCTAACTCTGTTTACCCACACTTTGTGCTCGCCAACTTGACAGAAAAATTGCCTTACACTTCCACGTTCCTTCAAACTCGAAAGCTGAAAACTTTTCTTATTCTTTTATATTAAAAGCACCAAAATATTTTCCCCCAACCAAACATATAGAAAATCACAGTACCTTCTTCTACACACAACAACACAATCAGTAATCACAGTACCATCTGCCATTTACACTCATCATATATCTTCAATTAAACTTAGAGCAAACTTTTCTAATCTCTCCTTGACTTCCAGTCTTAACCTCAATACTACTCATCTTAATCATCGCTTTCGGGAACTCAATATCAAACCTCAACCCAAACAAGCCCCTCACGGTCCCTGCATATTTCTGCACCTCACTTCTTGTAACAGAGTCCCCCCACAGCCTCTGATCTGACTCCAAAACCCCGTTACCATCACGCACGTTCTTAAAGAAGCTAAAGTCGAACTTGGCCACGCTTCCGCTGTCCAAAGCCACCTTCCTCAGCCCATCTCCGTTCTTGGGACACAGAGCTTGAAGCTGCCCCAAGAAAGATTGGTTTATCGTCGGATCGGAGTTTCCGGTGGTGGTGAAGTTGTATAAAGGGTAGCTGAAGAATCTGCAGTCCGTTTGGCCTATGGTGTGAGCACCTCACCTGTATATATACGAAGAAGATCGGAATCACAGAGAGAATTAAACAGCCTCGTTGGTTCAGGAAGATGATGATTATTTGTGAAGGGATTGTTTGAGGGAATAGAAATAATACCAAGGAGGGTTACGAGGTCGTGATCGTCGAGGCCTTTTGCAGAGAACTTCTGCCTCTGAACTGAAACAGGGTCGAGTGGTCAAGGCAAGTTTGAGGCTTGTGATGATAACGAACCGGTGCCGTCTCTTCTTCCTGTTGGGACTGACCAGCTTGGACCCCCAGTCTTCCAATTTCGAAAGTATTATATATTTTAGACAAATCCATAAAATTTTGAAAGAATGAAAAATACGGCACCCAATATAAAAATTATTTAACTAATTTAGATAGATTAAAAAAAATAAAATACATAAATTAATATGAATAAATATGACATAATCTTTCAAAAATCTGCAGGTGCAATATTAGATTATATCAATTCATAAATTGAATAAATTAATTAATTTGAAAGAAAAAGATAAATATAAGAGATCAAATGAATCGTATATTTTAAACAAAATCCAACCGACTAATAGCGATCTCTATATTAGTTGTGGGGTGGTAGATCATTTAGAGGGGTGAGTGATGGTACCAAAACGACAGCGTCACGAGCAGCCCAAGCTAGGATGTCTGCACAGGATACAACCCCAGGGCAAGAAGCTTCAAGCTGAGATTTGGCATCATCAATAACTTCAAAGCCTCTTAAGCCAGTGTTTGCCAAAGCATTCTTCTCTGCTGAAGATCCTGATATCAATATGGATCCATCACTTCCCTGTTAAGAATAATAAACCAAATAATTAATTAATAAATAATCATGTCTTAATTAACCAGTAATTAATTATAGTTGCCCATATATAAAAAGTAGTAATTACCTGGACGAAGCAGTCATGGAAGTGAAGCCTGAGGAGGGAAGGAGCAATGGTGGGATCTTGAGTGAAGTGAGATTGAACAGTTGATCTTACTATGCCTTCTGCATTTGGACACGAAGATGAGTAAAAACCAGAGTTAAGTTGCCCACAAGCTGATCTCAAACTCATCAACGTCAACACCATAACACAACACCACAATATGCCTTCCATTTCAAAAACCAATGATAATTACTGCTTTCTTCTCTTTCCCTTGCTTCTTCTTGCTTTCACCGTTTGAACCCTTCCCTCTATCTTATATATAAGGCTATATATATATGTGACGTACGTCGTCCACCACAACAAGCTATAAGCGTATCTTTTTCCATTTTGCTTTTTATAAATATAAAATAAAATCAAAGTGTGGATGATGGCTTTGATCTTGAAGTTTTAATTAGGGTTAATGTCATGATTTAAGAGTGGAAATATTGCTGAAAATTTCTCCATTATAAAATTTATTGTCAAAATGTATCTAAGGACTTGAGTCTTTGAGTAGGTGTAACTTATCTTCAATAGGTGCAATTTATCTTTAATAGGTACAACTATTCTTCAACTATGTGCAACATATTTTTAGCTAAATTATAAATATCTTTTGTTTTTACATACAATTAAAAGTATTTTACCTATATATAGCTGAAAAAGAGTGGCACTTACTAAAAATAAAATGCACTACATGAGTCCATAAATTTAGGTTGTTTTTAGAAATTTCTGTGGGGAGAAGTTGGTAATTGAACTATGGCCCCGTTTGGTACGTTGGAATGGGAGAGATGGAGATGAAAATGGAATTAAAATCCATGATAAATGTTTGTTTGGTTTGCATGAATTGATTTCCATGTTGAAATCAATTCCATCAAAATGGGCTGGATTGGGTTTCATTCTCAGACCAATGGAATTGAGATGATTCCATGAAGGCCAAATTTTCAGACTAAAATGTTCTCAAAATATGAAATTTTTGGACACTTTTACCCAAATAAAATCCCTAAACCTCATCTACTATTTATCTCCATTACCTTCCTCTATGCCTTCAACCTGCTCAATCACCAGCGGCGACCTCTGCTCACTCCCCGGCGGTGATGATAACGACTACAATGCTCACTCCAGATTTGGGTTGCCATCTTCCTCCATTATCATGCCACTTCCTCTTTCGGACCAGAAAGCTTCACCCCGCCACCGGTCACTACAAAAAAAAATGGTATTCTGTAGCGGTGCAATTGTAGCGGTTATATGAAACCGCTACAAATTATATTATTTGTAGCGGTTTTAACCTAAACCGCTACAAATTTGTAGCAGCAAGCTACGCGCCAAGTGGCGCGACAGATTAGCAGCGTTTTTTGTAGCGATTGGGTAGACAAAACCGCTAGAAATTTGGTGCGAAATTCCCGTAAAAAATTGTAGCGGTTATTTTGTAGCGGTTAATACACAGAAACCGCTACAATATTCCCGCCACATGGCGCGACCAAGTCCCGCCAATAGAGTAGCGGTTATTTGTAGTGGTTAAAGCAACAAAACCGCTACAAAATACCAAACGTCAGCTATTTGTAGCGGTTATATCCCTATAACCACTACAGAATTTCAGGAGTCTCCATTTTGTAGCGGTTCTGGGCTATAACCGCTACAAAATTTCAAAGGTTCTTGTAATTTGTAGCGGTTATTATAGAACCGCTACAAATTTAAGGCGCCCTGGGTGATTTGTAGAGGTTATGGTAGCGGTTATTGGAATAACCGCTACAAATATCTGGCCTATTTAAGCCACCGCCTCCCTCATTTCTCCGTTTGCTCATTTTGTTTCCTGGGATTTCTCTGAGTGGTTTCTTCAAGATTTGAGCGTTCAGACGTCTGTGTAGGAGTTTTTGCTACAGTATTTCCCAGTATTTGCACTTGAGGTCCGTATATAACACGTATTTTATTTGTATTTGTATTTTTATTAGATTTTTGCATAATAATGTGACTAAATGTTTTTGTTTATTTTTACAGTTGATATGGCTTCAAGAGAGGATAAGGGGAAGGCCCCTGAGGTCCCCAGACCAATTTTACGGGGTGGCAACAGTCAAGCAGGGGACAGAGGGAGGGGGCAGTGCGGAGGCAGGGCGACCGCGGCATTTCAGCCCATCCCCCCACAGGAGTCGGCCCTACCACAGGCACCGTAGATGATCCCACAGGAGACGACCGCACCAGAGGTGCCTGAGTTTGAGGGGCCAGATATCAGCGTCGAGGATTACGATGAGGAGGAGTTCGAGATCCCGATTGCAATTAGGGAGATGGAGCAGTTCCTCGATGAGGAGGAGGCTCGGGAGCAGAACAACCCACGAGGGTCGTCTTCGCGGTCCACTGGGTTTGAGGTGCAGGTCCAAGGTAAATTAATTTTTTAATTTAATAAATTATTTATTTAAATTTGAAATGTTAACTTTGAATTACAATTTATCCAACATACGGTAAACTATGCAGATGAGCAGGGGAACGTTTCGATGAGGAGGCTAGACGTGGCCGGTGTGAACAGCATGGACCGGACCCTGCGAGTTATAGTGCCGTGGAATGAGTGCACTAACCAGCCCATCAACAATGGGGGTCACCTGCTTAACCGCTTCCTGAATGACCTGGGCGCGAATTGGATGCGGTTCCCCTTTCACTTCAAGACGTGGAGGCACGTTCTGAGGGGGCCGAAAAACCAGGCTTGGGAGGAGGTGGTTTAGGTAATTAAAATTATTTAATTAATATTTTTTAAATTATGTTTTTTGTAATTATTGATATTTAAATAATTTTTTTTAGCTGCGGTTTGCCGTCCGGGCCAACCGGAAGAGGTACGCCCTCGTGAAGATGGGTGACGCCTGGAGGAACAGGAGGAACCGTCTCTTCCACAAGGTGGATAAGGACAGGACGATGCCTCTGGAGCAGCTGATCGAGAGTGTCCCGGACGGCATGCCGTGGAACGACTGGGCAAGTTTCGTCCAGTTCAGGAGGAGCCCTGAGGGGCAGGTAATGTATTTTTTAGGTTTTTTATATATAATTTTGTAATTGTTAATTATTAAATTATAATTTCAATTTAATTGTATTTAATTTGAAATTTTTTAATTTTAAATGTTTTTTATTGTTTTAATATTATTTTTTTTCCAGGAGCTTTCTCAGAGGAACACCAGGATCCGTGTGTAGCAGACGATCCACCACATTGCAGGATCGAAGACCTTTGCTGTGACCTATAGCGAGCTGGTTGTTAGATATGAATAGTTTTGATGATGTCAAATATAGATGTTAAATATGAGCAAAAAGTTTGTATGATATAATTATCTTCTACATTGACTAACTACTATATTTAATGTTGCATATTTTGTAGATTAGTCATAAACCTGATTGTGGGTTGATGTTATAATGCCTCATATATGGAGAATGATCATCAAGAAGAAAATCAAGAGACAAGGGATTAAAGAAAGAAGGCATTGCAAGAACTAATAGGAATATCAAGCAAAGATTGAAGATATTCAAGAAGATATCTAGTTGGGTTATGAAGAATGATCATCAAGTGGCAAAACAAGAAGAAAGAGATTAAAGAAAGAAAAACTTGCAAGATCACATGAGAATATCAAGATCCAAGTTATTAGAAGTGATATCGGAGCTTTCTATGGTCAAACGGAAGTTGGAATTGGTCAATACGAAGCTAAAATGATGTATACGGAAGTTATGGTGCCTTCGGGGATGATTACTCGAGTAATCACTCTAGTAATAGGGCACTGCCTCATTTTGGAGGTGATTACTCGAGTAGCTACTCGAGTAATCTGCCGGGTTACTTGATCAATCACTCGAGGCGGCACTTGAAGTAATGGGCACTCTGTTTTCGCGCAGCAGAACAGAGGTTTGGTATTTTGATAATATCTCTCCAACCACATGTCAGATCGAACTGAAACCGATGGTATATGAAACTAGACTTCCAACACGAACTTTTGAAACCAAGATCACATTCAAAGGAGTTCAGATGAGAGAGATATTATCTTTGAAAGTTGACACATGAATTAGCGTCATATTCCTGGACAGCTTTGGTATTTTGAACATAACTCCCAAAATACACATCGGATTGCAACGAAACCAGTGCCATATTAAAGTAGACTCAAAGAGCTTTCCATGGATATATAATTTATCATATATGAAGCTATATCCTAAGAGCTATGACTTCTGGAAGTTGCTGCTCGTGATGGTTTGTGAGTTCAGAAATGGTCTAAGAACAGTAGATACTCTTTGGATCATAACTTTCAGTACACAATGTGTGTGGGGCTAATTCTTGTTGCATTGGAATGTAGATAATGAGGGCTTTCCGATGATATATAATTTGCCATGTTTCGAGTCAAAATTAATAATTCACTTGAAGGCACCACTCGAGTAATTAATTGATAACAAAAGACTTTACTCGAGTAAGTACTCGAGTAATTAGATAGAAAACTTCCAGTTGCTCTCGGCCTGCCAATGTTACTCGAGTAGGTACTCGAGTAATTAGATAGAAAACTTCCAGTTACTCTCGGCCTGCCAATGTTACTCTAGTAGATACTCGAGTAATCAAATAGAAAACTTCCAGTTGCTCTCGGCCTGCCAATGTTACTCGAGTAATCAAATAGAAAACTTCCAGTTGCTCTCGGCCTGCTAACGTTACTGGAGTCAGTACTCGAGTAAAGAGACAGAAACTTGAAGTAACCAGAGTCGACCTTCAAGTAACCTGCCAACGTTACTCGAGTAAGTACTTGAGTAACCAAGAGAAAGACTTGCAGTTGCTCTCGGTATTTCAATCCTGCCAATGTTTCTTGAGGAGCTACTCGAGTAACTTACTATGGTAAGCAAAACTTGAAGGTAATACTCGAATAACTTGAAATGCTATTATTACTTCACTCGAAGCACTACCCGAGTATTCAAAGTTATTTAGAAGAGAACTTCAAGTTACTACCCGAGTATGCAGAGTTATTTAGAAGAGAACTTCAAGTCACTACTCGAGTAATGCTTCCCAGAAATACCAGCAACATTCTGAAGCTTTCGAAAATCATGGGATTAATCATGAAACTCACTCTTCTTGCTTCCAATCATTCTTACACCTCATTGTATTAGTGTTTAATGTATTTCTCTAGGAATGCAATGAATAGATGATGTGAAGAGAGAAAAACTGACTTTACGGAAGCGGAGCGTCAACGTTCACAACGGCTAGTTTTCAAAAATGATAAACAGTCAAACGAAGCTAAGCCACTCTAAAGGATAGGTTGAAATACTTCCAACGGCTATCTCAACCCATATATAAATATGGGAACATTCAACAAAGAGAACACTACAACGAGAAACATGCAAAGATCATGAATCATTTACTCCAACCCAACTACTCTATGTTCTTATCTATTTTCCACATCATGTATATTTGAGAGAGTTTTTGTAGTGTACTTCAATGTTCATCATATCTACTCTGTGAGAGAGTTTGTAAACACTTTCAATTGTATTTCTGAATTGATGTCAAGGTAGAGGGGCCTTGAGTGGGTTGATTTCCTTACGAGCAAGTGTAGAGAGAATTGCCGGTAAGACTTTCTGCTCGTAAGACTTATAAGGTGCAAGCAGTAGAGAACGTTGCTGCTCGTAAGACTTACAGAGGTGTAAGCAGGAGAGAACGTTGCTGCTCGTAAGACTTGCACGGGTAATCAGGAAGGAAAGATCTTCGGAATTGCTCTGCTCGTAAGACTTGCTGTAAGGGGGAGTATCTTAGTAAGAACTTTGTAAAGGCTTTTCTTGTGCCTGCATTAAACAAGAAAATATTGGATTTGAAAATCTCAGGAGGAGCCTGGGGACTGGACGTAGGCCATCACAGATTGGACCGAACCAGGATAAATCACAGTTTGCATACTTTCTTCCTTAAACTTTTATATTTCCAGCATATATTAACTATTGATTTATGATTCATTATTTTCATATTTATTGCTTCCTCTAAGATGCAAAAAGATTTTCAAAGTTCTTAAGATTTTTATCTTACACCCAATTCACCCCCTTCTTGGGTGTCAGCCGGTTCTAACACTGGTACTTTTCAAAATATCACTGACTTTTAGCTGGTTATTTCATAATACTAATTGAATTTTGTAATTGTTTTAGGAGACGAAGGCACAGCAGGAGAACCGTCAGACGGACTATGGGGAGTTGTACGCCATCACACAGACATCGTGACAGGACTGCGACCTCTTAGCAGGCAGAGACGGCCATTGTAAGTAATTTTATTATTATAATTTTTATAAAACCAACTTAATAATGAAAAATGCTTATTAGTAATTGTTTCATAAAATGGCAGGAGCGGATGCAGCAGTCGCAGGCTGAGCTGCGACAGACCCAGGCCGAGGAGTCACAGGGGTCAGTGGACCCGACAGCTCCTTTGAAGGCGGGTTTGGCTCAGGCTGAGCACCCCGGACGCGTGCTGGGGATGGGGATAGGCGCCAGACCTAGCATGGTCTATGGCAGGAGCGCCGCCTCTGAGGCTGGCAGCTCTAGAGGGGTCAGATGTCAGAGGGACGAGTCTATTGACCAGCTACGGTCAGATTTGGAGCAGAAGATGGCGCAGCAGCAGCAGCAGATGGCGCAGCAGCAGATGGCACAGCAGCAGCAGCAGCAGATGCAGCTGCACGCTGATTTGATCTACGCTCAGTAGATGCAGTGGCGTGATATCGTGAACAACATGCTCGAGTGGTCATGGAGTCGCCTGTTCCCGGACGAGCAGCATCCACAGGTTCCCCTGTCCCTCGCTACGTCGTCCCGAGTACTACTCCTCCTCCTCCTCCTGCTCCTGCTGATGATGAAGGTGCGGTTTACTCTGCGCAGCAGCCCGATCCAGCAGCCCCTGAGGGAGCCCCATCTGAGGGAGCACAAGATGATTAGCCCCTAGCTACTTAGTTTAGGACATCTTTTTTTGTTGTTGTTGAAACATTTGTAAATATATATATATATATATATATATGAGTTTGTATTTCAAAACTTAAATTCTTATTGTATTTAATATAATTATATTTATATTATTAGATCGCGTTGTTGAATTTATGAATTAATTGCAATAATATTATTTATATTTCTAAATTAAAAAAAATAAAGCATATATATATTTGTAGCGGTTTTAAATCAAAATCGCTACAAATATATATATATTTGTAACGGTTCTAAAATAAAAACCGCTACAACAATATATAGTTGTAGCGGTTTTTCTTGTAGAACCGCTACAACTATATATATATTCGTAGCGGTTCTACAATAGAAACCGCTACAAATATGTATATAGTTGTAGCGGTTTTACAATAAAAACCGCTACAAATACTCATCATTTGAATTTTGAAATTTACCGCCTTTGTTCATATTTGTAGCGGTTATGTTATGTATAACAGCTACAAATTAAAAATTATTTTTAAATTTGCTGTCCAACGGCTTTAATGTTAGTAGGGGTTTTATATACATAACCGCTACAAATACTCAACGTGTATATTTTGAATTTCCCACCAATGTGTAACGGCTTGAAAATTAGTAGCAGTTGTATGTATATAACCGCTACTAATATTTTATAACTGTAGCGATTAGTGTAGCGGTTTTAGAACCACTACAAAATTATAAACGTTGGAATTTCAGAATATATGGTTCTTGGCATTCGTCATTCTCTTCTCACTCATCTTCTTCTCTATACTTTCTTCTCTCTCACTTGTAGCTATGGATAAATCATGGATCAGGTTGCCACGTAATTCTCCTGAATATTTGTTCGGATTAAACAGTTTCTTGGATTTCGCATTCACTCACGCCAGCTGTAACGGCAAGATCGTCTGTCCATGTCGGAAATGCAAGTTCAAGAAGTGGCATGCACGAAATGTTGTGAAGGAACATTTGCTTGTGAAGCCTTTCCCTGAGGACTATACGTTCTGGGCAGTTCATGGTGAGAAGGTCGGCATTAGATATGACGATACTCTTCCTCGAAGTTCTCAAGTAGGCGTTCAAGTAGATGAAGATGATCATGTGAATGATGCTGTGCGTGATGCGTTTGGATTTCAAGGTGACAACTTCAACGAAGAAGTACACGGCTCTGAGCTGGTTTTTATGAGGAATGAAGCAGTTCAGGATTTTTTCAGCTTGAAGGATTAAGCTGATCGTCCTTTATATCAAGGTTGTTGCAAATATTCTAAATTATCTTTCTTGATCAAATTGTATCATATCAAGTGTTTGTGTGGGATCACAGACAAGGGAATGTCGATGTTGCTCGACTTATTACAAGATGCATTCCCCAATGCTGAGATTCCCACAACGTTCTACGAGGCCAAGAAGATTATCAATAGGTTGGGGTTGAATTATCAAAAGATTGATGCATGCCCAAATGATTGTATGCTGTATTGGGGAGACGATTCCAGCAGGGAGACTTGTAAGAGATGTCACACATCGAGGTACAAGACAATTCGGAAGAGGAAAAAGCAGAAGAAGAAACCTGCAAAGATTCTCAGGTACTTCCCTTTGAAACCTCGTCTACAAAGATTATTTATGTCGTCTAAAACTGTGGAGCACATGAGGTGGCATGCCGTTTATAAAAACGAAGACGGTAAATTAAGACATCCGCGGGATGCAGCTGCTTGGAAAACGTTTGACAACGACTTTTCTAGATTTTGCGACTGACCCCAGAAATGTTTGGCTTGCGTTGGCGACCGACGGTTTCAATCCTTTCGGGAATCTTAGCACAAGTTACAGTATTTGGCCGGTAGTCTTAGTTTTCTACAACTTACCCCCTGGATGTGTATGAAACAAAGCTCTTTCATTATGTCTATGATCATTCCAGGCAAAAAGGCACCGGGCAATGATATCGATGTGTATCTCCAACCGCTTATTGCAGAATTGCTTGACCTGTGGAATGTCGGCTTTGAGACGTACGACGCTTACGGCAAGACTTTGTTCAACTTGCGTGCTGCCTTGATGTGGACGATTAGTGACTTTCCTGGCCTTGACACATTATCTGGTTGGAATGTTCATACTGGGTCGGCGTGTCCAGCTTGCAATTTTGACTCTGATGCAGTGCGCCTTCCCCACAGCTGAAAGTGGTGCTTTATGGGGCATTGGAGGTTTCTCGATGGAAGGCATAAGTTCATATTGCAATGGAATCGCTTCAATGGGAAACCAGAAAAAAGAGGACCACCTCAGACTTTGTCCGGTACAGATATCTTACAACAGCTTGAGCATGTTGACTTCGAGTTTGGAAAAAGCGACGATTCAGTACAAACTTGCCAAAATACGCGCAGGACTTCGACGCCTCAACAGTGGAAGAAGATAAGTATTTTATTTACTCTTCCATATTTGAGATCTTATTTACTTTGCCACAGTCTTGATGTAATACACATTGAAAAAAATGTTTGCGACAATGTGCTGTATACGCTGCTTAATGAACCCGGCAAGACAAAAGATCACCTTCAAGCGAGGAAAGATTTACTCGACATGGGTGTTCATGAAGACGCTTGGCCAGATGAGCATGACAAATTTCAACCAGCAAAGTTTACCCTCACAAAACCGAATAAGGAAGTCTTCCTCGTGACGTTGAAGAAATTAAAAGTTCCTGATGGGTATTCAAGCAACATTTCTCGATGTGTTGACTTGCAGGCTCGAAAGGTTGCTGGCCTGAAGAGTCATGACTCACATGTTCTTATGCAGCAGTTACTCCCTCTGGCTATAAAGAATACACTTCCTCTCGATGTTTCCATCATTTTGGTGGAACTTTGTTCTTTCTTTCGGAAGTTGTGTTCTAAGGTTTTGATCGTTGAGGAGCTTGATCAGCTGCAGTCGAAAATCATTCTTACGCTTTGTCATTTGGAGATGATCTTTCCTCCGTCCTTTTTTACTGTGATGGTTCACCTCACAGTCCACCTCGTTCATGAAACAAAGCTCACTGGACCAGTACAATATCGTTGGATGTA
Organism: Inga leiocalycina; assembly: GCA_963242795.1. Classification (NCBI taxonomy): domain Eukaryota; kingdom Viridiplantae; phylum Streptophyta; class Magnoliopsida; order Fabales; family Fabaceae; genus Inga; species Inga leiocalycina. The sequence goes on from OY725327.1 coordinate 27,807,410, forward strand.
TCCAATTGAGAGGTACTCATTTTAAATATGTGCTTTAATTTATTCTCCGTATTTAATGTTTGCTAGTCATCCTTTTCAGCATTTTATATCAATTTTCTCTTCTGTACTTCGTAGGTTCCTTGGGAAATTAAAATATTATGTGAGGAATAAGGCGTGGCCAGAAGGTTCTATAGCTGAAGGCTATATAGGGGATGAGGTGCTATATTTTTGCTCAAGGTACTTTGATGATCTTGAGACGGCTTTCAACCGCCCACCTCGTGTTGACGATTGTCCTGAACCTGCGATGACATTAGGAGAATTTATCCCTCGTGTTGGTAAACCAGTTGGAGCAACTGAGAACTTCAAACTAACGGCAACTGAGAAGTTCCAAGCACATAGACATGTCTTGATTAATTGCACTCAAGTTGAACCTTTCATACGGTAAGAATTGTACACTCACATGTTATTCGATCTATATCTTTCGTAACATTTCTCACTTTCATTTCACTAACGCCTTTCCATTATTAATTGCAGGGAATTCAGAAGTCATGTTAAGCGTCAACTCAGGATCTGTACACAGACATCCTTGGAAGTTGATAGAAGGGTCCACAGAGAATTCCCGAGCTGGTTTGCGCGCAGAATACTAAATGACCACAACCCACACTCACCAGATTTCAGAGCTCTCGCAGTCGGCCCTCTTGACCATGCAAAATGGTTTACAACATACAATGTCAATGGTTTTAAGTTTTGCACGGTTTCACGTGATCAAGGATTGCAAACACAGAATTCGGGTGTTTATGGCACATTTGGGACAAGGAGTTATGCGAGCAGCAGTGACGCCAACATGCAGTTCGAAGGCGTCCCTTACTATGGCAAGCTTCTTGATGTGGTCAAACTTAATTATCAAGGCCGTTTCACTGTGACGCTATTCAAGTGTTCGTGGGCAAATACCACTACTTCTCGGCGACTGACAACTGACGACTTAGGGATCACATTAGTCAATTTCTCACAGCCGATTCATACTGGTATTTCTCAAGATGATGAGCCATATATTCTAGCTTCAGAGGCACATTAGGTTTATTATGTCGAGGACAAGAGGCATAGGGATTGGCACATAGTCGTTTATTTAAAGCCAAGAGACCTTTAAGACATGGGTGAAGGCGATAACATCGCCTACGAGAGTGAGCCATTTCAGCCAGCTGATTTTGAAAACTACTTCCCTGAAGGCGATGACAATTTACCTCTACTGTGGTGAGTTTTTTTAAGTCCACGTCATTTGAATTAAATTTTTTAAATTTAATAATACATCCATAACAATAATTTTTCTACAAAATTTCTGTAGGGATAGTGACGATAAGTGATCAAATTCAAATTATGCTTTTGTCTTTAAAAAAATGCAAAAAATTTTTTAATATAAAATGTAAAAAAAAAAAAAATATTTGTAGCGGTTCATAAAATTAACCGCTACTAAATAAAAAACCGCTACAAAATGGATATATTAACCGCTACAAATAGTACGTGGATTCCTATAAATATTAAACCGCTACAAAAAGACAAATAACCGCTACTAACTAATAACCGCTACAAAATGGATACATTAACCGCTACAAATAGTACGTGGATCCCTATAAATACCCTTACCACAACTCATTTCAAACACTCCCCAATTTCTTTTCACCTTACCTTTCTTTCATTTTTTCTCATTTACAACTTCTTTCGTATGAGTAGAGGAGCTGAATAATACGATCAAATATGGTAACAAGATTTTTAATGTTTTTTACAATACTTCTTTCCTTTTTATAAAATTTATTCTAACAATTTTTTTTCCAGATATTTCAGAGCTGTATCTCATTTTCATCTATTTTTCATACACAATTATATTATATTAGACAACATAATAATTCCTTATTACCTACCTATTCTTAATAATATTATGAATATAAATTTTATACTAATCCAATTAAATTACATTTTTCCTTTTAATTTATTAATAAGTTAAACTATTGAATAATAAGCTAATTAAAATAGATAAAATAATAACAAAATAAACTATTTAATTTAATATTAAAAAAACAGAAACAAATGATCATATATTTTTTAAAATTTTTTTAAATATTTGTAGCGGTTATTAAACCGCTACTAAATAACGTGCCTTTTTAAAACTCAAATTCAATTTTTTGGCGCTAATTTTGAATTTCATGAAATTAGTAGCGGTTTATTAACCGCTAAAAAATAAAAAAATGTCATTTTTTTTCCGCCTTCAAAATTTCAATTTTTTATATTTGTAGCGGTTATATAACCACTACAAATATCTCTGAAAAAAATTTCGTTCATGAGGGTGTTGTAGCGGTTGGGTTGAACCGCTACAAAGGATGTAACGGTTATTTTTGATTGAGTAGCGGTTTTATATAACCACTACAAAACTGCTTGCAACATACGATTTAATAGCGGTTCTAGTAACCGCTACTAATGTTGTTTGTAGCGGTTAAAACCGCTACTAATACCCATTTTTAACTGCTACTAAATCATGTTTTATTTGTAATGGGTGATGACCCATGTGCGGCGGCAACTCCAGCGAGAGCACAATCGATCTATGACGGCCATGAGCTCGATCTTTGTGCGAGCTTGATTATGTGCCCTCGCTCGTCTTGATTGAACAAGACCGTCACAAGCTTGACAACCATGAGCTAGATCTTTGTGCGATGTTGATTTTGTGCCCATGAGCTTGAAGAGTTTCTAGCAGTAGGAGAGGAAGGAGCACTCAACGCTCTCAAATGCACGCGCCTGCAACTATCATAGCAAGGAGATCGAGGGAGAAACTAGCTCATTTCACCTACCGCAGCAGGACCACCCCCAGTACCACCATCAATTTCCCCCTTACTACCGTGGGCCGCCGTCGCAGCCTGGTGTAAGGTACCTCCACCACCATTTGGCGAATTCGGTGATGGCACATCACCGGCTTGGCGGTGGCAAAGATAGGCCCTTTTGGTCAAACAGACGAGTCTTGGGTTTTTGGGATTAAAAAAATTCACTACTATAATAAAGCAAAGTTGTGGCGCTAGAAAAGTGTTACATATCTGGACGTCATTAAAAGAAGCTGTGGTGCTTAGAAGCGCCACAGCATTTTAAATTTTTTTTAAAAAAATACCCTCCTGTGGTGTTTATTGGACCCAAGCGCCACAGGAGGGGGCCTCCTGTGGCCCTTGCACACGCAAGCGCCATAGTAGAGTCCTCCTTTTTTTTCTTTTCTTTTTCTTTTTTCTTTTTTTTGGGTACTTCCTCTAGCCCTTGTTTAAAGAAGCGCCAAAGGAACTCTTTTTTTTGGGTATTTTTTGTTCATATCTCCCATAATTACAGTATTGCATACTGCATGGTCTAATAAACATTTTGTATCTATATCCACAATACATCAGAATGGAGAAAAGCAAACAATAATGATAGATAAATTTAAAATGATACAAACAGATGATTAATTAAAGTAGTACATAAAATAATTATACAATATATTGTACGTGAATGAATTATACAACAAATTCAACTTGAATACATGCATGCAAGACACAACAATTGCCAAGAAACAACACAACAAAGGCCAACAGCTAGTGATGAATTAAAAAGTATAACTACCTAGAGATTTGCCTAAACTCATATTCACACCATTTATCGATCACTTCATTAAGCTGATGGTCAGTCAAAGTGTCATAATATTGATTTTCATAATACTACACATATATACAATCAGCCACAAATTAAAACAAATTAAAATCAGTAAAACGTAATTATTAGGCACTAATTAAATTTATCTAAAACACAATATGAAGTGCAATTAAATGACTTACTTTTTGAGGAATAAATGCCTGATCATGCGTAATTACATCTTTCATAAGTTTCATGATGTAATACCCACAATCATTGTCATTGGGTTGGAAAGGGTACTGCAAAAATATAATGCAATATTTAACTTTGTTTATGAATAAAAATTGTTTACTAACAAAGTTTGAGTAAATTCATATATCAGTACCAGTATCTTCTTCTAAGGATAGCTAATATGAGGGTTAGAAGCTTTAGAATATCTTAAGGATACAGAGGACTGATACGCAGTCAATGCACTAACAAAACAAATAGAAACTGATTATTTTTAGTTATTTAATCACATATGCAAATATTTACACATACGTAAGTACGCTTACCTATTGAACATTAGTAACATATCAGAACGGTTTTGTGGAAGACCACTTTTTAGAGGATCCACATAGTAAATGTGAGGGCCTTAAGGTTCCGCTGGATTGATAACTATCAATATCCAATTGCGCCTAAAATATTTTAAAAAAATTGTTTCAAAAATCATGGTATGATAAAAGTTAAACAATAAAAACAAAAATTGTACCACTAATAAATTACCTCGCATTGTATGGCACTAAAAATAGCGTATTTGGTGTCGCTTTCTTTCTAAAGTAATTTTTTAGATCATTATATTGTGCATTTATATCTATTTTACTCCCATGGTAGCCAACAAGAAAAGGGTTGACATATACGAATTAGACCATGTTTGTATCCATTAAGATCTCATTGTAAAAATAAAAATAAAATAAAATAATTTGTTGTATAAATGGAACACAAAAATGAATCATAGAAAAGTAAAATAAAATTAAAGGAAAGCAAGCTTTGGCAAAATGGAACACAAAAATTAATTTGTTGTATGTGTTGTTTCATGATACTATGAATCATAGAAAAGCAAACTGAATATTTAATTTTAATATGTTCTGAAATGTTTTTATATATACCAACAAGCAAGAATATATATGTTTTGAAATCTCACATATACACATATATTTATTTTCCAATTAAATTATAAAATGATCTAATTTTGACATCCATATATTAATATATTATAATTATATTTTATTAAGAAAATTACTTGTATTTTGTATTTTCCAAATGTTAATTATTTTCATGTAAAAAGTATTTTAATTTTTCTAAATGTAGTAAAAAGTCAGTGGGTTATTTACAACTGACCCAATTAAAGTAGAGGTTTTATATAATTTCACAAAATAAAGTAAACTTCAAATACACATTCATTTATGATATTTAAAAATAATAAAATTTATTTAAAATAGAATTAGAGGATTTACAATTAAAATCATTATTATTGAAATGTTTAAACTTGTTTAAAATAATTTTCCTTTCACTTGTGTCATTTCGGTCTAAAATGTATTATATATATATATATATATATATATATATATATTTATATAAAATTTATTTTTTGCACATTTAACATTCTATTTTAATGGTATTTTTTTAAAGTATATAAAAATAAATTAATTTTTGTTATTTTACTATAAATTATGTTAATAAACACTTTATAATTTATTTTCATTTTTAAGAATAACAAATCATAATAAAAATTTTAAAATTCAACAATCAATAATCTTTGTGAACTTATAAGTATACCACTATACCTTATCACCATGTATATCATAGAGTACATTATATTCTCCATCACACAATGCCAAGTCATAATAGTCAAGTATAACCTTATCTCCACTCTTAAATTAAAACATGAATTATTCAAATTTAAGATATTTTAACACTACTATGCAGAAGTAACTTAATCAAGTGATTCAGATTTAATATTGTGCTCACTCTCTCACTTTAGCATGTCGGAGGAGTTTAGTCATTACTACAAGTATTTAGTTCATTACTCAAAAAGTGTAACAACAAATTATGGATTAAAAAAAACCCAAAACCTAAAAAAACAAAATGCAAGCTAGCTATATCATAGTACAAGAACTTATAAATTGATATGTGAACGTACACATGCAGTACATCAGCAACTCAGTAATTAAGGATTAATAAAAGACGCAAGCTAGTTGGCACAAAAATAAAACAAAGCATGCTATCATATAAAAATAACCTAAAAAAACATACAAATTAAAAGAGTACAGACACTTACAAATTGATTAATTGACCACAAAAGCACAGGGAGTGGGGGATCACGTTGGTGACGCAAGCTTGAGTGAAGAGGATGAGAAAATGTGAGCTGTGGAGTGAAGTGGGGACAACTAGAGTGGGGTTCAAAAGAGGAAGAGAGACAGAGTATAGAAAGAAAAGGGAACAACGTAACTGAAGGGGACAGGAGTGGGGACAGACAGGGAACAAAAAAGGGAAAAAGGGACTAAGAGAATTAGATGAAGAAGACGTGTGTGTGTGTGTGTGTTTTTTTTTTGTGTGCAGAAATGGAGGAAAAAGGAAGGGGGGACCGTCAGCACGATGATGGAGAAGGATGAGTGGGAAATTGAAAGGTAAAGTTAAAGAAAGAGTGAGATAAGGCGGGTGAAAAGAGATAAGGCGGGTGAAATCTGATTGGCGGGAAGTGGGTTTTTTATCCACTTCCTGGCCAATCGTGGCAGGCGCCACACAAGGGCCAGGCCAGCTGTGGCGCCTGGATGAACGAGCACCACAGCTGGCACCGTGGGACCAAGTGTGGTGCCTGCCAAGTCAGGCGCCACACTTGGTCTTCCCAGCTGTGGCGCCTGGCTGCAGCTGGCCCCAAAAATTTTAAAAAATTAAAATAGAAAAAGAAAAAAAAAATAAAAAAGGAAGTGACTGAACCAAGAAAATCAGAAGAGAAGCTAAGAGAAACCATCCATCTTTTTTAGTGTTTTTAAATGACACAAGAGATAAGTATAGATAAGTTGACACAAAATAGATGGGCATGATTTTATTTGCCCCCCTCTCTATGTTCACATTGGGGTTTGTATGTACATCGCATATATGGTGGAGTAGTGGTCTACTCCAATGAATTAGAAACCAAGACCTAGCCAAAAATTAGACTAGATAACCAAATCATGTGGCTAGCTAGTCTTGTCTATCAATTGGATCACATAAAAAAGTGACCTGGTTTTACTCCAATTAACTTAAGATTGACATGGCGTAACACACCGTCGAGTTAGGCTAATCCCCAGTTAATATATGATTAGAACTATGTTAATTTGCTTACCAATAGTACGACCCCCGGTTCAATCAATAATCCTTTTAGACTAGTGTTTCAACTGATTTATTGACCAATCCAGATTTTAATGGCTTGGCCCACTCCATCACACTGCCTTTCATGCATATCTTTGATGCTTTCAGCTTTATTCCTCTACGCGTTTTTCTTTCTCTCTGTCTCACATTATTTTGTTATTTTGCTTTAATTGTTCATTCGTTTTTCATTTTGTTCACATTGGCTTTTGTTCATGTTTTCAAATTAAAATTCCCCGAAATTCACTTTTTTGCAAACTTTATAAGGTTCCTTAACTTCATCAACCAGAAGACCGTGACTACCTAAGAAATTGCCAAAAAAAAAAAATCCTCTGAATTAAGATTTAAATACTGATACATAACATTTAGATGTGATTAATTAATAAACAAATTTGAGACCTTGCACGATATAAATATAAATTAAAGAAGCTTATTATGGAACACATCAAGTATTAAATAGCAAATTTATATAGACTTCTTAATTTAATATTTATATTGTTAGACAAATATATGGATCAGTATCGATCAGTTGATAGTTGACGACAGTGGAGAGCACTAATAATACATACTATTACAATACACTCTTTGGATCTCTTTAGTGGTATTTGTACAGTCAGAGAGCAACTTAATTGGTCGCCATAAAGTATTGTGTATTTTATATATTTGTATGCTCTCACAATATTGACATGATTTAAATTCAGGGGGAAATAATAAAAAAAAAAAATTGATAGACTCAGGTTGTATTTCCCAGAAGCATCCTCTTGCAAAAAAAAAAAAAAAAACACCCAATAATAGAGTGCCTTATCCGTGTGTACCAATTCTTTGCTGACTTCACAATGAAAGAAGGAATAAATGAAATATATATATATATATGTGCGCAAAAAAAAAATCAAAAATAAAAGTTAAGGGTTTGTTTGGAGCTCAATAATGAAGTAGAGTTAATGTACATCCCTGGATTTACATTAAGGCAGTGTTTGGTACGTAAAACTGAATTTTGATGATTTGGGATTGAATTAAGACATTTAAATTATGTTTGGTATGGAGTACTATTGGTAGGGAATGCTTAAATTAATTTTATTTCATAACTAGTCATAAATTATAAAAAGACTATGATACCTCTTATATCTAATTGGAAAAAATATTATAGCAAAACTTTTTAGCCCTCCTTTATTAGTGAGTAGCCTCCCTTTCTTCCCCAGTCTTCCTCTTTGTTGCTGTTTCTTGCACTTATAATCTTAAACAGCAGGAGATATAACAAAACGACTGAAGTCTAACTCAAATTACTACCCTTACTCTGTGAGTGCCCCCAAATTAAACTAAACTCAAATTAGTTAAAATATAACTTAATTATTGATACTTTAGTAAAAACACTGCTCTTTGAGCAACCATGTGAGTCAACATAGAAAAAAAGAAATAACCTTGCAATGCTTTTGTTAAAGTTCTATGTCTTGACTCAAACAAACAAGCCTTTAATGAAATCAATTTTTTTAATACGCAGAGGTAATGACACAGGAAGGCAAGATGCTGGTTAAATTGAATTTTATCCAGGATATTCTTATGCTCATTACCCAATCAAGCATCTAACCCAAAGGGATGGATGATTTATGGCTGATTGTGAAATCAAAAACCCGGCACAAAGGTTTCAAAAAGCTACCCCAGATGCAGAGTGTAGTGATCGATGATCTCTATGTCCTTCGTACCTATTTTAGATCTGCTTATGGTTTCATTGGTTCTAGGTTTTTTACTACTTTAATGTCTCTATTGTTCTTTCTTTTCATCTGTAAGGACTTGTTGATATGAATATTTGCTCTTACATAAAAAAAAGATGGAGATCGATAGCAACAATGGAGAATGGGAGCAACGGCAACAAAGAGCAATAAGAAGAGATGAGTCTTAATTTAGGTCAAAACTGAGAAGGGTGCACTTGTCTAAAATTTATTATAAATAGAGATATTTTTGTCTTTAAAATTTTCAATCCCAGGATTAAGAAAGCAATACCAGAGAGAAGGTGGTTTTGTTACAATCCCACCACTACAAAAAAATAGGAAATTAGAGACGGAAATAATTCCGTCGCTATTCCGTCTCTAAACCGTCAATAAATCTGTCACTAATTTTAGAGAAGGAATTATTCCGTTGCTAATTTCCGTCTCTAAAATTTTAGAGACGGAATCAGAGACGGATTAGAGACGGAATTATTCCCTCGCTAATTTCTGTCCCTAAAAATTTAGAGACAGAATCAGAGACGGAAATTAGAGACGAAATAATTCCGTCTCTAAAATTTTAGGGACAGAAATTAGCGACGGAATTATTCCGTCTCTAATTTCCGTTTCTAATCTGTCTCTGATTCCGTCTCTAAATTCCATCACTAAATTCCATCACCAATTCCATCGCTATTCCATCATTATTCCGTCACTAATTTAAGGGGTAATTTATTCTTATTTTTTGATAGAAATTAGCAACAAAAATTGTTCCGTATCTAAGTTTTGTCACTATTCCATCACTAATTCCGGTGAAAATTTTCAAATTTTCACCATTTAAAGAGTAAATGATAATATAATTATATAAAACTTGTTGAGACATCATGGAGATGAATTCTTATGAAACACATTCATATATCATAAAAATGGCATCGTCATGTGACTTTGTATTTACTAAACAAACAATGAAATAATATATGAACTACTCTCTTTTATAAATTAACATAATAAATGAAGAAAGAATAATTGTAGTGCTAATTTCTTGAAATTAATTAGACTGCTAATCAATATATTTTTTACACTTATTTATTAGTGTTACTAATATGATTTCTTTAACAAAATAAAAATACAATAGTTGTTTTGGAAGCTATATATAGTTATGAAATCCGTAGATAAAAATTAAAAAAAAAACGAAGAACACTAATATATAAAAGTTAAAATTCATAACAACTCATGATACAATCTATAAAGTATAGACATCACAACCTGTTTCTTTGAGTTTTATGCAAAGCATAGGATTTTATTTATAAAATATTGAATTTGTGACAAATTGTAATAATATATTCTACCATTTCAAATAATACATAAAAACATGTAAATAATTACTACTACATATATTATATGAATGTGTAATTAAATACTCATCAGATTGACAGTATAAGTTCAATCTTGCAATTGTATCGAAAAAAAGTTCAATCTTGCAATTTGGCCAATCTATTTTAAAATATAAGTCTAGTCTAAAATTTAGAAAATGCAATTTTTTTCTTATGTCGCTCTTTTATACAATTTATAACTTTATAAATAATTATTTTGTTATCATTGATGTAATAATATAAAGTTTTGAAATTAGTTCAATGTTAAATACTCATTTGATCTGTTAATTGAGACTAATAAGTAGGATCAGAATGGTGGTCGATAGGCCAAAGCAAATAATAAAATCAGTATGAATTTTGTTTTTGTATTTTTACCATCTCACCCTTAATTGTACTCTATATTGAGAAATAACCCAGTAATTATGATGTACATATGCCACGCTTGTTAGCTGAAGGAACCTCTAAATACAGGTATTTATGCATCATATAACCTTTAGGAATTTCATTTACTTCATTTTGTGTTTTTCTAAGCATATCAAGATTGTTGAATACTAAATCAAAGGTGGAGTTAGTATGTGCAATTATTGTGCGAACTTAGTTTGCCATGTCATATGTGGTATAATTAGTTAAAATACAACAATTCAACTAATATTAATCCTAGTTAGCTGCTCATCTGATTCACATTTTTATTTTTCTTAAAAATTTAAATCATTTAATTAAGATTTCACAAATAAAGAAAAAATAAATATTGTGAAATTTTTTAATTTTTTTAATATACCAACTAATATTTAAGAGGTGCCAAATCAGCTCATGAATTATTGTATTTTAATTGGTTAGGTTATAAATAACACGACGGACCAGATTGATACAATAATTTCTAGGGTTGACATAAACAATCACACATTTCCTTCATTTACAAGACTGAATAAATTTCCCCTCCAAATTTTTGCAAATTCCCTCCATATTTAAGCTTTTTTTTTGCCAAATCCCACTTCTCCTTAATTTCTAGGGCTCTCTCATTCCATCACAGATCTCCCATCTCTGGTTCTTCCTCTTAGTCATTTGTTCAGCCTCACAAAGTCACCGACTTCCCCTCTCTTCTTTGGTTGGTTTGTTTAGTTCAATGTTAAATACTCATTTGATTTGTTAATTAAAACTAATAAGTAGATATAATCATAGGAGCTATCATATGTGTGGGAAAAATTTGTTTACTTAGTTTTTATATCTAGATGTGTGGGAAAAACCATGCCCCAAAAACATTCGCATATGCATTCTAACTGCTTATACATATTAAAACATATTTCCCCTCTAAAAATTCTATAGTTCCCTCCATTATTTTTAGGGCATTTTTTCAGCTTTCCCCCTTCCCTTCGTTCAAAAATTTTACTTTAACCTTTATTTCACTTGTGAATCCTCTTCCTCCACACATCAAACTTTTCCTTCGTTTGACGGCTCCCCTAACAAACCCCAACATTCACCTTCTCCAACCTTCGAATCTCGACTTCTCCATGACCTAAGCTGCCTCGACGTCTCCTCCCAAAACCCCAAGCTCCACTTTCTTTAAGATCGATCTACTGCTCACAAAAAGCCAAGCTTCCCCTTCTTCGACTTCTACTTCTCAAACTTCAATTTGTTGCTCCTGAGCTTACCTACCAAAGGCGTCCACAATTATTGGGGAAATTTGAGAATGCTGTCATGCGACCTATTTTCGGCGGGTGGGGTTTTGTGCCCTTTGTTCCTGGCTCACCCCTTGAGCAGAGTGTTCATCAATGACAATAACTCAGTTTCTTCAAGGCTCTCTTTTAAGTAAGGTATAAGATTATTGGGTGCAATACTGGCTTTCAGTGTGCAGTTTCTTTAATACTTTTTCCATTTTTTTAAAAAATAGAAAAACTACCTCAGATGGTATGAAAAGGACGAGAAAAATATGGAGAAAGGAAACAGAAGAAAAGAAAGCAAAAACACTTCAAGAAATCATTGTGAACATTATTTAATCGGGCTGGGTTTCTTGACATGTTGTTTTTAACTTTACTGGTTTTCTTGGCTAATAATTATAGTGGGTTGCTTGCTTGCAAGTTAGTAACTTGATTCCTTTGGGGAAAATTTTGTAATTGTATACAGATGATTGATGAAAGGACTGTTATTTATGAGAAAAAATTTTGTTATCTTTGGATTACTATTATGTGTTTTACATTTGTGTTCCAATATTATACCTCCCCTGATGCTTCCAGTGCACAACTTTCTAGTTGATAGAGCTTTTCCTACTCTTTTCCACAGGGGAGACATGATTTAATTTATAGAGCCTTTCCTACACTGTTCCAATATTAAGGGTCAAATAATCTTCTTTCTCTGCTTGGGATGGTGTTGCCTCGTAGGTATGCGCATATAAGCTTCATTCCTTCTTAAATTTGCTGTTAGTTTATTGTTGTTGGGGTTGAGTTGTGGGTGTGTATAGAGCATAATCCAGCTTGTTCCCTTTATTCTTCTTTCTTCCTTAGGGTATTCATTATATTGTTGGGTGCGTGGGTGAGATTGGATTTTGTTTTGCTATCCCCTTGCTATTGAATGTCCAAGGCAAGGGAAGTTTGGTGTGTTGGTTTAACTAACACATTGGAGAAAAGTAAGCTATTATAAGATATTGTCATAATATTTTTGGGTTTTGTTTGGATGGAGAATCAAGATTTATAAATATGATTTCTCTTCAATTTCTAATTTGAATCAGGTTGGAATTGAGGAATAACAATTTAGTACTTGGAAATTGTTGATTGATTAAGAAGTATAATAAAGCTTTCTTGATACATAAAGTGGTTTGGATAGTGCTTTCATAAACTATGAATGTTGTTTTGTGGACATGAAACCTTAATGCCTACTATGTGTTTGTCAAACTGCTTGAAAAAAAAAGAAGCCATCTTATCCAAAGGAGTAACTAAAGCTGATAATATCCTTGTCTTTTGGTTAGTATGTTATAATGAAATAGGAATTGGTGATGTATATTGTTCAATTGGTCAATTGGCTATTCAAAGACTTGATGGGGTTGATTCACATTTGTTTGTATTTGGAGGGAGTGCATATATATATATATATATATGCTATTTTCTGTAAGAACATGATTAAGTATTTCATTATCTTTGTAATGCTCATGAATCAAGTAACATAAGCACGTCATCACTTGTTCAATGATGTTGTTTGTCCTTGTGTTGCGGTGTGCATGTGTCCCACATTTATTGTATGATTATGGATTGTCCAAATATCATTATTTTACTCTTGCATTATATGATCTCTAATAAAGGAACTGTAAGAGGGAGAACTGACAGTAGAATGAGAAAAGCATCAATGTGGAGGTTATGGGTACACAAGGGAGCTAGATATATGGTACTAGTTAATTTTAGGAGGTTATGAGTTGCATGTCAGATATTTATTGCTGTTATTCCATTTTCTTGTTCATCCTAATGTATCACTGACTTTTGATATGTTCTTGTCCTTAATTTGATAGAGCTGGGTATTTTAATGTCATTTGAGACCATACTATAATGATATACTATGGTTATTTTCATGTTAATAGCTTCTCATGTTAAGTGATATGCCTCAACTTTTGAGACCATACTATAATGATATACTATAAATTTTTGATAAATTTTCCTTTAGTTATACCCCACGACTTTCCTTTTTCTTTTTTCGATAAAGCTTCTAACTTTTATCAAATTTGTGCAATTGTTTCTTTTTTTTTTTTTGCATTGTTCAAGATAGTACAAGAAATTCTAGAGAAGATTTGTTGACGGATCTTGAAGATGCACTATTGAAGTAACGACCAAGATGTGTGTCAGGTTACAACTTGAGGGAAGAAAGGGAAAGCCATTATAAAAGTCAGATTCAGCATCGGTTAAATGAACTAGAAGGTGAATGATTACAGTAAAAAAGAAGCACCATCTTCTCTCGTGCAAATTTTGCACCTGTTTAACCATGCAAACATGGTAGAGGGTGTGTTTTATTTCTTAGCAATGTTTTCAGCATGTGAATTCATTCAAGCAATACTGTTATGACTCCTTTCAATTTTTCATAGTATTGATAGATAAATCAATATGTTTTCTCTAATTCTCTAATTTTTCATGGTACATTTTCGCTATTCTGGTTGCTGCTTTGTGTTGCACTTGTGAATTGCTGATATAGAAGGCATTAAAATTGTCCTTTGGCTTAACGAAATTGAATCTATGTAAGCTTTATTCACTGAAATTATTGTTGATATTTGCATCAAGTTCTCTGCTGGATATTCTTGGTACTTGACTTTGCATACTGCAAACATCCAATTGTTGACTCTTTGGGTGTTCTGGCACAATCTTTCTATGAATTTTTGCAAACCATAGCTAATTTGCTTGCTGTTGCTTTCATTGCTAAAGATTGCATTGTTGTGGTGTGAGGAAATTGAACTTTGATCTTTTTCATGCATCAGTTAGAGCCACATAACTCATTGCTGATTGGAATTATACTCTTCAAATCTAGTATGTTATATGTTGCATATGTTCCTAAGAAGATTTAATTTACTATTCACTGACTCTTGAGCTAAATTGATTTGTGGCTGGAATTTGTAACTATCCATATTTGAGCCCAGAAAATTCTTTGATCTGTTTGGTCTATATGTTTCTAACTAGGTTGGAAGCACTTGAGCAAAAACTCTCTGGGGCTGTCAACAATTCAAACCCTGAAGCTCATACCACTGATGATACCATAAGATAGGGTGGTATTAGGTTGTTTGACTACATTAAATATTTGTGTGATTTGTTTGATATATTATATACATTTTAACTTTAGTACTTTTGTTCCTATGTAGTTGTTAACTTACTATCATTTTAGAACTTGGTTTGAATTTTATTTTATCTGCAATCAATTTAATTCCACTTTCAATTCTTTAACCATTACAGGTTATTAAGGTTGATTTATCGTTAAATTTAAAATAACTAAAAAAAATTAATTGGAGAGAGAAAATTAAAAAAGCTTAGACGGATTTATGACGGAAATTCTGTCACATAATTAAATTATTTTTTAAAAAAGTATATCACTTTGCAACGGATTAGTGACGGAAATTCTGTCGCTAATCTGTCTTAGAAATTAATAATGGAATTAATTTTTTTTAAACTTTGTGACGGATTAGGGATGGAAATTCCGTCGCTAATCTTGGACAAATTAGAGATGGAAATTCTGTTGCTAATCTGTCTCAGAAATTAATAACGGAATTAATTTTTTTTATTGTACTACGGATTAGAGACGGAAATTCCGTTGCTAATCTATCTCAAAAATTAGCGACGGAATTTATTATTAGGGATGGAATTTCCGTCACAGATTAAAGACGGAATTTCTGTAGCTAATCCGTCTCTAAATTTACGACAGAATTGAAAATTCTGTCGCTAACAAAATTAGTAACGCCCTTTTTAGATACGGATCATTTTCCGTCGCTAATTCGTCACCGACGGAAATTCTGTCGCTAATTCTGTCTCTGATACCTTGTTTTTTTGTAGTGCACTTACATGATATTCCCAATCCCATATTCTCTCTTGTCTCTCATACTAAACATCACAAAATAGGCAATACATGTGCCAAGCCCAGTACCAACCCCTCCAGTACCACGTGCCAAATAGGGCCTAAGGGTTGAATAAGTTATACTCTTCTTTTTTCACCGACAGTGAGTGCCTTTCATTTTGTTAAAATTGCATAAGGCTCTTATTTAATTTCAAAACTTATACTTTAATTTAATTTTCATCACTGTTAAAATTAATTCATTAAATATTTTAAATTATTTAATTGTTTATTTATAATTATATTGAAAAACTTAAAATTATGAATTTTTTCTTATACTGATTTAAGTCTCCTGTATTTTCCCCAATTTAAGGAGCTTTGAATAATTAAGCGAATCCTATTTAAATAAATAATTTTAAAAATACTGTATAAAATAATAACAATTTATTAAAAATAAAAATAATTATACTGACTAATTTATCTCTTATTATATTAAATTTATATTTTATTAAGTCTTTTTATATACATCCTTGAAATATTATTTTATCCAACTTATGTATTTAATTTTTAAAAAATACCAAAAAATAATTGTTCATAATTAAAAAATTAAAATAGGAATAAAAAAACTTTCTACACTAATTTGTCGTCACAACAGGTGCAGCTATGGCATTTAGTCAAATACTTTGTACATCATTTATAGAACCGGCATCAGAGGGCCTGTGGAATGTTTTTGTTTTTTTGAAAAAGTGTGATCGTTGTAAAAGTGTGCAGAATACATATTTCTTATAAAAAAATTTATAATATTTATTAGAGACACAAATAAAAATTAAGTTAATTTTTAGACAATTTATTAAGGTGTACTTGTTTATGACGAATTGAGTAAAATTAACTTAAATTGAAAAAGTATTATAATAGTTACTTCGATCTTTTTTATAAGAGCTTGATTGCTGAATTATACGATTTAAAAAATCAGTTAAGAGTAATAAATTTATCCAAAACAAACTTTTTTTTAAAAGTATACCCTTATTTATAAGGGAGTAAGTAAGAAAAAGAAATAGGATAGTAATAAGAGAAAATATGAAAGACAATGTAACGTGAGAAAAAGATGAGGAGAGATAATAGAATTAACTAAAGGTAAAAATAATAAAAACACATTAAATGCCTAGATAATCCTAAATAAAATCTTTTAAAAAGGGACCAAACTAATTTAAATTTTAGGATTTTATAAAAGGGATGGGAAGGAGAGAGTACATTACTGAGAAAAGTAGAGAACTACTTAATGTCTTTAAGATTTACTATCATTTTCAAAAATAGGCTCCCCTAAACATGTTTGCATCTCTTATACATTCTTTCATAATTAATTAAGGCAACTGTTGTAAATATTCAATTATGCAGATATTCATAATCTCTTCTAACTCTTGGACTTTTTTCTTATCCTATGTTTCTATATAGAGGTGAAAATAGGCCGGGTCCTTGACAAAGGCCTGTGACCTTGCTTGGTTAAAATTGGATAAGACATGACCTATTTAAAAAAGAGGCCAGACTTTAGGTATATTTAAAGACCTGCTTATTTAAATATGCAATACTTTTTCTTTAAAGGCCTAGTATACAAACTTGTAGGCTCGGCTTGTTTAAAATATTATATATATATATATATATATATATATATAAGAATAAGACATTTAAATACCATTTGAATTTACAAAACTTCAAAAAGTTTGTTAACAAATGGAAGTGACAAAGAGGGGATAGGGGAGGAATCTGGATTTTTAAAGTGTTGGTGATTTTATAACAATGCCCATCATATTTTAATTAAAACAAAAAAGAAAAAAGAAAAAAGGCACCATTGTTGGAGCACCATCAGCTAGCTGACAGCTGGAGCTGCACTCTCTGGCCATCGAATGCCAGAGCTTCGGGCCCGTGGTTGTTTTTTTTGGGAGGGGGTTAATCTTTTTTTTTTTTTTCAAAAATGTGAAGCCAGGGTGGAAGAGGTGGGATTTGATCCCACCTTACCTTGGTTCCAAAAATGTTTGTGGCCATTAGGCTACTAAGCACTTTTGATATATATATATATATATATATGTATATATAGGCATAATAGTATTGACTATAAGTGAAATGATATTAACTAAATGAGTAATGATATTAACTAAAGGCGTAATGGTGTTGTGTTGACTAAATGAATAATGATATTGACTGAATGCGTAATGATATTAACAAAAAGCGTAAACTTATTGACTAAAGGCCTAATGGTATTGACTAAATGAGTAATGTAAAAGATTAAATGCGTAATAGTACTGACCAAATGAGTAATGATATTTACAAAAGGCGTAATGCTATTAACTAAATGAGTAATGATATTAACTAAAGGCGTAAACGTATTGACAAAATGTGTAATTGTATTGACTAAATGAATAATGATATTGACTAATGGTATTAACTAAATGAGTAATGATATTAACTAAAGGTATAAACATATTTACTAAAAGCGTAATGGTATTGACTAAAAGAGTAATGACATTAATTAAAGGCGTAGCGATATTAACTAAATGAGTAAGGATATTAACTTAAAGTATAATAATATTGATTAAAGGCGTAATGATATTGACTAAATGAGTAAACGTATTAATACCTTTTATGCCTTTTATCTCTACCATTACTCATTTAATCAATTCTATTATGTTTTTAGTCAATACGTTTACGCCTTTAGTGAATATCATTACTTATTTAGTTAATACCATTACGTCTTTAGTTATTTCCATTACTCATTTTGTAACAACCTCTTAATTACTATACATTTAACAGTTACAAAACATAATTGAATACTGCATTAAGTACCACTATGGTAGAAAAGGATGAAATCAATTACAAAGGTTTATCATAGTAGAAAAGATTTGACCATAACACTTAAAAAATGACGATGATAGAAAAAAGAAAGATGTTAGTCTACAATGACTAAAAAAATTATTTAACATATGATTTAAAATTATATATCAGTCAACAGTATAATAAGTAAGCCTTAGACAAATAAAGCCCGATAACATAATTTACCAATAGGTCGTATATTGTTTCCTACAGCTATAATCTTATTAATAACAATTTATGACTTTCCTGAATAATTCCATTTTCTTATAGAACCTTAACTTATCAAAACTTACACAAAAGTGGATCCATGATTAAAAGTCATAATCTATAACCCATGGCCTTATGCCTCTTTATTTTCTTCTCAAAACAGTTTCATAAGTTATTTTAGATTATGAATGAGCTTTAGGTGGCAATATACAAAGTCAACACATAATTACCAAAAGAGAAGGGTTTACAAGGCACAATTGCAAACCCAAGCCTCAAATGCCTTTCTTGAACGTATCCCATGAGGAATCTTACTTGAAAAGAATAATAATCAACTAGGGGGTGAATCACAAAGACCCAGTAACCACAATTCCAATTAACAAGTATGCAAGGAATGATTATAAGATAGTTAAACAGGCTAAGCATCAATTTATATAACAAAGTATAAATAGTTTTTTATAATCAATAATACCTCAAGGAGTAATTAAGCATGCATATGACTCCTACAACCATCTTTATAACCGCTGACAAAACCCACAAGCTACAACACATAATATGATTCATCTCTATGACAAGACTACACCAAGCTCTCTAATAGTGAGGTGTAGCCTGGCCAAAAGCTACAGAACTCACATCAGACTATGGGTTCCCTTTCCTTAGAATATGGAAAGATGTCACATGTCCCTTGAGCTTAAATTGGCTAAGGAAGGGTGATACCAAGGGCCATAAGAATATTTAGCTAGCCACTGGGCGCCAAGTGGCGTATATACCATGTGGTATAATAGCATCAAACCTCTCATAACCGCAACTCTATAAAATCCAATACAACTCGATATGCAATCCAACATCACAAATTCAATATCATTACGTTTTTCTCATAATCAATACTTAATGCTATACATTATTAATCATTCAAATAAACCATTCAGGCCTACTTAACTAACAAGTCTACTAAAAACATAATTCATATTGTCATTGTACATTTTTTATATATAAAATACTACAACATATTTATAACAATTAAAAATACTAACATACACTTATAATCACGTCAACAAACATACAATAATATAAATTGGAAAGTGGTTATCTGAAGTTCTTGAAACAAGAACTAAACTTAAAAGAATCCAAATTCAACAAGCCAAATTTAAGTTCACCCTACAATAAATATATATTTACACGTTAATAAAATTAATAATAATGCTATAATACAACATTAAATAACAGTAATTGAACCCCGTGATTGGCTCACTTTAATTTCCTTATATAAATAATAATAATTTATCTATTCCTCAAACCATCCTTTCAAATCACAAATCCTAAAATTTCTTAATTCTATCTCACTCAATAAAATTTTTGACAACAATAATTTCCTCTAATCACTTTAAAATCCTCAAAATTGCTCACATTAATCACTCAATTTCATAAGTTCAAATTTTACCTCCAACATACCTATAATCATAAAATAATCAGCACCAACATCCTAGATCAATTAAATCTCCTTTCTAACTTATATGAGCTTAACCCAATTATTACAAAACTCTTCAAACCTCCACATAATCAAAATCATATCAAAATCTAACTTAAATATCAAATCATAACTTATAATTTCATATAACCTAAAATCTAACAAACCATCCTGATTAAAATTTCAATCATACCTCCAACAACCCAAATAAATTGTTTAATTCAAATTTAATCGGTCAAAAACATCCTAAAAGTATAATTTATGAATTTTTTTAAAAGAAATTAATTATAAAATCATAAAACAACCAAATGATAAATCTAAACTAATTAAAATTAGCTATTAGCCTCCCTCTACATATCTATAGTTATCTATTATCAAAAATCAAAACTCTCATAAAATCTTAACCCCAAAATTCTTACTAATTAGTACAATATTATCATTAATAGAAAGAGAAAAATACATAAAACAACTTTTATAAAAGAAATTGGGTTAATATAACTTTTGGTCCCTGAAGTTTGATCCAATTTTGGTTTTAGTCCCTCAAGTTTGAAATCGGTGGTTTAGGTCCTTGAAGTTTCACCCAATTTTGGTTTTAGTCCATCAAGTTTGAAATCGGTGGTTTTGGTCCCTGAAGTTTCACCCAATTTTGGTTTTAGTCTCTCAAGTTTGAAAAGGACTTGGCGACCTGTTTTTAAAGCCCGACCCGACCCGGGAAAAAAACCAAGTCCTTTTCAGACTTGAGGGACCAAAACCAAAATTGGGTGAAACTTCAGGGACCAAAACCACCGATTTCAAACTTGAGGGACCAAAACCAAAATTGAGTGAAACTTCAGGGACCAAAACCACCGATTTCAAACTTGAGGGACCAAAACTAAAATTGGATCAAACTTCAGGGACCAAAAGTTATATTAACCCAAAGCAATTTATTGAAAAGAAGTGATTTTGATTATCTAAATTATCCCAAAAACTTGCCAGGATTTAAAACGATGCCTCTAGAACCGGCCTCACTTCTCTCCCTTTCATGCTCCAAATGATGGTGGGAAAATGAAGTTGGGGGTATATTTAATACCCCCACATGTGATAGTAAAAGGGCCACGAGCCCCTTTACTTTTATTATTATTTTCATTTATTATTATTTTATTATATTAATTACTTTTTTTTATAAATCATATTTTTACTAAACACTTTTATTTCAATAATTACATAATAAATATATTCATCATAAATAATTTTTTTTTTAAAATTGTAATTAAATTCTAAAATAAAATTTAGGATGTTACACATTTAATTAAAATCATTACGCTTTTAGTCAATATGTTTATACTTTAAGTTTATATTATTACTCATTTAATGAATACCTTTATGTCTCTGCTCAATATCTATCATTACATTTTTAGTCATTTCTATTATTCATTTAGTCAGATACCATTACACTTATATATATATATATATATATATATATTCTTATGCATATGTATTAAAGGGAGCTTGGTGACCCAATGGCCAAGCCTTGTGGAACTTTGGTGGGGTGGGTTCAAATCCCACCTCTACTCCGCATTTTTATATAAAACAAATTAGTATGCTCCTTGAAATAACAGCCAACAGCATTGGAGCTCCAATGGCTGACGACCGGTGATGCTCAGGCGAGGGTGCCTTATCTCTCTCTTTTTAATTAAAACATTATGGGCATTATTGTAAATCATCAACACTTTAAGAACTCATGTTCCTCCCTATCCCCTCTCTGTTATTTCCATTTGTTAACAGACTTTTCTAAGGTTTTGTAAGTTAAAATGGTATTTAAGTGTTGTTTACTTGTTTTCCCTATATATATATATAACAATTTGTAAGAAAACAATATGTAACTAAATAAATTTTATTTTACTTTAATAGTAAATTCGGTATGTGAACTTATGAGTTTAATTGAGTGTACAACTAATACGAGTTTAAGAGCGACTTAGCATGATTTTGCAAGTTCGAAGCATAAAAATGGTAAACTTAGAGAATCAACTCATGAGTTTGACACCAATATGTGTAGATTTTGAAGCCTACCAAAAGCTTACATAAAATGTAGACTTTAGTAGGCTCAAAGCATACTCACATTCTTTAAGGCCTACAATATAAAGTATTTTGAAAGGCCTACATTACAAGTATGCCTTTAAAAAGGCTTTAGGCCTTCTGAAGGCTTAGCCACAAACAAATCTAAAAAAAGCCTGCAATTAGATCTGGCCTAAACTTAGGCTTTATGACACCATTATATGCTTAGGCTTTTTTAGCTAAAACTTGATATGACTTGTTTCCACCTCTAGTGTTCCATATATAAGTTTTCTAGTAAATTATTTTTAGGAGTTAATATTATACTACCAACAAAGGTTGATCCAGTTGGTAAATGGGATGACTCATGATTACAAGGTTGTGAGTTCAAATCTCACAAATGTGAGAACTTTGTTGGTAGGCGATCTGTAAGTACCTCTGTAAGAGTTCTTTGAGCTTAGAGGCATGTCTGGGCTTTGGTGAGTCCTTGGGACCCAACTCACCTAAAATTTTTTATATAAAAAAAATTAATACTCATGTGAATTAATTTTTCTAAGAAAT
Source organism: Inga leiocalycina (assembly GCA_963242795.1). Classification (NCBI taxonomy): domain Eukaryota; kingdom Viridiplantae; phylum Streptophyta; class Magnoliopsida; order Fabales; family Fabaceae; genus Inga; species Inga leiocalycina. The sequence goes on from OY725327.1 coordinate 27,830,122, forward strand.
ATAACAATAATAACAATTCTAGGTGTGCATGTGTGCGTGATTTATGTGTTACAGAACAACGCAAATTATTTCAGACGAAGGAAATCAAAATAAACTGATCTCATCAAGTTCTTCCTTTGTTTATTTACAGCTACAAGCTGCCAAAGCTTAGAAAACTATATACTACTATTACACAAACACAATAATAAAACAAAGCAAATCCAAACAACATGAAATTCTTTATTCTTTTTTTCCGGCAGAGAAATAAATCACGTAGAATTAGGAGATGGACTAGGAGGGATAGCCACCTCAGTAACTCCTTCAAGCATCAACACTACACTCTTCATTGATGGACGAAGAAAGGGCTCATCTTGAATACACCATATCCCTACTTTCACCATATTCTCTAGAATTGTTAGGTCCACATCTTCCCCAAGAACAAGCTTATGTAGCTGTCGCTGAACAAAACACTTGTACACCCAATTACACAGAACAGTTTGCTCTGGATTTGAAATGTTAACCACTAAGTTTCTTCTGCAAATGCAATCTCCAGAAGCATTACTCTATAGCTATAAACATCTTCTTTCACTGTCATTGGAGTGTTCTTGTTCCATACTGGAGCCAAATAACTCTTTGTCCCTCTAACTCAAGTGAAGGTTCTTGTTTTATATGACATTAGAAGTTTTGCTAAGCCAAAACCTGATATTTTAGCCATCCAAAACTCATCCATCAATATGTTTTAAGGCTTTATGTCACAGTGAATAATGGGAGCCCTGTATTGTTCATGCAGATACAGTAACCCTCGTGCAATGTCCAGTGCTATTCTTCTTCTCTGATCCTGAAAGCTAAATAATCTTGAAACTTGATTTACATTGATATCACTCAAACGAGAAGATTACAAGATATATATACACACAAGAACAGAGACAAAACGAGCGTAATTGATGGAGTAGGTGAAGAAATAATCAAAGAATTCCACTACCGACTTGCTTCTTCAACAATATCATGCTACTGTCTAATCTATATTCACACAATAACTTCTAACACTCCCCCTTAAGTTGGAGCATATATATTGATCATGCTCAACTTGTTACAAAGATATTGAACCCATGTCCCATGTAAGGCTTTTGTCAGAAGATCTGCCAATTGATCGTCAGATCGTATGTGCCCAGTAGATACAATATTTTATTTGATCTTATCGCGAATAAAATGACAATTAATCTCAATATGTTTTGTTCGTTCATGGAATACAGAGTTCGATGCTATATGAAGTGCTGCTTTATTGTCACACCATAATTTTACAGGCAATGTTGTGGTGATTCCATTTCCTTCAAGAGTTGAAATACCCACACAATTTCTTGCACTGACTGTGACATGGCTCTGTATTCTGCTTCTGCACTTGATTTTGACACAACTCCTTGCTTCTTACTTCTCCAAGATATCAAATTTCCACCAACAAACACACAGTAACCCGTAGTGGATCGTCTTGTGGCCTTAGATCCTGCATATCTGCATTACAGAAACACTCGATTTTAGTGTGCCCATAATCTGTATAAAGAATACCAATGTAATATCCTGGATTGTAACCAAGGATTAATAATTTCAAAGTAATGTGATTAATGATAATTAAGCACTTCTGAAGTAGATATTGTGCAATGTGATATGAAGGCGATTATTAATGATTTAATGAGTAATGTACTAATCAGGGGTAAAACGGTAAATTTACCAACCGTCTGGTTAGTTACTGATGAGAAAACCCCTTAGTAATCAAGATCAATGGTTGAGATTGAAAGATCAAGGGGTGGAATCTTGTGTGAATAAGTTTATATGCACTCATAGGAGGAAGGATGAGATGATGCCATGTGTTCAAATGAGAGCCATTGGATGAGTCAAGATTTTCAAACTCTTCCTCCCTCCCTCTCAAGTCGGCGGTGTGTGTGTGTGTGTGTATTGGACTATGAGTCATTGATCAATATCTCTCATCTCTCTCCATTTTCTCCATTTTCGCTGCACAAGTTAAGGAAAGAGAAAGAGAAAAGCTTAAGATTTGGTAAGTAGAGGTCTTTATATGCTTATGTACCCTTTATTAATGTTGATCAAGAGCTTGAGAGCTTGACTTCTATGATTTCAGAATTTCCATTGGTGGTGTTTGATTGTTGGATAAATCTGAAAGTTGGTGGAATCAAGGTGTTGATTTCAGCAAGTTTAAGAGGTAGGTTTATGATGAATTTTGGTATATATGTTATGATGTTTGCCTAATCAATGAAAATTCTGGAAATTTAACCTAATTATGAGGTTAAGTGAAGGGTAGGTTTTGATTAGAGTGTCACTGTTCATTTGGTCAGTTGTGACACTTGGGAGTGATTAGAATTTGATTTGAAGTTGAATGAGGGAGATTGTTAGAATGAGGTTTGGAGTGGTTTTATGATCTAGAGTGAGAATGTGTTGATGGAGTTGAATTTGGGTTGTTTTTGGTTGCCAATGGGTTCCTTGTGTTGAAAGAAGTGAGAATGAGCTTTGACACAAGTTTTGGAACCATTGGGGTTCAATTGGGGAATTCTGGAGAAGTGTATCAGTTGCTGCGATCTGGCTTCTGATGCGCATCACTCGAGTGAGAAGGGGTCTCACTCGAGCACAAGATGAACATGCTCGAGTGAGCATGTGGGTGCTCGAGTGAGGGTGCATGAATGCACTGGGGGTGAGCGTTTCAGGTTATCACTCGTGGGCAGATTGCCAAGAGTGCGCATGGTACTCGCAAGTATTGGGAGATCACTCGAGCACTAGGTTTGTGCTCGAGTGCACTTGTGGTTAGAGAGTGGGGATCACTCTCGGGTTGTCACTCGCGGGGTCTCACTTCCGTGGTGCTCGAGTGCTGGCTAGGTCTCTGCTCGAGCACAGCCTCTTGTGCTCGAGTGAGAGTATAGATTTATAGTGAGGTTTGCTCTCAGGCAAGTACCTCCTGCGTCTCACTTTCAAGTGCTCGAGTGAAATTGGGCGGGTCATGCTTGAGCACGGTCTTCTGTGCTCGAGTGAGGGGACCAAAAATCAGTGTTTAGTTTTCTAAAGAGGGATCTTTGGGGATAGTTATCCTAACCCTTTAGGCATATGTTTAGGCATTTAATGGCCATCCAAAGAGTCCAAATGAATACCAACTTGAAGTGTTATTGAAGTAAAAACTTGGAAAAAGGAAAGTAACCAAATGTCCCTATTTTGATTATAGGATTTGACATCTGTTATCCTCGTGAGCCCACTGTGCCAGCGACAGTCAGGAAAGGATCAGGTAGTGACTTTTCTTTCGTACCATATGTGATGCATTGTATGTGTGTATTTTCATTGCTTTGTGATAAGTTCGTATGTTGCGACTTATGTGGATATGTCCAAGCACCGTCAGTCCAATAGTCCCTAAGTAGCTAACAACAGATTGGGTGAGGGTTTTGAGCCTTCCCGGAGGAGAAAGAGGATGAGGATGAGGTGTGACTATGTGACATGAGGACCGAAAGGCTGATTGTGGGCCGAAGGGCTATTTGTGAGGCCGACGGGCCATTTGTGGAAGCCGGATAGCTATGTGAGCTATAAGGCTATGTTTATGCACTGCCACGCCAATAGTCCCTGAGTAGCTAATAACGGTTCGGGTTAGGACGGTGTGCCTTCTTGGCGAAGAAAGGGGATGAGGGTGGAGTGTGATTGTGCTGCTGTATAATGATTTGCTTACATGCTGTGTGCTTGTATGTGGTATAATTGTTTAGTTACTACTGGGATTCTTTTGAATCTCATTCTTTCCTTTGAACTAACCTTTCAGACAGGGCGAGTGGCTCTAAGGAGAAGCGAACGACCTGGAGCGGTTAGAGCTTCCTAGGGACATTAGTATGGTTTTTGTTGGTTAATCATTTTGGATAGGGATTACTGTATAACATTTTGAGATGTAAATAACTTGAAACTTGGTTTTGTAATCCCCTACTTAGAATTTGAAACTCTATGTGTTTATAGATGAACCCGGGGGTTGCCGGGGTTTAAATTATGAACTCTAATATGTATGAATGTAAGTTAACTGCACAGGTGATTATATTTGGTAATTGAAAACGAGACCGAGATAGGAAAGAAGTTTTGAAAATTTTGTAAGTTCCTACTGCTTGGTAGGTGATTTAATAAGCTTTGAACTATCCGACGGTCTCAAACCCCTTTTTACTATGCGTTATCGAATCTTAATCACAGTAATTAAGGCAGGGGGTTACAACCAAGACCTGGAGAACCTTTCAAATAATGCAAGATATGTTCTAAAGCTTCCCATTGTGCCACCGTTGGTGATGTCATAAATTGGCTGAGCCTACTGACTGAGAAAGTTATATCAGGATGAGTTACTGTTAGATAATTCAGTTTCCCAATGAGTCTTCTATATCTCTCAAGAAATAGAAACGGCTTCAAGCTTTCCAGTCTCCTTTAGGAGATTGAGAACATACTTCCTTTAAGTTAAAAGAATACCTTTCTTGCTTCTCAAAACTTCAATACCAAGAAAGTATCTTAATGACCCCAAATCTTTTGTCTGGAAATGAGAGTTTAGGAAGACTTTAAGTTGTGAGATTCTGGAAATATTACTTCCTGTAATTACAATGTCATCAACATATACTACTAAAAGAATCATCCCTGCATCAGATTGCTGGTAGAACACAGAGTGATCACACTTGCTTTGATTTAATCTGAATTTCTTGACTACATCACAAAATCTATCAAACTAGGCACGAGGACTTTGCTTTAGACCATACAATGACTTCCGGAGGTAGCATACTTTCCTATTTTCCCCCTGAGCAACGAACCCAGGAGGTTGCTCCATATAAACTTCTTCAAGGAGGTCACCATTCAAAAATGCATTCTTAACATCTAATTGATGTAAATCCCAATGATATGTGGCAGCAAAAGAGATAAGAAGACGAACGGAGGTGAGCTTAGCCACAGGAGAGAAAGTCTCGGAATAATCAATACCATAGGTTTGTGCATACCCTTTAGCAGCGAGCCGAGCTTTTAATCATTCCAAGAAACCATCAGCTTTAGTTTTAACAACAAACACCCATTTACAACCAATAACCTTCTTTCCAGGCGGGAGATCAACAAGAGTCCATATACCAGCCTTGTCAAGGGCCAAAATTTCATCATCTATTGCGGCACGCCAACCAGTGTAAGTCAAGGCTTAGTAAAGATTAGTAGGTGTGGAGATGGAATCTATTGTGGCAACAAGGGATAAGGAAACAAGGGACAAATTTTGGTAGGATACAAAAGATGAGATGGGATAGGTACAGTCAGCATATCGTCTAGGGGGACAATATGGACGGGTACCTTTTCAGAGGGCAATGGGCAGGTAATCAGTGGTAGCAACAGGAGGATCTGGAACAGGCAGTTTCGTTATAGCAAGGGGATGATCGACGAAAACAGAACCAGAAATGAGGGACATTTCAACGGAATCAATCGGCGAAGCAAGAACTGGGGAAGGTGAAACATTGGCAACATTAGCATCATTGATGATATCAGGTTCTGGAACAGTAGCCTGTACTGGGGAGATAGGGACAGAATAAACCAGGATATCATCAGGTGCATCCATGGCAGAGGGAGACTCAGAGACTGGCAAAGCCGTGAAGAAAGGATAGGACTCATGGAAAGTAACATCAGTAGACACAAGATAACGATGAAGGTCAGGAGAGTAATATCGATAACCTTTTTGAACTCGAGAATAGCCAAGAAAAAACACATCTTAAGGACTTGGGATCAAGTTTACTAACACTAGGACGGACATCCCGAACAAAACAAACACAACCAAGAGTTTATGATCAACAGGGAACATCTTAGTAGTGGGAAACAGAATAGAATATGGAATATCCCCTCCAAGAATAGCCGAAGGCATGCGATTGAGGAGAAAACAGGCAGTAGACACGACATCGGCCCAAAATCTTTTAGGGACAGAGTAATGAAACATGAGAGCTCGTGCAGTTTCTAAGAGATGTCGATTCTTTCTTTCAGCAACACCGTTTTGAGCAGGGGTATCAACACAAGAGGATTGATGGAGAATACCATGACTTTGCAAGACTCGGTGAATAGGGCGGAAAAATATTCTTTTGCATTATCACTACGTAAGATTTTCATAGATGTATTAAACTAGTTTTGAATTTTAGCACAGAAATTACGAAAGTGAGTAAATAATTTAGAACGATGTTTCATTAAGTAAAGCCAAGTGGTACGGGAAAAATCATCAACAAAGGTGACAAAATAACGATAACTAGTCTGGGACATAACAGAACAAGGACGCCAAACATCAGAATGTACTAACTCAAAAGGGGAAGCAGCCCGTTTATTGACGTGAGGTGCCAAATGAACACGATGATGTTTGGCAAACTGACATGACTCATAATCTAAAGTAGACACGGAAGAAAATTGAGGATACAACTTCTTTAAGGACGAAAGTGACATATGACCAAGACGACAATGGATATCAAATAGGGATAACCCACCAGAACAAGCAATAGAATGCAAAACCATATCAACAAGAATGTAATGGCCGTCATATTCATAGCCTCTACCAATAATCTGCTTCATCAACAAATCCTGAATTAAACAGTGGTCAGGGAATAATGAGATAAAACAGTTCAAATGACGAGTTAATTTACTGGGTGATAGAAGATTAAATGTAAGATCAGGAATATTAAGAATAGAGGATAATGAAATAGATGGAGTGGGGTTGACGGTGCTTGAACCAAGCACACAGAAAGAGGATCCATTGGCAACGAATATGGAGGATTGGTTGGCATAAGGAACATACGATGAAAATAACTGATGATTACCTGTCATATGATTGATAGCGCCAAAATCAATGACCCACTTCATGGAGGTAGTATTAAGACCAGAATATGAATTACCTGCAGCGAGTGCTCTTACAAATGATGGACCAGTGTCTGATGGATTAGGTGTCTGTGCAATATAGGCAAAACCTTGTTGCTGATCACGTTATTGCTTATTCTATAATTTTTGACAATTTCACTTAATATGATCGGGTTCCTTACAATAATTATAGATAAGAGTTGTAGAGTGCATATTTGGAGCACCGCTATATCCCTGTTTGGAACTAAATGTCTTGTTGTCAAATGGTCTACGCCTAGCTAAAGCATTGGCATTCAAATCATTAGACGGACGAACCACACTATCAGCACGAAGTACCCTGGAGAACACTTCTTCAAGAGATGGAAGCTCCTGACTAGCAAGAATTTGAGATCGAATGGTCTCATACGAAGGATCAAGAGCTTCAAGAAAACTAATGATAGCTTGTAGTTCCATATTCTTAATTCGTGTCTGAAGATCCGCCTGTGGAGACATGAGTACTTTCATTTCTTCATATAACCTCTTGAAGTCCAAGAAGAAATCCTTCAATGAACGTCCCTGTTGTTGAGAACAATAAAAACCTTTACAAACTTCATGAACCTGAGTAATATTACCTTTACCAGAAAACATAAACTCAAGATAATTCATGATTTCTTTGACCGTGTTGCAGTGACTAACAGAAGATAGAATTCATGGTTCAATCGAGTTTTTGATTTGAAAGAAAATAGGAGCATCTGCCCTTGACCAGGCCAAACTCTTGTTATCATCATCGGAAGGGGGTCTTGAGTTAAGTGGACTTCTTTTTCAATGCCCAAAAGATATAGCTTGACATTTTTGTTCCAGTCACTATAATTTGTCCAATTCAATTTTGAATCGGTAATTTTAGCAGACATAGGGAACATATAAGATGTTTTAGATTCAGCCATGTGGAATAGTCAACCATGATAGTAATCAAAGATAAGCTTAAGGTACTTAAAGTAAGAATGAGTCATAGATGCTAACAAGCTAACAATTCCCGAACAAAAAAAATTGGAAGCAAGTCACATCAACAAAGTAAGCCACAACCAAGACCACACAAAAGTTAGAATCCCACGTTAACAAAGTACTCTTAAGAGTAGAAGAACACCAAATTGAACTAAGGACAAAGGAAGGAACTAAAATTCCTCAGAAAGGAGTCACGGAGCTCCCTGGTTCTTCACAAAATCACAGAAAAAGCAAAAACTCAAATTGAGAATTAGACCAGATGGGTACTAGGGATAGAACGGGGTGGATGAGTCGGTCGGAGCACTGTTGGAATCACCGAAAAATCTCACCAGAATCTCCCTCACGTGCCGGCGCGTGTCGTCGACGGCGGAAGAAGCAGCGGTGCGTGTAGGCTCAACGCTGGTCGGAAATGGATGCCGCTTCAGGGTAACACCGATTTGGAGTTGCAGAATGTGATGGTAAGGCGTGTGTTATGTAGTAGTTGGCGGAGATGATAGATCTGAGATGTGGTTCAAAATGTGTTCGGAGGTGTTAACGGAAAAATGCCAAACTCAACTGAAATAGAAATTCTGAACTGAAAAAGAGGTATAACTCTGATACCATGAAAGCTAAATAATCTTGAAACTTGCTTTACATTGATATCACTCAAACGAGAAGATTACAAGATACACACACACAAGAACAGAGACAAAATGAGCGTAATTGATAGAGTAGGTGAAGAAATAATCAAAGAATTCCACCACCGACTTGCTTCTTCAACAATATCATGCTACTGTCTAATCTATATTCACACAATAACTTTTAACAGATCCCAATCTGAACACAAAGAATTGTCCCCAAAGATAAGCTTCTTAATGGAGCCATTACTGTTGAACTCATAAACCAGAAGCCTTTTAGATCCCTCAGCACAATATCACAGTAGGCGAACTAAGGTTTTGTGGTGGATTTTCGTAATGGCTTGCATTTTAGCTTGTTCTCTCTGTCCTTCTTCAATTAACTTGTGTAGCCTTTTTACGGGAATCAATTTTCTTCCTTTGTGTAAAGTTCCTCTGTAAACTGATCTGAAGGCGCCCTTGCCCATCTCTTGTTTGAAACCATCCGTTTTGCTTTCTTCAGCTCATTGTATGAAAATACCCTTAGATTAATCCCTTGGCTCATGCCTAAATCTCGAATCTCCAACAACCTCTTGTAATTTAAAACTCCGATCTTGTAAATTAAATGGCCAAAGATTCCAATAGCTAAAAATAAAAGAATAGCAAAACCAAAGATGACAACAATGATCATCACAACTGCTTTCTTACTGGTAGTCTTTAGCTCTTGAACTCACAAAAAATCTTCACATTACAAAGATTCTCCAACTCTTCTGGTGACCACAACTCTACAACTTGATGAATGCCATTTGCGTCGTCAAAATGAGCATAGAGTCATAAAACTCCATCAGAATCAATAGTTTCCCGATAAATAGTGTTGTTTCCTTCGAAGCTTCTATCACCCAATTGCCAAAGTATTTTAATTTGGAACTAGTTCCTTTTACAATACTTAGGGGCTCAGGATTTGTGTTATTGAGGAAAACATAATATTTGAAACCAGTGTCAGAATCAGTATCAGAGGCGCAGTAAGCATCCCAACTTGTGTGATCATAATATCATGGATATAGAACAAGGTTTCCATAAACCTGCATGGAAAGTTGAAGCCTTCTAGAAGATTGGCTTGTTTCTGATGACCTAGACGCCAATTTACTCACACCTGGTAGAATTTAACCCCCTAACATAGTATCAATTGGGTGATGGAAACTCTGCCAAAGGATGTCAAAATTTTTGTTTTGTAGAACAAAGTTTCTAGAATTAAGCATGGAAGCAGAGGAGACGTTTCCATTGTTACTATGAGCAATGATCTTCTTTTGCCCTGAACCTGTTTGCAGAAAAAGCTCACCATTTATTGTAAGAACAAGCCTTGCATTTGAGGAGACAGGAGGGTCATCGTGATTTGTAGTCTGTAACCCCCTTCGATAATCAGGCCGGAATTAACATTTAATCACATTTAATTATCGAATAAGAAATCCAGGACAATTAAAAACTTTTTAAAACGCCTATACAAATGGATTTCCATTCATTTCATTCATTAAAACAAATGGCCTGTTTGGTCTGTTACATATACAATATCAGAGTAAGCACAATTCCCGACGTTCACCCGGGATAATAACATTAATCCAAAGGTTCATACAGGGCATCATTGCCCATCTCAGTATCCATACCGGGGATTACACAAAACTATAGTACTATGATCTATACAATATATTTACAATGATCCAAAATGATAACCAATTCGATATAAAGCCAAAATATTTAACTAAGACTACCGCTGGCAGTCCTAATCGTCCTTTGCCACTTGCTTGCTTTTCGATCCACTTGCCCTGTCTAAAAATGTTATTTGGAAAGAATGAGATTCTAGAGAATCCCAGTAGCAACAGTTTATTTATATGATGCATATATACAAAGCAAGTAAACATATATCACAATGCAGCAATCAATATTCGAGACCGGGCTTTCGCCACGTTCCCTTCACTTTATACAAGGTCGGGCTTACGCCACGCCCATCACTTTATCAATGTTTGAGTCCGGGCTTTCGCCACGTCCCCTTCACTTTCACTGTAATCGAGTACGGGCTTTCGCCACGTCCCCTTCACTTTCACTACAATCGATGACTAATGCAAACAAGCAATGCAATACACATGATATAGGATAAAGTGTCACTACCTTTGTCTTTCCTTCCTTGAGCAGGCACAGGCCTTCTATGCTCCGGGCAGATATCAAAGCCTAAAGTCATAATTAAGGACGAAACATTATTCTCTATTCCAATACTCAATTAACTCTTCAACTCTTAGATTTGGTTATCAATAATGACCCTTAAGAAGCCACAAATGCCTCTAATAAAACCCCTAAAAGGTTGGGAAACAATAGGGTGAAGATCTCTTTTCAAAAACTTAAAGTGCTGGAATATAGGGGTGGGCCGCGACCCACCATTCCTTGGGCTACGGCCCAAATATGGTCAGAAGGCCTTGGGCTGCGGCCCACCACTCTTGGGCCGCGGCCCAAAATAGGTCAGAAAGGCTTGGGCTGCGGTCCGCCACTCTTGGGCCGCGGCCCAGAGATTTCCTGACTCTGGGCTGAACTTCGAAAAACCATAACTAATTCTAGAAAATTCGAAACGGAGTGATTCCAAAGCCAAAAGAAAGGTATTTGAGTCCTCTTTCAAGTAAAAATATGGCTTATATCTTAAAATCATCACAAAAATACAGAATCACCCAAAACCCAACATTACTCCAAAACAGAGTTCTGTTTTTGCACCAAACTTTGGCAAAGCATAACTCTCAGAATACCAAACGAAATGACATAAAATATATGTCCATTTTGAAGCTTGGGATGTGAACTTTAAGACTGGAAAGTTTCACAATTTTCTGAAATCATTTGGTCACTCAAAACGTCCACACAAATAAACTGTCCAGACAGAGTTCACATTGACAGCATTTTCCAACTTTTCTACCAAAGTGTTCAATGACTCCAAAATCATTAACCAAGCTTATTCCCATACAATTTTCCACAAGGAACACAATGGTAGCCTCAAAATGACCAAATTCATACTCTAACCACATGCCCTGTTTTGACCAATACACCAAAACCAACACAAAGATCCCAAACTTTACTTTTAATGATTCAAACCAATCCATTTGTCCAAAAGACATCACAATATACCATTTCCATTATCACAACATGCCAAACTCACTAAGACCCCAATTTTCGAAAATAGGGCATAAATTTCCAGAAAAATCAATGCTTACCAACATCCACAATATATATATCAAAAGGGAGATAACACTCACCTCTTTCACTTTGCCAAAGAGATTTCTTGATTCTTCAACTTTCACAATCTCTTGAGGTCATAAACTACCACCAATGAACACATTTCAACCATCAAAATGAAGCTCTTCATTCAAGGATCAATATTAGAGAAGGGAGTTTGAGCAATAGAAGCCATTTTCCCTACCTTTTTGCAAGCTTTCCCCCCCTTGTTTTTCTGCAACAATGGCGCCCCCAAGGAGAGAAGAGAGAGAACGAGAGAGATGAGGGATGGAGGTGGAGTGAAGAAATGAAGAATGATGACACTACTCCCTCCCTTTTCAGTTTTTTTCTGCGCACAAGTGAGGGAAGAGAGGAGAGAGAAATGTATTTAAAAATTCCCTTTTGACTTTTCTCCCCCACATGTGAGCTTGCCATGTGTCCACCCCTCATTGGCTCTCACTCACTAAATCACCAATTAATCTCTCTAATCCTTCCATTAACCATTTTAATTACACTTCTCATTTTTCTCTTAGTTAGTAATTAATTTCCCCATTAATTACCAACTTATGCCAATAATTCCATTCTTTCAATTTTCCAACAATTATGACATATAACTTTATATTGTCACCAATATACATTAATTTAACTTTAATCCAATAATTATCCTCAATAATTATCATTAAGCCTTAACCAAAATTTGGGGTGTTACAATTCTCCCCCCGTTCAATAAATTTCGTCCTCGAAATTTGATACTCCACTTAGGACATAAACTCTGGACGCCTCTTCATAACGGCTTCCGTTCCTCGATTTGCTTCCCATTAGGATAATCCTTTCAAACCATTTGTATCAACAATACGCTATAGGTCCGATTCACTCAAGAATCTCAACAAACCAATACTCCATGGTTCAATTTCTGTTTCTCAATCACTTTATCATTTCTTGTACTCGGAGATACCCTCACAAGCACGTGATTTCCGATTTCAATCCTTAGAGGTCTTCACCTCACTCAGTTACTATGATCTGAACTACACTCATTCATTCTGGCTTTAAGCCCCTTTAATCTCAGTTGTTAGGTCATTTTCCCCTTCCGGGAATATCTCAAAGCACCGCAGACTCGCTGCGCACAACTGATAGTTTCCGTTGTAATCACATATCTCAACTTTCATTGTTTTCCACTATGCTTTCGTTTACACTATATTAACTTTCCCATCATTACCCTCACCCGTACACCCACCAATGACTCCACTAGTGGTAACCAGGACCCTTGGGTTTCAATAACAATATCGAGCCTCTCCGGAATCTCAATCTCTTCTATCCGAAGTACCCTTCTATCACAGTCCACCCTGCATACACTCCACCCGTATACCCCTTCCGAGGGCTCGGTCGATGGCAGTGCGCTTGGCATGGCGAATACTTTCATTGTCGCACCCCACCCGTATCCCTCAACAGGGTCAGTCAGTGGCGGTGCCCACCCTGCCTACACCCCACCCGTATCCCTCAATAGGGTCAGCCAGTAGCGGTGCGCTTGGCGTGGTCACATTTACACATTACTTTACGGTCTTTACATTCAATACGGTATATCAACTGCCGATGGTAGAGATGACCAACGTCAAACCCTACAACGGCTCACGTCGACATGCACACTCTGTCAATTACACTTTCTTGAGTTTCTATTCATTACAGTTATCAAACACATCACATTCTCTTCGTTTGGGCTTCTATCTCTTTATCTATACTTTAGCAATGTTAAGTTGATTTAATAGGAGTCCTAAAGGAATCTCCCATTACCACTAACAACATTCACAATTTCTATTTGTTCGTGCCAGACTTTGGCCCGATTCAATTCGAATCATTTCAAGCCGTATGACTTCTTATCTCAAGAAAACCCATCTATTGCGGGATTCATTACAATGCACCATCACTAAGAGCCAACCTTTCCATAACACTAGTCTATGAGTCAACATCATGGCGACTGCAGTCCACGGTTCATCGTCAAGGTGGCTGCACTCTAGGGTTTGTTGTCACGGCAGTTCCACACTAGGGTTTGTCGTCACGGTGGCTTCACACTACGGTGTGGTACTCTCCGTAGGTAGCCCTTTGCGATCAGACTTCCCATAGGTAGCTTTCTCCGATCAGAACTCTTCGTAGGTAGCCCTTTCCTATCAGAATTCTCCGCAGGTAGCCCTTTCCAATTTGAATTCTCTGTAGATAGCGCTTTCCAGTTGGTTGTCTCTAGATGAAGGTATCATTGTATTGAAAACTCAGAAGCCAATCCCCACATCCCATTCTTTATCTCAACCTTGAGACTATACCTCTGGACTATTCACGGTCCCATCATTAGCCATTCTCAAGTTAGTGGCACATTCTGTTTTCATAACGTTAGGTCAATATTCCACCACCAACGATCAGTACCCCTCTAGCTTGCACATAGCTAGCCGTGTTTGCACCTTTGATTATACTCTTCAAACTCTCAGGTGACCACATTGGTTCACCACATCCCATCACAATTACTGTATACACACAGCCCTTAAACCCATATTCGATTCCTCGTCTCAACCATGAGACTATATTCCATAGCCACTCGTTGTTCTATCAAGAACTATTCTTATTCAATCAGGGAATGCTCTATTATCATGATTTTGCCCTTTGCTAGAATAGCAACTAGCATCCTCGAGAAACCTCATATTCATTTCCAATACATTCCACTTCATGTTCTAGTACCTCAGACCATCCAGGTCAGATCAGGTTCCCAAGAATCAGTTCAACTATTGAGTTATATCCTTGGATCACAATTCAATTCTTAGGATCTCTACATTAACTAAGCTAGGAAATCACTTTCGCTCATTTCTACGGAGCATCATTAACTCCAACTTAAGTTCAATCATCCTTGCCAGCTTAAGGCACACTGGTCCCCTAGGTCTTAGGGCCTTTGGACACATAAGTCCACTGTAACATCACTGCCATACAATATCATACAGCCTAGGGTCTTTAACCCAACATTTAGGTTCATCAGGAAGTCTAGAACCTCAACATTTCATACATTAGCAATCATTTTCCTCAATCATACCCAATAGGTTTCGCTAAGAATCAAGATCAATAACACCTACTTTACCTTTCACGGTATTTGGGTAATAACCTCAAAACATTACTGAAGGTTCAACATTATCCATCAGGTTCACGTGGTTTGAGCTTCTGACATGCATCAGAACCACAGTGAAACCACTTCTCATTTTGACCTAAGCACTAATTTAGCTTAGACCTAATTCAGGCTTATTCCCAACCTTCAGTATCGTCAGATCGAATCTCCTGGGATCCACAAACGATATGATCACCATTATTCATATAGTACCATATATCGTATTCACATTCCTTTGACCCTACAATATTACTCAGGATCATCACTTAACATGGAGAGACCACAAAACCTTTACTATGCCTCAAATTGCCATATCCCATCAAATGGACTTTTCTGTCAGTATTCACTACAACAGAACTGTCCCAATTCAAAATCAATACCTACATTATCAATATCTCCATGAATCTAAGCACTCTTTAAACCATCTAACTTAAATGATCATTGGTCATGGAGAAACCTTAAAATCATAATCACTCCTCAAGTCTCCATGGCCTTACTCACTCAAACTCTCAAGGCCACCCATCTTAGGGTTCCCCCGAGTTGAGCATGCTTAACATTCACACACCCTTCCACAACTTTATCAAATTCAATAAACTATCAGGAGACCAATCATTCCCTTATTCATACCTCAATCCTTTGATCGACACATCAGAGTTCCAATCTTTATTATCCACTGTATGAAATTAGGTGGATTGTCCTTCAATTCCCCCACCTCTGGGTCCAATGGTCTTACTCTAGTGTGAACCATTCTGTCCTTTAACCTTACAATTGATTCACCCAGTCAGAAATCACAATAGAAGTATACACATATTCCTTAAACTCTTATATACCAATCAATAACAGGAATATTCATGTGTATACAACAACTATCAACAATCACCTAACACTCAGGCAAATAACTAGGGCAACTATCCTAGCAATTCCTACAAATGCCAGGAACATTGCTCTGATACCACAATTGTAACCCCCTTCGATAATCAGGCCGGAATTAACATTTAATCACATTTAATTATCGAATAAGAAATCCAGGACAATTAAAAACTTTTTAAAATGCCTATACAAATGGATTTCCATTCATTTCATTCATTAAAACAAATGGCCTGTTTGGTCTGTTACATATACAATATCAGAGTAAGCACAATTCCCGACGTTCACCCGGGATAATAACATTAATCCAAAGGTTCATACAGGGCATCATTGCCCATCTCAGTATCCATACCGGGGATTACACAAAACTATAGTACTATGATCTATACAATATATTTACAATGATCCAAAATGATAACCAATTCGATATAAAGCCAAAATATTTAACTAAGACTACCGCTGGCAGTCCTAATCGTCCTTTGCCACTTGCTTGCTTTTCGATCCACTTGCCCTGTCTAAAAATGTTATTTGGAAAGAATGAGATTCTAGAGAATCCCAGTAGCAACAGTTTATTTATATGATGCATATATACAAAGCAAGTAAACATATATCACAATGCAGCAATCAATATTCGAGACCGGGCTTTCGCCACGTTCCCTTCACTTTATACAAGGTCGGGCTTACGCCACGCCCATCACTTTATCAATGTTTGAGTCCGGGCTTTCGCCACGTCCCCTTCACTTTCACTGTAATCGAGTACGGGCTTTCGCCACGTCCCCTTCACTTTCACTACAATCGATGACTAATGCAAACAAGCAATGCAATACACATGATATAGGATAAAGTGTCACTACCTTTGTCTTTCCTTCCTTGAGCAGGCACAGGCCTTCTATGCTCCGGGCAGATATCAAAGCCTAAAGTCATAATTAGGGACGAAACATTATTCTCTATTCCAATACTCAATTAACTCTTCAACTCTTAGATTTGGTTATCAATAATGACCCTTAAGAAGCCACAAATGCCTCTAATAAAACCCCTAAAAGGTTGGGAAACAATAGGGTGAAGATCTCTTTTCAAAAACTTAAAGTGCTGGAATATAGGGGTGGGCCGCGGCCCACCATTCCTTGGGCTGCGGCCCAAATATGGTCAGAAGGCCTTGGGCTGCGGCCCACCACTCTTGGGCCGCGGCCCAAAATAGGTCAGAAAGGCTTGGGCCGCGGTCCGCCACTCTTGGGCCGCGGCCCAGAGATTTCCTGACTCTGGGCTGAACTTCGAAAAACCATAACTAATTCTAGAAAATTCGAAACGGAGTGATTCCAAAGCCAAAAGTAAGGTATTTGAGTCCTCTTTCAAGTAAAAATATGGCTTATATCTTAAAATCATCACAAAAATACAGAATCACCCAAAACCCAACATTACTCCAAAACAGAGTTCTGTTTTTGCACCAAACTTTGGCAAAGCATAACTCTCAGAATACCAAACGAAATGACATAAAATATATGTCCATTTTGAAGCTTGGGATGTGAACTTTAAGACTGGAAAGTTTCACAATTTTCTGAAATCATTTGGTCACTCAAAACGTCCACACAAATAAACTGTCCAGACAGAGTTCACATTGACAGCATTTTCCAACTTTTCTACCAAAGTGTTCAATGACTCCAAAATCATTAACCAAGCTTATTCCCATACAATTTTCCACAAGGAACACAATGGTAGCCTCAAAATGACCAAATTCATACTCTAACCACATGCCCTGTTTTGACCAATACACCAAAACCAACACAAAGATCCCAAACTTTACTTTTAATGATTCAAACCAATCCATTTGTCCAAAAGACATCACAATATACCATTTCCATTATCACAACATGCCAAACTCACTAAGACCCCAATTTTCGAAAATAGGGCATAAATTTCCAGAAAAATCAATGCTTACCAACATCCACAATATATATATCAAAAGGGAGATAACACTCACCTCTTTCACTTTGCCAAAGAGATTTCTTGATTCTTCAACTTTCACAATCTCTTGAGGTCATAAACTACCACCAATGAACACATTTCAACCATCAAAATGAAGCTCTTCATTCAAGGATCAATATTAGAGAAGGGAGTTTGAGCAATAGAAGCCATTTTCCCTACCTTTTTGCAAGCTTTCCCCCCCTTGTTTTTCTGCAACAATGGCGCCCCCAAGGAGAGAAGAGAGAGAACGAGAGAGATGAGGGATGGAGGTGGAGTGAAGAAATGAAGAATGATGACACTACTCCCTCCCTTTTCAGTTTTTTTCTGCGCACAAGTGAGGGAAGAGAGGAGAGAGAAATGTATTTAAAAATTCCCTTTTGACTTTTCTCCCCCACATGTGAGCTTGCCATGTGTCCACCCCTCATTGGCTCTCACTCACTAAATCACCAATTAATCTCTCTAATCCTTCCATTAACCATTTTAATTACACTTCTCATTTTTCTCTTAGTTAGTAATTAATTTCCCCATTAATTACCAACTTATGCCAATAATTCCATTCTTTCAATTTTCCAACAATTATGACATATAACTTTATATTGTCACCAATATACATTAATTTAACTTTAATCCAATAATTATCCTCAATAATTATCATTAAGCCTTAACCAAAATTTGGGGTGTTACATAGTCCATACGATAGTTTTCTTAGTCCCATCGAACGACTAGATTCCAAGTTTGAATAAGCCATTGCCTTGCTGGTAAGAGCCAAATGCAAATCGACCAGAAGGTGAAGGCCATGAAGTGGGAGGGACAGTAGGGGAAAGTGAAGAGCCAAGTGGTATGTGCTGTGTGGTTACTGTTTCACACAAAAAATATACCAAAAAGAGAAAGTATACGTTTGATGCAATGGTAGTTATGGCCACGAAAATCTCATGGAAATACAGAATCATCAATGTACATAAAGGATTGCCGTAATAGAAGACCTACACGTGAAATTGCGGGATCCCAGAGTCTTCTTCTAACAAGTCTTCCCTGAAAGTGTTGAAAAATTGCCAATATGTCATTTCTGAACTATATGATGGCTTTCTTGGAAGAAAATAACTTAAGTAAAACCTACACGTCAAAATTCCAAATTAAGAATATTATTTGTATGATTTTTTTTAATTTAAATTAGTTATTTTCACCTGAATTTTGATTACAATTATTGAATGATTAGAGATGAATTTAATTTTTTAAAATTTAAAAATTGTTACAAATATGAAATGCTATTGATTTTAACTCCGCCTATGTTTATAGCCGGTCCCAAGCCTGGGGTAACGGAGGATGGTTGTGTTAGGCCCCAACAGCCAACATAAAACCCTGTCGAATCTCTCATGAATATGGATCAACGAAGAAATTGTGCTAATGCTAGGTCGTTGCCTGTAAGTAACGCACTGTATGGCTTGATTACAGTGATAAGTAAGTGAGGGCCGCTGCATCATCGCTTGGATATAGTGTTAAATAAGCAAGGGCTACCGCTCTCTTCTGAACGGAGGCGGCTAAAGAAGCTAGTTCATGAGACAAGATCAGATTTGACACTTGAAATGTTGGGACTCTGAATGCCAAATCTCTGGAGGTGGTGGGCATAATGAATGATCGAAAGATTAATATCTTGTGCCTTTAAGAAACTAAATGGGCGGGAGAAAGGTCTCAAGAAATTAATAGTTTTAAGCTTTGGTATATAGGAAAGGTTAATGGAAGGAATGGTGTTAGCAACATCACTGATAATGAATGGAGAAAGAACGTGGTGGAAGTTAAGAGGGTTGAGAACAAAATCATTTCCTTAAAAATGATTGTTGGGAAGTATATTATAAAAGTTATCAGTGCGTATGCACCTCAAGTAGGGGTAGAAGCACATCTTAAGGAAAAGTTCTGGGAAGATTTAGAGGGGCTAATTCAGAGTATCCCACTAACCAAAAATATTTTTATTGGAGGAGATCTTAATGGACATGTCGGTAAGGAGGTAGGACCTCATGCAAGGGCTCATGGGGGTTTTGGATTTGGGGTGCTCAATAATGAAGGTTAATCTATTATTGATTTCTCCCTTGCATATAACCTCAAGATTGTCAATACTTGCTTTAAGAAGAGATAGGAGCATTTAATAAAATATAAGAGTGGAGCTGCCAAGACACAAATTATCTTCTTTTTGGTAAGGAACTCTGATAGAAGACTTTGTACTAACTGCAAAGTGATCCCTGGGGATGGTGTGACAACACAACATAGGGTTTTGGTCCTTGATGTGAATATTAAGCATGTAAAACAAAAGCACCAGCAAGTTTTAAATCCAAGGGTCAGGTGGTGGTAGTTAAAGGGGGAGAAGCGGGAGATTTTTAAGAGAACTCTTTTGGAGGAGGGGGAGTAGGGGTTATAAGGAAGTGCTAATATCATATGGGAGAATATGTCTAAAAATGTCCAAAAGGTTGCTAAAGTAATTTTGGCAGAATCAAAAGGTTTTGGTCGGCAAGATAAGGAGACTTGGTGGTGGGATGGGACTGTTCAAGAGAAAGTCAAGCATAAGAAAGATTGTTTTAGAGAAATACACTTGTGTAATAATGTTGACAATTGGGAAAGGCATTGTTTGGCTATAAAGGACACTAAGAAGGTAGTGAGTGAATCTCATAATAAAGCATATGAGGAGTTTTATAAGGAGTTAGGAACAAAGGCAGGAGAGCGTAAGATTTACAAGATTGCAAAGAACAATGAGAGAAAATCGAGAGACTTGGACCAAGTGAGGTGTATAAAGGATGAAGAAGGCAATCCCACTTGCTTGATAATAAAGCATATGATTTTAATGTTGGAAGGGTTAAAGGATATTCCAATTCCTCCTTCTCTAATCCCACTTGCTTGATAATCTTCAAAATTGTGGAGCTTTTTGCTTAATTATCAATCTTAGTTACCGCTACTGCGTGCAATTTTATGTGTTCTATCCCTGTATATGCACAAATGTGAGTTAGTTTCTTGATGTATCTACTCTAACTTTGCTAATATATAAATAATGTGAAGCCAAATTGTGTGACTTGACTTTGTGTCTTTGTGAGAAGTGTGCTTCTAGGCTAGGTGATTTGTTTGCTTGTTTAAGTTACTAAACATGCCTTGATCAGAAACTTCTCCTAGTATGACAAGCAACAATTATAAGACCAAAGCAATGAGAATTATTCAACCTTAAGTTACTCATACACTAAGGCTATCACTTATTTAGTCACCAACATCCCATATACATGTAACACCCCTCTTACAGTAATCAATCTGATGAGTTTTATGTAGTGAATTTGAACTACTAAGTGAGATTCTTTTCAAGACTCTTTCAATTCCCAATTTCAAGACAGGACTCGAACCTGTATTTGAGTGGGTTTTTTTTTCTGAATAGTTTAAAACTTTTAAAAAACTATCATAAAGTGGTTTGTAACTTGTTCATAACTCATTTCTTAATTCCCTTTTATCAAAGTATTCAAATGTCTCTCTGCTTATTACCCTTATGTCGTCATTTGGTTGTGGGCCATTTGGTGTATATATGCCCTATTCTATTTTATTTACCAAGTTAGTAGGCAACTATTCACTTACCATATGTCTGTGAAACTGCCGTCACCATTACTACTACTGGTACTGTAGTTATGATCTTAACTTATACACAACATATGCAAGATACAAAACAGATAACCAACAGTAATTCTTAATCTTTTGGTCGCATCCTTTACTAATCCGTGTCTACCTTCTTGCCCTTAAAGCAACTTGCCTTTGCTGTAGGTTAGTTATTGGAAAGGGTGAGATTCAAAAAAATCTTAGTAGTAACAGCAATCACTCATATGGTATGTAAATACATAGAGCATGTTAAACAATCATCGCATAGGCATACTCAATTATCACATCGAATATATTCATCAATATGCAGCCATCACATCATACATAGGACCTACCTAGTCTACATGCATAGGACCTACCCATCCTCGCAATGCCAATGGTTAAAGTATACATGCAAATCAATGCATAAGTTATAAGAGAAAGAGTACTACTTTGGCCTTTCCGGTCTTTTTCTTGTATTGATTTCTCGCGCTCAAGGCAGATATCAAATCCTATAAATTATAATTTATGGACGACGAGTTATTACCTATTCCAATTCTTTCATAATTCAAACTCTTATGTTGGTTATCATTAGGATCAATTCACTAAGCCAAACAATGTATTAAAGTGGTCAAACTATCCTAAGGGGCTAATTTCTACCCTTGGAGTTCAAAGAAATTACATTGTGCCATTACTTTTTTATTTACTCACATTAACTATAATCTGCCAGAATTTTCAGCCCATTTTGAAAAATCATATCTTTATGTACAAAAGTTTAATTGTAGTGGTTTCAAAGGCTATGTGACCCTTATTAAGTCTAGTTTTAGGAAATAATATTACCCTTAGCCAATTGGATGCACAACATTCTAGAATTACCATTTATTGGACATTGTCCATAAACATGCCAGTTTTCATATGATCAACTTCAAAAATACATAACTCCTAGTGTACAACTCCAAATGACCAATATAACCTATCAAATTAAAACTTACTAAGTCAAATTTGATTCTAGAAAATATCATAGGCATTGGATACCATTAAGTTACTCAAAACACAATGCAAACCATTGCCTAGCAGGGAAACCCTAATTGGACTGCAACATTGAAACTTTTCAATTTGTGTTCTAATGACCTAAAATTTATAACCAGGGCCTATTCTCACATAGTTTGTCAGGTATAACATAATAGTAAGATCAAAATGATCAAATTTCCATTCCTTCTATATGTCCTCTTTTGGCAGAAATTAGACACACAATCCAAAAATCACCAAACTTCCAATTAAATCCTCAACTAGTTTTGTATGTTCTTTAAACATCACAAGACACCATTTATACAATCAAAACACCATGAAACCTCTAAACCCTAGCATAACCGACAATTAGGGAAGAAATTCACATGCCAAAATCCTCAACCAATCAACACAATTCATAGCTCAAAATAAAGTTATTACTCACCTCTAGCTCTTTCTCTAGGTTGTTCTTTGATTCTCCAACTTTTTCTCTTCATTGACAACACAAAACACTTCCTCTTGAAAAACAAAAACCATAGAATTGAAGCTTTTAGCAATAGGAACAATGTTTATGAAGAGATTTTAAGCAATAGAGGTGATTCAAGGGGTGAAATTGGAGCAAGATGACATACCTTGCTTCTTGAACTTCAAGATGGCTTTCTTTTTCCTTTTTCCTTTTCCTTTCTTTTTCTCTCTTCTTTTTCTATGTTGGCCAACTTTTTAAATGTGTGAGGGAGTGAGAGATGTATTAATATCCATTTCTTGCCTTCTTACATTCACTTGGCCGAAATCATTCCAAGGAAACAAGATAATCCATGTGTCAAAAGTCGGTGGTTTCTTATAAGTTAACTTGGTTAGTTAACCATGATAGGTTTGGTTAGGTAATTGGATATTTTCTCTTTCCTTCTTTTGCTTTTCTTGGCTGAAAATCACCAATAGAATGGAAAGATTGTTTTAATTTATTTCTCTTTCTTCATCCTTTATGCCTTAGCCACAATATTTGACTAAAGCAGGAGGAAGAATTGTTGACTTAATTCTCTTCGTTTCTCTTTTGTGCTTGGCTCACTTTTCTTATATAAAAGGTGAAGAATTAATTGAAGTTGAATGTTTAACCAACTTCGTTCTTCTTTCTTTGTCCCAACCAAGGTATTAAAACCCGGACCGGGTATTGAACCGGTCGGGGTACTGGGTTAAGGGTCAGTGGGTCAAACCGGGGCCAAACCGGAGCTAAACCGGGACCAAACCGGTGAGTAATTGAAAATTTTAGGCTTATAGTATGAAATTATAAAGGAAAAAGTAAAAAAAAATTTTTTTTTTAAATTGGGACCCGGACCGGTCTAGTGACCGGTTCGGCGGGTTCCGAGCTGGACTGGCCAGTCCGGTCCGGGTCCCTGAACACTGGTCCCAACCGTACCAAATGAGAAAAAGGTGAGGAAGTATATTGATTAAATGCTTCCCCTCTCTCTCTTAGCATTTTTCTTGACTGAATTATGGAATAAAAGAAAGAGGGAGTTAATTTACTTTTCATCTTCGTGATTACTCTTACTTTTTGAGATCAAATATTGACCCTTCATTTTGGTTTACAATTTTAACTGCAAGATCAATTGGCTGTTGACTCTTTTACCCTTGATCATGGCAAAGTTAATTATTGTGCCATTAGTGTTTTTCTTCATCATTCTTGTCCCTTTTTCACGCCATTTCCCTCTCTTTTATATCCAAGTTAGACCTTAGATCATATTTGACTTTAGATAAAGGAATTGGGTACTTTCCCTTCAACTAATTGAAACTAATCCCATGCATACTTAGCTCCAAATTAGTTTCTAAAAGTCATTATGGCTCTTGGACATTCTTGAGACTCTTCCCAAACGGAGCTTAGTAGTCTACTTTATTCAGGCTTATTCTCTAGCCTTTAGTCCCAAAATTCGGGATATTAAAATCACATATAAATAGAAATATATACACACATTCCCTTTCTCATGCTCCTCCAAGCACAAGCAAAGTGCTATAGATTCTTTGAATAATAAATTTCACTCATAGTGTTAAAATCCTCCATTCTATTAGTATTTCATAGTTTGGAATCAAAAGAAATTTGCATGTGTACTTTATTTTCATTATTACTATTGTTAATATACCATCATAAATCTTATATAACTTTACAATTTTGCCAATGTTGTGTTAGTCATTTTTACTTGTTGGTTTACCCAACGTACGTTTCTCTTGCATTTTTAACAAATTTCATATACATCCTCAATAATCTTTTAGAACAAGTTTTAAAATTTTCTAAATCATTATCCAAACCACATCAAACATCAATAGAGGCTCACAAGATTTAATAATCCTTATATTCATTAATCAAAGTAAAATCCTTAAAGTTACGTAATAATATAATTTAGTATTGAAAGAAAAAGGAAATCAAACTGATGAAAGAAAAAAAAACCATATTATATTTTTCAAACTTTTGTCAAGACACAATCATAAAAGAAAATTTGCCATAAAAATTCCTCTTAATATAAGTTCTTTTCCCTATGAGTAATTCAACAAATCCATACCCCAAATTCAATTTACATTTTAAACCCTGTTTTAGGATATGAAACACAACTCCATTTCTAAGTATATAATTGTCTTGAGCCTAAAACAAAGAACTCCAATTCCTAAAATATAACATCAAAATCAAATAAATATATAGACTATACTTTTCCCCATAATACTTTAGTCACAATTACTCATTTGACTTATAATTTCTCTTCCATATTTTAACAAACACCTAATGTTCATACACAAACAATTCTAAGAACAAGTGTTTCCTGTCCACAAATCTCACCCACCAAACGTCCACAAAATCATTCAAGCTTTACTAATTAATCAGTAACAGCATAAGGTTTAAGCAGCGATGTAAAATTTTAAACTTTTCCACCTATTACATCTTTTAAGGAAAAGGAAAAAAATGGAATCTTTATTGCTAGTCATACATCAAGCCATGACACGAAAAGGGTAGTTGATAAATATATCATAAAAGAGTAGCCTTAAATATCAAGTTCCTTAGCAAGATAGAGAGGGAATATCCGAATCATATACAAAATAAGTTGTAGTGAAAAGGAAAAAAGAGAGAGGCTTGTTTAGTTTCCACACATGCCCCAATGTTCAGCTGCGGGAAGACAAATTCAGCCCCTCACTGCCAACTATCACTACAGAAGGAAAAGAAAGAAGGATTGAGGCTCCTTAACCCAACCACACATATAGACGATAAAAAAATTGGGGAATAGGAAGAAGATTGGCGGACGTTCACGGCACATATAACAGCAATGGGCGGAAGCTTACAAGAATGCACATACTCTTGAGGGAAGAGAAGAAGAATGGCGGCGATGAATTTGGGAATGAAGACTGAAGAAGCATATAGAAAACCTTCTGCCTCCCTAGTATATTTATCGATGGAGAAAGAAAATGAGGGAGTGAGGTTTTAGTTTGGGGAGTAATAAGAATGTTAATGTCATTCTAGTAATTTCAAGAATTTAAGACAAAATAATTATCCCTTTTATTTCATAGAGGATTCGAACCTAGAGCTTGAAAGTGGACAACATGTGTATTTTATATATTTTTTTACTAAGCAACCCTTTAACTTCACTACATTTGCCTAAAATTTAGTACAATAAAATCAAAAATAATTTATTAATTTTTAAAACAATCTTAATCTTTATCTTGACTTACATTCTAATTTTTTTAATCTTATTATTTATGTATTTCTTTATTATTACTTTTTTTGAACCTTCTAAATTCCTTTTTTTCAAATAAATTCCTAGGTTATTACACTCAATTAGAAAAGGTTCTTCCTTCATTGGTGCAACATAGTTGACACGATTGCGAAGCAGAAACACTTCACTATTGAGGCCAATAGGATTAGCATTTTCAGGGCTTGTTTGGTATGAGGGGAGGGGAGAAAATGTGAGTGGAGGGAAAAAAAATTTTAGTTGGATTTTAAAAAATTTGAGAAGTGGGGTTAAAAGTTTTTAATTAAATTTTCTTAATATTTTATCTTACATATTCTCTTTATTAAAATTTTGTAACCACACTTGTCCAATTTTTTTAAATTCAACTCATAAAAATTTTCCTTTCCCTCCAAATCCCTCGTACCAAACAGATCAATGATAGGAGTCTATCCGTTAGAGCTTGTAGTAGGATAGGTGCTAGTAGGGCTATCTCACAAATGTGACCAAGTTCCACTTGAGCTTGGGGCATTGCTTCACTTGGATTTACAATCTCATCTCCTACCTTTAAGGGAGGAACTTTTGCTTCCATCAACTTGCTTGCCTTTTCCCTTTGTTTGTTTTGCTCCTTAAAACACTTTAGCATCTATTGAAGACCAATTATTATTACATCAAGAAGTTGGTCGCATTCAACTTGTGCCTTACAGCAATCAGCTTCATCAACCTCTTTGTCCAAAGGGGACCTCCTATCCCCGTACCTCTTTATGCATGCAATGGAGAATCTCTCACATATTATAGCTTACTTGCTTAGTAGTAAGAGGGGGGACCAATTACGAAGGACAGAATGGAGTGTGTATTTCTCACTTGTTATTTGTTGATGACTTCCTGCTATTCTGTGAAATAGATGAGGAGCAAATGAGTAATGTCCTTGACTATATGGATCTATTTGGGCTAGTTTCAGGTTGGGGGATTACTTTTATAAAATCTACAATATTTTTCTCTAAATATGTTGCTAGAGACAAGTAGAATATTTTGTGCAGCCAGAATAATTTTCAAAGGAGAGAGGAATTAGGAAGGTATTTGGGGCTCAAATACTCATGTTGGAAACTCAAGAGTAAAGTTTCAGTACTTGATTGATAAGGTAGAAGGGAAGCTTAGTTGATCGAAGGTAAAGTCGCTGTCTTTAGCAAGGATACTCATTTTAGTCCAATATGTTACCTCACATATGACTAATTTCCAGTTGCAACATGAGCATGTTTCCATTGGGGTTTGTAATGAGATAAAGAACTTGTTGAAACATTTTGTATGGGGTTCGCATAAGGAGAGAAGGAAGGTGCATTTTGTAAGCTGGGATGTCATTTTTAAACCTAAGGAAGAGGGTGGTATTGGAATTAGAAGTTTGAAAGTCATAAATGAGGCTTTGTTGGGGAAGATTGGTTGGAATTTAATAGTAACTCTAAAATCCTATGCTCTATAGTGTTGAGAGAAAAGTATGGAAAGGGAGTTGTGTCAAATATTGAATGTATGGTGAAGAAGTCCGCAGATTCAATTCTTTAGAAGCATGTTGTAGAGTTGTGAGGAATGGTGCCAAAGTGAAATTTCAGTGAACCATATTTGTTAGATCTAGGAGCTACTATTAAAGAAGTACTTGGTTTCTTTGATGATGGTGATATAATTCCTCTTCTCTTTGATTTTTGCTGCCTCATCTAAGTGGTTTCTTTTGTCCTTTGATGTGCGTTGTTTTAATTTTGCCATTGTTTGGTGGCGTCTTATTAATTCAATACCAATGGAACAGTACCCTAACCCTCATGAAAACTTATTCAAACAACAAGCCAAACGGTTCAAAATGAAGCCTACACTCACCTCTATGCGATTCCTCGACTGATTCTAAGATTTGGCAGTACTTCATCTGGCAATAGGTCACCACACCTCCAAACAAAATTCTGAAACCATAGAAACAAAGCTTATGAGGATGAGAAGAAGATTATAAAAGGATTTTTAAGCAGAAAACGTAAATTCGACAGTGATTTTTGAGATTGAACTTAAGAAAAGTTATTATTCATTTCTCTTTCTTCTTCCCTTACTAGACGAATTTGAGAGCTTGAAGAGAGAGTATGAGATGATGAAAATGCACTAAATTTAGCCCCTCCCATGCCTTTGACTGAAATGGAGAGGAGAGATGGAATATTAGGTGTCCTTCTTCACCAAACATAAAGACTTAGCTCTCATTGTGACACTTGTCACTAGCTCATGGTTCCTAAAAAAGGTAAGTAACTAGTTAGTTACTTTAATTGGTTTGGTCAACTATATTATTCTTGTTCCTTTCTTTCCTCCTTGGTTTTTGACCAAATTGGTCCAACAAAAGGAAGGAAAATGTTGATCCAAGCTTATATGTGTATGTGCCCAAGTTTGACCAAGTCTTCTTGAAATTGGGTTAGCACTTTGACCAACACTCCTTTTCTTCCTACTTTACCCTCTTTGGACATTTTTAATAATATAAGGGGAGAGAGTTGATTGCTTTTCATTCTCATAATCACTTCTTACTTTTAAAGAGCAAAATCTAGCTCTTCAATTTGTCTTCCAATTTTGACCTCAAGATCAAGTGGCAATTGACTCTTTTGCCCTTGATTATGACCATATTATTTCTTGTGCCATTAATTCTTTTAGTTCTCTATATTACTTCTTTCTAGATATCATTTCCTTTTTCCTTTGGATCTGGGATAGGTTTTATGTCATTTTGACATATCCAAAAGGAATCGGGTATTTTTTTCTACTAATCCACACCGAAATTCATACTTTATTCTGGGTGCTGTTTCTACAAGCCATTCTATTTCTTATTGATTCTTGGGACACTTGCTAAACTAGGGCTTAGCAGTCTCTGGGCTTATTCTCAAGCCTCTAATCCCAAAATTTAGGATATTACACTTATAGTGTGCCAAGTGTCCAAAGATTAGAGCTTAAGATTGCCAAGACTAAATAAATCATCTTGTCTTCTTTTTCTCTCTCTTATGTGGAGTCCTTTCATATGTCAGGGGAAGGAGAGGCCTAAAAAATTCCCCTAACTCCCAGGTTTGGTGTTTGGGAAGTCAAGTTCATGACCATACTAGAGACCGGCGAATTTCCCTAACTCAGGTGACATGTGGCAGAGCACGTTCGGAAAGAACTAGGTAGTGACTCTCTCTCTCTTATACTATGTGTAATGCATTATATGTGTGTTGCATCACTGTTTTGTGATGATTTTTAATGCTGCTGCGGTTATAGCTGGTGATAGCTGTCATTTACAGCGCAAGCTGTCGTTATTATGATTACAGCATAAGCTGTCGCATCATTTATACAGTTGTGAGTGCTGTCGTTTGTGGTGAATGCCATATATCTTTGTGTTGTTGCTGCTGTTGCTATTGTGATTTACTTATATGTTGTGTGCTTATATATTGTATGAGTGGAATGTTACTACTGAGATTCTTTTAAATCTTGTTCTTTCCATTAACTGACCTACAGACAGGGCAAGTGACTCTAAAGGGAAGTGGACAACCAAGAGTTGCTAGGACTCCTTAGAGATATTTGATATTGGTTTTTGGTTATCCATTTTAATTTGGGATTACTGTATATATATGGAATGATTTTTTGTAATCCCCTATACTGGAAACTGTAAACCTTAGTGTATATAGATGCATCTAAAACCTGAGGGTTGCCGGGATTTTGTTGTATACTCTAATATGTATGAATGCGATTGAACTGCGTAGCGTAATTAGATTCGGAAGATGAATCTGAGACCATGTTGAACAAATTTTAGAAAAGAAATTTAAGAAAAATGTATCAGCCGGTCTCTAATTCATTTAAATTACACATTTTCGAATCTTAATTATGGTTATCAAGGCAGGGGGTTACACATATCTACCCTAAAAATGCCATGTGCACACCTATACCTGCATATTTCGCTCGACCAATCAATCTCATACCTCATGACATATCTGGGTGGCATCTTTCTACTAACCCAATGGCATCGTATATGTGTCTTGTACACATCTGCACTGACACTTTGATCCTACAGCCTATGCACACTGGGTCCTTTGCCCGGTAGGGCTGGATCACATAGTCCCCAAGAGTCTTTCTATCTCTCGTCATTCTTGGGACTCTTCCCAAACTAGGCTTAGTAGTCTGCCTGATATAAGCTTATCCTGAAAGTCCTAGGCTTAAAATTTGGGATATTACAATTATCCCCCCCTTTAATAAATTTTATCCACAAAATTTTGAATATCATATGGTACTATCTGTACCTCAGGGAATTATCTCTAGACACTCAGTCTATCTCTTTCATTTGCAAGCTCATAGAGCATGCAACATAATGATCATATCCTTAGATCTCTGATAGTATTCAGCCACTATCATACAACATTCTCATTCATTCTATACCCGGTATATAGATTTCAAACATAGAACTCTACTCTGATACCACCAAACGTCACACCCATTCATTATCCCCCTTTATTATGCATCGGAAGTGATATTATTTTTATTACAGCTTAGAAGAGTCAATAAATAAGCTCCCATCCAAACACTTACACAATTATTCTCAAAGCACTATTTGTTTGGTAAAGTCGTATTTACTGGTTTAATTAACTTTATTCATGGAGTTACTTAATTCTTCCCATTCCTTATTATCAGAGTTATCTTTATGCATATTCAGTTACTTTGCTTATTACTAATGAGCTTGTACCATGCTATTACCCATTCCTAATTCAATTAACGTGCTAATGCCTTCGTCATATAGGTTATAAAATTAACTATTTCAAATGCTAATACATAACGGAACTTAGCATAATAATTTCTCAACTCTTCATCCGCAACTTCTTCTCCCGGCACGTCGTCCTGCACTCCTTTCCTCTACTAACCTGCCTAAATGGTTGGTTAGGGGAGTGTGAGATTTAAGGGAATCTCAGTAGCAAGCAGTACTAGATATGCATATAAGATAAATGCTTAATATATGACATGCTTGCCTTACATTGACTCATGCTAACATAATGACATACCTGTATGTTTAATGTTTCACATTTCTTACATATGGCCATAGCATCAAAAGAAATAGAGATTCAATCATTCAAATATGTTACACATAAATAAGTAAGGCAATCATGCACATAACACACAATCATACATATCAATACACGCAAGTACTGTAAGTTCACTACCGTTGGTCTTTGTGTCCTCCTCTTGCACCATTTCTTCTAACTATTGAAGTTGCTTAGGACCCTCTAATTCCCTCTTCCTTGTCAACTCATGACTCTAGGCATATGATTACACTATTAGAGTCATGACAAATGAATATTCTATATGGCTACATTAGCCTCTAGGACATGTCCCTTATCTTTGGGCCCATACTTGTCCCAAATTACTTTAAATGCCATTACTTTCTTATTTTTGCACAAGTCCAAAAGTTGGCTGACTTTTCAATAAACCTTGAAAATTAATATCTTTTCACACAAATATCAAAATTAGGTAGTTCAAAGATCTAGGTACCCTTATTAAGTCTATTTTATGGCAAAAATAGATCCCACTGCCACCTAGAAACACATTTACAGAATTCCCATTTTACCCTTACTACTACAGAATCGTTCCAGTTTTAATGGCCCGACTTTTAAAATTCATAACTTAATCTCTAGAACTGCAAATAGGGTGGTTTAAAGTCTAATGTGAAGCTCTGTAAGTCTATTTTAAATGAAAAATATATCCTTCTAATTATTATGAGCACACAGCTCCATAAACCTCAAGCAACAACCCTGTCTCAAGATTCTTTCTAAATTCAATGTCTAAACTTTAACAAATCATATCTCACAATCTACAAACCCAAATGACACACATTATATATCCAATTAAAGCTTATAATGTCTACATTAAATTTGGAAAGTTTCATAAAATTTTGGTCCAGGTTTATTCTTCCAAAATTTCACCACAAACAATTTGACTTCCAGAAACATAATCTTGCACATATTACCTGTCTAATTAAATTTTAAAAGGTCTCCTCCAATTCTGGAAAGTTTCATGGCCATTGGACAAGATTTGATGACTCAAAAACTCATCACAATGAGACTGCCTCTAGAAAACGAAATCTAGCTGCATTACTACTTTGACTTCAATCTTTGGGTTTTCAATCCAACCCTTCTAAAATCATGTACACAACTTATTCCCAGACAAAATCGTGTGTAGAATTCATTTCTAACCTTAAAAACACAAAAATCATCTTCTTTCCATAGGTTCTGGGTCTAACCAAAGATAAGAGAAATATGATAACTCAACAAAACCTCAAGATACTCGGTTCAAAACAAAGCTGAGGCTTACCTCGTCACGATTCTACAACCGGTTTGGAATTCAGGAGGCACTCTGGCTAACTATACAACACAAAACAAATCAAATTAGAAAAATGATACTATAGAAAGAAAGCTCTTAGTGAGTAGAACAACTTTCCTGAAGTACTTACTGGTCGGAATCAACTACGAAACTCTGGGATTTTTACTCTTCCTCCTTGCTCTTTCCTCTACCAATTTCTCTTGGATTTTTCACAATTTTCTCATCCCTTTTTTGTGCTGGTCGAAATGATCAAAAAGGGGAAGGAAGGGTTGTGATTTGATCTTGAAATTGGATGGTCTCATAGTGTGCCAAGTGTCTAAAGATTAGAGCTCAAGATTGCCAAGTGTCAATAAAGCATCTTGTCTTCTCTTACTCTATCTTATTGGCGTCCTTTCATGTGTCAGGGTAAGGAGAGGCCTGACAAATTTCCCTGACTCCTAGGTTTGGTGTTTGGGAAGTCAAGTTCATGACCGAACTGGAGACCGATGCATTTTCCTGACTCAGGTGACATGTGGTACTTCATGAGTGTCCCAACTCAAAAGGAAAAAAAGCAAGTGTCATCCTGAGGGACACGTGTCATCCTCCTATCAAGCCAACACAAAAAGAACTTGGTACTTTGTCATGATGAGAGGACACTTGTCACTCTCTTATAAAGCCAACAAAAAATTAGTGTCATCATTAATCATCATAACTTGCTTTATTAAAGGTACTTTAATAAAGTTACTTTAATAGAACTACTTTATCAGTGTTTACTTGGGATTCACTCAGGACTTACTCAATATTATGTCACGTGTATCAGACCCCGCAAGATGACACCAGATCGGAGTATGTGTGTGGACCCACATGGCGCCACATACCGGTGTCTTTTCCAAAATCGTAGGGTACACATGTCTACCCTGAAAATGTCATGTGCACACCAATACTGTCGTATTTTGGTTGACCAATTAGTCTCATACCTCATGACATATCTAGGTGGCATCTTTCTACTAACCCAAGGGCATCATATATGTGTCTTGTGCACATCTGTACTGACACTTTGATCCTACTGCTTATGTATACTGGGCCCTTTATCTAGTAGGGCTGGATCATATAGTCCCCGAGAGTCTTTCTATCTCTTGTCATTCTTAGGACTCTTATAAGCTAAGGTTAGTAGTCTGCCTGATCTAGACTTATCCTTAAAGTCCTAAGCCCAAAATTTGGGATATTACACTCTATGGTAAGAGAAACAGGGATGAATAGAGGAGATGATCACCACAATATCAGCAATCATCACTATGACATCACTTGAGTGATGTCTAGTAGTAATGGTTGCATCACTTGAGTGACTACTCGAGTGATGGCTTGAAGAGTTAGGGAAGTGTAAAAGATTCAAACTGAAACGGTATAATGATTGGAAATGAAAAGTTGGGAGATGAAGGGACAAATCACTTGAGTGATTACTCTAGTGATAACCCAGAATCACTTGAGTGACCACTCGAGTGATCATCAAAGCAATAGAGAAATTCAACTGATATACTTGTTCCAAACTTATAATCCAGAGGCTACAACACATCAAGGAATCATTCATATGTAATTACTAGATTATTCATGTCAGGTATGGTTTAAATTGCTTAAGTTTTTTAGTTGTTAGGTATGATCACTCTAGTGATGCCTCAAAATTACTATAGTGTTCACTCTAGTGATGTCGGGAA
This sequence comes from Inga leiocalycina, assembly GCA_963242795.1. Taxonomy (NCBI): domain Eukaryota; kingdom Viridiplantae; phylum Streptophyta; class Magnoliopsida; order Fabales; family Fabaceae; genus Inga; species Inga leiocalycina. The sequence goes on from OY725327.1 coordinate 27,864,089, forward strand.
CTATAGGCTATATTAGTAGACACAATGTCATTTTCACTAAACCACTTCCAGTGACTCTCTCAATGCTCTGCTAAAAAATTTTCCCAAAAACTTGCCCACTTAAATATGATCAAAACCCACTATTTTACATTTCCAAAAACTTCCTAAATTTCTTTAAATCTACTACCCTAGCACTTGCCAGTCATAACATCAAAAAGGAATAACTCAAGGTTTTTGTGCTCAGTCTATAATGGCTAGAATAAATGAAACGCCCCAATTTTCGATTAAGGCCTAATGATAATTATTGAGGATAATTATCAGATTAAAGTGGAATTAATGTATATTGGTGACAATATTAATTTATATGTCATAATTGATGGAAAATTGATAGAATGGGATTATTGGCCTTAAGTTGGTGATTAATGGGAAATTAATTACTGACTATGGGAAAATAAGAAGTGAGATTGAATGGTTAATGGATGGATTAGAGAAGCTAGTTGGTGATTTAGTGATTGAGAGCCAATGAGGAGTGTACACATGGCAAGCTCACATGTGGGGAGGGAGATGAGAAAAGTCAAAGGCATTTGTAAAATATATTTTCTCTTTCTTCTTCCCTCTTGGACGCTGAAAAGGCATGGGGGAGTAGTGTATCATCATTTTCTCTCTTTCTTCACTCCTCCTCACTCTCATCTATCTCGTTCTCTCTCTTCTCCTCTCTCTTGGCGCCATTGTTGCAGAAATAAGGGGGGAAAAGCTTGCAAAAAGGTAAGGAAAATGTCTCCAAATCCTCAAACTTCCTTCTCTAATATTGATCCTTGAATGAAGAGCTTCATTTTGATGGTTGTAATGTGTTCATTGGTGTTAGTTTGTGACCTCAAGAGATTGTGAAAGTTGAAGAATCAAGAAATCTCTTTGGCAAAGTGAAAGAGGTGAGTGTTAACTCCCTTTTGATATATATATTGTGGTTGTTGGTTGAGCATTGATTTTTCTGGAATTTTCTGCCCTATTTTCAAAAATTAGGGTCTTAGTGAGTTTGGCATGTTGTGATCATGGAAATGGTATATTGTGATGTCTTTTGGACAAATGGATTGGTTTGAATCATTAAAATTAAAGTTTGGGAACTTTGTGTTGGTTTTGGTGTATTGGTCAAAACAGGGCATGTTAGTTTTGGTGTATTGGTCAAAATCATCTGTTTACTTTTCATTTTCAACCATTATTCTATTTCAATTTGAATTGTTTTCATCTTCCCTGACTCTTTAGGTCATCACTCGAGTGGTCACGCGGGTGATACAATCATTACTGCCAGACATAACTCGAGTGATGTCATGGTGATGATCACTAGAAGTTGTCACTCAAATGATGTTGTGGTGACCATCTTTTCCATTTAGCTTTGCTTTCCTTACTTCATAATAGAGTATCAAGGTCTTACAAAAACAAATAACTAGATACTCCAATGCTTAAGTCATTTATCATCAAAACATAATCAAATTACATTTACTAACGTATAACAACTTACAATTCATTAGGATTTACCATTCCTAATTCTCTTCTTATAAATAGGAATTTATCCTTAGTGAGGGGATTTATAAAGATATCTGCTATTTGAAGATGAGTTGGGATGAATATCACCTTGGCATCCTTTTTTTAAACATGATCCCTGATGAAGTGATGTCTACCATCGATATGCTTGGTTCTAGAGTATTGAACCAAATTCTTTGCCAAGTTTATGTATTGGTGTTGCTTTGGCCAAAGTACCTATGTACACTAACTTGATGCTGTGATATACTAAGCTTCCATTGATGAAAGGGACACTATGTTTTGTTTCTTGCTAAACCATGATACAAGTAAGCCTCCAAGAAATTGACATTGTCCACTGACATTCTTCCTGTCTGTTTTGTAATCTCAGTGTGTTAGATCCCAAGTTTTGATGATAACAATAATTCAATTGTGTGTAAGATATGCTTTCAGAAGATTTAGAAAAGATTCCAAGTTACCAAATGCATGTTTTGAGTTTGCTGATATCTGCTGTGAAAATGCACTTGAGTGCTCGAGCATGAATCTGCACTCGAGCACAAATCTCTTCTGTACTCGAGCAGGTGTGAGAGAAAGCCAGGAAGTGAGTACCCGAGAGGCTTTCTCCCTTTGTATTCAATGAATCACTCGAAGCACAAGTATACACTCGAGCAGAGAAGTCATTCTCACTCGAGCACGTATGCGAGTGAGGGCATGCGAGTGCTTGGCCGAGAGCAAGTAATGGGATGCTTCCTCCATTCACTCGAGAAGAGGCATGCGAGTGCTTGCCCGAGAGCAAGTTATAGCATGCTTCCATCTTTCACTCGAGAAAGGCACTGCGAGTACTTGGCCGAGAGTAAAAGTGATGGCATGCTTCCTATATTCACTCGAGCAAGAGACGCGAGCACTTGGCCGAGAGTCTTGAATTTCAGAAATGTGCAAGTGTGCTCGAGCACACCCATCCATGCTTGGAGTGACACGTCCATGCTTGCGAGTAATATTTCCATCCCTCTCAAGATCAGTTGCGAGTGCCTGTTCAAGAGAGCATATTCCCTGAGAATATGCTTCTCACTCGAGCAGAGGTAAGTGTGCTCGAGTGAGGGCCAAAATCACTCGCGAGTGAAAATTCTATCCCTCTGAAATTCTGATGCGAGTGATGGTTTAGAGAGCATATTCCCTAAGAATATGCTTCTCACTCGAGCAGAGGTAAGTGTGCTCGAGTGAGGGTCCATATCACCCGCGAGTGCAAATTCTCACTCTTGTCAAAATGGTATGCGAGTGATAACCCAAGAAGACACTCCCAGTGTAAAATGCCAAGATCACTCGAGCAGAGATATTGTGCTCGAGTGAGACCTCTCTTCACTCGCGAGTGAAGATCTTTTCTCTCTGATATTCCATGCAAGCACAACCCGATAACAGAGGTATATGAAGAAAAATAGGAGATCACTCGAGGTGAGCCTTTCATGCTCGAAGTGATGCCCTGTTGACCACAGAATATGATAAGTCTCATAACGTTCATTACGAATATGGTTTATTGTTATTAATTCATATCATCATTACTTATTATTCTTATCTAACATTGTTTTGATTATTTTAAAAGTATAATACAGGAAGATGAACTTTTCAAATTTGTTGTTATAGAGAAAAGTCAAACATTGGCAGACAGCATAATTACAGACACGTTCGCACCAACCACATTCAGATTATTCAAACATGCGCGTGTTCTTCTACAGTTGCAAATGTCCAGCTCCTCCAATGATGATTTCTCAAACGGGCAAAAACTGAAGCAACTATATATACAGAGATTCAAGGATAATCAAAAAGCAACGAAGCACAAGAATTCACAAGCTTATACCAATTCTCTGCTATTCATCTGTTTTCTCTGTATACACTTTGATCTTCAGTGTTTATTCATTTGCTCTATAAGAGAGTCCTCATACAAACTCAAAATTCTGTGTTTATGTGATCTCAAGGTATTGGGACCTTGAGAGGGTAGTTATTCCTTACGAGAGAAGCAGTTGAGAGAATTCCTTATATTATCTTCCACTCATGAGTCTTGTAAACATAAGCAAGTGAGAAGGTTCATAGGTTGTTTCTCTGCACATAAGACTTGTCGTAAGGGGGAGAGAAGTTTCTTGTTGAGAGAATATTTCTGCTCATAGTCCATTCAAGGACGATTGTTGTTTTGTGGCGTTCTAAGAGCCCATTGAATCTTGGAAGTATAGTGAAAAGCTCAGTAGGTCTTGATCTCTGAGGACTGGACGTAGGCATTGTTGTTAAGCCGAACCAGTATAAATCTCTGTGTTTAAATCTTCTCTACTCTACTCTATTTACATATTATCATCTCAAACGAAAAATTTATAACATCACCCAATTCACCCCCCTCTTGGGTGAAGCTTGCCCCTTTCATTTGGTATCAGAGCCTCGTCTTCTCCGAAGAGCCTAACAGCTTGAGAAGGATCCTATCAATGGCAACAATGGGTGAAAATATCCTTCCAGATGGTGCTTCAATCACTAGACCTCCTGGATTTGCTGGAGAACATTTTTCGTTCTGGAAAGCCAAATTCAGAGTGTTCGTGATGGCCAACGAGTATGGGTTATGGAATGTTATACAAGATGGTGACTATGTTCCAGTGAAGAAAATCGAAGATAGAGCAGTCAAAAAGACTCCAGATGAGTTTGACGAAAATGACAAGAGGTTAGTAACGTTAAATAGCAAAGCCATTTTAATGATACAGAGTGCTCTTAGTCAAAAAGAATATTTTCGTATATGTACTCTACCTACTGCCAAAGATATGTGGGATGCCCTTGAAATTGCTCACGAAGGTACATCTGGAATCAAAGAGAATAGGATCAATACTTTAATTACAGAGTATGATTTATTTCGTATGAAATCTGGAGAGAGTATATCAGAATTTGAACTAAGGTATACTCATCTTGTTAATCAATTATCTGCTCTTGGAAAGTCGTTTGATCAAAATTCCCAGGTAAGAAAGATTCTTAATATTCTTACGAAAGAATGGGAAGCAAAGGTGACAGCCATCGAAGAAGCCAAAGGAGAGTCTATGAGATCCGTAGCTGCTCTCTTTGGAAGTCTTTCTGAATATGAAGGTAAGTTGAAATTCAAAAAGGAACTTGAAGAATTCGATGATAAAAAGAAAAAGGGAGTTGCATTTAAAGTTATTCAAGAAGAAGAAGGAACTTCCGAAAATGAAAATGTTCCTAGTGATGATGAAATGGGAATGATCGTGAGAAAGTTCAAGAAATTCTACAGAAGAGGACAAAGGAATTTCAAGAATTATCAAGGTGGACCAAGCAAGAAAGAAAACAAGGAACACCAAATAGTATGCTATGAATGTGGAAAACCAGGACACATCAAATCTGAATGCTTCAAAAACAAAGACAAAAAGAAACAGAAAAAGAAAGCATATATATCATCTATTTGGGGTGATAGTTCGTCAGACGAAGAAAATGACAATGACGAAGTAGCCAATCTATGCTTGGTAGCTAAGGAAGAAGAATCAGACTCTGAGGTAAGTGACTCTGAACCCTCTTATAATGAATTATTATCTGAATATAATGCATTGCATACAGAGTTCATTAAAGTTGCTAAAGAAATGGTTAGTTATAAGAAGAAAGTAAAAGAATTAGAAAGTAATGTCATATCATCATATGAAATGTGTAAAGAGAAAGATAAGAAAATAGAGGACTTAACAAAGATTGTTGAAAAATTTACTAAAGGAAGTGAAACTCTCAAGGTTATCTTAAGCTCTCAGAAAGTTTCTTTTGATAAAACTGGAATTGGATATAATGCTGTGCATGATAAGAATAAGAAGAATAGTAGAAACTATCTTAATTATTTCAGGAATTCTGTGCATATATCAAATCCATTTGTATCATGCAATTTTTGTAATAGAAAAGGACATTATACTTCATCGTGTTATTTCAAAAAGGGAAAGGTCGGTGGAACATATAAATGGGTTCCGAAAGGGACACATATTCCAAATACTAACCACAAAGGACCCAAGAAAGTGTGGGTACCTAAAACTTGATCATCTTATTCTAGGTATGTCTCAAAGCATCTCGAGCGAACAAATGGTATATTGATAGTGGATGTTCGAGACACATGACTGGTGACAAAAATAAGTTCACCATGTTTGAACCTAGAGAAGGAGGAAAGGTGACTTTTGGAGGAAATCAATCCGGACGTATTGCTGGAATTGGAGAAGTGGGAAGAACAGATGGCTTTCAAATCAACGGAGTATATTATGTTGAAGGTTTATGCCACAATCTCTTAAGCGTAAGCCAAAGCACTGACAAAGATAACTGGGTGATTTTCGATTCAAAAGAATGCTTGATAGTAAGTAAGAAAGATCTACTTCTAAACAAAGAAACTATCAAGGCAAAAATCCGAGCTCAAAGGGACGGTAATTGTTATACAATTGATTTAAATTCAAACTCTTCTGAAAACTGTTTTCTTAGTCGATCAGAGGAAAGTTGGTTATGGCATAAGCGTTTGGCTCATGTCAATATGAATCAACTTGACAAATTGATCAGAAAAGATTTAGTTGTTGGCCTTCCCAAACTTAAATTCAAAGATAACATGATTTGTGATGCATGTCAAAAAGGCAAACAAACTAAATCTTCTTTTAAAACAAAATATGAAATTTCTACTTCAAAACCTTTACAATTACTTCATATGGATTTGGTAGGACCTGCAAGAGTAAAAAGTTTTGGAGGAAATTTATATACGTTAGTAATTGTAGATGATTTTACAAGATTTGCTTGGACTATATTCATTGCCTCAAAAGATGAAACTTTTGCTGAATTTATTATGTTTGCCAAAAAGGTTCAAAATGAGAAAGGTATTTCTATTGTCTCTATTAAAACAGATCATGGAGGAGAATTTGATAACCAATTGTTTGAAGAGTACTGCAACAACGAGGGGATAGATCACAACTTCTCAGCTCCTAGAACACCTCAACAAAATGGAGTAGTGGAAAGGAAGAACAGAGTGCTTACAGAAATGGCAAGAGCTTTACTTAATGAAAAAGAAATGTCACAAGTGTTCTGGGCAGATGCAATGAGTACTGCATGCTATATCTCAAACAGAGCATATATTCGCAAATCTCTTGGAAAGACACCATATGAACTCTACAAAGGAAGAAAGCCAAATATTGCTCATCTTCATATCTTCGGGTGTAAGTGTTTCATTCACAACAATGGTAAGGAAAATTTAGGAAAATTTGATTCAAAGTCTGATGAAGGTATTTTTCTAGGATATTCTAATAGAAGTAAAGCTTATAGAGTTTTCAATAAAAGAACATGTACTATTGAAGAATCTATTCATGTTGTGTTTGATGAAATTGAATCTCAGACAAAACTTAATGATGAAGAAGAAATGGATTCAATCAAGAAAAACAAATCTATTTCAAAGCAGGATGATTTTGAAACAAATGATTTTCAAAATTTAGAAGATGTTGATGATCATGATCAACCTAAAGCATGGAGACATATGAAGGATCATCCAATTGATCAAGTTATAGGAGATATTCATGAAGGTGTCAAAACCAGAAATAGAATCCTCAATGAGGTAACATTTTCTGCTTTTATTTCTGAGATTGAACCTTCTAATATAGATGAAGCTTTATCTGACAATGATTGGGTGATTGCTATGCAAGAAGAACTAAATCAATTTCAAAGAAATCAAGTTTGGGATTTGGTTCCTCGACCTAAAGACCATACGGTTATAGGGACCAAATGGGTTTTCAAAAACAAACTTGATGAATCTGCAATCATTGTGAGAAATAAAGCAAGATTGGTTGCCAAAGGCTATAATCAAGAAGAAGGTATTGATTATGAGGAAACATATGCTCCAGTAGCAAGATTGGAAGCAATACGAGTACTCTTAGCCTTTGCTTGCATCAAAAGTTTTAAACTTTATCAAATGGATGTAAAAAGCGCTTTTCTAAATGGTTATATTATGGAGGAAGTTTATGTCGAACAACCTCCTGGTTTTGAAGATGAAACAAAACCTGATTATGTCTTCAAACTTAAGAAAGCATTATATGGTTTGAAACAAGCACCCAGAGCTTGGTATGAAAGACTAAGCAAATTTCTTCTTGATCAAGGTTTTGTCAGAGGGAAAGTTGATACAACTTTATTCATCAAACATAACAAAAATGATATTCTAATAGTTCAAATTTATGTTGATGATATTATTTTCGGTGCCACTAACGAATCTATGTGTCAAGATTTCTCTAAGATTATGCAGGGAGAATTTGAAATGTCTATGATGGGAGAATTGAACTTCTTCCTTGGACTTCAGATCAAACAAAAGAAGAATGGAATATTTATATCTCAGACAAAATATTTGAAAGAGTTGTTAAAGAAATATGGACTAGATAATGCTAATGGAGCTGATACTCCAATGAGTTCTACAACATTGCTGGATGCTGATGTAAAGGGACCTAGCTTCAACATCACAAAGTATAGAGGAATGATTGGTTCATTACTCTATCTTACAGCAAGCAGGCCAGATATTCAGTTCAGCGTAGGAATGTGTGCAAGGTATCAATCCAATCCTAAAGTATCTCATGCAGAGACAGTAAAAAGAATTTTCAAATATCTAGGAGATACTTCAGAGCTTGGACTTTGGTATCCAAAGAGAGGGAACGAGTACTTAATGGCTTATTCAGATTCAGATCACGGTGGATATAAAACTGACAGAAAGAGTACTAGTGGACAATGTCAATTTCTCGGAGGTTCTCTAGTGTCATGGTTCAGCAAGAAGCAGAACACAGTCTCATTATCTTCGACTGAAGCTGAATATATAGCTGTGGCAAGTTGTTGTTCTCAAGTGCTGTGGTTAAAACAACAACTTCAAGATTTGGGAATTTATTTAAAAGAAATCCCAATCTATTGTGATAATACTAGCACGATAAGCTTGGCAAAGAATCCTGTACAACATTCAAGAACCAAGCATATAGACATTCGACATCATTTCATTCGAGATCATGTTCAAAAGAAAGATGTCAAAGTGGAATTCATACCAACTCATCTTCAACTTGCGGATATTTTCACAAAACCAATTGCAAAAGAGCAATTTCTCTATATTCGAAGAGAATTGGGAATGGTTAATCCCAATGAGTTGTAAGATTCCTTGTTGAAAAGCTTAATTAAATGTTTGTTTTGATGATAACCATATTAACTTTGGCATCGGAGTGGCCAAAATTTGTTTTTGCAGGAGTCTCACTCGAAGCACAGGAGGTGCTGCTCGAGTGAGGAGCTGTGTCACTCGAAGCACAAAAAGCTCTGCTCGAGCACAGCACTATTTTTGATACTCTGCTTCCTAACATGGAAAACAGAGGTTAACAGAGGAGTTATTAATACCAAGGGAATATATCATAAACTACAGTGAAAATTGAGCTCACTCGCGAGTGAGGAATTTTCACTCGAAGCATGGTATGAACATGCTTGAAGTGAGGAATGCCTACTCGAGTGAGGAAGAAGAATTTATTTGCAAAAATGATCAAACTCATGGTTACTCAAATGATCTTGGAGGATTTGAGTACAAAGGTGCAAAAATATGTCAGGGAATCAACAATCCAGGTACGTTCTACTTGTTTCTTTATTTTTCCAGAACATCACTCGAGCACAGATAGAACACTCGCAAGCACAGTATGAACATCACTCGAGCACTAGGGATCATGCTCGAGCACTGTCACTTATATCAATTACTGGGGAGCTCAGAACGTCGCACTTCCTCCTCTCACTCGAAGTGCTCTCTCACTCGAAAGTCACAACCTTTCATCTTCAACCGCTCTCTCATCATTTAATCACATCCTTCTGCTTCAAATCGATGTTACAACCTCTCAATCTTCTATAAGAGGTGATTCTTGTTTTCTGCATTCTTCACTTGTGCCCTAATTTCCTCTTCGTGTGTCTATATTTTTTTTCAAAAACAAGATTTCTTGTTTCTCTTCCATTTTTCAAATGGCAAGAACAAAGTTACCTTCTGTTCCTCAAAAATCTCATTCTCCTTCTTCCACTCACTCTGCTGCCAGTGAATCTGCAACCCCTGAACTTACTCCTCCATCTCCCAAAAACTCTCCCTCACCTTCACCGCCTCCAAAGCCTAAGACCAAAAAGAGAACCCCTGCTAAGAAACATCACCCAAAGCCTCAAGTTTCCAAGAAAGACCAACCACCTCCAAAGAAATCAAAAGGTGTGGTCTTCAAGGAACCCATAATCACTCGGTCTCAATCCAAAGAGGTACAAGGAAAGGGAAAGAAGAAGGATTTAGAGCAATCCCAATCATCCTCTTCTTCTGGGGATATTCTCAGTAATCAACTCAGGGAAGCAATAGAAAAATCCAAATTGGACAAGATAGTTGGGAAGATCACATCTCAGGCTGGTGTCTCAAGTTCACATCAAGTTAAGCACCCAAGTGCTTCTGCTTCAGGAGCACCTTCTGCCTCTCAAGCACCAGTGGATGACCAACTCACTAGTCCTCCTGAGGGATTCAATGTGACAGAGCTTAAGGCTTTACCACAGAAGGTATATGATGATGAATTTAAGCATAGACATTTCTGCCCTGTAGTATATGTTGATTTGGATTATCTGAAAGAGAATTGTCATTTGGACTTATACCCTTATCTTCAATACTATGCTCCTTGGTTAGAAATTCATTTGCCATATTCCCCCACTGTTGTAAAGACATTTTATTCCAACATGAAAACTCATAATATCATGTCTAGATCCGGGGATTTGATTGAAGAAGCTGTGTCTACAACCATTAGAGGGAAATTCATTATGATTTCTGCCAAAATCATAAATGATTTACTTGGTTATGTGGCACCTCCTACTGACCCACCTTCATTTTCTGTCAATGAAACCTTTAACATTTTGAGACCAAAAGATCCAATTGGCCCCCTCACTTTCAAGCCTATTGATATGCCTGATAAACACAGAGTCCTTCATTACATTTATTCCCGGAGCATAGTTAATAAATCCAGAAACTTTACTCACTTTGCACAAAGGGATTACTATCTATTGGCTTCATTGGTTGCTGGGCAACAAAGGAATGTAGGGGAGATCATTTTTAGTGAGATGAGAAGGTTTCGTTTTTCTTCAACAAGATCCACAACCATACCTTACCCTCAACTAGTTTCCTTTATTTTGATGAAAAACAAAATCTGGTATTTGGAAGGAAAAGAAAGGGTTCTCATCTCAAGGTTTGGAAAGACTCAATTAACTCACATGGGTATCAATCTTCCAGTGAGTCGGACCAAAGCCACATCAAAGAGGGAAGCCACTCCATCTAGAGGAGATGAGGCACAATCATCTGCACAAGGCCCTATTCCCCCTCCTTCATTTCTCAATGCCTCTCTGTCCAATCATCTGTCTGAGGTAATTAATCAAGCTGTATCAAGTTTGAAGAAGGAGTTAGTGACTGAGTATGAGAAGCTTGTGGAGAAGATGGAAACACAAGTCATTAAATTGGTAGACCAGGCCAATCTTAATTTTGAACTGATGTTCAAAACACAAGATGAGATGTCACAGAGGATCACTAATATGGAGACCTTCTTGCATTCACATTTTCCCTCCTCATCTTCCGGGGTGCCTCCAGAGACCACTCATACCTCACCCCCTCATCCACAGACTCATGTGCTTTTCACTGATCCTGAGTCTAATGTAGATGTTACATTTGTCCCTCAACCACCATCTCCTGACCAGCCCATTGACCCTCTCTCTGCAATGATATCTTTTGTTCCACCTCCAGAACCCCCTCCTGATGTTGACAAAACGGGGGAGAAGGATGTGTGATGTTTTCTGAGCTGTAGGGTGTATATGGGTGTATGGGTAGATTTCTGTAATGGATAGGAATTGAAATGTATGTCATTTTGGGTTTCAAGTTATTATGTTATGAAATGTTGTTCAAGTTTTTCTTTCAATAATGTTTCAAGTTATTAAGTTTACTATACTTACCTTGGCTGTTAAAGTGTCCAGAGGAACCATTGCAGGAAAAATTGAATTTGAAACTTAAACTTGATATGTATTTGGAAACATTGAAGAAATTTCAAAAATTTTCAATCACAATCAATTTCTAATAAATCTTCATCACAAAGAGTTTTGTCATCATCAAAAAGGGGGAGAATGTTAGATCCCAAGTTTTGATGATAACAATAATTCAATTGTGTGTAAGATATGCTTTCAGAAGATTTAGAAAAGATTCCAAGTTACCAAATGCATGTTTTGAGTTTGCTGATATCTGCTGTGAAAATGCACTTGAGTGCTCGAGCATGAATCTGCACTCGAGCACAAATCTCTTCTGTACTCGAGCAGGTGTGAGAGAAAGCCAGGAAGTGAGTACCCGAGAGGCTTTCTCCCTTTGTATTCAATGAATCACTCGAAGCACAAGTATACACTCGAGCAGAGAAGTCATTCTCACTCGAGCACGTATGCGAGTGAGGGCATGCGAGTGCTTGGCCGAGAGCAAGTAATGGGATGCTTCCTCCATTCACTCGAGAAGAGGCATGCGAGTGCTTGCCCGAGAGCAAGTTATAGCATGCTTCCATCTTTCACTCGAGAAAGGCACTGCGAGTACTTGGCCGAGAGTAAAAGTGATGGCATGCTTCCTATATTCACTCGAGCAAGAGACGCGAGCACTTGGCCGAGAGTCTTGAATTTCAGAAATGTGCAAGTGTGCTCGAGCACACCCATCCATGCTTGGAGTGACACGTCCATGCTTGCGAGTAATATTTCCATCCCTCTCAAGATCAGTTGCGAGTGCCTGTTCAAGAGAGCATATTCCCTGAGAATATGCTTCTCACTCGAGCAGAGGTAAGTGTGCTCGAGTGAGGGCCAAAATCACTCGCGAGTGAAAATTCTATCCCTCTGAAATTCTGATGCGAGTGATGGTTTAGAGAGCATATTCCCTAAGAATATGCTTCTCACTCGAGCAGAGGTAAGTGTGCTCGAGTGAGGGTCCATATCACCCGCGAGTGCAAATTCTCACTCTTGTCAAAATGGTATGCGAGTGATAACCCAAGAAGACACTCCCAGTGTAAAATGCCAAGATCACTCGAGCAGAGATATTGTGCTCGAGTGAGACCTCTCTTCACTCGCGAGTGAAGATCTTTTCTCTCTGATATTCCATGCAAGCACAACCCGATAACAGAGGTATATGAAGAAAAATAGGAGATCACTCGAGGTGAGCCTTTCATGCTCGAAGTGATGCCCTGTTGACCACAGAATATGATAAGTCTCATAACGTTCATTACGAATATGGTTTATTGTTATTAATTCATATCATCATTACTTATTATTCTTATCTAACATTGTTTTGATTATTTTAAAAGTATAATACAGGAAGATGAACTTTTCAAATTTGTTGTTATAGAGAAAAGTCAAACATTGGCAGACAGCATAATTACAGACACGTTCGCACCAACCACATTCAGATTATTCAAACATGCGCGTGTTCTTCTACAGTTGCAAATGTCCAGCTCCTCCAATGATGATTTCTCAAACGGGCAAAAACTGAAGCAACTATATATACAGAGATTCAAGGATAATCAAAAAGCAACGAAGCACAAGAATTCACAAGCTTATACCAATTCTCTGCTATTCATCTGTTTTCTCTGTATACACTTTGATCTTCAGTGTTTATTCATTTGCTCTATAAGAGAGTCCTCATACAAACTCAAAATTCTGTGTTTATGTGATCTCAAGGTATTGGGACCTTGAGAGGGTAGTTATTCCTTACGAGAGAAGCAGTTGAGAGAATTCCTTATATTATCTTCCACTCATGAGTCTTGTAAACATAAGCAAGTGAGAAGGTTCATAGGTTGTTTCTCTGCACATAAGACTTGTCGTAAGGGGGAGAGAAGTTTCTTGTTGAGAGAATATTTCTGCTCATAGTCCATTCAAGGACGATTGTTGTTTTGTGGCGTTCTAAGAGCCCATTGAATCTTGGAAGTATAGTGAAAAGCTCAGTAGGTCTTGATCTCTGAGGACTGGACGTAGGCATTGTTGTTAAGCCGAACCAGTATAAATCTCTGTGTTTAAATCTTCTCTACTCTACTCTATTTACATATTATCATCTCAAACGAAAAATTTATAACATCACCCAATTCACCCCCCTCTTGGGTGAAGCTTGCCCCTTTCACAGTGGTCAGAATCTGAGTATGCAGTAAGGTATTCACTTCCTCCTTTAGGATACCAAATACCTAACTCTATTGTGTCAGTGAGATATCTAAAGATTCTTTTGACTGTTTCAGCATGTGACTCCCTTGGTGCTGATTGACATCTTGCACATATTCCAACACTGAATTGTATGTCAGGTCTACTTGCAGTGAGATAGAGTAATGAACCAATCATTCCTCTATATTTTGTGATGTTATAGTCTGCTCCTTTGATGTCAGCATCAAGCAATATAGTTGAGCTAATAGGAGTGTCTGCTTTGTTTGTTTGATCCATCATGTATTTCTTTAATAGCTCTTTTAGATATTTTGTTTGAGATATGAAAATTCCATTATTCCTTTGCTTAATTTGCAAAGCAAGAAAGAAGTTTAATTCTCCCATCATTGACATCTCAAACTCCCCCTGCATTATCACAAAAAATTCCTTACACAAAAGATTGTAATACCCCAAAATGTACTTAAAGGCTAAATGTACATAATAGATAGTGGGATTAATGACAAAATTACCCTAAAAAATTTTGTTATGACTTTAATTTTGATTAACTTAAGATAACTACTTAGTCTTTTAGCCTAAAGTCAAAAATGACGAAAGGCCTAATTTGAATATAAGAAGAAGGGGAAATGGCATATGGAAGAAAAAGAAAGGAAACAAATAAAGAGTTAATGGCAATATAAATAATATTTCCATAATCAAGGGCAAAAGAGACAATTGCGACTTGATCTTGAGGTTAAAGTTGGAAACAAAAATAAATGGCTAAGATTTGCTTTTGAAAAGTAAAGATAATGATGAAGAAGATGAAATTAATTTCCCTTCCTTTTCCCTTGATAAAAAACTTCCAAGACCATAGGAAGAAGGAAAGAGAATTTAAAAGATAAACTTCTTCACTTTTCCATTTGAAAAGTCAACATTTGTAGGCTAATATGTGTAACCTTCCAAGAGATATTTGAAGAAGCGTGCTTGGTCACTGTGGGAGCACCATTTACTTCACTTGAAGAGAGAAATGAGGGAAGGAAGGAGGGAACTCAATTATGACCAAGTATTACAAGAGGAAGAAAAGTAAAAAATCTCATGTTAAAAGTAATATTTGAGGTGGAAATATATGATAATTGAAGAAGCCATTTTCCTCTCCAAAAAGAAGCATAATCATATGACACATGAAGAAGGAAAGAAAAGATGAAGACTTGATCAAATATTGCAACTAAAAGTAAAAGTGTAAGGAGGCCAATTATGATAAAACCAAAAAGCCTTCTTTAGCTCCTTTTGGCTATTGATTTTGGTGAACAATTGTTGGCAAACAAAAAGATAATGTTTTTCATTAAAAAGGGGCCAAGTTCATATGACATAGATAAAGCAAGAGAAAGTTGATGATCTAAAGTATTTGGCATATGTTCATTGCAATTAAATATAATATTTGAAGGAAGTGGATCATGATATTTTTAAAGGATCTTTATCTATTTCTTTTGGCCAACTTTTCGGCCAAGTATTAATGTGTTAAGGGAAGAGAAAAATTGTTCATTTAATCACTCACTCTCTCTCTCATTCTCCAAGTTGGTTTAGGTGTCACACAAAAAGAAAAAAAAGAAGCAAGGTATAGATGAGTTCTTTCCTCTTCAGTTTCACTTTCTTAACCTCATCTATGGCCAAACACCCTTCATAAACATTGTTCCTCTTGATGAGAGCTTCATTTCTATGGTTTTAGAATTTCAAGAGGAGGTGTTTTAAGCCATCATCCAAGAATAAATGCTGAAAAACCAAAAAAATAAGCTAAGGAGAAGCAAGAGATGAGTATTGGCTTCAATTTGAGCTATTGGTTGTGTAAGTTGAATGAGTATTTTGACATGTGTAATTATGCCCTAATTTTGTCCAAGCTAGGGTTTTGAAGATCATGTTGTTTTGGTTATGTATTTGGTGTTTTATGATGATTAGAAACCATATGACACAAGTTTGATGCTCAAATTGGGAGTTTGGTAATTTCTGGAATTTTGTTGATTTTTCTGCCCAAAATAGGACATGTAGAAAGAGTGAAAATCCTGTCATTTTGATGTTAACATTGTGTTCTACATGAAAAACAATGTAGGAACAACCCCAGGTTGTGAATTTTAGGTCATTGAAACTCAAAATGCAAAACTGGATTTTCTGCCGAACAGGATTCCAGTGAGGTACCTTGATTGTGTGGTGTTTTTGGATAACCATGTGATGTTCAATGAAGGTGAAACTTTCCATGATAAAATTAGACATATCAAGCTTTAATTTTATAGGTCATTTTCATCATTTCAATTTGTACACTGGGAGTTATGAATTTTTGAATTTAGGTAATGAAAACTGAGTTGAATTCTGGCAGTGTGCAATAAATGGAAAATATGGGAATGCTGTGCGTCCAAATGGATGTGGGTGATATTTTTCCTTAAAAATAAACTAAATAATCGTCACATATCCTTTGTAATCACTGCAATTCAATTTTTGTACATAAAGATATGATTTTTCAAAGTTGATGAAAAATTCTGGTAGATTTGGTCACTTGTGCAAAAATTGAAGATGTAATGGCATAGTGTAATATTGTTGAACTTTGAAGTTAGAAATTGGTCTTTTAGGTTATTGACCACTTTAACTCCTTAGTTGACTTGATTAAATGTCCCTAATGATAACCAACTTGAGTGTTTGAATTAAAGAAGAATTAGATTAAGTAATAGCCTGTCGCCCGTAATTCTAATTATAGGATTCAATATCTATACTAAGCACAAGAAATCTGTGAAAGAACAAGATCGGGAAGACTAAGGTAGTGACTCTTTCTCTTGTGTATTATATAATGTTTGCATGTTTGTGCTTATCATTGAATTGTGATGAATGTGAATGCTGTTGTTATGCCATTGTGAACACAGCGAAAGCTGTCATAATGCCGTGGAAGTGAACATGGGAAAAGCTATTATTGTTTATGCCGTTGTAAACATAGTAAAAGCTGTCATGATGTTGTAAAAGTGAATATGGCAAAAGATGTTGTTTTTTATGTCGTTGTGAACACAGCGAAAGCTGTCGTGATGACGTGGAAGTGAATACTGCAAAAGCTGTTGTTGTTTATGTCGTTATGAACACAACAATAGCTATCGTGAAGCTGTGGAAGTGGATACAATGAAAGCTGTTGTTGTTTATGCCATTGTGAATACAGTGAAAACTGTCGTTTTGTGACTTACGAGTCACTCATCAATATGGTAGCTGAATACAATAAAAGCTGTTGTGACACTCGTCATGTATCAATGTGGAAACTGCTGTGAATGCTGTTGAGAACTTGTCGCTGAGAATGTTATCATTACTATAGATGTTGTTGTGTTATTGCATTGTGATAATTTCTTACATGCCTTGTTTATTACATATCATATAATCGAAATTGTTACTACTGAGATTCCTAAGTATCTCACTCTTTCCATTACTAACCTATAGCTAGGGCAGACATATAACAGGAGAAGCTGGTATACAAGGACGGTTAGAGTTCATGGCTAGGAGATTAGTTTTGTGTTGGTTATCGAATGTTGGGATAATTGTATATGTAAATGTAGAACGTGTAGTAGACTTATGTAGATATCTGTAATCCCCATTTGAAAATGGGCGAATATGCCCTGTAAGCTCTTATAATTAAAGATTGAAACCTGAGAGTCATTAAGAATTTTGTTATACTCTGATATTTATGAATGGAACCAAACTGCACAGGCCAAATATATTTGAAGGTTGAATGTGAGACCGTATTAAATAGATTGTGAAAATTTTTTGAAAACCCACTTTTTCACAAGGCTGAACCCGGTCTTGAAGTTCGGACATTCAATAAGTTTTGAATTGTCCGTTGGTCTCTAGTTTAATCTTGTTAGACTCCAAGTTTTAATGATAACAAAAGATCATTGTGTGTTGTGGTAAGAAATTCATACTTTACAATGGTTAAAAAGATTACCAAATGTATTTCACAAAGTTTAGAAGTGTTTGCTGTCAGTTTTACTGATGCACTCGAGCATCAAGCTCTTTTGCACTCGAGCACATGCAAGTGTTAGACAGAAAGTGTTTGATAGAGAGCAATTGCTGTCAGTTTTACTGATGCACTTGAGCAATAGAACTAACACTCGAGCATCAAGCTGTTTTGCACTCGGGCACATGAAAGTGTTGGACAGAAAGTGTTTGACAGAGAGCAAAGTTAGAAACAAGATATCAACACTTCACTCGAGCACAGTCTCTGTACTCGAGTGATAGCCTTATGTGCACCTGAGTCCTAGCGAGTGAGGGACTGTGAGTGTTTGCCTGAGAGTCATGCAGAGCAGAGAAGAATAAGCATGCCCGAGTGAGAGTACATGCACCTGAGTGATACCTCAGCACCCGCGAGTGAGAAACCTAACTCTCTCTATTCTGATGCAAGTGCTGAAGATAGAGTATATTATAGAAGAATATTCTGCTCACTCAAGTGAGGGTAAGTATGCTTGAGTGAGGACCCACATCACCTGCAAGTGCAAAATCACACTCTTGATAAAGTAGGATGCGAGTGTTGTCCAGAGACGTGGCTCATAGTGTAAAATGAAGGTGTACTCGAGTGAGGACCCACATCACTCGCAACTGTGAAATTGCACTCTCTCAAAATCACGTAGAAGTGCAAGTGTAAAACTGAAGCAAACGGAGAAAATATGGTATTGCACTCGAGTGACACCCCTCAGTACTCGAGTGATGCTCTGCCAGAAGCCAAAACGCACTAGTCTTACAGCGTTCAATCCGAATATGGCTTAATGTTATTTATTCATTCTATTTCTACTTATTATTATTATTATATAACATCATTTAACATATATTACGAGTGTGATACAGGAGTTTGAACGTTTGAATTAGAAAAGCACAGAGGAAGTCAAACAACTACAGACAACATCATTACGACCATCCAAGCACGTACCTACCGCGTTCAAAGATTTCAAACGTACGCATTCCGTTCCACAGTAAAATGCTCCGCTCTACAATGATTATTATTTAAATGGGCAAAAACAACTGGCTATAAATACAGATCTCCAGAGACCATAAAAAACAACGAAGTGCAAGAATTCACACAAGCAAATTCATGAGTCTCTGTTATACATATTTTCTCTGTATTCATATTATTCTTCAGTGTTTATCATATTTGCTCTGTAAGAGAGTCTGTATACACTTCAAATTCTATTTTCATTTGATCTCAAGGTACTGGGACCTTGGGAGGGGAGATTTCCTTACGAGAGAAGCAGTTGAGAGAATTCCTAGTAGGACTTTTTACTCATAAGACTTACAAGGTACAAGCAGTAGAAAACGTTGGTGCTCATAAGACTTACAGTGGTGTAAGCAGGAGAGAACGTGTCTGCTCATAAGACTTGTATACGTAAGCAAGAGAGAAAGGTCATAGGTTTGTTTTTCTGCACGTAAGACTTGTCGTAAGGGGGAGAGAAATTTCTAGTGTTAGAATATTTCTACTCGTAGTCCTTTCAAGGACAATTGTTGTTTTGCGGCATTCTGAGAGCCCATTGAATTTTGGAAGCATAGTGAAAATATCAATAGGTCTTGATCTCTGAGGACTGGACGTAGGCCTGGTTTTTGGGCTGAACCAATATAACTTTCTGTGTACTAATCTTCTCAACTCTACTCTATTTACAACTATTGTCATATTATCACATTAACCGAAAAATGTATCACATCACCCAATTCACCCCCTCTTGGGTGAAGCTTGCCTCTTTCAAATCTAATGATGCATTTTTGAACTATAATTATGGTTATTAAGGTAGGGGGTTATAAAGATCATTAGTAGTACCAAATATAATATCATCAACATGTATTTGAACTATCAAAATATCATTTCGTTTTTTTTTATAAAAAATGTTGTATAAACTTTTCCTCATACAAAGCCTTAATTGATGAGAAATTTACTAATTCTTTCATATCATGCTCTTAGGGCTTGTTTCAAACTGTATAAAGTTTTCCTTAGTTTGAAAACATGATCAGGTTTAGTTACACATCCTCAAATCCTAGTGGTTGTCAAATCCTAGTGGTTGTTCATCATATACTTCTTCCGTAATGTAGCCATTTAAAAATGCATTTTTTATGTCCATTTGTTAAAGTTTAAATCCCTTGATACACACAAAGGCTAAGAGTACTCGTATAGCTTCCCTTCTTGCTACTGAAGCATACATTTCCTTATAATCAGTACCTTCTCCTTGTTTATAGCCTTTAGCCACCAATCTTGCCTTATTTTTGATAATGATTGTAGATTCATCAAGTTTGTTCTTGAATACCCATTTAGTATAAATGACCGTATGATCTTTGGCCTACGAACCAAATCTTAAACTTGATTTTTTTTAAATTGATTGAGCTCTTCTTGCATTGCTATCAGCCAATCATTGTCTGAGACGGCTTCATTAATGTTTGAAGGTTCAATATCAGAAATAAATGCAGAAAAGCTAACTTCATTTAGAATCTTGTTTCTAGTTTTTACACCTTTACTTACTTCTCCTATAACCTAGTCTAAGGGATGACTCTTATTATACTTCCAAGCTCTAGGTTGACTTAACCTACAAGGCTGGGTTTCATTCGTATTTTCCTTAACATCAGGATTGGAAGGATTAGGTGTGGAACTGGTTATTTTCATGACTAACAATTATTTCCAGCTCATTGTCAACAGTTTTGATAGAGTATTTAATTTCATCGAATACAACATGAACTAATTCTTCAATAGTACATGTTCTCTTATTAAGTACTCTATAGGCTTTGCTTCAGTTAGAATAGCCAAGGAATATCCCTTCATCAATTTTAGAATCTAACTTTCCTAGGTTATCTTTACCATTATTGTGAATGAAATACTTACAACTGAAGATGTGTAGATGAGCAAGGTTCAGCTTTCTTCCTTTATAAAGTTTGTATGATGTCTTTCTAAGTTTTGTTCTAATATAGGCTCTGTTTGTGATCTTCCTCATCAAGGCCGAGATTGGTGTTTAAACACATTTTATAAACGAATAAGAGATCTGGAAAAAATTTCAATCTTTTTAAAACACCTGTACAATTAGATCTCCATTCATTCCTTCATAAAATCAATAGGCCTATTCGGTTTGTCACATGTATAATATCAGAGTATAAGCACAATTCCCAATGTTCACCCGGGATAATAACATTAATCCGAAAGTTTATACAGGGTATCATTGCCCATCTTAGTATCCATACCAGGGATTATACAAAACTATAATACAATGATATATTCTATATATATATATTTGTCCAAAATGATAACCAGTTCAATATAAACCAAAATATCTAACTAAGACTACCGCTGGTAGTCCTAATCACCCTTATCCACTTGCTTGCCTCTTGATCCACTTGCCTTGTCTAAAAATGTTATTTGGAAAGAGTGAGATTCAAAAGAATCCCAGTAGCAACAATTTACGTATATGATGCATAGTTAAACAAAGCAAGTAAGCATACATCACAGGCCGGGCACACCGCCATGTCCCCTTCATTGTATACAAGGTCGGGCTTACGCCATGTCCTCTCAGTTGTATATGTATTCGAGACCGGGCTTATGCCACGTTCCCTTACTGTATCTGTATTCGAGATGGGGCTTACGCCACGTTCCCTTACCGTATCTTTATTCAATGATTAAGACTAACAAGCAATGCATTATACATGATATAGGATAAAGTGTTACTCCTTGGTCTTTCCGTTCTTGAGAAGGTAGGGGCCTTCTACGCTCCGGACAAATATCAAATCCTAAAGTCATAATTAAGGACGATGCGTTACCACTTAGTCCAATATTCAAATCTTCACAATACTCAAATTGGTTATCATTATTGTCTCTTAAGTACTCATATATGCCTCTAATAAAAGCCCTAAAGGGTTGGAAGAATTACCCAGGGATCCCCTTTTGGAAGCACAATCACTGATATTTTTCACTGTTTCACTCGAGTGAAGATGGCCTCACTCGAGTGATGGTACGGTCTATACTTGGGTATTAGAGAGTGAAGGATAGCGAGTGAGCACCCGAGAGCACAAGAACTTTATCAGAGACAGAGACACTCAAGCACACATGACCTCACTCGAGTGATCATTAAATGCTTCACTCGAGCTGTAAAGAGTGAAGTCTAGGAAGTGAGAACCCGAGAGCAATGAGAGTTTTCAAAAGGAAAAGCACTTGAGCATGGGTCTTCTGGAGATTGACTTCTCACGAGTGCCAGAACGCACTCTTGCTCATTAACCTGAGTGTTAATTAATCCGAGAGGCAAGTTCTGGGTGTTAAATACACCAGCACTCAAGTGAGAATAAACTCACTCGAGTGAGAACCCACCATACTTGCAATTAAGGCAACACCCTTGCCTATTTCACAGAAGTGCACTGCAAAAATTGAAGGGAAAATGAAGAATTTCACTGACTCACTCGAGTGATACTCCCCTCACTCGAGTGATATGTATCAGAAACCAGAAAACGCAGAAACAATGACAGCATTCACCAGAATTTTCCCAAGAGTTTCCAAATGACCCAAAACTTCAACCAAAGTTATCCCCACACGAAATCACCCAAGGAATCCAATAAAACCATTAAAACAACCAAATTCCTACTCCATTATCATGGTTTGGTCTTGGACAATATAAAACACTAAATTTCCAAAATCACTAAACTCAATCATTCAATCCCCAATTAATCCTATCCATATACCTTCCAAATATACCATTTCCATACCAATAACATGCCAAATGCCCAATAGCTCTTATTTTTGAAAATAGGCAATAAACTCCCAAAAATTCAAAATTAATCCATTTGACACAAAACTTAGATAGATAGATTGTTTTCACTTACCTCTTCAACTTTTCCAAAAGAACTTCTTGATCCTCCAACTTTCACAATCTCTTGAAATCACAAACCAATACCAATGAACAAACTACAACCATCAAAATGAAGCTCATTACTCAAGGAGCAATTTTAGAGAAGGAAGTTTGAGCAAAGGAGGTCATTTTCCTTACCTTTTTGAAGCTTTTCGTCCTTCCCTTTCCCTCAACAATGGCGCCAGATAGAGTGAGATAAGAGAGAGATGAGAATGGTTGAATATAAAGAAGGAAATGATCACTCTACTTCCCCCCATACCTCTCATATCAGCGAAAAATAGGAGGGAAGAGAGAGAAATATTTTAAAAATTTCATTTGACTTTTCTCCTATCTCACCTTTCCTCTCCCTTTGACACATGCCACAAGGTCATTAGTCTTCATAAAGTAGACACCCACTTAGCTTATCTAATCCCTTCATTAACCATTTAATCACACTTCTCATTTCCTCTTAGTTAGTAATTAATTTCCCCATTAATCACCAACTTATGGCCAATAACGCCATTCTTTAATTTTCCACCAATTATGACATATTAATTAATATTGTCACAAAACACATAATAAATCCAATTTAAATTCACAAATCTCTAAAATAATCCTCATTAGCCCTTAATCAAAATTTGGGGCGTTACAGTGGTCATAGCATTGGCCCAGAAAACTTGTGACATGTTCATTTCGTTTATCATTGCTCTTGCCATTTCTATAAGCACTCTATTCTTTCTCTCTACGACTCCATTTTGTTGTGGTGTCCTTGGTGCATGGAAGTTGTAATAAATGTCGTTGGTGTCACAGTATTCTCTAAAGGCTTGATTCTCAAATTCTCCACTGTGATTTATCCTGATACCTGCATTGGACATACCTTTCTCATTTTGTACTTTCTTGAAAAATACAATAAATTCACTGAAGGTTTCATCCTTTGATGATAGGAAAATAGTCCATGTAAATTTAGAAAAATCATCAATAATGACTAATGAATATAAATTGCCACCAAGACTTTTAATTCTTGCTAGTCCAACTAAATCCATATAAAGTAGTTGTAATGGTTTGTTTGTTGTTATTTCCTTTTTTGATTTGAAAGATGATTTTGTTTGTTTACCCTTTTGACATGCATCACAGATTAAATCATTTTTGAAATTTAATTTAGGTAAACCAATAACTAAATGTTCTTTAAGTAACCTACCTACTTGATGTATATTGACATAAGCCAGTCGTTTATGCCATAACCAATTTTCAAAAGCATTTTTACTCATATCAAGGGTATAGTAGGTACCTTCCCTTATTGTTGTTCTGAGTTTTGCTTTAAGACTTTTCTTTTTTATTTGTAAATCATTCTTACTTACAATTAGGCACTCTTTTGAGTCAAATATCACCCAGTTGTCTTTATCTATGCTTTGACTCACTCTTAGCAGATTATGGCATAAGCCTTTAACGTAATAAATATCTTTGACTTGAATGCCTTTATCGCTTCCAATTTCACTAATCCTTGCTATCTTGCTGCACTGATTTCCTCCAAATTTTACCTTTCCACCTTCTTTAGGCTCTAATATGGTAAAAATTTTCAGGATTATCGTCATATGTCTAGAGCATCCATTGTCTATATACCATTTGTTAGCTTTGGATGCTTTAAAACATTTCTGCAATTAAAGACAATTAAGTCTTAGGTACCCATATCTTTTTGGGTCCTTTTGGGTTAGTACAAATTATTTTTTGAACATATAAACCTTTAGGCATCTATTTATAGGTACCTCTCTTTCCTTTCCTTTTATGAAGGCATTAGGAAGTGTAGTGACCCTTCCTATTGCAGAAATTACAATGCGAAAAATTATTCGATATATGTACAGAATGCTAAAAATAATTCAAATACCTTTTGCCCCCTGTTTTCTTTCTTCCTTTCATTTTTCTGATTTAGGGTCATATCCAATACCAGACCGATCATTTACAAAACGTTGAGCTTTTAAAATGACATTTAACATCTTACTACCTTTAGTAAATTTCTCAAGAGTTTTAGTGAAATCAACATTTTTCTTTTTCAATGAAGAACAGTTTTCACAATCTTTTTCAGGAAACTTTTTGAGCTTTTCTTCAAGAACTCTATTCATCTTTTTGAAAACATCTTGTTCTTTAACTATTTTGATGAACTCATAATGTAAAGCATTATACTTGGAAAGTAATTCATCATAGGTAGGATTAAAATCATTTACCTCTTCTTCTTTTGTCTCTTTTTAAGCGACCAGACAGATATTGGCTACTTCTTCTTCATCGCTTTCTTCATCACAGAAGTTGTCTCCCCATATAGCGGATATAAGTGCTTTCTTTTTGTTAAAGAAGTTGCCTTTTTCTTTTTTCTTTATTCTTCTAAACTAGCTCCGGACATTCTAACTTGATGTGTCCTGGCTTTCCACATTCATAGCAAATGATGTGCTCCTTGGTCTCCCTTCTGCTGCTAGTTTGTCCTTTCTGAATATTTCTAAATCCTTTGCCTTTCTTATAGAACTTTTTGAATCTTTTTTATTATTAGGCCCATTTCATCATTATCATGATCGAGATCTTCATCATCTTCTTGATTTTCCTTATTTATCACCTTCAGTGCGAGGCTTTTCTTTTTCTTGTTGCTGATCTCTTCTAGTTCCCATTTGAAATTTAATTTTCTCTCATATTCAGAGAGACTTCCAAATAGAGAAGCTACCAAATGCATTGATTAGTGTTTTGCTTCTTCTATCGATGTGCTATGACTTTGGCCTCCCATTCTTTGGAGAGAATATTTAGTATGTTCTTCACTTGGGTATTTTGATCATAGACTTTTCCAGGTACTCCAAGTTGATTTATGAGATGAGTATACCTGAGTTCAAACTCAGCTATCGACTCTCCTGACTTTATTTAAAGCAAATTGAATTTAGTAACCAGAGTGTTATTCGGTTTTCTTTCATGCCCGAAGTTCCTTCGTGGGCTATTTCCAAGGCTTGCCACATTTCCTTGGCCGTTGGAAGTATGCGACCCTGAAATACTCTTTTTGGCTTAAGGCAATATAGATCATCAGGATTGCTTTACTGTTGAGAGTCATAAGCTTTTTATCGTTGTCATCATATTCTGCTTATGACTTGGGAACTAATTGTGATTCTTCAGTTTTTACTGGAACATAGTTTCTATTTTCAATCACCTCCCATAGGCCATATTCTATGGCCATTACGAATACTTTGAACTTTTCTTTCAAGAAGGAAAAGTGTTCTCTATTAAAACCTAGTGGCCTGGTGATTGAAGCTCCGTCAGGAAGAATTCCTTTACCCATGCTTGCCTTCGGATCCTTCTTAGGTTGTTATACCTGAACAAGAAAACCTATACCCTGATACTAAATGTTAGTGCAGGCATTTCACCCAAAAAGAGGGGTGAATTGGGTGATAGAAAGATATTTAAAAATAGTAAATGATAATTGGCTGAATTAAAATAGAGTTAAGAATAGGGAGGATATCACCAAAGTATACACCGGGATTTATATTGGTTCGGCCATAACCACTTTGACTTATGTCCATTCCTCAGAGTCCCTCTGAGATTTTTACTATATCTTTCAAAAGTCAGTGGAATCTTGGCACCTCAGTACATAGCAAGTTCTTTCACTGGACACTAGCTCCCCCTTACACAATGTAATCCAATTCCCAACTTAAGGTTCCACAATCTTAACTATTATCAACAATGAATATTGAGTTTGTAATGAAACTCTCTCTCATAGAGTAAATGTATAATCACTTAAATATAAAGTGTATGAATGAAAGAAAGAGTAAATATGAATATATAGATTGATCGTTTTTGGTATATGTGTCCGTGTATTGTTATTATTTTTTTATGCTCTAAATTCTTTTGTATTTATAGTTGAATTCTAATAGCCATTGTCAGTAATTCAACTTATCAGTTAGAGTTATACATCTTCTTTTGGCCGTTCTTCATATTTGAAAAATAGCTGTTGAGATCGGCGGACGCTATGTTATTCGTAAAGTAGCGTTTCTCTCTTAGCATTATCTCTTCATTATTTTCCTATAAAAATACTTCAAACACTAATACAATGAAATGTTAAACATAAAGACATTAAATCAATGATTAACAGATGACTATCTTGCATTCTAGGATTCATTACTTGAGTGATCCCTTTCAAATCATAATAGAGAACATGAGAAGCTATTCTGACTTTATCACTCGAGTGATCTCCATCAAAATCTCACAGAGAGTATTTAGAGCTTTTTCAACTGCATCACTCAAGTGATCCCTTACAAAAACATGCAGAGAGCATGAAACAAGACATTATTTCTCACTTCATCACTCTAGTAGCCACTTGAGTGATGGCTCTGTATGCCTTAGAAAACTTGGTTTCTTTGTTCAAAAACCTTTTATTCAACATCAAATCATTTGTAACACCTTTTATTATTATCAAAACATAGGATCTAACAGAACCTAGGAGAGTTGATCTTTTCATAAATCAAGAGGTACAGGTTTTCTGGTACCCATACTTCATTGATGTCATTTCCTCAGTTAATATCCCTCTTCCTCAAAGCCAACAAGATATGGTACTTGGAGGTGAATAAACCAGTTAAGAGGTTGTTACTGGTAGGAAGAAATCAGACAGGGAAGTTGAAGATAGAACTGCCTCTGCAACATCCTATGGGTTCTACTCCGAAGAAGAAGTTATCTGAGGCTGAGACTGGTACGATGGTTGATACTCAATCATCTGCCTCTACCATTACCATAACTCCTTCCTTCTTTATTTCTACTATACAGACTTTTTTGAAGGAGGTTCTTTAGGGATTTCATATCAACATTGCCAATACCAATGCTGAGTTAAAAACTTACATGAATGATAAGATGGTTGAGATGTGTGAGCACATGAACAAGCACAATCAAGTAGTATTGATTCAGCAGGAGGCTTAGACTGGTGCACTGATTGAGATCACCAACCTTCTCAAGTCTCTTTATAAGAAGGTTGATCCTTTGACACTGAGCTCCTCCACTCTTACTACATCTATACCAGCCTCTGTCCTAGTATCTGATCCACCTCCTATCATTCCTCACTCCACACCAAGCAATATCCTCTTCACTATGGCTAACTATACATAATCCACACAGGTTCATATCACCTTAGATGAACCTGTTCTAGTTCAGCTTAGTCAGTTCTTACACTGCAGCCTCACCTATAGCCACAAAGCCACTCCTTCAGTCTCCCTCTCATCATCCTCAACATTATGATGATACTAAGGAGTTAGTAGTTACATCCTATCCTCAGTCAGCATCTCAACATACTCACTGTATGTTTTTTATCCTTAGGATCTAATACAAGTCCCGGCCCTTCACCTTCTAGAGCCTACTCCATCTGATTCACCTACCTTTGCTGGTCTAGGAGATTATACACATGATAATATGTCCTCTCCTATCCCTACCAATCCTATCACCATTAGAGATCCATCTTTGCTTAGTTCTAGGTCTAGCTCTCCTGATTATTTCACTCTTTTCGATGATGACAAAAATGGGGAGATGATCTAGAGTGATTTAGTGAACATATAGTGTCTTAGATTGATATAGCATGAGTGTATAGAGATTTTAGGAGTATTTATGCTATTTTGATACACTTACTAACTTATGTGCAAAGATGACTTGTATGCAATATTGTTAAATTCGATATGAAGTACCTCTGTTTTGCTATTTATGTTATAATTGCCTAAGTCTTGCAATATCATCGAAGCATGTGTTTTTATTACCTTTTCATTCAAGTTTAGGCTTTAAATTGTAAAAATGTTTCTAAAATATTTGGTTCAAAAATCAACAAGTTTTGTGATCATAAAAAAGGGGGAGGATATTAGATCCCATGTTTTGATGATAACAAAAGATGTTGTAAAAGATTTGATAATAAATAAAAGGTTTTTGAATAATAAAGCAAAGTTTTTTGAGGTATACAGTGCCATCACTCAAGTGATGAGGTAAGAAAATATGCTCTATTTCACAGATACTTTCTGGTCAAGCTTTGGAAGGCATCACTCGAGTGATGACTCTTGATTACTCTATTAACCACTTGAGTGATGAGATAAAATGTATCACTAGCACAACACTAGAGTGATTATGAAAGTAAAATACTGTTGAAAATTTTTTAAGGTCAAATCACTCGAGTGATCCCATTTCTAAGATAACTAGTAGAGCACTTGAGTGATATATCAAGTTTAGGATTACTAATATAGTACTCGAGTGATCCATCAGGTGATCCATTGTAAATTACTCGAGTGATGCAATTTGTAGGATCACTAGCATAGCACTCGAGTGATCCATTATAGATAACTTGAGTGATGCTATTTGTAGATCACTAGCACAACACTCGAGTGATCCATCTAGTAATCTGTTATGCTTCAAAACTGCTAAGTCAATATCACTAGAGTGATGGTTTCCAGAAAAACTGAGCACCTTCTGCTAATTTCCAAATAACCATACAATTGGTTATATTTGACTCTCTTTTAGTCTAATATCTCATTTCATTAGTGTATAAAGCTTTCTCAGGTGAAAGATAAAGAGATCAAGTTAAGCTATGAAAAAGTGATTATGAGTTAGAAGTATTTAATACGAGCGATATTTTAATGAGGACATTCACTCTACTCCAACGGCTACTTTACCACACCCAAGGAATGTTCAGAGGAAATAATGGTACTTTAACAAATATTTGAAATACTTACAATGGTTGTTTATTTCATTCAAACTATAAATATGAAGCATTCAAAGCTGATCAACTACCGAACTGCAAAATCATTCAAGTCTACTTTAAGTGCTCTT
The DNA here is from genome assembly GCA_963242795.1 of Inga leiocalycina. Lineage (NCBI taxonomy): Eukaryota > Viridiplantae > Streptophyta > Magnoliopsida > Fabales > Fabaceae > Inga > Inga leiocalycina. The sequence continues at coordinate 27,893,428 of OY725327.1, forward strand.
TTTTTTAGTTTCATTATTATTCTCTTTGTATCATGTACGTCGGTGATTATACATTTTCTTTATAAGAGAGAATTCATCAAAACCTCAATACACTTTATTGAGATTACTCAAGGTAGATGGACCTTAAGTTGGGTATTGGTTTACATTATGTAAGGGGGAGCAAGTATCTAGTAAAGGACCTTGCTGTGTATTATGGAACCAAGAGCCCACTGAATCTTGGAAGATATAGTGAAAATCTCATAGGCAATCTGAGGACTGGACGTAGGTCAAAGAGGTTGTGACCGAACTAGTATAAATCTTTAGTGTACACTTCGGTGATATTCTTCTAACTCTAAACTCTGATTTAATTTCTGTTAATTATTATCATTAGTTTAAATTTTTTTTAATCACGCAATTCACCCCTTGGGTGAAACACTTGCACTAACAACAACAACCTAAAAAACCCTACCCTGTCTCTTCTATTAAAACAGCTGAACAGAAATACACTTGATACTTAGTCTATTAGAAAGAAACTTGCCAACATCGTAAGCCTACTACTCCTTTTTGTCTTTTCCAATCATCGAGAGTCATTTTTAGTCAAGCTCCACTATAAAATGCTTTCGTCTTATGTCTCAGTGATAGCCACCATAGTGAATACCTTCACACTTGTCTGCCTTAACTTGCTTTTTTGTCATTTGTGAGCCCTAGTTAGGTTGCATTCCTTTAGTGCTCTATTCTCCATATTCAATTAAGGTGCTTTTGTGAAGTCATGATACGATAAAACATTCAAGGTAACATTAACTTGCTTTTGTGAAATTATGATTTTTTTTTAAAACCTATTATTGCTCTGATCAAAAGTCTATTTCTTGTTACAAGAAGTTGTCAACCTTGTAATATCCTGAATTGTAATTAAGTGCTAATGACTTCAAGAGTGATGTAATTATTAATGAATAAACACTTTTTAAGTATATGATGTGCATTGTGATATAAAGATGTGCTTGGTGACGATTTAGTAAGCGTTGTGGTAATCAGGGGCATAAATGGTAAAATTATCGACCAATTGGTTAGTTATCGAAGAGGAGACTCACAGATAACTTGAGAGCAATGGCTAGGATTGAATCAGTAGGGGTGGAATTGAGTGTACATGTGTTTATGTGAGTTCATAAAAGAGAGAACTAGGATTTGACAAGTGGCAAAGCATGGACCATAGGATCAAATCAAATTTTCAAAGCACTTCCCTTTCTCTTCTCTCCCTCCAAAGTCGGTTATGTGGTATGGGGGGCATGAAAATCTGCAACTTCATCATTTTCTCATCTCTCTCATCTCATCTCCATTTTTGTTGCACAAGGGGGAGGAAAGAGAAAACCAAAGGTAAGATTTTGATATCTTTGTTGGCCTCTAATGCTCTAGACCTTATCATTAATGTTGTTCACCTTGATGAGAGCTTCATCTTGATGCTTTTAGATTTTTGAAAGAAATTTTTTTAAAGCTAGAACAAGTTTGGAAGCTAAAGAATCAAGAAGCTAGTCTTTGGAAGTTGAAGAGGTGAGCATTTATAGCATTTTGGTATATTTGTTGTGATTTTTGCTTAAGTTTTGAGAACTTCAAAATTTTGCCCTGATTTCATGAGAATTGGAAATGGATGAGTTAAATATTTTAATGTGTGGAAAATGGTATTAGGATGTGTTGTTGTGTCATTGGTTATGATTGAAGTTTGAAAGGGAAAGGATTGGTCATTGGAGGTTTGTGTGTAATGTATTGACCCAAGACAAAAAATTGTTGCTAGGAGATGATTTTGGATATTTTGAGGTTTCCAATAGGTTCCTTATGATATTTTAGATGGGAATGAGTTTTGGTAGAAGTTTTGGAACCATTGGTATTAGTTTTGGTAAATCTGGGAAATTTTGTCAGCTGATGCTATTTTAGCATCTAATATGCATCACTCAAGTGCACCAGGGTGTCACTCGAGTGCAACGTTCTGATTTCCTTTTTCCTTTAGTTCTGGTCGCACATTCTTGCCAAAGAAGCAGAAGTGCACTTCTTCATCTGTAAGAGGTATGGGGTATCACTCGAGTGCATAGGGTATCACTCGAGTGTATATGCATGTGGCACTATGGGCGTGTGTCTCAGGTTAACACTGGCAAGCAAATTGTCAAGAGTGTGCGTGGGCACTCGCGAGTCTGGGATGTCACTCAAGTGTTAGGGCTAGTGCTCGATTGTACTTGTCACTTTGGGGTTTTAGTTGCTCTCGGGTTGTCACTTCTTGCACTTCACTCGATGGGACTTGGGTGAATATGTGTTATCACTCGAGTACCAAGAATAGTGCTAGAGTGAACTGGCCACTCCAATGTGTGTTGGTGCTCTGGGTACACACCTTCTGCGTCTCACTTGCTGGGACTCGAGTGTGATTGGGGGCATCACTCGAGTAACCCAGTTAAAAATCAGTACTTTAGCTTCCAAAAAGGGATCTTCAGGGTAGTTTTCCCCAACCCTTTAGGCATATGTCTTGGCTTCTCATAGTCACTTAAAGAGTTCAAATGATAACCAACTTTAAGTGTTATAGAATTAAGAATTTGGAAAAGAGATTGATCTGTTGTCCCTAATCTTGGTTATAGGGTTTGACAGCTGCCGTTGTCGTGAGCCCACTGTGCCGAGGAACGTCAGGAAAAAATAAGGTAGTGACTCTTTCTCTTCTACTGTGTATAGAAAATTGTGTGTATGTTGTCATGCTTTGTGATGCTTTGAGATAATACTACCTTTACAACGAAAGCTGTCGCATTGAGCATAGTGATTACAACATAAGCATTGAGCATAGAGATTATAGCAAAAGCTGACACATTGTATATACAGCCATGAGTGCTGTCATATGTGGTGGGAGCCATGTATCATTGTGTTGCTGCTAAACGTGATCTTACATGTTGTGTGTTTATATATTGTATGAGTAATTTGTTACTACTGGGATTCTCTTGAATCTCATTCTTTCCATTGACTAACCTTTAGACAGGGCAAGTGGCTCCAAGGAGAAACGGATGACCAGGAGCGGCTAGGACCTTGTAGGGATATTACCTTTGGGTTGTTGGTTATCTATTTGGATTTGGGATTACTATATATTATTTTGGGGATGTAAATAATATTTTGGAACGGTATTGTAATCCTTATATGGTAAACTTAAAACCTATAGTGAATGAATCCTGGGAGTTGCCGGGACTTAATTATACACTCTATATGTATAAATGTGATATAATTGCACATGTAATTATATTCGAAACATGAATTTGAGACCAGGATAAGGCGAAAAGTTATGAAAAAATTTGTGAACACCCTCCCGTAAGGAAGGGATTGTAAATATCTTTTGATGATTATTGGTCTCTATTTCATTTTAATTACAATTTTTGAATTATAATTACGGTTTAAAAGGCAAGGGGTTACAAACCAATTGCTTTGACTAAAGGTTCCTACTTTATTGATCTTTTTTATGTAACTTTTAGAGATATGATACCTAAGCAAGTACATCTCCTTTTTGGAAGTATCCATATATTCAGAAGTTACTTCAAAAAGTTCAATAGGGATGCGATAAATAAACTAGTTTAGTTTTACCGATGAGAGTTATACGTGAACAAGATCTGTGAATAAACTAGTTCAGATGTACCGAGAGTCATACACGAATAAGCTCTGTGAATAAACTAGTTCAAGTGACATGTTGAATTGATCTTGTAAAGTTATGTTGTTTTTTGGAAATCCCATATTGCTTTGGCTAAAGATTCCTCTCTTATTTTTCTATTGAGCAGGTGGCACCAAGTTAAAAGGCATGAAATTCAACTTTTGTGATCAGTCCTAGACTCTTTAATATGAGAGTTTCTGAGCTACTTGGTCTCATCTATATATATAATAGACGAGTACTTACCACATCGAGCAGCCATGCAATTTGAATGGATCAAGATTTTATAGGCTTTATGGCTAGAATCAATTGCACTCTTGATCTATATATAAAATAATGTAAGTGTTCACCTATACCTTGTGTCTCTTTAGCAATTAAGCCTAGAAAGCAAAGGAAGATGGGGAAAAAAATAAATTTCCCTATCAAAAAGGTCATAAGGGTTATACAAACCCTTCACCTCAAGGGTTTGCATACTCTTCTCCCCTTTCTGATAGGGGTATATGTTTTTTCCAGAGTCCTTTGCTTTCCAGGGGATAAATCATGTGAAGAGACACAATTATATATAGGTCACCAGTTACATTATCACTTGTACACATCAATAGTTGTCATTGATTCTCCCCACAAAGCCTGAAATGTCATCATCCATACTAAATTGCATAGACACTCAATGTGGAAGGTACTGTTGTTCTATTAAATATATAGATGAGATCAACTAACTCAAAAACTCTCATTTGAAGAGTCTTATATCCATACATCATAGTTATTATATAAAAACCGTTATGTATTATAAATGTTCACGGTTCTTATTTATAAACTGTTATTTATGTACTTAATATGTAACATCCCAAATTTTATTCACCTAAAATTCCTTATATAAAAGGGAATAAAAAAGTGAAGGAAAGAGCATATGGAATGAAAAAACAAGGCAATTGTTGGTCACACACAACATGATTATGTTTGGAACACAAATTGTAAACATTTGAATTTGCTGCTAGTGAGTTTTCTTGTGTAGCAGTCATATTGTGTGATAGTTTTAAATAGGCAAATTATGTCCAATGCATCTGAAATTTCCTAGAATAAAAGTAGACTTATCAAGCTTTAATTTGATAGGTCATATAGGTCATTTGGAGTTGTACACAAAGAGTTATGTATTTTTGAAGTTAGCATAGTGAAACTGGTAAGTTTCTGTGATAGCGTCCAAAAATGGAAATTCTGGGAATTATGAGATTCCAGTTGGCTAAAGACTATATTTTTCCTGAAAAATAGACTTAATAAGGGTCACATAGCCTTTGGAATCATACCAATTGGACATTTGTACAATTAGATATGAATTTTCAAAGTTTGATGAAAATTCTGTCAACTTGTGCGAAAATCACAAAAATGTAATGGCAAAATGGTAAATTTCCAAATAAAGCAAGAAGCAATATTTTGATAAATAATTAAGGGCCATTTTCAGTCAAATAGGGGAAATGAGGGGAAAAATAAATATTGGGGATAAATATCCCAATTTTAGAGCATTCTTGGCCAAGTAAAATCAAGTTGGAAAAGTCAAAAAGCAACATGTACTAGATTAATTGATTGATGAAAGAGATTATAGGAAATGCATGAAGCAAATATTATTTCCCTTTCCTCTTGTCAATTTCGGTCAAAAAGGGAAATTAGGAGGAAATAATAAATACTTGGTAGCTAATTGTGCCAAGTGTCATAATCTTTGGCCAAGTAAAAGATAAAGCAAAAACACATGTTGGAATTGGCCTTAAAGTATAATATCTTGTCAATTGGATGAAGTAATGGAAGAGACCAAATTGGTTCATTTGGAACCCACTGATTGGTGTCTTTTTCGCCTTAGAAGGGAGGAAAGACTAAGTCTAATTAACTAGAGATAAGGTAAGCAAGAGCACATGTGCGTAAACCTAATAAACTATTATATTTCTAAGAGAGATGAAGTGAGATATTTTAAGAGCTTCTCATCTCTTTCTTTGGCTTCATTTACGTCATAAACCAAAAGGGAAAGAGAGAAAAAGAGCTTGAAGACCATTAGGAGAAAAGGGAGCTCAAGAAGGCAAAAATCTAAGGTAAGTTAGTGAAATCCTTATGTTTGAGCCTCCTAATCCATGTAGAACCTCTCCTAAGCTCTTTTCCTTCTTGAAAATCATGTTTAGCAAGCAAAATATCAAGGGAAGAGAGAGTGAACAGTAACTTTCTAGAGAGAGAAAGTGAGCAATCAAGAGGTAATCTCCAAAACTTTGTGTATATGATGCTATTGTGGTTGTTGTTATTGGTTTTTGCTTGATTTGTAAATTTGGAAATATGAAACCCTAGAGGGAAATGCTACCAAAATTTCACCTAATCATGTGCAATTGGTGTTTAATGGGTTAAACATGTGATTAGAAGCGTAAAGAAGGTGGTTTAGGGGTTAAAAGCAAGAAACTCCAATTTTTCCTTTTTATTGTGAAATTCGTCTAGCTACTGTTCACTCAAGGCAGAGTTGGAATTTTGTAATTCTGATAGTTCCATTGGATTTATAAGGTAAAATAATGTGGGAATATAGGTGTTCATAATTTTTTGGAAATTAGTATGCAAATCTGGAATTTTCTAAAGTTGTAAGTGCATGCTCTTTGATTTGCCTCTAGTGAGGCAGTATTGTTGTTCAATGGATTTTGTGAGTCAAACCTCATTCAAAAATTATGAAACTTGACAGGATTAAAGTAGAGATGTAGTGCTTTAATTTGATAGGTGGTACATAATTTTTGGACTTGTATACTAAAAGATATGGATTTTTTAATTTGTGCCCTGTTTCTGGAATGTAATATGGAACAGGGGAAGTTTTGTGAATTTTTGGGATAGATGTGATAATAGTAGCTAGCTTTGGGTATTTTTCCATGACAATACATTTAAAGAGCTTCATTTAGGCTTTGGAACAAGTCAAATTGGATTTTTCTAGAATTAATTATGAATTTTTGAAGTTGACTGAAAATCTGGCAGTTTCTTGAAAACAGTGAAACTACACTGTGTAGAATTGTACTATGCAGAAATTGCTGAACTGTGGTAGATAACCAATAGAATAAGTTTAAAAGCGTTTAGACTAGTACATGAATGGGTCTTGACTGAATTTGTGTATATTTGGAATTTTAGGACTAAACAGTTAGCCCGAGCTGGAACAAAGTTCAAGAGCAGTTTGTGAACAAAAAGGAACTTAAGGTAGTAACTCTTTCTTTCATGCACTATGTGATTATTTTATGTTTGTGTATGTCATTTTCTATAACATGTGCACAGTGTCTTGGACACGAATATTAGCCAAAGTTGGAAACAGTCGTTTGGCCTTAGATAGTGTGCACAGAGCATTTTATCACACAGCATTCTATTATTTTACATAACATAGTGCATTGCATATTTATTTTCACATCATATAGGTCTGATTGTATGTTACTACTAAGATACTTTGAATCTCACCCTTTCTATAAATGCAAAAAGTTTTCAGCAACAGACAGCGGCTCAAAGGGCATAATCATAATTACCGGCAATGGGAGGTTCCGGACCAGTACAAGAAGAAATATTGGTTATCTGAAAGCCTTTATCATTTTAAGGTCTGTAAACATTATGTACATCCCTATGGGGAAGTTCCTGTAACATAATCAAGCACATTGTATCCATAATATCAGTATTCTTATGCTATTCTTGTTTGCCCACCGTATTGCGCTCTAATACTCTGAAAAAACATGAAAACAAGATATGGGTGTGACATAATACATAATTGTTGTCTACGTGAAACCGTTAATAATTTTTAATAAAAGTCACGGTTCTTATATACAAACCATTATATATATTACTAAATAAATAATGGTTGTAAAATGAAATCGTTATCTATCATGCAAGCATTACCATATATTATGATGGTTGTTTACGTGTGCTCATTCATTATTATAATAGCAATGGGCAGTTCATAACCTCCCCAAACCTCAATACATAACAGGTGTTATATTATAATTGTTATAATAGGTTTAAAAGCGTAATATATCTAAGCTGAGCTTTTATGCTGCGCTTTTATAACGCTCATACATATGACGGTTGGGAACCTGATGTATAGTGTAACCCCCTCCGTAATTATATCCGAAATACAACATTAGAGTGAAATAGAGACTAATAATAATCAAAATTTATTTACATTCCCCATCCTCAAGATAGGGTTTTCACAAATACATTTCAAAATTAAACACTTTAATCTGGTCTCACATTCACATTTCAAATACAATTACATTGCGAAGATAATTAACATTCATAATATATCAGAGTGCACAATAACAATCCCGGCAATTCCGGGTTCATATCTTCACTAAAGGTTCATGGGCACATACGCCCTTTACAATTTCTCAAATGGGGATTACACAAATTTCAATCCAAATACATATCCAAATACACCTCCACAACATACATCCAATATCCAATTATACATTCTAATCTATCATCCGAACATATACAATTATCCCAGTATATAACGAAAACCAACTACCAAATCCAAATGCCCATAAGGGATTCTCGCCGCCCCTAGTCGCTTGCTCCTTCCTCGAGCCACTTGTCCTGTCTAAAATGTTGGTAGGGGAGGGTGAGATTCTAGAGAATCTCAGTAGGAACCAGATACCAATATGCATGCAAGATAATTGTTTAATGCATGACATGCTTGCATCACAATAACTCGTGCTCACATAATCCGCATACCAATATGCATGCAAGATAATTGTTTAATGCATGACATATCCGCATGCTCAATGTTTCAACAACATACTCATGGCCATAGCATAAATAGAAACTGAGCTTCAATCATTCATATATGTTTCACATAATCAAGCAAAGTAATAACATGCATCAATACACAAACACAAATATCAATACATACAGGAGAGGTAAGTTCCCTATACTTATTCTTTCCACGTATGCTCCAGTATCGGCTACTCGCGATCCAAGCGGATATCAAACCATAATCAGGGTGAATACCCAACCCTATAACCAAATCAAGGACATAGGATCATTCTCTTTTCCAAATTCTCATTTTCATAACACTTAAATTTGGTTATCATAATTGACCCTTAAGAGGCCACAAATGCCTCTAATAAAAGCCCTAAAAGGTTGGGAAACAATAGATGAGAGATCTCCTTTTGAAAACTCAAAGTACTGGAACATAGGGGTTGGCCACGGCCAGCCCTTCCTTGGGCCGTGGCCAAAATATAGTTAGCAAGTCACTTGCCGCGGCCACCCACCCATGGGCCGCGGCCAGAATCAGGCCAGAAAGGTTTGGGCCGCGGCCAAGCAATTCCCAGATTCTTGGCTGAACTTCCAAAATTCATAACTAATTCTAGAAAAATCGAAACGAGGTGATTCCAAAGCCAAATGAAAGGTACTTAAGTCCTCTTTCTAGGAAAAATATGTACCATTACTGTAAATCACCATAAAATCCCAGAATTACACAAAACTAATCACTGCCTTAAAACAGAGTTCTGTTTCAATCCCAAACTTTGGACAACCATATCTCATAGAAGAATACTAAATGAAATGACACAAAATATATGTCCATTTTGAAGCTTGGGATGTGAAATTTAAGACTGGAAAGTTTCACAATTTTCTAAAATCATTTGTTCATTCAAAACGTCCACATAAATAAACTGCCCAGAACAGAGTTCCAAGGAACAGATTTTCCAATTTTTCTACCAAAGTGTTCAATGACTCCAAAATCAATAACCAAACTTATTCCCACACAATTTTCCATAAGGAACACAATGGTAACCTCAAAATGACCAAAATCACAACCTATCAACATGCCCTGTTTTGACCAAAGCACAAAACCAACACAAAAGGTGCCAAACTTCACATTTAAGCTTCAATGCAATTCTATCAATTGAAAACACTAAACAAGGCACCATTTCCATAACAACAACATACCATACTCCCCCATAACCCTAAATCACGAAAATTAGGGCAAAAATTCCAGAAATTCAAGGCCCAACCAATGGCCACAAAACTTATATGAAAATGAAGCTTTCACTCACCTCAACAACTTTCCCAAAGGCACTTCATGATTCTCCAACTTGTAGATTTTCGTGATTCCTCAAATCACCACCAATGGAGAAACTACAACCATAGGATGAAAGCTCTTAACAAGAGAAACAACTTTATAGAAGAGCATTTTGGCATTAGAGGTCATTTACTCACCTTAAATGCAAGCTTTCACTTCCTCTTTCTTGGCCAACAATGGCTGCACAAGAGAGAGAAGAGAGACAACGTGAGAGAGAGAAGGAAGAGAGGTGAAGATGATGATGAAATGAACTACTCTCATCCCTCCCATACTTGTGACAGCCGCATAGAGAGGAAATAGAGAAGAGAAAATCATTTTAAAATGTAGCATTTGACTTTTCTACTCCTCTCTCTTCATCCTCACCTTTTGCCACATGCCTCCACCTCATTGGCTCTCATAAAGCAAGTAACTAATTAGTTACTATAACCACTTCATTAGCCATTTAGTTTCACATCTCATTTCCTCTTAATTAGTAATTAATCTCTTCCATTAATAACTAATTTAGAGCCATTCTTTCAATTTTCCCAACAATTATGGCATATTAATTAAAATTTCCGTATAACACATAATTATTCCACTTTAATTCGATAATTATCCTCAATAATTACCGTTAGCCCTTAAACAAAAATTAGGGTGTTACATATAGCAGTTAATAACGATCATATATCACAATATCTGTAGTAGCATTATAGCTAATAAATGTCATGTATGTTGAGGCAGATGTCAAACAAGAATATATAATACTAAAACTTAATGGTTACATATGTGCACCGTCATGTATTGAGAGGTAGAATCCATCAAAACATAAAAATAATGGTTGTAGTTAACAATTGTCATTTATTTAGTGACAAAAATCAAGACTATTATGAAAAAAATGTCATTGTTTATAAAGCCTAATAATTGTAATGTAAAATAGTGAAATTTTGTTCATGGAATCATTACGGTTGTAAATTAAGAACCGTAAGAAAATGCAACTTTTTATAATAATGTTGACATTATAACCATAAGTAAGTTTCGTCAAGACTCTTTTAAAACACCTACTATCTCAAGGCTCTTCACATTCCAAAGATATTACATTTCACTCACTTGTCTTTGGTCGAACTTTGCTTATCATCCTTAGAACCCCAAAACTCTGGTTGACTTTTTCAGCTGTCGGTAGTCTCTTTGAGTCAAATCGCAACCTCCGCTAGTTTTGTTAAACTTTGGTCCAACAGCCACACAAGTTGCTTCGCTTGCCCTAACTCGCTTTTTCATTTCAAATTGCTAGCTAGGTTGCATTACTTCGCATGCTCTATTCTCCTTATTTGTAGGTAGATTTATCTTCTGCATTTCACATTCTCTACTTTGCATTCTACATTATGCATTCTCCATTTTTTCTTCATCTTTCCTACTTAGGTTTTAACCTTAGTCGTGCATCATGATTTTTGGAAAACCCATTACTCTATTCCCTGTGGCTGACTGAATGAGTTATATTTTCTAGTTAAAATGGCCATTTCTAGTTCCTCTGGCATTAATAATCCCCCTAGTCAAACCAAAAAACTTGAACCAGGAATAGGTGGTGGAACAAATAAAGGGTATTGTAAAGAGGGGCCACTACACCTGACTTTCATGAACACATCAAAGTCTTAAGGGAGAAAATATCATGCGATATGGAAAAATGAAGGTCAAATTCTTGAGCCATCAAACTTCATTAGCTAAATCAGCATAACGCCAAGAACCAACGTCCCTATCACATTGAGTTACTAGGGTAGAAGAAAGAGAGTATGCGAATGTTATTTGGGACAACCTCACGGTAATATATATATGCCTGCTAATTATTTGCTATTTACTTGTAAAAAATGTTAACTTAAATAGTGTGCTTTGTAGTAGGCATATGATATAAATGACACTTTTGATGAGGCAAAATAAAGATGGCTCTTTTGATGATCCTCATGTAAATAGGGTCATCAAAAAAATGGTAAGTATTAATATTAGTCCTCGATTTATGAAATTAATGTCTTCAATTAACTATCGATATTAACATTATTATTAAAAGTATAGCAAATCACATCCCAGGAAGTTACTACATAGTATTTCCTTTTTTTGGATGAGGACATATTAGCCAAGACATTAGGCCTAACCATCCTAGTCTACTTAGGGGTGTCAGCTTTGAATTGACCACGATAAAATATTAGGGTCACTAATAACCTCGTAGAAATAAAAAAACAAAAAAATTGAAAAGCTCGAGAAATTGTATGATGAAATGCAAAAACAAATACAATTTCTAACACAAGATCTGATGAAGGAGCGTAGTGAGATGCTACAAGGGGAAATGGCAACCCAAGTACTAAAGGTAGCTGCACATTCCCCCTCATGATCTAACTCATGGAGTGCTGGAGGTTAAATGTTTTGCTTATAGCCCTGGATGACACACAATTGCAATGGGTTGCATGTACAAAACTTCCTGAAGGATAAAATGATTCATAACGAGCCTATGCCTCCTAAGAATGTGAAGGTAGAGCTCAAGACTAACATCGACCCTAACTATTAGCTCCTTGCGGCCACCAAAGATGTAGAAATAGTAGAAGAGGCTATAGGCAGCTTCGTTGCATGGCCTTGCTGTCTAATTCATGTATGCAAGCTGCACAAGAAGTCCATTATTTAAAAGAAGTTGCCCACCAAGTCCAAGTCAACCCATCAGTCTAAGCCCGCCACTCAGTCAAAGAAGAGGAAGCATCCCACACCTAATAATTAGTCCAGGCAAAATTCATTCTTATAGAATAAGCCTGTGGGTATATTAGGGAGGAAGTCCCTCAAGGAATTCACTAATAAGTTTTTCACTTTGAGTTTAATCCTATTTCTAATGATCCAATTTGAGCCAAAAGTCTTCAACAAACTAAGGCAAAAGAAATATGTAAGCTAAGAGCTTGTTGCTGAGGTCTGGCTTACGGAGATGGCAAGTACAAACTTTGTCAACTTCTTTATCAGGTACTTCTTCAATTGTAATTAAATAGTTAGCTACTTAGAACTTTCATTATATTTTGATTTGTTGGCTTTTACATTTCAAGCAACTGTACCATACTTACACCCTCCCCTGTGGCCTCCTTGACAAGATCAAGTTCATCCGCCTTGACAATGTCAATAACCAGAGTGAAGGCGTGAAGGAAGATATGAAGCAATCTCAAGTGAGGTTTCTAGGAGATGACTTCATTAGGAGGGCATTGCACAAAAGGGAAACTTACTTCTTAGTGCCTTACATTTAAGGATGGGTGCATAATTAACTTTTCTTAAATTAATTGTTATTTATTTTGAAATTGCCCTGATTGTGTGATCTATTATTGTACTTAGTAAACATTGGATGCTTATAGTACTAAATCCATTGCGGAAAAAGATTTGGTGCTATGAGACTCTTAGCCGGGATCCAGTTATGAGACCATTCATGCAAGAGACATTCAACCAATAAGTTATCCATTTATGATATCTTATAATTTAGTTCAGCTTGCATGTTTCTGTATGTATAATTTTTTATTGTATCTTCTCAGAGTGATGTACAAGTACCACATACAAAGTAGTCTCGATTGCAGCAATTGCAACCTCACCAATGGCCCCTTTAGATACATCTTCCAATGGTTGAGACCAAGTGTATATAAATTATTCACCAATAACTATAATATTAAATTGAAGCACACATATAGTTTATATATGACTGATTGACGCATTTTCCTTTTCATTTCCTTATAGTGTCTATGGCAACTAGAAAACAGCACCGATTATGGGTGCTGCATGATGTGGTTCATAAAGGACATAATCAAGCACGATCGCGAAAATATTGATCCTAATAACATATATTATATGCTTAATTCGTTCATATATACATACGTTGAGCTTATAATACAATATCTAACTATATATTGTTTCCTTTTGTGCACAGTATTTTTATACCTCCTGCAGGAAGTTTAGGCTGCCATAAATGGAAGAAGTGGCTGAAGAATTGGTGACATCTCTGCAACTTCAGTAGGACAGGGAAACCTGATATGAATGACTATAAATTTATATATACTAATTTGTTTGTTTTAAACTTTTGGTTTTAATAATCTATGTATGTACATGAATGACAACAAATATATTCTGATATGTTGTATTGTTGTGTATATTAATGATTGTAAATATATATTTTGATTCATTCTATATAAATGTATATACAGGGGATATCGAAAGTAGAACCCCCATTTTTTTTAAAGAAAATTAGCTTCTATATATCACGATTGTTACCTTAAAACCTTATTTATGCCAACAATATATAATGCTTTTTAAAGTGGGCCCATTATATATTATGCAAGTATTAGTATATATTATAATGGCTGTTTACGTGTGTCCATTATTTATTATCACAACATTTCACATATCATGATCTCACCAAGTCTCAACACATAATGAGTGCTATATTAAAATTTTTCTAATAGATACTAAAAAAAATGTTATGTCTTTGCATCAAGCATATATATATATATATAGCGCCTACATAGAAACTATGATTTATGGTTGTTAATAACCATCATACATCAATGATTTTATAGCAGTGAATCTAGTAACAAAATTATGAGATTTGAAGTCAATTAAATGGAACAGTGAGTGTATGAGGATTCTAAAAGGTGTTGTTAGTTTAGTGTGTACTATAAGGGGTAGAAAATGGAAAATATTTGGTACAAGCACATACAAGTATATATATCTATACACACATTACCTCTAGTTCTTAATATAAAATTCACTTTATAGTTCAATTTTTTTGATTAAAATGGATTTTATATTAAGGACCAGAGAAGTAGCATACATCTATGTGCGTGTGTGCGTGCGTGTGTGTGTGAACCATAGTTCAAAGAGGCTAGAAAATGGAAAATGACTGGGCCTCATATTGTACCCTAACCTAGTCCACATATATTGAACTAGGTTGTTTCTATTTCCCATGATGAATACTCTTTTTTATCATAATAGTATTATGAGGTTTTGTAATTTTTTTCCCATCATTTAACCATGGTAGTCTTTAAAGTGGTGTTTTTGTTCTTTGGAATCATTAGTAGTTGGCTTTCAAATATTTCTATCATGCTCATAATTTATTTTTTAGATTTTAATTCTTTATTAATATGGTAGAACACTTAAGTAATTATTTATCTGTGGTTTTAAAAAGTAGCATAGTGATACAACTAAACAGCTAGCACTACTAGCATTTGCAGTTAAGTTGATTACCCATCAACTCATTAATGACTCTTGCAAAAGGTGCAGGGTTAAAATAAAATTCAGTGCTCTTATGTTAAAATTACTCTCCTCCCCTTCTCTCCTTTTTGGGGTTTTGCATTACCACTGCTCTCCTTTCTAATCAATCCAAATAAAGGTAATATGAAAATCCAGCACAACCCTTCTTTTTTTTTTATTATTAGATTAGATGAAAGGTTTCCCCTCGAAATTTAGAAGTCAGAGGGGTTTTACCTTTCTCAACAAGTCTGTTTCTCAGCATTCGAACTTGTGTCCTCCTCCTTACAAGGGTGAGGCCCCTTACCACTTCAATCAATAGCTTATTGGTCATATCCTCTCTTAAACCAAATAGGGGAATCAACTTTTTAAGTATTTTGAGCCTGGCCCATTTGGTTTCATAGATATTGGACCCTAGGGACCAAGTTAAAAATATTCTGAAGGCAAAAAATTAAAGAGAAGAAAAGAAATCATCACACGGTGGACCTTTCATTTTTATCAAATGGGCAAGTCCAGCCCATAATCTTAAAATTCCTAAATGGTTCATAACAAACCGAAACGGGTCACACACTTCTATTCCATTCTTTTCCAACTATTCCTTGTCCATTGGACTGGGTATGAAAAAAGGGAATTACTTATTTTCTAAGAAAATACGAAAATTTTATATTCTAAAAAGAATGTTTTTTTTTTGGTCGAATATTCTAAAAAGATTGTGACTTGTAACAATACTATTAAAATTTTGGGACATAAGTCATTTTAGTCCTTTAGACAAGTAACATGTAGGAACAAGAGTTGTCCCTTTCGAATTAAGTGTCACTAATAAATGAGTCAATGTTAAGCAATTACTTTCCATAGTTACATATGGGGACCAATTTGTTCATGTCTTGTCACTTATTAAATTTTTTTCCTTATATGAATTTTTTTCGCTTTGGCCCAAAAAATATGAACTTTTCTAATAACCTCCCAGTGTCTTACGAATTAAATTAGGTGGATTTTTCATTTGATAAAATTTGAAAAATTAATTTTATAACTGTTACATACCTCAACCATGGTTTTTAAATACTTACAAAATTTGTTGGGAAAATTTTTTTAAAAAAATTCACTAAAAAATGTTAGAATTTCTTATTCTTATCCTTAATGAATAATGAGAAAAATAATACCCCAAATTTGGGTCATTAGTCGAGTCAACGAGTCAACGGGCTTCATGAAAATAATGATATGGAGGAAATTAGAGCATCGTTTTTGAATGACAACATGTGTCCAATTCTTTTATCACTTGTCACTTCATAAATTACTAAGGCCTAGTAAAATTAGGTGGTTTTTGAATATATATTAATTAGTCCAGTCAACAGGGCAACATGGGTCCCTGAAAAAACAGTATGGAGTAAAACAGAGTCATCATCTTGTTGGCAAAAAAAAAAAAAAAAAAAACAACAACAACAACAACAATAGAGGCATCATCAATGACACAACGTGAAGCTGCTTGTTGGAATAATTAAAAGTATGGGGTCCAACCCTTTAAACAACTTGCCATTTCATAAATTACCCTCTTACATTAACTTTCACCTTAAAACATCACTATTGATATTCCTCCTCCCATCTTTAAAATAAGATATATTTAAAAAATTAAAGGGAAGAAAAGAAATCATCACACGGTGGACCTTTCATTTCTATCAAATGGGCAAGTCCAGCCCATAATCTTAAAATTCCTAAATGGTTCATAACAAACCGAAACGGGTCACACACTTCTATTCTATTCTTTTCCAACTATTCCTTGTCCATTGGACTGGGTATGAAAAAAGGGAATTACTTATTTTCTAAGAAAATACCAAAAATTTTTCGGGTCAAATATTCTAATAAGATTGTGACTTGTAACAATACTATTAAAATTTTGGGACATAAGTCATTTTAGTCCTTTAGACAAGTAACATGTAGGAACAAGAGTTGTCACTTTCGAATTAAGTGTCACTAATAAATGAGTCAATGTTAAGCAATTACTTTCCATAGTTACATATGGGGACCAATTTGTTCATGTCTTGTCACTTATTAAATTTTTTTTCCTTATATGAATTTTTTAGCTTTGGCCCAAAAAATATGAACTTTTCTAATAAACTCCCACACTGGTAAAAAATTTTCTTTTTAGATCGCCATATTTAGATCGGTTATAGCGGATAAGGGCCAAAACAATTTGACCAGTAACAGTTTTGTAATTATATAGAACTTCTAAGACCAGTTCTCAAAAAAACCGTTCTTAAAAAACTTATTTAAACCGGTTATAAATAAAACTGGTCTAAAAATATCAAAATATTTAAAAAAGTAAAAATTTTAAACTGTTAAGACCGAGTATTAATATTAACCGGTCTTAAATATGAAAAATTTAAAAATTATTTTTTTCCCACCCTTTTAAGACCGGTTTTATATATACCCAGTCTAAAAAATTGACCCTAAATTTTTGAATCTCCTCTTTGTCGCGCCTAAATATTGCTCTTTAAATCTGAAACCTCTCTTCTTGGTGTGATTACTCTATGAGCTTGGTCATCTTCACTCGATCTCATTCTCATGTTTGTTGCTGCGGTGCTCTCACCCTTACACTGAATGATTTTGTCGCCACCACAACCTCGCTTGCTCTAATATCTTTCGTCGTGACTTTTATATTTCCCCGTGACATCCATCTTTCATCGCAACCTACCTTGGCAGCCTCACTTCTTTGCTGCCATAAGCTGCTTGCTTCTTTGCTTTGACCCAGAGATGAGTGAAGAAGATGCAACTGATGTTATGAGGTTTGAATAAACTTTCCTTTTAAATGCTTAATTAATTTGTAAACTAATTTTTGAGTATCTACTGCAAGGTGGCGATAGGTGAAAGAGGAAGAAGAAGGTGCAGAGCGAAGCACCTCACTTAAAACAATTCCTTATCTGCTTTCTTTACTAGAGGAACAAGGGTCACAAAGAGAAGAGAGATCCTTATGGGTGTACCTGAATTTTGTTACAAGAGCTATTCCTTATCTTTTTACGTTGTTCGATGTTCTTAGTGAACGATACAGGAATTCAGGTTTTCAGAAATTTTAGCAGTGGGATTCACAAGGAAGGTGTTTTTGTTAAATCTGATGGTGGTAATATGCTTAGAAGTATCTGCAATCAAATTTTCACTGTATCCCTTCTACTCATCTGTACGTTTGACTACAAAAAAAGCCCTATTTATTTTTTTTAAAAAAATATCACTTTTAAGACCGGTTGTTAAAATAACCGGTCTTAAAAGTCTTAAAAAAAGTTTTTAGATCGGTTTTTAAACAACCGGTCTAACAAGTCTGGACTTTTAGACCTGCCCTTCGAGCAACCGGTTTAAAAAATTTATTTTTAAAACCGGTTTCGTTAACTAGTCTAAAAAATAGCAGACTTTTAAGATTGACTGTATCAAGATCGGATCCAAAACCGGTCTAAAATGTCATTTTTAACCGATCTTAAAAGTGATTTTTCCACTAGTGTCAGTGTTTTACTAATTAAATTAGGTGGTTTTTTCATTTGATAAAATTTGAAAAATTAATTTTATTACTGTTACATACCTCAACCATGGTTTTAAAATACTTACAAAATTTGTTGGGAAATTTTTTTTTAAAAAAATGCACTAAAAAGTGTTAGAATTTCTTATTCTTATCCTTAATGAATAATGAGAAAAATAAGACCCCAAACTTGGGTCCTTAGTCAAGTCGACGAGTCAACGGGGTCCATGAAAATAATAATATGGAGGAAATTAGAGCATCGTTTTTGAAGACAACATGTGTCCAATTCTTTTATCACTTGTCACTTCATAAATTACTAAGGCCTAGAAAAATTAGGTGGTTTTCTAATATATATTAATTAGTCAAGTCAACAGGGTAATATGGGTCCCTGAAAAAATAATATGGAGTAAAAGAGAGCCATAATCTTGTTGGCAAAAAAAGAAAAGAAAAGAAAAACAGAGAGCCATCATCAATGACACAGCATGAAGTCGCTTGTTGGAATAATTAAGAGTATGGGGTCCAACTCTTTAAACACTTGCCATTTCATAAATTACCCTCTTACATTAACTTTTACCTCAAAACATCACTATTGATACTCCTCCTCCCATCTTTAAAATAAGATATATTTAAAAAGTTGATCTTAGTTCTGAATATAAGACATAGTTTTCATATTAATCAATTTTTTTTAATTTACTCTTATTTTTGCCTCAACAATATTCAAGAAAGAGGGTGAATGAGGGAATTAAAGAAAAAGACTAGAGCGTTATAGAAAATACATGTCATATTAAGTAACTCAACTAACTTTCTCAATATAATCAAATTAGATAAATATATCTTCTATTAATTATCGGAAGGAGTAGTATTTGCTAGTCAAATTAGCAGATTTTGAATGGAAAAATAATATTAATTTCTGTCTAAATTTTTTAAATTGTTTGGGTTAATACCATCTTTGGTCTCTCAAATATCAAACCAGAAGTTTTGTTTCTTGGCCTGTAGCTGCGCTTGTTAATCGTTTTGTGTCAGTTTCTTTCTTTCTTTATTAATTACAATAGTGGAAAGGGTAGATGTAATGCCCCAAATTTTGATTAAGAACTAATGATAATTATTGTGAATGATTTAGTGAATTAAAGTTAATTTGATATCTGAATTGGTTATTGGAAATGCCAACACTATGTATTTTAGCATAATTATGTGACGAAATAATTATTTGGGCTAAATATGAGGGAAATGGCGCATGGATGAAGAATAAATGATTTAAATATGTGTTATGTGGCAATTTAAGTTAATGTGCCAAAATCAGTGGAAAATTAAAAAGAATGGAAAATTTTCGGTTAATTAGTCAGTGATTAATGAAGAAATTAATTACTAACTAAAAAGAAATGAGTTGTGTGACCAAATGACTAATGGAGTGGTTAGAGTAACTAATTAGTTACTTACTTTATGAGAACCAATGAAAATTGGACACTTGGCAAAATAAGAGGATGAGAGAGTGTGTTGGAAAAGTCAAATATCATTATTTTATTATTTTCCTCTCTCTCTTCCCCTTCAATTTCACTGAAGCAAGTATGGGCATGGGGAGTGTGATTATTTCATCATCTTCTTAACACTCTTCTCTCTCATTCTTTACTCCATTTTCGGCAGTCATGGATGCTTAAGAGAGAGAAAGAAAAGCTTGATATTAAGGTAAGATAATGACCCCAGATACAAAAATTTTCTTCTTTAATTTTGTTCCTTGGATTGAGAGCTTTATTTCCATGGTTTTAGATTTTCCATTGGTGTTGATTTGTACCCTCAAGCAAAGCTAGAGGTTGGAGAAGCAAGGAACACCTTTAAGAAAGTTATAGAGGTGAGTAAGAGAAGCCTTTCTATATATGTTTTGTGGCATTTGGTTAAGCCAATAATTTTTGAAATTTTGCCCTATTTTCGAAAATAAGAGTCATTGGGAGTTTGGTATAATATGGTCATGGAAATGGTGTATTGCTATGTGTTTAGAATAGATAGAAATGAGTTTGAGGTTAAAATGGCAAGTTTGGCAATTTTGGGGATTTTGTGTTGGATGTTGCTTAAAACAAAGCATGATAAAGGAATAAGAATTTGGTAGTTTTGATGTTTCCATTAGATTCCTTATGCAAAATTATATGGGAATAGTCTTAAATTAGAATTTGGGATCATTGGAAACATATGGCTAAAATTTGGAAAATGTTGTCAACTCTGCTGCGTTTTGACTTCTGATAAGCATTACTCGAGTGATCTAAGGTCTTACTCGAGTGCAGCATTGCATGTTCTCTTTTTCCTTCAGTTTCTCTGTGGCACTTCCGTGCAAAAGGCAAAAGTGCTTGTCTCACTTGCGGGTGTTATGGGTTCTTACTCGAGTGAACCTTGTCTCACTAGAATGCAGGTGTATTTGACACTATGAACTCGCGTCTCGGGATAGCACTCGCAGCCAATTTTTCAAGAGTGTGTCTTAGCACTCGTGGGTGTTAAGCCATCACTCGAGTGCCAAGGTCCCTGCTCGAGTGCTCTTCTCCTTTAAAAGTTTCTTTTGCTCTCGAGTGAGCACTTCCTAAACCTCACTTTATAGAACTCGAGTGAGCATTAGGCCACTGAGGACTGGTTGAACTGGTTTCCATGACTCGAGTGGAGTAAGCATTTCTTGTCTCTGCCATTGGTTACTGTCAAGCACTCGCACGAGTATGCTTTTCATGACTCGAGTGCAAGTTTATCATCACTTGAGTGAGGCCTTCTTCACTCGAGTGCAATAGTGAAAAATCAGCACTTTTACTTCTAAAAGGGGATCTTTGGTATAGTTTTTCCAACCCTCTAGGGATTTTTTTAGAGGTATTTGTAGCTTCCTAAAGGACATTAATGATAACCAAATTTAAGTGTTGAAGTCATTAAGTATTGGAATAGAGAATAATGCTTCATTCCTAATCATGAATTATAGGATTCGATATTTACCTTGCTAGTGAGAGACCAGTGCTAGAGCAAGCACATAAAGATCAAGGTAGTTACTTTTCTCTTGTATTGTGTATGATGCTTGGTATGCATGTCTTATCATTGTGTGGTTGTTGTGAAAAATGCTGCATGAAACCTTGATGTTGTGAAAAAGTTGTGGGCGTGATGCCCTTGTGAAAATGTGAATGCGAAATGTGCCGTAGTGCATTACAGTGTGAGCACTTTAGCATGAGCAGTCATAAGTGGTCATGCGTATCACACCTACCCCTGCCATTGAACTGCCGTTGTAATTACCGTGGCTGTGTTGTGGAATTGTGAATTTCCACTTTGAGAAATATGCCAGTGTGGCTATGTGTTGTGAAATGTTTTATATGGAACCCAGCTGTAGTGAAATATGTGATGTGAAACATGTCATTGTGCATTGCAGTATGAGTACTTCAACGTGAGCAAACGTAGGGGGTGATGTATGTCACACCTACCCCTGTCGTTGTAACTGTCGTTGCAACTGCCATTGTAAATGACATTGTTTTGCTATGGTGTTATGACTTGCTTATATGCTTTGTTGTTGTGCATATTATGAGCGAATTGTTACTACGGGGATTCTTTAGAATCTCACTTACCCATAAAACAAATTTCAGACAGGGCTAATGCTTCCAAAGAGAAGCAGGTGACGAAGGGCGAATAGAGCTCCGGGCTAGGAGTTTATATTTTGGATAATTGATTATCATGTACAGATCATTTGGATATTTTATTGGGATTTAATATATATGTTCAATACATTGAGTAGTTTTGTGTAATCCCCTTGTTATGGGAAACAAATTATGGGTGTTTGTGCCCTGTGAATCCTTAGTTGATTAATAGAACTCGAGTGTGTCAGGAAATTTTATTGCACTCTGATATTTATGAATGGAATCGAATTGTACAGGCCATTTGTATATTTGAAATGTGAATATGAAACTGTGTTGAACAGGTTGTTGAAAATTTTTCGAAAACCCTGTTTGGAAAATGAAATTTTTTTAATAATTCTCGATTCATCTTGTGGTCTCTAATTCAACATAATTACGTAATTCTAAATGTAAATCTCAGCCTTGATGAGAAAGGGGTTACATTTGTGGTATCAGAGCTGTAGTTCCTGGCAAGGATAGGATTTGCTAGGATAGTTGCCATATTTTGTTGCCTTAGTCATAGATGATGACTTAGGATTGTTTGTTGTATACACATGAGTATTTCAACTATTTATAGGTATATATAAGTTTTAAAGACTATGTGTATACATTTGCTATGGTATTGACATAGTGAATCTCTTGTAAAGTTAAAGGATAAAATGGTTCGCCCTAGAATCAAACTAGTGGACACAGAGGTGGAAGAATTAAATGACAATCCTCCTAACCCAATGCAGAAGATGATGAACCTAATAAGGGAATAGAGAGACATGATCAATAAGCTAAGAGAAGAGGTCAAAGAAGAAAGGGCAAAACGAAATGAAGATTGAGTTCAGTCTACGCAAGAAGAGGAAACCTAAGCAGAGAGTCGTCATGAAGAGACAACTAAGGGGTTTAATCGGTCTTGAGAGTCCCCATCTCGCACGGTACCTAATTAAGAGTCACAAGGGGTACCAATATGAGAGTGTAGAGATCTACAATTTTGGGTTTCAAAGTTTTGCAAGCATTTACCTCCAGGGTTCAGAGGGAGATTTGAACCCCAAGCCACTGAGGACTGGTTAAACTGGTTGGAAAAGATCTTTGAAGTCCTCGAGTGTCTAATGGAGGTGAAGGCAAAACTAGCAGTGTATAAACTAGAAGGGGATGCAGACCGGTGGTGATGGAATATTACCATGACACTGCAGAGCCCGAACATACTACTGATCTGGGAGGTGTTCCAAGAGAAGTTCAATGAGAAGTACTTCTCTAAGTTGGTGAGACTTGAAAAGGAATCCGAATTCCTAGCCATCAAGCAGGCTTGTACATAGAGCTTTGATGACTACTTATCCCGTTTCATTCGTCTAGCTCGATACTCCTCCTACCTTCGCCGTATGGACGATGAGGAGTGGAGTTCTGATATGCTTATCTAGGGATTGAAGCATGAGCTGAGGAAGAGATTAGCCACTCATCTGTTCACTGACTTCAATAAGGTGGTGGAAGAGTGTAGAATACCTAAGAATAGTCTGAGAGAGTTGTACCCAACTAAGGGTAGTGGCAGCCGTTGTTAGCCTAGCAAGGCAAATACTTCCCAGAAGTGGAAGCATCAGGGGTTCTCACCTCGGGGAAGTAGTAAAAGGCCCTATCAATCCGGGGGTCGTGGTAATCAGAGACCTCCAGCGAGAACGATGTGTACTCAATGTAAGGGCTATCTTTATCTTGGCAAAACTTGCTCCGGGCAAGTGATTTGTTTCAATTGCAAACAGCCGAGACACATTTCTACTAAGTAACCACAACCGTCGATAGAGCAAAGGCCCAGGAATTAGGGTCGAGTGTTCGCGATGACACATGAGGAGGCCCGGAAGTCCCCAGAACTGATTCAAGGTAAAATCGGGTGCAAACCATTCTTTTATTGCTTATGATTGTGTGAAGAGCCTGGGTTTGCATGTGCATAAACTGTCATTTGATTCGGTATTGTCGACGCCAATGGGTGTCAAGGCTATGACGGCCGAGGCTTGTTTGAACTGTGTAATAGTTGTTGAGGGACATGAGTCCATAGTCGATTTGATTTGTTTGCCACTCTAACAACTAGAGGTTATTTTGAGTTTTGACTGGTTGATAGCTAATAATGTGTTGCTTGATTGTGGCAATAAGAGGATAATTTACCCTACTGCACAGAGGGAGAATGATGTGAATGCCAGTTTGAATTTCCTTTTAATGGCTAAAGCTGAGAAATATCTTGAGAAGGGATGCAAGGGGTATATGGTGTTCTTTTCCTTGCAAGGAGAGACAGAAGAAACTTTAGAAAGTATAACCGTGGTAAGAGAGTTCCTTGAGGTATTCTCGGACAATCTTAGTAGGTTGCCTCTGGAAAAGGAAGTGCAGTTTCCAATTGAGATTGTGCCTAGAGCTAGTTATATATCTAAACCCTCATATTGTATGGCCCCAAATAAAATGACAGAGTTAAAGAAGCAAATCAGAAAGTTGCTTGAAAAAGGGTTTATTTGACCCAGTGTTTCACCGTGGGGAGCTCCAATGCTGTTTGTCAAAAAGAAAGATGGAAGCTTAAGACTTTGTATATATTATAGAGAACTTAACAAGGTAACTGTTAAGAACAAGTATCCACTTCCGAGAATTGATGACCTGTTAGATCAATTATCTGGCTCGTATGTATCCTCCAAGATTGATCTAAGGTTAGGTTATCATCAACTGCGTGTGAGAGCAGAAGACGTACAAAAGTTTACTTTCAGAACGAGATATGGGCACTACGAGTTTCTAGTGATGCCCTTTAGGTTGACTAATGCACCTACGGTATTCATGGATTACATGAACTGTGTCTTTCGACAGTACCTTGATCAGTTTATTGTGGTGTTTATCGATGACATCCTGATATACTTTAAGAGTAGAGAAGAGCATGAGCATCATTTGAGAATTGTGCTTAAGATATTGCGTGAGAAGCAGCTCTATGCCAAGTTGAGTAAGTGTGAGTTCTGGCTTACGGAAGTGAAATTTCTTTACCATGTTATCTCACAAGAAGGAGTCTCGGTTGATCCTAGTAAGGTGGAAGCAGTACTGGACTGGAAGAGGCCAGAAACTGTATCTGAAATAGGCAGTTTTTTGGGTCTTGCTGGTTATTACCAGAGATTTATTCAGAATTTCTCCCGTATTGCCTTGTCGATGACCAAGCTCATAAGAAAGGATCAGCCGTTTGTGTAGGATAAGCGTTGTGGAAACTGTTTTACTGAGTTGAAGGAGAAATTGACTAGGCACCAGTGTTGATTATACCTGATCCCAGTGCCGCTTACGTCATGTACAATGATGCAAGTAAGCAGGGGTTAGGGTATGTCCTGATGCAGCAGGGATGTGTGGTGGCCTATGCCTCTCAACAGCTGAAGCCGCATGAAATGAACTATCCCACTCATGATTTGGAGCTTGTGTAATTGTGTTTGCATTAAAGATTTGGCATCATTAACTGTATGGTGTCACAGTGGAACTATACTACGGCCACAAGAGTCGCAAATATTTGTATGATAAGAAAGAGTTAAATATGAGATAGTGCCGCTGAATGGAGTTGCTTAAATATTACAACCTGGAGATCAAATATCATCTGGGTAAAGCTAATGTTGTTGCTGCTGCTCTTAGCCAAAAGACGGTACTTGTTGCAGTAATGATAATTTAAGAGGTGAAATTGATTGAGGATTTTCGAGACTTCAATCTCTCGAATGATATCTTGTATGCCAGTTAT
Source organism: Inga leiocalycina (assembly GCA_963242795.1). Classification (NCBI taxonomy): domain Eukaryota; kingdom Viridiplantae; phylum Streptophyta; class Magnoliopsida; order Fabales; family Fabaceae; genus Inga; species Inga leiocalycina. The sequence goes on from OY725327.1 coordinate 27,919,195, forward strand.
GGTGTTGTCCAAGGGGAGAATGACTTGAGGATTGAAATCGAACAGGCTCAAATTGATGATAAGCGAGCCCAGTCCATCTGAGCTATGATTGAGCAAGGAAGGACTAGAGATTATGATTTGTCACCTAGTGGACTAGCTCGTTACCAGGAGAGAATCTATGTTCCACTGAAGGTTGACTTGAGGTAGAGGATTCTGGATGAGGCTCATAAGAGTCAGTATACTCTTCACCCAGGTATGACCAAGATGTATCACAACTTGAAGTCTATGTATTAGTGGCCAGGGTTGAAGAGTGACGTGACTAAGCATGCGGCGCGGTGTCTTACCTATCAAAAGGTGAAGATTGAGCACCAGAGACCGCCAAGATTGCTTCAGAGTCTATAAATTTTAGAATGGAAGTAGGAGAGTATGACCATGGATTTAGTGGTGGGTTTGCTTAGGATCATAAAATATGATGCAATCTGGGTGATTGTTGATTGACTCACGAAGTCAGTGCACTTCATACCTATTAATGCTAGCTACTCTCCTGATAAGCTAGCTAAAATATACATCAAAGAGATAGTGAGACTCCATGGTACACCAAAGAACATTATCTCCTACAGAGATCCTCGATTTACTTTGAGATTATAAAGGGCTCTACATGAAGCTATGGGTACGCAATTGAGATTTAGCACGGACTACCATCCTCAGACAGACGGACAGTCAGAGAGGACTATTCAAATGCTGGAAGATATGTTGCAATCATATGTCCTCAATTTTAAAGGAAATTGGGACTACTATCTCCCACTAGCCGAGTTCGCTTACAACAACAGCTATGATGCGAGCATTCAGATGGCTCCGTATGAAGCACTGTATGGGAGAAAGTGCCAATCACCATTGTGCTGGATAGAGCTGTCTGAGAGGAATTTGTATGGGCCGGATCTTCTTAATCAGACCTCAGAGCATATCATAATCATCAGAAGGAGGTTCCTTACAGCGCAAAGTCGATGGAAGAACTATGTTGACAAAGGAGAAGGCCTCTAGAGTTTCAAGTAGAGGATCATGTTTTCATGAGAGTATCTCTGGTCACATGCATCGGGAGAGCAATCAAGCAGAAGAAGCTAAGCCCGAGGTATATTGGTCCATTCAAGATTTTGGCAAGAATCGGACCGGTAGCATATTGGATAGTACTACCCCCGAATTGGAGTAGACTTCATGATGTGTTCCATGTCTCACAACTCAAGAAGTACCAACCAGACCCTGAGCATATTATTGAGTATAAAGATGTTGAATTACAAGATAACTTCACTTATACGGTAGAGCCAGAACGAATAATTGATAGAAAAGAGCGACGGCCCAAGCATCGAAGCTTACTGTTTGTGAAGGTGGTCTAGAAGGGAATGTCTCCAAGGGAAGCAACTTGGGAAGCGGAAGCGGATATGAAGAAGCAGTTTCCTGATTTTATGCCCCATAATGTGTAACAAATTTCAGGGACGAAATTTATTGAACGCTGGAGAGAATTGTAATGCCCTAAATTTTGATTAAGGACTAATGATAATTATTGTGAATGATTTGTTGAATTAAAGTTGATTTGAGATCTGAATTGGTTATTGGAAATGCCAACACCCTGTATTTTAGCATAGTTATGTGATAAAATAATTATTTGGGCTAAATATGAGGGAACTGGTTTAAATATGTGTTATGTGGCAATTTAAGTTAATGTGCCAAAATCAGTGAAAAATTAGAAAGAATGAAAAATTGTCGGTTAATTAGTCGGTGATTAATGAAGAAATTAATTACTAACTAAGAAGAAATGTGAGTTGTGTGACCAAATGGCTAATAGAGTAGTTAGAGTAACTAATTAGTTACTTACTTTGTGAGAACCAATGAGAGTTGGACACTTGGCAAAATAAGAGGATGAGAGTGTGTTGGAAAAGTCAAATATCATTATTTTATTATTTTCCTCTCTCTCTTCCCCTTCATTTTCGCTGAAGCAAGTATCGGCATGGGGAGTGTGATTATTTCATCATCTTCTTCACACTCTTCTCTCTCATTCTTTCCTCCATTTTCGGCAGTCATGGATGCTTAGGAGAGAGAAAGAAAAGCTTGATATTAAGGTAAGATAATGACCCCAAATGCAAAAACTTTCTTCTTTAATTTTATTCCTTGGATTGAGAGCTTCATTTCCATGATTTTAGATTTTCCATTGGTGTTGATTTGTGCCCTCAAGAAAAGCTAGAGTTTGGAGAAGCAAGGAACACCTTTGAGGAAGTTGTAGAGGTGAGTAAGAGAAGCCTTTCTATCTATGTTTTGTGGCATTTCATTAAGCCAATAATTTCTGAAATTTTGCCCTATTTTCGAAAATAAGAGTCATTGGGAGTTTGGTATAATGTGGTCAATGAAATGGTGTCTTGCTATGTGTTTGAAATAGAAGAAATGGGTTTGAGGTTGAAATGGCAATTTTGGGGATTTTGTGTTGGATGTTGTCTAAAACAAAGCATGATAAAGGAATAAGAATTTGGTAGTTTTGATGTTTCCATTGGATTCTTTATGCAACCACCATTGTAAATGACATTGTTTTGCTGTGGCATTTTGACTTGCTTACATGCTTTATTTTTGTGCATATTATGACTGAATTGTTATTACGGGGATTTTTTAGAATCTTACTCTCCCATAAAACAAATTTCAGATAGGACTAGTAGTTCCAAAGAGAAGTAGGTGACGAAGGGTGGATAGAGCTCCGGGCTAGGAGTTTATATTTTGGATAATTGGTTATCATGTACAGATCATTTGTATATTTTGTTGGGATTTAACGTATATGTTCAATACATTGAGTAGTTTTGTGTAATCCCCTTGTTATGGGAAACAAATTATGGATGTTTGTGCCTTATGAACCCTTAGTTGATTAATAGAACCCGAGTGTGTCGGGAAATTTTATTGCACTCTGATATTTATGAATGGAATCGAATTGTACATGCCATTTGTATATTTGAAATGTGAATATGAGACCATGTTGAACAAGTTGTTGAAAAGTTTTTGAAAACCCTGTTTGGAAAATGAAAATTTTTAATAAGTCTCAATTCATCCTGTGGTCTCTAATTCAACATAATTACGTAATTTTGAATGTAAATCTCGGCTTTAATGAAAAAGGGGTTACAGTAGAACCCGTGAGGGGGAAGAGGCCACTTTAATGACCACTGGGCCACTAGGCCCTGGTCTGTGTCAGTTTCTCTGGTGAAACGAGCTTTTAAAGGAAATAAAAACATTTTTTTTTTGTCAATTGATTGTGTAAATAAGGTTGAGAGACATTTAAAGAGATTTATATTCAATATTTATACCAAGGCTTTATTATAATATTTTACTTGATATTATATTGATGATGTAAAACTTCCCAATTATAAATAAAAAATAGCGAATTAAAAATGCCTTAGGAAATAACGTTTCCTTATATTTCATGCCAATTACGCTTTAATATTTTAGGGTGTGACAATATTTATAAGAGACACATAAAAAAATATGAATGCATAGGATCTAGCAAGCAAGTTATTCACAGATGAACGATATTGTGCGTAACAATAACCATCCAATCAAATAAAATAGAGTAAAATATATTAACCACCTCTCTGTTTTACCTAAATTATACAAATCTCCCATTTATTTTGAAAACATATATAGACATTCCTTAAAATTAAAATGCAAGTTACAGAAACCTTCCTTACATCTTTGACATTCCATTTCTATCCACCCAACCGTTAATTAACTATAGAGTTTGACTATTAAACATTTACTTTGACCAAAATATCCCTTTTTCAACAAATAAATAAACTTTTATATTTGCCTAAAGATAAATTTTTATATAAAAAAATAATTCTAATACATGTATGTTCAAAATTTCTAATACATTATAAAATTTTTTAATTTTTATTATATTATAAAATTTTAAATTTTTATCATATTTATTGAAACTTATTTATTTAGTATTCTTTTAAATGACTAAAAAAATGCCTTTCAAATGAAAGGCAAAAGGAAAAAGAAAGAAATGTGTGTTATTCACAATATATTATTAATAATGTAAATTTGATACAATATATGACTTATATTAATTTTAAATTTTAATTTTTTTAATATATTTTTTGCACAAACATTTATAAACATATTTATTTTAGTATGCATCTATTAATAGGATTAATCATATTTTAATTAAATTTTCTATGTCTTCATTAATTAAATTAATTAAGTATGTATCTTAATATGAAAAAAATTTAACATATAACTATTTACAAAGTAAAAAATAAGTTCAGAAAAAGAGAAAAAAATCTTAAATTACTTAAAAAATCTTAGTCAAAATTAGGATATTAGCAATGATGAAGGATAAATTAGTAAATAAAATTTATTTTAATATAAATTTCAATTAAAAAATAAAAATCTTTAACGAAGTTAATAGTTTGGACTTAAGTGCATGTTTTCGAAATAGAGTGGAGGTCCATGTAATTAAGGCAAAACGCAAAGGAGGTTAGAGTATTTTACTCAATAAAATAACTATTATATATGTTCACATTTTATAATGTTTATTTTTTATTATAATAAAAAATAAATTAAGGAGAATTCTTAGATTAAGTTATATATATTCACTATATCAATTTTTCTAATTACAGATAATGCATCCTATTTTTTTAAATGTAATCATTTAACTAAAAACACACATGAAAAAATATGACAAAAAGAAATGTGCGATTATGGAACTTAACATAATAGATATAAAATAATGGACCTGCATAAAATCCATAGATTAATTTGTTTTATTGAAGAAATGATGTATTTTTAATAGCAATAAAATAAAGCATAGCTTGAAAATAAAAAAAAACTTAAAAAATTTCTCTCATAATGAGAGAAATCCTCATATTTCACTTGAAAACTTTTTAGAGAAACTTTCTGGAGAGAAATATCGAGAGAAAATTGTCACTCTCTCTTCAGTTATTATCCTTTCTCAAAGAAATGTCTATCCAATACTTAAAAAAAAAACACTCGATTTCTGACGGAATTAGCCAAGGAAGTTTTTCCATGGCAAATTCAGTCATAAATCTATCGAAAATTTCCAACGAAATTTTTTGTGGCTAATTTAGCCATGAAATTTGCAACGGAAAAATTCCGAGGCAACATTACCCATGGAATTCCGTTCCGTGACAAAAATTAAAATTTATTCATTTATTTTTAAAATAATATTTATAATTTTAAAATATTAATTATTAAATAATTATATTTAATATTAATTATTACAATTATATTATTATTTATTAATATTATATTTAAAATTTTCTACTAAAATAATATTTATGATATTATTATATTAGTTATTATTTTATTTAAAAATAAATTATATGTTATTAATATTATATTTATCATTTTATATTAAAAATAATATTTATATTAAAAATAATATTTATAATATTAAATTATTATTTATTAAGTAATTTTAATTAAAAATTGGTTAATTAAATATATAAATACTTTTTTACTTTTTTATTTAATTTATCATTATTTTTAATAATATTATATATAATTAATAATTAATTATAAAATATATATATCTAATTAATTAATTAGGTGTGTATGTGTACAATAATATTATATATATAACAATATGTAAAAATTTAACATAGGTTCATTTCGGCACAACTGTCAAACGCTTGGCGCAAAGGCATAGGCACCATGAGGTCGTGGGTTCCAAAAGGGAGAAGAGGCATTTTCAGGAATTATGAGATGCTGACACGTGGCAGCATGAGGAGCCGACAAGTGGCAGCGAGTAGAGATGACAAGTGGCAGCGAGTAGAGGAGAGGGACACGTGGCGCATTGTGGGGCTGACACATGGACTTTGAATTTTTTTTAAAACAAATTTCAAATTTCTGACATAATTTAATTCATTTGTAACGCACCTTTTTGCGACGGAACGGATTCCGTCGGAAATTCAATATTTTTTTGTAGTGCAATAATTTGAAGAGAAGATTTCTCTTGCCTAAATCTAAGAGAACTTTTTAAGAAAACATTTTTTATTGTAACAATTCGAGAGAAATTGGTTAAGATGCAAAAATACTCATGAGCTTTTATCAAAAGTGCACCTAATACCAAATGTTTTTTTAGAGGCAAAAGTGCCCATGAGATTTCAAAATGGGTGCAAAAGTCACATATTCTGTTATCTTGAGGACGTTGACCGTGAGTTTTAACTTTGTTGACTACAAATGCTGACGAGGAGCATGATATGGAGGAATAATAAGGTGCCAAAAAACATCTCTTCTTCCATCGACACCGATGTACGCGGATCAGATCCCAAATAATCATCCACACTCCACACAGTACAGCAATTAAGGGAGATGGAGATAACACAACACAGAACAGTGGAAGCAAATGACATCAAAATGCACGTCACCAAGAAAGGAGAAGGTCCTATGGTGTTGTTCCTCCATGGCTTCCCCGAGCTATGGTACTCCTGGCGCTACTAGATCCTGTTCCTCAGCTCCGGACGTTACCGCGTCGTCGCCCCTGACCTCCGCAGCTTCGATGACACTGACGTCCCTGCTTCGATCTCCTGCTACACCGTGCTTCACGTGGTGGGTGACCTTATTGCCCTTCTCGACTCTATGGCTGTGGATGAGATGTTTCTTGTGGGCCATGATTAGGGAGCTCTCATGGGCTAATATCTTTATATGCTTCGTCCCGAGCGAGTGAAGGTTTATGTCTGCCTCAACGTCCCTATTGTATGCCCCAAATTTTGATTAAGGGCTAATGATGATTATTGAGAATAATTTCTGAAGTTAAATATGAATTATTGGGTGTTTTGTGGCAATTTCGTTAAATGTGCCATAATTAGTGAGAAATTGGAAGAATGGAATTATTGGCCATGAGTTAGTAATTAAGGGAGAAATTAATTACTAGCTAAGAGAAAATGAGAAGTGTGATTAAAATGGCTAATGGAGGAATTAAAGTGATTAATTTGGTACTTACTTTATGAGAGCCAATCAAATTTTGACATGTGTCAAGTGAGTAAGAAGAGAGGGGATGAGGAAAGTCAAAATTGCATATTTTATCGCTTTTCTCTCTCCTCTCTTCCCTCCATTTCGGCTGGCAGCATGGGGAGGGGAAATCATTATCATTTCATCCTCTCCAACACTCATCTCTCTCATTCTTTCTCTCTATTTCGTCTCCATTGTTGGCCAAGTGAAAGAAAGAAAAAGCTTGCATTTAAGGTGAGTAAATGGCCTCCATTGCTCAAACTCTCTTCTCTAAAGTTGTTCCTTGAGTTAAGAACTTCATTGTGGTGTTTATAGTTTGGCCATTAGTGTTGATTTGTGACCACAAGGAATTGTGGAGGTTGGAGAATTAAGAAGTGTCTTTGAGAAAGTTGATAAGGTAAGTGAAACGAATCCTTCTATCTATATTTTATGCCAAATGATTAAGATTTGAATTTCTAGAATTTTTGGCCCATTTTCCTTGGAATTGGGTCATTGGTAGTTTGACATGCTATTGGTATAGAAATGGGTGTTTTGGTATGAGTTTTGGATAGATGGATTGATTTGGGATGGGAATGTTTTGCTTGGATGATTTTGGAAATTGGATGTTTTTATTGCCCAAAACCAAAGCATGATAATGGAATAGGATTTTGGTAATTCTGATGGTTCCATTGAATTCCTTGGGTGTTTTTGTGTAGGAGTAGCCTTGAGTAAGAGTTTGGGACCATTAGAATCAATTGGGCAATTATTGGGAAGTGTGGTCTGTTTTACTACATTTTCTGGTTTCTGATAAAATTACTCGAGTGATCTGAGGTTCAATCAAGTGAGGGATGAACATCACTCGAGTAAGGGTGAGTTCACTTGAGTGCGTTAGTGCATTTTTCCCTCTCTACTTCTAGTTCATGTTGCACTTCTGTGGATAAAGGCAAGAGTGTACCTTAACACTTGTGAGTGTTAAGCCATCACTCGAGTGCTTTGTGTTCCACTCGAGTGCTCCTGATCCTTGAAAACTTTTGTGCTCTCGGGTCTTCACTTTCTATGCTTCACTTCTTAGTACTCGAGTGAGCATTTGGCTAACACTCGAGTATTGCTTTCTGTGCTCGAGTGTTCTTGTCTCTAAAAAGTTTTTTGTGCTCTTGGGTATTCACTCGCTGTTGTTCACTCTCTAGTACTCTTGTGTAAACCGTACCATCACTTGAGTGAGGTCTCATTCACTTGAGTATCCGTATAATATCACTCGAATAAGGCCATCTTCACTCTAGTATCTCAGTGAAAAATATCAAGTTCGAGCTTTCAAAAAGGGGATATTTGGTGATAGTCTTCCAACCCTTTAGAGCTATTGATAGGGTTATTTATAGGTACTAAAAGAGCAATAATGATAACCAAACTAAGTGTTAGGAAGTCATTGAGAATTGGAATAGAGAATTGACACTTCGTCCCTAATTATGAATATAGGATTTGACATTTGCCCTACTCGGGAGAAACTAGCGCCAGGACACGCTCGGAAGGATCAAGGTAGTGACTCTTCTCCCATGTTGTGTATGATACTTGGTATGCATGTTTATCATTGTGAATGTGTTATCTGCCATAGGGCATTACAGCGCGAGCAGTTCAGCGTGAGTCATTGTAGGGGGCAATGCTCATGATACTTACCTCGGCCGTTGCATCTGCCGTTGTATGTGCCGAGGCTACGTTATGGAATCGTGGATTCTTATTTGAGTATCCAGCCTGTGGGGCTGCGTGTTGTGAAATTTTTTATATAGATATCAGCTGTGGTGATATATGTGATATGTTTATATGGATATGCAATACAGTAAGCAGTTTAGCGTGGGCCATCGTAGGGGGCGATGCCCATGATACCTAACCCGACCGTTGCAATTGTTGTTGTGATTGTTGTGTGCTGTATATATGATTTACTTTCATTCTTTGATGTTGTGCATATTATAAGTGATTTGTTACTACGGGGATTCTTTAGAATCTTACTCTCCTTAAAACAATGTTCAGACAGGGTTGAAGGATCTAAAGAAAATCGGGCGATGAAGAGTAGATAGAGCTCCTGGCTAGGAGTTTATTTTGAAAAATTGGTTATCATTTTGTAAATCAATTGGATAGTATTTGTGTAATCCCCTTATTATGGGAAACTCTATGGGTAATTGTACCTTGTAGACCCTTTATTAGTTAATGGAACTCGAGTGTGTTGGGAAATTACGTTGTACTCTGATATGTATGAATGAAATCAACCAGTACAGGCCATTTGTGTATTGAAATGTGAATATGAGCCCATTGTTAAATAGGTTTTAGAAAAGTTTTTGTAAACCCTTAGTTGGGTAAAAAGTGTATTTTCTAAGTCCCAATTTGTATCATGGTCTCTAATTTCACTTAATCTTGATTTATGAACTTAATCTCGGCCTTGACCTTGAAGGGGGTTACACCTATCCTCCGCTGACACCCTCAAGTGAAGACCCTAGATGGCCTCCATGCCTTGTATGGCGATGACTACTACATGTCGATTCTAGGTTCTTATTTCCTCTACTCCTTCAACATTTCACCAGATCTATCCCTCTTTTAATTACTGTTTCCCACTACTCAATCGAACTCGTCCCAGATCGTCTAAAAATGTAGATATAACCCAAATCCAAACTGCTGTAAACCGTAATCAGAATTTACCTGTTCATTAAGATACTGTTGCGGAGTGGTGGTGAGTAGAGTATGCGCATCCAATTTATATTTTCAACAATGAAATCATTGCTATTTGACAGGAGCAGGGAAAAATTGAGGCACAGCTGGCTAAAGTTAGGACTGAATAAGTATTGAAGAACTTTTTGAACACTCGCAAAACAGGACCCCCAATCTTCCCATTTTTATCCACATCATGCACCTGGTCAACATTTTTAGTCAATAAAGTTAAAACTCACGGTAATGTCCTCAAGATAACAGAATATGTGACTTTTGCACTTATTTTGAAATCTCATGGGCACTTTTGCCTCTAAAATAAGTATTTGGTGTTGGGTGCGCTTTTGATAAAAGCTCATGTGTATTTTTCCATCTTAACCCTAACAATTCAAGGGAAGTTATTTATTTCCCTTGGATATATCCCAAAGAAAATATAATGTCTCTTGAAAAGGCCTGAGAAATTTCATGTAGAATTATTTTTATGATATTTTTCCTTTTTATCAAATCTTTAACCCAAAAACATATTCCCCTCTTTTTTGACAAGACATTATAAATTAAAAAAGAAAACTATTCTCGAGATAACTATAATTTTTTTCCATTTTTTATTTAGTTCTTGTTTGTTTTTCTCTCCTTATTAACTCCTTTAATTTTACTTTATTAGAAAAAATTTACCTTTAGTACTTGATATAATGAATAAATAGTTCTAAATGAATTACTATCATTTGTATGTATTTAAAATATATCGGTGTTAACACTGTAACCCACCCTTTCTCTTTCCTATTCAACACCTTCTTCTAGAGTCCAGATGATATCTTTTATCCACTTGTTTTTTATTTCTACAAATCTTAATCCAAGCTTTTCTTGCCCTCCACGCCCACTTGAAGGAACAACTCAAGAGATCAAAACAAAGCAACCTAAGAGAAGAGAAGAGAGGTTTGAAATCAACTTCTCGTTGCCCAGCAGCTTTGTATAAATCAGAGATGGGCAAATGGATGAAAGATATAGTTGAAGAGGAAAGAGAGAAAGAGTGGATTAAGCCGTTAACAATAATATATTTAAACGATAACGATAATATATTTAAAAGATAACGATGATATATTTTAAATATATAGATAATAGTAGTAGTTCATTGAAACTGAATATTTATTATATCAAGTAATCGATGTAAATTTTCTCCTTTACTTTATTAGTATAAATGGGGAAAATATGCTAATGGTGCTAAAAGAATAAAATTAAAATATTTAATAATGATAAAAACGCACCACTACCAAATTAAAAATGGAAATGGAAGGGAAACCACTTATACGTAGTTTTTCCAACTTGGCAATATCCCACCCTTCTCAATTTATTTCTCTCAGAGTCCAATCTCTCCCATCAGACCTAAAACTGAAATATGAAATATAAACCATTGATTTTTGGATACTCAGAGCGCATGAAGTAAGTCAAAGTCTTCGACGCAAAAGTCTTCACTCGTTCCCACTGCTTACGTTGGCATCTTTCCTCTTTTTTATTTTTATTTTTTAAACATCCTTCGTATCTTCGCAGTTGTGTTCATCAATTTTCTCTCCCTCCACGTCCCTTCTCGAACCATACCATGTCCATGGCCCCCATAACTCTATTTCTACTATTTGCAGTTCTATCTGCAAATGAAGTTAGAGCTCAAAAAGATGATTCCAACATCATAATTTTGGGTTCTTCTCTCTCCCCAAAAAAGAATTCTTCTTCATGGGTTTCACCATCGGGTCTTTTTTCCTTCGGCTTTTATCCACAAGGTAATGGCTTAGCTGTTGGAATACGGCTAAAGGGTGAACATGAAGGAACAATCGTTTGGACACCTAAATTCAACAATCCATCTGCTTCCCCTGATTCAGTAATCGAATTAAACAAAGACGGTCAACTTGTGCTCAGAAAGGAGCCAACACAGAGGGAAATACTCATTGCTAATGCGTCTGAGCCTGCAGATTCAGCATCTATGCGGGATTCTGGGAATTTCGTGCTTTACGCTAAAAACCATAGTGTGATCTGGGAAAGCTTTGGTTACCCCACAGACACCATATTGGGGGGCCAGAATTTATCTGAGGGACAGAATCTGACTTCTGCAAATGGACATTTTATTCTCCACATGCACACCGATGGAGATCTTGTTGCCTACCCTATAAACAATGAAAAAGCAAGTGATGCTTACTGGGCCTCAAATACTAGTCAATCACCGGTCTCACGGCTTGCTCTTAATCGTACAGGCTTTCTTTCCCTACTCGATGATGATGGGAATACCACGAAGGTTCTGGCCAATAGTAGCAACTATCTTGGAAGGAACGCAAGCGTAATCTATCGTGCAACATTGGATTTGGATGGTAACTTTAGATTGTATGTTCACACATTTGAGAAGAATTCAACTAGATTCAATGTTCAACCTGTGTGGCAATCTAATTCTAATGGATGTGAAGTCAAAGGCTTTTGTGGTTTCAACAGTTATTGCTCCATTAATGGCGGTAAAGCTGTCTGTGAGTGTTATCCTGGATTCATGCCCATAAATCAGAATCAGAGCATGTTCTTAGACTGCGAACAAAGGAGCGAAGATGACTGTAAAACTAGTGAAGATCCAAAGATGTTGTACGATGTTGTTCCTTTACAACATGTGCAATGGAGCCTCATTCCTTATTTGGTCATACCATTTGAAATGGAACTGGATGCTTGTGGGAAGTCTTGCCAGGAAGACTGTAACTGTGGGGTAGCATTATATGAAGATGGAAGGTGCATGAAATATAGCCTTCCGCTTATTTTTGGCAGAATTAATCATGATGTATCAACCACAGCCCTCTTCAAGTTGCCTTCAACACAAATCATTCCTCCAAATCTGAAGAAGTCAGAGGTTCTTGTTGATGACAAGAAAAATCTGATTTTGACTCTGGTCATCACTCTGGGTTCAATTTCATTTGTTGCCTTACTCTTTGCAATGTCTATTTTCTTCATCTACAAGCATCAAGTCCATTCTTGCATAAAGCTAACTGCAAGTGCAAATCTAGGATTCACTGAGGATTGTAGTCTACGAATTTTCTCCTTTGATGAATTGGTGAATGCAACAGAAAACTTCACAGAAGAGATTGGTAGAGGATCTTTTGGAGTGGTTTACAAGGGAGGAATTCAAGGGAACAATAGAAGGATTGCTGTGAAGAAGCTAGACGACGATGTTGTTGATGAAGCAGAAAGAGAATTTCGAGCTGAAATCACAGCAATTGCTCGAACTCATCACAGAAATCTGGTTCAGCTCATTGGTTATTGCATCGATGGTTCAAGAAAGCTTCTTGTTTATGAATATATGAGCAATGGTTCTCTAGCAGATTTTCTGTTCAAATATGAGATGCATCTATCTTGGAAACAAAGGGTCAAAATTGCATTGGAAGTGGCAAGGGGAGTCTTATATCTACACGAAGAATGTGAAGTTTGTATTGTCCACTGCAATATCAAGCCTCATAACATTCTCTTGGATGAAATGTGGACAGCAAAAATATCTGATTTTGGACTTGCAAGACTATCAATACCAGAACATTCAAGAATCAGAACTAGCAATGAATTAACAAGTGGTTATGTGGCACCTGAACGGCAGAAAAACGCATTGACATCAATAAAAGTTGACATCTACAGCTATGGAGTGGTGCTGCTAGAGATAATATGTTGCAGAAGGAATATAGATGTGAAAGTTGCTTCAGAAGAGGAAATAATGCTTTCAAGTTGGGTGTATAATTGCTTTGTGAGAGGAGAATTAAGTAAACTGGTAGAATTTGATGAAGATGTGGAATGGAGGACATTGGAGAGAATGGTGAAGGTGGCCTTATGGTGTGTCCAAGAGAACTTGTCTCTACGTCCTTCTATGAAGAATGTGATTTTGATGTTGGAAGGGTTGAAGGATATTCCAATTCCTCCATCTCCAATCCCACTTGCTTTGTAACTTAATTACTGTAGCTCTGAAGTATTTGGACTTGATATTATCTCTATCCGTACTGTATGCAATTTTAATTTATACATGTCTTGTCCTTATGTATCCACACTACAAAAAAAACGTGATTTAGTAGCGGTTAAAAATAGGTATTCGTAGCGGTTCTAACCGCTACAAACTATATTAGTAGCGGTTAGAAAAACCGCTACTAAATCGTACGTTGCAAGCGGTTTTGTAGCGGTTATATAAAACCGCTACTCAATCAAAAATAACCGCTACAAAGTTTGTAGCGGTTAATAGTAACCGCTACAAAATCAAGAGATATTTGTAGCGGTTATATAACCGCTACAAAAATGAAAAATTTTATTTAGAGTGATTTTTTTTTTTGTAGCGGTTAAAAAACCGCTACAAATATATAAAAATGAAAATTTGTTAAAAATGACTTTTTTTTATTTGTAGCGGTTAAGAAACCGCTACCAAATTTGAATTTCATGAAATTAGTAGCGGTTATTAGAACCGCTACTAATTTCATGAAATTCAAATTTACCGCCAAAAAATTTAAATTTACCTTTAAAAAGGCGCGTTATTTAGTAGCGGTTTAATAACCGCTACAAATATTTAAAATTTTTTTTAAATATATACGTTAATTTTTTTCTTTTTTTTCAATATTATATTAAATAGTTTAATTTGTTATTATTTTATTTGTTTCAATTAGTTTATTATTTAATAGTTTAACTTATTAATAAATTAAAAAGAAAAAATGTAATTGAATATGATTAGTATAAAATTATATTAATAATATTATTAACGATAGTTAGGTAATAAGGAATTATTATGTTTTATAATATCATGTAATTGTATCTGAAAAATAGATGAAAATGAGATAGAGTTAAGATATATGTAGAAAAAAAGATGTTTAGAATAAATTTTATAGAAAGAAAAGAAGTATTCTAAAAGAAATTGAAAATCTTGTTACCATATTTGATCGTATTATTCAGCTCCTCAACTCATAAGAAAGAAGTTGTAAATGAGAGGAAATGAAAGAAGGGTAAGGTGAAAAGAAATTGGGGGTGTTTGAAATGAGTTGTGATAAGGGTATTTATAGGGATTTACGTATTATTTGTAGCGGTTAATGTAGCGGTTAATGTAGCGGTTACTAATTAGTAGCGGTTATTTATATTTTTGTAGCGGTTTAATTATTTGTAGCGGTTATATGTTTTTTTGTAGCGTTTAATAACCGCTACAAATATTATATTAATTTTTTTTTTAAATTTTTTTTACATTTTATTTTAACACAAATTTTTTGGATTTTTTGTAATGAAAAATTTTTTACACTTGAATTCTACAAATATTATTTTAATTTTTTTTTACATTTTATTTTAACACAAATTTTTTGCATTTTTTGTAAAGACGAATTTTTTACAATTGAATTTGATCACTCATCGTCGCCATCCCTACAGAAATTTTGTAAAAAAATTATTATTATTGATGTATTATTAAATTAAAAAAATTTAATTGAAATGACATGGACTTAAAAAAACTCACCGCAGTAGAGGTAAATTGTCATCGCCTTCAGGGAAGTAGTTTTCAAAATCAGCTGGCTGAAATGGCTCACTCTCGTAGGCGATGTTATCGCCTTCACCCATGTCGTAAAGGTCTCTTGGCTTTAAATGAACGACCATGTGCCAATCCCTATGCCGCTCGTCCTCGACATAATAAACCTGATGTGCCTCTGAAGCTAGAATATACGGCTCATCATCTTGAGAAATACCAGTATGAATCGGCCGTGAGAAATTGACTGATGTGATCCCTAGGTCGTCAGTTGTCAGTCCCCGAGAAGTAGTGGTATTTGCCCACAAACACTTGAACAGCGTCACGGTGAAACGGCCTTGATAATTAAGCTCAACCACATCAAGAAGCTTGCCATAGTAAGGGACGCCTCCGAACTGCATGTTGGCGTCACTGCTGTTCGCATAATTCCTTGTCCCAAATGTGCCATAAACACCCGAATTCTGTGTTTGCAATCCCTGATCCCGTGAAACCGTGCAAAACTTAAAACCATTAACATTGTATGCTGTAAACCGTTTTGCATGATCAAGAGGGCCGATTGCGAGAGCTCTGAAATCCGGTGAGTGTGGGTTGTGGTCATTTAGTATTCTGCGAGCAAACCAGCCCGGGAATTCTCTGTGGACCCTCCTATCAACTTCCGAGGATGTCTGTGTACGGATCCTGAGCTGACGCTTGACATGACTTCTGAATTCCCTGCAATTAATAATGGAAAGGCGTTAGTGAAATGAAAGTGAGAAATGTTACGAAAGATATAGATCGAATAACATAACATACATGTGAGTGTACAATTCTTACCGTATGAAAGGCTCAACTTGAGTGCAATTAATCAAGACATGTCTATGTGCTTGGAACTTCTCAGTTGCCGTTAGTTTGAAGTTCTCAGTTGCTCCAACTGGTTTACCAACACGAGGGATAAATTCTCCTGATGTCGGCGCAGGTTCAGGACAATCGTCAACACGAGGCGGGCGGTTGAAAGCCGTCTCAAGATCATCAAAGTACCTTGAGCAAAAATATAACACCTCATCCCCTATATAGCCTTCAGCTATACAACCTTCTGGCCACGCCTTATTCCTCACGTAAGATTTTAATTTCCCAAGGAACCTACGAAGTACATAAGAGAAAATTTATATAAAATGATGAAAAGGACGACGAGCAAACATTAAATACAGAAAATAAATGAAAGCACATATATAAAATGAGTACCTCTCAATCGGATACATCCAACGATATTGTACTGGTCCAGCGAGCTTTGTTTCATGAACGAGGTGGACTGTGAGGTGAACCATCACAGTAAAAAAGGACGGAGGAAAGATCATCTCCAAGTGACAAAGCGTAAGAATGATTTTCGACTGCAGCTGATCGAGCTCCTCAACGATCAAAACCTTAGAACACAACTTCCGAAAGAAAGAACAAAGTTCCACCAAAACGATGGAAACATCGGGAGGAAGTGTATTCTTTATAGCCAGAGGGAGTAACTGCTGCATAAGAACATGTGAGTCGTGACTCTTCAGGCCAGCAACCTTTCGAGCCTGCAAGTCGACACATCGAGAAATGTTGCTTGAATACCCATCAAGAACTTTTAATTTCTTCAACGTCGCGAGGAACACATCCTTGTTCGGTTTTGTGAGGGTAAACTTTGCCGGTGTAAATCTGTCATTCTCATCTGGCCAAGCGTCTTCACGAACTCCCATGTCGCGTAAATCTTTCCTAGCTTGAAGGTGATCTTTTGTCTTGCCGGGTTCGTTAAGCAGCGTATACAGCACATTGTCGCAAACATTCTTTTCAATGTGCATTACATCAAGACTGTGGCGAAGTAAATTAGATCTCCAATACGGAAGCGTGAAGAAGATACTTATCTTCTTCCACTGCTGAGGCGCCGAAGTCCTGCGCGTCTTTTGGCGAGTTTGTGCTGAACCGTTGCTTTTTCCAAACTCGACGTCAACATGCTCAAGCTGCTCTAAGATATTTGTACCGGACAAATCCTGTGGTGGTCCTCTTTTCTCTGGTTTCCCATTGAAGCGATTCCGTTGCAATCTGAACTTATGCGTTCCATCGAGAAACCTCCGATGCCCCATAAAGCACCACTTTCGGCTGTAGGGAAGGCGCAGTGCGTCAGAGTCGAAATTGCAAGCCGGGCACGCCGACCCAGTGTGCACGTTCCAACCAGATAATGTGCCAAGGCCAGGAAAGTCACTGATCGTCCACATCAAGGCTGCACGCATGTTGAACAAAGTCTTGCTGTGAGCGTCGTACGTCTCCAAGCCGACATTCCACAGGTCAAGCAATTCCGCAATAAGCGGTTGGAGATACACATCGATGTCATTGCCCGGTGCCTTTTTGCCTGGAATGATCATAGACATAATGAAAGAGCTTTGTTTCATACACATCCAGGGGGGTAAGTTGTAGGGAACTAAGACTACCGGCCAAATGCTGTAACTTGTGCTAAGATTCCCGAAAGGATTGAAACCGTCGGTCGCCAACGCAAGCCGGACATTTCTGGGGTCAGTCGCAAAATCTGGAAAGTCATTGTCAAACGTTTTCCAAGCAGCTGCATCCCGCGGATGTCTTAATTTACCGTCTTCGTTTTTATCAACGGCATGCCACCTCATGTGCTCAGCAGTTTTAGACGACATAAATAATCTTTGTAGACGAGGTTTCAAAGGGAAGTACCTGAGAATCTTTGCAGGTTTCTTCTTCTGCTTTTTCCCCTTCCGAATTGTCTTGTACCTCGATGTGTGACATCTCTTGCACGTCTCCCTGCTGGAATCGTCTCCCCAATACAGCATACAATCATTTGGGCACGCATCAATCTTTTGATAATTCAACCCCAACCTGTTGATGATCTTCTTGGCCTCGTAGAAGGTTGTGGGAATCTCGGCGTCGGGGAATGCATCTTGTAATAAGTCGAGTAACATCGACATTCCCTTATCTGTGATCCCACACAAGCACTTGATATGATACAATTTGATCAAGAAAGATAATTTAGAATATTTGCGACAACCTTGATATAAAGGACGATCTGCCTCATCCATCAAGCTGAAAAAATCCCGAGCTGCTTCATTCCCCATAAAAGCCGGCTCAGAGCCGTGCACTTCTTCGTTGAAGTTGTCGCCTTGAAATCCAAACGCATCACGCACAACATCATTCACAGGATCATCTTCATCTACTTGAACGCCTACTTGAGAACTTCGAGGAAGAGCCTCGTCATATCTAACGCCGTGGTTCTCACCATGAACTGCCCAGAACGTATAGTCATCAGGGAAAGGCTTCACAAGCAAATGTTCCTTTACAACATTTCGTGGATGCCACTTCTTGAACTTGCATTTCCGACACGGACAGACGATCTTGCCGTTACAGCTGGCGTGAGTGAATGCGAAATCTAAGAAACTGTTTAATCCGTACAAATATTCAGGAGAATTGCGCGGCAACCTTATCCATGATTTATCCATAGCTACAAGTGAGAGAGAAGAAAGTATAGAGAATAAGATGAGTGAGAAGATAATTACGAATGCCTAGAACCTTATATTCTGAAAATCCAACGTTTATCATTTTGTAGCGGTTATTAAACCGCTACACCAACCGCTACAGAAATTCCAACGTTTATAATTTTGTAGCGGTTATATATATAAACCGCTACTAATATTGAAGCCGTTAATTGGTGGGAAATTCAAAATGTACTTGTTGAGTATTAGTAGCGGTTTTATATCTATAACCGCTACTAATGTTCAACCTATTAGTAGCGGTTATCTATATAAAACCGCTACTAATATTAAAGCCGTTGGACATTAAATATAAAAATAATTTTCTAATTTGTAGCGGTTATACATAATATAACCGCTACAAATGTGCACAGAGGCGGCAATTTTGAAAATTCAAATGATTTGACTGTTTGTAGCGGTTATTAGTGTATAACCGCTACAAATTTACTTATATATTTGTAGCGGTTTCTGAAGAGAAACCGCTACAAATATATAAGTAAATTTGTAGCGGTTATCGTTTCAAAACCGCTACAAATATACATTTATAAATGTATATATAATTTATTTTTTTTAAAATATATTTAAAAAAATAAATTATATATATATTTAATTTATTAAATTATTATATATTTGTAGCGGTTATGTACTAATAACCGCTACAAATATATACATTTGTAGCGGTTTTAACCAAAAACCGCTACAAATATATACATTTGTAGCAGTTTTAACCTAAAACCGCTACAAATATATATATAATTTTTTTTTAAAATTTAGATTTAAATCATTTATAAATTATTTTAATGCGATATAATAATATAAATATAATTATATAAAACACAATAAGAAAATTCTGAAATAAAATCTCATAAATATTTACAAATGTTTAAAAGAAAATAAAATGTCCTAAACTAAGGAGCTGGGGGCTGATCCTCTGGTGCTCCCTCAGGTGGGGCTCCCTCAGATGCCGCTGGATCGGGCCGCTGCGCAGACTGAACCGCACCATCGTCATCAGCAGGAGGAGGAGCTGTAGGAGGAGGAGTCGTGCCCGGGACGACGTAGTGAGGGACAGGGGGGACCGCTGGATGCTGCTCGTCCGGGAACAGCCGACCCCATGCTCGATCGAGCATAGTGTTCGCGATCTCACGCCACTGCGTCTACTGCGCGTATATAGCGTCTGCGTGGATCTGCAGCTGCTGCTGCTGCTGCACCTGCATCTGCTGCATCTGCTGCGCCATCTGCTGCTGCAAATCTGACCGCAGCTGGTCAATCGACTCGTCCCTCCGACGTCTGACCCCTCTAGAGCTGCCAGCCTCAGACGCGGCGCTCCTGCCGTAGATCATGCTGGGTCTGGCGCCTATCCCCATCCCCCGCACTCGTCCGGGGTGCTCAGGCTGACTAAGGCCTGCCTTCAGAGGAGCCGTCGGGTCCACTGACCCCTGTGACTCCTCAGGCTGGGTCTGTTGCAGCTCAGCCTGCGACTGCTGCATCCGCTCCTGCCATTTTATGAAACAATTAATAATTACAATTTTTCATTATTAACTTGGTATTATAAAAAATATAATATTAAATTAACTTACAATCGCCGCCTCTGCCTGCTGAGAGGTCGCAGTCCCGTCACGGTGTCTGTGTGTGATGGCGTACAGCTCCGCATAGTCCGTCTGACGGTTCTCCTGCTGTGCCTTCGTCTCCTGAAACAATTACAAAACAATAATTAGCGTTATGAATTAATCAGCTAAAAGTAAGTGAAGTACTTGAAAAGTTACCAGCTCGCTGTAGGTCACAGCAAAGGTCTTCGATCCTGCTGTGTGGTGGATCGTCTGCTGCGCTCGGTTCGCGGCGTTCCTCCGAGCAAGCTCCTGGAAAAAAAAATTAAATGTATTATAATTTAAAATTAAATACAAAATAAATTGATATTATAATTTAATATTTAACAATTACAAAATTATATATCAAAAATCTAATAAATACATTACCTGCACCTCAGGGCTCCTCCTGAACTGGACGAAACGCGCCCAGTCGTTCGGCGGCACGCCGTCCGGTACGCTCTCCTGCAGCTGCTCCAGAGGCATCGTCCCGTCCCTATCCACACTGTGGAAGAGACGGTTCCTCCTGTTCCTCCAGGCGTCGCCTATCTTCACGAGGGCGTACCTCTTCCGGTTGGCCCGGACGGCAAACCGCAGCTGAAAAAAATACATTTAAATATCAATAATACTAAAAATCATAATTTAAAAAAGATAATTAAATAGAATTAATTAAAAAAATATTAATTGAATAGTTTTAATTACCTGAATCACCTCCTCCCAAGCCTGATCCTTCGGCCCCCTCGGAATGTGCCTCCACGTCGAGAAGTGAACGGGGAACCGCATCCAATTCGATCCCAGATCGCTCAGGAAGCGGTTGAGCAGGTGACCCCCATTGTGGATCGGCTGGTCAGTGCCCTCGTTCCACGGCACTACAACTCGCAGGGACCGGTCCATGTTGTTCAGACCGGCCACATCCAGCCTCCTCGTCGACACGTTCCCCTGCTCATCTGCACAGTTGACCGCACGTTAGATAAATTATAATTCAAAGTTAAAAAGTTAAAAAATTAAAAAATTAAATAATTTACCTTCGACCTGCACCTCAAACCCAGTGGACCGCGAAGACGACCCTCGTGGGTTGTTCTGCTCCCGAGCCTCTTCCTCATCGAGGAACTGCTCCATCTCCCTGAACCCACTAATCGGAATCTCGAACTCCTCCTCGTTGAGGAAGTCCTCAACGCTAATCTCTGGCACATCCACCTCAGGCACCTCAGCTGCGGTCGTCGCCTGTGGGATCGTCTGCGGTTCCTGTGGAGGGATGGGCTGAGATGCCTCGGTAGCCCTGCCTACGCGCTGCCCCCTCCCTCTGCCCCCTGCCCGGCTGCTGCCACCCCGTAAATTCGGTCTGGGGACCTCAGGGGCCTTCCCCTTCCCCTTATCCTATCCTGAAGCCATATCAACTGTACAAATTAACAAAAAATTAGTCACATTATTATGCAAAAATATAATAAAATTACAAATATAAATAAAATACGTGTTATATACGTACCTCAAGTGTAAATACTGCGGAATACTGACCAAAAACTCCTATACAGACGTCTGAACGCTCAAATCTCGAAGAAATCACTCAGAGAAACCTCAGGAAACAAAATGAGCAAACGGAGAAATGAAGGAGGTGGGGGGTTTAAATAGGCCAGTAATTAGTAGCGGTTATTAAAAATAACCGCTACTCTAACCGCTACAAATAATTAAATTTGTAGCGGTTCTACAATAACCGCTACAAATCTTCACAACGTTTGAAATTCTGTAGCGGTTATTGCCCAGAACCGCTACAAATTTGGAGTCTCTTGAAATTCTGTAGCGGTTTTGGGCAAGAACCGCTACAAAATTCTGACCTTTGGTATTTTGTAGCGGTTATTGTGCATTAACCGCTACAAAATAACCGCTACAAGTTTTGGCGGGAATTTCGCGCCAAATTTGTAGCGGTTTTTTGTAGGAAACCGCTACAAATATTCTTGCCGCTACAAATTTGTAGCGGTTTAGGTAAAAACCGCTACAAATGTCATAATTTGTAGCGGTTTAATATAACCGCTACAAGTCCACCGCTACGAAATACCTTTTTTTTTGTAGTGCCATAAATACAAGTTAGTTTCCTCATGATGCGTATTTTCATAAACAAAAAACGTAAAATTACAGTTTCCTCATGATAGTATGTAAATAATGTGAAGCCAAACTATGACTTGACAAATAACATTAGCAAGTTAGGGGTTGTTTAGGTTAACATTTAAAAAGCCCTTTCACATAAGTCGAGATAAAACTTCTCTTACATACTTACCTTATACACCTTAAATCACGTTAGAAAAGAAGCTTCTACCGTTAATCCAAACAAACACTTAGTCTTTTGGGTTCAAAAACACGCAGTTTTTCCCCCAAAAAACATCCCAAATAAAGCCACAATGTCCTTTGCTTTAGGTTATTCGGAGCACATTAATGGCTGCCATTGCTTGCACGCAAAGATGTTTAGACACATATGCCCAATTTGTCACTCCTCTCTTTCAAGCTTGCCATCATTTAAAAGTAGAAGAAATGGTGGGAGAAAGGCCCCAATAGTTTTACTAGTAACCAAAAAAATAACTAATTTAATTAAAGGGCATTAAAGTAATTTACTCTTATTTTTTCCTATTACATCTCCATTTTCACCTTACCCAAGATAGTTTTTTTTTTGGTCAAACCATTTTCTATTATAAATTTATAATGGGTACCAAACATGTCAACTATATATTTTTCCATTACATTCCCTTCCTTTTTATCACACCTTATTCATTTTCTTCCAAAGCGGAATGTCAAAATACATTCAGGAAATGACAGAGATTGGCAACTTCTCAACACTTTCGTGGAAGACTTCGAAAACTTTGAGATTATGGCCACCATTATTGAACCAATCCTTTTTGTTCATCCGCAATTTTGCAGTTCTGTGAGATTTTAGTGGCCATGGCTACCATGGCATCAAACATCTACTTTCACTTTTTGATATATTTTCTATGTGAAACAGTGTTCACACAGCGCATACAACTCGGCTCTTCACTTTCCCCCACTGTTCTTCCCACTTCATGGCCTTCACCTTCACGTCGATTCGCATTTGGCTTTTACGCGCAAGGCGATGGCTTCAAAGTTGGAATCTTGTTGTTCAATGAGGATAATAAAACAACTGTCTGGACTGCATATCGTGATGATCCTCCTGTATCCTCAAATGCAAAGCTTGTTCTAACCATGAGAGGTGAGCTTCTTCTGCAATCAGGTCCAGGGCAAAAGAAGGTTATTTCTCACGGTAACAATGGAACTGTTTCCTCTGCTTCCATGCTTGATTCTGGAAACTTCGTTCTACAAAACAAAACTTTGGACATCCTTTGGCAGAGTTTCGATTACCCAACTGATACCATGTTAGGGGGCCAAATTCTACCTGGTGGGAGTGAATTGGTGTCCAGTTCATCAGACACCAATCAATCTTCTGGAAGGTTTCAACTCTCGATGCAGGTTGACGGAAACCTTGTTCTGTATCCACGATATTCTGATAGCACAAGTTGGGATGCTTACTGGGCCTCTGATACTTATTATGGCACTAGTTCCAAATATTATCTTTTCCTCAACAACACAAGTCCTCAGTCTCTATGTATTGTAAATGCCAATAATTCCACCTCACAAATACTTTGGCAAAGGGATGACAGCAGCTCCGAAGGGAACAACACTATTCATCGGGTAACTATTGATTCTGATGGGTTTCTACGACTCTATGCTCATTTTGATGACGCAAATCGGGAACAACAAGTCAAAGAGTTATGGTCACCGACGGAGTTGAAAAATCAATGCAACGTGAAGAGTTTCTGTGGGTTAAATAGCTATTGCACCTTCTTTGACAACTAGCCTTATTGCAATTGCCTTCCCGGAACTGAGTTTATAGACCCAGGTGATCAGAATCTTGGATGCAAAAGGAACTTCTCAGAAGCTGAATGTAAAGGTGGGAAATATAATAATGCTACTTTTTATTACTTGTCCAACATGACTAGTATGAACATGGATGATCTTCCTTATAGAGAGGAAGACATTGCGGAGGAGTAATGCCCATCTTCTTGTTTGCAAGATTGTTACTGTGGGGCTGCCTATTATGATAACAATCGCTGCAAAAAACAAAAGCTCCCATTAAGATATATTACAAGAGAAACACAAGATTCCTCCTCGTCCTTCACAATGTACTTCAAGGTGGGACATCAAAGCTTGGTAAGCAACAATGATCAAAGCCTGGTAAGCAACAATGATAACCAACCACCTCCCATAAAGACTACCAGTAAGAAAGCAGTTGTGATGATCATTGTTGTCATCTTTGGTTTTGCTATTCTTTTGTTTTCAGCTATTGGAATATCTGGCCGTTTAATTTACAAGATTGGAGTTTTAAGTTTCAAGAGGTTGTTGGAGATTGGAGATTTAGGCCTGAGCGAAGGGATTACTCTAAGAGTATTTTCATACAATGAGCTGAAGAAAGCAACAGATGGTTTCAAACAAGAGGTGGGGAAGGGCGCCCTCGGATCAGTTTATAGAGGAACTTTACACAAAGTGTTAATGTAAATTAGTATTTAGCATTATTATTCTGTTAGATATACAGCTGTACAATCTTGTAAAGATTTTCATTTCAGATTCTCTCTCTATACGTGTATGGTCTTGATGTATTTGTAACAATATTCTGTTACAGAATTATCTTATATAAAGGGCAAAGGTATGAGGCACAGATACTCAACCTATTCAGTCACTCTTATTTCTCTTATTTCGTTCTTGGTATCAGAGCGCTCTCAAAACGTTTCCGGTGCTCTCTTTCACGACTAATCAGAAATGTCGTCCTCCTCGTTAAACTCTACCGAGACTACCTCCTCACCTATGGCCAAAACCTACTCACTATTTCACTCATCAAGCCAGACGACTTCTGTTAAGCTGGACAGAACAAATTTCTTAGTCTGGGAATCAGTTGTGTTACCTCTGATTGAAGGCAATCGGCTTCAAGCCCATATTGATGGTACTGGAGTAATTCCTGCAGCATCTATTCTGCCTCCTGGAGCCAGTGCGCCTGTGATTAATCCAGAATTTGAAGAATGGTATGCGGTAGATCGTATGTTGGTCGGCTAGCTCCGAAATACAATGACTCAGGATGTCGGAGCTCAGCTTTTGCACTGTAAAATGGCCCTAGATCTCTGGAATGGGGCTAGATCTCTCACTTGTACGGTATCCAAATCTCGAGTCATGATCTACAAATCTGAGCTTCACCACACTCG
Organism: Inga leiocalycina; assembly: GCA_963242795.1. Classification (NCBI taxonomy): domain Eukaryota; kingdom Viridiplantae; phylum Streptophyta; class Magnoliopsida; order Fabales; family Fabaceae; genus Inga; species Inga leiocalycina. The sequence goes on from OY725327.1 coordinate 27,944,672, forward strand.
GAAGAACGCCATGCGGATGGAAGATTATCTATCCAAGATGAAAACAATTTCTGATCAATTAGCTCTCGCTGGAGCTGCGATATCCACTGATGACTTGATTCTTCATACTCTCAACGGCTTAGATTCAGAATACAACGCAATTGTTGTAAAATTAATTGATCAAGTTGGTCTTACCTGGATCGAAGCTCAATCAGCCCTGCTTGCTTTCGAAAGTCGCATTGAGCAATTGAATCAGTTTGCCTCTTTAACGATTCATCCTTCAGCTCATATCGCGACACACACGGATTCATCGGAATCTGGCCACTCATCTGCAAATCGTGGTGTTTGGCGTGGCGGTAGAGGAAATCGCGGCAGACGCGGTCAAGGACGTCGAGGCAGCTGGAACTCGAATGGAGGAGGAGGCGGTAGACCATTCTGTCACCTATGTGAGAAACCGGGGCATAAGGTTGAGAATTGTTATCGGAGGTTCGATCGATCGTTTCGTCCACCGTCGCATCCACCACCGTCGCAACATCAAAATTTCTCCTCGCAAGCTTATTTTGCAGATCCGTATATGGTTAATGATTCTGAATGGTTTATGGATAGCGGTGCTAGTCACCATGTCGCCTCTTCTTCTGCGAATTTAGATGCTGTGACTCCAGTGGGTAAGAATTTCAATCTTTTTACTTGTACTGGAAATAAAACTCCTGTTCATGGAATAGGAACTGCTTCTTTTGGGTCACAGATGAAGTTAAATAAAGTTCTTCTTGTGCCTAATGCAACTAAGAATTTAGTAAGTATAAATAGGCTAATCAAGGATAATCATGTTGCTGTGATTTTTTCTGATAATGGTTGTGTGGTGAAGGACAAAGCAACAGGACAAGTACTGATGAAGGGAAAAGCAAGTCAGGGGCTCTATCCAATTAATAATGGCAACTCAATTATGGAAGCACATGTAGCTGAAATCTCAGAGAAGGATGAAGATTTTATCTTATGGCATTATAAGCTAGGACATCCAAATTCTAGAGTTTTGAAACAAGTTTTGAATAAATGTGATGTCAATGTTAGAGTGAATGAGAAATATGTTTGTGAATCTTGTCAATATGGAAAATCAAAGAAGTTGCCATTCTCCAAATCTGAGTCTCATGATTCATCTCCTTTAGAACTTATTCATACTGATTTATGGGGACCATCACCTATACAATCGATACATGGACATCGATTCTACATTCACTTTGTTGATGATTTTAGTAGATTTACTTGGATTTATCCATTAAAACATAAAGGAGAGGCTATTGGAGCTTTTACTCATTTCAAGAATTTGGTTGAAAACCAATTTACTACAAAAATTAAGGCAATTCAATGTGACAATGGATCTGAATATAAGCCTATTATTCATTTAGCTGAATCAGCTTGTATTTTTATACGTCTTACTTGTCCTTACACATCTTCTCAAAATGGTAGAGCGGAAAGGAAACATCGTCATATAGTTGAAATGGGTTTGACTCTATTAGCTCAAGCATCAATGCCACTTGCTTATTGGGTTGAAGCTTTTCAGACTGCTGTTTTTCTTATTAATAGATTACCTACTCCCATTTTGAATGATCAGTCACCTTTGAAGGTTTTATTCAAGATCAAGCCAGATTATATTTCACTACAACCTTTTGGATGTGCTTGTTATCCATGTTTGAAGCCTTATAATGAGCACAAGTTTCAATTTCATAGTCAAAAGTGTGTTTATCTTGGTCCTACTACAAATCAAAAAGGATACAAGTGTTTAAGCTCAACAGGACGGATCTATGTTTCTAGACATGTGGTTTTTGATGCTAATAAATTCCCTTTTGTGACAGGTTTTCTCAACCGACGAGGTGCTTCTGAAACAAATCAATCCATAGCACCAATAATAATTGATCAACAATTATTTCATTCAACTTCCACTTCCAGTAACGTAAGACCGAGCCCACAATGTCCAAGCCCACAAAGTCCAAATCCACATATTCAATTCCAATGCCCAAGTCTATCCCAAGCTTTATCTAGTCCATATTCTTCACAACGTCAGCCTACACCCTCACCTCCAGATTCAGTCTCATCCATATCACAAATCCCATCTCTCTCTCCAAACTCGTTTTCACCTAGCCAAGTCGACAACGTACCTGATCAAAACACCTCCACCCAAATAGCCGAATCTGATCCTGATCTCAATATTCATCCAATAGTTACCCGATCAAAGGCGGGGATCACAAAACCCAGATATCCTTTTATTGGTCTTCTTCAATCTGAAACTCCTTCTTCTCTTCGTTTTGCTACAGAACCTCAGAATGTTTCAGAAGCACTTGCGTCTCGTCAATGGAGGCAAGCCATGAAAGAGGAATTTGAAGCTTTACAAAGAAATCACACATGGGTCTTAGTGCCGTATGATGGAACTCAGAAATTGGTAGATTGCAAATGGGTTTTCAAAACAAAATTTAAAGCAGACGGGACGATTCTCAAGCATAAAGCAAGGTTGGTTGCAAAAGGTTTTCAGCAAACAGCTGGTCTAGATTATGGAGAAACTTTTAGTCCAGATTCGTTTAATTCTTACTCTTGCAGTCACTTTCAAGTGGGAATTAAGACAACTAGATGTAAATAATGCGTTTCTGAACGGATATCTTCAAGAGGATGTCTTCATGTGCCAACCTGAAGGTTTCTACAATAAAGGGAAACCTAATCATATCTGCAAATTGGTAAAAGCCATTTATGGGCTCAAGCAAGCCCCAAGAGCTTGGTTTGATCGGTTGCGATATACTTTGCTGAAGTGGGGATTTACTAATGCCAGAAGTGATATTTCGTTATTCTTCCTTCAGACCAGCAATTTCACGGTATTCATATTAATTTATGTTGATGATATTCTAATCACTGGCAACAATTTTTTGATGATTCAGAGATTTATAGATAAGCTGAATTCTGTGTTCTCTCTTAAGGACTTGGGTCCTTTATATTATTTTCTTGGGCTAGAGATCTATCGAGATGCTACTGGAATTTATGTTAATCAGGGCAAGTATACATTAGACGTGTTAAAGAAGTTTAATATGTATGATTGTGCACCTGTCTCAACTCCTATGGTTACTGGTAGACCATTTTCTGTCTCAGATGGTACTGTAATGGCATATCCTTCTTTATATAGGAGAGCCATTGGATCATTGCAATATCTGACAACAACTAGGCCAGATATAGCTTTTTCAGTTAACAAATTGAGTCAATTTTTATCTAGGCCTACAGAGGTTCACTATCAAGGAGTTAAAAGGATTTTAAGATATCTTAAAGGTACATATCATTATGGTTTACATATCAAACCAGTGAAATCAGTTCAATTAACAGCATTTACAGATGCAGACTGGGCTACTGATGTTGATGACAGGAAATCTATGGCTGGATGTTGTGTTTATCTAGGAGGAACACTAATTTCATGGAGTTCTAGAAAACAGAAAGTAGTATCTAGATCTAGTTCTGAATCTGAATATAGATCAATAGCTGATGGTGCTTCTGAATTACAATGGTTGCGTTCTTTGATAACTGAGCTTGGATTATTTCTCAAGCAACCATCAGTGATTTGGTGTGATAATTTGAGTGCAAGATCTCTTGCATCAAATCCAGTACAGCATGCTAGAAGTAAGCATATAGAAATTGATATTCATTTTGTGAGAGATCAAGTATTGTCTGGTATATTGGATATTCGATATATTCCATCTTCTTCTCAAATAGCAGATTGTTTGACAAAAGCCCTGACACATACAAAGTTTATACAATTCAGAAACAAACTCGGTCTGTGTCCCACACCCTTTCGTTTGAGGGGGAATGTTAATGTAAATTAGTATTTAGCATTATTATTCTGTTAGATATACAGCTGTACAATCTTGTAAAGATTTTCATTTCAGATTCTCTCTCTATACGTGTATGGTCTTGATGTATTTGTAACAATATTCTGTTACAGAATTATCTTATATAAAGGGCAAAGGTATGAGGCACAGATACTCAACCTATTCAGTCACTCTTATTTCTCTTATTTCGTTCTCAAAGGAAGAAAATTGATCGCTGTGAAAAGGCTACACAAGCTAATTGAAGAAGGAGAGAGAGAATTTCAAGCTGAAATGCAAGCCATTGGGAAAACCCACCACAAAAACTTAGTCCGCTTGTTGGGATATTGTGCTGAGGGATCTAAAAGGCTTCTGGTTTATGAGTACATGAGTAATGGCTCCCTTGAGAAGCTTATCTTTGGTGATAGTACCATACGTCCAGATTGGGAACAGAGAAGAAGAATAGCACTTGACATTGCAAGAGGGTTACTGTATCTGCATGAAGAATGTGGGGTTCCCATTATTCACTGTGACATAAAGCCTCAAAACATATTGATGGATGAGTTTTGGACAGCAGAAATATCAGACTTTGGGTTAGCAAAACTTCTAATGCCAGATCAAACAAGAACCTTCACTCAAGTTAGAGGGACAAGAGGTTATTTGGCTCCAGAATGGAACAAGAACACTCCAATAACAGTGAAAGCAGATGTTTATAGCTATGGAGTTATGTTATTGGAGATTGTATTTTGCAGAAGAAGCTTAGTGGTTAACATGTCGAATCCAGAGCAAATTGTTCTGTCTAATTGGGTGTACAAATGTTTTGTTCGACAAGAGCTAAACAAGCTTGTTGTTGGGGAAGACGTGGAGAATACATTGCTGGAGAATATGGTGAAAGTGGGGATATGGTGTATTCAAGATGAACCTTTTCTTCGGCCATCAATGAAGAGTGTGGTGTTGATGCTTGAAGGAGTTTCGGAGGTGGCCATTCCTCCTTGTCCATCTCCTGATTCTCTGTGACATTTCTTCGTTGTAAAAAAAGGAGTGAATTTCGTGTTTCGTGTTGTTTTGGTTTGCTTTGTTTTATTATTACGTTTGTGTAATATGACTTTCTAGTCTTTCGTCTACTAGTAGCTGCAAATAAAAGAAACAAGCACTTGACATCAGTTGTATTTGGATTTCCTTGGTCCATAATGGTATGCTTCTGCAACACAAAATAACATGTACATATATAGTTGTTAATACTTAATATTGTTTATATTTCTCGTTTTATTTATTTTAGGGAAGCATTTTTTTTAATGTTTTGTAGTTGTTACTATTTTGTCTAAAAACTTAGACATGGCTGAAATAACACTATCGATATTTTCGTAGAAAAACGAAAGATATCTCCCCGTTTTTTTACCTGAGCTGAGAAACATATCTCCCCTTCAATCCCTCTTCTTATTTGGATTTGTAACAAGTGTATAAAATACCTTTCACACGTGTTAAAAAGGCCGTTTTTCACACTATTTCTTTAACCAATGTAAAAAGTCCAAAACGATTTTCTACACCCGTTACAAAAGTCACAATCGGTGCGGTTATAATGCCACAACTATTGCACTGGCTATTGTCACAACCAGTGTAAAGTTTTTTTCCAATGATTCATTTTATTTATCCCCTAGCTAACTCCCTGTTTACGCTTGAAACAAATATAGTATACAATATATTTACAGCATATAGACAACCCCACAATCGAACCACAAGCAAGGTAATTAAATTACAACTCATAAGTGTACAATTAAATTAAAATTTACTCAACTAATAAACAATTTTGAATTAATAAAAGTTTTAGTTTACAAATCTAATCCTTGCTTATGGAACAACAGCATAAACAATACACAATACACAATACACAATAACTTACTGTTGTGTAGTAGCTCAAGGAAACTAGTTTTCCAACAAAAGCTACGGTCAATATGACATTGTGCCTGTTTGTTTTAAAAGCGGAAGCTCAAATAAGCCCTATTAAATCTATAAAAGTGATTATAAACCCCGTTCATACTTTTTAGATAAGTTCTGTAAAATCCTGATCAACCATGATTCCACCCTCTCACCACACCTATAGCATAAGTGATAAGGTGTTTCTTTTGGGATGGGAAAATCCTAATAAAACTTCTATAACAGGAATTTCTCCAATTTATCCTTTGCTTCTTTCTTCAAAATTTTCTTTCCGAATATTGCCTCCACATATTTTGCTTATTATTTTTCAACCAAAGTACTTCAAATAAATTATTTTGCCCATTACTTAGTATGATTTTTAAAATTATTTTAAACAATAACAATTAAAAAATAAAATTAATATTTAAATATTCATATCATTTATTAAATCATGTTTAATAATAATTATTAAATATTTAAAAAATATTATTAGATATAATCATGAAAATGCAAACAGCTTTATTAAATTCATACCTTTTTTAGTAATTGTACGTGTACAAGTGATTTTGATAAATGTAATCCAAACATAATAAAAATTCTCAATGTCCAAAAAAAAAAAAAAAAAATTCTCAAAGTCACTTAAAAATATTCAAACAAAAATCCCGATTAACCAGTGTCACTTTTAATGAGTGTCACTTATAAAAATTACGATCACATTTGTTCACTACTAATCCAAGTGGCCACATCAATGTCGAACATTTGCAAGTTAAAGCATTGACTTAAAATCATTAACTATAAAGGAAAAAAGGGAAATTAATTTAATGGTCCTTGTAAATTTTTTCAGTTTTGAATCAAGTGCTTAAACTTGTGTTTCTCCCCATTTTAGATTAGATTCTTTAACTTTCTGCCATTAGATCTGTTGGTTCAAGGAAAATATCATGAAAGATATCTAAAATTTTGTCCCTCCTCCAATCTCATAGGTATTCTTCCTCTTTTTATACTACTTCACTAGTGGAAAATTAACTTTTTAGACTGGTTAAAAAAGACTTTTTAGACCGATTGTGAATTAGGTCTTGTTACAGTAGGTCTAAAAAGTCTGTTATTTTTTAGACAAGTTGTTACAACCGATCTTAAAAGTCATACTTTTAAGACCGGTTGTTCTAAAACCGGTCTTAAAGGTCACCTTTAAGACTTGTTCTGCCTACAACCGGTCTTAAAGGTTAAACCTTTTAAGACAAGTTGTGCCTACAACCGGTCTTAAAGGTCGGACCTTTAAGACCGGCTGTGTGTCACAATCGGTCTTAAAGTACTTTTAAGACCGATTGTGACTACAACCGATCTTAAAGGTTCTATTTTCTTTTAAAAAAAACGTCCCTTATATATATACACATGCAGTAGATGCTCCAATTTTAACAGCAGTACAGAAAAATCACATATTTCAATTTCAATATTCAAAAGTAGCAGTCTATAGTAGCAACAAATTTTCATACAAGCTAGTCACACATTGATGATTCATCTGTAGCACTTTAATTACAGTATGGAAAATATGGCAGCAAGTAATGTAAACTTCATTGGCTCAATTTCAGCGCAAATGCACTTGTAGTTTCAGTCCCTAACTCAATAGATTAGGAAAGTATTTCACAGATTTATTTACTATGATAGCTTTCCAAAGACTCAATTTTGTTCCAGCAAGGTAAATGAAGTGCAAATGCACATTTTCACCAAGTTTCAAACAACATTCACTTTAAACAGAGGCTAGAAACAGGGAAAATCAGATTAAGCAAGCACAAATAAAGGTGTAAGCCAGGTGACTTTTAATTAAACTTCCAAAAAATGGTAATTAGTGTAGTACAAGGTTCAAGATCAAATGTCACAATTTAAGCAACAAGCTAAAATCAGATTCTAGGAACTCCAAATTCACTCCATTTCTTGCAATTTTAATGTGCAACATGAAGTTGTCTAAAACTAAAAACATGCAGGAATGTCTAAACAGATGAATTTGCTCAGAAATGGATGCAAAACTTTGAAATAACAACGACAGCAATAAAATTCAAGTATTGATACAAGCAACAACAGAAATTCCTCAGTTTTACAGAATACAAAGGGAAGAAAAATTACAAAGGTCAGTCCCTCAAATCCTATGCCTCCTGTATCACCCATATCAAAGAAATTGTCCTACACAGATACATAAACCTTATTAGCAATACAAATGAGAACAATATACAATGTAATGTTGGATTAAAAAACTCACTATTTTTGTAATAACTTATAGATGAATTCAGCACAACATGTGTGAATGAAATCAATATATTTTTCAGGAAAGGGATAAGCAAGATCAAACATCTGTAACATCAAAACCAGACGAAACATTAACTTAGTAACTTAAAAACAATAAAGTAATACAAAAGTTCTGAAATATAAATTTACCTCTTGAGTAAAATCAGTCGTGCCTAGAGTGATAATATTGTAAATGCAACTCAAAACATAAAAACCACATAAGTTGGACCCCTCTGGTTGCCTACAGCTCTGAGAAAAAAGATGATATCATTAAAACAAATATAAAGGCATGGCTTATTACATTCTTTAAACAAATCAATATGTACTAACCTTTGGCATGATCCATGTAGGGTCCTTTAAGTTACGAATATGCTTACCACAAGCAGTGTGTAGGAATGTCCGCATAGCCCTATGATCATCACAATCACAAAGGTTATTGGTTTTACATAAATTCCATAAACTCTGCACACAAAAGGTAATAATGCAAGAAAACTAACGAGTTTATGGTCTTTTTCAAATCATTCCCTGGTTTGAAGTGGAGGGAACATAAGAGGATGACAGTGTAACTACTCTTGCATAGAAGAACCAACTGCCAATGATCACTGAAAAAAAAGAGAAGAATATTAAGTAAACATAAAATATTATATAAATTATAAAATATCAGTTTGTTTCTTACCCTTGCACATATGGAGCCAAGAAACACTCAGTTCCAGTTTCACTAAGCCTCTCTGATAAGTATCTATGTCCGATAGCAGCAGTGGTCTCTTTCTTTTGGATGTGATGGGGGTATAAGAATCCAAATTTTTCGCTTTTGCCAGAGGAGATCAACCTACGATGCATGTACCTATAATAATGCAGCACATAAATCAAAGGTAAACGGTGAAACTTTTAAAATATTTACTTTGAATTGCAGAAGATACTTACATTAAGAATAGTTGGACAATTCCAATCGTAAGATTTTGTCTAGGAGTTACCAGGGACATCAAATCATCCTTCTAGAGATAGAATATCACCCCTGACTGTCTAACAATTGAATCCGTAGGCCAATATCTTATTTTAAAGGATGTATCATATACCATCAAAATCACTTGTTGCATGATATTCAATGGAGGCTGTAAAACTTCTTGCTGAGTGAAAGGAGCTGGACTTGGTGAAGCTTTGATCAGACTTTCCTCAGGTCGAACAGAAACAAAATTCCCTGGCCATAAGATGAACGTACCCAGGACATCGCTTATGATCTTGAATTCATCAGAAGGGATAGGGATAGGTGCATCTGCAATGAATACCTGGTCAACTGACACTCGGACTTGATCAGCTTCCATTTGTTGGTGGTGGACAGTTGATCCCAGGTTATGCACACTACCCTGTGCAACTAACTGTCTCAGAGGATCCTCGAGAAAAATATCACAAGGCTCAGTAAGTTCTCTTGCAAGACCCTCTGATGACTGCCCGATGTTGCAACAACTCCCTTTAGTGCTCTACTTATTAGGATCAATCGATTGTGGCTGGGGAGCATTGGTATCTTGTCTTGAGCTCATAAACACTATCATTTCCTCTTTCATATTGCTCAACCGGGTCTCTAATAGTGCATCAAATGATGCTTTAGCCTCAGCCTTTGCTTCTACTCTTGCAGTGGCCAATATAGTCTCAAATTCCTCCCTAGTCACGATGTTTGAGGAATGGCGTACGAGGGCTCCAAAGTAATCCCTTATCCCCACCCCTCCTCCAACTCCCCTAACACGGCCTGGATGCTCATGTTTGCCAATAGCAACAGTTAGAATATCATTCCTACCCTCCGACTTAAAAGATCCATCAACTTGTTTTTTTCTAAGTTCCTCCTGTAAGATAATACAAAATAACAAACATAAGTAATGAAGTATGTTTCTTATGTAATTAATAACAGCAACGATATATACATACAATTCTTTCACCTACTATACGAGATTGTTCACTCGTATAAGACCCACTCCTCTTTTGGTGGGCAAACAACCATTTTTCTTCACGACGAATCAGAGATGGTGGAGAAAGAAGAACAGAAGGATCAGATTGAGATGCTTCTTCCAATCTCTTCCGTTTGGCCACCGACAAGTCTCTTCAGCCTTTGCATAACCCCCACGAGACATTGTATGTGAGCAATCATTCTTTCTACCACTTTCTTGTGCTTTTTGCCTGCAAATAAGAAATTATACAAAAGGAAAGTGTTATAATTAATTAAGATAATTGCTAAGTGTAATATCCCAAATTTTGATTAAGGGATAATCATGATTATTATGGATAATTATGGGTTTATTTGGGATTATTATGTATTTTATGATAATATTAATTTATGTCATAATTAGTGGGAATTGGAAATATTATTGCATATGGATGGTATTTAAGATCAAGGGTTGTGATTCCTTGACCGTGGGTCGGGATCCAGCGTGCTTAGCTTGGGTGAGCTTATTATGGGAATGATTGAGATGTTGACATGTGGCAGTGTGGAGGCCATTCGATGAGGCCACATGAGGACAAAAGTCCACTTTTCCTCTCTCTCACTCCATCTCTCCATCTCATCTCTCTCTCTCTTTCGGCCATTGAAGAGGAAGAAAAGGAAGAAGGAAAAGCTTGATCTTTGGGTAAGTAAATGATCTCATTTGCTCAAACTCACTTTCTTAATGCTGATCCTTGAATCATGGGCTTCATTTTGGTGTGTGTAGTGTAGCCATTTGGTGCTGATTTATGCTACACGAAAATTTGGAAAGTGGTGAATCAAAGAGTGTCTTTGGAAAAGTGAAAGAGGTAAGGAAACTCAATCTATCTATCTATGTTTCATACCATTTGAAGTAGTTTTTAAATTCTGGAAATTTGGCTTGAATTCGAAAATTGGATGCCACTGTTCATTTGGTATGTTTTTGGCATGAGAATGGTGTTTTGAAATGAGTTTAGGATAGATAGATTGATTGGTAAATGAAATGTGAAGTTTGGTTAAGATTGGTATTTTGTTGAAATTGTTGCCCAAAACCCAAAGTATGATAATGGAGTAGGATTTTGATGATTCTGAGGATTCCATTGAATTTGTTGGGTGTTTTTGTGTGGGAATGGCTTTGGGTTAAGTTTTGAGTCCATAGGAATCAATTGGCCAAAGGTAAAGGAGAGTGCCTCTGTTTTATGCGTTTTCTGCTATCTGAGGTATTCACTCAAGCAGACAGGGGTGTGCTCGAGTGAAGTATGAACATCACCCGAGTAGAAGGGGTCTGCTCGAGTGAGGGATGAGTTTCACCCGAGCAGGGATGAACTCTGCTCGAGTGATATGAGAGTTTTCCCTTTGTGTTTCGAGTGCACCTGGGTTTTGTTGAGTAATGCTCGAGTGCATTGCCTTGTGCTCGAGTGCATTGCCTTGTGCTCGAGTGATGTGTGTATTTGACACCAAAGGACTTGCTTCTCGGGTTGTCACTCGCGAGTAAGGTGCGCGAGTGTTCCTTCTCACTCGCGGGTGTGAGGTGTGTGCTCGAGTGCATGTGGTTGTGCTCGAGTGATCATGGTCTTGGAGAGCGTCGTGTGCTCTCAGGTCCTCACTTCCTGGACTTCTCTCGTGGGTGCTCGAGTGAGGCATTTGGCCTTGTGCTCGAGTGAGGATTTTGTGCTCGAGTGAGCCAGTTCTTGAAAGTTTCTTTGTGCTCTCGGGTGCTCACTCGCAGTTTCACTTTCATTTGTGCTCGAGTGATGTCCGTACTTGTGCTCGAGTGAGAGCATCTGTGCTCGAGTGAGATGACCAAAATCTGAGTTTTGTGCTTCCAAAAGGGGATCTTTAGGATAGTTCTTCCTACCCTTTAGGAGTTGTGTTAGGAGTATTTAGTGACTCCAAAAGAGTAATAATGATAACCAATTGAGTATTATGAAGTGGATTAAGTCTTGGAATAGAGATTAACTCTTCGTCCCTAATGATAAATATAGGGTTTAATATTTGCCCGACGCGGGAGAGACCGGAGCCAAGGAACGCCCGGAAGAACTCAGGTAGTGACTTTTCTCTCACATATTGTATGATGTTTTGGCATGCATAACTTGTCATTGAACTTGTGAAATGTGTGCCATGGTCCATTACGGCGTGAGCACTTCAATGTGAGCCATATAGGGAGTGACAGTGGTCATCTCTAGTTCGGCCGTTGAACTGCCGTCGTAAGCGACATGGATCTTTGTGAATCCGACCCGTGGGGCTGCGTTTGTGAAACCAGCCGTGGGCTGTGTGTGTGAATCTTGCCTATGTGGCTTGCGTTTATGATATGCTTTATATGGATCCCAGCTGTGGTGAATTATACTGTGTTGATTGTTGTGATGCAATACAGCGTGAGCAATCGTAAGGGATGACATGTGTCATACTAACCATTGCCGTTGTAACTGCCGTTGTAGTTGCTTGTTGTGAATGATGATTGGCTTACATGCATTATTGTTGTACATTATATGATTGACTTGTTACTACGGGGATTCTTTAGAATCTCACTCTCCCAAAATTAACCATTTTAGACAGGGCCAAAGGATCGGGAGGCAAGCGGGCGATGAAGAGTAGTTAGAGCTCCTGTTTAGGAGTATATTTTGGGATTAATGGTTATCATTGTATATTTTGGAATTGTATATAGTAGACTTTGTGTAATCCCCAAGAAAAAGGGTATGAATTGTAGGCTTGGTGCCTTATGTAAATCCCTTTATATTTTGAATGGAACCCGAGTGAGTCGGGAATATATTTTGCACTCTGATATTTGTAAATGGAATCCACTTGTACAGGCCATATCGTATTAAAATGGGAATATGAGACCATTATAATTGAGTTTAGAAAAGTTTTTGCAAATCCGATTTTTGGGCAAAAGATTGTCTTAATAAGTCCCAAATCAATTACGATCTCTAATTCCACATTAATTACATGTTTATGAACTAAATCTCGGCCTAAGGTGGGAAGGGGGTTACACTAAGTAAATAAAATAAAAAATAAGTCAACTAACCAAAGATTATGGAGTAGTCCGAAGCCTAACAAATGCTTGCTAAGTCGCTTGATCAAGAAATGTATACTTGTCACATGAATTAGGACGAGGTTGACCATCTTTCACCTTGATATGAATGTAATTGTTGGTCAGATTTGTCTTAAACTTGCTCCAGCGCTCATAACAATGCGTCATTGTCTTGTTGTACAAGATCTCATGCTGAGGAACGTCATAGGTGAGCTGGAATGCATGCAATGAAGGAGTAAGTGACAAATTTGTGACATATTTGATAATAATTAATTACATACAGAAGAGAATTGTATACCTGGATAGTGTCCCAAATATGTTGCTTCACCTTTTCATCGACATTTCTCCACTCCTCTATCAAGATGCTCGGCTTGTTGGGTGCAAGGATGCCGAAAAAACTCCTATATCGGCTTGTATTAGGTCCGATTGGAATCTAATAACTATCAAACTCAATCGGTATCTTTTAGCCTGCACTCCGACTGAGGGAAACGTCTGTCAACCGTGTGCCACGTCTACCCCTCCGTACAGACTGACTACTGAGCTCACTATGACCCTGGCTCCAAGCATTGCTAGGGTCGCCCTGATTAACACTAGCTGGCTGACTCTACTGAGCACTAGCTGTCTGACTCTCCTGAGCACTAGCTGGCAGACTTAGTGTAACCCCCTGCCTTAAATAGCGTAATTATAATTCGATATTACGTAATTAAATTGGTTTAGAGACCGTCGAATAGTTCAAAACTCATTTAGAACTCCCTGTGAAGTAGGGACTTTATAAAATTTTCAAAACTTCTTTCCTATTCCGGTCTCAAGTTCAATTATCGAATATAATCACCTGTGCAGTTAATTCACATTCATTCATATCAGAATATCTAATAGCAATCCCGGCAACCCCCGGGTTCCGTTCATACACAAAAAGGGTTTACAACCTCCATATAGGGGACTACACAACTACGTTCAACTATTCTTTACAACCAACATAATATACAGACACCCTGTCCAACAGGTTTAACCAACATAACCAAAATAAATGCCCCTACAGGATTCTAACCGCTCCGGGTCGTACGCTTCTCCTTAGAGCCACTCGCCCTGTCTGAAAGGTTAGTTAAAGGAAGGAATGAGATTCAAGAGAATCCCAGTAGTAACAAAACATTTATACCACACATAAGCACACAGCATGTAAGCAAATCATCATACAGCAGCAGCACCACAAATCACACTCCACCCTCATCCCCTTTCTCCGCCGGGAAGGCACACCGCCTAACCCGAACCGTTGTTAGCTACTCAGGGACTATTGGCGTGGCAGTGCATACATATAGCCTTATAGCCCATACAGCTATTCGGCTTTCACAAATGGCCCGTCGGCCTCCACAAATAGCCTTTCGGCTCACATAATCACATATATCACACCTCATCCTCATCCCCTTTCTCCGCCGGGAAGGCACACCGTCCTAACCCGAACCGTTGTTAGCTACTCAGGGACTATTGGAATGACCGTGCTAACACAAATCCACAGATGTCGCAGCATACGAATTCATTACAAATCAACGATATAACACACATACAATGCATCATATATGGTACAAAAGAAAAGTCACTACCTCGTTCCTTTCTGACGTTCGCTGGCGTAGTTGGCTCACGAGGGCGGCAAATATCAAATCCTACAATTCCAAATGCACTATTTAGACACTTCCATAGTGTTACTTAGGGTTATATGAGTCTATAATGAAAATTTACAAAAATACCCCCGGGGACCCGGCCTGGGCCCGTCATACCCGGACCGGTTGCACTTTTCTCGAAATTCTAATATGGGCTATCCTAACATATTTCCGCCCAAGGAATCCATTTCCGTACTCAGAATTATCAAATTCAATATCAAATTACAAAATTGCCCTTGGCAGCCCTACTTTTAGGGTTTTAGGGGTGTTTCCGTAATTATGCTTTCTCGGCCTTTTTTGAAAAAGTGCCCAACTGTAACCCCACCTAATTTTCGCCCCTGAACTCAATGGAACCATCAAATCATTGAAAATCCAACTCTAAGACCCATTTCTAGGGCTGGCCGAAATAATGGTCTTCTCCAGGGAAAATCGGGGTTTTACGATTTCGGCTCCGTAAACGCGTTCCTTTCTACTCCTAACCACTTTATTAACCATTACATTAGGTTACAACTAACATTAAGACCCAATTTGGGCAGCATAACCCCTAGGAAACTCAATTTCCAAACTTTAAAACCAATGGCAATCCGGCGAAATTTCACCGATTAAATTGCCCACAGCAGCCAGAATAAGCAATATAAGAAAGTTTGGAAGTTACCTCAAGCTCCCTCTGGCTTTTCCCAAATTTGGCTGAACCCTAGCCTCTTTGAAACACCAAATTTTGAGCTTCACAACCTTAAAGAATAAAGAGGAGTAGCTTAGGATCGGAGTTACACGCGTTAGAAGCTAAATCGTCGGAGAAATCGGCTTACCTTGCGAGATTTCTCCTCTTTCTCTCTCTAAGAGCTCTCAACTTTCTCTCACTATCTTCAGCTGGAAATGGCGTGAAATGGCTGAAGAAGATGAGCAATTTGATTAATAATCCATGCTGACATCATCTTTTAATGAGATGATGTCATAATTCCCATTTTCGGATTTTCTGGCAGATTTTCTTCCCAAATTTTGAAAAATCATAACTAATTCCAGAAAAATCGAAATGAGGTAATTCCAAAGCCAAATGAAAGATATTTAAGTCCTCTTCATAGGAAAAATATTGGCCATTAATAAAAATCACCACACAATTCCATAATTACATAAAACTCATCACTGCCCCAAAACAGAGTTCAGTTTCCATCCCAAACTTTGGACAGTTATATCTCCTGGTTCACAAAACGAAATGGAATAAATTATATGTCCATTTTAAAGCTTGAGATATGAACTATAAGACTGGAAAATTTCATAATTTTTAGATACCATTTGGTCATTAAAAACGTTCACACAAACGGACTGCCCAGAATAGAATTTCACTGGACAGAATTTTAGATTTTGCATCTTTGCTTCCATTGGTTCCATTTTCATACCAAACATCATTCTCACATAAATTTTCACAAGGAATCCATTGGAATCATTAAAATATCCAAATTCCCATCACACATTCTTCAAAAGTGTTTATTCAACAATAATTACATCCACTTTTGAAGTCATTAGCCCTTAATCACTTTTTGGGATATTACATTTCTCCCCCCGTAAAATAAATTTCGTCCTCGAAATTTGTCACACAACTTGAGCCATAAACTCTGGATAACGTCTCCGCATATCTGCTTCTGCTTCCCAAGTTGCTTCCCTCTTAGTCATTCCCTTCCAGATCACCTTCACAAATGGAATGCTTCGGTGTCTGAGCAGTCGTTCTTCTCTATCAATGATCTATTCTGGCTCTATCGCATATGTGAAGTTGTCTTGTAACTCAACTTCTTCATATTCAACAATATGAGATGGATCCGGTTGATACTTCTTCAGTTGGGAAACATGAAACACATCATGGAGTCTGATCAAGTTTGGGGGTAGGGCTACTCGATAAGCAACAGGCCCAATCCTTTCAAGGATTTCAAAAGGACCTATGTACCTTGGGCTCAGCTTCTTTCGCTTGATAGCTCTCCCAATGCCAGTGACTGGTGATACTCTCAGAAATATGTGATCACCAACCTCAAATTCTAGAGGCCTTCTCCTCTTGTCAGCGTAACTTTTTTGTCGACTCTGCGCTGCAAGGAGCCTCTTACGAATGATCTGAATCTGTGCTGAGGTTTGATCAACCAAATATGGCCCATAAAGCTTCCTTTCGCATAATTCATTCCAGCATAAAGGTGATTGACACCGTCTTCCATACAACGCTTCATACGGAGCCATTTGGATGCTCGCATGATAGCTATTGTTGTAAGCGAACTCAGCCAGTGGAAGGAAACGATCCCAACTTCCTTTAAAGTCGAGAACACAAGCTCGCAACATATCTTCCAGCGTCTGAATTGTTCTCTCAGATTGTCCATTCGTTTGAGGATGATAAGCCGTACTGAATCTCAGTTGAGTACCTAAGGCTTCATGCAATGCTTTCCAGAATCTCGAAGTGAATCGGGGATCTCGATCGGAAATGATATTCTTCGGTACACCATGGAGTTTCACAATTTCTCGGATATAAATCTCTGCTAGCTTATCCGGAGAGTAACCAGCATCGATTGGTATGAAGTGGGCTGACTTTGTTAATCGGTCCACAATTACCCACATCGCATCATAGTTTCTGATCCTGGGTAATGCCACAACCAAATCCATGGTCACGCTTTCCCATTTCCATTCCGGAATCTCAGGACTCTGAAGTAAACCAGGCGGTCTCTGGTGCTCAATTTTCACTTTCTGACAAGTGAGACACCTTGCAACATATTTGGTCACGTCACTCTTCAAACCCGGCCACCAATACACCGATTTCAGATTCTGATACATCTTGGTCATACCAGGATGAAGAGTATATCGGCTCTTGTGTGCCTCATCCAGAATCTTCTGCCTCAACTCTGCCTTAAGTGGAACACAGACTCTTTTCTGGTAACGAACCAATCCACAAGGCGATATGTCGTAGCCTGAAATTTCTCCCTGTTCGATTCGAGTCAGATTGCGCTGTATCCAGTCATCATGACTCTGAGCTTCTTCAATTTCCGCCCTTAGATCACTCTCCTCTTGAGAAAAAGTGTAATTGGCACAGATGATCTGGTTTGTCAAATTTAAATCACGGAAATCTTCAATCAATTTCCTTTCTTGTATCATCATAGCTGCAACGAGCACAGTCTTTCGGCTAAGAGCATCAGTGACTACATTAGCCTTACCCGGGTGATATTTTATCTCCAGGTCGTAGTCCTTAAGCAATTCCATCCAGCGACGCTGTCTCATATTCAGCTCTTTTTGATCATATAGATATTTAAGACTCTTGTGGTCGCAGTACAGTTCCACAGTCACACCATACAGGTAATGACGCCAAATCTTTAAAGCAAATACAATGGCCCAAGCTCCAGATCATGAGTGGGATAATTCAATTCATGAGGTCTGAGCTGTCGAGAGGCGTAGGCCACCACAAGTCCCTGCTGCATAAGGACACACCCTAATCCCTACCCACTGGCATCGGAGTACACAACATAAGTCACACTGGGATCGGGTAAAATCAATACAGGTGCCGATGTCATTCTCTCCTTCAGCTCCACAAAGCAATTTTCACATTTCTCGTCCCACACAAACGGCTGATCTTTTCTCGTGAGCTTGGTCATTGGTAACGCAATACGGGAGAAATTTTGGATAAATCTTCGATAATAACTAGCAAGACCCAGAAAACTGCGTATTTCCGCCACAGATTCTGGCCTCTTCCAGTTCAGTACTGCTTCCACTTTGCTGGGATCCACAGAGACCCCTTCTTGCGAGATAACATGGCCTAAGAATTTCACTTCTGATAGCCAAAACTCGCACTTGCTCAATTTAGCATATAATTGCTTCTCGCACAAGATATTCAATACGATTCTCAAATGATGCTCATGCTCATCCTTATTCTTGGAATATATCAGAATGTCATCGATAAACACAACAACAAACTGATCCAGATATTACCGAAAGATACGGTTCATGTAATCCATGAAAACCGTAGGTGCATTGGTTAGCCCAAATGGCATCACCAAGAACTCATAATGACCATATCGGGTCCTGAAAGCAGTCTTTGGAATATCTTCTGCTTTCACTCGCAGCTGATGATACCCTGACCTTAGATCAATCTTTGAAAACACACACGAACCAGAGAGTTGATCTAAAAGGTCATCAATTCGGGGAAGAGGGTACTTGTTTTTTATAGTAACTTTATTCATCTCTCTGTAGTCGATACACAAGCGAAGACTCCCATCTTTCTTCTTTACAAACAACACTGGAGCTCCCCAAGGCGACACACTGGGTCTAATAAACCCTTTCGCAAGCAAATCTTCTATTTGTTTCTTTAACTCCGCCATTTCGTTTGGGGCTATGCGGTATGGGGCCTTGGATATAGAACCAACTCCAGGTACAATGTCAATTGGGAACTGAACTTCCCTTTCTGGAGGTAATCCGCTCAGATCGTCCGGAAACACCTCAGGGAATTCATTTACCACGGGTATATTATTCAAGGTTTCGCCATTTTCCCCTTGCACAGAGAAAAACACTACATACCCCTGGCAACCCTTTTCAAGATACTTTTCAGCTTTGGCTGCCGAAAGAAAATTCATACTAGCATCCACATCTTCAGCCCTCTGAGATACAGGATATACTATCCTCTTGTTTCCACAATCAAGTAATATATTATTTGCCATTAACCAATCAAAACCCAAAATGACTTCTAATTGACTAAGAGGCAAACATATCAAATCTACAATAGATTGATGCCCTTCCACAGTTATGACACAACTCAAACAAGCTTCTGTGGCCAAGGCCTTAATACCCATTGGAGTTGACACTACTAATTCAAATGGCAGTTTGTGCACATGCAATCCCAGGCGCTTCACGCAATCATAGGCAATGAAGGAGTGACTTGCACCCGAGTCAAATAAAACTTGCAACAGATGGCCATGAAGTAGAAGTTTACCTTGTATCAGCTCAGGAGATTTGCGGGCCTCCTCATGGGTCATAGTGAATACTCGGCCCTGTGTCCTCGGTTTCTGCTCGACTCGTGGTCGTTGACAATCTCGGGAAAAATGTCCTGGCTGCTTACAGTTAAAACAGACCAATTCTCCTCGGCAATTTTGGCCATAATGCGTTTTGTTGCAGCGAGGGCATTTCCACTCAGTCACAGCCCTCTGAGGCTCACGGTCTCTGGGCTGATAGGGCTTCTTATCACCGCCCTTGTATGAAGAGGATCCTTGGCCTTTCCGCTTCTGGGAAGCATTACCCTTACTGGGTTCACTGCGATGGCCAATAGCTCTGGTAGGATTCAACTCCCTCAGATTATTCTCCGTAATTCGACATTGCTCCACAGCATTGTTGAACTTAGTGAATTGGTTCGTAACCAATCGCTTTCTCAATTCTCACCTCAGACCGCGGATGAGCATATCAGAACTCCATTCTTCATCATCTTTAAACCGGAGGTAAGAGGAGTACCGAGCCAACCGGACAAAACGGGACAAATAGTCGTCAAAGCTCTCTGTATCCCCTTGTTTGATGTTGAGAAATTCTGTCTCCTTCTCGAGCCGGACTGATTTGGGAAAGTATTTCTCGTTGAACTCTTGTTGAAACAGTTCCCAAGTCAATGGTGTTTCATTGTTCTTTAATGTCAGGGCGATATTCCGCCACCAACGATCCGCGTCCCCCTCGAGTTTATACACTGCCAACCGTGGCTTCACCTCCTCTGGGCAACACAGAACCTCAAATATCTTCTCTAGTCTATACAACCAATATTCGGCTGCTTGAGGGTCAAACCTTCCTCTGAACGCCGGAGGCATATGCTTGCAGAATCGGGTGACCCAATACTGAAGGTCTTTTTTCTCCCTGGGTGGCATCCCATATGATTCCTGATTCAAGGTGGCACGAGGTGGGGATTCCAGAGGTCGTGCTGATCCTTCTGCAGTGTCCTCATGTCGAGTCTCTTCTTGAGTCTCCTCCGGAGTGGATTGAACCGGACCTTCCTGGTTCTTCGCCTTCTCAGCTCTGAGCTCTTCCCTCAGTTCAGTGATCATATCTCTCTGATCCCGAATTAGACCCATAAGCTCTTGCATTGCATCCGGTGGGTTTTCATTAACAACCTCCACCTCAGGGTCTACACGTGGAATATTGAGGCGTCCTCTAGTTTTCTTCATTCTACAAACAACTTGCCCCATTAATTCAGCAGAAATAGTATGCACAATAGTCATAAAACCCATATATGTCCACATCAATAAACATATATGTGCATACACAACAATCGTTCACAGATAATCTTCTATCCCTAAAACCAACTAAGGGAGCTATCCTAGCAACCTCTACCCTTGCCAGGAACTACAGCTCTGATACCAAAATGTAACCCCCTGCCTTAAATAGCGTAATTATAATTCGATATTACGTAATTAAATTGGTTTAGAGACCGTCGAATAGTTCAAAACTCATTTAGAACTCCATGTGAAGTAGGGACTTTATAAAATTTTCAAAACTTCTTTCCTATTCCGGTCTCAAGTTCAATTATCGAATATAATCACCTGTGCAGTTAATTCACATTCATTCATATCAGAATACCTAATAGCAATCCCGGCAACCCCCGGGTTCCATTCATACACAAAAAGGGTTTACAACCTCCATATAGGGGACTACACAACTACGTTCAACTATTCTTTACAACCAACATAATATACAGACACCCTGTCCAACAGGTTTAACCAACATAACCAAAATAAATGCCCCTACAGGATTCTATCCGCTTCGGGTCGTACGCTTCTCCTTAGAGCCACTCGCCCTGTCTGAAAGGTTAGTTAAAGGAAGGAATGAGATTCAAGAGAATCCCAGTAGTAACAAAACATTTATACCACACATAAGCACACAGCATGTAAGCAAATCATCATACAGCAGCAGCACCACAAATCACACTCCACCCTCATCCCCTTTCTCCGCCGGGAAGGCACACCGCCTAACCCGAACCGTTGTTAGCTACTCAGGGACTATTGGCGTGGCAGTGCATACATATAGCCTTATAGCCCATACAGCTATTCGGCTTTCACAAATGGCCCGTCGGCCTCCATAAATAGCCTTTCGGCTCACATAATCACATATATCACACCTCATCCTCATCCCCTTTCTCCGCCGGGAAGGCACACCGTCCTAACCCGAACCGTTGTTAGCTACTCAGGGACTATTGGAATGACAGTGCTAACACAAATCCACAGATGTCGCAGCATACGAATTCATTACAAATCAACGATATAACACACATACAATGCATCATATATGGTACAAAAGAAAAGTCACTACCTCGTTCCTTTCTGACGTTCGCTGGCGTAGTTGGCTCACGAGGGCGGCAAATATCAAATCCTACAATTCCAAATGCACTATTTAGACACTTCCATAGTGTTACTTAGGGTTATATGAGTCTATAATGAAAATTTACAAAAATACCCCCGGGGACCCGGCCTGGGCCCGTCATACCCGGACCGGTTGCACTTTTCTCGAAATTCTAATATGGGCTATCCTAACATATTTCCGCCCAAGGAATCCATTTCCGTACTCAGAATTATCAAATTCAATATCAAATTACAAAATTGCCCTTGGCAGCCCTACTTTTAGGGTTTTAGGGGTGTTTCCGTAATTATGCTTTCTCGGCCTTTTTTGAAAAAGTGCCCAACTGTAACCCCACCTAATTTTCGCCCCTGAACTCAATGGAACCATCAAATCATTGAAAATCCAACTCTAAGACCCATTTCTAGGGCTGGCCGAAATAATGGTCTTCTCCAGGGAAAATCGGGGTTTTACGATTTCGGCTCCGTAAACGCGTTCCTTTCTACTCCTAACCACTTTATTAACCATTACATTAGGTTACAACTAACATTAAGACCCAATTTGGGCAGCATAACCCCTAGGAAACTCAATTTCCAAACTTTAAAACCAATGGCAATCCGGCGAAATTTCACCGATTAAATTGCCCACAGCAGCCAGAATAAGCAATATACGAAAGTTTGGAAGTTACCTCAAGCTCCCTCTGGCTTTTCCCAAATTTGGCTGAACCCTAGCCTCTTTGAAACACCAAAGTTTGAGCTTCACAACCTTAAAGAATAAAGAGGAGTAGCTTAGGATCGGAGTTACACGCGTTAGAAGCTAAATCGTCGGAGAAATCGGCTTACCTTGCGAGATTTCTCCTCTTTCTCTCTCTAAGAGCTCTCAACTTTCTCTCACTATCTTCAGCTGGAAATGGCGTGAAATGGCTGAAGAAGATGAGCAATTTGATTAATAATCCATGCTGACATCATCTTTTAATGAGATGATGTCATAATTCCCATTTTCGGATTTTCTGGCAGATTTTCTGCCCAAACTTTGAAAAATCATAACTAATTCTAGAAAAATCGAAATGAGGTAATTCCAAAGCCAAATGAAAGATATTTAAGTCCTCTTCATAGGAAAAATATTGACCATTAATAAAAATCACCACACAATTCCATAATTACATAAAACTCATCACTGCCCCAAAACAGAGTTCAGTTTCCATCCCAAACTTTGGACAGTTATATCTCCTGGTTCACAAAACGAAATGGAACAAATTATATGTCCATTTTGAAGCTTGAGATGTGAACTATAAGACTGGAAAATTTAATAATTTTTAGAAACCATTTGGTCATTAAAAACGTTCACACAAACGGACTGCCCAGAATAGAATTTCACTGGACAGAATTTTAGATTTTGCATCTTTGCTTCCATTGGTTCCATTTTCATACCAAACATCATTCTCACATAAATTTTCACAAGGAATCCATTGGAATCATTAAAATATCCAAATTCCCATCACACATTCTTCAAAAGTGTTTATTCAACAATAATTACATCCACTTTTGAAGTCATTAGCCCTTAATCACTTTTTGGGATATTACACTTAGAGGTGTAGTAGGTGGCTGATCCTCTGCACTAGGATGCTGGGGATTCATCATTTGCCTGTAATGACAACAAAGAAAGATAAATCCTAAGCTATGATATGAGAAGACTATATCGATAAAATAACTAAACATATTCTTCAGATATAAATCATAATCATAATTACTTTAGTTAGTTAACTTCAAAGTAGTATCATAAAGAGATATCCTCCCATATTCCCTCGTGATGATCATTTCTTGTGCCGTGCACATTATCTGCTTCATCTTCTTTGTTCAATTCTGGTAGACCCCTAGAAAAAGAGGTAGTCTCAAGAAGATCATAATTTGAGCGACTTTTCTCGTCAATATCAATGACCCTTTTTCCTTGGAGAGCTACAGAACACATTTTATTTTCCTGATCAGTGATATAGAACACTTGTTGTGCCTGATCTACCATAATGAAAGATTCATCTCCAAAACTTCTACTATTCAAATATACTAATGTAAATCCTAACCTATCGATCTTCACACCATTATTGACATCAACCTACTTGCATTTGAAAATGGGAAATCTAACTTTAACAGTCAACCACCCAAATCTCTTCAATCACCCCATAATAAGGTATGGCAGCCAATGTAGGGTTCTTATCTTTCGAACTAGAGAAGTGTATAGATTCAGCCACTAATACAACACCACTGTTCTGGACGGTGCTCTTATCATCTAGGGACTTCATGTAAAAGGTATAACCATAGATCACAAATGAAGTCCAACTTATGACATCAACTTCAGGACCACGTGCTAACCAATTTATTGTATCATAAACACATTCTTCTCCATCAACCTTTTGTTTGAACCAATGTGCGAAAGTTATGTTATGCCCCCTAATTAACCTTTGTTCAGTCATTCGACTATTTTGCTTTCATACAACTTCTTTATGGGCATTCATGTAATATTGAACTTCATCAACATTATTCAAGATGTACAAGTGGACTTGTTGCAATTCATCAGCATCTATGCTCTTTACTGTTGCCCCGTGTCTACTGTAATATCCCAAAAAGCGATTAAGGGCTAATGACTTCAAAAGTGACTGTAATTATTGTTGAATAAACACTTTTGGAGAATGAGTGATGGGAATTTGGATGTTTTAATGATTCCAATGGCTTCCTTGTGAAAATTCGTGTGGGGAGAGTGTTTATTGTAAAATTGGAACCATTGGGAACAATTGTGCAAAAGTTGGAAACTTGTCCATCGAAACTCTGTACAGGGAAGTCGATTTGTATGGACGTTTTAAATAGGCAAATGGTATCTGAAAATTCTGATATTTTCCAGTCTTAAATTTCACATGCCAAGCTACAAAATGGACATATAATTTGTGTCATTTCAAATTTTGAGCTAAGATTTATGATTTTCCAAAGTTTGGGATGGAAACTGGAATCTGTTTTGGAGCAGTATGGACTTTTGTGCAATTCTGTATTTTTGAGGTTATTAAATGCAGTGATCCATATTTTTCCAATAAATAGGACTTAAATAGCTTTCCATTGGATTTGGGATCACCTCATTTTGATTTTTCTAGAATTAGTTATGATTTTTCAAAGTTTGGGCAGAAATCTGCCAGAATTTTGTAAAAATCCGAAATTGATGGAAATTTAGTAAATAATTAGAAAATAATATTATATTATATTAAATCACCATCCTCCTCCTCCATCAGCCCAAAACCGTGATATTCAGCTGCAACAAGAGAGAGAAGGTGTGAGAAATTCTAGAGAGAGAAGGAGAAGAGAACTTATACGGTAAGTCGATTTCTTCGGTAAATCCTTACCTAACGCGTATAACTCCGCTCCTAAGCTATTCTTCTATATTCTTCAAGGTTTGTGGAGCACAAATTTGGGTGTTCTAAGGCTAGGGTTTTCAGCCACCTTGAGGAAAAGCTAGTGGGAGCTTGAGGTAACTTCCAAACTTTCGTATATTGCTTATTCTGGCTGCTGTGGGCAATTTAATCGGTGAAATTTCGCCGGATTGCCATTGGTTTTAAAGTTTGGAAATGATATGGCCTAGGGGTTATGCTGCCCAAATTGGGTCTTAATGTTAGTTGTAACCTAATGTAATGATTAATAAAGTGGTTAGGAGTAGAAAGGAACACGTTTACGGAGTCGAAACCGAAAAACACCGATTCTTCCCAAAGTATGCCAAGATTTCGGCCAGGGCTAGATCTGAGGGTTAGAGTTGGGTTTTCAATGATTTGATGGTTCCATTGAGTTCAGGAACGAAAATTAGGTGGGGTTACAGTTGGTCACTTTTTCGGAAAAGGCCGAAAAAGCATAATTACGAAAACGCCCCTAAAACCCTTAAAGTGAGGCTGCCAAGGGTAATGTTGTAATTTGACATTGAATTTGATAATTTCAAGTTCGGAAATGGATTCCTTGGGCGAAAATATGTCATAATAGCCCATGTCAAAATTTCAGGAAAAGTACAGCCGGACCGGGTACGGCCGAGCCGGGCCGGGTCCCCGGGGGCATTTTTGTAAATTTTCATAATATGCTCATATAACCCCCAGACACACTATGGAAGTGTCTAAATTGTATTTTGGAATTCTAGGACTAAGTTGTGAGCCCAGTGGTTAGCACGTTTTACGATGCACATTAAAAGGTGGTCTTTGAGATAGTACTCCCCAACCCTTTTTGCATGTGTCTAGGCTTCTAGTAGCCACCTAAAGAGTCCAAGTGATAACCAACTTTAAGTGTTTTGAATGTGAGAATTTGGAATAGAGAATAACTTGTCGTCTTTGACTTTGGTTCATAGGGTTCGACATTTGCCCTAATCGCAGCAACCTGTGCCGGTGCACGTCAGGAAAGAACAAGGTAGTGACTCTTTTCCCTTATACTATATGTGATACATGGTATGCTTGTTTGATCATTGTTTGTGAGTCTATCACCTGCGGCCCATCGGTGTTGATGGTGGGAGGATCGTACCTTCGAGGCGGTGGAATCCGGGGGATGAGACTATGTGAAAGCCGTAAGGCTATATGTGAAAGCCAAAAGGCTATTTGTGAAACCTTCACCCGCGGCCCATCGGTGTTGACGGTAGGAGGACCGTGCCTTCGGGGTGGTGGAATACAGTGGATGAGATTATGTGATTATGTGCATATGTGGCAGCCTGCGTGCTGTGCTTTATGTTGTGATGCTGCTTGATGATTTTCTTGCATGCTTTGTGATTACATGTGGTATGAGTGATTTGTTAATGCTGGGATTCTTTTGAATCTCATTCTTTCCATTGACAAACCTTCAGACAGGGCAAGTGGCTCCAAGGGAAAGGAGACGACCAAGGGCGGATAAGGCTCCTTAGGGAGATTTATATTTTGGTGTTGGATATCATGTTTTGTTGGGAGATCACCGTATATCTTATAAATGTTGTTTTGGAGACAGTGGTGTAATTCCCTAATGGGAATTTATAAACCTTTAGTTTATGTATGAAACCCGAGGGTTGCCGGGATTTTGTTGTATACTCTGATATGTAAATGTGATGTAACTGCACAGGGTAATTATATTCGAGTTGTGGAATTTGAGACCAGGGTAAGGCAGAATCTTTGAAAATATTTGTGAAAACCCTTCCGTAAGGAAGGGATTGTAAATGAGTTTGATTATTATTGGTCTCTATTTCATTTTAAAATACGTATTTCGAATCATAATTACGAAGGGGGTTACATCTACCCCCTTCTTGATCATGACGTTTAAGAAGGCCAATATGTCGTACATTTGACAAATAATGTTGACAAAATTCCATAGCTTCTTCAAAAACATATTTTTGAACAATAGATGCTTCAGGCCGATTGAGGTTCTTCACATACCCTTTTAAGATTTTCATAGTTCTTTTGATTGGGTGCATCCACCGAAAATAGATAGGCCCACACAACTTTATCTCCCTCACTAGATGAACAATCAAGTATACCATGATGTCAAAAAAAGAAGGAAGAAAAAGCTTCTCAAGCTGGCACAAGATCTCATATCCTTCATTTTCCAATTCCTCCAATCTTTTGTGTCAATGACTTTACAACAAATGGCATTGAAGAAGAAACAAAGTCTAGTCAATATGTGTTGAAGATCATATTCGGCAATGCCTCAAATAGCTACTGGGAGTAGTTGTTGTTAAGACATGACAATCATGAGACTTTAGCCCTATTAACTTCAAGTCTTTCATCGATACAAACTTTTTAAAATTTGAAGAATACCCTGAGGGAACTTTAACGCCATGTAAACACTCACAAAAGCTTCTTTTCTCATCCTTAGACAAAGTATGAGTAGCTGGAGGACAAAAAGTTCTATTACCATATGGCCTTGGATGTAAATCTTCTCGTATTCCCATTTCTTGCAAGTCTAATCTTGCCTTCACGACATCCTTAGAACTTCCTTGTATGTTGAGTAGTATCCCAACAATACTATCACATATGTTTTTCTCCACATGCATGAAATCAATACAATGTCTGATGTCAAGATTGCGCCAATATGGAAGATCGAAGAAGACATACCTTTTTTTCCATATATTTTTCTTATTTCTACTCTTTGATGACTTACCAAAGATAGTATTGATATTTTTCACCTTTTCATAAATTTTCTCCCCAGTCAATGCCTCTGGAGCATCTTCAAAATCTTAGCCACCAAAAAAAAACTTTTTTCAATCTACGATAAGGGTGGCTTCGTTTAAGAAATCGCCTATGGCCAAGGTAAATCGTCCTTCTTCCATGTTGAAGTTGATGGTAGCATGTGCCTTCTTCACATATCAAACATGCTTTGTGGCCTTTAACGTTATATCCTGACAAGTTCCCATATACAGGGAAGTCATTTATAGTACAAAAGATCATTGCTTGCATATTAAAAGTCTCCTTCTTGTTCGCATAAAAAACATCGACACTTTTATCCCACAACTCTTTCAAATCTTTGATCAAGGGTTCTAGGAAAACATCTATGTCATTTTCGAGTTGCTTTGGTCCCAAAATCAACATAGACAACATAATGTACTTTCATTTCATACATAACAAAGGAGATAAGTTGTAAATTACCAACAAAACAGGCCATGAACTATGTATACTGCTTAGGCTACCATAAGGATTCATGCCATCTGTGCTAATCCCAAGCCTGAGATTCCTAGGTTCTTCATCGAAGCTAGGAAATAATTGATCGATTTTCTGCCATTGAGAAGAATCAGCTGAATGTTGAAGCTTTCCATCAGAAACCCTCTCATCTGCATGCCATCTTAAATTTTTGGCATCAATTTCATTGGCAAACAGGCGCTTGAACCTTGGAATGATTGGAAGATACCACAACACTTTTGCAGGGCCCTTATTTGATTTATACCTTGGAGTTTCACATATCGGACATTGCTCCTTCTCTTCATGCTCTTTTCTATACAATATGCAATCATTAGGGCAAGCATGGATCTTTTTATACTTCATCCTTAGTGGACACAATATTTTCTTAGCATCATAATATCGACAAGGCAACATATTATCATCAAGAAGTATGTCTTTAAAGGCCTTAAGCGTTTCTGAAAAACTCTTGTCCCTCCATCCATGCCGTGCTTTCAAGCTACCAATTTCAATACAGCTTTCAGTAATTGGTATTTTTTACACCCTGGGTACAGCGGCTTCTCAGCATCACTACACATATTACCATATGCATGTGATTGTTCAAAAGCCTCTTCTCCTACATCACGAATAATATCCTCTATCCGATCATCCAGATCCATGTCATTATCATTACAAGTCACTTCCCCTTGTTGAGATGCACTTGGCATTTCTAATTGTTCACCATGTCATACCCATACTACATACGTCTTATAAAACCCTTCACAAATTAAATGTGTATATATATCTGCAGATCTTAATCGCTTCTCATTCAAACATTTTACACAAGGTAAATAAATATTTTTATTTAATAACTTATTTATTTAAATTTGAAATGTTAAATTTGAATTACAATTTATCTAACGTGCGGTAAATTTTGCAGATGAGCAGGGGAACGTGTCCACGAGGAGGCTGGACGTGGCCGGTTTGAACAGCATAGACCAGACATTACGAGTTGTAGTGCCATGGAATGAGGGCACAGACCAACCCATCGACAACGGGGGTCACCTGTTCAACTGCTTTCTGAACGAGCTGGGCTCGAATTGGATGCGGTCCCCCCTTCACTTCAGGACGTAGAGGAATGTTCCGAAGGGGCCGAAGGACCTAGGGTGGGAGGAGGTGGTGTAGGTAATTAATAGTATTTAATTAATATTTTTTGTAATTAATTCTATTTAATTAATATTTTTTAATAGGATATTTGTAATTATTCATATTTAAATAATTTTTTTACAGCTGTGGTTTGCCGTTCGGGCCAACCGGAAGAGGTACATAGTAATGAAGATGGGTGACAGCTGGAGGAATAGGAGGAAATGTCTCTTCCATAGTGTGGATAAGGATGGGACGATGCCTTTGGAGCAGCTGATCGAGAGCGTCTCGGACGACGTCCCGCTAAACGACTGGGCGAGTTTCGTCCAGTTCAGGAGGAGCGCTGAGGGACAGGTAATGTATTTATTAGATTATTTATATATAATTTTGTAATTGATAATTATTAAATTATAATTTAAATTTAATTAATTGTAATTTGAATTTTATTAATTTTAAATGTTTTATATTTTTTTAATACATTTAATATTATTATTTTTTCCGGGCGCTTTCTCAGAGGAACACGAGGTGCCGTGGGCAGCAGACGATCCACCACACAACAGGATCGAAGACCTTTGCTATCACTTACAACGAGCTGGTAACTTTTCATAATATCAATTACTTTTAGTTGGTTATTTCATAATACTAATTAAATTTTGTAATTGTTTTAGGAGAGGAGGGCACAGTAGGAGAATCGTTAGACGGACTATTGGGAGTTGTTCGCTATCACACATAGACACCGTGATGGGACTCCAACCTCTTAACAGGTAGAGGCGGCCATTGTAAGTAATTTCATTATTATAATTTTTATAAAACCAAATTAATTATGAAAAATGCTTTAATTATGAAAAATGCTAATAAGTAATTGTTTCATAGAATGGAAGGAGCGGATGCAATAGTCGCAGGCTGAGCTGCGAGAGACCCAAGCCAAGGAGTCACAGGGGTCAGTAGACCCCACAACTCCTTTGAAGGTGGGTCTGGGTCAGGATGAGCATCTCGGACGCATGCGGGGGATGTGGATAGGCGCCAGACCTAGCATGGTCTACAGCAGGAGCGTCGCCTCTGAGGCTGGCAGCTCTAGAGGGGTTAGACATCCGAGGGATGAGTCTATTGAGCAGCTGCGGGCAGATTTGGCTCGGACACAGCTTGTAGTGGATCAGCAGTAGCAGCAGCAGCAGATGCAGCAGCTACATCTGCAGTAGATACAGCAGTAGGCTGATTTCATTTACGCTCAGCAGACGCAGTAGCGTGATATCACGAACAACATGCTCGAGCAGTCGTGGAGTCGCCTATTCCCAGACGAGCAGCATCCACAGGTTCACGTTGTCCCTCAGTTTGTCATCCAGCCTACTCCTCCTCCTCCTCCTCCTACTGATGATGATGGTGCTGTTAACTCTGCCCAGTGCCCTGATCCAGCAGTACCTAAGGGAGCCTCATCTGAGGGAGGAGCAGATGATTAGGCCCCTGCTACTTAGTTTAGGACATATTTATTTTTTTCTTGTTGAAACATTTGTAAATAAATATATATAATTTTTTATTTCATAACTTAAATTCTTATTGCGTTTACTATAGTTATATTTATATTCTTAGACCGCATTGTTGAATTTGTGAATTAATTGCAACAGTATTATTTATATTTCTAAAACTAAAAAAAATTTATTATATATAGTTGTAGCGGTTTTATAATAAAACCGCTACAAATATAAAAATATTTTATTTGTAGCGGTTACTACAAAAATCACTATAAAGACAGTTTCATATTTGTAGCGGTTAATACAAAAACCGCTACAAATGTAAAGACATGTGTGAGGGAAATTCAAAATAAAAATGTTGAATATTTGTAGCGATTACATAAATAACAACTACAAATACTCAACATTTCAATTTTGAATTTCCCCTCACTTTGTGCAAATTTGTAGCGGTTTACGAAGATAACCGCTACAAATTGAGTACTAATTTTTGATTTCAAATTCTCCAACAGTCGTAAATAGGTTGTAGCGGTTTTTTTTATAATAACCGCTACAAACGTAAAATATTGGAAATTTGAAATTTTCTACCGTGAGAAATTTGTAGCGGTTACTAATTTATAACCGCTACAAATATATATTAGTAGCGGTTTTTCCTAAAACCGCTACAAGATTAAAACAAATTCTTCAATATGATTCCCAACGGCTTGAAAATTAGTAGCGGTTTAAGACATATAACCGCTACAAATATATAGTACTGTAGCGGTTACTCTAGCGATTTATGAATCGCTACAAAATATTAAACGTTGGAAATTCAGAATATAAGGTTGCAAGCATTCGTCATTCTCTATTCACTTATCTTCTTCACTATACTTTCTTCTCTCTCACTAGTAGCTATGGATAAGTCATGGATCAAGTTGCCACGCAATTCTCTGGAATATTTATATGGATTAAACAATTTCTTGGATTTCACATTCACTCACACCAGCTGTAACGACAAGATCGGCTATCCTTGTTGGAGATGCAAGTTGAAGAAGTGGCATACACGAAATGTTGTTAAGGAATATTTGCTTCTGAAGCCTTTCCAGGAGGACTATACGTTCAGGGCAGTTCATGGTAAGAAGGCCGGCATGAGATATGATGATGCTCTTCCTCAAAGTTTGCAAGTAGGAGTTCAATTAGATGAAGATGATCCTGTGAATGATGCTGTGCGTAATGCATTTGGTGTTCATGATGAAAACTTCAATGAAGAAGTGTAAGGCTCAGAGCCGGTGTTCATGAGGAATGAAGCCGCTTAGGATTTTTTCAGCTTGATAGATGAAGCAGATTATTCTTTATATCAAGGTTGTCGAAAATATTCTAAATTATCTTTCTTCATCAAATTGTATCATATCAAGTGCTTGTATGGAATCACATATAAGGGAATGTCGATGCTGTTCGAATTATTGCAAGATGCATTCCCCGACGCTGAGATTCCCATAACATTCCATGAGGACAAGAAGATTATCAACAGGTTGGAGTTGAACTATCAAAAGATTGATGCATGCCCCAACGATTGTATGCTGTATTGGGGAGACAATTCAAGCAGGGAGACTTGTAAGAGATGCCAAACATCAAGGTACAAGACGATTCAGAAGGGGAAAAAGTAGAAGAAGAAACGTGCAAAGATTCTCAGGTACTTCCTTTTGAAACCTCGCTTACAAAGATTATTTATGTCGTCCAAAATGACGGAGCACATGAGGTGGCATGATGTTGATAAGAATGAAGACGGTAAAGTAAGACATCCCCGGGATGCAGATGCCTAGAAAACATTTGACAATGACTTTCCATCTTTCACGGATGACCCTAGAAATGTTTGGCTTGCTTTGGCGAAAGACAATTTCAATCTATTTAGGAATCTTAGCACAAGTTACAGTATTTGGCCGGTAGTCTTGGTTCCCTACAACTTGCCGCCTTGGATGTGTATGAAACAAAGCTCCTTTATTATTTCTATGATTATTCTAGGCAAAAAGGCATCGGGTAATAACATCGATGTGTATCTCCAACCGCTTATTGAGGAATTGCTTGACTTGTGGAATGTCGGCATCGAGACGTACGACGCTTTTGGGAAGACATTGTTCAACTTGCGTGCAGCCTTGATATGGACAATTAGTGACTTTCCTGGCCTTGGCACATTATCTGGTTGGAATGTGCATACTATGTCGGCGTGTCTAGCTTGTAATTTTGACTCTGACTCAGTATGCTTTCCCCACAGCTGAAAGTAGTGCTTCATGGGCTATAAGAGGTTTCTCGATGGAAGGCACAAGTACAGATTGTAGCGGAATCGCTTCAATGGGAAACCAGAAAAAAGAGGACCATCTTATACTTTATCCGGTATAGAAATCTTACAGCAGCTTGAAAATGTTGAGTTTGAGTTCAGAAAAAGCGACGATTCAACACAAGCTCGCCAAAAGACAAGCAGGACTTTGGCGCCTCAGCAATGGAGGAAGATAAGTGTTTTATTCACTCTTCCATATTGGAAATCTAATTTACTTCGCCACAGTCTTGATGTTATGCATATTGAAAAAAATGTTTGTGATAATGTGCTATATACGCTGCTTAAAGAACCCGGAAAAACAAAAGATCACCTTCAAGCGAGGAAAGATTTATGTGCCATAGGAGTTTGTGAAGACGCTTGGCTAGATAAGCATGACAAATTTCAGCCGGCAAGGAAGTATTCCTCGCAACGTTGAAGAAATTAAAAGTTCCTGATAGGATTCAAGCAACATTTCTCGATGTGTTGACTTGCATGCTTGAAAGGTTGCTGGCCTGAAGAGTCATGACTCACATGTTCTTATGCAGCAGTTACTCCCTCTAGCTATAAAGAATGTACTTCCTCCCGATGTTTCCATCGTTTTGGCAGCACTTTGTTCTTTCTTTCGGAAGTTGTGTTCGAAGGTTTTGATCATTAAGGAGCTCAATCAGCTGCAGTCCAAAATCATTCTTACGCTTTGTCATTTGGAGATGATCTTTCCTCTGTCCTTTTTTACTGTGATGGTTCACCTTACAGTCCACCTCGTTCATGAAACAAAGCTCGTTGGACCAGTACAATATCGATGGATGTATCCGATTGAGAGGTACTCATTTTAAATATGTGCTTTATTCTCCATAGTTAATGTTTGCTAGTCGTCCTTTTCAGCATTTAGTATTTAATGTTTCTCTTCTCTACTTCATAGGTTCCTTGGAAAATTAAAATCTTACGTAAGGAATAAAGCGTAGCTAGAAGGTTCTATAGCTAAAGGCTATATAGGGGATGAGGTGCTGTATTTTTTTTCAAGGTACTTTGATGACCTTGAGACGGCTTTCAACCGCCCACCTCATGTTGACAATTGTCCTAAACCTGTGCCAACATCAGGAGAATTTATCCCTCATGTTGGTAAGCAAGTTGGAGGAACTGAGAACTTCAAACTAACGGCAACTGAGAAGTTGCAAGCATATAGACATGTCTTGATTAATTGCACTTAAGTTGAACCTTTCATACAGTAAGAATTGTACACTCACATGTTATTTTATATCTTTTGTAACATTTTTCACTTTCATTTCACTATCACCTTTCTATTATTAATTGTAGGGAATTCAGAAGTCATGTTAAGCGTCAACTCAGGATCCGTACACAAACATCCTCAGAAGTTGACAAAAGGGTCCACAGAGAATTCCCGAGTTGGTTTGCTCGCAGAATACTAAATGACCACAACCCACACTCACCAGATTTCAGAGCTCTCGCAATCGGCCCTCTTGATCATGCAAAAAGGTTTACACCATACAATGTCAATGGTTTTAAGTTTTGCACGGTTTCATGGGATCAAGGATTGCAAACTCAGAATTTAAGTGTTTATGGCACATTTGGGACAAGAAGTTATGCGAGCAGCAGTGACTCCAACATGCAGTTTGGAGGCATCCTTTACTATGGAAAGCCTCTTGATGTGGTCAAACTTAATTATCAAGGCCATTTCACCGTGACGTTGTTCAAGTGTTTGTGGGCAAATACCACTACTTCTCGAGGATTGACAACATTGGAATTTGAATCCAATGTTGGCTTTTTTGGTTTG
The DNA here is from genome assembly GCA_963242795.1 of Inga leiocalycina. Taxonomy (NCBI): domain Eukaryota; kingdom Viridiplantae; phylum Streptophyta; class Magnoliopsida; order Fabales; family Fabaceae; genus Inga; species Inga leiocalycina. The sequence goes on from OY725327.1 coordinate 27,979,945, forward strand.
TAGGAACCTAGTTTCACTTGGAACTGGTTTATTATCGCTAATAAACAACAAGGATTGATGCACTATGGAGACCATAACTTCAAAGTCTTCCTAGAAAAGTGACAATAATATAGAGAAAATTTGTCATTTTCGCAGCTTTAATGTGCTAGAAAGATAACCTTGAATTTTGAACATTTAATTTCACGTTACTTCAGTTTGAAAATTCATAGCACCAAATTAATGGTCACAAATAAATGAAAGAACTAAAGAAGCTACAAAAATTCCAAAGGTTTTTTGGTCCATGATTGGTTACTTCTTAATTGCCGTGTCATATATGAACTTTCCTAGCCTGAAATGTGGTCCAACTTTTGTCTCTTGTGTTATTATTTGGGAAATGTTATCCTTAAAGCTTAGTTGCTTGAATATTCATGCCCCGTTTGGTACGTTGAGGCACGTAGAATTGGAATTGGATTCCATTGCTGGCTTTTTTGGTTTGTTGGAACCTAGTTTCACTTGGAACTAGCTTCCATAAAGTATGAACTTTTCTTAGACCCATTTTTGAAATGTACCTTTCTCCATCTAATAATATATATTTACTTCCCATCTTAACAACGAAATAAAATTTAAATGATTAAGATTTAATATTTTACATAATACTATTACTAAAATATTAAATAAAAAATATAAATAAGTCATATTTTTTTAATAAAACTAATATTAATGTTAAGTGCATATTTTATAATAAAATAGGCGTATAGTTTGGTATATATTGAGTTAAATTTCTAAATATTTTATACTTAATTTATTTTATATACTTTTCTTCTAAAATTTAATTATATGGATAAAAATTAAATGTGCTACAAAATTTACTCATATCTTTCGTTATTTTGTAGGTAAAATTATAAAAGAAGAAAGAAGCAAAGAAGAAAATCATAAAAGAAAAAAGAATGGAAGAAAAAAAGGACATGGGTCCTGCAGCCGGGAAGAAACAAGTAACAATAAACGACGGATTTGTGAAGTTTAAAGGGAAAGATACAAAAGATTATCTTCATTCTTTAGTATAAGATCTCGTTTATTGTGTTAATTGTACTACCACTACAAAAAATAGTACTTAGTAGCGGTTAAAAATGGTTATTAGTAGTGGTTTTAACCACTAAAAACAACATTAGTAGCAGTTTATAAAATCACTACTAAATCGTACCTTGCAAGCGGTTTTGTAGCGGTTATTTAAAACCGCTACTCAAGCAAAATAACCGCTACTTTTTTTTGTAGAGGTTCAATCCCACCGATAGAACATTGCCATAAGCAATAATCATTTTCTGCGATATTTGTAGTGGTTATATAACCACTACAAATTTCAAAAAATGATATTTTCAAGGCGGGAAAATAAAAATAATTTTTTTTGCTATTTTGTAACAGTTCATGAACCGCTACTAATATGAATTTGCTTTAATTAGTAGCCGTTATATAACCGCTACTAATTTCATCAAAATTCAAAATTCGCACAAAAAAAGTTAATTTCAGTTTGAAAAAGGCGCGTTAATTAGTAGCGTTTAGTAACCGCTACAAAAATTAAGAAATTTTGTTTAAAAAAATACAATCATTTGTTTCAGTTTGTTTGATATTAAATTAAATAGTTTATTTTTTTGTAGTTTAGCTAATTTAATTAGCTTATTATTCAATAGTTTAGCTCATTTATAAATTAAAAGGAATAATTTAATTTAGTTGGATAAGTATAAAGATTGTATTGATAATATTATTAAGAACTGCTACAAATATTATTATTTTTTCAATATTTTTTTAAAGGCAAAAACATAATTTGAATTTGATAACTCATCCTCGCCATCTCTACAGAAATTGTGTAGAAAAATTATTGTTAGTGATGTATTATTTTGTTTAAAAAATTTAATTTAAATGATGTGGGCTTAAAAAAATGTACCGTAGTAGAGGTAAATTGTCATCGCCTTCAGGGAAGTACTTTTCAAAATTGGTGGGCTAAAATGACTCACTCTCGTAGGCGATATTATCGCCTTCACCCATGTCGTAATGGTCTAGTGGCTTTAAATGAACGACCATGTTTGTAATATCCCAATTTTTGCTTATGGGCTAATCATGACTAGTGTGGATAATTATGCATTTAATTGGGATTATTATGTATTTTGTGGCAATATAAATTAATATGTCATAATTAGTGAAAAATTGAAAGAATGGAAATATTGACCATAAGTTGGTAATTAATAGGGAAATTAATTACTAACTAAGAGAAAAATGAGAAGTGTGATAAAATGGCAAATGGAGGGATTAGAGTAACTAATTGGTTGCTTATTGTATGACAACCAATGGGAGTAAGACATGTGTCAAAGTGAGAGGAAGGGAGAGATAGAGAAAAGTCAAAGGAATTTTAAAAATATTTCTCTCTCCTCCTTCCTAGTTTCAGCTGACATGAGAGGTATGGGGAGGAGTAGAGTGAATCATTTCCCTTCTTCATCCTCACTCAACCTCCCTCTCGTTCTCTTTCTCTTCTCTTCTGTATTTTCGGCGACCTTGTGGACAAGAGAGAGAAAGAAAAGCTGGTGATTAAGGTGAGAAATTGGACTCCATTGCTTAAACCTCATTCATTAATGTTGTTCCATGGAGTGAGAGCTTCATTTTGATGGTTGTAGGTTGTCCATTGGCTGTGGTTTGTGATCACACAAAAGTCTGGTTGTAGGAGAATCAAAAAGTGTCTTTGGAGAAGTTGAAGAGGTATGTGAAACCAATCTATCTATCTAAGTTTCATGCCAATTGAAGTATTTTGTAATTTCTAGAAATTTTTGGCTTAGATCCGAAAATGAGTGCCACTGTTCATTTGGTATGTTTTTGGCATGCGAATGGTATCTTGGAATAAGTTTAGGATAGATAGATTGATTGGTGATTAAAATGTGATGTTTGGATGAGATTGGTATTTTGTTGATTTTATTGCCCAAAACCCAAAGCATGATAATGAAGTAGGATTTTGATAATTCTGATGATCCCATTGAGTTTATAGGGTGTTTTTCTGTAGGAGTGGCATTGGGTAAAATTTTGTGTCTATTGGGATCAATTAGGCAAGTGTTGGGAAAATGCCTCTGTTTTGCTGTGTTTTATGGTTCTAATAAAATCACTCGAGTGATTTGGGATTCACTCGAGTGAGGGATGAAGCTCACTCGGGTGAGGTTGAGTATCACTCGAGTGCTATGCGTATATTCTGTTTTCTCTTCAGTTTTTCTGTTGTGCTTTCTGGAAAATTCAAGAGTGTATAGTCTCACTTGCGAGTGATGATCTATCACTCGAGTGCAATGTCCTGTGCTCGAGTGCTCCTCTTCGTGGTAAAATCTTGTGCTCTCGGGTTCTCACTTTCTGAACTTTACTCTCAGGTGCTCGAGTGAGGCATTTGGCCTTCACTCGGGTGAGGTCCAGTGTGCTCGAGTGTTGTAGTCCCTGAAAAGTCCTTGTGCTCTCGGGTGTTCACTCGCTATCCTTCACTCTCTAGTACCCGAGTGTAGACCGTACCATTACTCGAGTGAGGTCTCCTCCACTCGAGTATCCGTACAATTTCACTCAAGTGAGGCCATCGTCACTCGAGTGCCTCAGTAGAAAATTTCAGTTTTGTGATTCCAAAAAGTGGATCTTTGGGGATAGTCTTCTAACCCCTTAGGGCTATTGTTAGAGGTATTCTTGAGTACTAAAAGAGTAATAATGATAACCAATTAAGTGATAAGAAGCTTTTGAGAATTGGAATAGGGAAATAACTCTTCATCCCTAATTATGATTTTAGGATACGATATTTGCCCGACGCGGGAGAGACCAGTGCCAGGGAACGCCTGGAAGGATCAAGGTAGTGACTCTTCTCTCATATTGTGTATGATGTCTTGGTATGCATAACTTGTCATTGAACTTTGTGAACTGTGTGCCATGGTCCATTACAGCGTGAGCACTTCAGCGTGAGCCGTATAAGGATTGACACTGGTCATCTCTAGGTCAACAGTTGAACTACCATTATAATCAACATGGATCTTTGTGTATCCGACCCGTGGGGCGGCGTTTGTGAATCCAGCCATGGGCTGTGTGTTGATCTTGCCTCTATGGCTTGCATTATTATATGCTTTATATGAATCTCAGCTATGGTGAAATATATTGTGTGGATTGTTGTGATGCAATGCAGCATGAGCAATTCAGCGTGAGCAATCGTAAGGGATGACATATGTCATACTAACCATTACTGTTGTAACTGCCGTTGTAGTTGCTTTGTGTGGATGATGATTTGATTTCATGCCTTATTGTTGTACATTCTATGATTGATTTGACACTATGGGGATTCTTTAGAATCTCACTCTCCCAAATCTAAACATTTTAGACAGGGCTGAAGGATCGAAAGGCAAACGGGTGACAAAGAGCGGGTAGAGCTCCATGTTAGGAGTTCCTTTTTGGTTAATGGTTATCATTGTATATCATTTAGATATTTTTGGTAGAAACAATTGTATATATATTGGGATTGGTGATGTAGTTTTGTGTAATCCCCGAGTAAAGGGTATGAATTATGGGTTGTGTGCCTTTATATAAACCTTTATTTAATAAATGGAACCCGAGAGAGTCGAGAATTTACTTTACACTCTGATATTTGTAAATGGAATCCACCTGTACAAGCCATTATGATTTGTTATTGTGAATGTGAGACCATTGTGAATAAGTTTTGAAAATTTTTTTGTAAATCCGATTTTTGGGCAAAAGATTACCTTAATAAGTCCCAATTTGAAATATGGTCTCTAATTCCAACTTAATTATGTGTTTAAGAACTTAATCTTGGCCTAAGGTGGGAAGGGGGTTACATTTGTGGTATCAGAGCTGTAGTTCCTGGCAAGGTGAGCATTTGCTAGGATAGCTCCTTAGTTGACCTTAATCCTTTGAGTTTAGGGTAGCTTGATTATTGATGAGTGCTTGTTGCGTATACACATGAGTATCTCTGCTAATTGTGGATTGAGATGAATTTTATGGATTATGTGTATACATTGGCTAAGGTGCTAACATGATGAATCATTTGTAGTGATAAGACGAAATAGTTTGCCCTCTTACTAGAGTCAGGCAACATGACCCAGAGGTGGAGGAGTTGAATGATAATCCTCCTGATTCGATGAGAGAAATGATGGATTTTATTTGGGACCAATGAGACATGATCCGTGAGCTGAGGGAAGAGCTCAGAGAGGAAAGAGCTAAACGGAATGAGAAAAGGGCCCAGTCAAATCATGAAGAAACTCATGCAGAGACTCATCCTAAAGAGACAGCTGAGGGGTCTAATTGGTCCCATGAATCCCCACTTCACACGGTGCCTAATCAAGAATCCCAAGGGGTGCCGACGCGTGAGGAAAGAGACTTGCATTACTGGGTCTCTAAGTTTTGTAAGCATCTATCTCCGGCATTCAAGGGGAGGTTTGATCCCCAAGCTGCTGAGGACTGGTTGAATCGGTTAGAGAAGATTTTTGAAGTCCTCGAGTGCCTTACAGAGGTGAAGGCAAAATTAGCTGTGTATAAGCTAGAAGGGGATGCAGACCGGTGGTAGAGGAATATCGCCACATCAATGAAAAACTGGATTGTACCATTGTCTTGGGAGGTATTTCAAGAGCAATTCAACGAGAAGTATATCCCCAAGTCGGTGAGGCTTGAGAAAGAGTCTGATTTCCTGGCTATCAAACGAAGAGATACAGAGAGCTTTGACGAGTATCTTTCCCGTTTCACTCGATTGTCTCGGTATTCTACCTATCTTCGGGATAGAGATAATGAGGAGTGGAGTTCCGCTATGATAATCCAGGGATTGGGTGCGAATTGAAGAAGAGGTTAGCTGCTCATCAATTTACTAACTTCAATAAGGCCGTGGAAGATTGTAGGATTTTTTAGTATAATTTGAGGGAATTATACCCATCTAAGGGTAGTGGTAGCCGGAATGAGCCTAGTAAGGCCAATAATTCCCAGAAGCGGATAGGGCAAGGGTCCTCATATGGGGGCAATAGCAAGAGGCCTTATCAAATGTCCTGAGAGGGCATAATGATTTTCCATAATATTCCGTATATCTTTATGACATTTAAGGGAATAAAATAGTGAGCACGGGAAATGATAGAATAGGGTAATTGGTGGCCACACACAACATGAATATGTTTAGAACATAAATTATAAACTTTTGAATTTGTTGTTAGTGAGTTTCCCTGTGTGACATTTTTAAATAATAAAATGATGTTTAATACCTATGATATTTTTTAGTATGAAAGTAGACTTATCAAGCTTTAATTTGATAGGTCATGTAGGTCATTTGGAGTTGTACACAAAGAGTTATGTATTTTTGAAGTTAGCCTAGTGATACTAGCGATTTTCAATGGTAGCATCCAAAAACAATAATTCTGAGAATGATGAGCTTTTAGTTGGCTAAAGGTTATATTTTTTCTTGAGAAAAAAACTTAATAAGGGTCACATAGCCTTTGGAATCACACTAATTGAATCTCTACAAATAAAGATATGAATTTTCGAAGTTTGATGAAAATTTTGCCTAGTTTTCCAACTAGTGCGAAAATGGAAATAAATGTAAGGGCAAAATGGTCATTTGACCAATAAAGCAAGCAGCCATTTATTATTCCCTTTAATTGGGATAAATGTTGGCTAATGTAGGGAGCAAGAAAGTTTAACCCAAGTAAACCAACCCTAGTTGACTAATTAACCACTTGCTTTTCAAGGAGCTACAAGAATGTGACACTTGACACATAAGGGCTAAATACTTGTGTTTAAATGATAATAATTATCCAAAGCTCCCTCTCTCCTCCTCATATTTCTTCCAACACCTGAAATAGAGGGGAAAATAGTTGGAAAATGGAAGATAAAAGAGAAAGAAGGAATAGTGAAAAATTCTTGAGCTCTGGAGCTGATTTCTCTCTCGATTCGGCTTTTCTAGCTTCCGGAGTCTTCTCTAACATTGTTCTACTCGATGAGATCTTTATTTTCATGGTTTTGGATTCTTGATTAGAGGTGTTTGGAGCCATCCACCTAGGGGAAGTGCTGCCAAAATCAAGAACCGGTTGTAGAATCGAGTAGAGGTACGTATAAGCTTCGATTTGAATCGATTGATTTATGGTTTTGTTTAGCTTTAAGCATCTCTTGGGCTACCCTATGATTTCGTCCAAGCTATGATTATAGGGCTATATATTGTTTTACTCATGAAAATGATTATCTATGAGGATTAGTGATGATATTAGACATGTTTGATAGTAGAGTTGCAAAAGTGTTGATTGCTGCATTGAAGTTTCTGGGAGGCAGTTTGTTTGTGATGAAATTTTGATTAGCCAAACCTGGTCCAAATGTCATGAAACTTTCTAGAATTAAAGTAGACATCTTGGGCTTTAATTTGATAGGTAATATAAGTAATTTGGACTAGTGGATTGAAAGCTATGAATTTTTGAAGTTGTGCCCTGTTTTAGGACTTGATTCTGGAATAGTGTGGGAATTTATGTTATTATGTAATTTGTAGTTGTAGATGGCAATGATTTTTATTTTTCCTGTCTAGAGGCCATAAAAAGCTTTCCATAGAACTTTGAACCAATCTATTTCAATTTTTGTAGATTTAGTTATGATTTTTGGAAGTTGAGCCAAGAATAGAGGATTTTTTGGCTGTGGCCAGAAGAATTGCTCTGCTGTGGCGTAAAAGCTTCTGACCTATTTTTGGTCACAGCCAAAGGTTCTTGGCCACAGCCAAAAAGTTTTTGACCATTGCTTGGCTGTGGCCAGAGAATTCCTTGGCCGTGGCCAACACCCAATTTTAGCATTTTGAATTTTTGAAAGGCGGTCACTGGTCTGGCTCTCCACAACCCTTTTATGCATTTGTTTGAGCTTCTAATAGCTACTTAAAGGACTCAAATGATAACTAATCCAAGTACTTTGGAGTTATTAAAGAATTAGAATAGGTAATAACTCATCTTCCTTAATTCTAAGGTAGTGACTCTTTCTCTTATATCATGTATAATGCTTTGTATGTATGTTCATATCATCAAATGTTACGATTGTCAAGAATGTAAAAAATGTTATGAATGTTACGATTGTCAAGAATGTATGACTACTATGAATGATGTTATGTGATGAATGTTTATATGCTCTATGAAATTATATGTCATATGAGTGAATTGTTACTACTGAGATTCATATGAATCTTACTCTTTCCAATGACTAACCTACAGCAAGCGCAAGCGGCTCAAAGGGCAAGCAGGTAAACAAGGATGGCTAGAGCAAGCAAATAAAAGCTTAGGTCTTTTGTTGGTTGTCAAATTTTAAGGAATTGTATATAACTTACATGATGTGTATATATAAAAGTACATTGAAAGACTAGTACTCCTAGCAATAGAAGATGTTTTGATTGTATACTAGAATATTAGTAACCCTGGTAAGGAACTAAGAATGAGCAAAGGAATAATATAGCAAGATAAATGAAGTTGCAAACCACTGAATGACGCTTCCACAAGAGTTTGAAATCTTATGAAAAACCCACTCAACTATAGGTTCAAATCCTGTCTTGAGGTTGGGAATTTAAAACTATTTTATGAAAGTGGTTCAGACTTATTGTGTACAAGCTCATCAAATCGATTACGAGAATAAGGCATTACAAAATACCTAATAAAGAAGTTGACAAATCTTGTACTTGCCATCTTATTGTTATGCACCTCAGAAACAAGCTCTTGGCTTATAGCATCCTCTTGGTCTACTTGGTCAAAGACCTCTCTCTTAAATTTGACTATTGGATATGGGTCTAAAGCAAAGAGCTTGTCAACAAACTCTTAGAAGGACTTCCGGGCAAATTTTTCAATGGGCTTATTGTGTGAGAAGGACTTCTTCTAAGATTGAAAATTGGTGGTTGCATACTTCCTCTTCTTGGACTGAGTGGGGGGCCTTAGTCTAATTGGGGGTCTTGGACTTGGTGGGCATCTTCTTTTGAGAGGTGGACTTCTTAGTTGGCTTGAATACTCTAAGTAGATGGTGAGGCTATGCAATGAAGCCACCCATAGCCCCTCTTACTATATATGTGTCTTTGGTGGCATGAGGAATGGATAATTGGGGTCGGTATTGGGGTTGGTTTATACCTTCACATGCATAGGAGGGATAGGCTCGTAATGAAATACGTAATCCTCCGGGCGGTTCAACATGCAACTCATTGCAAATGTATGGCATAAAGGGCTATCAACAAAACACTCAACATCTACCAAGCCCTTAGGCATATCAGGGCTTGGAAATATTAAGCTGCCTCTAGTACTTAGGTTGCCAATTTGCCCCTTGCTGTTAAGTATAACGCTCCTTCAATAGCTCTTGTGTGAGAAACAATATTTGTTTCTACATTTCATTGCACTGTTTTTAAAGCTTTTCATATTTTTCATCCCTGTTATTTCTTTGAGGTTGCCGTTGATAATAATATTTTGTCTTAGTCAATCAAAACCGACACCCCTAAGAAGATCGGGATGGTTAGGCCCTAATATCTTAGCCAATTCATCCTCATTTGCAGTAAGTCAACCATATGTTGTACCTTTCTGGGACATGGCTTGCTATGCATTTAACAATAATGTTAATATTGATAGTTAATTGGGGACATTACTTCTATGAATTAGGGACTAATATTAATACTTACCTTTTTATGGATGACCTCTTTCACCTGAGGATCGTCATTAGTGTCATCTTTATTTTGCCTCGCTACGGACTAAAGTTCATGGCGGGGAGGTCTACTACCATCCCCACTCTTAGCAGCCAACTTTTGAGCAATCTGAGCATACCCCATTCACCCTCCCTTATAGAGATACTTATTATTTTTCACGCTCTCCCTAATCACCCAGCTTAATTCTTGTAAAAACACATAACACTCTAGTTAATAGTAAACAAATACATGCAGGTCTTATGAATTGTGAGTAAAAGTTACCTGGAATGATGGGTCGTGACGTGAGATGGCAAATTCTCTCCAATCACCCTATTTGATGGTGGATTGAAGATCCTCAGGAACTTCTATCTCATCAGCCTCTTTAGGATTCTATAATTACGTCTTTGTCAATGCATGACAGAATGTGCATAGTGATTTCCCAGCATTATTGAGGACAAATTTCCTAAAAGTTTTGTCTAGATGATATGCAAACTACAAAGCACACGATTCAAGTTAACATTTTTTCCAAGTACATAGCAAGTAACTAACAGGCATATATATCTTAGCCTCATATTGTCCCAAATAGCATCTACATAATTTCTCCTTACCCAACTCCAGTTACCCATCATGATAGGAACATTAGTCCTTAGCATTACGGTTGGTGTAGGTAACAAAGTGTGACGACTAAAGAGGTTGACCATCATTGTTCCATGTCACATGAAATTTTCTCCCAAAAGACTTTGCTTTGTTCACAAAAGTCAAGGAGCAGCAGCCCCTCCTTACAATATCTCATACTCATTCTAACAACTTTTCTAGGTCCTCATCTCTGGTTTGCCTAGGGACAACATCAGTATGAGGGGAATTATCAGTGCCAGAGAAAGTAGGAATGACCATTTTGAGTGAAAAACAAAACTCATTTAGTCAGCCACAAGGAACAGAGCAATGGATTTTATAGAAAAACATGATGCATAACTAAGGTCAAGACCTAGCTAGGCAAGATAAAGTGAAAAATAAGGAGAATGTGAAATGTAGAATAGAGAATGTGAAATGCAAAAGAGAAATCATACCTTAAAATAAGGGGAACAAAGTATTAGATCCCATGTTTTGATGATAACAAATGGTGTTACAAAAGATTTAATAATGAACAAAAGAGTTTTGAGCAAAGGAACAGAGTTATGAAGCACATAGACCATCACTCGAGTGAGCACTCGAATGATGAAGAAAGAGAACAAGTCATAGAACCAGGAATAAAGTCTTTGGCTAACTTTGTAACTAATCACTCAAGTGATCACTCTAGTGATCACTTGAGTGATGACCCTTCATTACTTGAGTGACCACTTGAGTGATGAGGTAAGAAAATGCATTAAAAATTATCTGCCATATTCTGAGAGTTATCACTCGAGTGATGACCAAGGATCACTTGAGTGACCACTGAGTGATGAGGTAAAAATGAAGCCTGTGACTCTCTGCCAAGATGTGGAAGGGATCACTTGAGTGACCACTCAAGTGATGTCCCTGAATCACTTGAGTGATGTCCCTAAATCACTTGAGTGATGAAGCTAGAAAAGTTGCTCTTCCTCTCTGACATGTTCTGGAAGGGATCACTCGAGTGATGACCCTTTATCACTCAAGTGATCACTCGAGTGATGGAACTCAAATTGCATGATTATGATATGTTGTTTATTGATTTGTTATCTATATGATTAACCCTTCATTATTTAGTATTATAAGTATATTTTCAGGGAAACAATGAAAAGACCATACTAAAGAGAGAGAAGCTGAACGTAATGTCTCTAACGCTCACCTACCGTAACGACTAGTTTTCAAATATGAAGAATGGTCAAAAGAAGCTGTGTAACTCTAACGAACATGTTGAAATTCTACCAATATCTATCTCAACTCATCTATATATACGGAAGCATTCAACGTAGACAAAATAGAACAATATACTGAGCCATCAACGATCAATCCACATTTGCTCTGTTTTTCATTCATTCATACATTTTGTACTTCAATGATTCTATATTTACTCTGTGAGAGAGATTTTCATTAAAAACTCAATATTTGTTATTGAGACAACTTAAGATTGTGGAATCTTGAGTTGGGGATTGGTTTACATCGTGTAAGGGGGAGCGAGTGTCCAGTGAAGGAATTTGCTGTGTACTGAGGTGCCAAGAACCTACTGAATCTTAGAAGATATAGTTAAACTCTCAGAGGAACTCTGAGGACTTGACATAGGTCAAAGTGGTTATGGTCGAACTAGTATAACTCCCGGTGTACACTTCGGTGATATCTCTCCTAGCTCTTAACACTTTAAATTCTATCAATTTTTATATATGGTTCAAATATTCTTTGTTCACCTAATTCACCCCCTCTTAGGTGAAACACTTGAACTAACATTTGGCATCAGAGCGTAGGTCTTCTTGTTTAGGTATAACAAGCTAAGAAGGATCTAATGGCAAGCATGGGTGAAGGAATACTTCCTGGCAAAGTTTCCATTACCAGACCACCAGGTTTCAACGGTGAACACTTTTCTTTCTAGAAAGTGAAGTTTAAAGTATTCATAATGGCGATCGAATACAGATTATGGGAGGTAATTGAAGATAGGAACCATATACCTATAAAGATTGTAGAATCACAAAAAGTTCCCAAGACACCAGTAAAGTATGATGAGAACGACAAGAAGCTTATCACTCTTAATAGCAAGGCAATCCTGATGATCCAAAGTGCTTTAAGTCAAAAAGAGTACTTCAGGATTTGCATACTTTCAACAACTAAGTAAATATGGCAAGCCTTGGAAATAGCTCAAGAAGGAACTTCAGGAATAAAAGAAAACCGGATCAATACTCTGGTTACTGAATTCGATCTGCAGGTGAGTCAATAATTGAATTTGAACTTAGATATACTCATCTTGTTAATCAACTTGTAGTATTTAGGAAATTCTACGATCAGAGCACCCAAGTAAGGAAAATACTAAATATTCTCTCTAAGAATGGGAGGCCAAAGTTATAGCGATAGAGGAAGCGAAAGGTGAAGATTGGTTGCTTTTCTATTCGGAAGTCTCTAAATATAAAAGTAAATTGAAGTTCAAATGAGAATTTGAAGAGATTGGAGACAAGAAAAAGAAAAGCCTTGCACTAAACATAAAAGAGGAAACTCAAGAAGATGATGATGAAGATTTCAATGATGACAAAACAGGTCTGATAATAAAATGTTTCAAGAAGTTTTACAAGAAAGGCCAAGGATTTAGAAATCTTCATAAAGGAGGAACAAGCAACAAAAGAGAAAACAAGGAGCACATCATCTGCTAAGAATGCGAAAAGCTAGGATACATCAAGTCAGAATGTTTAGAGCTAATTCCAAAGAACAAAGAAAAGAGAAAAGGTAAGATCATAAAAAAAAAGCATTTGTATTTGTTAAAGAGAATTGGAGGGCTAAGATTTAATCTTGCATTGTCACAAGCTTCCTGTGTGACATGTGTCCAAGTGCTTGTCCTTAGAGTGACAAGTGTCCTCTTTAAATTCATCTTTCCTCTCTCTTTTTCTCTTTCCTTGGCTGTCCTTTAATGTCAAGGGAAGGGAAGCCTAATGAATTCCCCTAACTCCTGAGTTTGGTGTTTGGAAAAGTCAAGTACGTGTTCGAACCAGAGACTGGTGGATTTCCCTGACTAATGTGCTAGGTAGCGCCCTATAAGTGAGCATACGCAAAAGTCATAAAGTAGTCACAATAATAAAGAGACATGTGTCATCTTCTTATTGAATCCAATACTAAAGTTATGCCATCATTACTCATCACACTTACTTTATTAAAGCTACTTTAATAAAGTTACTTTAATAAAACTACTTTATAGGTGTTTACTCAAGATCTTGCTCGGGTCTTACTTGGGACTACACCATTTATATCGAAGCCTGCCAAATGGCGCCTTGAACCCCTGTGTCCCATATCATGGTGCCAAGTATCCCCTTATACACATACACCGATATATTTCTTCCAACTAACTATAACCTTTGAGCCCTCATATCATCAGGATAACCATTCTCTTCCTAGAAACTAAATCACATAGTCCCTGAGAGAGAGTCTTTCTATCTCCCATCATTATTGGGGCTCTTCCCAAACTGGGCTTAGTAGTCTGCTGATATAAGCTTATCCTCAAGTATCTAGACTCAAAATTCAAGATATTACAAATGGCATTACCAAGAATTCGTAGTGCTCATACTTGATTCTGAAAGTAGTCTTTGACACATCATCTGCTTTTAATCGTAATTAATAGTATCCTAACCTCAGATTAATTTTTGAGAATACACAGAAACCAGAAAACTAATCCAAGAGATAATCAATTTTTAGAAGTGGATATTTGTTCTTAACAGTCACCTTATTCAACTCTCTATAATCAATACACACAGCCTTAGGCTTTCGTCTTTCTTTTTAACAAATAGTACTGGAGCACCCTATGGCGATACGCTGGGTCATATAAACCCTTTTTCTAGCAGCTCTTCAATATACTTCTTTAACTCTGCCATTTTATTTGGAGCCATTTTATATGTGGCTTTAGATATAGGTCCAGCTTTAGGCATGATTTCAATTACAAACTCCACTTTTCTTACCGGGGGTAATCCACTTACGTCTTATAGAAATACTTCAAGGAATTCATAAGCCACGGGTATATCCTCAAATGTCATTTCTGCTTTTGCCTGTATTGAGAAGAATACAAAATACCCTTGGCATCCCTTATGCAAACATTTCTCAGCATGAGCCATTAAAAGAAAGTTCAGGTCAATGTTCGCATTGATATCTTTTACAAAGTAGGATATAAAATTATCTTGTTTCCGTAGTCTAACAACACATTATTTGCCTCAACCAATCAAGACCTAGTATAACTTCAAGTTTGTGAAATGGAAGAGGATTAAATCTACTATGGAATCGTGTCCCTCAACATTTACTATACAATTCAAACAAGCACTTGTTGTGACAATTTTAACACCATAGGCATTGACACAACCAGATCATATGGTAGTTCATGAATGTTCAGCACTAAACGTCTAGCACAGTCAAATGCATTAAAAGAATGGCTAACTCCAGAATCAAATAATGCTTCTACTACGTTACCATTGAGTTGGATTGTATCTTGGATTATCTCAGGTGATTTCAGCGCCTCCTCATGTGTCATGGCAAACACCCTGTCTTGGTTTTTGGGTCTGGGCTCTGCTAGCCACTATTTACAATATCTAGCATAATGACCCGGCTTTAAACAAGAATAGCAAATTATTTGTCCGCTAAACCAAGGTCTACTACTATATGGTTTACCACAACGAAGGCATGGTAGTGGCGCTAGAGGTCCTTGAAAACTTTGATTTTCTGGCCAAGAGAATCTTTGGTTGTCTCTTTTGGGCAGGAACCCTTGGCTCTTCCGCTTGTGTAAAGAATTCTTATGGCTTGTACTTCCATGGTTTATCACATTTTTGGCCAAATACAAGTTCATAACGTTACTTTCAGTAATTCGGCATACCTCCATAGCCTAATTGAATTATGTGAATTGCTTTGAGACTAGTTTCTCCTTTAGTTCTGGCTTTAATCCTCTTACCAGCATGTCAAAGCTCCAGCTTTCATCATCTCTGTAAGTTAGATAGGATGAATATTGAGATAGGCAGATAAACTTAGACAAATACTCATCAAATGTTTCATGACTTATGTAACCCCCTCATCGTAATTATATCTGAAATACGCAATTAGAGTGAAATGGAGACCAATAAGAAACAAAACTTATTTAAAATCCCATCTTCACGATAGGGTTTTCGCAACCATTTTCAAAACATAACTACCTAGTCTCATGTCCACATTTCAAATATAACTACTACATGAAGATAAATCACATTCAGTATAAATATCAAAGTACGCAATAATAATTTCCGGTAATTCCGGATTCCATATATAAATCAAAGCCTTACAGGGCACAATCGCCCATACAAGCCCTCATATGGGGATTACACAAATCTTTCTCATACATACAAATCCTCATCCACATACATATATATACAACCAAATCTATATACTCTCAACTATGATAACCAACTACCGAATCTTCAAACCGAAAGAAGCCCTTGCCTCCCTTGATTACTTACTCCATTCCCGATCCACTATCCTGTCTAAAAGGTTAGTGGGGGAGGGTGAGATTCTAGAGAATCTCAGTAGGAAAATAATATCAATATGAATGTACGATAAATGTTTAATGCATGACATGCTTGCATCACATAACTCATGCTCACACACAATGACACATTTGTAAACTCAATGCTTCGAACAACATACCAATGGCCATAGCATTAATTGAAACATAGTTCCAAATTATATATAATCATGCAAAGCTAAGACATGCACCAACACACTAACACAGATATCAAATACATGCAGGAGAGATATGTTCCCTACACTCTTTCCACGTAAGCTCCAGCTCTGGCTGCTCATGATCAGGTCGATCATCAAATCCTATAGCCAAAATCAAGGACATAGGATTATCCCTTTTCCAATTCCTTAACTTTTAGACACTCAAGTTGGTTATTATTCACAACCTTTAGGTGGCTACCCAAAGCCTAAACACCAACCTAAAGGGTTGGGAAAAACTTGACTGAAGACCATCTTTTGAATCCTCTCAAACCCATTTTTAGCTTTATCACTCAAGTGAAGGATGGCACACTCGAGTGCCGTACGGCTCGTGCCCGAGTGTGGACGGCTCACTCGCTCGAGTACTTGCCTGAAAGCGCAACCAGAGACAGAAAATGATTACTTCACTCGAGCACTAACCCAAGTACTCGAGTGATGGACTTATGCTCACCCGAGCACCATCGAGTGAAACCCAAGAAGTGACAACCTGAGAGCACTGAACCCTTAAAACCAGAAGTGCACTCGAGCACTCCCCTCAGTACTCGAGTGATAGCACACAACTTACGAGTGCATATTCACACTCTTGCCAAATTACCCGCGAGTGTTAACCTGAGAGCAAGCCCTACAGTTTCTACCCTCTCGCACTCGAGCATGCCCATGCTCACTCGAGCAGGATCATATCTCACTCGCAAGTCAAGAAGTGCACTCGAGCACTCCCTGTGAGAACTCAGGCAAAACCAAAGCAGAAAGGGAAAACGCATGGCATCACTCGAGCATGTTCTTCCCTCACTCGAGTGATGCTATCAGATTGCCAAAAACGCAGCAATTGATATAGTTTCCCAAAGTGACCAAAACTGATCCCAATAGGTCCTAAACTTGCACCAAAGCTCATTCTCCCCTAAAATTCCATAAGGAACCTATTGGTAACCTCAAAATACCCAAAATCATATCACAATGACATTTTCCCCATTGGTCACACTAATCACACACAATACCCAATTTGACCAACTTTACATCTAAAGTTTCCAAATAAAACCCAATGGCATCCAAACATCATTTGACACCATTTTACCACAAAACACAATCATTCCACAATTATACCAAATCAGGGCAAAAACTACAAATCACATTATTTAAGCAAAAATCACAAATAATAGATCAAAAGGTAGATTTCACTCACCTCTTCCTCTTCCCAATGCCAAATCCTTGATTCCCCATCTTTCCAAATTCCTCAAGCTCCCAAAACACCTTCTTTACCAAATCTAAAACCATAGCAATGAAGCTTTCATTACTATGAACAATTTTAAAGAAAGGTATTTGAGCATTAGAGGACATTTACATAGCCAAACCTTACCTTTTCTCTCTCCACCTTGAGCGCACCGAAAATGGAGGGACAAGAGAGAGAAATAAGAGATAATGATGATGAAGAAGAGATCAGCTTTTTGGGCCATTTGGCCAACCAAGAAGGAAGAGAGGAGAGAGGAAAAAGAGTTGAATATTTGACCCAAATCCCATGGCTCACAAAGTGCCACTTGGCACAATCTTGCCACACCTCCTATGAGCTCACATGCACACACATACACAAGATTCTGCCCCTTGATCTAATAAACAAATCAATCTCAACCATTGATCTTGAAGTTACCAATGGGTTTCTTCTTCGGCAACCGATCAACTGGTCAGTAACTTTACCATTTTGCCCTCGATTATGGCAATTCACTTGGAATCACCATCAAACACATTTTCATATTTCTTAATCCAATTTGGGATCCTGCTAAACCAGGGCTTAATAATCCACTAATCTCAGGCTTATTCTTTAAGCTCAAGTCTCAAAATTCGGGGTATTACAACTTACCTGTTTGAGTTATAAGAATTCTGCATCTTTCTCAATTCTAACAGACCTTGGAAAGTACTTCTCATTAAACTTGTCTTGGAATAATTCGCAAGTGATAGGAATATTCCTGGCCTGTAAAATCAACTCAGTATTCTTCAACTATCTATCAGCATCTCCTTCCACTTTGTAGATGGTCATTTGAGCTTTCATTTTAATAGGCATTCTATCACCTTGAAAATGTTCTCCAGTCTTTGGCCACCTAAGGATCAAACCTTCCTTCAAATTTTGGAGGATGATGTTTACAAAATTTTGTGATCCAATATTGCTAATTTTCAACCTCTCTGGCCTGTCTATCTAGATCATTATGAGGTCTATGTAGTTGTTCCTACTACTGCTGCTGCTAAGGATTAATTGGGGGTTATTTACCCTCTAGCACCACATCATTTTCTCTTCTTTCTGCTTGGTCTGTACTTCCCTTAGCTCTTCCTTAAGCCTGTAAATCATGGCCTGCTGTTCAGTAAGCATGCCCAATATCTGTTGCATTGGATAAGGTGGATGTCTCTCTTCACCAATAACTGGTCCTGTCCTTCTCCTTCCTCACAAATTAACAATAGCTTCTTTTTACTATTAAGAGAAGGATTTCACCATTAATATCTCATTGAATATGTAATATCCTAGATTGTAATCAAGGATTAATAACTTCAAAGTGATGTAATTAATAATAATTAAGCACTTTTGAAGTAAATATGGTGTAATGTGATATAAAGGTGCTTAGTAATGGTTTAGTTAGTATTGTGTCAATCAGGGGCAAAATGGTAAATTCACCGACCGATTGGACAGTTACCGAAGAGGAAACTCATTGGTAATTGATATCAATGGCTAAGATTGAATAAGCAAAGGAGTGGGATTGAGTGTGAATGTTCATATGTGAGTTCATGTAAGAGGAGATAAGATGTTGACACATGGTAAAAGGTGGACCATAGGATTGATCAACATTTCAAACTTTTTTTTTCCTCTTTCTTTCTCTTGCTTAGGTCAGCCAAAGGCCCTATGTTCAAGGGAAAACTGATCCTATTTTCATCATCCTCACCATCTCATCTCTCTCATCTTGCCTCCATTTTCGCTCAACCAAGAAAGGAAAGAGAAAGAAGAAGCTTGAGTTTTAGGTAAGGTTTTGTCCCTAAATGCTCAACTCACCTTTATTAATATTGTTCAAGGGGTTGAGAGCTTTATTCCTATGGTTTCATATTTTTGATTAGTAGAGTTTGAGAACTTGTGGGGATTTGAAAGTGGGAGAATCAAAGAAATAGCTTTGGAAAGAAGTTGTAGTGAGTATTTGATACCTTTTGGTATAATTGTTGTGGTCATTGGTTTGGTTTTGAGAATTTTGAATTCTTGCCCTGATTTTTGGTCTAATTTGGATGCTTGAATTGATTAGTGTGTTGTATAGAATGAGGTGTTAAATTGTGTCTTTGAGCCATGGGAGTTGATTTGGAATTTTTTGGAATGGAAGGAATTGTATTGTGTTGGATTGTGTGTATATTGTGTTGACATGTAAAGATTTTGGTGGAACATGTCAATATGGATGGAATTTGATTGTTTTGATGGCTCCAATGGTTTCCTTGGGCAAAAATTGGTGTGGGAATGGTGTTTAATGTGAAAATGGGAACCATTGGAAGAAATTGTGAAAACTGAAAATCTGTCCATTGAAAGTCTGTGCTGGGCAGTCTTTTTGTGTGGGTGTTTTGAATAGGCTAATGATGTTAGAAAATTATGAAACTTTCCATTTTTGAAGTTTACTTCCCAAGCTTCAAAAAGGACATATGATTGGTATCATTTCGTTTTGTGCACTGTGAGTTATGGTTGCCCAAAGTTAGGGATGGAAATTGAACTCTGTTGTGGGACAGTGGTTAGTTTTGTGTAATTCTGTACTTTTTTGGTGATTTCCAGTAATGGCCAATATTTTTCCTAGAAAGAGGACTTAAATAGCTTTCATTTGGCTTTGGAATCACCTTATTTCGATTTTTCTTGAATTAGTTATGATTTTTGGAAGTTCAGCCAAGAAACTGGATTTTCTTGGCCGCAGCCAGCGGATTCTGGGCCGCGGCCCAAATGTTTCTGAGCAGTTTCTGGCCGCGGCCAGTAGATTTGTGGGCCACGGCCAACCCCCAAAAATCAGTATTTTTACACTTTTTAAAGGTGGTTTTTGGTATAGCCTTTCCCAACCCTCTGGGTATATGTTTAGGCCTCTAATAGCCACCTAAAGAGTCTAATTGATAACCAACTTAAGTATTATGAAATTAAGAAACTTGGAAAAGAGATTGATGTATTGTCCCTATTTTGGTTTATAGGATTTGACATCTGCCGTCCTCGTGAGCCCACTGAGCCAGCAAACTTCAGGAAGGAACGAGGTAGTAACTTTTCTTTCGTACCATATGTGATGCATTGTATGTGTGTATAATCATTGATTTGTGATAAACTCGTATGCTGCGACATTGTGAATATGTGTAAACACCGTCATGCCAATAGTCCCTGAGTAGCTAACAACAGATCGGGCAAGGGTTGTATGCCTTCCCGGCGGAGAAAGGGGATGAGGATGAGGTGTGATATATGTGATTATATGGGCCGAAAGGCTATTTGTGAAGGCCGACGAGCCATTTGTGAAAGCCAGATAGCTATATGAGCTATAAGGCTTGTGTATGCACTGCCACGCCAATAGTCCCTGAGTAGCTAACAATGGTTCGGGTTAGGACAGTGTGCCTTCCCGGCGGAGAAAGGGGATGAGGGTGGAGTGTGACTTGTGCTGCTGCTGCTGTATGATGATTTGCTTACATGCTGTGTGCTTATGTGTGGTATAAATGTTTTGTTACTACTGGGATTCTCTTGAATCTCATTCTTTCCTTTAACTAACCTTTCAGACAGGGCGAGTGGCTCTAAGGAGAAGCGTGCGACCCGGAGCGGTTAGAACCCTGTAGGGACATTTATTTTGGATGTTTTTATTAGATCAAGTGTTTCACCCAAGAGGGGGGTGAATTGGGTGATACTGAAATTTCTTTTGAAAATATAAAAAGAATTAAAACAGTAATGAGTAAGGAGAAATATCACCAAAGTGTACACCGGGAGTTATACTGGTTCGGTCACAACCACTTTGACCTACGTCCTGTCCTTAGAGCTTCTCTGAGAGTTTTCACTATAGCTTCCAAGATTCAGTGGGTTCTTGGCACCTCAGTACAAGCAAGTTCCTTATACCTGGACACTCGCTCCCCCTTACAGGTTGTAATCCAATCCCAACTCAAGGTTCCACAACCTTAAGTTTTCTCAATGACAAATATTGAGTTTGAATGAAATATCTCTCTTACAGAGTAAATGATAATCACTGAAGCATAGAAATACAATTTCAATGTGAAAACAGAGCAATGAACTTAATGATACGTTCGTATGTGTGTTCTTGTGTTTTCTTGCATTTTTTCTGTTCAGATGTTCCCATATATATAGTTACGTTGGTAATGATTGCTGGAACATATTTCTTCATGTCCGTTGGAGCGTGCGCAGCCATTATTGACATTTCTAGTTTTTGAAAAACATACGTTACGGTAGGTGACGGTCGGTGACATTTGAGCATCGCTTTTGACTTTCTTTATTTGGTAAGATCTCTTCACTGTTTACCTATTGAAATGCTAAGTACACTAATATAATGAAAAGTTAATCAAACAGGAAACAGAATAATGACCGTTGGAATGATTTCAAACTTTCGGAATTAGCTTACTCGAGTAGCTCCTCGAGTAACCCTTGAAGTTTACTCGAGTAGCTCCTCGAGTAACATCGTGAAATCATTGTTCAACTGCACAGTCAATGAATAAATATAAGATTACTCGGGTAGTGCATGGAGTAAACTAAATTTCATACCTTTGGGAATAGTTATTTACTCGGGTAGCTATTCCAGTAATGCTTTTGAAACTTCATAGCTTATTGGGGTAACACCTCGAGTAATCCACTTAAAATCCTTTGATTACTCGATGCTCTACTCCAATAATGTTGGCAGGATTTCAAGGCCGAGAGCAAATACCTTGTTACTCGAGTAGGGACTCGAGTAATGTATTCATTTTTGCATAGGTTACTCGGGTAGTTCCTCGAGTAACTGAGACTTTTGAACATGATTTACTCTGGTAATGACTTGAAGTTTTCTTTGATAACATTTACATATACTGGGGTACTTACTCGAGGAATCACTTAAAATAAACCATGAAAAACAAACTTGTATACTAGAGTAAGTACTAGAGGAAGATGAAATAAAGAAAGATCAAGTCACTCGGGTACCAACCTCAAGTTTTCACTTACCTTAGTCTGTTACTCGAGTAGCTCCTCGAGTAACATTGGCAGTGGTACAAAGTGCCGAGAGTTACATCTTTTCACAAACAGAGTTACTCGAGTGCTCCTAGAGTATCATGAAAAACTTAAAGGGAACTGGAAGTTTCTGACCTGGTTACTCGAGTAGCTCCTCGAGTAACATTAGCAGTGGTACAAAATGCCGAGAGGTCCATATTTTAGGAAACACAGGTACTCGAGTAGCTCCTCGAGTATCATGGGGAAAACTTGAAGCCAACTGGAAGTTTTCACATGGTTACTCGAGTAGCTCCTCGAGTAACATTAGCAGGCCGAGAGTAATCTTAAAATTTTACCTGGTTACTCGAGTAGCGCCTCGAGTAATGGTGGCAGGTAACTGGAAGTTTTGCTTGGTTACTTCAAGTTTTGGCTCATTACTCGAGTAGAGCCTCGAGTAATGCCTTAGAAATTGTACTTCTGATTAAGTTCCTCAGCATTTTCTTTTGGCCAATCTTCACTACTTCCATGCTTACCTCAAGTAAAGCTTATTCCTGTCATTACTTAGTTCAAACTTGATTATTAAACATTTCCTTTTCAAACCATTCTTTTGTTATCATCAAAACATGAGATCTAACAGTGTTGGTTAAACCTGTTGAACATGGAATTTGTAAATTATGTTTGGGTTGTAATTGGTAGCTGAATACAGTTGTGTAATCCCCTATATGGGAATTTTAAACCTTCTAGTGAATGAATGGAACCCGGGGGTTGCCGGGATTGCTATTAGACATTCTGATATGAATGAATGCAAATTAACTGCACAGGTGATTATATTGGATAATTGAACTTGAGACCGGAATAGGAAAGAAGTTTTGAAAATTTTGTAAAGTCCCTACTATAAAAGGGAGTTTTAAATGAGTTTTGAACTATTCGATGGTCTCTAAACCAATTTAATTAAGTGATATCAAATTATAATTACGCTAATTCAGGCAGGGGGTTACAGAATATATATATATATATATATTCCATAAATTTAAACACCAACATAAAATAGGACTATATATCAATCCATACAGTCACAATATATTGGAACCAGCATTTACCACCATGTCATTTCAAGAAAAGTTTATAGCATTACAACATTTACCACATATGGTCAATTACATATCCTCTTATGTGCTCAATAAAAGCAGCTCAACTACTTCTACAAGCTATTCCTATACAATTTTACATGTAGAATCCATTGCTAACCTCAAATTTAGCAAAATCCAATTCCTTCCCTATGAAATGGCCAAGGCCGAAACTTAAAGGGCTTTAGGAAAAAATGCCATTTCCAAATCTATTGCTTCCAAAGTCACTTTCTCATCTGTATCCTACACAATTTTTCATTCTAAACTCATTGGAAGCATCAAAATTAGCAAAAGCTCATTCCTTCCCGTTGCCTTGATCTGGTCGAAAGACATCAAAGGGAAAAATAAAAATGATTTTGCAACTTCCATTTAGAAAACTTGCTAAACTTCCTTTCTACCATGCTTAAACCTCTTTCAGCATCATTTTCATATTCACAACATCACTAAAACCCTAAGGTTTCTTCTTGAAAAACACAAGGCAACATATTATCATTATGAAAACTTCACCAAATTCCAAGAAACTTGGTTCAAATCAAAACTTATACTTACCTCTTTCCTTTGCTATAACTCTATCTTGATTCCTCCAACTTCTACACCTCTTAGATAGCACCGAGCACCTCTTCTCAAGAAACTAAAACCATATAAATATTGCTTTTGATCAGAGGAACAACATTTATGAACCAACTTTGAGCTAAAAATGGGGTATTGATGGTGTAAATGGCTTAAGAATACTTACCTCTACTCTTGTTAGTTTGCTCTCAAAACCGTCACCTTCTCTTTCTCTTTCTCTATTCTATTTCTCTTTCCAAACTCTTTCTCTTTCCCTTGGTGTCATGGCCAACATGACTTGAGAAAAAGGTGATGAGGAATTGTATTGATTAAACTCTCTCTTTCCCTTTGAGTTTTGGCTAAATTAATTGAATAAAGGGGAGGGAGGTGTGTTAACTTGGGCTTTGCATGTGTGTATGTGGTGTGCGAGCATGCCATGTGGCCAAATGGAGAGTAGGATGAGTAATTAATTGAGTGTGTATGTTTATATATTTATAGGTATAGTTTTATCCTATTACTTACACAACCTAGGCCTTAATTTTCCTCCTTTGTTTAATTTAAGATTCCTCAAATTCTCGGGAAAATATTATTCCTTTAAATCCTAAAATTAGTTCTAATTCCATTTAAATTTTCTTTTTGGAAAATTTATTCTTTGACTAAATTTTGGGATTTACACTTTTCATGAATGCATCCTACAAATCCTAGCTACAATCGAATTTGTTTGTCAATTTTGTTCTCTTCCATTGACTCCACCCTTAGACCAAAGGCATCACCTTGTCACCATCTATGTTGTTCAGATGAGTCACAAGCCACCACAAGAAATACTAAATAAGCATTTGTATAATGCCAACCAGTATAATACAGTTGTCATTAACTAGTTTACCACCAATATTAACTACTATTGTTGCCTCTATTAACAACACATTCTGACTCCATACAGTAGGAGTTAGAACTAAAAAACCTTCACACCATGTTCATTAATTTCCACTTTTAATACATAAACAGAACACAATATATCCAAAAACATAGCAAATGGTAGACAAAATCAACGGCCTTTGTCAGCAAGAGAGAAAGGGCGCCGAAGATACTAGGGTTGATGGGTTACTTGATGATGATGGTAAGAATGAGTAGATACAAAAATAAAAAAATTAAAGAAATGTGATACTATGTATGAAGTATGAACAAGCTTAGGAGTGAGACAGATAACTTTAGCTTTAAGCTCCTAAAATTTGCTGAAGAAGAACAAAATTTGCGACTATGACAATGATGGGGAGAGCTTGATGAGGTGAAAAACTACGGCTATCGAAAGAGAGGCACAATGTTTCCTTTACGGCAATGAAGAATGGAACATGATGGTGTTGGACAACCAATCGTCATAGCCAAGGTAATAAGCTCATCTTGATGGGCCGACAACCTAAGGCTATCAAACACATATAAGAAGAAGCTATTAGGGAAAGAGAAGAAGAAGAACCTATCTCATTTTTACCAAGGGTATTCCAATTTTTTCACAATTTGATTTTATTGCACTAATGTCCTATAGGACTTGCCTGCAGAATGGAGATTTTAAGAGAACTTAGAGTAGTACAATCTCTTGCTTGGGACTTAAGTTCAATTTTCCCTAGGAATTATACTGTAAATGAGAAGTTATTTCGTTTGTTATTAATAAGGTATGCTTTTCCTAAAATTGAGGCATATATCGGAAAGTTATCATGTGTATCTAGAAATTTAATTAATACATATAAATTATACACTACAAGAGAAGTTATTTAGTTTTTTTTATTAAAAAGGTATTTCTTTTTTCTAGAATCAAGGCATATACCGAAAATTTATTATTGGCCACATACATAAAAAATTAATCCATATATCTTAAAATTTAATACTCCATAGAATAATAATAATTAAATAGTCTAATTTATATAACACAAGCTGCTGCCATGTGGTGTAAGAGTCTTGTAATTGGTTACACTAGATCCCTTATATCATATAAGTGAGGTGCGAGCAGTCCTCATCACGCCACATAAGCAATTCCATTCGTCAGAATCTTTTGATAACTTTTAAGCAAAATTACACTTATCCCAAATGAATATTTAAAAGTGGTCAATTTGAATAACAACTACTTATTTTTTATTTTTATTGCACAAAAGATCTTGGAAAGTTTCTTGGAGTCCTGATTCATCATAAGAGGATATCTAAGAATACTTATAATTATATTCTAGACAAGATGGATTCAAGGCTCTCAAGATGGAAAGCAAAATCTTTATTATAGTCAGGAGTACGTTAGTCTCATCGGTGTTGAATTCCATGCTGTTTTACACTATGCAATCATCTTGGTTGCCAGTATCCCTTTGTTTAGAGATCGATAAAAAATGTAGGCACTTCTTGTAGGGATGATGATATTACATATAGAAAAGTTCATTTAGTGGCATGGAAAAAGGTATGTTCCAAGAAAACAAATGAAGATCTAGGTATTAGGGAAGCAAGAGTTCAAAATAAGGCCTTTATGATGAAATTGGGATGGGCTATGATGAATAAGCAAGATTCCTTTGGATTAAATTTATGAGAGAAATAACGTTGTGTAAATGATACGGTTGCAATTATTGATGCACAGAGAGGTGGGTCTAAAGCATGGCAAGGAAGTAAATCATGATAGAACGATTTGCAACTGGAACTTATTTGGCAGGTGGGGGATGGTAAGTGAATGAAGTTTTTGAGGATCACTGGTTGCCGACTCATTCGAAACTTGAGGATGTGCTTCTAGTAATGTTTCTCCGGAGCTCCTGGAAAGAAATGTTTCTGATTACATTTTTGAGAATGGTAAATAGAAGACTTATCTTTTTGTGTGTTTGTTACATGATGATGTTTTGTGAGCTATTACAAAGTTGAGACTACCTTTGACTAGCAAGGACTTTCCTTCTTAGAAATGGTCAGCGTCTGACATTTTTTTTTTACTAAAACGGCATATGGGAGCTTGCGAGCTCAAAATACGGACTCGAAAAAGGGAATATGGAGGAATATTTGGTAGTTGAAAGTCTTGCAATATTGCAAATCATTGTTATGGTTGTGTGTTCATAGTCATTTGATGACGAATGAGATGAGAAGGAGGAGGGGTCTCGCTGGTTCTAAGGATTGTCCAGTGTATGAAGGCAACCAGAGACATTAGTGCAGACCTTTCATGAATGCCCGTTAGCTTATTATACTTAGGCTCATTATTTGACAGTTTTAGTGTGTCTTTAATTTTTCTTCATCAGTGATATGCCCAAATAGATCTAGTGGAATTTACAGGAGTAACTTGAAGTGCATGGTGTAACCCCCTGCCGTAATTAATATCCGGATCACACGATTAACGTGAAATAGAGACCAATAAGACAAAATGTCATTTATAAACCCATCAACCAGACGGGGTTTTCACAATCACATTTCGAAATCATTTAAAACACGGTCTCATATTTACACTCTGAATATAATTACTATGCGAAGATAAATTACATTTATACAAATATCAGAGTACGCAATATAAATTCCAGACAATTCCGGGATCATATCTTCGCTCAATAATCATAGGGCACATTAGCCCATACAACTCAACTAACAGGGATTACACAACTTATCCAAATACATTCTCAAGTATTGATCCATATAAACAAATACATAATCCCATTTACACAATGATAACCAACTACTAAGCTCTCACCCAAAACGAGTCCTCTTCGTCCTTGGATGCTTGCTTCATCCTCAATCTTCCTTCCCTGTCTAAAATGTTGATAGGGGAGGGTGAGCTTCTGGGGAATCTCAGTAGGAAACACATACCAATATGCAAACAAGATAAGTATTTAATGCATGACATGCTTGCATCACAATAACTCATGTTCACATCATGATATATCCGCATGCTCAATGTTCACACAACATACTCATGGCCATAGTATAATAGAAACAGAGCTACAATCATTCTCATATGTTTCACATAATCATGCAAAGCAATAACATGCATCAATACACAAATACAATTATCAATACATGCAGGAGAGGTAAGTTCCCTACCCTCTTTCCACGTAAGCTCCAGCTCCGGCTGCTCACGCTCAAGGAAATCATCAAATCCTATAACCAAAATCAAGGACATAGGATTAATCCCTTTTCCAATTCCTTTACTTTTAGACACTCAAGTTGGTTATCATTATTGCCCTTTAAGTGCCCTCAAACACCTCAATCCATAGCTCTAAAGGGTTGGAAGACTATCCCCAAAGATCCCCTTTTGAACACTCAAACTTGATATTTTTCACTGTCTCACTCGAGCACAGAAGCTCTCACTCGAGCACAAGTATGGACATCACTCGAGCACAAGAGAAAGTGAGACCGCGAGCACTTGCCCGAGAGCACAACTCTCACTTTCAGGAACTGGCTCACTCGAGCACAAATCCTCACTCGAGCACAAGGCCAAAAGCCTCACTCGAGCACCCGCGAGAGAAATCCAGGAAGTGAGAACCCGAGAGCACCCAACGCTCTCCAAGCACTGGATAACTTCGAGCACCCCACACTCACCCGCGAGTACACACGCGAGCACACACCTCTCACCCGCGAGCACACACGGCTCACTCGAGCAGATGCCCTCCACCCGCGAGTGAGAAGGCACACTTCTTGCACCTTGCCCGCGAGTGAAGACCAGAAAGCAACCCTTCCCTCTGGACTCCTACTATCACTCGAGCAGGCCATGCTCTCTCTCGAGCATGTTCTTCACTCACTCGAGCACAAAGCAATGTGCTCGAGCATCGCTCATAAATCCCAGATGCACTCGAAGCAAAACAAGGGAAAACTCACCCATCACTCGAGCAGGATCTTCCTCACTCGAGCAATGTTCATCCCTCACTCGAGCACACCCCTGTCTGCTCGAGTGAATCTATCAGATTCCAGAAAACGCAGCAAACTTACCACATTTCCCTAACTCTTGCCCAATTGATCCAAAGGGAACAAAAACCTCTACCAAAGCCACTCCCACACAAAATCACTCACTGAATTCAATGGAATCAACAGAATTACCCAATTCCCATTCCATTAACTTGCTTTGGTCTAGGGCAATATAATCATCCATTTTCCAAAATCATTAACCTTACACATTTCAATCCCAAATCCATTCTATCTATTCAAAACTCATACCAATATACCATTTCCAATGCCATAACATGCCAAACTACCCATTGACCCATATTTTCGAAATTAGGGCAATAATTCCAGAAATTCCAAACATAATCATTTGGCATGAAACATAGATAGAAGGATTGGTTTCACATACCTTATCAACTTTCTCAAAGACACTCTTTGATTCTCCAAACTTCACATTTTCGTGTAGCACAAATCAGCACCAAATGGCCACACTATACACACCAAAATGAAGCCCATCACTCAAGGATCAACATTGGAGAAGAGAGTTTGAGCTAAAGAGGTCATTTGCTTACCTCAAAATTCCATTTTTCCTTTCTCTTTCCCAAGCACCTTCAGCGAAAAATGGAGGAAGGAAGAGAAGAGAGAGAAACCGAGAGGGAGAGAAGAGAGGAGATGGAGATGATGATGATGATATGTCACATGCCTCATCCAAGGGCTCACATCTTGCCACTTGTCACCATCTCACTTCAACTCCCATGGGCTCACATGCACATACATACACATGATTATGCCCCTTGATCCACTACACAATCAATCCTAGCCATTGATCATTTTAATCACACATCTCATTTTCTCTTAGCTAGTAATTAATTTCTCTATTAATCACTAACTAATTCCCAACAATTTCACTCTTTCAATTTCCAATAATTATGGCTTATTAGTTATTATTGCCATAACCCACATAATTATTCTCAATAATTATCATTAGTCCTTAATCGAAAATCAGGATGTTACACATGGCATTATGTGTGATGTATAGTTTGCATTATCTTGTAGATATTTATAGCTATCTAGGAATTCAAGGATTTTTAAAGGAAGGAATACCTCTTCAAATGAAATTCTAGCACGAGTTAAGTATTGTGCAACGTGGGGTTCTTCTGTAATCAAGGATGATCAGACTCGACAGTTGGAGGTGGAATTATAGGAGCCGCTAGTGGAGGGTTACGTAAAAGTGAATGTGGATGGCATAAGTTGCTAGTGTTCAAGCTCTTCAACTTGGGTGGTATTATTTGCACAAGCAGTGAGGAAGCTCTGGGAGGTTTTCTATTTAATATAGGAGTGGGGGATAGTTACAATACAGATACATGGGGAGTTTTAGGGCATGAAAAATGCTTAGGATAATGGCCAGTGGAATGTTATTGTGGAGGCGGATTGTCTTTAATTGGTGGAATATTTGCAGCAAGGCGATATAGGAGAATGGGAGAAAGATGATGCCATAAGGGAAATTGCTGCGATGATGGAACTGATAGGAATGTGTGTATTTGATGGTGTAGATATGAAGCAAATATAGTAGCTGATAGGCTAGCGCAAAAAGAGATGTCAGGTACTCCTGGGTTTGTGTATTTTACTGAAACTCCATATGATATTCTAGAAATTGTGAGATGTGAAGCTAGGATTTGTGGTGACCAATAATTGGTCCTACTCCTGATGACATAAAAAAAGGGAAAATCACATTCAGGTCCCAAGGACCAGAAAAAATAGCCAAAAAGTCTCATAATAGATTCTCCTATCAAAAAGCTCCTTACGGACTATAGTGATATAAATTATGAATGTGAAATTACCTTTTAACCCCATTGATTAAAAAAAGGAGAGAAGCAGTGATATATGATTAGGTGTAGATACCTGTCAATCGTCACTCTGTAACTTGTCAAAGTAGGCACATCCGCTTGTTAATGGGAGCCGTTTTAGTTAACATAGATGAACTTGTCAATGAGCACTCAATGACTTGTCAAAATAGGCACATATACTTGCCAATGTATGACTTATCAAAATAGGCACATATGCTTGCCAATATATAACTTGCCAAAATAGCCGCATACATTTGCCAATATATAACATGTCAAAATAGGCATATAAACTTATCAAAATAAGCACAAACACTTATCAATGTATAACTTGTCAAAATAGGCACATAAACTTGCTAATGTATAACTTGCCATTATAGGCACATAAACTTGTCAAAATAAATCAGTGTAGTCTATTGCATTCCAAAATACATAATATGATTAATTTCTTAGATACATAATATCACTATTTCAATGTCTCTTTCTTCCTCTTCCTTTGTTGATTGCTTGCTATCATAGACAGCACCTTGTGAGCATGCATGTTCTTCTCATGTGTGACAAGCCACTATAAACATCAAACCTTCTTCTGGTGGATTTGATCATATGATAATGGGGCAACAAATTATCATTTTTGTATCTAATATATAGGACAACCCAGTCAACATTTTTTTTGCTTCTTTATGTTTAAGCCAATGAACAACTCCATCAGGTTTGTTTATTGTAGGGTACCTTCATAGAAAATAAATGATTTATAAATTATACCTCTATCACAAAAAAAGGATTTCTATTTTATAAAATGATATGAATGTATCTCATTTGCAAAAGGAAAATTTTGAAATTCATTAATGAAGATAATTAGATAAGAGAATAATTGTTGTTTATTCATATAAGAGGGTGATTACATTTATAAACAACAGAGAATCAGATCTTTGAATGAGATCTAGATTTGAAATTTGAAAATAATATCCTAACAATTATCTCCTATAATCTTCATATTTAATTAATCCCTACAGTCATGTGATTCCTAATAATATATTCTAATAATATATAGGATTCTACACTCCCCCTCAAGTTAGACTATAGATATCCTTCATGTTTAACTTGCCACTAAGATATTCAAACCTATCTATAGGTAGTCCTTTAGTAAGGATGTCAATAATATGGTCTTTAGATGGTATGTATTGCAAGTCTACTATATCCTCATCAAACTTCTCTCTTATGAAGTGAATGTCTATCTCAACATGCTTGGTTCTATCATGCTGAATCAGATTGTGAGCAATATTTATTGTAACCATGTTATCACAATAAACCTTGATTGGCAGGTTTATACATTTTCTCAAGTCTTCATGAACACGTTTTATCCATATGCCTTCACAAATGCCTAATGTTACAACTCTATATTCAGCCTCAGTACTCCTAGCGACTACACTTTGCTTCATGCCTTGATCACCTGTTGAATTAGTATCTATAAACAATTCTACATTCTATTTATAGGTCTTCTTGAACAATAACCTACTTGTAGGAGATCCCTTCAAATAATGTAGGATCCTGTAGACTTCATTTGTTTAGGATCATAGGAGTATTGGCTAACAATATTAACTGCAAATGCAATGTCCGGTTTAGTATGAGGCAGGTATATTAGTTTTCCTACTATTCATTCATAATTTCCTATGTCTATAGCTTTACCAAGGTCTGCTTCTTCATCTATTTTATCAACCCGCATTGATACGACACTAGGTCTAAAGGCTAACATTCACGTTTCCTTTAGAAAGTCCACTATATACTTTCTTTAAGAGATATAGATTCCCCCCTTCGACCGAGCAACTTCCATCCCAATAAAGTACTTAATTTCCCTAAGTTCTTTGATTTAGAATTCTTGTACAAGGGCTTTCTTGATTTGACTTATCTCTGCCTTATCGTCTCTATAAGGACTATGTTATCAAAACATACAGCTAGAACAACCACCTTACCATGATGTTTAAAGAACAGGGTATGATTGCTTTGTCCTTAAGTGTATCCATGTCTTTTGAGGACCCGAGTGAATCTGTCAAACCAAGCAAGTGGAGATAGGTTTAATCCATATAATGACCTCTTCAACTTACAGACTTGATTAGCCTTTTTCCCTGAAACCCTAGAAGTGACTTCATATACACCTCTTCCTTGAGTTCTCAGTTGAGAAATGCATTTTTCACATCAAGTTGGTGCAGACCCCAATCTAGATTGACCACAACGGACAAGAGAATTCTGATTGTATTTAACTTGGCTATTGGTGCAAACATTTCAGAGTAATCTTCCCTATATACTTGCGTGAAGCCTTTTACAACCAGTATTGCTTTGTATTTCTCAAGAGTTCCATCTGCTTTATACTTAAGAGTAAATATCCATTTGCATCCTATGATTTTTTTCTCTTATGGTAGATCCACTACCTCCCATGTCTTATTACGCTTGAGGGCTTCCATCTCCTCTAAGACAACTTGCCTCCATCCAGGTATGGCCATGGCCTCATCAATCATTTTGGGTACCCTAATATTGTCAAGATGAGAGATAAATGCCCTGTATTTAGATTAAAGGGCTTTATAGGAAATAAACTTCTTAGTAGGATATCGAGTACATGATCTGGGCTTATTTTTTATTGCAATAGGAAGATCAAGATCAGAAATCTTTGTTACCACTACTTCCTCTCTATATGCCTCTAGTTCTGACTCTTGGTGAGGGCTAATAACCTGTGGCTTATTACCTCTTTTGTGGCATATTTTGTAGTTATTACCCTACTTGTCTGTATCCCCCTGGAGTAGAATTATTAGAAGTATTATGATTATTAAGGGTATCAGGATTATTAGAGGTATTAAGAGTATTATTAGAAGTATCAGGAGTATCAAGGGTATCAAGGGTATGACTAAGTGTATAAATTGTGAAGGTCGGGTCTTCTGGTTGATCTTTTGTCTGGAATTCACCCTCTTTCTCCACCTGAATTACAGACAGGGGATAATAGGGGGTGTTTTCATGGAAGGCAACGTCACAAGTAATGAAGATGTGTTTGGAGATAGGGTCATAACACTTATATCCCTTTTGTGTGTTACAGTAGCCTAAGAAGATATATTAAAGGGCTTTAGGATCAATTTTGTTGGTGTGATGGAGATGGATGTAAGATGTGCATTGAAACACCCAGAGTGACAGAGTGTTCTCAAGGTATGAGAGGTCATAGTATTTGTGTGGTAGCTGGATTGGTGTTTTGTAGGACAGTGGTCACCTTAGCATTTGGTTAATAAGAAAGGTGGTGGTAAGGACAATGTCTTCCCAATGATATTTAGGAACATTGCTACTAAACATAACGTGTCTAGCAATTTTGAGAATATGCCATTCTTTCATTTAACTACTACAGAATTATGATATAACCACCCCAATAGACGTCCCAATTTTAAAATTGGGCGGTTTAAAAGGAAGGCGGTGGCATTTTCATAATTATGTGTACGTAGAGAAACCTTTAGATGTCCCAAATTTGAATTTTGGACGCCTAAAGTAGAGTTTAGACGTCCCAAATTTTATTTGGGACGCCTAAAGATTTCTATTGGCGCCAAAAAAGTAAATTAAAAAAATTTAACTTACTTTAGATGTCCTAAATGGGATTTGGGACGCCTAAAGTCAAAATGGGACTCCTAAAGTGACTTTAGGAGTCCCAAATGCCATTTAGGACTCCTAAAGTTATGTCAGAAATTCTGACATGCGTGAGACTTTTCTTCCCTTTTCTTCACTCCCATATTAGAAACTCATCCCTCCTTTTCCATCTTTCCCATCCCCAATGACTTCTCTTCCCTTTTTTCTGCATTTCCTTTTTTCTTTCATTCCCGTGACTTCGTCTTCTCTATCTACACTATGGGTATGCTTTTTCATTATTTTCTTTTCTTCATTACACTTTGTCTTCCTCTCTTCCTTTTCTTCATTCCCTTTTCCTCCACCTCCTTCCATTCTCATAGCACCTTCTTTACTCTCACCCTCCGGCGTACGCCTCCTCCACCTATTTTGCCCCCTCCACCCTCCGGCGTAGACTTCCCACTTTCATCGTTGCTTTCAGCCTCCAGCGTACCTCTCCTCTCCACTGTGCATACACAACTCCTCTAACGTCTTTTCTCCACCTTGGAAGCACATAGATACCGTTGGCTGCCCTCTCCCCTACTTTCATCAGGTTTGTTTTTTTTAAATTATAAATTTACATGAAGAATTAAGTTAAACTTGCAATGTGAAATTATTATAATGCTTTCAATTTATTTACATGATTCTAGTTATTTGAGTGTTTTTTCCTTGATTCTTTTTTTTGCCAGAATCATAAACTAGTTGTTAGTAGTTATGCAATACTAATAATGTTTTTGTTTTATACGTTTGGAGCTTGGAAATAGAGGGAAATACATATGTATATTTATTTTGATGAAATGAACAACAATTAGTTTGTAGTTGTGTGGTGACAAACATTTTGACACTTTCTGGTTGTTGTTATATATATATATATAATATTAGGTTGTATGAGTTGTTGTTATTATACATACATATATATATAGTAAAAAGATTGCAGTGCTAGATGTCTTTATCATTTTGTAAGGGACATTTTGTGGTTTATGAATCCATCTTCAATTCTGTTTCTACAATTTTAATTTGCTGGGTAATGAAGAATATAAATAATAATTTTAAAAAAAATAAAAATTTTAAATGTCCCAAATTAAGAATTGGGATGTCTAAAGTCCCCTTGTGGAGGACTTTAGACGTCCCAAATTAAGAATTGAGACGTCTAAAGTCCCCCCGTTGAGGACTTTAGACGTCCTAAATTGAGATTTGGGACGTCTAAAGTCCTCCACAGGGGGACTTTAGACATCCCAAATTGACAATTGGGACGTCTAAAGTCCTGACTTTAGACGTCCCATTTTTTTGGGACGCCTTTTCTTAAAACATACTACGTCTCCCAGTTTTTGGACGTTAAAAATGCCAAAATAGGGACGTTAAAACCCTTTTTTGTAGTTTTGATTTGGCAATGCCATTTTGCTGGAGTGTATTTGGGCAAGTGCTTTTATGAACAATGTCATTTTCGGTCAGGAAGGTAGACAAGGCCTTATTATAGTATTCAGTCCTATTATCAGTGTGTAAGATTTGGATTTGGGTTTGGAACTAGGTTTAGATCATGTTATGGAAGTTAAGGAAGGTTTGATATACTTATGTTTTATCTTCCAACATGTAAACCCAATTAACACATGAATGGTCATTGATAAATCCGATAAACCATTTGGACTTTGATCTGTTTGGTGTGTAGGATGGTCCTCATAAGTCACTGTGAATAGTGGAAAAAGGTTTAGAAACCTGGTATGGGATTTTTCGGAATGAGGTATGATGATGTTTGGCTTTTTCACAAGAATCAGAACGAAAATCAAATGCATTTTTATTAGAAGCAAGATATGGAAACATCTGATGAATATAATTGAAATTTGGATGACCTAAATGTTTATGCCATAACTCTAAGTCACTAGTCCTTGAGAGAGACACTTTATTACTAGACTTAATTCTATGACTATCACTCTCATCAAGGTAATATAGACATCAAGATGCTTCACATTCCTAATCGTCATCCCTGTCAGTAGACCCTGAAAAAAAAATAGTAAGTAACAAAGAAGTTAACATGACATTGTCCATCATTTGCTAATTGACTTACAATAGTAAGTTGCATTTTAGTTTTAGAACATGCAATACATAGTGCAAAGTAAGTATAGTAGAGATTTTAATAGAGCCAACTCCAATCACTACAGTTTTGGAGTCATTAGCAATCTGTAAGGTCATTCCCTTGGAAATGGGAGTATAGGATAAGAAAAGAGTCCTATCATCAGTCATGTGATTGAAGGCTCCTAAGTCAACAATCCAGCAATTACCTGTACACAGATCCTTTTTTACAGCCAAGGCTTGCAAGAAATTACATCTTCTCACTATTATGGCAGTAAGTTATTTTGTAGTCAAAAGTGCTGCAAGCATTTCCATGATCTTACTACACCGATCACTTTAGGAGGTCTCACCACCTTTTGAAGCTTCAGCCACATTGTCTCTTCCTTTCCCCTTCTTAGGCTTTCAATCAACAGGCTTACCATGGAGGTCCCAACAAGTGCCTTTTGTGTGCCCTTATTTCTTGCAATGATCATAAAATGGTCGACTTTTGGAACCTTTTGATTCTATGGACCGAACAACAAGAGTTGAGACCTCAGGAGGTGTCAAAGTCACAACAAAAGTATTATAAAGCATTGATTTACGCTTATCCTCTTCATTATGCAGAATGGTGTACACTTCATGAACAAAAGGCAAGGGTTCCTGGCTGAGAATCTAAAATAGAACATCATCATAAATCACATCAAGACTAGTCAGTAACTCATATACTCGCTCCTCTTCTTTTGCTTTAAGATCCTCAGAAGCATTAGCTTGGCAATAATGAACTTTATCCTTCAGAGCCTCAAACTCTTGCCAAAGAGTGGACTTTGCAAGGTAGTATTCATCAATAGGCCTGTGATTTTGTTTTAGATATAATACCTTTTTCTTAACATCAAATATGTGGGACCTGTTACCTACTGGGTTGTATGCTTCTCAAAGAGCTTCCCAAATTTCCCTTGCTGAAGGAAGACACATAAAAATCTTCTTAATTGGGGATGGCATCGCATTGATCAGCCAAGAGGACATTAATTTATTCTCAGATTTCCATGTTTAAAACGCCTTCGTTTTCGATTTTGGGGGCATTTTTGCTTCACCAGTTATATATTCGAGTTTATCCCTTCCATCGAGAGCAAGAATTATGGATTTAGACCATTCCTGATAATTTAAGTTGGTAAGTTTCTCAAAAGCAAGAAGAGCATTGGAGATGTCATTAGCACCAATTCTCAGCATAGGAGAAGAGACTTCATGATCAGAGGAAGTAGTAGAAGTCATATTGAACTTTTAACGAGTTTTTATTGATGGAGTCAATTTTTGCTTTGTTGTAAGTAAAAAAACTAAAGTTACCAGATATGAGTGACCCGATAGCAAATGAGAGACCTAATAGTAAATGAACTTTATCGTACTCAACTTCCAAGAACAAAGCTAGATCGACGGCAACGTGAGACAACAGCGAACGAACTCTGTCAAATTGAACAACCAAGAAAAAAGCTAGATATATGATGATGTGAGAGGAGGGCAGGCGTTGAAACAATGCGCTGTGATAGGAGGGTTGACCACTACACTGTGAGAGAAGGGTTGACTAGGGGATTGGGTCGAAAGCAGTGATCACAGGGAGAAGCTAACGATGAGACTTGGTAAATGCTCGACGATGTGGTGGTTACTGTAACCCCCTTCACGACATTGGCCGAGATTAGTTTGTAAAAACGTAATTAAGTTTGAATTAAAGATTATGTATGATTTGGGACTTAAACAAAATAAAATTTCCCAAAAATCAAGGTTTTCAAAAACTTTTACAACACCTGTTCCATAATGGTCTCATACTCACATTTCAAACATAAATGGCATGTACGCGTTGATTCCATTCATACATATCAGAGTATAATGCCAATTCCCGACACACTTGAGTTCCATTCAATAATTAAGGGTTTTATAGAGGCACAAAGCCCATAAAATTTTTCCCTTTTACTTGGGGATTATATAAAACTATACTACGAATCCCAATATATACAATTATTTCCCAAAAACATACAAATAATTTTTACATGATAACTAATATCCAAAATAATTTCCTACACTAGAGCTCTATCCGCTCTTTGTCGCCCGCTTTCCCTTAGATCCTTCGGCCCTATCTAAAAATTTGGTTTATGGGAGAGTGAGATTCTAAGGAATCCCTGTAATGTCAAATCACTCATAGTATGCACAATAATAAGGCATGAAAGCAAATCATCACACACACATTGCAACTACAATGGCAGTTACAGCGGCAAGGGCAGGTATGACTCATGTCACCCTTACGTTTGCTCACGCTGAAGTGCTCACGCTGTATTACACCACAACAGTTCACCCAATATATTTCACTACAGCTAGGATTCATATAAAGCATTTCATACACGAGCCACACTGGCAAGATTAACAACGCAAGCCATACTGGTAAAATATACAACACACAGTCCACGGCTGGATTCACAACACGCTGCCCTACGGGTCGGATTCATAAAGCAGTTTCACAACAATCCATGTCGATTACAATGGCAGTTCAACGGCCGAGGTAGAGATGACCAGCGTCAACCCCTAAACAGCTCGCGCTAAAGTGCTCACACTGTAATAGACTATGGCACATTTTCTAATCACATTTCACAAAACTATGATCAGTCATGCATACCAAAACATCATACACAACATGAGAGAAGAGTTACTATCTTAGTCCTTCCGTGCGCGCTCTGTCGCAAGTCTCTCCAGAGTTGGACAAATATCGTATCCTATAATTCACAATTAGGGACAAAGAGTCAATTCTCTATTCCAATGTTCAATAACTTCTCAACTCTTAAATTGGTTATCATTATTCTCCCTTAAGTACCCATAGATGCCTCTAACAAAAGTCCTAAAGGTTTGGAAGAACTATCCCAAAGATCTCCTTTTAAAAGCACAAGAACTGATTTTTCACTGTTTACTAGAATGATGATGGCCTTGCACTTGAGTCCTGGAAGCAACACTCGATTGATAGCCAAATATTCACTTGAATCCTAGAAAGTACGGTGCAGAATGTAATACCCCGAATTTTGAGACTCGAGGCTAGAGAATAAGCCTGAGATTAGTGGATTGCTAAGCCCCGGTTTAGCAAGATCCCAAATTGTGATTAGGAGTTAATGACTACAAAAGTGGACGTGGTTAGTGATTAATGAACCTTTTTAGAGAATATAAAGAGGATTGTAGTCGCTTGTGTTATGAGCAATGCCAAAACCCTGTATTTGAGTTCAATTGTGGATTAACATCCAAATTGACTTAGAATAGAGGGAAGAATTGAATGGGGTATTGTGATGGAAATGGTGTCATATTGTGGTATTTAATCATTGGAATTGATTTAAATTGGATTGGACACATTGGTTGCAAAACTGGAAATTCTATCCAGTGAAACTCTATTCTGGGCAGTCCGTTTGTGTAAACGTTTTGAATGACCAAATGGTGTCTAAAAGTTCTGAAACTTTCCAGTATTATAGTTCACATCTCAAGCTTCAAAATGGACATATAATTTGTGTAGGTTGGAATGTATATTCGAGTATATATTTGATATGAGAATTTGTGTAATCCCCATATGAGGGCTTGTAGGGGCGAATATGCCCTATAAGGCTTTGAGTTAATGTATGGAACCCGGGATTGCCGGGATTATATTGTGTACTCTGATTTCCCATGAATGTGATATTCCGCGTAGTAATTGTATTCGGAATGTGACTGTGAGACCAAGTTATCAATGATTTTGAAAGGCATTTATGAAAACCCCGTCTGGTAGATGGGTTTGCAATTTGTTATTTGTTTATTATTGATCTCTATTTCACTTTAATTGCGTATTTCGGATATAATTACGGCAGGGGGTTACACAGAAAGTGCTAACCCAAGAGCAGAAGGATTGACAGGAACCAAAACTACTCGTTGCACTCGAGCATGAACTCAATCACTCGAGTAGAAGCCTAATGCTCACCCGAGTACCCCAAAGTGAGGTTTAGGAAGTGCTCACCCGAGAGCACAAGAAACATTTAGAAGGAAACATCACTCGAGCAAGAACAAGATCACTCAAGTGATGGCTTAACACCCACGAGTATTAAGACACACTCTAGAAAAATGGTCGCAAGTGACAACCCGAGACGCGCGTTCACAGTGTCTCAAACACCTTCACTCGAGTGGGAACCCACAACACCCGCAAGTGAGGCAACACTCTTGCCTTTACACACAGAAGTGCATCAGAAAATTGAAGGAACACAGAGAAAATGCAGCACTTCACTCGAGTGAGACCCTCATACACTCGAGTGATACTATCAGACACCATAAAACGCAAAAAGCTGATAGCATTTCCCAAAGTTTGCCCAAGTGATTCCAATAGACCCAAAACTTCAACTAAAGCTACTCCCACACAAAAATGCACAAGGAATCACATGGGAACATCAGAATTACCAAATTCTTATTCCATTATCATGCTTTAGTTTTGGGCAACACTAAACACCAAAATTCCAAAATCACCAAACTTAATCATTCTATCCCAAATCCCTTTCTATTTATCCACAGCACATACCAAAACATCCATTTCCATACCAACAACATGCCAAATACCCAATGACCCTTATTTTTTTGAAATTAAGGCCAAATAGTCCAGAAATTCCAAACTTAACCATTTGGCATAAAACATAGATAGAAAGATTGGTTTCACTTACCTCTTCAACTTTTCCAAAGAGGTTTTTTGATTCACCAAACTTCACAATTCCTTGAGAGCTCAAATCAACACCAATAGAGAAATTAGAACCATGAAAATGAAGCTCTCAAGTTAAGGAACAACATTAATGATATGAGTTTTGGCATTGGAGGTCATTCACTCACCTTAAACCAAACTTTTCTTCTTCCCTTTTTTGCAACAATGACGCAAGAGAGAGAGAGCAAGAGAGATGAGAGTGTGTGAGGAAGAAGAAGAAATGATTATACTCCCATCCCCATACCTTGCTTGGTTAGCGAAAAGGGAGGGAGAAGAGGAGAGAGAAAATCATATTTTATCCCATATTTGACTTTTCTTAACCACTCCCTTTACACTCACTTGCCACATGTCCACATCTCATTGGCTCTCCTCAAATAAGTAATTAATTAGTTAATATAATCCCTCCATTAGCCATTTAATCACACTTCTCATTTTTCCCTTGGTAATTAATTTCTTCCTTAATCACTACCTCATGGCCAATAATCTCATTCTTTAAATTTCCCACCAATTATGGCATATTAATTAAAATTGCCACAAAACACATAATAATTCAGATTTAACCCATAAATAATTCTTCATAATTGTCATTAGCCCTTAATCAAATGCCTGGCACTTTGAAGGGAAATTTCCAATGAAAGAAAAACCAGACCGGACCGGAAAACCGGCGAACCAGTCCCAGGTCCGGTCCGGTTAGCTATCTATGAGGGGAGGGGGCCGACTCGGTCAAAACCGAGTCGACCCGGCCGGTTTGCCTGTGACTCGGCCAAACCGCCGAGTCAGGCGGTTTGACCGAGTCACCGAAAAAAAAAAATTTTGTCCCAAAATACATTAAAAAAAAATTTGGTAGAGATCAGAGAAATAGAACCAAAGCAGAACGCAAGAGTGAGGCAAGTTTCAGAATTAGATCCCCTTCCCTCTCGAGTCCAGACACTGTGCCCTATCTCCAATCGGCGGTGGCTGCTTGAACGGCTAGTAACGACGGCGAGCGAAGAGGAGCAACCAGCGACAGCAGCGATGGCGATTACAGAGAGCTGCGGAGTCTTGTAGATAGTGATATGGTTTCTTGTTTGTTTATTTCATATCTCTAGGATAAAATCATATCTCTATGCATAGTCTCTATCACATCTCACTGACTGCACCCCTCAAGCAAGATCAACCATAGATTTTGATGGGTCACCCCCTCTCTCTCTCTGACACACAGACACATAAAAAGACACGACACCCACGTGCATCTATGGAAGAGTGTGAAGGAGTGAAAAACTATGACTATGCCTTTGCCTTTTTGCTTAAAAAGCCGTCACTTTTTAAAAATGTTTTCTGTGAAAAGGCTCCTATATATAATACTATATATAATATAGGGCAAGTCTTTTCACTGGAATGAATAAAATAATAATACTCGAGAGTGGAAAGAATTAACTATGTTATGTTTTAATTATATTTTGATGTTAGTTATGTTTGATAAATGATGATTGACATTGTTATGTTTTAACTACAATTTGATGTTAGTTATGTTTTAACTATTTTGATGTTATTGGTTATGAATGATGATTATTTTGTTATTTTCAATTCAATTGTAATATTTTAATATGGCCGGTTCAATCACCGGTTCGATTACCGGTCTAACCCCGGTTGACCCACTGACCCTTAAACCTGTACCGCGACCGGTTCATTGACCGGTCCGGTTTTTCGTTCCTTGGAAATTTCAAACTTCTTTATCAATTACTAAGAAAGTAATTTCATATTCAAAAATTAATATCATAACCGTCTTAGAGAGCTTTTTTATAGAACTTGTTATAGAACTTTTTTACTATTTTTTTTATTCCTTGGGATCCAAGTGTGATTTTCCCAAAAAAAAAACAAAGAATTAGTTTTGTTTGTTCAGCAAGGCCACAATTCGAAATTGTCCCTCATGGGCGGATTAGCTAACAAAAAAGAATTAGTTTTATTTATTTTCCTATTTAAATTCTTTTTTTTTT
This sequence comes from Inga leiocalycina, assembly GCA_963242795.1. Lineage (NCBI taxonomy): Eukaryota > Viridiplantae > Streptophyta > Magnoliopsida > Fabales > Fabaceae > Inga > Inga leiocalycina. Next base: position 28,022,908 of record OY725327.1, read on the forward strand.
TTAAGTATTGGAATTCATTTAACAAGACATTGTCATATCAAATAAGATATCAATAATAACCATTTTGACGAGCTAGTTACATATAAATTGAAGGAGACAGTTATGCCTTATGAGCATAATAATTTCGATCACGCTGGATAACAAATAAATTTTATTTCATCATTTTATTTTTTAAAAAATGTATCTTTTTTACTATAAAAAATATTTTTAAAATTTTGAGACAACTTATAATTGCTTTAGTTTCTTCCGTATTAGAGGTTTTAGAAGACGAAACTATTAAAAAACGGTGAAGAAAGAGCTAAGAAAAATTTCGTGGGAAGATGTATTATATTCAATATCATATTCCGTTTTTAAATACATTAAATCATGGTAATCAAAAAATAGAAAATTTAAATATCCCTTAAAATTAGGAGCTACGTTGCTAACTTCCTAAAATCCCACAAAATCAGTAAATATTGGTCCCCAGACAAGTATTTTCAGGATTGAATATTCAACTGGTCATATGGGAACAAGTTCATAGTTCTGATAGCTTTAAACTTGATTAAAGAGTTGTGTGGCTTTGGATTATGTTTTCTGCTATTGCTGCAAAACAATTAGTACAAAGTGATTTCATTTATATATATTCACCTCTGTTTATAGTTATTTGGTCTTTGACTAGTGCCTTTGATTTTATTTTTCATATGATAATTATTCTAATGTTTTTACAGTTTAGGCACTGGATACTTTCAAGACAGCACTGGTATCTCCCATATATTATGTTATGTTCACAACTTTAACCATTGTGGCTGGTATAATCATTTTTAAGGTAATAAGTTCGCTTTGCATATTTGCTAACACTACTACAAAAAACCAAATCTGTGGCGCTTATAATTGCATTAGCTGTGGCGCTTGCGAAATGCCACCTATCTTAACGCCACTAAAAAAAGCTGTGGCGCTTGGAAGCGCCACAGTTTTTTAAATTTTTTTTTTTTCAAAAATAGCTTTCTGTGGCGCCTAACGTGGCAGGCGCCACAGGAAGCATACCTCCTGTGGCGCCTGGATGGGCAGGCGCCACAGCTGGTTGGGCCAGCTGTGGCACCTGCTCGGCCAGGCGCCACAGAAGGTAAGCCTCCTATGGCGCCTGGCCAATCAGGCGCCACAGTAGGCCTGAACCTCCTGTGGCCCTGGCTATCCAGGCGCCACAGTAGGTGTTTGTTTTTTTTTTTTTTTCGTTCTGGTTTTTTTTATTTTTTTTGTCATATTTTTTTGGGTGGCGCCTGGCTGGCCAGGCGCCACAGTAGGTGGTTTTTTTTTTTTGCATATTTTTTCTCATATTTTTTTGGGTTTTTCGTATTGGTTTTTCTTTAGCATATTTTTTTCTCATGCATATATAATTATAGTCTGCAAGGTTTAATAAAAACAATAATAGATAACTTTAAAATGATACCAACAAATGATTGATTAGCTAAAGTAGTAATGAAAATTGTTATACAATATACTCTAAACCTAGTTGAATGAAATATAATACAACAAATTCAACTTGAAAAAACATGCAAGACACAACAATTATATTGGCAATTAGAAACAACACAAAAAAAACCAGCTAGTGAATTTAATAGTAAATATAGCTACCTAGGGATTTGCCTAAACACATATTCACACCATTCCTCGATCACTTCATTAACCTGATGGTCTGTCAAAGCGTCACAACGTTGATCTTCATAATACTACAGATATATACAATCAGACACAAGTTAGAACGAATTGAAATCAGTAAAACATAACTGTCAGGCACTAATTCAATTTCATTACAACACAATATGAAGTGCAACTAAATGACTTACTTTTTTAGGAATAAATGGTTGATCATGCATAATAACATCCTTCATAAATTTCATGATATAGTACCCACAATCATTGTCATTAGGTTGGAAAGGGCACTGCAATAATATAATGCAATATTTAACTCTGTTCATGAATAAAAAGTGTTTACTAACAAATTCTAAGTAAAGTCAAATATCAATACCTGTATCTTCTTCCAAGGATAACTAAGGCGGGGGTCAGTAGCTTTAGAATAGTTTAACGTGACAGACGACCGATATGCAGTCAATGAGCTAACAAAAGAAACAGAAAATGATTACTTTTGATTATTCAATCACGTTCGCAAATATTTATACATAGGCACGTATACTTACCTACTGATCAATAGCATCATATCAAAACGGTCTTGTGGAAGACCATTTTGCAGAGGATCCACATAATAAATGTGAGGGCCTGAAGGTTCCGCTGGATTGATAACGATCAATATCCAATGGCGCCTAAAATATATTTTAAAAATATTTTTTGAACAATCATGTTATGATAGAAGTTAAACAATAAAAACAAAAATTGTACCAATAATAACTTACCCCGCATTATACGGCACTAAAAATAATGTATTTGCTGTCGCTTTCTTGGTAAAGTAATCTTTCAGCCCATTAGACTGCGCAGTCACATCTATTTTACCCTCATGATTACCAACGAGAAAAGGGTTGACAAATGCGAATTGGACCCTTTGTGTATCCATTAAAACGTCCTGGTTCAAATGCCTGGTATAAAACATACAGTGTCATGAGAAACAAAAGAAATGGAACGAGATATATTAATAACAGTGATAAACGATGATAGTGAAGTACCTTATCCAGATGTTGATAGCCGAAGCACTAACCCAATCACGAGCACATATTTCCTGCACGACCTCGGCAGTAAGATAATCAACTAGACCACCAACATTGTAGATATGTCTTGGAATACGTAATGGCACTACTCCCTCACCGATCAATTGTGGTGCAATCAATATTAATTGATCGAGATATGAGGTATGTCTTCTTCTGCTCTGTTGGCTGGCCGATGCTTTTGACTTGGGTTGTGTTGTTGAAGACTTTGAAATCTTACCCTGCGTAAATCAGAAAATTAAATCACAGTTCGAGATGAAAGTTCGAAGGAAAAGTGCAGGGAATTTTGAATGAACGACCTTTCCACATGGCTCGATAAGGCCTATTGGCCAAGCAACATAGCCACCTACAACATCTGCCACCTTATTTTGCTCATCTTGAGACGGGATCGGTAAGAGGGCGTCTTCGTTCGTGCAGACGTCAACCCTAACCCGGAGTGTGTTATCGGGCAACGGTGAATTGTGTAGTATGTCCTCACCAGTGTTGTAGGCAACACCTACTACAACCGCGTGCTTGGATGCTTGCTCGACATATAGCTTGCATTGAAATTCCCCCTACAGAAAATAGAGTTAATATGTTAAATTCGCTTAATTATAATTTAACATAAAGTTAAGTAGAAAAAAAATTAATTACCGAAGGAAAAGGGACTTTAGGCATGGAATTGCAGCTATCTCTGAAACTTGGGCTATCACAGAACGAAACATTTGGTATTGGCCTACCCTGGACCAACTGTTGTATTTGCGTTGTTAACAACGTATTATGTTCTTGCAGCAAACGCATTTGTTCGGTGAATTGTTCTTCTCGTTGTTCCTTGTAGCGCATTTGTTGTTGAAGTTCTTGCATTTGATGCTTAAAGCTAGACATCTCGTCACGTAGGTGGGAAACATCACTTCTACTCGAGCGCTTCTGACGTCCGAAGTATGCTGATGGGGTGACTGCAAAACCAGTACCCCAAACACGACCATCATACTCGGGTACTGGTAACGCTCTGCTCAATAAATCGTCCCGACCAACATAGGTCGCCAACGCAGGATCCTCCTGTGTCATTTGTCGCTTTCCCAAAAAGAATTACAATGAAAATTAGTTATTATAAATGGAGTTCATTTAAGTAAAGCCAATTATTTATTGAACGCATAATATAATTGAATACTTACACAATATTCGGCTACTCTTCTTGCTTCCTCACTACGAATTTCACCTTTCTTATTTGTGACACCCTTGACCCACAGCTCATGTCGTGGAACCTGTGTACTATCTGAGCCTGATTCTTGTATCTGCACATCGAAGTTAGTCGAAGTTAAATGATATTCATATAATTTTTATTATGAATGAAATAATCATCAGTTCGTACAATTTGTGTTCGTAAATTTCCGTATGAAACAGGTCCTTGTGTGTATCGGTATGGCATGTTGGTCGCGTTAGCTCGATTCTTCTCGCTCAACTCCTAGATAGATCAAAATGATGCATATAAATATATAAATGTTACTTACAAATACGTACTTTACACGTAATAGGGAAAAATAAACAAATCCCCTTACCAGGAAATCAGGAGTTGTATGTGTTTTGATAAACTCATCCCACATTGCTTGAGTGATGATTCCTTCGTACAATGGATAAGGCGGTGTAGTAATGATATCATCCCTCAAGAAATATTTGACGAGATCAGAACGAAACTTTCACAAAATTTTTCCGGCTTTTCTCATTACGAAGTTCTTCCGATCATCATCAATAATAAAAACACTCTGTAAACAAGTCAAAAAACATATATCATATGTAAGATTGAAATGAAGTGAAACAAAGCAAACCGAATAAATATATAATTAAGGTGTTACCTGTATTTCAGCCCAGATCCCATCCTCATAACTTTTCTTTACCATTTTCCAATTTTGAACTGTAATAGGGACTCTGTCTCGAACCGTAGTCCCGATGAAGTTATTTAACGAGGTACTGTTCTCCCCAACCGGGTTCCCAAGTTCATTCCACTCTACTTGTAACTTGATCCCGTTACTTCTCAGTCTGATCAACCTCGCCATAACTGTCCTGCCACGTCTGACGTTCGCCTCAAATCTCTGTCTACCAATGTGCCTGGGAACGTCATCAATGTCATCAGGTACGGGACTGGGAACGTCATCAATGTCATGATGTGGTGAGTCCATACTCCTGCAAGTGAAATAAACCAAATCAAAACATCAGTACACAATGGTCTTGTATGTCAATGAAAGCAAATTATTTTGAAATTTATAAAAACATACATACAAGTAAATGAGTCAAGGCAATCATTATCTTTTCCTTTTTCTTGTCTGATTTAAAATTTTATTCTTCAAAATTCGTGTTGGATTGAGAATTGTGTTCCTGTTGACCCAAGTTCCCTCTTTATGATCATGTCTCACGTATAGGGGTCCATCTTCATCTTCATCTTCATCTGCATCTCCATCTATATCAATCTCTGCTGACCACAAATCCTCAAACGAAGGATCATCATTATTGATGTTCAAATATTCATTACTTTCAAAATCAACTTCTGCTTGACGATTCTTGTTGGATGGAAGTACAATAGACCAATTCTTCTTAGCAGGATCAGGAATGTAAAATGCTTGTTCTGCCTGTGCTGCTAAAATAAAAGGATCATCTTCATACCAAACCTTAGAAAGGTCCACTTGCACAAAGCCTAAGTCATCTATCCGCAATCCACTGTTGTTGTTAACCCACTGACATTTGAAGACAGGGACCCTGAACATAGAGTAATCTAACTCCCATATGCGTTCAATGACACCAAAGTATGACATTGATGCATAGATAGGGTGTGTATCTTTAGCACTGGATCTATGCCAAGAATCAGCAACAAGTGTTACCCCACTATTCTGCATCGTGCTCTGTTTATCATGGTCTTGTGTATAAAATGTGTAACCGTTGATTGCATAACCATTGTAAGATAATACATGTAAGCTCGGTCCCTTCGACAGGCACTTCAATTTTTCGGAAACTGAATCAGGATTCCTCTCTATCTCATAGTTAATACGATTTTTCAACCAGCCTGCAAATTGTTTATTGTGTTCTGTTGTTAATAAATTTTCATTCCCATCACCATGTACCAATCGGAGAGCATCCTTGTGTTCTTCTACATACGGTTCGACCTCATCAGTGTTATGTAGGACATACAAGTGGGCTTGATCCCGTTCAGTCACTGATATCGTTATTACATCACTCCCCGTTGTTCCTTTCCCTGATCTTCAGCCATCATGACGGGACTTGGGGATCCCTACAGGGTCAACATTTGATAGAAAATCAGCACAGAAGTCACTTGCTTCTTCAACCATGTAACTTTCAGCGATACAACCCTCTGGACGGTATCTATTTTTCACATACCCCTTTAATATTTTCATGAATCGTTCATTTGGGTACATCCATCTCAAGTAGACTGGACCGCACAATTGAGTTTCTTTGACCAAGTGTACAGTTAGATGTACCATAATGTCAAAAAAAGAAGGCGGAAAATACATTTCAAGTTCACACAGAGTACACACAATCAGCCTTTGCAAATCTTGTAACCTGGTTGAATCAACCACTTTACTGCAGATCAACTTGAAAAACACGCAAAGTTTCGTGATAGTGTTCCTTAATTTTTTGGGAAGAATGGATCGTATACCAACCAGTAGGAAATTTTGCATGAGCACATGACAATCATGAGATTTAAGGTTCTTTAACTTCAACTCTTTTACCGATACAAGGTTCTTTATATTTGAAGAGTAGCCCTCAGGGACTTTAATTCCTTGCAGAAACTCACAAAACAATTTCTTCTCTTTCCTCGACAGAGTGTATGCAGCTGGCGGTAGATAGGTACAAGACCCTTGCTCAATCGGTGCCAACTCTTCTCTAATTCCCAAGTTCACTAAATCCAACCTCGAATTGACATTGTCCTTGCTTTTTCCTTGGATATTAAGCAACGTGCCAATTAGACTATCACAGATATTTTTTTCTATGTGCATCACATCAAGAAAATGCCTCACATATAAAGACTTCCAATATGGAAGTTCAAAGAAAATAGACTTTTTCTTGCAACTGCTTGTCTCGATTTGTTTTGCAAAAGGTTTGCCAAAATTGTTCTCCAAGTCTTTTACCTTGGAATACACCTGGGAACCGGTCAACATCTTCGGCGGGCTACCTTCTTCTGCATCACCATTGAAAGGCTTTTTCCACTTCCTCCAACGATGTTGTGATGGTAAGAATCTTCGATGCCCCATGTAAACATTTTTCTTACAATGATGAAGTCGCATTGAATGAGTGTCATCTTCACATATAGGGCATGCACCATATCCTTTGACGCTGTATCCTGACAAATTTCCATAAGCAGGGAAATCATTAATTGTGCCAAACAACATGGCTTTCAAAGTGAAACTTTCTTCCATGTACCCGTCATACACACTAACGCCTTCATCCCAAAGCAGCTTCAAGTCATCAATTAAAGGAGCCAAGTATACATCTATATCATTCCCAGGTTGCTTTGGCCCAGAAATTAACATGGACAACATCATAAACTTGCGTTTCATGATTAAGTGTGGAGGAAGGTTATAAATCATCAATATCACCGGCCACGTGCTATGTGTGCTACTCTGAACACCGTGCGGATTAATTACATCAGTTGACAGTGCAAGGCAAAGGTTCCTGACTTCATCAGCAAAGTCAGGGTACTCATGATCAATTTTTTTCCATTGAGGAGCGTCTGCAGGGTGCCTAAGCTTCGTGTCTTTAATCCTTTCATCTGCATGCTATGTCAACTGCTTAGCTATCTCTGCATTACTATACAGTCGCCTGAATCTCGGAACAATGGGAAAATACCATAGCATATTCAAAGGACTTTTTCCTTTCTTCTTCCTATATCGAGATGCGTTACATTTAGGGCACTTCTCCAACGTTGCATACTGATTTCGAAATAATACGCAATCGTTAGGACATGCATGTATCTTCTCATATCCCATACCGGTTGTAGAGCAAAGAATTCGCTTTGCCTCGTATGTCTTGGTAGGAAGTACATTTTCTTCTGGAAGCATATCTTGCAACAGTTCAAGCAATGCGGTAAAACCCGAATCACTCAATCCGTAGCGAGCTTTAAAGTTGTACAACTTCAACACTGCTAGCAATCTCGTGTATTTAATACTTCCGACATATAATGGTTTCTCTGCATCACCTTTCAACTTCTCATATTCGTTAGGGCAGTTATGAAGCACCCCTTCAACCATATTTACCATTTCTTCAAGATCATCATCTTCATCAAACATGCTTTGATCAAATTCATCCGAGGCACTACCCGTGGTATGCACCCGATCACTATATGAATCGTTGGTCTCACCATGCCTTGTCCATCGTATATATGTTTGATCAATACCATAACATACTAGATGATCTAGCAAATCAAGTTGACTAATCCGCTTTCCAAAACAACAGGATAAACAAGGACATAAGATTTTGCCAGGATCTTTTGTGTGCTCAGTTGCAAATGTAATAAAATCCTTCACCCCATCTATATATTCCCTTGAACATCGATTAGATGACATCCATTTACGATCCATCTATGGGCTTCAATCTAATTTTTTAAAAAATTACGTGGTTAGTTGTATAACTATTGCATTTACTAATTACTTTTATATTCTCTTACCAATTTTAATTTAAAATAACATACACCACATGAATCTTTATTATTGAAGCTTTCTAAGTCTTAAACTGAATATTTAAATTGCCAAATAATTCATTAATTATTCCCAGGCATTATAATAAAATTTTACAACTCATAACAAAAGAAACCATATTTGCCACAATAATATATCATAGTTAAATTATAAAACATTACAACTCAATAATTAAATAAAATACAAGTGTTAAAAATATATAAATAATTATTTTGCTTGTGCAATTAATCAATAACAATCATTACAACACCTACAAATTATAACTATTAAATTTAACTAAAATCACATTTGTAATTAAGCTCAAAATTTAAAAAACATACCGTAAATAGAAGCTTCAATAGACTAATGAACTGAAACTACAAATACAAATTAAACATAAACAAATCAATAAAATATTTGAGGTTCTAAGTTATTTTTTTAAATAATAATATGTGTAATAAACATCAAAATATAATAAAATCAAATATGATTAGCTTAAATCAAAAATTATGATTCAGAAAAAAAATAAAGAAAAAAAAAATAAAATGAAAAAGAAAGCATAATCCCAACATTAATTATCTCCTTATTGTATGTTTTTTCCCTTACGGCTTTAGTTAATATATTTAAAGTTAAACAATATAGACAAATTATATTTTATTTTATTAACATTGATACATTAAAGTCATTTTATATGTAAGTTTTATTATTTTATTCCAAGCTAGGCAAAATCTAACATCTAGGGCCATTTTTTCCAAGACAAAGTCACGTCAATTGATTAATTTTTATCCTAGTAATTAATGTACATTTCCCCCTTGATTCAGTTGAATTCTTACAATTCTTTCAACGTTCGTGTTCATATATGGATTATATATGGCCAAAAAAACCAAAAAAAGTATAAATCACTTCTCATATATATATATATATATATACTATTTTTGCCAGTGCACACACACGCACAAACTAATTTTCAAACATTATTGCAGAGAATGTTACACATATTTTATGTCCTAACTAAGCCCATCTCTATCGGTATTATCCGATGTCTGAATTAATAAAAAGAGGAGGTAATAATGTTATCATTTTCATTGAGCAACGTGATTAAAAATTGAAATGAATAAATAAAATAATAAGGACAAGGAGGGAATGCTGTACCGAAATGAAATTAAAAATAATAAAAATAAAAAGACATGCTTTTGCACCGAAATGCCCGTGTGTGTGTGAGAATGACAGTAAAGTATATGCATACTTTACTCTTTACACTTCTCCTCTTCTTTTTATTATTTATAAATTATACTAACATCTGCAACCGAAAATGTTCAATCAATTTAATTGTCCTCCCAAATACGCCGAGGGTCCATGCATTCTATATTAAAATGAAAAATCTCTCAATAAATATAAATATACATGTATGCGTGTCATAACATGGAAAAAATCAAAAAAAGCATCGCAACCATGCCATAAAGAAAAAAAGCCACGCAAAACAACCAGAAAAAAAAATTAATAAAAAGAAAACGCAAGTTGAACTTACAGGTTGATCAGTGGAGTGGGGGACCACGTAATTGCCGTTAGTGACGCAATCTCAGTGAGGGAAGGAAGAAATTGGGGCACTAGCTACCAAATGGAGTGGGGACCAAAAGAGTTGAAGACAACGAAATAATACGGAAAGAAGTGGGGTTGGCAGTTGGAAAAATACAAAAACGTGTGCGCGTGTGGGTGTAGTTTTAAGATATGAAGAAGAGAAAATGGAGGGACAGGGTGCACGCATAGATGGAAGGTGTAACCCCCTGCCGTAATTAATATCCGGATTATGCGATTAATGTGAAATAGAGACCAATATGTCAAAACAACATTTATAAACCCATCAACCAGACGGGGTTTTCACAAACACATTTCGAAATCATTTAAAACACGATCTCATATTTCACTCCGAATATAATTACTATGCGAAGATAAATTACATTTATACAATTATCAGAGTACGCAATATAAATTCCCGACAATTCCGGGATCATATCTTCGCTCAATAATCATAAGGCATAATAGCCCATACAACTCATTCAATAGGGATTACACAACTTATCCAAATACATTCTCAAGTATTGATCCATATAAACAAATACATAATCCCATTTACACAATGATAACCAACTACTAAGCTCTCACCCAAAACGAGTCCTCTTCGTCCTTGGATGCTTGCTTCATCCTCAATCTTCCTTCCCTGCCTAAATTGTTGATAGGGGAGGGTGAGATTCTGGGGAATCTCAGTAGGAAACAGATACCAATATGCATGAAAGATAAGTATTTAATGCATGACATGCTTGCATCACAATAACTCATGTTCACATAATGATATATCCGCATGCTCAATGTTCACATAACATACTCATGGCCATAGTATAAATAGAAACAGAGCTACAATCATTCTCATATGTTTCACATAATTCAAGCAAGGAAATAACATGCATCAATACACAAATACAATTATCAATACATGCAGGAAAGGTAAGTTCCCTACACTTATTCTTTCCACGTATGCTCCAGCGTCGGCTACTCACGATCCAAGCGAATATCAAATCATAATCAGGGTGAATACCCAACCCTATAACCAAATCAAGAACATATGGTCATTCTCTTTTCCAAATTCTCACTTTCATAATACTTAGATTTGGCTATCATAATTGACCCTTAAGAGGCCCCAAATGCCTCTAATCAAAGCCCCAAAAGATTGGGAAACAATAGGTTGAAGTTCACTTTTCGAAATCACAAGGTGCTGGAACACAGGGGTGGGCCCCGGCCCACCATTCCTTGGGCCACGGCCCAGATAAGGCCAGAAAGTCTTGGGCCGCGGCCCAGAAATTTCCTGACTCTGGGCGAACTTCCAAAATTCATAACTAAATCTAGAAAAATCAAAACGAAGTGATTCCAAAGCCAAATGAAAGGTATATAAGTCCTCTTTCAAGGAAAAATATAGCCATTCACTGGAAATCACTACACAAATCCAGAATCACCAAAAACTCAAGACTGTCCCAAAACAGAATCCATTTTCGACCTCAAACTTTGGACAGCTATAACTCACAGTAGACAAAACGAAATGGCACAAATTATATGTCCATTTTGAAGCTTGGGATGTGAACTTTAAGACTGGAAAGTTTCAGAATTTTACAATACCATTTGGTCATTCAAAACGCCCATACAAAATTACTGCGCAACACAGAGCTTAAACCAAACAGATTTCCAATTTTCTACCAAGGTGTTCAATAACTCCAAAATTAATAACCAAGCTTATTCCCACACAAAATCACTCAAGGAACACAATGGTAACCTCAAAAAGACCAAATTCACAACCCATTTATATGCCCTGTTTTGACCAAAGCATAAAACCAACACAAAAAGTGCCAAACTTCACATTTAAGCTTCAATTCAATACCATTCATTCAAAACACTTAACAAGGCACTAATTCCATGACAACAACAATTCAATCACCACAAGACCCTAAATCAAGAAATTAGGGCTAAAATTCCAAAAATTTAAGGCCTAACCAATGGCCACAAATCTTATATGAGAAAGAAGCTTTCACTCACCTCAACAACTTTCCCAAAGGGAGTTCTTGATTCACCTCCTCCCAAAATTTCGTGTGGCCACAAACCACAACCAATGAACAAACTACAACCATAGAAATGTCGCTCTTAACTCAAGGATCAACTTTAATGAAGGGAGTTTTGGCATTAGAGGTCAAAATCTTACCTTAAATGCAAGCTTTTCCTTCTTCTTCTTTGGCCAAAAATGGCTGCACAAGAGAGATAAGAGAGAGAACGTGAGAGAGAGAAGGAAGAGAGGTGGAGATGATGATGAAGTGCAGAAAAATTCTGCCCCACCCCCTTCACATGCCTCCAAAAACGCATAGGAGAGAGAGAAGAGAGAAAAAAGTGGTTTTTGTCTCATATGCCTCATCCTATGGTCCACCATAATGCCACTTGGCAACATCTCATCCCTTAATCTCTAATACCACACAAATATACACCAATTAATCTCTCTAATCCATCCATTAGCCATTTGATCACACTTCTCATTTTTCTCTTAGTTAGTAATTAATTTCCATTAATTACCAACTTATGCCAATAATTCCATTCTGTCAATTTTCCAACTCTTATGGCATATTAATTAATATAGCCACCAAACCCATAATTATTCCACTTTAATTCGATAATTATCCTCAATAATTACCATTAGCCCTTAATCGAAAATCTGGGTGTTACAGAAGGGAAAGTGATAGAAGGAATGAATAATTAAAGATAGAGAGAAAGAGAGAAAGAGATGGGGGGGTGGAGGCAGGAAATGAAAGAGAATGGGGGGGGCGCGGGAAATGAAAGGGGATAAGGGGGGGGGGGGTTGGGATCTTATTGGTGGGGAAGGGATAGGGATATCAAAATTAATTTTTTTTTTAAAAAAGAGTTAGGGGTGGCGCCTGACCAGGAAGGCGCCACCCCTGACAAATATTTTTTTTTTTTAAAAAAAAAAGTCTCAGATTGCGCCAAAAATTTTTTTTTTTTAAAAAAAAATGATCAGGGGTGGCGCCTGGCCAGACAGGCGCCACCCCTAATTAATATTTTTTTTTTGTTTTTAAAAAAAGTCTCAGAGGTGCGCCAGATCTGAAAATATTTTTTTTTTTTTAAAAATGATCAGGGGTGGCGCCTGCCTGATAAAACTTTTTTTTTTAATTAAAAAGGATCAGGGGTGGCGCCTGGCCACGCAGGCGCCACCCCTGATAAAACTATTTTTTTTTCCCATGAAAAAAGGGTCAGGGGTGCGCCAGTAGTCCTGATCACAAATTTTTTATTTTTTATTTTAAAAAAGGGTTAGGGGTGGCGCCTGGCCAGGAAGGCGCCACTCCTGACAAAATCTTTTTTTTTTTTTAAGGGTCAGGGGTGGCGCCTGACCAGCCAGGCGCCACATCTGACCATAAGCTAGTGTGGCGCCTGGCGTGCCAGGCGCCACAGCTGCTTCCACTTTGTCAAGTGTGGCGCCTTCCTAGCCAGGCGCCACACTTGATCATACCAGCTGTGGCACCTACCCTACCAGGCGCCACAGCTGGTTAAAAAAAAATATAATATAAGAAAAATAATAAATGAGCAGCTGTGGCGCTTCATTAACAAAGGGCCACAATATGTGCGCCACCTTTCAACCTTTTTGTAGTAGTGTAACTAGTACTGTTGGATACCCCTTTCTTGCTTTATTTCATGTCTCTGATGATTGTGTTCAGAACTTCAGATTATCTGGATTGACTGTCTGATATAATCTATTTAATTTGTTGAACAGTTGAGGCGCATTGCCAGTGATTGTAGAGTTCCGTTAGTATCTTTTTTATGCATTTTATATATTTTCTTAAACGATGGTCTTACTGTGCTTTTAAATATTAGCACTAGCGTATACTAAGTAGTAAGTTGTAATTGCAGAAGGCAAAGCATTAGTAAAGTTGGAGATTAAGGAAGATAAGTTAAAATTTATTGTTGTTTGTATGTCATTCACCTGTTACTTCAAATAGGCTCTTTTGTTTGTTGGGCAAAAAAATGGGCTCTTTAGTTACTCCTTGGAATTTGCACATATTCTAGTTTTTATGTAGTGTTTATACAAGATCACTTGCTTAGAATCATACGCAAATTATCAACCATGTTCCTTTATACCTTCTTTGGCATCATAGAAAGGGAAGGAAAAGAAATTTGATGGGTTATCTTACTCTTTGATACGATAGGATGAAAAGGCAGAGAAAAAAATCAAACTTCAATTCTTGATAAGCTTAATTAACCACTAATATCAAGTCAATACAATGAGTCACTAATACCAAGTAAATTAAATTACAAAATACATTTCATGTATGCATCCTACAAATCCTAGTTAAAATCGAACTTGTTTGTCTATTTTATTCTCTTTCTTTGACTCCACCCTTGTGTCAGACCCTTATCTGATTTTTCATACACTACAAAAAAAAAGGTATTTCGTAGCGGTGCACTTGTAGCGGTTATCTTAAACCGCTACAAATTATAGTATTTGTAGCGGTTTTTTCCTAAACCGCTACAAATTTGTAGCGGCAAGAATATTTGTAGCGGTTACCTACAAAAAACCGCTACAAATCTGGCGCGAAATTCCCGCCAAAACTTGTAGCGGTTATTTTGTAGCGGTTAATGCACAATAACCGCTACAAAATACCAAAGGTCAGAATTTTGTAGCGGTTTTGGGCAAGAACCGCTACAGAATTTCAAGAGACTCCAAATTTGTAGCGGTTCTGGGCAATAACCGCTACAGAATTTCAAACGTTGTGAAGATTTGTAGCGGTTATTGTAGAACCGCTACAAATTTGGATATTTGTAGCGGTTAGAGTAGCGGTTATGTTTAATAACCGCTACTAATATCCGGTCTATTTAAACCCCTCCCCTCCTCCATTTCTCATTTTGCTCATTTTGTTTCTTAAGGTTTCTCTGAGTGGTTTATTCGATATTTGAGCTTTCAGACGAGTCTATAGGAGTGTTTGGTCAGTATTCCGCAGTATTTACACTTGAGGTACGTATATAACACGTATTTTTATTATATTTGTGTAGAATAATGGACTAATTTTTTTTTTAATTTGTACAGTTGATATGGCTTCAGGACAGGATAAGGGGAAGGCCCCTGTGCCCCCCAGACCGACTTTACGGGGTGGCAGCAGCCGGGCAGGGGGCAGAGGGAGGGGGCAGCGCGCAGGCAGGGCTACCGAGGCATCTCAGCCCATCCTCCCACAGGATCCGCATACGATCCCACAGGCGACGACCGCAGCTGAGGTGCCTGAGGTGGAGGTGCCAGAGATTAGCGTTGAGGACTTCCTCAACAAGGAGGAGTTCGAGATCCCGATTAGTGGGTTCAGGGAGATGGAGCAGTTCCTCGATGAGGAAGAGGCTCGGGAGCAGAACAACCCACGAGGGTCGTCTTCGCGGTCCACTGGGTTTGAGGTGCAGGTCGAAGGTAAATTATTTAATTTTTTAATTTTTTAACTTTTTAACTTTGAATTATAATTTATCTAACGTGCGGTCAACTGTGCAGATGAGCAGGGGAATGTGTCGACGAGGAGGCTGGATGTGGCCGGTCTGAACAGCATGGACCGGTCCCTGCGAGTTGTAGTGCCGTGGAACGAGGGCACTGACCAGCCGATCCACAATGGGGGTCACCTGCTCAACCGCTTCCTGAGCGACCTGGGAGCGAATTGGATGCGGTTCCCCCTTCACTTCCCGACCTGGAGGCACATTCCGAGGAGGCCGAAGGACCAGGCTTGGGAGGAGGTGATTTAGGTAATTAAAACTATTCAATTAATATTTTTTTAATTAATTCTATTTAATTATTTTATTTAAATTATGGTTTTTATAATTATTGATATTTAAATGTATTTTTTTCAGCTGCGGTTTGCCGTCCGGGCCAACCGGAAGAGGTACGCCCTCGTGAAGATGGGCGACGCCTGGAGGAACAGGAGGAACCGTCTGTTCCACAGTGTGGATGGGGACGGGACGATGCCTCTGGAGCAGCTGCAGGAGAGAGTCCCGGACGGCGTGCCGCCGAACGACTGGGCGCGTTTCGTCCAGTTCAGGAGGAGCCCTCAGGCGCAGGTAATGTATTTATTATATTTTTGATATATAATTTTCTAATTGTTAAATATTAAATTATAATTTCAATTTAATTTGTATTTAATTTCAAATTTTATAATACATTTAATTATTTGTTTGTCCAGGAGCTTTCTCAGAGGAACGCCGCGATCCGGGCGCAGCAGACGATCCACCACACAGCAGGATCGGAGACCTTTGCTGTGACCTACAGCGAGCTGGTAACTTTTCAAGTGCTTCACTTACTTTTAGCTGATTATTTCATAATACTAATTGTTTTGTAATTGTTTCAGGAGACGAGGGCACAGCAGGAGAACCGTCAGACGGACTATGCGGAGTTGTACGCCATCACACACAGACACCGTGATGGGACTGCGACCTCTCAGCAGGCAGAGGCGGTGATTGTAAGTTATTTTATTATTATATTTTTTTATAAAATCAAGTTAATAATGAAAAATAGTAATTATTAATTGTTTCATAAAATGGCAGGAGCGGATGCAGCTGTCGCAGGCTGAGCTGCGACAGACCCAGCCTGAGGAGTCACAGGGGTCAGTGGACCCGACGGCTCCTCTGAAGGCGGGCCTTAGTCAGCCTGAGCACCCCGGACGAGTGCGGGGGATGGGGATAGGCGCCAGACCCAGCATGATCTACGGCAGGAGCGCCGCCTCTGAGGCTGGCAGCTCTAGAGGGGTCAGACGTCGGAGGGACGAGTCGATTGACCAGCTGCGGTCAGATCTGGAGCAGACGCAGCAGCAGATGGCGCAGCAGCAGCAGCAGATGCAGCAGCAGCAGCAGATGCAGCAGCAGCAGCAGCAGCAGATGCTGCAGGTACACTCAGATACGATGTACGCTCAACAGACGCAGTGGCGTGAGATCGCGAACACTATGCTTGAGGGAGCTTGGCGTCGGCTGTTCCCGGACGAGCAGCATCCAGCGGTCCCCCCTGTCCCTCACTACGTCGTCCCGAGTACTGCTTCTCCTCCTGCTGATGACGATGGTGCGGTTCAGTCTGCGCAGCGGCCCGATCCAGCGGCATCTGAGGGAGCCCCACCTGAGGGAGCAGCAGAGGATCAGCCCCCAGCTCCTTAGTTTAGGACATTTTCTTTTCTTTTAAACATTTGTAAATATTTATGAGATTTTATTTCAGAATTTTCTTATTGTGTTTTATATAATTATATTTATATTATTATATCGCATTGAAATAATTTATAAATGATTTAAATCTAAATTAAAAAAAAAATAAATTATATATATATTTGTAGCGGTTTTAGGTTAAAACCGCTACAAATGTATATATTTGTAGCGGTTTTTGGTTAAAACCGCTACAAATGTATATATTTGTAGCGGTTATTAGTACATAACCGCTACAAATATATAATAATTTTATAAATTAAATATATATATAATTTATTTTTTTTAATATATTTTAAAAAAAATAAATTATATATACATCTATAAATAATTTATAAATGTATATTTGTAGCGGTTTTAACACCTAACTGCTACAAATTTACTTATATATTTGTAGCGGTTTCTCTTCATAAACCGCTACAAATATATATGTTTGTAGCGGTTATACACTAATAACCGCTACAAACACTCAAATCATTTGAATTTTCAAATTTGCCGCCTTTGTGCACATTTGTAGCGGTTATATTATGTATAACCGCTACAAATTAGAAAATTATTTTTATATTTAATGTCCAACGGCTTTAATATTAGTAGCGGTTTTATATATATAACCGCTACTAATACTCAACAAGTACATTTTGAATTTCCCACCAATTAACAGCTTGAATATTAGTAGCGGTTTTATATATGTAACCGCTACTAAATTATAAACGTTGGAATTTCTGTAGCGGTTGTTGTAGCGGTTTTATAACCGCTACAAAGTTATAAACGTTGGATTTTCAGAATATAAGATTCTAGGCATTCGTCATTATCTTCTCACTCATCTTCTTCTCTATACTTTCTTCTCTCTCACTTGTAGCTATGGATAAATCATGGATAAGGTTGCCGCGCAATTCTCCTGAATATTTGTACGGATTAAACAGTTTCTTAGATTTCGCATTCACTCACGCCAGCTGTAACGGCAAGATCGTATGTCCGTGTCGGAAATGCAAGTTCAAGAAGTGGCATCCACGAAATGTTGTGAAGGAACATTTGCTTGTGAAGCCTTTCCCGGAGGACTATACGTTCTGGGCAGTTCATGGTGAGAAGGCCGGCATTAGATACGACGAGGCTCTTCCTCGAAGTTCTCAAGTAGGCGTTCAAGTAGATGAAGATGATCCTGTGAATGATGCTATGCGTGATGCGTTTGGAGTTCAAGGCGACAACTTCAACGAAGAAGTGCACGGCTCTGAACCGGCTTTTATGGGGAATGAAGCAGCTCGGGATTTTTTCAGCTTGATGGATGAGGCAGATCGTCCTTTATATCAAGGTTGTCGCAAATATTCTAAATTATCTTTCTTGATCAAATTGTATCATATCAAGTGCTTGTGTGGGATGACGGATAAGGGGATGTCGATGTTGCTCGACTTATTACAAGATGCATTCCCCGACGCCGAGATTCCCACAACCTTCTACGAGGCCAAGAAGATCATCAACAGGTTGGGGTTGAATTATCAAAAGATTGATGCGTGCCCAAATGATTGTATGCTGTATTGGGGAGACGATTCCAGCAGGGAGACGTGCAAGAGATGTCACACATCGAGGTACAAGACAATTCGGAAGGGGAAAAAGCAGAAGAAGAAACCTGCAAAGATTCTCAGGTACTTCCCTTTGAAACCTCGTCTACAAAGATTATTTATGTCGTCTAAAACTGCTGAGCACATGAGGTGGCATGCCGTTGATAAAAACGAAGACGGTAAATTAAGACATCCGCGGGATGCAGCTGCTTGGAAAACATTTGACAACGACTTTCCAGATTTTGCGACTGACCCCAGAAATGTCCGGCTTGTGTTGGCGACCGACGGTTTCAATCCTTTCGGGAATCTTAGCACAAGTTACAGCATTTGGCCGGTAGTCTTAGTTCCCTACAACTTACCCCCTGGATGTGTATGAAACAAAGCTCTTTCATTATGTCTATGATCAATCCAGGCAAAAAGGCACCGGGCAATGACATCGATGTGTATCTCCAACCGCTTATTGCGGAATTGCTTGACCTGTGGAATGTCGGCTTGGAGACGTACGACGCTCACAGCAAGACTTTGTTCAACATGCGTGCAGCCTTGATGTGGACGATCAGTGACTTTCCTGGCCTTGGCACATTATCTGGTTGGAATGTGCACACTGGGTCGGCGTGTCCGGCTTGCAATTTCGACTCTGACGCACTGCGCCTTCCCCACAGCCGAAAGTGGTGCTTTATGGGGCATCGGAGGTTTCTCGATGGAACGCATAAATTCAGATTGCAACGGAATCGCTTCAATGGGAAACCAGAGAAAAGAGGACCACCTCAGACTTTGTCCGGTACAGATATCTTACAGCAGCTTGAGCATGTTGACGTCGAGTTTGGAAAAAGCGACGGTTCAGCGCAAACTCGTGAAAAGACGCGCAGGACTTCGGCGCCTTAGCAGTGGAAGAAGATAAGTATCTTCTTCACGCTTCCGTATTGGAGATCTAATTTACTTCGCCACAGTCTTGATGTAATGCACATTGAAAAGAATGTTTGCGACAATGTGCTGTATACGCTGCTTAACGAACCCGGCAAGACAAAAGATCACCTTCAAGCTAGGAAAGATTTACGCGACATGGGAGTTCGTGAAGACGCTTGGCCAGATGAGCATGACAGATTTACACCGGCAAAGTTTACCCTCACAAAACCGAACAAGGATGTGTTCCTCGCGACCTTGAAGAAATTAAAAGTTCCTGATGGGTATTCAAGCAACATTTCTCGATGTGTCGACTTGCAGGCTCGAAAGGTTGCTGGCCTGAAGAGTCACGACTCACATGTTCTTATGCAGCAGTTACTCCCTCTGGCTATAAAGAATACACTTCCTCCCGATGTTTCTATCGTTTTGGTGGAACTTTGTTCTTTCTTTCGGAAGTTGTGTTCTAAGGTTTTGATCGTTGAGGAGCTCGATCAGTTGCAGTCGAAAATCATTCTTACGCTTTGTCACTTGGAGATGATCTTTCCTCCGTCCTTTTTTACTGTGATGGTTCACCTCACAGTCCACCTCGTTCATGAAACAAAGCTCGCTGGACCAGTACAATATCGTTGGATGTATCCGATTGAGAGGTACTCATTTTAAATATGTGCTTTCATTTATTGTCCGTATTTAATGTTTGCTCGTCGTCCTTTTCATCATTTTATATCAATTTTCTCTTATGTACTTCGTAGGTTCCTTGGGAAATTAAAATCTTACGTGAGGAATAAGGCGTGGCCAGAAGGTTCTATAGCTGAAGGCTATATAGGGGATGAGGTGCTATATTTTTGCTCAAGGTACTTTGATGATCTTGAGACGGCTTTCAACCGCCCGCCTCATGTTGACGATTGTCTTGAACCTGCGCCGACATCAGGAGAATTTATCCCTCGTGTTGGTAAACCAGTTGGAGCAACTGAGAACTTCAAACTAACGGCAACTGAGAAGTTCCAAGCACATAGACATGTCTTGATTAATTGCACTCAAGTTGACCCTTTCATACGGTAAGAATTGTACACTCACATGTATGTTATTCGATCTATATCTTTCGTAACATTTCTCACTTTCATTTCACTAACGCCTTTCCATTATTAATTGCAGGGAATTCAGAAGTCATGTCAAGCGTCAGCTCAGGATCCGTACACAGACATCCTCGGAAGTTGATAGGAGGGTCCACAGAGAATTCCCGAGCTGGTTTGCGCGCAGAATACTAAATAACCACAACCCACACTCACCGGATTTCAGATCTCTCGCAATCGGCCCTCTTGATCATGCAAAACGGTTTACAGCATACAATGTCAATGGTTTTAAGTTTTGCACGGTTTCACGGGATCAGGGATTGCAAACACAGAATTCAGGTGTTTATGGCACATTTGGGACAAGGAGTTATGCGAGCAGCAGTGACGCCAACATGCAGTTCGGAGGCGTCCCTTATTATGGCAAGCTTCTTGATGTGGTCGAGCTTAATTATCAAGGCCGTTTCACCGTGACGTTGTTCAAGTGTTTGTGGGCAAATACCACTACTTCTCGGGGACTGACAACTGACGACCTAGGGATCACATCAGTCAATTTCTCACGCCCGATTCATACTGGTATTTCTCAAGATGATGAGCCGTATATTCTAGCTTCAGAGGCACATCAGGTTTATTATGTCAAGGACGAGCGGCATAGGGATTGGCACATGGTCGTTCATTTAAAGCCAAGAGACCTTTACGATATGGGTGAAGGCGATAACATCGCCTACGAGAGTGAGCCATTTCAGCCAGCTGATTTTGAAAACTACTTCCCTGAAGGCGATGACAATTTACCTCTACTGCGGTGAGTTTTTTTAAGTCCACGTCATTTCAATTAAATTTTTTAAATTTAATAATACATCAATAATAATAATTTTTCTACAAAATTTCTGTAGGGATGGCGACGATGAGTGATCAAATTCAATTGTAAAAAATTCGTCTTTACAAAAAATGCAAAAAATTTGTGTTAAAAAAAATGTAAAAAAAAAATTAAAATAATATTTGTAGAATTCAAGTGTAAAAAATTTTTCTTTACAAAAAATGCAAAAAATTTGTGTTAAAATAAAATGTAAAAAAAAATTTAAAAAAAAAAATTAATATAATATTTGTAGCGGTTATTAAACCGCTACAAAAAAATAAAAACCGCTACTAAATAATAACCGCTACATTAACCGCTACAAATAATTAAACCGCTACAAAAATATAAATAACCGCTACTAATTAGTAACCGCTACATTAACCGCTACAAATAATACGTGAATCCCTATAAATACCCTTATCACAACTCATTTCAAACACTCCCCAATTTCTTTTCACCTTACCCTTCTTTCATTTCCTCTCATTTACAACTTCTTTCGTATGAGTAGAGGAGCTGAATAATACAATCAAATATGGTAACAATATTTTCAATTTCTTTTAGAATACTTCTTTCCTTTCTATAAAATTTATTCTAAACATCTTTTTTTCTAGATATATCTTAACTCTATCTCATTTTCATTTATTTTTCATATACAATTACATTATATTATAAAACATAATAATTCCTTATTACCTAACTATCGTTAATAATATTATTAACATAAATTTTATACTAATCATATTCAATTACATTTTTTCTTTTTAATTTATTGATAAGTTAAACTATTAAATAATAAACTAATTGAAATAGATAAAATAATAACAAATTAAACTAATTAATTTAATATTGAAAAAAAAGAAAAATATCAACGGGTGTTTTTAAAACAAATTTTAAATATTTGTAGCGGTTATTAAACCGCTACTAAATAACGCGCCTTTTTGGCGGTAAATTTGAATTTCATGAAATTAGTAGCGGTTCTAAGAACCGCTACTAATTTCATGAAATTCAAATTTGGTAGCGGTTTCTTAACCGCTACAAATAAAAAAAGTCATTTTTAACAAATTTTTATTTTTATATATTTGTAGCGGTTTTTTAACCGCTACAAAAAAAAATTCTTTTTAAAGACTGTAAATAAAATTTTTCATATTTGTAGCGGTCATATAACCGCTACAAATATCTCTTGATTTTGTAGCGGTTACTATTAACCGCTACAAATTTTGTAGCGGTTATTTTTGATTGAGTAGCGGTTTTATATAACCGCTACAAAACCGCTTGCAACGTACGATTTAGTAGCGGTTTTTCTAACCTCTACTAACCTAGTTTGTAGCGGTTAGAACCGCTACGAATACCTATTTTTAACCGCTACTAAATCACGTTTTTTTTGTAGTGATATTACCAGAGTGCTTGCGCGCCGTTTGGTTAGTAACACAGGAATAGCGTAAAAATACCGATATATACTACGTGATTACACTGAGGAATTCCCTTCAGCGTTAGGTAATATATACAATTTCTCAAAATATTCAAAAGCAAAGATTATATATAACCATTGTCTTCGTCTCAGGAAACGTGCCCTTTAGTTCCCCATGTCTACATCCTTGCCTTTTGAGCCACTGGCACCTGCTAAAACATTTTATTTATAAAAAGGGGTGAGATTCTAGGGAATCTCAGTAAAAACATGCTATCAACATATAAAATATGAGATTAAATATATAATGAACAATATCAAATAAAATGAAAAGTTACCAAAACGCCCTTGGGACCCCGGCTCGACCCCGCTGTACCCAGTCCGACTGTACTTTTCCCAAAATTTTGACATGGGCTATTCCAACATATTTTTGCCCAAAGAATCCATTTTTTACCTCATTTTTCTCAAATTCCAGCCCCAATTACGAATTTACCCCTGACAGCCCCTATGTGAGGGTTTTAAGGCAATTTTTGTCATTTCACTTTCTAGAGCTTTTCTCACTTCGCATCCAACATGAATCCTACACAATTTTCCATTCTAAATCGAATGGAATCATCAAAACCACCAAAATCCAGTTCAAACATAGCCAAAACAACTACTGGACGAAATTCCATAAAAATTGGTAAAATGGAATTTCTTTATTTCAATCCATAAACCACATTCTTTACACCTCTAATCACTTATTTAACTACTTAATCACATTCTAAAGATGATTAAACTAAATTTTGGCAACACCTCCCCTTAGGTTTTCAACATCCCAAGTTTACAAATCCACAATCAAACCACAAATCATAACAATAACCATAACAACAACAATACATCAAGAGAATCAAAGTTCTTGAAGTTACCTTTGATTTCTCAAGTTTTCTCTCTCTAGAACATTTTCCTCTCTCTCTCCTCCCTTGGAATATTACTTGCTAACCATGATATTCATGAAGGAGAAGAGATTAAAAGAGGTTTTACACAAGTTAGAAGGTAAGAACACTTGAAATCACAATTACTTACCTTTGATTTTGCCTCCTTGAGCTCTCTTGTTCTAAGTTCTTCAAAGCTCTCTTCACTCCCTCTCTTTCTTGTGTATGACGTGAAATGAAGAAGGAAAAGAGATGATGAAGCTTAAAATATCTCTTACACCCTTTAAGAAAATATACAAGTTTATTAGGTTTATGACACATGCTTTTTACTTAAGCTTATCTACATAGAATTTGTGTCATAAAGCCCATGAAGATGTAACTACGTAGTATTATTTTCTTCTCTTGGTCCATGAAGAATGACGTCCCAAGCCCATGTAAAGAAGCAAAATAGGCTGAAGTTAATTTATTCTATAATTACAACATTTGCCATCACATTTTTCCATTTCCGGATTATTTGGCATATTTTCTGTCTAATCTTTGAAAAATCATAACTAATTTTGTAGATATCATATCAAAGTGATTCCAAAGGCTATGGAACCCTTATTGAGTCTAGTTTCAAGGAAAAATATAGGCTTTTGCTAGTTGGAAGCATATCATTCCCCAATTTTTAATCTTTGAAAGCTGTTCCAGAGAATAGACAATTTTTCTAGGCTAAATTCAAAAATTCATACTTTTTTGTATATAGCTTTAAATGATTCATATGACTATCAAATTAAAGCTTAGGATGTTTACTTTCACCCTATAAAAATTCATAATTTTTGCTCATCATTTGGTCATCCAAAACCACGTGAAAAACTCACTGCCTCACAAGAAATTTCACAGGAAGCATAATCACTTTCTCCAAAGTTCACCATTTTATTTTCTTTAATACCTCAAAGATATAACAAACATTAGAGAAAAAATTTGGGAAATATGCTAAACTGGGGCTTAGCAGTCCTCTTAATTTAGGCTTATTCCCAAGCCTCCAATCCCGAAATTCAGGATATTACATTTCTCTTCCCATTCAATAAATTTCGTCCTTAAAATTTGAACGTCTACAATTTGGGTATTAATCCTATCTCACTCTGTAAATCATCCCTAGGTTGTGCATACTTATAATGTGTACACCACAATTTACCTAATATGTGTGGTTGAACTACCTATCAACTTTTACATATTCAGCATGTTCTGTACTTATGGGTCTCCCAACCCATTATTATTGTACTGATTGTTCATCAGGATACTCAGTATATCATTCTAGGCCTCATTTCTTATTAGAACACCACCTTAATATACTTAAACTTATAGTGTAACTCATTCTGTTATCACGTGCAGGCTCACAAGCCATGCAACCCCATAATCATATTCAATCTATCTCTTACATCTACAAGCTCATTGAGCATGCAATACAATCACCATATTCTCATCACAAATCTCAGATAGTATTCAGCATTCATCATCCATTCCATACACAGTATATAGCATGCTATCAAACATAGGACCCACTGGTCATTTCCTACAACAATTGGTTCTGTAGGCCTCACAACCTCTTCGAGACTCCGCTCGAATCACACAATTACCCTTCTTATGTAATAGTCCACCCCCTGTCAGTAAACCCAATCCAAGCCTAAGGGAAATGGTTCCAGCCTTGTCGGTAAGCTCTAACCACCAGGCCAAGGCAAGATATCTCCACCCCCTTATAGATTTCTTTCACCTCCCTAAACTCGAACCAGCTACCTGGGGGTAAGTAGTAAATCCATACCAAGCTAGTACCATTAGAGTAACCATTGGACACCAAAATGTTTGGTTACACTAGTCTTATTGCCTCGACAAGTCACACCCCTCATAGTCACGTCACCTTTCCAAGGCCCGGAGATGTGTGGCGAGGTGGACGCAATCGGACTATCCCTGCCACCACCCAATAGCTGGTTTCTTTCGCCTTCCTAGGTTTCAAACACAAGCCCTGGGGCTATAAGATGCATGCCATGTGAAACTTGGTACAGTTTGAATATTCTATCAACCTCAAAACATTACCTTGGACAAACTGGTCCAATGTCGTCGCGCTAAGCATCAACCACAGCGCTAGACACACAAGTCTTATAGCCTAGGGACACCACCCTATACAACATGTAACCCCCTCACCGTAATTACATCCGAATTATGAAATTTAAATGAAATAGAGACCAATAAGACGAAATAACAATTTATAATCCCACATCCGAGAGATGGGGTATTTCGAAAATCAGTTCAAAAGATAAATACTCTTGGTCTCACATTCACGGACGGATATAATTACTTGAGAACTCAAATCACATAATAAATATCAGAGTGTGGAAATTAAAATCCCAGCAAACCCCGGGTTACTCATATATATATTTAACAGGGTTTAAAGGTTCCCAAAATGGGGATTACATATCCAAAATACTCATTTACATCTCATATACACTTAGTAATCCAAAAACAAAATAAGGATAACCAACTACCACTAAGATTTCGGAGTAAACCTAACTACTCCTGGTTGTCCGCTTCCCTTTCGAGCCACTCGCCCTGTCTGAAAAGGTTAGTCATTTGGAAAGAGTGAGATTCTAAAGAATCCCAGTAGTAACAACTTTTTCATACCACATGCAATCACATAATATGTAAACAAATCATCTCATATTAGCAACACAAATCACACTCCACCCTCATCCCCTTTTACCGCCAGGAAGGCACACCATCCTAACCCGAACCGTTGTTAGCGACCCAGGGACTATTGGCGTGGCAGTGCATACGAATAGCCTCACGGCTCACATATAGCCTTTCGGCTTTCACAAATGGCCCGTCGGCCTTCACAAATAGCCTTTCCGCCCACAATTAGCCTTTCGGCCCACATATTCACATATATCATACCCTAACCTCATCCCCTTTTACCGCCGGGAAGGCACACAGCCCTTGCCCGAACCGTTGCTAGCGACTCAGGGACTATTGGTATAGCGGTGCTTCACAAAATTTTCACAAAATTTGCAGCATACGAAATCCATTTCATCTCAATGATATAGCACACATACAATGTATCACATAAGATATAAAGAAAGAGGCACTACCTGTATCTTTCCTGACTGGCTCCAGTACCGTAGCCTCACGAGGGCGACAGATGTCAAATCCTATACCAAATTAGGGACAACCGATCAATCTTTTTTCCAAAATCTTAATTCCATAATACACTAGTTGGTTATCATTTAGGACTCTTTAGGTGACTATTAGAGGCCTAAACATATGCCTAAAGGGTTGGAAAACACTACCCAAAAGACCCCTTATTCGAAGGCAAAACACTTATTTTTGACAGCCTCACTCGAGTGAAGATGACCTCACTCGAGTGATGAGAGACTTTGTGCTCGAGTGAGAAAATCCTCACTCGCGAGTGCTTGACAGAGAGCAACCTTCACAGCCAGGAAGTGCTCACATCACTCGAGCACCAAGCCCAGCACTCGGGTGATGACCCTCACCATGCTCGAGCACCCGAAAGAACAACACCACGAGTGACAACCCGAGAGCACAAACCACACCAGATACAAAAGCTCACTCGAGCATGACCCCCAGTGCTCGGGTGAGACGGCTATGCTAGTGAGTGTCAGAGCAAACTCTTGGCATCAACCAGCGAGTGAAGACCCGAAAGGAACCCTTCACTCTGGACTCGCACCATCACTCGAGCAGACCCAAGCTCACTCGAGCACAAGGAAATGCACTCAAGATTCCTTCAAAGAACCCCAACTATCACTCCAGCAGAAAAGGGAAAAACTCACATCACTCGAGCATGATCATCCCGTGCTCGATTTTTGTGCATCAGAGACCAAAAACCAGAAAACACCAGATGGTCACATCCTCACCCAATGGTTCCCAAACTCCTCCCAGTGCTCATACACTCTAAGCACTAACTAGGGAACACATTGGCAACTTTAAAAACATTCCAAAACCATTTTGACCACAATCAAACACTAAGGTCTCTATGATACACAATATCCAAATTTCATTCCACTTAGTTCCAACATTCCAGATTATATCTAACAATCAAATAACTCCACATTAACTCATTTCCAACATCAAACACAATAAAACTCCTAAAATCCACATTTGGTACAAACTAGGGCAAATTTCCAGATTTTACCCAACTTATCCAAAATCACTAGCAATATATATACAAATGCACTAAATGCCTACCTCTTCACTTTGCCCAATCCAAAATCTTGATCCTCCAACTTCCAATTTCGTCCAAATCACAAATCAACACTTCTCAAGATTCTACAACCACCACAATGATGCTCTCAATGAGATACACAATATTAGGGAAAAGGATTTGAGCAAAAGAGGATCACAACTCACCAAGATTCAAGCTTTCTCTTTTCCTTTCCCTTGCTTGAGCGCCAGAAATGGAGGAAGAAGAGAGAGAAAATGGTGAGATGGTGAAATGATGATGATAAAGTGTGATCTTTTCCCTCCCATACACACTTCCACCGAATTGAAGAGAGAGAAAAGAGGAAAAGTGGTGTTTTGTCCTTTTGTGGCTTCATCCAATAGCTCACACAATGCCACATGTCATCATCCACTCACTCCCTTTAAGAGCTCACAAAATCACAAAGCATAGGATCCCGACCCATGAATAATGGATCTCAACCCTTGATCTTAAATACCGCACATATGTTTATACCAAATTACATCACATAAATTTCCAAAAGTGTTTAATTACACTTATTACAATGATTCTCATAGTCATTAGCCCTAATCACAAATCAGGATATTACAATTCTCCCCCTGTCAAATAAATTTCATCCTCGAAATTTGTTACACCACTTGAGCCATAAACTCCGGATATCGCCTTTGCATATCTTCCTCTGCTTCCCAAGTTGCTTCCCTCTGTGGCATTCCCTTCCAGATCACTTTCAAATAAGGAATACTTCGATGTCTGAGCCGGCGTTCCTCTCTGTCAATAACTTGCTCCGGCTCTACCGCATACATGAAGTTATCTTGCAACTCCACATTCTCATATTCAACCACATGAGATGGATCCGGTTGATACTTCTTCAATTGGGAAACATGAAACACATCATGGAGTCTGCTCAAGCTCGGAGGTAGGGCTACTCGGTAAGCAACAGGCCCAATCCTCTCAAGGATCTCAAAAGGACCTATATACCTCGGGCTTAACTTCTTTCGCTTTATAGCTCGCCCAATACCGGTGACAGGTGATATTCTCAGAAACACATGGTCACCAACCACAAATTCTAGAGGTCTTCTCCTCTTGTCCGCATAACTCTTTTGCCGACTCTGAGCTGCAAGAAGCCTCTTACGAATGATTCAAATTTGGGCTGAGGTTTGATCCACAAGATCCGGCCTATAGAGCTTCCTCTCGGACAACTCATTCCAACACAGTGGTGATTGGCATTTTCTTCCATACAACACTTCATACGGCGCCATCTGAATGCTCGCATGATAGCTATTGTTGTAAGCAAACTCGGCAAGTGGAAGAAAATGGTCCCAACTCCCTTTAAAGTCGAGAACACATGCCCGCAACATATCCTCTAATGTCTGAATAGTCCTCTCTGACTGTCCGTCTGTCTGAGGATGATAGGCAGTACTGAATCTCTGTTGAGTACCCAGTGCCTCATGCAATGCCTTCCAAAATTCTCGAAGTAAATCGAGGATCACGATCGGAAATGATATTCTTCGGTATGCCATGGAGCTTTACAATCTCACGAATATAAATCTCTGCTAGTTTGTCCGGAGAGTAACTAGCATTGATCGGTAAGAAGTGTGCCGACTTCTTAACCGGTCCACAATGACCCATATCGCATCATAATTCCTGATAATGGGCAATCCCACAACAAGATCCATGGTCACACTTTCCCATTTCCATTCCGGAATTTCAGGACTCTGCAACAAACCAGGCGGTCTTTGGTGCTCAATCTTCACTTTCTGACATGTGAGACACCTCGCCACATATTTCGTCACATCACTCTTCATTCCCAGCCACCAATACACAGATTTCAAATTATGGTACATTTTGGTCATACCCGGGTAAAGAGTGTATCATCTCTTATGCGCCTCATCTAAAATCTTTTGTCTCAAATCTGCCTTAAGTGGAACATAAATTCTCATCTGATAACGAATCAATCCACTAAGCGACACATCATAGCCCTGAACTTCACCTCACTCGATTCTATCTATATTACGCTGTATCCAGTCATCTTGCCTCTGAGCCTCTTCAATCTCAGCTCTTAGATCACTTTCCCCTTAGGAAACATTATAGTTGGCACAGATGATCTGGTTCAACAGATTCATATCACGAATATCAGCAATAAACTTCCCCTCGTGTATCATCATAGCTGCTACAACCACAGTCTTTCGACTAAGAGCATCAGCGACTGTATTTGCCTTACCCGGATGATATTTTATTTCCAGGTTGTAGTCCTTAAGCAACTCCATCCAGCGCCGTTGTCTCATATTCAATTCTTTCTGGTCATACAGATATTTGAGACTCTTATGGTCACAGTACAGTTCCACAGTCACACCATACAAATAATGCCTCCAAATCTTCAAGGCAAACACAATAGCCGCAAGCTCTAGATCATGAGTAGGATAGTTCAATTCATGAGGTCTGAGCTGTCGAGAGGCGTAGGCCACCACACGTCCTTACTGCATAAGGACACACCCTAATCCCTGCCCACTGGCATCAGAATACACAACATATGTCAAACTGGGATCGGGAAAAATCAACACAGGTGCCGTAGTCAACCTCTCCTTAAGCTCCACAAAACAATTTTCACATTTCTCATCCCACACAAACGGCTGACCTTTTCTCGTGAGCTTGGTCATCGGTAACGCAATACGGGAGAAATTCTGAATGAATCTCTGATAATAACCAGTAAGACCCAGAAAACTGCGTACCTCTGCCACAGATTCTGGCCTCTTCCAGTTTAGTACTGCTTCCACTTTACTGGGATCCACAGAGACCCCTTCTTGCGAGATAACATGGCCTAGGAATCTTACTTCTGATAACCAAAACTCGCACTTACTCAATTTGGCATAGAGTTGCTTTTCACACAATATATTCAACACAATTCTCAAATGATGCTCATGTTCTTCTCTACTCTTAGAGTATATCAAAATATCATCGATAAATACCACAACGAATTGATCTAGGTATTGCCAAAAAATATGGTTCATGTAATCCATGAAAACCGCAGGCGCATTGGTTAACCCAAATGGCATCACCAAAAATTCATAATGACCATACCTAGTCCGGAAAGCAGTCTTCGGAACATCTTCCGCTTTCACTCGCAGCTGATGATACCCCGATCTTAGATCAATCTTTGAAAACACACATGAACCCGATAATTGTTCTAACAAATCATCAATTCTAGGGAGAGGGTACTTGTTCTTGACAGTAATCTTATTCAACTCTCTATAGTCGATACAGAAACGAAGACTCCCGTCTTTCTTTTTCACAAACAAAACTGGAGCACCCCAAGGTGACACACTAGGTCTAATAAACCCTTTCTCAAGCAAATCTTCAATCTGCTTCTTCAATTCAATCATTTCATTTGAAGCCATACGATATGGGGCTTTGGATACAGAACCCGCTCCAGGCACAATATCAATCGGAAACTGAACTTCCCTCTCAGAAGGTAATCCACTCAAGTCATCTGGAAAAACCTCAGGGAATTCATTCACTATGGGTATACTACTCAAAGTTTCACTGATTTTTCCTTGTACAGAGAAGAAAACCATATACCCCTGACAACCCTTCTGTAAATACTTCTCAGCCTTAGCTGTCGAAAGGAAATTCAAATCAATATTTCCATCCTCAATGTTCTGAGAAACAGGATATACAATCCTCTTGTTTCCACAATCTAATAACACATTATTCGCTCTCAACCAATCAAAACCCAAAATGACCTCTAATTGGCAGAGTGGTAAACAAATCAGATCTACCACAGACTCATGACCCTCTATGTTTACAACACAATTCAAACAGGCTTCAGTGGTTATAGCCTTAACACCCATTGGTGTTGACACAATCAAATCGAATCGCAACTTATGCACATTCATTCCCAGACGCTTCACACAAGCATAAGCAAGAAAGGAGTGACTTGCACCCGAATCAAATAACGCTTGTAACACAATGCCGTGGATAAGGACTTTACCATGTATCAGCTCTGGGGATTTCTGGGCTTCCTCATGAGTCATAGCAAATACTCGGCCCTGAGTTTTCGGCCTCTGCTCCGCTTGCGGTAGTTGGCAATCTCTGGAAAGATGTCCGGGTTGCTTACAATTAAAGTAGATCATCTCACCCCGACA
Source organism: Inga leiocalycina (assembly GCA_963242795.1). Lineage (NCBI taxonomy): Eukaryota > Viridiplantae > Streptophyta > Magnoliopsida > Fabales > Fabaceae > Inga > Inga leiocalycina. The sequence continues at coordinate 28,055,089 of OY725327.1, forward strand.
ATTCTTGCCATAATGTGACTGATTACAGCGATGACATTTCCACTCAGTCCCTGATTTCTGGGGTTCATGGTCTCTGGGTTGATAGGGCTTCTTACCACTGCCCCTATATGAGAATGATGATCCCGAACCCTTCCGCTTCTGAGGAGCACCGCCCTTACTAGGCTCATTATGACCATCAGCAGTTTTAGCCGGATACAACTCTTTCAAATTGCTTTCTGTGATCTGACATTCTTCAACAGCTTTGTTGAACTTAGAAAACTGATGGGTGGCTATTCTCTTTCTCATATCACGCCTCAAACCCCGAATAAGCAAGTCTGAGCTCAACTCCTCGTCATCCCTCTTCTGAAGATAAGAGGAGTATCAGGACAACCGGGTAAATCGGGACAAATACTCATCAAATGAATCTGTGTCCCCTTGCTTGATGTTCAGGAACTCAGTCTCCTTATCAAGCCTCACTGACTTGGGAAAGTACTTCTCATCGAAGTGTTTCTGAAACACTTCCCAGGTCAATGGTATATTCTTGCTCTTCAAAGACAGAGCTATATTCCGCCACTAGCGGTCTACATCACCCTCAAGCTTGTACACCGCCAACTTGGCTTTCACCTCCGAAGGACACTTTAGGACTTCAAATATCTTCTCAAGGCGGTTCAACCAATCTTCAGCCGCCTGAGGATCAAACTTCCCTTTAAATACCGGAGGTAGGTGTTTACAGAACCTAGAGACCCCAAAACTAAAGATCTCTTTCCTCCTTGACTGACTTCCCATGCGGCCTTTGATATTCTTCAGTATGAGGAGGCGATTCAAGAGGTCGTGCCGACCCTTCAGCAGTATCTTCCAGTCTAGTCTCCTCTCGGGTCTCCCCCCGAGTCCCTTCTTGAGTAGACTGACCTCTACCCTCATTATTCTTTGCTTTCTCAGCTCGAAGCTCTTCTCTAAGCTCCGTGATCATATCCCTCTTATCCTTTATCAAGCCCATCAATTCTTGCATAGGATCCGGTGGATTGTCATTGACCACCTCCACCTTGGGATCTACTTGTTGTACTCTAGGGTGACCTTTTGATGTTCTTTTCATTCTACAAAGAACTCACCCCAATAATCCAACAATTATAGTATACACATATCTACAAATCTCATATATCCACAACCATAACCTAAAGATGTGTATACAAACAAATATTCACAATCAATATTCTATCATTAAGACCAAACTATGGGAGCTATCCTAGCAAACTCTACCCTTGCCAGGAACTGCATCTCTGATACCAAAAATGTAACCCCCTCACCGTAAATTACATCCAAATTACGAAATTTAAATGAAATAGAGACCAATAAGACGAAATAATAATTTATAATCCCACATCCGAGAGATGGGGTATTTCGAAAATCAGTTCAAAAGATAAATACTCTTGGACTCACATTCACGGACGAATATAATTACTTGAGAACTCAAATCACATAATAAATATCAGAGTGCGGAAATTAAAATCCTGGCAAACCCCTGGTTACTCATATATATATTTAACAGGGTTTAAAGGTTCCTAAAATGGGGATTACATATCCAAAATACTCATTTACATCTCATATACACTTAGTAATCCCAAAACCAAAATAAGGATAACCAACTACCACTAAGATTTCGGAGTTAACCTAACTACTCCTGGTTGTCCGCTTCCCTTTCGAGCAACTCGCCCTGTCTGAAAAGGTTAGTCATTTAGAAAGAGTGAGATTCTAAAGAATCCCAGTAGTAACAACTTTTTCATACCACATGCAATCACATAATATGTAAACAAATCATCTCATATCAGCAACACAAATCACACTCCACCCTCATCCCCTTTTACCGCCAGGAAGGCACACCATCCTAACCCGAACCGTTGTTAGCGACTCAGGGACTATTGGCGTGGCAGTGCATACGAATAGCCTCACGGCTCACATATAGCCTTTCGGCTTTTACAAATGGCCCGTCGGCCTTCACAAATAGCCTTTCGGCCCACAATTAGCCTTTCGGCCCACATATTCACATATATCACACCCTAACCTCATCCCCTTTTACCGCCGGGAAGGCACACAGCCCTTGCCCGAACCGTTGCTAGCGACTCAGGGACTACTGGTATAGCGGTGCTTCACAAAATTTTCACAAAATTTGCAGCATACGAAATCCATTTCATCTCAATGATATAGCACACATACAATGTATCACATAAGATATAAAGAAAGAGGCACTACCTGTATCTTTCCTGACTGGCTCCGGTACCGTAGCCTCACGAGGTCGACAAATGTCAAATCCTATACCAAATTAGGGACAACCGATCAATCTCTTTTCCAAAATCTTAATTCCATAATACACTAGTTGGTTATCATTTAGGACTCTTTAGGTGACTATTAGAGGCCTAAACATATGCCTAAAGGGTTGGAAACACTACCCAAAAGACCCCTTATTCGAAGGCAAAACACTTATTTTTGACAGCCTCACTCGAGTGAAGACGACCTCACTCGAGTGATGAGAGACTTTGTGCTCGAGTGAGAAAATTCTCACTCGCGAGTGCTTGACAGAGAGCAACCTTCACAGCCAGGAAGTTCTCACATCACTCGAGCACCAAGCCCAGCACTCGGGTGATGACCCTCACCATGCTCGAGCACCCAAAAGCACAACACCACGAGTGACAACCCGAGAGCACCAACTACACCAGATACAAAAGCTCACTCGAGCATGACCCCCAGTGCTTGGGTGAGACGGCTATGCTCGCGAGTGTCAGAGCACACTCTTGGCATCAACCAGTGAGTGAAGACCCGAAAGGAACCCTTCACTTTGGACTCGCACCATTACTCGAGCAGACCCAAGCTCACTCGAGCACAAGGAAATACACTCGAGATTCCTTCAAAGAACCCCAACTATCACTCCAGCAGAAAAGGGAAAAACTCACATCACTCGAGCATGATCATCCCGTGCTCGAGTGTTGTGCATCAGAGACCAAAAACGCAGCCAAAAACCAGAAAACACCAGATGGTCACATCCTCACCCAATGGTTCCCAAACTCCTCCCAATGCTCATACACTCTAAGCACTAACTAGGGAACACATTGGCAACTTTAAAAACATTCCAAAACCATTTTGACCACAATCAAACACTAAGGTCTCTATGATACACAATATCCAAATTTTATTCCACTTAGTTCCAACATTCCAGATTATATCTAACAATCAAATAACTCCACATTAACTCATTTCCAACATCAAACACAATAAAACTCCTAAAATCCATATTTGGTACAAACTAGGGTAAATTTCCAGATTTTACCCAACTTATCCAAAATCACCAGCAATATATATACAAATGCACTAAATGCCTACCTCTTCACTCTGCCCAATCCAAAATCTTGATCCTCCAACTTCCAATTTCGGCCAAATCACAAATCAACACTTCTCAAGATTCTACAACCACCACAATGAAGCTCTCAATGAGATACACAATATTAGGGAAAAGGATTTGACTAAAAGAGGATCACAACTCTCCAAGATTCAAGCTTTCTCTTTTCCTTTCCCTTGCTTGAGCGCCAGAAATGGAGGAAGAAGAGAGAGAAAATGGTGAGATGGTGAAATGATTATGATGAAGTGTGATCTTTTCCCTCCCATACACACTTCCACCGAATTGAAGAGAGAGAAAAGAGGAAAAGTGGTGTTTTGTCCTTTTGTGGCTTCATCCAATAGCTCACACAATGCCATATGTCATCATCCACTCACTCCCTTTAAGAGCTCACAAAATCACAAAGCATAGGATCCCGACCCATGAATAATGGATCTCAACCCTTGATCTTAAATACCGCACATATGTTTATACCAAATTACATCACATAAATTTCCAAAAGTGTTTAATTACACTTATTACAATGATTCTCATAGTCATTAGCCCTAATCACAAATCGGGATATTACACAACATTACACATTGGGTCTTACCACCTCAAGCCTCATCTCATCACCATTTTCAAACATATCATATTCTTTCGACCTAAGGACTTACTAGTCTATTAGGTCTTATGGCTTAAGCACATACAATTCATCATCTTTGCTTAATACATATCGAGACTAACAACCTCAAACAAATCATTAGTGCCCCAAAGATTAAGCATAAATTTGCCATGCTTTCGCTACCCACTCTGAGGTCTATCTCCTCATATAAGCTTTAATAATGTCAGGATGATTTAATAGTAGTCCCACAGGAACCTCCCATGACATCTGATGTAACACCCCAAATTTTATATTCACCAAAAATATATTGTAATTATTTGAGAAATTCAATAAAATGGTGAATATTCATGAGATTTGGAACTTATGAATTTTTAACTATTCATATTCATGAGAAAATGGGCAAATTTATTCAAGAAAGGGAAATAGATTACAAAGGTAATAGCAAAATCATAATTTTGCCAATTTAGCCCAAGATTAATTATTTTCCAATTAATTGAAGTTAATTTCAATTAATTAAGGAAAATAAAGGAAAATGTATAATTGGAATATTCTTGATGGAATAAATCAAGAGTTGTGAAATTAGAAGGAATTATGCATAATTCATTTAGTTGAATTATGGGATTATTGAAACAATTTTTTTTCATTACTAGTACAGAAAAAGGTTTTTAGACCGGAACATTTAGACCGGTTATATCGGATAAGGTCTTAAAAATATGACCGGTGGCATTTTTGTAATTATGATGAAATATTAAGACCGGTTATATTTAAAACCAGTCTTGAAAATAATTTTAAGACTGGTTATAACAAAAACCAGTCTTAAAATATATACAATTAAAAAAAATAAAGATATGTAATATATTTTCTAGACTGGTTCTAAAAATAACCGGTCTAGAAAATATTATTTGAATTAAAGAAAATTCTAAAAATAAAATGTTTATTATTTTTAAGACCGGTTGTAAATGAAAACCGGTCTTAAATATTCAAAATTTAAGACCCGTTATTAATTAATAACCGGTCTTAAAAATTTTCAATTTTTAAGACCGGTTATTTATTAATAACCGGTCTTAAATATATATTTTAAGATCGGTTTTGAAATAGAACCGGTCTTAAATATTACTTTTAAGACCAGTTGTAATTTACAACGGGTCTTAAAATTGACCTAGATTTCAAATTTGACTCTGAAATCTAAAACTCAAGCACATCAGCAAAACCCCTCCATCATCTCACAGCAGCTCCTCCTTTCCCCTTCTCTCCTCCGTCCTTAACTTCATTGCCGTCAACGGAGATTTACTGTTGAATACATTGTCGGAAGGCTATCGTCGTTTGTTCCCTCCGATTGGTTTCATTCTCAACCTCATTTTTATTGTCAGGTTTGTGTTTCCATTTCATTTTTGGGTTTTTCATTGAAATTGTGAAATGACTTGGCCTCCATTTTCTTTGTTAGATTCCTGCAGCAAGTGGCCAAGGACTATTCAAATCTAGAGGAAGAAGAGGATCCTCAAGAAAAGGTTCAAGGTACCATTTAATTATTCTGAAATTATGGACTTGGGTTTATTTTGGTGGTTTTCCATTTGCATTACAGACTATAGTTTAAGCTTGTTGCTTCTAGTGGACCTGGGTTAATTATTCCATTTGAAAGTGATGATTTTGAGAGTCGTAGTGATGATTTTGATCCTAGTTGAAGACTATAGTTTAAGCTTGTTGCTTCTAGTGGTGTAGCTTTTGTTATATTGTTTTGTTTGGTTTAAGCTTGTTTGGTTTTGTTTTGTTTGATTTTGATCCTAGTTCCTTGTGGTATAGCTCCTAGTTGATTTTGCTAAACTGGGTTTTGTTTTGTTTGGTTTAAGCTTATTGCTTTTGTTATATTGATTTTGTAGCTTCTGGTTTCCTTCTTTTGATCCGGCCATGCGATTTGAATTTAAAATCTTTACCAATATGAAAACTTGCTTTAGGGAATTGCTTTTACAATTGCAATTAACCATTCCTCCTCCATCTTAATTATTACTTTAGTTGATATTGGTTATCAACTTGTGCATTGCAATTAATTATTTGTTCATGTTTGCATAACTTGGGAATTGCTTTTGAATTATGCCTTTGTAGATAGTGCTGTGTTATAATAATAAACACCATGTAGCAAAATTTCCTTAAATAGTTTCCGTAAAGTGTTTTTAGACAATGAGTCATCCTAGTGAGGGTACTCCCGATCCAACTAATCCAAATCAGAGCAAGCCTAGCAATGCTCCGAGCCAGGAACACAATGAGCTATGTAACCGGCTTAGATGAAGGGGTAGGAGAGCCTCCCGATTAAGAGACATTCCTCTCAATTGGAATATCGGGGAAAAGATTCCGATTGAGTTTGATAGATATTGGAAACCAATTGGGCCTAATGCCCAACGGTATAGGAGTTTTGTCAGCCTCCTAGCACGCAACAAGCCTAGCATCTTGATAGAGCAGTGGAGAAATGTTGATAAAGATGTGAAGCGACATATTTAGGAAACGATCCAGCTCACTTACGACATTCCTGAGAGTGAAGCCTTATATGACAAGATAATGACGTATTGTGATGAATGTTGGAGGAAATTTAAGACAAATATAGCCAACAATTATGTGCATATCGAGGTGGAAGAAGGTCAGCCTCTTCCTAATCCGTGCGATCATTATTCTTTTATTGACGAACAGACTTGGCAAGAATTTAGATGGCTTCGGACTACTCCAAAAGCATTGATGGGTTGACTTATTTTGCAATTATTTGCTTATGAATTATGAATTGTCTTTATTGATTTACAATGACTTAATTTTGATTTCTTATTCACAGGAAAAAAGGAAAAAGGCCCAAGAGAGTGGTAGAAAGAATGATTGCCCCCATACAATGTCTCGTAGGGGGTATGTGAAGTCCGAAAAAGACTTGTTGGCGGCCAAACGGAAGAGATTGGAAGAAGCAACTCAATCTGATCCTTCTGTTCTTCTTTCTCCACCATCTCCGATACGTCGTGAACAGAAGTGGTTGTTCTCTCACCAAAAGAGGAGCGGGTCTTATATGAGTGAACAATCTCGTATAGTCGGTGAGAAAATTGTAAGTATTGTTGTTGACTTGTTGTTATTAATTATTTAGTAAAAAAATTTCATTACTAACATTTGTCATCTGTGTCTTATAGTAGGAGCTTCAAAAAAAACAAGTTGAGAGATCGTTTAGGTCAGATGGGAGGAATGACATCCTAATAATAGCTACAGGAGAACCTGAGTATCCCGGCCGTGTCAGGGGAATTGGAGGAGGGGTGGGCATAAGGGATTACTTTGGAGCACCCTCACGCCGTTCCTCAAGTGGTATGGTGACTAGGGAGGAGATGGAGCGTATATTTGCCACTGTGAGGGTGGAAGCTAGGGCCGAGGCAGAAGCATCATTTGATGCACGATTTGAAGAAAGGTTCAGCAAGATGAAGAGGAATGGATGATCATGACGAGCACAAGACAAGCATATACCAGTGCTCCCCAGGCTCATTCCCTAAACCCTAAATAAAGCACTAAAGGGAGTTACATTGGTCAGTCATCAGAGGGTCCTGGAAAAGAAATTGGTAAGCCTTGTTACTTGTTTGTGGAGGATCCTCTGAGACGATTGGTTGCATAGGGGAGTATGTATAACTTGGGATCAACTGTCCACCACCAAGAAATAAAGGATGATCAAGTCAGAGTGGCAGTTGAAGAGGTGATCGTTGAAGATGCACCTCTCCCTATCCCTGTTGATAACTTCAAGGTTGTAGGCGATGTCATCAACTCTTTCATCTTGTGGCCAAAGAACCTTGTTTTTGATCGAGCTGAGGAATCCCTGCCACCTCTACCTCCACCTCCACCTCCATCTCTACATCCACCTCCCTCCACTCAAGATATTTCACGGCCTTCATTGAATGTCATGTGCAAGTGATTCTGATGGCATATGATACGTCCTTTGCAACAAGAAATTGGGCTACTGAGTCAGCTGTTGGCAAGTCAGGGGCGCAATGCTATCTTGAGAAGGATGATTTAATGTCCCTGGTAGCTCCTCTACAACAGCTTACAATATCAAGTGTTCAGCTCTTTTTGTTGTAAGTATCTTCTCAAATTGGAAGTTAATATTTTACAAATTACGCCATTAAACTTTGATTTAATGTCCCTGCTTGAATTATTGTAGGTGGATCCATCGTAGGTTGGTTGACTCTAGCAAAACCGATAAATTTGGACTCCTATGCCCAGTTCAACTCTATGACAAAAGGACCACTGCTTCTATCAGACATACATGCTTTGTGAAACCTCAATTGAGTGTTTCTTGGCTCTATATTTGCATGGGTAAGACAAATTTATATTTCATACTATACATAATATTTTATATTTGCTTAAAAGTGTTCCCTTTTTTTAGTGATCCTTGGAAATTGGCTATTTTGTGTAAGAAGAGTTATTCTGTCATTCTCTTATGCTCCCTCCACCTCAGCAAGCCAACAAGTGAATTAAAGAAGAGCTTGAACTCGTAAGTTTTCTTGCATTATTAATTACCTTTCGTGTGCAAAATTTATGGAATTTGTGTAAAATAAGTAACCTTTGTGATTTTGATGATATAGGGCTATGCGGATATTCCATCACACTGCTTGTGGTAGGCCTATGTGGGAGGTAAAAAACCTTACATGGATCTTGCCAAAGGTTAGTTACATATTGGTTTGGTTTAAGAATGTATTCAATAATAAGCCATGTTTTAATTTTATACTTGTTTTAACGATATCATGTTATTTTTCAGACCCGTAGGCAACCACCAGGGTCCAACTTGTGTGGGTTGTATATTCTGAGGCACATGTATAATATTATTACCCTAGGCATGACAGGAGTTACTGAAGAGGTAAATGTATATATATTTCAAAAATTTTGTATTACTTTTATTTTTTTAAGTGAATTTAATGTTTTTCCTGGCTTTGGTGTTTTAGATGTTTGAACTTACTGACCCCTTTCCAAAAGAAGATATTAAGCACATTTGTAATTATTGTTCTGAATTCATTTATGAACTTTTACAACAGTGAGTTCTTGTATGTAAAGCTAAGGAATTTTTTTGTATATATTCATTTATGAATTGACATGTTGGTTGGTTGAAATCATGTATATTGTTGGTTGCATGATTTGACATGTTTGTTGGTTTTAACATGGTTTTTGTATATTTTGATGAATTGACTTGTTGGTTGCATGATATGTCATGATTGAATCCATTTATGCATATATATATGATGGTTTTAAATAAAACAATATACATGGCGATATATGACATGTTACAAGTTCCCAATTCAATGAGAAGGTTAAAGCAAAAGGAAATGGTAAGTGGAAGCAAACTGAACACTATATGGCACTTAATAAGTATGGCATTGGAGGTAGCAATTCAAGGATGCGTTCTGGTAACTAACCTAATCACAAACAAAAAATATATATATATAACACTTTTAAGACCGGTTATAATGATAACCGGTCTTAAAAGTTATTTTAAGACCGGTTATATTTATAACGGGTCTTAAAATTAAAACTTTAAGACCGGTTGTATGTAAAACCGATCTTAAAATTAACATTTTTAAGATCAGTTGTATGTACAACCGGTCTTAAAATAACTTTTAAAACCGGTTATAATCATAAACGGTCTTAAAAATGTTACATAAATCGCCTTACAAAAGAGTTCTTTTAAGATCAAAGCTCATGAAAACTGGTCTTAAAATTGTTGATTTTAGACCGGTTATAAATAGAACCGGTCTTAAAAGCTAGACTTTTAAGACCGGTTACCAAACCGGTCTCAAAAGTGACATACTTTTAAAATCGGTTGTATCATGACCGGATCCAGAACTGGTCTAAAAAGTCAATTTTAACTGGTCTAAAAAGCCCCTTTTCCACTAGTGTATTTCTTCTTTCAAATTTATCCCTAGCACAAGAAAAATAGAGGGAAAAATTGATTAATGAAATTAAAGATGCCAAGTGTCATTATCATATGGTGAGGGGATTAGTTTATGATTTATGAAGTTGAGCACATGTCTAATTGCCTTAAAATAATGCTTCTTAGACTTAGTAATGATGATAATGGTACACAACTTGTGTGCATGGTTGGATTAGTTGTAGGAAATTCATTTGGTTAGGGAGAGCATTAGGGGGGATGGTTTTTGAGGCTAACCATGGGAGAGGAAATTAATTCAAAACTAATGGGAAGCCGAATGACACAATTGGAAGAAGATAAGACCACTGGCCAAGTGTCACCACAAGATTGCATCTTGAAAATCAAGGGATTAGAGCAATTGGAGATATTTTATTAAACACATTTCCCTTCCTCTTCCATTTGCTCATTTTGTCCAGCCATAGAGAAAGAAGAGAGAGAGAGAGAGAGCTTTGAAGACTTTGAAGATTTAGAGAGAAGGAAGAAGAGGCTTAAGGTAAGACATGGTTTCTTAAGCATTTCTCTTGTAATAGTGTATGAAAATCTTCTCTAAACCTTTTTTCTTCATGGAATTTATGGTTTTAAGACACATTTTGAGCTCAAGGAGAGACAGGAGAGGATGCCTAGAGAGAGAGAACTCAAGAACTCAAGAGGTAACCTCACAAACCTTAGATCTATTCTTGTATGATGTTGTTGTCAAGGTTTGTGGTTGGTTTGGTGATTTTTGGTCAAGTTGTAAATTTGGAAAGTCCTAATCCTAAGGGTTTATGCTGCTCAAATTTCTTTGAAACATGGTTAGAATGTGTTTAAATAACTTAATAAGGGATTAGAAGTGCAAAGGTACAAGCTTTGGACGCTAAAACACAAAAGTCCAATTTTTTCCTTTTTCTTTCAAGTTTCAGCCAGCACTATTTTGGGGGTGAAGGAGTTGGATTTTCATTAAATTGATAGTTCCATTGGATTCATGAGACAAAAATAGCTGGGGTTACAGTTGGTCACTTTTTCGAAAAAGCCCGAAAAAGCATAATTACGAAAACACCCTTAAAATCCCTAAACCATGGCTGTCGAGGGCAATTTTGTAATTTGACATTGAATTTGGTAATTTCGAGCCCAAAAATGGATTTCTTGTGCGAAAATATGTTAGGATAACCCTATTCAAAATTTTTGGAAAACATGTTGTCGGGCCGGGTATGGTAGGCTCGGGCCAAGGTCCCAGGGGCATTTTGGTAAACTATCACCATAGACTAATATAACCACAAGAAATACTATGAAAGTTTCTAAAATGATACTTGGATAGGTTATGACCTATTTCTTGTACATTTAATATTTTAGGACCGAGTCAGGAGTCGGAAACGACACGTTTTACAAGGAACACTAAAAAGGGGTTAAAAGATCTTTGAGGTAGGGACATTATCCTTCATACATCATGCCATGATTATATGATTGTGTGGATGCCATTGTTGTAAATGTACTTTATTAATCAACATGTTATGCCTAGAGAGGGGCAATTAGTGCCACGGGCATTAACACTGGGAGTTGGTGAGAATCCAACCGGTGTAGATTAGTGGGGCCGGGCCCTACTCATGTGTGCATGCAAATAATGTATTTATATCATTCATTAATTGGTGCATACATGACGCATATCATATTTACTTTTCACATTTTCTATAAACGATAGCATGTTTCTACTGGGATTCCTTGGAATCTCTCCCATTTTTCTAAACAAACATCTCAGCAGGTGCCAGTGGGATGAAAGGCAAAGGTGTGGACACCACGAAGTGATTTATATGTGTCTCGAGGCAAGGTTAAAGATCGTGGTTATATTTAGTTTTTGCTTAAGATATTTTGGGGAATCCTGTATATATTGAAGTTTTCGTTGTATTCTGTATTTTGTCTAAGTATATATGTAATTTTTTGTATGCCCATGGAATCTAGTCTTTATTACTCTTCGTATATTGAAAATGGAAACAAGTGTTGACATTTTTGGTATAAGAGCTAATAATCGGTTATGGCATTATAAGAATGGTATAGTTATATGGTTTTGTTTGTATGGTGATAGGACTACTCATGGATAGTTCGAGTGAGCTTATGATCATAATCAATGGTGCTAGTGAGTTGTCTGGGAGCAAGACGAAAATGAACCAACGTGTTCTTGACAGACTGCCAATGATCGACTATTTTGGGCATGACGGTATGCGGATGAGATACATAGCGTGGAAGAGTGTGTCGAGGCTACTTATGTACGGTCTGAAGCTGAGGCCGACGTCCCCAGGAGTGACAGAGGTTAGGGAGACCGGAGATGTGCCAGACGAGTACCTAGAGTAAGATTCTGACTATGACCTGGAAGAGATGACAAAGGACACGCCGAGTGACAGCGAGTCTCAGGCAGAGCCGGTACATGTGCCATATAATTTACAGCCAGATATGGAGTTGTTCTACCTTCTCAAGGCCAAGTATCATATAGCACTGTAGGAGCACAATACACCGAGAGGCCAGTATTTCGTATTCCTTAACGGTGTAGAGACATTATATTGACTGCAGATACTGTTGGGAGTTATGGTGACCGATGAGTGCTGGGTTTGTTCCATGATGTACTTTTTCCTGGACTCAACATTCTAGAACAAGCAGAAGAACCTCATCGTTGCCTGAAGGAGAATTTTTGGACTTTTTATAGGCACATCAGAGGGCTAGTGTGGGATTTTATGTATATTAAGCGTGATATGGGGCCTACGCGAGCTATTTTGGTGACCGGAGTTGACCGGCATGTATTACGAGTTAAGGGCAGTCAGGTAGAACCAACAAACAGATAAAGATTTAGCCATGGTCAATATTTTGGGAGGGTACCAAGATAGTTAAGAGTGCTTAACCTGGGGTAGTCTAGGATGGGTGACCCCTGGGAAGTTGCATGAACTTAATATTTTGGTTATGTAAAGGACAATATGTCATGTACAGTAATATTTAGGATATGTGATGTTTCTATTTCTCCGTAACTACTGTAAATAGTTGTGGTGTGCTATGTATGACATATCTATGTACCCTGATTTTTATGAAATGACAAAAATGCCTTTGCTCTTATATTAAAATTTACTCTATTCTAATTGCATGTAGAGTGAATTATGGAAATGGTACAACCGGAAGAAGGTGGTAGAGGCGGAGGTAGAGGCCAAGGCCAAGGGTGTGGTAGACATGGTAACAACGAGGAAGACCCAAGACCTGACCCTACCCAGCAGCGAATACTGGATATATCGGAATAACAACGACAAATAATGAATAAAATAAGAGGTGACCTTTAGGGAGTACAGTAAAGGCAGGATCACTTGGAGAATCATATGGATGAGTTTATATGGGGAAATTATGAAGAAATACATGAAAAACCTCCACCAGAGGATTTACCACTAGAGCTTGAGGTGGATATTCAGACTTGGCTGAGCAGATTCAGTAAATAGCAGCCACCTATGTTCAAGGGGAAGTTTGATCCTCAACTAGCGGAAGATTGGTTAGTTCATTTGGACAAGATATTCGATATGCTACAATGCCCAGATGAAGTGAAAGCTCGGTTAGCTATATACAAGCTGGAGGGTGATGTGGATTGCTGGTGGAAGGGCATAGATCTTATCCTAAAGGGGAGGAATATTCCTATTACATGGGAATTATTCCAGGAAAAGTTCAACGAAAAATATTTTCCCCCGACTGTCAGAAGAGAAAAGGAGAAAGAATTCCTCTATATCAAACAACAAGGTCGGGAGAGCTTTGATGATTATTTGGCCCGGTATATTCGACTGTCGCGATACTCATTATATCATAAGCTAAATGACAATGAAGAGTGAAATGCAAACATGATGATTGAAGGGTTGAGACCCGAATTTAAAGAGAAGCTAGTTTCTCAACATTACACTAAATTTATCAAAGCATTAGAGGAATGCCGATACATTGAGAAGCGTATGTCGAACTGGGTAACATAAATGGGAAATAAAGGTACTTTTGAAGGTGTGGCTCAGCACATAAGAGGAAAGAACAGGGTGGACCTTTCGGAGGAACTACAAAGAGGCCAAATCATATGGAAGGCCATAAAGGCCAAGGATCCTTGGAAAGTCGCACATGTTGGTTTTGTCATAAACCATTCCATCCTGGAAGGGCTTGTAATGGTGCACCACATAAATTTGATCCCAATAAACCACTTGTCTATTATGTTTGCAATAAGCTGGGACATATGGACAAGGATTGTCCACAAAAGCAGCCGGAAGAGACTAGACCCAGGGTTTCAGGTAGGGTCTACACTTGACACAGGAAGAAGCCTGAAAGTCTCCAGAGTTGATTCAAGGTATGGTTTCTCTGACCGATAATTTAGTACATGTTATGTATGATTCTGGAGCAAGCCATTCATTTATTGCATACCACTACGTGAGGCGATTATGTTTATCCCCATATGATTTGGTTGTATGTACACCTATGGGCACACAAATCATGACAACCAATGTTTGTCTAAATTAATGGTAAATGCCGACAGGCACGAATCAACCGTAGATCTGATCTGTCACCACTGCAAGAGTTGGAAGTAATTTTGGGGATTGACTGGTTGATAGTGAATGGTGTGTTGTTGGATTATAAGCAGAAGAGAGTCATATATCTGAATCCACAACCACAAGCTAACATAGAAATTACTCTTAACCTTCTCTCCGCAGCTAAGGTTCAGAGATACTTGCAGAAAGGTTGTCAGGGGTATATGGTATTTTGCTCTATGCAATCAGAGGCCGGTGTAGCCCTAGAAAGTATCCCTATAGAAAGTGAGTTTCCTTATGTTTTTTAGAGGATGTTGGTGGATTACTTCCAGCTAGGGAAGTGGAGTTCTCGATTGATTTAAGGCCTGGAGCAGGTCCAATTTCCAAAACCTCATACCGTATGGCTCCAAGTAAAATGGTAAAGCTAAAGAAGAAGATCAAGGAACTACTTGAGAAAGGGTTCATACGACCTAGCATATCACCCTGGGGTGCTCCAGTGCTCTTCGTAAAGAAGAAAGATGGAAGCCTGTGTCTCTATATTGAATAGCTGAACAAGGTGACTATTAAGAACAAGTATCCACTCTCTAAAATTGATGATTTGCTCGATCAGTTGTCTAGTTCTTGTGTATTCTCAAAATTGATTTGCGATCGAGATACCATCAGTCGAGGGTAAAAGCAGAAGATGTAGCGAAGACTGCTTTTAGAACCAGAAATAGGCATTATAAGTTCCTAGTGATGCCATTTGGGCTGACCAATGCACCTATTGTGTTCATGGATTACATGAATTGAATATTCTGTCCGTACTTAGACCAGTTTGTAGTAATCTTTACAGATGATATATTGGTGTATTCTCAGAGTAATGCTGAATACGAATAGCATCTGAGAACTGCGTTGAACGTATTACAGGATAGCCAACTCTATGGTAAGTTGAGCAAGTGTGAATTCTGGCTTTCAGAGGTAAGATTTCTGGGCCATATTGTCTCATATCAAGGGGTCTCTATTGATTTTAGTAAGGTGGAAGCAGTACTGAACTAGAAGAGACCAGAGACTGAATTTGAAGTATGCAGTTTTCTGGGTCTAGCTGGTTATTATCTAAGATTTATACAGAATTTCTCCAGAATTGCATTACAGTTGACAAAATTGACGCAAAAAGCTCAACATTTTATGTGGGATAAGAATTGTGAGAATAGCTTCCAGGAGTTGAAGCAGAGGTTAACTACAGCGCCAGTGTTAACGATCCCAAATCTACAGTATTCGTATGTTATTTATACAGATGCCAGTAGGCATGGATTGGGATGCGTATTGATGCAGCATGGCCGAGTGGTGGCATATGTATCTAGATAGATGAAACCTCATGAACTGAACTATCCTACCCACGATCTTGAGTTAGAGGCAATTGTGTTTGCTTTAAAGATTTGGAGACATTATGTCTATGGTGAGACTGTAGAGTTGTACTGCGAACACAAGAGCTTGAAGTATTTGTATGATCAGAAAGAACTCAATATGAGACAACACAGATAGATGGAGTTGCTAAAAGACTACAATCTAGAGATCAAGTATCATCCTGGTAAGGCTAATGTCGTCACTGATGCATTAAGCTGGAAATCAGTGCAGGTGGCAACCATGATGATCTATGAGCAGAAACTTATCGAGGATTTTAGAGATTTAAATCTGTCTAGTCAGATTCTATTAGGCAGTGGTGTTAGCCAAATATACAACGATCTAAGGGTAGCAATTGAAGAAGCCCAACAGCAGGATGATGACACACTATCTTTCAGAGGTATGATTGATAGAGGCGAAACTCAGGATTATGACTTGTCACCTAGCGGATTAGTCAAGTACAAGAAGCGGATTTATGTTCCACTACAAATGGAACTGAAACAACAAATCTTGGAAGAAGCATATAAGAGTAAGTACACTCTACATCCAAGGGCTACAAAGATATACCATAACATGAAGGCTCAATACTATTTGCCAAGGATAAAAATAGAGGTGACTAAGTTCGTCACTTGTTGCTGGACATGTCAGAAAGTGAAAGTTGAACATCAGTGACCATCAGGCTTTTGATAAACGCTAAGATTCCTGAGTGGAAGCGGGAAAGCGTTACTATGGATTTCATGACAAGGTTACCTAAGGTCAGAAACCATGACGCTATATGGGTGATAGTTGATAGATTTACCAAGATAGCTCACTTTCTACCGATTAGTATTCACTAGTCTCCTGAAAAACTAGCAAAAATCTACATTAAGGAGATTATGAGATTACATGGTACTCCAAAGAACATTATCTCAGATTGAGATCCACGGTTCACTTCCAAGTTTTGGAAGGCGGTACATGAAGCTTTGGGTACCAAGCTCTGATTTAACACGGCATATCATCCTCAAACGGATGGGCAGATAGAACGAATGATTCAAACCCTTGAAGATATGCTAAGGGTATGTGTACTTGATTATAAAGGTAATTGGGACAAATTCCTTCCATTTGTATAGTTTGCCTACAACAACAGTTATCATTCGTGCATCCAAATGGCTCCATATGAGGCACGCTATGGGAGGAAGTGTCAGTCACCCTTATACTGGACTGAGTTGTCTGAGAGGGAGTTGTTGGGGCCAGATCTTGTTGATCAGACAACGGAGCAAATAAAATTGATTAAGCAGAGGTTGCTAGCTACTCAGAGCCAACAGAAAAGTTATGCAGATAAGAGGCAAAAACCTCTCGAATTTGAAGTCGGTGACCACATGTTCATGAAAGTATCACCTATTACGGGTATTGGTAGGGTGTTGAAAGTAAAGAAGCTGCAAACAAGGTACATTGGTCCGTTCAAAATCTTGGAGAAGATTGGGCCTGTAACGTACCCATCGCTTTGCCACCAAATCTGAGCAGGCTACATGATGTTTTCCATGTTTCCCAGATGAAAAAGTATCAACTTGATCCAGAACTCATAATATAGTATGAAGATGTGGAAATGCTCGAAGATTTGACGTACGAAGTCATACCTGACCGAATCATCGATCAGCAGGAAAAGGCAATTCAGGAACAAGAGCATTTTGTTCGTCAAGATCATCTGGAAAGGGTTATCGCCCAAAGAGGCTACGTGGCAAACAGAAGAAAATATGAAGAAACATTACCCGAAGTTTATGAATGTATAAGTCTATAAATTTCGGGGACAAAATTTAATTAAGTGGGGGAGAACTGTAACACCCCAAATTTTATATTCACCAAAAATATATTGTAATTATTTGAGAAATTCAATAAAATCATGAATATTCATGAGATTTGGAACTTATGAATTTTTAAATATTCATATTCATGAGAAAATGGGCAAATTAATTCAAGAAAGGGAATTAGATAGCAAAATCAAAATTTTGCCAATTTAGCCCAAGATTAATTATTTTCCAATTAATTAAGAAAAATAAATGAAAATGTATAATTGGAATATTCTTGATGGAATAAATCAAGAGTTGTGAAATTAGAAGGAATTATGCATAATTCATTTAGTTGAATTATGGGATTATTGAAACAATTTTATTTCCTTTCTTCTTTCAAATTTCGCCTAGCACAAGAAAAATAGAGGGAAAAATTGATTAATGAAATTAAAGATGCCAAATGTCATTATCATATGGTGAGGATATTAGTTTATGATTTATGAAGATAAGCACATGTCTAATTGCCTTAAAATAATGCTTCTTAGACTTAGTAATGATGATAATGGTACACTACTTGAGTGCATGGTTGGATTAGTTGGAGGAAACTCATTTGGTTAGGGAGAGCATTAGGGGGGATGGTTTTTGAGGCTAACCAAGGGAGAGGAAATTAGTTCAAAACTAATTTGAAGCCTAATGACACAATTGGAAGAAGATAAGACCACTTGCCAAGTGTCACCACAAGATTGCATCTTGAAAATCAAGGGATTAGAGCAATTAGAGATATTTTATTAAACACATTTCCCTTCCTCTTCCCTTTACTCATTTCGGCCTGCCATAGAGAAATAAGAGAGAGAGAGAGAGAGAGAGAGAGCTTTGAAGATTTAGAGAGAAGGAAGAAGAGGCTTAAGGTAAGACATGGTTTCTTAAGCATTTCTCTTGTAATAGTGTATGAAAACCTTCTCTAAACATTTCTTCTTCATGGAATCCATGGTTTTGAAGACACATTTTGAGCTCAAGGAGAGAGAGGAGAGGACGCCTAAAGATTGAGAACTCAAGAACTCAAGAGGTGACCTCACAAACCTTAGATCTATTCTTGTATGATGTTGTTGTTAAGGTTTGTGGTTGGTTTGGTGATTTTTGGTCAAGTTGTAAATTTGGAAAGTCCTAATCCTAAGGGTTTATGCTGCTCAAATTTCTTTGAAACATGGTTAGAATGTGTTTAAATAACTTAATAAGGGATTAGAAGTGCAAAGGTACAAGCTTTGGAGGCTAAAACACAAAAAGTCCAATTTTTTCCTTTTTCTTTCAAGTTTTGGCCAGCACTGTTCTGGATTGATAGTTCTATTGGATTCAGGAGGTAAAAATATGTAGGGTTACAGTTGGTCACTTTTTCAGAAAAGCGCGAAAAAACATAATTATGAAAACGCCCTTAAAATCCCTATACCGGTGCTGTCAAGGGCAATTTTGTAATTTAACATTGAATTTGGTAATTTCGAGTCAGAAAATGGATTTCTTAAGTGAAAATACGTCAGGATAGCCCTAGTCAAAATTTTTGAAAAACGTGCTGTCACCCGGCTTCGGCAGGCCGAGTGGGGGCTCTGGGGGCATTTTGGTAAAATTTCACCGTAGACTAATATAACCACAAGAAACACTATGGAAGTGTCTAAAATGATACTTGGATAGGTTATGACCTATTTCTTGTACATTTAATATTTTGGGACCGAGTCGGGAGCCGGAAACGACATGTTTTACGAGGCACACTAAAAAGGGGTTAAAAGAACTTTGAGGTAGGGACATTATCCTTCATACATCATGCGATAGTTATATGATTGTGTGGATGCCATTGTTATAAATGTACTTTATTAATCAACATGTTATGCCTAGAGAGGGGCAATTAGTGCAAGGGGCACTAATACTAGGAGTTGGTGAGAATCCAACCGGTGCAGCTTAATGGATTGGGCCCTACTCATGTATACATGCAGATAATGTATTTATATTGTTCATTAATTGGTGCATATATGGCACATATCATATTTACTTTTCGCATTTTCTATGAACGATAGCATCTTTCTACTGGGATTCCTTGGAATCTCACCCCTTTTTCTAAACAAACATCTAAGCGGGTGCCAATAGGACGAAAGGCAAAGGCGTAGACGCCGCAAAGTAATTTGCACGTGTTTCAAGGCAAGGTTAAAGATCGTGGTTATAGTTAGTTTATGCTTAAGATATTTTGGGGAATCCTGTATATTGAAGTTTCCACTGTATTCTATATTTTGTCTAAAAACGAATTTAGGATTGTAAACGAATACTGTTATCAGTATATATGTACTTTTCTGTTTGCCCACGGAATCTTGTCTTTATTACTCTTCGTATATCGAAATGGAAACCCACAATCTATATTCCTCTTTGCCCACTCTTGGCCTGTTTCAACTCAAATCATTCTAGGCCATTTCATATGGACTTCCGCTATCAGTCCAGCTCTAGGCATATTCACAAGCTCGACTTCCCTTATCAGGGTACTCTACCCACATTATACAAGGAATTCAAAAGCCACCCGTACATTCGATTTTCTGTCTCAACTGTGAGACTATTTTTCATGGCTACGCTTTGTTCTATCGAGAACTATTTTCATTCAATAAGGGAATATTCTATTATCAAGATCTTTCCCTATGTTAGATTAGCAACTAGCATCCTCAAGAAACCTCATACACATTTCAATTCATTTTAATATCATGTTCTAGTACCTCAGACCCTCCAAGTCAAATCAAATTCCTAAGAATCAGTTCAACTATTGAGTTTGATCCTTGGATCAAATTCAATTCTTAGAACCTTAACATTAGCTGAGCCAGGAAATCACTTTCCTCATTTCCACGGAGCATCACTAACCCAATACAAATTTAAGTATATCTGCTATCCTAAGAGCACATTGGTCCCCTAGGTCTTAGGGCCTTTAAACACACAAGTTCACTATAACACCACTGGCATGTAATATCCTACAACCTAGGGTCTCTAACCCAACCTTTAGGTTCATCATGGAATCTAGAACCTTAACAGCACATATATATATTGAAAATCATTTTCCTCAATTATATCTAATAGTTTTCGCTAAGAATCAAGATCAATAGTGCCTATTCTAACCTCCACAGAATTTGGGTATTGTCCTCAAATCATTACTGAAGGTTCAATACTATCCGTAAGGTTCAAACTTCCACCATAGAATAGAACCATAGTGCAGCAAATTTACATTTCGACCTAAGTATTATTTCAGCTTAGATGAAATTCAAGCCTATTCTTAACCTCCAATATCATCAGATTGGATCCTCCGGGATTGATAGACAGCATAATCACTGCAATCACTACTCAGATATCATTACATATCATTATTAGCTATGTTCTATACCTCAAACAACTTTGAGTCATTTCATCGTTCTTCGAACCTAAGGCTCAACATTGATTCTTGATTTACAATCCTTCCTTTAATTTCATTCTGGATCTATAACCTCAAAATCAATTGAGTCAAAGACCATTCTACCTCAATCATACCCAATATACATACTAAAAATCATCATATAGTAATGTACTAATATCATCACTTAGCATGGAGAAACCCTCAAAATATTTACTACATCGTAAATTTTCATAACCCCATCAAATGGACCTTTTGGCTATATTCGCCGCAACAGAACTGTCCCGATTTAAAATCAATGCTTACATCATCAATATCTCCATGCATCTAAGTATCCTTTAAACCATCTAACTTAAATGATCAATAGTCATGGAAAAACCTCAAGATAATAATCATTCCTCAAGTCTCCATGACCTTGCTAACTCAACTTTCCAGGGATTCACCCATCCTAGGATTTCCCTGGGCTGAGCACGCTTAACTTTTGCGCACTTGAGCCAAAACATAGATACCGACTCTATCAGCTTCCAACCACTGGTGTCCCGTGACTGCCTTTATCTCTTGGAGTCATGCTGACTATCTCTGGCTAACAAAATACTGAGTAGACTGCCTACTGGCCTTGGTCGTACCCGCTTCCTTGGGTTTCACAACATCCTTGGCCTATCCTCAGTTTGGTATTACACCACTTGCTACCTTTCGAATATTGCTGATCTCTTGAGGCTAGCTCACAAATTGGGAGGATACACTCTTTTGCTAACCCTGTACATACATATTTCCTATCACTATTTAATTAAGACCATACCAATATACTATCATATTGCCTGAACTGCCACTCTGCTAGAACCACTTAAGCTCCTCTAGAATCGATTTGGGGTTTGATATCAAAATGTCAGACCCTTATCTGATTTTCCATATTATTAGAGTGCTTGCGTGCCGTTCAGTGAGCAGCACAAGAGTAAAAATACTGATATATAGTACTTGATTACATTAAGGAATTCCCTTTAGGGTTAGGTAATATACACAATTTCTCAAAATATTCAAAGACTATATATAATCACTGTCTTCATCTCAAGAATGTGCCCTTTAGTTCCCCGTGTCTACATCCTTGTCTTTCAAGCCATTGGCAATTGCTGAGACATTTTATTTATAAAAAGGGGTGAGATTCCAAGGAATCTCAGTAGAAACATACTATCAACATATAAAATGCGAGAATTAAATATGCAAATCACCGTATCAAGTAAAATGAAAATTCACATCAATCCATGTGTGTACACAAAATTCAGGGCCAACCATCTAGTTTAAACCCCTACATGTAACTCAACCGAGTCACTTACTACAGCTAGGCAATATGTAATATCCCGATTTGTGATTAGGGCTGATAACTCTGATAATCATTGAGATTTGTGTAATTAAGCACTTTTGAGTTAATGTAATGTGAATTTTGGGAATAAATACATGTGGTATTTAAGATCAAGGGTTGTGATTCCTTGACCGTGGGTCGGAATCCTATGTGTTGTGACTTGGTGAGCTCATGAAAGGGGTGTGTAAGATGATGACACATGGCATTGTGTAAGCTATTAGATGAAGCCACAAAAAGACAAAATAGCACTTTCTCTCCCTTCTCTCTCTCATTTTCGGTTGTGTATGTGTGACAAGGAGAGGAAGTGACATCTCATCATCATCATCTCTTCCCTCTACCATATTCTCTCTCTTCCATTCCTCCATTTCCGGCGACCTTGAGGCAAGAAGAGGAAGAAGAAAAAAGCTTGATCTTGGTAAGTTGTGATTATCCTTTGCTCCAATCCTCTTCTCTAATATTGTTCATCTCAATGAGAGCTTTATGGTGGTGGTTGTAGAATCTTGAGAAGTGGTGATTTGTGTGTGAGACGAAATTGAAAGATTGGAGAAACAAGATTCTGGATTGAGCAAAGGGAAGAGGTAGGCATTTAGAGCATTTGGATATATTGTTTGTGAGTTTTGGCTAGGTTTGGTAAAATCTGGAATTTTGCCCTAAATATGCCTATTTTTGGAGATATGATGTTCATTGTGATTTATGATTGGAAATGATGTATTATGGGGTTATTTGAGTATTGAATATGATCTGGAATGTTGGAATGAGTTGGGATGAAATTTGGATAATGTGTATCTTAGAGACCTTAGTGTTTGATTGTGGTTAAAATGGTTTTTGGGGTGTTTTTGGTATTGCCATTGTGTTCCCTAGTTGGTGCTTAGAGTGTGAGAGCATTGGGAAGAGTTTGGGAACCATTTGGAAGTGGATTTGACCATCTGGTGTTTCTGGTTTTTGGCTGCGTTTTGGGTCTCTGATACACATCACTCGAGCAGAGGAAGAATGTGCTCGAGTGATGCGCAAGATTTCCCTTTGTGCTTCGGGTGCACCTGGGTTTTCTATGAGTTCTGCTCGAGCACAACGCTTTGTGCTCGAGTGAGCGAAGAACATTCTCAAGTGAGTTGTGCTTCAGGTAGGAGTGTGCTCGCGGGTGTGAGGTGTGCTCGCGGGGAAGATGCACGAGTGTGCTTTCTCACTCGCGGGTATGGGGTGTGTGGTCGAGCACATATGGCTGTGCTCGAGTGATCCTGTGCTTGGAGAGCTTTGGGTGCTCTCGGGTTCTCACCTCCTGGATTTCTCTTGTGGGTGCTCGAGTGAGGCATTTGGCCTTGTGCTCGAGTGAGGAATTGTGCTCGAGTGAGCCAGTTCCTGCAAGCGTCTTTGTGCTCTCGGGTGCTCACTCGCAGTCTCACTCGCACTTGTGCTCGAGTGATGTCCGTACTTGTGCTCGAGTGAGAGCATCTGTGCTCGAGTGAGATGACCAAAAATCTGCGTTTTGCCTTCGAATAAGGGGTCTTTTGGGTAGCTTCTTCCAACCCTTTAGGCATATGTTTAGGCTTCTTTTAGTCACCTAAAGAGTCCTAAACGATAACCAACTTAGAGTATTATTGAAATATATTTATGGAAGAGAGATTGATTAAGTGTCCCTAATTTGAATAGGATTTGATATCTGCCGAACGCGTGAGCCCACTGTGCCGAAGATTGTCAGGAAAGATTCAGGTAGCGACCTCTCTCTTATACTTTGTGTAAATGTATTGTATGTTTGCCTATCATGCATTGTGTGCTGCTGCTGCTTTGAGATGCTTTGTGGTGCTTTGTGCTTTGAGTTGCTGCTACATAGTGTTCACCGCGAAAGTGGGCGTTGTGCATAGTGATTACCGCGCGAGCGGGCATAGTGTTTGCAGCGAAAGCTGTCATTGTGATTACCGCGTAAGCGGGCATAGTGCATTGTGTTACAGCCGTGAGTGCTGTCGTCTGTGGCGCGAGCTGTGGATCATTGAGTTGCTGATGATGTTGGTGAACATGATACATTACATGCTTTGTGTTTATATATTGTATGAGTGAGTTGTTGCTCTGGGATTCTTTAGAATCTCATTCCTTCCATATGACTAACCTTTTCAGGCAGGGCAAGTGGCTCGAAGGAGAAGCGACCAACCCGTAGTGGTTAGGATCTCTTAGGGACATTAGGGATTTTGGGATAGTTGGTTATCCGGGTTTGGAATTGGGATTGCGAAGGTGTATATGTTTTGGTTATGTAATCCCCGTCTTGGGAACTTATAAACCCAAGTTATTTATGTAAGTAACCCGGGGTTTGCCGGGATTTTGGTTTCCGCACTTTGATATTTATTATGTACTCTGATTTCTCAAGTAGTTATATCCGTATGTGAATGTGAGACCAAGAGTTAATTATATTTTGAAAGGATTTTCGAAATGTCCCATCTTTTATATGAGGGATTATAAATTGTGATTTTGCATTATTGGTCTCTATTTTACTTAAATTTAGTAATCCGGATGTAATTACGGTGAGGGGGTTACACAATACCAGTATACCTTGGCTGGGCACCAAACCACAACCAGGTAATGTGCCTCCCGTACGTGTTCAAATCACAAAATATAATAACACTCATCATACAAATAGTCACATAGTATATGAGAAGTAGTAGTCCCTACTTGAACCCTTTTCTAGTCTCGAACGGTCCACTTCGTTAAACGTGTGAACTTTAAGCTTCCAACGTGGTCCTAAAATATAAAATGGACAAGAATTAGGTTATAACCTATCCATGTACCATTTTAGACACTTCCATAGTGTTTATTGTGGTTATATTATCCTATGGTGGAAATTTACCAAAACGCCCCCAGGACCCCGTCCCGGCCCTACTGTACCCAGTCCGACTGTACATTTCCAGAGATTTCGACATGGGCTATTCTATCATATTTTTTCCCAAAGAATCCATTTTTGGCCTTGATTTTCTCAAATTCCAGCCCCAATTACGAATTTCCACTGGTAGCCCCTATGTGAGGGTTGTAAGGCTATTTTTGTCATTTCACTTTCTAGGGCTTTTCTCACTTCACACCCAACATAAACCCTACACAATTTTTCACTCTAAATCCAATAGAATCATCAAAACCACCAAAATCCAGTCCAAACATAGCCAAAACAACTGCTGGACAAAATTCCATAAAAATTGGAAAAATGGAATTTCTTTATTTCAATCCATAAACAACATTCTTTACACCTCTAATCACTTATTTAACTACTTAATCACATTCTAAACATGATTAGACTAAATTTGGGCAGCACCTCCCCTTAGGGTTTCAACATCCTAGGTTTACAAAATCCACAATCAAACCATAAATCATAACAATAACCACAATGACAACAACAATACATCAAGAGAAATAAGGTTTATGAAGTTACCTTTGATTTCTCAAGCTTCCTCTCTCTAGAATGTTTTTCCCTCTCTCTCCTTCCTTGGAATCTTGCTTTCTAACCATGATATTCATGAAGGAGAAGAGATTAAATGAGGTTTTACACAAGTTTGAAAGCAAGAACACTTGAAATCATAAGTACTTACCTTTGATTTTGCTTCCTTGAGCTCTCTTGTTCTAAGTTCCTCAAAGTTCTCTTCACTCCCTCTCTTTCTTGTGTATGACGTGAAATGAAGAAGGAAAAGAGATGATGAAGCTTAAAATATCTCTTACACCCTTTAAGAAATATACTTGTTTATTAGGTTTATGACACATGCTTTTTACTTAATCTTGTCTACATAGAATTTGTGTCATAAAGCCCATGAAGATGTAATTATAAGATGAAGTTGACTTTTTTGGAGAAATTAAAGAAGCTAATTAAATTTTTTTAGAGAATTTTTATTTTTATTTTTTTCTTCAAACTAATTAGTTTGACTAATAAATTAATATATAATCTAAGGATACATAACATATGATATGATTAAGTAACTTATTTAGCTTCCTTAATCTCTCCAAAAAAAGTCAACTTTACTTATATTTAGGACCGGAGATAGTATTAGTTCTTTCTCTTGGTCAATGAAGAATGACTTCCCAAGCCCATTTAAAGAAGCAAAATAGGCTGAAGTTAATTTATCCTATAATTACAACATTTGCCATCACATTTTTTCATTTCCAGATTATTTGGTAGAATTTCTATCCAATCTTTGAAAATATAAATAATTTTGTAGACATCGTATCGAAGTGATTCCAAAGGCTATAGAACCCTTATTAAGCCTAGTTTCAAGAAAAAATATGGCCTTTTACTAGTTGGAAGCATATCATTCCCATATTTTTAATCTTTAGAAGCTATTCCAGAGAATATACAATTTTCCTGGGCTAAATTCAAAAATTCATAATTTTTTGTATATAGCTTTAAATGATTCATATGACTATCAAATTAAAGCTTAAGATATTTACTTTTACCCTGTAAATTTCATAATTTTTGCTCATCATTTGGCCATCCAAAATCACATGACAAACTCACTGCCTCATAGGAAATTTCACTGGAAGCATAATCACTTTCTCCAAAGTTCACCATTTTATTTTCTTTAATACCCCAAAGATATAAGAAAGATTAGGGAAAAGATTTGGGATACCTATTAAATTGGGGCTTAGCAGTCCTCTTAACTTAGGCTTATTCCCAAGCCTCCAATCCTGAAATTCAGGATATTACACCTTGCACCAAAGACATCACTTTGACACCATATATGTTGTTTGGATGAGTCACAAGCCACCACAAGAAATTCTAAAGAAGCATTCGTATGTTGTCAAACCTGCATAATATAGTTTTCATTAACAAGTTTACCACCCATATTAACTACTATTGCTAATTCTATTAACAACACATTCTGACTTTGTATTTCCAGAAGTTCCAATCAAAAAGCAAATTGTCATTAACAGGTTTACCACTTATATTAACAACTATTATTGTCCTTACAAACAACACATTATGAGTTTGTACACCAAGAGTTACAGCCACAAAACATTCACAACTTGTTCATTAATTCCCACATTTAATGCATAAATAGAGCATAATATACCCAAAAACACAGCAAATAGCATACAGAATCAATGGCCTTCGTCAGTGGGAGAGAGGGAGATGTCAAAGATATTAGGGTCGATGGGTCACTTGATGACAACACTAAGAATGAGTAAATAAAAAAATTAAAATTAAAGAAATTTGAGACTATGTATAAAGTATGAACAAGCCTGAGAGTGAGATAGATATGTTTAGCTTCAAGCTCCCAAAATTTGCAGAAGAAGAACAAAATTTGCAACAGTGACGGCAATGGGGTGAGCTTGATAGGGCAACGAACTACGGCTATCGAGAGAGAGGCACAATGTTTCCTCCATTGTGACAAAGAACAATACGTGATGGTAACGAACAACCAATCACTACGACCACAGCAACGAGTTCATCTTGATAGGGTGACGACTTAGGGCTATCAAGCACAAAAAAGAAGAATCTATCTTAGTTTTACTAAGGGTATTCCAATATTTTCACAATTCGGTTTTATTGCACTAATGTTCCACAAAGCTTGCTTGCGAAATGGAGATTTCAAAGAACCTTAGAGTAGTATAATCTCTTGCTTGGGAACTCAGTGCAAGTTTCCCTAATTCCTATGTATTTTGTTTTTTAACTTCCCTAATTTTTAAACAAGGTTTAAAAAACAACTTATATATATCTATATATATTATATAATTATCTAATATCAAATTTTTCTCTTTACGGTTATTATAACTTCCCATATATTTTTTTCAATTTCAAATAAAAAAAGCCTAAAAATTCATTTTCATATTTTGTTTTACTCTAGCAATTGTGAATTGTAACCCCCCTACCGTAATTATTTCTAAAATACGGGATTTAAAGTGAAATAGAGACTAATAAGACAAATAACATTAAAAATCCCTCACCTTCAAGATAGGGTGTTCAGAAAAACAGTTCAAAAACAAAATTAATCTGGTCTCACATTCACATTCGAATACAATTACTACATGAAGATAAATCACATTTAAATATATTAGAGTACGCAATGTAATAATCCCGGCAATCCCGGGTTCCATATATTAATCAAAGCCCTACAGGGCACATTCGCCCCTACAAGCCCTCATACGGGGATTACACAGATCTATCTCATACATATAATCAAATCCACATCCACATATACATATCTAGATCCAAATACAAATATCCCAACTATGATGATAACCAACTACCAAAATGATAATCTGAAAGAGTCTTCATCACCCTTGGCTGCTTGCTCCATCCTCGCTCTTCCTTCCCTGTCTAAAATATTGATAGGGGAGGGTGAGATTCTAAAAAATCTCAGTAGGACAACAATATCAATATGCATGTACAATAAATGTTTAATGCATGACATACTTGCATCACATAACTCATGCTTACACAATGACAAATCTGTAAGCTCAATGCTTCGAACAATATACTGATGGCCATAGTATAAATTGAAACATAGCTTCAAATTACACATAATCATGCAAAGCTAAGACATGCACCAACACACTAACACAAGTATCAAATACATGCAGGAGAGATATGTTCCCTACCCTGGTCCTTCCACGTAAGCTCCAGCTCCGGCTGCTCACGATCAGGGCGATCATCAAATCCTATAACCAAAACAAGGACATAGAGTTAATCCCTTTTCCAATTCCTTAACTTTCAAACACTTAAGTTGGTTATCATTCACGACCTTTAGGTGGCTACTCAAAGCCTAAACACAAGCCTAAAAGGTTGAGAAATACTTGACCAAAGACCATCTTTCGAACCCTTGAAACCCTATTTTTGGCTTCATCACTCGAGTAATGGATGGCGCACTCAAGTAATGTATGACTCGTACTTAAGTGAGGACGGCTTACTCATGCGAGTACTTGCCCGAGAGTAATTCCAGAAACAGAAAGTGATCACTCCACTCGAGCACTGACCCAAGCACTTGAGTGATGGACTTATGCTCACCCGAGTCCTACCGAGTGAAGCCTATAAAGTAAATACCCGAGAGTCATAGAAAACCCAGAGCTAGAAGTGCACTCGAGCACTAGCTCTGGCACTCGAGTGAGGGTACCAAACTAGCGAGTGCTAGCTCACACTCTTGACAAACCAACTGTGAGTGACAACCCAAGAAGCGACTCTTAGTGCAGAAGCACATGATCACTCGAGTGAGACCACCTTCACTCGAGTAATAACCCACATCACTCGTAGGTGAGGAAGTGCACTATTGCTTCTTCCATGAATAAGTGCAACCAAAACCAAAGGGGAAAGGGAAAACATCATGCTGCACTCGAGTGAGACTCATGTTCACTCAAGTGATGCTATCAGAATCCAGAAAACGTAGAAAACTGACAGCACTTCCCAAACTTAACCAATATGTTTCTACTGGTCCTAAAACTTTAACACAAAGCTAGTCCCACATAATTTCACACAAGGAATCTATTGGAAACCTCAAAACAACCAAAATCCTATCACAATAACATTTTCCCCTATAGTCACACTTATCACACATTACCCAAATCACACCAATTTCCTTTCCAATGATCACAAACAATCCTAATGGTATCAAAACACACTATGACACCATTTTAACCATAATATACCACCATTCCACAATCATACCAAATTAGGGCAAAAACTACAAATCGCAAAACTCAACCATAAATCACAAATATTGGATCAAAAGGGAGCAAACACTCACCTCTTCCTCTTTCCCAAGCCACTTCCTTGATCCTTTATCTTTCCAAATTCCGCAACCTCTCAAAACACCTTCTTTCCCAAATCTAAAACCATAGCAATAAAGCTCTCATTACTATGAAAAACTTTAAAGAAAGGTATTTGAGCTAAAGAAGACAAGAAGTTAACCAAATCTCACCTTTTCCATTTCTCTCTCTACCTTGAGCTTGTACGAACATAGAGGATGAGAAGAGAGAGAAAAGATGATGAAGGAACATATTTTTGGGCCTCATGCACACACACCACTGACTTGGAGAAAGAGAAGAGAGAGGGAAGAGTTGAAATCTTGACCCAAATCCAAGGGTCCAAAATTTGCCCAAGTGTCACTAACTTGACCAACCTCCCATGAGCTCACATACACACATATACATGGGATTTCACCCCTTGATCTATTGCACAAATCAATCCTAGCCATTGATCTTCAAGTTACCAATGAGTTTCCTCCTCGGTAACCGATCAATTGGTCGGTAACTTTACCGTTTTGCCCCTGATTATGGCAATTCCCTTGGAATCTCCATCAAACTCATTTTCATATTCATTTACACCATACATATGCCCTTCCCCTTATTTTTATTCAATTTAGATGTTAATCCATAATTGAACTCAAATATAGGGTTTTGGCGCTGCTCATAACACAAGCGACTACAATCCACATCATATTCTCCAAAAGGGTTCATTGATCACTAATCACATTCACTTTTAGAGTCAATATCTCTTAATCACAATTTGGGATCCTACTAAACCAAGGCTTAATAGTCCACTTAATCCAGGCTTAATCTCTAAGCTCAAGTTTCAGAATTCGAGGTATTACATGAATGATCTGAAACTGTTTAGATGGGGTGCTCCATAATCGAAACTCATGTTTATCTTATGTAATTACTGACCAATTATTGACTATAAGATTATACTATTCGAACCTCACATTAATGCGCAGGTTTCTGAACTCGCATGGTAAAAGATAAAATATATGCATTTATATAATAGGATTAAAATGTATCTAGTATCTGAAATATTTTTTCACGTACATCTAGTGTACTAAATTGTTTTATGATGCATTCAGCACCCTAAAATATCCTACACCTTAACCCTATCCCTATATAAAATGATGGAACAAACAAGGAAAATTAATATGCAAATCCTGATAATTTCATCTCATTTTTAATGAAGTATTAAATCCTATGCTCATATATAATTAGTTACTTATGGCTACTTTAGATACCCACTAAAGCAACATATAGGTTGTTACAAAATATATACAAAATAAACAATATTTTTTAAAAAAATATTTATTAGCAAAACTAATAAGGATTAGCAATTTAGTTTTACAAAAAATAAATAAAAAATTATCTAAAAATAAATTTGCTACGTTATTAATTTGTGCAACTAGCGTTTTATTTTTATTGTGTTTTGGGTTTTTCTGTTCTTAACCAGATTCAGAATTACAAAATCTGGCTAGTGTTTAGTGCCAAAGGTAAAAACGGTACCGTTTGAAAAAAAAGGAGGTAAGCAGAGAGAGCATCGCCCAAAGAAGAGAAGCCAAACACTTTTTTTTTGCACCCAACAGCCGAACACAAATATAAAATTATGTTATAATCAAACTCGGATTGAAAATATCTTTTGGGTTGGTAGGAGGATGAGATGGCATTAGGTGTGGATAATTAATGGTAGCCAAATACGGATGTGTTCGGATTAATTTTTGGAGAATAATTTTTGTAGAAAGGGTGAAAAATAGTTTCTACAAAATAGATTCTGAGCAGAATAAATTATAAGAAAAAAGTGATTTTGATAAAATGAGTGTTTTAACATTGTGGTTAGAATAACTTTTTTTATGGTGTGGCGCCCACATAATAAGAAAAAACCAATGAAAGATAGAGAGTGGAGCCCACATAAAAAAAATAAAAACATGGATTTTCCCAAAACATGATTTTAAGATCAAAACCATGGTTTGACAAAATTTTAGATGTTTGACAACCGAACCATAATTTTGAGAGTGGAGCCGAACACACACAAAAATTATAATAAACATGACATGTGGACATAATTTAGGGCCCCTTTTGTGTAAAATAAAATTAAAAAACAAGGACAACTTGTCAGCAAAAAAAAAATAAAAATAATTTTAAAAAAATTAAAGTCTAGGGGCACGTGGCCCCTTTACTACCAGACGTGGGGCTATTAAATACACCCTCATGGGTTCTATTCGCGGTTAAGGAGGTTATAAGAATGATTGAGGGAGTTTTATGCATGAATTATTCTCTTAAAATACTAATGTTTTTGGAAGATTAGACTTTAGGTGATATGAATATATATATTTTTGCCCATTTAATTATCTTATAATCATTCCTTGCGTGCATACTTGTTAAAATGGAATTGTGGTTATTGAGTCCATGTGACTCACCCTATCGATATTTAAAATTTTTCAGGCGAGAGTTCAGGTAGTGCTACCAAGGGGAAGGCAAATGAGACTTGATTTGATACCAATCGTATGTTTCATTTAGTTACATGAGCATAATGTATATTGTCAAACTTAAGAACCTTTTTAGTTTACGTTGCATATGTTGAGTACTTCGTTGCATACTGCGATTTGTACTGTGGGTGGAGCCCTTTAATATATTGTATATATGATAAAGCTTGATAGGATAACTAGGAAAAAAAATTTGAGAAAATTTTAACACTATATACATAATGTTATTGGCACCACATTGAATAAAATGTGTTGTATAAACTAATCCTGTACTATCCTATGCTTGGTGATATACTATATAATCCTGTGTAGAATAAAAATAATTTTTTTATGAATATACCCTTTATTTAAAATTTAAATATAGATTTAAAAATATTATACTATAATTACCATTAGAGAAAAGAATTTTT
Source organism: Inga leiocalycina (assembly GCA_963242795.1). NCBI lineage: Eukaryota > Viridiplantae > Streptophyta > Magnoliopsida > Fabales > Fabaceae > Inga > Inga leiocalycina. The sequence continues at coordinate 28,087,997 of OY725327.1, forward strand.
CATGATATTACAATAATGATGGCAGCCAGTAATGGTGGCGGTGGTAGTTACTAGTGATCGTGGTGGAGGTGGAGATTGATGGCAATTGTGGCAAGTGGTCATGGTGGTAGTGACAACACTTGATGAAATTTCTTTTAGCAAAGACTATTTGATAAAAATATATTTTATTTAAAATTTAAGTAGATTTATTTAAGACTAAAGAGTTATATAGATACAAATTCATTTCTAGGTAAAAAAATTCTTTTAATTTTACAATAATAGCAGTTGAAGGGGCAGGGTTTCTCTCAGCGTCTTTTATCTCAGTATCTCTTATAAGCTAAAAATCGGCTCCGTCCAGTTGATCCAACAGGTGATAGTGGCCACATCATCAGGCTCTCTTATGATGGCCCCATCTTTACCATGGCGGCACTTCACTACTACAAAAAGGGTAAAAGGTGGCGCACATTTTGTGGCCCTTCTTTAAACAAGTGTCATAGCTTCCCTTTTTTTATTTTTTACCTGTATAATTTTTTTTTATTTTGGGTACCAGCTGTGGCGCCTAATAGATTAGGGGCCACAATTAGGGAGGCCTAGTGTGGCGCCTGCCTACATAGGCGCCACACTTGGCGCCACGCAAGCAGCTGTGGCGCCTGACCCACCAGGCGCCACAGCTGCACCAGATCATGTGTGGCGCCTAAATAGTTAGGCGCCACATATGATATATAATATATCAGCTGTGGCGCCTAATGCCTAGGTGCCACAACTGATGCATTTCTTAAAAAAAAGGAAAAATTTCAAATGGATAGTGTATATCTCTTAATTATTTCATTTACCGCGTAGTGGTCCCGTGTCTGTCCCCCATTCCTTTTCTTTTTGACTACTACTCCACTTTAATTATTCAACTACTCTCTCCTCCATTAAACTACTTTCCCTTTCTCATCTTCTTAGTGGATCCATCGGCCCCCTCCCTCCATTTCCTATCATCTTCACACTAAAGAACACACCCACACGCTCACTCGTCACTCAAGCTAGCGTCACCAACGTGGTCTCCCACTCCCTGCGCTGGTCAATTAATAAATTTGTAAGAAGAAGACTGTTTCATTCTAGCTTGATTTGTTTAAATTTTTTTTTAGTCAAGATAAACCGTAATATAACGTTTGCCATTTTGTTCCTAATTTAATAGGAAAGAGTGAAAATCTAGCTTGTTTCGTTTGCCTTTTTGCTTTGTTTAAATTTTTTTGCCGACAAGCTTGTGTTTTTTAGTAATCTTTTAATTTACTTAATTAGTTGTTGATGTACTGTGTTCACATATCAAGTTCTTGTATTGTGATATTTTTTATGTTAGCTTTGGAGAGTATTAATGTAAGAACATTATTGTTGGGGAACTTGAATTTTAAATGTGAAAATTATATATATATATATATATATAATAGGTTGAAATATAAAATAGAAAGATTGACAATTTGTGGAGATGATAAACACGAAAGCCACTCATTTTATATAAAGCTTCACAATCAGGAAGCATAAAAAAGGGGCCACAGGAAAAAAAAAGAAGAAGAAGAAGAAGAAGAAAAAAGAAAAAAAAGGACCCTCATGTGGCTCTTGTTTGAGGAAGTGGCACAAGATGGGGGTCTTCTGTGGGGCTTGCTGACGTAAGCGCCACAGTAGAACCCCCCTCCTGTGGCCCTTGCTGACGCAAGCGCCACAGGAGGTCCCCCTCCTATGGCACTTCCTCAAACAAGCGCCACAGGAGGGTATTTTTTAAAAAAAAATTAAAATGTTGTGGCACTTCCAAGCACCACAGCTTTTTTTAGTGGCGTCTAAATATGTGGCACTTCTCTAGCGTCACAGCTTTACTTTTTTGTAGTAGTGCTTGCTTCAAGTTTCCTTCTTGCACCTTTCCGGCTTTCCCTGTTGGTTTTTCATTCTCTACCTTTCCCTTCGTTTCATCCACATCAATAATTTACAGAATTTTCAGTTTCTCCTCTTGATCTTGAAGAAAGCAATAATTTCCAGTGCACAAAATGTGTTTTCTGATTAAAAAGGCACATTCTCTTTCACATCCTGTTTCATAAAAAACAATGGAGACATTGAAATAAGAGCATCTAGTTTAGTGGAAAATAGGAAAATCTCTTCTTGCTAAATTGTGGTCTTGCACGAATTTTTCCCAACCAGTCTGAAAAACGACACTATGATTTGTTCTTGCAACTTTCACATTCCACAAATTCTACCCGGCCTATACGTCTTACAGTACCCAGTAGTTTCTCACTCATTTATCCACACATTCTCTTATTGATTCTTATAAAAATAATCTACATAACACCAATTTCAATTTCAGATCATATAAAAAAAATCATCTCCATTGTTCCCCAAGGTTGAACTCGGTAATCTAGATACCTGACCGAATAAACTCCTTTCCTCAAACCTATGGAGATTCACTCACAGTGCCTAATGGTTGGTAACGATGGAGCTCCCTGTTTCTTAATGCCCAACGGTTGGTAACGACGAGCTCCCTGCTTGCGGCAACGAAGGGGTTGGATATTCAACGGGAAAATGTATTCGTGAACATGGTATAGGATTTTGAGTTTTGACTGATTATGAAATTGAATGGATGGACGATCAGAATTATATTAGGGTGGATGGTCCAGATACAATTTAAAAATCTCATGAGGTGTCTTTGTGTAACCCCCTTCCCGATTAAGGCCGAGATTAGTTCGTAAAAACATAATTAATGTGGAATTAGATACTGTAATTGATTTGGGACTTAAACAAAGTCAAGCTTCCCAAAATCAGGGTTCACAAAAATTTTACAAAACATGTTCAATAATGGTCTCACATTCACATTTCAATACAAAATGGCCTGTACAAGTTGATTCCATTTACAAATATCAGAGTACAGCATAAATTCCCGACACACTCGGGTTCCATTAATTAAACAAGGGTTTATACAAAGGCATAAAGCCCATAATTCATACCCTTTACTTGGGGATTACACAAAACTACATCACAAATCCCAAAATATACATATACTCCCCACATAATATCCAATAATATACAATGATAACCAATAACCAAGAAGGAACACCTAACACGAAGCTCTACTCGCTCTTCATCACCCGTTTGCCTTTTGATCCTTCAGCCCTGTCTAAAATGTTTAATTTTGGGAGAGTGAGATTCTAAAGAATCCCCGTAGTGTCAAATCAATCATATAATGTACAATAATAAGGCATGGAATCAAATCATTATCTATACAAGTAACTACAACGGCAGTTCAACGGCAATGGTTAGTATGACGCATGTCATCCCTGACGATTGCTCACGCTATATTGCATCACAACAATCCACACAATATAATTCACCACAGCTGGGATCAATATAAAGAGTCAAAATTGCATTGGATGTAGAAAGGGGAGTCTTATATCTACACCAAGAATGTGAAGTCTGTATTGTCCACTGTAATATCAAGCCTCGTGATATTCTGTTGGATGAAATATGGACAACAAAAATATCAGATTTTAGACTTGCAATACTATCAATGCCAGGACATTAAAAAACTAGAAGTACCAATGAACAACAAGTGGCTATGCAGCACCAAAACGTCAGAAAGATCTATCAGCATCCATAAAAGTTGACATCTTCAGCTATAACGTAGTGTTTTTGGAGATAATATGTTGTAGAAGGAATATAGATGTGAATGTTGCTTCAGAAGAGGAAATAATGCTTTCAAGTTGGGTGTATAATTTTTTTGTGAGAAGGGAATTGAACAAATTGGTAGAATTAAATGAAGATGTGGAATGGACGACATTGGAGAGAATGGTGAAGGTGGCGTTATGGTGTGTCTAAGAGAACTTGTCTCTACGTTCTTCTATAAAGAATGTGATTGTGATGTTGGAAGGGTTAAAGGATATTCCAATTCCTCCCTCTCCAATCCTACTTGCTTGATAATCTTCAAAATTGTGGAGCTTTTAGCTTAATTATCAATCTTAGTTACTGCTACTGCATGCAATTTTATATGTTCTATCCCTGTGACTTGACTTTGTGTCTTTGTGAGAAGTGTGCTTTTAGGCTAAGTGATTTGTTTGCTTGTTTAAGTTACTAAACATGCCTTGATCAGAAACTTCTCCTAGTATGACAAGCAACAATTATAAGACCAAAGTAATGTGAGTTATTCAACCTTAAGTTACTCATACACTAAAGTTATCACCTATTTAGTCACCAACACCCCATATAAATGTAACACCTCTCTTACAGTAATCAATCTGATGAGTTTTATGCAGTGAATTTAAACCACTAAGCGAGATTCTTTTCAAGACTCTTTCAATTCCCAATCTCAAGACAGGACTCAAACCTGTAGTTGAGTGGGTTTTTTTTCTGAATAATTTAAAACTGTTTAAAAACTGTAACCCCTTGCCTTAATCAACGTAATTATGATTCGATAATGCATAATTAAAATGGTTTAGAGATCTATGGAGGGTTAAAATCATTCTCATCCCTTCCTTCTGGTAGGGTTTTCAGAAATTTTTTCAAAACTCAAAACTCATCCCTCTTCTGATCTCAATTTTGAATTTCGAATATAATTACCTGTGCAGTTAATTCACATTCATACTTATCAGAGTGTACAACAAAAATCCTGGCAACCCCCGATTTCATGTATATAGACTAAGGGTTTCAGAATTCCCTACTAGGGGATTACACAATCATGACGAAATATTATTCACATTCCGAAAGAGAATATACAGTAATCCCACTCCAAAGTAGATAACAAACAATCTCATATCTCCCAAAATTCCTAACCGCTCTTGGTTGGCCGCTTCCTAGAGGAACCACCTGACCTGTCTGAAGGTTTAACAATGGAAAGAATGAGATTCAAAAGAATCCCACTAGTAACAAATCACTTATATAATATATAAGCATATAGCATGTAAGCAATCATTAACAACAGCAACACAATTATAGATGGCTTTCATCATCATGACAGCACTCATGGCTGTATACATAATCACAACAGCTTTCGCTATATAACGCCAACTTACTCTGGATAACGACAGCTTTCGCTGTATAACGCTAGCTCGCGCTAGATAACGACAGCTATCATAGTTGTATAAGTAGCAGCATCAAATATTCTCACAAGCAATGATCCACACACATATAATACATTTACACAAGATATAAGAGAAGAGTCACTACCTTGTTCCTTCCGATGTTGTTCAAGCAGAGGCTGCTTATGGCCAGGGCAAATGTCGAATCCTATAATCAAAATCAAGAACAGCGAATTAATTCTCTATCCTAATTCTTACTTTCATTATTCTTAACGTTGGTTATCATTTGAACTCTTTAGGTAGGTATTAGGAGCCTAGACACATGCCTAAAGGGTTGAGATAACTACCCCCAAAGATCCCTTTTTAAGAAGAAAATACTAGTTTTTAACTGAATCACTTAAGTGGAGGAGACTGCACTTGAGTGATCTCCCCATTCACACTCGAGTCCCAGCGAGTGAGACACAAAAAGTATGTACCCAAGAGCACAGACACACCCTGGAGTGGCCAGTTCACTCGAGCACTAACCTTGGCACTTGAGTTACGACACGTATTCACCCGAGTCCCATCGAGTGAAGTACAAGAAGTGACAACTCGAGAGAAACTAAAACTCTAAAGGAAAAAGCTCACTCGAGTACTACCAATGCCACTCAGGTGAGAACACAGCACCTGCGAGTGTCAACTTATTCCCTTGGAGATTGATTAGTGAGTGTTTGGCCGAGAGTAACCCTTAACCTGAACTTACACCTTTACCTGAGTGAATCTGAGCTCACTCAAGTGATCGCCAATATCACTCGCAGGTTAGGAAGTACACTCTTGCATTCCACCAAGAAATACCACAGATAAATTGAAGAAAATAAGAAATCTACTGCTGTACTCGAGTGAGACCCACCCTCACTCGAGTGATCCTTGTCAGATTGCCAGATTGCAGCAATTGATAGCATTTTCTAAACTTTCCCAAAATGCTTCCAATGGTCCTAAAACTTATACCAAAGTTCATTCCCACATAAAATTTCATAAGGAACCTATTGGTAACCTTAAAACAACCTAATTCCTACTTTAACAACAAGCTTAGTCTTGGGTCAATACATTGGACACAAACCCACCAATAACCAAACTTGGTCTTTCTAATCATAATCAAAACTAATGACACCATAACACATTCTAATACCATTTCCCATACATCACCATATCTAACTCATCCATTTCCAATTCTCATGAAATCAGGGCACAATTCCTCAAATATAAAAAATTAACCAATAATTAGAACATATATATCATAATGCCACAAATGCTCACCTCTTTAACTTCCAAAGGCTAGTTTCTTGATTTTCCAGCTTTCAAACTTGTGCAAGCTTTAAAAAACCTTCTTTCAAAAATCTAAAAGCATCAAGATGAAGCTCTCATCAAGGTGAATAATATTAAAGAAGAGCATTTGAGTATTTGAGAACCATAATAAAATCAAAATCTCACCTTTCACTTTCTCTTTCTTCTTTCTATACCACCGAAAATGGAGGCTAAGGAGAGAGAAATGAGATGATGAAGATAGATCAGTTTTTGGTTTTCCCTATGCCCAAAAACCGACTTGAGGGAGAGAGGAGAGAGGAAAAATGCTTTGAAAATTTTGACCACATCCAATGGTTCCTCTTTTGACACATGTCATGATCTTAGTCTCTCCACCACAATTTTATTTGAACTCAAAGCACATGATTCAACCCCACTTGATTCCTTGATAGGTGAATCTCAACCATTGATCTCAAGTTACCTATGAGTTTCTTCTTGGTGACTGACCAATTGGTCGGTAAATTTACCATTTGCCCCTGATTGTCATAACATATGCTAAACCATCATCAAACACATTTCACCACACAATACACCCCATATTCTTCAAAAGTGTTCATTCATTAATAATAACATTACTTTTGAAGTCATTAGCCCTTAATTACAATTCAGGATATTACGAAAACTATCATAAAGTGCTTTGTAACTTGTTCATAACTCATCATTTCTTAATTCCCTTTTATTAAAGTATTCAAATGTCTTTCTGCTTATTAACCTTATGTCGTCATTTGGTTGTGGGCCTTTTGGTGTATAGATGCCCTATTCTATTTTATTTACCAAGTTAGTAGGCAACTATTCACTTACCATATATATGTGAAGCTGCCATCACCATTACTACTACTGGTACTGTAGTTATGATCTTAACTTATACATAACATATGCAAGATACAAAATAGATAACCAACAGTAGTTCTTAATCTTCTGGTCGCATCCTTTACTAATCTGTGTCTACCTTCTTGCCCTTCAAGCAACTTGCCTTTGCTGTAGGTTAGTTATTGGAAAGGGGTAGGATTCAAAAAAATATTAGTAGTAATAGCAATCACTCATATGATATGTAAATACATAGAGCATGTTAAACAATCATCGCATAAGCATACTCAATTATCACATCGAATATATTCATCAATATGCAGCCATCACATCATACATAGGACCTACCTAGTGTAACCCATTCCATAATTATATCCGAAATACGTGATTAAAATGAAATAGAGATCAATAATAATCAAAACTCATTTACATTCCCATCCTTAAGATAGGGTTTTCACAAATTTATTTTACAAACACTTTAATCTGGTCTCACAATCATATTTCGAATACAATTACCTCGGGAAGATAAATCACATTCATATAAATATCAGAGTGCACAATAATAATACCAGCAATTCCGGGTTCATACATTCACTAAAAATACGTAGGGCATAATTGCCCATTACAATTCCTCAACAGGGATTACACAAATCCTTCTCCAATACATAACCAAATAACCCAATATACATCCAAGCACATATACATCCAATATTCAATTATACATAATCCCAACTACCATGATAACCAACTACCAAAATGACAACCCGAAGGAGTCCTCATCGCCCTTGGATGCTTGCTCCATCCTCATTCTACCTTCCCTGTCTAAAATGTTGGTAGGCGAGGGTGAGATTCTAGAGAATCCCAGTAGGAAACAGATACCAATATGCATGTAAGATAAGTGTTTAATGCATGACATGCTTGCATTACAATAACTCATTCTCACATAATGATATATCTGCATGCTCAATGTTTCAACAACATACTCATGGCTATAGCATAAATAGAAACAGACCTTCAATCATTCATATATGTTTCACATAATCAAGCAAAGCAATAACATGCATTAATACACAAACAAAAATATCAATACATGTAGGAGAGGTAAGTTCCCTACCCTTATTCTTCTACGTGTGCTCCAGCACAGCTTACTCACGATCAGATGAACATCAAACTATAATCAGGGTGAATATCGAACCCTATAAACCAAAACAAGGACATAGGGTTATTCACTATTCTAAATCCTTACTTGAATAACACTTATCGTTGGTTATCATTCACAACCTTTAGGTGGCTAATCAAAGCCTAAACATATGCCTAAAGGCTTGGGAAAACACTTGACCAAAGACCATCTTTAGAAGTCCAAAATGTCATTTTTGGGGGTTGGCCTAGGCCCAAGAATGTAACCCCCCTCACGGTAATTATATCTGGATTATGAAATTTAAGTGAAATAGAGACCAATAAGACAAAAATCACATTTATAATCACTCATCTCCAAGAGATAGGGTGTCTAAACAAAACATTTAAAATAGAATTCATATGGTCTCACATTCACTTTCGAATACAATTACCTGTACAATTATATCACATAATAAATATCAGAGTGCGTAACCAAAATCCCGGCAACCCCGAGTTACTTGTATATATAGAATGGGTTTAAAGTTTCCCAAAATAGGGATTACATAACCAAAATTCATATTTACATCTCATATACAAAGTAATCCCAAAATCTAAAACAGATAACTAACGGTCTAAAATCTATTATGTCCTTACTAGCCTTAACTACTCCTGGTTGGCCGCTTCCCTTTCAAGCTACCTGCCTTGTCTGAAATGTTAAACATTTGGAAAGAGTGAGATTCTAAAGAATCCTAGTAGTAACAAATCACTCATACAATATATAAACTCAAAGCATGTAATGACATCATGTTCAGCAACAACACTATGAGTCATGACTCGTGCCATAACTGACAGCACTCACGGCTGTATCACAATGCACTATGCCCGCTTGCGTGGTAATCACAATGACAGCTTTTGCTGCAAACATTATGCCAACTTTCACTGTATTCACTATGCCAGCTTTCACTAAAATCACTATGCCCGCTTCTGCGGTAATCACTATGCAGCAGCAGCACAAGGCACAAAGTATCACAAGGCACAAAACTCCACATCACTGTAATCACTATGCCCACTTCCGCGGTAATCATTATGCAGCAGCATCACAAGGCACAAAGTATCACAAGGCACAAAGCTCCACAATACACAAAGCTCCACAAGGCACAAAGCTCCATAAAGCATCTCAATGCATCTCAAAGCAGCAACAACACAATGCATGATAGGAAAACATACAATAAATTTACATAAAGTATAAGAGAGGAGTCACTACCTGTATCTTTCCTGACATTCTTTGGCACAGTGGGCTCATGCGTCTGACAGATATCAATCCTATATCAATTTGGGGACAATTGATTAATCTCTTTCCCAAATACTTATTTCCTTAATACTTTAAGTTGGTTATCATTTAGGACTCTTTAGGTGACTATTAGAGGCCTACACATATGCTAAAGGGTTGAAAGAACTACCCTGAAGAGCCCTTTTTTGAAAGGCAAAACAGTGATTCTTGGCTGACTCACTCGAGTGATTAAAGACTCGTGCTCGAGTGAGACTAGCTCTCACTCGCGAGTGTTTGACAGTGAGCAACCATCACGGCCAGAAAGTGCTCATAATACTCGAGTATAAAGCTCTGCACTCGGGTGATGACTCTAAATCCACTCGAGTCCCCGAAAGTGCAACACAAAGAGTGACAACCTGAGAGCACATGCAACATCAGAGGGACAAGCTCACTCGAGCATACCCCCTATCACTCGGGTGAGAGGCCTTTACTTGCGAGTGTCAGAGCACATTCTTGAACATCAACCAGATAGTGACAACCTGAGAGTAACCCTAACTCAGAACTCACACCATCACTCGAGTGATCCCATGCTCACTCGAGTGATCACCAACATCACTCGCGGTGAAGGAAGTGCACTAGAGCCCCCTTCATAAGAACCCAGGAAAAACACAAAGAGAAAAGGGAAAATACACAGCAGTCTCAGTGAGGCTATCAGATTGCCAGATCGCAGCAATTGACATAATTTCCCAGATTGGCCAAAATCACACCTAATGGTTCCCAAACTCCACACAATGCTCATACTCACTCAAAATGACATAGGGAACCCATTGGTAACCTCCAAAACACTCAAATACCATTTTAACCACAATCTATGCCCTTGGGTCTCTATGACACACAACACCCAAATTTCATTCAACTTAATTCCAAACTCCAAAACCATATCCAATACTCAAAGAACTTTACAATGAATTGATTCTAACATCATCCACTATGATATTCATATATTAAAAAATGACACAAAACCAGGGCAAATCCCAGATTTTCACAAACTTCATCAAAAATCACAAATAATATACCAAAATGCATCAAAGCCTTACCTCTTCAACTTGCCAAATCCAGAATCTTGATTCTCAAACTTTCAATTTCGTCCAACACCTAAATCACCACCTTTCAAGATTCTGAAATCACCACAATGAAGCTCTTAACACTATGAACAAAATTAGTGAAGAGGATTTGAGCTTAGGAGGACTATTACTCACCAAAGATCAAAGCTTTCTATTTTTTCTTCCCTCGCTTGTGTCCGTCGGAAATGGAAGAAAGAGGAGAGAGAGATGGTGAGGTATGGAGATGATGATGATGAAGTATAATCTTTCCCTTCCCAAGCACCTAGCTGAATAGGAGAGAGAAGAGAGGAAAAAGTAGGCTTTTGTCTTTTATGCCACATCCAATAGTCCACACAATGCCACATATCACCATCTTACTCACTCCCTCTATGAGCTCACACAAGCTTAATGCACAAGATTCTGACCCATATGCAACAAATATCCACCCTTGATCTTTAATCACCAATGCGTTTCCTCTTTGGTAATTGATCAATTGGTCGGTAAAACTCCAATTTTACCATTTTGCCCCTGGTTTCACTATGACTATTAATTCATCACTATGAACATTTATATCAAATTCACATCATATTTCTTCAAAAGTGTTTAATTACACTAATTACAATCAATATTAGAGTCATTAGCCCTTAATCCCAAATTGTGTCATTACAAAGAATCCGATGGCCGCGGCCAAGAAAAATCCTGTTTCTTGGCTGAACTTCCAAAAATCATAACTAATTCTAGAAAAATTGAAATGAGGTGATTCCAAACCCAAATGAAAGCTATTTTAGTCCTCTTTACTGGAAAAACATGGACCATTACTAGAAATCACCACACAATTCTAGAATTACACAAAATCCACCACTGCCCCAAAACAGAGTCCAGTTTCTATCCTAAACTTTGGCAAAGCATAACTCTCAGTTCACAAAATAAAATGACATGAATTATATGTCCATTTTGAAGCTTGGGATGTGACATTGAAAACTGGAAAGTTTCAGAATTTTGCAACACAATTTGGTCATTCAAAACTTTCATGCAAACGGACTGCCCAGAATAGAGTTCACACAAGACATATTTCCAACTTTTCTACCAAAGTGTCCAATGACTCCAAAATCATTAACCAAACCTATTCCCATACAATTTTCTTCAAGGAACACAATGGTAACCTCAAAATGACCAAAATCACAACCCATTGACATGACTTGTTTTGCCCAATGCACAAAAACCAACACAAAGTGGCCAAACTTCACGTTTAAGCTTCAATGCAACTCTATCACTTCAAAACACTAAACAAGGCACCATTTCCATAACAATAACATACCATACTCCCCCATGACCCTAAATCACGAAAATTAGGGCAAATTTTCCAGAAATTCAAGGCCCAACAAATGGCCACAAAACTTATATGAAAATGAAGTTTTTACTCACCTTAACAACTTTCTCAAAGGGAGTTCCTTGGTTCTGCAAACTCCAAAATCCCTTGAGAGCACAAACAACACCAAATGAAAAATCTAAAACCATGAAATTGAAGCTCTCAATACAAGGAACAATTTTATAGAAGAGCATTTTTCCATTAAAAGCCATTTAGAGGGTCAAAAGCTCACCTTTTATCAAGAACACTTCCTCTCTCCTTGGAGCTCCAATGGTGGACGAATTTAGAGAGAGAAATGAGAGAGAATGAGGATTGAAGAAGGTGAAATGATTATGCCCATGCTTCCTTGTCTCTTCAGCCAAAATGGGAGGGAAAGAGAGAGATAAAAGATTAAACAAATGAGGATTTGACTTTTCTACACTCTCTTGCTTCTTCTCAACATGCCAAGTGTCAGATTTATATTGGCTATCATAAAGTAATCAACCAATTAATCACCTTAATCCCTCCATTAGACATTTTAATTTCACATCTTATTTTCCTTTTAGTTAGTAATTAATTTCTTCCATTAATTACTAATTTATGGCTATGCTTTCAATTTCTCAATAATTATGGCATATTAATTAAAATTGCCACAAAATACATGATAACACCAATTTAAATTCATAAATATTCACAATAATCCTCATTAACCCTTACTTGAAAATTTAGGGTGTTGCACCTAGTCTACATGCATAGGACCTACCCGTCCTCACAATGTCAATTGTAACCCCCTTCCTTGATTAGCGTAATTATAATTCAATATCACATAATTAAATGGGATTAGAGACCGTCGGATAATTTAAACTCATTTCAATTTCCTACCGCATAGTAGGGTTTTCACAAAAACTTCAAAATCCCTTCCCTATCCTGGTCTCAGTTTCAAAATTCGAATATAATTACCTGTGCAATTAATTTACATTCACGCATTTCAGAGTGTATAACCAAATCCCCGACAACTCCCGGGTACTATACATATATAATATGAGGGTTTACAAGTTTCCACTAAGGGATTACATACACAAAAATCAAAGGTAATATTCAAACCTCAAAATATACAGTAATCCCTAGTTGAAAATAGATAACCGATACCCCACAATCAAATATACCCCGAGGGGTCCTAATCGCTCCGGGTTGCCCGCTTCTCTTTAGCGCCACTAGCCCTAGCTGAAATGTTAGTCATTGGAAGGAATGAGATTCAAGAGAATTCCAGTGGTAACAAATCACTCAATGCAGTGCACAAATACATAGCATATATGATCATGGTAAGTAGCATCACAAAGTATCATGGCTCACGCCACAAACGATAGCACTCATCGTTGTAAACTCTATGCGTCAGCCTTCACTGCGATCTCAATGTATTCATAAAGTATCACTATGCGTCAGCTTTCGCTGCGATCTCAATGTATTCACAAAGTATTCTCAATGCATGACAAACACACATACAATGTTTCACACACAATATAAGAGAAAGAGTCACTACCTTGTTCCTTCCTGACGTTCCTCTGCACTGTGGGCTCTTGAAGGTGGCAAATATCAAATCCTATAAACCAAATCAGGGACAACCCGTCAATCTCTTTTCCAAGTTTTCCAATTTCGTACTACTTTATGTTGGTTATCATTTAAACTCTTTAGGATGCTATTATAGGCCTAAACATATCCCTAAAGGGTTAGGAGAAGCTACCTTGAAGATACATTTTCCAGGCAAAGAGCACAGATTTTGAGCTGCCTCACTCAAGCATTCCCATGCTCACTCGAGTGTTGCCCTCACTCGTGCTCGAGTCCCAGCGAGTGTGACGCAGAAAGTGTTTGCCCGAGGGCAAACTTCACAATATCTCTCACCCTCACTCGAGCACAAGAAGCTGTACTCAAGTGATGACCACAAGTGCTCTTGAGGACCAGAAAGTGAGGCACAGCGAGTGACTTCCTGAGAGCACCCAAAATCTCCAAGTCTCAAACCTACTCCCTCACTCGAGCACGCCCGAGCTCACTCGAGTGGGATCATATTTCACTCGCAAGTCAGGAAGTGTGCTCGCGGTTTTTGCCTGAAGACTTAACCAAAATTCCCAGAAGTTCATATCGTGCTCGAGTGAGATCCTCCCTCACTTGAGTGATGCTTATCAGATGCCAAATCGTAGCAACTGATATAGTTTTCCCAGAATTGACCAATTTGCTACCAATGGTCCTAAGACTTGTTCTAAAACTCATTCTCACTCATTTTAACACAAGGAACCCATTGGTAAACCCAAAACAACCAAACTCCCACTCAAGCAACACATTCCCATCTCTAGGTCACAAGATCACCCAAAACCACAATTTGCCAAACTTCCTCTTTTCAAATCCAAACCAAAACCACTAACTCCCATACACTATTTGGCATCTAGTTCACCACATTACATCACTTAATCCATATATTCTAAAATCACAAGAAATCAGGGCAAAAATCCAGAATTTACAAAACAAACCAATGGCCAAAACAATTATACCAAAATGCATTAAATGTTTACCTCTTCCTTTCCCAAATATGATTTCCTTGATTCCTCAACTTCTCAAACTTCACAATCTCTCAAATACCACCAATGAAAATTCTGAAACCATAGCAAGAAAGCCCTCAACACCATGAACAACCTTAGTGAATATAAGATGAGCATTTGAAGCCAAATACTTACCTAGAATTCAAGCCCTTTCTTTCTCTTTCTTGCCTAGTTGCATCGAATGGAGAGAGAATGTGAGATATTGATGAAGAAGCAAATTTTCCTCTTTCTCCCATGCACACAGCCGATTCTAAGAGTGCGAGGGAAGAGAAATGAGTTGAATCTTTGACTTCAATCCCATGGTCCATAATTTGCCACTTGTCATGATCTAGTTCTTTCTATTATTGGACTTGTGTAAACTCATTACACATGATTCCACCCATTTAACCTCTCAACATTTAATCCCAACCATTTATCTTGATTACCAGGGAGTTTTCTCTTCGGTAACTAACCAATCGGTCGGTAAATTTACCGTTTTTCCCCTGATTGTCACAATGCTTAATAAACCATCACTAAGCACCTTTATATCACATTGCACAACATATACTTCAAAAGTGCTTAATTATCATTAATTACATCACTTTGAAGTTATTAATCCATGATTAAAATTCAGGATATTACATCAATAGTTAAATTATACATGCAAATCAATACATAAGTGATAAGAGAAAGAGTTACTACTTTGGCCTTTCCAGTCTTGAGAATTATATTACCTTGGATCAAGTCAGGAGATTTCTAGGCTTCCTCATGAGTCATGGCGAATACCCTCCCCTAATTCGTAGGTCTCCGCTCTGTCTGCAGTTGTGGGAATGCAGTAGAAATGTGACGCGTCTATTTACAGTTGTAACAAATCATTAACCCTGTGCAAGTCCTACCAGGATGGTATTTCTGGTACTGAGGGCATACTAGTCCTACTGGAAGTCTCTAGTTACCACAACCCTCAGGTTGATAGGGCCTCTTACTACCACCTCCTGAAGACGATCCATGTCCCTTTCGCTTTTATGGGGTGTTTGCCTTGCTAGGTTCATTACGACTTCTACTACCCTTGGCCAGACCTAAATCTCTCAGATTGTTTTCTGTGATTCTGCATTCTTCAACTGCTTTATTGAACTCGGTGAACAAATGAGTGGCCAACCTCTTCCTCAATTCTTGTCTCAGACCATAGATGAGCATGTATGAACTCCATTCTTCATCATCTATTTTTCGAAGATAGGAAGAATACATAGATAATCGGATGAAATGGGACAGATAATCATCAAAGGTCTCTGTGTCCCCTTGTTTAATGTTCAAGAATTTAGTTTCCTTCTCAAGTCTCATCAACTTAGGGAAATATTTCTCATTGAATTGCTGTTAAAATTCCTCTCAACTCAATGGTACGTTGTGGCTCTGAAGTGTTAGGGTGATATTCCGCCACCAACTGTCTGTATCACCATCTAACTTGTACACAGCCAATCGAGCTTTTACCTCAAGGGGTACTCAAGCACCTCGAAGATTTTCTCTAGTCTCTTCAACCAGTCTTCAGCAGCTTGAGGATCAAATCTACCTCTAAACACTAGATGTAGGTGCTTACAGAATCTAGACACCCAGTACTGCATATCCCGTTCTTCTCTAACAGGTACCCCTTAAGACTCTTGGTTCGGGGTAGTATGAGGAGGTGACTCCGGTGGTCGTGCTGACCCCTCAGCAGTTTCCTCATGGTGGGTCTCTTCTTGGGTCTCCTCCTGGGTAGACAGACCCTGAGCTGCTCTATTTTTGCCTCTTTCAATTCTGAGCTCTTTTCTTAGCTCAGCGATCATATCCCGTTGGTCCTAAATTAGACCCATAATCTCCCGTATTGGGTCTGGTGGATTGTCTTGAACCATCTCCACCTCGGGTTTTACTTGTTATACCTTGGGGTGACTTTTTGTTGTTCTCTTCATTCTACAAATAACTCACCACATTAATATCACAAATAGAGTATACACATGTATACACAAATCTCGTATATATATATCCACACAGCAAAGCATACATGTGTATGCGTTAACTAATTACCATAATCTTCTATCACTAAGACCAACTGAAGGAGTTATCCTAGCAACTCTACCCTTGCTAGGAACTACTGCTCTTATACAAAAAATGTAACCCCCTGCCTTAATCAGCTTAATGATGATTCGATAACACATAATTAAACTGGTTTAGAGACCCACAGAGAGTTAAAATCATTTTCATCCCTTCCTAGTCTCAATTTTAAATTCCAAATTTAATTACCTGCGCAGTTAATTCACATTAGCACATATTAGAGTGTACAACAAAAATCCTGGTAACCCCCGGGTTCATATATATACTAAGGGTTTCAAAATTCCCTACTACAGGATTACACAACTATGGCTAAGATACTATTTACATTCCAAAAAATAATATACAATAATCCCACTCCAAAGTAGATAAAAAAATCCCATATCTCCCAAAATTCCTAACCGATCTTGGCTGGCTGCTTCCCAGAGGAACCACTTGCCCTATCTGTAGGTTTAACAATGGAGAGAATGAGATTCAAAAGAATCCTAGTAGTAACAAATCACTTATATAATATATAAGCATATAGCATGTAAGCAATCATTAACAGTAGCAACACAATGATACATGGCTTTCATCACAACGACAACACTCACGGCTGTAACCCCCTTCGATGTCAAGGCCGTAATTAACATTTAAATTTATTTCATAATCAAAAAAGAGATCCGGGATGATTAAATTAAAGAAAAATTTTTTACAACACTTGTATAAATAGATCTCCATTCATTCCATTCACAAAATCAATAGGCTTGTTCGGTTTGTCACATGTATAATATAAAAGTAAGCACAATTCCCGACGTTCACCCGGTATAATAACATTAATCCAAAATATTATACAAGGCATCATTGCCCATCTCAATATCTATACCGGGGATTACACAAAACTATAATTCTATGATCTATTTAATTTGTGCTTTTATCCAAAATGATAACCAGTCTAGTATAAAACCAAAATATCTAACTAAGACTACCGCTAGCAGTCCTAATCGCCTTTATCATCCTTTTTGTTCCTCGATCCACTTTCCTTGTCTAAAAATGTGTTTTGGAAAGAGTGAGATTCAAAAGAATCCCAGTAGCAACAGTTTACGAATATGATACATATAAACAAAGCAAGTAAGCATATATCACAATGCATCAATCAATATTCGAGGCCGGGAACAATGCCACGTCCCCTTCACTGTATACGAGGCCGGGCTCTTGCCACGTCCCCTCATTGTATTCAAGGCCGGGCTTTCGCCATGTCCTATCAACTGTATCTATATTCGAGATCGGGCTTACGCCACGTTCCCTTCACTGTATTCAATGATTAATGCAAACAAGCAATGCAATATACATGATATAGGATAAAGTGTAACTACCTTTGTCTTTCCATTCTTGAGCAAGCACATGCCTTCTTTGCTCCGGGAAAATATCAAGTCCTAAAGTGATGATTAAGGATGTTGCGTCCTACTTAGTCCAATACTTAATATCTTCACAATACTTAAATTGGTTATCATTACTATCTCTTTAACACTCATATATGCTTCTAACAAAAGCCCTAAAGGGTTGGAAGAACTACCCCAGGGATCCCCTTTTAGAAGAACAAACACTGACATTTTTCACTGTTTCACTCGAGTAAAGATGGCCTTACTCGAGTAATAGGGCAGTGACACTCGAGTGAAGATGGCCTCACTTGAGTGGTGGTACGGTATGCACTCGGGTACTAGAGAGTGAAGGATAGCGAGTTAGCACCCAAGAGCACAAGAACTTTTCAGAGATAGGGACACGCAAGCATACTGGACCTCACTCGAGTGATAGCCAAATGCTTTACTCGAGCATTAGAGAGTAAAGTCCTGAAAGTGAGAACCCAAGAGCAAACATAAATTTCAAAGAAGAGAAGCACTTGAGTACTGGCCTTTGCACTCGAGTGAGACGGAATGCTTGCGAGTGTTGAGACACACTCTTGCACTTTTGCAGAAGTGAAACACCAAAACTGAAGGAAAAATGAAGAATCTCACTGAATCACTCAAGTGGAACTCAACCACACCCGAGTGATGTTCATCCCTCACTCTAGTGAGCCCCAGATCACTCGAGTGACCATACCAGAACCCAAAAAACGCAGACAACATCTCAGTTTTCCAGAATTTTTACCAAAAGCTACTAATGGACCCAAAACCTCAACCAAAGCTATCCTCACACAAAAGCACTCAAGGAATCCAATGGACATGTCAAAACCACCAAAATCCTATTCCACTATCATGCTTTGGTCTTGGGCAACATTAAACACTAAAATTCCAAAATCACTAAACTCAACCATTCAATTCCCAATCAATCCTATCTATCCATACACATTCTAAATATATCATTTCCATACCAATAACATGCCAAATGTCCAATGATAATCATTTTTCGAAAATGGCCAATATATCCCAGAAATTCAAAACTACTCCATTTGGCACAAAACTTAGATAGATAGGTTTCTTTAACTCACCTCAACAACTTTCTTAAAGGGACTTTTTGATTCTGTAACTTTCAAAATTCCTTGAGATCACAAATCAATACCAATGGACACACTACACCCATCAAAATAAAGCTTATTACTCAAGGAACAACATTAATGAAATGTGTTTGAGTATTTGAGATCATTTTCCCTTACCTTTTCAAGCTTTTCTTTCTTCTTCTTTGAGCAACAATAGCGCTGGAATGAGGAAAGAAGAGAGAGAATGAGAAAGATGAGATATGGGATGAGGTAGAGTGAAGAGATGAAGAAAGAATGATCACCCTACTCCCTCCCTACCATTTCAGCGCCAAGTGAGGGAAGAGAGGAGAGAGAAAACAATTAAAAATTCCATTTGACTTTTCTTTATACATCTTCACTTGTAAGCTTGACTCTTGTCCCATGGTCATTGGTTCTCATAAGGTAAACACTCAATTAGCTTATTTAATCCCTCCATTAGCCATTTAATCCCGCTTCTCATTATCCTCTTAGTTAGCAACTAATTTCCTATTAATCACCAACTTATGACCAATAATTCCATTCTTTCAATTTTCTGCCAATTATGACATATTAATTAATATTGTCACAAATACACATTAATTCAACTTTAATCCACGATTACATTCTCAATAATTCTCATTAGCCCTTAATAAAAATTTGGGGTGTTACAACGGCTGTATACATAATCATGATAGCTTTCATTGTATAACGCCAGTTTGCACTAGATAACGACATCTTTCGCTGTATAACAATAGCTTACACTGGATAACGACATCTCTCACTGTATAACGCCAACTTACGCTGTATAACGACAGCTTTCACTGTATAATGTCAGCTCACGCTGCATGTAACATCCCAATTTCTGATTAAGGGCTAATGATAATTATTGAGAATAATTATGTGGGTTATGGCAATAATAACTAATAAGCCATAATTATTGGAAATTGAAAGAGTGAAATTGTTGGGAATTAGTTAGTGATTAATAGAGAAATTAATTACTAGCTAAGAGAAAATGAGATGTGTGATTAAAATGATCAATGGCTAGGATTGATTGTGTAGTGGATCAAGGGGCATAATCATGTGTATGTGTGTGCATGTGAGCCCATGAGAGTTGGAATGAGATGGTGACAAGTGGCATGTGGTGAGCCCTTGGATGAGACAAGAGACACATCACCATCATCTCCATCTCCTCTCTTCTCTCTCTCTCGTTTTCTCTCTCTTCTCTTCCTTCCTCCATTTTCGCTGAAGGTGCTTGGGAAAGAGAAAGGAAAACTGGAATATTGAGGTAAGCAAATGGCCTCTTTAGCTTAAACTCTCTTCTCCAATGTTAATCCTTGAGTTGAGAGCTTCAATTTGATGATTGTAGCTTCTCCTTTGGTGGTGATTTGAAGATCACGAAAATGTGAAGTTTGGAGAATCAAAGAGTGTCTTTGAGAAAGTTAATAAGGTATGTGAAACCAATCCTTCTATCTATGTTTCATGTCAAATGAATAAGTTTGGAATTTTTGGAATTATTGCCCTAATTTCGAAAATATGGGTAATGGGTAGTTTGGCATGATATGGCATTGGAAATGGTATATTGGTATGAGTTTTGAATAGATAGAATGGGTTTGGGATTGAAATGTGTGAGGTTGTTGATTTAGAGAATTGATGATTATGATGCCCTAGACCAAAGCTTGTTAATGGAATGGGAATTGGGTAATTCTGTTGATTCCATTGGATTCAGTGAGTGATTTTGTGTGGGAGTAGCTTTGGTAGAGGTTTTGGATCCCTTTGGATCAATTGGGCAAGAGATGGGGAATGTGGTATGTTGTGCTGCGTTTTCTGATAACTGAGGGATTCACTCGAGCAGACAGGGGTGTGCTCGAGTGATAGAGGAACATTGCTCGAGCAGAGGAAGAACCTGCTCGAGTGATATGTGAGTTTTCCCTTGTTTTGCTTCGAGTGCATCTGGGATTTATGAGCGATGCTCGAGCACATCGCTTTGTGCTCGAGTGAGGGAAGAACATGCTCGAGAGAGAGCATGGCCTGCTCGAGTGATAGTGGGAGTCCAGAGTGAAGGGTTGCTTTCTGGTCTTCACTCGCGGGCAAGGTGTAAGAAGTGTGCCTTCTCACTCGCGGGTGGGAGGTGTGTGCTCGAGTGAGGATCTGTGCTCGAGTGAGCCAGTTCCTGAAAGTGAGAGTTGTGCTCTCGGGTGTTCACTCGCGGTCTCACTTTCTCTTGTGCTCGCGGGTATGGGCAGCGTGCTCGAGTGAGCCCCTTGTGCTTCGAGTGAGCTTGTGCTTCTGGAGTGGGTTTGTGCTCTCGGGCAAGTGCTCGCGGTCTCACTTTCTCTTGTGCTCGAGTGATGTCCGTACTTGTGCTCGAGTGAGAGCTTCTGTGCTCGAGTGAGACAGTGAAAAATATCAAGTTTGAGTGTTCAAAAGGGGATCTTTGGGGATAGTCTTCCAACCCTTTGAGCTATGGATTGAGGTGTTTGAGGGCACTTAAAGGGCAATAATGATAACCAACTTGAGTGTCTAAAAGTAAAGGAATTGGAAAAGGGATTAATCCTATGTCCTTGATGTTGGTTATAGGATTTGATGATTTCCTTGAGCGTGAGCAGCCGGAGCTGGAGCTTACGTGGAAAGAGGGTAGGGAACTTACCTCTCCTGCATGTATTGATAATTGTATTTGTGTATTGATGCATGTTATTGCTTTGCATGATTATGTGAAACATATGAGAATGATTGTAGCTCTGTTTCTATTATACTATAGCCATGAGTATGTTGTGTGAACATTGAGCATGCGGATATATCATGATGTGAACATAAGTTATTGTGATGCAAGCATGTCATGCATTAAATACTTATCTTGCATGCATATTGGTATGTGTTTCCTACTGAGATTCCCCAGAATCTCACCCTCCCCTATCAACATTTTAGACAGGGAAGGAAGATTGAGGATGAAGCAAGCATCCAAGGACGAAGAAGACTCGTTTCTGGGTGAGAGCTTATTAGTTGGTTATCAAGAAGTAATTGGGATAATATATGTGTATATTTGGATAAATATTTGGTTATGTATATGAGTAGTTTGTGTAATCCCTAATCGAGGAGTTGTATGGGCTATTATGCCTATGATTATTGAGCGAAGATATGATTTCGGGATTGCCGGAAGTTTATATTGCGTACTCTGATAATTGTATAAATGTAATTTATCTTCGCATAGTAATTATATTCGGAGTGAAATATGAGATCGTGTTTTAAATGATTTCGAAATGTGTTTGTGAAAACCCCGTCTGGTTGATGGGTTTATAAAGGTTGTTTTGGACTTATTGGTCTCTATTTCACGTTAATTGCATAATCCGGATATTAATTACGGCAGGGGGTTACACTGCATATCGACAGCTATCACCAGCTATATAAGCAGCAGCATCAAATATTCTCACAAGCAATGGTCCACGCACATATAGAGCCGGGAAAACGGGCCGAGCCCGTCGGGCCGGCCCTTTTAGGCCCTGGCCCTTCAAGGGCCGGGCTTGCAAATTGTAGTCTCAAAAGGAAGTCGGGCCTAAAAGGGCCGGCCCTATAGGGCCTCGGGCTTAAAAGGGCCGGCCCTTTAAGCCCGTTTATTTTTTATTTTTTTTGCTTGGACAAGAACCATGGTACATTTTTGAATTGCCTTATTGAATCTATATGTCACTCTATCCTCATATTGTATAGAGTATGGTTTTTGAGTATATTGTTTTGTCTGACTGAATCATATTGTGATTTTTGAGTATGATTTTTGAGTATATTGTTCATCCTATTTAGAATAAAATCATATTATATAACATTCTGCCTGATAGAGTATGATTTTTTATGGAGGTTGTGATTATTTGACTACTTGAACCTTCTCCTCAAAGTGAAATACAATCAAATGTCCTTGAAATTGATGATAGTGGCGAATAAGTTGAAAATGATAATCGTCATACTCATGTTGTTTAGAGGTTAGAGTATTGAGCTTCTTGCCTTCTTATACTTTGGCCTTTATGTGAGTTATTTATGGACATGATTTTACCTTTGATTATACATTAGTAACTGTGTTTGTTTGTTGCAAGAGACGTGTTATTTAAACCTTAATGTTGACAACATTTATGTATTAAATTAGAACTTTAATCGTTGTTATTTATTAATTATATCTCTTTGGGGAAAATACGCAGGAAAAATAGTTAAATATTGTTAAAAGGACTTCCCGGCCCTGCGGGCCGGGCTTTGAAAAACTGTAATTTTCCTGACCCCGAGCCCTTTAGGACCGGCCCTGTTAGGCCCTGGCCCGTCAAGGGCCGGCCATGTAGGGCCGGGCCGGCCCTGATTCCCAGCTCTACACACATACAATACATTTACACAAGATATAAGAGAATAGTCACTACCTTGTTGCTTATGGTGATGATCGGGCAGAGGTTGCTTGTAACCCCCTGCCGTAATTATATCCAAAATACGCGATTAAAGTGAAATAGAGACCAATAATAAACAAACAATATTTACTAACCCATCTACCAGACGGGGTTTTCACAAATGCCTTTCTAAATCATTTATAAACTTGGTCTCACATTCATATTCCGAATACAATTACTACGCGGAATATCACATTCATAACAAATCAGAGTACACAAAAATAATCCCGGCAATCCCGGGTTCCATACATTAACTCAAAGCCTTATAGGGCATATTCGCCCCTACAAGCCCTCATATGGGGATTACACAAACCTTTCTTATAGACATAACAAATCCTCATCCATATACATATATACACATCCAAAGACAAATATCCCATCTGGGATGATAACCAACTACCAAAACGACTACCGAAGGAAGTCCTCATCGCCCTTGGCTGCATGCTCCATCCTCAATCTACTACCCTGTCTGAAAGGTTAGTAGGGGAGGGTGAGATTCGAGAGAATCTCAGTAGGATAACAATATCAATATGCACGTACGATACATGTTTAATGCATGACATGCTTACATCACACAACTCATGATAACACAATGACAATTTGCAAGCATGCTTCTAACAATATACCTATGGCCATAGCATAAATTGAAACATAGCTTCAAATTACATACAATTATGCAACGCTAAGACATGCACCAACACACTAACACATATATCAAATACAAGCAGAAGAGATATGTTCCCTACCCTCTTTCCATGTATGCTCCAGCTCCGCTTACTCACGATCAGAACAAATACCGAACCACGTCCAGGGCGAACATCAACCTTATAATCAAAGCAAGGACATAGGGTTAATCCCTTTTCCAATTCCTTAACTCTCAAACACTTAATGTTGGTTATCATTTAACACCTTTAGGTGGCTAATCAAAGCCTAAACATATGCCTAAAGGCTTGGGAAAGGCTATACCAAAAACCACCTTTAAAAATGTAAAATACTGATTTTTGGGGATGGGCCGCGGCCCAAAAATCCACTGGCTACGGCCCAAAACTGCCCAGAAATGCTCTGAAACATTTGGGCTGTGGCCCAGAATCTGCTGGCCGCGGCCAAGAAAATCCAGTTTCTTGGCTGAACTTCCAAAAATCATAACTAATTCCAAAAAAATCTAAATGAGGTGATCCCAAAGCCAAATAAAAGCTATTCAAGTCCTCTACACAGGAAAAATATTGGCCAATACTGGAAATCACCACATAAATATAGAATTCCCAAAAACTCAAGACTGTCCCAAAAAAGTGTTCATTTTTTACCTCAAACTTTGGACAGGCATAATTCACAGAAGACAAAACGAAATGGCACAAATTATATGTCCATTTTGAAGCTTGGGATGTGAAATTTAAGACTAGAAAGTTTCATAATTTTCTGACTTCGTTTGCCCAGTCAAAACGTCCACACAACAGGACTGCCCAGACAGAATTTACACTGGACAGAATTTCCAGTTTTGCACACAATGTATCCAATCCAATCCAAACTAATTCCAATGACTAAATACCACAACATGACATCATTTTCAACATAAAACACAACCCAATTCATCCAATCCAAACCACACGAAATTCATCAAAAAATCAGGGCAAATTCTACAAATCACAATACTCAACCATAATTCACAAAACTTAGATCAAAAGGCTTCAAATACTCACCTCTTCCTCTTTCCCAAACCAATTTCTTGATTCTCCATCTTTCCAAATTTCCTCAAGCCATTAAACACCTCCAATCAAGAATCTAAAACCATAGAGATGAAGTTCTCATCACTATGAACAACATTATAGAAGAGTGTTTAAGCTAAAGAGGACCATAAACCAACCAAACTCACCTTATTCTTTTCTCTTTCCTCCTCCTTGCTAGGTGAAAATGGAGTATGAGAAGAGAGAGAGATGAAGATGAAGATGATGAAGAGTGTTCAGTTTTTTGGGAGTCAAAACCGACCAAATAAAGAGAGGAGAGAGGGAAAATGAGGTTTGACACTTTGACCTCATCCAAGGGCTCACAAAGTGCCAAGTGTCACCATCTTGGCAAACCTCACATGAGCTCACATAAGCTCACACACATGTGATTCCACCCTTTGATCTATTACACAATTCAATCCTAACCATTGATCTTGAAGTTACCAGTGAGTTTCCTCTTCGGTAACCGATCAATTGGTCGGTAACTTTACAGTTTTGCCCCTGGTTACGGCAATTCACACTGAATCACCACTAAACTCATTTTCTCATTCCTTTTCTTTAACAATGCGCCCTCCCCTTTATTTTAAGTCAATTTAGAGGTTAATCCATAATTGAACTTAAATACAGGGTTTCAGCGCTGCTCACAGCACATACGAATCACATTCGAAACCCAAATCACATCATATTCTCCAAAAGGGTTCATTTATCACTAACCACTTCCACTTTTAGAGTCATTATCTCTTAATCACAATTTAGGATCATGCTAAACCAGGGCTTATCAGTCCACTAATCTCAGGCTTATTCTCTAGCCTCAAGTCTTAAAATTTGGGGTATTACATTGCTCATGGCCAGGGTAAATGTCAAATCCTATAATACCAATCCAGAACAGCGGATTAATTCTCTATTCCAATTCTTACTTTCATCATTCTTAACGTTGGTTATCATTTGAACTCTTTATGTAGGTATTAGGAGCCTAGACACATGCCTAAAGGGTTGAGAAAACTACCCCCAAAGATCCCTTTTTCAGAAGAATAACACTGATTTTAGGCTGACTCACTAGAGTGAAGATGGCCTCACTCAAGTGATGGAGGACTTGCACTCGGGTGAGGATGGCTTACAATCTCGAGTGTTTGATAGAGAGCAACAACAACTAGTAAAAATTGCTATTTGCACTCGAGCATAGGGATCTGCACTCTAGTGATGACCACATATTCACTCGAGTCCCAGAAGGTGAGCCATAATGAGTGATTACCTGAGAGTAATTACAACCCCAAGTCACAAGTGCACTCAAACACAAACACTGCTACTTGAGTGACCACCCAATACCTGTGAGTGCCGAGGCACACTCTTGAAAATGGCCTACGAGTGTTTTCCCGAGAGACAACCTCATATCCCATAACACCTTTGCAACCGAGTAAGACATGGGACACTCAAGTGATGACCTAAATCACTCGCAAGTCAAAAGAGACTCTCGTGGTTTCTTCGTGGGGACTTAACTAAAACGTTGAAGAGAAAGGGAAAATATCATACTGCACTCGAGTGAGACCCCACCTCACTCGAGTGAGGCTTATCAGAAGCCAAAACGCAACAACTGACATCATTTTTTAAACTTGCCCAAAATGCTTCCAATGGTCCTAAAACTTATACCAAAGTTCATTCCCACATAAAATTTCATAACGAACCTATTGGTAACCTCAAAGCCACCTAATTCCCACTTTAACAACAAGTTTAGTCTTGGGTCAATACATTGGACACAAACCCATCAATAACCAAACTTGGTCTTTCCAATCCCAATCAAAACCAATGACACCATAACACATTCTAATACCGTTTCCCACACATCACCATATCTAACTCATCCATTTCCAATTCTCATGAAATCAGGGCAGAATTCCTCAAATATCAAAACTTAACCAATAATTAGAACATATATATCATAATGCCATAAATACTCACCTCTTTAACTTCCAAAGGGTAGTTTCTTGATTTTCGAGCTTTCAAACTTGTGCAAGCTTTAAAACACCTTCTTTCAAAAATCTAAAACCATCAAGATGAAGCTCTCATCAAGGTGAATAATATTAAAGAAGAGCATTTGAGCATTTGAGAACCATAATAACATCAAAATCTCACCTTTCACTTTCTCTTTCTTCCTTCAATACCACCGAAAATTGAGGCCAAGGAGAGACAAATGAGATGATGAAGATGAGATCAGTTTTTGGTTTTCCCCATACCCAAAAACCAACTTGAGGGAGAGAGGAGAAAGGGAAAATGCTTTGACAATTTTGACCACATCCAATGGTTCTTCTTTTGAAACATGTCATGATCTTAGTATCTCCACCACAATTTCATTTGAACTCAGAGCACATGATTCCACCCCACTTGATTTCTTGATAGGTGAATCTCAACTATTGATCTTTAAGTTACCACTGAGTTTCCTCTTCGGTAACTTTACTGTTTTGCCTCTGATTATCACAACATATACCAAATCATCCTTAAACACATTTATATCATTCCTTTAACTTAACCATGCGCCCTCCCCTATATATTGACTCAATTTGGACACTTCTTCACAATTAACATGAAATACAGGGTTTAGGCACTGGCTATAACACCTTCCAATCAAAAATTCATATCTTATACTTCAAAAGTCTTTGATTAACATTAATTACATCACCTTTGAAGCCATTAGCCCTAAATCACAATTTAGGATATTACAATTCTCACATAGTTTGTTAGGTAGAACACAATGGTAAGATCAAAATGATTAAATTTCCATTCCTTTTATATGTCCTCTTTTGGCAGAAATTAGACACACAATCTAACAATCACCAAACTTCCAATTAAATCCTCAACTAGTTTTGTCAGTTCTTTAAACATCACAAGACACTATTTATACAATCAAAACACCATGAAACCTCTAAACCCTAGCATAACCGACAATTATGGAAGAAATTCACATGCCAAAATCCTCAACCATTCAACACAATTCATAGCTCAAAATAAAGCTATTACTCACCTCTAGCTCTTTCTCTAGGTTGTTCTTTGATTCTCCAACTTTTTCTCTTTATTGACAACACAAAACACTTCCTCTTAAAAAATAAAAACCATATAATTGAAGCTCTTAGCAATAGGAATAATGTTTATAAAGAGATTTTGAGAAATAGAGGTGATTTAAGGGGTGAAATTGGAGCAAGATGACATACCTTGCTTCTTGAACTTCAAGATGGCTTTCTCTTTCCTTTTTCCTTTTCCTTTTTTTTCTCTCTTCTTTTTCTATGTTGGCCGACTTTTTAGATGTGTGAGGGAGTGAGAGATGTATTAATATCCATTTCTTACCTTCTTACATTCACTTGGCTGAAATTTATTCCAAGGAAAGAAGATAATCCATGTGTCAAAAGTCGGTGGTTTCTTGTAAAGTTAACTTGGTTAGTTAACCATGATAGGTTTGGTTAGGTAATTGGATATTTTCTCTTTCCTTCTTTTGCTTGTCTTGGCTGAAAATCACTAATAGAATGGAAAGATTGTTTTAATTGATTTCTCTTTCTTCATCCTTTATGCCTTAGCCACAATATTTGACTGAAGTAGGAGGAAGAATTGTTAACTTAATTCTCTTCCTTTCTCTTTCGTGCTTGGGTCACTTTTCTTATATAAAAGGTGAAGAATTAATTGAAGTTGGATGTTTGACCAACTTCCTTCTTCTTTCTTTGTCCCAACTGTACCAAATGAGAAAAAGGTGAGGAATTATATTGATTAAATGCTTCCCCTCTCTTTCTTAGCATTTTTCTTGACTGAATTATGGAATAAAAGGAAGAGGGAGTTAATTTACTTTTCATCTTCATGATTACTCTTACTTTTTGAGATCAAATCTTGACCCTTCATTTTGGTTTATAATTTTAGCTGCAAGATCAATTGGCTATTGACTCTTTTACCCTTTATCATGGAAAAATTAATTATTGTGCCATTAGTGTTTTTCTTCATTATTGTTGTCCCTTTTTCACGCCATTTCCCTCTCTTTTATATCTAAGTTAGACCTTAGATCATATTTGATTTTAGATAAAGGAATTGGGCACTTTCCCTTCAACTAATTGGAACTAATCCCATGCATACTTAGCTCCAAATTAGTTTCTAAAAGTCATTATGGCTATTGGACATTCTTGAGACTCTTTCCAAACTGAGCTTAGTAGTCTACTTTATTCAGGCTTATTCTCTAGCCTTTAGTCCCAAAATTTGGGATATTACAATGCACATATAAATAGAAATATATACGCACATTCCCTTTCTCATGCACTTCCAAGCACAAGCAAAGTGCTATAGATTCTTTGAATAATAAAATTCACTCATAGTGTTACAATCCTCCATTCTATTAGTTTTCATAGTTTGGAATCAAAAGAAATTTGCATGTGTACTTTATTTTCATTATTACTATTGTTAATATACCTTCATAAATCTTATATAACTTTACAATTTTGCCAATGTTGTGTTAATCATTTTTACTTGTTGATTTACCCAACGAACGTTTCTCTTGCATTTTTAACAAATTTCATATACATCCTCAATAATCTTTTAGAACAAGTTTTAAAATTTTCTAAATCATTATCCAAACCACATCAAACATCAATAGAGGCTCACAAGATTTGATAATCCTTATATTCATTAATCAAAGTAAAATCCTTAAAGTTACTAATATAATTTAGTATTGAAAGAAAAAGGAAATCAAACTGATGAAACAAAAAAAACATATTATATTTTTCAAACTTTTGTCAAGACACAAGCATAAAAGAAAATTTGCCATAAAAATTCCTCTTAATATAAGTTCTTTTCCCTATAAGTAATTAAACAAATCCAAACCCCAAATTCAATTTACAGTTCAAACATTGTTTTAGCATATGAAACACAACTCCATTTCAAAGTATATAATTGTCTTAAGCCTAAAACAAAGAACTCCAATTCCTAAAATATAACATCAAAATCAAATAAATATATAGACTATACTTTTCACCATAATACTTTAGTCACAATTAACTACTCATTTGAGTTATAATTTCTCTCCCACATTTTAAAAAACACTTAATATTCATACACAAACAATTCTAAGAACAAGTTTTTCCTGTCCACAAATCTCACCCACCAAACATCCACAAAATCATTCAAGCTTTACTAATTAATCACTAACACATCATAAGGTTTAAGCACCGATGTAAAATTTTAAAACTTTTCCACCTATTACATCTTTTAAGGAAAAGGAAAAAAAATGGAATCTTTATTGCCAGTCATACATCAAGCCATGAAACAAAAAGAGAGTCTTGTTTAGTTTTCACACATGCCCAATGTTTAGCTGTGGGAAGACAAATTTCAGCCCCTCACTGCCAACTATCACTATAGAAGGAAAAGAAAGAAGGATTGGGGCTCCTTAACCCAACCACACATATAGATGATAAAAAAAATTAGGGAATAGGAAGAAGATTGGCGCACGTTCACGGCACATATAACAGTAATGGGTGGAAGCTTACAAGAATGCACATGCTAGTGAGGGAAGAAAAGAAGAATGGTGATGATGAATTTGGGAACGAAGACTGAAGAAGCATATAGAAAACCTTCTGCCTCCCTAGTATATTTATCGATGGAAAAAGAAAATGAGGGAGTGAGGTTTTAGTTTGGAGAAAAAGATAAAAAACATACCCAACCTAAGATAAATGGAGTAATAAGAATGTTAATATCATTCTAGTAATTTCAAGAATTTAAGACAAAATAATTATCCCTTTTATTTCATAGAGGATTCGAACCTAGAGCTTGAAAGTGGACAACATGCGTATTTCATATATTTTTTTACTAAGCAATCCTTTAACTTCACTACATTTGCCTAAAATTTAGTACAATAAAATCAGAAATAATTTATTTTTTTTAAAACAAATCTTTATCTTTATCTTGACTTACATTATAATTTTTTTTAATCTTATTATTTATGTATTTCATTATTATTACTTTTTTCGAACCTTTTAAATTCCCTTTTTCAAATAAATTCCTAGGTTATTACACTCAATTAGAGAAGGTTCTTCCTTTACTGGTGCAGCATAGCTGACACGATCGCGAAGCATAAACACTTCACTATTGAGGCCAATAGGATTAGCATTATCAGGGCTTGTGTTGGTATGAGGGGAGGGGAGAAAAAGTGAGTGGAGGGAAAAAATTTCTTAGTTGGATTTTAAAAAATTTGAGAAGTAGGGTTAAAAGTTTTTAATTACATTTTCTTAATATTTTATCTTATATATTCTCTTTATTAAAAGTTTGTAACCACACTTCTCCAATTTTTTTAAATTCAACTTATAAAACTTTTCCTTTCCCTCCCCTTCCCTCTAAATCCCTCATACCAAATAGATCAATGACAGGAGTGTATCCATTGGAGCTTGTAGTAGGATAGGTGCTAGTGGGGCTATCTCACAAATGTGACCAAGTTCTACTTGAGCTTGGGGCAGTGCTTCACTTGGATTTACAATCTCATCTCCTACCTTTGAGGGAGCAACTTTTACTTCCATCAACTTGCTTGCCTTTTCCTTTTGCTTGTTTTGCTCCTCAAAACACTGTAGCATCTATTGAAGACCAATTATTATTACATCTAGAAGTTGGTCGCATTCAACTTGTGCCTTACAGCAATCAGCTTCATCAACCTCTTTGTTTGAAGGGGACCTCCTATCCCCGTACCTCTTTGTGCATGCAATAAAGAAGCTGTCACATATTATAGCTTACTTGCTTAGTAGTAAGAGGGGGAGACCAATTAGGAAGGACAGAATGGAGTGTGTATTTCTCACTTGTTGTTTGTTGATGACTTCTTGCAATTCTGTGAAATAGATGAGGAGCAAATGAGTAATGTCCTTGACTATATGGATCTATTTGGGCTAGTTTCAGGTCGAGGGATTACTTTTAAAAAAACTACAATATTTTTCTCTAAATATGTTGCTAGAGACAAGTAGAATATGTTGTGCAGCCAGAATAATTTTCAAAGGAGAGAGGAATTGGGAAGGTATTTGGGGCTCAAATACTCATGGTGGAAACTCAAGAGCAAAGTTTCAGTACTTGATTGATGAGTTAGAAGGGAAGCTTAGTTAATGGAAGGCAAAGTTGTTGTCTTTAGCAAGGATACTCATTTTAGTCCCTTAAATCTAGTAACTCCTAAAATCATATTTTCTATAGTGTTGAAAGAAAAGTATGGAAAGGGAGTTGTGTCAAATGCTAAATGTATGGTGAAAAAGTCCGCAGATTCAATTCTCTGGAAGTATGTTGCAGAGTTGTAAGGAATGGTGCCAAAGTGAAATTTTAGTGAACCAAATTTGTTAGATCTAAGAGCTACTATTAAAGAAGTACTTGGTTTCTCTGACGATGGTGATAGAATTCCTTTTCTCTTTGATTTTTGCTGCCTTGTTTTAATTTCGCCATTGTTTGGTGGCGTGTTAATAATTCAATATCAATGGAACAGTACCCTAACCATCATGAAAACTCATACAAACAACAAGCCAAACGATTCAAAATAAAGCCTATACTTACCTCTATGTGATTCCTCTACTGATTCTAAGATTTGGCAGTACTTCATTTGGCAATAGGTCAGCACACCTTCAAAAAAAATTCTGAGATTGTAGAAACGAAGCTTATGAGGAGGAGAAGAAGATTATAGAAGGGTTTTTCAGCCGAAATCGTCAATTCAGCAATGATTTTTGAGATTGAACTTAAGAAAAGTTATTATTCATTTCTCTTTCTTCTTCCCTTGCTAAACGAATTTGAGAGCTTGAAGAGAGAGTGTGAGATGATGAAAATGCACTAAATTCAGCCCCTCCCATGCCTTTGACTGAAATAGAGAGGAGAGATGGAGTATTAGGTGTCCTTCTTCACCAAACATAAAGACTTAGCTCTCATTGTGACACTTATCACTAGCTCATGGTTCCTCAAAAAGGTAAGTAACTAGTTAGTTACTTTAATTGGTTTGGTCAACTATATTATTCTTGTTCCTTTCTTTCCTCCTTGGTTTTTAACCGAATTGGTCCAACAAAAGGAAGGAAAATGTTGATCCGAAGCTTATATGTGTATGTGCCCAAGTTTGACCAAGTCTTCTTGAAATTGGGTTAGCACTTTGACTAACACTTCCTTTCTTCCTACTTTACCCTCTTTGGACATTTTTAATAATATAAGGGGAGAGATTTGATTGCTTTTTATTCTCATAATCACTTCTTACTTTTGAAGAGCAACATCTAGCTCTTCAATTTGTCTTCCAATTTTGACCTCAAGATCAAGTGACAATTGACTCTTTTGTCCTTGATTATGGAAATATTATTTCTTGTACCATTAATTATTTTAGTTCTCTATATTACTTCTTTCTAGACATCATTTCCTTTTTCCTTTGGATCCAGGATAGGTTTTATGTCATTCTAACATATCCAAAAGGAATCGGGTATTTTCTGTCGACTAATTCACACCGAAATTCATACTTTATTCTGGGTGCGGTTTCTACAAGCCATTCTATTTCTTATTCATTCTTGGGACACTTGCTAAACCAGGGCTTAGCAGTCCACTCAATCTAGGCTTATTCTCAAGCCTCTAATCCCAAAATTTAGGATATTACACTCATAGTGTGCCAAGTGTCTAAAGATTAGAGCTCAAGATTGCCAAGGCTAAATAAATCATCTTGTCTTCTCTTTCTCTCTCTCTTATTGGCGTCCTTTCATATGTCAGGGGAAGGAGAGGCCTGACAAATTCCCCTAACTCCCGGGTTCAATGTTTAGGAAGTCAAGTTCATGACCAGACAAGAGACCAGCGGATTTCCCTGACTCAAGTGACATGTGGCGCCTCATGAGCTTGCAAACACAAAAGGCGAAAAAGAAAGTGTCATCTTGATGGACATGTGTCACCCTCCTATCAAACCAACACAAAAAGCACTTGGTACTTTGTCATGATGAGAGGACACTTGTCACTCTCTTATAAAGCCAACCAAAAAGTAGTGTCACCATTAGTTATCATAACTTGATTTATTAAAGGTACTTTAATAAAGTTGCTTTAATAAAGCTATTTTATCGGTGTTTACTCGAGACTCACTCGGGACTTACTCGAGATTACGTCATGCATATCAAAGCCCGTAAGATGATGCCAGATAGGAGAATGTGTGTGGACCCCACATGGCACCACATTCTAGTGTCTTTTTAAAAAAATGTAGGGTACATGTGTCTACCCTAAAAATGCCATGTGCACACCTGTACCTGCATATTTTGCTTGACCAATCAATCTCATACCTCATGACATATCTAGGTGGCATCTTTCTATTAACCCAATAGCACCATATATATGTCTTGTACATATCTGCACTGACACTTTGATCCTACTACCTAAGCATACTGGGCCCTTTTCCCGGTAGGGCCTGATCACATAGTCCCGAGAGTCTTTCTATCGATCGTCATTCTTGGGACTCTTCCCAAACTAGGCTTAGTAATATGCCTGATATAGGCTTATCCTCAAAGTCTTAGGCCTAAAATTTGGGATATTACAATTATCCCCCAGTTCAATAAATCTTATCCACAAAATTTTGAATATCATATGGTACTATTGTACCTCAGGGAATTATCTCTAGACACTCAGTCTATCGCTTTCATTTGCAAGCTCATAGAGCATGCAACATAATGATCATATCCTTAAATCTCTAATAGTATTCAGCCACTATCATACAACATTCTCATTCATCCTGTACCCAGTATATAGAATTCAAACATAGAACTCTGCTTTGATACCACCAAATGTCACACCCGTTCATTATGCCCTTTTATTATGCATCGGAAGCGATATTATTTTTATTACGGCTCAGAAGAGTCAATAAATAAGCTCCCAGCCAAACACTTACACAATTATTCTCAAAGCACTATTTGTTTGGTAAAGTCGTATTTACTATATTAATTAACTTTATTCACGGGGTTACTTAATTCTTCCCATTCCTTATTATCAGAGTTATCTTTATGCATATTTAGTTACTTTGCTTATTACTAATGACCTTGTACTATGCTATTACTCATTCCTAACTCAATTAACGTGTTAATCCCTTCGTCATACAGGTTATACAATTAACCATATCAAATGCTAATACATAACGGAACAGAGTATAATAATTCCTCAACTCTTTATCCGCAACTTCTTCTCTCGGCACATCGTACTGCACTCCTTTCCTCTGCTTACCTGCCTAAATGGTTGGTTAGGGAGCGTGAGATTTAAGGGAATCTCAGTAGCAAGTAGTACTAGATATGCATATAAGATAAATGCTTAATGCATGACATGCTTGCCTTATATTGACTCATGCTAACATATTGGCATACCTGCATGGTTAATATTTCACATTTCTTATATATGGCCATAGCATCAAAAGAAATAAAGCTTCAATCATTCAACTATGTTACTCATAAACAAGTAAGGCAATCATGCACATAACACATAATCATACATATCAATACACGCAAGTAGGGTAAGTTCACTATCGTTGGTCTTTGTGTCCTCCTCGTGCACCATTTCTTCTAACTACTAAAGTTGCTTGGGACCCTTTAATTCCCTCTTCCTTATCAACTCATGACCCTAGTCATATGATTACACTATTAGAGTCAAGACAAATGAATATTCTATGTGGCTAAATTAGCCTCTAGGACATGTCCCTTATCTTTGGGCCCATACCTGTTCCAAATTACTTTAAATGCCATTACTTTCTTATTTTTGCATAAGTCCAAAGTTGGCTGAATTTTCAACAAACCTTGAAAATTCATATCTTTTCATACAAATATCAAAATTAGGCAGTTCAAAGATTTAGGTACCCTTATTAAGTCTATTTTATGGCAAAAATGGATCCCACTGCCACCTGGAAACACATTTACAGAATTCCCATTTTACCCTTACTACCATACAATCGTTCCAATTTTAATGGGCTGACTTCTAAAATTCATAACTTAATCTCTAGAACTGCAAATAGGGTGGTTCAAAGTCCAATATGAAGTCTGTAAGTCTATTTTAAATAAAAAAATATATCCTTCTACTCATTATGAGCACATAGTTTCGAAAACCTCAAGCAACAACCCTGTCTCAAGATTCTTTCTAGATTCATTGTCTAAACTTTAACAAATCATATCTCACAATCTACAAACCCAAATGACACATACTATATATCCAATTAAAGCTTATAATGTCTACATTAAATTTGGAAAGTTTCATAAAATTTTGGTCCAGGTCTAGTCTTCCAAAATTTTCCCACAAACAATCTGACTTCCAGAAACATAATCTGGCAACAACTAACTTCAAAAACTTATATA
The DNA here is from genome assembly GCA_963242795.1 of Inga leiocalycina. Taxonomy (NCBI): domain Eukaryota; kingdom Viridiplantae; phylum Streptophyta; class Magnoliopsida; order Fabales; family Fabaceae; genus Inga; species Inga leiocalycina. The sequence continues at coordinate 28,124,576 of OY725327.1, forward strand.
TCTTAATATACTAATCCCAATGGCACATATTACCTGTCCAATTAAATCTTTAAAGGTCTACTACAATTCTGGAAAGTTTCATAGCCATTGGACAAGATTTGATGACTCAAAAACTTATCACAACCAGACTGCCTCCATAAAACGAAATATGGCTGCATTACTACTTTGACTTCAATCTTTGGGTTTTCAATCCAACCCTTCTAAAATCATGTTCACAACCTATTCCCAGACAAAATAGTGTGTACAATCCATTTCTAACCTCAAAAACACAAATCATCTTCTTTCCATAGGTTCTGGGTCTAACCAAAGATAAGAGAAATATGAAAACTCACCAAAACCATAAAATACTCAGTTCAATACGAAGCTGAGGCTTACCTCATCACGATTCTATAACCGGTTTGGAATTCAGGCGGCACTCTGGCTAATTATACAGCACAAAACAACTCAAATTAGAAAAATAAGACTATAGAAAGAAAGCTCTCAGTGAGTAGAACAACTTTCTCGAAGCACCTATCGGTCGGAATCATATGCGAAACTCTAGGATTTTTACACTTCCTCTTTTCTCTTTCCTCTACCAATTTCTCTTGGATTTTTCACAATTTTCTCATGCCTTCTTTGTGCTAGCCAAAATAATCAAAAAGGGGAAGGAAGGTTTGTGATTTGATCTTGAAATAGGATGGTCTTATAGTATGCCAAGTGTCCAAAGATTAGACCTCAAGATTGCCAAGTGTCAATAAAGCATCTTGTCTTCTCTTACTTTCTCTTATTGGCATCCTTTCATGTGTCAGGGGAAGGAGAGGCCTGACAAATTCCCTTGACTCTTGGGTTTGGTGTTTGGGAAGTCAAGTTCATGACCTAACTAGAGACTGACGGATTTCCCTGACTCAGGTGACATGTGGCGCTTCATGAGTATGCCAACTCAAGGCAAAAAAGCAAGTGTCATCCTGAGGGATACGTGTCATCCTCCTATCAAGCCAACACAAAAAGCACTTGGTACTTTGTCATGATGATAGGACACTTATCACTCTCTTATAAAGCCAACCAAAAGTAGTGTCATCATTAGTCATCATAACTTGCTTTATTAAAGGTACTTTAATAAAGTTACTTTAATAGAACTACTTTATTGGTGTTTACCTGGGATTCACTCGGGACTTACTCGAGATTATGTCACGTGTATCAAACCTCATAAGATGATGCCAGATCGAAGTATGTGTGTGGATCCACATGGTGCCATATACCCATGTCTTTTCCAAAATTGTAGGGTACACATTTCTACCCTGAAAATGCCATGTGTAGACCTATACTGGCATATTTTGCTCGACCAATTTGTCTCATACCTTATGACATATCTAGGTGGTGTCTTTCTACTAACCTAATGGCATTGTATATGTGTCTTGTGCACATATGCATTGACACTTTGATCCTACTGCCTACGTATACTGGGCCCTTTGCCCAGTAGGGCTGGATCATATAGTCCTAGAGAGTTTTTCTATCTCTTGTCATTCATAGGACTCTCACAAACTAAGCTTAGTAGTCTGCCTGATATAGACTTATCCTTAAAGTCTTAAGACCAAAATTTGGGATATTACACTCTATGGTAAGAGAAACAGAGATGAACAGAGGAGATGATCACCATGACATTAGCGATTATCACTATGACATTACTTAAGTGATGTCTACCAGTGATGGTTGCATCGCTTGAGTGACTACTCGAGTGATGACCTGAGAGTTAGGGAAGTGTAAAAGATTCAAACTGAAACAGTATAACGGTTGGAAATGAAAAGTTGTGAGATGAAGGGATAGATCACTCGAGTGATCACTCCAGTGACAACCCAGAATCACTTGAGTGACCACTCGAGTGATCAATAAAGCAGTAGAGAAATTCAACCGATATACTTGTTCCAACTTACAATCCAGAGGCTACAACACATCAAGGAATCATTCATACATAATTACTAGATTATTCAAGTCAGGTATGGTTTAAATTGCTTAAGTTTTTAGTTTTTAGGCATGATCACTCGAGTGATGCCTTAAAATCACTTGAGTGTTCACTCCAGTAATGTCAGGAACTATAGGCTATATCGGTAGACACAATGTCATTTTCACTAAACCACTTCTAGTGACTTCCTAGTGCTCTGCTAAAAACTTTTCCTAAAAACTTGCCTACTTAAATCTGATCAAAACTCATTACGAATACTTTGAACTTTACTTTCAAGAAGGAAAAGTGTTCTTCATTAAAAACTGGTGGTCTGGTGATTGAAGCTCCATCAGAAAGAATTCCTTCACCTATTCTTGCCATCGGATCCTTCTTAGGTTGTTATACCTGAACAAGAAGACCTATGCCCTGATATCAAATGTTAGTGTAGGCGTTTCACTCAAAAGGAGGGGTGAATTGGGTAATAGAAAGATATTTAAAAATAGTAAATGATAAATTAAAATGGAGTTAAGAATAGGGAGGATATCACCAAAGTATACACCGCGGTTTATATTGGTTCAGTCACAACCACTTTGACTTACGTCTATTCCTCAGAGTCCCTCTGAGATTTTTACTATATCTTCCAAAATTCAGTGGGTTCTTGGCACCTCAGTACATAGCAAGTTCTTTTACTAGACACTAGCTCCCCTTTATACAATGAAATCCAATTCCAACTTAAGGTTCCACAACCTTAACTAATCTCAACAATGAATATTGAGTTTGTAATGAAACCCTCTCTCATAGAGTAAATGTATAATCACTGAAATACAAAGTGTATGAATGAAAGAAAGAGTAAATATGAATACACATATTGATCATTGTTTGGTATATGTGTCCGTGTATTGTTATTATTTTGTTATGCTCTAAATTCTTTTGTATTTATAGTTGACTTCTAATAGTCGCTGTCAGTATTCAACTTATCAGTTAGAGTTATACAGCTTCTTTTAACCATTCTTCATATTTGAAAAATAGCCGTTGAGATCGGCGAACGTTCTATTCTTCGTAAAGTAGCTTTTCTCTCTTAGCATGATCTCTTAATTATTTTCCTGTAAAAATACTTCAAATACTAATATAATTAAACATTAAATCAATGATTATCATATGATTATCTTGCATTATGGGATTTATCACTTGAGTGATCCCTTTCAAATCATAACAGAGAACATGAGAAGCTATTCTGACTTCATCACTCGAGTGATCCTAGGTCATCACTTGAGTGATCCCCTTCAAAATCTCACAGAGAGTATTTGAGCTTTTTCAACTGCATCACTCAAGTTATCCCTTACAAAAACATGCAGAGAGCATGAAACAAGACATCATTTCTCACTTCATCACTCTAGTAGCCACTCGAGTGATGGCTCTGTATGCCTCAAAAAACTTGGTTTCTTTGTTCAAAAACCTTGTGTTCAATATCAAATCATTTGTAACACCTTTTGTTTTTATCAAAACATAAGATCTAACATAACCTAGGAGAGTTGATCTTTTGTAGATCAAGAGGTACAAGTTCTTTGGTACCCGTACTTCAGTAATGTCATTTCCTCAGTTAATATCCCTCTTCCTTAAAACCAACAAGATATGGTACTTGGAGGTGAATAAACTAGTTAAGAGGTTGTTACTGGCAGGAAGAAATCATATAGGGAAGTTGAAGATAGAACTGCCTCTGCAACATCCTATGGGTTCTACTCTAAAGAAGAAGTTATCTGAGGCTGAGACTAGTGAGATGGATGATACCCAATCATTTGCCCCTACCATTACCACAACTCCTTCCTTCTTTGTTTCTACTGTACAGACTTTTTGGAAGGAGGTTCTTTAGGGGTTTCATATCGACATTGCCAATACCAATACTAAGTTAAAAACTCACATGAATGATAGGATGGCTGAGATATATGATCACATGAACAAGCACAATCAAGTAGGATTGATTCAACATGAGGCTTATGTTAGATATGATTAGTTTTGATGATGTCAAATATAGATATGAAATGATAAGAGCAAAAAGTTTATATAATGTATTTCTTTAACTAACTACTATATTTAATGTTACATATCTTGTAGATTAGTCAAGCAAAGAAAGAAGATTATTGAATTAATGAAAATGAACAAGAGGGAGAAGAAGAAAGAAATTGAAGATAGTCAAGGAGATGCTTACTTGGGTTATAGAGAATTATTATCAAGAGGAAAATCAAGAAGAAAGATATCGAATGAAAGAAGAAATTATAAAATCTAGTGAGAATATCAAGGTTCAAGTTGTTAGAAGTGATACTGGAGGTTTCTATGATGATACCGGAGGCTTCTATGATCAAATGATGGTTGGAATAGGTTAATACGAAGCTAAGATGACTTATATGTGAGTTATGGCACTTCTAGAGGAGTTTTACTCGAGTGTGAGCTCAACACTCGAGTGCCAGAGGTGTTGCACTCGAGCACGGGATGAACACACTCGAGCACGGGGTGAACACTCTGTTCTACTCTGTTTTACGTTCATCCTGACAGAGGTTCGGTATTTTGTCATATCTCTCAAACCACATGTCGGATTGACCAGAAACTGGTGGCATATGAAAGAAGACTCACAACACGTAAAATGTACACCAAGATCATATTTAAAGAAGCTCAGATAAAGGAGATATGATCCGTGGAAGTTGACAGTGAAATCACCGTCACTTTTCAACATAGGTTTGGTATTTTGAGCATAACTCAAAAACAACACATCGGATTGAGACGAGACTAGTGCCAAATGAAACTAGACTCAAAGAGCTTTCCATGGATAGGTAATTTGCCTAATTTAAACGTATATTCTAGGAGCTATGCCTTCTGTAACTTGACGCTTGTGCAGTCTAGTACGATAGACACTCTTTCGATCATAACTTGTAGAATACAAGGAGTTTTGAGCTGATTCTTTTTGCATTGGAATGCATATGGCAAGAGCTTTCTTATGATACATCATTAGAATCAAATAAATAAATTTTGTCTAATGTGGCCCCACATCACTCACGAGTGCAAAAATGCACTCTTGAAAAATGCCGTGCGAGTGATGTCCAAAAGCAGCTGAATCGTGAAGAAATTTACAACACTCGAGCACTAGGATCCACACTCGAGCATTAGACTATTTTACACTCGAGCACATGCAAGTGTTGACATGAAAGAGTTAACCCGAGAAGAAGCATGTACGTGAAAACAAGAGGCGCACTCGAGCAGGACGTGTTGCACTCGAGTGATGTCCAGAATTGCACTCGAGCACTAGCGAGTGAAGAGCAACAAGTGTTTGCCCGAGAGGAAGCTAGAACATGAAAATATCAAATGCACTCGAGTGAGCCATACTGCACTCGAGTGAGAACTTGGTAGAATCCAGAAACGAAACAGAGCCTCACAGCAATCACCTCAAACATGGTTAAATGTTACACATTCATTATGTTTTCACTTATTATTGTTCCTAAACATTAACTAACATATATTTCAAGTGTAAAACAGGAGTTTAAATATTTGGATCGCATCTTCAAGAACGGAGGTCACGTATGGCAAATATCTTCACTCAACGTGATGAGTCATAGAAGCCAGAAATTCATCTTTTGACCAATGATCCAACATACCCATGACTAATACTTCATCATATTAGTGATTAAGCATTTTGCAGTGTGAAACAAGAAATTTAATGGTGAGATTATAGATTCAAATGAAAGAGTCAAGTGTGGCGGGCGATATCCGAATGGCGGCTACCAACCACAACAAGCAACTGACCCACCATGAGAGATTGTCTGGAAACTCAAACGTATTCATCCCGCTCCACAACGTGATGTACAGCTCATAATGAGACATACCACTCCTCAACGTGAAGCTCTGCTTTGCAACGGAAATCTCATGGTAGCTCGTTTTTCAAATATGCTCAACAGTCAAAATGACTCCAACGGACGAATGCTCACAACAGTCATCATCTTCATCAACTATAAATGAGAGAGCATTCAACGTCAATGGGTAACGGAGACAGCGAGCAACTATGAGAAAAATGATAGAAATATGAATCCTCTGCTTCTACCTAAACACTCTCTGTTTTCCGGTTTCTATATTACTTATCATTAAGAGAGTGATTATTTGTATTGTACTTCAGTGAGTATTATACCCACTCTGTGAGAGAGTTTGTAAACACTTTCAACTATATTTCTAAGTTGATCTCAAGGTAGAGGGACCTTGAGAGGGTTGATTTCCTTACGGGGGAAGCTGTAGAGAGTATTGCTAGTAAGACATTCTGCTCGTAAGACTTACAAGGTGCAAGCAGTAGAGAACGTTGCTACTCATAAGACTTACAGGGGTGTAAGCAGGAGAGAACGTTGTTGCTTGTAGGACTTGCATGAGTAAGCAGGAGAGGAAGATCTTTGGGATTGCTCTGCACGTAAGACTTGCCGTAAGGGGGAGTATCTTGGTGAGAGATTTGTAAAAGGTTTTACAAGTACCCAGTTAAACTTGTAGAATTGTAAAGGCTTTTCTTGTGCCCGGATTAAACAAGAAGATAGTGGATTTGAAAATTTCAGGAGGAGCCTGGGGACTGGACGTAGGCCATCACATATTGGACCGAACCAGGATAAATCACAGTTTGTATATTCTCTTCCCTAAACTCTTATATTTCCAGCATATATTATTTAATCTAACTGTTGATTTATAAACCTTCATACTTACCACTTTCGTTAAGATGCGAAAAGATTTCCAAAGTTCTTAAGTTTTTATTATACACCCAATTCACCCCCCTTTTAGGTGATAGCCGGTTCTAACAGCTTAGACTGGTGTACTGATTAAGATCACCAGCCTTCTTAGGTCTCTTCATAAGAAGGTTGATGCTTTGACACCAAGCTCCTCCACTCCCAATACATCTATACCAGCCTCTATCTCAGTATCTGATCTACCTCCTATCATTCCAAACTCCACACCGAGCAATATCCTCTTCACTATGGCTAACCCTATATCGTCCACATAGGTTCATATCACCTTAGATGAACCTATTCTAGTTCAGCCTATACAGTTCTTACACCTGCAGCCTCACTTATAGCCACAAAGCCACTCCTTCAGTCTCCCTCTCATCATTATCGACATTCTAATGATACTGAGGAGTTAGTGGTTACATCCTATCCTCAGCCACCATCTTAACACACTCACTGTATGTTTTTTATCCTTAAGATCTAATACAAGTCCCTGTCCTTTACCTTCCAGAGCCTACTCCATCTGATTCACCCACTTTTACTGCTCTAGGAGGTGATACACATGATGATATGTCCTTTCCTATCCCCGCTACTCCTATCACCATTAGAGATCCATCTTTACTTAGTTCTGGGTATAGCTCTCCTGATTATTTCACTCTTTTTGATGATGCCAAAAAGGGGGAGATGATCTAGAGTGATTTAGTGAACATATAGTGTCTTAGATTGATATAGCATGAGTATATAGAGATTTTGGGAGTATTTATGCTATTTTGATACACTTACTTACTTATGTACAAAGATTACTTGTATGCAGTATTGTTGAATTCGATATGAAGTACTTCTCTTTTGCTATTTATGTTATAATTGCCCAAGTCTTGCAATATCATCGAAGCATGTGTTTTTATTGCCTTTTCATTCAAGTTTAGGCTTTAAATTGTAAAAATATTTCCAAAATGTTTAGTTCAAAAAACAACAAGTTTTGTCATCATCAAAAAGGGGGAGGATATTAGATCCCATGTTTTGATGATAACAAAAGATGTTGCAAAAGATTTGATAATAAACAAAAGGTTTTTGAATAATGAAGCAAAGTTTTCTAAAGTATACAGTACTATCACTCAAGTGATGAGGTAAGAAAATATGCTCTATTTTAGTGATGCTCTCTAGTCAAGCTTTGGAAGGCATCACTCGAGTGTTGACTCTTGATCACTCGAGTAACAACTCAAGTGATGAGATAAAATACATCACTAGCACAACACAAGAGTGATTATGAAAGTAAACTACTGTTGAAAATTTTTTAAGGTCAAATCACTCGAGTGATCCCATTTCTAAGATCACTAGTAGAGCACTTGAGTGATATATCAAGTTGAGGATCACTAATAGAGTACTCGTGTGATCCATTAAATGATCCATTATAGATTACTCAAGTGATGCAATTTGCAAGATCCTAGCATAGCACTCGAGTGATCCATTACATATCACTCGAGTGATTCTATTTATAGATCACTAGCACAACACTCGAGTGATCCATCTAGTGATTTGTTATGCTTCAAAACTGCTAAGTCAATATCACTCGAGTGATACTTTCCAGAAAAAATGAGCACCTTCTGCTAGTTTACAAATAACCATATAATTGATTATATTTGACTCTCTTTTAGTCTAATATCTCATTTCATTAGTGTATAAAGCTTTCTCAGGTGAAAGATAAAGAGATCAAGTTAAGATATGAAAAAGTGATTATGAGTTAGAAGTATTTAATACAAGTGGTATTTTAACGAAGACATTCACTCTGCTCCAACGGCTACTTTACCACACCCAAGGAATGTTCAGAGGAAATAAAGGTACTTTGACAGAAAAATGAAACACTCACAATGGTCGTTTATTTCACTCAAACTATAAATATGAAGCATTTAAAGCTGATCAACTACCGAATTGCAAAATAATTCAAGTCAACTTTAAGTGCTCTGTTTTTATGTTCATTATTATTCTCTTTGTATCATGTACGTCAGTGATTATACATTTACTCTTTAAGAGAGAAATTCATCAAAACCTCAATACACTTTATTGAGATTACTTAAGGTAGATGGACCTGAAGTTGGGTATTGGTTTACATTGTGTAAGGGGGAGTGAATGTCTAGTAAAGGAACTTGCTGTGTACTGAGGTACCAAGAGCCCACTGAATCTTGGAAGATATAGTGAAAATCTCATAGGCAATCTGAGGACTGGACGTAGGTCAAAGAGGTTGTGACCGAACTAGTATAAATCGTTAGTATACACTTCAGTGATATTCTTTTAACTCTCAACTCTGATTTAATTTCTGTTAATTATTATCATTAGTTTAAAAAAAATTTTAATCACGCAATTCACCCCTTGGGTGAAACACTTGCACTAACAACAACAACCTAAAAAACCCTACCCTTCCTCTTCTATTAAAGCATTTGAACAGAAATACACTTGACACTTAGTCTATTAGAAAGAAACTTGCCAACATCGTAACCTTACTACTCCTTTTTGTCTTTTCCAACCATCGAGAGTCATTTTTAGTCAAGCTCCACTATAAAATGCTTTCATCTTATGTCTCAGTGATAGCTGCGATAGTGAATACCTTCACACTTGTCTGCCTTAACTCAATTTTTCATCATTTGTGAGCCCTAGCTAGGTTACATTCCTTTAGTGCTCTATTCTCCTTATTCAATTAAGGTGCTTTTGTGAAGTCATGATACGATAAAGCATTCAAGGTAACATTAACTTGCTTTTGTGAAATTATGATTTTTTTTTTTAAAACCTATTATTGCTTTGATCAAAATTTTATTTCTTGTTACAAGAAGTTGTCAACCTATTGCTTTGACTAAAGGTTCCTACTTTATTGATCTTTTTCATGTAACTTTTTGAGATATGATACCTAAGAAAATACATCTCCTTTTTGGAAGTATCCATATATTCAGAAGTTACTTCAAAAAGTTCAATAGGGATGTGATGAATAAACTAGTTTAGTTTTACCGATGAGGGTTATACATGAACAAGCTCTGTTAATAAACTAGTTTAGATGTACCGAGAGTCATACACGAATAAGCTCTATGAATAAACTAGTTTAGGTGACATGTTGAATTGATCTTGTGAAGTTATGTTTTTTTTGGAAATCCCATATTGTTGTGGCTGAAGATTCCTCTCCTATTTTTCTATTGATCAGGTGGCACCGAGTTAAAAGGCATGAAATTCAATATTTGTGATCAGTCCTAGACTCTTTAATATGAGAGTTTCTGAGCTACTTGGTCTCGTCTATATATATATAATAGAGTAGTACTTACCACATCGAGTAGCCATGCAATTTGAATGGATCAAGATTTTATAGGCTTTATGGCTAGAATCAATCGTACTCCTGATTTATATATAAAATAATGTAAGTGTTCACCTATATCTTGTGACTCTTTAGCAATTATGCCTAGAAAGCATAGGAAGATGGGGAAAAAATAAATTTCACTATCAAAAAGTGCATAGGGGTTATACAAACCCTTGACCTCAAGGGTTTGCATACCCTTCTACCCTTTCTGATAGGGATATATATTTTTTCCAGAGTCCTTTACTTTCTAGGGGATAAATCATATGAAGAGACATAATTATATATAGGTCACCAGTTACATTATCACTTGTACAGATCAATAGTTGTAATTGATTCTCCCCACAAAGCTTGAAATGTCATTATCCATACTAAATTGCATAGCCACTCAATGTGGAACGTACTATTGTTCTATTATATATATAGATGAGATCAACTAGCTCAGAAACTCTCATTTGAAGAGTCTTATATCCATACATCATAGTCATTATATAAAAACTGTTATTTATAAACTATTATTTATGTACTTAAAATGTAACATCCCAAATTTTATTCACCCAAAATTCATTATATAAAAGGGAATAAAAAGGTGAATGAAAGAGCATATGGAATGACAAAACAAGGCTATTGGTGGTCACACACAACATGATTATGTTTGAAATGCAAATTGTAAACATTTGAATTTGCTGCCAGTGAGTTTTCCTGTGTAGCAGTCGTGTTGTGTGATACTTTTAAATAGGCAAATGATATCCAATGCGTCTGAAATTTTCTAGAATAAAAGTAAACTTATCAAGCTTTAATTTGAAAGGTCATTTGGAGTTGTACACAAAGAGTTATGTATTTTTGAAGTTAGCCTAGTGAAACTGGTATGTTTCTATGATAACATCCAAAAATTGAAATTCTAGGAATTATGAGCTGCCAGTTGGCTAAAGACTATAGTTTTCCTTAAAAATAGACTTAATAAGGGTCACATAGCCTTTGGAACCATACCAATTGGACATCTGTACAATTAGATATGAATTTTCAAAGTTTGTTGAAATATCTGTCAACTTGTGCAAAAATCACAAAAATGTAATGGCAAAATGGTAAATTGTCAAATAAAGCAAGAAGCAATATTTTGATAAATAATTAAGGGCCATTTTCAGCCAAATAGGGGAAATGAGGGGGAAAATAAATATGGAGATAAATATCCCAATTTTAGAGCATTCTTGGCCAAGTAAAATCAAGTTGGAATAGTCAAAAAGCAACATGTACTAGATTAATTGATTGATGAAAGAGATTATAGGAAATGCATGAAGCAAATATTATTTCCCTTTCCTCTTGTCAATTTCGGTCAAAAAGGGAAATTAGGAGGAAATAATAAATACTTGGTAGCTAATTGTGCCAAGTGTCATAATCTTTGGCCAAGTAAAAGATAAAGCAAAAACACATGTTGGAATTGGCCTTAAAGTATAATATCTTGTCAATTGGATGAAGTAATGGAAGAGACCAAATTGGTTCATTTGGAACCCTAGGATTGGCGTCTTTTTGGGCTTAGAAGAGAGGAAAGACTAAGTCAAATTAACTAGAGATAAGGTAAGCAAGAGCATTTGTGTGTAAACCTAATAAACTATTATATTTCCAAGAGAGATGAAGTGAAATATTTTAAGAGCTTCTCATCTCTTTCTTTGGCTTCATTTACGCCATAAACCAAAAGGGAAAGAGAGAAAAAGAGCTTGAAGACCATTAGGAGAAAAGGGAGCTCAAGAAGGCAAAAATCCAAGGTAAGTTAGTGAAATCCTTATGTTTGAGCCTCCTAATCCATGTAGAACCTCTCCTAAGCTCTTTTCCTTCTTGAAAATCATGTTTAGAAAGCAAAATATTAAGGGAAGAGAGAGTGAACAGTAACTTCATAGAGAGAAAGTGAGCAATCAAGAGGTAATCTCCCAAAACTTTGATCCTCTTGTGTATATAATGCTATTGCGGTTGTTGTTATTGGTTTTTGCTTGATTTGTAAATTTGGAAATATGAAATCCTAGAGGGAAATGCTACAAAAATTTCCCCTAATCATGTGCAATTGGTGTTTAATGGGTTAAACATGTGATTAGAGGCATAAAGAAGGTGGTTTAGGGGTTAAAATCAAAAAACTCCAATGTTCCCTTTTTATTGTGAAATTCGTCCAGCTACTATTCACTTAAGACAGAGTCGGAATTTTGTAATTCTGATAGTTCTATTGGATTTAGAAGGTAAAATAATGTGGGAATATAGGTGTTCATAATTTTGTTGGAAATTAGTATGCAAATCTAGAATTTTCTAAAGGTATAGGTGCATGCTCTTTATTTGCCTCTAGTAAGGCAGTTCAATGGATTTCGTGGGTTAAACCTCATTCAAAAATTATGAAAAATGACAGGATTAAAGTAGAGATGTAGTGCTTTAATTTGATAGGTGGTACATAATTTTTGGACTTGTATACTAAAAGATATGGATTTTTGAATTTGTGCCCTGTTTCTGGAATGTAATATGGAACAGGGGAAGTTTTGTGAATTTTTGGGATATATGTGATAATAGTAGCTAGCTTTGGGTATTTTTCCATGACAATACATTTAAAGAGCTTCATTTAGGCTTTAGAATAAGTCAAATTGGAGTTTTCTAGAATTAATTATGAATTTCTAAAGTTGACTGAAAATCTGGCAGTTTCTGGAAAACAATGAAACTGCACTGTGTAGAATTGTACTATGCAGAAATTGTTGAACTATGGTAGATAACCAATAGTATAAGTTTAAAAGAGTTTAGACGAGTACATGAATGGGTCTTGACTCAATTTGTGTATATTTGGAATTTTACGACTAAACAGTTAGCCCAAGCCGGAACAAAGTTTAAGAGCAGTTTGTGAACAAAAAGGAACTTAAGGTAGTAATTCTTTCTTTCATGCATTATGTGATTATTGTATGTTTGTGTATGTCATTTTCTGTAACATGAGCACAGTGTCTTGGACATGCATATTAGCCAAGGTTGGCGCAAAGTTAAGCCAAAGTTGGAAACAGTCGTTTGGCCTTGGATAGTGTGCACAGAGCATTTTATCACACAACATTCTATTATTTTACATAACATGGTGCATGGCATATGTATTTTCACATCATATATGTCTGATTGTATGTTACTACTGAGATACTTTGAATCTCACCCTTTCCATAAATGTAAAAAGTTTTCAGCAACAGACAGCGGCTCAAAGGGCAGAATCATAATTACCAGCAATGGGATGTTCCAGATCAGTACAAGAAGAGATGTTGGTTATCTGAAAGCCTTTATCATTTTAAGGTTTGTAAACATTATGTACATCCCTATGGGGAAGTTCCTGTAACATAATCAAGCACATTGTATCCATAATATCAATATTCTTATGCTATTCTTGTTTGCCCACTGCATTGCGTGATAATACTCTGCAAAACATGAAAACAAGATAAGGGTGTGACATTTAAAACAAAATAAGGGTGTGACATAATACATAATAGTTGTCTACGTGAGATCATTATTAATTTTTAATAAAAGTCATGGTTCTTGTATACAAACCATTATATATGTTATGAAATAAATAATGGTTGTAAAATGAAATCATTATGTATCATGCAAGAATTACCATATATTATGACGGTTGTTTACGTGCGCTCATTAATTATTATTATAGCAATAGGCAGATCATAACCCCCCAAACCTCAATACATAACATGTGTTATATTATAATTGTTATAATAGGTTTAAAACTGTAATATATCTAAGCCAAGCTTTTATAGCGCTCATATATATGACGGTTGGGAACCTGATGTATGGCAGTTAATAACGATCATATATCGCAATATCTGTAGTAGCATTATAGCTAATAAATGTCATGTATGTTGAGGCAAAGGTCACGCAATAATATATAATACTAAAACTTAATGGTTAGATATGTGCACCGTCATGTATTGAGAGGTAGAATCCATGAAAACATAAAAATAATGGTTGTAGTTAACAACCATCATTTATTTAGTGACAAAAATGATGACTGTTATGAAAAAATGTCATTGTTTATAAAGCCTAATGATTGTAATGTAAAATAGTGAAATTTTGTTCATGGAATCATTATGGTTGTAAATTAAAAACCGTAAGAAAATGCAACTTTTCATAATAGTGTTGACGTTATAACCATAAGTAAGTTTCGTGAAGACTCTTTTAAAACACCTACTATCTCACGACTCTTCACATTCCAAAGATATTACATTTCACTCACTTGTCTTTGGTCAAACTTTGCTCATCATGCTTAGAACCCCAAAACTCTAGTTGACGTTTTCGGCTGTCGGCAGTCTCTTTGAGTCAAACTGCAACCTCCACTAGTTTTGTTAAACTTTCGTCCAACAGCCACACAAGTTGCTTTGCTTGCCCTAACTCGCTTTTTCATTTCAGATCGCTAGCTAGGTTGCATTCCTTCGCAATCTCTATTCTCCTTATTTGTAGGTAGATTTATCTTCTGCATTTTGCATTCTCCATTTTTTCCTCATCTTGCCTACCTAGGTTTTAACCTTAGTTTTGCATCATGTTTTTTGGAAAACCCATTACTCTATTCCCTGTGGCTGATTGAATGAGTTATATTTTCTAGTTAAAATGACCATTTCTAGTTCCTCTGGCATTAATAATCCCCCTAGTCAAACCAAAAAACTTGAACCAGGAATAGGTGGTAGAACAAATAAACGGTATTATAAAGAGGGGCCACTACACTTGACTTTCGTGAACACATCAAAGTCTTAGGGGAGAAAATATCATGTGATATGGAAAAATAAAGGTCAAGTTCTTGAGCCGTCAAACTTTATCAGCTAAATCAGTGTAACGGCAAGAACCAACATTCCTATCACATTGAGTTACTAGGGTAGAGGAAAGAAAGTATGCGAATGTTATTTAGGACAACCTCACTGTAAGATATATATGCCTGCTAATTATTTTCTATTTACTTATAAAAAATTTTAACTTAAATAGTGTGCTTTGTAGTAGGCATATGATATAAATGACACTTTTGATGAGGCAAAATAAAGATGGCTCTTTTGATGATCCTTATGTAAAGAAGGTCATCAAAAAAATGGTAATTATTAATATTAGTCCCCGATTTATGAAATTAATGTCTTCAATTAACTATCGATATTAACATTATTATTAAATGTGTAGCAAACCACATCCCAGGAAGTTACTACATAGTATTGCCTTTTTTTGGATGAGGACATATTAGCCAAGACATTAGGCCTAACCATCCTAGTCTACTTAGGGGTGTCAGCTTTGAATTGACCATGATAAAATATTATGGTCACTAATAACCTCGTAGAAATAAAAAGAACAAAAAAATTGAAAAGCTCGACAAATTGTACGATGAAATGCAAAAACAAATGCAATTTCTAACACAAGATCTGATGAAGGAGCGTAGTGAAAAGCTACAAGGGGGAATGGCAACCCAAGTACTAAAGGTAGCTACACATTCCCTCTCATGATCGAACTCATAGAGTGCTAGAGGTTAAATGTTTTGCTCATAGCCCTGGATGACATAGTTGAATTGGGTTGCATGTACAACTGCCTGGAGGATAGAATGATTCATAAAGAGCTTATGCCTCCTAAGAATGTGAAGGTAAAGCTCAAGACTAACATCAACCCTAACTATTAGCTCCTTGTGGCCACTAAAGATGTAGAAATAGTGGAAGAGGCTATGGGCAGCTTCGTTGCATGTCCTTGCTTTCTAATTCATGTATGCAAACTACACAAGAAGTCCATTACTTAAAAGAAGCTGCCTACCAAGTCCAAGCCAACCCATCAGTTTAAGCCCGACACTCAGTCCAAGCCCCTACTCAGTCAAAGAAGAGGAAGTATCCCACACCTAATGATCAGTCCAGGAAAAATTCATTCTTGTAGAATAAGCCTGTGGGTCAATCTGGGAGGAAGTCCCTTAAGGAATTCACTAATAAGTTCTTCACTTTGAGTTTGATCCCATTTCCAATGATCCAATTTGAGCCAAAAGTCTTTGACAAACTATGGCAAATGAAATCTGTAAGCCAAGAGCTTGTTGTTGAGGTCCTGCTTAAGGAAATAGTAAGTACAAGCTTTGTCAACTTCTTTATCAGGTATTTCTTCAATTGTAATTAAATAGTTAGCTACTTAGAACTTTCATTATATTTTGATTTTTTGGTTTTGACATTTCAAGCAACTGTACCATACTTACACCCTCCCCCGTGGCCTCCTTCACAAGATCAAGTTCATCCGCCTTGACAATGTCAATAACCAGAGTGAAGGCGTAAAGGAAGATGTGAAGCAATCTCAAGTGAGGTTTCTAGGAGATGACTTCATTAGGAGGGCATCGCACAAAAGGGACACTTACTTCTTAGTGTCTTACATTTAAGGATGGGTACATCATTAACTTTTCTTAAATTAGTTGTTATTTATTTTGCAATTGCCCTGATTGTGTGATCTATTATTGTACTAAGTAAACATTGGATGCTTATAGTACTAAATCCATTACGGAAAAAGATTTGGTGCTATGAGACTCTTAGCCGGGATCCATTGATAAGACCATTCATGCAGGAGACAGTCAACCAATAAGTTATCCATTTATGATATCTTATAATTTAGTTCAGTTTGCATGTTTCTGTATGTATAATTTTTTATTGTATCTTCTCATAGCAATGTACAAGTACCACATACAAAGTAATCTCGATTGCAGCAATTGCAACCTCACCAATGGCCCCTTTAGATCCATCTTCCAATGGTTGAGACCAAGTGTATATAAATTATTCACCAATAACTATAATATTAAATTGAAGCACACATATAGTTTATATATGACTGATTGACACATTTTCCTTTTCATTTCCTTATAGTGTCTATGTCCACAAGAAAACAACACCGACTATGGGTACTGCATGATGTGGTTCATAAAGGACATAATCAAGCACGATCGTGAAAATATTGATCCTAATAACATATATTATATGCTTAATTCGTTCATATATACATACGTTGAGCTATATATTACAATATCTAACTATATATTGTTTTCTTTTATGCATAGTATTTTTATACCTCCTGCAGGAAGTTTAGCCAGCCATAAATGGAAGAAGTGGCTGAAGAATTGGTGACATCTCTGCAACTTCAGTAGGATAGGGAAACCTGATATGAATGACTATAAATTTATATATATTGATTTGTTTGTTTTAAACTTTTGGTTTTAAAAATCTATGTATGTACATGAATGACAACAAATATATTCTGATTTATTGTATTGTTGTATATATTAATGATTGTAAATATATATTTTGATTCATTCTATATAAATGTATATACAGGGGATATCGAAAGTAGAACCCCCATTTTTTTAAAAGAAAATTAGCTTCTATATATCACGATTGTTACCTTAAAACCTTATTTATGTCAACAATATATAATGCTTTTTAAAGTGGGGCCATTATATATTATGCAAGTATTACTATATATTATAATGGTTGTTTATGTGTGCCCATTATTTATTATCACAACATTTCACATATCATGATCTCACCAAGTCTCAATACATAATGAGTGCTATATTAAAACCGTTCTAATAGATATTGAAAAAACCATTATGTCTTTGCGTCAAGCATATATATATAGCGCCTACAACTATGATTTATGGTTGTTAATAACCATCATACATCAATGATTTTATAGCAGTGAATATAGTAACAAAATTAGGAGATTTGAAGTCAATTAAATGGAACAGTGTGCATGTGAGGATTCTAAAAGGTGTTGTTAGTCTAATGTGTACTATAAGGGGTAGAAAATGGAAAATATTTGGTACAAGCACATACAAGTATATATATCTACACACAAATTACCTCTAGTTCTTAATATAAAATTCACTATATAGTTCAATTTTTTTATTAAAGTGAATTTTATATTAAGGACCAGAGAAATAGCATACATCTGTGTGCGTGCGTGCATGGTTGTGAACCATAGTTCAAAGAGGCTAGAAAATGGAAAATGACTGAGCCTCATATTGTACCCTAACCCACTCCACATATATTGAACTAGGTTGTTTCTATTTCCCATGATGAATACTCTTTTTTATCATAATAGTATTATGAGGTTTTGTAATTTTCTTCCCATCATTTAACCATGGTAGTCTTTAAAGTGGTGTTTTTGTTCTTTGGAATCATTAGTAGTTGGCTTTTAAACTTTGTTTCTATCATGCGCATAATTTGTTTTAGATTTTAATTCTTTATTAACATGGTAGAATACTTAGTAATTATTTATTTGTGGTTTTGAAAAGTAGCGTAGTGATACAACTAGTCAACTAGCACTACTAGTATTTGCAGTTAAGTTGATTACCCACCAACTCATTAGTGACTCTTGCAAAAGGTGCAGGGTTAAAATAAAATTTAGTGCTCTTATGTTAAAATTCCTCTCCTCCCCTTCTCTCCTTTTTTGGGTTTTACATTACCCCTGCTCTCCATTCTAATCAATCCAAATAAAGATAATATGAAAATCATCACAACCCCTCTTTTTTTTTATTAGATTAGATGAAAGGTTCCCCCTAGAAATGTAGAAGGCAGAGGGTTCTCACCTTTCTCAACAAGTGCATTTCTCAAGATTCGAACTTGTGTTCTTCTCCTTATGAGGCTGAGGCTCCTTACCACCTCAATCAACAGCTTGTTGTTATATCCTCTCTTAAACCAAATAGAAGGCATTTCGAAAAGTGCATTTCGAAATGAGGGTTAGGCTCCTTATGAGGGTGAGGCTCCTTACCACCTCAATCAACAGCTTGTTGTTATATCCTCTCTTAAACCAAATCGAAGGCATTTCTCAAGATTCGAACTTGTGTTCTTCTCCTTATAAGGGTGAGGCTCCTTACCACCTCAATCAATAGCTTGTTGTTATATCCTCTGTTGATTGTTGTTATATCCTCTCTTATATCCTCTGCCTTCGAAATTTAGAAGGCAGAGGATTCTCACCTTTCTCAACAAGTGCATTTCTCAAGATTCGAACTTGTGTTCTTCTCCTTATGAGGATGAGGCTCTTTACCATCTCAATCAACAGCTTGTTGTTATATCCTCTCTTAAACCAAATAGAGGAATCAACCTTTTGAGTATTTTGAGCCTAGCCCATTTGGTTTCATAGATATTGGACCCTAGGGACCAAGTAAAAAAATTCTAAAGCCAAATAATTAAAGAGAAGAAAAGAAATCATCACACGGTGGACCTTTCATTTCTATCAAATGGGCAAGTCCAGCCCATAATCTTAAAATTCCTAAATGGTTCATAACAAACCGAAACGGGTCACACACTTCTATTCTATTCTTTTCCAACTATTCCTTGTCCATTGGACTGGGTATGAAAAAAAGGAATTACTTATTTTCTAAGAAAATACGAAATTTTTTTTTCTAAAAAGATTGTTTGTTTTTTTTGGTCGAATATTCTAATAAGATTGCGACTTGTAACAATACTATTAAAATTTTGGGACATAAGTCATTTTAGTCCTTTAGACAAGTAACATGTAGGAACAAGAGTTGTCACTTTCGAATTAAGTATCACTAGTAAATGAGTCAATGTTAAGCAATTACTTTCCATAGTACATATGGGGACCAATTTGTTCATGTCTTGTCACTTATTAAATTTTTTTTCCTTATACGAATTTTTTAGCTTTGGCCCAAAAAATATGAACTTTTCTAATAAACTCCCAGTGTCTTACGAATTAAATTAGGTGGATTTTTCATTTGATAAAATTTGAAAAATTAATTTTATTACTGTTACATACCTCAACCATGGTTTTAAAATACTTATAAAATTTGTTGGGAATTTTTTTTTAAAAAAATGCACTAAAAAGTGTTAGAATGTCTTATCCTTATCCTTAATGAATAATGAGAAAAATAATATCCCAAACTTGGGTCCTTAGTTAAGTCAACGAGTCAACGGGGTCCATGAAAATAATAATATGGAGGAAATTAGAGCATCGTTTTTGAATGACAACATGTGTCCAATTCTTTTATCACTTGTCACTTCATAAATTACTAAGGCCTAGAAAAGTTAGGTGGCTTTTGAATATTTATTAATTAGTCGAGTCAACAGGGCAATATGGGTCCCTGAAAAAATAATATGGAGTAAAAGAGGGCCATCATCTTGTTGGCAAAAAAAAAAAAAAAAAAACCAGAGAGCCATCATCAATGACACAGCATGAAGCTTGTTGGAATAATTAGAAGTATGGGGTCCAACTCTTTAAACACTTGCCATTTCATAAATTACCCTCTTACATTAACTTTCACCTCAAAACATCACTATTGATACTCCTCCTCCCATCTTTAAAATAAGATATATTTAAAAAATTGATCTTAGTTCTAAATATAAGACATAGTTTTCATATTAATCAATCTTTTCTTAATTTACTCTTATTTTTGCCTCAACAATATTCAAGAAAGAGAGTGAATGAGGGAATTAAAGAAGAAGACTAGAGCGTTCTGTAAAATATATGTCATATTAAGTAACTCAACTAATTTCCTTAATATAATCAAATTAGATAAATATGTCTTATATTAAGGATCAGAAGGAGTAATATTTGCTAGTCAAATTAGCATATTTTGAATGGAAAAATAATATTAATTTCTGTCTAAATTTTTTAAATTGTTTGGGTTAATATTATCTTTGGTCTCTCAAATATCAAACCAGAAGTTTTGTTTCATGGCCTTTAGTTGCGCTTGTTAATCTTTTTGTGTCAATATCTCTTTTTTTTTTATTAATTACAACGGTGGCACGAGTAGAACTTGTGATGGGGGAAGAGGCCACTTCAATGACCATTGCGCCACTAGGCACTGGTCTATATCAGTTTCTTTGGTGAAATGAACTTTCAAAGGAAATAAAAACATTGTTTTTTTTTTGTCAATTGATTGTGTAAATAAGGTTGAGAGACATTTAAAGAGATTTATATTGAATATTTATACCAAGGCTTTATTATAATATTTTACTTGATATTATATTGATGATGTAAAGCTTCTCAATTATAAATAGAAAATAGCGACTTAAAAATGACTTAGGGAATAATGTTTCCTTATATTTCATGCCGGTTACGCTTTAATATTTTAGGGCGTGGCAATTTTTATAAGAGACATCTAAAAAAATATGAATGCATAGGATCTAGCAAGCAAGTTATGCACAAATGAACGATATCGTGCATAACAATAACCATCCAATCAAATAAAATGGAGTAAAATATATTAACAACCCCTTTGTTTTACCTAAATTATAAAAATCTCTCTTTTATTTTGAAAACGTATATAGACCTCCCTTAAAATTAAAATGCAAGTTACAGAAAACATTCCTTACATCTTTGACATTCTATTTCTATCCACCCAACCGTTAGTTAATCATTAAGTTTGACTATTAAACATTTACTTTGACTAAAATATCCCTTTTTCAACAAATGAATAAATATTTATATTTACCTAAAAATAAATTTTTATATAAAAATATAATTCTAATACATGTTCAAAATTTCTAATACATTATAACATTTTAAAATTTTTATTATATTATAAAATTTTAAATTTTAAATTTTTATCATATTTATTGAAAATTATTTATTTAGTATTCTTTTAAATGACTAAAAAATATGCCTTTCAAATGAAAGGCAAAAAGAAAAAGAAAGAAATATGCTTTATTCACAATATGTTATTAATAATGTAAATATAATACAGTATATGACTTATATTAATTTTAAATTTTAATTTTTTAAAATATATTTTTGCACAAAAATTTATAAACATATTTATTTTAGTATGCATCTATTAATAGGATTAATAATATTTTTAATTAAATTTTCTATGTCTACATTAATTAAATTAATTAAGTATGTATCTTAATATGAAAAAAATTTAACATATAACTATTTACAAAAGTAAAAAATAAGTTAAGAAAAAGAAAAAAAAATCTTAAATTACTTAAACAATTTTAGTCAAAATTAGGAAATTAATAATGATGAAGGATAAATTAGTAAAAAAAATTTATTTTAATATAAATTTCAATTAAAAAATAAAAATCCTTAACAGAGTTAACAATTTGGACTTAAGTGTATGTTTTTAAAATAGAGGGGAAGTCTGTGTAATAAAGGCAAAACGCAAGGGAGGTTAGAGTATTTTACTCAATAAAATAACTATTATATATGTTCACATTTTATAATGTTTAGTTTTTATTATAATAAAAAATAAATTAAGGAGAATTCTTAGATTAAGTTATTTATATTCATTATATAAAGTTTTCCAATTACAGATAATGCATCCTATTTTTTTAAATGTAATTGTTTAACTATAAACACACATGAAAAAAATATGACAGAACAAAAATGTGCGATTAGGGAACTTAACATAATAGATATAAAATAATGGACCTACATAAAATCCATAGATTAATTTGTTTTATTGAAGAAATGATGTATTTTTAATAGCAATAAAATAAAGCATACCTTGAAAATAAAAATTAAAAAAAACCTTAAAAAAGTTCTCTCATAATGAGAGAAATCCTCATATTTCACTTGAAAACCCTTTAGAGAAACTTTCTGGCAAGAAATATCGAGAGAAAATTGTCACTCACTCTCTAGTTATTATCCTTTCTCAAAGAAATGTCTCTCCAATATTACAAAAAAACACTCGATTTCTAACAGAATTTACCACAGATGTTTTTCCATGGGAAATTCAGTCAGAAATCTATTGAAAATTTCCGACGGAAAAATTTTGTGTGCGAAATTACCCACGGAATTCTATTCCGTGACAAAAATTAAAATTTATTAATTTTATTTTTAAAATAATATTTATAATATTAAAATATTAATTATTAAATAATTATATTTAATCTTAATTATTACAATTATATTATTATTTATTAATATTATATTTAAAATTTTCTACTAAAATAATATTTATTATATTATTATATTAGTTATTATTTTATTTAAAAATAAATTATATGTTATTAATATTATATTTATCATTTTATATTAAAAATAATATTTATAATATTAAATTATTATTTATTAAGTAATTTTAATTAAAAAAATTGGTTAATTAAATATATAAATACTTTTTAAAATTTTTATTTAAGTTATCATTATTTTTAATAATATTATATATAATTAGTAATTAATTGTCATATATATATATATATATATATCTAATTAATTAATTAATTAATTGAGTGTGTGTGTGTGTACGATAATATTATATATATAACAATATGTAATAATTTAATATAGGTTCATTTCAGCACAACTAGCAAACACTTGCATGTAAAGGCATCGACACCATAAGGTCATGGGTTCGAAAGGGAAAAGAGACATTTTTAGGAATTATGAGACGCTGACACGTGGCAGCATGAGTAGCCAACACATGGCAGTGAGTGGAGATGACAAGTAGAGGAGAGGGACACGTGGCGCATTGTGGGGCTGACTTATGGAATGTGGAATTTTTTTTGTAAAAAAATTGCAAATTTCCAACGGAATTTAATTAATTTGTAATGCACCTTTTTGCGATGGAACGAATTCCGTCGGAAATTCAATATTTTTTTGTAGTGCAATAATTTGAAGAGAAGATTTCTCTTGACTAAATCCAAGTGAACTTTTTAAGAAAACATTTTTTATTGTAACAATTTGAGAAAAATGAGTTAAGGTGCAAAAATACACTTGAGCTTTTATCAAAAGTGCACCCAACACCAAATGCTTTTCTTAGAAGCAAAAGTGCCCATGAGATTTCAAAATGGGTGCAGAAGTCACATATTCTATTATCTTGAGGACGTTGATCGTAAGTTTTAACTTTGTTGACTAAAAATGCTGATGAGGAGCATGATGTGGAGGAACAATAAGAACCATGTGCCAAAAAACGTCTCTTCTTCCATCGGCACCGATGTACGCAGATCAGATCCCAAATAATCATCCACACTCCACACAATACAACAATTGAGGGAGATGAAGAGAACATAACACAAAACAATGGAAGTGAACGACATCAAAATGCACGTCGTCGAGAAAGGAGAAGGTCCTGTGGTGTTGTTCCTCCATGGCTTCCCTGAGCTATTGTACTCCTGGCGCCACCAGATCCTGTTCCTCAACTCCCGAGGTTACCGCATCGTCGACCCTGACCTCCGCAGCTTCGGCCCGTGCTTCACGTGGTGGATGACCTTATTGCCCTTCTCGACTCCATAGCTGTGGATGAGGTGTTTCTTGTGGGCCATGATTGGGGAGCTCTCATTGGCTGATATCTTTGTATGCTTCATCCCGAGTGAGTGAAGGCTTATATCTACCTCAGCATCCCTATCCTCCGCTGACACCCTCAAGTGAAGACCCAGGATGGCCTCCATGCCTTGTATGGCGACTGTAACCCCCGCACTTAAATAGGTCATAATTAGTGTTTAAACATATTTTGTAATTGAATAAGAGATCAAAGATAATTTAAAACTTCGTACAAAACTTGTATAATACAATCTCCATTCATTTTTAAATAAAAACATTTGGCCTGTTCGGTCTGTCACATATACAATATCAGAGTGCTAGCCAATTTCCCGACATTCACTCGGGATATATTCGATAACCAAAGGGTTTTATAGGGCATATTTGCCCATCTCAGTTTCCCATACCGGGAATTACACAACAATTACAATTCTATGGTCAATATGTTTATACAATTGTCTAAAATGATAACCAAAAACCAAAAGCTAAGACTACCGCTAGCAATCCTAGTCACCCCTTATTCACTTGCTTATCCCTTAACCTGCTTGCCCTGGCTGAAATGGTTAATTAGAAAGAGTGAGATTCAACAGAATCCCAGTAGCAATAGTTTACGTATATGATGCAAAATTAAACACAGTAAGTAAGCATATATCACAATGTAACAATCTCAATATTCAAGGCCGCACTAACTGCCACGTCCCCTTATTCATTCAATGATAAATACAAACAAGCAATGCATTAAACATGATATAGGATAAAGTGTTACACTACCTTAGTCTTTTCGTTCTTAAGTAGGCATAGGCCTTCTACGCTCCGGGCAAATATCAAATCCTAAAGTCATAATTAAGGACGATAAGTTATCACTTATCCCAATACTCAAATGACTTCAAAAACATTTAGATTTGGTTATCATTAAAGTCCCTTAGGTGGCTACTAGAAACCCAACCAACTGCCTAAAGGGTTGGGGAATACTATCTCAAAAACTACCTTTTTAGTGTGCCTCATAAAACGTATCGCTTCCAGCTTCCGACTCGTTTTTAAAATATTGAATGTACAAAAAATAGGTCATAACCTATCCAAGCATCATTTTAGGCTCTTCCATAGTATTTCTTGTGGTTATATTAGTCTATGGTGAAAATTTACCAAATGCCCCCGGTCCGCGCCCTGCAGTAGCCAACCCGATGGCATGTTTTTTCAAAATTATGACTAGGCTATCCTAACATATTTTCACCTAAGGAATCCATTTCCGGGCTTGAAATCACCAAATTCAGTGTCCAATTATGAAAATACCCTTGACAACCCCGGTTTAAGGATTTTACGGGCGTTTTCATAATTATGTTTTTTCGGCCTTTTCCGAAAAGGTGACCAACTATAACCCCACCTATTTTGCCCACTGAATCGAATGGAACCATTTATTTCATGAAAGTTTAGCTTTTACCCCTCAGAACAATGTTGGCCAAAAGCTTAGGCAAAAATTGGAAAAATTAGACTTTTGTGTTTTACCTTCCAAAAATCATAACTAATTTTAGAAAAAGTGAAATGAGGTGATCCTAAGTCCTAATGAAATCTTTTTAAGTCCTATTTACATGAAAAATATGAATCATTGACTTCTATAAACACAAAAATATAGAATTCAACAATTCTCCTTGCTATTCCAGAATTGCTTCCAGTTTCAACCCCAAACTTTGGAAAATCATAACTCTTAGCTCAAAAATCGAAATGACATGAATTATATGTCCATTTTGAAACTTGGAATGTGAAATTTAAGACTGAAAAGTTTCATAATTTTTCATCACCATTTATCTATTCAAAACGTCCATGCAAACTGACTGTCTGCATAGGGTTCTCACTAACCAAAACTTGCAACTTTTAAACCTAAGTTTCCAATAGTTCAAAATTCACATCCAACACTAGTCCCACACAATTTTCCACAAGGAAACCAATGGAAACATCAAAAAAACCAAATTTATGCTCCATCTATATGTTCTTTTTTTTGGCATATATTCAAAACAAAATCCAAAATTGCCAAATTTGACATTTAAGCTTCAATTCAATTCTATCTATCTAAAATATATCTCAAAGCATCATATCCATGACCACAACAACTCAAACACACCAAGACCCTAATTTTTGAAAATAGGGCAATATTCAAGAATTCCAAGACTTAACCAAATGGCCACAAAACTTATATCAAAGTGTTTATCTCACTCACATCTACAACTTTCTCAAAGAAGTTCCTTGTTTCACCAATCTTTAGATTTCCTTGAGTGCTCAAAACACCACCAAATTGAAAATCTAAACCCATAGAATTGAAGCTTTAAACACAAGGAACATGATTGAAGAAGAGAGTTTTTGCATTAGAGGTCATTTGGAGGGTCAAAATGCTTACCTTTTGCAAGAGCTCTTCTTCTTTCTTTGGTCTTCAATGGCAGTGAAAATCGGAGAGAGAATGAGAGTGATGAAAGTGTGAAGAAGGAGATGAAATAAGTGCACTCCTCATGCCATACCATTTCAGCAGAATTCAAGGGAGGAAGAGAGAAGAAAAATAATAAATGATAATGGGTTTTGACTTTTCTTAACAACTCTCTCTTCATACCAATTCTCTTATCCTTTTAACTTGCTGCTTGTCCCATTTTCATTGGCTCTCATAAAGTAACTAATTAGTTACTCCTTCTCATTTCTTTTAGTTAATAATTAATTTATCCATTAATTACTGACTAATTAGCCGATAATTTTCCATTTTTTCAATTTTTACACTAATTATGACATATTAACTTAAATTGCCACATAACACATAATTAAATTCTTTTCCTTCTTCCATGCGCCATTTACCCCTATTTTAGCTCTCAAAATTACTTTGTCATATAATTATACTAAAATATAGGGTGTTGAGCTTTTCCAATAATTAATTCGAGTCTCAAATCAATTTTAATTCACAACAACATTCTCAATAATTGTCATTAGCCCTTAATCGAAATTTGGGGCATTACAACGACGACTACTACATCTGCTAATTCCAGGTTCTTATTTCCTCCATTCCTTCAACATTTTCACTAGATCTATCGCTCTTTTAATTAGTTGTTTCCTACTACTCAATCGAACTCATCCCATATCATCTAAGAATGTAGATACAACCCAAATCCAAACTGTTGTAAACCGTAATCAGAATTTACCTGTTCATTAAGATACTATTGTGGAGTAGTGGTGAGTAGAGTATGCACATCCAATTAATATTTTCAACAATGACATATGTGTTGTTTGATAGGACCCGGGAAAAATTGAGGCACAACTGGCTAAAGTTGGGATTGGATATGTATTGAAGAACATTTTGACCACTTGCAAAAAAGGACCCCCAATCTTCCCGTTTTTATCCACATCATGCTCCTAGTTAGCATTTTTAGTCAATAAAGTTAAAACTCACGGTCAGCGTCCTTAAGATAATAGAATATGTGACTTTTGCACCTATTTTGAAATCTCATGAGCACTTTTTCCCCTAAAATAAGAATTTGGTGTTGGGTGCACTTTTGATAAAAGCTTATGTGTATTTTTGCACTTTAACCCTAACAATTCGAGTAGAGCTGGTAATTCAGGTCAGGCTGGTGGGTTGGCCCACCAGCCCGCCCAAATTAAACCGATTCGGGCCGCCATTTGAATTTGGGCTAAACAGGCTAGCCCGCCAGCCCGCTTTTATTTATTTTTTTTTGTTTTTTCTCAAATGCACTTAGTCTCCCTTATGCCTTATCTCCTTTCCTTTGATGATGTATTTAATTAATTCCTCACACTTTTTATTTGACACTTATTTTCATATTATATTTATTTATTCAACTATTGTTAAATTTAAAAGAGAGGTGTTTATATAGTTTTGTGATGTGAATAAATGAAAAAAAAAGGAAAGTAAGAATGAAATTGACTTCATAATATAAATGTATTAAAGAAAAGAAGTATGATATAAGCGGATGAAAGAGAAAGAGAGTAAAAATTTTAAAAAAATAGTGAAATTTAAAAGAACAAAAAAATTGGTGGGCTGGCAAAAGCTAGACCGCGAAAGGGGTGGACTGGTCATAGCCCGCATTACCACCTCTGAATTCGAGGGAAGTTATTTATTTCCCTTGCATATATCCCAAAGAAAATATAATGTCTCTTGAAAAGGCCTGAGAAATTTCATGTAGAATTATTTTTATGATATTTTTCCTTTTTATCAAATTTTTAACCCAAAAACATATCCCAAAGAGAACTGTTGTTTTGACAAGACATTATAAATTAAAAAAGAAAACCATTCTGGAGATAACTATAATTTTTTTCCATTTTTTATTTAGTTCTTGTTTGTTTTTCTCTCCTTATTAACTCCTTTAATTTTACTTTATTAGAAAAAATTTATCTTTAGTACTTGATATAATGAATATATAGTTCCGAATGAATTATTGGCATATGTATATCTTTAAAATATATTAGTGTTAACATTGTAACCCACCCTTTCTCTTTCCTATTCAACACCTTCCAAACTCGATATGATATCTTTTATATATCCACTTACTTGTTTTTTATTTCTACAAATCTTAATCCAGGCTTTTCTTGCACTCCACGCCCACTTGAAGGAACAACTCAAGAGATCAAAACAAAGCAACCAAAGAGAAGAGAAGAGAGGTTTGAAATCAACTTCTTGTTGCCCAGCAGCTTTGTATAAATCAGATACGAGCAAATGGATAAAAGATATAGTTGAAGAGGAAAGAGGGAGAGTGGATTAAGCCGTTAACAATAATATATTTAAAAGATAACGATGATATATTTTGAATATATAGATAACAGTAATTCATTGAAACTGAATATTCATAATATCAAGTAATCAATGTAAGTTTTCTCCTTTACTTTATTAGTATAAATGCGACAAATATGCTAATGGTGCTAAAAGAATAAAATTAAAATATTTAATAATGATAAAAACGCCCACTACCAAGTTAAAAATGGAAATGGAAGGGAAACTATCTATACGTAGTTTTTCCTAAGGAACAAAAAATCGGACCGGGCAATAATTGGTCACGATACAAGTTTAAGGATTAATGGGTCAACCGAGATCTAACAGATAGTTGAACCTGTCATATTAAAATATTATAATTTATTAGTGGCAATGAACAAAAAATCGGACCGGCCGGTTCGATCGGTTGAATCGGTCAATGGTCCGATCCACCCATTAAACCGTGAAACCGGTTGGACCAATCTGAAACCTGTTGGACTGGTTAAAACCGGTGGTTTAACTGGTTGGACCAGTTTCATTTTTTAAAATTTTTAAAATTATTATTTTGTGATATTTTTGGTGGCAAAATGGAAGATTAAAGACTAAAATGAAGAAAAAAATAGGTAACATTTTTAAAATTATTATTTTATGATTTAACGCTGTTAGTACGGATTTAACAGTTTTTATAATTGATGCCCCTTTTTAATTGTTCATTGATATTTTTACCTCTTCTAAAAGATAAATGTACCATATGATCTTTTCTTAACACATCATTTATAGATTTACCCTTAACCCTTTTTATATTTTAAACATCCTTCAATTTTCTCTCCCTCCACGACCCTTCTCGCACCATACCATGTCCATGGCCCCCATAACCCTATTTCTACTATTTGCAGTTCTATCTGCAAATGAAGTTAGAGCTCAAAAAGATGATTCCAACATCATAATTTTGGGTTCTTCTCTCTCCCCAAAAAAGAATTCTTCTTCATGGGTTTCACCATCGGGTCTTTTTTCCTTCGGCTTTTATCCACAAGGTAATGGCTTAGCTGTTGGAATACGGGTAAAGGGTGAACATGAAGGAACAATCGTTTGGACACCTAAATTCAACAATCCATCTGCTTCCCCTGATTCAGTAATCGAATTAAACGAAGACGGTCAACTTGTGCTCAGAAAGGAGCCAACACAGAGGGAAATACTCATTGCTAATGCGTCTGAGCCTGCAGATTCAGCATATGTGCGGGATTCTGGGAATTTCGTGCTTTACGCTAAAAACCATAGTGTGATCTGGCAAAGCTTTGGTTACCCCACAG
The DNA here is from genome assembly GCA_963242795.1 of Inga leiocalycina. NCBI lineage: Eukaryota > Viridiplantae > Streptophyta > Magnoliopsida > Fabales > Fabaceae > Inga > Inga leiocalycina. The sequence continues at coordinate 28,154,838 of OY725327.1, forward strand.
ACACCGTATTGGGGGGGCCAGAGTTTATCTGAGGGACAGAATCTGACTTCTGCAAATGGACATTTTATTCTCCACATGCAGACCGATGGAGATCTTGTTGCCTACCCTATAAACAATGAAAAAGCAAGTGATGCTTACTGGGCCTCAAATACTAGTCAATCACCGGTCTCACGGCTTGCTCTTAATCGTACAGGCTTTCTTTGCCTACTCGATGATGATGGGAATACCACGAAGGTTCTGGCCAATAGTAGCAACTATCTTGGAAGGAACGCAAGCGTAATCTATCGTGCAACATTGGATTTGGATGGTAACTTTAGATTGTATGTTCACACATTTGAGAAGAATTCAACTAGATTCAATGTTCAACCTGTGTGGCAATCTAATTCTAATGGATGTGAAGTCAAAGGCTTTTGTGGTTTCAACAGTTATTGCTCCATTAATGGCGGTAAAGCTGTCTGTGAGTGTTATCCTGGATTCATGCCCATAAATCAGAATCAGAGCATGTTCTTAGACTGCGAACAAAGGAGCGAAGATGACTGTAAAACTAGTGAAGATCCAAAGATGTTGTACGATGTTGTTCCTTTACAACATGTGCAATGGAGCTTCATTCCTTATTTGGTCATACCATTTGAAATGGAACTGGATGCTTGTGGGAAGTCTTGCCAGGAAGACTGTAACTGTGGGGTAGCATTATATGAAGATGGAAGGTGCATGAAATATAGCCTTCCGCTTATTTTTGGCAGAATTAATCATGATGTATCAACCACAGCCCTCTTCAAGTTGCCTTCAACAAAAATCATTCCTCCAAATCTGAAGAAGTCAGAGGTTCTTGTTGATGACAAGAAAAATCTGATTTTGACTCTGGTCATCACTCTGGGTTCAATTTCATTTGTTGCCTTACTCTTTGCAATGTCTATTTTCTTCATCTACAAGCATCAAGTCCATTCTTGCATAAAGCTAACTGCAAGTGCAAATCTAGGATTCACTGAGGATTGTAGTCTACGAATTTTCTCCTTTGATGAATTGGTGAATGCAACAGAAAACTTCACAGAAGAGATTGGTAGAGGATCTTTTGGAGTGGTTTACAAGGGAGGAATTCAAGGGAACAATAGAAGGATTGCTGTGAAGAAGCTAGACGACGATGTTGTTGATGAAGGAGAAAGAGAATTTCGAGCTGAAATCACAGCAATTGCTCGAACTCATCACAGAAATCTGGTTCAGCTCATTGGTTATTGCATCGATGGTTCAAGAAAGCTTCTTGTTTATGAATATATGAGCAATGGTTCTCTAGCAGATTTTCTGTTCACATATGAGATGCATCTATCTTGGAAACAAAGGGTCAAAATTGCATTGGAAGTGGCAAGGGGAGTCTTATATCTACACGAAGAATGTGAAGTTTGTATTGTCCACTGCAATATCAAGCCTCATAACATTCTCTTGGATGAAATGTGGACAGCAAAAATATCTGATTTTGGACTTGCAAGACTATCAATACCAGAACATTCAAGAATCAGAACTAGCAATGAATTAACAAGTGGTTATGTGGCACCTGAACGGCAGAAAAACGCATTGACATCAATAAAAGTTGACATCTACAGCTATGGAGTGGTGCTGCTAGAGATAATATGTTGCAGAAGGAATTTAGATGTGAAAGTTGCTTCAGAAGAGGAAATAATGCTTTCAAGTTGGGTGTATAATTGCTTTGTGAGAGTAGAATTAAGTAAACTGGTAGAATTTGATGAAGATGTGGAATGGAGGACATTGGAGAGAATGGTGAAGGTGGCCTTATGGTGTGTCCAAGAGAACTTGTCTCTACGTCCTTCTATGAAGAATGTGATTTTGATGTTGGAAGGGTTGAAGGATATTCCAATTCCTCCATCTCCAATCCCACTTGCTTTGTAACTTAATTACTGTAGCTCTGAAGTATTTGGACTTGATATTATCTCTATCCGTACTGTATGCAATTTTAATTTATACATGTCTTGTCCTTATGTATCCATAAATACAAGTTAGTTTCCTCATGATGCGTATTTTCATAAACAAAAAACGTAAAATTACATTTTCCTCATGATAGTATGTAAATAATGTGAAGCCAAACTATGACTTGACAAATAACATTAGCAAGTTAGGGCTGTTTGGGTTCACGTTTAAAAAGTCTTTTTACGTAAGGCGAGGTAAAACTTTTCTCACATACTTATCTCGTACACATTAAATCACGTTGAAAAAGAAGCTTCTACCGTTAATCTAAAGAGACATTTAATCTTTTGGGTTCAAAAACACAGTTTTTATGACCCAAAAAACATCCAAAATAAAGCCCAAGTGTCCTTTGCTTTAGGTTATTCGGAGCACATTAATGGCTGCCATTGCGTGCACGCAAGATGTTTAGACACGTATGCCCAATTTGTCACTCCTCTCTTTCAGGGTTTGTTTGGTGTGAGGGATTAGGAGAGAAAGGGAGGGGAGGAAAAATTTTTATGAGTTGAATTTTAAAAGATTGAAGAAGTGGAGTAATAAAATTTTAATAAAGAAAATATATAAGATAAAAGAGTAAGAAAAAATTAATTAAAAATTTTTTACCCCACTTCTCTAATTTTTTTAAATTCAACTCAAAAATTTTTTCCTTCTATCCACTTTCACTCCCCTCCCCTCCCACCAAACAAGCACTAAGCTTGCCATCATTTAAAAGTAGAAGAAATGGTGGCAGAAAGGCCCCAATATTTTTACTAGTAACCAAAAAAATAACTAATTTAAATTAAAGGGCATTAAAGTAATTTACTCTCATTTTTTCCTATTACATCATTTTCACCTTACCCAACGTAATTTTTTTTTTTGTCAAACCATTTTCTATTATAAATTTATAATGGTTACTAAACATGTCAACTATAGGTATTTTTCCATTACATTCCCTTCCTTTTTATCACACCTTATTCATTTTCTTCCAAAGCGGAATGACAAAATACATTTAGGAAATGACAGAGATTGGCAACTTCTCAACACTTTCGTGGAAGACTTCGAAGACTTTGAGATTATGGCCACCATTATTGAACCAATCCTTTTTGTTCATCCGCAATTCTGCAGTTCTGTGAGATTTTAGTGGCCATGGCTACCATGGCATCAAACATCTACTTTCTCTTTTTGATATATTTTCTATGTGAAACAGTATTCACACAGCGCATACCACTCGGCTCTTCACTTTCCCCCACTGTTCGTCCCACTTCATGGCCTTCACCTTCAAGTCGATTCGCATTTGGCTTTTACGCGCAAGGCAATGGCTTCAAAGTTGGAATCTTGTTGATCAATGAGAGTAATAAAACAATTGTCTGGACTGCATATCGTGATGATCCTCCTGTATCCTCAAATGCAAATCTTGTTCTAACCATGAGAGGTGAGCTTCTTCTGCAAACAGGTCCAGGGCAAGAGAAGGTTATTTCTCACGGTAACAATGGAACTGTTTCCTCTGCTTCCATGCTTGATTCTGGAAACTTCGTTCTACAAAACAAAACTTTGGACATCCTTTGGCAGAGTTTCGATTACCCAACTGATACCATGTTAGGGGGCCAAATTCTACCTGGTGGGAGTGAATTGGTGTCTAGTTCATCAGACGCTAACCAATCTTCTGGAAAGTTTGAACTCTCCATGCAGGTTGATGGAAACCTTGTTCTGTATCCACGATATTCTGATGCTCACACACATTGGGATGCTTACGGGGCCTCTGGTACTGTTTATGGCACTAGTTTCAAATATTATCTTTTCCTCAACAACACGGATCCTCAGACTCTATGTATTGTAAATGCCAGTAGTTCCAACAAACAAATACTTTGGTGGAGGGGTGATAGCAACATCAAAGGAAACAACTCTATTTATCGTGCAACTATTGATTTTGATGGATTTTTACGTCTCTATGCTCATTTTGAAGACGCAAATAAGAAACATCAAGTTATGAGGTTGTATTCATTGCCAGAGTTGAGCAATCAATGCAAGGTGAAGAGTTTCTGTGGCTTAAACAGCTATTGCACCTTCTTTGACAGCCAGCCTTATTGCAATTGCCTTCCCGGAACTGAGTTTATAGACCCAGGTGATCAGAATCTTGGATGCAAAAGGAACTTCTCAGAAGTTGAATGTAAAGGTGGGAAATATAATAATGCTACTTTTTATTACATGTCCAACATGACTAGTATGAACATGGATGATCTTCCTTATAGAGAGGAAGACATTGCGGAGGAGGAATGCCCATCTTCTTGTTTGCAAGATTGTTACTGTGGGGCTGCCTATTACGATAATAATCGCTGCAAAAAACAAAAGCTTCCATTAAGATATATTACAAGAGCAGCACAAGATTCCTCCTCGTCCTTCACAATATACTTCAAGGTGGGACATCAAAGCCTGGTAAGCAACAATGATCAAAGCCTGGTAAGCAACAATGATAACCAACCACCTCCCATAAAGACTACCAGTAAGAAAGCAGTTGTGATGATCGTTGTTGTCATCTTTGGTTTTGCTATTCTTTTGTTTTCAGCTATTGGAATCTCTGGCCGTTTAATTTACAAGATTGGAGTTTTAAGTTACAAGAGGCTGTTGGAGATTGGAGATTTAGGCCTGAACGAAGGGATTACTCTAAGAGTATTTTCATACAATGAGCTGAAGAAAGCAACAGATGGTTTCAAACAAGAGGTGGGGAAGGGCGCCTTCGGATCAGTTTATAGAGGAACTTTACACAAAGGAAGAAAATTGATCGCTGTGAAAAGGCTACACAAGCTAATTGAAGAAGGAGAGAGAGAATTTCAAGCTGAAATGCAAGCCATTGGGAAAACCCACCACAAAAACTTAGTCCGCTTGTTGGGATATTGTGCTGAGGGATCTAAAAGGCTTCTGGTTTATGAGTACATGAGTAATGGCTCCCTTGAGAAGCTTATCTTTGGTGATAGTACCATACGTCCAGATTGGGAACAGAGAAGAAGAATAGCACTTGACATTGCAAGAGGGTTACTGTATCTGCATGAAGAATGTGGGGTTCCCATTATTCACTGTGACATAAAGCCTCAAAACATATTGATGGATGATTTTTGGACAGCAAAAATATCAGACTTTGGGTTAGCAAAACTTCTAATGCCAGATCAAACAAGAACCTTCACTCAAGTTAGAGGGACAAGAGGTTATTTGGCTCCAGAATGGAACAAGAACACTCCAATAACAGTGAAAGCAGATGTTTATAGCTATGGAGTTATGTTATTGGAGATTGTATGTTGCAGAAGAAGCTTAGTGGTTAACATGTCGAATCCAGAGCAAATTGTTCTGTCTAATTGGGTGTACAAATGTTTTGTTCGACAAGAGCTAAACAAGCTTGTTGTTGGGGAAGACGTGGAGAATACATTGCTGGAGAATATGGTGAAAGTGGGGATATGGTGTATTCAAGATGAACCTTTTCTTCGGCCATCAATGAAGAGTGTGGTGTTGATGCTTGAAGGAGTTTCGGAGGTGGCCATTCCTCCTTGTCCATCTCCTGATTCTCTGTGACATTTCTTCGTTGTAAAAAAAGGAGTGAATTTCGTGTTTCGTGTTGTTTTGGTTTGCTTTGTTTTATTATTACGTTTGTGTAATATGACTTTCTAGGCTTTCGTCTGCTAGTAGCTGCAAATAAAAGAAACAAGCACTTGACATCAGTTGTATTTGGATTTCCTTGGTCCATAATGGTATGCTTCTGCAACACAAAATAACATATACATATATAGTTGTAAATACTTAATATTGTTTATATTTCTCGTTTTATTTATTTTAGGGAAGCATTTTTTTTTAATGTTTTGTAGTTGTTACTATTTTGTCTAAAAACTTAGACATGGCTGAAATAACACTATCGATATTTTCGTAGAAAAACGAAAGATATCTCCCCGTTTTTTTACCTGATCGAGCTGAGAAACATATCTCCCCTTCAATCCCTCTTCTTATTTGGATTTGTAACAAGTGTATAAAATACCTTTCACACGTGTTAAAAAGGCCGTTTTTCACACTATTTCTTCAACCAATGTAAAAAGTCCAAAACGATTTTCTACACCCGTTACAAAAGTCACAATCGGTGCGGTTATAATGCCACAACTATTGCACTGGCTATTGTCACAACCAGTGTAAAGTTTTTTTCCAATGATTCATTTTATTTATCCCCTAGCTAACTCCCTGTTTACGCTTGAAACAAATATAGTATACAATATATTTACAGCATATAGACAACCCCACAATCGAACCACAAGCAAGGTAATTAAATTACAACTCATAAGTGTACAATTAAATTAAAATTTACTCAACTAATAAACAATTTTAAATTAATAAAAGTTTTAGTTTACAAATCTAATCCTTGCTTATGGAACAACAGCATAAACAATACACAATACACAATAACTTACTGTTGTGTAGTAGCTCAAGGAAACTAGTTTTCCAACAAAAGCTACCGTCAATATGACATTGTGCCTGTTTGTTTTAAAAGCGGAAGCTCAAATAAGCGCTATTAAATCTATAAAAGTGATTATAAACCCCGTTCATACTGTTTAGATAAGTTATGTAAAATCCTGATCAACCATGATTCCACCCTCTCACCACACCTATAGCATAAGTGACAAGGTGTTTCTTTTGGGATGGGAAAATCCTAATAAAACTTCTATAACAGGAATTTCTCCAATTTATCCTTTGCTTCTTTCTTCAAAATTTTCTTTCCAAATATTGCCTCCACATATTTTGCTTATTATTTCTCAACCAAAGTACTTCAAATAAATTATGTTGCCCATTACTTAGTATGATTTTTAAAATTATTTTAAACAATAACAATTAAAAAATAAAAATAAAAATTAAATTTTCATATCATTTATTAAAATCATGTTTAATAATAAATATTAAATATTTAAAAACTATTATTAGATATAATCATGAAAATGCAAACAGCTCTATTAAATTCATACCTTTTTTAGTAATTGTGAGTGTACAAGTGATTTTGATAAATGAAATCCAAACATAATCAAAATTCTCAAAGTTCACATATGACACGTACCAAACGGGCCATGAATATTCAAGCAACTAAGCTTTGAGTATAACATTTCCCAAATAATAACACAAGAGACAAAAGTTGGACCACATTTCAGGCTAGGAAAGTTCATATATGACACGACAATTTAAGAAGTGACAAATCATGGACCACAAAACCTTTGGAATTTTTGTACCTTCTTTAGCTCTTTCATTTATTTGTGACCATTAATTTGGTGCTATGAATTCTCAAACTAGAGTGACTTGCAATCAAATGTTCAAAATTCAGTGTTATCTTTCTAACACATTAAAGATGCAAAAATGACAAATTTCCTCTATAATATTGTTACATTTCTAGGAAGATTTTGATGTTATGGTCTCCATATTGCCTCAATCCTTGATGTTTATTGGCGATAATAAACCAGTTCCAAGTGAACCTATGTTCCAACAAACCAAAAAAGCCAACATTGGATTCCGATTCCGATTCCGATTCTATGTGCCTCAAAGTACCAAACGGGGTATGAATATTCAAGTAACTAAGCTTTGAGTATAGCATTTCCCAAATAATAACACAAGAGACAAAAGTTGGACCACATTTCAGGCTAGGAAAGTTCATATATGACACGGCAATTTAAGAAGTGACAAATCATGGACCACAAAACCTTTGGAATTTTTGTAGCTTCTTTAGCTCTTTCATTTATTTGTGACCATTAATTTGGTGCTATGAATTTTCAAACTGGAGTGACGTGCAATCTGTAACCCCTTCACCCTAATTACATCCGGATTACGAAATTTAAGTGAAATAGAGACCAGTAAAATGAAATCCACAACTATTAATCCCTCATCGTAAGATGGGGTATTTCAAAAATCAATTCAAAATATAAATAATCTTGGTCTCACATTCACGTGCGGATATAATTACTTGAGAAATCAAATCACATAATAAATATCAGAGTACGGAAACTAGAATCCCGGCAAACCCCCGGGTTACTTACATATATGACATGGGTTTAAGGGTTCCCAAAATGGGGATTACATGTCCAAAATATTCATTTACATCTCATATACATTTGGTAATCCCAAATCTGAAATAAAGATAATCGACTACCACTAAGTGTCAGAGTAATCCTAACTACTCCTGGTTGTCCGCTTCCCTTTCGAACCACTCGCCCTGTCTGAAAAGGTTAGTCATTTGGAAGAGTGAGATTCTAAAGAATCCCAGTAGTAACAAATTATTCATACCACACGCAATCACATAATATGTAAACAAATCATCTCATAACAGTAACACAAATCACACTGCACCCTCATCCCCTTTTACCGTCGGGGAGGCACACCGTCTTAACCCGAACTGTTGTTAGCGACTCAAGGACTATTGGCATAGCAGTGCATACGAATAGCCTTACGGCTCACATATAGCCTTTCGGCTTTCACAAATGGCCCGTTGGCCTTCACAAATAGCCTCTTGGCTCACAATAGGCCTTTCGGCACACATAATCACATATAACACACCCTAACCTCATCCCCTTTTACCGCTACGAAGGCACACAGCCTTTACCCGAACCGTTGTTAGCGACTCAGGGACTATTGGTATAGCGGTTCTTCCACAATTTCACATATCTTACAGCATACGAAATCATCACAACATAATGATATAGCACACATACAATGTATCACATAAGGTATAAAGAAAGAGTCACTACCTGTATCTTTCCTGACTGGCTCTGGTACTGTGGCCTCACGAGGGCGACAGATGTCAAATCCTATACCAAATTAGGGACAACCGATCAATCTCTTTTCCAAGTTCTTAATTTCATAATACACTTAGTTGGTTATCATTTAGGACTCTTTAGGTGACTACTAGAGGCCTAAACATATGCCTAAAGGGTTGGAAGACACTACCCCAAAGACCCCTTTTTCGAAGGCAAAACATTGATTTCTAACCACCTCACTCGAGTGAAGACGACCTCACTCGAGTGATGAGAGATTTGTGCTCGAGTGAGAACAACTCTCACTCGTGAGTGCTTGACAGAGAGCAACCTTCACAGCCAGGAAGTGCTCGTATCACTCGAGCACCAAGCTCTACACTCGAGTGATGACCCAAATTATGCTCGAGTCCCCGAAAGTGCTACCCCACGAGTGACAACCCGAGAGCACCAACCATACCAGAGGAAAAAGCTCACTCGAGCATACCCTCAGTGCTCGAGTGAGATGGTCGTGGTTGCGAGTGTCAGAGCACACTCTTGGCACTAACCAGCGAATGAGGACCCGAGAATAACCTCAACACTGGACTCCCACCATCACTCGAGCAAACCCAAGCTCACTCGAGCATGATCTTCCCTCACTCAAGAACAAAGAAGTGCACTCGAGCCTCATTCAAAGAATCCAGGCAAGACTCAAAGCATAAAGGGAAAAACTCACGCAGCACTCAAGCACGATCTTCTTCTGCTCGAGTGTTGTGCATCAGAGACAAAAAATGCAGCAAAAACCAGAAAATCCCAGATGGTCAAAATCATACCCAATGGTTCCCAAACTCATCCTAAAGCTCATACACTCTTAGCACTAACTAGGGAACACATTGACAACTCCAAAAACACTCCAAAAACCATTTTGACCATAATCAAACACTAAGGTCTCCATGATACACAATATCCAAATTTAATTCAAGTTAATTCCAACATTCCAAATTATATCCAACAATCAAACAACTCCACATTAAACCATTTCCAATATCAAACACAATGAAATTCCTAAAATCCACATTTGGTACAAACTAGGGCAATTTCCAGATTTTTACCAAACTTGTCCAAAAATCACAAGCAATATATCAAAATGCTCTAAATGCCTACCTCTTCACTTTGCCCAATCCAGAATCTCGATTCTCAAACTTTCAATTTTGAATCAAAACTCAAACCACCACTATGCAAGATTCTGAAATCATCACAATGAAGCTCTCAATGAGATGCATATCTTTAGAGAAAAGGATTAGGGCATTAGAGGATCATAACTCACCAAGATTCAAGCTTTTCTTCTTCCTCTTTCTTGCCTCAAGGTCACCGGAAATATTGAGAGAAGAGAGAGAGAGAATATGAGAGATGGTGAGATGATGATGATGATGGTTCACACTTCCTCCTCTAGCCACACACACAATCGAAAAGGAGAGAGAGAGGAGAGAAAAAGTGCTATTTTGTCTCATGTGCCTCATCCAATGGCTCACCATATGCCACTTGTCTAAATCTACACACTCTCTCAAAGAGCTCACACAAACGCAAAGCATAGGATTCCGACCCATGATCAATGAATCTCAACCCTTGATCTTAAATACCACATATATGTACACCAAATTCACATTACATTAATTCCAAAAGTGCTTAATTACACTATTTACAACCATTCTTATAGCATTAGCCCTAATCACAAATCGGGATATTACACAATCAAATGTTCAAAATTCAGTGTTATCTTTCTAGCACATTAAAGATGCAAAAATGACAAATTTCCTCTTTAATATTGTTACATTTCTATGAAGATTTTGATGTTATGGTCTCCATATTGCCTCAATCCTTGATGTTTATTGGCGATAATAAACCAGTTCCAAGTGAACCTATGTTCCAACAAACCAAAAAAGCCAACATTGGATTCCGATTCCAAATCTATGTTCCTCAATGTACCAAACGTGGCAAGAATATTCAAGTAACTAAGCTTTGAGTATAACGTTTCCCAAATAATAACACAAGAGACAAAAGTAGGACCACATTTCGAGCTAGGAAAGTTCATATATGACACGGCAATTTAAGAAGTGACAAATCATGGACCACAAAACCTTTGGAATTTTTGTAGCTTCTTTAGCTCTTTCATTTATTTGTGATCATTAATTTGGTGCTATGAATTTTCAAACTCGAGTGACTTGCAATCAAATGTTCAAAACTCAGGGTTATCTTTCTAGTACATTAAAGATGCGAAAATCACAAATTTTCTCTATAATATTGTTACATTTCTAGGAATATTTTGAAGTTAGGGTCTCCATATTACCTCCATCCTTGTTGTTTATTAGCGATAATAAATCAATTCCAAGTGAACCTATGTTCCAACAAACCAAAAAATCGAACATTGGATTCTGATTCCGATTCTACGTGCCTGAACGTACCAAACGTGGTATGAATTTTCAAGCAACTAAGCTTTGAGTATAACGTTTCCCAAATAATAGCACAAGAGAAAAAACTTGGACCACATTTCGGGCTAGGAAAATTCATATATGACATGGCAATTTAAGAAGTGAAAAATCATGAACCACAAAACCTTCAGAATTTTTGTACCTTCTTTAGCTCTTTCATTTATTTGTGACCATTAATTTGGTGCTATGAATTTTCAAACTGGAGTGACTTGCAATCAAATGTTCAAAATTCGGGGTTATCTTTCTAGCACATTAAAGATGCAAAAATGACAAATTTTCTCTATAATATTGTTACATTTCTAAGAAGATTTTGAAGTTATGGTCTCCATATTGCATCAATCCTTCTTGTTTATTAGCGATAATAAACCAGTTTCAAGTAAACCTATGTTCCAACAAACCAAAAAAGCCAACATTGGATTCCGATTCCGATTCTATGTCCCTCAACGTACCAAACGGGGTATGAATATTCAAGTTACTAAGCTTTGAGTATAACGATTCCAAAATAATTACACAAGAGATAAAAGTTGGCCCACATTCCGGGCTAGGAAAGTTCATATATGACACAGCAATTTAAGAAGTGACAAATCATGGACCACAAAACCGTTGGAATTTTTGTAGCTTCTTTAGCTCTTCCATTTATTTGTGACCATTAATTTGGTGCTATGAATTTTCAAACTGGAGTGACGTGCAATCAAATGTTCAAAATTCAGTGTTATCTTTCTAGCACATTAAAGATTAAAAAATGACAAATTTTCTCTATAATATTGTTACATTTCAAGGAAGATTTTGATGTTATGGTCTCCATATTTCCTCAATCCTTGATATTTATTGGCGATAATAAACCAGTTCCAAGTGAACCTATGTTCCAACAAACCAAAAAAGCCAACATTGGATTGCGATTCCGATTCTATGTGCCTCAACGTACCATACGGGGCATGAATATTCAAGCAACTAAGCTTTCAGTTTAACGTTTCCCAAATAATAACATGAGACAAAACTTGGACCACATTTCGGGCTAGGAAAGTTCATATATGACACGGAAATTTAAGAAGTGACAAATCATGGATCACAAAACCTTTGGAATTTTTGTAGCTTCTTTAGCTCTTTCATTTATTTGTGACCATTAATTTGGTGCTACGAATTTTCAAACTGGAGTGACATGCAATCAAATGTTCAAAATTTGGAGTTATCTTTCTAGCACATTAAAGATGCAAAAAATGACAGATTTTCTCTATAATATTGTTGCCTTTCTAGGAATATTTTGATGTTATGGTCTCCATATTGCATCAATCCTTCTTGTTTGTTAGCGATAATAAACCAATTCCAAGTGAACCTATGTTCCAACAAACCAAAAAAGCCAACATTGGATTCCGATTCCGATTCTACGTGCCTCAACGTACCAAACGAGGTATGACATTTCAAGCAACTAAGCTTTGAGTATAACGTTTCCCAAATAATAACACAAGAGACAAAAGTTGGACTACATTTCGGGCTAGGAAAGTTCATATATGACACGGCAATTTAAGAAGTGACAAATCATGGACCACAAAACCTTTGGAATTTTTGTAGCTTCTTTAGCTCTTTCATTTATTTGTGACCATTAATTTGGTGCTACGAATTTTCAAACTGGAGTGACATGCAATCAAATGTTCAAAATTCGGGGTTATCTTTCTAGCACATTAAAGATGCAAAAATGACAAATTTTCTCTATAATATTGTTGCCTTTCTAGGAAGATTTTGATGTTATGGTCTCCATATTGCATCAATCCTTCTTGTTTATTAGCGATAATAAACCAATTCCAAGTGAAGCTATGTTCCAACAAACCAAAAAAGCCAATATTGGATTCCGATTCCGAATCTATGTTCCTCAATGTACCAAACATGGCATGAATATTCAAGTAACTAAGCTTTGAGTATAACGTTTCCCAAATAATAACACAAGAGACAAAAGTTGGACCACATTTCGGGCTAGGAAAGTTCATATATGACACGGCAATTTAAGAAGTGACAAATCATGGACCACAAAACGTTTGAAATTTTTGTAGCTTCTTTAGGTCTTTCATTTATTTGTGACCATTAATTTGATGCTAAGAATTTTCAAACTGGACTGACTTGCAATTAAATGTTTAAAATTCGGGGTTATCATTCTAGCACATTAAAGATGCAAAAATGACAAATTTTCTCTATAATATTGCTCCATTTCTAGGAAGATTTTGAAGTTATGGTCTCCATATTGCAGCAATCCTTCTTGTTTATTAGCGATAATAAACCAGTTCCAAGTGAACCTATGTTCCAACAAACCAAAAAAGCCAACATTGGATTCCGATTCCGATTCTACGTGCCTCAACGACCCAAACGAGGCATGAATATTCAAGTAACTAAGCTTTGAGTAAAACGTTTCCCAAAGAATAACATAAGAGACAAAAGTTGCACCACATTTCGGGCTAGGAAAGTTCATATATGACACGGTAATTTAAGAAGTTACAAATCGTGGACCACAAAACCTTTGGAATTTTTGTAGCTTCTTTAGCTCTTTCATTTATTTGTGACCATTAATTTGGTGCTATGAATTTTCAAACTGGAGTGACGTGCAATCAAATGTTCAAAATTCAGTGTTATCTTTCTAACACATTAAAGATGCAAAAATGACAAATTTCCTCTATAATATTGTTACATTTCTAGGAAGATTTTGATGTTATGGTCTCCATATTGCCTCAATCCTTGATGTTTATTTGTGATAATAAACCAGTTCCAAGTGAACCTATGTTCCAACAAACCCAAAAAGCCAACATTGGATTCCGATTCTGAATCTATGTGCCTCAACGTACCAAACGGGGCATGAATATTCAAGTAACAAAGCTTTGAGTATAACGTTTCCCAAATAATAACTCAAGAGACAAAAGTTGGACCACATTTCGGGCAAGGAAAGTTCATATATGACACGGCAATTTTAGAAGTGACAAATCATGGAGCACAAAACCTCTGCAATTTTCGTAGCTTCTTTAGCTCTTTCATTTATTTGTGACCATTAATTTGGTGCTATGAATTTTCAAACTGGAGTGACTTGCAATCAAATGTTCAAAACTCGGGGTTATCTTTCTAGCACATTAAAGATGCGAAAATGACAAATTTTCTCTATAATATTGTTACATTTGTAGGAAGATTTTGAAGTTATGATCTCCATATTGCATCAAACCTTCTTGTTTATTAGCGATCATAAACCAGTTCTAAGTGAACCTATGTTCCAACAAACCGAAAAAGCCAACATTGGATTCTGATTCCGATTCTACGTTCCTCAACGTACCAAACGGGGTATAAATATTCAAGCAACTAAAATTTGAGTATAACGTTTCCCAAATAATAACACAAGAGACAAAAGTTGGACCACATTTCGGGCTAGGAAAGTTCATATAGGATACGGCAATTTAAGAAGTGACAAATCATGGACCACAAAATCTTTGAAATTTTTGTAGCTTCTTTAGCTTTTTCATTTATTTGTGACCATTAATTTGGTGCTATTAATTTTCAAACTGGAGTGACGTGCAATCAAATGTTCAAAATTAGTGTTATCATTCTAGGACAGTAAAGATGCGAACATGACAAATTTTCTCTATAATATTGTTCCATTTCTAGGAAGATTTTGAATTTATGGTCTCCATATTGCTTCAATCCTTTTTGTTTATTAGCGATAATAAACCAGTTCCAAGTGAACCTATGTTCCAACAAACCAAAAAAGCCAACATTGAATTCCGATTCCGATTCTACGTTCCTCAACGTACCAAATGGGGTATAAATATTCAAGCAACTAAACTTTGAGTATAACATTTCTTAGATAATAACACAAGAGACAAAAGTTGGACCACATTTCGGGCTAGGAAAGTTCTTATATGACATGGCCATTTACAAAGCGAAAAATCATGGACCACAAAACCTTTGGAATTTTTGTACCTTCATTAGCTCTTTTATTTATTTGTGACCATTAATTTGGTGCTATGAATTTTCAAACTCGAGTGACGTGCAATCAAATTTTCAAAATTCGGGGTTATCTCTCTAGCACATTAAAGAATCGAAAATGACAAATTTTCTCTATAATATTGCTTCATTTCTAGGAAGATTTTGAACTTATGGTCTCCGTATTGCATCAATCCTTCTTGTTTATTAGCGATAATAAACCAGTTCCAAGTGAACCTATGTTCCAACAAACCAAAAAAGCCAACGTTGAATTCCGATTCCGATTCTACGTTCCTCAATGTACCAAACGGGGTATGAATATTCAAGCAACTAAACTTTGAGTATAACGTTTCCCAAATAATAACACAAGAGACAAAAGTTGGACCACATTTCAGGCTAGGAAAGTTCATATATGATACGGCAATTTAAGAAGTGACAAATCATGGACCACAAAATCTTTGGAATTTTTGTAGCTTCTTTAGCTCTTTCATTTATTTGTGACCATTGATTTGGTGCTATGAATTTTCAAACTGGAGTGACATGCAATCAAATGTTCAAAATTAGTGTTATCATTCTAGCACATTAAAGATGTGAAAATGACAAATTTTCTCTATAATATTGTTACATTTCTAGGAAGATTTTGAAGTTATGATCTCCATATTGCATCAATCCTTCTTGTTTATTAGCGATAATAAACCAGTTCTAAGTAAACCTATGTTCCAACAAACCAAAAACGCCAACATTGGATTCCGATTCCGATTCTACGTGCCTCAACGTACCAAACGGGGTATGAATATTCAAGCAACTAATCTTTGAGTATAACGTTTCCCAAATAATAACACAAGAGACAAAAGTTGAACCACTTTGCGGGCTAGTAAAGTTCATATATGACACAGAAATTTTAGAAGTGACAAATTATGGATCACCAAACCATTGAAATTTTGTAGCTTCTTTAGCTCTTTCATTTATTTGTGACCATTAATTTGGTGCTATTAATTTTCAAACTGGAGTGACGTGCAATCAAATGTTCAAAATTAGTTTTATCATTCTAGGACAGTAAAGATGCGAACATGACAAATTTTCTCTATAATATTGTTCCATTTCTAGGAAGATTTTGAATTTATGGTCTCCATATTACTTCAATCCTTTTTGTTTATTAGCGATAATAAACCAGTTCCAAGTGAACCTATGTTCCAACAAACCAAAAAAGCCAACATTGGATTCCGATTCCGATTCTACGTTCCTCAACGTACCAAACGGGGTATAAATATTCAAGCAACTAAACTTTGAGTATAACATTTCCCAAATAATAACACAAGAGACAAAAGTTGGACCACATTTCGGGCTAGGAAAGTTCATATATGACACGGCCATTTAAAAAGCGACAAATCATGGACCACAAAACCTTTGGAATTTTTGTACCTTCATTTAGCTCTTTCATTTATTTGTGACCATTGTAACCCCTTGCCTTAATTAGCGTAATTATGATTCGATATCACTTAATTAAATTGGTTTAGAGACCGTCGAATAGTTCAAAACTCATTTAAAACTCCCTCTTTTAGTAGGGACTTTACAAAATTTTCAAAACTTCTTTTCTATTCCGGTCTCAAATTCAATTATCGAATATAATCACCTGTACAATTATATCACATTCATATATCAGAGTGTACAACAAAATCCCGGAAAACCCCAGGTTCATATATATAGTCTAAGGGTTCCCAAAATTCCCTACTAGGGGATTACACAACCGTTATCAGAATATTATTTACAACCAAAAATAATATACATTAATCCAAAATCCAAGTAGATAACCAACTATTCCATATTTCCCAAAATCCCTAACCGCTCTTGGTTGGCCGCTTCCCTCTTAAGCCGCTTGCCCTATCTAAAATGTTAGTCATTGGAAGAATGAGATTCAAAAGAATCCCAGTAGTAACAAATTCACTCATACAATATGTAAACATATAGCAGGTAAGTAAATCACAACCAACAACAACAATAGAACATGCTTTTCACCACAAGCGACAGCACTCATGGCTGTATAATAAAGTCACCAGCTTTCGCTGTATACACAAGTCACTAGCTTTCGCTGTATAATGAAGTCACCAGCTTTCATTGTATACACAAGTCACCAGCTTTCGCTGTATAATATAGTCACCAGCTTTCGCTGTATAATGAAGTCACCAGCTTTCGCTGTATAATATAGTCACCAACTATCATTAGCTGTATAAGCAGCAACATCACAACTTCATCACAACTCATCACAGCACATGACCAACATACATACAATACATTTACACCAAGTATAAGGGAAGTGTCACTACCTTGTTCTTTCCGGACGTTCTCTGGTACCGTTGGTTCACGAGTAGGGCAAATGTCGATCCCTATAAACCAAATCAGGGACAACCAATCAATCTCTTTTCCAAGTTCTTAATTCCATAACACTTTAAGTTGGTTATCATTTGAACTCTTTAGGTAACTATTTTAGGTCTAAATATATGCCTAAAGGGTTGGGAAAGGCTATACCCAAAACCACCTTTAAAAGTGAAAAATACTGATTTTTGGAGGTGGGCCGCGGCCCAAAAATCCACTGGTTGCAGCCCAAAACTGCTCAGAAATGCTCAGAAACATTTAGGCCGCGGCCCAGAATCCGCTGGCCACGGCCAAGAAAATCCAGTTTCTTGGCTGAACTTCCAAAAATCATAACTAATTCCACAAAAATCGAAATGAGGTGATCCCAAAGCCAAATGAAAGCTATTCAAGTCCTCTACACAGGAAAAATATTGGCCTTTACTAGGAATCACCACACAAATACAGAATTCCACACATTTCATCACTGCCCCAAAACAGAATCCATTTTCGACCTCAAACTTTGGACAGCTATAACTCCCAGGTCCCAAAACGAAATGGCACAAATTATATGCTCATTTTGAAGCTTGCGAGGTTACTTTAAGACTGGAAAGTTTCATAATTTTCCAACATCATTTGCCCAGTCAAAACGTCCACAACACCAAGCTGCCCAGAGCAAAACTTCAAGGGACAGATTTCTCAGTTTTGCACCAATGATTCCAATGGTTCCCAAATTCACACCAAATACCATTTCCACATAAATTTGCACAAGAAATCCATTGGAAACACTAGAACCACCAAATTCATATCACATTTACACATATTTAGTTCTTGAGCACATTGCAACACAAAACCATATACAAGACTCCACATTGCAATTGCTTTCCATTTCAAATTCCAAACTTATTCCAATGGCACAAAGGCACAACATGACACCAATTGCTACCCAAAACACCATCCAATTCATTCATTTTGAAATTACACTAAAATCAGGGCAAATTCCACAAACCACAATACTCAACCAAAAGTCACAATACTTTGGTCAAAAGAAAGCTCTTACTCACCTTTTTCACTTTCCCAAACTAATTTCTTGATTCCTCAACCTTCAAGTTTTCTCAACCACAAAAACACCTCCCCTTGAGATTCTAAGACCATAGAAAGAAAGCTCTTAGCAAGAGGAACAACTTTAGAGAAGGAGATTTTGGCATTTGAAGTCAAAACCTTACCTAAATCACAAGGCTTTCTTTTCTCTTTCCTCTTCAAAAATGGCGCACAAGGACTTAGAGAGAGAGGGAAAATATGAGATGATGATGATGAAGATGAGAAGCAAATTTGTATTGCCTCCTCACACCACACACACAAAACGAAATGGAAAGAGAGAAAAGGATGGGAAATGAATAAAAAATTCATGTGGACTTTTTGACCATGATCAAGGGTGCACATATGGACACTTGTCAACACCTTGGCCCTCCTTTCCTAAACTCACATAACACATGCACACACACAACTCCTCTCATACTCATGAATCCTAACCATTGATCTTAAAGTTACCAATGAGTTTCCTCTTCGATAACTGAGCAATTAAGCGGTAAATTACCATTTTACCCCTAAGTATCACAACACTTAACAAATCACCATTAAACACATTCTTCACCTTCCTTTATACTATTCACACGCCCTCCCCTCTATTTTCATTCAATTTAGATATTAATCCGATATTGAACTTAAATACAGGGTTTGAGTTCTGGCTGTAACATATTTCGATCATAATTCTTGTCATGTCCTCCAAAAATGTTGGTTTAACATTAATTACCTTTACTTTAGGAGTCAAAGTCCCTTAATCACAATTCGGGATATTACAACCATTCATTTGGTGCTATGAATTTTCAAACTCGAGTGACGTGCAATCAAATTTTCAAAATTCGGGGTTATCTCTCTAGCACATTAAAGATGCGAAAATGAAAAATTTTCTCTATAATATTGTTGCCTTTCTAGGAATATTTTGAGGTTATGGTCTCCGTATTGCCTCCATGGATGTTGTTTATTAGCGATAATAAACCAGTTCCAAGTGAGCCTATGTTCCAACAAACCAAAAAAGCCAACATTGGATTCGGATTCCGATTCTACGTGCCTCATCGTACCAAACGGGGTATGAATTTTCAAGCAACTAAGCTTTGAGTATAACGTTTCCCAAATAATAACACAAGAGACAAAAGTTGGACCACATCTCGGGCTAGGAAAGTTCATATATGACACGGCAATTTAAGAAGTGACAAATCATGGACCACAAAATCTTTGAAATTTTTGTAGCTTCTTTAGCTCTTTCATTTATTTGTGACCATTAATTTGGTGCTATGAATTTTCAAACTGGAGTGACTTGCAATCAACTGTTCAAAATTCGTGTTATCATTCTAGCACATTAAAGATGCGAACATGACAAATTTTCTCTATAATATTGTTCCATTTCTAGGAAGATTTTGAACTTATGATCTCCATATTGACTCAATCCTTGATGTTTATTAGCGATAATAAACCAGTTCCAAGTGAACCTATGTTCCAACAAACCAAAAAAGCCAACATTGGATTTCGATTCCGAATCTATGAACCTCAACGTACCAAACGGGGCATGAATATTCAAGTAACTAAGCTTTGAGTATAACGTTTCCCAAATAATAACACAAGAGACAAAAGTTGGACCACATTGCGGGCTAGGAAAGTTCATATATGACACGGCTATTTAAGAAGCGACAAATCATGGACCACAAAACCTTTAGAATTTTTGTACCTTCTTTAGCTCTTTTATTTATTTGTGACCATTAATTTGGTGCTATGAATTTTCAAACTGGAGTGACATGCAATCAAATGTTCAAAATTCAGGGTTATCTCTCTAGCACATTAAAGAAGCGAAAATGACAAATTTTCTCTATAATATTGTTGCCTTTCTAGGAATATTTTGAAGTTATGGTCTCCGTATTGCCTCCATCCTTGTTGTTTATTAGCGATAACAAACCAGTTCCAAATGAACCTATGTTCCAACAAACCAAAAAAGCCAACATTGGATTCGGATTTCGATTCTACGTGCCTCATCGTACCAAACGGGGTATGAATTTTCAAGCAACTAAGCTTTGAGTATAACGTTTCCCAAATAATAACACAAGAGACAGAAGTTGGACCACATTTCGGGCTAGGAAAGTTCATATATGACACGGCAATTTAA
This sequence comes from Inga leiocalycina, assembly GCA_963242795.1. Classification (NCBI taxonomy): domain Eukaryota; kingdom Viridiplantae; phylum Streptophyta; class Magnoliopsida; order Fabales; family Fabaceae; genus Inga; species Inga leiocalycina. The sequence goes on from OY725327.1 coordinate 28,175,534, forward strand.
GAAGTGACAAATCATGGACCACAAAACATTTGGAATTTTTGTACCTTCTTTAGCTCTTTCATTTATTTGTGACCATTAATTTGGTGGTATGAATTTTCAAACTGGAGTGACATGCAATCAAATGTTCAAAATTTAGTGTTATCTTGCTAGCACATTAAAGATGCAAAAATGACAAATTTTTTCTATAATATTGTTACATTTCTAGGAAGATTTTGAAGTTATGGTCTCCATATTGCTTCAATCCTTCTTGTTTATTAGCGATAATAAACCAGTTCCAAGTGAACCTATGTTCCAACAAACCAAAAAAGCTAACATTGGATTCCAATTCCGATTCTATGTGCCTCAATGTACCTAACAGGGTATGAATATTCAAGCAACTAAGCTTTGCGTATAACGTTTCCCAAAAAATAACACAAGAGACAAAAGTTGGACCACATTGCGGGCTAGGAAAGTTCATATATGACACGGCAATTTATGAAGTGACAAATCATGGACCACAAAACCTTTGAAATTTTTGTAGCTTCTTTAGGTCTTTCATTTATTTGTGACCACTAATTTGGTGCTATGAATTTTCAAACTGGAGTGACTTGCAATCAAATGTTCAAAATTCGGGGTTAGCATTCTAGCACATTAAAGATACAAAAATGACAAATTTTCTCTATAATATTGCTCCATTTCTAGGAAGATTTTGAAGTTATGGTCTCCATATTGCATCAATCCTTCCTGTTTATTAGTGATAATAAATTTGTTCCAAGTTAAACTAGGTTCCAACAAACCAAAAAAGCCAACATTGGATTCCAATTCCAATTCTATGTGCCTTAACGTACCAAACGGGGCATGCATATTCAAGCAACTAAATTTTGAGTATAAAGTTTCCCAAATAATAACACAAGAGACAAAAGTTGGACCACATTTTGGGCTAGGAAAGTTCATATATGACACGGAAATTTAAGAAGTGACAAATCATGGACCACGAAACCTTTTGGAATTTGTGTAGCTTCTTTAGTTCTTTCATTTAAATATAACCATTAATTTGGTGCTATGAATTTTCAAACTGGAGTGACGTGCAATCAAATGTTCAAAATTTGGGGATATCTTTCTAGCATATTAAAGATGCGAAAATGACAAATTTTTTGTATAATATTGTTTCATTTCTAGGAAGACTTTGAAGTTATGGTCTCCATATTGCCTCAATCCTTGTTTATTAGCGATAATAAACCAGTTCCAAGTAAACCTAGGTTCCAACATACCAAAAAAGCCAACATTGGATTCCGATTCCGATTTTACGTGCCTCAATGTACCAAATAGGGCATGAATATTCAAGCAACTAAGCTTTAAGTATAATATTTCCCAAATAATAACCCATGAGACAAAAGTTGGACCACGTTTCGTGCCAGGAAAGTTTATTTCTAAGACCACAATATAAGAAGTGACAAATCATGGACCACAAAACCTTTGAAATTTTTTTAGTTTCTTTTGTTCTTACATTTATTTGTGACCATTAATTTGGTGCTATGAATTTTCAAACTGGAGTGACGTGCTATTAAATGTTCAAATAGCCTCTAGCTCACACAAATATTCAATCCCCCGTAAACTACCATCCCAGCGGAACGGTCCCCCCACCGGAATGACCCGATGAGCCGTAGGTGAAAGACATCACAAATGTTCGTCACATCCTGAGCCTATGCCAACTAGGCGCAACCCACTAGATCAACCTGATCTGGCCCAACCGGGGAGATGGACTCACAACACAAATCTATCACATCCTGGGCCTATGCCAACTAGGCACAACCCACCGGACCAACCCGATCCGGCCCAACCAGGGAGATGGACTCACAATACACAATCACGACAAGCTAGAACCGGGCATCTTACAACTTCACCTTCAACACCACAAATTCTTTTCACCAAACTAGGATCCTCCAAGACCCCTTCTCACAAGATAATTTGGACTTCAAAGTTTTACTTCCCGAATCCATAACTAATACATTGTTCTTACTGCCTTAGCTCCTGCTCAGTGTAATTCTCAAACACATCCATTTATTACGCTTCCGCTGCACACTCTGAGGTCTTCTTCCTCATCTGTGCTTTAACAATGTCAGGTTGATTTAATAGGATTCCCATAGGAATCCCTCACTACAACTGACAACGTTCATACTCAGTATTTGTCTGTGCCAGACCTTGGCCCGATTCAACTTGAATCATTCAAAGCCATATGACTTCTTATCTCAAGAAAACCCCTTCACTGTGGGATTCATTACAATACACCATCACAGAGAGGCCCGTTTCGTAGTGCTAATATACAATTCCACATCATGGCAACTGCACTCCATGGTTATTCATCAAGGCGGCTGCACTCTAGGGTTTGTGTCTCGGCGGCTCCACACTAGGGTTTGTCGTCAAGGTGGCTCCACACTATGGTACCAAAACTCTCCATAGGTAGCCCTCTTCGATTAGAACTCTTTGTAGGTAGCCCTTTCCTATTAGAACTCTCCATAGGTAGACCTTTCCAATCTGAATCCTCTATAGATAGCTCTGTCCAGTTGGTCATCTCAAGATGAAGGTATCATTGTAACGAGAACTCAGAAGCCATTCACACATTCCATCTTCTATCTCAACCTTCAGACCATATCTCATAATTACTCATCGTTCTATCAAAACCATCCTCAGGTCAATGGCACATTCCAATTTCATAACGTCAGGGCGATACTCCACCACTAACTATCAACACCCCTTTAGCTTGCACACAGCTAGTCGTAACTTCCACACTAGTTCTACTCTTCTAATTCTCAGGTTGAACCACACTGATTCACCACATCCACATCACAGATAATGTATACACACAGCCTTTAAACTCATATATCCACAAATAGCAGGGACAATAATGTGTATACCACAAACAAACAAAGTCATCCTCTATGACCTAAGGTAGCAACTACTGCCACTATCCTAGCAAATCCTATATTTGCCAGGAACTACAGCTCTGATACAAAAAATGTAACCCCCACTATAATTATATCTAAAATACGCGATTAAAATGAGTTAGAGACCAATAATAAACAAAACTCATTTAAAATCCCATCTTCAAGATATGGTTTTCATAAATATGTTTCACAAATAATTTAACCTGGTCTCAGATTCACATTTTGAATATAATTACTACGCGAAGATAAATCACATTCATTATACAAATATCAGAGTGCACAACATAATCATCCTGGCAATCCCGAGTTTATATATTCGCTAATGAGTATAAAGGGCACATTCGCCCATATACAAGTTTTCATATCGGGGATTACACAATTCCATTCCAAATATATGTATTACACAAATTCGCATTCCAAATATATATCCGAATAGACATTCCAACCTATCCAACCATATATACATCTAAATATCCATAGTTATTCCAATTGAATAGATAACCAACTACCAAACTCAAACAACCAAAAGGAAGTTCTCGTTGCCCCTTGGTTGCTTGCCCCTTCCTCGAGCCTCTTGCCCTGTCAAAATGTTGGTAGGGGAGGGTGAGATTTGAGAGAATCTTAGTAGGAAACAAATACCAATATGCATGCAAGATAAGTGTTTAATGCCTGACATGCTTGCATTACAAAACTTATGCTTACACAATGACATATCTTAATGCTCAATGTTTCAACAACAATATACTTATAGCCATAGCATAAATAGCAATAGAGCTTTAATCATTCATATATGTTCGCATAATCAAGCAAAGCAATAACATGCATCAATACACCAACACAATTATCAAATACATGCAGGAGAGGTAAGTTCCCTATACTTCCTTTCTACGTATGCTCCAGCACCGACTACTTACGATCAGAATGAATACCAAACCCTACAAACCAAATCAAGGATATAGGGTTAATCTCTAATCCAAATCTTTACTTTCATATCACTTAAAGTTGTTTGTCATTTGAGTCCCTTAAGTGTCTAATAATAAGCTCAACAAAATCTTGAAAGGATTGGGAAGTACTAGGTTGGAAATCACTTTTCAAAATCACCAAGTGCTGAAAATAGGGGTTGGCTGCAGCCAAAAACAGCACAGAAGGTTTTTGGCTGCAACCAAGAATCTCTGGCTGTGGCCAAGATGTGCACAGAAAGTTTTACGCTGCAGCCAAGGAAACTTCAGAAATTCATAACTAATTCCAAAAAAAATCGAAATGAGGTGATCCCAAAGCCCATTGAAATCTATTTAAGTCTTCTTCATAGGAAAAATATGAGCCATTACCAGATATCACCACACAATTCCAGAGTTACACGAAATTCCCTTGCTGTTCCAGATTTGCACCCAGTTTTAACGTCAAACTTTGAAAAACCATAACTCTGAGTTCACAAAACAAAATGACACAAATTATCTGTCTATTTTAAATCTTGGAATGTGAACTTTAACATTGGAAAGTTTCATAATTTTTAGAGACCATTTGCTCATTCAAAACATCAACACAAACAGACTGCCCAGAACAGAGTTTTAATGGACAGAATTCTAAGTTTTGCACCATGCTTCCAATGGTTCCCAAATTCACATCAAATACCATTTCCACATAAATTTTCACAAGGAATCCATTGGAAACATAAAATCAACCAAATTCACATCACATTTACACATATTCTGTTTTTGAACCCCATTGCCACTCAAAACCACTAAATGGCCAAACTTTCCATTCATGGTTTCAAACCTAACCAAACCAATTCCAATGGTCATATAACACAACAAAACACCAATTGCAACCCAAAACACATGACAATTCATGAATTTCGAAATTACCACAAAATCAGGGCAAAATTCACAATTCACAAAACTCATCCATAAATCACAAAACTTAGATCAAAAGGCTTTAAATACTCGCCTCTTCCTCTTCCCAAAGCCAATTCCTTGATTCTTCATCTTTCCAAAATTCTCACAAACTCTCAAACACCTTCTTTAACAAATCTAAAACCATAGAGATGAAGCTCTCATCACTATGAACAAGATTAATGAAGATGATTTAAGCATTAGAGGCCATTTACCAAACCAAAACTCATCTTGTTTCATTCTTTTTCCTCCTTGGCCAAGCCAAAAAATGGAGTTAGAGAGAGGATGAAGATAAAGCATTTTTTCCCTTTGCTTCATGTGTTGGCTGACCTAAAAGAAAGGAGAGGGAAGACAAAAAGCACTATGAACATTTGACCAAGATCTAAGGCTCACAAGTTGCCACTTGTCATGATCTTATTCCATCTCCCATGAGCTCACATAAACACACTCACACATGATTCCACCCTTTGATCTCTTGCATAAATCAATCTTAACCATTGATCTTGAAGTTACCAATGAGTTTCCTCTTCGATAACTGACCAATTGGTTGGTAACTTTACCGATTTGCCCTTGATTATAGCAATTCCTCTTGAATCACCACCAAACACATTTTATCATTCCATTTAACCACAATAAGCACCCTCCCTATATTTTAAGTCAATTTAGATGTTAATCCATAATTGAACTTAAATACAGGGTTTCAGCGCTGCTCATTACACGTTCAAATCATATTTTCACATCATACTCCAAAAGTGTTCAATTATCACTAATCACATCCACTTTTGGAGTAATTAACCCTTAATTGAAGTTTGGGATCCTACAAAACTAAGGCTTAGCAGTCCACTTATTTTAGGCTTATTCTCTAGCCTCAACTCTCAAACTTCAGGGTATTACATTTATTAGCGATAATAAACTAGTTCCGAGTGAAACTAGGTTCCAACAAACCAAAAAAGTCAACATTGGATTCCAATTTAAAATTCTACATGCCTTAACGTACCAAACGAGCATGAATATTCAATCAACTAAGCTTTGATTATAGCATTTCCCAAATAATAACACAAGAGACAAAAGTTGGACCACATTTTAGGCTAGGAAAGTTCATACATGACACGGCAATTTAAGAAGTAACAAATCATGGACCACAAAACCTTTGGAATTTTTGTAGCTTCTTTAGTTCTTTCATTTAGTTGTGACCATTAATTTGGTGCTATGAATTTTCAAACTGGAGTGACGTGCAATTAAATGTTCAAAATTTGGGGTTATCTTTCTAGCACATTAAAGCAGCAAAAATGACAAATTTTCTCTATATTATTGTTACTTTTCTAGGAAGACTTTGAAGTTATGGTCTCCATATTGCATCAATCCTTGTTGTTTATTAGCGATTATCCAATTCTGAGATTATTTTGTTGTGCCTATGGCTACCACTACATTAAATAGTAGTGGTCAATTTCATAAAGCCTGATGCTTCCATGTCATGTTCGTTACATTCAATGCCCTTCACATCAGGTTAATGTCCATTCAGCTTTTATCATAAAGGAATTGGCGTCAAAGTTGGAATTTTACTCTAGTTGTTGGAACTTCACGTGTAAGGTTTCTTTAGACATTTTCATCCATGGAAGAAAATTATGATCCAGTTATGAGATGCCAAATTGGCAACTTTTCTCAACACTAGACTTGTTGTTTGTAATAGTTATAAGTCTTTAGGAGAATCACGCTCTAAAAGTTAGATGTTGGAATTGGGGAACCTAAAGCTATATGAGGCTTCTTTTTTAAGGTAATGCACTTGATGTGAAACTCATTACAATCTACCTCCTCAAGAGCCAACGTCCTAATGGCTCTACACTATATCACTTCACTTAGTCTCTTATTGGTCATCCCCTCTAGTTAAAACCCTCTATATGTAGCCTTCTTCAGTAAATAGTGCAAGTGTACACTGTCGTAATCAAGTAATATAGAAGTAAGTAGAGTATCGTTCCCACGAGGATTGAGTACTAAGTACCAAAATAGGTAATTTTAATTTTATGTAGTCGATCAATTAGTTGGTGATTGAGAGTACAAAATAAAAGAAAAACACTTAAATATAAGTGCAGATGATAAGAAGGAAAATATGAGAAAAAGTCATAGGGATTAAATTTCACTTCACAAATCCTGGATTGAATCACTTATCTATTTTAGCCCAATTTATTCCACATGATTGATAGTCGAATTTCCCTAATTTAATTACTAGTCTCTTCCAAGGTCAAGCAATTCTATAATCAATTGCTAATCCAATATATTCCTATATGAATTTAAGCAATTAATTATGCATTAAGATTTATGGAACTCAGTAAGACTACACAACTCATATGAATATATTCCTATTTCATATGCTAGTCATGGTTTTAATTATAGGGTCTACACACATGTATCTTCTTCCGGTCTCAACATGCATATTGAAATCATTCAAAAGATGGTCAGTCAATCAAAAGCATTAAGAATAATAATTAAAACTCAATTATGAAGGAGAAATTCAAACTAGATTTAATAAGTTAAGATTCAATCCGTCATTAGTAAGCTACGTTATCACCCTAGAAAAATGGAAATTTAGCTTATGATAAAATTAAAAAAAAATAAAAATAAATTAACATTACATAAAACTAGAATGAAATCCTCATAAATACTGCATAAAACTTGAATATTAAATTCTCAATCATAAATATACAACCAAAAGATGCATGAAAAATGAAGAAATCTAGCCGTCCATTTAGGAGGTAAAACCTTCTATGTAGGCGGCATGCAAAATGTAATATAATCCTAAGCCTTCCAAGATGGAGGCATGCAAAATGTAATACAATTCTAAGCCTTCCAAGATGGAGGCATGCAATGCATGAAATTAAATCTAAAAATTACTACAATGAACTCAGAAATGTTAGAGAAAGATCTTTCCCGGTCAGAGAAGTACCTCTCCCTGTCGGAGAAGAAAACCTCTGCTTCTCTTCCTCCCCTCCCCTCCTTGAGCTTGGCCTTGATCTCTATTTATAGGGGAAAAAATCATGTGCTACAGTACTGCTACAGTGATCTTGCAGCTCTACAGTACTTCCGTCGCTACAGTAACTTACATCCGCTACAATATAACCATATGCTAAAGTGATCCTATTGCTACAGTACTTTTATTTACTTTTTTTTTAAATTCTATTTATTCCAAAAACATTATTTATTTATCAATCACACCCAAATTTATTATATTAAACTCAAATATCATCCATAAAATCATCATATAAGGGAAAATAAATATGCAAATATTTTACTTATCAACAATACATGGTCATAGCATCAATATTAGCATTGTTTTACATTAAATTTGAGAATTGATAAAGAATATTCTCAAATATAAGTATCAGATTGAGGCACATCATAATAGTAGTTGGGCATATACAAAATGTTCAGATTAAATAAATAAGGATCAAATACTAATATACTTCTCTTGTCCTTAATATAAAACATATTTACCTAATTTGATTAGATTAAGGAAGCTAGTTGAATTAGTTAATATGACATATATTTTCTAAAACACCCTAAGCATCTTCCTTAATTCCCTCATTCCCTCTGCTCCTTGATTATTATTAAGGAAGCTTCATTAGGGCTAAATTATAAAAAGATACAAATATGTAAACTATATCTTATATTTAGAATCCATATCAACACCCTAAATATATCTTATATCAGAGGGAGTAATTTGCAAGCTATGAATAAGCCTCCAAAAGTTAGTTGAACCATGGCAAGCAATCCCCCAAGCTCCATAAAGTTCTAAAGAATCATAAGAAGTAACAAACCAAAACAGATTTAAAACCCCATTTGTGAGTGGAGTGAACATCCCACCGAGACAATAATTAAATAGTGTAGAATAATGTAGACTCTTGTCTCTTGATGCCAGGATCCAACACATACAAGAAGCTCTTCAATATTGTAGTCGATCGCGACCCCTCCCATTTGGATCAAGTTAATGGGCAATATTTGAGGCACTGACCAGTATGAACGTGAAGTGATTCAGTGACCAAAAGAGTTTTGGCTACATAACTCTTGATGGTAGTGAGGACCTCTTTATCCACCAATCTACGCTTTAACAATCATTAGATATGTAGAACATATGTAATGGTTCTCTCAAAACAACTATTATATATTGATATCAATGCTAATGGTTTTTATTTAAACAACTAGTATATATAGTTGACATAAATAACGGTTGTTAGGTAACAAACGTGATGCATTGAAGCTATTTTTTTAAAGAGGGTGTTCTACTTTTGATATCCCTATGCATATACATTTATACAGAACAAATCATGATATATATTTTCATTCATTCATATATAGAATAGTACAACAAATCATAATATATATATTTTCAGCCATTCATTTACATGTATACACTATTAAAACTAAAACTTTAAAACAAACAAATCATTAGTATTTAGAAATTTACAGTCATTCAATGTAAGTTGCACTGATTCTACCAACTCTTCAACTACTTCTTCCATTTGTAAGTTGCTAAATATCGTCCAGGAGACATTAAAATACTGTGCACAAAAGAAAACAATAGATGGAAGTTAGATATTGTAATATATAGCTGACCGAATATATATATGAATGAATTGATCGTGTCTAATATACCTTATTTATATCAATATTTTCAGGACCGTGTGTGATTATGTCCTTCATTACTGCATCACACAGTACCCATAATCATTGCTCATATCTAGTTGTTTTAGACACTATAAAGAAATAAGAAGAAAAATTTGTCTGTCAGTCAAATATATAAACTATATATGTGCTTCAATTTAATGTTATAGTCATTGGTAAATAATATATATACCTTTGAACTTAGCCATTGGAAGGCGCATCTATAGCTGCCATCAATGAGGTTGTTTTTGGGATACTTAAGACTATTTTGAGTACAGTAATTGTACACCACTCTGAGAAGATACAATAAAAAATGATATATACATATATAAACATGCAAGATGAACTAAATTATAAGAGATGATGAATGAATAACTTATTGGTTAAATGTCTTCTACATGTATGGCCTCCGGTCTGGAACCCCGCCCATAGAGTCATAGGATCATATCGTTTTGCGCATTGGATTTACCACTATGAGCATCCAGTAGTCTCTAATTACAATAATAGATCAAACTAGCAAGACAATTACAAAGTAAATAAAAACTAATTTAAGCAGAGCTAATGATGTTCCCTCCCTTGAATGTATGGCAAAAAGAAGTAAGTGTTCCTTTTGTCTGGTGCTCTCCTAATAAATTCATCCTCCAGAAACCTCAAGTGTTGTTGCATAATATCTTCCTTCATGATCTCACTCTGGTTATTGAGATTTTTAGGGCATATGAAGTTGTCTTGTCTTGGAGGCCGTGGGGAAGGATGTATGGTACAGATGCCTGAAATGCCAAAACCAACATATCAAAATGTAATCAAAGTTATAAGAAACCAACTATTTAGTCACAATTGAAGAAATATGTAATATCCTAAATTTTGAGACTAGATGCTAGAGAATAAGCCTGAATTCAGTAGACTGCTAATCCCCGATTAAGTAAATGTCCCAAGAGGGTATAATGATGTTCCCTAATATTCCGTATATCTTTATGACATTTAAGGGAATAAAATGGTGAGCACGGGAAATGATAGAATAGGGCAATTAGTGGCCACACACAACATGAATATGTTTAGAACATAAATTGTAAACTTTTGAATTTGCTGTTAGTGAGTTTCCCAGTATGGTAGTCTTGTTGTGTGACATTTTTAAATAACAAAATGATGTTTAAAGCCTATGATATTTTTTAGTATGAAAGTAGAATTATCAATTTTTAATTTGATAGGTCATTAGGTCATTTGGAGTTGTACACAAAGAGTTATGTATTTTTTAAGTTAGCCTAGTGATACTAGCAATTTTCAACGGTAGTGTCCAAAAAAAATAATTCTGGGAATGGTGAGCTTTTAGTTGGTTAAAGGCTATATTTTTTCTTGAAAAAAAACTTAATAAGGGTCACATAGCCTTTGGAATCACACTAATTGGATCTCTACAAATAAAGATATGAATTTTCAAAGTTTGATGAAAATTCTGCCCAATTTTCCAGCTAGTACGAAAATGGAAATAAATGTAAGGGCAAAATGGTCATTTGACCAATAAAGCAAGCAGCCATTTATTCTTCCCTTTAATTGGGATAAATGTTGGCAAAAGTAGGGAACAAGAAAGTTTAACCCAAGTAAACCGACCATAGTTGACTAATTAACTACTTGCTTTTCAAGGAGCCACAAGAATGTGACACTTAACACATGGGGGCTAAATACTTGTGTTTAAATGATAATAATTATCCAAAGCTCCCTCTCTCCTCCTCATATTTCGTCCAACACCTAAAATAGAGGGGAAAATAGTTGGAAAATGGAAGAGGAAAGAGAAAGAAGTAATAGTGAAGCTTTTCCAGCTTCTGGAGTCTTCTCTAACGTTGCTCTACTTGACGAGAGCTTTATTTCCATGGCTTTGGATTCTTGATTAGAGGTGTTTGGAGCCATCTACCTAGGGGAAGTGCTGCCAAAATCAAGAACCATTTGTAGAATCAAGTAGAGGTACGTATAAGCTTTGATTTGAACCAATTGATTTGTGGTTTTGTTTAGCTTTGAGCATCTCTTGGGCTGCCCTATGATTTCGTCCAAGCTATGATTTTAGGGCTATATGTTGTTTTACTCATGAAAATGATGATCTATGAGGATTAGTGATGATATTAGACATGTTTGATAGTAGAGTTGCAAAAGTGTTGATTGCTGCATTGAAGTTTCTGGGAGGCAGTTTGTTTGTGATGAAAGTTTGATTAGCCAAACCTAGTTTAAATGTTATGAAACTTTTTAGAATTAAAGTAGACATCTTGGGCTTTAATTTGATAGGTATTATAAGTAATTTGGACCAGTGGATTGAAAGCTATGAATATTTGAAGTTGTGCCCTATTTTAGGACTTGATTCTGGAATAGTATGGGAATTTATGTTATTCTGTAACTTTGTAGTTGTAGATGGCAATGGTTTTTATTTTTCCTGTTTAGAGGCCATAAAAATCTTTCCATAGAATTGTGAACCACTCTATTTAGAATTTTGTAGATTTAGTTATGATTTTTGAAAGTTCAGCCAAGAACAGAGGATTTTTTGGCTGTGGCCATAAGAATTGCTCTGTCGTGGAATAAAAGCTTCTGACATGTTTTTGGTCACGGCCAAAGGTTCTTGGCCAAAGCAAAAAGTTTTTGACTATTTATTGGCCGTGGCTAGAGAATTCTTGGCCGCGGCCAACACCCAATTTTAGCATTTTGTATTTTTGAAAGGTGGTGATTGGTCTGGCTCTCAACAACCCTTTTATGCATTTGTTTGAGCTTCTAATAGCTACTTAAAGGACTCAAATGATAACCAACCTGTAACCCCCCACCGTAATTAATATTCGGATTACGCAATTAAAGTGAAATAGACACCAATAACAATCAAATAACATTTTACAAACCTATCTACTAGACTGGGTTTTCATAAATACATTTTGAAATCATTTATAACCTGGCCCCACATTCACATTTCCGAATACAATTACTACATGAAGATAAATCACATTTGAATATATCAGAGTACGCAATGTAATTCCTAGCCAATCCTGGGTTCCATACATTAATCAAAGCCTTACAGGGCATAAGTGCCCAATACAAATTCCCATACGGGGATTACACAAATCTATCTCAAATACATCCTCAAATATACATCCACATACACACATCCAAATCTAACTACGAATATCCAAATATACATCCCAACTATGATAACCAACTACCAACATCTCATCCCAAAGGAGACCTCCTTGCCCTTGGCTGCTTGCTCCATCCTTGATCCACTACCCTGTCTGAAAGGTGAGTAGGGGAGGGTGAGATTCTAGAGAATCTCAGTAGGCAAACAATACCAATATGCATGTACGATAAATATTTAATGCATGACATACTTGTATCACATAACTCATGCTCACATAATGACAAATTATAAGCTCAATGCTTCAAACAACATATTGATGGCCATAGCATAAATTGAAACATAGCTTCAAATTACACCTAATCATGTAAAGCAAAGACATGCACCAACATACTAACACAAATATCAAATACATGTAGGAGAGGTATGTTCCCTACATTGGTTCTTCCACGTAAGCTCCAGCTCTGGCTGCTCACGATCAGGGCGAACACCAAACCCAATAACTAAAACAAGGACATAGGGTTAATCCCTTTTCCAATTCCTTAACTTTCAAACACTTAAGTTGGTTACCATTTATGACCTTTAGGTGGCTACTCAAAGCCTAAACACATGCCTAAAGGGTTGGGAGAAACTTGACCAAAGATCTCTTTCGAAACCTCACAAACCCATTTTTGACTTCATCACTCGAGTGATGGATGGCACACTCTAGTGATGGGCGCCTCGTACCCAAGTGAGGATGGCTCACTCGTGTGAGTGCTTGACCAAAAGACAACCAGAGACAAGAAATACCCACAGCACTCGAGCATCCAACATAGTACTCAAGTGATGGCCTCACACTCACCCGAGTCCCACCGAGTGAGGGTCAAGAAGTTACCACCCGAAATCAACAAAAAACCCAGAGCCAGAAGTGCACTCAAGTGATAGCACAACACTTGTGAGTGCTAGCTCATACTCTTGACAAATCAACTGTGAGTGACCACCTGAGAAGTGGCTCTTAGTGCAGAAGCACATGATCACTCAAGTGAGACCATCATCACTCGAGTGATAACCCATATCATTCGCAGGTACGGAAGTTCACTCTTATTTCTTCCATATGTAAGTGTAACCAAAATCGAAGGGGAAAATGAAAATATAACACTGCACTCGAGTGAGACCCCTGTTCACTCAAGTGAGGCTCTATCAGAAGCTAAAACGCAACAGATATCAGAATTTTCCCTAACTTAACCAATATGTCTCCAATGGCTCCAAAACTCTAACATAAGGGTATTCCCAATAAATTTCACACAAGGAACCCATCGGAAACCCCAAAACACCCAAATTCACATTACAATAACATTTTTGCCCTTTGGTCACACTCTTCACACATTACCAAATTCTACAACTTATACTTCCAATTGTCCAAACCAATCCTAATGGCATTAAATCACACTATGACACCATTTTAACCATACTACAACATGCAATTCTCCCAATTACATGTTACCCAAAATCAGGGCAAAATCCACAATTCACATAACTTAACCAAACATGAAAAAACTTAGATCAAAATGGTATAAATACTCACATTTTCCTCTTTTCGAAGCCAATCCCTTGATTCCTCATCTTTCTAATTTCCTCAAGCTCTCAAAACACCTTCTTTCATAAATCTAAAACCATAGCAATGAAGCTCTCATCACTATGAATAACATTAGAGAAAGGTATTTGAACTAAAGAGGACAAGAAGCTAACCAAAAACCCACCTTTCATTTTCTCTTTCTTCCCTTGCCTTATGCATCTATGGAGGATGAAGGAGAGAGAAAGGATCAGTTTCTTTGGCTCCCCCATAAGTGATAGCCGACTTAAAGAAGAGAGGAGAGAGGGAAAGAGTGGTTTGAACCTTTGACCAATCCTATGGTTCATATTGTGACACTTGTCACAATCTCATCACATCTCCCATGATCTCACATGCACACATGCACATGGGATTACACCCCTTGATCTCTACACAAATCAATCTTAACCATTGATCTTCAAGTTATCAATAAGTTTCCTCTCCATCAACTGTAACCCCTTCCGTAATTATATCCAAAACACGTGATTAAAAATGAAATAGAGACCAATAATAATCAAAATTCCAATAATAATCCAAATTCATTTCCATTCCCATCCTTAAGATAGGATTTTCACAAATACATTTCACAAACACTTTAACCTGGTCTCACATTCATATTTCGAATACAATTACTTCGTGAAGATAAATCACATTTATATAAATATCAGAGTGCACAATAATAATACCGGCAAACCCGGATTCATACATTCACTAAAGATTCATAGGGCACATACGCCCTTTACAATTCCTCAACGGGGATTACACAAATCCATCTCCAATACATAACCAAATAACCCAATAGACACCCAAGCACATATACATCCAATATCCAGTTATACATTCTAATCTATCATCCGAACATATACAATTATACTAGTATATAACAAAAACCAACTACCAAATCCAAATGCCCATAAGGGATTCTCGCCACCCCTAGTCTCTTGCTCCTTCCTCGAGCCACTTGTCCTGTCTAAAATGTTGGTAGGGGAAGGTGAGATTCTAGAGAATCCCAGTAGGAAATAAATACCAATATGCATGCAAGATAAGTTTTTAATATATGACATGCTTGCATCACAATAACTCATGCTCACATAATGATATATCTGCATGCTCAATGTTTCAACAACATACTCATGGCCATAGCATAAATAGAAACAGAGCTTCAATCATTCATATATGTTTCACATAATCAAGCAAAGCAATAACATGCATCAATACACAAACACAAATATCAATACATGCAGGAGAGGTAAGTTCCCTACCCTTGTTCTTTCCACGTAAGCTCCGGCACCGCTTACTCACGATCAAGCGAATATCGAACCACGCTCAGGGTGGATATCAAACCTATAGCCAAACCAAGGACATAGGTTTAATCTCTATTCCAAATTCTTACTTTCATATTACTTAAGGTTGGTTACCATTCACACCCTTTAGGTGACTATAATAAGGTCAATGAAAGCCTAAAGGATTGGGAAGTACTAGGTTAGAAATCACATTTAAAAATCCTAAAATGCTAAAAATGAAGGGTTGGATGCAGCCAGGAACCCTCTGGCTGCAGCCAAAACACGCACAGAAGGTTTTTGGCTGCAGCCAAGAATTTCTGGCTGCGGCCAAAACGCGTACAGAAACTTTTACGCTACAGCCAGGATTTTCTGCTGTTGCCAAGGCAACTTCAAAAATTCATAATTAATTGTAGAAAAATCGAAATGAGGTGATCCCCATTTTCAGTATTTTATAATTTTGAAAGGTGATTTCCAGCCTAGTACTTCTCAATCCTTTAGGCTTTCGTTGAGCTTATTATAGCCACATAAAGGGTGTGAATGATAACCAACTTTAAGTATTGTGGAAGTAAGGATTTGAAATTGAAATTGACCCTATGTCCTTGATTTGGTTATAGGGTTCGATATTCGCTCGGATCGCGAGTAGCCGATGCTGGAGCTTATGTGGAAAGAATAAGTGTAGGGAACTTACCTCTTCTGCATGTATTTGATATTTGTCTTGGTGTATTGATGCATGTATTGCTTTGCTTGATTATGTGAAACATATATGAATGATTGTAGCTCTATTTCTAGTTATGTTATGGCCATAGTATGTTGTTTGAAACATTGAGCACGCAGATATGTCATTATGTGAGCATGTGTTATTGTGATGCAAGCATGTCATCCATTAAACACTTATCTTGCATGCATATGGGTATCTTTTTCCTATTAAGATTCTCTCGAATCTCACCCCTCTACCAACATTTTAGACAGGACAAGTGGATCGAGGAAGGAGCAAGCAACCAAGGGCGGCTAGGGCTCCCATTAGAGTTTGATATTGGTAGTCAGTTATCATAGATGGGAATATTGTTTAATTTGTATTCATATTTGGATTTGGGAATGTGTATTTGAAATGTATATGTAGATTTGGATATGATATTGTGTAATCCCCATATGAGAACTTGTATATGGGCGAATGTGCCCTTTGAAACCCAATAGCGAAGGTATGAACCTGGGATTACCGAGATGATTATGTTATGCACTCTGATATTTGTAATGAATGTGATTTATCATCACATAGTAATTGTATTCGAAATTTGAATATGAGACCAGGTGTATTAGATTTTGAAACGTATTTGTGAAAACCCTATCGTGAAGATGGGATCTTAAAATAGTTTTGTTTATTATTGGTCTCTATTTCATTTGGAGCTATTCTATATATGGCTTTAGATATAGGTCCAGCTCTAGGCATGATTTTAATTACAAACTCCACTTCCCTTACTGGGGGTAATCCACTTATGTCTTATAGAAATACTTCAAGGAATTCATTAGCCATGGGTATATCCTTAATTGTCATTTCTGTTTCTGCCTATATTGAGAAGAATACAAAATACCCTTAGCATCCCTTATGCAAACATTTCTCAGCTTAAGCCATTAAGAGAAAGTTCAGGTCAATGTTCACATTGATATCTTTTGCAAAGCAGGAGAATAAAATTATCTTGTTTCCGTAGCCTAACAGCACATTATTTGCTGTCAACCAATCAAAACCTAGTATAACTTCAAGTTTATGAAACGGCAGAGGATTAAATCTACCATGGAATCGTGTCCCTCAACATTACTATACAATTCAAACAAGCATTTGTTGTGACAATTTTAACACCAATAGGCGTTGACACAACCAGATCATATGGTAGTTCATGAATGTTCAGCCCTAAACGTCTAGCACAATTAAATACAATAAAAGAATGGCTAACGCCAGAATCAAATAATGCTTGTACTATGTTACCATTGAGTTGGATTGTATCTTGGATTCTCTCACATAATTTCAATGCCTCCTCATGTGTCATGGCAAACACCCTGCCTTGGTTTCTGGGTCTAGGCTCTGCTAGCCACTATTTACAATATCTAGCATAATAACCCAGCTTTAAACAAGAATACAAAATTATTTGTCCGCTAGTGCAAGGTCTACTACCATGTGGTTTGCCACAACGAAGGCATTGTCGTGGTGCTAAAGGTCCTTGAAAATTGTGATTTCCTGGCCAAAAGAATCTTTGGTTGTCTCTTTTGGTTAGGAACCCTTGGCTCTTCTGTTTGTGAAAAGAATTCTCATGGCTTGTACTTCCATGGTTTATCACATATTTTGCCAAATACAAGTTCATCATGTTACTTTCAGTAATTCGGCATACCTCCACAGCCTAATTGAATTATGTGAATTGCTTGGAGACTAGTTTCTCCTTCAGTTCTGGCTTTAATCCTCTTACCAGCATGTCAAAGCTCCAGCTTTCATCATCTCTATAAGTTAGATAGGAAGAATAGAGATAGGCGGATAAACTTAGACAAATACTCATCAAATGTTTCATGACTTACCTATTTGAGTTATAAGAATTCTGCTTCTTTTTCAATTCTAACAAACCTTGGAAAGTACTTCTCATTAAACTTGTCCTGGAATAATTCCCAAGTGATAGGAATATTCCTAGCCTATAAAATCAACTCAGTATTCTTCCACCATCTATCAGCATCTCCTTCCATTTTGTAAATGGCCATTTGAGCTTTCATTTTAATGGGGCATTCCATTACCTTGAAAATGTTCTCCAGTCTTTGGCCACCTAAGGATCAAACCTTCCTTCAAATTCTGGAGGATAATGTTTACAAAATTTTGTGATCCAATATTGCTAGTTTTCAGCCTCTTTGGCCCATCTGTCTAGATCATTATGAGGTCTATGTAGTTGTTCCTACTACTGCTGCTGCTAAGGATTAATTGGGGGTTGTTTATCCTCTAGCACCACATCATTTTCTCTTCTTTCTCTATCTTCATTCTGCTTGGTCTGTACTTCCCTTAGCTCTTCCTTGAGCCTGTAAATCATGGCCTGCTGTTCAGTAAGCATGCCCAACATCTATTGCATTGGATAAGGTGGATTTCTCTCTTCACCAATACCTAGTCCTGTCATTCTCCTTCCTCATAAATTAACCATAGCTTCTTTTCATTATTAAGAGAGGGATTTCACTATTAATATCTCGTTGAATATATATATATTCCATAAATTTAAACAGCAGCACAAAATAAGACTATATATCAATCCATACAGTTACAATATACTGGAACTAGTATTTACCACCATGTCATTACAAGAAAAGTTTATAGCATTACAACATTTACCACATATGGTCAATTATATATCCTCTTATGTGCTCAATAAAAGCAGCTAAACTATTTCTACAAGCTATTCCTACACAATTTTGCATGTAGAATCCATTGCTAACCTCAAATTTAGCAAAATCCAATTCCTTCCCTATGAACTAGCCAAGGCCTAAACTTAAAGGGCGTTAGGAAAAAATGCAATTTCCAAATCTATTGCTTCCAAAGTCACTTTCTCATCTTTATCCTACACAATTTTTCATTCTAAACTCATTGGAAGCATCAAAATTAGCAAAAGCTCATTCCTTCCCATTGCCTTGATCTGTCAAAGGACATCATAGGGAAAAACAAAAATGATTTTGCAACTTCCATTTACAAAACTTGCTAAACTTCCTTTCTACCATGCTTAAACCTTTTTCAGCATCATTTTCATATTCACAACATAACTAAAACCCTAAGGTTTCTTCTTGACAAAAACAAGACAACATATTATCATCATGAAAACTTCACCAAATTCCAAGAAATTTGGTTCAGATCAAAACTTATACTTACCTCTTTCTTTGCTATAACTCTATCTTGATCCTCTAACTTCTACACCTCTTAGATATCACTGAGCACTTCTTCTCAAAAAACTAAATCCATAAAAATGTTGCTTTTGATGAGAGAAACAACATTTATGAAGCAACTTTGAGCTAAAAATGGGGTATTTATGGTGTAAATGGCTTAAGAATACTTACCTCTACTCTTGTTACTTTGCTCTCAAAACCGTCACCTTCTCTTTCTCTTTCTCTATTATATTTTCTCTTTCCAAACTTTTTCTCTTTCCCTTGGTGTCATGGTCGACTTGACTTGAGAAAAAAGGTGAGGAATTGCATTGATTAAACTCTCTCCCTTTCCCTTTGAGTTGGCTAAATTAATTGAATAAAGGGGAGGGAGGTGTGTTGACTTGGGCTTTGCATGTGTGTATGTGGTGTGTGAGCGTGCCATGTGGCCAAATGGAGAGTAGGATGAGTAATTAATTGAGTATGTATGTTTGTATATTTATAGGTGTAGTTTTATCCTATTACTTGCATAACCTAGGCCTTAATTTTCCTCCTTTATTTAATTTAAGATTCCTCAAATTCTCGGGAAAATATTATTCCTTTAAATCCTAAAATTAGTTCTAATTCCATTTAAATTTTATTTTTGGAAAATTTATTCTTTGACTAAATTTTGGGATTTACACTTTTCATGAATGCATCCTACAAATCCTAGCTACAATTAAATTTGTTTGTCTATTTTGTTCTCTTCCATTGACTCCATCCTTGCACCAAGGGCATCACTTTGTCACCATCTATGTTTTTCGGATAAGTCACAAGCCACCACAAGAAATACTAAATAAGCATTTGTATAATGCCAACCAGTACAATATAGTTATCATCAACTAGTTTACAACCAACATTAACTACTATTGTTGCCTCTATTAACAACACATTCTAACTTCATACAGTAGGAGTTAGAACTGAAAAACCTTCACACCATGTTCATTAATTTCCACTTTTAATGCCTAAATAGAACACAATATATCCAAAAACATAGCAAATGGTGGACAAAATCAACTGCCTTTTACAGCAAGAGAGAAGGGGTGCCGAAGATACTAGGGTTGATGGGTCACTTGACGATGATGGTAAGAATGAGTAGATACAAAAATAAAAAATTAAAGAAATGTGATACTATGTATGAAGTATGAATAAGCCTAGGAGTGAGACGGATACCTTTACCTTTAAGCTCTTAAAATTTGCAGAAGAAGAACAAAATTTGCAACTATGACAATGATAGGGTGAGCTTGATGAGGCAACAAACTACGTCTATCGAAAGAGAGGTGCAATGTTTCCTCTACGGCAACGAAGAATGAAATATGATGGTGATGGACAACCAATCGTGATAGCCAAGGTGATGAGCTCATCTTGATGGGCCGATGAGCTAAGGCTATCAAACATATATAAGAAGAAGCTATTGGGGAAAGAAAAGAAGAAGAACCTATTTCATTTTTACTAAGGGTATTCCAATTTTTTCACAATTTGATTTTATTGCACTAATGTCCTATAGGACTTGCCTGCAGGATAAAGATTTTAAGAGACCTTAGAGCAATACAATCTCTTGCTTGGGACTTAATTTCAATTTTCCCTATGAATTATACAGTAAATGAGAAGTTATTTCATTTGTTATTAATAAGGTATGTTTTTCCTAAAATTGAGGCATATATCGGAAAGTTATCATGTGTATCTAGAAATTTAATTAATACATATAAATTATACCGTGCAAGAGAAGTTATTTAGTTTTTTATTAAAAAGGTATTTCTTTTTTCTAGAATCAGGGTATATATCGAAAAGTTATTATTGGCCACATACATAAAAAATTAATCCATATATCTTAAAATTTAATACTCCATAGAATAATAATAATTAAATATTCTATCTTATATAACATAAGCCACTGCCATGTGGTGCAAGAGGCTTGTAATCGGTTACACTAGCATCCCATATATCATATAAGTGAGGTGTGAGCAGTCCTCATCACGCCACATAAGCAATTCCATTCGTCAGAATCTTTTGATAACTTTTAAGCAAAATGTACACTTATCCCAAATGAATATTTAAAGCGCAAAAGATCTTAGAAAGTATCTTGGAGTCCTGATTCATCATAAGAGGGTATCTAAGAATACTTACAATTATATTCTAGACAAGATGGATTCAAGGCTCTCAAGATGGAAAGCAAAATCTTTATTATAGTCAGGAGTACGTTAGTCTCATCGGTGCTGAATTCCATGCTGTTTTACACTATGCAATCATCTTAGTTGCCAGTATCCCTTTGTTTAGAGATCGATAAAAAATGTAGGCACTTCTTGTAGGGGTGATGATATTGCACATAGAAAAGTTCATTTAATGGCATGGAAAAAGGTATGTTCCAAGAAAACAAATGAAGATCTGGGAATTAGGGAAGAAAGAGTTCAAAATAAGGCCTTTATGATGAAATTGGGATGGGCTATGATGAACAAGCAAGATTCCTTATGGGTTAAATTTATGAGAGAAATACCGTTGTGGAAATGATATGGTTCCAATTATTGATGCACAGAGAGGTGAATCTAAAGCATGGCAAGGAATTAAATCATGCTAGAATGATTTGCGACTGGAACTTATTTGGAAGGTAGGGGATGGTAAGTGATTGAAGTTTTTGAAGGATCAATGGTTCTCGAATCATTCGAAACTTGCGGATGTGCTTCTAGTAATGTTTCTTCGGAGCTCTTGGAAAGCAATGTTTCTGATTATATTTCTGAGCATGGTAAATGGAAGACTTGTCTTTTTGTGAATTTGTTACATGATGATGTTTTGTGAGATATTACAAAGTTGAGACTACATTTGACAAGCAAGTACTTTCCTTCTTAGAAATGGTCAGCGTCTGGCATTTTTTTTACTAAAACGGCATATGAGAGATTGCGAGCTCAAAATACAGACTCAAAAAGGGGAATATAGAGGAATATTTGGAAGTTGAAAGTCTTTCAATGTTGCAAATCATTGTTATGGTTGTGTTTTCATAGTCATTTGATGACGAATGAGATGAGAAGGAGGAGGGGTCTCACTGGTTCTAAGGATTATCCAGTGTATGAAGGCAACCAGAGACATTAGTGCACACCTTTCATAAATGCCCGTTAGCTTATGATACTTAGGCTCATTATTTGACAGTTTCAGTGTGTCTTCAATTTTTCTTCATAAGCGATATGCCCAAATAGATCTAGTGGAATTTACAGGAGTAATTTGTAGTGCATGGCATTAGGTGTGATGTATAGTTTGCATTATCTTGTAGATATTTATGGCTATCTAGGAATGCAAGGATTTTTCTAAGGAAGGAATACCTCTTCAGACGAAATTCTAGCACAAGTTAAGTCTTGTGCAACGTGGGGTTCTTCTGTAATCAAGGATGATCAGACTTGACAGTTGGAGGTGGAATTATGGGAGCCTCTAGTAGAGGGTTACGTAAAAGTGAATGTGGATGGCATAAGTTGCTAGTGTTCAAGCTCTTCAACTTGCAGTGGAATTATTTGCACAAGCAGTGAGGAAGCTCTGTGTGGTTTCCTATTTAATATAGGAGTGGGGGATAGTTACAATACACATACATGGGGAGTTTTTAGGGCTTGAAAAATTCTTAGGATAATGGCCAGCAGAATGTTATTGTGGAGGCCTATTTTCTTCAACTGGTGGAATATTTGCAGCAAGGCGATATGGGAGAATGGGAGAAAGATGATGCCATAAGGGAAATTGCTGTGATGATGGAACTGATTGGAATGCGTGTGTTTGATGGTGTAGATATGAAGCAAATATAGTAGCTGATAGGCTAGCACAGAAAGTGATGTCAGGTACTCCTGGGTTTGTGTATTTTACTGAAACTCCATATGATATTCTGGAAATTGTGAGATGTGAAGCTAAGATTTGTGGTGACCAACAATTGGTCCTACTCCTGATGACATAAAAAAAGGGAAAATCACATTCAAGTCCCAAGGACCAGAAAAAATAGCCAAAAAGTCTCAAAGTAGATTCTCCTATCAAAAAGCTCCTTACACACTATAGTGATATAAATTCTAAATATGAAATTATCTTTTTAACCCTATTGATTAAAAAAGGAGAGAATCAGTAATATATGATTAGGTGTAGGTACCTATCAATCGTCACTCTGTAACTTGTCAAAGTAGGCACATCCACTTGTTAATGGGAGCCGTTTTTGTTAACATAGATGAACTTGTCAATGAGCACTCAATGACTTGTCAAAATAGGCACATATATTTGCCTATGTATGACTTATCAAAATAGGCACATATACTTGCTAATATATAACTTGCCAAAATAGCCATATACATTTTCCAAAATATAACTTGTCAAAATAGGCATATAAACTTATCAAAATAAGGACATACACTTGTCAATGTATAACTTGTCAAAATAGGCACTTAAAGGTGTCAAAATAGACACATACACTTGCCAATGTATAACTTGCCATTATAGGCACATAAACTTGTCAAAATAAATCATTATAGTCTGTTGCATTCCAAAATACATAACATGATTAATTTCTTAGATACATAATATCACTATTTCAATGTCTCTTTCTTCCTTTTCCTTTGTTGATTGCTTGCTATCATAGACAACACCTTGTGAGCATGCATGTTCTTCTCATGTGTGACAAGCCACCATAAGCATCAAACCTTCATCTGGTGGATTTGATCATATGATAATGGGGCTACAAATTAGCATGTTCGTATCTAATATGACAACCTAGTCAACATTTTCTGCTTCTTTACTATGTTTAAGCCAATAAACAACTCCATCAGGTTTGTTTATTGTAGGGTACCTACATAGTAAATAAATGATTTATAAATTATACCTCTATCACAAAAAAAGGATTTCCATTTTATAAAATGATATGAATGTATCTCATTTGGAAAAGGAAATTTTTAAAATTCATTACTGAAGATAATTAGATAAGAGAATAATTGTTGTTTATTCATATAAGAGGGTGATTACATTTATACACAACAAAGAATCAGATTTGTGAATGAGATCTAGATTTGAAATTTGAAAATAATATCCTAACAATTATCTCCTATAATCTTTAGATTTAATTAATCCCTATAGTCATGTGATTCCTAATAATATATTCTAATAATATATAGGATTCTACACTCCCCCTCAAGTTAGACTATAGATATCCTTCATGTTTAACTTGCCACTAAGATATTCAAACTTGTCTATGGGTAGTCCTTTAGTAAGGATGTCAGTAGTATGGTCTTTAGATGGTATGTATCGCAAGTCTACAATACCCTCATCAACCTTTTCTCTTATGAAGTGTCTGTCTATCTCAACATGCTTGGTTCTATCATGCTGAATCAGATTGTGAGCAATATTGATTGCAACCATGTTATCACAATAGATCTTGATTGTTAGGTTTATGTTAGTGCAAGTGTTTCACCCAAGAGGGGGGTGAATTGGGTGATACCAGAAATTTCGTTGCGTATAAGAAAATTGACAGAATATTTAAAGTAGTTGAGAGCAAAGAGAAATATCACCAAAGTGTATACCGAGAGTTATATTGGTCCGGCCACAACCACTTTGACCTACGTCCAGTCCTCAGAGCGTCTCTGAGAGTTTCACTATATTCTCCAAGATTCAGTAGGTTCTTGGCACCTCAGTACACAACAAGTTCCTTCACCTGAACACTCACTCCCCCTTACACGTTTTAATCAAATCCCCAACTCAAGGTTCCATAACCTTAAGTTGTCTCAATAACAAATATTGAGTTTGTAATGAAAAACTCTCTCACAGAGCAAATATATAATCACTAAAGTATAATAAATGAGTATAAGAAAACAAAGCACAAAGAGTATGTTGATCGATGTGTGATTGCTTGTTCTCAGTTGTTGTTGTTGTATGCTCTTTGAATGCTCCATATATATAGATGATTTGTAGTGTTCGTTGGAAGCAATTCAAACATGTCCGTTAGAGTTGTGTAGCAACGGTTGACTATTCTTCAAATTTGAAAAATATCCATTTGCGGTAGGTGAACATTCAGACTTTTATTTAACTTTTCACTTCTAGCTTGATCTCTTCATTGTTTCTCTGTAAATGTACTTAGAATACTAGTGCAATAAAGAGTTAATCATATAGATAATAAATCAATAATCATTCAATTAAAAACATGATTTCTGAACTTTATTACTCGAGTGGCTACTCGAGTGATCATGCTTGTTACTCGAGTAGTCCATCGAGTAAACCTATCAAAAATATGGCAGTGAGTAATTCAACATTTTTCATAAGATATTACTCAGGTAAGACATGGAGTAAGATACATCACAAACCTTGGAAATACATGATTACTCCAGTGGCCATGTCTTTTCTTCACAAGTTACTCAGGTGCTGACTCTGGTAATCTGATTACTCGAGTGGTTACTCGAGTGGCCATGTGTTTTCTTCAAAAGTTACTCGAGTGATCCCTTGAGTAGATTTCAAATCAGTTTGCAAATTACTCAATTACTCCCTTGAGTAATGTCATTCAAATCTTGGCCGAGAGTTTGCTTACCTGGTTACTCGAGTGATCCCTCGAGTAATGGATCAAATAACTCTGCAGATTACTGGAGTACTCCCTCGAGTAAAGCCTTTTTCTCACCTGGTTACTCGAGTGGCTACTCGAGTAATGCCTTTTCTCATGTGTTACCCAAGTGGTTACAAGAGTAATGGTCTATATAACTTTACAGATTACTCGAGTGGCTACTCGAGTAACATCTTCCAAATTTTGACAGTGCCTTCGAAAACATTTTCTTTCATCCTTGCTCGAGTGCCTACTTGAGTAACAGGGTTCTTTACTCAAGTAAACATAGACAAAAACTGCCAGTGATGTCCTTCCTTTGTTCTTTCTCTCAAATCTTCTTCATTACTCCAGTGTTTACTTCAAGTAATGCTTTATCTGCAATTTATTTACTTTATTCAAATTCATTTGTTTTCATATCATCTTTTATCATTAGTCTAATCTTTGTTATCATCAAAACATATGGAATCTAACAATTTACACATTTTCCCAAGTCTTTAAAAGCATGTTTTACCTATATGCCTTCACAAATGGCCAATGTTACAACTCTGTATTCAGCCTCAACGCTCCTTCTAGCGACTACACTTTGCTTCGTGCCTTAATTACCTGTTGAATTAGTATCTATAAATAATTCTACATTCTATTTATAGGTCTTCTTGAACAATAACCCACGTATAGGAGATCCCTTCAAATAATGGAGGATCCTGTAGACTTCATTTGTTTAGGATCATGGGAGCATTGGCTAGCAATATTAACTGCAAATGCAATGTCAGTTTGGTATGAGGCAGGTTTATCAGTTTTCCTACCATTCATTCATAATTTCCTATGTCTATAGCTTTACCAAGGTCTACTTCATCTATTTTATCAACCCGTATTGATACGCCATTAGGTCAACAGGCTAACATTCACGTTTTCTTTAGAAAGTCTAGTATATACTTTCTTTAGGAGATATAGATTCCTCCCTTCGACCGAGCAACTTCCATCCCAATAAAGTACTTAATTTCCCCAAGGTATTTGATTTGGAATTCTCATACAAGGGCTTTCTTGATTTGACTTATCTCTGCCTTATCGTCTCTATAAGGACTATATTATCAACACATACAGCTAGACTAGCCATCTTACCCTTATGTTGTTTAAAGAACAGGGTATGATCGCTTTGTCCTTAAGTGTATCTATGTCTTTTGAGGACCCGAGCAAATCTGTCAAACCAAGCAAGTGAAGATAGGTTTAATCCATATAATGACATCTTCAACTTGCAGACTTGATTAGCCTTTTTCCCTGAAACTCTAGAAGTGACTTCATATACACCTCTTCCTTGAGTTCTCAGTTGAAAAGGGCATTTTTCACATCAAGTTGGTGCAGAACCTAATCTAGATTGACCACAACGGACAAAAGAATTCTGATTGTATTTAACTTGGCTACTGGTGCAAACATTTCAGTGTAACCTTCCCTATATACTTGCATGAAGCCTTTTGTAACCAGTCTTGCTTTGTATTTCTCAAGAGTTCCATCTGCTTTATACCTAGGAGTAAATACCCATTTGCATCTTACAAATTTTTTCCCTTATGGTAGATCCACTACCTCCCATGTCTTATTACGCTTGAAGGCTTCCATCTCCTCTAAGACAACTTGCCTCCATTCAGATATAGTCATGGCCTCATCAATCATGTTAGGTACCCTAATATTGTCAAGATGAGAAACAAATGCCCTGTATTTAGATTAAATGCCCTGTATTTAGATTAAAGGGATTTATAGGAAATAAACCTCATAATAAGATATCGAATGCATGATATGGGCTTATTTTTTATTGCAATAGGAAGATCAAGATCAGAAATCTTTGTTACCACTATTTCCTCTTTACATGCCTCTGGTGCTGACTCTTGGTGAGGGCTAATAACTTGTGGCTTATTACCTCTTTTGTGGCGTCTTTTGTAGGTATTACCCTACTTGTCTGTATCCCCCTGGAGTAGGATTATTAGAAGTATTAGGATTATTAAGAGTATCAGGATTATTAAAGGTATTAAGAGTATTATCAGAGGTATCAGCAGTATCAGGGGTATCAATGGTATGACTAAGTTATAAATTGTAAAGGTCGGGTCATCTGGTTGATCTTTTGTCTGGAATTCACCCTCTTTCTCCACCTAAATTACAGACAGGGGATAATAGGGGGTCTTTTCATGGAAGGCAATGTCACAAGTAATGAAGATATGTTTGGAGATAGGGTCATAACACTTATATCCCTTATGTGAGTTACAGTAGCCTAAGAAGATACATCAAAGGGCTTTAGGATCAAGTTTGTTGGTGTGATGGAGATGGATGTAAGATGTGCATTGAAACACCCAGAGTGACAGAGTGTTCTCAAGGTATAAGAGGTTATAGTATTTGTGTGGGAGCTGGAGTGGTGTTTTGTGTAACCCCCTGCCTTGAAATATGTAATTATAATTCGAAAGTGCGTAATTTAAACGAATTAAAGACCAACGGAGAATTTAGAACTCATTTCAAAGTCCTACCTTACAGTAGGGTTTTCAAAAATTCTTTCAAAGCTTTTCCTTACATTGGTCTCAACTTTAAATTTTGAATATAATTACCTACGCAGTTAATTCACATTCACACATATCAGAGTGTATAACAAAAATCTCGGCAACCCCCGGGTTTCATTTATTCCCTAAAAGTTTACAGTCTCCCATATAGGGGATTACACAACTATATCCAAGACAATATTTACATCCCAAATTCAAAATGGATAGCCAACAATCAAAATTCAATATCTCTAAAGAGTCCTAACCGCTCTTGGTTGTCCGCTTCCCTATGGAACCACCTGCCCTGTCTATAGGTTTAACAATGGAAAGAATGAGATTCAAAAGAATCCCAGTAGTAACAGATCACTCATATAATATAGAACTACATAGCATGTAAGCAACCATTAACAACAGCATCAACAGCATCACAATGATACAAGACTTTCACCACAACGACTGCACTCACGGCTGTATACATAATCATGACAGCTTTCACTGTATAACGTCAGCTTACACAAGATAACGACAGCTTTCGCTGTATAACGCTAGCTTATATTGGATAACGAAAGCTTTCACTGTATAGGCAGCAGTATCAGATATCATTACAAAACAATGATACACATACATACCATACATTTACACAAAGCATACCAGAAGAGTCAGTACCTTGTTCTTTTCTGACGCACTCCGGCACCGATGGCTCACGACCAGGGCAAATGTCAAATCCTAAAACCAAGATCAAGGACGGTGGATCAATCTCTTTACCAAGTTCTTAATTCCATAACACTTAAGTTGGTTATCATTTAAACTCTTTAGGTGGCTACTAGAAGCCTAGACACATACCTAAAGGGTTGGAAGAAACTTAACCAAAATCCTCTCAAGGAACCCAAAAAGACTGATTTCCACCAGGTCACTCGAGTGATGAAAGGCATACTCGAGTGAGGAAGGGACTTGCACTTCGAGTGATAAGCTCAGCACTTGAGTGATAGCCTCATATTCACTTGAGTCCTATCGAGTGAAACACAAGTAGTGGCTACCCAAGAGCAAACGTCCACCCTAAGATGACAAGTGCACTCGAGCACGAACGTCAACATTCAACTGATAGCCAAAGGCTCACTCGAGTTCCCAAGAGTGTGGCACCAAAAGTGTCGACCCGAGAGCAACTGAGGAACCCTAAAGTGTAGAATACTCATGCACTCGAGTGACACACTAAGCACTCAAGTGATACCCCATATCAATCGCGAGAAAGAAAATGCACTCTTGCTTTCTACATGAAAACTCAAGTGAAAAAGAGAAAATATCATACTGCACTCGAGTGAGAGCCTACCTCACTCGAGTGAGGCTTATCAGAAGCCAAAACGCAGCAGCTGATATAATTTTTCAGACTTGCCCAATTTGCTTCTAATGGTTCCAAAACTTATACCAAAGTTCATTCCTACATAAAATTTCACAAGGAACCTATTGGTAACCTCAAAATAATCCAATTCTCATTCAATCAACACATTTGGTCTTGGGACACCACATTACACTCAAATCACCCAATAATCAAAACTTCCACTTCCCCTTTCCAAACCAATTCTAATAGCTCAAAGATACACTACGCCACCAATTCTACTATAAAACCCTAACCAATCCTCCCATTTCAAATTCACATGGAAATCAAGGTATAATTCCACAAATATCAAAACTTAACCAAAAATCACAACTTATATATCAAAATGCCACAAATGCTCACCTCTTCAACTTGCTAAGACCAAATCCTTGATTCTCCAACTTTCAAATTTGTTCAAGTACTAAAACACCACCTTTTAAAATTCTGAAACCATGGCAATGAACCCCTCAACACCATGAACAATATTAAAGAAGAGCACTTGACCATTAGAAGACATCAAGCAAGTCAAAATCGTACCTTTACACTTTATCTTTCCTTCCCTTGCTCAACTAAAATGGAGAAATAGAGAGAGAAGATGAGATGATGAAGATATGATTAGTTTTTCCTTGGGCATGAGGCCTTTGGCCAACTTAAGCAAGAGAAAGAGAGAGGAAAAGAGTTTGAAATGTTGACTCAATCCCATGGTCCATATTTTGCAATATGTCACAATCCTATCTCCTCTTACATAAACTTACATATGTACATTCACACAATTCCACCCCTTGCTCATTCAATCCTAGCCTTAGATCCTCAATTACCTATGAGTTTTCTCTTCGGTAACTGACCAATTGGCCGGTAACTTCCGTTTTTGCCCATTTTTCCCCTGATTATGGCAATTCTACTTAAATCACTTCCAAACTCATTCATATCATTCCATTAAAATCATTATGCACCCTCCCTTATATTTCAACCCATTTAGACATTAATCCATACATAATCATAAATATAGGGCTTAGGCATTGATTTAAACACATTCACATTGTGTTCATCGTTAATTACATCACTTCTAGCATCATTAATCCTTAATTCCCAAATTAGGTCATTACAATTCTCCCCCCGTGAAATAAATTTCGTTCTCGAAATTGGTTACACAACTTAAGCCATAAACTTTGGATATCGTCTTCACATATCCTCTTCCGCTTCCCAAGTCGCTTCTCTCTGGGTCATTCCCCTTCAAATCACCTTCACATATAGAATCCTTCGGTGTCTAAGCCGTCGTTCTTCTTGATCAATGATCTGTTCTGGCTCCACCGCATACGTGAAATTGTCTTGCAACTCGACTTCTTCATACTCGACAATGTGAGATGGATCTGGTTAGTACTTCTTTAGTTGGGAAACGTAGAACACATCATGGAGTCTGTTCAAGTTTGCGGGTAGGGCTACTCGATAAGCAACAGGCCCAATCCTCTCAAGAATTTCAAAAGGACCTATATACCTCTGGCTTAGCTTTTTTCACTTAATAGCTCTCCTGATGCCAGTGACTAGTGCTACTCTCAGAAATACATGGTCACCAACATCAAACTCTAGAGGCCGTCTCCTCTTATCATCGTAGATTTTCTGTCAACTCTGTGCTACAATAAGAATCTTTCGAATAATTCGAATATGTGCTGAGGTCTGATCAACCAGCGCCGGTCCATACAATTTCCTCTCAGATAATTCATTCCAGCATAAGGGTGATTGGCAGTTCCTCCCATACAATACTTTGTACGACGCCATCTAAATGCTCACATGATAGCTATTGTTATAGGTGAATTCGGCTAGTGGAAGAAAGTGATTCCAATTCCCTTTAAAGTCGAGGACATAAGCTCGTAACATATCCTCCAACGTCTGAATAGTCCTCTCTGTCTGACCATCCGTCTGAGGATGATAGGCCGTAATAAATCTCAATTGAGTCCCCAAGGCTTCATGCAATGCCCTCCAAAATCTCAAAGTGAAACAAGGATCTCGGTCGGAAATGATATTCTTCAGTATGCCATGGAGCTTCATAATCTCTAGAATATAAATCTCTGCTAGCTTGTCCAGAGAGTAACTAGCATTGATCGGTATGAAGTACGCCAACTTCATTAACCAGTCAACAATTACCCAGATCGCATCGTAATTCCTGATCCTGGGTAATCCCACCATAAGGTCCATGGTCACACTCTCCCATTTCTATTCTGGAATCTCAGGACTCTGTAGCAACCCTGGCTGTCTCTAGTGCTCAATTTTTACTCTTTGGCATGTAAGGCACCTCACTACATATTTCATCACATCACTCTTCAGTCCTGGCCAC
The DNA here is from genome assembly GCA_963242795.1 of Inga leiocalycina. Lineage (NCBI taxonomy): Eukaryota > Viridiplantae > Streptophyta > Magnoliopsida > Fabales > Fabaceae > Inga > Inga leiocalycina. The sequence continues at coordinate 28,207,644 of OY725327.1, forward strand.
CAATACACAGATTTCATATTATGATACATTTTGGTCATTCCAGGATGAAAAGTGTACCAGCTCTTGTGCGCCTCATCTAGAATCTTCTGTCTTAACTCTGCCTTAAGTGGAACACAAATTCTTTTCTGGTAACAAACCAATCCACTAAGTGACAGATCATAGCCCTGAGCTTCTCCCCGTTCGATTCTAGCCAGGTTATGCTGTATCCAGCCATCTTGCCTCTAAGCTTCTTCAATCTCAGCTCTCAAGTCACTTTCACCTTGGGAAATAGTATAGTTGGCACTGAAGATCTGGTTTGAAAAATTCAAATCACAAAAGTCTTCAATCAATTTTCCCTCCTGTATCATTATTGCTGCCACAAGCACTGTCTTCCGACTAAGAGCATCCGTAACTACATTCACCTTACCCGAATGATATTTGATTTCTAGGTTGTAGTCCTTAAGCAACTCCATCCAGCGACATTGTCTCATATTCAACTTTTTTTTATCATACAGGTACTTGAGACTCTTGTGGTCGCAGTACAGTTCTAACGTCACACCATACAAATAATGCCGCCAAATTTTTAAAGCAAACACAATTGCTGCAAGCTCCAGATCATGGGTGGGATAGTTCATTTCATGAGGTTTGAGTTGTCAAGAGGCATAGGCCACCACACATCCCTACTGTATCAGGACACACCCTAATCCCTGCTTACTCGTATCACTATACACAACGTAGGTCAAGCTAGGATCAGGTATAATCAACACAAGCACCATAGTCAACCTCTCTTTCAACTCTATAAAGCATTTTTCACATTTCTCATCCCACACAAACGGCTGATCCTTCCACGTGAGCTTGGTTATCGGCAAGGCAATATGGGAGAAGTTCTGAATAAATCTCCGGTAGTAACCAACAAGACCCAGAAAAATGCGTACTTCAGTAATAGTTTCTAGCCTCTTCCAGTCTAGTACTACTTCCACTTTACTGTGATCCACAGAGATCCCATCTTACGAGATAATATGGCCTAAGAATTTTATTTTTTATAGCCAAAACTCACACTTACTCAACTTGGCATAAAGCTGCTTCTCACGCAATATATTTAACATAATCCTCAAATGATGCTCATGCTCTTCTCTACTCTTAGAGTAAATCAGAATGTCATTAATAAACACAATGACAGACTAATCCAAATATTATCGAAAGACACGATTCATATAATCCATGAATACTGTAGGTGCATTGGTTAACCTGTATGGCATCACCAAGAACTCATAGTGACCATATCTGGTCCTGAAAGCAGTCTTCGAACATCTTCCGCTTTTACTCGCAGGTAATAATACCCCAACCTTATATCAATCTTCAAAAACATGCATGAACTAGATAATTGATCTAAAAGGTCATCAATTCTAGGGAGAGGGTACTTATTCTTGATGGTAGTCTTGTTCAATTCTCTATAATCAATATACAAGCGAAGACTCCCGTCTTTCTTCTTAACAAATAGTACTAGAGCTCCCTAAGATGACACACTAGGTTTAATGAACCCTTACTCAAGCAAGTCCTCTATCTGCTTCTTTAAATCTGCCATTTCATTTGGAGCCATAAGGTATGGGGCTTTTGATATAGAACCAGCTCCAGGCACAATTTCAATAGGGAACTAAACTTCCCTTTTCGGAGGTAACCCGCTCAGGTTATCCGAAAATACCTCAAGGAATTCTCATACCACGGGTATACTACTCAAGGATTTACTGGTCTCCCCTTGCACAAAGAAGAATACCATATACCCCTGGAAACCTCTCTTCAAACACTTCTCAGCTTTAGCTGTTGAAAGAAAGTTTATACTAACATTCATATCCTCAACACTTTGAGAAACAGGATATACGATCCTCTTATTTCCACAATCAAGCAACACATTTTTTGCCGTTAACCAATCAAAACCCAAAATAACTTCTAGTTGATCAAGTGGTAAATAGATCAAATCGACAACAGATTTATGCCCCTCCACAATTATCATGCAGTTTAGGCAAGCTTCGGTAGTCAAAGCTTTAACACCCATCGGTGTTGACACAATCAGATCGAATGGCAACTTATGCACATACATACCTAGGCGCTTTATACAATCATAAGTGCCTGGGTATGCATGTAATAAATTACCATTAAGAGTCATATTACCTTGAATAAGGTCGGGAGATTTCCAGGCTTCCTCATGAGTCATAGCAAATACCCTCCCCTGATTCTTAGGTCTCTGCTCCGTCTGCAGTCGTGGTCACGTAGTAGAAATGTGACCCATCTATTTGTAGTTATAGCAAATCATTAACCCCGTGCAGGTCCTACCAGGATGGTATTTCCTACATTGAGGGCATACTTGTCCCACTTGATCATCCTTTATTTCTTGGTTGTGGATAGTTGATCCCAAGTTGTGCATGCTCCCTCGTGCAACTAATCGTCTCAGAGGATCCTCCACAAATAAGTCACAAGGATCACCAATTTCTTTTCCTGGACCCTCTGATGACTGACCAATACAACTCCCTTTAGTACTCTATTCAGGGTTTAGGGAATAAGCCTAGGGAGCATTGGTATCTACTTGTCTTGTGCTTGTCATGATCATCCATTCCTCCTTTATCTTGCTGAACCTTTCTTCAAATTGTGCATCAAATGATGCTTATGCCTCAGCCCTAGCTTCTGCCCTCACAATGGCCAATAAATGCTCCATCTCCTCCCTAGTCACCATACTACTTGAGGAACAGCATGGGGTGCTCCAAAGTAATCCCTTATGCCTACCCCTCCTCTAACCCCCTGACACGGCCAGGATGCTCACATTTTCCTGTAGCTACGATCAGGATGTCATTCCTCCCATCCGACCTAAACGATCCCTCAGCTTGTTTTTTTTAAGCTCCTCCTATAAGACACAGATGACAAACGTTAGTAATGAAATTTGTTTACTAAATAATTAATAACAATAAGTTAACAACAAAACTTACAATTTTCTCACCAACTATACGAGATTGTTCACTCGTATAAGACCCACTCCTCTTTTGGTGAGCGAACAACCACTTCTCTTCGTGACATATAGAGGATGGTGGAGAAAAAAGAACAGAAGGATTGGATTGAGCTCCTTCTTCCAATCTCTTTCGTTTAGACTTCAACAAGTCTTTTTTGGCCTTCGCATAACCCCCACGAGACATTATATGGGGGCAACCATTCTTTCTACCACTCTCTTGAGCCTTTTACCTTTTTTCCTGCAAATAAGAAATCAAAATTAAGGTACAATCAATAAAGACAATTCACAATTCATAAGTAAATCAAATGCAAAATAAGTCAACTCACCAATGCTTCGGAGTAGTCTGAAGCCATCTAAATTCTTGCCAAGTGTGTTTGTCAATATAAGCATACTGGTCGAACTGATTAGGATGAGGTTACCCTTCTTCTACCTTGATATGTATGTAATTGTTGGCTATACTTGTCTTAAACTTCTTCCAGCGTTCATCACAATACATCATTGTCTTGTTATACAGGCCTTCATTCTTAGGAATGTCATAAGTGAGCTGGATAGTTTCCCAAATACTTCACATTTTTATCCACATTTCTCCACTGCTCTATCAAGATGCTAGGCTTATTGCTTGCTAGGAGGCCGATAAAACTCCTATACCGTTGGGCATTAGGCCCGATTGGTTTCCAATATCTATCAAACTCAATCGGAATTTTTTCCCCGATATTCCGATTGAGAGGAATGTCTCTCAATCAGGTGGCTCTCCTACCCCTTCGTCTAGGTTGGTTACGTGGCTCACTGTGTTCCTAGCTCAGAGCATTACTAGGCTACTTTGATTAACATTAATTGGATCCGAGTACCCTCACTAGGACGACTCATTATCCTCACTTTAAGGATACTATTTAAGGATAGCTAGTGATGGTTTAAGGAAATTTTGCTACACGGTGCTTATTGCTATAACACGGTAATATCTATAAAGGCATCATTCAAGAGCAATTCCTAAGTTATGCAAACATGAACAAATAATTAATTGCAATGCACAAGTTCATAACCAATATCAAGCAATATCAGCACTATGAATCCAGAGTTTTACTATATTGAACATACATGCAAAAATACAAAATTAGAATTGAAGCCAAGCCATACAGTTAAGCAATATGAACACAAGCAAGTTTTCATTCATCAAAATATTCCTGTAAGAGTTTATATAGTATGAAGCACCATGAACACGTAGACAGTCCTAAATGCATTAAGAGGCAGACTTAGAAGCAACACCAAAGTCCAAGGAACTATAACTTACAACAATGAACCCTTCTCATACACAACAAAAATAAACCTAGGTCCACATAAGCATAAGGACATTAACCTCATACACATGCATATAGTAAAACTCTTTAGAATAATTAACGGTACCTTCAACATTTTCTTGAGGATCCTCTTCTTCCTCTGGATTTGAACAGTCTTTGGCCACTTTACAAATCAAGTAAGGTCTCACTTAGGAGGTAATGGACGCTTATGAAAAGTGGGTTGACGACTTGCTGCAAGAATCGAACAAAGAAAATGGAGGCCAAGTCATCTTACAATTTCAATGAAATGCCCAAAAATGAAACCATTAATTTAATTGAACACCTAGCGATTGAAACACAAACCTGACAATAAAAACGAGGTTGAGAATGAAACCAATTGGGGGTAACAACCGAAGATAACCTTACGGCAATGTATTCAACCATAGATCTGCGTTGACGGTGGTGAAGTTTAAGAACGGAGGAGAGAAAGGGACAGGAGGACCTACCGCGAACCGACGGAAGGGTTTTGTTAATGTGCTTGAGTATCAAATTTCAGAGTTAAAATTAGGTGCGTTATGCAATTTAGGTCAGTTTTAAGACCGGTTTTAATTAAAAACCGGTCTTAAAAGTAAAATTTAAGACTGGTTATTAATAAAAAACCGGTCTTAAAAATACAAACTTTTTAAGATCGGTTATTTATTAATAACCGGTCTTAAAGTTTTAATATTTAAGACCGTTTTTATTCACAACCGGTCTTAAAAATAATAAATATTTTATTTTTTTAATTGTCTTTAATTCAGATAATATTTTCTAGACCGGTTATATTTAGAATAGGTCTAGAAAATATATTACATATATTTATTTTTTTAATTGTATATATTTTAAGACCGGTTTTTATTATAACTGATCTTAAAAGTATTTTTAAGACCGTTTCTAAAGATAACCGGTCTTAAAATTTGATCATCATTACAAAAATGCCACCAGTCATATTTTTAAAACTTTATCCGATATAACTAGCCTAAGTGTTCCGGTTTAAAATCCCTTTTCTGTACTAGTGAAAGGTCTCCATGTCTCCTTGTTTGATATTTAGAAATTCAGTTTCCTACTCCAGCCTCACCGACTTGGGGAAATATTTCTCATTAAATTGTTGTTGAACAGCTCCCAGGTCAATGGCACATTTTGACTCTTCAGTGTTAGGGTGATATTCCACCACTAACGATCTGCATCACCCTCGAGCTTGTAGATGGCCAGACGTGCCTTCACCTCGAACGGGCACTCAAGAACCTCAAAGATCTTCTCAAGCTGATTTAACCTATCTTCCGCTGCCTGAGGATCAAATCTACCTCTAATACTGGAGGCAGATGCTTGCAAAATTTTGAAACCCAAAATTGAAGATCCTTTTCTTCTCTAGCTGGCACCCCATGTGATTCTAGATTTGGGGCAGTATGAGGTGGGGACTCTAGGGGTCGTGCTGATCCTTCAGCAATTTCCTCATGGCGAGTCTCTTCTTGGGTCTCCTCCTGAGTAGACGGACCCTGATCTGCTCTATTTTTGCCTCTTTCAATTCTGAGCTCTTCTCTCAGCTCAGTGATCATGTCCCGTTGATCCCTTATTAGACCCATTAATTCTCACATTGGATCTGGTGGATTGTCATTGACTACCTTCGCCTTTGGGTCCACTTGTTGTATTCTGGGAAGCCCCTTTGACTTCTTCATTCTATAAATCATTCACTATGTCAGTTCCACAGATAATGTATACACATTGTCCATAAATCTCATGTATATCCACAATCACAAAGCACACATGTGCATACCATAACCAATCATATTCATTTTCTATTCCAAAGGCAAAGAACTAAGGGAGCTATCCTAACAAACTCTACCCTTGCCAGGAACTACAGCTCTGATACCAAAAATGTAACCCCTACCTTGAAATCAGTAATTATAATTCGAAAGTGCGTAATTTAAATGAATTAGAGACCAACGGATAATTTAGAACTCATTTCAAATTCTTACCTTACAGTAGGGTTTTCAAAAATTCTTTCAAAGCTTTTCCTTACCTTGGTCTCAGTTTTAAATTTCGAATATAATTACCTACACAGTTAATTCACATTCACACATATCAGAGTGTATAACAAAAATCTCGGCAACCCCCGGGTTTCATTCATTCCCTAAAAGTTTATAGTCTCCAATATAGGGGATTACACAACTATATCCAAGACAATATTTACATCCCAAATTCAAAATGGATAGCCAACAATCAAAATCCAATATCTCTAAAGAGTCCTAACCGCTCTTGGTTGTCCGCTTCCCTGTGGAACCACCTGCCCTGTCTATAGGTTTAACAATGGAAAGAATGAGATTCAAAAGAATCCCAGTAGTAACAGATTACTCATACAATATAGAACTACATAGCATGTAAGCAACCATTAACAACAGCATCACAATGATACAAGACTTTTACCACAACGACAGCACTCACAACTGTATACATAATCACGACAGCTTTCGCTATATAACGCCAGCTTATGCTAGATAACGACAGCTTTCGCTGTATAACGCCAGCTTATGCTGGATAACGACAGCTTTTGCTGTATAGGCAGCAATATCATATATCATTACAAAACAATGATACACATACATACCATACATTTACACAAAGCATAAGAGAAGAGTCAATACCTTGTTCTTTCCTGACGCGCTCCGGCACCGATGGCTCATGACCAGGGCAAATGTCAAATCCTAAAACCAAGAACAAGGATGATGGATCAATCTATTTTCCAAGTTCTTAATTCCATAAACTTAAAGTTGGTTATCATTTAAACTCTTTAGTTGGCTACTAGAAGCCTAGCCACATACCTAAAAGGTTAGAAGAAACTTAACTAAAATCCTCTCAAGGAACCCAAAAAGACTAATTTCCACTGGGTCACTCGAGTGATGAAAGGCACACTCAAGTGAAGTGAGATGGGGAAAGGACTTGCACTTCGAGCGATAAGCTCAGCACTCAAGTGATAGCCTCATATACACTCGAGTCCTATTAAGTGAAACACAGGAAAAGGCTACCCGAGAGCAAACGTCCACCCCTAGATGACAAGTGCACTCGAGCACGAACGTCAATACTCGAGTTATAGCCAAAGGCTCACTCAAGTTCCCAAGAGTGTGGCACTGAACCCTAACCAATTCTCCCATTTCAAATTTTCATGAAAATCAGGGCATAATTCCATAAATATCAAAACTTAACCAAAAATCATAACTTATATGTTAAAATGCCACAAATGCTCACCTCTTCAACTTACTAAGACCAAATCCTTGATTCTCCAACTTTTGAATTTGTTCAAGTACTAAAACACCACCTTTTAAAATTCTAAAACAATGGCAATGAAGCCCTCAACACCATGAACAATATTAAAGAAAAGCACTTGAGCATTAGAAGATATATAGCAAGTCAAAATCTTACCTTTACACTTTCTCTTTCCTTCCCTTGCTCAACGAAAATGGAGAAATGGAGAGAGAAGATGATATGATGAGGATGATGAAGATATGATCAGTTTTTCCTTAGGCATGAGGCCTTTGGCTGACCTAAGCAAGAGAAAGAGGGAAGAAAAGAGTTTGAAATGTTGACTCAATCCCATGGTCCACATTTTGCCATGTGTCACCATCTTATCTCCTCTTAAATGAACTCACATATGTACATTCACACACAATTCCAATCCTTGCTCATTCAATCCTAGCAATTGATCTTCAATTACCAACGAGTTTTCTCTTCGGTAACTGACCAATTGGCTGGTAACTTCTTTTTTTTCCCATTTTGCCTTTGATTATGGCAATTCTACTTAAATCTACTTAAATCACTTCTAAACTCATTCATATCATTCCATTAACATCATTATGCGCCCTCCCCTATATTTCAACCCATTTAGACATTAATCCACACATAATCATAAATATAGGACTTAGGCATTAATTAAAATGCATTCACATTGCGTTCATCGTTAATTACATCACTTCTAGCATCATTAACCCTTAATCCCCAAATTGGGTCATTACATTTTGTAGGACAGAGGTCACCTTAGCATTTGGTTAATAAGAAAGGTGGCGGTAAGGACAACGTCTTCCCAATGGTATTTGGGAACGTTGCTACTAAACATAATGTGTCTGGCAATTTTGAGAATATGGTGATTCTTTCATTCGGCAATGCCATTTTGTTGGGGTGTATCTGAGCAAGTGCTTTTATGAACAATGTCATTTTCGGTCAGGAAGGTAGACAAGGCCTGATTGAAGTATTCAATCCTATAATCAGTGTGTAGGATTTGTATTTGGGTTTAGAACTGGGTTTGGATCCTGTTATAGAAGTTAAGGAAGGTTTGATATACGTATGTTTTATCTTCCAACAAGTAAACCCAATTAACACATGAATGGTCATTGGTAAATCTGATAAACCATTTGGACTTTGATCTGTTTGGTGTGTAGGATGGTCCCCATAAGTCACTGTGAATGGTGGAAAAGGGTTTAGAAGCCTGGTATGGGATTTTTGGGAATGAGGTATGATGATGTTTGGTTTTTTCACAAGAATCACAATGGAAATCAAATGCATTTTTATTAGAAACAAGATATGGAAACATCTTATGCATATAATTGAAATTTGGATGACCTAAATGTTTATGCCATAACTCTAAGTCACTAGTCCTAGAGAGAGACACTTTATTACTAGACTTAATTCTATGACTATCACTCTCATCAAGGTAATAGAGACATCAAGCTACTTCACATTCCCAATCATCGTCCCTATTAGTAGACCCTGGAAAAAAACAGTAAGTAACAAAGAAGTTAACATGAAATTGTCCATCATTTGCTAATTGACTTACCATAGTAAGTTGCATTTTAGTTTTAGAACATGCAATACAGAGTGCAAAGTAAGTGTAGTAGAGATTTTAACAGAGCCAACTCCAATCACAACAGATTTCTCACTACTATGGCAATAAGTTATTTTGTAGTCAAAAGTGCTGCAAGCATTTCCATGATCTTACTACACCAATCACTTTGGGAGGTCTCACCATGTTTTGAAGCTTCAGCCACATTGCCTCTTCCTTTCCCCTTCTTAGGCTTTCAATCACCAGGCTTACCATGGATGTCCCAACAAGGGCCTTTTGTGTGCCCTTATTTCTTGCAATGATCACAAAATAGTTGACTTTTGGAACCTTTTAATTCTATGGACTGAACAACAAGAGTTGAGGCCTCAGGAGGTGTCAGAGTCACAACAAAAGTATTATAAAGCATTGATTTACGCTTATCCTCTTCATTCCACAGAATGGTGTACACTTCATGAACAAAAGGCAAGGGTTCCTGACTGAGAATCTAAGCCTGAACATCATAATAAATCACATCAAGACCAGTCAGTAACTCATATACTCGCTCCTCTTCTTTTTCTTTAAGATCCTCAGAAGCATTAGCTTGGAAATAATGAACTTTATCCTTCAGAGCATCAAACTCTTCCCAAAGAATGGACTTTGTAAAGTAGTACTCATCAATAGGCCTGTGATTTTGTTTCAGATATAATACCTTTTCTTAACATCAAATATGTGGGACCTGTTACCTACTAGGTTGTATGTTTCTTGAAGAGCTTCCCAAATTTCCCTTGCTGAAGGAAGACACATGAAACACTTCTTAATTAGGGATGTCATCACATTGATCAGCCAAGAGGACACTAATTTATTCTCAGATTTCCATATTTAAAACGCCTTCATTTTCGATTTTGGGGACATTTTTGCTTCACCAGTTATATATTCGAGTTTATCCCTTCCATCGAGAGCAAGAATCATAGATTGAGACCATTCCTGATAATTTTCGCCAGTAAGTTTCTCAAAAGCAAAAAGAGCATTGGAGATGTCATTAGCACCAATTCTTAGCATAAGAGAAGAGACTTCATGATCAAAGGAAGTAGTAGAAGTCATATTGACCTTTTAACGAGTTTTTATTGATAGAGTCAATTTTTGTTCAGTTGTAAGTAAAAAAAACTAAAGTTACCAAATATGAGTGACCTGATAGCAAATGAGAGACCTAATAGTAAATGAACTCTATGGTACTCAACTGCCAAGAACAAAGCTAGATCTACGGCAATGTGAGACAACAGCGGATGAACTCTATCAAATTGAACAACCAAGAACTAAGCTAGATCGACGATGATGTGAGAGGAGGGCAGGCGTTGAAACAATGACACTGTGATAGGAGGGTTTACCACTGCACTGCGAGAGGAGGGTTGACTAGGGGATTGGGTCGAAAGTAGGGAACACAGGGAGCAGCTAACGATGAGACTTGGTAAACGCTCGATGATGTGGTGATGACGGATTGGGCCAGACTGGGGTGTCGGACAACCACCAACCTGGAGTTCGACGAAGACGGCCTGAAGAATGCTTCAACAAAGATGGATTGAGGAGGCGATCGGAGCTCTACACAATGTTGAGCAGAAGGGGTGAGATTTTTTGGGAGGCTTGACGGTGCCAGAAATAACTAGGTTTCCAATGATAGCACAAAAAAATATTAGGTTTCCATTGATGGCACTAGAAAAAATTAGGTTAACTCTGATTATTTTCAAGCATGCTCTGATACCATGAAGATAACCATATGAGGGAATAATTGTTGTTTATTCAAATGAGAGGGTGATTACATTTATACACAAGAGAAGCATATCTGATAATAAGATCTAGATTTGAAATTTGAAAATAATATCCTAACAATTATCTCCTATAATCTTTAGATTTAATTAATCCCTATAATCATGGAATTCCTAATAATATATTCCAATAATATATGAGATTCTATAATTACTAAAGTGGAATATGGGAGGGAAAAAAACAGTCAAAATCAGACAATAATACCAAGGTACAACCAAACGAACTGCAGAACAATTATTTACCCGATGTTAAATAGCCTTTAAATTCAGGTACAACTAAACATAGTTGAATAATGTGAATTCAAAAAAGACATCAGGAAAGTTTATGTTAACCTCCAAATTATTAACAAGGCACGACATAAAAATCAATGAGTAGAATGTAGTGACCATAACCAAACCATCATTGCAAACAAAAGTCCAGAGCCATGCTTGAAGAAGTAAATATTTTGGCACTTTTTGGTTGAAACATTCATGCACACAGTGTGCACAAAAGGTGAGAAACATGTAATGTCTAGCATACCCCAGTTATCTAAATTCAACAGTATATGTCGCTCTGCATTACTTTTTAAAAGGATATATGAGATTTGTTTCCTATCCATTTCATCCTCATTCTCATTTCATAACCATTTCCATACCTCACAATTCTGTGTGCCAAACAGGCCCTTGGTTACCACAGAAATCCACAAAGTTAGCATATAAAATTTCCAAAACCATATATTCTGACTCAGAACTACCAATAGAAGTAGCAATTACATAACTATGTACAAGACAACGTCATGCATAACTATTTTTTAAAAAAAAATAACTATCACGTCTAGCATTGGGCAATCAGAACTTAGTCAAAGACAGAAAACTTAATTTAAAAAGGCAACTAACCTAAAATTCATAATTGAATTTAAATTCCTACAGAAAAAAAAATTGAAACAAAAGTCTACCAGTCTCCAGTTCTGGGGTGTCTGCTCATTGGGGGCACGTCAAAAGTGGGAGCCAAATGCATCCCTCTGTAATTTTTCTTCTCCTCGTTAGTACAACTGAGAAGATGGGTAATCAGCAGTCCAGGTTGTTTGGCCTTCCTATAGCTTTACATGGGGCCCACTGTCTGCCAGTCAAAGTAGTTATGGCATTCCACATAGAATAGGGCGTGGATCCTCCATGGAGATTCTCCAATAATGGGGTGCAGAGCTCAATGCCAACCAGGAATAGCTTAGACGAGCTCGATGCCCACGGCCACTCTACTACCCAATCGAGTTCTCCATCTCCTACAAAAACGGCTTAAGTCCAAAGCAAAGCTTCACCGGACTTCTCCACGATGCCGATCTTCAACATTCTTCACGATGCTTATGGAGAGTAGAGAGGGAGGAGACGATCAGTGCTGAGGGCTTGGGTTTTCAAATGCCCGACACTTTGAAGGGAAATCTCAAACTTTATTACTTCCTCTGGTCCTAATTATAAGACATATTTATCTAACTTTAGAGAAATTAAGGATAGTGGTTGAATTAGTTAATTATATTTATTTTCCTAAAATACCCTCATTTAAAATTTAAAATGGCATTCAATTACGTTAATTCTCTGTTTTTTTTTTTTTGTACCTCTCATGCCTCATACACGACTTTTCCAAGCTCTCACACAATCCGGCGTCGTCAATCTCGCTCAACAACTTCTGATCTGCTCTTATTAAATTATTAATGTGTCTAATTATTATTGAGAAAGTATCAATTGGGGTATTTTAGGAAGAAATTGACAAAAAATAGAACTTTGTCCTATAATTATGACCAAGATCAACTTTTAAATATTATCCTATAATTAGAACCAGAGTAATTACTAAAGGCAAAAAAATAATTTCATATTCAGAATTAATATCATAATCGTCCTAGAGAGCTTTTTTATAGGAAATTTTGTTATAGAACGTTTTTACTATTTTTTTTCTAGTTCTTGAGACCCAAGTGTGATTTTCCAAAAAAAAACAAAGAATTAGTTTTGTTTGTTTAGCAAGGCCACAATTCGAAATTATCCCTCATGGGCGGATTAGCTAAATTAAAGAATTAGTTTTGTTTATTTTCCTATTTAAATTCTTCTTTTTTTAAGTATTGGAATTCATTTAACAAGACGTTGTCATATCAAATAAGATATCAATAATAACCATTTTGATGAGCTAGTTATATATAAATTGAAGGAGACAGTTATGCCTTATGAGTATAATAATTTCGATCACGCTGGATAACAAATAAATTTTATTTTATCATTTTATTTGTTAAAAAATATATCTTTTTTACTATAAAACATATCTTTAAAATTTTGAGACAACTTATAATTGCTTTAGTTTTTTCCGTATTAGAGGTTCTAGAAGACGAAACTATTAAAAAACGGTGAAGAAAGAGCTAAGGAAAATTTCGTGGGAAGATGTATTTTATTCAATATCATATTCCGTTTTTAAATACATTAAATCATGGTAATCAAAAAATAGAAAATTTAATAATATCCCCTAAAATTAGGAGCTACGTTGCTAACTTCCTAAATCCCACAAAATCAGTAACATTGGTCCCCAGACAAGTCTTTTCAGGATTGAATATTCAACTGGTCATATGGGAACAAGTTCATAGTTCTGATAGCTTTAAACTTGATTGAAGAGTTGTGTGGCTTTGGATTATGTTTGGTGCTACTGCTGTAAAACAGTTAGTACAAAGTGATTTCATTTATATATATTCACCTCTGTTTATAGTTATTTGGTCTTTGACTAGTGCCTTTGATTTTATTATTCATATGATAATTATTCTAATATTTTTACAATTTAGGCACTGGATACTTTCAAGACAGTAGTGGTATCTCCCATATATTATGTTAAGCTCACAACATTAACCATTGTGGCTAGTATCATCATTTTTAAGGTAAGTTCGCTTTGCATTTGCTAACTAGTACTGTTGGATACCACTTTCTTGCTTTATTTCATGTCTCTGATGATTGTGTTCAGAACTTCAGATTATCTGGATTGACTGTCTGATATAATCTATTTGTTGAACAGTTGAGGCACATTGCCAGTGATTGTAGAGTTCCGTTAGTATCTTTTTTATGCATTTTATATATTTTCTTAAACGATGGTCTTACTGTGCTTTTAAATATTAGCACTAGCGTATCCTAAGTAGTACGTTGTAATTGCAGAAGACAAAGCATTAGTAAAGTTGGAGATTAAGGAAGATAAGTTAAAATTTATCGTTGTGTGTATGTCATTCACCTGTTACTTCAAATGGGCTCTTTATTTTCTCTAGGCCAAAAAATGGGCTCTTTAGTTGCTCCTTGGAAACTGCTCATATTCTAGTCTTTATGTAGTGTTTATACAAGATCACTTGCTTAGAATCATGCGCAAATTATCAACCATGTTCCTTTATGCCTTTTTTGGTATCATAGAAAGGGAAGGAAAAGAAAGTTGATGGGTTATCTTACTCTTTGATACGATAGGATGGAAAGGCAGGGAAAAAAAACAAACTTCAATTCTTGATAAGCTTAATTAACCACTAATATCAAGTCAATACAATGAGTCACTAATACCAAGTAAATTAAATACAAAATACATTTCATGAATGCATCCTATAAATCCTAGTTAAAATCAAACTTGTTTGTCTATTTTATTCTCTTCCTTTGACTCCACTCTTGTGTCAGACCCTTATCTAATTTTTCATATTATCAAAGTGCTTGCATGCCATTCGGTTAGCAATATAGAAATAGCGTAAAAATACCAATATATAATACGTGATTATACTGAGGAATTCCCTTCAGGGTTAGGTAATATATACAATTTCTCAAAATATTCAAAAGTAAAGACTATATATAACCACTGTCTTCATCTCAAAAAGCGTGCCCTTTTCCCTGTGTCTACATCCTTGCCATTTGAGCCACCGGCACCCGCTAAGACATTTTATTTATAAAAAGGGTTGACATTCCAAGAAATCTTAGTAGAAACATAATATCAATATATAAAATGCGAGAATTAAATATGCAATGCACCATATCAAGTAAAATAAAAATTTACCAAAATACCCCCGGGACCCCGGCCCAACCCCGCTATACCCGATCCAACTGTACTTTTCCTAAAATTTCGACATGGGCTATTCTGACATATTTTTGCCCCAGGAATCCATTTTTTACCTCAATTTTCTCAAATTCCAGCCCCAATTATGAATTTACCCTTGACAACCCCAATGTGAGGGTTTTAAGGCTATTTTTGTCATTTCACTTTCTAGAACTTTTCTCACTTCACACCCATACTGAACCCTACACAATTTTTCATCATAAATCCAATGAAATCATCAAAACCACTAAAATCCAGTCCAAACATAGTCAAAACATGTAATGGACGAAATTCCATAAAAATTGGAAAAATGGAATTTCTTTATTTCAATCCATAAACCACATTCTTTACACCTCTAATCACTTATTTAACTACTTAATCACATGATTAGACTAAATTTGGGCAACACCTCCCCTTAGGTTTTCAACATCTCAAGTTTACAAAATCCACAATCAAACCACAAATCACAACAACAACAACAACACATCAAGAGAATCAAGGTTCTTGAAGTTACCATTGATTTCTCAAGCTTTCTCTCTCTAGAACATTTTCCTCTCTCTCTCCTCCCTTGGAATCTTGCTTGCTAACTATGATATTCATGAAGGAGAAGAGATTAAAAGAGGTTTTACATAAGTTAGAAGGCAAGAACACTTGAAATCACAATTACTTACATTTGATTTTGCCTCCTTGAGCTCTTTTGTTCTAAATTCTTCAAAGCTCTCTTCACTCCCTCTCTTTCTTGTGTATGACCTGAAATGAAGAAGGGAAAGAGATGATGAAGCTTAAAATATCTCTTACACCCTTTAAGAAATATACTAGTTTATTAGGTTTATGACACATGCTTTTTACTTGAGCTTATCTACATAGAATTTGTGTCATAAAGCCCATGAAGATATAACTACGTAGTATTATTTTCTTCTCTTGGTCCATGAAGAATGACGCCCCAAGCCCATTTAAAGAAGCAAAATAGGCTGAAGTTAATTTATTCTATAATTACAACATTTGCCATCACATTTTTCCATTTTCGGATTATTTGGCAGTTTTTCTGTCAAATCTTTAAAAAATCATAACTAATTTTGTAGACATCGTATCGGAGTGCTTCCAAAGGCTATGGAACCCTTATTGAGTTTAATTTCAAGAAAAAAAAATATAGCCTTTTGCTAGTTGAAAGCATATCATTCCCCGATTTTTAATCTTTGGAAGTTGTTCCAGAGAATAGACAATTATTCTAGGCTAAATTCAAAAATTCATAATTTTTTGTATATAGCTTTAAATGATTCATATGACTATCAAATTAAAGATTAGGATGTCTACTTTCACCCTGTAAAATTTCATAATTTTTTCTCATCATTTGGTCATCCAAAACCACGTGACAAACTCACTACCTCACAAGAAATTTCACAGGAAGTATAATCACTTTCTCTAAAGTTCACCATTTTATTTTCTTTAATACCCCAAAGATATAAGAAACGTTAGAGAAAAGATTTGGGACACCTGCTAAACTGGGGCTTAGCAATCTTCTTAATTTATGCTTATTCCTAAGCCTTCAATCCTGAAATTCAGGATATTATATTTCTCCCCCTGTTCAATAAATTTTGTCCTAGAAATTTGAACGTCTACAATTTGGGTATTAATCCTATCTCACTATGCAAATCATCCCTAGGTTGTGCATACTTATAATGCATACACCACAATTTACCTGATATATATGTGTGGTTGAACTACCTATCAACTCTTACATGTTTAGGACGTTTTGTACTTATGGGTCTCCCAACCCATTATTGCACTAATTGTCCATTAGGATGCTCAGTATATCATTCTAGGCCTTGTTTCTTATTGGAACACTGCCCCAATATACTTAACCTTATAGTGTAACTCATTCTATTATCACGTGCAGGCTCACAAGCCATGCAACCCCATAATCATATTCAATCTATCTCTTTCATCTACAAGCTCATCAAGCATGCAATACAATCACCATATTCTCATCACAAATCTCAAATAGTATTCAGTATTCATCATCCATTCCATACACAATATATAGCATTCGATCAAACACATTACCCATTGGTCATTGCCCATAGCGCTTGGTTCCATAGGCCTTACAACCTCTTCGGGACTCCGCCCGGATCACACAATCACCCTTTTTATGTAACAGTCTACCCCCTGTTAGTAAACCCAATCCAGGCCCAAGGGACATGGTTTTGGCCTTGTCAGTAAGCTCTAACCACCAGGCCCAAGGCAAGATATCTCTACCCCCCTTGTGGATTTCTTTCGGCTCCCCAGACTCGAACCAGCAACCTGGGGGTAAGTAGTGAATCCATACAAAGTCTAGTACCATTAGACTAACCATTGGACACCAAAACATTTGGTTACACTAGTCTTATTGCCTCGACTAGTCACACCCCCCATAGTCACGTCACCCCTCCAAGGACCGGAGATGTGTGGCGAGGTGGACGCAATCAGACTATTCCCCCCGCCGCCCAATAGCAGGTTTCTTTCGCCTTCCCAAGTTTCGAACACATGCCCTGGGGCTATAAGATGCATGGAATGTGAAACATGGTACAGTTTGAATGTTCTGTCAACCTCAAAACATTACCTTAGATATACTGGTCCAATGTCATCGCACTAGGCATCAACCACAACACTAGAAACACAGGTCTTATAGCCTAGGAACACCACCCTATGCAACATTGCATATTAGATCTTACCACCTCGAGCCTCAGCTCATCACCATTTTCAAACATATCACATTCTGTTGACCTAAGGACTTACTAGTACATTAGGTCTTATGGCTTAAGCACATACAATTCATCATCTTTGCTGAATACATATCGAGACTAACAACCTCAACCAAATTATTAGAGCAATTGGAGATATTTTATTAAACACATTTCCCTTCCTCTTCCCTTTGCTCATTTCGGCCAGCCATAGAGAAAGAAGAGAGAGAGAGAGCTTTGAAGACTTTGAAGATTTAGAGAGAAGGAAGAAAAGGCTTAAGGTAAGACATGGTTTCTTAAGCATTTCTCTTGTAATAGTGTATGAAAACCTTCTCTAAGCCTTTCTTCTTCATGGAATCCATTTGGAAGACACATTTTGAGCTTAAGGAGAGAGAGAGGAGAGGACACCTAGAGAGAGAGAACTCAACAACTCAAGAGGTAACCTCACAAACCTTAGATCTATTCTTGTATGATGTTGTTGTTGAGGTTTGTGGTTGGTTTGGTGATTTTTGGTCAAGTTGTAAATTTAGAAAGTCCTAATCCTAAGGGGTTATGCTGCCCAAATTTCTTTGAATCATAGTTAGAATGTGTTTAAATAACTTAATAAGGGATTAGAAGTGTAAAGGTATAAGTTTTGGAAGCTAAAGCACAAAAATCCAATTTTTTCCTTTTTCTTTCAAGTTTTGGCCAGCACTATTTTAGGGGGCAAGGAGTTGGATTTTCATTAAATTGATAGTTCCATTGGATTCAGGAGGCAAAAATATGTGGGGTTACAGTTGGTCACTTTTTCAGAAAAGCCCGAAAAGTATAATTACGAAAACGCCCTTAAAATCCCTAAACCAGGGCTGTCAAAGGCAATTTTGTAATTTGACATTGAATTTGGTAATTTCCAGCCCCAAATATGAATTTCCACTTGCAGGCCCTATGTGAGGGTTGTAAGGCTATTTTTGTCATTTCACTTTTCTAGGGCTTTTCTCACTTCGCACCCAACATGAATCCTACAAAATTTTCCATTCTAAATCCAATGAAATCATCAAAACCATCAAAATTCAATACAAACATAGTCAAAACAGCTGCTGGATGAAATTCCATAAAAATTGGAAAAATGGAATTTCTTTATTTCAATCCATAAACCACATTCTTTACACCTCTAATCACTTATTTAACTATTTAATCACATTCTAAATATGATTAGGCTAAATTTGGGCAGCACCTCTCCTTAGGATTTCAACATCCCAAATTTACAAAATCCACAATAAAACCACAAATCCTAACAATAACCACAGCAACAACAACAATACATTAAGAGAATCAAGGTTTTTGAAGTTACATTTGATTTCTCAAGCTTCCTCTCTCTAGAACTTTTCCCCCCTCTCTCCTCCCTTGGAATCTTGCTTTCTAACCATGATATTCATGAAGGACAAGAGATTAAAAGAGGTTTTACACAAGTTAGAAGGCAAGAACACTTGAAATCACAATTACTTACCTTTGATTTTGCCTCCTTGAGCTCTCTTGTTGTAAGTTCTTCAAAACTCTCTTCCCTCCCTCTCTTTCTTGTGTATGACGTGAAATGAAGAAGGAAAAGAGATGATGAAGCTTAAAATATCTCTTACACCCTTTACGAAATATACTAGTTTATTAGGTTTATGACACATGCTTTTTAATTGAGCTTATCTACATAGAATTTGTGTCATAAAGCCCATGAAGATGTAATTATAAGATTAAGTTGACTTTTTTGGAAAAATTAAGGAAGCTAATTAAATTATTTTAGAGTATTTTTATTTCTTTCTTCAAACTAATTAGTTTGACTAATAAATTAATATATAATCTAAAGATACATAACATATGATATGATTAAGTAACTTATTTAGGTTCCTTAATCTCTCCAAAAAAAGTCAACTTTGTCTTATTTTTAGGACCGGAGATAGTATTAGTTCCTTTTCTTGGTCCATGAAGAATGACTTCCCAAGCCCATTTAAAGAAGCAAAATAGGCTGAAGTTAATTTACCCTATAATTACAACATTTGCCATCACATTTTTCCATTTCCAGATTATTTGGTAGATTTTCTATCCAATCTTTGAAAAATCATAACTAATTTTGTAGACATCGTATCAAAGTGATTCCAAAGGCTATGGAACCCTTATTGAGTTTAGTTTCAAGAAAAAATATAGCCTTTTGCTAGTTGGAAGTATATCATTCCCAGATTTTTAATCTTTGGAAGCTATTCCAGATAATAGACAATTTTCCTGGGTTAAATTCAAAAATTCATAATTTTTTGTATATAGCTTTAAATGATTCATATGACTATCAAATTAAAGCTTAGGATATCTACTTTCACCCTGTAAATTTCATAATTTTTGCTCATCATTTGGTCATTCAAAATCACGTGACAAACTCACTATCTCACAAGAAATTTCAATGGAAGCATAATCACTTTCTCCAAAGTTCACCATTTTATTTTCTTTAATATCTTAAAGATATAAGAAACATTAGTGAAAAGATTTGGAACATCTATTAAATCGAGGCTTAGCAGTCCTCTTAATTTAGACTTATTCCCAAGCCTCCAATTCCGAAATTCAGGATACTACACCTTGCACCAAAGACATCACTTTGCCACCATATATGTTGTTCGGATGAGTCACAAGCCACCACAAGAAATTCTAAAGAAGCATTTGTATGTTGTCAAACCTGCACAATACAGTTGTCATTAATAAGTTTACCACCCATATTAACTACTATTGGTTTTTCTATTAACAATACATTCTGACTTCGTATTTCCAGGAGTTCTAATCAAAAAGCAATTGTCATTAGCAAGTTTACCACCTATATTAACAACTATTGTTGTCCCTACAAACAACACATTCTGAGTTTGTACACCAAGAGTTACGCCACAAAACATTCACACCATGTTCATTAATTCCCACATTTAATGCATAAATAGAGCACAATATACCCAAAAACACAGCAAATAGCATACAGAATCAACGGCCTTCGTCGGTGGGAGAGAGGGAGATGTCAAAGATATTATGGTCGATGGGTCACTTGACGACAACACTAAGAATGAGTAAATACAAAAATTAAAATTAAAGAAATTTGAGACTATATATCAAGTATGAACAAGCCTGAGAGTGAGATGGATATGTTTAGCTTCAAGCTCCCAAAATTTGCAGAAGAAGAACAAAATTTGCAACAACGACGGCAACGGGGTGAGCTTGATGGGGCAATGAACTATGGCTATCGAGAGAGAGGCACAATGTTTCCTCCATGGTGACAAAGAACGAAACATGATGGCGACGAACAACCAATCACTACGACACAGCGACGAGTTCATCTTGACAAGGTGACAACTTAGGGCTATCAAGCACAAAAAAGAAGAAACTATCAGGGAGGCAAAAGAAGAAGAAACTATCTTATTTTTACTAAGGGTATTCCAATATTTTCACAATTCGATTTTATTGCACTAATGTTCCACATAGCTTGCTTGCAAAATGGAGATTTCAAAGAACCTTAGAGTAGTATAATCTCTTGCTTGAGAACTTAGTGCAAGTTTCCCTAATTCCTATGTTTTTTGTTTTTTAACTTCCCTAATTTTTAAACAAGGTTTAAAAAAAAACTTATATATATATAATTATCTAATATCCAAGTTTTCTCTTTATGGTTATTATAACTTCCCATATATTTTTTTCAATTTCAAATAAAAAAGCCTAAAAATTCATTTTCGTGTTTGGTTGTACTCTAGCAATTGTGAATGATCTGAAACTGTTTAGATGGGGTGCTCCATAATCGGAACTCATGTTTATCCTATGTAATTACTGACCAATTATTGACTATAAGATTATACTATTCGAGCCTCACATTAATGCGCGGGTTTCTGAACTCGCATGGTAAAAGATAAAATATATGCATTTATATAACAGGATTAAAGTGTATCTAGCATCTGAAATATTTCTCCACATGTGTCTAGTGTCCTAAATTGTTTTGTGATTTATTCAGCACCCTAAAATATCCTACACCTTAACCCTATCCCTATATAAAATGATGGAACAAACAAGGAAAATTAATATGCAAATCCTGATAATTTCATCTCATTTTTAATGGAGTATTAAATCCTATGCTCATATATAATTAGTTACTTATGGCTACTTTAGATACCCACTAAAGCAACATATAGGTTGTTACAAAATATATACAAAATAAAAAATATTTATTAGCAAAACTAATAAGGATTAGCAATTTAGCTTTACAAAAAATAAATAAAAAATTATCTAAAAATAAATTTGCTATGTTCTTAATTTGTGCAACTAGCGTTTTATTTTTATTGTGTTTTGGGTTTTTCTGTTCTTAACCAGATTCAGAATTACAAAATCTGGCTGGCGTTTAGCGCCAAAGGTAAAAACGATACCGTTTGATAAAAAAAAAAAAAAGGAGGTCAGCGGATGAGAGCATCGCCCAAAGAAGAGAAGCCGAACACTTTTTTTTTTTTTTGGTGCCCAACAACCGAACACAAATATAAAATTATGTTATAATCAAACTCGGATTGAAAATATCTTTTGGGTTGATAGGAGAGGATGAGATGGCATTAAGTGTGGATAATTAATGGTTGCCCAACAAGGATGTATTCTGATTAATTTTTAGAGAATAATTTTTAGAAAAAAAATGAAAAATAGTTTCTGAAAAATAGATTCTGAACAGAATAGATTATAAGAAAAAAGTGATTTTGATAAAATGAGTATTTGTATATTATAGTTAGAATAACTTTTTTTATGGTGTGGAGCCCACATAATGAGAAAAGACCAATGAGAGATAGAGGATGAGGTCCACACAAGGAAAAAACAAAAAACAATGGATTTTTCCAAAACCATGGTTTTAAGATCAAAACCATGATTTGGCAAAATTTTAAGTGTTTGACAATCAAACCATGATTTTGAGAGAGGAGCTGAAACCACACAAAAATTGGAATGAACATGACATGTGCACATAATTTAGGGCCCCTTTTGTGTAAAATAAAATTTTTTTAAAAAAAAGGACAACCTGTCTAGCCAAAAAAAAACTAATAAAAAAATACTAAACTCAAGGAGGACGTGGCCCCTTGACTATCAAATGTGGGGATATTAAATATACCCTTAGGATGTGTTTGGTTTGAGGGAAGGGTAGGGGAGGGGGGAGAAATTATAATTTTGGATAAAAGAAATCCAAAATTTATTCTCTCATTTTTTCAAATTTATATTTCTCGCCTAAAATTTACTTTCTCATTCTTTTTAAATTTTGGATTCCCGCCTAAAATTTAAATTCTTTCAACCCAAAAAGGTAATTTACCCACCCCTCCCCTCCCCTCAAACCAAACACACCCTTAACCTCATATTGTTTTCATCATGCATGAGAGAGAAAGAGAAAGAAAAGAGAGTTCTGTTTACAGGCATTGTTTCAGTTTAGGTACAAGTTTTTGGAATAATTTAAGTAATCAAAATCACTTCTTTTCAGTAAATTTTCTTCATGAAAGTTAATGCACATATTTTTCTCTTTCTATTGGTGGAAATATTATACTGATTAACGAGAATTTTGGGGTTAGGATTTTGGGAGAATTTTTTGTTTTTACAAAAGATAATTATAGATATGTAGAAAATAAATAATAGTTTATTTTAATCGGTTTATATTTACCATTCGGTTGTTTTATGATTTTATAATTAATTTCTTCTTAAACAAATCATAAATTATACCTTAGGGACATTTTTTTACCAATTAAATTTGGGTTAAAAAATTTATTTGGATTATTGGAAATATTATTAAAATTTTAATCAGTTTAATTTTGTAGATTTTGAGTTATGTGAAATTATAAATTATGATTTGATATTAGAGTTAGAGAAATATAGTTATTAAATATTTTATTGAGTGAAATAGAGTTAAGAAATTTTAGAAATTTTAATTTAAAAGGAATTTGAGGAATAGATAAATTGTTGTTATTTTTAATAAAATTGAGTCAATTATAGGGATTATTATTTGCTATTTTATATTAGTTAACAATTATTATAAATTATATTAACATGTAAATATATATATTTATTGTAGAGCGAATTTGAATTTGGTTTGTTGGAGTTAAATTCTCTCAAGTTTAGTTGTGTTAAGAACTTGTAGTAACCACTTTTCAATTTATCTTGTATGCTTGTTGAAATGATTATAAGTGTATGTTGGTATTTTTAATTGCTATAAATATGTTATAGTAATTTATAGATAAAAAATGTACAATGACAGTATTAATCATGTTTTTAGTAAATTTTTTAGTTAAGTGGGCCTGAATGATTTATTTGAATGATTGATGATGGACAGCATTAAATATGAAATATATGAATAAATTATTGATATTGAAGATTGTGATGTTGAGATGTTGAATGTAGTAAATTGTGATTGACTTGGTATCACCCTTTCTTTTGGCCGGGTTAAGGGTCAGCTCAAGGGAAAGATGACACCTTTCCATTTTCCACGGAAAGGAAATCTATGATCTGATATGAGTTCTGTAGCCTTTGGCCAGGTTACACCTTTTTATTGGAGAGCTTGGTGCGGTCTTGTCAAAGAGACTAATCATGTTATATGTTGTAGCTCATGGGTTCTGTCAGCAGTTAAGATTATAAGGATGGTTGAGGGAGTTTTATGCATAAATTATTCTCTTGAAATACTCCCTCCGGTCCTAATTATAAGATAAAGTTGATTTTTTTGGAGAAATTAAGGAAGCCAATTAAATTACTTTAGAGTATTTATATTTATATTTTTTTCTCCAAACTAATTAATTTGACTAATAAACTAATATATAATCTAAGGATACTAAAAATATAAACACTCTAAAGTAATTTAATTGACTTCTTTAATTTCTAAAAAAAAATCAACTTTGTCTTATAATTAGGACCGGAGGGAGTACTAATGTTTTTGGAAGATTAGACTTTAGGTGATATGAATATATTTTTTTTGCCCACTTAACTATCTTATAATCATTCCTTGCATACTTGTTAAAATGGAATTGTAGTTATTAAGTCCATGTAAATCACCCCATCGATATTTAAAATTTTTCAGGCGAGAGTTCAGATGGTGCCACCAAGGGAAAGGCAAACGAGACTTGATTTGATACCAATCGTATGTTTCATTTAATTACATGAGCATAATGTGTATTGCCAAACTTAATAGTCTTTTTGGTTTATGTTGCATATGTTGAATACTTCATTACATACTGCAATTTGTACTGTGAGCGGAGCCCTTTAACATGTTGTATTATGTAATATTTACTGTTTTACTTGGTTTGGAGATTAGTTATATGGTGATTAAGAGAAGTCGTTACATTTTGCACACTATATATGATAAAGCTTGATAGGATAACTGGGAAAACAATTCGAGAAAATCTTAACACTATATACATAATGTTATTGGCACCACATTGAATAAAATGTGTTGTATAAACTAATCCTGTACTATCCTGCTTGGTGATATACTCACTACTATAAAAAGGGGTTTTAACGGCCCTATTTTGGCACTTTTAATGTCTAAAAATTGGGGGGACGTCTATGTGGGGGGTGTAATATGTTTTAAGAAAAGACGTCCGAAAAAAATGGGATGTCTAAAGGGAGGACTTTATACGTCCCAAATCTCAATTTGGGACGTCTAAAGTCCTCCACTTTAGACGTCCCAAATCTAAAATTGGGACGTCTAAAGTCCCGCTGTGTAGGACTTTAGACCTCCCAAATCTCAATTTGGGACTTCTAAAGTCATTTGAATTTCAAATTTTCTGTAGATGTTGAGGTCATCAATTACGAAAGCAAACACAAGTTCCAGACGAGAATCCTCTGTAATAGTTTTGTTGAACATAAATGCTAGTTTTCTCCATTCTCTTTTTGGCTCCGGAATTTCCTTTTTTAGCATCACCACACTTCCACCACTTTGCTAGTTTTATTCAAACTTCTTTTAGTCAAACTTTAAAATTCAAAAAAACCATTTTTTACCCAGATTCACTGTACCAGATCTGATTGTGAAAAAAGAGAGGAATTTATATAATAATAATAATAATAAATATACAAGCATGTAAGATTTGAGAAGTGATAAAGAGAGAGTTACCGTCGCAAATAGAGGCATCGAAGGGCATGATGAGAGGGGGGACGATGGCGAAAACACCGAAGGAAAAAGCTATGCACAGAAGGGCATGATGAGAGGGGGGACGATGGCGAAAACACCAAAGGAAAAAGCTATTTGAATCTATAGAATGTGGGTCTTTCTATGCAACTCTTATCAAAGAAATTGAAAACTGCTGTGGGAGCGAGAGAGAGAGAGAGAGGAAGGAAAGCTTCTCTTTATTTAATATAAGGCACAAGCGTCCCTTATATTCAATACAGATCGCGGGAAAATTTTTGAATTACTTTAGACGTCCCAAATTCCATTTGGGACGTCTAAAGTGGGGACATCACTTTAGACATCACTAAAGTGGGGACGTCTAAATGGAATTTGGGACATCTAAAGTGTAAAATTTTTTTATTTTATTTTAGACATCACTTTAGATGTCCCAAATTGAATTTGGGATGTCTAAAGTACCACTTTAGACATCCCAAATGGAATTTGGGACATCTAAAGTGTAAAAAAAAAAAAAAAAAATTTTTTTACTTTAGACGTCCCAAATTAAATTTAGGACGTCTAAAGTTAAAAAAAAAAATTAAATTTTTTTTTTGGTACACTTTAGATGTCCCAAATGGAATTTGGGACATCTAAAGTGTAAAATTTTTTTTTTTTTTATTTTAGACATCACTTTAGATGTCCCAAATGGAATTTGGGACATCTAAAGTGTAAAAAAAAGAAATTTTTTTTTTTTTTTACTTTAGACGTCCCAAATTCAATTTGGGACGTCTAAAGTAAATAAAAAATATATTAAATTTTTTTTTTAACTTTAGACGTCCCAAATTGAATTTGGGACGTCTAAAGCTACCAAGTTCCCACACATAATTACAAAAATGCCACCGCCTATGTTTTAGACGTCCCTATTTTAAAAAGGGACGTCTTTTAGGGTAGCAGTATATATATTCTGTAGTAGTGACTATATGATCCTGCGTAGAATAAAAATAAGTTTTTTATGAATATACCCTTTATTTAAAATTTAAATATAGATTTAAAAATATTATACTATAATTACCATTAGAGAAAATAATTTTTCATGATATTACAATAATGATGGCATCCGATGATGGTGGTGGCGGTAGTTACTAGTGATCGTGGTGGAGGTGGAGACTGATGGCAATTGTGGCAAGTGGTCATGGTGGTAGTGACAACACTTGATGAAATTTCTTTTAGCGAAGACTATTTGATAAAAATATATTTTATTTAAAATTTAAGTAGATTTATTTAAGACTAAAGAGTTATATAGATACAAATTCATTTCTAGGTATTGGCCAAAAAAAAAAAATTCATTTCTAGGTAAAAAAATTCTTTTAATTTTACAATAATAGCAGTTGCGGATGATGTTAGCTTGTGATGATAGTGGCCAATGATGATTATAGTGATAGTTGTGGTCACGATGGTGGTGGCTAGTGATAGTGGCAAAAGCAATAGTAGTAAGTGATTATGATGGTAGTGATGACTATTGCCGGTCTTAATAGTAGTTAGTGACAATGGGAAATGATTTTCAGTACTAAGCAAAGTGATGAGGAGTAAGAGCTCATCACCATAGCACATCATCCAATCTAATTTAGATAGTTTTGATTAATTTCTTTTACTTTCATTTAAACAAAAACTATTTTAGTGTGTATAGTCTTAAGTAATAATGTCTTAAATGTCAGTTTTTTAAATGATTTTTTTTACTTAAAAATCATTAATTGAATTTTTAAATTTAGATTGGTAAAACTGTATTGAAACCGTGCAGATCTCATCATCTCATACTTATCATTGCGATGAGTATTGAAACTAACTCTTGACAATGAGACAATAATAGTGGTGATGGCTGATAATTGAGGTGGTAAATGCTGATGGTTGTGGCGTGTGGTTGATGCAATTTGCAAAACACCCAAAAAAAAGAAAAGAAAAGAAATTATCAATCTAGGCCTAATAGCACCCCATAAACCAAATGGTCTATTATTATCATGATGGATGCAAAAGATTATATACAATATATTACTTGCAAAAAAACAAGTAATAAATTCATAGTGTATTATATAAGCCTATACTAATTATCCTGGTAAACATGCCATGTACGAACCCTTATCAATATGATTTGGACAATGCAAGGAAACTAATTATAATTAATAGAGATTGTCATCAATTTTAATTATACCTAATATTAAATATAAACCATAGCCATAAATAAAAGCGCGCGAACACACACACATATATGTATGTATATAATTTTAAGTATGATAATTTTTTAGGACCTAATCTACTCCCATCCCGGACGCTGTCCTAGCTAAATGGTAAGTTTAAACTTAGTAATTCTATAAAAAAAGAAAATACTACTTAAAGTTTAAGAAATATTGTTTATTAGTACCATATAAATCCTCATAGCTCTTACCTCGTCAGCAATTTCGAAATATTCTTGTACTTGCTAAAATAAGTTATATTAGTTCAAAAGATTGGGGACATATTATGATAAATGAAATTAGAAGTGATAAAAAATATTATTAGGAATTAAAATCATATCTATTTTGTTTCCAACCATTAAAATCATATATATAATCATGGTGGTAAAAGCGACAATGGTAAGTAATTATTGACAGTGGTGATAACGGTTAGTGACAATGATCTTTTTCAGTAAGTGAGGTGCTAATCACCGTGGTACACCATCCGATCGAATTCAGATGATTTTGAGGAATTTCTTTTTACTTTCAATTAAGCAAAAGCTATTTTAGTGCATATAGGATTTTAAATAAAAATAATGGCTTAACTGTCAGTTTTTTAAATGCTTTTTTATTTAAAAATCATTAATTAAAAATTTTAAATTTAGATGGCAAAAACTGTATTGGTCATTCATGGGGAAAAAAAATAAACATGTCTTTAAGAATTTATTATACTCCCCCAAATCCTAAATATAAGACAAAGTTGACTTTTTTGAAGAGATTAAGGAAACTAATTAAATTATTTTACAGTATTTTTATTTTTTTTCTCCAAACTAATTAGTTTGACTAATAAACTGATATATAATTTAAGGATACACAATATATGATATGATTAAGTAACTTATTTAACTTCATTAATCTCTCTAAAAAAATTTAACTATGTCTTATATTTAAAAGACCGGAAGGAGTATTTCATTCTACTATTATATTGATCCTTTTTACCCACCGATAGTATTCAAACCATTGACTTTTACTAATATCCCATTCCACCCTTACAAAAATTATAGACGGGAGAGATTGCTTACAAGGGACATGTTACTTGTTTTTCGATTGTCAAGTTGATTATTTTGTATGTGTGTTGCGTGATGTTGAGAATGAATCGGCTGATCATTTATTGTGACGAGCTAGAAAGTTAGCATCTAATGCTATGATTAGAAAATAGGGTTGAAATCTAATTTTGCTTAGAAAGTTTTTGCTTATAGGAGTAGTGTGCATCTAAAAGCTTTTGTTTGATCAATATTATTCCGAAAGTTTTAAAAAATGAGCAATGTTCTGAATATTAAAACTAATAACGGCCAATATTTGTATTTTAACGATTATAGTGATTTTGCTCTGTTTTTAATGTTTCTTAGGCAAAATCAACTTAACAAAGCTTTCAAATACCGATAGTTCATAAGCGAAAGGTTCTGAAATAAAATTCAACCTTAACCTGGAAAATATGTATTGTATGTAGTTGATATGGCTTCCCACACATGGAGAGAGGAATTGCAGGATATTTCAGAATGTATAGTTGGCTCACCTGCATATATTTGTAAAGATTAAAGCTTGAAAATATGTGTGAAAGTGAAAGCGCGCGCTTGTAAACGAAGCAAAGATTTAGATTTTTTTTTTCTGAGAAAGTGTAATACTAGTCATATGTATGATTCTTATTTTTGATTTACTATATGTTTTGCCACTATAAAGGTTCTGGAAAGATTATTAAGAACCCGTTTTAAAAGGTGGTCAACTTTATTTTTCCCTTCTAGTGATGTGTATGAAGGTCTGTGAATCTTTTTTGAGTGTTTGTTATTATTCTTATTATTTACTTTTTTATTATTTTTAACATAGCACTTTTTGTGAATAAAATTAAGAGAAGTCACATTATGGAGTTTTGCAGGTATTGAAAAATCCCCTAGGCCAACTTGACAGTTTTTTCCATACATGTTAAATTTTCTGGTTACAACATCATGAGAACAACTGCTGATACTCTGAATTTTTTTTTTTTTACGAAAGGTTGTGATAAACATTTGTGATTCAGAAATTAAAAACAATGTTTATTTACTCATTAAACAAAGAGTCACCAACATTAATCATATATATACACGAGACACTTTTTTATGAACTAAAAATAACATAATATGAAGGTCCAACAGTGTTTTGAGCTTTAGCCATTACTTACAGTTGCCCAATGATAATTATAGAAAAAGCAAGCAGTACAAACTGTTATTATGATGACACTAATATCAGACGCAGAACTTCGCCTGAAAGCTTGAATGATTTCTCTGTTTCTTCCAAACAATGATTCTTTTCTTCTCGAGTCCACCCCTGACCAAATCCATTCACCACATTATTTTCCATCTCCACTTGAATACCAGTTAAGCATGTTGGGGGGGGGGGACAAAAAATTTACTTCAAGGTTGCATACAACTATATATATCATCACATCAAGTTCCCAATATTAAAGCAATGGAGATACTAGTTCATGGATCATGGTTTATTAATCTTGGTCTCATTGCGATGTGAATAACACAATTTTTGAGCACTACTTCATGATTGGCGAAAAACTTAGTGGTGTCAAGTGGTCTTAAAGATACGAACATGTTGAATTTCGAAATGTTTAACAAGATTTAGAGGGAAACAGATCAAGGATTGAGGTTCAATTTTGTCCCTGATGTTTTCAGGTCAGAGCTGAGGGTATCCAGAAATTCTTTTTAAATCAATTTTGCTTCGTAAGCGTTAAATGGAGCAAATTTACCCTAAATGTTAAAAAACTAACATTAACGGCTAGTATTTTTAATGGTTAGGGGTAATATTGCTCGGTTTTTAACACTTCTAAATACTTATATCCTATGCGAAAACTTTCAAGATAAATTTGGACCTTAACTCATAAACCAATCTAATTTTGATTGATTCAACCAGTATTTAAACCAAGGTATTAAAACCCGGACCGGGTACTGAACCGGTCAGGGTACTGGGTTAAGGGTCAGTGGGTCAGACCGGGGCCAAACCGAAGCTAAACCGGGACCAAACCGGTGAGAAATTGAAAATTTTAGACTTATAGTATGAAATTCTAAAGGAAAAATTAAAAAAAAAAATTTTTTTTTTTTTTTAAAAATTGAAAACCGGACCGGGAACCGGACCGGCCAACCGGCCGGTTCGCCGGTTTCCGGGCCGGACCGGCCGGTCCGGTTTTCATAACCTTGATTTAAACATTTGACCCTCTCCTGGTTTGCCCTTTGGTTGGTCAATCTTTGCGCTAACTAAACCAGACCAATAACTTGATGAACCACTCCGAGATTCAATTTCCATAACAAATCAACCTTTTCCATACAGAATTTGTAAGATGGACCCCATTTTTTCTTTATTTTTGACTCTCTGTTAGTGAACTCAGCACAACATAGACAGCTATTGGCAATAGAACCAACTTATTGCAATAATCATAAAATCTCAAGGAATAAAACAGGTAAAAATTTACGGTATAAGAAACTTACTTCAGCAACTTTATCCAGCTTGTCCCTCACATTCTGTAACATCTGCGAAAGCTGACCATCCCATTTATAGAACTCCAACACCTTCTTGTCAAGTATCTTTTCTGCCACCTGTAGATTAAGACTAAAAACTTAAGAAAGTGCAATAATGTCTTTACTCTTGAGCCATTGACTAAAGTAAAACATTCATTATTGATCTTTCCGTCAGCTCCAGAAAATCACAGAAAACAAAATTCTAAAACATCACAAAGCCTGAGTTCTTAAGATTATGAGAAGGATCAACACTATTCTGAGTTCCATTTTTTTGCTGCAAAGCCAAAACCTATTACACCCAGAAGTGGTGGTAAATCACTCACATCAATAAGGGAAAAATTGGAGATTTCATTGTTCAAGACCTTCAAATTAGGATGGACTAGATGCATACAGAATAAGAAGGTAGAAACAAATCATAAATAGTAAATTTGCATCAGAACTCTAGAAAGAACTGTATTGACAATTAGACAATACCCTTGTGGGCCTCAGATGCAGAATTTTGTGCATCACCTAATGTGAAAAGAGAAAGCACATATGTAACAATCACAGTAATGATGACAAGGCCAATATAATATGGAAAACGAAGCAAAGCACCAAATGAGTCATACAATTGACATGCTAATCCACAAGTGAAACTTCTCTAAACCAGTTAGTTTCTATTAAATTATGAAGACAAAATCCATGAATTTTTAAGTAGCGATTCTTATGCCGATCAGTTACCTTCTTCCCAACCATCCTACCCCCAGCTGAATGGGCGAAGTATATGTTGTAGAAATGGCAGATAAAAGCCTGGGGATCCTTCACAGACAACTCTTTAAGATACTGTGCATAGGTAAGCCCAGGAGAAGAAGGTTCAGGAAAGACATAACCTTGCTCTCTGAACCATTCCAGATCTTTTGCCAAGCTTGCAGACCTTTCCAATCCTGTATTTCTGAAATCAGCATCTATAGAAAGATAATAAGATCATCAGCATTTAGCCACCAGAACTGATAATATAAAAAACTACAAGAAACTTGACATTTATGAAGATCAAGAGATACCAAATTATGATCCATGTAAGCAATAACGGACAGAAATGACTAATACAAATTGCAGCAATAGTTCATCAAAAAGAGAAAACCATGAGGATTAAGGAAAGCATCAGAAAACAATCAACAATACAGTAACCATCAGACTATATAGATAGATGCAAATATAGATAAAGAACCGTTTAAAAGTAACTCATAAATGGAACTCACAATAAGGATAAGCAGCATCAGAGACGATCTTTTCCAGTGTGTCAAAAACCAATTTGCTATCCACAAGAAACCTCAAATACCCATCAGGAGTGGGTTCCCACATGACCACTGATCGTTCCTCAGGCTGACTGATCTCCTTCTCTCCCTCTTTAGCCTGCTCCTTGGTATGCAATTTCATTGCCACAAACCCCATCTCCTCCACAAACGCCTTAGATTCAGCAGGAGAACGCTTCTTGGCATTCTCGGTCATTGTCGCTGACACAGTAACAGCCTTCAATGACATCTTTGAATCCCAACGAGGAGCCTGAAATTGCACAGATAACCTTCTGGGCAAGAAAAACGAGCCAAGTTTTGGCTTGCCACTAATGGGATTTTGAAGAGGTGTTGCGAAATTGGGTTCACTAAAGACGGATTTAAATTGAGAAACCGGGGTTGGAGAAGCCATGACAACACAGTACTCTTTGGAACAGTTTATTTTTAGACGGTGTTTATAAATCGTGATTCACAATATACGTGATAAGTATGTGAGAGGAGTTTATCTCAACCTACATAATAAGACTTATTATCCAAAAATAACTGATAGCAAACACGTGTAGTGAAAAACAAACAAGATGAACCAATCGTGCACGAAATCTTTGAAGGAAATTAATCGACCAGTCTCACTCGACCCAGTAACAGGAAACTGAAAGTTTGATCAACTAATCTTGAAGAAACAGCGACAGATAAATAAT
Source organism: Inga leiocalycina (assembly GCA_963242795.1). Classification (NCBI taxonomy): domain Eukaryota; kingdom Viridiplantae; phylum Streptophyta; class Magnoliopsida; order Fabales; family Fabaceae; genus Inga; species Inga leiocalycina. The sequence goes on from OY725327.1 coordinate 28,241,166, forward strand.
ATTAAATTAGAATGTCATCCAAATCGTGAATTAAAAACAATAAATAAATTATATATATTAGGTGGATGGATGTCCCCATACCATGACGACATAATTTGCGAATCCCCAATTGCCATGGTTTCTTCTTTCTTGAAAGAAGATAGTTGCTCTCAACTGAATTACTCTACAGATACAACGATTAGAGCGGCTTGTGTCTCTTCGCACATGGATTTGTGATCCCTAAGGGACTAATCGAGGAAAAGGGATTCTTGATGGTGATTTTTTTTTTTTTTGTTAAAGACGTGCCGGACAAGGCATTTATGTTGCGCCCGCCAAAAAAGCAGAAAGTCCAACGCTGCACGAAGCACCAGATTGGTGTTTCCAACTAAAGGAAGATCAATCGCATGAACAGGGATGACCTCTTGGACTTCATGTTGGGCTGTTTGACCGCATTATTGTTTCTTTTTTGGATTATGGAAATTGATTGAATTCGATTGATTGATGTCGAGAAATTTTTCCGCTTTGGGATAAAATTTAAGAACGGATATGAAATTAAAATTGCCCGCTAATTTTGATATATTTCGAACCTTTATTTTAATTTAATTTCTTAAAATGTATTTTTAATTCCTTAACCTCGACCTTTTTAGTATCATTTGGAAAAATAAAATAAGGAAAACATCTACTTAAAAAATTTAAAATTAAAATATACTTTTAATTCTTTAAATTTACATGAGTTTTTTTTTATTAAAACAATTTACATTGAAGTTTCGTTTCAGTCTTTTTCATGAAGCGTATTTTTAATCTTTAAAATTTAATATCATTTATGTAACGAACGAAAAATTAGGACTAAACAAATTCAAACAATAATTATGTAATGTTTACAAAATAAACTCACTTTTCTTCATCCATCTTGTTTCTTCATTTTAAACCTTGCTTTGTGCCGTAACCCCCTTCTCCATCTAAGTATATTTTTAGTTATTGATTCCCTCACTCTAACAACAGAGACCATGGACTAACAATCATAAATCATGTTGAAAAAGTTATATCTATTATTAATCTAAATCGGTATCATATCTCTGAATAGATACCAACAATTAAGTATGGATTCGCGGAGAAACCATGTGAGCACCACCAGGACCAATGGTGCTCCTTATATTCCCACGCCTCCTCTTACTCCTACCACCCCTATTTTCCCATATATGAATCTAAATGTATACTAAAAGTAAATTTATTTGGATAAAAAATGAGAGTAGTTTGAATGACAAAGAACGATAAATGCAACCATAAGAATAAAATAATATTAATTGTTTGCCACCAAACTAATATAGCAAGTTAAAAGACAACAAGACAAGTATAAAACACAAGTTTAAAATAAAAATAATAAATTATCTATCCTATCCCACGACTTGATCATTCTTACTATTATTATGAATTATCATGATAGAAAAAAGTGAGTATATCGTCATACGATTTTCAATTTGGATCTCTTTTTGGCATACTATTTTATCAAGTATTAGAATTAGAAATTTAGAAGTATACTTATATGACGATGTGCATAGTGTTTTATTTATTGATTTTTTAATCTAAGTCTATTTTCATATGTTGGTAAGAAGTAAAAGGAAAATCAAATTTAATTAGAAGTATACTGATATGACGATATGCATAGTGTTTTATTTATTGATTTTTTAACCTAAGTTTATTTTCATAAGTCGGTCAGAAGTAAAAGAAAAATCAAATTTAACTTATTGTTATGATGATTAAGCTTTGAAAAGTAATCAACAATTTTTTTTTTTTTTGCCAATAATCAGCACATCCATTGTGTTAGAATAATTAATATTTTGAACTTTTAAAGAGTTCTGCACGGCATTAAAAAGAAGGATAGGTTAATAACGTTATCACCTCCTCCCCTTTTCTTTCCTCCTTTCTGTTTTTTTTTTTAAACATCCCCTTCTCCTTTTCCATTTGGATTTTCTGCATTTTCCCCCTAAATTTCATTTGTTATTTTGTCAGGAAACATTGGATGAAGTTTCACTATCTAATATTTTCACTGTTATGAGTCCAAAGGCTAAGTTTGACCCATGGAACCCTTACCAATAATAATAATAATAATAATAAGTAACGTATAATACAACCACAATAGGAAACTATCTAATATCTATCACACTTTCAAAAAATCACAATTTTCAGAATCCAAACCTTCATCACCAACAATCTCATAAATCACATCTGTAACATCTTATTTTTATTTTTAGATATAATTATAATTTAAAAATAATTATGAATTTAGTAGTGATTTTTAGGATAAATAGAGAAAAGAGGGATTTGGTTAATATATATATATATATATATATTATATAAAAAATAAAATATAATAAAAAAATAATATAATAATATAAATAAAATAATGATAAAAATATTCGGCACACAATTGGAAAAGAAGGTGCCTCCCCTCCTAAATTAAATTATATATATATATATATATATATATATATATATAAAAGGAGAGGATCTACGTGAAGTGTTCGCGTAGATGGCGTATGGTGAGGCACTGATAGGGGTATTTTTATATTTTTGGAAATTAATAAGGTGTTCAAAATTATTTCTAATTATAAAATTTTATTCATAAAAAATATTTTAAATAATTTTTTATTTCTTATGATAGTAATTTTGTGTTGAGTAGATAAAATTTTAAGATTAGGATTTTGGTCAAATTTGAGTTTTGTTAATATAAGGCTATAGAAATGTAGATGATGATTAATAATTAATTTTAATGGGGGTACTTTTATTATTTAGTTAGTATAAAATTTTATAATAATTTTTTTATATAATCAACCTATAAAAAAAATTCTATATTAGATTTTTTTAACATATTAAATTTGGATTAAATAATTTATTTAGGTTGTTTGAGGTATTGTTGAAATTTCAATCTATTTAGGTTTGTAGATTTTGTGTTATATGAAATTATAAATTATAAGTTGATATTAGAAATTAGATTTTAATATAGTTTTAATTATATTGAGGTTTCAAATATTGTTTAATAATTAGATTATACTCATATAAATTAGAAAAGAGATTTAGTTAGTCTAGAATGTTGATATTGTTAATTTTATGTCTATAGATATGTTAACTTTGATTCATAAAATTAAGTAGTGTACAAGAGAGAATGATATAGAGGATATTTAATGATTTTAATGAGTGATTTGGGCTCATGAGGAATGATCTATGGCCAAAGATTGTTAAGGAAATTGGAATATTTGAGAATAATGGTTGTAGAGAAAATTGAGTTTTTAAGAGTTGAATTTATATAAACTATTTATTTGATTATTGTTTGTGGTTAATTGGTATCTACATTGATAATATAGAGTTTTCTTGTGGTCAATAATTACTCATGTTTTTGCTATTCAAATTAAGGTTAAGATTGGAGTTGAGGTAACTGAGATTAATTTATTTTATTTGCTTATTTTGGACTGTAAGGTGTTTTTTGAATCTTACTTTCCACTATACTATTTGTATTTGTTTTAAAGTCTTATGTTATATTTAATATGAACCAAGTTCAGCGAAACAGTGTATTATCAACTTTTATATATGAGCAGAGATTATTATTAAGATTGTTGTTACTGTGATGGTTATGGTGTTTGTGATGGAATGTTGTATAAGGAATGATAATTTTGTAAATATTTTTGAAAACTATATTGATATATTGTTTTTCTGTTATGGGATATGTTGGGTTATGTGGAAGAGATATGGTGAAATTGTGCCCATCAGCTCTCTCATTACTGGCTTGGATTTTGAGTTGAGTGTTTTGGGCGGACACCTCTCTGTTATGGTATATTAGTGGTGGCATGGGAGGCGGCACTATCCTTGAAGTGACTAGCTAACCTTTGACATGATATACTAGCACTGATAAATTGTACAATGTCTAGAAACTATAAGGAAGAGCAAGATGGATGAGTGGGGACGGTTCTAATTGTTAATCATATTATGTGAAGTTTAATTATTGAGAATATTATTAATATTATATTAATTAAACCTACTTCTTTGACTTACAATCATTTTCTGCATATTTTGTAAATTAATTTTGGTAACTGAGACTTTATGCCTTATATAGTCATTGTAAATAATTTTTTAGGCGAGACCTCTAATTTTGCTAGAGGCCAAGGGAATCAACCATTATAGGACATCTCATATTTTTTGGAGATATCACATTTACTGTTTGGATAACTGTTTTGAACTAACTGTTTAACTTTTATTAGGCTTGAAGTATTTTCGTATTCTAAGATTTTGGTGGACCCACAACCATATCTGTGTTGGAAATTGTTTTATACGGAATTTTAATTGTGGAATTCAGTGTTGTAAGACTTGTAGGCTATGATTTCTCATGTTTTTATGCATGCCCAGAGTAACGAATTTCTTTATAGTTGGTTTGTGGGTGAGTTTTATTGCTTGAACTCCTATATGTCTTGAATGAGAAATTGTTTTTGATTATCACTAGTTAATCAGATTTTGTAAAACCATTACAGATAATTATTATTCGTGAGAAAGGGTTTTTTCAACAAGGTTTCATCAACAATCAATATCAAAGAAACCAAAAGAAAATAATTAAATAAAAAAAGGCATTGGCGTATTACTTGAAGTTGAACACACGGATCTAGGTCTAGAATGAGGTCATACTTAGAATTACTCCTTTTTTTTTTTGGACAAATAGAATTACTCCTTTAGTCCTATATAATTGCCACACTTTTTAAAGTTGTTGATCACTCTAGCGGTTGTTACACACTATTTACACATTAGAATTAGATTGATTTCATCATTTCACTTTTAAATACTGTTAGATAATTTTTGCTTGCATTTAACCATTACATTTTTCATCATTGTGACTTGGTCTAATTTTTCAGGAGGTGACCTTATTATTTTTGTTGTTTAATTTTTCATATAATTTTTTAAATGTAAGACATTATATTTAAGAGATCCATTTATCAATCAACTCCCGAGCTTTGTTGGTGCATTTAGTTAATATATTTTTTCTTATGGTGGGTTGCGTCTAATTTTTAGGAAGGGAGCTTATTATTTATATTATTTAAATGAAATTGGCCTATTTAAAGGCTCCTGTCAATTATAATAAAGTGTATCGGTTCATTTCCTGATTTGTCTGTATTTTCTTACTTTATAACTATAATGCTATGTTTGGTATCAGGAAATTGAGAGGAGAGAAGTGGAAGTAGAAGTCAAATCCACCATTTTGTTTGTTTCGTAGGATGGAGCCCACTTCTCTAGAGAAGTTAGTTCCATAAAAAATGGTGGAACTCACTTCCATACTCTGACTGATGGAAGTGGTATTTTCAGACCATTTTACCCTTCACTTTTGTTCCTCTCCCCTCTCACCGCATATTCGAGTCGCTCACCACTCTCACCCCGCGCCCTCCCTCTCCATCCCTTAAAGGCGACGGCAAGGCACCAACGACGGTGTAGGACGACAACCCACCAGCAACGACGTAGGACGATGAGGCACCAACGATCTCCAGATTCTTTGAACTTTGTCGATCCTCTTCCTCTCTTAGGCAATGACGAGGCTGGTGGCGGCGACGCACAGCGACGACAAGGACGAAGACGCACAGCGACGGAAAGGACAACAATATTGAGGCACATCCACTCACAAGTTTGTTTTCAACAAGGGAGGACGCTTCGACTTCAGATCCGTGGCGGAGGACGGCGAAGTCTCCTCTTTCAGTACCAAGCTTCAACGATATTTTTAAAATGCTTGCATTGTTGAACGGCGACAGACGGACGGTGAATTGTGTCAGTATATTTTTAAAATGTTTGCACTGTTCGAAATCTTTAGGACTCGTCACATTTTTCATATTTTGATCTCCCTCCAACCTCTGGGATCTTGGTTTAGATTTTGATTTTAAACATTGATTTTTGTGTAATTTCTGTTCTCGATTTGTCTTTGGATTTTTGGCCATTTCCGGCGGCGATGGTGAGTGAGGGAAGGTCAGAGGTTTGTGATGGAGAAGGAGGGGGTTTTTTTCTTTGACAGGGGCATTTTGGTATTTTCGTATAAAAATACATATATTTTTTAAAAAATTTATATCTTACTTCCATAGTCATACCAAACGTACTTTAGAAATCACTTCTACTTTCACTTCCACTTCCATAAAGAACTCTTCCATTGTACCAAACGAGGCATTAAATTATGCTAAAAAGTTAGAAAATAGAGAAACCAATGATAGCAAAGGATGTTAGTGCCGTGGTGGTGATGAACACGAAGGGCCAAGACAGTTGAATGAGAAAAAGAGGCAATCTAGTAAATATGAACCCTTGTCACCAAACCCAAAAAAAAAAAATTAAGAACCCAATTCTATCAACCCTTCCTATTCATTCTTGGCCCATTCCCTCCCACTAACCGCGCCCAGCCTAAGCCTTTTCTTGTTTTTTGGAGATCACATAAGTAAAAAGGCCTTTGTTAGTCCATTTTTTTAAATATACATAGTTTAGCCCCTGTAGTTTACACACAGATTGAAAAGAGATATCCCTATGCAAACTATGCCATTTTGTAGCATGATTGGCAGGCACAAGGAAAAAAGCAACGGGGTAAGGAAGGGATTTTAGTAATTCCTTATCTGGTTTAAGGAGATCAGAAGTGGCAATAATTAATTTATTATTATACTCATACATACTCCCCTTTGATCCTTAATATAAGATATATTTACCTAATTTGATTATATTAAGAAAGTTAGTTTAATTAGTTAGTATGACATGTATTTTTTAAAACACCCTAGTCATCTTCTTTAATCCCCTCCTTCACTCTCCTCCTTGATTATTATTAAGTGAGTATCAATAAAGGTAAATTGAAAAAATATTAATAAATATAAAAAATATGTTTTATATTTAGAACCAAGATCCACTGCTCAAATTCATCTTATATTAAGGATTGGAGGGAGTATTAATTGATATTTTTTATTTATATAACTTTATTTATATGTTATATAAAGCAATTTTCACTTTAATTCAAGTTGTATATCAACATATATTGTTTTTTTGGCCAAGTCCCAACATGTATTGTTAATATGTGTAGAGAAAACTTAAATCATGATATACTTTTAATTTATTATTAAAATATTTAAAAATTCCAAGTACCAAAAATAATGTGGGAAAAAAAATCAACAAACATTTTAAATTAATATGCCCTCTGTGTCTAAAATGAGTGAGGAGTTTATTTTTTTTTTCATGGGCAGTAACGAAATATTACAAAAATCATGAGAGAAAATAGTCAAGAAATTTATATGTTTATTTTATTTTAAAATAATTTTCTTTCCATGTCTGGAACAAGCTGAGACTTTATTCTTACTTTTCTTATAAGAGTTAAAGTTAATAGAACATCACAAAAATCATGATAGTTAAAAAAGAAAAAAAAATGGTTCTTCCCCCAAAACCCTCAATTTGGAGAGAGCCAAAATGAGTAGAGGTTTTGAATTTATATTCTTATCACAAGTTTATTTAGATTTATGAGTTTGACAACCTTAATGATATATATATACATTATTTTTTCCCCTAATTTTTTAGAAAATTAAAAGTGCGTTATCAATGTCAATAGTGTTTTTATATATTTATATTTTTTAATTTCCTATCCTTTATTCACTAGAAATAAAATAATAAATATGAATGATTATTTTTGCATGACCATAATTTAATAATATAAAAATTATAAACAGGCAGGTAGTTCAACAAAGTCGCTTTGGCCGAGTGGTTAAGGCGTGTGCCTGCTAAGTACATGGGGTTTCCCCGCGAGAGTTCGAATCTCTCAGGCGACGTTAATGTTTTGAAAATTTTCTGTTTTCTCTGTTTACATGAAAACACCGTTTTTCAGAACTCAGTGTCCTGGAAACGCGTTTTTGGTTGTCTCCGTTTACATGAAAACGCACTTTTGGCTAACTCTGTTTACCCGCACTTTTTGTCCTCGCCACCTTGACAGAAGCATTGCCTTACACTTTCACGTTCCTTCAAACCCGGAAGCTCAAAACTTTTCTTATTCTTTTATTATAAAAACACGAAAATTTTTTCCCCTCAATAACCATTTTCCCCCAACCAAACATATAGAAAATCACAGTACCTTCTTCTACACACAACAACACAATCAGTAATCACAGTACTATCTTCCATTTACACTCATCATATATCTTCAATTAAACTTAGAGCAAACTTTTCTAATCTCTCCTTGACTTCCAGTCTTAACCTCAATACTACTCATCTTAATCATCGCTTTCGGGAACTCAATATCAAACCTCAACCCAAACAAGCCCCTCACAGTCCCTGCATATTTCTGCACCTCACTTCTTGTAACAGAGTCCCCCCACAGCCTCTGATCTGACTCCAAAACCCCGTTACCGTCACGCACGTTCTTGAAGAAGCTAACGTCGAACTTGGCCGCGCTTCCGCTGTCCAAAGCCACCTTCCTCAGCCCATCTCCGTTCTTGGGACACAGAGCTTGAAGCTGCCCCAAGAAAGATTGGTTTATCGTCGGATCGGAGTTTCCGGTGGTGGTGAAGTTGTATAAACGGTAGCTGAAGAATCTGCAGTCCGTTTGGCCTATGGTGTGAGCACCTGTATATATACGAAGAAGATCGGAATCACAGAGAGAATTAAACAGACTGGTTGGTTCATGAAGATGATGATTATTTGTTAAGGGATTGTTTGGAGGAACAGAAATAATACCGAGGAGGGTAACGAGGTCGTGATCGTCGAGGCCTTTTGCAGAGAACTTTTGCCTCTGAACTGAAACGGGGTCGAGTGGAGAAGGCAAGTTTGAGGCTTGTGATGATAACGAAACGGTGCCGTCTCTTCTCCCTGTTGGTACTGCCCAGCTTGGGCCTCCAGTCTTACATTTTCAAAAGCATTATATATTTTAGACAAATCCCTAAAATTTTGAAAGAATAAAAAATATGGCACCCAATATGAAAGTTACTTAATTAATTTGGATAGATTAAGGAAATAAAATACATAGATTAATATGAATAAATACGACATGATCTTTCAAAAATATTCAAGTGTAATATTAGATTATATCAATTCATGAATTGAATAAATTAATTAGTTTGAAAAAAGAAGATAAACATAGGAGATCAAATGCATGTTATATTTTAAACAAAATCCAACCGACTAATAGCGATCTCTATATTAGTGGTGGGGTGGTATATCATTTAGAGGGGTGAGTGATCGTACCAAAACGACAGCGTCACGAGCAGCCCAAGCTAGGATGTCTGCACAGGATACAACCCCAGGGCAAGAAGCTTCAAGCTGAGATTTGGCATCATCAATAACTTCAAAGCCTCTTAAGCCAGTGTTTGCCAAAGCATTCGTCTCTTCTGAAGATCCTGATATCAATATGGATCCATCACATCCCTGTTAAGAATAATAAACAAATTGATTAATTAATTAATAAATAATCATGTCTTAATTAACCAGTAATTAATTATAGTTGCCCATATATAAAAAGTAGTAATTACCTGGACGAAGCAGTCATGGAAGTGAAGCCTGAGGAGGGAAGGAGCAATGGTGGGATCTTGAGTGAAGTGAGATTGAACATTTGATCTTACTATGCCTTCTGCGTTTGGACACGAAGATGAGTAAAAACCAGAGTTAAGCTGCCCACAAGCTGATCTCAAACTCATCAACGTCAACACCATAGCACAATACCACAATATGCCTTCTTCCATTTTCAAAAACCAATGATAATTACTGCTTTCTTCTCTTTCCCTTGATTCTTCTTGCTTTCACCATTTGAACCCTTCCCTCTATCTTATATATAAGGCTATATGTGACGTACGTTGTCCACCAAAACAAGCTATAAGCGTATCTTTTTCCATTTTGCTCTTTATAAAAATAAAATAAAATCAAAGTGTGGATCATGAGTTGGATCTTGAAGTTTTAATTAGGGTTAATGTCATGATTTATGAGTGGAAATATTACTGAAAATTTTTCCATTATAAAATTGATTGTCCAAATATATCTAAGGACTAAGTTCTTGAGTGAGTACAACTTATTTTCAATATGTACAATTTATCTTTAATGCGTACAACTATTCTTTAACTATGTGCAACGTATCTTCAGTTAATTGTAAATATCTTTTGTTTTACATATAATTAAAAGTATTTTACCTGTATATAGCTGAAAAAGAGTTGCACTTACTAAAATAAATTGCACTACATGAGTCCATAAATTTAGGTTGTTTTTAGAAATTTCTGTGGGGAGAAGTTGGTAACTGAACTATTATATTGGGTCCAGGGTTCAAACAATGCTACCATCATGTTGTTACTAGATTGTTTTTAGAAAGTGACTGAACCAAGAAAATCAGAAGAGAAGCTAAGAGAAACCATCCATCTTTTTTATGGTTTTTAAATGACATAAGAGATAAGTATGTTTTGGCGTTGAGATTGCTTATAAACTACTTTTCACGTAAATAGAGACAAAACTCCTCTCACATATTTACCTTGTATACCGTAAATAACGATTGAAAAAGCTTCTTTTAAGCATTCCAATCGCTGTTCCAAACAAACATATAGATAAATTAACACAAAATAGAATTAGGTTGGATACAAATCCTTATATACTTAATGATATTTTTGTAGGTATTAGGTTTAAGAGGTTATATTGGACTATTGGTTAGAAAAAAGCTCTTATATAATTTTTTGAATGGTATGTATAAACATTTAAATTACATATATATTTTTTTAATTGACCCCGGTCTGACCCCCTGGTTGACCCCGATCTGAACTACTAACCCTTAACCCAGTACCTCGACCGGTTCACTGTCTGGTCCGGTTTTCAGTACCTTGGTGTAACACACCGTCAAGTTAGGCTAATCTCTGGTTAATATTTGATTATAAATATGTTAATTTTCTTACCAATGGTATAACCCCGGTTCGATCAATAATCCTTGATGCTTTCAGTAAACTAATGTTTCAACTGATTTATTGACCAATCGAGATTTTAATGGCTTGGCCCACTCCAGGACTCTGCCTTTCATGCATATCTTTGATGCTTTCAGCTTTATTCCTCTACGCGTTTTTCTTTCTCCCTGTCTCACATTATTTTGTTCTTTTGCTTTAATTGTTTATTCCTTTTTCATTTTGTTCACATTGGCTTTTGTTCATGTTTTCAAATTAAAATTCCCCGAAATTCACTTTTGTGCAAACTTTATGAAGTTCCTTAACTTCATCAACCGGAAGACCGCCGTGACCACTTAAGAAATTGCAAAAAAAAAAAAAAAAACCTCTAAATTAAGATTTAAATACTGATACATAACATTTAGATGTAATTAATTCATAAACAAATCTGAGACCTTGCACAATATAAATATAAATTAAAGAAGCTTATTATGGAACACGTCAACTATTAAATAGCAAATATATATAAATTTCTTAATTTAATATTTATATTGTTAGACAAATATATGGATCGGGATCGATCAGTTGATTGTTGACGACAGTAGAAAGCACTAATAATACATATCCGTGGATTTGGCATTATGATTATTCTTTATTCATTGAATGCGAGGCCACGAGTATATATGAATGTTCACATTATTACAATACACTCTTTGGATCTCTTAGCGGTATTTGCACAGTCAGAGAGCAACTTAATTGGCCGCCATAAAGTATTGTGTATTTTATATATTTGTGTGCTCTCACAATATTGACATGATTTAAATTCAGGGGGAAATTATTTTTTAAAGAAAATGATAGACTCAGGTTGTATTTCCCAGAAGCATGCTCTTTGCAACAAAAAAAAAAACCCCCAATAATAGAGTGGCTTATCCGTGTACCAATTCTTTGCTGACTTCACCATGAAGGAAGGAATAAATGAAAAATATCTATATATATATATATATATATATCTGCACAAAAAAATAAAAAAATACAAGTTAAGGATTTTGGAGCTCAATAATACTGAAGTAGAGTTAATGTACATCCCTAGATTTACATTAAGGCAGTGTTTGATATGTAAAACTGAATTTTGATGAATTTTTATTAGGATTGGGATTGTGACTAGGATTAAGACATTTAAATTATGTTTGATATGGAGTAATATTTATAGGAAATGCTTAAATTAATTTTATTTCATAACTAGTCATAAATTATAAAAATACTATGATATCTCTTATATTTAATTGGAAAAAAATATTATAACAAAACTTTTTACCCCTCCTCTGTTAGTGACTAGCCTTCCTTTCTTCCCCAGTCTTCCTCTCTATTACTATTTCCTGCACATATAATCTTAAACAGCAACAAATATAACAAAAAAACTGAAGCCTAACTCAAATTATTACCCTTACTCTTAGAGGTGAGCAATCGGTTATTCAGTGCGGTTTTTGGTTAAAACTGAAATAACCGAATAATATGGTTTATAGAAACCGAATCGAAAACCGAAAACTGAAATTTAAGGAAAATAACCGAACCGAATTAACCAACTTATTTTGGTTCGGTTTCGGTTAAACCGAATTAACCAATGGAAGGCTTCCTTTTAGGTTTTAGGCCTTAAAATATATTGGGCTGGGTTTAGAAATATGGTTTGGGCTTTAATTTCATATAATATATTATACATATATAAAAATATTAAACATATTTCCGTTTTTTGGTTAAAAACCGAAATTTAGTCTCCTAACCGAACCGAAAACCGAAATTTAAGAAAAATAAGAACCGAACCGAAACCGAAAAACCGAAAATGCATTCGGTTTGGTTCGAAGATCAGTTACGGTTCGGTTTTGCTCACTCCTACTTACTCTGTGAGTGCCCCCAAATTAAACTAAACTTAAATTAGTTAAAATATAACTTAATTATTGATATTTTTGTAAAAGAACTGCTCTTTGAGCAACCATGTGATTCAACATAGAAAAAAAAGAAATAACCTTGCAATGCTTTTGTTAAAGTTTTACGTCCTGACTCAAAACAAACAAGCCTTTGATGAAATCAATTTTTTTAATACGCAGAGGTAATGACACAAGAAAGCATGACGCTCGTTAAATTGAACTTTATCCTGGGCGTCCTTCTGCTCATCACCCAATCAAGCATCTAAACAAGAGAGATGGATGATTTATGGCTGATCGTGAAATAAAAAAACCAGCACAAAGGTTTCAAAAGGCTGCCCCAGATGCAGAGTGTAGTGATTGATGATCTCTATACATGTCCTTCGTACCTATTTTAGATCTGCTTATGGTTTCATTGGTTCTAGGTTTTTTACTACTTTAATGTCTCTGTCGTTCTTTCTTTTCATCTGTAAGGACTTATTGATATGAATATTTGCTCTTACATAAAAAAAGGATGGAGATCGGTAGCAACAATGGAGAACGGGAGCAACGACAACAAAGAGCAATGAGAAGAGATGAGTCTTAATTTAGGTCAAAACTGAGAAGGGTACACTTGTCCATTATTACTTATTATAAACTGGGATATTTTTGTCTTCAAAATTTTCAATCCCAGGATTAAGAAAGCAATACCAAGGGAGATGTGGTTTTATTGCAATCCCATTTACATGATATTCCCAGTCCCAGGTTCTCTCTAGTCTCTCATACAGTCATACCAAACATCACAAAATGGGCAATACCTGTATCAAGCCCAGTACCAATCCCTCTAGTACCATGTACCAAACAGAGCCTAAGGGTTGAATAAGTTAGACTCTTCTTTTTTCACCCACAGTGAGCGCCTTTCATTTTGTTAAAATTGCAGAAGCCCTTCATTTAATTTCAAACTTATACTTTAATTTAATTTTCATCACTGTTAAAATTAATTCATTAAATATTTTAAATTATTTAAATTTTTTTATTTATAATTATATTGAAAAACTTAAAATTATGAATTTTCTCTTATACTGATCTAATTCTCCAGTATTTTCCCCAATTTAAGGAACTTTGAATAATTAAGCGAATCCTATTTAAATAAATAATTTTAAAAATACTGTATAAAATAATAAAAATTTATTAAAAATAAAAATAATTTTATTGACTAATTTATCTGTTATTATATTAAATTTATTTTTTATTAAGTGTTTTTATATACATCCTTGAAATATTATTTTATCCAACTTATGTATTTATTTTTTAAAAATACTAAAAAAACACTTTTTCATCAGTAAAAAATTTAAATAGGAATAAAAGAACTTTCTACACTAATTTGTCGTCACAACAGGTGCAGCTATGGCATTTAGTCAAATACTTTGTACATCATTTGTAGAAGTATATAACCGGTGGGCCTGTGAAAAGTTTTTGTTTTTTTTTTTGAAAAAGTGTGATCGTTGTAAAAGTGTGCAGAATACATATTTCTTACAAAAAAATTTATAATATTTATTAGACACACAAATAAAAATTAAGTTAATTTTTAGACAATTTTATTAAGAAGTACTTGTTTATGACGAAATGAGTAAAATTAACTTAAATTGAAAAAGTATTAAAATAGTTACTCTGATCTTTTTTATAAGAGTTTGATTGCCAAATTACACGATTTAAAAAATCAGTTAAGAGTAATAAAAATGTCTGAAATAATTTTTTTTAAGTATACCCCTATTTATAAGGGAGCATATAGAAAGAGAAATAGAGTAGTAATAAGAGAAAATATGACAGACAATGTAATGTGAGAAAAAGATGAGGAAATATAATAGAATTAACTAAGGGAAAAAATAATAAAAACACATTAAATGCTTAGATAATCCCAAATAAAATCTTTTAAAAAGGGACCAAGTTAATTTAAATTTTAGGCTTTTATAAAAGGGATGGGAAGGAGAGAGGGCATTACCGAGAAAAGTAGAGAACTACTTGATGTCTTTAAGATTTTACTATCATTTTCATAAATAGGCTCCCTTAAACATGTTTGCATCTCTTACACACTCTTTCATAATTAATTAAGGCAAATGTTGTAAATATTCAATTATGCTGATATTCATATTTTCTTCTAACTCTTATGCTACATTTGGTATATTAGAATTGAAGATAGGGAAGTGGAGGTGAAATTCTAAAATTGGGATGTTTGGTACACTGGAACCCACTTCCACTAGGAACTCACTTCCATAAAAAATGATGGAAGTGACTTTCATCCACCCACCCTAAGAACTGGTGTCATGTCTATTTTACCCCTTTCCATTACAACCCCAACTCTCGTCCTCCCTCCTTCTACTAATATTCTATCATCAACAATGGTGACGGTCCTCCACGGGGACGGCGGCGATTGTCCTCAGCCTTTGATAGAGACGACAACCTTTCTCCACCAGCGACGGCAGCGAATGTATTTTCACCAAGGTTCTGAAATTCGGACCGGACACTGAACCGGTTGAAGTAGGATTAGTGTGTCAGACCGGAGTTAACTCGGAGTCAACCCGGTCATATTAAAATAATAGATTTAATAGATCATATTTTATATATTTATCCATTTTATATTTTATGAAAATTAATTGGTTAAATCATGAATATTTGTTATTAAATTTTTCATTGAATGGTTTTAATGTTTTATACATGTGGCTATTGAATATTATTTTATTTTTAAACATATTATATTTTTATAGTTTAATTAAATATTAATGATGAAAAAGAAAAACCATTGAGCCTAAATGAATTAATTTTTATTTTATTTTTTTAGTAAAATTGTGTAAATAAGAATTGGGAAATAAAAAGGTAGTTTGTCTTTATATTTTTTTAACATTAGGTTAGAGTGTTAGACGTTTGAGAGAAGCCAGTAGCCATAGCCATTCCTTTGGCTGTCATTAGTCGATGTTGGAGTGTGGCAGTAGCACACATTTCTCTAGAAGAAAAAAAAAGAACGATGATTTTCTCTCGTAGTCTTTTGGTCCTTCTATCTTCTTCAAGCCTGATTTTTCCCCTCTTTCTTTGCTTCCACCATCTTCTTCTTGAAGCATGCTTTCAATTTGTTCTTCTTCAAGTGTACTTCATTAAGGCAGCTGCAAGAAAACCATGGCGACTGGATCTGAAAATCAATTCTGACGACTGGATCTGCTTCTTTTCTTCTTCAACCTCCATCGTTTTTGGGTTTTCAACCTCAGATTTTGACCTACTCCTCCCTTTTTTCTTCAATCTTTGATTTGGATATGCTCTTTCTTTTCTTATTTGGCCTCTGTTCTGGATCTGGCATTTTTAAAAAATCAACTCGGCCAACTAGCCCGAGTTAGTCCCGAGCTAGCCGAGTCAGCTCCGAGTCAGAAGCAACCTCTGGTTGGGGTCTCACCTGGACCGGTTAAGTGCCCGATTCACCGGTTTTTGAGCCAAACCAGCCAGTCTGGTCCGGGTTTTACAACATTGATTTTCACCTTCCAATGGTAAACACAACTTCGTCCTCCTCTCCTTCGGCTAACGTGATCCGTCATTGTCTCCCTTCGGCAACGAATGCGACTCTACCATTGTCTTCCTCTGATCCAAGATTGAATCTTGGCTGTGACAAAGGAGTATTTTTTTTCTCTCCATTACCATTGTGACATTCTTTGGGGAAAAAAATCCCTTAAGATCTTTTAGCCCAACCCGTACCTTCATTTGGGGTGGAGGGACTTTGGGTAGAGGAAGGGGACGAAAGTTCTGGAAAAAGGAAAAAGAAAGTCATATCGGAGATTCAAAATTCAAAGCCTTTGTCATATTTCTCCATCACCTCTGCCGTCGCCAATGCACACGGGCAAGATTTAGGTCGCTGCTGTGGGTTTTGTAATTGTTGTAATCTTCTTCTTCCCCCTCTACTTGGAACGACTTAGCCTTATGTATGGTGGGTTGGAATGTTTGACTAATTCAGATCTACCTCCCCAGTCTCTACCTTCCCAGCCTATGCTTGGAACGACTCTGCTTACAAGATTCAAATCTGCCTCCCTAGTCTCTACCTTCCTATTCAATGTTTGACTGATTATTGATGAATATTTGATTGATTGTTTGATTCTTCTCAACTTTCTCATATCTACCCTATTTGATTGATTATCGATCATAGATTTTCCAGTGGTGATGCACAATAGGAGTATAATATTTTTTTTTGGCTAGAGGGCATTTTTGTATTTTCAAATTATAAATATATTTTTAAATTATAAATTCTGTCTCATTTCCATCATCCTACCAAACATGTTTTAAAACTCATTTCCACGTCAATTTCCATCTCCACTTCTACTTCTATTTCTACTTTTACTTCCTTCAAAAACACTTCCTTGTACCGCACGAGGCATTAGACTTTTTTCTTATCCTAAGTTTCTATGTAAAGGTGGAAATAGGCCAGGTCTTTGACAGAGGCTTATGGCCTTGCTTGGTTAAAGTTGGGTAAGACATGACCTATTTAATAACAAGGCTGAACTTTAGGTATATTTAAAGACCTATTTATTTAAATATGCTGAACTTTTTTCTTTAAAGGCCTAGTATACAAACTTGCAGGCTCAGCCTATTTAAAATATTATATATATATATATATATATGTATATATGGGAATAAAACACTTAAATACCATTTGAATTTACAAAACCTCAAAAAGTTTGTTAACAAATGGAAGTGACAAAAAAGGGATAGGGGAGGAATATGGGTTTTTAAAGTGTTGGTGATTTTATAATAATACCCCTAATATTTTAATTAAAACAAAAAAAGATAAAAGGCACCCTCGTTGGAGCACCACTGGTCGGCCAACAACCGATGTTCTAGTGCTAGCCGGCACTTTCTAGCCGTCGAATGCCAGAGCTCCGAGCCAGTGGTTGTTTTTTTGGGGAGGAGGTTAATTGTTTTTTTAAAAAAATTGAAGCAAGGTGGAAGAGGTGGGATTTCAACCTACCTCACCTTGGTTCGAAAAAAAATTTGTGACCATTGGGCTACCAATCACCTTTGATATATTTATGCATAAGAGTGTGTGTGTGTGTATGTGTGCGTGCGCGCATGTAATGACCCAAAAATGGGATTAATGGCTAATGACTTCAAAAGTGATGTAATTATTGTTAAATAAACACTTGAGAAAAATACAATGTGAATTTTGATTTGAATGTGTTTTGATTGTGCCTAAACTCTATATTTAAGTTCAATGGTGGATTAACATTTAAATTGAGTTAAAGAAGAGGGAGGGCCCATGGTTGAGTGATATGAACCATAAACATGTGTTTGGCAGTGTTTCAGTAAGAATTGCCATAATCAGGGGCAAAACGGGTAAAAAGGAAAATTATCGACCAATTGGTCAGTTATCAAAGAGGAGACACATTGGTAATTTAAAGATCAATGGCTAAGATTACATGAACAAGAGAGTGGAATTGCATGTGTGTGTGCTTATGTGTGCCAAGGAAGGAGAAACAAGATTTTGCCAAGTGTCAAGGTGTGGATCATGGATCAAATCAAAGATTCAACTCATTTTTTCTCTTCTCTCTCATCTCCAAGTCGGCAAAATGGCCTTAGTAGAGACCAAAAATCTGATTATTTTTATTCATCATCATCTTATATATCTTCTCTCCTTCATTTTCGTTGAAACCAAGCAAGAAAGAGAAAAACAAAGGTAGGGTTTTGGCCTTGTAAATGACTTTGGGAGCTCAAACTTCTTTCATTAATTTTGTTCATGGTGTTGAAGGCTTTATTGCTATGGTTTTAGAATTTTGAAAGGTGTTTGCACACTTGAAGAAATTTGAAAGAAGAGGAAACAAGAAACTAGTCTTGGAAAGAGGAAGAGATAAGAATTTGCCACATTTTGACATAATCATTGTGGTTATTGGTTGAACTTGGAATTTATGGATTTTGGCCCTATTTTTTGTGTTATTATCTTGTGGATTGCATGGTGATTTGGTATTGGAATAGGTGTCATATTGTGTTTTGGTGCCATTGAAATTGGTTTGAAACTTTGAATAGAAAGGAATTGCATTGTGAGTATTGAATTGGGTTATTGAGTGACATGTTGTGTTTCTTGTGGAACATGTCAATGAGAATTGAATTTGGTCATTTTGGTGTTTCCAATGGATTCCTTATAAAAAATTGGTGTGGGAATGGTATTTGTTGTGAATTTTGAACCATTGGAAGCAATTGCACAAAAACTGAAATTCTGTCCCTTAAAACTCTGTACAGGTAGTCAGGTTGTCTGGATGTTTTGAATAGGCAAATGGTGTCTAAAAATTCTGAAACTTTCCAGTCTTAAAGTTCACATTCCAAGCTTCAAAAAGGACAAATAATTTGTGTCATTTCATTTTGTGTTTGGAGTAATGACTATCCAAAATTTGGGATTAAAACTAGAATCTGTTTTGGAGCAGTGTTGGATTTTGTATGATTCTGTAATTGCGTGGTGATTTCTGGGAATGATTCATATTTTTCCTATGAAGAGGACTTAAAGAGCTTTCAATAGGCTTTAAGATGACCTCATTTCAATTTTTCTAGAATTAATTATGATTTTTTGAAGTTTCTTTGGCTGCAGCCAGAATTCTTGGCTACAGCACAAAACTTTCTGTGCTTGTTTTGGCTGCAGCCAGAAAATCTAGGCCACAGCCGAAAACATTCTATGCATGTTTTGGCTGCAGCCAACCCCCATTTTCAGCATTTTGTGATTTTGAAAAATGGTTTCCAACTTAGTACTTTCCAATCCTTTAAGCATGTGTCTAGGCTTCTAGTAACCACTTAAAGAGTACAATGATTACCAACTTTAAGTGTTTGGAATAGAGATTAATCCGTCGTCCTTGATTTTGGTTTATAGGGTTTGATATTTGCCCTACGCGTGAACAACTCGTATTAGAGCACGCTAGGAAAGAACAAGGTAGGGACTCTTTCTCTTATACTATATGTGATGTATTGTATGTGTGTTATATCATTGATTTATGATTATTTCAAATGCTGCAAAGCCTGTGGATATGTGAAATCCAAAAGACTATTTATGGGCCGAAAGGCTATCTGTGAAGCCGAAAGGCTATGTGAGTTGTAAAGCTATGTGTATGCACCGCTATGCCAATAGTCCCTGAGTCGCTAACAACGGTTTAGGTAAGGACTGTGTGCCTTCCCGACGGTAAAGGGGATGAGGGTGGGGTGTGATGTGTATTGCCGCTATTGCTTGGTGATTTACTTGTATGCCGTGTGATCATGTGTGGTATGAGTGATTTGTTACTACTGGGATTCTCTTGAATCTCATTTTTTCCTTTGACTAACCTTCATATAGGGCAAGCGGCTCCAAGGAAAAGGAGACGACCAAGGGTGGATAGTTCAAACATAGGTTTTAGTTGGTTGTCATATTTGGATTAAAGACCACTGTATATTCTATAAATAGTATTTTGGATATGGTAGTGTAATCCCCTAAATGGCAATGTATAAACCCTTAGTATATATATATATCAACCTGGGGGTTGCCGAGATTTTTGTTGTACACTCTGATATGTATAAGTGTGATTTAATTGCATAGGGTAATTATATTTGAAATTTGAAATCGAAACCAGGATAGGGAAGGAACTTTGAAAGAATTAGTGAAAACCCTACCGGAAGGAAGGGATTGAAATGAGTTTTAATTATCCGTTGGTCTCTAATTCATTTTAATTGTGCATTATTGAACCATAATTACTATTTTTGAGGTAGGGGTTACAGTGCGTGCGCACATGCTTGCGTGTATGTGTGCGTGTGTGTCTGTGTTGGGATTTGAACCCACCTTACCTTGGTTCCAAAAATGTTTGTGGCCATTGGTCTACCAAGCACCTTTGATATATATATATATATATATATGCATAAGAATGTGTGTGTGTTTGTGTGTGTGTGTGTGAGTGAGAGAGAGAGAGAGATACATATATAGGTATAATGGTATTGACTATAGGTGAAATGATATTAATTAAATGAGTAATGATATTAACTAAAGGCATAATGATGTTGTGTTGACTAAATGAGTAATGATATTAACCGAATGCGTAATGATATTAACTAAATGAGCAATAATATTAATGAAAAGCATAAACTTATTGACTAAAGGCGTAATGGTATTGACTAAACAAGTAATGTAAAAGACTAAAGGCGTAATGACGCTGACTAAATGAGTAATGGTATTAACTAAATGAGTAATGATATTAACAAAGGTGTAATGGTATTGACTAAATGAGTAATGATATCGACTAATAGTATTAACTAAATGAGTAATGATATTAACTAAAGGTATAAACGTATTTACTAAAGGCGTAATGGTATTGACTAAAAGAATAATGACATTAAATAAAGGCATAAAGATATTAACTAAATGAGTAAGGATATTAACTTAAAGCATAATAATATGGATTAAAAGAGTAATGGTATTGATTAAATGAATAACTATATTAATACCATTTACGCCTTTTGTTAATACCATTACTCATTTAATCAATATTATTATACTTTTAGCTAATACGTTTACATCTTTACTGAATATCATTACTTATTTAGTAATACCATTACTCATTTAGTCATTTCCATTACTCATTTTGTAGCAACCTCATAATTACCATACATTTAACAGTTACAAAACATAATTGAATACTTCATTAAGTACCACTATGGTAGAAAAGGATTAAGCCAATTACAAAGGTCTATCATAGTAGAAAAGATTTGAACAAAACACTTAAAGAATAACGATGGTAGAAAAAGAAAGACGTTAATCTACAATGGATAAAAAAAGTATTTAAGATATGATTTAAAATCACATATCAGTCAACAGTATAATAAGTATGCCTTGGATAAAGGAAGCCCGATAACAATTTACCAATAGGCCTTATATTGTTTCCCGGAACTATAATCTCATTAATCACAATTCATGTCTTTCCTGAATAATTCCATTTTCATATAGAACCATAACTTTATCAAAACTTACACAAAAGTGGATCCATGATTAAAAGTCATAATTTATAACCCATGGCCTTATGCCTTCTTTATTTACTTCTCAAAATAGTTTCATAAGTTATATTAGAGTATGAATGAATTCTAGGTGGCAATATACAAAGTCAACACATAATTACCAAAATAGGAGGGTTTACAATGCACAATTGCAAACTTAAGCCTCAAGTGCCTTCCCTGAACGTATCCCATGAGGAACCTTGCTTGAAAAGAATAATAATCAACTACGGGGTGAGTCACATAGGCCCAGTAACCACCATTCCAATTTAACAAGTATGTAAGGAATGATTACAAGATAGTTAAGCTGACTAAACATCAATTTATATAACAAAGTATAAATAGTTTTCATAATCAATAATAGCTCAAGGAGTAATTAAGCATGCATACGACTCCCACAACTATCCTTATAACCGTTGACAAAACCAGGATTCATCTCTGTGACAAGACTACACCAAGCTCTCCAATAGTGAGGTGTAACCCAGCCAAAAGCTATAGAACTTGCATCAAACTATGCAATATGGAAAGGGGTCACATGTCCCTTGAGCTAACCCTTAACCTGGCAAAGGAATGGTGATACCAAGGAACCTGAGAATGTTTAGCCAGCCATTGGGCACCAAATGACCGGCTATACCACATGGTATAATAGCATCAAACCTCCTATAACCACAACTCCATATAATCCAATACAACTTGATATGCAGTTCAACAATTCAACATCACAAATCCGATATGATCATCTTTTTCTCATAATCAATACTCAATGCCATGCATTATTAATCATTTAAATAAATCATTTAGGCCCACTTAACTAACAAATTTACTAAAACCATAATTAATACTGTCATTGTACTTTTTTATATATAAAATACTATAAAATATTTATAGCAACTAAAAATACCAACATACACTAATAATCACTTGAACAAACATACAATATAAATTGGAAAGTGGTTCCCTCAAGTTCTTGAAACAAGAACTAAACTTGAGAGAATTCAAGTTCAACAAGCTAAATTCAAGTTCATTCTACAATAAATATATATTTACATGTTAATAAAATTAATAATAATGCTATAATACAATAGTAAATAACATTAATTGAACCCTTATGATTGGCTTGCTTTAATTTCCTTATAAAAATGACAACAATTTATCTATTCCTCAAATCATCATTTCAAATCACAAATCCTAAAATTTCTTAACTCTATCTCACTCAATAAAATTTTTAACAACAATAATTTCCTCTAATCACCTTAAAATCCTCAAAATTGCTCACTTTAATCACTTAATTTCATGAGTTCAAATTTCACCTCCAACATACCCATAATCATAAAATAATCAATATCAACATCCTATATCAATTAAATCTCCTTTATAACTTGAATGAGCTTAACCCAATTATTAAACAACTCTTCAAACCTCCACATAATCAAAATCATATTAAACTCTAACTTAAATATCAAATCATAACTTATAATTTCATATAACTTCAAATCTAATAAACTAAAATGATTAAAATTCAATCATACCTCCAATAACCCAAATAAATTGTTTAATCCAAATTTAATCGGTCAAAAACATCCTAAAAGTATAATTTATGGTCTGTTTTAAAAGAATTTAATTATAAAATCATAAAACAACCAAATGATAAATCTAAACTAGTTAAAATTAGCTATTAGCCTTCCTCTACATATCTATAGTTATCTATTATCAAAACTCAAAACTCTCATAAAATCTTAACCCCAAAATTCTCACTAATTAGTACAATATTATCATCAATAGAAAAAAGAAGTGATTTCGATTACCTAAATTATCCCAAAAATTTGACCGGATTTGAAATGGCTCCGTTGGAAACTGACCTCACTCCTCTTTCTCTTCCCACGCTCAAAATGATAGTGGGAAAATGAAGTTGGGGGTATATTTTATACCCCACATGTGATAGTAATGGGGCCACGTGCCCCTTTACTTTTATTATTATTATTATTATATTTAAATTAATGTTTTTTACTAAACACTTTTATTTCAATAATTATATAATAAACCCATTCATAATAAATAACTCTTTCTTAATTGTAATTAAATCCTAAAATAAAATTTAGGATGTTACATATTTAATTAGAATCATTACGCCTTTAGTCAATATGTTTACACATTTAGTTAATATCATTATTCATTTAATGAATACCTTTATGCCTCTGGTCAATATAATTACATCTTTAGTCATTTCTATTATTTATTTAGTCAAATACCATTACACCTTCCTATGTATTATACATATATATTCTTATGCATATGTATCAAAGGGAGCTTGGTGACTAAATGACCAAACCTTTTGGAACTATGGTGGGGTGGGTTCAAATCCCACCTCCACCACATCTACTCCACATTTTTAAGAAAAACAAATTAGTCCACTCCTTGAGAAAATAGCCAACAGCACTTGAGCTCCAACGGCTGGCAGTTGGTGGTGCTCCGACGAAGGTGCCTTATCTCTCTCTTTTTAATTAAAATATTATAGGCATTATTGTAAAATCACCAATGCTTTTAAAAACTTAAATTCCTCCCCATCCCCTCTATTTTTTTCCATTTGTTAACAAATTTTTTCTGAGATTTTGTAAGTTAAAATGGTATTTAAGTGTCGTTCTCTCTCTCTCTCTCTCTCTCTCTATATATATATATATATTATAATTTTGTAAGAAAATAATATGTAACTAAATAAATTTTATTTTACTTTACTATATATATAGGCTTTGAGCCTATTTAAAGCCTACAATTTATATATGTGTAGGCAACGTTGTCTAACTCACGAATTTAAGTAAATTTGTGATAGTGACAAACTCATATGTGAACTTAATAGTAAACTCTTATGAATAAATATGTATTAATAGTGTATAATTAAATAATCACAACATAAAAAATGGTAACAATTTAATTCAAGTTATGAAAATCAGGAAAATATAAGAGATGAGGGATGAGGGAGATGAAGAAGATGAGAGAAAGTTGGAGAGAAAATAAGGAGCAATTTTCATTCACTTTATTGTTGATACCAATACATGGTACATGACATCTATTTATGGGCCTCTAACCATTGAATTGTATACATATGGTTACAAGGAAATAAAGATGAGCATAATGGTATTAATCATAAGAAACTCTTACAAACCATTTATTAGGGAAGTTATAAGTTTATAGCATTGAATACATATGTAATCCTAAGAGTGCAAGGTTATGGAGTGAAGGACATATGAAAGGCAAAGAGTTGGATCGTTTATGGACATCCATATCATATAATATTTACAACACTCTCCCTTGGATGTCCATGAACAAATATTGTACCTCATTAAAACCTTACTAGGAAAAATCCAATAGGACAAAAACTCATTGAAGGAAAAAGAGTACACAATACATATAAAGTTGCTTCATTAAAAACCTTACCAAGAAAATCCAGTGGGACAAAACCTTGGTTAAGGAAAAGAATACAACATGATCTTTACCCCCTAATAGCAACATCACTCAATGTGATTAGATTGTCATATCTCAAGACAATATACTGATTTCTCAATTGCAACTGTCATCAATGATTTTTCAAGCAACTGATGTCCTTTTTATCTAAATTATGCATAATGCATTGTCATCAAATCGTATGCTGAATCATAATTATCTATCATATCTTTTGGATATGTTAAATGTCAATATATTCTCCATTTGCCTTTATGCATTGTGGAAATAATAAAAGAAAAATATCTTGAAAATCATGATGATATATTTCTATCCACATGTTTGATTTGTTATGAACAAAATGTACTTATAGAATAGTTTCATAAAACTATCACATTAAATCTCATTTTCATAGTATCTATAATGTACCTGCAGCATCTTGATTTTACTAGAAGAAAGATAATAACTATAATAGTAGCATGATGTAAATATTCATAAATATGTGATACTTATAGACCATTAAATTCAATAAATTTTTTGCAAACAACATCATCATAGCAAAAATATATGATTTTGAAATCATCAAGGTTTCCAATAACTTAATATGTAAAATTATTCATTTTTCATATCTTTTAATCAATTATATATATAATCAAATCATTTTAATGCATGTAAATTTTTATATATTGAATACTTTTCTTAGACATGCTTTCAACATTTTGGACCCTTCAAGAATTCTCATGTGATATTCACTATCTATATGCATATGCTATATATAATGATATCTAATAGATGAATTATTTTGTTTGCATATACTGCCAGACTAATAATATATGTAACAATGATTGTATCCACCACCAAATGTTGTACCTCATGATAATCATCATTTGACCTTGTGAAAATCTGTATTTTCACATGAATACTCATATATCACAAATAACTTTATATTTCAAATATTTTGGATTGCAGGTCCATAAATTTCAAATATTAAAAGAACATTTTCCATTGCGTCTTGTCCCCTTCTTCAGTTGGCCAATCACCTTTTTTTCTACCAACATATTTATGTATAAGATCCTCATTTCATTACGTGATATTGTTACTAAAACTGTTATCGACAACTTTATCTTTTCAGTTCCATTTTTCATGTTGTGACATAATTCATTGAGATCTCTTTATTGCTTTTAGGTTCCTGAACCTCTTTTGAGGTTTTTGCAATTAGTTATGTCTTGACCTCTTCTGGAATATCTTCCTCCTTAATATGATCATCTTGATTATTTTCTCTTTAATCTTTTCTTTTGGAACCGATTATTCTCTCATACTTTGAGCATGTCTCACTTTTATTTATGTTGATTAGAGCATTTTTAGCTGGAATATGAGATTTAGTAATTCCCATTTAGGTCAGTAATTGCATCTGTTAGATTTTATGTAATATTTTATGAATGCAAAACCTGAAAACTTCTGGTTCATTTTGCTATATTCGACGATCTATACTTAATAATAATAATGCATTCCATTTGTTTTCTTTTCCAGCTATTCAATTTCTCCTCCTCATATTAGGAAAACTTTGTCAAATGACAATTAACTAATCATGCAATATAAGTCTCCAAAATCCACTTGTTTCTATTAGAAACACCCTTTTGTTTCATTTAGGGACAAACAAGAAGAATGAGGTTCTTACCCAACATTTTCCTCAATTTCCTTTAAATATCCATCTATGTGCACTGTGGTGGATTAATAGGAATGCACATTCAAACTTTTTAAGATGGAATATACCGGGTTCTTGACCAAAAGCCAATTTTATCGGGAGAATTTGGCTGGCTAGTGTAAATGCAGCAATATGTAAGATCCAAAATGCCAACACTGAAATATAAATTTTGTTCTCATAAGTATTAATCTAGCTATTTATAGAGGCTTCAATGAATGAATCGTACAATCTGGAAATTGCGCTTAACATAATAATTTATTCAAACATTCTTGCAAACTTCAAGTTGTAAACTAATAGTAATATCGCACACAACCATCTTATAGATGCATCTATTAAAATTATTGAGCATTTATATGATTTACATGCTATTTGAATGGGCCCTTATATTTTAGTTTGATTTATTTCCAGAAATTTGGAGATCCATTCCAAATCATAAACAATGATACTCTCGTAATCAATTTTCTTTGAGAACAAACAACACATTATAATTCTTGAATAATATAATATGTTGGCTATTCATGAAGAATCTTCTGGTTCTTTCATGGATGTCACTGCGTAATCTTAATACTTTGTTGCATCATATATATGACTCGGATGATCACATGAGTCATGCCAACAATAAGTTTGTGATTATCAGTAAACTTCTGGTTTACTGTATCATATATATTTCTTAACCAACAGTAAACTTTTCAATTTTCATAAATTCTGGGAGATCAATTAGGATTTAGAGCAAGAATATGAGTAGAGGTTAGGATTTAGAGGAAGTATATGAGTAGAGGTTTTCAATATTAACTTACACTTGTATTCTGGTGATCTCCCCTTGAAGTGCGAATAGATTAGTAACCTATATTTCACTTGGAAGTTCAAGTATTCCATACCTCACATACAATCATGAATTTCAATCCAATTGGGCTGTGAAGCTTTGATATAAATTTGTTGGTCATAAATTTTCATGACTAATCATTCTTCTGCCAAAAAAAAAACTATCAATTATATTACATAAAGTTCTTCAGGAACTACTGCAAATTCTTACATCAGAATATAACTTTATTACTTATTAATAATATATTTAAATTTTCTTCATTTAATACACATTTAACATATGAGTATGAAATATTTAAGATTATCTCCAACATATTTATTTGCTCACAATCTTATATGATGACTCAATAAATCATAATAAGTAGAATTGTGTAACATCCCAAGTTTCGGTCACTAAAATTTCTTATATTTAAAAGAATAAAATGGTGAGTATTGATACACTTTGAATAGCCTCTAGCTATAAATTTTGGATCATAGGGATTAAACATTGAGAATTGGAATGTGAATAGTGCTGCCAATGTAACTTTTGGCAAGGCAGTGAGATTTTCATGTGAATTTGAATAAACAAATGATATTCAAATATTATGAAATTTTACAGGATCAAAGTAGACATCCTAAGCTTTAATTTGACATGTAATATGAATCATTTAAATCCATATACAAAAAGTTATGAACTTTTGGATTTAGCCAAAAAAACTATTTATTTTTTGGAACAGCATCCAAAGAATTCAATTCTGGGAAATTTGTGCTTCCAATATGTAAAGAGCTATATTTTCCTTAAAACTAGACTCAATAAGAGTTTTATATCCTTTGGAATCACTCCAATACGATGTCTACAATTTTAGTTATGATTTTTCAAAGTTTGGGCAAAACATCTGCCAAAATTTCAAATAAATCAGAAAATGGAAAAAAAGTGATGGCAAGTGTTGTAATTATAAGATAAATTGTGATCAGCTTATTTTGGGCTGATGGAAGGACCCTAGGACATAAATTTGGGCTACCCAAAGAAAGAGGGATTGATTCAATTTTAATTCAAGTTATGACACCATTTTGGAAGTGGATATGGTCAAATTCCAAAAGTGTCATAAAATTTGGTTTTCTTGTATTAAATAAATAGAACAACAAGGCAAGACATATTAAAAACACTTTTTCCTTCTTCCTCCATCCAAAACTGTTGAGCATGCTGTCAACGCCCGTTTTCATTTTGATATGCGTAGGGCAATAATGAATAAGTTCCATAGGCAAACAGAAAAGTACAGTTATATTGATAATGAGTATTTGTTTACAGACAGTCATTAATAGAGCAGAAATTGATAATAATGACAAATACGTGCAGAATGTCCCAAAACTATTCCAAATACAAACTATATACAACCACTGTATTCATCTTGGGAAATGTGCCCGTCAGTTTCCCTTCTCTGCATCTTTGGCTTTTGAGCTGCTGGCACCCGCTGAGACATTTGGTTTAGAAAAAGTGGTAGATTCTAAGGAATCTCAGTAGAAACATACGATCAACATATAAAATATGAAAATTAAATATGAAATGCACCGTATCCAGTAAAATGAAAATTCATATCATCCGTGTTGTACACAAAATTCAGGGCCAAACACCAACTTACAACCTTTACGTGTACCTCAGCCAAGTCCTTAACTACAGTTAGGTAAGACTAGTGTACCTCAGCTAGGTCTTAAACCACAGCTAGGTAATATGCCTCCAGCATATGTTCAAGTCACAAAATACAGTAACATACATCATGCAAACAGTCCTATAGTATATGAGAGATAGTAGTCCCTACCCTAACCTCTTTCATGTCTCTAAGGGTCCGCCTCGTAAAACGTGTTGACTATAGGCATCCAACTCGGTTCTAAAATATCAAATGTACAACACATAAGTCATAACCTATCCATGCATTTTAGACACTTTCATAGTGTTTATTATGGTTATATTAGCCTATGGTGAAAATTTACCAAAATGTCCCCAGGATTTGGCTGGGCTACACTTTTCTTAAAATTTTGACTAGGGCTATTCTGACATATTTCCACCCAAGGAATCCATTTCCAGATTCAAAATTACCAAATTCAATTTCAAATTACAAAATTGCCCTTGGCAGGACCGCTTTAAGAGTTTCAGGGGCATTTCTGTAATTATGCTTTCTTGGCCTTTTCCGAAAAAAGTGCCCAACTGTAACCCTAACTAATTTTTCCTCCTAAACCCAATGAAACTATCAAATCATTGAAAATCCAACTCTAAGGCCCTATAACAGCCTTAGCTGAAATTATAGTATCCTTCAGAAAAAATCAGGGTTTTACGGTTTTGGCTCCGTAAACGCGTTCCTTTCTACTCCTAACCACTTTATTAACCATCTAATTGAGTTATAACAACCATTTGAACTAAAATTGGGCAGCATAACCCTTAGGCACACCCATTTCCAAAATTTAAAACTCATGGCAATCCGGTGAAATTTCACCGATTAAATTGCCCACAGTAGCCAGAATAGACAATATACGAAAGTTTGGAAGTTACCTTTCACTCTCCTCTAGCTTTTCCCAACAATGCTGAAACCTTAGCTTTAACACACCTAAAGATGAGCTTCCCAAACCTTAAACACATAAAAGAGTAGCTTAGGAACGGAGTTATACATGTTAGAAACCGATTTACTGAAGAAATCACTTACCTTTACAAGTTTTTCTTCTCTTTCTCTCTCTAGAATTTCACACACACTCTCTCTAGTTCAGATTTATTAGGGCATGAAATGAGCTGGAGGAATATGATGGAAATGTGTTTTTATTATCTTATATGATTTTTAAATGATTTATGGAATTTCCAAAAATTCCATTATTTGGTTTTTCATGCAACAATTCTTATCTTCATCCAATTGTGTCATAAACTCAACCAACATATATCTAATATTTCCCTCTTAATACTACATGTATGAGACACTTAAGGGCCCCTCACTTTGACCTCAATTGGCTTAACAACTTGTTTCAGTTACGTATACACATAAAGTTCCACTTTTGGCCAAATTTGCATTTTTTTTGGACCAAACATTTTCTCTAATATTTCTCCATTTTCTCTGGTAGATAGTGCTTGATCATCATGCAATTGAGCTTCTTTAATAATTGCCCTCAAATCGTTCTATATTTGATGTACACTACTATTCAACATAATATGACTAGATAGAGTTAAATATCTGAAATCCTCGATCAGTTTCTACTCATAGATCATCATGGCTGCCACCTGTATTGATTTCTGGCTTAATACATTAGCAACAATATTAGTCTTATCGGGATGGTATTTGATTTCTAGATTATAGTCTTTTAGTAACTCCATCCATCTTTACTGTCTCATGTTGAGCTCTTTCTAATTGTACAAGTACTTAAAGCGCTTATGGTCGCAATACAATTCTATAGTCTTACCATAGAGATAGTGTCTCTAGATTTTCAAAGCAAACATAATTGCCGCCAACTCAAGACCATGAGTGGGATAGTTCAGTTCATAAGGTTTTAGCTGGCGAGATACATATGCCAACACTCGGCCATGCTGCATCAACATGCCTCTCAATCCCTGTTGGTGAACCCATGTCGTGTGAGTTCTCAAAATAAAACTAGGTTAGAAAATGTAGCATAGTAGCTCAACCTAGGTCGTTCTTGTGAGGAGATTAATTTCCAAGTTTCTAAGTAGTAAAGTGATAAAAAACTTTAAAGTTGTGAGAAATCATTTTAAGAATTTGATTTTTAAACTAATGAAGTAATCTAAGCTAAAGCAATATTTTTGTATTTTCTGGTTTTTAAAAACAAAGTAGCAAAAGGAATTGAAATTAACACTAACAACAAGATAAATTCAATTAACTAATATAATGATGAGACGAGATTCCCTTGAGTTGGGGTTTTAGTCTTCCTTGCTTGCTAATGATTCGAATTCCATAATGAGTCAAGAGGATGGAACTAAGCTACCACTAGCTCCATACTTGTAATAATCATTTAATTCATTCAACCGAAGCAATTAAATGAGTATTATCAATTAATAGTGAGTCAAGGAGATGAATAACTAACTTCTAATTCTAGCTTGTAATTACCATTACAAAAATTCAAAACATTCAGTTTAACCATTTAAACCCACTTAACCAAGTTGGAATAAACAATTCAACCTAGTCCTAATATGAATCATACAAAGCTTAATTAATCAACTCCTAGCTCAACCACCAAGTTTATTCACTTGGCATAGCAATCTAGATCACAATTACATACTTAACCAAGCTACATAATCATGAACTAAAAAGAGAGCTTAAAGGAATTCCATTGAAGTTTAGAAGCTCAAACCATTATCCAACTCAAGGAAATCACCAAGACTTAGCTACTCATAGAGGAAGAGAAGGATGAGGCTTGATGAAATGAGAGGAGGATAGCCATGGAGAACAAGGGGAAAACACTGAAAAACACTTCAACTCTAGATGCAACAGCAAATTCTCTTGTTCCTTTTCACATTCTCCAGTGCCGCTTGCTCTCTATTCTATCTTTTTTCATTTTGGTGGTCGTCCTCTTTTTTTTACACACCAGCCACCCCTTCACTTTATTTCCGTAGCTCCACACCTTCTCTCATTCGCTGCTCCTCTCTAATTTCGGTTCAGCCATCCTCTAATTGGTCCAGCTCTTCTCCCTTGGTCAACCATTTCGGCTGCCTTCCCTTTCTTTCAATTCGATCTCTTCTCCAATTCGGTCTAGCTTTTCTAACGTGTTTCAACTTGCTTAATTTGGTCCTCACCTCCTTTAATTTCTCCAGCTTGCTTCTCACCCGATCGGTTAACAATTTCAGCTGGGTTTATTCTTTATTTCTTCCCCACTCGGTTCAGCTGCTATTTCATTCGGTCTTTAGCTCCTTATCTTTAATTTAAGCCAGCCACCACTTGCTTTCTTTCTCTTTGTAATTCAAGTGTTTTTAGGTTAAAAGTGAGTTGTGCCTTGTTTGGATAAGAGATAAAAATGTGTTTTAACATTAGGCATAAATTTGCAACCATCAAACAAGGCCCTTACTCATTTAACCTCCTCTTAGAAAAAATGTGAAAATAAATTATGCACTTGTGATGTTCCATCTTTGTCCTTCATTAAGCTCCAAAATAACATCTTTGACATTAACCACTCAAGTTGTGCCACATCATCACCTACAAAATTATATTCACAAAGGTAATATCTTTTTCTCACAATTAAAGAATAATGGGAATAAAAAATATTAATTAAAAATATAACAATTTAACATATATAATTCCCAAATTATTCTTTCACTAAAATCTTACATTAACACTTGATTATGCCCAAAATATTCAATTAAATCCCACAAAATCCTAAGATTAATTAATAAAAATATATAAATATTGAGCTCTATCACCTGTCCACTGGCATCTGTATAAACAACATACGTAAACTGTGGACCTAAGATCGTCAGCACTGGTGCTGTAGTTAACCTCTGCTTCATCTCCAGGAAGCTTTTCTCACAATTCTTATCCCAAATAAAATGTTGAGCTTTCAGCGTCAATTTCATCAATGGTAATGCAATTCTAGAGAAATTCTAAATAAATCTTTGGTAATTTCTAGCTAGACCTAGAAAACTGCATACTTCAAATACAGTCTCTAGTCTCCTCCAGCTTAGTACTGCTTCACTTTGCTGATCGAGTAAATCATCAATTCTAGGAAGTGGATACTTGTTCTTGACGGTCACCTTGTTCAGCTCTCGATAATCGATACAGAGACGCCGGCTTCCATCTTTCTTCTTGACAAAAAGCACTAGAGCACCCCAAGGTGATACGCTGGGTCGTATGAACCCTTTCTCAAGTAGCTCCTCAATTTGCTTCTTTAGCTCCGCCATTTCACTTGGAGCTATACGGCATGGGGTTTTAGAGATTGGTCTTGCGCCAGGCCTCAGGTCAATGGAGAACTCAACTTCCCTATCTAGAGGTAATCCACCGATATCCTTTGAAAACACATCAGGAAACTCATTTACTATAAGGGTACTTTCCAAGTCTACACCAGCCTCTGATTGCATAAAGCAAAATATCATGTAACCCCTGACAACCTTTTTGCAAATATCTCTCAACCTTAGCTGCGGAGAGAAGGTTAAGAGTGATTTCTATGTCAGCTCGTAGTTGTGGATTTAGATATATAACTCTTTTCTATTTACAATCTAGTAACACATCGTTTGCTGTCAACCAGTCAATCCCTAAAATTACTTCCAACCCTTGCAGTGGCAAACAAATCAGATTTACAGTCGATTCATGCCCCTGAATATTTATCCCACAATCCAAACAAACATAAGCCGTTATAATAAATGATTTACAGTCAAATCATGCCCCTCAATATGCAATAAATGAATGGCTAGCACCAAAATCATACATAACATGCACTAGACTGCCATTGAGAGAAATCATACCTTGAATCAGATCTGGAGATTTTCGAGCTCCTTCTTGTGTTAGTGTGTAGACCTTGCCTGGAAGCCTAGGTCTAGTCTCCTTCGATTGCTGCTTCTATGGACAATCTTTCAAAAAGTGGCTTGGATTGCTGCAGTTAGAGCAAGTGAGTGGTTTGTTAGGATCCGTCCTTAACGGGGCTCCACTACACGTCTTACCAGGATGAAATGGCTTGCGGCAATGCCAACATGTTCCGCCCCTCGGGAAACCCTGGCCTCTATGGCTTCCAGCCTGATTCAGCCTCTTATTTTCATCCCTAGAAGATCTACCCTGTTCTTTTCATTTCGGTGATGAATTTCTACTCCCAGAAGCACCTTTATTACTAGTCTGAGTTGCTAGGCTCGACATACGCTTCTCAATATATCGACATTCCTTTGTCGCTTTGCTAAACTCAGTAAAATATTGAGAAATTAGTTTCTCCTTGAATTTGGGTCTCAACCCTTCCATCAACATATCTGCGTTCTACTCTTCATTATCATTCAGCTTATGGTATGACGAGTATCGCAATATTCGAATGTACTAGGCTAAATATGTTGGAAATTTTGCCTAAAGGGCCAATCATTGTACTTTGAACATTATTAATTTAATGAAATTTCTCCATTCTGTTATCATATTATTTACATGTTAATTGTGATAATTGTATCCTTGGATAATTCATAAAGATTGTCCTAAAATGTCCCTGGTCGGTCATCTATGCGGGAGCAGAGATGAAACAAGATCAGTATGACTTTGTTAATATATGGAGATACGATTCAAAGTCTTAGGCACTTGTAAGAGTACAAGGTGCTGGACCGACCCACTATGAGAAAGCTACATGGATCAAGTCATAAGCTTTTCTCATGTATAACCACGTCACAATGCCCTTTGACCTGAGGTCATCATGGATTCCTATATGAGAGTTGCTAAGCTTTGAACTAGTCAAAAGTCACCTTTGACCGGGTGATGATAAAGGCTATAATCGGGCTTGGTAGTTTTTCATGCAAAGGAATATGAATGATCAAAATGGAATTTATCCCTCACATTAGTAGAGAGATATTACTGGGCCCCTCGATGAGTAAGTCTGAGAAATGTATGACCATACTACAATGGAAAGGAATTTCCATTTCTATTGTCAGACTACTTAGGAATCAATAAAGTAATAGTCAGGAATAAGAGGATGACATTATCCATGGCTCATCCTTGACCGATATATCGTGTGACAAAAGGGACGTGATATAGTTGTATGACAGGTTGCATCGTGTTAACGATCCTTATATGAATTGGGTAGTCGTGATGTCTTACTAGAGACCACTTGCGACTTGTGGGTTAGTACAGTTATTGGCCTACTGCCAACTTCATATGGGCCTACAAGGTCGCACACAAGAATTGCCCAACACGAGATAATATTTAATTAGGGTGGACGAATTTTATATTTATATATATGTATATATGTAATATAAAAATTCGTTAATAATATTATATAGATATGTATTTTCGAAATACATATTATATATATATGTATATATATATTATATGATATTATTATATTGTTTTAGGTTTAAATTTAATTTATTAAGATAAAATAAATCTAATAACTAACATGATAGAGATATGGTATCTCATATTTAATTTATGAAGATAACTTAAATCTAATGGCTCTTTATTTAGATTAAATAAATAGGTTAAATTAAAACTATTAGACAAATTTAATTTAAACTAAATTTATTTAATTAGCTCATCAAGATAATTAATAGTTAATTAATTTCAAAATTAATGATGATTAATTTTGAAATTTGAAAATAGCCCTCATAGGTTATAAACTTGATAGAATAGATATATTGTGATACATATTAGAATTGAGAGCCGCAAGGGAAACCCTAGGAGACATTAGAGGCAACATTAGAGGCACTAGCACGCAGTCTCGGTTGGAGAGCATTCGTGTGGATATCGGTAGAGTGAGCGGACCTGACCTGTTGGCTCCTAGAGATCGTTAAAACCCTAAATCATAAAAAGGTATGAATCCTTCCAACTTGGTTTAAACGCCATTGATAGATCCTCGATTAGGATTGGTGAAAATTTTTAAAATTCTTCCGCTGTGCCTACCGATCCTAACAAAATAATCGTCAAAGCTCTCCCGGTCTTGTTGTTTAAGGCACAGAAACTCTTTTTCCTTTTCTCTTCTGATAGTTAGGGGAAAGTACTTCTCGTTGAACTTTTCTTGGAATAATTCCTATGTAATAGGAATATTCCTTCCTGATAAGTAAAATATTTACATATTTATTTTCCCTTATATGATGATTTTATGGACGATATTTGAGCTTAATATAATATATTTGGGTGTAAAATAAATAGTATTTAAAAAATAAAGAAAAATATAAAAAAGATAAGTACTGTAGCGTCGGGCACTATTCATGACAGAATCACTGTAGCAGGACGTTACTGTAGCGGATGGAGGTGACTGTAGCAGATGGAATCACTGTAGCAACACGGAAAAAATACGTAGGTTTGCTGAAAAGTCATGTTCATGCGTGAAATGAAGGAAAAGTACTGTAGCGCCTGTGGAAAAAAAATGAAGAAGCAACAGACGCTCGCTTGCCTATATATATGTGTGTGTTTCTTTGCAAAAGGGGAAGAAGGAGGAGAGAAGAAAGTGTGGAGAATTTTCTCTGACACTCAGAGATCCTTCTCTGACAAGGAGAGATATTTTCTCTGACAGTTCTAAATAAATTGTGTTATTTTTTATTTTTAATTTTAGGTATTGTATTATTTTTTTCATGCCTCCTACATGGAAGGCTTAGTATTATATTACTTCTTACATGCCTCCTATATGGAAGGCTTAGTATTGTATTACATTTTTTATGCCGCCTACATGGAAGGTTTTACCTCCTAAAGGGACGGCTAGATTTGTCCATTTTTCATGCATCTTGTTGGTTGTATATTTATGTTTGAGAATTTAATATTCAATTTTATGCAGTATTTTTAAGGCTTTCATTCTAGCTTTATATAATTTATTTTGGTTTTGTTTTTAATTTTATCATGTGCTAAACTTTCATTTTCCTAGGGTGATGACGTAGCTTACTAATGACGGATTGAATCTTAACTTATTAAATCTAGTTTAAATTTCTCCTTCATGATTGAGTTTTAATTATTATTCTTAATGCTTTTGATTGACTGGCCATCTTTTGAATGATTTCAATATGCATGTTGAGACCGGAAGGAGATGCATGTGTGTAGATTCTATAATTAAAACCATGACTTGCATATGAAATAGGAATATATTCATATGAGTTATGTAGTCTTATTGAGTTCCATAAATCTTAATGCATAATTAATTGCTTAAATTCATATAGGAATATATTGGATTAGCAATTAATTATAGAATTGCTTGACCTTGGAAGAGGCTAGTAATTAAATTAGGGAAACTCGACTATCAATCATGTGAAATAAATTGGGCTAGAATAGATAAGTGATTCAATCCGAAATTTGTTAAGTGAAATCTAATCCCTAGGATTTTTTCTCATATTTGTTTTCATATCATCTGCACTCATATTTAATTATTTTTCTTTTATTTGTACTCTCAATCACCGATTTATCGATCGACTAAATAGAATTAAAATTACCCATTTTGGTACTTAGTGATCAATCCTCGTGGGAACGATACTCTATTCACTTCTATATTACTTGATTACGACAGTGTACACTTGCACTATATAATTGATCATCCAAACTCGTAATACTTCCCTTTAAGGTAAGATCTATGCCCTTCCACCAACGTTCAGTATCACATTCTATCTTATAGATAGCTAACCAGGCTTTCAGCTTTTCTAGGCATTGCAACATATCAAAAATCTTGTCAAAATAAGCCAACCAATTTTCTGCTAGTTGAGGATCAAACTTCCCCGTGAACATAGGTGGCTGTTGTTTACTGAACCTGCTCAGCCAGGTTTGAATATCCACCTCAGGCTTTGGTGGTAAATTCTCTAGTTAGAGTTCCTTCGGTATTTCTTCATAATTTCCCCACATAAATTCATCAAAACGATTCTCTAGATGATCCTACCTTTGTTGTACTCCTTGAAGGTCACTTCTTATTTCATTCATTGTATTTTGTTGCTATTCTAACATATCCAATATTCGTTGCTGGATAAGGTTAGGCCTTGGATCTTCCATGTTGTTACCATATCCACCATGCCCTCAGCCTTGACCTCTACTTCGGCCTCTACCACATTCTCTTATTTGTACCATCTCCATAATTCACTCTACATAAAATTAGAGAAGAGTAAATTTTGATATAAGAGCAAAGGGCATTTTCGTTGTTTCATAAAAGTCAGGGTATACAAATATGTCATACATAACATACACAACTATTTATAGTAGCTACAGAGAAACAAAAACATCAGATAACCTATAAACTACTGTACATGACATATTGTTCCTTGTTACATTACATTTCCCTGTCTGTACCCTCCCCAAAATTCTGACTCTGGCTAAATATTTTTTTTTATCCGTCGGTTTTGCCTATCCGCCCTTGTCTCATAATATGTGTCAGTTGTCTCCGATCACCCAAAATATACCATGTGGGTCCCACGTCAACCTATATACATATATTTTGCTACGAGGGTGCTCACGTGATCTAGGAACTCCCAAAAGTTCCTATTCCGACCCCTCTCTACAATATTATTCTTTTGTCTGTTCCAGTATGTTGTATCTAGAAAGAAGCCATGGTAGTATATGCCCAAACCTCATTCATGAACCCCACTCCCATATCCTCCTAAAGCCTATACATCGTTCCCACACCTATCAAGAATGCAAGATACTGACAACGGAGAGTTTTATATTCTAGTACTGCTTGGATATATTGGCCCTGCAGATAATGCCACAACTCGAGGTTTGACTGTAGGTTATACAGCACTTGCACCAGCTCTTCCTGAGACTCATGGTCGATCGATTCGTCCTTAAGGATCTCCTCTGGATCATCATCAAGATCCCACTTTGGATCCTCCTCAAAGTCTTTCTCAGAATACTCGCTGATCTCTCTTACTTGAGACTTCCCTGGAGATGCCGGCTTGGGTTCAAGTTCATATACGGGTAGCACTAGCACACTTTTTTGTGCCGTATGTTGCATGAGCAGGCTTCCAAGTAGGCAGTACTCTCCAAACCGTTGTCCATCCAGTATCCTCTACTCTAGTGGACTCTGATTGACGGATACCTCCGACCCTTCAAATGGTATACTTGAACTGGTCATGGGCTCACTCGAACTATACATGATGTTCTGTCGCCATACAAATAAAACCATATCAGTATACCATTCTGATAATGCCAAAACCACTTATTGGCTCTAATACCACAAATGCAACACCCGTTTCCATTTTGATATGCGCAGGGCAATAATGAACAAGTTCCATAGGCAAACAAAAAAGTACATTTATTCTGATAATAAGTATTTATTTATAGACAGTCATTAACAGAGCAGAAATCGATAATAATGACAAATATGTATAGAATGTCCCAAAACTATTCTAAATATAGACTATATACAACCACTATATTCATTTCTGGATTCAAACTTACCCAAGGAAATTTGACTATATACAACCACTATATACAACCGGTTGTATTTTTCCTAAAATTTTGACTAGGGCTATTTTAAAAAATGTTCACCCAAGGAATCCATTTCTGGATTCAAACTTACCAAATTCAATATCAAATTACAAAATTTCCCTTGACAACCCCGCTTTAAGAGTTTCAGAGGCTTTTCCGTAATTATGCTTTCTCGGCCTTTTCTGAAAAAGTACCCAACTGTAAGCCCACCTAATTTTCTCTCTTGAACCCAATGGAACCATCAAATTATTGAAAATCCAACTCTAAGCCCCTCTAACAACCTGGCCAAAATTATAGTATCCTCCAGAAAAAATCAGGGTTTTACGGTTTCGGCTCCGTAAACGCGTTCCTTTTTACTTCTAACTACTTTATTAACTATCTAATTGAGTTATAACAACCATTTGAACTAAAATTGGGCAGCATAATCCTTAGGCACACCCATTTCCAAAAGTTAGAACCCATGGCAGTCCGGTGAAATTTCAACGATTAAATTGCTCACAGCAGCTAGAATAGACAATATACGAAGGTTTGGAAGTTACCTTTCGCTTCCCCATGGTTTTTCTCGACAAGGCTGAAACCCTTGCTTTCACACACCCAAAGATGAGCTTCCTAAACCTTAAACACATAAAAGAGTAGCTTAGGAATGGAGTTATACTTGTTAGGAACCAATTTACCAAAGAAATCAATTACCTTTGCAAGTTTTTCTTCTCTTTCTCTCTCAAGAATTTCACACACACACTCTCTCTAGTTTAGATATGTTAGGGAACCAAATGAGTTGGAGGAAGACGATGGAAATGTTTGTTTTATTATATTATATGATTTTTTTAATAATTTATGGAATTTCCAAAAATTCCATTATTTGGTTTTTCATGCAACAATTCCTATCTTCATCGAATTGTGTCATAAAATTAACTAACATATATCTAATATTTCCCTCCTAATACTACATGTATGAGACACTTAAGGGCCCTTCCCTTTGGCCTCAATTGGCTTCGCAACTTGTTTCAATTACGTATACACGTAAAGTTCCACTTTTGGCCAGATTTGGATTTTTGTTACCAAACATTTTCTCTAATATTTCTCCATTTTTGGACCTTAATATTGGCCTTCTTAAATTACCCAAATTAATTCCATAATTATTTTTCCTATTTTCTCATGAACATGAACATTTATAAAATTCATAAATTCCAAATTCATGAATATTCACCATTTTATTGAATTTTTTAAATAATTACAATATATTTGGTGAATATAAAATTTGGGGTGTTACATAAGCATAGGCATAGAGAGAGAGAGAGAGAGAGAGAGAAAGCTTGTGAGGGTTTTTAGAGAGAAGGGGAGCAATTTTCTTTAGGTAAGATTGATTTCTTTGATGAACTAGCTCCTAACTTGTATAATCCTTCTCTTAAATTTATCTTCTATTTTAACTAGGGTGTTAGGATGCAAAATTTTGAAATTGAAAGGAGCTAAGGTTTCGGCAACAAGGGAAAAGCCAGAAGGAAGCTAATGTGACTTCCTAAACTTCAATCTTTGGTTATTTTGGCTGTTGTGGTTAGTTTAATTGGTGAAATTTTGGTTAATTTGTTGTGGTTGTTAAATTGGGAAAAGCATGAACCCTAGACGTTATGCTGCCTAAATTGGGTCAAAATGGTGGTTTTAACTTAACTAAATAGTTAATAAGGTGGTTAGGAGTAGAAAGGAACAAGTCTGCGGAGTCAAAACTCAAAAACCCCAATTTTCCCTTGAAAATTTTAGGTTTCATTCAGTGCTATTTAGAGGGGTTAGGGATGTATTTTTGATAATTTGATTATTCCATTGCATTCGGGAGGGAAAATTAGGTAAGATTATAGTTGATCACTTTTCCAGAAAAGCCCTAAAAAACATAATTACCAAAACGCCCATGAAACCCTGAAATAGGGGCTGCCAAGGGCATTTCGGTCTTTTGGCAGTGAATTTGGTAATTTTGAGTCTATAAATGAATTCGTTGCATGAAAATATGTTAGAATAGCTCAAGCCAAAAATTCAAAAAAAAAAAAGTACGGTTGGACCAGGATGGCGGCACGGGGCGGGGCGAGTCTCCTAGGGCATTTTGGTAAATTTTCATAATAAGCTAATATAACCACTATAAATACTATGGAAGTGCCTGAAATGGTACATGAATAAGTTTTAACCTAATTCTTGTACATTTGACATTTTATGACCGAGTTGAGAGCCCGGTTGCAGGCATGCAAATTGAGACAGTGTTTCGAGGAGAAAAGGGTTTAAGGCAGTGACATTATCCTTCATACATCATGACATAGTTCATATGATTATGTGGTTGCCATTATTTGTACTTTTATTAATCAATATAGTTTGGCCCAAAAGGGGCGGTCTACCGAGAAGGGACAGCGAATGTGAGAAGTGCACTCTACCTAGTTATGGAGTAACAATCCAACCAAGGTATTTGGATAGTGGTGGTGAAGCCCTATCCCATGTATACCATACATGTGTTTATATTGTTCCTTAATTGGAGCATACATGGTGCATATGATATCTACTTTCAGCATTTTATATAAACGATAGTATATTGCTATTGGGATTCCTCGGAATCTCACTCCTTTTCATAAATGATAATGTGCTAGCGGGAATTAGCGGATCCTGAAACAAAGTGATAGACACGAGGAACTGATGGGCACGGATCCCAATGCGAGGGTATATGGTTATATGTAATTGTTATTTTGGATATTTTGTATAAAAATGTAAATAATATCAAACCTTATGGGGTAAACCTGTGATGTAATCAAGTACCATGTATCAAATATCAGTATATTTATGTTATTTCTATATTTCTCACCAAACTACGCGCAAGCACTCTAAAAACATGGAAAATAAGGTAAGGGTATGACAAATTGCATTTCACATCCCAACTATAGTAATTACTTAACAAAATTAATCAATAATCATACATTTCTGCCAACAAATTAGATAAACATTACCTTTATCCTTCTCAAATAATCACAATTTATGTATATAAAAAATAATAAATTTAGCATACACACCAAATTATAACTCACAAGGGTACATTATTCCAAATTAAACCAGTAATGAAAACAACCTGACAATTGTCTTAACCAATACAATATTCATAAAGTAATAAATTCAAGAGATATGATATCCATGGAATTATATTAATGAGTAAAATCAATATATTCATCAGCCAAAATAAATCGATTAGATAGAAAATAAGTTGCCAATATAACACAACATCGTTGAAAAAGAGGTTCATGGTCTAAACAAATTCAATTTGAAATTTTATAAAATAAAATGAATATTACTCATACACATAGATACTACAATAATGGCATAGTAGCAACACTTTAATATTAAAATCAATAAAGAACAAATCAATGATCCATTAATATAAACATATATGACAAATGCCATACATGCTATGCCAAATTAAAAATATTTTATAGCACTTATGCTGGGTAAAAAAAAAAACTTACAGAGAAGGAACATACCTTTCATAAAACATGGCCCTCTTCGTTTGATGTTGAATATGGTAAGCAACAAACTCA
The DNA here is from genome assembly GCA_963242795.1 of Inga leiocalycina. Classification (NCBI taxonomy): domain Eukaryota; kingdom Viridiplantae; phylum Streptophyta; class Magnoliopsida; order Fabales; family Fabaceae; genus Inga; species Inga leiocalycina. The sequence continues at coordinate 28,284,504 of OY725327.1, forward strand.
CATACTCTTAAATATCCATCTAGGAAAAAGAATTCGACTGAATAATGATATATTTCAAAATCAAAATACATATACCAATTCCTTCAGTGCCTCATTTCTCATGGAAATAGTCCTACATATGCATCTCAAGGATATATAAAAATGTTAGAGAGAAATAATTTCACCATTAATAAACATTTATCAAAACTATAAATTCAACACACCATATAAATTGGCATATATTCATACAAATAAATGTGAAGATGACCGATAATTCCTTTTGGTATATGAACACTAAAAACAACACAATAATAAGTTGTTTCGCACAAATTAACCAGAATAAATTTAGATGCTAATAGAAAATAAATATCTTAATATCATACAGCCTTTTATGCTTAAGTTTTTTTAACTTTACAATAAATTTGATCTACAACTTATTGATTGAGGCATCATAATTACTTTTGACATTTTTCACAATATCTTAGTCTTTTTGGCTTCATAATCAATTTGGCCTTTACTTTTCATAAACTGATATATATATATATATATTTTTTTGTCTATATGACTTTTGGTCATATGACAACATTTGCTAATAATTTTAATGACCATAGAGATATTATTATTTTCATGACTATAATTCAATAGCCAAGACAAAATATCATCAGCTTTCAGCTACCAATTATACCAATGCAATGTGATCATGTTCATTATCACTTTTATATACATGTTCCTTTGCTTTCAATAGTACATCATCAATTTCTCCAATTTTTTGTCTTCAAGACTATATTAAGAATCATTCAAAGCTATAAAGCTCTTTTGTATCACTTGATACTTGAATCATTAGCCTTCGGGCCTTGATATTTTTAACAATTACATCATCAGATTGTCACACCTTTTTTCATGCCATTTAATAGATCCACAAGTTGGTAATTTACCTAAGACTCCTTATCAAGAGTGATAAGGTTTCTAGCCCTGTAGAAATTTGAGATTATTATGGCTAAAAGCCATAATATGAAATTACAACAGTAACAGATATCTACTGATTATCACAATAAGAACACAACTTGAACTTTTAAATGATAAATTTAGAAGTATAAATTAACATGTAAGATAAACTAAGGACCAATGGTAAATTCTTATAGCTCAATATTAATCTTCAATTACCTATGAATAGATACAATATATTAAAAATGGTGCAAAATTAATGGCAACATAAATCCATAAATGAATATAAGAGAGAGACATATACAATCATCCAGTAACACAATATATGCATTACATACTATTTTCTGATCGAAGTATACAATACATACTACGATGTAAGTATAAATAAATAAATAAATGTAAAAAAAACTATAGCAATAGAAACAATTAAAATATAAATATACATATTAAATGTATAGATAATATGTAGCATGTATAGATATAAATATGTAGGAATATAACCGTGTCACAAAATAAGAAAAGAAAAAATGTAAAGAAGAATAAGCGTAAGAATATAAATATGCAAGAATATAAAAATTGTAAGTCAACAAAGAAGACTAAATGTTATATCCATTATGTCATGAAAAAAAAAAGGAAAAATAAAACGACAAAATGTAGCAAATGCTACTCTAATCAGAAAAGGAAAATTGTATATGTAGGACCCCGGTGGACTGTGAAGACAAATGGCATATGAATGTTAACCAAATATTCAGATAATGCTAATTAAATTGGAAGAGGGGAAAATGTGGCAAACACAGAGAGAATTGAAATTGTGAGTGATAACTGTATAAGGGAATGCTAACAATATATAGAACACTATTATATACAATATAAGAACACACCAATCTGTAAGGAATTTATATCACAAATTTCTAAAACGAACTCGTGCCGATAATATGTTATGAAAATTAGGAAAATATAAGAGATGAGGGATGAGGGAGATGAAGAAGATGAGAGAAAGTTGGAGAGAAAATAAAAAGGATTTTTCATTCACTTCATTGTTGGTATCAATATATTATACATGACCTCTATTTATAGGCCTCTAACCATTGAATTGTATACATATGTTTATAAGGAAATAAAGATGAGCATAATGGTATTAATCATAAGAAACTCTCACAAACCATTTATTGGGGAAGTTATAAGTTTATAGCATTGAACACAGAGAATCTTAAGAGTGAAAGGTTATGGAGTGAAAGACATATAAAAGGCCAAGAGTTGGATAGTTTATGGATATTCATATCATATAATATTTACAACAATTCAAATATATTTTAAATCCAAATAATTGAAATTAAATCCATCAAATTTTATAATTTATCATACTTAACAAAGAAATTTCTATGAAATTCATATATAAAGCCATTGAGTATGATTAAATCAAAAAAGTTAGCACGGGTTTAAGAGTGAGTTAACACGATTTTTGTAAACTAAAAACATAAAAATGGTAAACTCAGTGTGTGAACTTGTGGGTTTAATTGAGTGTACAACTAATACGGGTTTAAGAGCGACTCAGCATGATTTTGCAAGTCCGAAGCATAAAAATGGTAAACTTAGATAACCAACTCATGAGTTTGACAACAATGTGTGTAGGTTTTGACGTCTACCAAAAACCTAAATAAAATGTAGACTTTAGTAGGCTCAAAGCATACTTACGTTCTTTAAGGCCTACAATATAAAGCATTTTGAAAGGCCTACATTACAAGCAAGTATGTCTTTAAAAAGGCTTTAGGCCTTCTAAAGGGCTAAACCACAAACAAACCTAAAAAAAGCCTATATTTAAGCCATGCCCAAACTTAGGCTTTATGCCTCCATTATATGCTTAGGCCTATTTAGCTAAAACTTGACTTATTTCCACCCCTAGTGCTCTATATAGAAGTTTTCTAATAAATTATTTTTGGGAGTTTATATTATACTACTAACAAAGGTTGATCCAGTCAGTAAATGGGTTGGCTCATAAACATAAGGTTGTGAGTTCAAATCGCACAGACGTGAGGGCTTTATTGGTAGGCGATATGTAAGTACCTTTGTAAGAGCTTTTTGAGCTCAAAGGTTTGCCCGGGATCAAGTGAGTCATCAGGACCCAACTCACCTAAATTTTTTATATATAAAAAAAATGTATACTCATGTGAAGTAATTTTTCTAAGAAATATAACAATAATAACACTTCTAGGTGTGCATGTGTGCGTGATTTATGTGTTACAGAACAGCACAAATCATTTCAGATGAAGGAAATCAAAATAAAATGATCTCATCAAGTGCTTCCTTTGTTTATTTGCAGCTACAAGCTGACCAAAGCTTAGAAAACTATATAGTACTATTACACAAACACAATAATAAAACAAAGCAAATCCAAACAACATGAAATTCTTTATTCTTTTTTTCCGGCGGAGAAATAAGTCACGTAGAATTAGGAGATGGACTATCACACCCTTATCTTATTTTCACCTATCTTAGAGTATTTGAGGAAAATGATACGCAGTCCGGTGGGCAACATAGGAATAGCATAAATATAATGATATTATGTGCACGATTACGGAAATTTCCCATAGGGGTTCGTACTTGTTAATTACAATTAATATGGTCTCGCAGCACTATGTGGGTGTCTAAACCCGTCCCAGGGAAAATGGAGACATCTTCTAGTCTTCGTTCTATTGCAGTATTCACCTGTCTAAATTGTTGGTAGGGGAGGGTAAGATTCGAGAGAATCTCAGTAGGAAAACAGTACCAATATGCATGCAAGATAAGTGCTTAATGCATGATATGCTTGCATTAGATAACTCATGTTTACACAATGATATATCTGCGTGCTTAATGTTTCAATCAACATACTTATGGCTATAACATAAACAAAACAGAGCTTCAATTATTCATATATGTTTCACATAATCAAGCAAAGCAATAGCATGGATCAATACACTAGCACAAATATCAAACACATACAGAAGAGGTAAGTTCCCTACCTTAACTACCCTTCCCTGGTCCTTGAATAACATGCCTCGATTTGCGTGTCAATCCCTCGGGCTCTCTACTCGGTCCTAAAACATCAAATGTACAGTTTAGACACTTACATAGTGTTTCTGGAGGTTATATGAATCTATATTAAAAAATGACCAAAATGCCCTTGGGAACCCGACCTAGCCCCGCCGTACCCGGTCCAACCATACTCTTTCTGAAATTTTGACTAGGGCTATCCTGACATATTTTCGCCCAAAAAATCCATTTCTGGGCTTGAAATTTCCAAATTCAGTGTCAAATTATGAAAATACCCTTGACAGCCCCGATTTAAGGTTTTAAGGGTGTTTTCGTAATTACGCTTTTCCGGCCTTTTCCAAAAAAGTGACCAACCGTAACCCCATTTGTTTTTGCCTGCTGAATCTAATAGAATCATCTATTTCATGAAAATCCAGTTCCTTCCCCCAGATCTGGTCTTGGCCAAAACATTGGTCAAGAAAAAGGTAAAATTGCTCTTTTGTGTTTTTGCTTCCAAAGTTTGTATTTTTTCACTTCTAATTCCTTATTATGTTATTTAAACACATTCTAACCATGATTCAAAGAAATTTGGGCAGCATAACTCCTTAGGATTAGGACTTTCCAAATTTACAAATTTGACAAAAATCACCAAAACCAAACACAAACCTCAACAACAACATTATACAAGAATAGATATAATGTTTCTGATGTTACCTCTTGAGATCTTGAATTCTCTCTCTCTAGGCGTCTCCTCTCTCTCTCCTTGAGCTAAGAATGAGTTTTCAAAATCATGGATTTATGAGGAAAAAGAGCTTAGAGAAGGTTTCTTAAGCAAAATGGCAAGAGAGGCTTAAGAGAATCAATCTTTTTACCTTGACCTTCTTCTTCTTCTCTCTAAAACCTCCAAGTTCTTCAAAGCTCTCTCTCTCTCTCTTCTTTCTCTTGGATGGCCAAAACGTGCATGGGAAGTGGAAGAGGATGTGTTTTAACAAAATACGTCTTCTTTCTTCTTAGCCATTGATTTTCAAGATGAGATCTTATTGTGATACTTGTCACAACCCATACCTCCTTCCTATTTGTCATAATTACTCCATTTGGCTTCCCTTAGCATTGAACTAGTTTTTCTCCCTTGGTTATCCTCACAAAACCATCCCCCTCTTATGCTCTAACTATCCAAATTGCTTCTTCCATCTACTCAAGTCCATTGGTTCAAGAGTTGGCTACCTAATCTTATGACATAAGTAAGGACTTATAACACAACAATTATTTCCATCATCTTTCATGTGGTATTGACACTTGGTCTCATTGGATTTTGACACTTGTCTTCTCCTCCTTCATCCCTTAATTTCTAAAATAATTAAGAGAAAAAGGAAGATTAATTTATTTCTTCAATTTTCGCACAAATAGAAAAGCTGGGAAAAATTTTCACCAATCTTTGAAAATTCATAACTAATTTTGTAGACATCGTTTAGGTGTGATTCTAAAGGCTATGGAACCTCTATTGAGTCTAGTTTCAAAGAAAAATATTGAATTTTACTAGCTAGAATCATGTCATTCCCAGGTTTTCCATCTTTGACCGCTGCTCCAGAGATTTTCCAGATTTTCTGGACTAACTTCAAAAATTCATAACTCTTTGTACATAGCTTCAATTAATTTATATGACCTATCAAATTAAATCTTAGGATGTCTATTTTCATCCTGTAAAATTTCATAATTTTTGCTTATCATTTAATCTTCCAAAACAACATGACAACCTCACTGCCTCGCAGGCGATTTTTCTAAAAACACTGTTCACATTTCTACTTTCAATATTTGATTATATTCCTTTAGCCTTAAATATTTATCATTTTATTGAACATATATAATAATCACAATATATTCTTGACAAATAAAATTTGGGGTGTTACATGGACTAGGAGGGATAGCCACCTCAATAACTCCTTCAAGCATCAACCCTACACTCTTCATTGATGGACGAACAAAAGGCTCATCTTGAATGCACCATATCCCCACTTTCACCATATTCTCAAGCATCGTTAGGTCCGCGTCTTCCTCAAGAACAAGCTCATTTAACTCTCGCCTAACAAAAAACTAGTACACCCAATTAGACAAAACAACTTGCTATGGATTTGAAAAGTTAACCGCTAAGTTTCTTCTGCAAAATACAATCTCCAATAACATAACTTTGCAGCTGTAAACATCTGCTTTCACTGTTATTGGAGTGTTCTTGTTCCATTCTGGAGCCAAATAACTTTTTGTCCCTCTAACTTGAGTAAAGGTTCTTGTTTGATCTGACATTAGAAGTTTTGCTAAGCCAAAACCTGATATTTTAGCCATCCTAAACTCGTCCATCATCAATATGTTTTGAGGCTTTATGTCACAGTGAATGATTGGAGCCCTGCATGTTCAGGCAGATATACAGTAACCCTCTTGCAATGTCCAGTGCTATTTTTCTTCTCTGACCCCAATCTGGACGCAGAACTGTCCCCAAAGATAAGCTTCCCGAGGGAGCCATTACTCATGAACTCAAACCAGAAGCCTTCCAGATCCCTCAGCACTATATCCCAACAAGCGAACTAAGTTTTTGTTGTGGGTTTTCCCAATGGCTTGCATTTCAGCTTGGAATTCTCTCTCTTCTTCAATTAACTTGTGTAACCTTTTTACGGCAATCAATTTTCTTCCTTTTTATGAAGTTCCTCTTTAAACTGATCCGAAGGCGCCCTTACCCAGCTCTTGTTTGAAACCATCCGTTGCTTTCTTCAGTTCATTTTATGAAAATACCCTCAGGGCCTGTTTGGTTCAATGGGAGGGGAGGGAATGGAGGGGAGGGGATGGAAGGGAAGGATAGGAGGTTACCTTGTTTGGTTTGGTTGAAGGGGAAGGAAGGGGAAGGTTTTTTAATAATCTTTTGTTTGGTTCAAGAGGGGATGGGAGGGGAGATAATATGTAATTTACCATTTTACCTTTATATGTTAGTTTATATATTTTTACTTATATAAATTATTTAAATTAATTTACACCTTAATATAAATTATATAATTTTTGAAAACTTACTCTCACCTTAATATGTATACAACAACTGATATAATAATTTTTGTTTTAAACTACGTTTTCAACGAAGGGCTAATTTGACTCTAAAAAAAGATGACTCCAGTAACAATGCTTTAGCCAAAAATGACTAGCAACATTGCAAATTATTTAGATCACCCTATAACGTGGTTCTCAAAATTCAATTGCTGACAAAATTTATTGAGTCGAATGTGTATGAGGATTTGTGAAGATGAAACTATCAACCATCAGGATTTCTTATATGTTACTGTGCAAAAAATGAGAACATAAAAATAAGTCCAAATTTACGTTTTTGGCAGAAAGTAGAGGAAGGGAATTGAGGGCAAGAGACTAGGAGCAACAACAGCAGAGATGGCATGAGTTGCAACCATGAGTATTGATGGGATATGACAAAGATTATGAGGGCAAATTAGTCCCAATATTTGGCTCCCCTCCAAAACCCCTTAATTTAGAGGGAATCAAAATAAGGGGAGGGGAGGGGAGAGAGAAGCAAATTTTTACTCCCCTCCCTTCCAAAATTTCAAACCAAATGAGGGGAGGGGCTCATCCCCTCCCCTCCAACCAAACAGTGCCTCAGAGTAATCCCTTGGCTCATGCCTAAATCTCCCATCTCCAACAACCACTTGTAACTTAAAACTCCAATCTTGAAAATTAAACGGCCAGAGTTTCCAATAGCTGAAAACAAAAGAATAGCAAAACCACAGATTACAAGAATGATGATCACAACTACTTTCTTACTGGTAGTATTTAGCTGTTGAACCCATAAAAACTCTTCACATTACAATGATTCTCCAACTCTTCCGGTGACCACAACTCTAGAACGTGATGAATCCCATTTGCGTGGTCAAAATGAGCATGGAGTCGCAAAACCCCATCAGAATCAATAGTTGCGCCATAAATAGTGTCGTTTCCTTCGAAGCTGCTATCACCCACTTCCCAAGGTATTTTTGATTTGGAACTAGTGCCATTTACAATACATAGGGGCGCAGGATTTGTGTTGTTGAGGAAAACATAATAAATGAAACTTGAGTCAGAATCAGTATCAGAGGAGTAAGCATCCCAACTTGTGTGATCACAATATCGTGGATACAGAACAAGGTTTCCATCAACTTGCATGGAGAGTTGAAACCTTCCAGAAGATTGGCTGGTTTCTGATGAACTTGACACCAATTTACTCTCACCTGGTAGAATTTGATCCCCTAACATAGTATCAGTTGGGTGATCGAAACTCTGCCAAAGGACGTCAAAATTTTTGTTTCCAGAATCAAGCATGGAAGCAGAGGAGACACTCACATTGTTACTATGAGCAATGACCTTCTTTTGCCCTGGACCTGTTTGCTTAAGAAGCTCACCATTTATGGTAAGTGAAGAGCCAAGTAGTATGTGCTGTGTGGATACTGTTTCACATAGAAAATATACCAAAAAGAGAAAGTACACGTTTGATGCAATGGGAGCCATGGCCACAAAAATCTGACAGAAATGCAGAATCGCCAAAGTCTTCTTCTAACAAGTCTTCCCTGAAAGTGCTGAGAAGTTTGCCAATACGTCATTTATGAACTATATGATGGCTTTCTTGAGTTCTTCAATGGAAGAAAATGACTTGAGGAAAACCTACGCTTCAAAATTCCAAATTACGAATATTGTTTGTATGATTTTTTTTAAATTTTAAATTTTTTATTGTAATTTTTAACCCATTTAAACTTCTGATACTTCAAATAATTTGAAATAATTATTTTATGTATCTGACTTCCAAATTAATATTTATTTATATTGTAATTACGTACCTACCTTTTTAATAAATTTATTTTGTGCATTATAAATTTCGACTTAATTATACATTGTATATCAACAATTGTTGTATTTCGTTATTCAGTTTTAACTAATTTAAACAAATTGAATTGGTCAATGCATGTTTGAACATCATTGAGTGAATGCAATGCAAATCGTAATTTCCGGAGTTAACTTTAAGGGTTCCTTTTCCAAGGGCCCGTTTGGGACGTAGAATTGGTTTTGATAGATATGGATATGAAAATAGAAATGGATATGGAGATAGAGATAGAAATGGATATGAGGTTTATAAGTATGTTTGGTATGTCATGGAAATGAGACATGATTTTTATGTAAAAATACTTAAATGCCCTTTTAATTATCTTCACCTTGTCAAAAGAAAAAAAAATCGACCAAACCCATCGTTATAGAAATTGCAGATCTGTCGAAGACACAGTGGACTAGAAATTGAAGATCTGTTGATCTTGCCGCCAGTTATGGTGACAAAGCCAGAGTCGTCGTCATGGAGATCACTTCGTCTTCTCTAGTGTGGATCTCGTCCAAGTCGCTAGAGATCTTTGTCTTCTCCGGAGTCGTCGTCGTGGAAATCACTGGAGGTTGACGTTTGAGCACCGCTGTTGGTTGTTGGAGGTCGACGTCACAAGTTGCCAGAGGTTGCCGTCAGGTTGAGGTCGATGGTCGATGATGATTGGATGGAGTTGAGCTTGAGATGAAAGGTGAGGGAGGGACAATAGAGGAATTCCATAGAATTTTTAAGAATTCCATGGGTTATGTAATGGAATTCAAATTCATTAGTTTTGATGGAATTGGCTTCCACATGAAAACCAATTTCATGTCTCCAAAAATGTATCAAACATGTTAAGCATATGGAATTCAATTCCATTTTTAAATCCATACATCCAATTTCGGTATACCAAATAGGGCATAACTAATTTCTTCGTTGTAAACTAATGCGAACTAAAAGGGGGGAAAATTGCCTTCAAGATTCATACTGGATGCCGACATCCAAAATGCACTATATTGTCTGAACAATTCTGACCCTGACTTTTCTTACTAGAGTACTTTTTATTTTAATTTTTTTTGGAAATTAATTTCTCGCTACAATATAATGCAACATGTCTGTGTGAACTGGGAAACACAATAAGGGGTAAATTAGGTGAATAAAATTTTTTGACAAATAAATTTAGTATCATAAAATAATAAATTCTGGTCTCTGGATAGAGATAAGTAAGGATATCATAGTAAGAAATTGGAAAGAAAGAATATGCACATACCAATAATTTATACCGGTTCGGTTCATATGGCCAACGTCCGATCCATGGTTTTTGAGTGTGGGTGCGTTAGTATAACTCCTACACTTTTAAGTGTGTTCAAAAACTCAAAAAATCCATATATTCTTTTTAATTCTTAAAATAAAATATATTTATTTAATTTAATTAAATTAAACAAATTATAATTAAATTAATTAATATAATATATATATTTCTAATCATGCACTCTCACTTCTTGAGAGTTTCTCTCTCGTCCCGAGGTAGAGTTGGGAAAACGGGCCGGCCGGGCCCTACAGGGCCGGCCCTTCACGGGCTCGGGCCTAAATGGGCCAGCCCGTTTAGGCCCGTTTCCTAAAAATTACCATATTTTTTAAGCCCGCGGCCCTACAAGGCTGGCCATTTACTGGCTCGGACCTAAATGGGCTTAAACTCATTTTAATTCAATTTTTTTTTAAAGTTTTACAATTTATTTATTATTTTGCTTTAAATTGATATACATTATTTTTAAAATTCATAAATTTTTAGTTAAAATAATCATCTAATGTCCAAATTAGCCTTTTTTTTTAAGTTTAAATGAATAAAACATTATAGAAAATAAAATAAATCAAACCAATTAATAAGTGTTTGCCTGTTATTAATACTCTATTAGGAACTTAGGTGTCTCTCATATTGATAATTTGATATAATTATATTATATTTATTAATTTATTTTAAAAAAATATTTAATGGGCCTAAAAGGGCCGGCCCGCAGGGCTTCAGGGCTGGCCCTACAGGGCCGGCCCTTTTAGGCCCGCTTCCATTTTCAGCCTCTAAATCATAGGCCCGGCCCTTGACGGGCTCGGCCCGAATTCCCGGCTCTATCCCGAGGGTGAGTGCTACTTTAATTTGATGTGAGTATGGAGCCCACCTATTGTGGGTTTCTGACCAAAGTGGGTCCTCTTTCCTATATTACACTAGTCCCTCCCATTCTAATTATAAAATAAAGTTCATTTTTTTAAAGAAATTAAGAAAAATAATCAAATTATTTTAGAGTATTTTTATTTTTATTTTTTTCTTCAAACTAATTAATTTAAATAATAAATTAATATATAATCTAAGGATACATAACATATTATATGATTATATAAATTATTTAGTATCTTTAATTTCTTCAAAAAAATCAAATTTATCTTATATTTAGGAGTGGATGTAGTATTACATAAGAGACTTTTAACGTCTTCTTTTAGGACCATTAGACGTTTATTTTTAGAGGGACGTTTATAATAGTGATGTTGAAAGTTTTAAAATAGACATCCATTTTTTAATTGACGTCATAACTTACCACGTCTATTTTTGAAAAACGGACCTTGAAAGTTATTTTTTTAAAAAAATATGTAATTTATATTTTCTACTTATAACTATAGCTGGGAATACGGGCCAGCCCGCGGGTTGCGGGCTGGCCCGCGCGGTGCGGGTTGGCAAAATGCCAACCCTAACCCGTAGTGTGCGGGTTGCGGGCCAGCCCGCAAGCCCGCAAGCCCGCATTTTTTTTTTTGAAAAAAAAAATTCATATTTTTTAAAGAGGATTAAAAACATGAGACACATATAAATGAGTAATTAAATTTACCTTCTTAGTATCAATCATTTCTTTTATAAAAATTTAAAAACATAATCTAAAATTTAAGAGATAAAGTTATCAAATTTGTTAAAGTTTATAAACAAAATATAAACTCATCCTCAAACAACCAAGATATAATAATTTTGTCTAAAGAAGAAGGGAAGAAGCTAAAATTTTTTTATTTTGGTTTGGGAGATACTAAGATAAGAGTGAAAAATTTATAAATTTTATAAAATTATTATATGTAAATAAAAAATAAAAAATTTTGCGGGCCAACCCGCGGGTTATGCGGTGCGGGCCTGTGCGGCCCGCATTTTTGCGGGTTGGGATTTTCCCAACCCTAACCCGTCAAAACCCGCGGGCTCACGGGTTGAGCCCGCGGGTTGAGCCCATATTACCGGCTCTACTTATAACCTCTATACAAAACAGAACACAACCAATTCCCATAAAATAAGTCTGTGCACAAAACATAACACTACTAAGTAAGCATATGCATCTAGTATTTCAAAATATAATCAAGTATTCCAAATCTAAACATGGATCAACTTAAACAAATATAATCAAGTGTCCAAAATTTCTCTAAATCACTACACTATGTAAAAAAAACAAAAAAATTTATCTCTACACATCATCTAAGTGTTGTAGAAGATGTCATGCCAAAAGATCTCGGATCAAATTAATAATTACAATCGTTATGTTTTTGTTTTTGTGAGCTTCCCCTTTCAATACATAATCATACATATATTTAACTTTTATATTTTAGCGTTATATATTATTGCATAACTTTTGCTTGACATAAATGACAATTATTCACTGTTAGTTATTATTTATTAAGCGTTATATATATAAACGCAATTATGTAGTCGTAGTAACATAGCAAAGCAAATCATTTTGAACAAAGGAAATCAAAATACAACTGATCTCATCAAGTGCATCCTTTTTTTATTTGCAACTACTAGCAGACCAAAGCTTAATGACCATATATTACACAAACACAATAATAAAAACAAAGCAAATCAAAACGACACGAGATTCTTTTATTTTTTTTTTCCGGCAGAGAAATATGTCAAGTATAATTAGGAGATGGAGGAGGAGGAATGGCCACCTCAGTAACTCCTTCAAGCATCAACACAACACCCTTCATTGATGGCCGAAGAAAAGGTTCATCTTGAATACACCATAGTCCCACTTTCACCATATTCTCCATCAATGTGTTGTCCACTTCTTCCCCAACAACAAGCTTGCTTAGCTCTCGCCGAACAAAACACTTATACACCCAATTAGACAAAACAATTTGCTCTGGATTCGATATGTCAACCACTAAGCTTCTTCTGCAAAATGCAATCTCCAAAAGCATTTTTCCATAGCTATAAACATCTGCTTTCACTGTTATTGGAGTGTCGTCCTTGTTCCACTCTGGTGCTGTATAACCTCTTGTCCCTCTAGCTTGTGTGAAGGTTCTTGTTTGATCTGGCATTAGTTGTTTTGCTAAGCCAAAGTCTGATATTTTAGCCGTCCAAAACTCGTCCATCAATATGTTTTGAGGCTTTATGTCACAGTGAATGATGGGAGCCCTCAATTGTTCATGGAGATACAGTAACCCTCTTGCAATGTCAAGTGCTATCCTTCTTCTCTGTTCCCAATTTGGATGCAGAGAACTGTCCCCAAAGATAAACTTCTCGAGGGAGCCATTATTCATGTACTCATAAACAAGAAGCCTTTTAGATCCCTCAGCACAATATCCCAGCAAGCGAACCAAGTTTTTGTGGTGGGTTTTACCAATGGCTCGCATTTCAGCTTGAAAGTCTCTCTCGTCTTCAATTAATCTGTGTAGCCTTTTTACAGCAATCACTTTTGTTCCTTTGAGTAAAGTTCCTTTGTAAACCGATCCAAATGAACCCTTACCCACCTCTTGTTTGAAACCATTCGTTGCTCTCTTCAGCTCATTGTATGAAAATACCCTCAGAGCAACCCCTTCGCTCAAGCCTAAATCTTCCATCTTGTAGTTTAAAGCCCCAATCTTGTATATAAATCGGCTAGAGATTGCAACAGATGAACACAAAAGAATAGCAAAACCTAAGACAATGAGAATGATCACCGTAATTGCTTTCTTGCTTGTAGACCTTTTCAGCATGGAAGGTGTATCGTTGTTGCTTTTGGTGAGTCCTTGAATTCCCACCTTGAAGAATATTGTATTGGATGACGCTGGTGCTCCTTTTCTGACATATCTTAATGGAAGCTTTTGTTTGTTGCAGCGATTATTTTCATAAACGGCAGCCCCACAGTAACAATCTTGCAAACAAGAAGCTGAGCATTCCTCCTCCCCAATGTGTTCTACTGTATAAGAAGGATCACCCATGAGCATACTACTCATGTTGTACATGAAATAAAAGGTTGCATTATCTTTCCCTCCTTTACATTCAGCTTCTGAGAAGTTCCTTTTGCATCCAAGATTTGTTTGACTCAGATCTATAAACTCAGTTCCAGGAATACAATTGCAGTAAGGCTGGTTGCCCACGATGGTGCAATAGCTGTTGAAGCCACAAATACTCTTCACACTACAAAGATTGTCCGACCTTGACGATGATGACCACAACATACCGAATTGGTTGTCCCCACTTGCGTAGAGTCGTAAAACTCCATCAAAATCAATAATTGCACGATAAATAGTGTTGTTCCCTTTGAAGCTGCTACCAGTACCACCCACTCGCCAAAGTATTTCTGAGTTGGAACTAGTAGCATTTACAATACAGAGAGTTGAGCGATCTGTGTTGTTGAGGAAAAGATAATATTTGAAACTACTGCCCTATCCAGTATCCGAGGCCCAGTAAGCATCCCAAGCTGTGTGCTCATCAGAATTTCGTGGATACAGAACAAGGTTTCCATCATACTGCATCGAGAGCAGAAACCTTCCAGAAGTTTGGTTGGCGTCTGATGTACTGGACACCAATTGACTCCCAGAAGGTAGAATTTGACCCCCTAAAATAGTGTCGGTTGGGTAATCAAAACTCTGCCAAAGGAAGTCGGAGACTCTGTTTTGCAGAACAAAGTTTCCAGTATCAAGCATGGAAGCAGAGGAAACAGTTCCTCTGTTACTATGAGCGATAACCTTCTTTTGCCCTGGACCTGTTTGCAGAAGAAGCTCACCATTTCTAGTTAGAACAATCTCTGCATTTGAGAATACAGGAGGATCATCACGAAAAGCTGTCCACACGATTTTATTACTGACCCCATCAAATAGCCAAATTCCAACTTTGAAGCCATTGCCTTGCTTGTAAAAGCCAAATGCGAATCGACCTGAAGAGGGCCATGAAGTGGTAGGACCAGTGGGGGAAAGTGAAGAGCCAAGTTGTATGTCTAGTGTGAATACTCTTTCACATAGAAAATATAACAGAAAGAGAGAGTATAAGTTTGTTGCAATGGTAGGCGCCATGGCCACTAAATCTCACACAATTGCAGAATCCCAGATGATCAAAAAGGATTGCTGAAATAATGGAAGATGAAACCCGAAAAAGAAAAAAGGGGGGGGATTGGTGCAAGAGTGGAAGTCGAAAGTGTTGAGAAATTGCCAATCTCTGTCACTTCTTAAACGTATCTTGACTTTTCCTCCGTGGAAGAAAATGAATAAGGTTGGATGAGCTTTCAAATTTCTTAAAAGTTAAAATAGAAAGCCTCACCTAACTTCATTATTAGTATAATGCCTATACTAGGCTAGGAGGCTAGGAGAGTTCACATATAACACGGAAATTTAAGAAGCGACAAGCCATGGACTCCAAACCTTTTGAATTTGTAGCTTCTGTTAGTTATTTTATTTATTTGTGACAATTAATTAGGTCCTAGGAATTTTAAAACCAGAGGGGCATTTGAATTTGAATGTTGAAAATTGGGTTTATCATCCTCTTGCAACGCGTTGAAGTTGTGACCATGATAACTTTTCTCCATATTATTTTCTTGGGCCCATTTTTGAAATGGACTTTTCTCCTTCTAGTACATATATATTTACTTCTCATCTAAACAATGAAGTCAAATTTAAATGATAAAGACATGTAAATACTAACAAGTATAGGCAAATTCTCACTCCTTTATATTATTAGTCGCATTTTCTTAAGGGTCCGTTTGATATGATAGAATTGATTTTAATGGATATGAAAATGAAAATGGAGATAGAAATGGGCTTTAAAAGTATGTTTGATATGTCATGAAAATGAGACTTAATTTTTACATCAAAAGACCAAAATTTCCTCCTAAATTAAAAAAAAAAAAATCTTCCCAAATCAACCCATCCCATCTTCATCTGCGAAAAAAGAACACATTCCCAACATCATTCTCTCTCCTCCCTCTCCTTCTTCCTCTCCAACCAGACAGCATCCCCTTCCTCCTTCGAGCAGCTTTTTCTCACAGATCTGATGTATAGCTCAATGAGCTCCATTGGCATAGCTCGACTCCTCCTCCTCTACACTTGTGAACTCTTCGCACATATCTGAGTAGGAGGTTGCCGTCATCGTAAGAGGTTGTCACCGCCTGAGTCCTGGGTTGCCAAAGAGGATGAAGAGAGCTATCATGGTGGGAGGAGAGGATGAAGATCTGACGAGGTTTGTAAGTCGAAGGTCGCAATTGTAGGTTGCCGAAGGTCGCCATCTATCGTTGCCTGAGGTCGTCGTCTTGGGTTGCCGGAGGTTGTTATCACTAGGTTGCCGGAGGTCACGATCGGAGGTGAGTGCTTGCTGTGGCAGTGGGGTAAATGCTGGGTGTGGCCTGAAACATGAAAAAGAGAGTAGGGGCAAAATGGAAATCCACCCGCATGGATTTACAAATCTTAGGTTTTTATGTGGAATTCAAATGGGTGGATTTGACATCAATTGCTTCCACATGGAATTGGAATTGAGAGCCAATTCCATTATACCAAACAAACTCAGAGATGGAATTGAGCTCCAATTCCATTTTCACCTCCTTCAATTCCAATGTACCAAACAAACCCTAAATGTGTAAACGTGGAATTTGTTAAAAGTAGTAGTAAATGTCATTATTAAAATGGTCAACAACTTTACAAATGTTGTTATTTACTTTGCAAGTGTAATTAGTTATTAAAATATTATATTCTTACTTGTAAAAATTGATAAATGTAGTCAGTTATTAAAACATTATATTATTGTAAAAATTGAAAAGTATAGTCGGATTCCCACTCTCCTACCCAATTAGTCGTATTTCCTCAAATGTGGAATTTATTAAAAATTATAGTAAATGCCTTTATTGACATGGTTAATACCTTTAAAGATTTTGTTATTCACTTTATAAGTATATTTCAATATTTTAAAACATTGGACTCTTATACGTATTATACAAGGAATGAAAAACCGAACTGAGCAATGAACTGGTCACAGCACAGGTTTAAGGGCTAATGGATCAACTGGAGTCTAACTGGTAGTTGAACCGGTCATATTAAAATATTATAATTTATTAGTGGCAATATATATTAATATATTTTTAAACTTCTGTAGATAAAAATATAAATATTTAGAAAAAAAAAATTGCTTAAAATTTATTAATATTAATTATAATGCCTATACTTATACAATGATATCTTCTTTTCTATAATTATTATATTTTTTTAAATAATTTTTTTTATTATCTTCTTCATTTTTTTAAGATTTATTCTTTCTTTACATACTTTTCTTTTTATTTTAGTCTTCAACCTTCCATTTTCCCCTAAAAAGGTACAAAATAAAAAATTCTTTAAAAAAACTGAAATCAGTCAAATTAGTTAAACTACTTGTTTTACCGGTTCAGACCGGTTCAACCGGTTTCAGATCGGTCCAACTGATCTGACGGTTTAATAATCAAACCAAATCAGACTACTGATCGATTCCTAATTCAATCGGTCAAACCAGCCGATCCGATCCGATTTTTTATTATTTTGCTTTAAATTGGTATACATTATTTTTAAAACTCATAAATTTTTAGTTAAAATAATCATCTAATGTCCAAATTAGCCTTTTTTTTTTAAGTTTAAATGAATAAAACATTGTAGAAAATAAAATAAATCAAACCAATTAATAAGTGTTTGCCTGTTATTAATACTCTATTAGGAACTTAGGTGTCTCTCATATTGATAATTTGATATAATGATATTATATTTATTAATTTATTTTAAAAAAATATTTAACGGGCCTAAAAGGGCCGGCCCGCAGGGCTTCAGGGCTGGCCCTACAGGGCCGGCCCTTTTAGGCCCGATTCCATTTTCAGCCTCTAAATCATAGGCCCGGCCCTTGACGGGCTCGGGCCTAAACGGGCCAGCCCGACGGGCTCGGCCCGAATTCCCGGCTCTATCCCGAGGGTGAGTGCTACTTTGATGTGAGTATGGAGCCCACCCATTGTGGGTTTCTGACCAAAGTGGGTCCTCTTTCCTATATTACACTAGTCCCTCCCATTCTAATTATAAAATAAAGTTTACTTTTTTAAAGAAATTAAGAAAAATAATCAAATTATTTTAGAGTATTTATATTTTTATTTTTTTCTTCAAACTAATTAATTTAAATAATAAATTAATATATAATCTAAGGATACATAACATATTATATGATTAAGTAAATTATTCTCTGATATTATATATATCATTATTCAATATATTGTGAAAGAGCTTTGACAGCCAATAGCTGCTATTCCTTTTAGGAAGCAATGTGAGGACCACCTTGGCCCCAAATTTTTAAAAAAACAAAAAAAAAAATATTGAACCCCGCACAAGCAAAAGCTAGCCATTGGTGCCTAAGCTCTGGCAGCAGGTGGCCAAAGGCTGCCTTTCGGTCCCCGAAAAAATATTAATACTGTTATGAATATTAAATATGTGGATGTCCATTGACTCATATTAATCTTCCAGTCAACTTGACATAAAGAAGAAAAGAAGACATGACACAAAGCAAAAGCAAAAGAAGACAAGGATATAAAGAAGATATAAAGTAACCATGGTCATGTAACCAGAGTTAAATATAACCATGGTCAGGCAACCAGGGTTAGTTTTCTGACTCTATATAAAGGACTGTAATCGATTGTTTCAGTTGAACTGAATGATAACTTCTCTCTAACTTCTCTCTAGAAATTCTATAATCCTTTCTCTGTATTCTATCAATCTTCTCTCTTATCACATATACTTTTATAACACGTTATTAGCACGAAGCTCTAAAAGAAGGTATGATCTTCTTATGGTTTCTTTAATGATTATATATCTCTTGTTTTATTTTATAGATCTGGGATAATCTGAGCCACTATATGGAATTAGAGAGATACTTTTACCGATTGTTTTATATTATTATTATTGTTATTATGGCCAGAAGCCATACACATCTGATTCTTAAAATTATGACCAGAAGTCATAATGTTTTAATTTCTTATAATATGGCCAGAAGCCATATCCATTCTTTCCATTCTTATTATATAGCCAGAAGCTATATACATTTTTCATCTTATTATATGGCCAGAAGCTATATATATTTTTATCTTTTATCTTATTGTACGGCCAGAAGTCATGTACAATTTTTATCCTGAAGATAATAGTTAATTCCTCATCTTGAGATTAAATGGCCCGAAGCCATACATGGCCTGAAGTCATGAGATTAAATGGCCCGAAGCCATACATGTTTTAATTTTCTTATCTTGCCTTATGAATTATTTATTGTCTTTATGAATTTACAGTTATTATATTGCATATTTACATTTCATATTTTAATTATTTTCATTTATTTCTTTAATTAGTTTGAACAATGGCAAACCTGGCAAAACTTGAAATTGTGGCTCTTGATATTACCGGGAAAAATTATTTTTCTTGGAAGTTGGATGCGGAAATTCACTTGAATGCCAAAAGTCTGGAAGACACGATTAAAGAAGGGAATAAGGCATCCAACTAAGATAAAGTCAAATCCATGATTTTTCTTCGCCACCATTTACATGAGGACTTAAAAACTAAATATTTGATAGTAATGGACCCACTTGTCCTTTGGAACAATTTGAAAGAAAGATATGATCATCAGAAGATGGTCATTCTTCCAAAAGCTCATTTTGATTGGATGCATTTACGCTTGCAAGATTTTAAATCTATAAGCGAATATAACTCAGCTATGTTCAGAATTACTTCTAAATTGAAATTATGTGGAGAAAATGTTACGATGATGATATGTTAGAAAAGACATTCTCCACATTTCATGCATCCAATTTTCTCCTGCAGCAGCAATATCATGAAAAAGGTTTCAAGAAATATTCTGAGTTAATTTCTTATCTCCTTGTGGCTGAACAAAATAATGAACTTTTATTAAAAAATCATGAATCCCGTTCAACAGGCTCAACTCCATTCCCTGAAGTGAATGTAGTAACTAATGAATTTTATTGTGGCCGTGGGCGTGGCTACAGCCGTGGGCGTGGCCGTGGTCGATATCATGGAGGTCCAAATTCCTACTAGAAGTGGGAAAAGACTGATAAGAACCAAAAAGGGGAAAGCAGTAGGCATAACAAATATGCTGATAATCCATGCTATCGATGTGGTGGCAAAGGCCATTGCTCTCGTACCTGTCGTATACCAAGGCACCTAGTTGATCTTTACCAAGAATCAATTAAAAATACTGGTAAAAGATCAAATGTTGAAGTTAATCATGTTGATCAGGGTGAGAATTCTGAGTATGGCGATATAGATAATAACTATTTGGATGTTGCAGATTTCTTAATATAATTTGAAATGTTATATTTATTTAAAGTTGTTTCTATCATATGTATTAATTTTATTTATGTTTTTATGAAGAATGAATCCTATTGGCATCAATCCTGAAGATTTATGTCTCGTTGATAGTGCAACAACCCACACCATTCTCAGACATGATAAATATTTTTCTTCCTTGGTAATACGAGAAGCCAATGTTCAGACTATATCTGGTAGTATAAATTTAATTAAAGGCTTCGGAAGAGCTAGTATTTTGTTACTTGAAGGAACAAAATTATGCATTGATAATGCATTTTATTCTACCAAGTCTAAAAGAAACTTACTGAGTTTCAAAGATATCCGCAGAAATGGATATCATTTAGAAACAACAACTAAAAATAATAAGGAATATCTTGTCATTACAAATATAGTTGCTGGTAGAAAATGCATATTAGAAAGTTTTCCTATTTTTTCTTCTGGTTTGTATTACACATGTATAAGTACAATTGAAACACATACTATTGAGAACCAGAAGTTCAATAATGCAAACCAGAAGTTTGCCAATTCAAACCAGTAGTTTGATAATGTAAATCAGAAGTTTACTAATGAATTTAATGTTTGGCATGACCGGTTAGGCCATCCCGGTTCAATCATGATGCGACAAATAATTGGGAATTCATGTGGACATACCCTGAAGTGTAAACAAATACCACAATCCCATGATTTTTCATGTGCTACATGTTCTAAGGGAAAGTTAATTATTCGCCCCTCACCAAGCAAAGTAGAAAGTGAGTCTCACATTTCTAGAACAGATACAGGGAGATATTTGTGGGCCAATACACCCATCATGCGGACCATTTAGGTACTATATGGTTTTAATTGATACATCAACTAAATGGTCGCATGTTTGCTTATTATCTTCTCGCAACCTGGCATTTGCGAGATTACTTGCTCAATTGATTAAATTAAGAGCACATTACCCTGATTATCCTATCAAGAAAATACGTCTTGATAATGCTGGTGAATTTACATCACAAGCTTTTAATGAATATTGTATGTCCCTTGGAATTGATGTTGAACATCCTGTAGCTTATGTTCATACGCAAAATGGACTTGCAGAATCATTGGTTAAAAGGTTGCAATTAATTGCAAGACCTTTACTTATGAAATCTAATCTACCAATTTCTGCTTGGGGCCATGCCATTTTGCATGCAGCAATGTTAATTCGCATTAGGACAACAAGTTATTTAAATGTTTCCCCCTTACAAATGGTTTTTGGTCAGGAACCTAATATTTCCCATATAAGAATTTTTGGGTGTGCGGTATATGTGCCTGTAGCACTACCACAACGCACCAAGATGTGCCCTCAAAGAAAGATGGGAATATATGTTGGGTATGAATCTCTATCAATTATAAAATGGTTAGAACCATTCACAGGAGATTTATTTACGGCACGATTTGCCGATTGTCATTTTGATGAATCATTTTTCCCAACATTAGGGGGAGAAAACAAGCAGCTGGGTAAAGAAATTAGTTGGAATGAATTATCATTGGCTCATTTTGATCCTCGTACAAAACAATGTGAACTTGAAGTTCAAAAGATAATTCATTTACAGAATTTAGCTAATCAAATGCCAGAAGCATTTACTGACCCAAAGAAAGTGACAAAGTCACATATCCCAGCTGCTAATGCTCCTATTAAAATTGATGTCCCTGAAGGACAACCTGCTATGAATGAATCCAAAGCACGCCTGAAGCGTGGCAGGCCCTTCGGTTCCAAAGATAAAAATCCTCGAAAAAGAAAAGGAGCAAAGAATATAGATGGTCAGGTTGAGGATAATGAAGAAAAATTAGTAGCTCCAGAAGAGCCATCTCCTGAAGAGATATTATCTCCAGAAGAGAACATTGTAGTCCCAGAAGAGACCCAGGTACCTGATATATTTGAAAATAATGAGATCTCAATAAATTATGTTATGAATGGAATCCGATGGGATAGAAATGAAGTCAACGTTGATGACATCTTTGCTTATCATATAGCATATGATGTAATGAATGATAATGAGGATTATGAGCCAAAATCCATTAGTGAGAGCCAACAAAGAAAAGATTGGCCCCTATGGAAAGATGTCATTAATGCAGAATTAAAATTATTGGCAAAACGATAAGTATTTGGACCTATAGTCCTTACACCTGAAGATGTAAAACCAGTTGGATGTAAATGGGTCTTTGTACGAAAAAGAAATGAAAAGGGCGAAATAACTAGATATAAGGCACGTCTAGTAGCCCAAGGTTTTACACAAAGACCTAGCATTGATTTTGAAGAAACGTATTCACCAGTAGTAGATGCGACTACTTTTCATTATTTAATCAGTCTAGCAGTAGATGCAGGACTTGATTTACATCTAATGGATGTTGTGACTGCCTATTTATATGGATCACTTGATAGTGATATTTATATGAAAGTCCCTGAAGGACTTAAGATGCCAGAAGCATCCAATTCAAGTTCTCAAGAACAATACTCAGTTAAGTTAAATAAGTCCCTGTATGGCCTGAAGCAATCAGGGCGCATGTGGTATAATCGTCTTAATGAATATTTGTTGAAAGAAGGATACAAAAATGATCCGATATGCCCATGCATCTTTATGAAAAGATCTAATAGTGAATTTGCTATAATTGCTGTTTATGTTGATGATATCAACATCATTGGAACTCCTGAAGAGCTTCAAAAGGCAATTAATTGTTTGAAGAAAGAATTTGAGATGAAGGACTTGGGAAGAACAAAATTCTCTCTTGGGTTACAGATCGAGTACTTCAAGAAAGGGATCTTTGTATATCAAGAAACTTATACAAAGAAGGTCCTAGAGCGATTTTACATGGATAAATCTCATCCATTATGTACCCCAATGATTGTAAGATCTTTGAAGGTGGATAAAGACCCATTTCGACCCCGAGAAATCAGTGAAGAAGGTGATGAAGAACTACTTGGTCCAGAAGTACCATATCTTAGTGCTATTGGAGCACTAATGTATCTTGCTAATCACACACGTCCTAATATATCATTTGCTATTAATTTATTAGCAAGATATAGTTCTTGACCAACACGAAGGCATTGGAATGGAATAAAGCATATTCTTCGTTATCTCAGAGGTACTATAGACATGGGGTTATACTACTTAAATGTATCCAAGCATGAACTGGTTGGTTATGCAGATGCCGGATTTTTGTCTGATCCATATAATGGTAAATCACAAACGGGCTATCTATTTACATGTGGAGGTGCATCTATTTTATGGCGATCTATGAAACATACTATATCAGCCACATCATCTAATCATACAGAAATTTTAGCAATACATGAAGCAAGTCGAGAATGTATGTGGTTGAGGTCAGTGATACATCATATACGTACAACTTGTCATTTATCTTTAGGCAAAATGATCCCAACAATCCTATATGAGGATAATACTGCATGTATCACTCAACTTAAAGAAGGCTATATTAAGGGCGATAGAACAAAGCATATTTCACCAAAATTCTTCTTCACTCGTGACCTTCAAAAGGATGGTGAAATAGATATCCAGCAAATCAGTTCAAGTGAAAATCTAGCAGATTTATTCACCAAGTCACTCCCAGGTACAATCTTTGAAAAACTTGTTCAAGATATTGGTCTTCGGAGATTCAAAGATTTCAACTGATATTATCAAGAGGGGGAGTCGATACACGCTGTACTCTTTTTCCCTTATCTAGGTTTTGTCCCACTGGGTTTTCCTAGAAAGGTTTTTAATGAGGCATCACTAGACGGTGTATCAATGAATGATGTACTCTTTTCTTTGGCTAGGTTTTTATCCCACTGGGTTTTTCCTAGTTAAAGTTTTTAATGAGGCACATTCATAATGGACATCCAAGGGGGAGTGTTATGAATATTAAATATGTGGATGTCCATTGACTCATATTAATCTTCCAGTCAACTTGACATAAAGAAGAAAAGAAGACATGACACAAAGCAAAAGCAAAAGAAGACAAGGATATAAAGAAGATATAAAGTAACCATGGTTATGTAACCAGAGTTAAATATAACCATGGTCAGGCAACCAGGGTTAGTTTTCTGACTCTATATAAAGGGCTGTAATCGATTGTTTCAGTTGAACTGAATGAGAACTTCTCTCTAATTTCTCTCTAGAAATTCTATAATCCTTTCTTTGAATTCTATCAATCTTCTCTCTTATCACATATACTTTTATAACAAATACTAAATTAATTGGTACAAGCATATTGATATTATTGGCAATTTCTTGAATTTATATACCTAAATTTCCTCTTTTAGTCCAAGGAAAGCTTAAATTAACACAAAAATGGGAATCAGTTTCAGTGCTCATTGTAATAATGAGCAATTAAGAGCATTTCATTATGATGAGATCTGAATAATTCAAGTAAAATTTTAATGGTTGAAATTGAAGATTTTTAACTAATGATTTTTAAATAAAAAATCATTTTTTTCTTAAAAACTGAAAGTTAAGAGATTATCTTTATTTTAGATTCTATATAAATTAAGATAATTTTTTTTTAAAAAAGTAAGAGTTAAAAAAATCAATCCTGACCATCTAAATTAAATGTACTTGGCTCTAACTGGTGAAGAGCTCTCACTTATTATAATTGCGCCTAGCACTGTTTTGCCAATTAATGCATGTAGCAAGTCAAAGTCATCATGGTCAAAGTCTTCACGCGTTCCCATAGTCTACGTTGGGGTATTTCCTGCTTTTTTTTTTTTTTTAATATTTTACTGAAATTAAATTTTTCCATAGAGCAAATTTAATTTCCATCATTTCTTCTGAGTTGTGTCCCTGTTTTCTGAACCTTCCCATCCCTTCACGCACCATACCATATTCATGGCCTCCATAACTCTGTTCTTACTATTTGCATTTCTATCTGCAAACGATGTTAGGGCACAAAGAAATGATTCCAACGTCATAAATTTGGGTTCTTCTCTCTCCCCAAAAGCGAACGCTTCATGGGTGTCACAATCTGGTCTTTTTTCCTTCGGCTATTATCAACAAGATGATGGCTTGACTTTTGGAATACGGCTAAAGGGTGAAGATGAAGGAACGACAGTTTGGACACCTAACTTGAAGAATCTATCTGCTTCCTCTGATTCAGTGATTGAATTAACCAAAGACGGTCAGCTTCTACTTAGAAACGAGCCAAAACAGATAGAAGTAGTCATTGCTAATGCTTCTGAGCCAGCAGATTCAGCATCTATGCTTGATTCTGGCAATTTTGTGCTTTATAGTAAAAACCATAGTGTCATCTGGCAAAGCTTTGATTACCCCACCGACACCATATTAGGAGGTCAGAATTTATCTTCGGGACAATATCTGACCTCTGCAAATGGATATTTTATTCTCGGAATGCAGACTGATGGAAATCTTGTTGCCTACCCTGTGAAAAATGACACAGGAGAAAATGATGCTTACTGGTCCTCAATGACTTATCAATCACAGGCAGTTCAGCTTACACTTGACCTTACAGGCTTTCTTTGCCTGCTCGATAATGATGGGAATACCACTAAGGTTCTGGCCAATAGTAGCAACTATCTCGGAAGGAACACAAGCTTAATCTATCGCTCAACATTGGATTTTGATGGCATTTTTAGATTGTATGTTCACACATTTGAGAAGGATACTACTAGCTTCCATGTTCAATCTGTGTGGCAATCTAATTCGAATCAATGTGAAGTCAAGGGATTTTGTGGTTTCAACAGTTATTGCTCCATGGATGATGGTGAAGCTATTTGTGAGTGTTATCCTGGATTCAAGCCCATAAATGGGAATCAAAGCATGTTCTTGGACTGCGAACAGGGGGGCACAGATGACTGTAAAACCAGTGAAGATCCAAAGATGTTATACAATGTTGTTCCCTTACAACATGTGCAATGGAGCCTTCTTCCTTATTTGGCGAATTCATTGGAAATGGAAGCTTGTGGGAAGTTTTGCCAGGAAGACTGTAATTGTGGGGCGGCGTTACATGAAGATGGCAGCTGCAAGAAGTATAGGCTTCCACTTAGATTTGGCAGAATTAATCATGATGTCTCAACCACAGCCCTCTTCAAGTTGCCTCCAACTCCAAAGAAGCCAGAGGTTCTTGTTGATGACAAGAAAAATCTGATTTTTACTCTGGCCATCACTCTAGGTTCGATTTCATTCGTTTCCTTAGCCTTTGCAATATATAGTTTCTTCATCTACAAGCATAAAGTCAATTCATACACAAAGCTCTCTGCCATTAGTGAAAATTTGGGGTTTGCTGGGGATTGTTTACGAACATTTACCTTTGATGAATTGGTGAATTCAACCGGAAATTTCACAGAAGAGATTGGTAGAGGATGTTTTGGAGTGGTTTACAAGGGGACACTTCAAGGAAATAATAGAAGGGTCGCTGTGAAGAAGCTACATGATGATGTTGTTAATGAAGGAGAAAAAGAATTTCGAGCTGAAATCACCGCAATCGCTCGAACTCATCACAGAAATCTGGTTCAGCTCATTGGTTATTGTATTGATGGTTTAAGAAAGCTTCTTGTTTATGAATATATGAGCAACGGGACTCTAGCAAATTTTTTGTTCAAAGCTGAGATTCATCTATCGTGGAGACAAAGGGTCAAAATTGCATTGGATGTAGCAAGGGGAGTCTTATATCTACACCAAGAATGTGAAGTCTGTATTGTCCACTGCAATATCAAGCCTCATAACATTCTCTTGGATGAAATGTGGACAGCAAAAATATCTGATTTTGGACTTGCCAGACTATCAATACCAGAACATTCAAGAATCGGAACGGGCAATGAATTAACAAGTGGCTATGTGGCACCTGAACGACAGAAAAACTCGTCAACATCAGTAGAAGTTGACATCTACAGCTATGGAGTTGTGCTGCTAGAGATAATATGTTGCAGAAGGAATATAGATGTGAATGTGGCTTCAGAAGAGGAAATAATGCTTTCAAGTTGGGTTTATAATTGCTTTGTGAGAGGAGAATTGTATAAATTGGTAGAATTTGTTGAAGATGTGGAATGGAGGACATTGGAGAGAATGGTGAAGGTGGCATTATGGTGTGTCCAAGAGAACTTGTCTCTACGTCCTTCCATGAAGAATGTGATTTTGATGTTGGAAGGGTTGAAGGATATTCCAATTCCTCCATCTCCAATCCCACTTGCCTGATAATCATCAAAATTATGGAGCTTTTTTCATAATTATATATTAAATATCAATTCATATGTAATTGTGCATCCACATTCAAGTTTGTATTTACTTATCAGTTATCTGTCTTAGCTGCTGCTACAGCGTGCAATTTTATATACTACCATGTCTTATCCTTGTGTATCCACAAATGCAAATTAGTTTCCTGATGCATCTGCTATATTTTATGCTAATATATAAATTTAATTGACTTGGTTTTGTGAATAGTACGCTTCTGGGGTTTAACTATTTTAAAAATTAAATGACTTGGATCATCAATAATGACCTTGGTGAGAAAAGTTAGGGTTATATACCGAGACTGTTACTTCAATATTAATAACAGATTGCCAAGACATAGCATCGTTTTTTTTTTTTTTGGTTGATTGGCGATTCTCCAATTCTGAGATATTGTTGTGTTTGTGCATCAAACATCAACTTTCTTCTATTGGTATCTTCCCTATGGGGAATATTTGAAACAGTACACGCAAAGCAAATCATAACGCTTGGTGGTTCCCTATCTCCCATGGCTCCTCCCACTTCTTGGTCTTCACCTTCAGGTCAATTCTAATTCGGCTTTTATGATCAAGGAAAGGGCTAAGGTTTTCCTGATAAAGCTTTTAATGATACAGCTTCAACATGTATAATATACTCATTTCTTTGGTTAGGTTTTTATTCCACTAAGTTTTTTTTAGTTAAAGTTTTTAATGAGACACGTTTATAATAGACACCTAAAGGAGAGTTTTATTAATATTAATTATATGTGCATGTCTTTTGATTCGTATCCTAATCAGTATTCATAAATATGTGTTGGGAAACTAAAAACCTAATTAATGGTGACTCTTGGTGTTGACTTTTGAAGGCCTATAAATAGAGACCATATATTAAGCATTGTGATGTACTTCCATTATTCTATTTATTAGGTACTTCCAACATTTTTTATACAGATCAAGGAAAACCTTAAATCTTATTAACTTCCTACCATAAAATTCAATAACATTCCAACTCTAATCCTATTTATTATACATAATATCAAATGAAAATAAAGTCAACACAATAATTAGTAAAGGGTTAAATTGTACATTCACCTCAAAACTTTAATAATGAGGTGATGCCTTATAAATGTGACAAAAGAAAAATATTTTCTCTTTGTCCTATATATAGGACCAGAGAAGGACAAGAAACACAAGTGAATGAAAATTGTTCCACATTTTCTCTTTAAACTTTTCTCTTTATCGTCTTGCTCTTCTCTATCTCTTATCTCAAATCTCTTTTATTTTTATATTATTCATAACTTTAACGTGTTGTAACGATGATAACCCCAATTTTCAACACTCAATTATCACTTTAGTTTGAAAATTCATAGCACCAAATTAATGGTCACAAATAAATGAAAGAACTAACAGAGAAGCTAAACGTTCCAAAGGTTTGGGGTGCATGGCTTGTCGTTTCTTAAATTGCCATGTTATATACGAACTCTTTAACAACCCAAATTTTATATTCACCAAATATATTGTAATTATTTGGGAAATTCAATAAAATGGTGAATATTCATGAATTTGGAATTTATGAATTTCATAAATGTTCAATTTCATGGAAATTGGGCAAAAATAATTATAGAATTAATTTGGTTAATTTAAAAATCCCAATATTAAGGTCCAAAAATGAAGGAATATTAGAGAAAATATTTGGTCCAAAAATAGATGGAAATTGGCCAAGGAAAAATAAGGGAAGAAATTGGATTAGAAAGATAATGGCAAAATCGTAATTTTGCCAAAATAGCACAAAATAAATTATTTTCCAATTAATTGAAGTTAATTTCAATTAATTAAGGAAAATAAAGGTTAAAAATATATTTAGGATATTTTGGTCAATTTAATATGAATTTATGGAAAATTTGAGCAAAAAGTGCAATTTTGACCAAAATTGAAACTTTACGTGTATACGTAACCGGAATAAGTTGTGAAGCCAATTGA
Organism: Inga leiocalycina; assembly: GCA_963242795.1. Lineage (NCBI taxonomy): Eukaryota > Viridiplantae > Streptophyta > Magnoliopsida > Fabales > Fabaceae > Inga > Inga leiocalycina. The sequence goes on from OY725327.1 coordinate 28,314,044, forward strand.
GACCATAGGGAGGGACCCCTAGGTGTCTCCTACATGTTGCAAGAGGAAGAAAATATTGGTTGGGATTAATGAGCTTGGTTACACATACATAGGGTTTATTTACATAAAAGTGATTTTTGAAAGTTTTGGAAATTGTTAAATAATTAAAGTATAATGTTATATATATTATAAAACACATGTGCATCTTCATCCTCAGCTCATTTCTGTCGTACACAGCAGCTGAATGAAGAGTGAGAACGTTGAGGTTTGTAGAGAGAGAAAGGAGAAGAAAAATCACAAGGTAAGCCGATTTCTCCGACGATTTAGCTCCTAACGCGTATAACTCCGATTCTAAACTGCTCCTCTTTATTCTTTAAGGTTTGGAAAGCTTAAATTTGGTGTTCTAAAAGTTAGGGTTTTCAGCCATTTTTGGGAAAAGCTTGTGGGAGCTTGAAGTAACTTCCAAACCTTCGTATATTAACTATTCTGGTTGCTGTGGGCAATTTAATCGGTGAAATTTCGCCGGATTGCCATTGGTTTTAATTTTTGGAAATGGGTATGTGGGGCTGTTATGCTGCCCAAATTGATACTAAATGTTTGTTATAACTCAATTAGATGGTTAATAAAGTGGTTAGGAGTATAAATGAACGTGTTTATGGAGCTGAAACCGAAAAACCCCAATTTTCCCCTTAAAACCTATATATTTCGGTCAGCATTGTAAATGGGTCTTAGAGTTGGATTTTCAATGATTTGATGGTTCCATTGAGTTCAGGGGCGAAAATTAGGTGGGGTTACAGTTGGGCACTTTTTCAGAAAAGGCTGAGAAAGCATAATTACGGAAACGCCCCTAAAACCCTAAAAGTAGGGCTGCCAAAGGCAATTTCGTAATTTGACATTGAATTTGGTAATTTTGAGTCCGGAAATGGATTCCTTGGACGAAAATATGTCAGGATAGCCCTAGTCAAAATTTTGGGAAAACGTGCCATCGGGCCAGGTACGGCGGGGCCGGGCCAGGGTCCCGGGGGCAGTTTGGTAAATTTTCACCATAGGCTAATATAACCACAAGAAACACTATGGAAGTGTCTAAAATGATACTTAGATAGGTTATGTATGACTTATTTCTTGTACATTTAATATTTTAGGACCGAATCGGGAGCCGAAAGTCGACACGATTTACGAGGCACATAGAAAGGGGTCGATAGAACTTCGAGGTAGGGACATTATTCTTCATACATCATGCCATAGTTTTATGATTGTGTGGATGTCATTGTTTGTAAATGCGCTTTATTAATCAACATGTTTTGCCCAGAGAGGGCCAGTAGTGCTAGAGGCACTTACACTGGAGTTGGCAGAAGACCGACCGGTGCAGATTAGTGGGGCTGGGCCCTACTCATGTATACATGCAAATGATATGTTTATATTGTTCATTAATTGGTGCATACATGGCATATATCATATTTACTTTTCGCATTTTCTATGAACGATAGCATGTTTCTACTGGGATTCTTCAGAATCTCACCCCTTTTTCTAAACCAAACATCTCAGCGGACGCCAGTGGATCAAAAGGTAAGAATGTAGACCAAGGGAAGTGACTGGCATGTGCCTCAAAGCAAATACAAAGTTCGTGGTTATAGATAGTCTATGTCTAAAATACTTTTGGATATTTTGTAATAGTGGTGTATATTGTCGCATTCTGTAGTGTTAACTTTGGACTGTAAACAAATACTTTTATCAGTATATATGTACTCTTCTGTATGCTTGTGGAACTTGGTCTCTATTACTCTATTACTCTGTGTATATCGAAATGGAAACGGGTGTTGACAAACTCTCCCGGCCTATCATAGCATTACTAATGAAATTCGGTGAGGCTTCATATTTTATGAAAATTGAAAGCTAATCCTCAGTACTTATGATTTATGTTGTTCAAAAATAAAAAAAGTACTTATGATTTATGAATGACTGAATATGAAACTGTTGGCTGTAAAATCTAAATTGTGGGCCAACTTTTGTCATTAGTCGAGTCAATGGATCAACATGGGTCCAGGGAAAATAATAATATGGAGAAAAAGAAAGCTATCATATTTAAATGACATAAAGTGAAGCTGGTTATTGGAATAGGGAGCATGTGGATCAATTCCTTTCTTAAAAATAAATCATACTCTTTACTATTTAAAAATATAATAAACTAATTTGAACGACTGAATATGAAACTAGTGACCGTATCCATGCTCTCTTCAAGAGTGCATTGAAGATGAAATTCATGCAATTAGAGATTGCAAGGACATTAGGAATATCTGGGAGAAAGTCATTCACCCATCCGTTTATGACAGATTCTTCTCGGGTAATATTCATACCTGGTTCCAGGCGAATATGAGACATTCTTATGGGCTTGATATGGAGCAATGGAAATATCTCTTTGTTATAATCTGTTGGCTCATTTGGAGGGATCGTAATGAGAGGATTCACTCTTGTTCGAGCATGGATCTCAATCAAATTAATGCTAAGGCTAGGGCAATCCTAGGAAGCTTTATGGAAGCTACGAATAGGATTAAATATACGAAGCTTTCAAATAATCAAGTTCAAGTTAATGGCTCTACATTTCACAATGATGATAGGTATACTACTGTAGAGGTCGATGGAGCTTATTCTCAGTGGCAAGGAAAATGTGCATGTGGAGGAATTATTATTGACCATAATGGAAGTATATTGGAAGGTTTTCGTTTCAGGCTTGAGAATGGTGAATCTCTTGAAACAGAAATCTGGGGTTGCTTATTGGGCTTGAAGAGAGCATGGGAGGGAGGTCATAGACTGGTTTGATTGAGAAGCGACTCTCAGGAAGTGATACATCTTCTTCTGAATGATATTTCTGACCTTCACGAAGATTGGTCTCTCATCATGGAAGCGAAAGAAATGCTACGACGCGACTGGGTTGTGATGATTGAATATATTGAGAGAAATTTGAATGCTAGAGCTGATTTAATTGCCAAGACAGCTTTGAACGACTACCCTGGTTTGACCATTATGGGCCCTGACACGTTGGCAAGCGTTATGCAGCTTTCTTAGTTTTGTGTTTATTTTAACTTTTGTTTTATGCTTTCCTTTTGTATCAAAAAAAAAAATCGAAATGGTGGCCTAACTTTGGGTCATTAGTCGAGTCAACATGGGTACACGGATTACAATAATAGAAGAAAAAGAGAGCCACCATATTTGAATGACAGGACGTGCGGAGCTGCTTGCTGGAATGGAAGCTTGTGGATCAATTCCCTTTGTCACTTGACTCTATCGGTCAGTCTTTTATTTTCCATACTAACTTTCTCCTCAAAACATTATTATTATTAGGGTTAAGGTGCAAAAATGCACATGTGATTTTTCTGAAAGTGCGCCCAACAACAAATGCTTTTTTTAGGTGTAAAAGTAACCATATGGTTATAAAATAGGTGTAAAAGTCACAGTATCTGTTATAAGAAAAACGTTGACTGTTAAATATAAGTTTGTTGACTAATTGTGATGACATGGATGATGACTAGGTGAGTGAAATTGCTGATTGAAATAATTTACTGTTGAGAAAAATAGAAACAGCATCAGACGAGAGCGAGGTTGAAGGAAGCACAGTGACAGTAAAATCAAATAGAAGGGTGAACAAAAACGAAATCGAATCAAAGGGGGAAGGAAGCGATATCGAATCAACAGAAATATGACCAACATATAAGAGTTTTGTGTCTCTTAAGAAGGAATATAAATTGCTTTTTTCTTATTTTTGTTAGATAAAGAGCATATATTTTTTTGTTTTGCCTGAAACCATTCAAGGTTAAAAACACAAAGTCGTTCTACCATTAATGTCTTCTTCTAGTTACTGGGCCCACCTTCTTCTCCTTGTCCATTCACTTGCCCTCTGTTTTTTTGCCAGCACACTTGCCCTCTGTTTATAGCATCATCTCCCTTTCTTTGTACTTTTAGATATAACCTCTAAATGCATTTCTTTTTTCTCGGATGAGATGACTAAGAGCACGCCAGCTTTTCATCACTCTGGCGACAACACCATGACCCACCCCAATACGCTGAAGAAGCTTAAGCGCTTTAGCCCTCTCGAACCCACGCTCAGAATATTTTGGTTCATCTAGTTCACCTCTCTCTTCATTGTCTGCTCCTTTCTCCTGGATTTTCAGTCTATTTTCGGTGACATGGACTATTTAAGTGTTGACACAGAAGGAACAAAGCAAATCAGAGGCAAGTCATGCTCCTTCGTGAAAGCAAATCGGAGAGGGAAGGAAGACAAAACCAAAGCAGAATTCGATGGCGGCGTGTTTGACTTCAAATCAGTGTATTTTTTTCAATTTTTATTTTTTTAGTTAGCAATTAAATATTCCATGTCAGCATCCATATCATTAGTGTTAGTGAATAACTTTCATTTTCACGGTCACCGTTTTACTTTTAACAGAATATGTGACTTTTGCTCCTATTTTGTAACCATATAGTTACTTTTGCACCTAAAAAAAGCATTTGCTGCTGGGTGCACTTTCAGAAAAATCATATGTGCATTTTTGCACCTTAACCCTTATTACTAATTACTAGTCAAATTAGGTAGAATGGTGGATTTTGAAGGTCACATATCATACCGATTGTCTGAAAAATAAATGATACATTTTACTATTTAAAAATATAATTAGTACTAAATTTTATATTTAATGTTGATATTTAAATTGACTATATTGATGATATATTGATTATTGACTTAAATCGGAAAATCAATGTAACATCCCAAATTTTATTCACCAAGAATATATTGTAATTATATATATATTCAATGAAATGGTGAATATTTAAGGCCAAAAGAATTAAATATTGAAAATTGAAGGTTGAATAGTATTTTCAGTGAAATCACCTGTGAGGCAGTGAGATTGTCATATAGTTTTGGAAGATCAAATGATGACCAAAAATTATGAAATTTTATAGGGTGAAATTAGACATCCTAAGCTTTAATTTGATATGTCATATGACTCAATTGAAGCTATGTACAAAAATATATGAATTTTTGAAGTTAATCCAGAAAATCTGGAAAGTTTCTGGAGCAGCGATCAAAGATAAAAAATCTGGGAATAATATGATCATTTACAGTAAAATTCCATATTTTTCCTTGAAATTAGACTCAATGAGGGTTCCATAGGCTTTGGAATCGCCTCGAAACGATGTCTACAAAATTAGTTATGATTTTTCAAAGTTAAGGCAGAAAATCTGCCAGAATTGGCATTATTCCGAAAATTTGAGAAATAAAGTAATCTTCCTTTTTCTCTTAATTATTTTAGAAATTTAGGGATGAAGGAGGAGAAGAAAAGTGTCAAAATCCAATGAGACCAAGTGTCAACACCATATGAAAGATGATGGGGATAATTGTTGTGTCATAAGTCCTTACTTATGCCATAAGGTTAGGTGGCCAACTTTTGTACCAATTGACTTGAGTAAATGGAAGAAACACTTGATTTAATTGGAGCATAAGAGGGAGCACGTTTTTGGCCAACCAAGGGAGAAGGAAAATTGGTTCCAATCTAATGGAAATCAAATGAAGCAAGCAAGTCAAAGGCTACATGAATCTCTCAATGATGACAAAGGTAGAGTGCACTCTAAGTGAAGGCATGTGCATGGTGGTCATAATGAGAAGGTATGGCATAAAGAAGAGGGAAAGTGTAATCCAAGAAGCAAGATATCATGATGGAAGGTAAGGTGTTCATGAAAGGTGGAAAGATCTTAACCATTGGCTAGATCAAGGGCTAGGATTAAAGATGAAAGATGACAAGTAATACATATTTTCCCTTCCTCCTTTCATGCCCATTCACGCACAAAGAATAGAGAAAAGAGAGAGAGTGTGAGTTGGGGAGTTCTTGGTGATTTAAAGAGCAAAAGGAAGCAAGAGTTAAGGTAAGTAATGATTTCTTAAGGTTTCTTCTTCTAATCTTCCATAAATCTCTTCTCTAATCTCTTCCTTTCCATAAATTCCATGGGTTAGCAAGCAAATCTTGAGCCCAAAGAGAAGGAGAGAGGAGAACTTCTAGAGAAAGGAAAAGAACTCAAGAAGGTAACTTCACAAATCCTAAGATTATGTTAGATGTGGTTGTTGTTGATGATTATGGTTGGATTTGGTTATTTTGTTAAGTTTGTAAATTTGGAAAGTCCTAATCCTAAGGGGTTATGCTGCCCAAATTTCTTTGAATCATGGTTAAGAAGTGTTTAAGTGAGTTGATCAAGGATTAGAAGTGGAAAAGTACAAGTTTTAGAAGCTAAAACACAAAACTCCATTTTTCCAATTTTTGACCAATATTTCGGCCAGACCAGATCTGGTAGTAGGAGTTTGATTTTCATGAAATAAATGGTTCCATTGGACTCAGTGGGTAAAAATAGGTGGGGTTACAGTTGGGCACTTTTTCGGTAGAGGCCGAAAAAGCATAATTACGAAAACGCCACTGAAATCACTAAATAGGGGCTGTAAGGGTATTTTCGTAATTTGATCATGAATTTGGCCATTTCGAGCCAGGAAATGGATTCCTTGGGCGAAAATAAGTCAAAATAGCTTTGGTCAAAATTTTGGGAAAACGTGCCATCGGGCCGGGCACGGCGGGGCTGGGCCGGGTTCCCGGGGCATTTTTGTAAATTTTTAATATAGACTAATATAATCACAATAAACACTATGGAAGAGTATAAAATGATACTTGGATAGGTTATGACCTATTTCTGGTACATTTAATATTTTAGGACCGATTTGGAGGCCGGATATGACACGTTCTTCGAAGCACATTTAAAAGAGGATTATAAAGCTTTGAGGTAGGGACATTATCCTTCATACACTATGCCATAAGTTATGTGATTGTGTGGATGCCATTGTTTTGTAAATGCACTTTATTAATTAACATGATCTGCCTAGAGAGAGGCTGTTAGTGCCAGAGGTGCACTTACACTGGGAGTTGGTAGAAGTCCAACCGGTGTAGATTATGGGGCTGGGCCCTACTCATGTATACATGATGATGATGATGATGTGTTTATATTGTTCATTAATTTGTGCATACCTTAGCGCATGACATATTTACTTTTCGCATTTTCTATGAACGATATTATGTCTCTATGGAGATTCTTCGGAATCTCACCCTATTTTTAAATAAACACCTCAGCGAGTACCAGTGGGTCAAAGGGCAAAGACATTGACGTCGGAAGGTGAGCAGCGCGTGTCTCGAGGCGGGGTCAAGAACGTGGGCATAATTAGTCTATTTTGTGATATTTTGGTGAAATTTGTAAATATTAAAACTTCCGCTGAATTTTCTGTTTCCGTCGACGAAAAATTTCGGAATTGAAAACGAACGACGTTGGGATTGTAAACGAATATTTTTATCAGTATAATTGTACTTTTCCGTATGCCCATTGAATTCCGTCGTTATTACTCTTTGATTATCGAAATGGAAACGGGTGTTGACAATCAACTCATAAAGCAATAACATATAAATATGATTATTAATTAACTTCCAAAAAATTAATTTTTGTGGGAATTGATTTTTTATTCAATTTTAATAATAATTTTATAGAAAAAAACAAGATTTATTTATATTTTTTGTTTTTATTATTTAATTTTAATTATGATTTTATAAAGTATTTAAATTTTGATGGTTTCAAATTTGATTGAATTGTTAACATGGAGGTGGAGGGAAAAACACAGTGAAAAATCCTCACCCGAAGAATATGAAACTCTACCTTTTTTTTAGTGAAAAACTGTTTTACCTATTTTTTCCAACAAACTTTTTAAGTATTTTATAGTTGGCTAATCTGCCTAGACATTTTTGAACTTTTCCCTTTGATATATCCCTATTTAATATATATTTTCATATCTACTTATGAGATTTTATTATCACTATTGTGTTTACAATGATTATTATGATTATTTTGGATTAAAAGGTATTGCACAAAATATATCATAAAAGGGTTTATTTTTCAATGTTTTAATAATTCCTCTTTATTGGATTACAAAATATATTAGCTTTAATTTCATGATAGTGCATATGAGTTTTTGTAAGTTAAGGCTGAAGATATTGACAAAAGCCTAGAAAATGAAGAAATAAGCCTTGGAGCTTAGAGAGAGTGGAGATTTGCAGGTGCTAGAAAGTCCCATTAAGAACAAGGCTTTACAACTAGTTTTAGGCCAACTTGCAGTATGGTTGGGGCCCATACAATATATCAACTATACTATTTAAATGAGGCCTATTACCATCATTTAAGCCCAAATGACATGTTTTCCTTGACCCAAGAGAGCAAATGACAACCAAAAATTAATCAAGGGGAAATGAATGATTTCACAAAGCCTTCTTTCTAATCAGGTTAAGAAAGGTGCCACGTCAATTAATAAAGGTTACAATGTTCACTGTGTCTGGTTTTCTCTCTAAGAAACACCTAAATGGTGTCACCCAACAATTCAAAAGAAGAATTGATTATCAAGGAATAAGGTTTTAGAAAACTATATCCAATCCTAGTCCTATGAGCATTAAGAGTCATTCACAACCTTGCATCCTAAGTAATCAAGCCATAAGTGGCACAATTTAGTCCATCAAACCAATATGGGAAACCTTGATACTAGGTCAATTTGGACTCCTAAATCATTTTCTAAAGCATAAAAACACAGCTCCAACTTCTCCTAATCAAATTAGAAATCCTTTAAATCTTGCACTTAAATCTAAGGCATCAAATTTCTTATTTTTGAGCAAACTTGACCACCACTCATTTTCTTTTCCATGTAACGAAATAGGTATCCAATTAACTCTAGGAAACATTAGGAATCCCTAAAAAAGATCAGCAAAGCTAAATCCCTAATGATCATAGTCAAATTAGGAAACTACATCGACTTGCTCTTAAAGTAAAAGTTAAAACTTTCCTATCTTTTGCCTTGTCTTGACCAGCCACCTTCATCACCATTATGACCAATTAATTTCATCCAAAGAACATTAGGAAACCTTAGGAAAGCTTCTAGAAGTGGGCTGCCACGTTCACCTTTAATTCTCATGCAAGATTGGTCCATCACACATACTTAAAGTCTAGAACACTCAATCTTAGAGGCCACCATTTGTATCCTAACTTGTTCCTATATAAATGTCACATGTTGAAGGCTTAAGGGGATGACTAGGACGCCAAATCATGAGTGGCTAAATTCTCTTGTGCTTCTTGGGGTGGCTACTATGGCTTGTGTAATATCCCAAATTTTGAGATTTGAAGCTAGAGAATAAACTTGAAATAAGTGGACTGCTAAGCTCCGATTTAGCAAGAGCCCCAAACTTATTTTCTAATGATTCTTATATCTTTAGGGCATTAAAAAAAGTAAAATGGTGAATTTTGGATAATATAATTATGTTTTCGGTGAAATCGTCTATGAGGTACTGAGCTTGTCATGAGGTTTTGGAATACCAAATGATAAATAAAAATTATGAAATTTTAGATGGTGAAAGTAGACATCTTGAGCTTTAATTTGATAGGTTATATGGATTATTTGAAGCTATATACAAAAAGTTAGGAATTTTTGAATTCAACCTAGAAAAACTGTAAAGTTTCTGCAGCAGTAGGCAAAGATTAAAATTCTGGGAATTTTGTGATTCTAGCTAGCAAAAGTCTATATTTTTCCTTGAAACTAGACTCAATAAGGGTTCTATAGGCTTTGGAATCACTCTAATTCAATGTTTTTAGAATTAGTTATGATTTTTTTCAAAGTTTAGGAAGAAATCTGCCAGAATTGTGTAAAAATCCTAAATTGGGAAAAATAATTAATTAAAAATGGATATAATATAAAATCATCATCTTCTTCATCTAGCCCTAAAACTGACGTGTTTTAGCAGCCGAGGGAGAGAGAGAGAGAGAGAGAGTTGTGTGATTTTAGAGAGAGAAGGAGAGGAAAATCTCATAAGCTAGCTTGATTTCTTCGGTGAATTTGTACCTATCGTGTATGATCATTCTCCTAAACTTCTCTTCTATGTTATTGAAGGTGTTGTGAAACAAAAACTTGGTGTTTAAGGTTTAGGGTTCAGCCACCTTGAGAAAAGCCAGAGGGAGCTTGAGGTAACTTTCAAATCTTCGTATATTAACTATTATGGCTGCTGTGGGCAATTTAATCGATGAAATTTCGCCGGATTGCTGTTGATTTGAAATTTAGAAATTTAATTGGCCTAGGTGTTATGCTGATGAAATTGGGTCCAAATGGTAGTTGTAACCTCATGTAATAGTTAATAAAGTGGTTAGGAGTAGAAAGAAACACGTCTGCGGAACCGAGACCGAAAAACCCTGATTTCCCCCGAAGAATTCATAAGTTTCAGCCATCTCTAGTCAGGGGTCTTAGAGTTGAATTTTCAATGATTTGATAGTTCCATTGAGTTCAGGAGGGGAAATTAGGTGGGGTTACAGTTGGTCACTTTTTCAGAAAAGCCCGAAAAAGCATAATTACGAAAATACCCCTAAAACACTTAAATAAGGGTTGCCAAGGGTAATTTTCATCTTTTGGTAGTGAATTTGGTAATTTTGAGTCCGGAAATGGATTCTCTGGGAAAAAATATGTTAGGATAGCCTAGGTTAGAATTTTGAAAAAAGTATAGCCAGACCGGGTACGGTGGGATCGGGCCGGGTCCCTAAGGGCATTTTAGTAATTTTTAAATATAGCCTCGTACAACCCTTAGGAACACTATGGAAGTGTCTAAATGGTATATTTGGAATTGTAGGATCTAATATGGAGCTCAAGCTGTTGTCACGCTTTAGGAGGCACACGTTTCTAGGCGGAAAATGGTTAAGGTAGGAAACTTACCTCTCCTGCATATATTTGATATTTGTGTTGGTGTATTGATGCATGTTATTGCTTTTCTTGATTATGTGAAACATATATGAATGATTGAAGCTCTGTTTCTTTTTATGCTATGGCCATAAGTATGTTATTTGAAACATTGAGCATGCAAATATGTCATTATGTGAGCATGAGTTATGTAATGCAAGCATGTCATGCATTAAGCACTTGTCTTGCATGCATATTGATATTTTTTTTCTACCGATATTCTCTCGAATCTCAGCCTCCTCTACCAACAATTTAGATAGGAGAAGACAAAAGATATGTTGAGAGTAAAGAAGAGAACTACATGAGAGAATTGCAGTGGCGGAATGAAGTCAGAAATATGTATCCGTTTCATTGGGACAAGTTTAGACACCCAAGTAGCCCTGTGCAGCTACACTAATTGTAATTATCAGGTACGAATACCTTAGGGGAATTTCTGTAATCATGCACATATTATCAGTATAATTACGCTATTCCTATGTTGCCCACTGAACCGCATATCATTTTTCGCAAATACTCTGGTAAGGTGAAATTAAGATAAGGGTGTGACATTTTGGTATCAAAGCTAGTTATTAAGATGGCTAATTCACCACCGTGATTGGGGGTTCTCATAGTATAATCTGTGGCAAAGTATTGGCTCTTACCTTGACACGGCATAGGGGCTAGCCACCCTATTGTTGCCCTGGATGGAGGGGCTGACCAGGTGTATGGGCACCTGTGTGAAGCACCAGTCCTTGGTCGAGAGGCGGGGCTTAAAACTAACGACTAAGGTTACCTTAGTTGGCCACCGAAAAGGGCTACCAGGTTGGGCCTGAGTGGAGCCGCCGTCTGACAGATTGAGCTTGGGAGCTTTAATTAGGGGAGTGTTTAATTTCCAATTAATTTTCTTTTGAATTACAATGATTTTCCTATGTTAAGAATTATCTTGATTTGGATTTGAGATTGAGATTATATGTTATAGTCTTTATTAGTTAGATAATTGTTGTTTGGATTGAGTTGTGTGACATGGCATCTGAGTTAAATATTTCTATTTTTATTTATTGAAATTGTTTTATCTAGCATGTTGATAGGTATTATAATTGATTTGTGTTGCTTTTGAGTGTCTCCGTGAGCACTAATTATTGAGGAAACAAGTTTTATTAATTCAATTCAAATTCCACACCAAGTGGTTTTAAAAGGTGCTTTAGCTTATCTAGTGTTTAGGACAATTGTTTGTTAAGTATCACTTGACTTCAATTGTATTTGGGGTTTTAAAATTAGACTTTGTGTATTAATTAACTCCTATATCATTAGGCAAGCTAGGATAGTAATAAGTTCACTTCCATGGAGCATTCCACCATATCATTCCCTAAATCTAATTTAATTTCCTCATTTATCAATAGCAATAAAGCCTTTATCCCACTAGGTGAGGTCCGCTACATGGATCGCATGATGCTATTGTGCCCTGTTGAAAACTATATCTTTAGGTATATTATTAATAAAAAAATATCTCTTTATGACCTTATTGAGCATTCACTTTGGCCTTCCTCAACTTTGTTTTACAATACTCCATACTACTTGATCAACCCTCATCATTGGAGCATTCAGTGGCCTTTGTTGAACATGTCCAAACCACCTCAAATGACTTTCTACCATTTTTTTTCAATAGAAATCACTCCAACTTGTTCATGTATATGAGTATTACGCATTTTGTTTTCTCTTGTATAACTACACATCCATCTTAACACCCTTATCTCGGTTACCCCTATTTTATGTTCATGTTGTTCCTTTAAAGTCCAACACTCACTACCATATAACATTATTGGTCTTATAGCAGTGTGATAGAACTTCCCTTTTATCTTATTAGGTACTTTCCGATCACAAATAACTCTAATAGCTTTTCTCCATTTATACCATACAGCTTGAATTCTGTTATTAACATCTCCATCAATTTTACCATCTTGTTGTATAATTGATTCCAGATATCTAAATGTTTTTACTTGTAGAATGACTTGACCCTCAATTTAACTTTCACTTCACTGCAACCTTGTCTCTTATCATAATTGCAATGCATATATTCAGTTTGCTCCTACTCAGATGAAAGCCCTTCAATTCCAAAGCCCGTATCCATATCTCAAGTTTAGAATTAATTTCCTCTCTAGATTCAACCAACAAAACTATATCATCAGTAAAAAGCATGCATTTAGGGATCTCTACTTTTATAGGCTCAGTTAGAATATCTACCACTAGGTTAAACAAATAAGGGCTTAAAGCTAATCCCTGATATGGGTCAATTCTTATAGGAAAGTCCTTTATAACACCTCTAGGCATTCTAAAATTGGTATGTCTTAAATAACTTTGATATATGCAACCCAAACCTCATTCTTTTCCAAGACTTTCCAAAGTACATCTCTTGGCACACAATCATATGTTTTTTCCAAATCAATGAAAACCATATGAAAATCTCTTCCTTTGTTCCTATGTTTTTCCATTAGCCCCTTTAATATATAAATCACTTCTATTGTAGACATTCCTGCCATGAATCCAAACTAGTTTTCAGCAATATTATTCTCCAACTTCAACTTGTGTTCAATCACATTTTCCCACAATTTCATTGTATGATTCATAAGCTTAATTCCTCTATAGTTTGCACATTCTAAATATCCTCTTATTCTTATAAATTGGGATTAAAGTACTTTATCTTCACTCATTTGGCAATTTCTTGGATCGTAAAATCTCATTAAATAATTTTGTCAACCACAATACACCCTCTTGACTAAAACATTTCTAGACTTCAATAGGAATACTATTAGGTCCAACAACTTTACCATTTTCCATTTTCTTAAGAGCTTTCTTAACTTTATCAACTTGAATCCTGCGATAAAATGACAAATTAAGATCACCTTCTCGAGTTGTCAAATCTTCCCAGTCACAAAGCGACCCCCTCTATAATTGAACAACTTATAAAAGCAAGCTTCCCACCTATTCTTAATATCTCTATCAGTAACCAAAACCTTGCCTTCTTCATCCTTTATACATCTCACTTGGTCCAAGTCTCTCGATTTTCTCTCTTTATTCTTTGCAATCTTGTAAATCTTACTCTCTTCTGCCTTTGTCCCTTACTCCTTATAAAACTTCTCATATGCTTTATTACGAGTTTCACTCACTGCCTTCTTAGTTTTCCTTTTAGCCAAATGATACATTTCTTAATTTTCAACATTATTACACAAGTGTATGGTTTTAAAACAATCTTTTTTACTTGATTTTCTCTTGAACAGTCTCATCTCACTACCAAGTATCCTTATCTTGCCAACCAAAACCTTTTGATTCTCCCAAAATTGCTTTAACAAGCTTTTGGACATTTTTAAACATATTCTCTCACATGATATTATCACTTCTTTGTAACTCCCACTTCCCCTCCTCCAAAAGAGTTTTCTTAAAAATCTTCTACTTCTCCCCTTTTAATTGCCACTATCTGACATTTGGGTTTTAAACTTGTCAGTGTTTTTGTTTTACACACTTAATATTCACATCAAAAACCAAAACCCTATATTGTGTTGTCATATGAATGATGCATTAATATTTAACTCTATTTTCAATTTCACAATCAAACATTTTCAGCCCTTAATCATCAACATGGCGAAAAAGAAAGCTCTTGATCTTCAACGGATATTGTCTCAAGTCAATATTCAAAAAGTAAATTATAAACTTTTAACTGTTTAACCTCTAAATTGAATGACTGATATACTCAAGCTTAATTTCGATCCCAAAAAAAAACAAGAAGAAAAAACTCAAGCTTTATAATGGGATTTATTTTAACATTGTACTCGTTTGATCTCTTTAGTGGTATTTGTACAGTCAGAGAGCAAGTTGAATCAGATTGTATTTTAACAATATACTTGTAGTTTTATATATTTATGTGCTCTCACAATATTGACATGATTTAAATTATGGGAAAATAATTAAAGAAAAAGAAGATAGAATCAGATTGAATTTTCAAGAAGCATCCTCTTGCCAAAAAACCAATAATTGAGTGGCTTATCCTTGTGATGATTCCTCGCCGACTTCACAATGAAAGAAGGAATATATGGAAAAGACAAAGACACACACACAGATATATGTATGGGGGAAACAAATCAAAACTACAAGTTAACCCTGTGAAGCTATGGCATCTAGTCTAATACTTTGTACACCATTTGTAGAACCGGTATTAAAGGGTATTTTTAATCCTGTGCAGTTTTTTTTTTTAAAGTGTGATAGTTGTAAAAGTGTGCAGAACACATATTTTTTTTAAAAAACTTTATAATATTTATTGGAGACACAATAAAATAAGTTAATTTTTAGACAACATTATTAAAGTGACTATTTTTTTTTTTGGACGAAGTGAGTAAAATTAACTATCATTGAAAAAAATCATCTTTTTTTTTCTCTCTCTGTTTCGATATCCCGTGTTTTTAATTCTTCAAAGTTAGCACTTTCAGGAACGCGGGGCCTTATATTAAGGTTCACTACTGTGGAATCTGCCAATTCGATCTGCATCAGATTAAGAATGCTCTTGGCATTTCCAATTATCCCATGGCCCCTGGCTAAATAATTAATTAAAAAGCCAATAAAACATAGTATTATATTATCCTCTGCTTTGGCTGAGAGTTCATGAGCTCATAGTATTAAAATACTTACCCCTCTATTCATTTTTATAGGCTAAAATTGCCTGCTTTATGCTCTCATCTTTTTTTATAAGAGTTTGATAGTCAAATTACGTGGAATTTAAGAAATCAATTAAAATAAATTAGAAATAATAAATATGTTTGAAATAATTTTTTTTAAGTATGTTTTTATTTATAAAGGCCAAGTCAAAAAAAAAAAGAGTAATAATGAGAGAAAATATGAAAGATAATGTAATACGGAAAAAATTGAGGAGAGATAATAGAAATAATTAAGAACAAAAATAGTAACAATACATGAAGTACTCATGCAACCCCAAATACAAGGTAATTTAACCTAGGCTCTTGTAAAAAAGTACACAAAGGGGGAGTACATTACCAAGAAAACTACTTACCGCCTTTAAATTTTTTCTGTCATTTTCAAAAAAATCCTCCCTTAAATGTGTTTGCGTCTATTACACACACTTTTATAATTAATTAAAGCAACTGTTGTAAATATTCAATATTGCAGATATTCCTAATTTCTTCTACCTCTAGGACTTTTATATTATGCTTGGGGCATATAGGAGTGGAAATATGTCAAATCTTTAATAGGGCCTGATTTGGTTAGACTCTAGTAAGGCATCACTTGTTTAATAAAGAGGTTAGGCTTTATCAACCTTGTTTAAAGGCTTGCTTGTTTAAATAGATTAGACATTTTTTAAGGCCTAGTTTACTATAAACTTGTAGGCCTGACCTGTTTAATATATACTCTTTTAGATTTTTAATATAAGATTTAGTTGGTTTTTTTTTTTAAAGATGGTAAGAAAGCTAAATAAATTAGTTAATTATAATATATGTTGTGCACCATTTTATTATATATTAGTTTATAAGTTAGACAATTAATTAATTTAATATAAAAAAGATAAATATAAATACTCTAAAATAGTTTATTTAAGAGAAAATGATAGAAAAAGAAATTTGAAATTGCAAAATGCCAAATGAGGTATCCCCCAAAAAAGAGTTGTGAATTGTATGAGTTTGTTAATTTGAATTAATTATAGAATAATCAGAGATGATTTTTCTTAATTTAAAATCTGGTATGGTAATATTTAAACCATTTAAATAATTATTTTATATATTTCACTTCCAAATTAATACTTAATTATATTTTAATTAATTCTTTAACAAATTTTATCTTATGCATTAAAAATGCCCACTTCATTACTTTATCTATCCACAATTGTTGTATTTCGTTATTTAATTTTAACTAATCTTATCAAATTGACTTGACTTGGTCAATGTTTGAATCATCCAGGGATGCAATGAAGGTCGTAATTTCTGGGTTAACTTTTGTGTTCTTTTGTTAATTAACATCTTTTTTTTTGGGAGCAAATTCTAACCAACATCTTCATTATGAATTAAAAGGGAAAAGTTGCTTTCATTTTGGATATCCACTTCCAAAATGCATCATATTGTCGGAACAATCATGGGATGACCCCTTTTTAACCAGGAATCATGGATAGATGACCCTGACTATTCTTATGTCAAAGACTCAAAGACCCTTTTTATTTTATTTTGGTTTAAGGTCACCTATGTTTCCGCAGGAACTTTTTTTTTAATAAAAAGATAAAATGATATTAAAGCCACTAGAATTTACAAGTTAATTACATATACATAAAAATGCTAAGATGAGACCTTAAGAAATTATAAAACATAGACTTTGGAATAGTTCTAAAACTAAGGAAAAAAAAAATCAAAAAACAAAGATAAGATTTTCTACAACCTAGGTAATATTATTATTTGATGCAGGATTTGGAGGCTGGGGGAAGAAACGTTTGTCCACCCAATGAATAGTTAAAGATGAAGAATCATATTGTAGAAGGCCAGTGTTACGGATCCAAAAGAATGCAACATGGTAGCATTTGGAGAGAAAGATACACTAGTGGAAAAATCAGTTTTAAGACCGGTTAAAAATGACATTTTAGACCAGTTCCGGATCCGGTCTTGATACAGTCAGTCTTAAAAGTCTATTATTTTTTATATCGGTTAAGCAACCGATCTTAAAAATCACTTTTTCAGACCGGTTTCTCAAAGATCAGGTCTACAAAGTCTAGACTTTTTATACCGGTTGTTTAAAAACCGGTCTAAAATTTTTTTTCTAAAACTGGTCTTAAAAGTCATACTTTTAATACTGGCTTTCATAATAACTGGTCTTAAAGTACTTTTAAGACCGGTTATTTTGAAAACCGGTCTTAAAAGTGACATTTTAAAAAAAATAAATAAATAGGGCTTTTTTTTTTGGATTGGAAAAAATCCTCCCAATCCAAAAAAAAAGTGCCCTATTTTTTTACTATCATATAATTTTAAGTAAATTATGACAACCGTAACTAAATGATGAAAAACAACAACTCATAAGATAAAAAATTGACAATAATTAATAAAAAATATCTTAATCTTACAATTAAAGTGTGAACATTAGATGATAATTCACAAAACACTTGATGGATTTTCCATGGAATAATTATATAAACAATGACCTTGTCCTTAACACCAACAACACGGTTGACAACAATTGCTCAATGATCTCCCTCAACATTGTAAAGACTGTTGGAAACTGCATAAAAGCCAAGCCCACCAACAATCCCCAGTTTAATGAAGGGCTAAAAATGTCTATATTTAGGACCAAAATTCACTTCCAAACTAAATCCTATATTTAGGACTGAAGAGGATATTGATTAACATATTCATAGATTTACATGTGTTTCATAACTAGCAGCATACAACTCAACCCTTAAAAGCTTATGCCTGAAAGCCTTCATTTAGTGAATTCTACTATAACACTCATTTTAAGCAGGGCACCAAGCAATGCAGTAGTTATTAAAAAAACCAATTAACTTATGTGTTCAGTGAGACAAACTTCAACATTACATCCTCAAATAGCAATTTGCTTGGGCCTTGAGGCCTCTCCTTTAACAAATGATCGATGATTTCATCTTGCAGGAATAAATCAACCGCTTCTATTATATCTTGAAGAAGGAAAAGACGCACTCTGAGACCATTGTCTGATAGAAGGAACAACAAAAGATCCTCAATGCGTGGCATCAACAACAGAATGCAAGTCAAAGTACTTCCAAGCCAAAGGACTTGAAGCTTCTCAGAATAGGGTCTTCGGTTGTTGAGGTATAAGAGCAATAGGGCAGTTAAAAAATCAAATGACACCTGCTTAGATCTTTCAATAGCCTGATCAGTTTCATCCATTATTTTCATCTTAGCGTTGATGAGTTCTTGATTTGATATTGCTGTGATATAAGCCAAACATTTCAAAGTGTTACCAAAACGTATTGAAAATGCTTCTGGAACATAATGTAATACCCCGAATTTTGAGACTCGAGGTTAGAGAATAAGCCTGAGATTAGTGGATTGCTAAGCTCTGGTTTAGCAAGATCCCAAATTGTGATTAAGGGTTAATGACTTCAAAAGTGGATGTGGTTAGTGATAAATGACCCTTTTGGAGAATATGATGTGATTTGGCACTCAAATGTGATTCATATGTGTTGTGAGCAGCGCCGAAACCCTGTATTCGAGTTCAATTGTGGATTAACATCCAAAATGACTTAGAATAGAGGGAAGAATTGAATGTGAATTGTGTTGACATGTTGAGATTGTTGTGAAAATATGTCAATGTGATGTGAATTTGATTGATTTGGTGTTTCCAATGGATTCCTTGTGAAAATTTATGTGGGAATGATGTTTGGTATAAAAATGGAACCAATGGAAGCAAAGATGCAAAATCTAAAATTCTGTCCAGTGAAACTCTATTCTGGGCAGTCCGTTTGTGTGAACGTTTTGAATGACCAAATGGTGTCTAAAAATTCTGAAACTTTCTAGTCTTATAGTTTACATCTCAATATTCAAAAAGGACATATAATTTGTGCCATTTCGTTTTGTGAACTAGGAGATATAACTGTCCAAAGTTTGGGATGGAAACTGAACTCTGTTTTGGGGCAGTGATGAGTTTTATGTAATTCTGGAATTTTGTGGTGATTTTTAGTAATGGCCAATATTTTTCCTATGAAGAGGACTTAAATATCTTTCATTTGGCTTTGGAATCACCTCATGTCGATTTTTCTAGAATTAGTTATGATTTTTCAAAGATTGGGCAGAAAATCCGAAAATGTCAATTTTGGAATTATGACATCATCATAATTAAAGATGACATAAGCTAAATGTTATAAAGTCATCATCCTCTTCCTCCATCAGCCAAAAACCGTGCAGCACCATGGAGAAAGAGAGAGAGGGAGTTTTAGAGAGAGAAGAGGAAGAAAACTCGTGAGGTAGGTCGATTTTTTCGGTGAATTCGTACCTAACGCGTATAATCCTTCTCCTAAGCTTCTCTTCTATGTTATTTAAGGTGTTTGAGAAGCAAATTTGGTGTTCAAGAGGCTAGGGTTTTCAGCCAAGTCAAGGAGAAGCTATTAGGAACTTGAGGTAACTTCCAAACTTTCGTATATTGCTTATTCTGGCTGTTGTGGGCAATTTAATCGGTGAAATTTCGCCGGATTGCCATTGGTTTTAAAGTTTGGAAATGACATCGCCTAGGGGTTATGCTGCTCAAATTGGGTCTTAATGTTAGTTGTAACCTAATGTAATGGTTAATAAAGTGGTTAGGAGTAGAAAGGAACGCATTTACGGAGCCGAAACAGAAAAACCCCAATTTTCTCGGGAATACTTGAGAATTTCGGCCAGCTCTAGAAATGGGTCTTAGAGTTGTATTTTCAATGATTTGATGATTCTATTGAGTTCAGGAACGAAAATTAGGTGGGGTTACAGTTGGGCACTTTTCCGGAAAAGGCTGAAAAAGCATAATTACGAAAACGCCCCTGAAACCCTTAAAGTGAGCGCTGTCAAGGGTAATTTTGTAATTGACATTGAATTTGATAATTCCGAGTCCGAAAATGGATTCCTTGGGCGAAAATATGCTAGAATAGCCCATGTCAAAATTTCGGAAAAAGTACAGCCAGACCGGGTAAGGTGGGGCTGGACCGGGTCCCCAGGGGCATTTTAGCAAATTTTCAATATAGCTTCATATGACCCCCAGAAACACTATGGAAGTATCTAAATAGTACATTTGACATTGTAGGATCGAATGTGAAGCCCCGAGTTGTTGGCACGTAAATCGAGGAGAAAAGACTGGAGGTAGGGATCTTATCTCTCGTGCATGCTCTGATAACTGTATTAATGTGTTGATGCATGTTATTGCTTTGCTTGATTATGTGGAACATGTATGAATGATTTGAAGTTATGTTTCAATATATGCTATGACCATATGTGTATCGTTCGAAGCATTGAGCTTATAGATTTGTCATTGTATGTGTGCATGAGTTATGTGATGCAAGCATGTCATGCATTAAACACGTGATAATGTTTCCCTATTGAGATTCTCTCGAATCTCACCCTCCCTTACCAACAATTTAGACAGGGCAAGTGGCTCGTGAAGGGAGCGGCATGACTCATTCGAGATGAGATTGTGTAATCCCCATTTGAAGAATTGTAATGGGCAATTGTGCCCTGTATATCTTTAGCGAAGGTATGTACCCGAAATTGTCGGGATGATTATGTTGTGCACTCTGATATTTATATAAATGTGATTTATCTTCGCGTAGTAATTGTATTCGAAATGTGAATATGAGACCAAGTTTATAAATGATTTCGAAAGGAATTTTTGAAAACCCCATCATGTGATGGGTTAGTAAATGTTATTTGATTATTATTGGTCTATATTTCATTTTAATAGTGTATTTCAGATATAATTACTGAGGGGGTTACACATAACATAAGATTTAGACTTATAATGACACGGCCTTGAAACAAAATCAAACTTTAACTTAGAAAAAAAACATAAAAATTTCTAAGACAAGTCAAAACAAAATAGAATAAGGTTCCATTTTAATAAAAAACAAAGAATGTAGTCAAAGGGAGATCATACCAACTTCTTCCTTGGGGTCGTCTGTGTGCAGGACAAGAGAAGAACAGAGAATGAGAAGAAGGACGAAAGAGAGGGATTTGGAAAGAGAAAGAGAGGTCATGCTTATTGTTACTAACCATGCGATGAATGTGAAGAGGCAAAGATATTGTGAGGATCGTGTGTATGTGTAGTGTGTATATATATTCGAACAAGCCAAATCCCCTATAAGTAAGAGCAGGGGTTCTTGAAATAAAAGATTCAAATAAGCCAAATCCCTAAATATGGAATAGGAAGGAGTCAACTTCTATCATCAGCAAATTCAAACTCTAGCTCACCATATTTGAACCAAGGAGGAAGAATGCTCGTCGTCGTGCTCACTAGATCTGGACCAAGGAGGAAGAATGCTTGCCGTCGAGCTTACCAGTTCTGGACCAATGAGGAAGAACGGTCGCTGTCGAGCTCACCAGATCTGGACGTCGTCGAGCTACTGAAAACTGAGATGACGGAGGGAAGACATTGCGGTAGGTGGCTTCACATTGGTCCAGATCTGGGCACGAGGAATGGAATGGAGAACTTAGAGAGTGAGAAGAAGAGAGGATTGAGGCTTAGAGAGCAAGAATTTGGCACGAGGAATGGAATGGAGATGTATATGACGGATTCTTTTAGACCGATTTCAGACAACAACTGGTCTAAAAAAGGTAATATTTTGGATCGGTTGTCCCAAATAACTGGTCTTAAAAGTAAGAAATATTTTATTTTTTTACTGTTTAACTTTTTAGACCGGTCACTAATAACAACAGGTCTAAAAAGCTTGATATTTTATATCGGTTTTGAGGGAAAATCGGTCTAAAAAGTAATAAATATTTTATTTTTTTAATTTAGAAAAATATATCAGACCTGTTATAATAGAACCAGTCTAGAAAATGCATCGCATGTATTTTTTTAAAGTTATTTTCATCTTTTTAGACCGGTTCTTAAGAAAACCAGTCTAAATAATATATTTTAAACCTTATATTAGGAGAACTGGTCTCACAAGTTTTTTATAATTACAAAATTACCACCGCTTATACCTTTTAGACTTTATCCTCTATAACCAATCTAAATGTACCGGTTTAAAAGACGTTTTTTGTACTAGAGATAGTTTCATCTGTAACATCCTTATTTTTATTTTTAGGATGTAATTATAAGTAGAAAATAATTATTTATGAAAAATAGATTTAGCGGTAATTATTGAAATAAAAAGTGTTTAGTAAAAATATGATTTGTAATAAAATAATAATAAATTCTTATTAATTGAAAATAATAAATAAAAAAAATAATATAACAATAAAATTAAAGGGGCATTTGGCACCTTTACCATCATATGTCGGGGTATTAAATATACCCACAACATTTTCCACCCACGGAGCAAGGGAGCGAGGGAGCAAGAGAGAAGAGAGCTTCTGCGGGTGTCGTTCCACTTCAGGGCAAAAATTTTTGGGATAATTTATGTAATCAAAATCAATTCTTTTAAATAAATTTCTTTCATGAAAGTTATTCTACATATTTTTCTTTTTCTATTAAAGGTGATATTATGTTGACTAGAGAAAAGTTTGGGGTTAGGAATTTGTAAGAATTTTGAATTTTGACAAAATATAACTATAGATATGTAGAGGATAAATAATAGTTTATTTTAATTAGTTTAGATTTATCAAACGGTTGTTTTATGATTTTATAATTAATTTTATTTAAAAAGATAATAAATTATGCTTTAGGGAATTTTTGAACAATTAAATTTGGATTAAACAATTTATTTGGATTATTGAAAGTATTATTGAAATTTTAATCGGTTTAGTTTTGTATTTTTTGAGTTATATGAAATTATAAGGTATAATTTGATATTAGAGTTAGAGAATTATTATTATTAAAGATTTTATTGAGTGAAATAGAGTTAAGAAATTTTAGGAATTTTGATTTGAAAGGAATATATAAATTGTTGTTATTTTTCCAAGAAGATTGAGGCAATTATGGGGGTTATTATTTGCCATTTTGTATTAGTTAGCAATTATTATTAATTTTATTAATATGTAAATATATATTTATTGTAGAGTGAATTTGAATTTGGCTTGTTGGAGTTAAATTTTCTCAAGTTTTGCTGTGTCAAGAACTTGAAGTAGCCACTTTCCAATTTATCTCATATGCTTGTTGAAGTGATTATATGTGTATGTTGGTATTTTTAATTGCTATAAATATGTTATAGTATTTTATATTTGAAAGATGTATAATAACAATATGAATTATGTTTTTAGTAAACTTGTTAGTTAAGTAGGCTTGAATGATTGATGATGCATAGCATTGAATATGGAATATGTGAATAAATTATTGATATTGAAGTTTGTTATTTTAAGATGTTGAATGTGGTGATTGTGATTGAGGAGATGTTTGATTCTTTTATACCAAGTGGTATAGCCGCCACTTGGCGCTCAGTGGCTGGCTGTGACATTCTCAAGACCCTTGGTATCACTTTTTCCTTTGGCCGGGTTAAGGGTCAGCTCAAGGGACAGGTGACACATTTCCATATTCAATGGAAAAGGAACCTATGGTCTGATATGAGTTTTGTAGTCTTTGGTCGAGCTACACCTCATTATTTGAGAGCTTAGTGTAGTATTGTCAAAGAGACTAATCCTATTATGTGTTGTAGCTTATGGGTTCTGTCAGCGATTTAGGAGGTTATAAGGATAGTTGAGGGAGTTCTAGTGGTTTTGAATGGTTCTTGAATTAAATATTTTTGGAAAACTAGATAGACTTGGTTAAATGAACGTATATCTTGCCTGCTTAACTATCTTGTAATCATTCTTTGCATACTTGTTAAAATGGAATTGTGGTTACTAGGTCCATGTGACTCATCCCGTAGTTGATTATTATTTTTCAGGCAAAGTTCCTCATGGGATACATGGTTTAGGTTGGCAATTGTGCCTTGTAAATCCTCCTCTATTTGTTAATTATGTGTTGACTTTGTATGTTATCACATAGCGCTCATTCATACTCTAATATGAACTATAAAACATTTAAACTTGCATGATTAGTTTACTTTTATACACTCTACAAAGTATTGATGGAATAAATTTGAGACTATGGATTTTAAATTGCGTTATCGAGCTTAAACTTCCCAATTATCATAGTTGCCACACCCTTCTCTTATTTTCACATTTTTCAGAATTTTTTGTAGAAAACGATATACGGTTCGATAGGCAACATATGAATAGCATAAATATACTGATAATATGAGTATGATTATAGATACTCCTCATAGGGGTTTGTACATAACAATCATAAACATTGTAGCCGCATAGGGCTCTAAGGTATCTAAACTCATTTCAGTGAATAGAGACATCTTCCCGTCTTCGATCCACTACTGCAATCCCTATGTACAGTTCTCTTCTTTGTTTCAACATAACTTCTGTCTCCTCTTGTCTAAATTGTTAGTAGGGGAGGGTGAGATTCGAAAGAATCTTAGAAGGAAAAAAAATACCAATATGCATGCAAGATAAGTGCTTAATGAATGACATACTTGCATTACATAACTCATGCTCACACAATGACATATCTGCGTGCTCAATGTTTCAAATAACATACTTATGACCATGACATAAATAGAAACAAAGTTTTAATTATTCATATATGTTTCACATAATTAAGCAAAGCAATAACATGGATCAATACTGTAACCCCCTCTGTAATTATATCCGAAATACGCGATTAAAATGAAATAGAGACCAATAATAATAAAATAACATTTACTAACCCATCACATGACGGGGTTTTCATGAATACTTTTTGAAATCATTTATAAACTTGGTCTCATATTCACATTTCGAATACAATTACTACGCGAAGATAAATCACATTCATATAAATATCAGAGTGCACAACTTAATCATCCCGGCAATCTCGGGTACATACCTTCACTAAAGATACATAGGGTACAATTGCCCATTACAATTCTTCAAATGGGGATTACACAATCTCATCTCGGAGGAGTCCTAGCCGCTCCCTCCACGAGCCACTTGCCCTGTCTAAATTGTTGGTAGGGGAGAGTGAGATTCGAGAGAATCTCAGTAGGAAACAGATACCATAATGCATGCATGATAGATGCTATGTGTATGACATGTTAGCTTTATCTAGATGCATGCCCCATAATGACATTTCTGTATGCTCAATGTTTCATGTAACAAAACTATGGCCACAGCAAAACAGAAACAGAGCTTCATTTATTCAAATATGCTCTACACAATCAAGCAAATCAATCACATACATCACTACACAAGCAAAGATATCAAATACATGCAAGTAAGGTAAGTCCCCTACCTCCAGTCTTTTCTCCTCGATTTGCGTACCAGCAACTCGGGGCTTCACATTCGATCCTACAATGTCAAATGTACCATTTAGAAACTTCCATAGTGTTTCTGGGGGTTATATGAGGCTATATTGAAAATTTACTAAAATACCCCTGGGGACCCGGCCCGGCCCCGCCGTACCCGGTCCGACTGTACCTTTCTTGAAATTTTGACATGGGCTATTTTGACATATTTTCGCCCAAGGAATCCATTTCCGGACTCAGAATTATCAAATTCAATGTCAATTACAAAATTACCCTTGACAGCCCTACTTTAAGGGTTTCAGGGGCGTTTCCGTAATTATGCTTTTTCGGCCTTTTCTGAAAAAGTGCCCAACTATAACCCCACCTAATTTTCGCTCCTGAACTCAATGGAATCATCAAATCATTGAAAATCCATCTCTAACCCCTCCAAACTAGGCTTGGCCGAAATTCTCAATTCCCTGGGAAAAATTGGGGTTTTTCGGTTTCGGCTCCGTAAACGCGTTCCTTTATACTCCTAACCACTTTATTGACTATTCCATTAGGTTACAACTACCATTTAGTACCAATTTGGGCAGTATAACAGCCCCACACACCCATTTTTCATTTTTGAAACCAATGACAATCCGGCGAAATTTCACCGATTAAATTGTCCACAGCAGCCGGAATAGTGAATACACAAGAGTTTGGAAGTTACCTCAAGCTCCCACTAGCTTTTCCTTGTCTTGGCTGAAACCCTAGCTGTTTTAACACCAAAGGAAGAGCTTCCAAACCTTAAAGAATATAAAGGAGTAGCTTAGGATCGGAGTTATACGCGTTAGGAGCTAGATCGTCGGAGAAATCGGCTTACCTTACGAGATTTCTTCCTCTTTCTCTCTCTAAAGTTCCCATATGCTCTCTCTCTATTTCAGCTGTTCTCAGCGTCAGAAATGAGGAGGAAGAAGGAAAAAAACCGTTTAATAACATATCCTATGATGATATCATCTTTTATTGAGATGATGTCATAATTACCATTTTCGGATTTTCTGGCGGATTTTCTGCCCAAACTTTGAAAAATCATAACTAATTCTAGAAACATCGAAATGAGGTGATTCCAAATCCAAATGAAAGGTATTTAAGTCCTCTTCATAGGAAAAATATTTACCAATACTAGAAATCACCACAAAATTCCAGAATTACACAAATGTCATCACTGCCCCAAAACAGAGTCCATTTTCGACCTCAAACTTTGGACAGTCATATCTCCTAGTTCCCAACATGAAATGGCACAAATGATATGTCCATTTTGAAGCTTTGGATGTGAACTTTAAGACTGGAAAGTTTCATAATTGTCTGACATCATTTGCCTATTAAAAGCGTCCACACGAGAAGACTTCCCAGACAGAATTCACACTGGACAACATTTCTAGTTTTGCAACCAATGTGTCCAATCCAATTTAAATCAATTCCAATGATTAAATACCACAACATGACACCATTTCCATCACAATACCCCATTCAATTATTCCCTCTATTCTAAGTCAATTTGGATGTTAATCCACAATTGAACTCAAATACAGGGTTTTGGCGTTGCTCATAACACAAGTGACTACAATCCATTTTATATTCTCTAAAAGGGTTCATTAATCACTAACCACGTCCACTTTTGTAGTCATTAACCCCCAATCACAATTTGGGATCTTGCTAAACCGGGGATTAGCAATCCACTAATCTCAGGCTTATTCTCTAGCCTCGAGTCTCAAAATTCGGGGTATTACAAATATTCTCTAGCTTCGTTCCACTTCAGGGCTGATGCTAGTAAAGATTAAATAAGCACCGCAAGTGTATCGGTTGTTGGAATAGTATAATAGCAAATCAAGGTCGTCCTACAGAGATTCAAGATAATTGATAATTAGGCATTAAAATTTCCATTTTCATTTAAGTTGAAGAAATCAAAGAAGGAAACGAATTTGAAAATCAATTTAAACAAAAGCAAAAGTACTAAATTTAATTTTTTTAAAGATTTCAACGGAGAAAAATAACCTAGAGTGGCTAATCCCTTTTCCAAGTTTTAGAGCATATATTTATCTAATTAAAAGCTCTTAATGTTAATTTGTTAATTTAGAGTTTAAATGAATATACGCATATTCCAATTACTCATACCCCTCTCTCAAGTTAAAATTGTTATTCCTAACTAATTTACTCACACTACTACAGAAGGGACTTTTAACGATCATTTTTTTTGCACTTTAGATGACTGTTTTCAGGGGGACGTCTATCTTAGCGTCATTGAAAATTCGGGAAAAGACGACTGTTAAAAAATAGTCGTAGTATGGGAAATACAACGACTGTTTTAGGTAAAATAGTCGTTGTATCTAACAGATACAACGATTGTTTTCCCCAAAATAGTTGTTGTATCCTTTTTTTTATTTCAACGTTTTACTCCCTACACCATCCCCCTCTGCTCCTCCACCATATGTCTACAGCATCCATACTACTACAAGTTCCCATTTGCTCCATCAATTTCAGCATTGCCTCCATACTACTACAAGTCTCTCCTCCTACTGGCTCCATCTTCGCTGCCTCTATACTAGTAGATGAACCTATCCTAACGATTTCTCTAACCTGTACATTGCTATCTTTGAAAAAAAAAACCAGATCTATGAACCATTCTCTCATGATTAACTCTTTAGCTTCCCCTATTACTTATGGAAGTGAAAATCACATGTTAATTTTTCTATCATGACATATAGCACATATATCATCATAACATCATTTCAATGTGCAAACTTCAACTTTCAATGTAAATCATGACATGCATATGGCCAAAGAGATGATGACATGCTTCCATGAAATCCCTATTCTTCATCATCATTTTCCAAAGTGTTCTCTGTAAAGCATAATGCCTTAACAAATTCAAAGTACTCATAAATAAAAAACTAGGAAAAGTATTTGAATATGCAAACTTATATATCACTGTACAAAACCACTACACTATGTAAAAAAACCTCTACACATCATCACCCCTCTATGTGTTGTAGAAGATGTCTTGACAACATGTCTCGGATTA
Source organism: Inga leiocalycina (assembly GCA_963242795.1). Classification (NCBI taxonomy): domain Eukaryota; kingdom Viridiplantae; phylum Streptophyta; class Magnoliopsida; order Fabales; family Fabaceae; genus Inga; species Inga leiocalycina. Next base: position 28,342,850 of record OY725327.1, read on the forward strand.
AATGAATGTCTTTGATTGTGTAGGGATCCTGATTACCAAAAATCTGTGCGCAAAATGGAGAATATGTTAACATAAATAAATAAATTGAATGAAATAACTAACAATTCAATCACATGAAAAGAACTAAAATTCAATTGAGAATCAAGAAATGATCACATATTCAAAATTTGTAGTAAGGCCAGAGAAAATTATGTTATACATATATAGTATAACATAGTAGCCGCACTCAGTTTTCCTTGCTTGTCGAGGACACTATACATCAAAAGCAAACGGTAAAAAAGAATAAAGGCCTATGTAAAGCAATAGTCAATTGAAGAACTTGAATGGAAAGAACTTACGTTTGGCCGGAACCACTTTCTATGACCAGCTTTACCTTCACGCTTCCCACCCATTATATAATATGTCTTCAGTGCACTGTAATAATTAAAATGATAAATAGAAGACATTAAAACAATTGAGTAAAATCAAAAATCAATGACGGACAAATAAATTTACTTATGTGTTAAAAATGTTTTTGATATCTGAGTTTGGCTTGTGACCCAATGAGTCAAACCAAAAGATAAAGTTGATTAAGGGACAAGGAACACAGAGACTCCAATGATAACTATAGTCACTTGCATATATAGATTAAAATGAGGTTAGATAACATGATACTATTTAGCAAAGTGAACGTGTATAAATATATCAAATAAAGTTACTTGCCCTTTAACAATTGGTGCCAGATAACAAGGCAGCTGAGTCTCACCTATTGTATAGCCTACATAGCTCATCCGATCTTCCAACCTCTGGCTATTACGCCATGATATAGTGCTAGGACATAAGAAGCCATATGTAGTGCCGAGCCCTCGTTCGACACATAGTTTGTGGAAGCAGCTACCACATAAATGAAATGAGAAATGACACAGTAAATGTAGAAACCTAAAACCCCTAAATATCAGTGAATTAATTACAATTAAAAATTATAACTAAATTTACATGATTACAAATGTGACCCATCCTACGTCAATCTCCTTCAAAGATAGGAACTCTCTAATATCTTTGTTATCAAGTCCATAATTATATGAGATTCTACGACCTATAATCTCACAAGGTATTTGCAAGTCAACCTTGTTTATGTCTGGATGAATATTTTGCTGTCGTGCTAAAAAGGGAAATTTTGTCGCATCATCTTGTTCCTAGTAACACACAAAATAAAGATGTTAAGTAGAATGTCAAGGATCAAGTAAAAGTAAGGTGTTTCCTACCATTGGAGGGACTGGCATAGTCTGAACAAGATGTCTGGGCCTCAAGATGAAAGATCCTGTTGCCTGACCTAGATTGGCAACCTCACCATCGGGGAATGGGACATCTACATCTTCCTCCCCTAGTCGAACACTTGTCACATTGACCTTGCTTTGATCGCCCTGGATTTGGTTATTATGGTGGGTGGTGGCATGGCTGTATTCAACAGCATCAGCAATAGCACGCAGGTATGGGACTTCCAAATACAGAGTGCAGGGTTCTTCAGGCTCTAGTGAAGGACCAGGGTCGCCATATCCAACCTCTGGCGGATTGTAACTGCCTTTGGTGCTGGGAAAGGCCGGGGATTCTTGAGTAAGAGAAATGAAAGAATTAATTAAAATAACGTAAGGAAAAACTCAATATAATGTTAAATGAAATAAGTTATAAACCTCAGATCTTGATGCCACATTACACATCCTACCTTGCATGTGAGACAACACCATCGTACTCATCTCACCACGTAGCTCACTCAAAAACTCTTCTTTAAGCTTGTCTCGAAGTCAGTGACGTAGCTCTGCTTGGATTTCCTCTCGAACCCTGGCCACAAACTCCTGACTCATTTCACCTCATCCATAAGCTTGTGAACCTCGTCCAAAGTATTTAGAGAGACCAACTCCCCTTTGACTCCCCTCTAACCTGACCAGGGTGATCTAGATTACCAAGCGCAATGGCTAAGATGTCCATCCTTCCAGTTTGAGTGAAGGAACCTTGGCTGCTTTGCTCTTCAAGTTCATCTTGTGGCATATAATGGATAAATAGAAAGTAATTACATGCCACCAATGTTAGAAAAATGAAACACATTTAAATATACTTGGTTATTAAATACTCATAATCCTTTTAGCGACATCAGCAATGACTGGATTTATATATTTCTCTCCCTTTATCCTCCCTGCTTTCCATTTTTTGTGACGCGGGGGAGGAGGTGGCGCCTGCACGACTATACTAGGATCTGCTCGGGCTGCTTCCTCCAATTTTTGCAATTTAGCCTGCATCATCTTCTTTTCGAGCTTCTGATAACCCTTACGCGACATGTAATGAGGATAATTGTTTTTCGCTCGCCTCTCTTGATTTTCTTGACTCAATTTCTATATAAACAAAGAATAATGATAATTGAGTTAGCGATGTCAAGTAAGTTCAACTAAAATGTTTAACACTAAGATGAACACAATATACCAAAAAATTGGGATCCTGTCACGGTGCGACAAACAAGCTCCAGTCATTTGGAGAAAGAAATGAATACTCTTTGCAAGGATCCAAATTACTCCTTGGCCCTCAGACGTACTTGGTTGTGAGCATGGACTTGAAATCTTTCCACCGCTTACGAACTTCCCCCATCCAATGCTTGTACATCTCCTTCGTATTGTGAACATCGTAGGTTTGCTACAAAACAAAATGTATAGTAGTGGTTATATATGAACAAATAGAAATAAAAATATAGATACAAATATAACTTTACATACCACAAGTTGTTCCCAAATCATAGCCTTCGTGTCCTTTGAAACTTCCCTCCAGGTAGGAATTAGAATGCTAACTTTGCTTCGACCCAAAAAGCCAAGGTAATGGCGTCGGAGCCATTTCATTCTCCGGCAAACCGTTAAAAGCCTTCTTTAGCCTACGGTACGGGTGGAACTGAGGAAGAAATCGTCTATGACTAAGGTAGACCCTTTTTCTACTGTGCTTGAGTTGATGGAACTGTGTGCTCGCTTCACATATCGGATATGCTTTATGACCCCTGACACTATAACCTGACAAGTTACCATATGCAGGGAATTCGTTAATTTTGGTGAAAATCATTGCATGTAGCTTAAACAACTGTTGCTTATATGCATCAAACACATCTACACCATCCTCCCACAACTGCTTTAAGTCCTCTATCAAAGGTGCCAAGTAGACATCGATATCGTTCCCTGGCTATTTTGGTCCCGAAATCATCATAGAAAGCATCATATACTTACGTTTCATACACAACCAGGGAGGTAAGTTGTAAATTACCAGCAGAATGAGCCATGCATTATGCGTACTGCTAAAAGTACCATAGGGATTGATCCCGTCTATGCAAAGCCCAAGCTGAAGGTTTCTAGGCTCGCTGCCAAATTCGGGATACATTTCATCTACTTTCTTCCATTATGGAGAGTTAGCCGGGTGCCGAAGGAATTTTCATCACAAACTCTGTCATCATAATGCCATCTCAACTTCTTTGCTTCTTTCGCATTAGCAAACATTCGTTTGAACCGCTGTATGATTGGAAGATACCACAAAACCTTTAAAGGTTGCTTTTTATTTGTCTAATCACCACACCTATTACCTTTCTTCACTTTGTATCTAGAAGTTTTACATTTTGGACACTCACTTAAGCCTTCATACTCATTTCTATACAATACGCAGTCATTAGGGCAATCATGTATCTTTTTATACTCCATACCCATCGTAGATAATATTTTCTTGGCCTCATACATACGATTTGGAAATACATTATCCTCTGGAAACATATCACACAACAATTCTAGTAACAATGTGAAACTACTGTTGGTCCACCCACAAGTTGCCTTTAAGTTGACCAAGTGCAAAATGCCTGACAAGCGTGTATACTTAGTACACCCAGGGTATAAAGGTGTCTCTGCATCACTCCGTATACTATCATATACAGGCGTTTGTGCAAAACATTCTACCTCAACATCGTGAATCATGTTCTCCATTCTATCGTCATCTCCAACCTCCAAAACTTCCTTCTCGTGTGACACACAAGCGGTTACTTCCTCACCATGCCATATCCACCTTATGTACCGAAGATTTATTCCATCACAAAGTAAGTGATCCCTTATATCATCAACATCCTGTAGACGCTCATTTAAATAGTTGATACATGGACAAAAATACTTCCCATTTTTACTAGGTGCATTCATTTTAGCAAATTCAATAAACTTTTCCACCCCATTCTCATATTCTTTACTAATTCTGAAAGCATTCATCCAACGGTTATCCATTTTATTACCACCTAATCTATTTTCACAGACACTCAAGTTTAGAATAGCTCTATGAAACACTCATGACATATTGTAAAAACTAACAGTTCAACCACCATTTTTAAAGTTTAGTAATTCAAATTTATCATGCTTACAACAAATAGTAGCACCATGATATCCTCAGGTTTCAAAAACTTTCATCAACAAGCAATAACATAACTTACCAGCTAATCTTTAGCTTCCAAGGACACTATGTTTGTGATTGTGGATTTGGAAGAAGATTCTACTGAGGCAAGGATGTAGTAGGCTGGCAACCCAAGGGAGAACGATGGCAGTAGTGATACTTGCAGGTTTATGAGAGAGTTATTAACCAAAACATTATAATATTAACCAAAACTACTACATCTTTTATGAACTCAAAGGCATTGTTGAACTGACCTTGTTGATTGTCTGCAAATTAGAAAATGTACGCCACTATTCTTGCACTTTTTAATTCACACGTTTACCTGTAAATAACACTTATTAATTCACCCATATCGCATTACTAAGAGAATACCACTTTAATTTCTATGTGATCACAACAATACCAATGTCATATTTTTGTCTTGTCAAAAACCTTGGTTTTACGTCTCAAACCATGGTATTGTGAATTTCGATTTCCTGAATACACATTAGAAAGACCCATAAATTTAAATAAGATAATTATGTCAATAATAGGAAAATATGATACAAATGTGAATTTGTATTAGTCCTAAAAATAATAAAATATTTAAATATCAATATTTTATCTATTTGATGTAAATTAAAAATGAAGAACAATTGGTAGCCTGGTGGATCTAGATATGACTAAATATCTTTGGGGGTTTTGAGTTCGAATTTTACACTATTAAAATTAATGTGAATTTTACAGTAGAAATTCATTAGTTTCAATATACCAAGATCATTAGGTTCAAATGGAAGCTCAAAACAAGTAAGCTAGTGCATATTAATCTAGTTTTTAATTTGATAGCCCTACAACATGGCTTGTCAATCATCATTAGATATCATAGCCATATTTTTTAGCTTCAACATCTATCTATCGAAGGTGCTTCCAAGTTTCTTTCATGATTTCTCAATGTGGTATAAAAAAACTAAATTCACATTACACACTCAAAAAGGGAACTTGGAAGAAATAATGAAATTGGAAATTAGAAAAAGGGAACTAAATTCCTTCAAATACGTGTGTATATATAAATGTAATTGGACATTAATAACTTGGAAGAAATAATGAAATTTGAAGATTTATGAATGATTAGGACACTACAAACTCAGATATTTTTGACTTATTAAGAAAATAGAAAACCTAGGGGGCTAAGTGCAAAGTAAGAAATATATAAGAAGAAAAATGGTGGAAAGCTATGTGGAGTGCACAGACAGAGATATGAGATATTTAACAAGCACAACCAATCTCAATGACATACTAATTAAGCCTAGATTCATTTACAAACGAAGTGCAAAATGCCAAATTTTTTTTTCCAGAACAGCAGAAATTGACATCCAAATGAACAAATCAACTATAAACAGAAAAGAGAAACTTACACACACACACCGTAATAGACCAAGAACGACCAATGTTGTCTTCTTCACAATAGTATGCGAAGAGCCCAGTATGAACTACAGGAGCAAAAATAGAGGCTAAGAAGAGAAAACCAAAAGTAAATAAACCAGAGGAAGAAAACAGGGCTACCTACTTGCGTTGCTTGCTGCTCGGACTGAGAAGAGGGAAAGCGAAGATCAGACCTGCGACCGAGAGGGAATGGAGGGACTGCGAAGACGATGGACATCGGAGAGGGACAGAGGACAAAATGCAGGAGAAAGAGATAGGCCAAGAAATTTGCCATATGGAGCTCACGGGAGACACAAAATTCAGGGTTCAATTAGCGCGGGGAAGACAATGACAGAAACGCACGCTGATTTGGGGGAAATATAACCAGTTTTCAAGGACTGGTTTTTAAACCAGTCGTTGAAAACATAGGTTTCAACGACTGTTTTCTTTGAAAACAGTCGTTGAAACTTTAGTTCAGTGCTATCTGTTCATAGGGCTTGCTTTTTACTACTAGTTTCTAAAAACGGTTGTTGTTTGGTGTCATGGAATCATGTTCTTGTAGTAGTGTCAAGAGGCAATAAATGTCAAGATTCACTCTAATAGGATTATATGAGTCCAATAGGTATATTCCTATCCTATTTGCAAATTAAAATAAATTCTAATCCCATATTACTTAATGTTATGGTCCAATTAAGATCCCTCTCCCAAGGTTATTCTAAATTCCCCAATTTCCTACATAGTTATGATTAAGTACAAAGTAGACAAAATAATATAAGATTAAGTAAACAAAAATAACAATAAGCACAAATTAATGAGTTCATACATGCTCAAATTCCAAAATTAGTTCTTAGCTAGGTTAAAAAACAATTAGCCCCACATAACTTTGATCAACAATTTAGCAACAGCAAATTTAGAATTCAAAACCATAATGAAAATCAAACTGAAGCAGTGAAATGAAAATTTGAACTAGCTTCCTCGGGTTCGGCGCTCTTTGCTTTCTCGTTCTCAATAAAGAAGGATGAATTGTCTAGAACGGTATCCCCTCATGCTCGATTATGGTAGCTGCTCCTTGGTTTAGCCTTCCTTGTCCTCAAACAAAGCTCCAAAGAAGAAGGAGATTGTAGTCTAATCAGCGCCCTCTGGTTCTCGATGTTAAGAACGATCCAGGCTAAGAAGAAGAAGTAGGGGACAAAGATGGCACACCGGAGTTCCTTCCGTCTTCACTCCAGTCGCTGTCAATGGAGATCTCCTCTCTCCTTGCTTTACCTCTGGTTCTCAGGGTTGAGGATGATGAGGAAGCCTGCACAGGGAGCTGCCCCTGAGCTTGTCTCGTACTCTCTTTGCCCAAAAATCTCGTGGCTTCCAGCTCCTTAGGTCTCTAATTCCTCCAATTATCCCCAAACATTTTAATTGGGCCCTTTTTCTTTTCATATTCAGTTTATGCCTAGAATATTCCTCTGATGGCTACACAATGGGAAGAAAAAGAAATACCAAGGAAAACAAAAGAAAATAAAAGAAAGAAAATTGAAATAAAACAAAACAACAAACTATCATTTTCTTCATACTAGAATTTTAATCTAAACTTAAAACCTTTTATTTTTATTAAAGTCTAAGATATTTACAATGGAATTCCCAAATAATACACTAAATTGTTATCTTATAAAATCTCAAGAAAATCACTTTAAATTAGCATTGATAACTCCCAATTATATCAAAAATATATCTCAAATATATTAAAAAATGGAGAGTCATCGCACCCCCACACTTGTATCAAATCTTGTCCTTAAAATTTCAAAAGTTTAAAACAACCAAAGAAGCTCATAGAAGCAAGATTTTTAAAGCAAACACTACAAAATTGAATTAAATTCAATTTTCAAGAATGAAGCTTTCTTAAAACTCTTTTCCACCTTCTAAAAATGTAAGTAGGAATGTAAATAATTTGGCAAAGATAAATAACAGTAGATTGTTCCTCACTAGTAATTGTTTGCACTCTTTTCTCAATATAATTAAAAGCCTTGTGTTTCACACTCTTCCGCTTATTGTAACTCACCTACTATAAGCTTGTTTATTATCTTCATCTCCACTACATTATCTCATTGCTCACACAAATCTAAAGGACTTTTCCAAATGTTGTAATAAATAAGGTAAGATAATAAAATGGAAGTGGTCAAATGGTATAGAGGCATACTTTAATTAATGCTAAGCAACTTAATGAAATTCATGAAGAATGAAGGAACATCGACTTAAAGAAAACAAACCCACTCACACTATAACAAACCTTTATTCACTTAACCTCAACAATCTTTTTCTTTCTTTCTTCCATTTTTTCACTTTTTTTATTTTTATTTTTTAATATTTTTTTCATGTACACCTTTCTTTTTTTATATTTTTTCCATACATACTTTTTATTTTACTTTTCCTTTTTGCCATCTACACACACGTCTATAGTATTGAATTTCTTAATTCGTCACTTTCTTTCTAAATTGTTTCTGTAAGGCCCTACCTTACATGCCACTTATTATCGATGTTAGTTAGAATAGCAACTGTGGAGTTTAGTGGGCATGCAGGAATAGCATAAATATACTGATAATATGTACATGATTACAGAAATTCCCCATAGGGATTAGTACATAATAATTACAAATAATGTAGCCACACAGAGCTGCTAGGGTGTCTACACCCGTTACAATGAAATAATGACATCTTACTGTCTTCATTTCACCATTGCATTCCTCTCACATGTATAGTTCTCTTCTTTGATCATAACACACCTCCTATTCTTACCTGTCTAACTGGTTGTTGGGAGAGAGTGAGATTTGAGGGAATCTCAGTAGTAAACAGTACCAATATGCATGTAAGATAAGTGCTTAATGCATGACATGCTTGCATTACATAACTCATGCTAACACAATGACCATCTGCATGCTCAATGTTTCAAACAACATACTCATGACCATAACATAAATAGAAACAAAGCTTCATTCATTCATATATGTTTCACATAATCAACTAAAACAATCACATGCATCAATACACAAGTACAAATATCAAATACATTCAGGAAAGGTAAGTTCACTACCTGGATCGCCTTTCCCTTGACTGATTGTCAATCCACTACTGTATCCGACTCGGGATATTGATATATCCTAAAATTTCAAATTTAGGATAAATGAATTATTACTCATTCACAAATTATTACAAACTCACTTTGTTGGTTATCTAGGCTTAAAACTATAAAATGACCAAAATACCCCTGGGGACTCGGTCCAACTGTACTTTTACAAAAATCATGACCCAGGCTAATCCTACTCAATTTCATGTGTATAATCCATTTTTGACCTCAGATTAGGGAAATTCAGTGCTAAATTATGAAACTATCCTTACAGCGCCTAACTTAGGACTTTCAAGGGTGTTTTGACACTTTACATTCTAGGGTTTTTCTTACTTCACATCCAACATGAACCCTACACAATATTTTATTCTAAACACAATGGAATCATCAACAACTCAAAATCCAGTCCAAACAAAGTGAAAAATAGGTTTGGACAAAAATCATTATAATTTGGAAAAATTGGAGTTTCTTGATTCCAATCAACAAAACACCTTCTTTACTCCTCTAATCGCTTGTTTAATCACTCAAACACCTTTTACACATGATAAATCAAGATTTAGGTAGCACCTCCCCTTAGGATTTCATCATCTCAAAATTACAAAATCAATCAAAAGAATTACAAGTCAAGCTAAGAACAACTATAACTATCTTGAATCAACATGAAAATCAAGATTACTTGAAGTTACCTTGGTTTTCTCTCTCAAAACCTCTCAAGACGTCACCTCTCTCTCCTTCCTTGCTCTTGATTTTGGTTACTACATATGAGATTCATGAAGGAATAGAGATTAGAGAAGGTCTTACATGAATTTGGAAGCAAGAACACTTGAATTTAACTATCAATTTACCTTGGTTACCTCTTGAATCTTGCTCCCTTTCTCTTGCCTTCTATGTTTAAGACACACACACTCTCTCTCTCTTTTGGTTATTGAGTTTCGACGTAATGAAGGCTTAAAGGAAGGAGAATAGCTCTTAAAAATATCTCTTCCACCTCCTTATAATTAATAATATTTTAATTGCTTTTGTCTTATACCATTTTATGAAGTTTATCTCTTTAATTTTGATCATAAATGTTTCTTCTTCCTTCCTCCCAAAAATGACAAAAGTGAGGCTTTTAAATAATGAAATAAGCTTCTTGAATTTCCGTCATCCATTCCCTTACGATTAATTGCAAGATGACCATTTATTACAAGCCCAACCTTTTGACTTTTCAAACTTTGACCTTTTTGCTTGGTTTTATTACTTCAACTTGGCAATTGTATTTCAATTATGATTTCCCTTTGCTTCTTGCCCAAAAGTGACAAAATGAAGCTTGGTAATGAACTAAATAGCTTCTTCAATTATCTCTTGGAAAGTTACACTTAATAGCCTACAATTGATGACTTTTCAACATCTTCACTTACTTGGTCTATATTGCTCCTCTCTTGCTTAATTTGGACCAAGTATCCAATTCCCTCCTTGCTCCCTCTTTTGGACGTCATATGCACCAAGAGAAGGGCAAAATATTGGTTTAGGGCTTTGTTTAGCTAAATGACTATTTTGCCCATATATTTTTTCCATTTTCGCACCTTGGCTAAAAGCTGGCAGAATTTTCACTCAACTTTGAAAATTTATATATTTATTTGTAGACATTTAATTGAGTTGCTTCTAAAGGCTACTTAACCCTTATTGAGTCTAGTTTCAAGGAAAAATATAGCCTTTAACCAACTAGAAACTAAAATTTCCCAGAATTTAAATCTTTGGACGCTATCCCAAAATGGCCAGTTTCACTAGGTAAAATGCAAAAATTCATAACTCTTTGACATTTTTTGGACATCATTTGTTCATTCAAAATCACATGACAATCTCGCTACCTCGCAATGAATTACACTGGTAGCACTGTTTACATTCCAATTTTTGGTGTTTAATTCCTATGATCCAAAATTTATAACTAGAGGCTATTCAAGGTGTGTCAATATTCTCTATTTTATCCCATTTAATACCCCAAAGGTATAAGAAATTTTGGTGACCAAAATTTGGGATGTTACAGTTTCACTTAGCACTTACTAAAGTAGTGAATGAATAGAAAGGAAAAGATATAAAAAGTGCATTTATCAATTAAAGGGCTATTTATTATATGCAATTTTCTTTTAAAAACAAATCAAGGCTCAAATGAGGTAAAGCAAAGGATTTTCATGTAAAAGGGATGGACATTTGGCCAAACTACTTATGAAATGAATGCCTAAATCATATTTGTGCATTTAAAAGGATTTAAAGATTTAAAAGAGCTCCAAGACAAGTTCTAGAGATGAAATCACAATAAGTGTACTTCCTCTTGAAAGAAATGAATATTTAGGCTCAAGTTTCTCACTAGTATTTTATATCTTAAAGTCAATTATCCAAACCAAATTCTTTACCTATCTACTAACATTCCAAGAAGATAGAACCAAATTCTAAAAAAACTCAATCCTTTTCAAATTCAAATCAACCCAACTTTGCCATTGTTCACTGTAACGAAATGATTAGGTACTCCACATTTCCCCGTGGTACTAGACATAGGTACTCCACATTTTGCCGTGCTAGGATTTGTCCCCCTTCACTTCTTTAAGGCTTAGCGATTTTGCTCTTTTAGGTACTCCACATTTCCCCCAGAGAGTCAACTCCCCAAGGATCGAAGGATCACATAAGGCTTGTACTTGACCCTCAGGTCGTGCCTTCAATCCTTAGGGAGTTGACTATGTGGGGGAAATGTGGAGTACCTCAGAAAGCAAAATCGCTAAGCCTCAAAGAGGCGGAGGGGGGGGGGGAATGTAGAGTACCTGTGTCCGGCACTGTGGGGGAAATATGGAGTACTTAGCTGTACCGTTACATAAAAAGGCGCCTTTTTATGTAACGGTACCCCTTGACACATAGGGTCTTAAACTAAGGCTCAGGTACCAGCCTACCCTCACCCCACCTCCCTAAGGTCTTTTGGCAAAAGCAGGAATTGTCCCCTCCTTCACACCAAAGATCTATGCCACACAGATGCTTAGGGATTTATTAGGTAACAATCATAACAAGTATTGGACCTCACTTGCCTAGGCCATACTAAAGTGCTTGGTCACACTGGTCTTACTACCTCGGCTACAACCTGGTGTAGTTTGAATGTTCTGTCAGCCTCAAGACATACCTTGAACACACTGGTGTAATGTTATCGCACTAGCCATCAACCACAGTGTTAAACACATAGGTCTTACAGCCCAAAGACATCGCCCTGTGCAAATCTACACATCGGGTGTTACCGCCTTGAGCCTTCGCTCGGTACCATTTTTAAATATATAATATGATGTCGGCCCAAGGACATACTAGTCCATCAGGTCTTATGGCCTTAGGATATGTCGTCCATCATCTTTACTGGATACATATCTAGTTTAACTACCTCGAACCAATTATTGGTGCCCAAAGTTTACACATAAATTTTCTATGCTTCCGCTACCTACTCTAAGGTCTATCCCTCATATGAGCTTTACTAATGTTAGGATGATTTAATAGGAGTCCCACAGGAACCTCTTATAATACCTGATTGCACTCGAAATCTATGTTCTTCTGCGCTAGTTCTTGGCCCGTTTCAACTCAAATCATTCTGGGCTATATAACTCTTATCTCAAGGAAACATATTCAATGTGGGACTCATTACAATGCACTATCATTGAGAGTCAATAGTCTCGTAGCTCTACTCTACGATTCAACATCATGACGGCTGTACTCTACGGTTCATTGTCAAGATGGCTTCACTCTAGGGTTTGTCATCACGATGGCTCCATGCTACGATACTGTACTCGGTGCTTCACTTAGTTACCTGACTGGTCAGCCCCTCTGGTAAGATCTCTTCGTAGGTAGCCCTCTCTAGTTACAACTCTCCGTAGGTAACCCTTTTCGATTTGAATCCTCCATAGGTAGCTCTTTCAGGTTGGTCGTCTTTGAATGGAAGTATCATTGTAACGAGAATCTAGATCTTATAAAGTCCCCCTTCTTGAGCAATTCTACAGCCTGCTTTCTTTAATTCTGCCATCCCATCTGGGGTCATTTCATATGGACTTTCAATATTGATCCATAAAGATCTTGTTCATCAATTCCATGGATCATTACTAACTCAACACAATTTTGAATAAATTTGTCAGCCTAAGGACACACTGGTCCACTAGGTCTTAAGGTTTCTGGAAACACAGGTCCACTACAATATATCTGGCATGCATAATTTTATAACCTAGGGTCTCTAACCCAACTTTTCGGTTCATCATGAAATCTGGAACCTCAACATCACATAGATTGGAAATCATTTTCCTCAATTACACCCAATAGGCATGCTAAAATCATGATCAATAGTGCCTATTCTAACCTTCATGGTATTCAGCTATTATCCTCAAAACATTAGTGAAGGTTTAATACTATCCACAAGGTTCACAAGGTTTAAACTTTCATCATGGAACAGAACCATAATACAACCTGATTTGCATTTCTATGTAAGCACTATTTTAGCTTAGATCTGATTCAAGCCTATTCTCAACCTTCAGTATCATTGGTTTGGATCCTCTAGGATTAATATAGGGTATGATCACCACTCATCATATAGCATCGTATATCGTAACTACATCCCTTTGACACCACGTTTTTACTAAGGATCATTACTTAGCATGGAAAAACCTCAAAACATTTATTATACCTCTAATTTCCATAACTTTATTAAATAAACCTTTCTGAGTAGTATTCATTATGATAGAAATGTCCCTATTTAAAATCAATACTTACATCATCATTGTCTCCATACGTTTAAGTGCTCTTTAAATCATTTAACTCAGTTGATTATTAGCTAAAGAGAAACCTTAAGACAATTACTATTCCTCAAGTTTCCATAACCTTGCCAACATAACTTTCCAAGGGGTCACCCATTCTAGAATTTTCCTAAGTTAAGCATGCTTAACTTTTGTGTGCCCGTGCCAAAACGCAAATACTAGCTCTATCTACTCCTAACCACTAGTACCCCGTGACTGTCCTTATCTCAAAAGTTGTGCCTACTGATACCACTGTTACCATACTAATAACACATTACAAATACTGGTATCATTTCCATGTGCACCGGTACCACTAATATCACCAATTGGGTACTAGTATCACCTCATGTGCACTGATACCGTTGCTTTTATTATACCATCCTAAGAATGGTATTGTAATACTGACTGCCCTCTGAATATTAACTATTTTCTTTAGGGCTGATTCACAGACTTGGAGGATTTACTCCTTTAGTACCCCCGTCCATGCATATGTCCTATTATTGTATAATAAAGTATATATCAGTATATTATCCTGTTGCTATAACTGCTACTCTGCCAAAACTGCTTGGGCTTTGATACCAAAATTTTTATGTCACAACATGGCCTGGTACTCAACATTTCCCCAGAATTAAAATCTTTGGTCGTTGTTCCAGAAAATAGCCAGTTTTTCTAGGTTAACTTCAAAAATTCATAACTCCTTGTATACAGCTCCAAATAATTCATATGACCTATCAAATTAAAGCTTAGGATGTCTACTTTCATCTTTTAAAAATTTCACAATTTTTGGACATCATTTGATTATCCAAAACCATATAACAATGTCACTGCCTCACAAAACATTTTCACTGGCAGCAAATCCTCATTTTTGGGACTCTTGCTAAACTAGGGCTTAGCAGTTTACTTGATTCAGGCTTATTCTCAAGCCTCTAATCCCAAAATTTAGGATATTACATTCATAAGTAAAATCCAAGCTTTCATGAAAAGAAAAATGGTTTGTTCAAAATTGGTCAAAATTGTTTCTATTTATGTGCAAAACCAATGAAATTTGTCAAAATTGAGGACAAGTCAAACTCAATGGTACCCTCACCCCCACACTTAAATATCACATTGTCCTCAATGTGTTGCAAGTAACACTAAGTAATGGAAGTGAAAAGATAACCACATCTAAGTGTAGGGATAGCAAAAGCTTCAAAGATATTAAATGTTCACCAATTGAGCAAAACCAACAAGTGCCATCAATTAAATCAATAGTCATTAACAAACATCTATCACACACAAATCTACACTATAACCAGCACTCATATCCTATAACATGTTATCAACAATCAAATCAAAAAAACAAAGAAAAGTAGAAGAGAACTCCCTTCTACTGCTTGTCTCATGCTCTTGATTGTAGTTATCAAAGTGAAACACATCATTAGGGGCTACAAAAGTCCTACAAAATCAAAACAAAACATAAAACCACACCTTGGGTTGCCTCCCAAGTAGCACTAAATTTATAGTCCTTAGCCTGACTTCTCAAGTTAATTGCCTATATTTATTTAATCATAGACAATCTTAGAGTACAAGAATTCATTGAATTAAAATAAAGCAAAACATGCACTTATTTGCAAACAGATTTAGGAGTTTCCAAAATTTAGAGCATCCCACAAAATCCACTTGATTCTCATCAGCAAGAGCCAACACTTCAATAGGAGAGTCATAAATAACAGCCTTTAGGATATCCAGATCAATTTCAACCTCAAAGTGACATGAATTAGGCTCCTCAACCGGAACCTCTTCTAGACTATACTCACTATTCTCTCCTAAAGTGATTTCAAGTTCATTAACACATTCTACAAGAGTTAAAGTTTCATTCAATTCCACATCCTCAACTTCCTCACAATACTTATTATCAACACAAGAAGTGGTCATCATACTTAAGGAATTATCTTGCTTCATAATATCAAGGGATGAAACAATTTGATTCACATAGACTCCAATAATTTCTACCATTGACTCAAATCTAGTAGCAAATTTCTTTTGCTCTCTATTAAATCTCTTAGAGGATTCCACTTACACCTCAACAACCTTTCTAAATTAGACTTTTCTTTATATTCAAGGGTGTTTTCTTCAAAATGAGGATGAGAGAAAAAGGATGAGGTAATTTCTTTTGAATAATGGTTAAAATGTGGATCCCAAGACTCTTGTTGCTCTAAACTTCCACTAGGATAGAAAGGATAATCAAAACAAGTTTGGTTTCTAGTGAAATCATCTCTCATATAATGACTGGCAGTGCTATATGGACAATGCTAATATGAATGACTCTCTCCACAATAAACATAAGAAAAGTAATTAAGGAGAAGAATTTTCAATCAAACCAACATTTATATTTTCTTGTCTCATTCCATCCACATGCATTCCTAATAAAGAACTAAGATATGACAATTTATCTCTGATTGAATAAAATGAATGCTGTGAATGATCTATTTTGAATTTTTTTTCAAAGACAAACAAGAAACACTAAAAATATAGCAAATAACACACAAGAAAATAAAAGAAAAATATTCACAAATCTCAAGCTTAAACTATTAAAGGATTTCTAATTCTAATCATCAATTGCCTTGAATCCCCAACAACGGTGCCAAAAACTTGATGCTACTAAATATTAAATAACTAGCGCAAGTGTACGGGTCGTTGGAATAGTGTAATAGTAAATCAAGGACGTCCCACAAAGATTCAAGATAATTAATAATTAGGCATTAAAATTCCCATTTTCATTTAAGTTGAGAAAATCAAAGAAGGAAATGAATTTGAAAAATCAATTTAAACAAAAGCAAAAGAACTAAATTTAATTCTTTAAAGATTTCAATGGAGAAAAATAACCTATAGTGGCTAATCCCTTTTTCAAGTTTTAGAGCATGTATTTATCCAATAAAAAGCAATTAATGTTAAATTGTTAATCTATAGTTTAAATAAATATCAGTATCTTCCAATTACTCATACCCCTCTCTTGAGTTAAAATTGATTTTCCTAACTAATTTACTCAAGAGGCAATAAATGTCCAGATTCACTCTAATAGGATTATATGGGTCTAATAGGTATATTCCTATCCTATTGGCTAATTAAAATAAATTCTAATTCCATATTACTTAATGTTATGGTCCAATTAAGATCCCTCTCCAAGGCTAATTTAAATTCCCCAATTTCCTACTTAGTGATGATCAAGCACAAAGTAGACAAACTAATACAAGATTAAGTAAATAAAAATAACAATAATCACAAATTAATGATTTCATACATGCTCAAATTCTCAAATTAGTTCTTAGCTATTCTAGGTTTAAAAACAATTAGCCATACATGGCTTTGATCAACAATTCATCAACAACAAATTCAGAATTCAAAACCACAATGAAAATCAAACTGAAGTAGTGAAATGAAAATTTGAACGAGCTTCCTCTTGTTTGGTGCTCTCTGCTTTCTGGTTCTCAATGAAGAAGAAGGATGGACAGTCCAAAACGGTCTCTCTTCAAGCTCAATTATGGCAGGTGCTCATTGGTTCAGCCTTCCTTATCCTCTGACAAAGCTCCAAAGAAGAAGGAAATTGTAGTCCAATCAGCGCCCCTTGGTTCTCAATGTCAAGAACAATTCAAGCTAAGAAGAAGAAGTAAGGGACAAAGACGGCACAACGGAGTTCCTTCCGTCCTCACTCCGGTCGTCATTAATGGAGCTCTCCTCACTCTACCTTTGGTTCTCAGGTTTGAGGATGATGAAGAAGCCTGCATAATGAGCTGCCCCTAAGCTTGTCTCGTCCTCTCTCTGCCCAAAAATCATGTGGCTTCCAGCTCCTTAGGTCTCTAATTCCTCCAATTACCCCCAAACGATGTTGCATGCTCATGGCTGTTTAATTGGGCCCTTTTTCTTTTCATATTCAGTGTATGCCTAGAATATTCCTCTGCTGGCTACACAATGGGAAGAAAAAGAAAATAACAAGGAAAACAAAAGAAAATAAAATGAAGAAAATTGAAATAAAATAAAACAACAAACTATCATTTTCTTCATACTAGAATTTTAATCTAAACTTAAAATCTTTTATTTTAATTAAAATCTAAGATATTTACAATGGAATCCCCAAATAATGCACCAAATTGTTATCTTATAAAATCTAAAGAAAATCACTTTAAATTAGTATTGATAACTCCCCATTTATATAAAAAATATATCTCAAATATATTAAAAGATGGAGAGTTATCAAGGGCACAAGCTTTTGGGATAAATTAGATAATCAAAATCACTTCTTTTAAATAAGTTTCCTTCATGAAAGTTATTCCACGTATTTTTCTCTTTCTAATGAAGGTAATATTATGCTGACTAATGAAAATTTTGGAGTTAGGATTTTGGGAGAATTTTGATTTTTGACAAAAGATGATTATAGATATGTAGAGGATAAATAATAGTTGATTTTAATCAGGTTAGATTTATCATTCTGTTGTTTTATGATTTTATAATTAATTTTACTTAAAAATATCAGAAATTATGCTTTAGGGACGTTTTGACCTATTAAATTTGGATTAAATAATTTATTTGGGTTATTGAAAATATTATTGAAATTTTAATCGGTTTAGTTTTTTAGATTTTGAGTTATATGAAATTATAAGTTATTGTTTGATATTAGAGTTAGAGAATTATTGTTATTAAAAATTTTATTGAGTGAAATAAAGTTAAGAAATTTTAGGGATTTTGATTTGAAAGGAATTTGAGAAATAGATAAATTGTTGTTATTTTTCCAAGAAGATTGAGGCAATTATGGGGGTTATTATTTGCTATTTTGTATTAGTTAGCAATTATTATTAATTTTATTAACATGTAAATATATATTTATTGTAGAGTGAATTTGAATTTGGCTTGTTGGAGTCAAATTCTCTCAAGTTTAGTTGTGTCAAGAACTTGAGATAACCACTTTCTAATTTATTTTGCATGCTTGTTGAGGTGATTATAGGTGTATGTTAGTATTTTTAATTGCTATAAATATGTTATAGTATTTTATATGCAAAATGTACAATGACAGTGTGAATTATGTTTTCAGTAAACTGTTGGTTAAGTGGGCCTAAATAATCTATTTGAATGATTTATGATGCATAGCATTGAATATGGAATATATAAATAAATTATTGATATTAAAGTTTGTGATGTTAAGATGTTGAATGTGGTGATTGTGCTTGAGGAGAGGTTTGATTATTTTATATCACATGGTATAGCCTCCACTTGGCCCCCAGTAGCTAGTTGTGACATTCTCAAAGCCCTTGGTATCACCCTTTCCTTTGGCCGGGTTAAGGGTTAGCCCAAGGGACATGGGGCATATTTCCATATTCTACAGAAAGGGAACCTATGGGCTTATATGAGTTCTGTAGTCTTTGGTTGGGCTACACCTCATTATTGGAGATCTTGATACTGTATTGTCAAAGAGACTAATCTTATTATTGTAGCTCATGGATTCTGTCGGCGGTTAAGGAAGTTATAAGGATGGTTGAGGGAGTTCTAGTGGTTTTGAATGGTTCTTGAATTAAATTTTTTTGGAAAACAATATAGACTTGGTTATATGAACATATATATTACCCGCTTAACTATCTTGTAATCATTTCCTGCATACTTGTTAAAATGGAATTGTGGTTACTGGGTCCATGTGACTCACCCTGTAGTTGATTATTATTTTTCAGAGAAAGTTCCTCATAAGATATGTTCAGGGAAGGTACTTGAGGTTTAGGTTGGCAATTCTGCCTTGAAAATCCTCCTCTGGTTGTTAATTATATGTTGACTTTGTATATTGCCACCTAGGGCTCATTCATACTCTAATATAAACTATGAAACATTTAAACTTACATGATTGATTTACTTTTCTACAGTTTGGTAGAGTATTTATGGAATAAGTTTGAGACTATGGATTTAAATTGCCCAATTATCTTAGTATCAACTAATGATTTTGAATCATATATTCAATATATTTTTAACCATGATAAACTATCGTCTTTCTTTTCTTCCATTGTTATTCTTAAAATATTTTGGTCAAATCCTTTCTACTATGGTAGTCCTTTGTAATTGGTTTCTTCTTTTTCTACCTTAGTGGTGCTCAATGTTTTAACTTCTAAATAGTTACTTTTACAGTAAATATGGAGGATTTTTCACCATCTGTCACCTGATTTTGCGATAAAAATTCTTTGATGGAAGAACCACTATGATAGATAAATCCATGACATAAATGATTTGCCAACTTGTTGTATTTGTGAAGAATGATATCCCATCCTTCATTCTGCAAAGATAAGCAAGAAACAATAGAAGAACTTGTTCTAGTAACCTTTAGATAATGCAAAATCCTATAAGTTGACAAATTGCTTGATCAATTTGATTGTTGCAAGGGGACTTTCACTTTTACCATGATTTAGAGATTGATTATGTTTCTTCCATAAAGTATGCAAGAACAAATTACCTGATGAAGTAGATGCATGGGTCCATCTCTATGAATATTAAGAAAAGTATCTCTAAGTCAATCCTTAAAATCCAGAAAAGAAGAAGCAGGAATCCTGATATTGAGACACCATAACCAAACAAACAAAGGGTTTGAGCGGGAAGATGATGTCAAGTTAATATATCACTAAATGGCAAAGCATTATGAAGTAACTTTCAAGTGAAAAGGCATTGTTTGTATGGTAAGCGGAGCCTCCACAACATCTTCTAGAAGTGATAAGCAAGATGCTCCATCTTTCATAGTATAAATACCTCATGATGAATCAGTCCATATAAGTTTATCTGGGGAGTTTAATATGGAGACAGGTGTACCCAGGATAGCCTGGGCAATGGCATGCGGATATAGTTGCAAGTCAACTAAGAATTCAATAGCTAAGAAACTTGTAATAATATATCAGCCACTAGTCCAATATCAGAGAAAGATGCTTGATCCCATTGCACGGCCACCAAAGGTGGTGATCAATTGGAATCAGGGCACCATTTCCAATTCTGCTTTCTAACTTCCCACAATTATACCTGCATTATTAGATAACCCTTTCCATACCCATGAAGAGTTGTATGGCTTTTGATGATTGAAGATTTTGAGAGAGATATATATTTAACTCGTAGTGTGGATGCTAACAGTGATGGGAATTCAGAAGATATGATTCTCCAAACTTGCTTAACCAATAAAGCTTGATCAACGACTTTGGTCTTAGGCCCAATCCACCCTTTTCAAGAGGATGATACAAGGCATCTCTTTTCAAAAGGTGCATTGTCCTCTTAGAGTTTGAAGATTCCTAGAAGAAACTAGCACAACTAGCATCAATGTGGTCACAAATTTATTGTAGCAACTAGATGCATGACAAAATATTAATGTTCATTGATGCAAGGACATATTTAATTAGAGTTAGAGAGGTTCGCGATAACAACTTTGTTTGCCATGCATTATTTCTTGAGGCCACAGAATCAATCACTTGCTGATTATATAATGTTTTTACTCCTACCACGATCAACCTAGGTTCCCAAATATTAGCCAAGTCTCGAAGAGAACTAAAAACCCAAAGGTTTTGACAATCTAATCTTGTCACAATGAGGAACACTCGGACTAAAGACTGGGAAAGATTTAGATCCATTTAAAATTTTCGCTGGAACGTTTAAAAAAAAAAAAAATTTGTGGTGCAAATTTGCCCTTCAAGAATTTTTTCAGTTGCAATTTTGCCCTCGCCATTAACTCCCAAAAACTTCATTAAGGTACATCCAAGATCATAAGGTATTTTTCAATGACATTCAGTATCTTAAAGCATTTTTTTGGTACAAAATTTCCCCTAAAGTATTTTTCATCACTCTTTTTTTTTTTTTTTTGTAATTCCAACTCCCTTCTTTAACATTTTCAATAATAATTTTCAAATTTTTTCAGTCATAAATATTTTAGAAATCAATGTGAATAAAGCTAACTCATAGAAATCAATTTCTCTTTCAAATCGCTCTATATCCATTAGGTGTCTAGTGCAATTAATTAATTTTCAATTTCCCAAAAGTCTCGAATTTCCTAATATTGATTTCTAGTCTAAATTAATAGTATACACACACACACACATATAGTTTTAGCTACGGTATATCAAGATGCTTCAAATAAAAATTCAATACTAGTTAAGTATAGAAAGCACCCACAGCAAAAAGATTCTAAGATAACAGACTTAAAACATGTTTATTGTCGACGATGAGAGATGTCTAACAAAAGGGATAGGCACAGATTGATTAAAACAAGAATGAGGTTGTGTGTGTATGCGCGCCTGTGGAGAAAAGGAATTGACGCAAGGGAGACTGAGAGAACGGGAAGAACGAAAGCAAGAAAGAAAGAGCATAAAGAGAAAAAGAGAAAGCCAAAAATAAGGGAGGGAAGGACTCGAAAGTAAAGAAAAAAGAAGGAAGAATTACTGTATAATCCCACAAATAATCTAATAATAAAGTCTTACAATAAGTGAGCATCATATAATGATAATGTTGTACATTTCTCACTTGTTGTGTGACTTTTTCATAATTAGATGGCTTATATGGGACTATATAGTAGTTGTTCCAAATAAGAAAGAAGCACACAACAAATATGAATGAAGGGGAATTTAAGGAGAATAATTTAGGATTTTCACAGATAAATTATTAATATGTGTTAGTTGTGGCAAAATGAAGTCCCACCTCTGTGGGTTTTTAAAAGGAGGGGAGGGTCTTGAGCGATAAAAGGAGGAGGCTCCTCCTCCTTCAAATCCATCCCTCAATTGTCTTCTCTTCTATAAGGCATTTTGTATTCCTCCTGTCTTGTAGTATTTTACTTGTAAATTATTTGAAGTGAAATTAGATTCTGATATTTCTTTTATTATTGTCTTATTTATGATTTATTGGCTATTATTAGATATAGTAGTTGTGATTTATTATATTATTAAATTATGTCTATAGACTTTTTTTTTCTAGTATTATGAGTTTCTAGTATAATCGGTTATGCTCTATATATCTCACTTTCGCAACAATTGGTATTAGAGCCAAGGTTTTGTCTGAGTTTGCTTTATGGTTAAGTATAATCTAAACTTCCACATTAGAAAAGAATTACTTTGGGCTTTTGCATTGATGAATATTAAATAGTATCTGGAGTAGAAATTACGGACAAAAAGAATGAAGAATCTGCATTAAATGTCAACAATTCATCGTTGGCATCTTTGCTTTTGAATAGAATTGTGTCAAATGCGAAGTTTACAGGTGAAATTTTTGACGGATCGGGACATTTTGGGATGTGGCAAAGTGAGGTTCTTGATGTCCTTTTGCAAGAAGGACTAGACTTTGCTATTTAAGAAAGGAAACCAGATAGCGTGAGGGAGGAAGATTGGAGGATCATCAATCGTGTTACTTCTGGTACAATTTGATCATACCTTTCAAGAGAACATAAGTATCCACTCACAAAAGAAACTTCTGCATGTAGACTATAGAAAGCACTGGAGGACAAATTTTTGAAGAAAACCAATCAAAATGAACTCCACATGAAGAAAAGATTGTTTCACTTTACTTATGTTCCTAGCACCACAATCAATGATCATATCACCAGCTTCAATAAGTTGGTAATAGATTTGCAGAATATGAACATGACCTTTGAAGATGAAGATATGGCCTTGATGTTATTGGGATCATTTCTTGATGGATACGAGACGACACTACTTGGAGACGACACTACTTCATGGTAAAGATGAAGTATCTCTTGGAGAAGTTTGTTCTGCCTTATACAACTATGAACAAAGAAAGAGAGAGAAACAAAGAGGTGGAGAAGCAGAGGCACTAGTTGTGAGAGGATGTAGTGAAAAATAGACGAGATCGTGGAAAGGGAGATCCAAATTGGAGTCTAGACTTAGCAAAGATGAATGTGCTTTTTGTTGAGAAAGAACTGGCAACAACACGCAGCAGTGGTGATGCACAGCTTCTTCTTCTATCTTCATCTATGTCATCCACAGCTTCTTCTTCTGCGACAGACAATCAATTGCTTCCTCACTATGCCATATCCATCTTGTTTATTGAATATTTATTCCATCAGAAAATAGGTGATCCCTTATAACATCAACATCCCATCGACTCTCATTTAAACAATTGACACAAGGACAAAAATACATCCCATTTTTTGTTTGTGCGTTCCTTCTAGTAAATTCAATAAACTCTTCAACCCCGTTCTTATATTCTTCACTAGTTCTCAAAGCATTCATCCAACTATGATCCATTTTATTACCACTTAAGCCATTCCCCATAACACTCAAGTTTAAAACAATTATCAACGATGTGATTGCCCTTTTTCACTTTTTTCAAAAAAAAAAAAAATCAGCAGCATTTCCCCTTAAAAGTAAGACATCCCAAAATTTCAATAACAAACCATTTCAACTTACTTCAAACAAAACAAACTTATTGAGGTGAGGCAATTGAGGACAATATCAACAATTTAATCCAACAGTTTTTCTTGAAGGAGCTAATATGAGGTTATGATGTAAGCAATTTTCTCATCTTCTTGTGGCTAACAAAGCAAGCTAATATTTAAAATTAGTTAACAAAACAAGTTTTTTTTTTTGGTTTATATTGGATCCTTATATTTTCCTCAATTATAGATACTATATATTGGTCTTTATACTCATAACTTCTTTATTTGTAAGAGCTGTGAAACTATACTAATAATCATACTACTTTTTTATATGTTGAGGAAACTACACTAATAATCATACTAATATAATCTTCAAAAAATAAAAACAACCATATTGCATATTATATATGGATGCAATGAGAGAATTATAAAATTTTTTATTTTTATATTGATAATAAATAAATTTCATCATACTATTTATTTCATCATACTAATTTTTTTATTTTATGGAAACTTACACGTTAGTTAGCCAACACACTCATACCAACCTAATTAACAAATTACAAGTATATGATTCTCGCAAAAAAAAACCAATGAAAATGGAAAAACACTATAGAAACCTAACTAAAATCATGTAAAATAAATTAATACAAAGTATTATATTTTCACAAGTTGTAAATTGATACAAGTCATTGTAAAATAAATTGTATACTTAAAATACAAACTAACCAATCTGGAAGGAGGGAGAAGGCCGACGGTGTTGGTGTGCCATAGGAAACAAGACCCACAGTGAGGATGGAAGGAGGATGATGGTGAAGATGGAAGGAGGAGAGTGAACAATACAAGTATGAACACAATGGAAGGAGGAGGAGAGAAGATGATGGTGAGTGAAGAGAGAAGAAGAAGGAAGGAGGATGACGGTGAACAAGACAATGGAAGGAGGAGGAGAGTGAACAATGGAAGTATGTCGACAATGGAAGGAGGAGGATAGAAGACGATGGTGAGTGAAGAGAGAAGAAGAAGGAAGTGACAGTGATGAGTGGTTGAGTGAATAAAGAAGGAAGAGAGGGAAGGGCATGTCAGACACATATTGACATAAAAGTGACCCAAATTCAAACTTGGGATGCCTAAAGGGTTCCTTTAGGCGTCTCCACTTTAGGCATACCTTTTGGTGTGGGGAGCCTAAAGGGACCCTTTAGGTATCATCAAAACCAAAAGGGATATGCCTAAAGGCCTTTAGCCATCGCCAAAGCCTCAAAATTCCCCTCAAAATTATAAATATGCCACCATGTTTTTTTTACTTCCTTTTTCTTAAAATAGATGTCTTCTGGGGTAGTAAAATCTATTTCCTGTAGTAGTGCAAGTTATAAATTGGCAAGTATGTGTGCCTATTTTGACAAGTGTATCTGCTTATTTTGACAAGTTTATATACCTACAATGACAACTTATAAAATGGCAAGTATATGTGCATATTTTGACAAGTTTATGTGCCTATTTTCACAAATATATTTGCTTATTTTGACAAGTATATGTACCTATTTTGATAAGTCATAGAGTGTCGATTGACAAACCCATTTATGTTAAGTAAAACATCTCTAGTTGACAAGTGCATCTGCCTATTTTGACAACGCATAGAGTGGTGATTGACAAATAAGGGCAAGAGGGTAATTTCACATTTAGATTTAATATCAATGAAGTTCTTTAGGAGCTTTTTGATAAGGGAATTTGCTATGGGACTTTTTAGTATTTTTTTTTATTTTTAGAACCTCAGTGTGATTTTCCCCTTTTTTTTTCTTATTAGGAATGATGGGATGACCTTGACTTTACTTATACCAAAGACTCAAAGTTATCCCATTTTATTTTATTTTGGGTTAAGGTATATCTAACTAACACCCCAAAAATATTTTCACAGAAGCTTTTATACAAATTAATAAATTATTAATGACTAAAGTCAATCTAAATTAGCTGTTACTAACTAAAAATAAATATATTATACCAATCTATTAACCCAAATTAATTAAAAAAAATAAAAATAAAATGAAGACGCAAAATAATTGAAATAACGAAATAAAACAGGATAAACAAATTTTAAAATGTCAAAAAATTCTATAATTAAATAAAAATTTAATTAAAAAAATACTATTTTAATTTAACTAAATAAATAAATTTTTAAACATTAATAAAAACAATTTAAATAAACCCGTAAACACAAAACAATCAATAATAAAAATGACATAAAAAATAAATAAACAATGCTAAAAACTACAAAAGAGCCTTTTATAAATACGTTAAAATACAAAAATATATGGAAAAATCCTTCAAAAAGAACTTTAAAAATGCTAAAGGACAAAGGATATTTTGAATATTCATAGTGCCAGAAAAATGTGAGGGCCTGGCCTGATTTGTCTTTTTCAAAATTAAATGGAAATAACAGAAATTTCCCGTTGAGTTTATAAATATAATAGAGAAGAAAGCGCAATTTAGCCGGTAACTTTGCACACACTTGTGCCCCAATATTGTGCTCCCATATGTGATAAGGGTTTAACAAGTTCAGATAAGGTTCTAACAAGTTTTGATTAGATTTTTACAAACTTTAATTAAAAAATCATCACTTGCTCTAATGGCAAGGTATTGATTTGCACCTTTGATAATAGTTTCATAAGTTTAGATAATGTTTTAACAAGTTATAATAAGATTTTCACAAATTCAAATTCAAAAATCACCACTTGCAACAAGGACAATGTATTAATTCCTACTTATAATAAGGGTTTTATAAGTTCAAATAACAACATTTTAACAAGTTTTGACACTAGTACAAAATTCGCTTTTTAGACCGTCACATTTAGACCGGTTCTAGTGGATAAGGTCTTAAAAATTTGACCGGTGGCAGTTTTATAAATATATAAAACTTCTAAGACCAGTTCTATAAATAACTGGTCTTAAAAAATTTATCTAGACCGGTTCTCAACAAAACCGGTTTTAAAATATCAAAATATTTTAAAATGTAAAAAAATTTTATCTTTTAAGACTGGTTATAAAGAAAACCGGTTTTAAATAAAAATATATTTAGACCGGTTATAAATAAACCGGTCTTAAAATATGAAAATATTTTAAAATTTTTAACTTTTAAGTTAAGACCGGTTTCTATTAAAGATGAAAAATTTTTAAAATTATTTTTTTCCCACCATTTTAAGACCGGTTTTAATGGAAAACCAGTCTAAAAGGTGAGATATTTCAGCGCATTTTCACTCCCTCATGCCCAGATCCCTCGCTCTAAACCCTTTCTTCTCTTGTTGCCATTTCTATGTGAGCTCTGTTGCTGCTTGTTCTGAACTCCTCTATCGCTCCTCGTTCCTCTTTTGCTCCACTCACCTTCGTCATTACTGCTGCCATTGTTGTGTTCCTCGTCACTCTCTTCCGCCGCCACCTCTATTCTTTGTAGTGATCATTCTCCTCTGCTGTGACGTACCTTTACCACCGTGACTTTGGGTAGAAGCTATCTCTTTCGTCTTCAATCAGGTTAATGTTCTGTTAATTAAAGCCTTCAACTTTTAGCTTGTATTTGCTATTCTCAACAATATTAACTCTGACATTATATATTGGTTAGGCACGAAATAATTGCAGAAAAATATAATTAAGGTTAAATGGAAAACTGTGTGATCGATGACTTTACTACTATATATGGTTTTCTTGTTTTGGACCAAAAGTAAAGAAGGTGCTCTCTGACTTATGATAATTGGCTTGGAGTAATACCATTCTAAGTTATATTTTGTTTTAATTTAGTGTGATTGTTTGATTGTCAGTGTTTCGTGTGATTGTTTGATTCTAAGTTCTATTTTTTTTACTACTTTCAAATGGTGCATTTTAAAATTCGTTGAAATCTCTAAAACTCTATGGTGGTTGTTTTTTTGCCTATCCTTTTGCTGTTAGATATAGGGTGCTAAAAGTATTGAGATATATATGGATCATAGTTGGATAAAAGCTAAACGAATGAGTGTTGAATATAATAATGGGGTAAGGGGTTTTTTAGACTTCGCTAGAAGAAATGTCGATGATGGTAGTGGGAAGTTTTATTGCCCTTGTATAGTATGTTTGAATGAGAAGTGACTAAGTGCTGCAGATATATATACACATTTAATTTGTGAAGGATTTTGTCAGAGTTATACAGTATGGGTATGACATGGTGAAGAATTAGAAATGCCAAATTTATCTGAACAGGGGGGAGTGGGCTTTGATGAGAATGACACAGATACAGATGATCGAATAGAGGTTATTATTCATGATATAGGAGAAGAGGCTTTTAAGCAATCACATGTATATGGTAATATGTGCAGTGATGCTGAGACACCGTTATACCCAGGGTGCCAAAAATACCAATTGTTAAAAGCAGTATTGAAATTGGTAAGCTTGAAAGCACGACATGGATGGAGTGACAAGAGTTTTTCACAAACACTTGTGGCTTTTAAGGACATGTTTCCAGATGATAATGTGTTGCTTTCTCGATACTATGATGTTAAGAAAATACTGTGTCCACTAGGGATGAAGTATAAAAAGATACAAGCATGCCCTAATGATTGTATATTGTATGGAAAAGAGTATGAAGAGGAACAACAGTGTCCAATAAATGAAACCTCGAGGTACAAATCAAATAATGCCCCTGCAAAAGTGTTGTGGTATCTTCTAGTCATACCAAGGTTCAAGCGCTTGTTTGCTAATGGAAACGATGCAAAAAATTTGAGATGACATGTGGATGAGAGGATATTCGATAGAAAGCTTCGACATCCGGCTGATTCTTCTCAATAGAAGAAAATTGATCAATAATTTCCTACCTTCGGTGAAGAACCTAGGAACCTTAGGCTTGGGCTTAGCTTGGATGGTATGAATCCTTTTGATAGCCTGAGCAGTATACATAGTTCATGGTTTGTTTTGTTGGTAATTTACAACTTATCTCCTCTGTTATGCATGAAACAAAAGTACATCATGTTGTTTATGTTGATTTTGAGACCAAAACAACCTGGAAATGACATAGATGTTTACCTAGAACCCTTGATCGAAAACTTGAAATAGTTGTGGGATGAAGGTGTTGATGTTTTTGACGCGAACAAGAATGAGGTTTTTAAAATGCGAGCCATGATCTTTTGTACTATAAATGACTTCCCTGCATATGGAAACTTGTCAGGATATAGTGTTAAAGGTCATAAAGCATGTCCGATTTGTGAAAAAGGAACATGCTACCATTAACTTCAACATGGAAGAAAGACAGTTTATCTTGGCTATAGGAGATTACTTAGATGAGGCCATCCATATCGTAGATTAAAGAAAGCTTTTTTTGGTAGACAAGAGTTTGAAGATGCTTTAAAGGCATTGACTGGGGAGCAAATTTATGAAAAGGTGAAAAATATCAATGTTATCTTTGGAAAGACTACAACGAATAGTAATGAAAAAAATAAATGGAAAAAGAGGTTTGTCTTTTTTAATCTTTCATATTGGCCCAATCTTGACGTTAGACACTGTATTGATTTCATGCATGTGGAGAAAAACATATATGATAGTATTGTTGGGACACTGCTTAACATACAAGGTAGTTCTAAGGATGGTTGAAGGCAAGAAATAGGGATACGAGAAGACTTGCATTCAAAGCCATATGGTAAGAGAACTTTTTATCCTCCAGCTGCTCATACTTTGTCTAAGGATGAGAAAAGAAGCTTTTGTGAGTGTTTACATGACATGAAAGTTCCTTCAGGGTATTCTTCAAATTTAAGGAAGCTTGTGTCGATGAAAGATTTGAAGTTAGTAGGGCTAAAGTCTTATGATTGTCATGTTTTAATGCAACAACTACTCCTAGTAGCTATTCGTGGCATTGCCAAATATGATCTTTAACATATTTTGACTAGACTTTGTTTCTTCTTCAATGCTATTTGTAGTAAAGTCATTGAGACAGAAAGATTGGATGAATTGGAAAATGAAGGATATCTGATCTTATGCCAGGTTGAGAAGCTTTTCCTTCCTTTTTTTTTTGACATCATGGTATATCTAATTGTTCATCTAGTAAGGGAGATAAAGTTGTGTGGCGTTATCTATTTACGGTGGATGTACCCAATTAAAATAACTTTGAAAATCCTAAAAGGGTATGTGAAGAATGCAAATCAGCTGAAGCATTTATTGTTCAGAAATATGTTTATGAAGAAGCCATGGAGTTTTGTCAAGATTACCTGTCAAATGTAAGACATGTTGGGCTTCTTGAATGTCATGATAAAGGAGGGGGTAGACGCAGGGCTAAAGTAAAAAGTGTTGATTCTGATGAATTGCAACAAGTCCACTTGTACATCTTGAATAATGTTGATGAAGTTCAAGATTATATTAATGCTCATAAAGAAATTGTTCAGAAAGGAAATAGTCGAATGATCGAATAAAGGTTAATTAGAGAGCATAACAAAACTTTTGCACATTGGTGCAAACAAAAGGTTGACGGAGAAGAATGTGTTTTTGATACAATTAAATGGTTAGCAAGTGATCCTGAGGTTGATGTCCTCACTTGGACTTCAATTGTGATCAATGGTTATACGTTTTACACAAAGTCCCTTGATGATAGGAGCATCATCCAGAACAGTGGAGTTATGTTAGTGGCTGAATCTATGCACTTCTCTAGTTCGAAAGATAAGAACCCTAGATTAGCAGCAATACCTTTTTATGGGGTTATTGAAGAGATTTGGGTTGTTGATTATGTTAAAATTAAATTTCCCATTTTCAAATGCAAGTGGGTTGATGTCAACAATGTTGTGATGATTGATCAGTTGGGATTTACATTTTTGATTTGATTAGTAGAAGTTTTGTAGATGAACCTTTTATTATGGCATATCAAGCCAAACAAGTGTTCTATGTTACCGATCAAGTAAATAAAATGTGGTCTGTAGCTCTCCAAGGAAAAAAGGTCATTGACATTAATCAGGAAAGTCGTTCAATGAATTATCTTCTTGAGACTCCTTCTTTTTCTAGGGGTCTACCAGAATTAAACGAATAAGATGAAGCAAACAATGAACACAACACAAGAAACGATTATCATGAAGGGATATGGGAGGATATCCCTTTATAAAACTACTTTGAAGATTAGTTAGCTAAAATAATTATCATCATGTATATTGTTGTTGCATTTGTATATATAAAACTACTTTTTTTGTTGTCGTCACAGGAAAATGAAGCAAATGAGGTGTCTTAGCTGGGACCGAGGCAACGTGAACTGGTATACTCTTAGAGGCAACGTGAACTGGTATGCTGTGAATCAATGTTGTTACAAACTTGTACTGTTTTATTATTTAGAAACTAGAAGATTTGCATGCATATTTAAATTCATATAGGATGAAGCCACGTGAGAGCCTACTCAAATGCGAAGAGCGAGCTTAATTTGTCTGAGTCTAAGTTAAAGGGTTTCTTGTCTATTGTTGATGCTAATTCATCTGATTCAGGTGCTTCTAATTTTTAATTTCCATGTATACTACTATATGTATATCAACATATATGGGTGAATCTATATCTACTTGCGTTTTGGATTGTCATGTATGTGATTTGTATAAGATGTTTGTTAAAATGTATAAAAGAAGAATTTATTTGGATGTTGATGAAATGGCTGCTTGCTGAGTGAAATGTAAAATAGGGTAAATGGCTTGCTGGGTAAATCTTTTAAACGGAACAATTTTTTTAAAAAAACTTTTAAGACTGGTTCTCTTAAAAACTGGTCTTAAAAGTAACTTTTAAGATCGGTTCATTATAAAACCAATCTTAAAAGTAAAGTTTTTAACAGAACTAGTCTTAAAATGAGAACTTTTAAGACCGTTTATCTATAAAACCAGTCTAAAAGGTTGTCTAAAAGTTGAAATTTTCATACTGGTTTCTTCGATAACCGATCTAAAAATGATTATTTTAAGACTGGTTTTGTAAATAACCGGTCTTAAAATTTTTTTAAGACCAATTCTAAAACCGGTCTAAAAAGTAGCAGACTTTTAAGACTGGTTGTATCAAGACGGGATCCGGAATTGGTCTAAAATGTTATTTTTAACCGGTCTTAAAACTGATTTTTCCACTAGTATGATAAGCTTTTCACAAATTCCAATCCAAGAATTACCACTCACTATAATGATAAGATACTGATTCTCACTTCTAATAATGGGTTAATTCTAATTCAAAATAACCACTTGTTACAATAAACAATGTATCAATGCAAGAACTTTTATATTTCATTAGTTCCCCAAACAAACATAAAAGCCGACTTCACTATTTCACAAATTCGTATTAGGGTTTTCACACATTGAGATTAACTACTACCTACAAAATCCACCCTATTTTTGTTGTTCACCCTCAAACTTCAAACTCACAACATGATCGAATGCCTCCTTCAACCTCCTACAACCTTCACTCATCAACGTTCACCTCTCCAAGTTAAAAACCCAGCTACCCAAAAGCGACACCTACTAAAACGAAGACCAACAAAGCCATAACTATGATCACGTGATGAAGAGAAGAACATTATGGAGTAAAAAAATACAAAGCTCACTTCCTTTTCACGGTTCTAGCCCTGCTTCTTCTTCCTTTGCTTCCCACTTCACGACACCTTTCTCTTTCTTGATTCTTTTCTTTTTATATTTGAAGGGCATTTATGTCATTTCTATTTAATTTTGAAAAGGACAAATCATGCTTTCACATCTCTCTAGTATTATAAATATTCGAAGCACCTTTTTTTTTATTTGAGTACTTTTAAAGTTCTTTTTTCAGGGATTTTTCCAAAAAATATTGAAATTAAAATAAAAGCTTCAAATACATTGGTATAAATTGGTTAACAAAATCATGCCTAAAATCAATTATTTTAATCATCATATTTTATAGCACTTGCAAAATGCAAATTCCACATTTTCCTTTCTTTTTGCTTTATGGGACTCTCCCACTATCTATATTGATCAGGGGTGCTACGCATTCTTTGCTGCCCTTGCTTCACCTTTATTTTGGGAGTCTTCCCAAATGTATTTTTCATAGTTCTTTATATTATTATATTTTAGAAGAAATGAACAACATTTTGATATCTCATGGGCGAAAATGGTAGTTTTTTTAATTTTTTATGATTTTTCAAAGATTCGGTACTCAAAGTGAAAAAGAAAACTGCACCATTTTTCTGAAATCTCTTTAAAAAATCATAAAACAATTGAAAACAACTTTATTTTTTACCTATAAGATATCAAAATGTTGCCCATTTTGTGTAGAATATAATAATTTAAAGAACCATGAAAAATAAATTTGGAAATGCCTATAAAATGAAGGCGCAATAGGGGTACCCTCTACACCCCGATCCCTATCTACACATCGTCCTTTATGGAAATTTACACAAAAATGGGTCACTTTTATAAACTTTAATTTCGACCAAGGTAGTGTTTGGTTTGGTGGTTTGCCCTCCAATAAGCCCGATTTTAAAGAAAAAAAGGCCGATTTGTGTGATATGGCTTATTGTAAGTGTTTGGTTCACCATTTTTTTAGTTGAGATTTCGTTTAATAACAGGCTTTTTGAAAAAGCTCTTAGGTCTAGCTTTTAACTTATTAAATAAGGGAATTTATTACTGTTTCATGCTGTACTCTGCTTCTGTTCTCTTCTCCGTTGCCAAACATCCAACTCCTCGGAGCTGTAGTTAAGGTCAATGGTGGTGCTGTGTACAGAGAAGGCAGCTGATGGTGGTGTGGTGGATTATGCCGCTGGATACGGTGGTAGACGGCAAAGGTTTGGAGACGGTGCTCTCTCCGGTGTTAAAAAAAGGAAGGTCGATGATGATGATCTGGATCTGACGACGGAGGTAGGAGGAGGCCGGAGGTTCAGAGCTCCTCGATCATGGTTCACGGTGCTCTCTATGTCTGCCATTGGCCTCTGGTCCAGTTCTGTCAATAGGAAGAAGAAGAAGAAACCTGGTCAAAATGCAATTTTTGACCAGGGACCTTTCTGTAAATTTCAAAAGTTTATAAGGAGGGATTATAGTGTAAAACATTGAAACATATGTAGGGCAGGGTTATAATTTTAAAAGTTTTGAGTTTCTTCTGTAATTTTCTCTAGGCCTTATCTTCATTTACTTATAATTTTCAGAAATTGTAGGGCTTTCTTTAATTTTTCTGAGTCTTCAAACAAATTTTGACTTTTAAAAAAACATTTATCTAATCGTCAATCCAAACAAATTTTGACTTATACAATAACAATTATTCAATCGCTCATTAAAACATAAATTATATTACATAAACTAACTTTTTTATAAAGTCATTTTTTATAAGTTAAAATTAAAATAAATCATTTTTCCCACCTCTATCCCAAACACATACTAAATAAATTTGTCGGGACTGAAATGCGATCAATGATTAAAGCAAGTCAAAATTCTTAACTCATTCCCATAGTTGATGTTGGTGTCTTTCGTTTTTTTCTGTTCCTTTTAAAATATTTTACCGAAAATCAATCTTTTCCCAGAGCCAATTTAACTTCCTTTGTTTCTTCGGAGTTCTCCCCATCAATTTTCTGTCCTTCCTCGTCCCTTCTCGCACCATACCATATCCATGGCCCTCATAACGCTGTTCTTACTATTTGCAGTTGTATCTGTAAACGAAGTTAGAGCTCAAAAAAATGATTCCAACATCATCACTTTGGGTTCTTCTCTCTCCCCAAAAACGAATTCTTCTTCTTGCTGTTGGAATAGAGTTGATGGGTGAACCTGAAGGAACAACCGTTTGGACAGCTAACTTCACGAATCTATCTACTTCCTCTGATTCAGTAATCCAATTAACCAAAGACGGTCAACTTGTGCTTAGAAACGTGAAACAGATGGAAGTAGCAGCCGTCCTTGCCAATGAGTCTGAACCTGCAGATTCAGCTTTCATGCTTGGTTCTGGAAATTTTGTGCTTTATAGTGAAAGCCATAGTG
The DNA here is from genome assembly GCA_963242795.1 of Inga leiocalycina. Taxonomy (NCBI): domain Eukaryota; kingdom Viridiplantae; phylum Streptophyta; class Magnoliopsida; order Fabales; family Fabaceae; genus Inga; species Inga leiocalycina. The sequence goes on from OY725327.1 coordinate 28,377,881, forward strand.
TCATCTGGCAAAGCTTTGATCGCCCCACGGACACCATACTAGGAGGTCAGAATTTATCTCTGGGACAACATTTGATCTCTGCAAATGGACATTTTATTCTCAACATGTAGACTAATGGAAAGCTTATTGCCTACCCGGTGAACAATGAAAGAGAAAGTGACGCTTACTGGGACCCAAATACTTCACAATTACATGTCTCACAGCTTACTTTTAATCTTACGGGCTTTCTTTGCCTAGGCAATTATCGTGGGTATCCCATTAAAGTTCTTGCCAATAGTGGCAACCATCTTGGAAGGAACACAAGCTTAATAATCTATCGTGCAACATTGAATTTGGATGGTATTTTTAAGTTGTATGTTCACACATTTGAGAAGAATAATAATACTGGCTTCACTAGCCACATTATTGTGTGGCACGCTATTTCTGATCTGTGTCAAGTGAATGGCTTTTGTGGCAAGAATAGTTATTGCTCCAACGTCTTTGGTAGGTGAATGCAATTCTTATCCTGGATTTAGACCAATCAAGGGGAACAAAAACAAAAAAACATATTCTTGGTTTGTGAACTGATGACTCCCCATTTTTAATAGAATTTGAGATATATTTTGATATGTTTTGGGAGTCATTAATGCTAAAATAAAGGGATTTATTGGAGATTTTGATAAGATATCAATTTGGTGCATAATTTGGGGATTTTATTTTAAATATTATAATTTTAATCTAAAAAAATAATAATTTAACATAGGATGATAATAATAATAATTCACTGTTTTGAAATAGAAAAAGAAGAAGAAGAAGTTGTTTTTATTTTATTGTCTTATATTTTATTTTTATTTTCTTTTCCTGATTGTATAATAGGTGAGGTGACGTGGGTTTTGCTTGTTGGATGAGAAGTTGGGAAGCAATTGCCTAATCAAAGTCCAAAGAGCCCAAGTTTGACGGTGGCTGCAATACGTGGGCCATAGGAGGTTGGACAAATTTCTTTGAATACCAATTTGAAGACTTCTTTGGGCTGCTACATGGGACGACACCATTTGGGCTTTGGAGGGCATGAAGAATTCTGACTAAGGCCTAAAGGAATGACCAAAACAAAGCATTAGAATTGGTGCTGTGGCTTTTTTTTTGGAGCGGAGGCGACCATACAGCCGCACAGAAGAGAAGGAAGCATCGGGCACCTCTGGTTCATCATCATCTGCATAGGGAGGACGAGAGGACTTGTGGAGGTGATTGAATCAAGGACCAGGGGTGCTGCCGTGACTGGTTTTTCTGCACCAATGCCGTCCAAACCAGAGAAGAATCAGAGGAGCCAAGCACGTGTCTGCTGCTTTGTTCTTTAAGGAGGCACTGTCATTGCTGCTGCTTCTTCTTCTAGCAAGCTTGACAGATCTGTCCGGCGAGAACCAGAGAGGACGAGCTACAAGAGGCATCCACCAGTCATTGTGCAAGCACCATTCATCACTTCTCCGGAGCTTCATTAGAGAGGAGCTGTCACCTTCTTCACCCCCTGAACCAGAACGCAAGAGCAAGGAAGAAGGGAGAATGTGGTCAGCGATTTGAATCAGAGGAGAGAAGAGCAACCTTAATCACTGCAACAGCGTTCTTCATCTTGGGTTGTTCTTCATATCTTTATTTAATTTCCCTCTGATTTTTGCTGCTGCATCTGGATGTTGCTGAGATGATGTTGGTATTAATTATGAGTAGCTAGTTACTTTGCATTAGGATTATTTCAAAACATTGTAAGGATTGAGACTTATTATTATTATTCCCTTTAGTTGTTAATGGCAATTATGTGTTAATTTTATCTTGTCCATAATGCTTCTATATGACTGGCCATCACTTAGAGTGTTTTGTTCAATTAAATTAAGCTTGAGAAAGTTAATTTAATTGTAGAACTTAGATAAAATTATGCTAGACTTGAAGTTTAGGATTAAATTGATGGTTTGTTAGTAACATAGAGATATAGTTACTAACATAGCATTGTCAAATTAAGGTTGTTTCTTAATGATTATTTTCTCTTAACTGTAGCAAGAGATTGTGCATGTTAATTGAGAATATAAATTTGGTTTTGACTTGAGAAAGCTTAATCAAATACCTTTGAACTTTAGACTAACACATCAAGTCATTTAATTTCTATTGGAAGGGTAATTACTTAAGTCTCATGAATTGCAATGGTTAGAAATAATCCTATGCTCCTCTTGTTTTGAAGTAGAGTTTTAATTTAGTTTTAGTCGAATTGTTTTCCTTTTCTTGAATTCAAATAATCTTTAGGATATAAACTCTCTAAATGGTTTTACTCAACCTAATTGATAGCATAATCATGACAATTAATCCACTTTTACCTTAGTCTTCGTGGAAACGATCTTTACTTATCACTTTATTACTTGGCGCGACCCGTGCACTTGCGGTGGCGAACAAGTTTTTGGCGCCGTTGCCGGGGAACAAAAACAAAAACATATTCTTGGTTTGTGAACCTATCATAAAAACTGACTGTATCACCAGTGGTCCAGGGATGCCATACAATGTTAGTAACCCATTGCAACATATGCAATGGGGCCTTCATCCTTGTTTGGTCATACCATTGGAAATGGAAGCTTGTGACAAGTCTTGCATGGAAGACTGTGATTGTGGGGCAGTGTTACATGGAGATGGTAACTGCAACAAGTATAAGCTTCCGCTCATGTTTGGCAGAATTAATCAAAATATATCAACCACAGCCCTCTTCAAGTTGCCTTCAGCAAATATCATTCCTTCAAAACCAAAGAAGCCAGAGGTCCTTGTTGATGACAAGAAAATCTGATTCTGACTCTGGTACTCTTGGTTCAATTTCATTCGTTTGCTTAGGCTTTTTAGTATCTATTTTTATCGTCTACATGCGTAAAGTCTTATCTTACAAAAAGTCTTACGAACATTTGCCTTTAATGAATTGGTGAATGCAATAGGAAACTTCACAGAAGAGATCGGTACAGGATCTTTTGGGGTGGTTTACAAGGGGACAATTCGTGGAAGCAACAAAATGATTGCTGTGAAGAAACTAAATGACGATGTTGTGGTTGAAGGAGAAAGAGAATTTCAAGCAGAAATCACAGCAATCACTCGAACTCATCATAGAAATCTGGTTCAGCTCATTGTTTATTGCATTGATGGTTCCTGTTTATGAATATATGGGCAATGGGTCTCTAGCAGATTTTTTGTTCGAGCCTGAGATGCATCCATCTTGGAAACAGAGTCAAAATTGCATTGGATGTGGCAAGGGAGTCTTATATCTACAAGAAGAATGTGAAGTCTGTATTGTCCACTGCAATATTAAGTCTCATGACTTTCTTTTGGATGAAATGTGGACAGCAAAAATATCAGATTTTGAACTTGCGCGACTATCAATATGAGAACATTAAAAAACCAATAGCACCAATGAATCATCAAGTGGCTATGTGGCGCTGGAACGCCAGAAAGATGCATCAACATACATAAAAGTTGACATCTTCAGCTGCAGCGTGGTGTTGTTGGAGATAATATGTTGCAGAAGGAATATAAACGTGAAAGTGGCATCAGAAGAGGAAATAATGCTTTCAAGTTGGGTTTATAATTCTTTTGTGAGAGGAGAATTGAACAAATTGGTAGAATTAGATGAAGACGTGGAATGGAGGACATTGGAGAGAATGGTGAAGGTGGCCTTATGGTGTGTCCAAGAGGACTTATCTCTACGTCCTTCCATGAAGAATGTGATTTTGATGTTGTAAGGGTTCAAAGATATTCCAATTCCTCCATCTCCAATCCCACTTGCTTGATAATCTTCAAAATTATGGTGGTTTTTTGCTGAAGTATCAATCTTAGATACTGCTACTGCGTGTAAATGTGTCCCATCCTTGTATATGCACAAATGCGAGTTAGTTTCTTGATGCACCTACTATATTTATGGTAATGTATAAATTATGTGAAGTCAAATTCTGTGACTTTGTGATTTTGTGAAAAGTGTGCTTGTATGGGCAGGTTGATTTGTTTGCTTGTTTGGGTTATCAAATGGTTTGAATTTCAATGATTTAAAATTAATTACATTGTACAATACTAATGATTAATAAATGTCCCCTCCGAGTACTCTTGAATGTATTCATTAATTAATCTAGTTGGAATAAATTTACATAAAGTACTTAACTTGTTCATTGCAAATAAATAAGATGTTTCATGGAAGGCAAAAAACAAAAAAAAAACAAAAGAAAAGACGCTTCATTATTCCAATTAATTGTTATAGATAATATTTGGGACCAAAAGATACCATCATTTGAACTTAAAAAACCCTAAAAGGTTTGATGAAAAAGGGAAAGGACAGAGAGGAGATTGAGGAGGAGTTTGGGTTTTTGAAGTTTGGGTTCTTTTACCAAAATACCTCTCACATAGCATAAACCCAATTTTTGGCCATTTTCCTTCTTCACCTCCAAAATCCAAATTCTCTCTGCCTCTGCTGTTTTTATCAATCATATTTTCCTCCAGGTTCCCTCTTGCTTGCTTTCACGCCCAGATTCCCCCGCCGTCCTCTCCACTCACATTGATCTCCTCCTACACTCGCTTTGTCATTCTCCTCTTCCTTGAGTAGCGCTCCTCCATCGAGAAGCCCCTCATCCGGCTTGGCGAACTTCACCCCTACCTCCTCACCAACATCGTCAGCTGCTTCCTCCAATAAAATGATGATGAATAATCTCATGACGTTGTTTCCCAAAATGTACCTTACTTGTTTTAGAAGGCGAAGGGTTTGAGGGGCATTTTGCTAAACACATCTAAACTCTAAAAACCCAGATTCCTCCCTATTACCTCTTTGTCATTTCTCTTTTTCATCAGACCTTTTGGGATTTTTCATGTTCAAATGGTAATTTTTGATCTTTTTTTCTAATTTTTAATTTCATCATGTCTGAGCTTGTGATTGATAATTGTGTTTATGTCAATTTAAATGGAGGGCTGGGAGAGAAAACTTGATGGGAAAAAAATACTAGATTGTAGGATGATAAAATTGCTATGATATTCAGATTTGACCCATACATACAGCATGTTTGGATTGATGATTCACCAGCTCAATCGAGGCGAATCACCAACCCAATCACCATTCAGAGCTTTTGGTTCAAGTTACGATGTTTGGATGGACGATTAGCTTGCAATCTAAAAGAAATTTTTTGCACAATTGGGAGAAGCTGATGGTTGAAGCTGAGAGCTTCTGATAAGCCCAACTGACCGCCCACTCTCTATTATTCTATCTCCTTCCCCTTTTTTCCTTCAATCCAAAATTTTTTTGTTCTATTACCAAAATTTAGAGACCTCTTTGTTTCTCTCTGATCTCTTCATTCTTTTCGTCTCCTTTAAGTCTTTAAATGTGTAAAGCTTAGTGAAACAAAAAGACATAAAAAAAAAGTTGTGTGCTTTGCAATGGGGAATTTGTTGAAAGTAGAGTTGTCTGTATTTTTGGTGTTTCTCTGCGTTCTTGTTGTGTCAGCCTCTATGGGTTATGACCACAAAGCTATTGTCATCAATGGCAAAAGAAAAATTCTGATCTCTTGCTCCATTCACTACCCTATAAGTACCCTGACGTAATCATCATGCTTTTTCTAATTTGTCTTCTTCATCTTCTTCTTGTTTTCTTCAGGTTTTCTCAAAGCATTATATTTTTTTTTAATTGAATCTGCAGATGTGGCCTGGGTTGATTCAGAAAGCCAAAGATGGAGGCGTGGATGTTATTCAAACCTATGTCTTCTGGAATGGACATGAGCCTTCCCTGTTGGTATAGGAACCAATCTCAAATGTGTTTATTCAAATTGTGGATGTCTTTTTACAAGGAAAAATGGCACCTATTTATACTAATACATTTCTTATTAAAATAAGGAAAGTAAATGCTTTGTTTCAATGTTGGTGTGCTCAACAACTCCCTCAGTCACCAACCCCCAGCCGTCATTCACTGTCTTTTCTGTCTCACGTCACTCCTTGCGTCATTCCCTGTTTCTTCTCTGTTTCATTCTCCCGGGGTTGGACAGGACTCATCCTCGAGTCAAAAACAACATCATCATCAATGAATGGAGATTGATCTGAAACTTTATGCTTCAGTAAAAATGACTTGGGCTTATTTTTTATTTTGACGTGTTTATCTGGTGGCAAAGGTTCAAGCTGAATCTTCACATCATCCTTCTGGAAGGAATATGTGTTTGCAAACCCGTCGTATAGAGCGTGTTGATCATATTGTCAGAAGAAGATGACAAGCGTCCATCGGAACAACATCACACCAAACTTCATCATGATATGTTTTACCGATAGAAAAAGTAATAAGGCATCGTTTTAAAACTTTTACAGCGTTTCCTTCGTTAAACCATTGAAGTTTGTACGGGCACGGATGGTTGTGAGTTAGTAGTTGCAACTTTTCTACCATGTAGTTAGAGACTACATTTTCACAGCTTCCGTTATCAATAATGACGTCATAGACTTTACCTTGAGTAGTGCAACGAGTATAAAAAATGTTGTGACGTAGCCAAGGCTCTTCTTTCACTGTGGCTGTATGCAAGCTTCGTCTAATCACAAGTGTTTCACCATGATCAGGAGGAATGACTTCTTCATCAAAATTTGGCTCTTCATCAAAGACAGGTTCTTTGTCGAGTATGAGCTCCTCTTCTTCTTCAAATACTGCAGAAGTTTCCCCTTCAATAATAGTAACAACTCTGCGGGTAGGACATTCTGAAGCGATATGACCGAACCCTTGGTATTTGAAGCACTTAGGTGCTTTGGAGCTAAATTCCTTGGTAGCCTTTGTTGGAGGCTTGCTTGAAGAGTTAGACTGATATTCTTATGTATGCTTATTTGAAGAGTTATGCTGATGTATTTGTGTAGGCTGATGCATGTGTGCTTCATGTCTATCAAAAGTAATTTCGTTGGAGGAAGACGCTTGAAACGGAAACCTTTTGGGCAACTGTTTCTCAATACGGATGGCTAGACGAATGACGTCGTCTAGAGTCTAGTATTGTTGGAGCTGTACCGGATGAGCAATGTTGGTATTTAATCCTCCGATATAACGGGCTATTGTTTGCTCCTCCCTCTCTTGGAAATCACACTTCATCATGAGTTTTTCAAATTCCCTCGTATATTCTTCCACAGACATAGCCTTTTGGCGGAGATTATGTAATTGAAGGAAATTATCTTGATAATAATTATCTGGAAGAAACTTACGTGAGAGCTCATGTCGCATTTTGTCCCACTTTCGGATCTTGCTTTTTCCTTCTCTTTCACGCCTTTTCTTGAGATTTTCCCAACCATATGGAGGCATGTTTCTTTAATTTGATGGTGACAATTTTGACTTTCTGCTCATCGGGAATCTCTTTATATTCAAAAACTCGTTCGACGGTTTGAAGCCAATCGACGAATTCGTCTGGTTGAAGTCTTCCCTTAAATTCAGGTATGTCTACCTTAATGTCATTAATTCGGAATTGCTATTGTTGAGGATGGCAACGGTAGTCAGTAGACAACGAACTATTATTATCTGAATCATCTGGATATTCACTGCGAGATTCTAGCATGGCTTGCTGTGTTTGTATAGTGGTTTCCAGTTCCTATATCCAGCGTCTCATCTCGTCCATCTCAATCTCGTATTTGTTTCTGTGTCTTGGAGGCATTTTGGAATTGTTCTTGTGAGGTTAGGTATAGGGTGGAAAGGTATAAGGATATGATCGGTTAAAAGTAATAAATATGTAGAAAATATACTCATTTTTTAAAATATCCGGTAAATGAGAGTGAGAGAGTAATAATGGGAAAAGTGATGAAAGTGAATGCATATAATAGATAAATTAAGGTAAACAAAATGATAAAAATGTATTTAATGGTTAGATAACTCAAAATAGAACTTATAAAAAGAGAATACATGGATTCAAAAATTTGAATATTATAATCATAAATGGAGGGAGTATAAAAGAACGACTTTTCTCAATTCTTTGAAAAGCATAAGCATACCTTTATCCCTTTAAATCCAATATATATATATATATTTATTTATTTATTTAAATAGCAAATATTTATGTGTATATATATATAACCTACTAGAATATTTTAATTACGATAATATTATGTATATAATTTAAGCTAAGGTTACATTTAAGATATATTTTATTTTTTATATGATTTGAAAATATACTTATAAAATTTAAATATATAATTATACATTAATTATATTTATAATACTAATATTTGTAATTTTTTGACGGGTAGGGTGGAGGAGTCATTCGTTTGTTGTGTGAAACGGTTTTCTTTTTTTTTTTTTGGCTGGTTGGAATTTGTGCAATTTTTCAAACTTTTATACTTTTTGTTTTATAAATAACAATTCTCATTAAACAAATAAAATGGTAGTACTTCATAAATTTGCAATCGTAACATACATGATTGCAGAGATCTTAGTACATTATTATTGACATTCATTACCTTAGACACTTGACCAAAATCAAACCTGTTCAGCAATTTGCCTATGTCTCCCTATAAGGTGTTCACTTAGGTTTGCTTTCTCCCATTTGGAGGTAAAATAAGTTTCCTTATGCAATATGCACAAAGCTTTCTGAACGGAGAGTTTTGCTTTGTCCTATTTTGTATTTTAGTTTTTAGATTAATGGAGATGAAATAGGTTTTAAATAAAATTGATTTATAATTATGATTTTGAGAATTTTTTTGACTATGATTTATTTATAAAATTGATTTTGGCTATAATTGATGAAAGGCCAATACCATGGTTTTCTTAAAAATTATCCAAACGTCCTTTTTGTAAAGTCAATTATGAATGCAAAACCATGTTTTTCTGTATGCAAAACCATGTTTATTTACCAATACTATGCACTCCTGTACATGTTAGTATGACCTAATTTTCGAATATGTTTTCCAAAAATGTATCCAAATACTCTAATTTTAAATTAATTCTACTTACAGAACAATTTTATAAGCTCCATTTTATATAACATTAATCCTAATTCGGAGGTAACTTCATGAGAAATATGATTAATGGTCTTATGATTGATTTTAATCAAAATATCATTATGATGAATATTTGTGAAGTTGTAGCATCTTGATAAGTTTTGTTTTATTGTAGTTTTGGCAGTATGTTGCTTAGTTTGTTAGAATAGTAAAAAAAGCGATGTTGAGATACCTTAGAAGAAAATGCTGGGTTTTGACATGAAGAAAAAGCGTGGATATGGGGAAAGGTCGTTTGGATGTTCCAACAGTAGTAGTAAATACGTAAAACAACAATTAAATAATAAATCACCAAAAGTTAACCAATATTCCCTCCGATTCTTAATATTAGAGCTAGTTGACTTTCTTTGGAGAGATTAATGAAGCAAAATAAGTTACTTAATTATAGCATTTTTTGTGTATTATTAGATCATATCAGCTTATAAGTCAGACAAATTAGTTTGGAGTAGAACAATAAGTGTAAATAATTTAATGTAACTTATTTAGTTTCCTTAATCTTTTTTAAAAAAAGTTAACTAACACTTATATTAAGGATTGAAGATAAGATAATATAATAATAAAATTATTGTACACGTTATTATGGTCCTGTGAAGCTTCTTGACAAGTGGCTTGTGAAAGACATTTGTGAATTAATGTGTGTCCGTGTGTATATAAATGCATCAATAGCTTCGATTTTGAATCAAGTTGTGCTTATTTGCTACTGCTGATCGAAGAGCATAAGCATATATAACCTCTCTATCTGTGTTTTGATCTTCGGATATGGTATTATCCTCAACTTTTCTGAATCCTTTGGTTCCTACTTCGGTCATTGTTAATCCCCAATGTAAGGTAACAATCAACAATCATTGTTTAAAACACATTATGTACCTTTTCTCAACTTGTGCGTGTCATCCTTCCACAGTGACTATGCTAATCTTCTCTATATCCATCCAATTTTATCGGATGTCCCTGAAGGGACACCTTATGCACTTTTGACCTTTACCAAAAATGCATCTAATAATTGCAAGTATAGCTATACCGTTGAAAGTTTAATGTTAAAGTTTCTAATTACATTACTGTGTTTTAGATCACAAGTGCTGGAAGGTGCTTCAAGGTAAATTGTACAGTCCAAATTGTAGAGCAGGTGGCTAAGAGCGAACCGCTGGCTTTGAAGGAATCTAATGAGGCTCTACGTAGTGGCTTGTAATGTGTCTCTTATGTTGTTACTCTTTGTTTCTGTGTGTCTGTGTGTGTTGTTTTATATGTTTATAGTTTTTGCTTCTATCTACAGAAAATGATGTGATGGAAGATTTCTATTGTAGAATGTCCACAGAGTTAGTGAGTTGCCATGCTGACTGGAATGCTTTGAAAGCAACCTCTTCTACTCCAATTTACCAAATTGCTACTTAGAAAGAAAAATAGGCAAAATGATAAAAGGGAGGTGAATGTAATGATTGCCTAGCCCTTAGTCCTTTATATAGTAAGAGGAGAATACAAGATGATTCTGACCTAATAGAATTTGCTGAAGAATATTACAAGTGTTGTGCTCATAGTGTTAAATGTGTATAATGACAGGACGACTCTTGATCCTATATCTACAGAAATATTATAGAGTAGGTTAATTATATAAATCATCATTATCTAACATCCCCCTCAAACGAGAAGGTGTAATTATCATCCCGAGTTTGTTTCTAAAGTAAGAAAACTTGGGGTAGGATAAAACTTTGGTAAAGCAATCAGCAACTTGATGAGATGATGGTATGTAATGAACATCAAGAAAACCAGAGAGAACCAAATCACGAATGAAACGCATATCAATTTCAATATGCTTGGTTCCGCCATGTTGAACAGGATTAGAAGCAAGAGCTTTGGCACTTTTATTATCACACCAAATGATTGAAGGTTGTTTGACTATAAGACCAAGTTCAAACAATAATGAATACAACCATTTAACCTCTGATGCACCATCAGCTAAAGATCTATATTCAGACTCAGAACTTGATCGAGACACAACCTTTTGTTTTCTTGATGCCCATAAGACTAAGGTATTGCCTAAATAGACACAACAACTAGCCATTGATCTTCTATCATCAACATCGACTGCCCAATCAGCATCAGTAAAGGCAGTTAAACTCATAGATTAAATGGTTTAACCAATATACCATAATTATAGGTTCCTTTTATGTATCTGAGAATCCTCTTAAGAGAAAAAGCAATGTTTGGTCTTGTAGTTGTGAGGTACTGGAGTGACCCAATAGCTTTTCTATATAATGATGGATCCTTCATGAGTTCACCCTCTTGAGTTGAAAAATGTTTGTCAACTACTATTGGTGTTGACACAGGGGTATAATCTAACATATGGAATTTCCTCACAGATCTAAAGCATATTTTCCTTGGTTCAGATAAAAACCAGTACTGTCCCTATATATTTCTAAGCCAAGAAAGTAATACATAGGGCCTAGGTCTTTCAATGAAAATAGAGAATTTAATCTTTGAATAAATTTTTGCACATTGTTGGAATTATTACCAGTCACCAAGATATCATCTACATATATTAGAATGAATACCTTGAGATTGTGAGTTCTGAGATGAAATAAAGAAATATCACTTTTTGCATTGTGGAAGCCCTATTTGAGCAGTGTCAATCGAAGTCTATCAAACTAGGCTCGTAGGGCTTGCTTTAAGCCATGGATTGCCTTTACCAGTTTGCATACAAAATTTGGCCGACTAGGGTCTTGAAAACCTTCCGGCTGGCTCATAAAAACATTCTCTTGTAAACACCCATTTAGAAATGCATTGTTCACATCTAGTTGCCTTACTTCCTAGTTAAAAGTGGCAGCAATTGATAAAACAATTCTAATTGTTGTGGGTTTAATTACTGGACTGAAAGTTTCTCCATAATCAATACCTGGAGATTGCTGAAATCCTTTGGCCACGAGACAAGCGTTCAATTTCAAAAATGATCCATCTGCGCGGAATTTGTTCTTAAACATCCACTTGCAGTCCACCAAGGGGTGAGCATGATTCCTCAGAACTAAGATCCAGGTTCAATTCTGTTGCAAGGCATCAAATTCTTCTTTCATAGCTCCTCTCTAATACAAAGATGTGAGTGCTTCTTGAACATTCTTAGGTTCTACAATTTTCAGAAGAGTGATCAGGTCTTCGGATTTCATGAGACCCATAAAAGGGTATTGGGGTTTAAAAATACCTGCCTTAGAACAAGTTAGCATTTGATGTTTATTTAATGGATTGGACTCTGTTGGGCTGGGCCCAGCTACTTTTATTGATTGAATATTGCTTGTTTTTTGATTGGGCTTTGAGTTTAAAAACTCTTGAATAGGAAGAATATGACTATATTCGACTTTATTAAGGTGCTCCGTTGGGTGTGGCGAGGTGGTGACTATAGGTGTTAGAACACCTTCTTCTCTTATAGCCAGTTTTTGAGTGGTGATGACCGGAGAAGCGTCAATGAGCATTGGAATTGAATAATTTGGTTTTTCAATAGTCTTTGATGAGTTTCTCCAATCTAAGAAACCAGAAGTAAATGGAAAAGTGCACTACTACAAAAAGGAGTTTTAACATCCCAATTTTGGCACTTTTAACGTGAAAAAACGGGGGGACGTCTATGTGGGGGACGTAGTATGTTTTAAGAAAAGACGTCCCAAAAAAATGGGACGTCTAAAGTGAGACTTTAGATGTCCCAAATGACAATTTGGGATTTCTAAAGTCCTCTAAAGGGCGACTTTAGACGTCCCAATTATTAATTTGGGACGTTAAAATGTTTGATTTTTTTAAACGATCATTTACATTCTGCATTACTCAGTGAATTCAAATTGCAGAAATAGAATAGAAAATGGATACATAAACCACAATGTCTAATACAAAATGGTAAGAATATCCAGCACTACAATCTTTACTATATATACATACAATAACAACTTATACAACCTACTACTATATATGTCAACAATAACAACCAGAGAGTGTCAAAACGCTGTCATAACACAACTACAAACTGATATAAATAAAAATTTTACTGCTCTATATGTTGAGGAAGATTTCCAGCCAAAAGGTCTATGATCAAATCAAGGTTTTCACGTAGGTAGGCATCTTCATTATCAAAAATCTGAAAATTAGAAAATAAGCTTTGATGAAATGAATCAAGCAAATGAATTAATTAGAATTTCGATTAGAACACCAAAAATATTATCATTTGAGAATGAAGAAGCGATTACCTTTTCAAAATCGCTAGTAATTCCACTTTGAGTGATGTTATACACATAAAGTATAACATAATATCCGCATTCAGTGTTGCCAGGTTGTCGAGGGCACTTTAAATCAAAGGCATGCAATTGGTTGTTAAAATCAATAAAGGTATGTCTAAAATGACCTTCAATGAAACAATTAGAATCAAAACTACTTACTATCGAATAAAACCACTTTGGCTTTTTAACAACTGTACCCTCGCGTGACCCACCTAGGACTCTATATGTTTGACAAGCACTATCATGAAAATCAAAATGAACAGAAATTAGAACTTTTCATTTTTTTTAAGAGTCAATGAAATACAAACAGAATAACTTACGTGTCGAAGACGGATTTTGTATCTTTGTCTGGCTTTTTACTCAAGGGATCAAACCAATAGACTATGTTGTAGCGAGGACATATAACACACAAACTCCAGTGGTAACTATAACAACATGTACAGATTAAAATGAAGTTAAATGACAAGGCAATAATTTATTAAACTTCTTAAATTGACAAAATGAAAATACGAACCATTGAACAATGGGTGCTAGATAACAACGAAGTTTGATTTCTCCCATTGCGTAGCCGACATAGTGAGTCTTATGCACCACAGTATTGGTATCCCCTGTCGTATTTGCAAGCATAAGAATCCATACCAATCATGTCTTTCCATGTTTATGCAAAGATTGTGGAAGATGCTATAATAGAATTAAAATAAGGAATGAATTATTGAATGTATGAAATCAAAAAACCACTAAACGAATTCTATGGGAAAATTGAAAAAAAAAACTTACCGGATTGCAAATTTCACCCAGCCTGCATCTATCTCCTCCAACTTGATAAACTGCTTGAGATCTGTATTGTCAATCATGTAGGGATACTCCAATATAAGGCCCACAATCCCTTGAGGCATCTTCAAGTCAACCTGTTTAATGCCCTTATAGATCTATTGCAGTCATGCTAAGTAGGGCCATTTCCTCATATCTTCGTCATCCTTTTAGAACATCAAAAAACAAATTATTATTAGGATGCTAATAGATTTTCAGTAATAGTAAGGTAATTCCTACCATTAGAGGTGTTGCGTCTGAACCAATAAGATTGTGAGGCCAAAGGATTAAAGATCCTATCACTTGACCTAACGTGCTAACCTCTAGATCAGGAAAAGGGATGGTTGTACTTTCTTCTGCCTTTCTAATACTTGTCACATTCACCCTACAAAAATCCTCCAGAATTTGCTGATAATGGTGGGTGGTAGCACATGTGTGAATGAGAGCATCAGCAATAACACGCAATAGTGGATCATCCAAATAGAAGGTGGAAGGGTCTCCCGACACTGGAGTGGGAGAAGGGTCACCAAGTGGTTCCTCTAGAGGGTTGTAACTTCCTTTGGTGCTATTGAAGGCCGGGGATTCCTGAGTTCTATGCTCGTCTCTTGCCCTTTACGCTTCGAACATGTTTTCCATTTCAAGTTGAAGCTTTGGCAACAGCTCTTGTCGGAGCTTGTCGCGAAGGTTGGCCTCGAGCTCTCATTCGTGGTCCTCTCGAATCTTGGCCAGAAGGTCCTTACTAGGTCCAGCTTGTGACGAATAACGTGAGTATCGTCCAAAATACCTCGTGGCACTAACTCCCCGCGTCTCTCCTCGAACACGACCAAGGTCATCTGCCTTACCAATAGCCGTTGACAAAATGTCTATCTGTCTACTTGGATTGAATGAACCTTGGCTACTCTGATCTTCCATTTCATCTTGTAGCATATATTTATCATAAATGTATCGAAACCACTCTCGATATGAAAAAAATTAGGTACTTATGGTATAGCTACTTCCAATCCTCGCAGCAACCTTAGCAACAGCCGGATTTATGTACTTCCCAGCCTTAATCCTCCCTGCTTTCCATTTTTTGTGACGTGGAAGAGGTGCTGGGGCCTGGATAACAATGGTAGGATCAGATTCCGCTGCTTCCTTTATTTTCTCTAACAATTGCATCATTTTCCACTCAAGCTTCCGTTATCCACCACGAGACATGTAATATTGATATTTATTTTCTGATTGCTTCTATGCATTTGCTGCACTTAATTTCTATGAATGAAAAACAACAAAAAATAAATCAACGATATCAAGTATATGAAAATTAAAAGCTCTATATCATGATGACAGAAATCTTACGAAAAACTTAGGATCTGCCCGTGATGTCGCAAACAACCTCCAGTCCTCTGGAGATAAATATGAATAATGTGTACATGGATCCTGACCCCTCTGGGCCCCTCGAATGTACCTTGCTGTTAGCTTGTTCTTGAAACCTTTCCATTGTATACAAACCTCATCTATCCAGTAGATGTACATCTCCCTGTGGGACATCATATGTTTGCTGCAAGGTAAAACATAAGATTATTATATTTGAAACAATATGAATAAAGCTACAATTACCATAGACGCATCAAAACTTATATACCAAAAGTTGCTGCCAAATCATGTCTTTCATTTTTGGGGGAACCAATCTCCAATTATAATAGGTAATGCGCACTTTGCTTTGACCCAAAAACCTTATGTAACTAATGAAGTGGTCTTCCTCAGGACCAACTGGATTCAGATTGTCATCAAAGTCTATATGTAGCCTCTCTTGTTCATGTTCATGATGTGCAACCGATGCTCCCATCTTTGTACAGCCTCTAACCCTCCTTCTTGCAATGGGTTCATCTCTAGGCCTTTCGTCATCTCTACGCCTTTCGTCATCACTAGAGTGACAAAATAATGTAACCCTTATTTTCCAGTTCATCCAACTTTTCAGTGTCAATGACTTTGTTACAAATAGGATTGAAGAAAACGCATAATCTTGTTATAGTGGTTCGTACTTCATCTTTCATTATGCCTCTAATAGCTATCGGTAATAGTTGTTGCATCAACACATGATAATCATGGGACTTCATTCCCACTAAATTCAAATCGTCCATTGAGACATATCTTCTCACTTTCGAGGAATACCCTTACGGCACCTTAGTTTCATGCAAACGCCCACACAAACTTCTTTTCTCTACTTTTGATAGTGTATGCGCTACTGGCTCCATGTATGCCCTCCTACCATCATCTCTTAGTTGTGGATGTAACTGTTCTCTTATTCCCATATCAATAAGGTCTAATCTCGCACTAATCCCATCCTTAGTCTTCCCTGGTATGTGCAAAAGAGTACTGATAAGGCTATCACAAACATTCTTCTCCATATACATCACATCAATACTGTGTCTCATATCAAGCAAACGCCAATATGGAAGATCAAAGAAAATGGATATCTTCTTCCATATGTTCTTCTCACCCGTAATGCTCTGATTCTTACTAAAAGTGACATTGATACGTTCCACTCGACTGTAAACTTTCTCTTCGGTTAATAACTTTGGAGCCATTCCATGCTTCAGTAAGCCGTTAAAACACTTTCTTAGCCTACGATATGGGTGGAACCGATGAAGAAACCTCCTATGGCCAAGGTAGACAACTTTTCTTCTATGCTTTAGTTGATGGAAGTGTGTGTCTACTTCACATATTGGGCATGCTTTATGACCCTTTACACTGTACCCTGACAAGTTTTCGTATGCAGGGAAGTCGTTTATCATTGTGAAAATCATTGCATATAGCTTAAAGGACTCCTTCTTATAAGCATCAAACACATCTATACCTTGCTCCCACAACTTCTTCAAGTCCTCAATCAAAGGCACCAAATAGACATCAATATCGTTCCCTGGCTGTTTTGGTCCAAAAATCATCATAGATAGCATCATATACTTGCATTTCATACATAGCCAAGGAGGCAAGTTGTATATTACAAGGAGAACCGGCCACATACTATGTGTTCTAGTAAGAGTTCCATACAGATTGATGCCGTCTGTACAAAGCCCAAGCTGAAGGTTTCTCAGCTCGCTGCCAAATTTAGGGAACATTTCATCTATTTTTTGCCATTGTGGAGAGTCAGCTGGGTGCTGAAGATATTTCCCATCAGATATTCTCTCATCAGAGTGCCATCTCAACTTCTTCGTTTTTGTTGCAGTCATAAACAAATGTTTAAAACATGGTATTTTTGGAAGATACCACATAACCTTTAAAGGTTGCCTTTTAGTTGTCACAACACCACAACCACCATCTTTTTTTGCACTTTGTATCGTGCAGTTTTACACTTATGACACTCACTAAGACCTCCATACTCATTTCTGTACAGTACGCAGTCATTAGGGCAAGCATGTATCTTTTTATACTCCATACCCATCATAGACAGAATTTTCTTGGCCTCATACATATAATTTGAAAGTATATTATCCTCTGGAAACATATCACTGTTATTCTCTAGAAATTCTTGTATTTCATCACATTTTTCTCATATATTTGTGGTTTTAAACTTAAATTGTGCATAAGTTTTATACATATGAAGAAAAATGTGATATGTTGAAAATATTTGAAAAAGTGCAAATTTTGAGCTAAATGTATAGGGTTTTAGATTAAATTGAAGAATTGAAAAGCTCATAAAATCCTTCTCTTTGTAGGAGGATGATGACAAGAAATGGAAGCTTACATGGATCCTTGGAGATGGCTAAAAAGGAAGATCAAAGTAGCTTGAAGGTTTCCCCGGTTGCTCTTGCTACGCCACAGCGAAGCAAAAGCGAAAACACATTAAAAATAGGCCCTTCTGACCGCGTACGCTGTGGGTTCGCTATAGCGAAGCGAAAGCAAAGTCGCGATACTGCAACTGTGCGTTTTGAAAAACTGATGCTTCAGCTGACTTTTTAACCTAATGGGGGCATCGAATTGAAGGGATTCTGCACAAGGAAGAGCTCAAGAACCACAAGGAGGCTTCTTGGAGAACTAGAGGAGGATTTTGGTGCTTCTTGGAGGAGATTCTTGGAGAAATTCAAGATTTTTCTTCTCTTTTTCTGGTTTTTCCCCTCTTCTCTTCTCATTTGCTGATATGGTCATGAGTTTTATGTTGAGTTGTTGGTTTGTATTGATTATTAGTGGCTAAAACTCTCATTTAGGATTACTTCTACTCATTGTATGGATTAAAACTACTATATTTTCTTGCTTTTGATAGTTGTTGAGAATATATGTTGATTTTCCTCTATGCTTAATTACTATCTTGTGCTTGATCACCACATGATTAGTTTAGTTCAATTGAATGATGCTTGAGAGAGCTATTTTGGTTGTAGAACTTGAGAAAAATCATGTTAGACTTGAAGTTTAGGGATTAAATGGATGGTTTGTTGTTAGAATAGAGATATATCTAATAACCTAGCATAGTCTAATGAAGAATTGATTTGGGAAAGATGATTTTCATTAATGATAGACAAGAGATTGAACATTGTTAATGAAGATTAAAAATCAATCTTGACTTGAGAGAGCTTGATTGATGATCTTAGAATCTTTGACTAGCATATGGACTCACACAACTAACATAAGTGAATTAATTGCATAGTTTTATGAAATACAATGAGGAAGAAGTAATCCTAAGCCTTTAAACCTTGAAGTAGAATCAATTTTACAATCACCTTTGTTTTACCTTATTATTTTTCGCAAATTCTCTTAATTAACATACTCAATTTCAAATGATTCCATCCAACCTAATTAAACATATGGTTACATTAGTTAGCTCACTTTCGTCATAGTCCTTGTGGGAACGATCTTTACTTATCACTTCATTACTTGCGACCCATGCGCTTGCGGAAGCTAAATGGCGAACAAGTTTTTGGCGCCGTTGCCGGGGACTATTGACTAAAATGTTTTGAGTTAATTAGTGTAATTATGTGATTGATTACGCTTGAGTTTTCTTTGTTTTTCTTTTCTCTTTGTTTTTTTTGTTTTGTTTCTAGTCTTAGGTTGTTTAGCTAGTTTTGTTAATTTTGTTGCTTTTTGTGCTTGGTAGTTTTTCTTTTCTTTTTAACTTTGTTTATGAATTATCCTTGGTGTACTGATGGGGCAAGTGGTGGATTTGAGAATGAAAATGATCATCACAACTCTTATTATGACAATTACATTTGTTGTGATTATTGTGGAGATTATCACTCAAGAGAGCAGTGTCCCCACGCCTTAACATTGGAGTATCTAAAGAATGATTTTGCTAGAGCTCATTTTGATTTTCATGGTAATACTTGTAGCCTTGGATGGAATCATGAACAACCATTGTCCTGGGATCAAAATTGTTCTTTTCCTTCATATGTGTCTCATCCTCATGTATCACATACTTCTCATGTTGATGAAACTACCCCTATTGATGAGGAGCAGCTTACAACAAAGGATTTGCTCCTACGTCTTTTAGATGGTCAAAATAAATTCTTGAGAATTTTTCAAAAAGAGAAAATTAATGATCATGCCCAAAATGAATCATTTCAAGTGGATGAAATGATTTCTAATCTTGAGCATTTGAAACAAAAAGAAGTTTTCAATGATATATCAAAAGATCCTTCTCAAAAAGATGAGGTCTCAAGTGAAACATTAACCATGGGGAATGAGGACGTGATACTAGAAGCTTGTGAATATGTTGGGGCTGATTGTGAATTGGAGATAAATGAGGAAGAGAACAATATTGAGTGTCCAGTTGAGGTTTCGATTTTGGAACCTAACTTTTGTTGTTTTGAACAAGAGAATAGTGAGGAAATCCCTTCAATTTATGATCTTGATCCTCCTATTGATATTTTGACTCTTACTGATGAGAGTCAAATAGATTTTATTGGTTGTTCAAAGTATTTAGGAGGGATGGATGACGAATGTGAAAAAGTTAAATTGGAGCTTGCTATAAGTTTGGCTAAAACATGCACTCCAAAGTCATTTTTTATTGAAAAAATGCATGTTTCTTATCTCAATGAACTTCCATTGTTGTTAAGATATTTTTGTCACAGGAGGAATGAAGACAAGGTGGTTCTGTTTTTGATACTTATGATTAGTAATTTGTGTTGAAGAGTCAAGCTGAAGGACTATAAATCAAGCGCTATTGGGAGGCAACCCAAGTTCTCAACACTTTATCTTTTCATTTTTCTTTGATTTTTGTGTGTTTTAGTGGATTTATGTTTGGTTTTACCTTTTTGTAGGTAAGGAAGGTTTCCCCATGGCTGAACCATTTTAATTGAATTGGATTGGTGCTACAATGAGTATTTTAATACAAGGAGTTAGAACTACAAAGGGGAGTAGAACTTTGCATTTGACACTCATTACTTAAGTAGTATTGTTGGTACTTTACTGATTATATGCAGGATGAATGTGAATTGGGATGGAATTTGCATGTTGTGACTTGAGCTTTGGAATTGACAATCCTTGTTTGACTATGTTTGAGTAGTACATAATGTTGTTCTTATGCTTTTTGATGTGATTGAATTGTGTGTGATGAGATTTGGGTGTTCCTTGTGGAATTTGGGTGAGTTAGGGTGATTTGGGACTCTTATTTTGCTGTCAAATTTTTTCTGTTTTGCTGTCAAATTTTTTCTGTTTTGCTGTCATTATTTGCCTTTGCTTTGCTGTAGTGAAGCTGCAGCAAATGTGTGTTTTTCTGTGAGTTGCTGTGTGTATGTGGTTGATGTTGCTTCGCTGTGGCATACTGAAGGCAAAAGCATCCCATTTTTCCATGTTTCTGTCCAATTCTCCAGTTTTTGCTTTTACTTTGCTGTAGCATAGCAAAAGCGAAAACCTCCATTTTTTCACCCCTTCTGTCCAGTTTTCCTTGAGTTTACTCTTGCTTCGCTATTGCAAAGTGAAGGTGAACTCCTTCCATTTTTCACCCTTTCTATGCTTGAAAATAAACTTGTCTCTTAAAAATAAAAAATTAAAAAAAATTAAAAAAACAAAAAAAAATATTAAAAACATTAAAAAAAATTCCCATCTCATCCTTATTTTTCTTTTCTTTTTCCTCTTTGTCCTTCTGAACATATCCCATATATGGACCACATACATTTTCAAAATTCAAACCTCCTCCCTCTTTTGTAGATTTTCTCCTATCCTGCACCCTAATTTGCTCCAATCCACTTTCCCTGTACACAAAACCATTCCTCTAAGCTCACCAACGTCTCAGCTCTCTCATATTTCAGTCACTCACAGCTCCTTCAACCTTCACCACCGACCCGTCCTCCTCAACCTCCAGCTCCGGCCCTCAGCCCCATCAATCACTGTTGCCGCCCACCCACCTTCACTGTTGGCTCATCCTCTCCGATCATTTCCCCTTCCTACCATCGAAGCATCAGCCGCTACTCTCCACCGTCGCTCACAATCAAAGACCCAGCCTCCCTTGTTTTTCCCCTTCATCTCTGACCCTTAGCTCTCACGCCCAAGCCGATTACCCCCCCCCCCCAACAGTTCACCGTCGACTATTCGATTTCTCTCCTTCATCGCATCTCAGTTTCCAAAGTCATTCCCCACCATCTGTAATCTATATTTCTGGAAAAATTTTTTTCTTCTCCGGCACCGGTAAGCGTTTTTCCCTTCTCTCTCTTTTGATCTCATTCTCTTATTTCTACTCGCTTCACCTTCATCTCCTCATTTTCATACTTGTCCGTTTCTGCCATGAGTCGGTCCAGTTGCATTTGGGTGATATCAAGCCGTAATCTTCAAATTCCTCATTCAATGCTCTGCTTGTGTTAGTCTCTTTCAGCTTCAAGGTAACTTCTAGCTTTAGACTTTCTTTTGCTTCTGGGAAGTGTATTTAGGATTAGCTATGAGGAGGTTAGGCTAGGATTTAAATTAATGCATGTCTTGTAGGCTTGACCAGCTGAAACTCATCCTGGGCTTAGCAATGTTGTAAACTGACTGATGTCTTATGCTTGGGAAATCCTTGTATATGCCTAGTTGAGCTTGACTGATTTAAAAATGTACTCTTGGAGTTTCTAAGCAGCATGATGCATGTAAGCTTGAATTGTGGTGGTTAGTTTGGGTTGGACTATTATTAGGAAGTATGATTCGTGACGTTTAGGTTTGGACAGATGGATGGCATAGGACTTACATTATAATGAACTGCCTATTTTGGATTTTGAGACATTATTGTTGAGATTGACACTGTTGATGTTGATGAGAATTAGAACTTCAATGTCTTTGTTGGCTCACCCTTGGTGAATTCATTTTGACACATTACTCTTGGATCCTGTTTTGCTGCTTTAAGTATTTGCACTAAATTCTGTTTTTATATCAGTCTGGATTTTGAGACATTAGTGCTGATGTCTTTTGTGCATACTGAAAAGTGGTTCGAGAGCCTCTTAAACACACTTGTTGATCAGTTTTGTGAGGTCTCCTTTTTACCACATTACTACTTGGGATCCTTTTTGCTAAATTTGGATTCTGTTTTGATGTTGCAAAATAAAATGTTGATTCTTCATGGTATTTCAAACGGTTGTGCGTATTGCCTTGGTTCTATTGTTTAGTAGTTGCAACTGAAAACAAACCAATATGAGGCAGACGTTTTGCACTAAAAAAATTTGACACAAGCTTTGCGCTTAACTTTGTATGTGAGAACCAAATTTCACATCCTCTTACTGCTTTCAAAATTTATGGTTTTGTGTTACATGATTCCAAGAGTTCCGTCCTCGAGATTGAATTTGCCAACTAGCAAGTCCCCTCCTTTTAATCTGAATGGATGGAACTTTTGTTGAGGGTGACTTTCAGGCTTGAGGGACTGTTGAGAGTTGAAGCATTTGGAAGTGAGGATAGGTATAGGATTGGAATTATGAATTGCCATGTTGAGGTTCTTAGAAAGCTGTAAGTTTGGGGGAACTTTTTCTTTTTAGGACTAGTGTTTCTCTTTTCCTTTTCTTGTGGTAGTTGTGGATTGTTCATGGTTTTTGTGTGTGTTTTCTTTGGTTTTGATTTCGTGCAGATAATGACCAAGCACCGAGCGGCTCCTATAAAGCCAGAGCCTAAACGGAAAAAGGCCGCCGCTGCACCTTCACGTCCTCCACCTCCACCAAAACAACTGTTAGCTACTGATGGCTATCATGTAAGCTGTTCAATGCCTCCTGCTGAAAATCTGATATGTTTAGACAAAGGGTGTTGTTGCCTTTGGTTTGACTTGTTGATAATTGGTTGCAATTGTGCATGTACTGTTTGACGCACCTCTGAGACTGCTGTGAATACTACTTGTAAATGTGTACAGGTTTGAGTGCTGTTTGCGTAACAGGTTTGTGAATGTTGATCTTTCCTTCAATCTAAGTTGACAGTGAGGACACTGTTGATTTAAAGTTTGGGGGAGGGAAAATGTGAAAATTTTGAATGTGAACAGTGAGTGCACAGGGATATATAAGCAGTTTTGATGTATAGTTTGGAAAAAAAAGGGGTGAAATATATGTAATTTCACAAACTTAAGCCTTTGCTTGGGAAATTTTAGAGAAAATATCTTTTGAATTGGTTAAATTGTTTGTTTAGGATTGCATAAATGGTCCTATGATTGGATAAGCTATTTAGCATTATGCTTGACAGGAAATTGTGATTAATATGCCTTGTTGAATGAGTTATAATGTTGGAGTGAGTTTCTAAGGAATTCTCTTGAGCATAATCTTGCACTATTGGAGTCAGGGATGTTTTGAAGGTTTTTGTTGAAGAAACTCTTGGTAAACTAGCTTATATACTTATTTTCAAAGATACAATTTCCAAATCTACTTTAGAATTTTTTGAAGCTTATGGTGCATCTCATATGGTTTTGAAAAATGATCTAGGCATTTCGTTAAAAGCGTTTGGGCCTTTCAAGCTATCATGCATTGTTATTCTTCCATTTTGAACCCAATTTTGAGCCTTTATAGAAAAACCAATATAAATATTCTTATTGAAAACCAATTCACTTCCCTAACCCCTAACCTGAAAAACCATGATACACCTTGCTTTGAGATAAAAAAAATGGTTTGATGTGTGAAAGGGCAAGTTATGAATATGAAATATGTAAAGTGTTGAGGGCTGAACAAAATGTACAGAAGCCAAGTTAGTCCAATTTTGTTGAAAAAAAAAACAAAAACAAAACAAAAACAAAAACAAAAACAAAAACAAAAACAAAAAAAACAAAAAAAAAGAAAAAAAAAAGAAAAGAAAGAAAAAGAAGAAAGGAAGTTAGTTCATTTATCTCAAAGTTTTTGTATTTATTCCTTTTTTTCCCTTCCATTCAAAAACCCTAAACCCATGGCCACATTACAAGCCTAAAAGTCCTTTTGATTTTGATACCATATGAGGTAACTTGTAAGTAGAGAAGGATGAAAAGAGGATAGTGAAGTGGTAGAGTTGAAAATTTGTATATGAGTTGGAGTATTATGTGTAACTGAGATAGAATCTAGAGAAATGTCTTTTGATTCCAAACACACACCCACACTCAAAGGACTCTTGAAAAACTTGCTTAAAGATTATAAGACATTCATCTTGGCATATTCTCGCAAGTCCCTGTTTCGTGTGATCTTTAGAGCAATGAATGAGGACATGAACATATCTACAATTTAGATAAGCAATTTAGGAAGTCATGTTACATGTGTGAGTTTGCTTGAGGACAAGCAAAAGCTTAAGTTTGGGGGAGTGTTATTCTCTAGAAATTCTTGTATTTCATCACATTTTTCTCATATATTTGTGGTTTTAAACTTAAATTGTGCATAAGTTTTATACATATGAAGAAAAATGTGATATGTTGAAAATATTTGAAAAAGTGCAAATTTTGAGCTAAATGTATAGGGTTTTAGATTAAATTGAAGAATTGAAAAGCTCATAAAATCCTTCTCTTTGTAGGAGGATGATGACAAGAAATGGAAGCTTACATGGATCCTTGGAGATGGCTAAAAAGGAAGATCAAAGTAGCTTGAAGGTTTCCCCGGTTGCTCTTGCTACGCCACAGCGAAGCGAAAGCAAAAACACATCAAAAATAGGCCCTTCTGACCGCGTACGCTGTGGGTTCGCTATAGCGAAGCGAAAGCGAAAACACATCAAAAATAGGCCCTTCTGACCGCGTACGCTGTGGGTTCACTATAGCGAAGCGAAAGCAAAGTCGCGATACTGCAACTGTGCGTTTTGAAAAACTGATGCTTCAGCTGACTTTTTAACCTAATGGGGGCGTCGAATTGAAGGGATTTTGCACAAGGAAGAGCTCAAGAACCACAAGGAGGCTTCTTGGAGAGCTAGAGGAGGATTTTGGTGCTTCTTGGAGGAGATTCTTGGAGAAATTCAAGATTTTTCTTCTCTTTTTCTGGTTTTTCCCCTCTTCTCTTCTCATTTGCTGATATGGTCATGAGTTTTATGTTGAGTTGTTGGTTTGTATTGATTATGAGTGGCTAAAACTCTCATTTAGGATTACTTCTACTCATTGTATGGATTAAAACTACTATATTTTCTTGCTTTTGATAGTTGTTGAGAATATATGTTGATTTTCCTCTATGCTTAATTACTATCTTATGCTTGATCACCACATGATTAGTTTAGTTC
Source organism: Inga leiocalycina (assembly GCA_963242795.1). Lineage (NCBI taxonomy): Eukaryota > Viridiplantae > Streptophyta > Magnoliopsida > Fabales > Fabaceae > Inga > Inga leiocalycina. The sequence goes on from OY725327.1 coordinate 28,403,470, forward strand.
AATTGAATGATGCTTGAGAGAGCTATTTTGGTTGTAGAACTTGAGAAAAATCATGTTAGACTTGAAGTTTAGGGATTAAATGGATGGTTTGTTGTTAGAATAGAGATATATCTAATAACCTAGCAAAGTCTAATGAAGAATTGATTTGGGAAAGATGATTTTCATTAATGATAGACAAGAGATTGAACATTGTTAATGAAGATTAAAAATCAATCTTGACTTGAGAGAGCTTGATTGATGATCTTAGAATCTTTGACTAGCATATGGACTCACACAACTAACATAAGTGAATTAATTGCATAGTTTTATGAAATACAATGAGGAAGAAGTAATCCTAAGCCTTTAAACCTTGAAGTAGAATCAATTTTACAATCACCTTTGTTTTACCTTATTATTTTTCGCAAATTCTCTTAATTAACATACTCAATTTCAAATGATTCCATTCAACCTAATTAAACATATGGTTACATTAGTTAGCTCACTTTCATCATAGTCCTCGTGGGAACGATCTTTACTTATCACTTTATTACTTGCGACCCGTGCACTTGCGGAAGCTAAACGGCGAACAATCACACAATAGCTCAAGTAGCAATGTGAAACTACTATCGGTCCACCCAAAAGTTGCCTTTAAGTTAACCAAATGTAATGTTCCCGTCAGCCGCGTATACTTACTCCCATGGTATAATGGTGTCTCTGCATCACTCCGCAGGCTGTCATACTCCTGCGACTGTGTAAAGGATTCTACCTCAACATCGTGAATCATTTTCTCCATTCTATCTTCATCTATGACATCCACATCTTCCTTCTTGTGCAACAGACAATCCGTTACTTCCTCACCATGCCATATCTACCTTGTGTTTCGCAGATTTATTCCATCACAAACTACATGATCCTTTATGACATCAACATCCCGTTGACTCTTATTTAAACAATTCACACAAGGACAAAAATACTTCCCATTTTTTGCTGGAGCATTCTTTTTAGCGAATTCAATAAATTCTTTCACCCCTTTCTCATATTCTTCACAAGTTCTCAAAGAATTCATCCAACTGTGATCCATTTTGTTACCACCTAAGTCATTCCCAATAACACTCACACGTTTAGTACAATTGTCAACGATATAGGATGGGATTGCCTTTTTTCACTTTTTTCAACAAAAATTTTGACAGCATTTCCCCTTAAAAGTAAGACATCCCAAAATTTCAAGCAATTCTATCTTAGTTATTAACTCTGTATTCTTAGCTATTGATAATATAATTCTCCTATGAATATAGAATTTCAAATAAATATTCAATTTTTTTTCTATTCTAGGACATAAAGAACTTATAATAATTTGAAGAGAAGGATTAATAGAATATATTTCAATTTATTTGTTAAGTATATTGTGTTTCTTAATAATCAATTATATATTTATTAATGATCAATGTATTTATCTAATTAATCTCTTTATCTTAAAATTAGAATTTCACCACTATACTAATAATAATCATACTAATCTAATCTAAAGAAAATAAATCCGACCATATTTAAAGAAACAAAAATTACTATGTTTAATTGTTGTTCATTTCATCAAAATCAATCAATAGCTCCATTTATTTATAATAATATACATACATTTTTTCCCTCTCAATTTCCAAGCTCCATACATATAAAAAAACATTTTCAAGCTCCATACATATCAAACAATATATTGTTGCAAGTTAAATCACTCCAATAACTAAAATCACTCCAAGTCAAACAATCTACTAGCTAACAATGATTCTATGGTTCTAGCCAAAAAACACAAAAAAATTCAATCACAAGGTAAAATCACTCCAATAACTAAAATCATATAAAATAATTTCACAATGCAAGTTTAAATTTAATTCAAGTAAATTCATATTTAAAAAAAACTAACAACAGGGGGGAGCTGCGTGAGTCACAATGGAAGGAAAGAGGTGGAAGGCGTCACAATAGTGTGTGCCTTGCTTGAATATTCTTCTTCTTGTTTAATCTTGTTTTGATTTCTTCAGAATCTGCAGCAAGAAGAAGGGGTTTTGAGAGTGAGGAAGTGAATCAGAAAGGAAGATAGAGGATATGAGACAAAGAAGGGAGGAGAGGATGAGTTGTAAAGAAGACAAAGAAGGGAGGAGGATGATGCCCAGAACGTCGAAGAACACAAGTTGAGTTGTGAAGAAGACAATGAATGAACGAAGAAGGAGGGAGATGGTCAAAAAGTAAAGGAGAGGGTGTGTGTGTGTGTGTGTGTGTGAGAAGACGCATGTCAGACAAGTATCTGACATGCGTCCAGGGACCCCTTTAGGCGTCCCAAATAGCCATTTGGGATGCCTAAAGATGAGTTTAGGCATCCCAAAATCCATTTGGGACGCCTAAACTCCTACTTTAGGCGTCCCAAATGGATTTTGGGACGTCTAAACCCCATTTTTTGCGCTTAAAAAAATTATGGAAAATTTAAATTCATGCCATGAAGCACTTTAGGCATCCCAAAGTCAAATTTAGGACGTCTAAAGGTTTTCCTACATACAATTAATCACGAAAATGCCACTGCCTTCATTTTTAACCACCCAATTTTAAAATTGGGATGTCTTTTGGGGTGGTTATATCATAATTCTGTAGTAGTGGTGGCAGCATCAAACACAACATGCCAAGATACATATATACGGCCAGTTGAGCTTATGCATCGATATCCTTTGTGTTGAGAGGCTGGACCAAGATAGACACATTTTTGGCTATGAAAAGTAAACTTGTGATCATTATATGATTTGAGACATGGGTAACATGCATACCTAAATGGTTGTATTTCTTTGTATTTTGGTTCTGTTTTGTGCAGGAGAAACAGAGGTGTTTTGTTTTGAAGAACTGGAGTTGGCAATCTATTAATTAGAAAGACTACAGTCTGATTTGATTCAACCCAATACGTTAATGGCATCCTAGCTTGAGCTAGCAAAGTCAAGCCCATTTCAACAATATGACGATGCTTTCTCTCGGCTCTACCATTTTGTGGTAATGTGTATGGACAGGAATATCTCATTAAAATACTAGCCTCTTGAGTTACAGATATAAATGGTTTGTATTCAGTACCGTTACCATACTGAATTATTTTAATTTTGGTGTTGAACAGGTTTTCCATATGTTTTTGAAATACATTGAAGGCATGAATTGCTTCACTCATGTTCTTCAATGGGTACATCCATGTATACCTACTGTAATCATCCACAAAGTGTATGTAATATATGTGTCCTCATATTGATTGAACTAGAGAAGGACCCTAGATATCTGTATGAATCAATTCTAAAAGAGATTTAGCATGAGTTTCAGAATTGGAAAATGACAGATGCTTGGATTTGCCTAATTGATAGGCTTCATAGACAAGCTTCTCATTAAATTCAACCTTTTCATTATAATTCTTTAAAATAAATTTCAGAAATTGATTACTGAGATGTCCTAACTTGTAGTGCCACTGAAGAAAATCATTGAAATTGTCCACAATAGAAGTGGTAGTAACTGTTGCAAATGCTCGAGCATCTCCTTATTCATTAAGCATTAGATACATCCCTTGTCTTGCTTTCCCTCGCATCAGTGTCTCCCTGTTGTTTTGTCCTTCACAACACACTTATCATTAGTAAATTGAATATCAACAATGTTATCCTTGACAAGTTGATTAGCACTAAGCAGATTTTTAGTAGCTGATGGCACAATTAGAACATTATTCAACTGAATGCCAGAATTGGATAATGATTTAGAACCAATACAAGAGATTTTAGCTTTCTCACTAGTGTAGGTTGATAGATAGAACTTACCAGCTGAAGTCACTTGATCCAGCTGATCAGTGTGGGGAGTAATGTGGTAGTTTGCACCACTATCCATGTACCATGATAGATCAGCAACGGTATTTACATCTACATAATATGCTTGTGGATTAAAATTTGAATCTGACTGTAGTGAATTAAAACTCCAATCAAATCACCGATAGCGATTAGCAACAACATGACCAGTCTTTTCACACAAGTGACAATACGGTTTGCTACCTCCATTGTTCTTATTGTAATTCCTTCATCTTCCTCTATATGGACGAGTCTGTGACCCTCCTCTGGAGCCATGCCATGAGCTGCGAAATGAATCTGACCCTGAAAAATCATTCACACGTTGTCGACCCATGTTAGCAGATGGTTGAATACTAAGAGATGAAAAATGGTTAAGTTGTTCAAGCCTTCTTTCAATCGATAGCAATGAGGCTTGTGTTTCAATCCATGACAGATTTGTTTGATCAATGAGATTGACTACAATTGCATTGTAATATGCATCTAGGGCATTTAAAGTGTGCATGATAAGTTTATCGGTAGATATAGATGCTCTAGCCAAGGCTAGTTGATCAGATAATGTCTTCATTTTGGAAAGATATTCCTCTATTTTCATGTTGTTCTTTCTAGTATTATGAAGGTCTGATTTGTAAACCATAACTCTTGCTCTGTTCGTTGACTGGTCAGATCTTTAGCTCCTATTCAAAGATCCCATGCAGTTTTACAATGAAGTTGAGCTCCTATTTCTTGAGACATAGTGTTTTGGAGCCAACCAACAAGCATCTTGTCCACCGATTGCCATTCAACAAAGTCTGGGTTGAGTGTTTCTACTGCTTTAGGAGTAAGCCATGGCGGAGCTACTTCGGTGCCATCAATATGTCATTCAAGACAATTTCCTTCAATTAGAGGGAGAACTACAAACTCCCAAACAAGGAAATTTCCTCTGTCAAGTTTGATAGAGGTTGTCTGACTTGAAGAATTAAAGAGCCCATAGGCCTTGGCAGCTGGTGCTGTCATATCTACAGAAATATTACAAAGTAGGTTAATTATATAAATCATCATTATCTAACATACTTTCAAAATGGTGGGAGCAATATTTGATCTATGTATATATGTTAAGTTCTTTAGTAATTGTGAATTATATTTGATTAGTATCTCTATTACTCAATTATATATGCTTTTTTTATATTGTAATGGTCTTCCATACTTTTTTTCCTCTCTCAATGCAGTCATCTCTAATAGAATTTGATTAATTTTTCTATTCTAGAACTACAAATCCTAATCAAGATGCTTTGGAAGTGTATGTTCTAATTTTTTTTTTATTTTTCCCCTATATCCGATAACTTTTTCATGCACTCTCTTATAACCTAACTTATATATTTTGATTTCTCAGATTGTTGGCAAAAATTGAAAATGCAAAATATGGGTATTGCTTTAGTAGTGGAATATTTGCTTTGACTACTGTTTTTGTGAACTTGTTAATCCTAGTAAACTAACTTTGTATTTCTAAAAATATTTAGTGAGAGCCTAATACAACATTATATATAATGCCTAATACATATATTGACATCCATATACTTTTATTTTCACTATATAAAATATAACAAGAACTAATACTACTTGTGCATATTTCTTCTTATTTTCATTGGAGACTATGTATGATTAAGTCATTGCTTTTATTTCCATTTACTAAAAATTCCAATATGCAGGGGATGAAATCATAACAGTAGATGATATCTATGGGAGTTCACATAACTTTATAAAGAATCTAATGGAAAGAAGCAAGGAATCGTAGTGAAGTATGATTTTTCAGCTTTTAGGATATGTTTGTTTTTAGAGAAGTAATGGATTATGAAAACATATTATGGTTGTAATGTTGCTTGCATGGACAGGAGAGTAGATACTATTGATCAAAAGAAGGTGCTAGAAGCAATGTCTATAAGACTAAGTTGGTATAGCTAGAGACTCCTAGCAATCCTCAAATAAACATATATGATATCAAAGTAAGCTATTTTTGTAGGTTGGACCATTTATATTAAAGTGTTTTCTTAATAGCCCATTTATATTTCTTTCTTTTTTTCTCTTCTTGCATAAGTAAGAAGTATAGGTGTATGCCTATATAACTCTCATCAAGTTCTTGCATGGACCCAACCTCAAATAATATATATGTATAAAGCATGGGTACCACTAGAATGGAATTGTTTTAAATGTTAAGAAATTTATTTCATTTTGTTGATTTTTGTCCTGGGAATAGTGAGGATAGCTCATGCATTTGGTGCTGTTCTATTTATTGACAATAGTGTGATGTCTCCCATGTTAAGTAAGCCATTGGACCTTGGAGCAGGTATACATTCATTTCACGCTTGCAAAGATAATTGAGTATATAAACATAGATTTAGTAAATCAATAACATAAGATTTAAATAAATTATTCTGAGGGGGTGAATATTTGTTGTCTTGTTACGTTCTTGTTCTTGCTCTTATTCTCCATTGGAACATGGGAGACATCACACTATTGAACATATCCTTTATGCATTACACTGCACTAAGAGAAAAAGTAGAAAGAAATTTCTATTAAGTGATACTTATTGTTTAGTTTAGTTTTTGGTTGTTGTTGTTTTCTATCAAGGCACATAGTCATATGACACTTGCAAAGATAATATAATGGAGTATATATACGTTGATTTAACAACTTAAGTGATATTTACTCTTTTTGTTTTTTGTTTAATTTCTAGATATTGTTATACTTTCAGCTACCAAATTTATTGCTGGAAAAAACAGTTGCCTGGCTGGTAGTCTTGTTACGAATAGAGAAGAGTAGGATCTCTTTTTCTTTGTCTCAAACACTTAAGATGTTTAATATATTGATTTGTTTGTGAGCCTTATATTATTAGGGAATAAGATGCTCCAAACCCCATTGTTCATGTGATAAGTAGATATGATATGTTGTTAGCTATATTCTATTGTATCTTTTTCTTTAGTTTCCATTTGTTTTATAACTTTTTATTCAACTAATAATGTGGATTTATGTGTTTCCCTCCTGAAAAGTTTGGCCGAACACATAAAAAAGCATAAAAATGAACCGAGTTGTAGCTAGTCTCCAATAGACTCTTGAATTTGTTTGGAAGGAATCAAACAATGGCCCTGCGAGTACAAGAGAAACAAGTTCATAATAAAACCTTATAACTCATTAACTGTGCCACAATTATTTTTTAATAAATGAAGAATAATAGTGAGAGCAAAGCATTTTATATTTTGAAGAAAAATGCAAAACAGAGAGCTAAGTTTCTTGCCTGTCATCCTAAAGTAAAGAAAGTAAACTATCCTGGTCTTCATGGTCATCCTGGATATGAACTACATCAAAAGCAGGTATGATTTACCTATAGAAATAATTGAATTTTAATATATTTTGGTATATAAGTTTCAAATGATTTTATACCCTCATCAAGTTTCCATTTCACACTCAAATGAACCAGGATCAGTGATTAGCTTTACAATAGACTCTCTACGTGTAATGACCCAATTTGGGATTAAGGGCTAATGACTCTGATATTGATTGTAATTAGTGTAATTAAACACTTTTGGAGAAATATGATGTAAATTTGATATAGGTGTATTTGGAGATTATAGATCAATGGTTGAGATTTATTGACCATGGGTTGGAATCCTATGCTTTTCATTTGTGTGATCTTATGGTGGAAGTAAGAAGATGTTGACATGTGGCATTGTGTGGACCATGGGATCAAGCTAAAAGACAAAAACCCACTTTTCTCTCTCTTCTCTCTCCTATTCGGCTAGGCGCATGGGCAAAGGGGAAAGTTATACACTCATTATCAGCACCTCTATATCTCACCATTTCTCTCTCCTCCTTCTTCCATTTCCGACAGACCAAGCAAGGAAAGAGAAAAGAGAAAGCTTTGATTTTGGGTAGGTAATGGTCCTCTTATGCTCAAATCCTCTTCCTTAAACTTGTTCATAGTGTTAAAAGCTCCATTGTGGTGATTTTAGAATTTTGAAAGGTGATGGTTAGTGTGTTGAAGCAATTTGAAAGTTTGAGAATCAAGATTCTGACTTTGGCAAAGTGAAGAGGTAAGGATTTGATGCTTTTTGATATATTTATTGTGATTTTTGGATAAGTTTGAGAAAATATGGAAATTGCCTTGGTTTTATGCCCATTTTGGAATGTATGAATTTCATAGTGGATGTTGTTGGGATTAGTTCATTGTGAAGTTCTTTGAGTATTTGATATAGTTTTGAAGTTTGGGAGGTGTGTTGATTGAAATTGGGTATTGTGTGTGATATAGAGACCAAAGAGTTAGATTATGTTTAAAATGGTATTTGGGTGTTTTGGAAGTTACCAATAGGTTCCCTATGTCCTTTTAAGTGAGTATGAGATTTGTGTGGAGTTTGGGAACCATTGGGTGTGATTTTGGCCAATCTGGGAATTTCTGTCCGTTGCTGCGATCTGGCAATCTGATAAGTCTCACTCGAGTAAGGGAGGATCTCACTCGAGTGTGATAGTCTGATTTTGGCCTATTGCTTTGTGTTTTTCCTGGGTTTTATGAGTAAAGCTCGAGTGCACTTCCTTCACCACAAGTGATGTTGGTGATCACTCGAGTGATGGTGTGAGTTTATGGCTAGGGTTGCTCTTGGGTCCTTACTCACTGGTCATTTGTCAAGAGTGTGTTTTGACACTTACAAGTGCAGTCATCTCACCCAAGTACTAGGGGTTGTGCTCGAGTGAGCTTGTCCCTCTGATGTTGTATGTGCTCTCGGGTTGTCACTCTTTGTGTTGTACTTTCAGGGACTCGAGTGGATTTAGAGTCATCACCCAAGTGCAAAGCCTTATGCTCGAGTAATGTGAGCACTTTCTAGCCGAAGTAGCTGCTCACTGTCAAACACTTACAAGTAAGAGCCGTTCTTACTCGGGTACGAGTCTCTTATCACTCGAGTGAGGTCATCTTCACTCAAGTGAGTCAGCCTAAAATCAATGTTTTGCCTTTCGAAAAAGGGGTCTTCAAGGTAGTTTCTTCCAACCCTTTAGGCATATGTTTAGGCCTCTATTAGTCACCTAAAGAGTCCTAAATGATTACCAACTTAAAGTATTATGGAAATAAGTATTTGGGAAAGAGATTAATCAATTATCCCTAAATTGTTATAGGATTTGATATCTGTTAAACGCGTGAGCCCACTGTGCCGAAGAACGTTAGGAAAGATACAGGTAGTGACTTCTCTCTTATACTTTATGTAAATGTATTGTATGTTTGCCTATCATGCATTGTGTGATGCTGCTGTTACTTTGAGATGCCTTGTGGAGCTTTATGCCTTGTGATATGTTGTGCCTTGAGATGCTTTATGGAGCTTTGTGCCTTGTGATGCTGCTACATAGTGTTTACCGCGTAAGCCGGCATAGTGATTACAGTGAAAGCTGGCATAATGATTACAACGAAAGTTGCTATTGTGATTACCGCGAATGCGAGCATAGTGCATTGTGATACAGTTATAAGTGCTGTTGGTTGTGGCGTGAGCCATGATTGTTGTTACTGAACATGATGAACATACATGCTTTGTGTTTATATATTATATGAGTGATTTGTTACTACTGGGATTCTTTAGAATCTCACTCTTTCCAAATGACTAACATTCCAGATAGGGCAAGTGGCTCAAAAGGGAAGCGGCCAACCAAGAGTGGTTAGGACTAGTAGGGACATATTAGGTTTTGGATTGTTGGTTATCTGTTTTGGATTTTGGATTTTGGGAATTACTGTATATATGGATTGTAGATAATATGGATCTTTTGGATATGTAATCCCCGTGTTTGGGAAACTTTAAACCCATTGTATATATACAAGTACCCCAGGGTTGCCGGGATTTTGGTTATGCACTCTGATATTTATTATGTGATATAACTGCACAAGTAATTATATACGGAAGTGAATGTGAGGCCAGATGAATAATGTTTTGAACTGATTTCCTGAACACCCCATCTCTTAGATGAGGGATTATAAATGTTGTTTTATCTTATTGGTCTCTATTTCACTTAAATTTCGTAATCCGGGTATAATTACCATGAGGGGGTTACACTACCACTCTCTACGCAGATTTGTCAAGAGACGCATGTCCATCAGTTTTGGCAAGTGTGTTGGGGAATATGCATACCTTGTCTTCTAAATTGTTATCATTTACATATATTTATTTACTTTGAGAACTATATATCATACTCTTCTGGTCCAATTTATAAGGTCAAGAGAAAAGATTTTTCCTTTGTCCTATTTATAAATCAAATCATTAAATTTTTCACATAAATGTACAATTTACTCTATTTTTCACATAAATCACATCCTACGAAATGCTAAGCCTTGTTAATTTTGTTGTTGTTGTTGTATAGGTGGTGTAGGTTCCTCTATATGCTTGCCTTGGTACACATCACATTGCATTGTGCTTGAAAAGGGAAAGAAGATATGGGTATAACCAAAGATCTTGTGCGTATTTTTGTGGGAATTGAGAATGTTGATCAGCATATTGAGGATCTAGAGAAGGCACTCAACAAAAAGCCGCTCAAAATTCATATGTTACATGGTGTACTTGCTTTATATAATAAGATGGAGGATGTTGAAGATTTGGTTGTTCTATAATTTCTTCTTAAGTTTTTATTTATTTTGCATTGTATTTTGCTCTAACAATTTGAAATCATAAGCTCGTTAAAGATGGGCATTTTTATTATCTGACATTGGTGTCTTTACTTTTCTCTCTACCTACCTTCTTGCTTAATTTAATACTTTTAATTACGTTTTGTGATTATAATTGTATAGTTTTGCTTGATGTTGGGAGAATCATATATATTGTTTGGACTTGGGACAATTGGCACATGTAATTAACAAAAATTTAGAATTTAAAACATGCATCCAAAATCTCACCAAGAATATGTGCACTTTGCTTAAATACAATTGTTGTGAATGTATGAAATTAGTGGGTTTACTTTCTGTATGTATATTTATGAGATGGATTAGGTGGTTGTTGGTAGGAGACTTCATTGCGGTGATAGCTTGTCTATATATATTCCGGGCCTCATATATGTTGTAATTGAATAATTGATTGATTCATTCTTCAAAGTAAATAAATCATGTATATATTTTCTATTCAGCTGGGCCTCCTAATTCAACATGGTACCCAAGTCCGTGGTTTGTCAAATATAGTAACAAGATTGGAGATTTGAAGTTATTCAATTAAACGGAAAAGGTAGCATTGGCATTGTTGTCAAACTCGTGAGTTGAGTTTCCAAATTTACAGTTTTTATGTTTCCAGCTTATAAAATTGTGTCGAGTTTGCAGGTGAACTCGTGCTAGTTATAAATTTGATTAAACTTGCAAGTTTACACACCAAGTTTACTTTTTTTACATTTCTAACTTATAAAATTATGTTAACCTAGTGTGAAAACTTTGTTTTGTTCGAGTCCCACTAAAAAAATAAAAATAATAAAACAAAAATAAATGAAAATCCCTCATTGATGATTATTGGTGTCTAAATTGGCAATCATCATTAAAGGGAAAAATAAAAGAGGAGAAGATAAGAAAATCCTCTCATTGATAATGATTGATGTTTAAATTAGCAATTATCATTAAAAGAAAACATAAAAACAGAGAACATAAGAAAATCCATTCATTGATGATGATTGCTGTCCAAATTGGCGATCATCATTAAAGGGGAAAATAAAAAAGAAAATAAAAAAAATCCTCTTATTGATGATGATTGTGGTCCAAATTGGCATTGTCATTCATTAATGGAAAATAAAACAAAAAGATGCAAAAAATATCTCTCATTTTGATAGCTTTAATTAGGAATTTACTTGTGGGGAAAATTTTAAAAAGAATTAAAAAAATGAAATAAAAAAAAATCTATCATTGATAGTGATTAGGTCAAGTTAGAATGTTTTATTAACAGAAAAAACAAAAATAAAAAATAAAAAACGAAAATTAAAACAAAAAAACTACATTGATGGTGGTTGGGTCAAGTTAGGAAGTTTTATTAACATAAAATTCAAAAATGAAAATTAAAAAATGAAAGAATATTTATGAAGAAAACCTTATCTTAAACTATAAATAGGGGAGCAAGGGTGGAAGCAGAGAGGAATTTGAAAAGAATTTTGGGAGAGTAAGGAGTCAAGATAGAGTGCTAATTGTTAATATATCTTCTTATAGTGGGTTTATTGTAAATGGTGCCTTCTTGTTCCTTTTAATACTATCTCACCTCTTGGCTATTCCTGTAAGTTTATTTAATCCTCTTCTATTTGTTTCTTGTGTGCTTGACTAAAGTGGACGTATCCATGAACTTGACTTTATACAATGTCACAAGTTATGTATTAACTTACCTATTACCTTGCTACTAACTGTTTCATTTTCTTGCCGAAAAAATAGTGAACTATCATGCATGAATATTATGAACTTGGGTGATTTTGTAAGTGCCATTATTTTATTACCTACCTCCTTTCATTTTCATCTCTCCTTGTAGCAAGATTGAGAAAGGTACATGTCTTCATCATATCTTTTATTCAAATGATATATTGACTAAGCAATTGCTCCTTATTCTATTGGATGAAATGCTCTTGTGTTCTTTTTGGGTTAAACTTGTCTGGCATGAAATATTTTTACCTCTTCATCTTCATTTAATTGTGGATTCATCCTTTTTTGCATAAATCAATATTGAGGTTATCTAAAACTTTAATCTATATTTTTTTAATGAAAATAAAAAAGAAGCTACTCTCTTTTTACAAAAAACAAAAACATAATAAAGAGATTGTTTTTTCCAAAAAAACAATAAAAACCAAACAAAAAAATATTTTCCTCAAATAAATTTAATAAACATTTTTCTAAAAAAAATATCAATCAAGTGATACGCATTTTTAACCCTAACAGACTAAGTGTGCTTTGATTCCTCTAAAGGGTACGTAGGCCCTAGGTTTTCATCTTAGGTCAAGTCTAATAATATAAATAATTAATTTTGTTTTCTCTTTTTGTAAATATTTTCTTTTGGGGTAATTAAGGTAAAATTTAAAACGGTCATATTTATTTATGAATAATTAACTTAGGGTAACTATTCTTATGAATGGGTATTATGAAATACTTAACACATTTCCCATACACAATCGACTCTCGAACCCTAAATAGATTTTATAGACCAGTTTCTTTTTTTTTTTAAAAAAATGATTTCCAAAAGTATCCTTTTTTAAAATTTTGGTTGTGGCTTCATATTTTCCAAATTTCGGGCACTACAGTTTGGTGACTTCACTTGGGATGGTTTGAGAGTCAAGCTCATTTAAGTTAAATGTTTAAAAATAATATGGTCTGAATTTTATTTTAATCACAATTATTTATTTTTTTTTATTTTTTGTGTGCTTATTTGTTTTTATTTGTTAAATTATTTATTCATTTATTTGCTTATTATTTCCCTATCTCTCTTGTGATCTGCTTAGTAGATGAGGGTTGGGTAGAACTTAAGCCACAGGTTAGTATGCTCTCTACACATATTGAGGACATACGCTATTCTCCTCACACACATTTTAGGCCCTATACCCAGGTTTGTGAGTTCCTTAGGTGAGTAGACGTTTCTAAGAGTCTCTTGTGGGGTTTTCAGAACCCCCTGAGGTTACTGTGAAGACTTTATCCTAGCTGTTACTCATTTGACAAGGTTGATCCCTATGGGGTTTTTAAAACCCCCAGAAGGTCAATTTCGTCAAATGGGGTATTCATCTTTATGATGGGCGCAATTAGGAGACCTTTATCTATGAGAATTAGAACTACCTTAAAACAATTACACCTATTAGTGGAAATTATCGACCTACCTAATTTATTAGTACCTTCCTTTCTTAGGATAGTACCCCAACCTAGGATTATTCCTAAAATAGGACACTAAAGGGCATATATTTATATATTGTTGATAATCTTTATTATCATCCATACATAATCAATGAAACCCCTAGGATTAAGTGACTAATTGTCACTTCACCTAAGTATGTATCTAGCATCACTCCACATAAAGATACATCACAAGGATGATGTATACATTAGATAGTCAACCTTAGTCTAAAGGTCTATAACCCCAAAAGACCATGATCTCATCACACCTATCATGTTAGAAAATATCTCAATGAGAGATAATCCTTTAGGACTCATGAGGTATCATTACATCATTCATGGGCATTTTAGTTTCATTTTGATATGGGCCTAGGACATAATAATCATTTTACAAAACCCTTAGCCACGTAATGGCTAAGGTTGTTCGTAGGTTAATGGGCACTTCATCCTACCTATGAGGTAATAAATTTCTTGAGGAGGTGAAGTTATTTTTCTTAATGTTCATAACCCATATCAAGGCTAGAAAGCACATGTAATCATCTGCATAGCATGCATTTAGAAATACTTTTTAACTCTTCCTTCTCTTTTCTTTAATAAAAGGCAAGCAAGTTATAGAATAACTGAAAATTTGGTATAAAGGTTAAATGGCATAAAAACCAAGTTTAAATCAAGTTCTTATAGGAAATGTGTATAGAGGGAAGGGCATCAGACTAATTGTAGGAGTAGAACCACTTGAAGGCCTGATTCAATTAAGTCGCTACATTCAAGGTTCAGTCATATTAGGCTTCATGCAGAAGTATGGAAACATTATTGATTTGTTACATGTGCCTGTGCATACTCAAGCTATCATAGAGCTGGGCTAGTATTAGGACACCTCTTTAAGTTGCTTTACTTTCTTTGATTTTCAATTAGCCCTAACCCTTGACAAATATAGGTAAATCCTTAGGATGCCAATTAAGAGGAAAGATAAGATCTACCATTATCCAGGCTAGTGACCTTCTCTGAGAGGAATAGTGAACCTGTTAGGGGTTCACATGGAAAAAGTACATATTGTAGGCATTTGACAAGTCAAGGGGATTAAAAGGACTATAGCGAAAGCTCACTTAGTAAAGATTGAGAGAGTTTTTACAGTGCCTTTGTTATTTATGGCATAATCGTCTTTCCTTCATCAGAAGGAATAATCAACTTTGAAGCTATCAGTGTCTTCCAATCAGTTGAATATTATCAAATCAACCCAGTATCCATCACTGTAGGGACTTTTCTAATATGCCTCTCATAGGGCCAAGAGAATGTATTAATTACAACCCTTCTTTAGCAACTCACATCATGTAAGTTATATACAATTCTTCAAAATTTGACAACCAACAAAAGTCCTAAGCCTTTAAATGTGTGCTTTAACCATCCTTGTTTACCTACTTGCCCTTTGAGTCACTTGCCCTTGCTGTAGGTTAGTCATTGGAAAGAGTGAAATTCATATGAATCTCGGTAGTGACAATTCACTCATATGACATATAGTTTCATAGAGTATGTAAACAATCATCACATAACATCATTTGTAATAGTCGTAACATTCTTGACATTCTTGACAATCATAACATTCTTGACATTCTTAACATTCATAACAATTGATGATATGAACATACATACAACACATTATACATGATATAAGAGAAAGAGTCACTACTTTAGCCTTTTCGTTCTTGTTCTTTCATTGATCTCTTGCACTTAAGGCATTTATCAAATCCTATAAATAATAATTTAAGGACGACAAGTTATTACCTAGTCCAATTCTTTAATAACTTAAAATACTTGGGTTGGCTATCATTGGATTCCTTTAAGTAGCTATTAAAAGCTCAAACAAATGCCTAAAAGAGTTATGGAAAACAAGACCATTCACCACCTTTTAAAAATATAAAATGCTAAAATTGGGTATTGGTTGCAGCCAAGGAATCCTTTGGCTATGTCCAAGAGAAGGTTAGAAAATTTTTTGCTGCAGCCAAGAGAAGGTCAAACACATTTTGGCAGTAGCCAAGAATCCTCTAGCTACAGCCAAGAGATTGTTATATTTCAGCCTATTTTGATAGGTGTTATTATGTTAAATGACCATCAGTACTCATATATTCAACCTGTTTTGTTCTCTGGGAACATACAGCCCATTATTATACTGATTGTCCATAAGGTCTTACTGCTTATAAGATAAGCATTAAAAAAATTCATGCTGCAACTATATATATCTGTCAGCATTTATGTTTAACTGATCATTTATCCCTACTGGCAACATTGTGTAAACTATTCAATACATCACAAAGTGCTTATAAGGTCTTACTACCCAGGGATACTACCCCATACAAGCATGCACATCGGGTCACATTACCCTTATCACTATTCGGCATAACTCTGATTGCATGGCAATTTGCTGGCCTGAGGACGCACTGGTCCAACAGGTTTTATGATCTCAGGACACACAGTCTAACATCCATACTAAATGCATATAAGGACTTACAGCCTCTGAACACTTAGTCCACTAGTACTCTAGGCCCCATTGCCTTATCGGGATGCTGCTTAGTGTATTTAGCCTTATACTTATGTCATTTTACACTCACAGCACTGAATATTCTAGTCTTACTACCCTATACAAACATGTACATTAGGACTTATTGCCAATATGCCTATCTGTAACTGTGTACATATCAAAAGACTGCCTGATTCTTACTAATCATATGTATGCTTTCTTTAGGATCAAATGACTGTTCGATTCTTACTTGTTGTACTGTTCTGGAGCATATAACTCTCTATTTGTACTTGTCTCATGCATGTTCTCAAATAAGATTCAACTATTGCTAGCTCTACAACATGAGTGGGGTAAGTGATTCTGTGAGGTTATACTGTTGAGAGGTATTTGCCACAATTATGCCTTACTACACTAGGGCTCATCTCAATTCCTATTAACATGTGACAGCACAGACTATTTAGGTTGTATTATTGTTGACCACACAGGTCATGTCGCTATAAACCACACAAGTTTATGTTACTACAAACCATACCGATCATGTCCTTGTAAACCACATAGGTTAATGTTATTGTAGACTACACCACCTCAACAACATGTTTTACTACCATCTTCTAGCCTCAAGGCTACTTGTGATTTTCACCGGTGCAACCAAGACTATCGTGCGCGACTTCCTAGCCATGTCGGGGTTATACCTCAATCATGGGGTTGCTTAACATGCTATGTTATGGTTGGCTTACTACTGTACACCATACAGGTCATGTTACTGTATGCCATAAAGATTGTATTACTGTTGACCATGAAGGTCATATTAAAATTTGGGATGATTAGCACTAGTATGAATATCAACCTCTCCTACAGCTCTCAAAAAGTACACATAGATTCACCACGCTTCCGCTGAGCCACTTTAATGTTTTATTTCCTCATATGAGTTTTAACAATGTCAGGATGATGTAATAGGAATCCTATAGGAACCTTCTATAACACCTAACTAAACTTAGGAAACTGTGTACCTATGTGACAATTCTAGGCCTGGTTCAACTCAATATTGTTTCCACTTTATTAGGATATGATAGATCCCATTTTGTGAGATAACATATCTTAGCACTACTCTTAGGTGCTTCTCAAGTCCTTTTCTACTCCTCAAGTATATCAAAATATCGACACTAAGTCTATCACAAGTCGATCTATATATAACCAGTCCTCTGTCAGTTGAGGATCAAATTTTCATCAAAAGACAGGGGTTGCTATTGACTGAACTGTGTTACTCATGTCTGCAAACTATCTCCCTCAGGAGCAAGTCTAAGCAGAGCTCCTATTTAGGTTCCTCAGACTGTATGGGTTCATTTTCCTATTAACCAAAATTATCCCTATCTGTGTTCTATTTCTGCTGTACTTCTCGCAGCTCATCCCTAATATTGTATATCATTGTTAGTTGTTCAGTCAGCATGCCTAATATTTGCTGCATTAGGTCAAGTATAGCTTTTTGACCCTGCCCAACACCTCTACCTCTTGATGCCACTATCTTTGTATTCCATTATATGAAGACAAAGAAGAGGTAAATTTCATATAGACATAAGGGCATAAATGTCATTTCGCAAAGTGTTTGTTGTACAGGTACTCTAGAAATAACATATAACAGATGTTTACAATAGTCAAGAAAGCCTTTAATAACTTGCAACCTCTGAAATACTATACAACATGTTCTTATTACCTTTCATGACATAACATGATATGTCTATGTGACTTCCCAGGGGGTTATCCATCCCAAGATTTCCCTAGGTCGAGCACGCTTAACCTTAGTGCACCTATGCAAAAATGTTGATATTGGCTCCAACTGCTTCCGAGCACTGGTACCCTATGACTGCCCTTGTTCTAAAGAGTCATGTTGACTGTCTCCGGCTAACTAAATACTGTGTATATAATGTATGTCAGTGATGGTACATGTACTTGAACACGTACCTTGTGATATGCTCCATGAAGTCCAAAAAGATGTCCTTTGGACCCGCTTTATGATCCCATTCTTCTTCTAGCAAAAAACGCAATATCCAGGAAGAAGTACATTGTAGTGTGTAAACCCCCTGCCTTATAAACAGTAATTATGATTCAAAAATACGTAATTAAGATGAATTAGAGACCAACAAATGATAAAATTTCATTTTTAATCCTTTTCCTGGAGATAGGGTTTTTAAAACTTTCTTTCAAAATTGGTTTAACCTGGTCTCCTATTCATATTTTGAATATAACTACTCAATGCAGTTAAATCACATTTATATATATCAGAGTGTACAACAAAAATCTCGGCAACCCCCAGGTTTCATATAAATACTAAGGGTTTACAAATTCCCATTTTAGGGGATTACACAAACATATCCAAAATAATATTTATAGAATATACAGTGATCCCCAATCAAAATTCGATAGCCAACACCTAAAATCATATGACCCTACATAAGACCTAGCCACTCTTGGTCATCTCCTTCCCTTTTGAGCCACTTGTACTGTCTGAAGATTAGTCAAAGGAAAGAACGAGATTCAAACAAATCCTAGTAGTAACAAATTGCTTATACCATACATAATTACAAAGCATGCAGTGACATCATTAAGCAGCACAGCATCACAAAATACAGCAAACAAGCTGTCTCATATGCACATAATCAAATAGTCTCATCCCCCGTATCTACACTGCCTTGAAGGCACGGTCCTCCCACCGGATCCACCGATGGGCCACAGGTGAAGGATTCACACATAGCCTTTCGGCTTTCACATATAGCCTTACAGATTTCATATAGTCACATCCCCATATTCCACAGCACCGAAGGCACGGTCCTCCCACCGGAAACACCGATGAGCCGCAGGTGAAGATCTCACAAACAATGATAAATCAAATATATAATGTATCACATATAGTATAAGGAAAAGTGTCACTACCTTGTTCTTTCCTGGTGTGCTCTGGCACAATCTATTCACGAGAAGGGCAAATATCAAATCCTATAAACCAAATCAAGGACAATAGGTTATTCTCTATTCCAAGTTCTTACCTTCATAACATCTCAAGTTGGTTATCATTTGAACTCTTTAGGTGGCTACTAGAAGCCTAGACATATGCCTAAAGGGTTGGGAAAAACTACACCAAAGATTCCTTTTTCATAAATATAACACTGATTTTTGACTTATGTACTCGAGTGAAGAAGGCCTCACTCAAGTAATATTAAGATTTGCACTCGAGCATGAAAGCTCACTCGTGCGAGTGCTTGGCCGAGAGCAATGACAGAGACATAAAATGGTCACTACACTCGAGTTCTGACCTCAACACTCGAGTGATAGCCTTATGCTCACCCAAGTCCTACCATATGAGGCACAAAAAGTGACTACCAGAGAGCAAAGAAAACCCTAGAATAAGAAGTACATTCAAGCACTAGCTCTGGCACTTGAGTGATGGCCCATCACTTGCGGGTGCTAAGATACACTCTTGTAAAATTGGCTGTGAGTACTAATATGAGACGCGACCTCATAGTGCATAACACTCTTGCACTCGAGTGAGACAAGATGCACTTGAGTGATAACCTATATCACTCACAAGTGAGAAAATACACTTTACTTTCTCTGTATGGGAGTACAACTGAAACTTAAAGGAAAAGAGGAAACATAATCTTATACTCGAGTGAGACCTAGATCACTCAAGTGAGGCTTATCAGAAGCCAAAATGTAGCAGCTGATAGAATTTTCTAAACTTTCTATCAAAGTGTCTAATGGCTCCTAAAATCCACAAACAACACACCCCCACACAAATTTTCACAAGGAACCCATTGAAAACACCAAAACAACCAAATTCTCATTCTAACAACAATTTGTTGTTTTAGACACCACATTCCCTTACATTAACCAATTGCACTAATTTTCCTTCCAAAGTTCCAAACTAACTCCAATGGCACAAAGACACAATATCACACTAAATCCAATACAATATACTATCCAAATTGTCTATTCCAAAATTGTACCAAAATCAGGAAAAAATCCACTAATTCTAAAACTTAACTAATAATCACAAAACTTAGGTCAATAGAGAGCTATAACTCATCTCCTCCTCTTGCACAAGTTTATTTCTTGATCCTCAACTTTTCAAATTTCTTCAAGTACTCAACACCACCTTTCAAAAATCTAAAACCATAGTAATGAAGCCCTCATCACCATGATCAACATTAATGAAGAGTATATGAGCATTCAAGGTCACATGGAGCACTAACCTTAAGCTTTCCTTCTTTCTCTTTCCTCTTGAGCTTGAGCGACAATAGAGAATGGAGAGAGAAGATAGGAATGATGAAGATGCAACTTTTTCCCTTGCTCCCATGCAACTAGCTGACTTAGAGGGATAGAGAAGAGAGAAAAGAGTGGTTGAAAGTTTGACCTTGATCTATGGCTCAAATAATGCCATGTGTCATGATCTTGTTTCTCCTTCATGAGCACATATGAACACTCACACATACAATTCCACTATCTTGCCCTTGATGATGGCAATTCCACTTGAATCACCAAAAAACACATTTATATCTTTTCATTCCTCATTCATGCGTCCTCCCTTACACTTAGGGTTCATTTTAAGCTTTATCACACAAATAAGCTTAATTATAGGGTTTAGGTACTTATCAGAATGCATTCGGATTGTAATTTATATCATATTCTTCAAAAGTGTTTATTCAACAATAATTACATTCACTTTTGAAGTCATTATTCCTTAAGCCCATTTTGAGGGCATTACATAGTGCAGATCCAAATATCATCCAGATACTCCAAATAGAGTAGACTCTGGTTACACTATCTTACGATTAGATCATTTGAGTATGTTATATACTAGTCTATAGGGGTGTCATGTTCTAGGATAGGTCTCGGTATATACTCCAAATGTGCTTCCATAGCTCCTGATCTAGTCACAGATCATGTAATAAGTATTCCATTCTAGGTCTGGAATCAGTAATGGAATTCATATTTGACCCTATCTCATCAGTCCATAGTTGATTAGTACCCCCACTGATGAGGTCACTAATGATGCTGTTCTAAGATGAAGCCAATGCCAATGCTTGGGCCTTAATTGGACCAGCTTCCTCGATGTACTAGCATCCTTGTACCACCTGGGGTCCGATATTATAATACTTGCTTCCCTTTAGGTATTCGCTAATCCTTTAAGGTTGATTCACAGATGGGGTGACTTACTTTTCTGGTGCCCTCATGCGTGTTTGTTAGTAGCGGTTTAATAACCGCTACAAATATTTAAACAATTTTTAAAAAATATACGATCATTTGTTTATGTTATTTTAATATTAAATTAAATATTTTATTTTTTTATTAGTTTATATAATTTAATTAGCTTATTATTCAATAGTTTAACTTATTAATAAATTAAAAGGAAAAATTTAATTTAATTAGATTAGTATAAAAATTATATTAATAATATTAGTAAAGATACGTAGGTAATAAGGAATTATTATGTTGTCTAATATAATGTAAATGTATATGAAAAATAGATGAAAATGAGATACAACTCTAAAATATCTGGAAAAAAATGGTGAGAATAAATTTTTTATAAAGGAAAGAAGTATTGTAAAAAAAATAAAAAAACTTGTTACCATATTTGATCGTATTATTCAGCTCCTCTACTTATACAAAAGAAGTTGTAAATGAGAGAAAATGAAAGAAAGGTAAGGTGAAAAGAAATTGGGGAGTGTTTAAAATGAGTTGTGGTAACGGTATTTATAGGGATCAACGTACTATTTGTAGCGGTTAATGTATCCATTTTGTAGCAGTTTTTAGTTAGTAGCGGTTATTTTTAATTTTGTAGCAGTTTAATAACCGCTACAAATATTATTTTATTTTATTTTTTAATTTTTTTTAAATTTTATTTTAAAATTTTTTTCCAGTTTTTTTAAAGACAAAAGCATAATTTGAATTTGATTACTCATCATCGCCATCCCTACCTAAATTATGTAGAAAAAGTATTGTTAGGGATGTATTATTAAATTTAAAAAATTTAATTTAAATGACGTGGACTTAAAAAAACTCACCACAGTAGAGGTAAATTGTCATCGCCTTCAGGGAAGTAGTTTTCAAAATCGGATCGCTGAAATGGCTCACTCTCGTAGGCGATGTTATCACCTTCACCCATGTCGTAAAGGTCTCGATGCTTTAAATGAACGACTATGTGCCAATCCCTATGCCTCTCGTCCTCGACATAATAAACCTGATGTGCCTCTGAAGCTAGAATATACGGCTCATCATCTTAAGAAATACCAGTATAAATCGGCTGTGAGAAATTGACTGATGTGATCCCTATGTCGTTAGTTGTCAGTCCCCGAGAAGTAGTGGTATTTGCCCACAAACACTTGAAGTGAAGGGGGAACCGCATCCAATTCATGCCCAGGTCGTTCAGGAAACGGTCGAACAGGTGACCCCCATTATCGATGGGCTGGTCAGTGCCCTCATTCCACGGCACTATAACTCGCAGGGTCCGGTCTTGCTGTTCAAACCGGCCACGTCCAGCCTCCTCGTCGACACGTTCCCTTGCTCATCTGTACAGTTTACCACACGTTAGATAAATTGTGATTCAAATTTAACATTTAGAATTTAAATAAATAATTTATTAAATTAAAAAATTTATTTACCTTGGACCTGCACCTCAAACCCAGTAGACCGCGAAGATGACCCTCGTGGGTTGTTCTGCTCCTGAGCCTCCTCCTCATTAAGGAACTGCTCCATCTCCCTGAGCCAATCGAGATCTCAAAGTCCTCCTCGTCGTAGTCCTCGACACTGATATCTGCCCCCCCAAACTCAGGTACCATTGGTGCGGTCGTCTCCTATGGGATCGTCTGTGGTGCCTGTGGTGCCTGTGGTAGGGCTAACTCCTGTGGGGGGATGGGCTAAAATGTCGCGGTCGCCCTGCCTCCACGCTACCCCCTCCCTTTGCCCCCTGCTCGGCTGCTGCCACCCCGCAAAATTGGTCTGGGGACCTCAAGGGCCTTCCTCCTATCCTCTCATGAAGCCATATCAACTGTAAAAATTCAAAAAAAAAATATTGTAGTAACATTATTATGTAAAAATCTAATAAAAATAAAAATAAAAATAAAATACGTCTTATCTATGTACCTTAAGTGCAAATACTGAGAAATACTATAGCAAAAACTCCTTCACAGATGTCTGAACGCTTAAATCTAAAAGAAAACACTCAGAGAAACTTCAGGAAACAAAATGAACAAATGGAAAAAGGAAGGGAGGCGGGACATAAATAGGCCAACAATTTGTAGCGGTTATCCCAATAACCGCTACGTTAACCACTACAAATCACCAAGGGTGACTTAAATTTGTAGCGGTTTTCTAATAACTGCTACAAAGTACAAGAACCATTGAAATTCTATAGCGGTTATGGTCCAGAACCGCTACAAACTTGGAGATTCCTGTAATTCTGTAGCGGTTATATCCCTATAACCGCTACAAATACTTGACATTTGGGATTTTGTAGCGGTTTTTTTGCTATAACCGCTACAAATAACCACTATACTGTTGGCGGGTCTTGGTCGCGCCAAGTGGCGGGAATATTGTAGTGGTTTTTTTTATTAACCTCTACAACTGAATCGCTATAAGTTTTAGTGGGAATTTCACGCCAAATTTGAAGCATTTTTTTCTACCTAACCGCTACAAAAAACACTACTAATCTGTCACGCCAAGCTTGCCGCTACAAATTTGTAGCTGTTTAGATTAAAACCGCTACAAATACTATAATTTGTAGTGGTTTGGTATAACCGCTACAATGCCACCGCTACAGAATACCATTTTTTTGTAGTGATTCTACGATCAATTCAATATATACATTCGTCCTAAATGATAACCAATTCCAAAAACCAAAAGTATTTAGCTAAGACTACCACCGGCAGTCCTAGTCGCCCTTAGCCATTTGCTTGGCCATCAATCCACTTGTCCTGTCTAAAAATGTTATTTGGAAAGAGTGAGATTCCAAAGAATCCTAGTGGCAACAGTTTATGTATATGATACATATAAACAAAATAAGTAAACATATATCACAATGTAGCATTTCAATATTTGAAGTCGAGCACACTGCCACGTCCCCTCACTATATTCAAGGCTAGGCTCTCGCCACATCCCCTCACTATATTCAAGGCCGGGCTCTCTCCAAGTCCCCTCAACTGTATTCAATATTCAAGGTCAGGTTTACGCCACATCCCCTCAACTATATTCAATGACTAATGCAAACAAGAAATGTAATATACATCATATAGGATAAAGTGTCACTACCTTTTCCTTTCCGTCCTTGTTCAGGTGTAGGCCTTCTACGATCCAGGCAAATATCAAACCCTATAGTCATAATTAAGGATGCTGCGGCCAGGAAAATTCTGTTTCTTGGCTGAACTTTAAAAAATCATAACTAATTCTAAAAAATTCGAAATGATGTGATCCCAAATCCCATTGAAAGCTTTTTAAGTCCTATTTACTAGAAATATATGGACTATTACCAGAAATCACCACACAAATACATAATTCAAGAAATGTCCACACTGCTCCTGAATTGATCCCAGATTTAACATCAAATTTTGGATAGTCATAACTCCCTGCTCACAAATCAAAATGACATGAATTATATGTCATTTTGAAGCTTGGAATGTGAACGTTAAGATTGTAAAGTTTCAGAACTTTTCATCATCATTTGCTATTTTAAAATTTCAATACAAAACCACTGCCAGCACAGAGTTTTTCACTAACCAAAACTTGCTACTTTTAAAACTAAGTTCCCAATGGTTCAAAATTCATATCCAATACTACTCCCACACAATTTTCCACAAGTAACACATTGGAACCATCAAAACAACCAAATTCTCATTCCATCTATATGTTCTATTTTTCGACATATATTCAACAAAAATCCCTAAATTGACAAACTTGGCATTTAAGATTCAATCAAATTCTATCTAAGATACATCTCAAAACATCATATCCATGACGACGACGACAACTCAAACACCACAAGACCCTAAATTTCGAAAATAGCACTAAATTACCAGAAATTCCAACTTAACCAAATGACCACAAAACTTATATCAAAATGCTCAACTCACTCACCTCTTCAACTTTCTCCAAAGGAGTTCTTTAATTCTCCAAACTCTATATCTCCTTGAGAGTTCAAATCACCACCAATGGTAAATCTACAACCATAGAATCGAAGCTCTCAATGATAGGAACAAGATTGAAGAAGGGAGTTTTTCCATTAGAGGTCATTAAGAGGGTTAAAATGGCAAGAACTTACCTTGGCACTTCGTCTTTCTTCTGTAGAAATGAACACCGAAAATGGAGGGGGAGAGAAATGAGAGAGAATGAGAGTGATGAAGAGTGAAGAAGAAGGAGAAATGATGCGTCTTCTGTGCCCCATACTCACGCAGCTAAAGTGTAGGAGGAGAGAGGGAAGGAAAATCATTTTAAAATGTAGTATTTGACTTTTCTACCAACTCTTCATCATATTAGCTTGCACATGTGTCCAAATCTCCTTGTTTTTCATCAAATAAGTAACCACATGGTTGCACTAACTATTCCATTAGCCATTTAGTCACACTCCTCCTAACTATTCCACTAACTATTCTTTAGTTAGTAATTAATTTCTTCATTAATCACTGAATAATTACCTGACGATTTTCCCTTCTTTCCAAATTTCCACTGATTTTGGCACATTTATTTAAATTGTCACATATCTCATAATTATATCCTTTTTCCTCTTACATGCTCCATTTACCCTTATTTTAGCCCAAATAATTATTTCATCACCTAATTATGCTAAAATATAGGGTGTTGGGCATTCCTAATAATAATTCACATCTCAAATCCACATTAATTCACAAAACTATTCATAATAATCGTCATTAGCCCTTAATTGAAATTTAGGGTGTTACAATGTACGTATGAATAGTACTTTGCTATAGTGCATGTGCATGAATAGTGCTTTGCTACAATAACCGTATATTAACATTATTTTCCATATGAATAGTAATGCCTAGTTATATTGTCCCTAAAATCTATCTCCTTTCATCATATATAACCTTAAGACTAATATTGATTAATGATCAAAGGCTCCTGAAACCTCAATGCTAGATGAACCTATCCTAACGAGTTCTCTAACCTGTACATTGCTATCTTTAAAAGAAACAACCAGATCTACGAACCTTTCTCTCATGACTAACTCTCTAGATTCCCCTATTACTTCATGGAAGGGAAAATCACATGTTAATTTTTCTATCATGGCATATAGCGCATATATTATCATAAAACCACTACAATATGTAAAAAAACCTCTACACATCATCACTGCACTATGTGTTGAAGAAGATGTCCTGAAAAAAGGTCTCGGATTAAATTAATGTCATGTAAGGGTCCTTATTACCAAAAATCTGTGCACAAAATGGAGAATATGTTAACATAAATCAATATATAGAATGAAATAACTAACAATTCAATTACATGAAAAGAAATGAAATTCAGTTGAGAACCAATAAATGATCAACTATTCAAAATTTGTAGTAAGGCCACTGAAAATGATGTTATACATATATAGTAGAACATAGATGCCACACTCAGTTTTCCCTACTTGCCGAAGGCACTATACATCAAAAGCAAACGGTAAAAAAGAATAATGGCCTATGTAAAGCAATAGTCAATTGAAGAACTTGAATGTAAAGAACTTACCTTTAGCTGGAACCATTTTGTCGGACCACTTTTACCTTCACGCTTCCGACCCATTATATAATATGTCTTCAGTGCACTTTAATAATTAAAATGATAAACAGAAGACATTAAAACAATTGAGTATAATAAAAAATCAATGACTGACAAACAAATTTACTTACACATTAAAAATGTTTTTGATATCTCCGTCTGGCTTGCGACCCAATGAGTCAAACCAAAAGATGATGTTGATCGAGGGACAAGGAACACAAAGACTCCAATGATAACTATAATCACATATATATATTAAAATGGGGTTAGATAACATGATACTGCTTAGCAAATTGAATGTGCATAAATATATCAAATTAAGTTACTTGCCCTTCAATAATAGGTGCTAGATAACAAGGCAGCTAAGTCTCGCCTATTATATAGCCTACATAGCTCATCCGATCTGCCAACCTATGGTTATTATGCTGTGACATATTGCCAGGACATAAGAAGCCATATGTAGTGCTGAGCTCTCATTCAACACATATTTTGTGGAAGCAGCTACCATAGAAATAAATTAAGAAATGACTCAATAAATGTAGAAACCTAAAACTCCTAAATATCAGTGCATTAATTAAAGTTAAAAATTATAACTAAACTCACATGATTGCAAATGTGACCCATCCTATGTCTATCTCCTCCAAAGATAGGAACTCTTTAATATATGTGTTATCAAGTCCATAATTATATGAGATTCTGTGACCCACAATCCCATAAGGCATTTGCAAGTCAACCTTCTTAATGTCTTGATGAATATTTTGCAGTTATTCCAATAAGGGAAATTTTGTCGCTTCTTCTTTTTCCTAGTAACACAAAATAAAGATTATAAGTAAAATGTCAAGGATCAAGTAAAAGTAAGGTGTTTCCTACCATTGGAGGGACTGGCACAGTCTGAACAAGATGTTTAGGCCACAAGATAAAAGATCATGTTGCCTGACCTAGTCTGGCAACCTCTGTTGGAAATTGTGCCCTAAGGACCAATCATTATACTTTGAACATTATTATTTTACTGAAATTTCTCCATTCTGTTATCATATTATTTAACTGTGATAATTGTATCCTTGGATAATTCATAAAGATTGTCCTAAAATGTCCCTGGTCGGTCATCTATGCGGGAGAAGAGATGAAACAAGATCAGTATGACTTTGATAAGATATGGAGATATGAATCAAAGTCTTAGGCATTTGTAAGAGTACAAGGTACTGGACCGACCCACTATGAGAAAGCTACATGGATCAAGTCATAAGCTTTTCTCATGTATAACCACGTCACAATGCCCTTAGACCTGAGGTTATCATGGATTCCTATATGAGAGTTGCTAAACTTTGAACTAGTCAAAAGTCACTTTTAACCAGGTGATGATAAAGGCTACGGTCGGCCTTGGTGGTTTTTCATGCAGAGGGATATGAATGATCAAGATGGAATTTGTCCCTCACATTAGCAGAGAGATATTACTGGGCCCCTCGATGAGTGAGTCTGAGAAAGTATGGCCATACTATGATGAAAGGAGTTTCTGTCTCTGTTATCAAGCTACTTAGGAATCGAGAAAGTAATGGTCAAGAAAGTGAGGATGACATTATCCATGCCTTATCCTTGATCGATATATCATGTGACAAAAGGGACGTGACATGGTTGTATGACAGGTTGCATCGTGGTAACGATCCTCATATGAATTGGGTAGTCGTAATGTTTTGCTAGAGGCTGCTTGCGACTTTTGGGTTAGTATAGTTATTGACCCACTGCCAACTTCATATGGGCCTACAGGGTTGCACACAAGAATGGCCCAACACGAGATAATGTTTAATTTATGGTGGATGAATTTTATATTTGTATATATATAATATAAAATTCATTAATAATATTATATAGATATATATATTTTTGAAATATATATCTTATATATATATGTATATATATTATATGATATTATTTTATTGTGTTAGTTTTAAATTTAATTTATTAAGATATATTAAATTTAATAACTAACATGATAGAGATATAGTATCTCAGATTTAATTTATGAAGATAAATTAAATCTAATGGCTCTTTATTTAGATTAAATAAATAGGTTAAATTAAAACTGTTGGACAGATTTAATTTAAACTGAATTTATTTAAATAGCTCATCAAGATAATTAATTTTTAATTAATTTTGAAATTAATGATGATTAATTTTGAAATTTGAAAACAGCCCTCATAGGTTATAAACTTGATAGAGCAGATATATTCATATGCACATGAGAATTGAGAGCCACAAGTGAAACCCTAGGAGACATTAGAGGCGCCATCACGCAGTCTTGGTTGGAGAGCATTCGTGTGGATACCGGTAGAGGGATCGGACCTGACGTGTTGGCTCCTAGAGATTGTGAAAACTCTGAATCATCAAAAGGTATGAATCCTTCCAACTTGGTTTAAACGCCGTTGATAGAACCTCGATTAGGATTGGTGAAAATTTTTAAAATTCTTCCGCTGTGCCTACCGATTCTAACAGTGGCATCAGAGCCAGATCAATTATGCATTTAAATTGAGTTTATGATTCTTATACATGTGATATTTATGGGATGTGTACGTATGTTTATAAGAAACACTCGAATATGCATGTGATTTGGTTAATACGAAACAAAATTATTTAGAAAGATGTGATCTTATAATTCCGTTGATTTTCGTTTTCGTTTAAATTGAATCTTGAAATTGTCTCGTTTTCGGTTTTGAAACATGTATGTGATTCTCGTTTTGGAACAAGCATGAAATCAATTCCGAACATGTATATCTTGAAACATGTATGTGATTTTCGTTTTGAACAAGCATGAAATTGGGTGGGGTAGTGGGACCGCCGTGACCACCTCTGCGTAGTGCAATATAATCTGATCACGACATTTATTGCTTTTCATATTGTATGAATTCTTGTTGTGGTTTATTATTTATACTTGTTTGGGTATGGTGAACAACATGGCTTTAGAATTTTACAAAGGGTTGTAATGTTTAAATACGGCCTGCGTGTCGTGCCTTTCTCTAAATACTCTAGATGTACATTCTCTTCTCATCTCACTCCCCTCGAATGTTTAAACAAGGTTTCTCTCAATGTATTTCTTTTTTGATTTAGAGAATTCCTCTCATTGGCTTGGGAGGATTTTAGGTTAGGTAAGCCATGTTGTGTCACGTTTAAATTATACTTTTGATAAGATCATTGCATGATTACTTTTACATTTATATGTATTTATCTGTATGAGATACGACCCCGATTGGATCCATTTAAACAAAACTAATTAATTAAGCCCTTTGAATCAAATCTTAAGTCATAATGCCGTCAATTAATGAATACTTGCCAAAACCTAGATCGCTCAATTGTGGAAACCACCAAAGTGGATGCACTTGAGTTATCATGATGAGACAAGCTTGAGTAATGGTGTTGCTCATAATATTCATTATTGTTTTGACTTAATTGAGATTAACAAAACAATTTTGAATCTCAAGGCATTAGATGGGGTTAAACATGCCGGATCATATGATGATTAAATCCTATAAGAATCTAAGAGTTACATGTGATGTAATTGGTAAATAGGTTACCTACCTAAATAACTTGAATTTAAGCGTCTTGCCAAAGCGGACTTAAGTTTAAGCCAAATATGGATCTTAGCCCACTAATTATTATATTGAGGGTTGTTAATTTAGTGGGAGATTACTAACTAACTTTGCATATTTTAATTGTAGAATCATGTCGACTAGTAATACTGCTACACTATCATTGCGATCGGTCTTTGAGAAGGACAAACTCAATGGGACAAACTTTCTTGACTGGTTCCGGAACTTGAGAATTATTCTCAAGCAAGAAAGAAAAGCTTATGTCCTAGATCAACCCATTCCTGAGGAGCCTGCAGCCAATGCTCCAAGAGCTCAGAGAGATGCTTACATAAAGCATAAGGATGACTCTGTGGAACTCATGGAGGCTCATGAAATGATTGTACATCTCAAGGAAATGTTCTAGCAACAGGCAAGGCAAGAAATGTATGAGACCACAAAGGCCTTACATTCCTACAAAATAGCTGAAGGTGCATCAGTTAGTACTCATGTGTTAAAGATGAAAGGCTATATTGATCACCTTGAGAGGCTTGGATTTCCCATGAGCTAGGAGTTAGCTACGGATTTGATCCTCAACTCACTCCCGGAGAGTTATGACCAGTTTGTTATGAACTACAACATGAACAACATGGAGAAATCAATTCCTGAGCTGCATGGGATGCTCAAAACTGCTGAGCAAAGCATTAAGAAAAAGCCTAGCACAGTTTTGATGGTTTAGAAAGGAAAGGGTATGAAAAAGAAAGGGAAGGGCAAATAGAAGGGTAATGGCTTAGGTGGTAAGACCAAAAATTCAAACAAGCTCGAAACCAATCCTGCACACAAGAAGGCAAAGCCTCCAAAGGAAGGAGTATGCTACTTCTGCAATGAACCCGGTCATTGGAAGAGGAATTGCAAACTCTACCTGGAAGATCTAAAAAAGAACAAGAAGGATAGCGATGCTATCGCTTCAGGTACTTATGTTATAGACATTCATTTTTCTACTTCCTCTACATGGGTATTAGATACTGCATGTGGTTCTCACATTTGTACAAATGTGCAGGGTCTAAAGCAGCACTTATGAATTAGTTTTGCCCAGTGGGCTTTTGTTAGTTTTGAACAATTGCTATTATGTTCCTGCTTTGAGTAGTAACATTGTTTCTCTTTCTTATTTGGATAAGGAAGGCTATACTTCCATTACTAGGAATGGTAAATGTTATATTTATCGTAATGACATTTTTTATGCTGATGGTGATTTGCATGTTGGTCATTATATATTAAATTTGGAACATCCTAATAATGGGAATATCTATAACGTAACTACTAAGAGGATAAAATCAAACGATTTGAATCCGACCTACCTATGGTATTGTCATCTAGGCCGCATAAATGAGAAACGCATTTCTAAACTCCATCAAGATAGATTTCTAAACTCATTTGATTTTGAATCATATGATACATGCAAATCTTGCTAATTAGGAAAGATGACTAAGGTACCTTTTACTGGGCACAGTGAGAGGGCCACTGAATTATTGGGCCCCATACATACATATGTATGTAGACCATTAAATATTGCTACCAGAGGAGGTTATGTCTACTTCATTACATTTATAGATGACTTTAGTAGATATGGCTATATATATCTAATGAAACATAAATCTGAATCTTTTGAAATGTTCACAATATTCCAAAATGAAGTACAAAACCAACTTGGTAAAACAATTAAAGCACTTTGATCTGATCGAGGTGGTGAATATTTGAGCTAAGAATTCATTAACCATCTTAGGAGTTGTGGGATAATCTCATAATTGACTCCTCTAGGAACACCACGTTTCTGAACGGAGGAATCAAACACTATTAGATATTGTTCAATCTATGATGAGTCAAACAAATCTTCCACCGTCCTTTTGGGGATATGCCCTAGAAACAGCTGCGTTCACACTAAATCGTGTTCCATCTAAGGTAATTGAAAAGACACCATATGAGATATAGACTGGAAAGAAACCAAGTTTATCTTTTCTCAAGATCTGGGGATGTGAGGTATATGTTAAGCAACAAGCCTCTGATAAATTATCGCCCAGATCCACAAAGTGCCTTTTCGTGGGGTATCCTAAAGAAACGAAAGGATACTATGTCTACAATCCTACCGATAACAAAGTATTTGTTATTCGAAATGGCAAGTTTCTAGAAAGAGAGTTTGTCTCTAAAACAACCAGTGGGAGTGACGTACATCTCGAAGAAATTCGAGAGCCACAAGATGGTACAGAACCACAGATGGAAATTAGAGAAGACTTACAACAAGTTGCTGAGCCTCCTCAAGTAACACAAGGTCCACAAAGATCTGATAGGACACGGCATCAGCCTCAGAGATATGGATTTCTGATTACTGAAGGCCGTGATATGTTGCTCATTGAGCAAAATGAGCCCACCACCTATTGAGAAGCCATAATGGGACCAAACTCTGAGAAATGGCTAAATGCCATGAAGTCTGAAATGCAATCCATGTACGAAAATTAGGTATGGACCTTAGTCGATCCACCTAAAGGTGTAAAAATCATTGGGTGCAAATGGGTTTTCAAGGAGAAAACTGACATGGATGGCAATGTAAATGTCTTCAAGGCACGACTGGTTGCAAAAGGATTCACTTAAACTCATGGTGTAGACTATGATGAAACCTTTTCCCCAGTTGCAATGGCTAAATCAATCAGAATCTTTCTTGCCATTGCAGCATATTATAACTATGAAATATGGCAGATGGATGTCAAAACATCCTTCCTTAATGGAAAACTACTTGAGGATGTGTACATGACACAACCTGAAGGTTTTGTGCGTCCAGAGGTCTCTGGTAAAATTTGCAAGCTTCAAAGATCCATTTATGGATTGAAGCAAGCATCTCAGAGCTGGAATCATCATTTTGATGAAGTAGTCAAAGAGTTTGGATTCATTCAAAACATCGATGAACCTTGTGTTTACAAAAAGGTTAGTAGGAACATAGTTGTATTTTTAGTACTTTATGTAGATAACATCCTACTCATTAGGAATGATATTCCTACCTTGCAGAGTGTCAAGTCTTGGTTAGGAAAGTCCTTTTTAATGAAAGACTTAGGTGAAGCCACCTATATCCTAGGGATTATGATCTATAGGGATAGATCCAAAAGACTAATAGGCCTAAGTCAGAGCACATACATAGACAAGATACTGCATAGGTTTAGTATGCATGATTCAAAATGGGGTTACATGCCCATGTCTCATGGCATCCATCTTAGCAAGGATATGTGTCCTAGTACACCTGATCAGCGAGATCGCATGAGTAATGTTCCATATGCCTCAGCTATTGGATCCATCATGTATGCCATGTTATGTACTCGACCGGATGTCTCGTTTGCCTTAAGTATGACCAGCAGATACCAACAAGATCCTGGTGAGGGTCATTAGACTGCCGTCAAGAATATCCTAAAGTACTTAAGAAGGACTAAGGACTTATTTTCGGTCTATGGTGGATTGGATGATGAGCTCTGCGTAACCGGTTACACAGATGCAAGTTTCCAAACTGACCAAGATGACCTTAAATCACAATCTGGATATATATTCCTCCTGAATGGTGGAGCAGTAAGCTGGAAGAGCTCCAAGCACAGCACTATAGCAGATTCTGCAACAGAAGTTGAGTATATAGCAGCATCAGATGCAGCTAAAGAAGCCGTTTGGATCAGAAAGTTCATTACTGAACTAGGGGTAGTGCCTACTATCTCAAATCCAATAGATTCATTCTGTGACAATAGCGGTGCTATTGCACAGGCTAAGGAGCCTAGGTCACATCAAAGGACCAAGCATATACTCAGGCGATTTCATCTTATTAGAGAAATCAATGATAGAGGTGATATGAAGATATGTAAAGTAGTAGGAGAAGATAATGTTGCTGATCCTCTTACTAAGCCACTTGCACAGGCAAAGCATGAGCGTCATGTTAGGGCAATGGGAATTAGGCAAATTAATGATTGCACCTAGGGCAAGTGGGAGGATGTTGGAAATTGTGCCCTAAGGGCCAATCATTATACTTTGAACATTATTATTTTAATGAAATTTCTCTATTCTGTTATCATATTATTTGCATGTTAACTGTGATAATTGTATCCTTGGATAATTCATAAAGATTGTCCTAAAATGTCCCTGGTCGGTCATCTATGCGGGAGCAGAGATGAAACAAGATCAGTATGACTTTGATAAGATATAGAGATATGAATCAAAGTCTTAGGCACTTGTAAGAGTACAAGGTGCTGGACCGACCCACTATGAGAAAGCTATATGGATCAAGTCATAAGCTTTTCTCATGAACAACCACGTCACAATGCCTTTAGACCTGAGGTTATCATGGATTCCTACATGAGAGTTGCTAAACTTTGAACTAGTCAAAAGTCACTTTTGACCGGGTGATGATAAAGCCTACGGTCGGCCTTGGTGGTTTTTCATGCAGAGGAATATGAATTATCAAGATGGAATTTGTCCCTCACATTAGTAGAGAGATATTACTGGGCCCCTCGATGAGTGAGTCTGAGAAATGTATGGCCATACTATGATGAAAGGAGTTTCTGTCTCTGTTATCAGGCTACATAGGAATCGAGAAAGTAATGGTCAGGAACAAGAGGATGACATTATCCATTCCTTATCCTTGATCTATATATCGTGTGACAAAAAGGACGTGACATGGTTATATGACAGGTTGCATCGTGATAACGATCCTCATATGAATTAGGTAATTGTAATGTCTTGCTAGAGGCCGCTTGCGACTTTTGGGTTAGGATAGTTATTCACCCACTGCCAACTTCATATAGGCCTACAAGGTCGCACACAAGAATGGCCCAACACGAGATAATGTTTAATTTAGGGTGGATGAATTTTATATATATATATATATAATATAAAATTCATTAATAATATTATATAGATATATATTTTTGAAATATATATCTTATATATTTGTATATATATTATATGATATTATTATATTGTGTTAGTTTTAAATTTAATTTATTAAGATATATTAAATTTAATAACTAACATGATAGAGATATAGTATCTCAGATTTAATTTATGAAGATAAATTAAATCTAATGGCTCTTTATTTAGATTAAATAAATAGGTTAAATTAAAACTGTTGGACAGATTTAATTTAAACTGAATTTATTTAATTAGCTCATCAAGATAATTAATTGTTAATTAATTTTGAAATTAATGATGATTAATTTTGAAATTTGAAAATAGCCCTCATAGGTTATAAACTTGATAAAGCAGATATATTTATATGCACATGAGAATTGAGAGCCGTAAGTGAAACCCTAGGAGACATTAGAGGCGCTAGCACGCAGTCTCGGTTGGAGAGCATTCGTGTGGATACCGGTAGAGGGAGCGGACCTGATGTGTTGGCTCCTAGAGATCGTGAAAACTCTGAATCATCAAAAGGTATGAATCCTTCCAACTTGGTTTAAACACCGTTGATAGATCCTCGATTAGGATCGATGAAAATTTTTAAAATTCTTCCGTTGTGCCTACCGATTCTAACAACCTCTTCATTGGGGAATGAGACATCTACACCTTCCTCTCCCTAGTTGTACACTTGTGACATTGACCTTACTTTGATCATCCCGGATTTGGTTATTATGGTGGGTGATAGCATGCATGTATACTACAGCATTAGCAACAACACGCGAATATGGGACATTCAAATACAGAGTACAAGGTTCTCCAGGCTCTAGTAAAGGACCAGGGTCGCCACGTCCAACCTCTGGCAGATTGTAACTGCCTTTGGTACTAGGAAAGGCCAGGGATTCCTGAGTAAGAGAAATGAAAGAATTAATTAAAGTAATATAAGGAAAAACTCAATATTTTATTAAATGAAATTATTTACAAACCTCATATTTAGGCTCCGCATAACACATCCCGCCTTACATGTGAGGCAACACCATCTGATTCATCTCACCACGTAGCTCACTCAACAACTTTTCTTTAAGCTTATCTCGAAGTGATTGATGAATTTGCACTGCTAGCTCTGCTCAGATTTCCTCTCGAACCCTAGCCATAAACTCCTGACTATTTCTCCTCGTCCATAAGATTGTGAACCTCATCTAAAGTGTTTAGAGAGACCAACTCCCTTTGACTCCCCCTCTAACTTAACTAGGGTGATCTAGATTCCCAAGCGCCGTTGCTAAGATGTCCATCCTTATAGTTTGAGTGAAGGAACCCTAGCTGCTCTGCTCTTCAAGTTCATCCTGCAACATACAAAGGATAAATAGAAAGTAATTACATGCAATCTTGTTAGGAAAATGAAACACACTTAAATATACTTGTTATTAAATACTCACAATCCTTTTAGCAACATTAGCAACGATTAGATATATATATTTTCTCCCTTTTTCCTCCCTGCTTTCCATTTTTTGTGACATGGGAGAGGAGATGGCGCCTGCACGACAATATTAGGATCTGCTCGGGCTGCTTCCTCCAATTTCTATAATTCAGCCTGCATCATCTTCTTTTCGAGCTTCCAATAACCCCCATACGACATGTAATGTGGATAATTGTTTTTAGCTCTCCACTCTTTATTTGCTTGACTTAATTTCTATATAAACAAAAAATAATGAAAACTGAGTTAGTAATGTCAATAATATCCCAAAATTTGACTAAGGGTGAAGGACTTCAAAAGTGAATGTGGTTATCATTAAATCGATACTTTTGGAGAATGTGATGTGCTTTGAGATTTAAATGTACTTTGAGAAGTGCCAAAACCCTGTATAAATTGTGGATAAACATCTAAATTGACTTTAAATATAGGGAGGGCGCACATTATGGCTAAAAGAATGAGAAAATGTGCTAGGTGGTGATTCAAGACGAATTGCTATAATCAGGAGCAAAATGGTAAAGTTACCGACCAATTGGTCAGTTACCGAAGAGGAAACTCATTGGTAACTTAAAAATCAATGGTTAGGATTGATTTGTGTAATAGATCAAAGGGTGGAATTCCATGTGTTTAAGCTCATGTGAACTCATGGAGGTGTGACAAGTAGCTATATGTGAGCCATTGGATTGGTCAAAGTGTCAAATATTATTTTTCTCTTCCCTCTTCCATTTATGTCGATTATGAGAGCAATTAGACCCCAAAAATCTGATTCCTTTTCATCATTTTCTCTCTTTCTCTTCTAACCTCCATAGACGTCTAAGCTTAGGAGAGGAAAGAGAAACCAAAAGGTAAGATTTAGCCTTATAGTTGTCCTCTAATGCTCAAATACCCTTCTTTAATGTTGTTCATAGTGATGAGATTTTCATCTCTATGGTTTTAGATTTGTGAAAGAAGGTGTTTTGAGAGCTTGAGGAATCTTGAAGTTGGAGGAATCAAAGAATTGGCTTTAGAAATAGGAAGGGTTGAGTATTTGATCCATGTTGACCTAAGTTTTGTGGTTATTAGTTAAGTTTTATGAATTTTGAATTTTTCCCTGATTTTATGTAATTTTGAAATGGGAGAATTGAATGGTGTATTGTGTTGAAAATGGTATCATATTGTGTCTTGGTACCATGGGAATTGATTTGGAATGTGAAATGGAAAGTGGTGCAATGTTATGGTTTGAATTGTGATTTGTGTGACATATTGTGGTAACATGTCAATATGATTTGAATTTAGTTGATTTGGTGTTTTCAATGGATTCCTTATGAAAATTTGTGTGGGAATGATGTTTGATGTGAAAATGGAACCATTAGAAGCAAATGTACAAAACTTGAAAATCTATCAATGGAAACTTTATGCTAGGCAATTAGTTTGCGTGAAAATTAGGAATAATCAAATGGTGTCTAAAAATTCTAAAACTTTTCAGTCTTAAATTTCACATTCCAAGCTTCAAAATGGACATAACTTGTGTCATTTCGTTTTGTGAGCTAAGAGTTATTTTTGTCCAAAGTTTGGGATTAAAACTGGAATCTGTTTTGGAGTAGTGTTGGATTTTGAGCAATTCTGTATTTGTGTGGTGATTTCTAGTAATGGTCCATATTTTTATAGTAAAGAGGACTTAAATACCTTTCATTTGGCTTTGGAATCACCTCATTTCGATTTTCCTGGAATTAGTTATGATTTTTGGAAGTTCAGCCAAGAAACAAAATTTTCTTGGCCAGGGCCAGAGGTTCTGGGCCGTGGCCCAAATGTTTCTGACCTATTTTTGGCCACGGCCAACCCCTAAAAATCAGTATTTCACACTTTTGAGAGGTGGTTTTGGTATAGTTTCTCCCAACCCTTTAGGCATGTGTTTGGGCTTTGAGTAGCCACCTAGAAGTGTCAAATGATAACCAACTTTAGTGTTTGGAAGTTGAGGAATTGGAAAAAGGGAATAACCTATGTCCTTGATTTGATTATCAAGATTTGGTATTTATCCTTATCGTGAGCAAACTGTGCCAGAGCACACGTAGAAAGAATAAGGTAGTGGCTCTTCTCTTATGCTATATGTAAATGTATTGTATGTATGTGTATCATTGTCTTGTGATGATTTCCGATACTGCTGCCTATACTGCTAGTGATAGCTGTCATTATACAGCTTAAGCTGTCATGATTAGGTATACAGCTGTGAGTGCCGTCGTTTGTGGTGAAAGCCATGTATATTTGTGTTGCTGTTGCTGCTGTTGTTGATGGTTGCTTACATGCTATGTGTTTATATATTGCATGAGTGATTTGTTACTACTGGGATTCTTTTGAATCTTATTCTTTCTATTGACTAACCTTTCAGATAAGGCAAGTGGTTTGAGAAAGAAGCAAGCAACCAAGGACAGGTTCAGCTCCTGATTAGGAGTAATAGTTAGTATTTGGTTGTCATAGATTAGGAGTATTGTATAATTTGTATCCATCTTTGGATTTGGGATATATATTTGGATATGTATTTGTGACGGTATTATGTAATCCCTGTATGGAAGCTGTAATGGGCATATGCACCATGTAAAGCTTAAGTTAATGAATAAAAACTGGGTTGGCTGGGAATTTTATTGTGCACTTTGATGTGTAGATATAAATGTGATTTATCTATGTAGAGTAATTGTATTCGAAACGTGAATCTGAGACAAGGTGAATTAGATTTTAAAAATTCAATTTTGTGAAAACCCTATCGTAAAGATGGGTTTGAAAATGTTATTTGATAATTATCGGTCTCTATTTCACTTTAATCGCGTATTTCAGATATAATTATGGAAGGGGGTTACAATGTCAAGTAAGTTCTACTAAAATGTTTAACACTAAGATGTACAAAATGTACCAGGAAATTGGGATCCTGCTATGATGACACAAACAACCTCCAGTCATTTAGAGAAAGAAATGAATACTCTTTACTAGGATCTTTATGACTCCTTGACCCTTAAACGTACTTGGTTGTGAGCGTGGACTTGAAATCTTTCCTTCGCTCACAAACTTCCCCCATCCAATGTTTGTACATCTGCCTTGTATTGGGAACATCATAGGTTTGCTACAAAATAAAATATATAATAGTTATATATGAACAAATAGAAATAAAGAAAGAGATAACAATACAACTTTACATACCAAAAGTTGTTCTTAAATCATAGCCTTCGTGTCCTTTAAAACTTTCCTCCATGTAGGAATTAGAATGTTAATTTTGCTCCGACCCAAAAAGCCAATATAGCTAATGAACGTGTCTCCGTCTTAACCAAGTGGTTTCAAATCAGCTTCAAATTCCACATGAACCCTCTTCTTCTGTTCCTCATGATGTTTGACCAACGACCGCAGATTTGTGCTTCCTCTAACCTTTTTCTTAATAGGTGAGCCAGCAAAGTCACCTGAATTTGAACTTGCCATGATCCTGCTAAGAAATAAATGTCATATATGATAAGTAAATTGAAATTACATGCACACTTTAAACAATTCAAAATCTTACTTTAAGTATTTTCCAAAATTCCTTCATAATGATCAACTCTAGATGCATATTCATCATCATCTACCAATTCTACTTTAGATGGCATAGGTGGATTTGTAGTGAAAGGCGATGTGTCATCAAGATTCAAACTTGAGTCACCATCCTTTTGTTTTTTTACTTTGGAGTACAATAGACTATTTTTCATTTGCTGGATCAATGACATAAAACACTTGTTTTGCCTGACTTGCTAGAATGAATGGCTCATCTTTATAACCAACTCTTTCAAGATCAACTGAGGTAAATCTAAATTGATCTATTTCAATAGCATTATTGTTAACCCACTTGCATTTAAATAAAGGAACTCTCAACTTAGTGTAGCTTATCTCCTATATGTCTTCAATAACTCCATAATAGACCATGAATGCCAAAATGGGGGTTTTGTCTTTCAAACTAGAAAAGTGCATTGATTCGGCTACCACCATCACCCCACTATTTTTGCATAGTACTTCTGTTATCATGGGCTTTTGTATAGAAAGAATAGCCATTTAAATTGAAACCACTCCAAGTTATGACCTCAAAAGAAGGCCCCCAAGCTAACCATTTGATTGTCTCAGATACATTGGTCTTGTACGCTATCCTATCCTTGAACCACTCTATGAAAGTCTTGTTTTGATCATTAGCTATCTGTATGTCATTTTTTCTTGGATATATCTCATTTAAACTCTTTCTGTGTTCAGCTAAGTATGGTTGAACTTCTTCCGTATTATTCAAGATAAACAAGTATGCTTGCAACACCTCTTCATGACGCATATTCTTCACTTTGAGCCCTCGTGTTCCCTTACTTGTACCCTTTTCATGATGATTTTGGGCCTTCGACCTTGATAGATATTCTTTGTAAAAGTCTATAGCCTCTTCAACAACATATCTTTCCACAATTGAGCCTTCAAGTCGATAAGGATTCTTAGAATATCCTTTTAAGTTCTTCATGTATCGCTCGAAAGGGTACATTCACCTTAGATAAACTGGGTCATATAGTCTTACTTCCCTTACCAGATAAACTATTAAATGCACCATTATATCAAAGAATGCGGGAGAAAAATGCATCTCTAGTTGGGAAAGAATAGTATAACCCTCATTTTGTAATTCATCTAACTTTCTAATGTCAACAACTTTGTTACAGATAGCATTAAAGAAACTGCACAACCTTGTTTTCGTGCTTCGCACATCATCTTTCATAATGCCTCTGATAGCTATTGGTAATAGTTATTGCATTAAGACATGGCAATCATGGGACATCATTCCTACTAACTTTAAATCTTTTATTGACACAAGCCGGCTCACATTAGAAGAATACCCTTGTGGCACCTTAATGCCATACAAACACCCACACAAATTTCTTTTCTCAGCTTTTGACAATGTATGCGCTGCTGGCTCCATATACGCCTCTTACCATCATCTCTTAGTTTTGGGTGTAGCCGTTCTCTTATTCCTATTTCAACTAAGTCTAGCCTCACACTAATTCCATATTTGGTCTTACCTAGTATGTGTAAAAGTGTACCAACAAGACTATCACATACATTTTTCTCAACATGCATCACATCAATACTATGTGTTACATAGAGACTACGCCAATATGGAAGATCAAAGAAAATTGACCTCTTCTTCCATATGTTCTTCTCATCCGTAGTCCTCTGATTCTTACTAAAAGTGGTATCGATTCTTTCCACCCGACTATAAACATCATCTCTAATTAATGCCTTTAGAGCTATTCCATTCTCTAGCAAATTGTTAAAAGTCTTCTTCAGCCTACAGTACAAGTGGAACCGATGAAGAAATCGTCTATGACCAAGGTAGACCATTTTTCTACCGTGCTTCAATTGATAGAAGTGTGTTCTTGCTTCACATATCAGACATGCTTTATGACCCTTCACACTATAACCCGACAAGTTCCCGTATGCAGGGAAGCCGTTAACCGTGGTGAAAATCATTGCATGTAGCTTAAAGGACTATTGGTTATATGCATCAAACACATCTACACCATCCTCCCACAACTTCTTTAAATCCTCTATCAAAGATGCCAAGTAGACATTGATATCGTTCCCCGATTGTGTTGATCCCAAAATCATCATAAAAAGCATCATATATTTCCGTTTCATACACAACCAGGGAGGTAAGTTGTAAATCACCAGTAAAACTGGCCATGCACTATGTGTACTACTAAAAGTACCATAAGGATTGATTCTGTTTGTGCAAAGCCCAAACAGAAGGTTTCTTGGTTCGTTGCCAAATTCAGGATACATTTCATCTATTTTCTTCTATTGTAGAGAGTCAGCCGGGTGCCGAAGGAATTTTCCATCACATATTATGTCATCACAATGCCATCTCAACTTCTTCGCTTCTTTCGCATTAGCAAATATTCGTTTAAACCATGGAATGATTGGAAGATACCACAAAACCTTTAAAGGTTACTTTTTACTTGTCTCATCACCACACCCAGCACCTTTCTTCACTTTGTATCTTGAAGTTTTACATTTTGTACACTCACTTAATCCTTCATACTCATTTATGTACAATACACAATCATTAGGCAAGCATATATCTTTTTATACTCCATACCCATCACAAACAAGATTTTCTTGGCCTTATACATACGATTTGGAAGTACATTATCCTCTGGAAACATATCATACAAAAATTCAAGTAACAATGTGAAA
The DNA here is from genome assembly GCA_963242795.1 of Inga leiocalycina. Lineage (NCBI taxonomy): Eukaryota > Viridiplantae > Streptophyta > Magnoliopsida > Fabales > Fabaceae > Inga > Inga leiocalycina. Next base: position 28,446,551 of record OY725327.1, read on the forward strand.
CTACTGTCAGTCCTCCCACAAGTTGCCTTTAAGTTAACCAAGTGCAAAATACCTGACAAGTGTGTATACATACTACACCCAGGGTATAAAGGTGTCTTCACATCACTCCGCAAGCTATCATATACAGGCGATTATGCAAAACATTCTAACTCCACATCATGAATCATTTTCTCCATTATATCGTCATCTCCAACCTCCAAAACTTCCTTCTTGTGGGACGCACAAGCAGTTACTTCCTCACCATACCATATCTACCTTATGTAACGAAGATTTATTCCATTACAAACTAAGTAATCTCTTATATCATCAATATCCCATCGACTCTCATTTAAACACTTCACACATTGAAAAAAATACTTCCTATTTGTACTAGGCGCATTCATTTTAGCAAATTCAATAAACTCTTCCACCCCTTTCTCATATTCTTCACTAGTTTTCAATGCATTCATCCAGCTATGACCCATTTTATTACCACCTAATCCAGTTGCAACGACACTCAAATTTACCATTGTGCTACTTAAAAAGTTATATACATTGGAAAATTTAAACAAAGAAGCTAAAAACTATATAGAAATCATGGAACCCAAAAACAAGAAGATAAGAAAATGAAGATTGCAACTATAACAAGTTATATACATTGTGCCTCTTATAAACTACTATACAATTTAAATGTTTTGATAGTAAAAGCACGCATAATGCAAGGGAGGCATATATACAGTTCAGGCATGCCCAGAAAAACTACTTGTACTGCTCATATGATGAAATAAAATTCAAAACCATCATTTTCAATGAAGAAAACTTAAAGATGCTTTATTAAAAAAGGTGACTCAAAATCAATTAGCTAGGTTACATATATTATACCAATATCTTCTCAAAATTAAGCTTCCAAAATTTGGTAGACTTTCATTTTCACTGAGCAATTAAATCTCTCTCTTTCTCTCTCTCTCTCTCTCTCTCTCACATCTATACTGTTTCAATAGCTTGCCTCCACTTTGTAATTATAAACTGTGTGCAATTAACCTAAGCACAAATCCATGTTGTGTGCAGCAAAAGGAAAAGGAAACTAAAATAAATGTAGTGTAGTGGCTAACCTAAACTAAAGAGGTTACAGAGAGGAGCTGCAGAACCACAATGAATGGAGGAATGAGAAGAGGAGACAGTTAAACTATGTGCAATTAACCTAAACCAAAGAGGTCACAGAAGGGAGCTGTAGAACCAAGATGAACGGAAGAATGAGAAGAGGAACGAGCAATTAAATTATCTCTCTCTCTCATCTATACTATTTTAATAGCTTGCTTCCATGTTGTAATTGTAAACTGTGTTCATTCTGACAAATAAATATACAAAGAGCACAAAAAACATTCATTCTTCTTGCATATAAATAAAAATCCAAATAAAAGGTGCATACAAGTACAAATATAAAATATTTAAATTGAAAATATTATTTGGTGTTTCCACTCCTCCTATCTCCACCTACGCAGGTAACTCCATGCATATTAATGAATTGTATTACTACTTATTCCTGTTCACGTCACAAGTCACCTCTAACTTGAAATCTTGCCAAAAGTTAGAGAGAGGTGGTTGTCTAAAAATAAAAAAGCTCTTTAAATTTACTCATATTTAAGAGTATACGCATTAGACTTCAAGTCACATTCTTCTAGTAAATTGCAATAAGGGCAATATTTAGAAAACGTTTATTAATGCTAGCCAAGTGCTTGTATTATGGGACAAAGAGTTTCTTCTAAAAAAGGCCCTATATTTGATACTGAGGAAGTATTTAAAAATCTAAAATAGTGTTTACTATAAGTGTATTGAAAAGTATAAAGGTATGCTATACAATGTTGTCTAAATATTCAATGTTGTTGTCGAGAGGCTATTATGCTAGAACCCCTATACCAAACCAAATATATATTTATTTATTTATATAGACTGCCGCCACAGTTATTATTGCTTTATTTACCCTTCACCTACCAAAGGGACTAATGTTGCCTCTCGTTTTTTCACCTGCATGTGCTCTAAATAATATTTTCTTCCATAGCAAAAACAAATAAAGAAAGCATATCAACTTGATAATTTGTATGAGAATCAGTGATTACTTACTTCAATGATCCCTAGAAGAATTTTTATGTTTTAAAGTTTGTAAATGTCATTAACCTAAGCACAAATCTACGGCAGCAAAAGGAAAATGAAACTAAAATAAATGCAGTATAGTGGCTAATCTAAACCAAAGAGGTCATGGACGGCAGCTGTAGAACCAAGATGAACGGAGGAATGAGAAGAGGAGAGAACACACCTAAACCAAAAAGGGAAAATAGGGCAGCTACAGAAACCACACCAATGGAGGACAGTGATGACTTTGGCACATGGAAGGGGGAGGGAGAACGACGCACCAGAAAGATGGAATAGCTAACCCACTTGTAAGGAACAATCTGTGAGGAAAAGTGAGGGAGGGTAGTCAGATAGTGGGACAAGGAGGTGGGAATTCAAGAGTAAAAGGGCAAAATGAGCAATAGAGGCGTGGGAGGGACATCAAGGTGCAAGTTACAACGACCGTTCTTCAAAACGATCATTATATGTTAAATACAATGACCGTTTCTGAAAAATGGTCGTTGTAACCTTGGTTTCAACAACCGTTTTCAGAATAACGATCATTGAAAGTTTTCGCTGATCCTTTCTACATCTGGTTTCTGAAAAGGGTCATTGTTTGGTGTCGTGGAATCATATTTTTGTAGTAGTGCAATCATTACATAGTAGCATATACAACAATCATACATTCTTGACAATCATAACATTCATAACAATTCTGGACATGCTTGACATTCATAACAATTCTTGACATGCTTCACATTCGCAACAAATGATGATATGCACATACATACAAAGCATTATACATGATATAAGAGAAAGAGTCACTACCTTGTTCTTTCCAATCTTGTTCGGGCACTGATTTCTTACGCTGAGTGTAATATCCCAAAATGCATCCAAGGGCTAAATGTACAAAATAGATAGTGGTATTAAGGACAAAATTGCCCTAGAAGTTTTGTTATGACTTTAGTTCCAATTAACTTGAGATAACTATTTAGTCCTTTCGCCTAAAGTGAAAAATGACTAAAGGACTAATTTGAACATGAGAAGAAGGGAAAAATGGCTTATGGAAGAGAAATATAAGGAGAATATTTATTTTTCCATAATATGAGACACATGGAAGCATTTTTGGCTAAACACAAAAAGGGGAAGTCAACAAGTCAAATTAACAGATGCTAACTCAACATTAAACTATATTATTCAAGGAGATATTATATGATATAATTTTTCCTCTTCAAAGAACCATATTCTTGTGTAGGACATGAGAAAAAGCAAGAGGGCATGATACTTGACTCAAAATGAAAGCAAGAGGAGACAATTTGACCAAGTTATAAATGGATGATGACTTGGTCAACAATTGCAATAAAAGGCAATTAAATATAATAAATTGGACATGCCAAGAGATATTTTCTAAGGCTTTTAACCTCCTTCAAGCCTCTATATTCGGTCAGATTTTAAAGAGAAGCAAGGATGAAGAATTAATTATTTGGGACACTTTTGATACCTAAATTTTAGCCAACAACATGTAAGAGAGAAAATATAAGGCAATTGCCAAAAGTCAAAGTTTCTTCCACTTTTTCCACTTGGAAAAAATGCAAGACAATAAGATATGAATTGGTCAACAATCATTCTCCTTTTCCAAGTCTAACTTTCGGCCAAGAGTGGAAGAATAAGGAAAGAATAGAAACTAACCAAATTAACCCATGTACACTTAGAAATTACCATAGAATTTTTACCCAACAAGAAGGAATCCTAGCCATATGATTTTCTCTTCATTTGGTCTGTAGTTTCAGTTGGCTCTATTAAGGAGTAAGGGAAGAGAAATCAGACCATTTAATTACTCAGATTCTCTTTCTCCAAGTTTGTTGTGCAGCTGCAACACGAGAGTGAAGAAGAGGCAAGTGAAGGTAAGACTTTTTATCTTGCTTTTTACCTTCTTAACCTCATCTATGGCCAAAACACTCTTCATGAACATTGTTCCTCTTGATAAGAGCTTTATTTCTATGGTTTTAAAATTTCAAAAGGAGGTGTTTTAAACCATCATCCAAGAACAAAAGTTGTAGAATCAAAGAAAGGAGCTAAGAAGAAGCAATAGGTGAGTATTGGCTTCAATTTGAACTATTGTTTGTTTTAGTTGAATGAGTATTTTGGCAAGTTTATATCTGCACTGATTTTTTGCGCGTTAGGGTTTAGAGAAGTCATGGTGTTTTGGTTATGTATTTTGTGTTTTATGATGATTAGAAACCATATGACACAAGTTAATGCTGAAATTGGAAGTTGGTAATTGTTGGAATTTATTTTGAATATTTCTGCCAAAACAGGACATGGGGAATGAGTAGGAATTTGTTCATTTTGATGTTACCATTATGTTCTACATGACAAAATGTGTGGGTATAGCCCCGGATTGTGAATTTTGGGTCATTGAAACTCAAAATGCAAAACTGGATTTTCTGCTAGAACAGAAATCCAGCAAGGTACCCTATTTGTGTCGTATTTTTGGATAAACAAATGATCTCTAAAAATTCTGAAACTCTTTAGTTAAATAGTAGACATATCAAGGTTTAATTTGATAGGTGATTTACATCATTTTGATTTGTACACTAGGAGTTATGAATTTTTGAATTTAGGTCATGAAAACTAGGTTGAATTCTGACAGTGTACAATAAATGAAAATTCTGGGAATGTTGTATATCAAACTTGCTGTGGGTGAAATTTTTCCTTTAAAATAGACTAAATAAGGGTCACATAGCCTTTGAAATCACCTTATTTCAAGTTTATAGATTTAGTTATGATATTTCAAAGTTGATGAAAAAGTTTGGCAGATTTAGTACTTATGCAAAAATTGAAAATGTTATGGCACAATGTAATGTTGTTGGACTCTGAGGTTAGAAATTGGTCGTTTAGGTTAATTGACCACTTTAGCTCCTTAGTTGACTTGACTAAATAACCATAGTGATAACCAACCCAAGTATTATGAGTTATTAAAGAATTAGAATAGGTAATAACTCATCGTCCATGATTATGATTAATAGGATTTGACATTTGCCCTGCGTGTGATCAACCGGTGCTAGAGCACGAGCAGAAAGAACAAAGTAGTGACACTTTCTCTCATATCGTATGTAATGCATTATATGTATATGATATCATTGAATTGTGTATTGCCAATGCTGTGGAGCTTATTGCTGTGTGTATGCTGTGAAAGCTATGTGTATGCCTAAAGGCTATGTATATATAGTCGTTGTGCTGTCAATTATGGCGCTGGTCATGAATCATGTGTAGATAGCTGCTAGTGTTGTCACTTATGAAGTTGGTCACGCATCATGTGTATATAGCCGTGAGTGCTGTCATTTATAGTGAAAGCCACACATCATTATGTTGTTGCTGCTGTTGCTATTGGTGATTTACTTGCATGCTATGTGATTATATATTGTACGACTGATTTGTTACTATTGTGATTCTCTTGAATTTCATTCTTTCCATTAACTAACCAACAGCTAGGGCAAGCAGCTCGAAGGAGAAGCAGGCAGCCAAGGGCGGATAGTTCTTTATTTTAGTTTATTGGTTGGTTGTCATATTTTGATTGGGATTACTATACATTTTGTAAATGTTATTTTGGATAAGGATATGAAATTCCTTGAATAGGAAATTGTAAGGGGAGAATATGCCCCATATACCCTTTAGTTATTATATGAAAACCTGAGGGTTGCTGGGAATTTTGGTTTACACTTTGATATTTTTGAATGCAAATTAACTGTGGAGGTTAATCATATTCAAAATGTGTGTATGAGAATGAATCAAACAGGTTTTGAAAGCAATTTCAAAAACCCACTTTATTTTAGGGTGGGTCGTTGTTTTGAAGTGGGGACTTAAAACAAATTTTGTATTAACTATTGGTCTCTTAATTACCTTAATTATGCATTTTTGAATTATAATTACGGATAATAAGGTGGGAGGTTACATTTGTGATATCACAGCTGTAGTTCCTGGTAAGGGTAGAGTTTTCTAGGATAGCTCCCTTAGTTCTTTGCCTTAGTGATAGAAGATGACTTCTAATTGCTTGTTGTGTAGACACATGTGTGTTCTTTTTCATTGATGATATATGAGTTTAAGGACTCTGTGTATACATTGACTGTGTTATTAACGTGGAGAATCATTTGTAGAATAAAGAAAACAATGGTTCACCCCAAGGAACACCGAGTAGACCCAGATTTAGAAGTAGTCAATGACAATCCACCAGATCCTATGCAAGAGTTAATGGGTCTGATAAGAGATCAGTGCGATATGATTAATGAGCTAAGAGAGGAGCTCAGAGAGGAACGAGCAAAAAAGAAATGAGGATTGGGTCCAAACCACACAGGAGAAGACCCAAGAGGAGACACAACAAGAAGAAACTGTGGAGGGCTCCGCACACCCCTTAGAGTCGCCTCGTAACATAGAACTGAACCAAGAATCTCATGGGGTTCTAATCAGAGAAGAGAGAGATCTTCAATTCTAGGTCTCAAAATTCTACAAGCATCTACCTCTGGTGTTCAGAGGGAGGTTTGATTCTCAGGCAGCCGAAGACTAGTTAAACAGACTAGAAAAGATTTTTTGAAGTGCTTGATTGCCCAACTAAGGTAAAGACATGGCTAGCAGTGTACAAGCTTGAGAGAGATGTTAATCGTTGGTGGCAGAATATTGCCCTAACATTATGTAGTACAAATATGCCATTGACATGGGAGGTGTTTCAAGAAAGATTTAATGAAAGTATTTTCCTAAGTCGGTGCGGCTCGAGAAGGAGACTGAGTTTTTGTCTATCAAGCAGGGTGAGTCGGAGACCTTCAAAGATTATTTATATCATTTCATCCAGTTGGCTAGGTATTCCTCTTATCTACGGTGAATGGATGTGAGGAAAGGAGCTCAGATATGTTGATTCGTGGGCTGAAGCATGAAATGAGGAAAAGGTTAGCCACCCACCAATTTCTTGAATTCAACAAAGCGGTGGAAGAGTGTAGAATCACTAAGAACAATCTAAAAGATTTGTACCCAGCTAAGGTTTCTAGTAGCCGTAGTGAACCCAGCAAAGGGTAATACTTCCCAGAAGTGGAAGGGTCAGGGATTCTCCTCGTCAAATGGCAGTTGCAACAAGCCCTATCAGTCTAGGGATTATGAAACACAAAAAGCCTTAACAGTATGGATATGTCCACATTATAAAAGAGCATATTATGGTCGAACATGCCAGGGTCTAGTGATATGTTATAATTGCAAATAGACCAGGCATATTTCTAGTGAGTGCAAATGGCCGCAGGCAGAGTAGAGACCAAAGAATCAGGGCAGGGTGTTCACCATAACACATGAGAAAGCCCGAAAACCTCCCGACTTGATTCAAGGTAATATCAATTTTAATGGTAATTTATTGCAAGCTTTATTTGATTCGGGTGCAAGTCATTCTTTTATTGCTTATAATTGCTTGAAGCGCTTGGGATTGCTGTGCATAATTTAGCATTTGATCTTATTGTGTCAACGCCAATGGGTTTTAAGGCTTTAACCACTAAAGCTTGTTTAAATCGTGTAATAACTGTTGAGGGGCACGAGTCCATTGAGGATTTGATTTGTCTACCGCTCTATCAATTAGAAGTCATTCTGGGTTTTGATTGGTTGATGGTAAATAATGTGCTGCTTGATTGTGGGAACAAGAGGATAGTGTACCCTACTTCGCAAAATGTTGATAATGTAAATGCCAGTCAGAATTTCCTTTCATCGGCTAAAGCAAAGAAATATTTGGGGAAGGGGTGCCAGAGGTATATGGTGTTCTTTTCTGTGCAAGGAAAGACAGAAGAAACTTTGAATAGTATACCTATGGTACAAGAATTCCTTGAGGTGTTTCCAGACGATCTTAATGGATTGCCTCCGAAAAGAGAAGTTCAGTTCCCGATTGAAATTGTGCCTGGAGCTAGTTCTATATCAAAGGCCCTATATCGAATGGTCCCAAATGAAATGGCGGAGTTAAAGAAACAAATTGAGGACTTGCTTGAGAAAGGGTTTATTATACCCAATGTTTCACTGTGGGGAGCTCTAGTATTATTTGTGAAGAAGAAAGACGAGAGTCTGAGATTGTGTGTAGATTACAGAGAACTAAACAAGATTACCATCAAGAACAAATATCCTCTTCCTAGAATCGATGACCTTTTAGATCAATTGTCTGGTTCTTGTGTGTTTTTGAAGATTGATCTAATGTTAATGTATCGTCAGCTATGTATGACAGCAGAAGACATACACAAGACTACTTTTAGAACTAGATATGGGCACTGAGTTTTTGGTAATGACCTTTGGCCTAACAAATTCACCTACAGTATTCATGGATTACATGAATCGTGTCTTTCGATAGTACCTAGATCAATTTGTAGTAGTATTTATCGACGATATTTTGATATACTCCAAGAGCAATGAGGAGCACAAGCGCCATCTAAGAATAGTTCTAGAGATGTTGCATGAAAAGTAGCTCTATGCCAAGTTGAGTAAGTGCAATTTTTGGCTTCTAAAAGTAAAATTCTTAGGCTATGTTATCTCACAAGAAGGGGTCTCAGTAGATCCCAGTAAAGTAAAAGCAGTGTTGGATTGGAAGAGGCCAGAAACTATTGCTGAGATACGCAGTTTTGTGGGTCTTACTAGTTACTGTCGAAGATTTATTCATAATTTTTCCCGTATCGCCTTGTCAATGACTAAGATCAAGCGAAAGAATCAACCATTTGAATAGGATGAATGTTGTGAAAATAGTTTTGTTGAGCTGAAGGAGAGGTTGACTACGGCGCCAGTATTGATTATAGCTGATCCCAGCTTGACTTATGTTGTGTACAGCGATGCCAGTAAGCAGGGGTTAGGGTGTGTCCTTATGCAACAGGGATGTGTGGTAGCCTATGCCTCTCGACAGCTAAAACTGCATTAAATGAACTATCCTACTCATGATCTGGAGCTTGTAGCAATTGTATTTTCATTAAAAATATAGTGACATTACCTGTATGGTGTGATGGTAGAACTATACTGTAACCACAAGAGTCTCAAATATCTGTACGACCAGAAAGAGTTGAACATGAGACAGTACCACTGGATGGAGTTGCTTAAAGATTACAACCTGGAGATCAAATATCATCTGGCTAAAACCAATGTCGTCGTAGATGCTCATAGTCAAAAGACGGTGCTTGTTGCAACAATGATGATTCAAGAGGTGAAATTGATAGAAGATTTTTGGGACTTGAATTTGTCAAACAAGATCATCTATGCTAATTACAATGTTTCCTAAAGGGAAAGTGATATGAGGCCTAAAATTGAAGAAGCTCAGAAGCAAGACGATTGGGTGCAGTCCGTACGGGCTAAATCAAAAGAGGTAAAGCTTGGGACTATGATTTGTCACCTAGTGGATGAGTTCGCTACAAAAAGAGAATCTATGTTCTACTAAAGGCACATTTGAGGCAGAGAATTATAGATGAGGCATACAAAAGCTGATATACTCTTCACCCTGGGATGACCAAAATGTACCATGATTTGAAGTCTATGTATTAGTCGCCGTGATTGAAGAGCGATATGACTAAGTACGTGGCGAGGTGTCTTACTTGTCAGAAGGTGAAAATTGAACACCAAAGGTCACTGGGATTACTGCAGTGTCATGAGATTTTGGAATAGTAATGGGAAAGTGTGACTATGGACCTTGTTGTGGGATTGCCTAGGATCAGGAACTATGATGCGATCTGGGTAATTGTTGACCGGTTAATGAAGTCAGTGCAATTCATACCGATCAATACTAGTTACTCTCCAGACAGGCTAGTAGAGATTTATATACAGGAGACTGTGAGGCTTCATGACACAACAAAGAACATCATTTCTGATAGAGATCCCCATTTCACTTTGAGATTATGGAGGGCTTTACATGAAGCTCTAGGTACTAAATTGAGATTCAGTATGGCCTACCATCCTCACACAGATGGATAGTCTGAGAGAACCATTCAGACGCTGGAGGATATATCAAGAGCATGTGTTCTGGACTTTAAAGGGAATTGAGATTGCTTTATTCCACTTTCTGAGTTCACCTATAACAATAGCTATCATGTGAGCATTTAGATGGCTCCGTATAAAGCACTTTATGGAAGGAAGTGTCAATCACCTTTGTGTTGGACAGAGCTATCTGAGAGAAAGTTGTACGGGCTAGATCTTGTTGATCAGACTACAAAGCAGATTAAAATCATCAGAAAGTGGCTCCTTGTAGAGCAAAGTAGACAAAAGAGCTATGTTGACAAGAGAAGAAGACCCCTAGAGTTCAAAGTTAGAAACCATGTGTTCTTGAGAATGTCTCCAGTCACTGGTATCGAAAGAGCAATCAAGCAAAAGAAGTTGAGCCTGTAATACATTGGTCCCTTTGAAATTCTTACAAAAATTGGACCTGTAGCATACCAGATAGCCCTGCCCCCGAACTTAAACAGGCTCCATGATGTGTTTCATGTTTCCCAACTAAAGAAGACCAACCAGATCTTACACACACTATTAAGTATAAAGATGTTGACTTACAAGACAACTTCACCTATGCGATAGAGCTAGAACAAATCATTGAATAAGAAGAAAGGCAGCTTAGGCACTGAAGCATACCGTTTGTGAAGGTGGTATGGAAAGGACTATCTCAGAGAGAAGCAACCTGGGAAGCAGAGGCGACATACAAAGGCGTTATCCGAAGTTTATGGCTAAAGTTGTGTAAAAGATTTTATGGATGAAATTTATTATACGAGGCAAGAATTGTAATATCCCAAAATGCATCCAAAGGCTAAATGTACAGAATAGATAGTGGTATTAAGGACAAAATTGCCCTAGAAATTTTGTTATGACTGTAGTTCCGATTAACTTGAGATAACTATTTAGTCTTTTTTCCTAAAGTGAAAAATGACTAAAGGACTAATTTGAACATGAGAAGAAGGGAAAAATGGCTTATGGAAGAGAAATATAAGGAGAACATTTATTTTTCCATAATATGAGACATATGGAAGCATTTTTGGCCAAACACCAAAAGGGGAAGTCAACAAGTCAAATTAACAGATGCTAATTCAACATTAAAATATATTATTCAAGGAGATATTATAAGATATCATTTTTCCTCTTCAAAGAACCATATTCTCGTGTAGGACATGAGAAAAAGCAAGAGGGAATAACACTTGACTCAAAATGAAAGCAAGAGGAGACAATTTGACCAAGTTATAAATGGATGATGACTTCGTCAACAATTACAACAAAAGGCAATTAAATATGATAAATTGAAGAGATGCCAAGAGATATTTTCTAAGGCTTTTAGCCTCTTTCAAGCCTCCATATTCGGTTAGATTTTAAAGAGAATAAAGGATGAAGAATTAATCATTTAGGACACTTTTGACACCTAAATTTCAGCCAACAACATGTAAGAAAGAAAATATAAGGCAATTGCCAAAAGTCAAAGTTTCTTCCACTTTTTCCACTTGGAATAAAATGCAAAACAATAGGATATGAATTGGTCAACAATCATTCTTCATTTCCAAGTCTAACTTTTGGCCAAGAGTGGAAGAATAAGGAAAGAAAAGAAGCTAACCTAATTAACCCATTTACGCTTATAAATTACTATAGAATTTTTACCCAACAAGAAGGAATCCTAGCCACACAATTTTCTCTTCATTTAGTCCATAGTTTTGACTGGCTCTATTAAGGGATAAGGGAAGAGAAATCAGACCATTTAATTACTCATATTCTCTCTCTCCAAGTCTATTGAGCTGCTACAACACGAGAGTGCAAGAAGAGGCAGTGAAGGTGAGACTTTCTATCTTGCTTTTCACCTTCTTAACCTCCTTTATGGCCAAAACACTCTTCATAAATATTGTTCCTCTTGATAAGGGCTTCATTTATATAGTTTTAAATTTTTAAGAGGAGGTTTTTTGAGCCATAATCCAAGAACAAAAGTTGTAGAATAAAAAAAAAGAGCTAAGGAGAAGCAAGAGGTGAGTATTGGCTTCAATTTGAGCTATTGGTTGTGTTAGTTGAATGAGTATTTTGGCAAGTATATATCTGCCCTGATTTACTCCAAGTTAGGGTTTAGCGAAGTCATGGTGTATTGGTTATGTATTTGCTGTTTTATGATGATTAACCATATGACACAAGTTGAAGCTGAAATTGGAAGTTGGCAATTGTTGGCATTTATTTTGAATTTTTTTTTACCAAAATAAGACATGGGAAATGAGTTGGAATTTGTTCATTTTGATGTTACAATTGTGTTCGACACGCAAAGTTGTGTGGGTATAGCCCTGAGTTGTGAATTTTGGGTCATTAAAACTCAAAATGCAAAACTGAATTTTTTGCCTGAACAGAATTCTAGCAAGGTACCCTATTTGTGTAGTGTTTTTGGATAAACAAATGATCTCTAAAAATTCTGAAACTCTTTAGTTAAATAGTAGACATATCAAGGTTTAATTTGATAAGTCATTTGCATCATTTCGATTTTTACACTAGGAGTTTTGAATTTTTGAATTTAGGTCATGAAAACTTGGTTGAATTCTGACAGTGTGCAATAAATGAAAATTCTAGGAATGTTGTGTCTCCAACTGGCTATAGGTGATATTTTTCCTTTAAAACAGATTAAATAAGGGTCACATAGGCTTTAGAATCACCCTATTTCAATTTTATAGATTTAGTTATGATTTTTCAAAGTTGATGAAAAATTCTAGCAGATTTGGTCAATTGTGCAAAAATTGAAAATGTTATGGCACAATGTAATATTGTTGAATTCTGAGGTTAGAAATTGGTCTTTTAGGTTAATTTACCACTTTAGCTCCATAGTTGACTTGATTAAATGGTCATAGTGATAACCAACCCAAATATTATGAGTTATTAAAGAATTAGAATAGGTAATAACTCGTCGTCCTTGATTATGATTAATAGGATTTGACATTTGCCCTATGTGTGATAAACTGGTGCTAGAGCATGAGTGGAAAGAATAAGGTAACGACACTTTCTCTTATGCTGTATGTAATGCATTGTATGTATGTGATATCATTGAATTGTGTATTGCCAATGCTGTGGAGCTTGTTGCTGTGTGTATGCTGTGAAAGCTATGTGTATGCTGTGAAGGCTATATGTATACAGCCATTGTGTTGTCGATTGTGACACTGGTTAAGCATCATGTGTATATAGCCGTGAGTGTTGTCGATTGTGATATTGGTCACGCATCATGTGTACACAGCCGTGAGTGTTGTTGTTTGTGACGAAAGCCATGCATCACTGTGTTGTTACTGCCATTGTTGTTAGTGATTTACTTGCATGCTATGTGATTATATATTGTATGAGTAATTTGTTACTACTGCGATTCTTTTGAATCTCATTCTTTCTATTGACTAACCTACAGCCAGGGCAAGTGGCTCAAAGGAGAAGCAGGCAACCAAGGGCAGATAGTTCTTTATTTTAGTTTGTTGGTTGGTTGTCATATTTTGATTGGGATTATTGTACATTTTGTAAATGTTATTTTATATGAGGATATGTAATCCCCTGAATGCGAAATTGTAAGGGGCGAATATACCCCGTAAACCCTTTAGTTATTATGTGAAAACCCAGGGGTTATCAGGAATTTTGTTTTACAATATGATATGTATGAATACAACTTAACTACGCAAGTAAATTATATTCAAAATGTGTGTTTGAGACCGAAAAGAACAGGTTTTGAAAGAATTTTCAAAACCCCACTTTATTTCAGGGCGGGTCCTTGTTTTGAAGTAGGGACTTAAATAGATTTTGTATTAACCATTGGTCTCTTAATTACCTTAATTATGCATTTTTGAATTATAATTATGGATAATAAGGTAAGGGGTTACACTGAGGGCAAATATCCAATCCTACAAATCAGAATTAAGGACGATGAGTTATACAAATTTCAATTCTTTAATAACTCTAAAATGCTTGTGGTAGGTTATCATTTGAGTCTTTTAAGTAGCTACTAGAAGCTCAAACCAAAGCCTAAGAGGGTTAGGGAGAGCTAGACCATAAACCATCTTTCAAAAATATAAAACACTGAAATTAGGTGTTGGCTGTGGCCAAGGAATTCTTTGACTGCGGCCAAAAATAGTCAAAAACTTTTTGGTTGCAACCAAAAATCTTCTGGCTACGGCCAAAAACTTCTGGCTATAGCCAAAAACATGTCAGAATCTTCTGGCTGCAGCCAAGAATCTTCTGGCTACGGCCAAGAAACTATCTTGTTTCTTAGCTGAAATTCCAAAAATCACAATTTAATCTATAAAAATCAAAATGGAGTGGTTCAAAGTTCTAAGGAAAGCTCTTTAAGTCCTCTACTCAGGAAAAATATGAGCCATTGCCATCTACAACCACAAAAATACAGAATTCAACGAATTTCCATACTGCTCAAAAATAAATTGCAGTTTCAACTTTATACTTTGGAACTGCATAATTTCCAGCACACACATCCAAATGACACCCATTTTATATCAATTTAAAGCTTAAAGTGTCTACTATTAGACTGGAAAGTTCACAATTTTTAGATGTCATTTACTTATTTAAAAATGTCATGCAAACTGACTACCCTTTACAAAACTTTCATTACAAAACTTTCAATTTTTCAATATATGTTTTTATATGTTCTGTTTAGGCAGAAATAAAACACAAAATCCCATAATTACCAAACTTCCCATTCAAGTCTCAAACTAGTTTCATATGTCCAATATACACCACAAGATACCATTAATATATACCATCAAACACCATGCGACTTCTAAGACCCTAAGTTGTTCAAAATATAGCAAAATTACACAAGCCAAAGTTCTCAACCAATCATCCACTAGTGGAAAAATGACCTTTTAGACTGTTAAAAATGACTTTTTAGACTGGTTCTGGATTAGGTCTTGATACAGCCGGTCTAAAAAGTATGTTACTTTTCATACAGGTTGTAACAACTAGTCTAAAAACTCTTACTTTACAGACACAACCGGTCTAAAAAGTTTATTTTTCAAACATCTGCATTATTTCTTCTTCTAACCCACTATCTAACACTCAAAAATAGACCCAACATTTTAAAGAGTATAATTCAATCTATAATTTCAACACTCTCATTCCTACAACTTAATAATTTCAAATAACAATTCAAAAGTTTCAAAATGAAATTTAATACCAACAATCTTCCTATTCAAATATCTCTTAATGTAAATATGTCTCATTTATCTCATCTAACTCTTTATATTGTTCCTTCCCTCTCCTCTGCTGATCTAAAGCTTCCCTTCACTGAGCTTCTTCAACCTTCCTCATGTTCTCCTCAAGCATCCTTCACCAAGCTCTTCTTTATCTTTCCGAGCTTGCTACTGGTAAAAGTAACAAACTTTTTGATTGGACAAATTACTTAAAGTTGCAGGATTACAATAATTTAAAAATTTCCAAATAAAAACCAAGGAAAAAGACTCATAATCACACCAAATCAAAGTATTAAGGATAAATTTAAGTCAATACCTCCTTCCGCCTAGCCTCAACAAGAGTAGTTTACTTTTCTTACTCAAGGTGAAATGAAACTTCATCAATTAGTCTTCTTTTTCCCTATTCCAATCATCTTAGAATCTCTACCTGAATTTCTTAAGATTTCAAGCTCACTTCAACTCTCCTGTGTCTTCCACTCTCTTAGCAGTCTCTTCTTTCTATTAACTTCAATTTTACTTCTTGCTGCCACTTGTGAATAAATGATAACAAACTTGGACAACTAAAATCTTAAACTACAGGATAGACAAAAGAAACTTGAACAACAGAGACATCTGCTTCATTTTAGCCCCCTTTTCATCCTTGTAGAGAATCATAATCATTGGCAGAAAAACCTACATGATGACAGGCACTAAAAATGCTTATGTTTTTAAGTCATGCCTCTATTGAATCATAATCCAAACAAATGAGTATCAAAACTGGTGACAAGTTGAACTATAGCAAACTATCAAATAAGCTTAAAATGATGAGAATTTTTCAAAGAATGCCTTTCAATGAAAATATGGAAAATTTTCAAAGTAATTCCTTCAAGATATGAATTAAGTTCAATCATAATCAAGAGTGACAGCAACCTCTAAGAATCATACTTATGTTTAGAAAGGTAAGGAGTTCAGCTATAAATCAAATTCAAGAGATTGGAAACATGTATAACTTCTACAAAATATTCAGTCCATCCAAGAAGCAGATCAGATCACTCCAACTTCAATTGAATAATATCACGAATAATCCTCTCAAATAGAAGTCATGAATTATTTAGTTATATAGTTTTAGCCATAAAAAAGCTATTAAGTACAAAATAAGTCAACAACATAAATTTCAATAACAGCATGCATTTGATATAACATCTAGAAGTATGATCTAAATATCTGATAAGAATATTTGAGAGGATTGGCAAATGATTAAAGCAACAGATTTAGGGAACTGATACAGACTAGAAAGGAGAAAACCCTCCAGTAATTAAAAAAAATTGATTCTTCAAAAATAGTTAAGCTTGAGACATTAGATGCGAACTTCCCCAAAACCCAAAGAAGAACAAGGACACCATCGATAAATGTTCACTTGAAATCAGAGACCTAAAAATTGCATGGAACTAAACAAACATAGGAAACCCCTCTTTTACAAATGGATCTGATTACAGTCAAATCACCACATCTAACTGAAAGAATGATTATATAACAATAACTAAGAACAAAATAAAAAATTACAGCAAAATTAGTACCTGGTAGCAAGTGACAGTCTGGAACCATTCATGCTCTTGGCTGAAATTGGGCAAACCCATAGTGTGATAGATGATTTCGTTGGTGCCATAGTCATTGGTATTAGGACCCCTGACGATACAAGCGACGATGCAAGCACTAATGCCATAGGAGTGAGTGTAGCCATCAGCTACATAACCGGAGTGAGAGAGGTGCAACAGAGACACGCAACGGAGACCAAGGAGCGACATGTAGCGAAGACTAAGAGCAAGGTGCGATGGTGGAGCGAGGTGCGACGAAGAGCTGAGAATAATCTCACAGTAAATCACGCGAGAGAGGGATCTAGATTTTAGGGATTCATCTTTTTAGACCGGTTATCTTAGCATTAGGTTTCAAAAATTCATCTTTTAGACTGGTTATATTAAAGATCAGGTCTAAAAAGTAATAAATATTTTATTTTTAATTATTTTTAATACAGAACACATATTTAGACCGGTTATTTTATATAACCGGTCTAAAATATATAATCGGTCTAAAATATGTATTATGTATATATGATTTTTTTAATTATTATTATCTTTTTTGGACCGGCTGTTTGAAAATTAGGTCTAAATAATATCTTTTAGACCTTATCTGAAAGGAACTAATCTAAGATGTCCAAGATAATTACAAAACTGCCACCGGTTATACTTTTTAGACCTTATGCCCTATGATAGGTTTAAATATGGCGGTCTAAAAGCCCTTTTTTGTACTAGTGGTCACAATATATACACCAAAAGATTATTCTTGCTCACTTCTAACACTTTCTCTAGGTTGTTCTTTGATCCTCAACCTCTAGTTCTTCTTTGAGCACACAAAACACCTCCTCTAGCTTGAAAAACTAAAATCATAGATATGAAGCTCTCATCAAAAGGAACAAGATTAAGGAAAAGGCTTTGAGTGATAGAGATGATCTACAAGGTCACAATCCAAGTAAAAGAGCTTACCTTAACTTTCTTCTTTCTCTTTCCTTCTCCTTGCCTTAGCAACTTGTCAAAGTTTCATTGCTTAGTCCATGTGGTGTCAAGTGTCACAATTTTATGAATTCACCAAAAAGCAAGTAATTATTTAGTTACTTTAACTAATTCAATTAGCCATTTAGTCACACCTCTTGTTCTTTTAGTTAATGGTCAATTTCTTCTTCCAAGAGGAGAGGAAATTGCTAACTAATTTGCCGATAATTTCTTTTTTTCCTTTTTGCCCCCGACTATGACAATTTTAATTAGATTGCCACTTGGTGTATCATTTGATTCCTTTTTCTCTTGCCATTAGCCATTCCGTATTCATTTAGTCTAACTTAGACTTTGTTACTATAATTAAACTTAAATACTGGGTTTGGACATTTTCTACTGCTAATTCGGGTCATAATTCACACTTTATTTCCCAAAAGTGTTTATCTAACATCCATTACATTCTCTTTTGAAGTCATTGAGTCTTTACACATATTTTAGGGCATTACAAATGGTATGGACAAATGGTAAAACATCAGAGCAATTAATGTGAAGAAGACAAATTGAAGAGAGAAAACAATAATCCAAACAATGCTTTTATTCAATGGACAACAACTTGAGATAAAATGAGATCTGAACCTAGGTATATATAGCCTAGAAAAGAAAATAGTGGAGCCAAAAAAATAGGTAACACTAACCCACTATGAGTATTATCAGATCCCACATAAATCACTACTTAACTACTAAAAAAATAAAGGACGACTAACTAACTCTTAAAAAATAAAGATAAATTAAAAAATCAAATGGAGAGAAATACGGATTAGTTTGAAACACTGCTCTTCAACATATTAGAAAATATGTACAACTAAGCCTGTTGGTTTTGTGCATCATGCATGAATTTCCTAAAAGAAAGGCTTGCATCCCAAAGAGCTATACGTAGGTCCAATCCAAATTTGGTCAAAAAGTGTGTGACCCATTTAGGAAATTCAAGATTATGGGCTGGACTTTCAATTTCTCATTTACATGAGTTACTTTTAGTCCATAGTGTTCAAAATCTATGAGACCACCTGGGCTAAGCTGAAAATACTTCAAAATCTGTTATCAATAGGTGAGAAGAAAATGGATTAACATAGGGTCTAATGAAAGGGATTGGTTATTTACAATATGGTAAATCAATGTTCAAATTTTAGCTGAAAGAGGTACCCAATAGTGCCTCTAAAAGGATGCCTCTACCTAGCAAAAAAAAAAAAAAAAGGATCCACACCAAATTGAAATTAAAATATTAAATATCAAAATAGCTTCTTGATTGAAAGTCCTTTCCCTCTCATTGTATAATTTAGGGGCACAAAATGGATTGATATCTTATTTTTATAACAAAATCCAAATCCCCAACTAACACTTTTACTAGGGACCCGAGGTATTACCAAGAGTGTGTTATTTTATATGTGCTACAAAACATCGCAGATAATTTTGGATGACAGAAATCAAAATGCATCTGATCTCAAGTGCTTCCTTCTTTTCTTTTATTTTCATCTACAAGCAGACCGAAGCTTAGAAAATCATATTGCACAAACACAATAATAAAACAAAGCAAATCAAAACGACACGAAATTCACTCCTTTTTTTTTTTTCCAGCGGAGAAATGTTACATAGAACCATCAGATGGGCATGGAGGAATAGCTACATCAGTAACTCCTTCAAGCATCAACACAACACTCTTCATTGATGGCCGAAGAAAAGATTCATCTTGAATGCACCAAAGTCCCACTTTCACCATATTCTCCAGCAATGTGTTATCCACTTGTTCCCCAGGAACAAGCTTCTTTAACTCCCTCTTAACAAAGCAACTGTAGGCCCAAGTGGATAGAACAACTTGCTCTGGATGTGACACAGTAACCACCATGTTTCTTCTACAAAATAGAATCTCCAAAAGCATTATTCCATAGCTATAAACATCTGTTTTCACTGTTATTGGATTGTTATTCAGCCATTCTGGAGCCAAGTATCCTCTTGTCCCTCTAACCCCAGTGAAGGTCCTTGTTTGTTCTGGCATTAGAAGTTTTGCTAACCCAAAGTTTGATATTTTAGCTGTCCAAAACTCGTCCATCAATATGTTTTGAGGCTTTATGTCACAGTGAATAATGGGAGCTCCACATTCTTCATGCAGATATAGTAACCCTTTTGCAATGTCTAGTGCTATTCTTCTTCTCTGATCCCAATCTGGACGTACGGTACTACCACCAAAGATAAGCTTATCAAGGGAACGATTGCTCATGAACTCATAAACCAGAAGCCTTTTAGATCCCTCAGCACAATATCCCAGCAAGCGAACTAAGTTTTTGTGGTGGGTTTTCCCAATGGCTTGCATTTCAGCTTGAAATTCTCTCTCTCCGTCTTCAACTAACTTCTCCAGTCTTTTTACTGCAATAAGTCTTCTCCCTTTGCGTAAACTTCCTTTATAAACTGATCCAAAAGAACCCTTACCCAACTCTTGTTTGAAACCATTCGTTGCTTTTTTCAACTCATTGTACGAAAATACCCACAGAGTAATCCCTTCATTCAAACCCAAATCTCCAACCTCTAGCAACCTCTTGTAACTCAAAATCCCAATTTTGTAAATTAAATGGCCAGAGATTGCAACACCAGAACTCAAAAGAATAGCAAAACCTAAGATGACAAGAATGATCAGAAGAATAGCTTTCTCACTTGTTTTCTTGATGGGAGGGTCAGATATGGAAGACGTACTGTTGCTTTTGAGGCTTACTTTCCCCACCTTGAAGAATATTGTGTTGGAAGGCCCTTGTGTTTTCCTTCTGACATATCTTAATGGAAGCTTTTGTTTCTTGCATCGATCACTTTCATACATTGCAGCCCCACAATAACAATCTTTCAAGCAAGAATCCATACAATCCTCCTCAGGAATGGGTTCTTCAAAGTAAGGAGCATCACTCCAAGACATGCTATTCATACCATACATGGAATACAAAGCCGTATTATCTCCTCCATCTCTACACCCAACATCTGAATAGTTCCTTATGCATCCAAGATTATTTTGACTCTGATCTATATAATCAGTTCCAGGAAGACAATCACAGAAGGGTCTATCATCTATGTAAGTGCAGTAACTATTGAACCCACAAAAATCCTTCACATCACATACATCCAAAGCTGACCACACACTTCTAACTTGGCGTTTTCCAATCTTATTATCAAAATGAGCAAAGAGTTGAAAAACTCCATTAGAATCAATGGTTGCACGATAAATGGTGTTGTTTCCGTTGCTTTTTGAAGTTGAGGAATCACCATCATCTAGTTCCTTTATGAGCATGTTGGAACTATTAGCATCTAGGATACGTAGAAAAGGAGATGTGTTTTCAAGTGAAAGATAAAATTTGGAACCTTCTCCATTAACAGTCATAGTGGCCCAATAGGCATCTGATGGTGTTACAAATGGGTAGGCTGGATACATAACAAGGTTTCCGTCATCTTGCATTTTGAGCTGAAACTTTCCTGAAGATTGGTTGGTATTTGATGAGCTAGAAACCAATCGATCCTTAGTTCTTAGAACTTGACCTCCTAAAATTGTATCAGTGGGATAATCAAAACTCTGCCAAAGGATGTTGGAGCTTTTGTCATGTAATACCAAGTTTCCAGAATCGAGCAAAGAGGCAAAATAAACAGTTCCATTATCACTATGAGCAACACGCTTGTTTTGCCTTGGATCTATTTGAAGAAGAAGCTCACCGTTCATGGTCAGAAATAACCTTGAACTTGAGGAGACTGGAGGGTCATCACGATTAGCTGTCCATACGATTGTGTTAGTAGAATCATCACCGAACAACCAAGTTCCAAGTTTGAAGCCATTGCCTTGCTTATAAAATCCAAATGCAAATCGACCAGAAGGTGAAGGCCATGAAGGGGGTTGAATAGTGGGGGAAAGAGAAGCACCGAGTGGTATTATTTTTGCAGATCCTATTTCAAATCTTCCACATAGAAAAGATAGAAATAGAAGAAAGTACATGTTTGAAGCAATGGTAGCCATAGCTACAATATGATAAGAGAGTGGAAGAATTGCTTCTCAGGCAAAATAATTTTTGCTGCTATAATGGCCTTAATTATCTACTGTTATCACTGGTTTGAAAAGTTTTACCCATGAGAGTTAAGTTACAAGTCTTCCTGGGAAGGCGCAGCGAAGGTGCACTTGTCACCTCACCTTGTTAATTCTCCATTGTCATGACTTGGTTTCATAAAAAATGACTAAAAAGAAACTGTACATAAGCTTATAAATACTCCGTGTTGCCCATTATATTAAGGGCTTTGGGGGTTTAACAAAACATTTAAAATTAGTTAAAAGTGATATATATGTAAGAGATCAACCTTTTTTTCAAGTATACTTTTATTTATAAGGGGGCAAGTAAGAGAGAGAAATATAATAGTAATTAATGAAAGAAAGATAAGAAAATAATAAAATTAATTAAGGGCAAAAATGGTAAATCACATTAAATGCTCAAACAACCCCAAATAGAATCTTATAAATAATATCAAAAAATTCAAATTTCAGGCTCTTATAAAAAAGAATAGAGAGAGTATCAAAGATATTTCTTTGAAAAATATATTTAAATTTAAACTTGTTCTAAGAAATTCAAAGAAGAAAATTTTTTAAGTTGAGATATTGAGTAAAAAAAATTTTAGAATTTAAATTTTTATATTTCAGTTATTTAGAATTTTTTAAAATTTTGATATGTTTTATCAAACTAATATCTGGACATAAAGGAAGCTCATTGGGGTAGCACCTGGAAATCATTTGAGTATGTAGGGGTAAAACGTTGACTTGGTCAATGTATGAACATCATAAATTACATTAAATTCAATCAAATGGCAACCATAAGGGGGGGGGGGAATGTTCACTACCACGTACTCCGTCTAGTTTGGTTTGTTTTAAGAGTACGGTCAACAAATTAAATTTAGTTAGGCCTCTATCACTTTATTGAGTTGCTATCGTCCAGCAAATCGACTTATAAAGTAATGTTTTCATCAACGACTAATTAGGAGTTGCTATCACGCACGGGATGACCTTACTTGAGAAAATTGTGGATGAGAAACAAAAGGATGAGATATTTTAGAGGAATGGTCAAAGCTTTGAAGGTTTATTACAAATGTGCAATCGAGCTTCAAGAAAAATCAACGCGGTTTTGTAAATATCTCTTAAAACTCGATTACCTATATTAGAATGTGCAATTACCTTTAAGAATTGGTCATTCTCATCAAATTTCTCACCTTTAGGCCATTTTGTAAAACTTTTCATTTTCTTAGGAAAATGATACTTTAGTCATAAATATAAAACTTAGTTTAAAATTAAGTTTTAATCTTAAATATAAGATTTTTTTTTTCATTTTATCTCTTATATTTAAGATCTTTCTTTAAATTAAGTTGTTTAACTTATAAATTGATTTATAATATAATTTTACTCATAAGTATTTTAGAGAGGCCATTTTACAAATTTTGTAATTAAGTAATTTATTTAGTTTTTTTGTATAATCTCCCCAACTTAAATAAAAGTATCTTACACTAAGGATTTGAGAAGTAATTGAAGACCATATAACAAACTTAATGAAAAATGATAACTTTTTATTACCAAACTTCTAGTTTAGTTTGGCTTGATTCAATCACTTCTTTACTGAGGTGCAGTACTCTCGTTCATGAAAACGATTTCTAAGTCAAGGAAATGTTTTCGTCAATGCTTTAATGTTGTACAATTGGAGTGACTATATATCACGGGATGACCTTGACTTGTCTTCGTCAACATTTCTTTTCTTCTTTTGTAATTTTGTAGCTTGAGATCTGTAGGGTTATTCCTGAAGTGGGCTTAGGTACAAGAGATGATACAGGCCCAATGCTGTTTGATGGGTAAATCTCCAAGAATGATTCTCAGGATCAAAAGTAAAACCTAGAACCAATAAGAGTTGGTCTAAGTGGTAAGCAGTTTGGTTCCGCTTAAATAAGGTCTCGGGTTTGAGCCTTGTGTATGCAGAAAATTCCCATTGGGAGACTCTCCCACCATAGTCAGGTGCGTGACGCGGGTCAGATTCGGATGTAATCGGGGTAAAGCTCCAATGAACTGGGTGGGCAAAAAAAAAAAAAAAGGTAAAACCTAGAAGCTACGTGATATGGATGATGATTGCATTAATTTATTGGGACCTTCTCCCCTCTAAACAAATCTTATATACTCTCTCTCTCTCTCTCTCTCTCCGTGTTTTTCTTTTTTGCTATTCATTGCTATTATTCTCATGGTATCGTATTTATCATTTACATTTCTGTATGCTTTGAGCTCTGCATTCCTATGAGAATTCGACAATATCAATATAATATATATATATATATATACACACATTAATAACTATATTTCATGTTTATATCATTACTACAAGATCCACTACTACAAAAAATATTGACTTATGGCGCTTATTTTGATGAATAGTATGGCACTTTGGAAGCGCCGCAACTTCCAATTTTGAGGAAGCGTCATAGGAAGTGCCAACTTAAAGGGAAGCACCATACTACCTAGCTCTTTTTTTTAGGTTGAGGCACTTGCATATTGATCTCTGGCAAACCTGAAGAACCTGAATATGACATATAAAGACCAGAATTTTCCAGCTAGTTCAACCGCAGTGACAAGTTTGGCAGAAAGCTCTGTGGGTAATGAAACTATCCTTCCTGATTTTAAGAACGAATTGAACAAACACTCCATTAATTACCCAATCATTTATATTAATAAAAGAAGCATTAAAAAATTCCCCCTCCAAACAATAGTAGCATTTATTATGAGGTGAGATTTGGGAATTTAGTATGTACATAGAGAAAAGGGTACCACAGTCTCACTTATATTCTCTAGTACCACAAGCTTAGGTGTGGGCTTTCCAATTCGATTGGACTGCGTACGTATTTCTTCAAACATGAGAGACTTAGGCGATAGAGCGATGACTTACACATCTGAATTTGTACATGAAAGTCACAATACGAAATTAAAATCTAGAGAGAAATTAAAATTAGCAAAGGAGAAATTGAGTACGTTATGTTATGAACTTGGTGTTCCTGGGACATTTCTCTTCTTTTTCAGGAGGGGAGGAGGATTGAGTTTTGTTAGTGCAAGCATTTCACCTAAGAGGAGGTGAATTGGGTGATACCAAAAATTTCGTTACGCATATAAAAATTTATTGGAAGTGTACACTGGGAGTTATACTGGTTTGGCCACAACCACTTTGACCTATGTCCAGTCTTCAGAGCTTCTCTAAGAGTTTCACTATATCTTCCAAGATTCAGTGGCCTGGGTTCTTGACACCTCAGTACACAACAAGTTCTTTCACTGGACACTCGCTCCCCCTTACACGTTGTAATCAAATCTCCAACTCAAGGTTCCATAACCTTAAGTTGTCTCAATAACAAATATTGAATTTGTAATGAAAAACTCTCTCACAGAGAAAATATATAATTATTGAAGTACAAATAATGAATATAAGAAAACAAAGCACAAAGAATGTACTGATCGATATGAGTTTGCTTGTTCTCATCAGTTGTTGTGTGTGTTCTTCATTTGAATGCTCCATATATATAGATGAATTGTGATGTCGGTTGGAAGCATTTCAAGATATGTCCGTTAGAGTTGCACAGCTTCATTTGACCGTTATTCGAATTTGAAAACTAGTCGTTTGCGGTAGGTAAACGTTTCAGACCTTGTAGATGATATATTTGACTTTTCTCTCAATGCATGATCTCTTCATTGTTTCTTTGCAAATATACTTAGGACACTAATACAATGAAGGTTAATCATATAGATGACAAATCAATAAACGTTGGATTAAAATCATGCTTTCTATACTACATTACTCGAGTAATCATGCTTCATTACTCTAGTAGTCCCTCAAGTAACTTCTTTAAAAATAAGACAGAGAGTAAATCAACGTTGTCTGACCAAGTTACTTGGGTAAACCATCGAGTAACTCATTTTATAAAACTTGACAGACTTGCTTACTTGAGTGATCCCTTGAGTAAGTGTTCCTTTTCTTCTGATTACTTGAGTGGTCCCTCGAGTAATACTTCAAATAACTTTGGAGATTACTCAAGTGATCCCTCGAGTAATGGTATTAAAATCTTAGCCGAGAGCAACTTCTATTTTGCTTACCTAATTACTCAAGTAATTCAATCTTTTCATTTCATGTTACTTGAGTAATTACTCGAGTAATGTTACTTTTCAAATGTGGTTACTTGAGTAACTTCTCAAGTAATGGCTATTATTTCTTGGCCAAGAGCCACTCAATGATTTTTCCTCTGGTTACTCGAGTAAGCTTTTCAAATAACTTTGTAGATTACTCGAGTAAACCTTTCGAGTAATCCTATGCAATTTTTGATAGAGAACTTCTGGAACATTTTTTCACACATTACTCGAGTGATCCCTCGAGTAATGAAGGTCATTACCTGAGGGCTCCCTCGTGTAATCCTTGAAAAAATCTCAGAGTGCTCATTTCTCCTATACTCTGTCTTTTATTACTTCTTCATTGCTAGAGTAGCTACTCAAGTAATGCTTTTCCTTGTCAGCAAGAACTTTAGTTACTTTATTCAAATCATTTTGTTTATTTCCAAAACCTTTTGTATGATTAATCCAATCTTTGTTATCATAAAAACATATGGGATCTAATATTCTCACCCTTTTTGATGATGACAAAACTTGGTGATTTTGAACAAATCTTTTGAAATTGAGTTTTCAATCATATGCTTCTTGATAACTTTTCATATGAAATCTTTTGTTTAATTCAAGTTTGAAAACTCTTTTGAAATAACTTTAGAAAGATTATTTTGAATTTAAATTTGAGAAATTCAGTATTTGAAAACTTTTTGAATCCAAAAGTTCATAATTTTGTATATGTTCTAATTTGTTCATTCGTTCACCTTCCATACATAATCAAAAACTCATTAGTCCACAATGTAAGATAATTTCAATTGAAATTCCAAAAAAGAGTTCATAATCAAACTTAAAACTAATAAAACTCCCTTAAACCCTATACACCTATATCCATAAGCATTTTTTCAAAATCACATCATCACATCATTTTTCAAAATCATCACCTCATTTTTCAAAATCACCACCCAAGCTCTTCTCCCCCTTTTTGTCTTCATCATAAGGGATACGATCAATCAAGAGAAGAGGGACTAGATAGCTTGACTGTAGAGATGGGATTGACAGGAAGAGGTGTGTAGCCAGATCTATGTAAGTCGTCTAAACTTGAAGAATCTGAAGAGGAGCTATAAGGTTCAGGATCAGGAAGTACTAGAGGATGAACTACAACAATATCCTTTAAAGAACTTTGTGTTACTGGTACCTGAGAAGAAATTTCCACTTCCATTGTTCTTTCAGGTGATTGATGATCACTAGAGGAGACAACCACTTCCTCAATGCCTGTTGGGGATGCAATAGGTGTACGTGGGCACTGGTTCAGGCTGAATTGGCTAAATAGGATCATCAACTGTGATATCTATATGCTCAAAGATAGATGATTAGTCAAGCATAGAGAATAAAACATTTTTTGGAGGAGGGATGGATAAGGGTCCAGGCTCGAAAGGTGGTACTGGCTCAATAGTAGTAGGCACAGATGAACCAGGAGTGGATGAGCTAGATACTATAGTATCAAGTCTGTCTTAGAGTGATCTCAGGAGTTCACCCTGGGCCCGTTGTTCTACCAATATCTCTTCATACCTCTTATCAATTCTCTTCATAAGCTCTCCCATCTTCACATTCATATGGGTTACCAACTCTACATTTGTATTGGCAATGTTGATATGGTAACCCTTGAGAATATTCTCCATAAATATTTGCAATGTGGTACTAAAGAAGGAAGGAGAAGATGTGGATACTGGAGCGGAAGACTGTGTCTCATCCAAACGACTTGTTGCACTCTTAGTCTTCTTCTTTTTAGCAATTGTCTCAAATGGGTTTTTTAGAGGTAGTGCAATTTGTAGCTTTCTAATTTGGTTTCTTCCTACTGGAACCAGCCACTCAATTGGCTCACCCTTCTCCAAATACCAAATCTTGTTCTTTTTGAGAAACAGAGATATAAGTTGAGGATAAGGCATTAAAGTGGTGGATTTTCCTTCAAATCTATATCTTTTTATTTTAGCGAAGATATATTCTCCCAAGTCATTTTTCTCTTTCAAAAGCAATGAGGCAAATTTCCTATAATCCCTCTCTATGAAATGTGTGTAATTATGCTCTTTGTTCACTATGCCTCTAGAATAGATATACTATAGGACTCTGTGAAGATTGTAATATCCCGAATTTTGAGACTTGAGCTTAGAGAATAAGCCTGAGATTAGTGGATTGCTAAGCCCCAGTTTAGCAAGATCCCAAATTGTGATTAAGGGTTAATGACTCCAAAAGTGGATGTCATTAGTGATAAATGAACCCTTTTGGAGATTATGGTGTGAGTTGGCACCCGATGTGATTCGTATGCGTTCTGAGCAGCGCCGAAACCCTATATTTGAGTTCAATTATGGATTAACCTCTAAATTGACTTAAAATAAAGGGGAGGGCGCATTGTTAAAGAAAATGAATGAGAAAATGATTTTGATGGTGATTCCAAGTGAATTACCGTAATCAGGGGCAAAACGGTAAAGTTACCGACCAGTTGATCGGTTACCGAAGAGGAAACTCATTGGTAACTTCAAGATCAATGGTTGAGATTGATTTTTGTAGAGATTAAGTGGGTGGAATCCCATGTGTGTGGGTTCATGTGAACTCATAGAGATTGAATAAGGGTGTGACAAGTGTCACAATTTGAGCCCTTGGATTTGGTCAAAGATTTCAACTCATTTTCCCTCTTTCCTCTCTTTATTTTGGACGGTTTTTGGCCCTAAAAACCTGATTCTCTCTTCATCATCTTCATCTTCACTCCCTCTCTCTCTCAAGACTCCATGGCGCCCAAGTGGAGGAGGAAAGAGAAAGAATCAAGGTGAGATTTAGCTTGTTTCTTGTCCTCTAATGCTCTAATCACCTTCTATAAAGTTGTTCATAGTGATGAGAGCTTCATCTCTATGGTTTTAGATTCTTGATTGGAGGTGGTTGATGGCTTGAGGAAATTTGGAAAGATGGAGAATCAAAGAGTTGGTTTGAGAAAGGGGAAGAGGTGAGTATTTGAAGACTTTTGATCTAAGTTTTGTGAGTTTTGGTTGAGCTTTGTGAATTTCGAATTTTGCCCTGATTTTCTTGTGATTTTGGATTGGGTGAATTGGGTTGTGTTTTATGTTGGAAATGGTGCCATGTTGTGGTATTTGGTCATTGGAATTGATTTGGGAATTTGAATTGGAAGAGTTGTAATGTTGTGGTTAATTTGAAATGTGGTATTGTGTGACATGTTGCAATTCATTGTGAAACATGTCAATATAATGTGAATTTTGTTGATTTGGTATTTCGAATGGATTCCTTGTGCAAATTTATGTGAAAATGGTATTTGGTATGAATTTGGGAACCATTGGAATCATTGTTGAAAAACTGGAAATTCTGTCCAGTGTAAGTCTGTGTTGGGCAGTCTTGTTGTGTGGACGTTTTGACTGAGCAAATGGTGTTAGAAAATTCTGAAACTTTCCAGTCTTGAAGTTCACATCTTAAGCTTCAAAATGGACATATAATATGTGTCATTTCGTTTTGGGAACTGGGAGTTATAGCTGTCCAAACTTTGAGGTCGAAAATGGAACCTGTTTTGGGACAGTCTTGAGTTTTGGGGAATTCTGTATTGGTGTGGTGATTTCTAGTAAAGGCCAATATTTTTTCCTGTGTAGAGGACTTGAATAGCTTTCATTTGGCTTTGGGATCACCTCATTTCGATTTTTGTGGAATTAGTTATGATTTTTGGAAGTTCAGCCAGAAACTGGATTTTCCTGGGCCGCGGCCCAAATGTTTCTGGGCAGTTTTGGGCCGCGGCCCACCCCCAAAAATCAATATTTTACACTTTTAAAGGTGATCTTTGGTCAAGTGTTTCCCAAGCCTTTAGGCATGTGTTTGGGCTTTGATTAGCCACCTAAAGGTGTTAAATGATAACCAACCTTAAGTGTTTGAGAGTTAAGGAATTGGAAAAGGGATTAACCCTATGTCCTTGTTTGGTTATAGGGTTTGATGTTCGCCTTGAACGTGGTTCGATATTCACCTGATCGCGAGTAAGCGGAGCTGGAGCATACGTGGAAAGAGGGTAGGGAACTTACCTCCTTGCCTGTATATGATATTGTGTGAATGTGTTGATGCATATTATTGCTTTGCTTGATTATGTGGAACATATATGATGTTTGAAGCTCTGTTTCTATTTATGCTATGGCCATGAGTGTGTTGTTGAAACATTGAGCATGCAGATGTGTCATGGTATGGGCATATGATATGTATTGCAAGCATGTCATGCATTATACACTTATCATACATGCATTTTGGTATTTGTTTCCTATTGAGATTCTCTCGAATCTCACCCTCCTTATCAACATTGTAGACAGGGAAGGAAGAGCGAGGATGGGCAGGCATTCAAGGACGGTGAAGATTCCTTAGAGTATTTGAGTTTGGTAGTTGGTTATCATAGTTGTTGGGATAATTATATATGGTATGGATGTATATTTGAGTATGTAATCGGATATGTATTTGAGAAAGGTTTGTGTAATCCCCATATAAGGGCTTGTAGGGGCGAATATGCCCTGTAAGGCTTTGAGTTAATAATACGGCAGGGGGTTCCATTTATTAACTCAAAGCCTTACAGGGCATATTCGCCCCTACAAGCCCTTATATGGGGATTACACAAACCTTTCTCAAATACATATCCGATTACATACTCAAATATACATCCATACCATATATAATTATCCCAACAACTATGATAACCAACTACCAAACTCAAATACTCTAAGGAATCTTCACCGTCCTTGAATGCCTGCCCATCCTCGCTCTTCCTTCCCTGTCTACAATGTTGATAAGGAGGGTGAGATTCGAGAGAATCTCAATAGGAAACAAATACCAAAATGCATGTATGATAAGTGTATAATGCATGATATGCTTGCAATACATATCATATGCCCATACCATGACACATCTGCATGCTCAATGTTTCAACAACACACTCATGGCCATAGCATAAATAGAAACAGAGCTTCAAACATCATATATGTTCCACATAATCAAGCAAAGCAATAACATGCATCAACACATTCACACAATATCATATACAGGCAAGGAGGTAAGTTCCCTACCCTCTTTCCACGTATGCTCCAGCTCCGCTTACTCGCGATCAGGCGAATATCGAACCACGTTTAGGGCGAACATCAAACCCTATAACCAAACAAGGACATAGGGTTAATCCCTTTTCCAATTCCTTAACTCTCAAACACTTAAGGTTGGTTATCATTTAACACCTTTAGGTGGCTAATCAAAGCCCAAACACATGCCTAAAGGCTTGGGAAACACTTGACCAAAGATCACCTTTAAAAGTGTAAAATATTGATTTTTGGGGGTGGGCCGTGGCCCAAAATCCATGGGCTGCGGCCCAAAACTGCCCAGAAACATTTGGGCTGCGGCCCAAAACTGCCCAGAAACATTTGGGCTGCGGCCCAGAATCCACGGGCCGCGGCCCAGGAAAATCCAGTTTCTGGCTGAACTTCCAAAAATCATAACTAATTCCACAAAAATCGAAATGAGGTGATCCCAAAGCCAAATGAAAGCTATTCAAGTCCTCTACACAGGAAAAAATATTGGCCTTTACTAGAAATCACCACACCAATACAGAATTCCCCAAAACTCAAGACTGTCCCAAAACAGGTTCCATTTTCGACCTCAAAGTTTGGACAGCTATAACTCCCAGTTCCCAAAACGAAATGACACATATTATATGTCCATTTTGAAGCTTAAGATGTGAACTTCAAGACTGGAAAGTTTCAGAATTTTCTAACATCATTTGCTCAGTCAAAACGTCCACACAACAAGACTGCCCAACACAGACTTACACTGGACAGAATTTCCAGTTTTTCAACAATGATTCCAATGGTTCCCAAATTCATACCAAATACCATTTTCACATAAATTTGCTCAAGGAATCCATTCGAAATACCAAATCAACCAAATTCACATTATATTGACATGTTTCACAATGAATTGCAACATGTCACACAATACCACATTTCAAACCACAACATTACAACTCTTCCAATTCAAATTCCCAAATCAATTCCAATGACCAAATACCACAACATGGCACCATTTCCAACATAAAACACAACCCAATTCACCTAATCCAAAATCACAAGAAAATCAGGGCAAAATTCAAAATTCACAAAGCTCAACCAAAACTCACAAAACTTAGATCAAAAGTCTTCAAATACTCACCTCTTCCCCTTTCTCAAACCAACTCTTTGATTCTCCATCTTTCCAAATTTCCTCAAGCCATCAACCACCTCCAATCAAGAATCTAAAACCATAGAGATGAAGCTCTCATCACTATGAACAACTTTATAGAAGGTGATTAGAGCATTAGAGGACAAGAAACAAGCTAAATCTCACCTTGATTCTTTCTCTTTCCTCCTCCACTTGGGCGCCATGGAGTCTTGAGAGAGAGAGGGAGTGAAGATGAAGATGATGAAGAGAGAATCAGGTTTTTAGGGCCAAAAACCGTCCAAAATAAAGAGAGGAAAGAGGGAAAATGAGTTGAAATCTTTGACCAAATCCAAGGGCTCAAATTGTGACACTTGTCACACCCTTATTCAATCTCTATGAGTTCACATGAACCCACACACATGGGATTCCACCCACTTAATCTCTACACAAATCAATCTCAACCATTGATCTTGAAGTTACCAATGAGTTTCCTCTTCGGTAACCGATCAACTGGTCGGTAACTTTACCGTTTTGCCCCTGATTACGGTAATTCACTTGGAATCACCATCAAAATCATTTTCTCATTCATTTTCTTTAACAATGCGCCCTCCCCTTTATTTTAAGTCAATTTAGAGGTTAATCCATAATTGAACTCAAATATAGGGTTTCGGCGCTGCTCAGAACGCATACGAATCACATCGGGTGCCAACTCACACCATAATCTCCAAAAGGGTTCATTTATCACTAATGACATCCACTTTTGGAGTTATTAACCCTTAATCATAATTTGGGATCTTGCTAAACTGGGGCTTAGCAATCCACTAATCTCAGGCTTATTCTCTAAGCTCAAGTCTCAAAATTCGGGATATTACAAAGATCACACATATCACTTGGATTGAAACCGAGGGGACCTAGTATCCCACCAGGTTTTAGGATAGAAAATAGCTGGTTTGTATCAAGATTAGGATAATTATCCTCATGTGGGTTTTCTATTCCTAACCAGGTGTTGATTTTGGAGGGTGAGATTAGGATTTCTTGCCCTCTAACCTTAGAGAACATTTCTTCTTCCAGAGAGTTCCTAATTAGATCATTGACAGGTTCTAAATTACAATAGAAATGTCTCACTATTTTGGAACAAAAAGGAAGTTTCACTAAAAGCCAAGGCATATAAGATTCTAGATATGAATTAAGGTTGTGCTTCAATATCTCTTGAAGAATATTGAGGTCAATAAAGTGCATCTTGCACACGTTTCTCCTTGAAAAGTGATCTTTGAATTTTTGTGATTCCTCAATCTTCTTCACGTTGAATCCAGTTGGAGGGAATGTAATTTCTTCTTCCTTAACATCGGGTTCTATTGTAGATTGACCTTGCTTCCCTTTTCTAGACTTGTGAACCTCATCCAGTATGTTTTCCATGGCCTAAGCAAGTTTCCTATCAAACTTAGCCATTTTCGGTGGCTTCTCAGAAAAAGATGGTGTGTTAGAGGAATCAGAAGGAGATGGAGAAGGTGCCTTAGCCTCTTTTCCTCTACTAGGAGAAACGTCCTTCTTAGATTGAGCTCTTGTGGTAGATGGTTCCTTGATCACTACCCCCTTCCCCTTGGGTTTTGTCTGTGGCTTGGATTTAGCTTTTGAATGAGGAGTGAGTTTTTGTCTTTTGGTTGGAGGAGATGGAATAGAATCATACGATTGCTGAGGATTAGAAGAATTAAAAGGAGATTCAGGAGTGGTGGTTTTGGTTCTGACCATTTTGACAAGACTTTATGAAATTTTCTCTCGCGAATGATGAATGTTAAGGCAAGGGGTTTTGAGAGATAGGAAAAAGTTTTTCTTAGTAAAAATCACTGGGTTTTGTCAGAAATAAAGTAAGGAAGATTTTGTGAAAAGATTTTGTGGGAGGTTACTAGGAGAATTACTTGAAGTAATTTTGTGAAAATGACGTGACATGCAGTGATATAACCCAGATACCCAATATTACTTAAGGGCTCCCTCAAGTGATCTTGGGCATTACTCGAGGGCTCCCCCCAGTAAAGCCTTTTAAATATTTAAATCAATGCAATTTAAATGCATACTAGTCGTAAGTAATATTGTAATTACTTATGTATATTTCGTTGATCATTTGATGATATTTTAACACCGATTTGAGTGGAGATTGAATTGATTTTTGATTTCCACTCATGATTACTCTAGGCCTTACTCGAGTAACTTTGTTGGTTTACTTGATGGCTCCCTCGAGTAATCTGTCTCTTCATTTCTTGTCTGTTCATTTCCAACTATTATGCCGTTTCCTTTTGAATTTCATTTGAATTAATGCTCTACTACTACATTTTCCAGGTCATTACTCGAGTGGTTACTCAAGTATTCTTTATAATTACTTCAAGATATGACTGGGGTAATGAAGTTTACTTGAAATTGTCCCTCCAGTAATATTGTCCTCTGTTAACCTCTGCTTTTCATACCCTAAAACAGAATATCAAGAGCCTGCAAAACATATTGCTAGAAACTCTGATGCTTAAGTTAGTAATAATCAAAACATCAATAAATAAAATCATCTAACATTTTATAAACACTAAATAACTTACAATTTATTAGGATTTATCATTCCCAATTCTCTTCTAATATATAAGAATCGATCTTTTCTAAGAGGTTTTGTGAAGATATCTGCTAGTTGAATATGAGTTAGAATGAATATCACTTTGACATC
Organism: Inga leiocalycina; assembly: GCA_963242795.1. Classification (NCBI taxonomy): domain Eukaryota; kingdom Viridiplantae; phylum Streptophyta; class Magnoliopsida; order Fabales; family Fabaceae; genus Inga; species Inga leiocalycina. The sequence goes on from OY725327.1 coordinate 28,481,417, forward strand.
TTTCTTTTGGACATGATCTCTAATGAAGTGATATCGAACATCAATATGCTTGGTTCTGGAATGTTGAACTAGATTCTTTGCTCTGCTTATTGTGCTAGTATTGTCACAATATATTGGTATCTCCTTTAGATAAATACCAAGACCTTGTAGTTGTTGCTTCAGCCATAACACTTGTACACAACAACTTGATGCTGCAATATACTCAACTTCTATTGATAAAAGAGACACTGTATTTTGTTTCTTGCTAAACCATGACACAAGTGAACCTCTAAGAAATTGTCTTTGTCCACTAGTACTCTTTATGTCTGTCTTGTATCCTCCATGATCAGAGTTTGAGTATGCAACTAGATATTCACTTTTTCCTTAGGATACCTGTAATGCCCCAAAATGTGTATAAGGGCTAATGACTCTAAAGGTGAATATAATTAATGTTAAACAAACACTTTTTGGGAATAAAGTGTGAATTATGATCTGAATTAGCATTAGAAAATGCCCAAACCCATTATCAAAAATTTAATTGTGATAACAAAGTCTAATTGGGATATTTTGAGAGATCATTATCCTCTTCCAATAGGCCATAAATTTCATGCAACATGAGGCAATTGGAGTAACATATTTGGTTATTGGGAAGAGCCTATTTACGTCACTTTATAGGCATAAGGCAAAGGAAACAATTGAAAAAAAAGGTTCCTCTTGGAAGTTATTAGAGACAAGTTCAAAAAGAACGCTTGAAAAGTCAAAATTATGCCTAGAGATAAAGAAAGCAAGAAGAGTAAATTGGTCAACATTTTCCCTCCCTTCTTGGATGATATTTCATCCAACATAAAGGAAAGCCAAGAAGAAATGATATTTGGCTCACAAATAAAGCATATGGAGGCATTTTGACTTTGGTTAAATATATCATGCTAAAAGTAATATAAGAGGAGGCAAAAACCATAAGAATATAAGAAGCAATTTTTGCCCTTTAAGAGCCATAAATCATAGGATAAGAGGGAAGGAGATAGAAACACAATTAAGATCAAGAAAAGGTGAAGACTTGGTCAACAATTTCAACTCAAAGATGAAATTGTAATGACCCATTTTGGGATTAAGGACTAATGACTCTGATGTTGATTGTAATTAGTTTAATTAAACACTTTTGGGGAAATGTGATGCAAATCAATATAAATGTTCATAGTGATTATTTAATGATCAATTACCAAAGAGGAAACTCATTGGTGATTAAAGATCAAGTGTGGAGATTTATTGTCTATGGGTCGGAATCCTGTGTATTAAGCTTGTGTGAGCTCATAGAGGGGTGAGTAAGATGGTGACATGTGGCATTATGTGGACCATTGAATGTGGCATAAAAAGACAAAAGTCCACTTTTCTCTCTCTTCTCTCTCCTATGCGGTTGAGGGGGAGTATGGGCAAGGAAAAGACTTCATCATTATTATCTCCATTTCTCATCATCTCTCTCATCCTTCTCCCATTTTTGGTGGACACAAGCAAGGGAAGAGAAAAGAGAAAGCTTTGATCTTTGGTGAGTAATGGTCCTCCTAAGCTCAAATCCTCTTCACTAATTTTGTTCATAGTGTTAAGAGCTTCATTATGGTGATTTCAGAATCTTGAAAGGTGGTGGTTTGAGTGATAGAGAAATTTGAAAGTTGGAGAATCAAGATTCGTGATTTGGCAAAGTGAAGAGGTGAGCATTTGTTGCTTTTTGATATATATGTTATGATTTTTGGATGAGTTAGGAAATTCTGGAAATTTGTCTTGGTTTATGCCCATTTTGGAATGTATGAATTTCATAGTGATTGATGTTGAAATTAGTTCATTGTGAAGTTATTTGAATATTGGATATGGTTTTGGAGTTTGGAATTAAGTTGAATGAAATTTTGGGTGTTATGTGTCATAGAGACCCAAGGGCATAGATTGTGGTTAAAATGGTATTTAGGTGTTTTGGAGGGTACCAATGGGTTCCCTATGTCATTTTGAGTATGAGCTTTGTGTAGAGTTTAGGAACCATTGGGTGTGATTTTGATCAATCTGGGAAATTCTGTCAGTTGCTGCGATCTGGCAATCTGATAGCCTTACTCGAGTGAGGGAGGAACTCACTCGAGTGCTGCCATGTATTTTCCCTGTTCTCTTTGTGTTTTGCCTGGGTTCTCATGAAAGGGCTCGAGTGCACTTCCTTCTCCTCAAGGTATGCTCCATGTTCCTCCACCAACGGTCTGTATCGCCTTCCAACTTGTAAATGGCTAGCAAAGCTTTCATCTCATCTGGGCATCGCAGCATGTTAAAAATCTTATCCAAATGGGATAGCCAATCCTCAACCAGTTATGGGTCAAACTTTCCCCAAAATAAAGGTGGCTATTGCTTAATAAATCTGCTCAACCAGTTCTGAATTTTTGCCTTAGGATCTAGTACGATATCCTCTGGTTAAGGTCCCTCCTATGGTATTTCATCATCAGTACCACTCATGTATTTGTCAAAGCGATCTTGCCTTTGCTGCACCCCCTGAAGTTTACCTCTTATCTCATTCATTGTATTTTGTTGTTGTGCTAACATATCTAGTATTCGTTGCTGAAATGGATTTGGCCCAGGAAGCAATATTTCCTCATGATTACCACGTTTACCTCTTCCTCTACCCCGGCCTTGGCCTCTACCACCCTCTCCTGGTTGTACCACTTCCATAGTTCACTCTACATGAAATATAGAAGAATTACTTTTCATATAAGAGCAAGGGCATTTCCATCTTTTCATAAAAGTCAGGGTACAAATATATGTCATACATAGCATACAACAAATATTTATAGTAGTTACAAAAAAAATAGAAACATCATCTATCCTATAACCTACTGTGTATGACATATTAATCCTTTTATATTACATTTCCCTAAGCACTTCCCAGGGGGTCACCCATCCTAGGATTTCCTTGGGTCGAGCATGATTAACTTTCTCTGTACACTCCCAAAACACTAACTCTAGCTAAATCTTTCTCTGTTTGTCTGTTCCATCTAACTACCCTTGTCTCGAAATACAGGCCGGTCACCAAAATATAATGCCTGGGCCCCATATCACTCGTTGTATATAAACCTCTGCACTAGGTATGTGATGTGCTCCAAAACCCCCCAGAAGTTTTCGTTCGGGCTCCGCTCAATGATGTTGATATTCTACCAGGTCCAGAAAGCTAACTCTAGGAAGAAGTCCATTATGGTATGAGCTCGCAGCGCTCTTTGGTATCTGCCCCGAACATAATCCCCCAGCTCTAGGTCCAGCTGTAGGTCATACTGCACGTCTACTGTGTCTGCCCTGGAAGAGTCATCCCTGCTCGGATACCCCTCGGGTCCTCCTCCGAATCATACTCTGAGTCATCCGATATTGGCTGTCCGGTCTCTCCAAACACTGATCCTACTGGCAATATTAGACTCAGCTTCGGGCCATACACTGGTAGTGTGGGATGCTCTCCCTCACCGTTCACCACATATAGAGATCTCCCAACGTGTAGTACTCTACGAACAATTAGCCATTCGGAATTCGTTGCTCCAGTGGGATCTGGTTCACGGAAGCCTGTGATCCCTCACGCTGCTCATGATATCTTGTTGCCATTCCAACAAGATCATATCAGTATACCATTCTAATAATACTAGAACCACTTTAAGCTCTATACCAAAAATGTCAACACCCATTAACATTTTGATATGTGCAGAGTGATAAAGAATTGGTTCCACAGGCAAACAGAAATAATAGCAAATATACTGATATAGAGTACATGTTTATATAGAGGATTTATCCCCGTAGGGTTTGATAAGATTTACAATTTATCCAAATATATCTAAAACAAAGGCCACATATAACCACTAGCCAAATTCTCAGGTTCCACATGTAACCCCCTCACGGTAATTATATCCGGACTACAAAATTTAAGTGAAATAGAGATCAATAAGACAAAAATAATTTTTGTAATCACTCATCTCTAAGAGATGGGGTTAACAAACCAAACATTTAAAACAGAATTCATCTGGTCTCACATTTACTTTCGAATACAATTACCTGTGTAGTTATATCACATAATAAATATCAGAGTGCGTAACAAAAATCCCAGCAACCCCGGGTTACTTATATATATATTGGGTTTAAAGGTTTCCCAAAATGGGGATTATATGACTAAAAATTCATATTTACATCTCATATACAAAGAAATCCCAAAATCTAAAATCCAAAACGGATAACCAACGGTCCGCACTCCAGTATGTCCCTACTAGCCCTAACCACTCCTGGTTGGCCGCTTATCCTTGGAACCACTCGCCATGTCTGAAAATGTTAGTCATTTGGAAAGAGTGAGATTTTAAAGAATCTCAGTAGTAACAAATCATTCATACAACACAAAATCATATAACATGTAAGCAAATAATAACATAACAGCAGCAACACAAATCATACTCCACCCTCATCCCCTTTTACCTCCGGGAAGGCACACCGTCCTAACCCGAACCATTGTTAGCGACTCAGGGACTGTTGGTATGGCAGTGCATACAAATAGCCTTATGGCTCACATATAGCCTTTAGGCCCACAAATAGCCTTTCGGCTCACATAATCACAAATGTTACGCCCTAACGTTATCCCCTTTTACCGCCGAGAAGGCACACAACCCTTACCCGAACTGTTATTAGCGACTCAGGAACTATCAGTATAACGACGCATACACAATTCCACCAATATTGCAGCATACAAATCCATCACAAACCAATGATATAACACACATACAATGAATCACATCAGATATAAAGGAAAAGTCACTACCTGAATCTTTCCTGACTTTCTTTGGCTCCGCAGGCTAACGAGGGCGACAGATATCAGATCCTATACCAAATTAGGGACAACTAATTAATCTTTATTCCAAATGTATACTTCCATAATACTCTAAATTGGTTATCATTTAGGACTCTTTAGATGACTAATAGAGGCCTAAACATATGCCTAAAGGGTTGGGAGAACTACCATGAAAACCCCTTTTCTTCAAAAGGTAAAACAGTGATTTTAAACTGGCTCACTCGAGTGAAGATTGTTGGAAATTGTGCCCTAAAGGCCAATCATTGTACTTTGAACATTATTATTTTAATGAAATTTCTCCATTCTGTTATCATATTATTTGCATGTTAACTGTGATAATTGTATCCTTAGATAATTCATAAAGATTATCCTAAAATGTCCCTGGTCGGTCATCTATGCGAGAGCAGAGATGAAACAAGATCAGTATGACTTTGATAAGATATGGAGATACGAATTAAAGTCTTAGGCACTTGTAAAAGTACAACGTGCTGGACCGACCCACTATGAGAAAGCTACATAGATCAAGTCATATGCTTTTCTCATGTATAACCACGTCAAAATGCCTTTAGACCTAAGGTAATCATGGATTCATACATGAGGGTTGCTAAGTTTTGAACTAGTCAAAAGTTCTTCCCTTCTGAATCAGATAGATTCATATCTGAAAGAGGTTGACAATAAGTTCTTTCAAAATTGACTATTTGTCCCTCTGTTAGAGGTGTTCCAGAAATGTCTGCGATCGAGTAAATAGCTCTATGCATAGATCAGATATATCATGGCGAATTCTTCAAAAAAAATTGTATCTTCCACAATGGAATCTGATAAGTGAGATTTCGAGTAAGTGTTTACATAATCTTCTTCTGTCCGAAGAAATTATTCATCGAAATAATGAGTCACCATTGATATCGACACATCTGAGATCGCTAAATGTTCACTTTTGATCGGGTGATGATAAAGGCTATGATCGGGCTTGGTGGTTTTTCATGCAAAGGAATATGAATGATCAAGATGGAATTTGTCCCTCACATTAGTAGAGAGATATTACTAGGCCCCCCGATGAGTGAGTCTAAGAAATGTATGGCCATACTATGATGAAAGGAGTTTCCGTCTCTATTATCAGGCTACTCAGGAATAGAGAAAGTAATGGTCAGGAATAAGAGGATGACATTATCCATGCCTTATCCTTGATCGATATATCGTGTGCCAAAAGGGACGTGACATGGTTGTATGACAGGTTGCATTGTGATAACGATCCTCATATGAATTGGGTAGTCGTAATGTCTTGCTAGAGGCCGCTTGCGACTTTTAGGTTAGTATAGTTATTGGCCCACTGCCAACTTCATATGGGCCTACAGGGTCGCACATAAGAATGGCCCAACACGAGATAATGTTTAATTTAGGGTGGATGAATTTTATATTTATATATATATATATATATAATATAAAATTCATTAATAATATTATATAGATATATATTTTTGAAATATATATATCTTATATATAGATATATATATATGTATATATATTATATGATATTATTATATTGTGTTAGTTTTAAATTTAATTTATTAAGATATATTAAATTTAATAACTAACATGATAGAGATACAGTATCTTAGATTTAATTTATGAAGATAAATTAAATCTAATGGCTCTTTATTTGGATTAAATAAATAGGTTAAATTAAAACTGTTGGACAGATTTAATTTAAACTGAATTTATTTAATTAGTTCATCAAGATAATTAATAGTTAATTAATTTCAAAATTAATGATGATTAATTTTGAAATTTGAAAATAGCCTTTATAGATTATAAACTTGATAGACCATATATATTGATATACACATGAGAATTGAGAGCCACAAGGAAACCTTAGGAGATATTAGAGGCGCTAGCATACAGTCTCAATTAGAGAGCATTCGTGTGGATATCGGTAGAGGGAGCGGACCTGATGTGTTGGCTCCTAGAGATCGTGAATCCTTCCAACTTGGTTTAAACGTCGTTGATAGATCTTCAATTAGGATTGGTAAAATTTTAAAATTCTTCCGCTGTGCCTGCCGATCCTAACAAAGATGACCTCACTCGAGTGATGAGCGGCTTATGCTCGAGTAAGAACAGCTCTCACTCGTGAGTGTTTAATAGTGAGCAACTACTTCAGCCAGAAAGTTCTCATATAACTCGAGCATAAGGCTTTACACTTGGGTGATGACTCCAAATCTGCTCGAGTCCTCGGAAGTGCAAGACAAGAAGTAAGAACTCGAGAGCACAAGCAACATCAGAGGGACAAGCTCACTCGAGCATACCCCCCAGTGCTCAGGTGAGAGGCCTGCACTCGCAAGTGTTAGATCATACTCTAGAGCATAGGTCAGCGAGTGACAACCCAAGAGTAACCCTAACCTTGGACTCACACCATCACTCGAGCAACCCCTTTCTCAATTGAGTTATTACCAACTTCACTCGTGGTGACAGAAGTGCACTCAAGCTCCACTCATAGAACCCAGGCAAAACTCAAAGCAGAAAAGGGAAAATACACGCAGCACTCGAGCATGATCTTCCCTCACTCGAGTGTTGCTATCAGAATGCCCAGATCGCAGCACATGACAGAAATTTCCCAGATGGTCAAAACCAATCCCAATGGTTTCCAAACTTCTCACAAAGCTCATACACACTTACTCATACCTAAGGAACACATTGGCAACTTCCAAAACACCCAAATACCATTCTAACCACAATCAAACACTTAGGTCTCTATGACACACCCAATGTCCAAATTTCATTCAACTCAATTCAAACTTCCCAAATCAACTTCAACAATCAAATAACTCCACAATAGACTAATTCCAACATCAATTACTATGAATTTCATTCATTCCAAAATAACCATAAATTAGGGCAAATTTTCCAGAATTTCTTAAACTTATCCAAAACTCATAACATATATATCAAAATGCATCAAATGCCTACCTCTTCACTTTGCCAAATCCAGAATCTTGATTCTCCAACTATCAATTTTGTCCAACACCCAAATCAATACTATTCAAGATTCTGAAATCACCACAATGAAGCTCTCAATGAGGTGCATAACATTAGAGAAGAGGATTTTAACAAAGAAGGACCATTACTCACCCAAAATCAAAGCTTTCACTTTCTCTTTCCTTGCTTGAGTTCAGCGAAAATGGGGAAAGATGAGAGAGAATATGATAGGTGAGGAAGATGATGATGAAGTGTGATCTTTTCCCTTAGCCACTACTCCCATAAAAAATAAGAGAGAAAAGAGAGAAAAGTGGACTTTTATCCTTTTGTGCCACATCCTATAGTCCACACAATGCCACATGTCACCATCTTCCCACTTCCATTATGAGCTCACACAAGCTTAATGCACAGGATCCCGATCCATATGCAACAAATCTTAACCATTGATCTCTAATAACCAAATACACATATATCAAATTTACATCCTATTTCTCTAAAAGTGTTTAATTACACTAATTACAATCAATATCAGAGTCATTAGCCCTTAATCCCAAATTGGGATATTACACCACACCCTCATTTGCCTGTATCGGTTTCCTTTCCCTTGGAGCTGTTAGCTCCTGCTTAAATTTTGTTGTTATGAAAAGGGTGAGATTCTAAGGAATTACAGTAGCAACATGCTATCATTCATAGAAAATGAGATAAATAAATATGTCAAATAACAGTTAATGTCATATTATACTAACACATAACTTAGTTTAGTCAGAAATGTGTTCATAGCTAACCACAGTTACAACCCATAAAAATCTCGTACCTCAGTCCATGACTAGGTAGATTAGTGCACCCGCAGGTTCTGGCAGTAGGCACTATTTGTAATATCCCAAAAAGTGATTAAGGGCTAATGACCTCTAAAGTAGATGTGATTAATGTTAAACAAACACTTTTAGAGAATATGATGTGAATTTTGATATAAATGTGTTTGGTGATGATTTGGTAGTATTGTGATAATCAAGGGCAAAATGGTAAAGTTATTGACTAATTGGTCGGTTATCGAAGAGAAACTCATTGGTAATTTGAAAATCAATGGTTGAGAATTATTGTCAAGAGATAAAAAGGGGTAGAATCATGTGCTTTAAGCTCATACATGTTTATGGTTGAGAGAGCAAGATCATGACATGTGGAAAAAGGTGAACCATTGTATTTGGTCAAATGTTCAAACACCCTTCCCTCTCTCCTCTCTCCTCTCTCCTTCAAGGTCAGCTATGTGTGTATGAGGGGGAAGGAATATCTATTTTTTCATCATCATCTCATCTTTTCTCACCTGCCTCTATTCTCACCAAGAAAGAAGAGGAAAGAGAAAGAAATAGGTGAGATTTTGGCTTGTTTAATGTTTTTTTTAGCTCAACTCACCTTCATTAATCTTGTTCATGGTGGTGAGGGCTTCATTGCTATGGTTTCATATTCTTGAAAGGTGGTGTTTGAGTATTAGAAGAAAGTTGAAATTTAGGAAATCAAGAAACCAACCTTAGGAAGAGGAAGAGATGAGTAGTTGCTATAGTTTGATCTAAAACTTGTGATCATTGGTTGAGATTTGTAATTTTTGGATTTTACCCTGATTTGGTATAATTTCAAAATGCATGAATTAGATAATTTATGGTGTTTGATTTGGTGGCATAATGTGTCTTTGTGTTATTGGAGTTAGTTAGAACCTTGGAAGGGAAAGTTGGTGTAAGTGAGAAATATGTGAGAATGTGGTGTCCAAACCCAAAACTTGTTATTAGAATGGGAATTTGGTTGTTTCAGTGTTTCCAATGGGTTCCTTATGAAATTTTATGTGGAAATGGACTTAGGATAGAATTGTAGGACCATTGGAAGCATATTGGTAAGGTTTGAAAATTTCTGTTAGCTGTTGCATTTTGGCTTCTGGTAAGCCTTACTCAAGTGCGGTAGGGTCTCACTCAGTGTAGCACTATGTTTCTCTTTTTCCCTTCAGTTCCAATTGAGTTTTCATGTAGAAAGAAAGAGTGCACTTTCTTCACCTGCAAGTGATATAGGTCTTCACCCATGTGACCTATGTTTCACTCGAGTGCGGGAGTGTTTTGCACAAGGTGGGCATGTCTCAGGTTCACACTTGCAGGCTAGTTTTCAAGAGTGTGCCCTAGCGCTCGTAATTGTTGTGTTATCACTTGAGCGACAGGGCCGGTACTTGGGTGCATTTGTCTCTTTAGGGTTTCTGTTGCTTTCGAGTAGTTACTTTTTATGCCTCACTTTCTAGTACTTGAGTGAGTATGAGGCTACCACTCGAGTGTTAGGTTTAGGACTGGAGTGGTGTGATTATTTTTTGTCTCAGTCATTGCTCTCAGCCAAGCACTCGTGCGAGTGAGCTTCCATGCTCAAGTGCAAATCTCAGTATCACTCAAGTGAGGCCTTCTTCATTGGAGTGCATGAGTCACAAATCAATAATTTCATCTTCAAAAAATAGGTCTTTGGTATATTGTTCCTAACCCTTTAGGCATGTGTCTAGGCTTCTATTAGCCACGTAAAGAGTTCAAATGATAACCAACTCTAAGTGTTATGAAATAAGGATTTGGAATAAGGATTAATCCATCATCCTTGATTTTGATTTATAGGCTTTGATATTTTCCCTGATCGCGATAAATCGGTGCCTGTACATGCTAGGAAAGAACAAGGTAGTGACTCTTTTTCTTATACTATATGTGATGCATCATATGCTTGCTTGATCATAAATATGTGAAGACTTTGTATGCTGTAAAGCTTGTGGATGTGAGCCGAAAGGCTATTTGTGAAAGCCGCAAGGCTATTTGTGAGTTGTAAGGCTGTGTGAAAGCCGAAAGGCTATTTGTGGGCCAAAAGCTATTTGTGTGCCCTAAGGCTATGTGTATACGCCACCACGCCAATAGTCCCTGAGTCGCTAACAATGGTTCGGGTTAGGACTACATGCCTTCCCGATGGTAAAAGGGGATGAAGGTGGGGTGTGATGTGTATTGCTGCTACTGCTTAGTAATATACTGGCATACTGTGTAATCATGTGTGGTATAAGTGATTTGTTACTATTGGGATTCTCTTGAATCTCATTCTTTCCTTTAACAAATCATCAAACAAGGCAAGTAGCTCCAACGATAAGCAGACGACCAAGGGCGGATAGACCTCCTTAGGGAGATTTATATTTTGGTTGTTGGTTATCAATTTTGGTATTAGGATTACTTTACATATTTGGGATGTAAATATTCAAACGATTTTGTGTAATCCCCTAAAAGGGAATTTACAAACCCTTAGCATATATACAGATGAAATCCAGGGGTTGCCAGGATTTTTGTTGTACACTCTGATATGTTTGAGTGTGATTTAACTGCATAGGTAATTTTATTTGGAATTTGAAATTGAAACTAAGATGAGGAAGAAATTTTGAAAGAATTTGTGAAAACCCTACCGGAAGGAAGGGAATGGAAATGATTTTTTAATTATTAGTGGTCTCTAATCCATTTTGATTATGCCTTTTTGAATCATAATTACTGTTTATAAGGCAAGAGGTTATATTTTAGTATCAGAGCTGTAGTTCCTGGTAAGGGTAGAGATTTCTAGGATAGTTCCCTTAGTCTTGCCTGTAGGGATAGAAGATGATTGTGATTAGTTACTGTATACGCTTGTCTGATTTGCTAATATGGATATAGATGATCTTTATGGATATATGTGTATACTTTGTCTATGATGTTGATATGGTAAACTACTTGTAGCATGAAGAAAACAAAGGGGCGACCCAGAGTTCCGCAAGTAGATCCTGAGGTGGAAGAATTTAATAACAATCCACCAGATCCAATGCAAGAGTTGATGGGTCTGATTAAAGATCAAAGGGATATGATTGTTGAGCCAAGAGAAGAGCTCAGAGTAGAGAGAGCAAAGAATAAAGAGGATCAGGATTAGTCTACTCTGGAGGAGACCTAAGAAGAAATTCGTCACAAAGAAACTGCAGAAGGGTCAGCACGACCATTGGAATCACCTCCTCATACTAGACCAAACCAAGAATCACATGGGGTTCTAGTTAAAGAGGAAAGGGATCTGTAATACTGAGTTTTGAAGTTTTGCAAGCACCTGCCTCTAGTGTTCAGAGGGAGGTTTGATCCCCAAGCAGCCGAAGATTGGTTGAACTGTCTCAAGAAGATTTTTGAAGTCCTTGAGTGCCTGGATGGAGTAAAGGCATGGCTAGCAATATATAAGCTCGAGGGAGATGTAGATCATTGATGGAGGAATATCACCCTAACACTGAAGAATTGTAATGTGCCACTGACCTGGAAACTGTTACAGCAACAATTCAATGAGAAGTACTTTCCCAATTCGGTGCTATTAGAGAAAGAAACTGAATTCCTCTCCATTAAGCAGGGTGACACGGAGACCTTTGATGACTACCTATCTCATTTCATCCTGCTATCTAGGTATTCCTCATATCTACAAAAAATGTATGATGAGGAGTAGAGTTCAGACATATTGATATATGGGTTGAGGCGAGAGTTAAGAAAGAGGTTAGCCACCGACCGATTTACTGAATTTAACTAGGCGGTTGAGGAATGCAGGATCACCGAGAACAATTTGAGAGACTTGTATCTGGTTAAGGCTACCAGCAACCGCAGTGAACCCAATAAGGGTAACACTCTCCAGAAGTGGAAAGGCCAGGGATCCTCGTCATCTAAGGGCTGTGGTAAGAAGCCCTACCAGCCTAAAGATCGTGACCTCTAGAGATTTACGATATAGTGGGTGTGTTCTTGTTGTAATCAACCATATTATGGGAGAAATTCTCGAGGCAAAATAATCTATTTTAATTGTAAACAACTGGGACATCTTTCTAGAGATTGTCAGCGGCCATACGCAGAGTAAAGACCGAGGACTTAGGGCAAGGTATTTGCCATGACTCACAAGGAAGCCCGGAAGTCCTCCAATCTCATTCAAGGTAATGTCCTTCTTAATGGTAATGTATTGTAAGTGTTGTTCGACTCGGGTGCAAGTCACTCCTTTATTGCTTATGATTGCGTGAGGCACCTAGAGTTGCATGTACATAAGTTGCAATTTGATCTAGTTGTATCGACGGTGATGGGTGTCAAGGCTGTGACTGCTGAAGCCTGTCTAAACTATGTCATAACTGTGGAAGGGCTTGAGTCTGATATAGATTTGATTTGTCTGCCGCTCTATCAATTAGAAGTCTTTTTGGGTTTTGATTGATTGATATCAAATAATGTGCTATTAAATTGTGGGAACAAGAGGATAATGTATCCTACTTCTCAGAGTGTAGAGGATATGAATGGCAGTCTAAATTTCCTTTCGACCACCAAAGCTAAGAAATATTTAGAGAAAGGTTGCTAGGGGTATATGGTATTCTTTTCTATCCAAGGAGAGACTAGGGAAACACTGAGTAGTATACCCGTGGTAAATGAATTCCCTAAGGTATTTCCTAATGACCTTAGCGGGTTGCCTCTGGAAAGGGAAGTTCAATGCCCATTTGAGATTGTACCTAGAGCTAGTTCTATATCAAAGGCCCCATATCGTATGGCCCTAAATGAAATGGCGGAGTTGAAGAAGCAAAATGAAAACTTGCTTGAGAAAGGGTTCATTAAACCCAGTGTGTCACCTTGGGGAGTTCCAGCATTATTTGTTAAAAAAAGGACAGGAGTCTTCGTTTGTGTGTCGATTATCGAGAGTTGAACAAGATTACTATTAAGAACAAGTACCCTCTCCCAAGAATCAATGACCTTTTAGATCAACTATCTGGTTAAAGATTGATCTAAGGTCGAGTTATCATCAGCTACGTGTGAAAGCGGAAGATATTCCAAAGACTGCTTTCAGGACGAGATATGGGTATTATGAGTTTCTGGTGATGCCATTTGGGCTAACAATGTACCTGCAGTATTTATGGATTACATGAACCGTGCCTTTTGATAATATTTGGATCAATTTGTTGTTGTGTTTATTGATGATATTTTGATATTCTCCAAGAGTAGGGAGGAGTATGAGCATCATTTGAGGATTATGTTAAATATATTATTTGAGAAGTAGCTCTATGCAAAATTGAGTAAATGCAAGTTTTGGCTACCAAAAGTAAAATTCTTAGGCCATGTTATCTTACAATAAGGGATATCTATGGATCCCAGTAAAGTGGAAGCAGTACTGGACTAGAAGAGGCCAGAAACTGTTGCTAAGGTATGCAGTTTTTTAGGTCTTACTGGTTACTACCGGAGATTCATTCAGAATTTTTGTTGTATTACTTTGCCGATGACCAAGTTCACGAGAAAGGATCAGCTATTTGTGTGGGATGAGAAATATGACAATTGCTTTGTGGAGCTGAAGGAAAGGTTGACTACGATACTTGTGTAGATTATACTTAATCCCAGCTTGACTTATGTTGTGTATAGTGATATGAGTAAGCAAGGATTAGGGTGTGTCCTTATACAATAGGGACGTGTAGTGGCCTATGCCTCTTGATAGCTCAAATCTCATGAAATGAATTATCCCACTCATGATCTGGAGCTTGTGGCAATTGTGTTTGCTTTGAAAATTTGGTGACATTATTTGTATAGTGTAACGGTAGAACTTTACTGCTACCACAAGTGTAACCCCCTGCTTTTAAACACGTAATTATAGTTCGATATCACTTAATTAAGTTGGTTTAGAGACCGTCGAGTAGTTCAAAACTCGTTTAAAACTCCCTTTTATGGTAGGGACATTACAAAATTTTCAAAACTTCTTTCCTACTCCGGTCTCAAATTCAATTATCGAATATAATCACCTGTGCAGTTAATTTACATTCATTCATATCAGAATATCTAATAGCAATCCCGGCAACCCCCGGTTTCCATTCATTCACTAGAAGGTTTAAAATTCCCATATAGGGGATTACACAACTATAATCTGTTACTAAATACAGCCCAAACATAATTTACAAGATTCCTGTCCAACAGGTTTAACCAACACATCCAAAAGTAAATGTCCCTATAAGGTTCTAACTGCTCCGGGTCGTACGCTTCTCCTTAGAGCCACTCGCCCTGTCTGAAAGGTTAGTTCAAGGAAAGAATGAGATTCAAGAGAATCCCAGTAGTAACAAAATATTTATACCACATATAAGCACACAGCATGTAAGCAAATCATCATACAGCAGCAGCACAAATCACACTCCACCCTCATCCCCTTTCTCCGCCGGGAAGGCTCACTGCCCTAACCCGAACCGTTGTTAGCTACTCAGGGACTATTGGCGTGGCAGTGCATACACATAGCCTTATAGCTCATATAGCTATCTGGCTTTCACAATCGGCCCGTCGGCCTTCACAAATAGCCTTTCGGCTTTTCACATAATCACACATATCACACCTCATCCTCATCCCCTTTCTCCGCCGGGAAGGCATACAACCCTTGCCCGATCTGTTGTTAGCTACTCAGGGACTATTGGTATGACGGTGTTTACACATATTCACAATGCTACAGCATACGTATTTATCACAAATCAATGATAATACACACATACAATGCATCACATATGGTACGAAAGAAAAGTTACTACCTCGTTCCTTCCTGACGTTTGCTGGCTCAGTGGGCTCACGAGGACGGCAAATGTCGAATCCTATAAACCAAATTAGGGACAATAAATCAATCTCTTTTCCAAGTTCTTAATTCCATAGTACTTAAGTTGGTTATCATTTAGACTCTTTAGGTGGCTATTAGAGGCCTAAACATATGCCTAAGGGGTTGGGAAAGGCTATACCGAAAACCACCTTCGAAAAGTGCAAAACACAGATTTTTGGGGTTGGGCCGCGGCCCAAAGCTGCCCAGAAGCGCTCAGAAACATTTGGGCTGCGGCCCAAGAAAATCCAGTTTCTGGCTGAACTTCTACAAAACATAACTAATTCAGGAAAAATCGAAATAAGTTGATTCCAAAGCCAAATGAAAGCTATTTAAGTCCTCTTTCAAGGAAAAATATTGGCCATAACTAGAAATCACCACAAAAGTCCAGATTTACCAAAAACCTAACCTTGTACCAAAACAGGGTCCAGTTTTGATGCCAAACTTTGGACAGTTCAAACTCCCAGCTCAAAAAGCGAAATGACACAAAATTTATGTCCATTTTGAATCTTGAGATGTGAACTTTAAGACTGGAAATTTTCATAATTTTTCAACATCATTTGCCCAGTCAAAACGTCCACACCATCTGACTGTCCAGAACAGACTTACATTAACCAGATTTTCCAAATTTTGCCAATTGGCTTCCAATGGTCCCTAATTTCAAATCACATACTATCCTTACACAATTTGGCTCAAGGAACACATTGGAGCCATCAAAATGACCATATTCATTATCCACATAGACATGTTCCACAAAAACTTAACATGTCAACACAATATACACACCATCCACCACAATGCAATTCCTTCCATTCCAAAAATTCCAAACCAACTCCCATGGCTCAAAGACACAATTTAACACCACATTCTATATCACACACTAACCAATTCAAGCATTCAAATTAGACCAAAAATCAGGGCAAAAATTCGAAATTCCCAAAACCAAACCAATGACCACAACAATTATACCAAAAGGTATCAAATACTCACTTCAACTTCTTCCCAAAGCCCTTTCTTTGATTCTCCCACTTTCAAATCCCCACAAGTTCTCAAACTCCACTAATCAAGAATATGAAACCATAGGAATAAAGCTCTCAACCCCTTGAACAATATTAATAAAGGTGAGTTGAGCATTTAGGGACAAGACCTTACCTAAAACTCAAGCTCCTTCTTTCTCTTTCTTGCTTGTTCTTGGCGAAAATGGAGGAGAGGTGAGAGGTGAGAAGATGATGAAGAATCAGAATTTTGTGGTGCACTTAGGCCCTTGGCCGACTTGAAATGGAGGAGGGAAGAGAGAGTTGCAATTGTTGACCCCTTTGACCTCAATCCATGGTTCTTGTGTTGACATGTGTCAACATCTTGTGCCCCCTTCTAAACACTCACATAAGCACATGCACACACAATCCCACTCCTTTGCTTATTCAATCTTAGCCATTGATATCAATTACCAATGAGTTTCCTCTTCGGTAACTGTCCAATTGGTCGGTGAATTTACCATTTTGCCCCTGATTAGCATAATACTCATTAAACCATTAATAATCGCCTTTATATCACATTGCACAACATATACTTCAAAAGTGTTTAATTATCATTAATTACATCACTTTGAAGCCATTAGCCCTTAATTACAATTTGGGATATTACAACAAGAGTCTTAAGTATTTGTATGATTAGAAAGATTTGAATATGAGATAGCGTCGTTGGATGGAATTGCTTAAAGACTACAACCTGGAAATCAAATATCATCCGGGTAAGGCCAATGTAGTCGCGAATGCTCTTAGTCGAAAGATATTGCTTGTGACAGTAATGATGATACAAGAGGGGAAGTTGATAGAAGACATTTGAGATTTGAATATCTCAAACCAGATCATCTATGCCAATTTTAATGCTTCCCAAAGGGAAAGTGACTTGAGAGCATAAATTGAAGAAGCTCAAAGGCAAGATGGTCGAGTATAGAGAATTCAAGCTAGGATCAAATGGGGTGAAGCTCAGGACTATGATTTGTAGCTTAATGGATAGGATCGTTACCAGAAAAGAATTTGTGTTCCACATAAGGCAGAGTTGAGGCAAAAGATCCTCGATAAAGTGCATAAGAGCCAGTATACCCTTCACCCCGGTATGACCAAAATGTATCATAATTTGAAATCTATGTATTGGTGGCCGGGATTGAAGAGTGATGTGATGAAGTATGTAGTACGGTGTCTTACTTGCCAGAGGGTGAAGATCGAGTACTAAAGACTGCCAGGTTTATTGCAGAGTCCTGGGATTCCGGAGGGGAAATGGGAAAGTGTGACCATAGACCTTGTAATGGGATTGCTCAGGATCAAGAACTATGATGCGATCTGGGTGATTGTTGATTGGTTATCGAAGTAAGCACACTTTATACCGATCAATGCTAGTTATTCTCTAAATAAACTAGCAGAGATTTACATATGAGAAATTGTGAAGCTCCATGGCATACCGAAGAATATCATTTCAAACCGAGATTCCTGATTTACTTCAAGATTTTGGAGAGCTTTACATCAAGCTGTGGGTACTCAGTTGAGATTCCGTACAGCCTATCATCCTTAGACAGATGGACAGTCAGAGAGGACTATTCAGACATTGGAGGATATGCAGTAAGCTTGTATCCTTGACTTCAAAGGGAATTGGGATTACTTTCTTCCACTTGCTGAGTTCAACTATAATAATAGCTATCATGTGAGCATTCAGATGGCGCCGTATGAATCGTTGTATGGGAGAAAGTGCCAATCACCCTTGTGTTAGAACGAGCTATCTGAGAGGAAGCTTTATAGGATGAAACTTGTTAATCAAATCTCAGCGCATATTCAAACCATTCGAAAGAAGTTGCTTGCAGTGCAGAGTCAACAGAAAAGCTAGGCTAACAAAAGGAAAAAACCTCTAGAGTTTGAGGTTGATGACCATATGTTCTTGAGGGTATATCCTGTTCTCGGCATTGTGTGAGCTATTAAATGAAGGAAACTGAGCTCGGGGTATATATGTCCTTTTGAAATTCTTGTGAGAATTGAGCCTATTGCTTACAGGGTAGTCCTACCCCTGAACTTGAGCAGGCTCCATGATGTATTTCACATTTCCCAACTGAAATACCAACCGAATCCTTCTCACATTGTTGAGTATGAAGAAATTGATCTACAAGACAACTTCACATATGCAGTGGAACCAGAACAGGTCATTGATCGAGAAGAGCAATGACTCAGACATCGAAGCATTCCGTATGTAAAGGTGATCTGGAAGGGAATGACTTAGAGAGAGGCAACTTGCGAAGCAAAAGAAGTCATGCGTAGACGGTATCTGGAGTTTATAGCTCGAGTCATGTGACAAATTTTGAGGATGAAATTTATTTTTCAGGGGGAGAATTGTAATATCCCAAAAAGTGATTAAGGGATAATGACTTCTAAAGTAGATGTAATTAACGTTAACCAAACACTTTTAGAGAATGTGATATGAATTTTAATATAAATGTGTTTGGTGATGATTTGGCAGTATTGTGATAATCAAGGGCAAAATGGTACATTTATTGACTAATTGATAGATTACCGAAGAAGAAACACATTGGTAACTTGAAGATCAATGGTTGAGAATTATTGCCAAAAGATAAAAAGGGGTGGAATAATGAGTTATGGTTGGGAGAGTAAGATCATGACATGTAGAAAAAGGTGAACCATTGTATTTGGTCAAATGTTCAAACACCCTTCCCTTTCTCCTCATTCCTTCAAGGTCGGCTATGTATGCATGGGGGCAAGGAATATCTGTTTTTTCATCATCATCTCATCTTCTCTCACCTGCCTCGATTCTCGCCAAAAAAGAAGAGGAAAGAGAAAGAAATAGGTGAGAGTTTGGCTTGTTAAATGTTTCTTTTAGCTCAACTCACCTTCATTAATCTTGTTCATGGTGGTGAGGGCTTCATTGCTATGGTTTTAGATTTTTTAAAGGTGGTGTTTGAGTATTAGAAGAAAGTTGAAAGTTAGGAAATCAAGAAACCAATATTGGGAAAATGAAGAGGTGAGTAATTGCTATAGTTTGATCTAAAACTTGTGATCATCGGTTGAGATTTGTAATTTTTGGATTTTACCCTGATTTTGGTATAACTTTGAAATGCATGAATTAGATAATGTATGGTGTTTGATTTAGTGGCATAATGTGTCTTTGTGTTATTGGAGTTAGTTAGAACCTTGGAAGAGAAAGTTGGTGTAAAAGGGAAATATGTGAGAATGTGGTGTCTAAACCCAAAACTTGTTATTAGAATGGGAATTTGGTTGTTTCAGTGTTTCCAATAGGTTCCTTATGAAATTTTATGTGGAAATGGACTTAGGATAGAATTGTAGGACCATTGGAAGCATATTGGTAAGGTTTGAAAATTTCTGTTAGCTGTTGCATTTTGGCTTCTGGTAAGCCTTACTCAAGTGAGGTAGGGTCTCACTCAGTGTAGCACTATGTTTCTCTTTTTCCCTTCAGTTCCAATTGAGTTTTCATGTAGAAAGGAAGAGTGCACTTTCTTCACCTGCAAGTGATATAGGTCTTCACCCATGTGACCTATGTTTCACTCGAGTGCGGGAGTGTTTTGCACAAGGTGGGCATGTCTCAGGTTCGCACTTGCAGGCTAGTTTTCAAGAGTGTGCCCTAGTGCTCGTAATTTTTGTGCTATCACTTGAGCGACAGGGCCGGTGCTCGGGTGCATTTGTCTCTTTAGGGTTTCAGTTGCTTTCGAGTAGTTACTTTCTATACCTCACTTTCTAGTACTTGAGTGAGTATGAGGCTACCACTCAAGTGTTAGGTTTAGGACTGGAGTGGTGTGATTATTTTTTGTCTCAGTTATTGCTCTCAGCCAAGTACTCGTGTGAGTGAGCTTCCATGCTCGAGTGCAAATCTCAGTATCACTCCAGTGAGGTCTTCTTCACTCAAGTACATGAGTTACAACTCAATAATTTCACCTTCAAAAAAGGGATCTTTGGTATAGTGTTCCCAACCCTTTAGGCATGTGTCTAGGCTTCTGTAAGCCACCTAAAAAGTTCAAATGATAACCAAATCTAAGTGTTATGAAATAAGGATTCAAAACAACGATTAATCCATCATCCTTGATTTTGATTTATAGGCTTTGATATTTTCCCTGATCACGAGCAATCGGTGCTAGTGCACGCTAGGAAAGAACAAGGTAGTGTCGCTTTTCCTTATACTATATGTGATGCATCATATGTTTGATTAATTATTAAACTGTGAAGACTTCGTATGCTGCAAAGCTTGTGGATGTGAGCAGAAAGGCTATCTGTGAAAGCCGCAAGGCTATTTGTGAGTTGTAAGGCTATGTGAAAGCCGAAAGGCTATTTGTGGGCTGAAAGGCTATTTGTGAGCCGAAAGGTTATTTCTGAGCCATAAGGCTATATGTATCCACTGCCATGCCAATAGTCCCTAAGTCGCTAACAACGGTTCGGGTAAGGACTGTTTGCCTTCACGATGGTAAAAGGGGATGAAGGTGGGGTGTGATGTGTATTGTTGCTACTGCTTAGTGATTTACTTGCATGTTGTGTGATCATGTGTGGTATGAGTGATTTGTTACTACTGGGATTCTCTTGAATCTTATTCTTTCCTTTAACAAATCTTTAGACAGGGCAAGTGTCTCCAAGGATAAGCAAATGACTAAGGGTGGATAAACCTCCTTAAGGATTTGGTTGTTGGTTATCAATTTTGGTATTAGGATTACTATACATATTTGGGATGTAAATATTCAAATGATTTTGTGTAATCCCCTAAAAGGGAATTTGTAAACCCTTAGCATATATACAGATGAAATCTGGGGGTTCCCAGGATTTTTGTTGTACACTCTGATGTGTTTGAGTGTGATTTAACTACACAGGTAATTATATTTGGAATTTGAAATTGATACCAGGATGAGGAAAAAATTTTGAAAGAATTTGTGAAAACCCTACCGAAAGGAAGGGAATGGAAATGAGTTTTTAATTATCAGTGGTCTCTAATCCATTTTGATTACGTCTTTTCGAATCATAACTACTGTTTATAAGGTAGGAGGTTACACTATTCATCATTGTGCACTCTGTATCATAAATGCTACAGAATATGGCATATACGAAGCATAGAAACATTCACATAGTGTATGAAGGATAAAGCTACTACCTTAAACTCTTTTCTTGCCACAACTCATCCGCCTTGTAAAGCATGCCAAGCTTAGGCTTCCAACTCGGTCCTAAAATAATAAATATACATGAATTAGGTTAAAGTTGTCTTGCCCTGTCTAAATTGTTGGTAGGGGAGGGTGAGATTCGAGAGAATCTCAGTAGGAAACAGATACCATAATGCATGCATGATAGATGTTATGTGTATGACATGTTAACTTTATCTAAATGCATGCCCCATAATGACATTTTTGCATACTCAATGTTTCATGTAACAAAATTATGACCACAGCAAAACAGAAACAGAGCTTCATTTATTCAAATATGCTCTATACAATCAAGTAAAGCAATCACATACATCACTACACAAGCAAAGATATCAAATACATGCAAGTAAGGTAAGTCCCCTACCTCTAGTCTTTTCTCCTCGATTTACGTGCCAGCAACTCAGGGCTTCACATTCGATCCTATAATGTCAAATATACTATTTAGACACTTCCATAGTATTTTCTGGGGGTTATATGAGGCTATATTGACATGGGCTATTCTGACATATTTTCGCCCAAGGAATCCATTTCTGGACTCAGAATTATCAAATTCAATGTCAATTTACAAATTTACCCTTGGCAGCCCCACTTTAAGGGTTTCAGGGGCATTTTTGTAATTATGCTTTTTCGGCCTTTTCCAAAAAAGTGACCAACTGTAACCCCACCTAATTTTCGCTCCTGAACTCAATGGAACCATCAAATCATTGAAAATCCAACTTTAAGACCCATTTATAGCCATAACCGAAATATACAAGTACTCCGGGGAAAATTGGGGTTTTTCGATTTCGGCTCTGTAAACGTGTTTCTTTCTACTCCTAACCACTTTATTAGCCATTACATTAGGTTACAACTAACATTAAGACTCAATTTGGGCAGCATAACCCCTAGGCCATGTCATTTCAAAACGTTAAAACCAATGGCAATCCGGCGAAATTTCACCGATTAAATTGCCCACAATAGCCAGAATAAGCAATATACGAAAGTTTGGAAGTTACCTCAAGCTCCTAATAGCTTCTCCTTGACTTGGCTGAAAACCCTAGCCTCTTGAACACCAAATTTGCTTCTCAAACACCTTAAACAACATAGAAGAGAAGTTTAGGAACAAGGTTATACGCATTAGGTACGTATTCCCCGAAGAAATCAACCTACCTTGTAAGTTCTCTTCTCTTTCTCTCTCTAAAAGCTCTCAAAATTTCTCTCTCTCTTGGCTTCTGGTTCAGCACGAAAGTGAGAGCTGAAGATGATGAGAAAATGTTTTAATTTCCATGCTGATGGCATCTTTTATTTTGATGATGTCATAATTCCCATTTTCGGATTTTGTGGCAGATTTTCTGCCCAAACTTTGAAAAATCATAAATAATTCTAGAAAACTAAAAATGAGGTGATTCCAAAGCCAAATGAAATATATTTAAGTCCTATTAATAGGAAAAATATTGGTCATTACTAAAAATCACCACACAATTCCAGAATTACATAAAACTCATCACTGCCTCAAAACAGAGTTCAGTTTCCATCCCACACTTTGGACAGTAATATCTCCTAGTTCACAAAACGAAATGGCACAAATTATATGTCCATTTTGAAGCTTGAGATGTGAACTATAAGACTGGAAAGTTTCAGAATTTTTAGACACCATTTAGTTATTCAAAACGTTCATACAAACGGACTGCCCAGAATAGAGTTTCACTGGACAGAATTTCAGATTTTGCATCATTGCTTCCAATGGTCCCATTTTCATACCAAACATCATTCCCACATAAATTTTCACAAGGAATCCATTGAAAACACCAAATCAATCAAATTCACATCTCATTGACATGTTTTCACAACAATCCCAACATGTCAACACAATTCACATTTCAAAACATAACATTGCAACTTTTCCATTCCAAAGTTCCAAACCAATTTCAATGACATCAAAACACACTATGACACCATTTCCAACACAATACCCCATTCAATTCTTCCCTCTATTCTAAGTCAATTTGGATGTTAATCCACAATTGAACTCAAATACAGGGTTTCAGTGCTGCTCACAACACACACGAATCATATTCGAGTGCCAAATCACATCATATTCTCCCAAAGGGTTATTTATCACTAACCACATCCACTTTTGGAGTCATTAACCCTTAATCACAATTTGGGATCTTGCTAAATCGGGGCTTAGCAATCCACTAATCTCAGGCTTATTCTCTAGCCTCGAGTCTCAAAATTCGGGGTATTACAAGTTGCACCACTATTTTGCATTTCGCTTCGATCATCTTGCTCTTTGGTGTAAAAGGGAACCCATTGATGATATAGCTTGAGTAAGACGCCACTTGATTGCTTGGACCATATGCTAATAAGAACTTCAATTTAACAACAACAATGACATATGTTATTATTTTTTTATATTGCAACTGAGATAATTACATTAATATATATTTATAAATAAAACTAAAAGATAAAAATAAATAAAACCTACCCATCATCCTTAGAGGAGTTATATGAATCATCTGAGAGGATGAGGATGAGCTTATAGTGGTCGCGATACTGGCTGTGGCTTCCAGAATGGAGGTAGAGGATGGGGAGGAGGAGCGGGGGGAGCAGAAGGAGGTGGAGGTTAGGGAGGAGGATTCCCCTACATTTCTTCAATGCATTGTTTCACCATGATGACGAGAACATTTTTTCACCATGGTAGGAAATACTCCTCATTAATCCTTTGATGTTGGTCCACTTCTTGAACTTGTGTAGATATTAAAGGATTTTCTGGGGAATTGTTCTTCAATGCTTGTTGTGAACACCCTATTTTGTTCGGGACTGACTCAAAAAATAATAACAAAAAACTCCTTGATCCTTGCACATTTAAATTAATTGATGACGATTGAATTATTCTTGGAATTTGAAAAGTGATAATCATTATTGGTGATTGTCTTGCAATTAAGGATTGTAAAATATGGCAACAAATTTCAAAAGAATTCCTCTCATTGATGACAATTGATATGCAGATTAGGAAATTTGGTATGTGGTCGTTATGAAGAAGAAAAATAGAAATACAAAAAATATTCTCTCATTTAGTTTGATGCTTGATTGGTTCAAATTAGAAAATTTCTTGTAAAAATAAAAAGAATTAGAAAATTCTCCCATTAATGGTGATTGGGGTCCAAATTGGCAATTATCATTAAAAGAATAAAACTAAAAATAAAAAATTGAAAATTGAAAAAATAATAAAATGCATTTATGAGAAAAATCTTACCTTGAAATTATAAATAGGGAAACAAGGGTTGAAGCAGAACATACAAAATTTTGGGAGAAAAAGGATGCAGGGTAGAGAGCTAATATGATTTTCTCATTTCATTGCTCAAACATAATTCTCATGGGGAAGGGTAGTTATTGAGGGAGTCATTTCGCCGTTGTTTAGAAGGAGATTCTTTACCAAGTCAATGAACATCTCTACATATAGATGGAGGCATTCCAATTGAAATGTTGGCAAATCTCCATATGTATGCATGCGTACCACCATTACCTCGTGTTGCTCATTACTGTTATGGCTTTATTCCTTTCTTTATTCTCTTCTCACCCCGTAATATTGGGCTCTTAAAATAACAACTTGTGGACAAAAGTATTGTTTGTGGGGTGTGAGTTTCTTGAGGTGTTTTTGTTTGCATTTCATGGTTTTCAAGTCACTACTACAAAAATAAGGATTGGTAGCGCACCTTTTGTAGCTTCTTTCTATTTTTTTTATTTTTTTTAAAAAGCACTTTATGTGGTGCTTCCTCAAGGAAGCGTCACAACCAAGGTTGTCAAACTCACGAGTTTAAGCAAACTCGTAATAGTGATATAAATTCGTATCGTAAACTCGAACCGTAAACTCGTAAGAGTTTATTTTTACCATTAAATAGATATTATTAGTATATAATTGAATAATTAAAATATAAAAAGTTGATAACAATTTAGTTTAAATATATTTTAAATCCAAATAATTGAAATTAAATTTATCAACATTCACAATTTATCGTATTTAACAAAGCAATTTGTATAAAATTTATATATAAAGCCGTTGAGTATAATCAAATTAAAAAAGTTAACACGAGTTTAAGGATGTGTTAACATAGTTTTATAAACTAGAAACGTAAAAACGGTAAACTCGGTGTATAAACTTGTGAATTTAACCGAGTTTACAAAGGTCACGAGTTTACCAGTGACTCGACTCGATTTTATAATTTAGAAACGTAAAAACGGTAAACTCGGAGTGTTAACTCGCGAGTTTGACAACAATTGTCACAACTGCTTGGTGATATTAGGTGGCTCTTCCTTGAAGAAGTACTACCTAAGGTGTTTTTCTCTAAAAAAATGAAGTAGCAGATGTGGCGCTTGCTTAAGGAAGTGCCACAACTACTACATATTTTGTGTGGCACTTGGCTTAGGAAGTGCCACATAAAAGAAATTTAATTTTTTTTTCAAATTATTCTCTCTTCTACAATCTACTTCTATCAAATTTATCCTCTTAGTCTACACTCCTCATCCAACACATGCCATCACTCCTTATCCTCGTAGTCCCACATTTTCG
The DNA here is from genome assembly GCA_963242795.1 of Inga leiocalycina. Classification (NCBI taxonomy): domain Eukaryota; kingdom Viridiplantae; phylum Streptophyta; class Magnoliopsida; order Fabales; family Fabaceae; genus Inga; species Inga leiocalycina. The sequence goes on from OY725327.1 coordinate 28,507,571, forward strand.
CCTTCTCTTCTTTTTGTCATTTATCATTGTCTCCACTTCGATTGATACTTCCTCCTTATTCCTTTGTCACTTATCATCTTTGTGAGGATTTTCTTTTGGAAAAATTATGGTCTGCCAGATTTTTACATCTATAAATAATATATCTTCAATTGCTTTCCCTTCCCTAAATCTTATGAAGATGATGACATTTCCTTCCTTCACTCATGCACACTCTCTCTTTTCACTTGTTTCTTCTTCCATTATTTTTATACTAAGCTTCGGATTTTAGATCTGTGTTATCCAACTTAGCATTAGCCACAAAGTAGTAAGTTTATTTGGTCTAATTGTTATTTTAGTTGCATTATATCACATATATAGCTAACTAGTTTATTTTGAATAATAGTTTCTTACTATTATGTTGCATATGTTTCTACAGGAGAAGAAATCTTTGGTTTTTTATGATGGAGGCAATGGTGTTCGTATTGTTTTATCAATTGCAGCATTGGTAAAGAACGATCATATTTACTGTTAAGTTTCCTGCTTTTAATTGGTCTAATTTTCCTTGATGAAGCTTTTGAAATTTCTTTTCTCATTTTATTCCTAAAAAAATTATTCTCATTTTTATATGCTAAAAAATAAATGAGATAAAATTAAATGTTATTATATATAAGTTGTATTTATTTAGTAGTTATAATTTTTAGTTGTTGTAGTAATTATTAACATTGATGATTTGCATTTGATGAAGAATGCTTCTGAAATTTCTTTTCTCATTTTATTCCTGAAAAAATTATTCTCACTTTTATATGCTAAAAAATAAATGAGATAAAATTAAATGTTAATAAATATAAGTTGTATTTATTTTCTATTTGATAAGTAAAATATTTACATATTTATTTTTCCTTATATGATGATTTTATAGAAGATATTTGAGCTCAATTTAATAAATTTAGGTGTAATTAATAAATAAATAATGATTTTAGTATAAAATAGAATTTATTGGAAAATACTAAATTAGACCCTCTTTCAGTTTTCAAGCAATATCTAGAGCTCTAGATGTCGGATTGGAACATTCTTTATATAGATAAAAAGCTAAGAAAGAGCTCTACAACTTTGATGTTAAGACCAAAATCAAGTTCTATCTCCAAGGGTTTCGAATTTTGCTTGGAAGTTGAAAGCAGGAGTGCATGTTTGGCTGAGCTTTTTGTACAGGAAATAAGCCATTATTACGCAAGTCGAGAAAAAACTCCTCTCACATACTTACCTCATATACCGTGAATCACGAATTATAAGCACTTATTGCCCAAAAATAAGCTATTCCAAACACGCACGGAATCATCTACTATTCCACCAACCATTTCATCTACCTCATCATCTTTATTTTCACTTACTACTTCATCTACCACTTTATCTTCCTTTTCACCAACTACTTCATCTATCACATTCTATCTACTACTTCACCTATCACATTTCATCTACCACTTCATCTACCTTACTCTATTTTCCCCTATATGTAGCCACCCTCTCCTTTACATTTCACTTACACCAATTCATATCCATTACTCTCATCTCTTCTCCACACATACCATTTCATTTCCATTACTCTCCTCTCTTCTCTACTTACACACCATTTCATCACTCTCATCTCTTCTCCACTTACTACATCATCTTAAAATTAATGTTATGCATTGTATTACTTTTTGCATGCCTCCATCTTAGAAGGCTTAGGATTGTATTACTTTTTGTATGCCACCTACATGGAAGGTTTTACCTCCTAAATGGACGGCTAGATTTTTACATTTTTCATGCATCTTTTGGTTGTATATTTATGTTTGAGAATTTAATATTGAAGTTTATGCAGTATTTATGAGGATTTCATTCTAGCTTTATATAATGTCAATTCATTTTGGTTTTGTTTTTAATTTTATCATGAGCTAAATTTTCATTTTCCTAGGGTGATGACGTAGCTTACTAATAACAGATTGAATCTTAACTTATTAAATCTAGTTTTAATTTTTCCTTCATGATTGAGTTTTAATTATTATTCTTAATGCTTTCATTTGATTGGCCATCTTATGAATGATTTCAATATATATGTTGAGACCGGAAGGAGATACATGTGTGTAGACCCTATAATTAAAACCACAACTTGCATATGAAATAAGAATATATTCATATGAGTTGTGTAGTCTTATAGAGTTCCATAGATCTTAATGCATAATTAATTGCTTAAATTCATATAAGAATATATTGGATTAGCAATTAATTATAGAATTACTTGACCTTAGAAGATGCTAGTAATTAAATTAGAAAAACTCAACTATCAATCATGTGGAATAAATTGGGCTAAAATAGATAAGTAATTCAATCTGAAATTTGTTAAGTGAAATCTGACCCCTAGGACTTTTTCTCATAGTTGTTTCATATCATTTGCATTCATATTTTCTCATCTTTTATTTTGTACTCTCAATCACCAACTAATCGATCGACTAAATAGAATTAAAATTACTCATTTTGGTACTTAGTGATCAATCCTCGTGGGAACGATACTCGACTCACTTCTGTATTACTTGATTACGACAGTGTACACTTGCACTTTCTAATAGACCATTTACACTCGTAACACTATTTATAATTTTTAGTTGCTATAGTAATTATTAATAGTGATTTTGTTAATTAGTTATTTATTAATTTATATCATTTTGGAGTTATTTGATTGTGGTTTGCTTGTTTTCATTTTGTTGTGGATATGAAAATGTGTATAAAGTGTGTTATCAACTATAATTATAGGGTTCTAAAAAAATATATGAAATTTTTTTTAAAAAAAAAAATAATACTTTAGGCGGCGCTTCCTTGAAGAAGTGCCACAGGAAGATTGACTTCCTATGACACTTCCTCAAAGAAGCGCCACAGGAAGTGTTTTTTTTAAAATATATATATATATATATATGTTGTGGCACCTTTTTTTAGTGACGTCTTGATATGTGGCCCTTACTAAGCGCCACAGTTAGTTCAAATATAAGCGCCGCATCTATAGTTTTTTAAAGTAGTGAGTGTTTGCACTATATGGTAATATAGCAACTGTACCTTCATCTATTTCATTGCCCTATGATTTTTTATCATTAACATTTTTGTCAACAGCCAATGGAAGGTGCATGTGTGTTTTATATCATAAATGACACCCCTATCCTGTGCTTCTTGCAGTCCTGAATGAGTGAGAGTAGGATTAAACAATGGCCTTATATCCTAATTTTATGTTTGAATAAGAAATTCACTGGATAGTGCAAAAGTTTTTATTTTTGATGGAAATGAACTATGGGTGATCTTGCTTATGAACATATCACTTATGATAAGAAATTCACTGTACAATTTTTCTTTTTTGTGTTTTTGTTCATCCTTTCACTTGGTTCCTCATGTAGTCTGCAAGTCATGAGTATGCAAGGATAACAAGCTATGTGTTAGTCTCCTCTATCTCCTACATTAGCTCTATGTGATGATAATGGTGATTTACCCTTGTCTAAATATCTTATATTACTGTCTTGTCTTTGTTGGCTTGATGAAGTTTTATTCTTCTTTTAAAAATGACAAGTTTCAAATTTAAAAAAAAAAGATTCTTTTTCTAAAATAAATGAAATTTAATTTCAAAAGAAATTTATGTTGTGTGAAGTTTTTGGAACCTTCTCAGGCATAAATTTGATTAATCTTTTATGTAAAGTTATAGGAACCTCCTTAGAAAGTTTAATCCAAAAATATTTTTCAGAAAAGAAAATAAAGAAATTTCCTTTTGTGAAAAAATAAAAATAGAGTAAAATACATCAATTTCCCCTCTATTTACATTAAATTACACAAACCTCTCTTCTATTTTGAAAACCTATATGGATCTCCCTTAAAATTAAAATATAAGGTGTAGAAACCTTGCTTCTGGTTTTAAGATTCAACTTCAATCCATCCAACCATTAGTTGACCTTTAAATCACATTATTTTGACCAAAATATCCTTTATTAATATAAACATTATACTTAATAATCATTTCATTACATATCTTTACCCAAAATTAAAAAATAATTTTAATATATATTTTCAACCTTTCTTTTCCTTATTACAAAGTTAATTAATTTTATAATTATAAACTAATATTTTTCAATAAATTTAGATGTTTAATTTTGTTTGTTTATTAAATTTACTTATGATATAACTAATATTTTAAATACATCCTTGACTAAAATATATTCCATTAAACATATGTTTATTAAAAACATTACTCAAATTTTTGATAAGTTGTTAATATTTTTCACATAAAAAATTACTTAATTTTTTTCCTTGAAGTAAAAATATTAAATACATCATTAATAAATATTAATGTTAAAAGATAAATTAGAGATTTTGTATAATGAGGGGTAAATTAGTAAACAAGATATATTCTAATATGATTTTTTTTTGGTAATTATGATAAAACTAAAATGCCATATTCATTTTTAAACTATTAACTTAGGGTAACTGTTCTTATGAACATGTGCTTTGAGGTGACTAACACCTTCCCCACGCATAATTCGACTCCTAAACCCTAACTAGTTTTCATTTTTTTTAAAAAAAATTTCCAAAATTATCCTTGTTTTAAAAATTTTGGTTGCATCTCAATGTTTTTTCAAATTTCAGGCGCTACAGCTTGGAGACTTAACAAGTTATGGTTTGAGAATCAACGCCATTTAAGCTAGGTGTTTAAAAAAGAATATGGTCTTATTTTATTTTAATTACCTTTTTTCTTTATTTTTTTATTTTTTGTTTTTATTTATTAAATTCTTTATTCATTCATTACTTTTATTTATTTATTTGCTTTCTCAATTTATCTTGTGATCTGCTTAGAAGATAAGGGTTGGGTAGAATCTAAGCCCACAGGTTGATATGCTCTCCACACACACTGAACACATACAATATTCTTCACACACATATTTTGGGCCTTATACTCGGGTCTGTGAGTTCTTTAGGTGAGTGGAAGTTTATAGCGGCCTCCCTGTAGGGTTTTTAGAACCCCCTGAGGTTACTATGATGACTTCATCTTAGTTGTTACTCATTTGGCGAGGTTGATCCCTATGGGGCTTCAAAACCACTTGAAGGTCAATTACATCAATGGGATCTTCATCTTTATGGCGGGGGCAGTTAGAAGACCTTTATCTGTGAGGATTAGAACCACATTGAAACCATTGCACATATTAGTAGAAATTATTAATCTACCCAATTAATTAGTCCTTGTCTTTCCTAAGGTAGATATCCTTGACTTAGGGTTATTCATAAAATAGGACATTGGAGGGCATATATTTATCTGTGCTGATAATCTTTATTGTCATCTATGCTTAATAAATGAAACCCTTATGATCAAGTGGATAATTGTAGCTTCACCTCAGTATGTATATAGCATCACTCCATATAAAGATACATCATAAGGATGGTGTATGCTTTAGATAGCCAACTCTAGTCCAAGGGTCTATGACCCTAAAAGACTTTCAGCTCATCACATCCATCATGTTAGAAAATAACTCAATAAGAGATAATCCTTTTAGGGCTCTTGTGGCATCATTAAATCATGCATAGGTTTACCTTCATTTGATATGGACCTTGGACATAATAATTATGTTTTTAAAAATGCCCTTAGCTGCGTGATAGCATGGATTATTCACAAGTTAATGGGAACTTCATCCTCCCTATGAGGTAATGGGTCTCTTAAGGAGGTGAAGTTCTTTTTCTTAAATGTCCATCACCTATATAAATACTTGAAAGCACATGTAATCACATGCATGATATTGGAAATATTTTCTAACCCTTCATTCTCTTTCCTTTAATAATAGGAAGCTGACTTATCAAACTATTGATAGAATTCGGCATAAAGGTTAATGGCTCAAAAACTAGGTTTAAATCAAGTTCCTACTAGAAAGGTGTATAGAGGGAAGGGTATCATATTGATGGTAGGAATAGAACCACTTGAAGGCCTAATTTGATTGAGTAGCAACATTCAAGGTTCAATCCAATTGGCCTTCATGAAGAAGTATGACAACATCATTGATCTATAATATATGCCAATGCATATTGATGCTATCGTAGAACTAAGCCAGTATTGGGATGCCTCTTTAAGATGTTCCACTTTCTCAAATTTTCAACTAGCCCCAACCCTTAAAGAATGTGAGGAAATCCTTATGATGCCAATTAAAAGGAACGATAAGATTTATCATTTTCCAAGTCATTTACCTTCTCAGGGAGGAATAGCAAAGCTATTAGAGGTTGGCATGGAAGAAGTATAGATTGTAGACATTTGATAGGTTAAGGGGATTAAAAGGACCACCATGGAAGCTTGCTTAGCAAGGTTAGTAGAGAATAAAGATTGTGAGAGTTTTTGTAGGGCTTTGCCTTTGCTATGTATGGTATGATCCTCTTTCCTTTACATCACCAGGAATAATAAACCTTAGAGCTATCAGGTCTTCTAATCATTGAGTATTATCAAATCAACTTGGTACCTACAATCTTAGGAGAGGCATATATGTTGTTATTGTAACCCCTTGCCTTATGAACAATAATTATGACTCGAAAATATGTAATTAAGATGTATTAGAGACCAATGAATGATAAAATTTCATTTTTAATCCTATCCTAGAGATAGTGTTTTTACAACTTTCTTTCAAAATCGGTTTAACCTGGTCTCCTATTCATATTTCGAATATAACTACCCGTGCAGTTAAATCACATTCATATATATCAAAGTGTACAGCAAAAATCCCAGCAACCCTCGGGTTGCATATATATACTAAGGGTTTACAAATTCCCATTAAGGGGATTACTCAACCATATCCAAAATAATATTTACAAAATATACAGTGATCCCTAATCAAAATTTGATAACCAACATCCCAAAATCAAATGATCCTATAGAAGTCCTAGCCACCCTTGGTCATCTCTTTTCCCTATGAGCCATGTGCCCTGCCTAAAGGTTAGTCATAGGAAAGAATGAGATTCAAAAGAATCTCAATAGTAACAAATCACTCATACCATACATAATCACAAAGCATGCAATGACATCATTAAGCAACACAGCATCACAAAATGCAGCAAACAAGTTGTCACATATGCACATAATCACATAGTCTCATCCCCCGTATCTCCACCGCCCTGAAGGCATGATCCTCCCATAGGAACCACTGATGGGTCACAGGTGAAGGATTTACACATAGGCTTTCGGCTTTCACATACTCATATTCCCCATATTCCAACGCCCCGAAGGCACGGTCCTCCCATCAGAAACACCAATGATCCGCAGGTGAAGATCTCACAAACAATGATAAATCAAACATATTATCACATATTGTATAAGGAAAAGTGTCACTACATTGTTCTTTCCTGGTGTGCTCTGGCACAGACTGTTCACAAGTAGGGAAAATATCAAATCCTATAAACCAAATCAAGGACGACAGGTTATTCTCTACTCCAAGTTCTTATCTTCATAACACTTAAAGTTGGTTATCATTTGAACTATTTAGGTGTCTAATAGAAGCCTAGACACATGCCTAAAGGGTTGGGAAAACTACACCAAAGATTCCTTTTTCAAAAGTATAACACAGATTTTTGACTCATGCACTCGAGTAAACAAGGCCTCACTCAAGTGATATTGAGATTTGCACTCGAGCATGGAAGCTCACTCATGCGAGTGTTTGACAAAGAGCACAACCAGAGACAAGAAATGCTTACTTCACTCAAGCATAAGACTTAACATTCAAGTGATAACCTCATGCTTACCCGAGTCCTACAAAGTGAGGCATAGAAAGTAACTACCCGAGAGCAATGAAGACCTTAAAACAAGAATTGCACTCGAGTGACAACTCCAACACCTGAGTGATGGTATAACACTTGTGAGTGCTAGAACATACTCTTGACAACTTGGTCACGAGTGATAACCCGAGATACGGCCTCATAGTAAAAACTAGTCTTGTACTCGAGAGAGAAAAGATGCACTCGAGTGATAACCCATATCACTCGCAAGTAAGAAAATACACTTTTGCTTTCTCTGCATAGGAGTGCAACTGAAACTTGAAGGAAAAGAGGAAACATAATGCTACACTCGAGTGAGACCCCAGATCACTCAAGTTAGGCTTATCAAAAGCCAAAACACAGCAGTTGACAGAATTTTTCAAACTTCTCACTAAAGTGTCAAATAGCTCCTAAAATCCACGAACAACCCATTCCCACATAAATTCTCATAAAGAATCCATTGGTCACACTAAAACAAAAAAATTCCTATCATAATGACACATTCCACACTTCCAAATACATGGAACTCTAAAACCACTAAATGACCAACTCGGCTTCCAAGATTTCAAATCAATTCCAATAACACAAAGACACAGTATGACACCAAATCCAACACAATACACTATCCAAATTGTCCATTCCAAAATTATACTAAAATCAGGGCAAAATCCACAAATTCCAAAACTTAACTAATAGTCATAATTAATATATCAAAATGAATCCAATACTTACCTCTTCCTTTTCCCAATGTTAGATCCTTGATTCCACCACTTTCAAATTTCTTCAAGTACTCAAACACCACCTTCAAAAATCTAAAACCATAGCAACGAAGCAATCATCATCATGAATAAAATTAATGAAGAATACTTAAGCATTCAAAGTCATTAACAAATCCAAATCTTACCTTTCACTTTATCTTTCTTCCTTCACTTGTACGAAAATAGAGTCTTAAGAGAAAGAAGATAAGATGATGATAAAGGTGTAAATTTTTGGCCCTCCCCATGCAACATAGTCGACCTTGAGGGAGAGAGGAGAGAAGGAAAATGCTGAAACTTCAACCTTGATCCCTTGGCTCTCATCTTGTCACTTGTCATGATCTTACACATCTCCCATGAGTTCACATAAGCACCTACACATACAATTCCATTCTCTTGCTCATTGAATCTCAACCATTGATCTTTAAGTTACCAAGGAGCTTCCTTTTCGGTAACTGATCAATCGGTCGGTAACTTTCCTTTTTACCCATTTTGCCCCTGACTATGGCAATTCTTACTGAATCACCACCAAACATATTTATATCATTTCATTCCTCATTCATACACCCTCCCCTACCCTTAGGGTTCATTTTAAGCTTTATCATATAATTAAGCTTAATTACAAGGTTTAGGCACTAATTAGAACGCATTCATATCGTAGTTTACATCATATTCTTCAAAATATTTATTCAACAATAATTACATTTACTTTTGAAGTCATTAGTCGTTAAGCCCATTTTTTAGGCATTACAGTTATCTCATTACCACCTAAAGAAGGAAGGATAGATAAAATGTTGCCTTGCATTACTTGAGGTATGGATGTTGAGTCACGTATACGACAAAAAGAAGTACTTCCATAAAAGGCACAACAAGTTTACTAATTCCCTCTTGGCATTTAATCATCTTCAGTTAAACAAAAATGATTGGAGGAAGGAGTTGTCACAGTTAACAGAAGATTTCCCCTTGTGGAAAATAGAATGGTGGGTGGATGAAGAGATTATACATCACTACGGGGACTTTTCTAATATGCCTCTTATGGGACCAAGAGGATGTATCAATTACAACCCCTCTTTAGCAATTAGTATTTTGACAAAAAGCTCCCTCATAGGAAGAAGTGAAAGCTATACATCTCTTATACAAAGAAGATGGTATGAAAGGCTTAGATCAAGAAATCAAATAAGCTTAGAGCTAGAAAAAATACAAGGGAAAGGTTGAGCTGGGGAAGCTAGAAATAGGTGCTACTTCAGGACATAAGGGATGGCTTAAGGACAAAATTGAAAGAGCTAATCCAATTCATTCTCCCTAAGATCCTTTATTGGGAAATAACGCCCAAGAAGTGAAAAAAGAATTGGCAAGGCTCCTAGAAACAAGAGAAAAGGAATTAGAGAAGCTTTCTAAGGTGTAATCTCAATATAAGAGAAAGATGAGCTAGCTAGAAGACAAATGTGCATCCTTCTAAGAAAAACTGGTGGAAAAGAAAAAGAGAAGAGATTTAGTAGAATACTCAAGAATCATGAAGCTGAAGAAGAAAATAAAAGCTTAAAAAAGGCTATGCGAGAAAACAATAGGCAAATGAAGAACAATAGAGTTTGACTATTAAAGATAACTATAGAAAAAGAGTCACTTAAAGAGAAATTGCAAGATAATGCCCCCTTAAAGAATTGCAATGAGAAGTTCACATTCTCACTCAACTCTTGGAAAGAAAGAAGGGTGAATTAATTGTTGTGAGAGTAAGTACTACTAAAACAATATAGATCCTTGCAGACAAGCTGATCATGCAAGGAAAGTTTTAGCCAACTGGGAACTCCTTTATCGTAGACAAGTTGTTGTGACAGAAGAATGGGTACAAAAGTGTGGTGATTTAATTAACTTTGCTAACACCAGGGTCCCAAAAATCACTAGCACATTCAAGCACGCTGAGGGCATAATTATTCTTTTAAATCCACTAGCAAAGATTGTTGAATTTTTTAACTTATGTAATTGAATATTAGAGGAACTCAAACTTGTAACAAAATTTTGATATGATCATCAAATAAAATCTCATTCAATTTATTGTTATTCTTACTCATGTGGTCATCACTACGGTCAACAATGAGATCTTGGGCAAGGATGGGATTCAATGTCCCTCCTGTCTAATGATCAACTCTAATTCTCCTTGTAGAATATGGATTCTCTGAGGAGGCTAAAGGATACTTATTCCAAAAGACTCTATGCTTACTCATCACTATATTGATAGGAAGATCTTAGGCTAGGATGGGAGTCACGATGTAATATCCCAAATTTTGATTAAGGGTTAATGACTTCAAAAGTGGATGTGATGAGACTTTGGTTGTTTTAGTTATTCCAATGGCTTCCTTGTGAAAATTCGTGTAGGGAGAGTGTTTGTTGTGAAATTGAACCATTGGGAACAATTGTGCAAACGTTGGAAATTCTGTCCAATGAAAATCTGTACAGGGCAATAGGTTTGTATTTACATTTTGAATAGGAAAATGGTGTCTAAAAATTCTAAAACTTTCCAGTCTTAAATTTCACATGCCAATCTTCAAAATGGACATATAATTTGTGTCATTTTGATTTGTGAGCTAAGAGTTATGATTTTCCAAAATTTGGGATTGAAACTGGAATCTGTTTTGGAGCAGCATGGCCTTTTGTACAATTCTATATTTTTGTAATTATGAACTGCATTGATCCATACTTTTCCAGTAAAGAGGACTTTAGTAGCTTTACATTGGCTTTAGGATCACCCCATTCCAATTTTTTCTAGAATTAGTTATGATTTTTCAAAGTTTGAACAGAAATCTGCCAAAAGTTTGTAAAAATCCGAAATTGTTGGAAATTCAGTAAATAATTATAAAATAATATTATATCATATTAAATCATCATCTACCTCCTCCATCAGCCCCAAAACCATACTTAGTGCTGCAACAAGAGAGAGAAAGAGTTGAGAGCTTTTAGAGAGAGAAAGAGAAGAAATCTCGCGAGGTAGGTCGATTTCTTCAATGAATTCATACCTAATGCGTATAACCTTCTTCCTAAGCTTCTCTTTCATGTATTGTAAGGTGTTGGAAGCACAAATTTGGGTGTTCTAAGCTTATATAGTTTGAACCTTGTGAACCTTGTGGATAGGGTTAAACCTTCAGTAATGTTTGAGGTTATTACCCAAGTACTGTGAAGGTCCAAAGAAGCTCTATTGATCCTTATCTTAGCAAGCCTATTGGGCATATTTGAAGAAAATGGTTTTCGATTTGTGTGATATTGAGGTTCTAGATTTCATGATGAACCTAAAGGTTGGGTTAGAGACCTTAGACTATATAATATTACATGCTAGTGATGTTATAGTGGACTTGTGTGTCTAAAGGCCCTAAGACCTAGGGGACTAGTATGCCTTAGGCTAGCGGAGATATTTGAACTTGTGTTGGGGTTGATGGTGCTTCATGGAAATGAGGGAAGTGATTTCCCGGTTCAACTAATATTGAGGTTCTAAGAGTTGATTGTGATCCAAGGATCAAACTCAATAGTTGAGCTGATTCTAAAGAATTTCACTTGACCTGGATGGTCTAAGGTTCTAGGAAGGGGTACTAAATGAATCGAAATGTGTATAAGGTATCCTGAGGTTGCTAATGGTTAATCAAGCATGGGAAAAAAGTTATCTACAGAGAGTCTTGATCGGAGAGGGTTACCTACAAAGAACTCTAACTGAAGGAGCTGACCAGTCTGTTGACTGAGTGAAGCATCGAGTATAGTACCGTAGTGTGGAGTCACTGTGACGACGAACCCTAGTGTGGAGCCTCCGTGACGCCTAGACGACGAACTATAAAATGTAGCCACCTTGATGTTGAATTGTAGAGTAGAGCTATGGGAACATTGGCCTCAACGATGTATTAGCTATGGCTCTTGGAAGTAGAACTTCGGGGCCATGTTATCATGTGGGAAGGGGGTCTTGGAGGATCCCAGTATTGTAAAAGGATCAACTGTAAGTTGTGTTGAGATGTGTTGTGAATAAACAAGGGTTTGGGTGTGCTCTACCCAGCTTAATTGATAATGTGTATTATGATATGAATAGGCTAAAATTGCGGTAAGACTTGTAATGCTATGCAAGTGACCAACTTTGTATGGTATTTTGACATAGCAAATAATGTTGAAATGATGTGAAACTTTCCAGATTTGTAGTTAACATTGCAAGCTTTCCATTGATATAAAGTTTGGGTCATTATAAGTTTTATGGACCAAGTTATGGTCATTGGAAAATAAGCCAGGGGATAGGTCTACGGTTGGCCGCGGCCCAAGAGGCTGGCCGTGACCCAAAACCTTCTGACCTGCTTCTGGCCACCGCCCAAGAGAGGCTAGCTACAGCCCAAATGTTTCTAACCTATCTCTGGCTGCAACTGCTAACCGCGGCCTATAATATCCTAAACTGTAATTAAGGGCTAATAACTTCAAAGCGATGTAATTAATGTTAATAAAGCACTTTTGAAGTATATGAGGTGAATTGTGATACAAAGTATGTTGAGTGTTGGTTTAGTAAGCATTGTGATAATCAGGGGCAAAATGGTAAATTACCGACTAATTGGTCAGTTACCGAAGAGGAGACTCATTGGTAATTGAGATCAATGGTTACGATGTGTTGAGCAAGGGGCGGAATTGTATGTGAATATGCATATGTGAGCTCATGGTTGGGAAAATGGGATGATGACATATGGCAATATGAGGGCCATTGATCTTAGTCAAAATGTCAAAAAAATTTCCCTCTCTCCTCTTCCCCTCAAAGCCGGTTGTGTGTGTGTATGGGGGCATGAAAATCTGCAACTTCATCAATATCTCATTATCTCTCTCATCATTCTCCATTTTCACTGAAACAAGGCAAGAAAGAGAAAGACAAAGGTAAGTAGTTGACCTTGAAAATGATCTCTTTGGCCCAAATGCTATTCTCTAAAGTTGTTCATGGTGTTGAGAGCTTCCTTGCTATGGTTTCAGAATTTTGAGAAGAGGTGTTTTGATATTTGAACAAATTTGAAAGTTGGAAAATCAAGGTTTCGATTCTAGTAAAGTAAAGAGGTAAATATTTGATGCATTTTGGTATAATTATTTTTGTCATTGGTTAAGTTTTGAGAATTTTGTATTATTGCCCTGATTTTGGCTTAAATTTGAAATGCATGAATTGAGTAGTATAAGGTGGTAGAATAGATGCCAAATTGTGTTTTGGAGTCCATAGTTTTGGTTTGAATTTGAAAAGAGGAAGTTTGGTCATTAGGTGATTTTTGTGGCCATGTGGATAGAAGTGTTGAATGTGTCATTGTGGTAAGATTTTGGTTGTTTTGAGTTTACCAATAGGTTCCTTATGGAATTTTAGAAGGGAATGAGTTTTGGTATAAGTTTTGGGACCATTAGAACCAGTTTTGGTAAATCTGGAAAACTATATCAGTTGCTATGATCTGGCTTCTCATAAGCTTTACTCGAGTGAGGTAGGATCTCACTCAAGTGCAATATGAAATTCTGGGTATTTTGGTTAAGTCTTCAGGCAAAAATCGTGAGTGAACTTCTTCATCTTTGAGTTACATACGTTATCACTCAAGTGCATATGGTATCACTCGAGTGCAAGTGCATGTAACACTATGAGTGTGCGTCTCGGGCTATCACTTGTAAGCAAATGGTCAAGAGTGCGCATGGGCACTCGTGAGCATTGGGAAGTCACTCGAGTACTAGGACTAGTACTCGAGTGCACTTGTCACCTGGGAGTTGTAGTTACTCTCGGGTTGTCACTTCTTACACCTCACTCAATGAGACTCGGGTGACTAAAGTACCATCACTCGAGTGCCTGTGTCTATGCTCGAGCGCACTGGCCATCAGGGAAGTGTTGGTGCTCTCGGGTACACACTTTCTATGTCTCACTCACTAGGACTCGAGTGCGATCGGGGGGCAACACTAGAGTGAGGCATTCTTCACTCAAGTGAGTCAGCCCAAAATTAGTGTTCATTTTCTGAAAAAGGTATCTTCAAGGTAGTTTCTCCCTACCCTTTAGGGATATGTTTAGGCCTATAATAGCCACCTAAAGAGATTAAATGATAACCAACATAAAGTACTATGAAATTGGAAAACTTGGAAAAGAGATTGATGGGTTATCCCTGATTTGGTTTACAGGATTTGATATTTGTCACCCTCGAGAGTCCATAGTGCCGAAGAACGTCAAGAAGGAACAAGGTAGTGACTCTTTCTCTTATACTGTGTGTGAAACATTATATGTATGTTTATCATGCATTGAGAATACTTTGTGAATACATTTTGATGCTTTGAGTTCACAGCGAAAGCTTACGCATAGTGATACTTTGTGAATACTTTGTGATATATAGAGATCGAAGTGAAAGCTGACGCATAGAGTTTATAGTCATTAGTGCTGTCATTTGTGGCGTGAGCCATGATCCATTGTGATGCTGCTTAACATGATCATATATGCTATGTGTTTGTGCACTGTGTGAGTGATTTGTTACTACTGGGATTCTCTTGAATCTTATTCTTTCCAATGACTAACATTTCAAACAAGGCTAGCAGGTAACCCGGAGCGATTAGGACCCTACGGGGTATATTTGATTTTGGTTATGTAATCCCTTAGTGAAGACTTATGAACCCTCAGATATATATGTATAGAACCTGAGAGTTGCCGGGGATTTGGTTATACACTCTGATATGTATGAATGTAAATTAACTGCACAGGTAATTACATTTGAGTTTTGAAATTGAGACCAGGTTAGGGAAGAGTTTTTGAAAGATTTTGTGAAAACCCTACTCAAAGGTAGGAAGTTGAAATGACTTTCAAATTATCCGACGGTCTCTAATCCAATTTAATTATACGATATCGAATCATAATTACGCTAATCAAGGCAGGGGGTTACATGGCCCATGAGTTTCTGACCATCTGCTTGTCGCGGTCTAAGGTGGGGCTTGTAACCCACTGCCATAATTAGCATAATTAAGATTCGATAACACATAATAAAGTGGATTAGAGACCGACGGATAGTTTGAAACTCATTTTAAACGCCCTCCCTAAGGTAGGGTTTTCCCAACATTTTGAAAAGTTCTTTCCTTTCTCGGTCTCAAGTTCAATTATCAAATATAATCACCTGTGCAGTTAATTTACATTCATACATATAAGTGTGTATAACAAAAATCCCGGTAATTCCTCGGGTTTCACTCATTTACTAAAAGGTTTAGAATTCCCATATAGGGGATTACACAACTATATTCAACTACTAATTACAACCCAAAAATAATTTACAAGATCCCTGTCCAGTATGATTAACCAACATATCCAAAAGCAAATGTCCCTACAGGGTTCTAACCGCTCCGGGTCGTGCGCTTCTCCTTAGAGCCACTTGCCCTATCTAAAATGTTAGTCAAAGGAAAGAATGAGATTCAAGAGAATCCCAGTAGTAACAAAACATTCATACCACACATAAGCACACAGCATGTAAGCAAATCATCATACAGCAGCAGCACAAATCACACTCCACCCTCATCGCCTTTTACCATCGGGAGGGCATACCATCCTAACCCGAACCGTTGTTAGCGACTCAAGGACTGTTGGTGTGGTAGTGCATACACATAGCCTCATAGCTCATATAGCCATCCGGCTTTCACAAATAGCCTGTTGGCCTTCACAAATAGCCTTTCGGCTTTTCACATAATCACACATATCACACCCAACCTCATCCCCTTTTACCGCCGGGAAGGCACACCGTCCTAACCCGAACCGTTGTTAGCGACTCAGGGACTATTGGCATGGCGGTGCTTACACATATCCACAAATATCGCAGCATACGAATTCATCACAATCAATGATATAACACACATACAATGCATCACATATGGTATAAAGAAGAAGTCACTACCTTGTTCCTTTCTGACGTTCACTGGCACAGTGGGCTCACGAGGACAGCAAATGTCAAATCCTAGAAACCAAAATAGGGACAATAGATCAATCTCTTTTCCAAGTTCTTAATTCTATAATACTTTAAGTTGGTATTCATATGAACTCTTTAGGTGGCTATTAAATGCCTAAACATATGCCTAAAGGGTTGGGAGAAACTACCTCGAAGATACCTTTTTCAAAAAAAGAAATACTAATTCTGGGCTGGCTCACTTGAGTGAAAGAAGTCTCACTCGAGTGTTGACCTCACCCGTGCTCGAGTCCCAGCGAGTAAGACACAGGAAGTGTTTGCCCGAGAGCAAACCTCGAAATATCTCTCACACTCACTCGAGTACAGGAAGCTGTACTTGAATAATAACCTCAAATGCACTCGAGCACCAAGAAGTGAGGCACAACGAGTGACTACCCAGAGCAACCATAAATTCCAAAGTCTTAAACTTACTCCCTCACTCGAGCACAGGGAGCTGCACTCGAGTGATGACCTATATCACTCATGGGAACAAAAGTGCACTCGTGGTTTTTACCTGAAGACTTAACCAAAATACCCAGAATTTCATACTATACTAGAGTGAGACCCCTCCTCACTCGAGTGAAGCTTATCAGAAGCCAAATCGCAGCAACTGATATGATTTTCCAGATTTACCAAAACTGATTTCAATGGTCCTAAAACTTGAACCAAAGCTCATTCTCACTCATTTTAACACAAGGAACCTCTTGGTAACCACAAAACAACCTAATTTCAACTCAATCAACACATTCTCAACTCTAGTTCACAAGACCACACAAAACCACAATTTGTCAAACTTCCTTATTCAACTTCAAATCAAACTTAATGACATTATAACACCTCCTAACATCATTTTCTAACCATACCATTCCAAACTCTTTCGTTATCCAATTCCCATGAAATCAGGGAAAAATTCCAAAATTTCCATAACTAAGCCAATAACCAAACAAATTACACCAAAACATATTAAATACTTACCCCTTCAACTTCTAATGATTGGCTTCTTGATTCTCTAGTTTCCAAACTTGTGCAAACTTCAAAACACCTTCTTTCAAAATTCTGAAACCATAGGTTTAAAGCTCTCAACCTCTTAAACAATATCAATGAAGAGTGTTTGAGCATGTGAAGTCATTTGGAGCACTTACATCAAATTTTCTTCTTTCTCTTTCCTCCCTTGTGCAGTGAAAATGGAGAATGATGAGAGATGATAGTGATCACATATTTTCCCTTTTTTCCCATGCCCCAACTGACTTGGAAGAGGAGAGGGAAGAGAAAATTGAGTTTGAAATTTTGACTTTGATCCAAGGGTCCTTATGGTGACACTTGGCAAAATCTCATTCTCCCTACCATGAGTTCATATGTACTCATCCACACAAGATTTTACCTCTTGCTCAACACATCCTAAACATTGATCTCAATTACCAAGGAGTTTTCTCTCCCGTAACTAACCAATTGATCAGTAAATTTACCGTTTTCCCCTTGATTGACACAATGCTTACTAAACCATCATCAAACACATTTGCATCATAATTCACATTATTTACTTCAAAAGTGTTTAATTAACATTAATTACATCACTTGAAGTTATTAGCCCTTAATTACAATTTGGGATATTACAGGGCTGGCCACGGCCACTATTGAAAAATGATGTCCTTGAGGTTTTGGAAGATAGTTTTTGGTCAAGTTTCTCCCAACCCTATAGGCATGTGTTTAGGCTTTGAATAGCCATCTAAAGGTTGTGAATGATAACCAACTTTTGTGTTATGAAAGTAAGGATTTGGAATAGAGAATAACCCTATGTCCTTGATTTAGTTATAGGGTTTGATGTTTACCCTGATCGTGAGTAGCCGGTGCTGGAGCACACATGGAAAGAACAAGGTTAGGGAACTTACCTCTCCTGCATGCATTTGATATATGTGTTGGTGTTTAGATGCATGTTATTGCTTTGCATGATTATGTGTAACATATATGAATGTTTGAAGCTATGTTTCTATGTATGCTATGGCCATAAGTATGTTGTTTGAAGCATTGAGCTTGTAGATTTGTCATTGTGTGAGCATAAGTTATATAATGCAAGCATGTCATGCATTAAACACGCATATTGCATGCATATTGGTATTGTTTTCCTACTGAGATTTTCTCGAATCTCACCTTCCCCTACCCACAATTTAGGCAGGACAGGTGGCTCGAGGAGGGAGCAAGCAACCAAGGACGGCGAGGACTCTCTGGGTTTGTTTGGTGTGAGGGATTTAGAGGGGAAGGGAGGGGAGGGAAAATTTTTATGAGTTGAATTTTAAAAGATTGAAGAAGTGAGGTAATAAAATTTTAATAAAGAGAATATATAAGATAAAAGAGTAAGAAAAATTAATTAAAATTTTTTAACCCCACTTCTCTAATTTTTTTAAATTCAACTCAAAAAAATTTTCCCTTCTCCCACTTTCCCTCCCTTCCCCTCAGACCAAACAAGTCCTCTATGGATATTTGATTTGGTAGTTGGTTATCGATATGGGTTGGGATGAATATATATGCTTCGGATGTGTATTTGATGTATATTGGATATGTATTTGAGACGATATTGTGTAATCCCCTGTTTGGGAAATTGTAATGGGCGAATGTGCCCTATAAATCCTTAAGATTATGTATGAAACTCGGGGTTCGCCAGGAATTATGTTGTGCACTTTGATATTTATGAATGTGATTTATCTACACAAATTAATTATATTCAAAATGTGAACGTGAGACCAGGTGAATTGGATTTTGAATGATATTTGTAAAAACCTTATCGTAAAGATGGGATTGTAAAATGAGTTTTGATTACTCGCTGGTCTCTAGTTCATTTTAATCACGTATTTCGGATATAATTACGAGGGGGCTACATTTCACATATTCAATCATCGCGAATTTCATTCACAACCAGTGAGAATATATGACTATAAAGGAGGAAGAGCTCCAATCCTTGGGGGTCAATTAGGTGAGAATTAATTAGAGATTTATGAAAAGGTAATTAAAATAAGAGTGGTTGGCAGTTGGGGAAAGTGTACGTAGTTGGAGAAGGAGGCAGTGAGGCTTTTAAGAGTTATTCTTTAAATGACGATTGTTTCTCAAGAAAAGTCATTTTTGTCATTCATACTTTATGTTCATTTTATATAACCAATATTTTTATGTTTTTGTCTGTAAGGTTGGAAGTTAAATCATTTGTAAGTTTTACATAATGGTTATTTTGAAAGAACTATCATTTTTGTCACTAAATAAATGACGGTTATTAACTACAACCGTTATTTTTGTATTTTTATGAATTTCGCCGCCCAATGCATGATGTGTGCATAATTAACTATTACTTTTAAGCGTTTTATATCCTTACGCAACCTTTGTCTCAACATACATGACATTTATTAACTGTAATCATTATGTATTAAGCATTATAAATGCACAAATCTATAGTAATGCTCCCCAAAGTTAATAAATTTGACTTCTCTAAGTGTATTTGAGGAGTCATCATTGCAAAATTAGAAGTGTTGTCATGAGTTTATTGATCAAAAGCAAAAAATGAGTATAACATTAATATTATTAGGAATTTGATGTAAATTTGTTAGAAATTGAAGCAAGCAAGTTTTTCCACTCATAAGTGTTTATTTTGGTGTGTAAGATGGATATTCTAAGCAAGGAAGGAAGAAACGAACGCATATGGCCTCAAATTAAGAAGATTTGCAGATGCCAAGGCACCTTAATAGAAGTGTCATTGCACTTGGTTCAGAGACAAAAAAAACCTTGGGTGCCATGGCACTATAGTAGAAGTGACACGACACCCTGCGCAAAGTAAAAAAACATTAATCTCTTGAGTGCCATGGCACAATAGTAGGAGTGCCATAGCCCATTGTCGGACCAAAAATCCACAGTTTCAATTTTTGCTTATAAATAACTTAGGGAGCCCGATTTTCTTCATTCTTAGACATCATCTTCAAACTAGAAACACAAAAAAGGTCAAAGAGCACATTTTAGAGCAAGGAGGTTCTAGGGTTCTGGATTTTGAAGATCTTGGAGCTTGAGGTTGAAGGATTGAAGAGATTCAAGCCTTCTTTCATCAGTTTCCTAATTTGCATTCACTTTCTTCTATTTTCTACTATAGACATGAAGACTCTATGTGTTTCTTGTTCTTTTTTTTTATTACGAGCATCTAGACCTTTTGTTTTAGAATTCTCTTGAACTTATTATGGATTGAACCTTGAATTTACTCTCTTTCATCATCTAATAAGGTTTTATGTGTTGATTTTATCTTGTCCTTAGTGCCTCCAAGAGCAAAATCGATTAGCTTTGAATCTTAGCAAACACATATCTTCTTTGATCACTAATTGAGGGTGAATTAATTAGGTTCATGAAATAAGAAGGAATAGATAATCCTAGGTCGTTCATACTGTAACACCTCAAATCACAGCAGCCAAATACTTAACTAAAGTATTTCAAACATCGTCAATAAGGATGTTCAACATCCAAACCATCAAAATACAAATCAGTTTAAATAAATCTCACGTCTCAATGTTAAATCAAATCCTCAAAATATTTCAACAAAACAAAATAAAATGCGGAAGTCTTAGGGTCATGGCAATAAAAATGACATAACATGAGCTCTAGGAGCACAAAAGAGCCTCCAAGGCTCACTCCATAGGTGCCTTCCCTTGCTCCCTACTAGAACAATCACCTGAAAATGTTAATATATAGGGATGAGATTCCACGTCTTAGTAACTACTGAAAGTTTCTACCGTACACAAGCAAATCTCATATGATAAAAAGGAACTGATTACATGTATATTCATATATATCATAATTCTCATACAAGACAAAAACAAGTTTAATCACCATTATATTAATCTGTATTTTCATCACAACATGTAATATACAATTATGCAATATGCAATATGTAAGATGCAACCTCCCTTATATCACCGTCTATCCTTATTCCGCTAACTGGAGCCATAGGCTAACACATAGTTCAATAGAAACCCATCCATTTGACTGGATATTCCCAAGCTCACCAATTCTTAAGATACACCCGGCCAAAGGTGTAGAGCTTAAGTCTGGACTATGGCTCCCCTCCTTAAAAGAATACAACTAAGGAGGTGTCACATGTCCTACAGCTCTAATGAAATCCCGGCCAAAGGAAAACATGGAAGAAAGGGCCCTGACAAGTGCCATCCATTGTGCACCGAGTGATGGCATACCACGTGGTAAAAGATCTCAACATACAAATTCCTCCTTACTCCAACCCATCACAAATACAACCGCCATGACAGTTATATTCAATCACCAATAATATAATGAAAAGACAAGGTACAACAAATCATACTTCCATTCGTATAAAATATCATCACATATTCAAATATGCCTAAATGGAAACAACAATCCAACAATACATTAATTATAATTAAATTATTAACTATGCGAATAAAGTGAGTTATAAAGAAATTTACTTGTAACATTACTTACTTGGAAATTTATAATACCGATACATATACATATAATTCAGTCCATTTTTTTAGATAACCACTCACAATCATCCACAATTCACAAGTATATGGAAGAATAATCAGAGTTACCTGTTACGCTCTAATGCACATGCTAAACATAGTTACTCCAAGGCTCTTAATGAGAGTCTACAAAATCACAAATATAAATATCTATTAATGTTCTATTCAGAACTACTCTAGATTTACTCTAAAACCACTCTAAAGTTTCAAGCTTCCCTTTAAAAATTTATGTTATATGTACACACATTTTTATTAGCCACCTCAGGACAACTTTTATATTCATATTTAACATTAATTAGCGGTAAAATATTATTGTACAAGGCAATAGATTTAAGTATGGAAACTTTTTGCATAGATGTGTGTTTGGGTGAACACGCTTGTTTTTTTTTTAAGAAAAAAAAATAAGTGCATGTCAATTAGCAAGCTAGAGCAATATATTTATATTTATACACAATAATGACAAAAGTAATGGCTAGTTGCTGGGAGTATTTTTTGTTTTTTGGTTCCGCTGACAAGATCCCTTGTGCTTTGGTGTAGTAGTTTGGTGTTCTGTGTCTTCGTTGTTCTAAGTAGATAAGAATTGATTAGAGTTTAGGTGGCTGAACTTTAGAAGAAAGAAAATAAAATAAATAAACATGTGGGTCTTAAAGAGAATACACATATTCCTATACAAGAAAAAAAACAAGGAAGTAGGTGTGGGACATAGAGGGTAAATGGAGTGAATGTGCACACTGTTCACAGATTGAAGTGGGCCACAAAATGGCGAGTAACAAAATATACATACAAGCTGATGATGGAAACAGAGTGGGGTTATAAAAAAACCAAATACTCATATATATATATATATATATATATATAAAAACATTACACCCGCACAGAAGGTGAGAAAAGTATGATAGGTGTAGGTTTTGACAAGACAAATCAATCAAAACAATAATGATTGAGGGGAAAAAACTAGAGAAGAAGCTAAGGAGGATACCTGCTCAAGGAGGCGCGGCGCTGAGAATGTTTATGGGAGGTGAGGAGTGAGAAGAAGGAGATCTTAAATAGGAGTAGATATAGGGTTTTGACTACTCTTATAAAAAAATATTTTTTTTTTAACACAGTAAATAGTAATGGTAATATTCAGACTTATTGAAGCATTCTCTCTGTTTTTTTTCTTATATTATGTATTCCAATAATAAGATATGTATACACATACATATTCATATATTTAAAATAATTATTTTAAGGAGGTATTTCATTTATATATTTTCCTCTCTTTCTTTGAATTGATTTTTTTTAACTTCATACTTCTTCTTACTTATTAATTTATTTTATACTTTTTGATTAAATAAAATCTAAATTACAACCAACTCTAAATGTTTAAAAATAAGGATGTTACACATACTCGTGAAATTAAGTCCACTTTGTTTGCATTATTTCCTTTAAATTCTTAAAACTAAACAAAATTGAATCTACTCAACTTGATTAAGAATATGATTGCCATAACAAGCTTGTTTGTGCCTTAGTCCTCATGGGACAATACGTTTTATATTACTTGCAACATGTATGCTTGCGGTTAAACTATACAACAAACACCAAGCATAGTCAATTAAAGGATTGTTTTAGAAAGAGGTTTTCATTAATTATAAATAAGAGATTGAATATTTTTAATGAAGATTAAAAATCAATCTTGACTTGAGAGAACTTGGTTGATGATTTTAGAACTTTTGGAACTACAAAAAAACACCCGATTTCTGACAGAATTTGTGATGGAATTTTTTCCGTGGCAAATTTTTCGGACGGAATTTTCTATGGTAAATTTAGCCACGGAATTTCTGACAGAATTTTTTCCGTGGCAATTTCTGACAGAAATTTTCATCGCAAAGTTTTCCGACGAAAATTTCCGTCGGAATTTGACTTCGAAAATTTTCCGAATGAATTTTTTCCTTGGCAAATTCCGACAGAAATTTCTGTCACAATTTTCCATGAAAAATTCCGTCAGGAAAATTAAAAATTATTAATTTTTTAAAAAATAATATTTATAAAATTTAAATATTAATTATTAAATAATTATATTTAAATTTAATTATTAAAATTATATTATTATTTATTAATATATATGTTATTAATATTATATTTATAATTTTATATGAAAAATAATATTTATAATATTAAATTATTATTTATTAAATAATTTTAATTTAAAATTAATTTAATTTAAATATATAAATATTTTTTCATTTTTATTAAATTTTTCATTATTTTTAATAATATTATATTTAATTAATAATTAAATATATGTATATAATTAATTAATTATATGTATGTATGTTTATATATATAAGATAATATTATATATATAATAATATGTAAAAATATAACATAGGTTCATTCCGGTGTAACTGGTAAAGATTTAGGCGCGAAGGCGTCTGCACCCTGAGATCGCGGGTTCGAATGGGAGGAGAGCCATTTTGAGGAATTATGAGGAGGTGACATGTGGCAGCCAGGGGAGGGGACACTTGGCGGCGAGGGGAAAGGGACACATGGCGCTCTGAAGAGAAAAATAAATTAAAACAATTTTTGATTTTTTTTAAAAAAATAATTTTTGATTTTTTAAAAAAAAATTGCAATGGAAACGAATTCCGTCAAAAATTTGCGACAGAATTGGATTCCGTCAGCAATTTCCGGCAGAATTGGTTTCCATCGGAATTTGCGACAGAAAATTCCGTCAGAAATTCCATTGGAATTTGCAATGGAACAGATTCCGTCAGAAATTCCGTTGGAAATTTCTGACAAAATTGAAATCCCGTCGCAAATTGTTTTGTGACGCTATTATTGCCGACAAAATCCATTCCGTCGGAAACGCTAATTTCATCGCAAATTCCGTCAAAAATCATGTTTTTTTTTGTAGTGTGGCCAGCATACATACTCATTTAATCAACATAAGTAAATGATTGCATAGTTCCATAAAATATAATGGAGAATAAGTAATCTTAACGTTTTAACCTCTTGAAGTTAAAAACAATTTTTCAATTTCCATTACTTTTCTTTATCGCTTTCCATAAAAATCCTTATTCAACTTCATCAATGGTAAATGATTTCATTCAACCTATTAAAAACATAATTACATTAATTAGCTCACTTTCTTATAGTCTTTATGGAACAACACTCTTTACAATACTAATACTTGTGACCTGTATACTTGCGGTAAGCAAAATGGTGAACAAGAGGTAGCACATTTTCTTAGTTTAAGATGTGCAATGGTACCTACAACAATTATGTTTCTTGAGCTGAAAGATTTGTTTTTGCCCAACTAATATCTGAAACATAGAGGAGCAACTGGAAGGCATTTGAGAACATAGGGGTGACACATTGACTTGGTCAATGTATTTATGAACATCATATTCAAGAGCAGGGTCAACAAATTAAATTTATTTAGGCCGTCTGTCTCACTATTGAGTTGCTTTCGTCCAGCAAAACGACTTATAAAGTAATTTTTTCATCAATGACTGATTAGGAGTTACTATCACGCGCGGGATGGCCCTACTTGAGAAAATCGTGGATGAGAACCAAAAGGATGAGATATTTTAGAGGAATAATCAAACCTTTGAAGGTTCATTACAAATGGTAATAATTGAGCTTCAAGAAAAATCAACGCAGATTTCTAAATATCTCTTGAAACTCGATTGCATAATTTAGAATCTGCAATAAGCTTTAAGAGTTGGTCCTTCTTATCAAATAAATATCTTACCCTTTAGGCCATTTTGTAAAATTTTTGGTTTTCTTAGAAGAATGTTACTCCTTCTATCCTAAATGTAGAACCTTTGTTTAAGGGTAAATTTTGGTACTAAATATAAAACATTTTTCCATTTTATCTCTTAGGATAAAGGTGCAAAAATACCGATAAATTTTTATCAAAAGTGCATCTAGCACCATATACTTTTTGAAGATGTAAAAATACTCAAACATTTAAAAGGGAGTAAAAATGTTAGCGCCGTTAAATTTAACCAAACATCATTGCATATATATATATAAAAGAGTATGGACCCCACTAGAAAAAATAACGGTGCTGGCACTTTTGCTCCCCTTTTAAATATTTATGGGTATTTTTGCACCTTCAAAAAGTATATGGTACTAGACACACTTTTGATAAAAGTTCATGGGTATTTTTGCACCTTAACCATTATCTCTTATATTTATCATTTTTCTCCAAATTAATTTATCTAACTTATAAGTTGATATATAATTTAATATTATATATATATATATATATATATATGTGTGTGTATATATATATATATATATATTAGAGAAATCATGTCATAATTGTTACAATTAACTAATTTATTTAGTTTTTTAATATATTATCTTCCTAAATTAAATAAATAAATCTTATATTAAAAACTGAATAAACAATTGAAGACCATATAACAAAGAGTCTGTTTAACTCAAGCACTACTTTATCGGTGGGTCGATATTGATCTAGTCTAAGAGTCTGTTTAACTCAAGCACTACTTTATTGAGTTGGAAAACGACTTCCAAGTCAAGGAAAATGTTGCGGTAAACGCCTTCGTGGACAATTAATGGAGTGACCATCCCAGCGGAACCGTTTCGGTGCCCAGCAATGTTTTAAAAGCCGGACCGGACATTGAGCCGGAAAGGTCAGCGGGTCAAGGTTCAACCGGTTGGAACGGTTGAGCCGTTGAGCCGGACCGGTGACGTAATAATTAAATTTAAAAATATTATATTTATATATATTACAATAATTAATCTTTAGTCTAATTTTATATGAAATTAGTAAAGTCACAAAACACAATTTAAGAAAGTACATTTAAATCAACCATTAACCTAACAAAAAACACAAATAATAATGATTTCATGTCTTGTTAAATATTGATATTTGGTTGCTCTTGATTGATCAAAACATGAGTTTCTTAAAAAATATTTAAACCAAAAATATCATCATCTTTTTGAGCAAATGTAAGGCTTATATGAATATTTTGCCAGCCAAAAAAATCCTATATATATATATAGCTAAACAAAATTGGCAAAATATACACTAATATTCTAATAAAATATTAAAACCTGACAATAAAAATTAAAATCAAAATAGAAGATGAAAAGACTTCTACATGACACTTCAGTTTGAATTTTTTTCAACCCCCACGTGATGAGAGAGAATTAAGTAATTTATAAAAGCTTTATTCCTTTTTCATGACACAGCGACACAACCCTTTTATCCATACAATGGGTTTAACAGTTGGGCAAATTAATGTATTCCACTAGAAGACAAAACTTGCTAGCTGCATAAGAAAAGAAAGGTAATATGGGGAATCGAAAACATCATACAAGCCAACTAATTCTCTCTCTTCAACCACATCTTCTCTTCCTCGAACCAGATCTGCGATTTCCGGCGAAGATGAGTTCCAACTTCAGAAGTCAAAACAAGATACGAAGGAGCTCATATTCGTTTTGAATGTTGGAAAAAATCGAAAAACACTCGGCTACATAGATTATACTGTGAGAAATATTATTTCATATTTTTTATTCTTCTTCGTCTCTTTGGCTTCTTTATTTTTTCCTTGTTGTAAATGTTGATGATGAGCCGTCCGGTTAACAAAAATCCGTTCCGGCTTCCGGCTGTAGAGCGGTTTCCGGCCTCATAACGGCTTTTCTCCGGTCGAATCCGGCCCAACTATCAAAACGGACTTTTCCATAAAACCGAGCCGTAGTAACCTCCGGTCGACGGTCCGGCCGGTCCGACCGTCCGGTCCGGCCCGGCCCTAAAAACATTGGTGCCCAGAGAACTCTTTCAAACTGGATCGTTTAGATTTGACTTTTCAAAATATGTGATTTTTAAATAAAAAATTATTTTTAAAAAAATATTAATTAAGAGATTATCTTTATTTTAGATTCTGTATCTATTAAAATAATTTTTTTAAGATAAAAAAAAATTAAAAAAAAATTGAATCTAGACCATCTAAATCTCCCAAACTGATTCCCCATCACAGCATGACCTTGACTTTTCTTTATCAGCATTTCTATTCTTCTTTCGCTATTCTTACTTGAGACCTTGGATGGTAGTTTTTACAACTTCATTTTTTTTCGTTTAAGCTATTGTTAAATCCTGCAATTAATAATATTTAGGTAGAATTACACTCAGGTCCCAAAGAAAGAGAAAAATGAAGAAATGGTCCCTATAGATTACAAAATGAAAAAAATGGTCCTAAGGAGTTGTCAATACAGGCTCCTAGAGTTGTTAACGAGTTGTCAATACAGGCTCCTAGAGTTGTTAATGGGACCATTTTTTCATTTTACAATCTACAGGGACTATTATTTCTTCATTTTTTTCCTTCCTTGGGACCTAAATGTAATTCTCCCTAATATTTAATAGAATTATTTTACTTGTTTTAACAGTTCAATAATGCTACTTCTTTAGCTGAACAAGTTGTTTTCCTAACATCTAGACATTATAATCACTAATTTATGAACTAAACTTCAGATTAGTTGGCACTTAAAAGAATAGCAAATTAATGATGGAATTTAGCAACATTCAATCGCTAATTAGTTTAACTACATTACTGTCACAAATCCGTTGTTAATTAATTAATGACTGAGTATGCAACAAAAATATTTTCATCAAAATAGGCATTGTTATGGAATTTGATATAAATCATTCTATTATTATCTAGTATTATATAAATTATTTTATTGTTATAATATAAATTTTAAAAAATTATACATTATCTCAGGAATTATGATCGGAAACTTTTCTGATGGGATTAGCGATAGAATATTCCATGGCAAGTAATTTAGTGACAAAAAGAAAAACTATAATTGTTTGTATCCTGAGAGTTAGCAACAAACATTAACCGATTAACGATGGAAATTAGCAACAGAAAATTTCCATGGCTAATTATCTTGCAACAAAATTAGCTATATAAAGTGCAAAACCTTTGATCACTAATTTTAGTGATAGATTTGCAATGGAATTACATTTTGATATGTCCCTATTTTATTACGTACTTTTATATCTATTTATAGGATGTTATTATTATTATTGTGCTTAAATGTAATTATTATAATTATTTTGGATTAGAAGGTGTTGCACAAATGAAATGCTAAAAATTGTGAAATTGTCATATTTTTATTTCTCTATATTAAATTGATTTGCACGAAGGCATTTTTTGTTTATTGTATGAAAATTAAGGAATTAAAATTAAGAAGACAACCAACCATGGAAAAGAAGGTGGAAATTCTCATAAGCAAAAGGATCCATGAAAAACAAGATCTTAATAATGCTTTTGAGCCAAATTACAACATGGTTAGAACCCATATGTATTAAGTTATGACTTATGCTCCTTAAATAGGCCTTATGACCATCACCTAAGCCAATTAATATGTGTCTTCCATGACCCATGAAGAGCAAAAAGGTAGCCACCACATTAATGAAGGGCACAAGGGTCATTTTACATGGTTTCTTCTCTTACAAGCTATCATGGTGCCACATGTCATCATCATAAGAAAGGTTGACCAATTTAATTCCTAGATATTGTTTTCTATTTGAATTCATATTTTCTTCCCCTCAAGCCACAAAAAATGTGGTCGCACCTATATCTAAAATATCTCCCTTTGACTCATTCAAACCCTAACCCTAATCTACCAACCACCTATCACCTAGCCCCTTGTCACCCCACTTATCATCCTATCCTATCTTTTCTTCATTAGTTAATTCATTTTTATTTCATTTAACTCATGTTTTTATCCATTCATATTTTCACAAAAGC
The DNA here is from genome assembly GCA_963242795.1 of Inga leiocalycina. Classification (NCBI taxonomy): domain Eukaryota; kingdom Viridiplantae; phylum Streptophyta; class Magnoliopsida; order Fabales; family Fabaceae; genus Inga; species Inga leiocalycina. The sequence goes on from OY725327.1 coordinate 28,537,315, forward strand.
CCTGAATCCTATCATTTTTTCTCGCCCCTAGATTTTAATGCAATATATTATTTTTTCAATATTTTCAATTCAAATCCTTATCATTTTGTTATTTCCACCATATTCATGCCATTCCCATAATCCTTTTGATGAATTCAAATTTAAAACTATATCTTTGGATTCAAAGGAATTAGGTTTTAATCAATCCTATATTATCTGCTAAATTCAAATGCAAGTAAAGGATAGAGATTTATCAAGATCATTCTCCTCCCTTCCTACTTCAACAAGGAACAATAAGAAGGCTATAAAAAGACCCAAGACATAACAATAATCATCACAAACCCATATCTCTTGTTGACTTTTACCAACATGGTGTATTCTAGTCACATGAGTGGCTAGTTTTCTTTGATTCTCAAGGAGAGATGTAGTGGCTTGAGCCCCATGTTCTTAATTGTTAGAAGGAGTTGTATTAGAGTTTTAATCTTTCATATGTAAGTTTTTATGATTTTCTAGTTCTAGGTTTTGAGATTTTTCACATTTGGTTTCCAATTTCATTTTAATAGTTTTATTGATTAATATGTTATTCTTGTTTTAATTATAATTTGAGTTCCTATCTTTTCTTTTTATGATTGCTAATGTAGTTCAAATATGTTATTATTAGGATTGCACGAGTACTCATAATAGGTAGAATGTTTGCTTGCTTCATTAGAGAATATATCGTTCGATTATTCTTGTTTTGGGAAACCAAAATATAATTATTATTGAAATTCACATGGTAAGAGATATTTAAATGGTTATTTAATTGATAATTGTATAATAGTTCTAGGTATGATTATTAATTATACAATTATGACCTATAGCGTTCATCTAGGGTTTTATACATGACTTAGTACCCACTTATACACTGTGTTTATCATTTTGGACCGTGATAGCAACTCATCAATCCTTGGGAAGCTTATCAGATTGGTAGAAGTTTCTTACTCTATCTCTTATTGCATTTTTGCTTTCTCACTTTATTAAATCAATAATTTCTTCCTATCTTCTTTCTTAATCACGATAATAATTAAAAAGAATTCTTTAGCTAAGCTTGACTCCACCTTGAGATATGACCTCAGTCTACCCTATACTATATAGGGAAGATTTAGTTATTAATTTAAGCACTAACAACAATCACAATCACATTTGTTCGCTAATTCACTCTTTTTTATAGTGAGACAAATTTTAAATGACAATAACAATTGTCACATCCCCCAACCCAGCCCTTCATGGTACTGGCGCTGGCTCACATCCTGGTACTCACATTTCCCAGGTAGCCCCCTGGGTCTTCTTGACAGCAGGAGAAGGATGGACTCACAAGGAGTATTTCCACATGCCTTCTGGATTTCTCTCACCTTCGCATGGTTTGAACACCCTACCCCCAGGTTCGCCAAGCACGCCTACTTACCCTCAGATAGGGTGTTCGAACCATGCAAAAGCGAGAGAAATCCAGAAGGGGTGTGGAAATACTCCTTGTGAGTCTATCCTTCTCCTACGGTCAAGAGGACCCAGGGGACTACCCGGGAAATGTGAGTACCAGGATGTGAGCTAGCGCCAGAACCAGGAAGGGCTGGGCTGGGGGGATGTGAAAACAATTATCATATGAAACTATATATAAAGGGTAGCCGAGTATACAAGGCTCCCATCAGGTGGAATTTGTGAAGAGATAGATATATGCAATTTTACCCCTAAGATTTGAATCATGGCCTCTAAATTACTGTTGGACTTTGGGTCCAAGTCTGTCCTTGATGCGCCGGACTATTTGATTAGGAAATAAGTAGCATAATCAAATAAGAATAAAATCAGCATTAAATGCAGATTGGGGAATAATTCAGCAATAATTATGGATTTGTTAAATGAGGAACAAATCACCATAATTAGTGAATTAATTGAGAGTCAATTAATTAATGTCTTAGACGGCAAGAAGGAGTGCACACGTTTCCTAATTAGTGGCCTCCATAAACCACTATAAATAGGGTGTGCCTCCTCAATTGCAATTCACCCCGCCATTGAGTTTTTCTGGCAATTCTCTTCTCTCCTACCATCTTTCTGGTTCTGGTGATCAGCTGTGCAAATCACAATTAGGCTCTAGTAGTCTAATAATTGTGTGTGCACAAGTATGAAGTATTGGAGCTTTGACCCGGATCCGAACATGGATTCGCCCAGGTATGCCTAATCTCCTTTTAGTTATATTTTTATTACATTGGCATCAGAGCCATTTGATCTTTAAGGCTGTGATTATTCTTTGTGAATAAACTAAATAATATAATTTGTTTATATCCCCATCTAATTCCGTTGTGCTATTATATATACGAATATATAATGTTAATATGTGCCACTGTACATATTTTTATTCTTCAAGCTTTATATGCTTAGATTCTATTGCTTGAAATTTTGGTTCATATGTGAATACGTGAACATATATATATATATATATATATATTTTTTTTTTTTTTGCTTCTGCCTACACATATGAAACTCTATCATAAATATATATATTCAACTTACATGCATCTGTGTTTTGTGCGCTGCTATTCTTCTTCCCAGTTTTTTTCCTCATTCGACCAGAGCTCCATATACACACAAATATTACTGGGTTCATGATTGTTAGCAGAATGCATTTGCTCCTCTGATTATTATATATGCGCATGTATATATATATTGTATGGCACAATTCCTTCATCTTCTCTTCACTTCTTCGATGTCTTTCAAGTTGGGTGTTTTGGAACCTATGTGAAACTAAAAAAAATGGAAAAGACTTGACCCCTCAAAGGTTAGAAGAGCCTTTAAAACACAGAGACACACATCCGGTTGAATTACATCGTGCCGACAACGTCGAGAAAAATTAGGTTTCGAAACTCGATGTTTTTGCCCAAAGTAAGGACATGGATGTGTAGATCTCGAAGAGACAATTCCAACAATGCTTAAAACGCGTCAAACGGAGTTCGGATGAGGGAGAAATAAAGGAAAGAAATTGGAGGGTCGTTAGTCACCGCCGCCACTTCACTCGAGATTTGATCAATGAAATTGAGGTTTTTAGATCAAATGAATGCCATGTATTTGTAGTTCGCTGAACTATGATTCCAACGACACCAAGAACACGAAAAACGGAGCTAAAACGAGGGAGATATAGCCTCCCGAAGTTTACGGGTCGCGATGACCCACCGGAGCTCCAACCGGGTAGGGTTGACCCAATGAAGGTTGAAGATGATGACGTGGGAATCAACGGCATGTCATTGGTCAACCAGTGCCATGTGGCACCAATGAGAGGTCACTACGTCAGCGTCAGTCAATGAAGGCCACATCATCCGTTGACCAGCCACGTTAACCGAGACACGTCAGCGCCACGTCATCGACACGTCAGTAGTTGAATGGTCAACGGTCAATGTTGACTGGTCAATGGTTAGAACTGGAAAAAAAAAGTTTTAACAGAGGCGTGTGGGGCCCACTTGGGGCTCCGTTTGACACGTAGCAAGCACTATCGGAGAGAGGACGACGCATGGAGTCGTTTGGACCAGCGCGTGTCGCCGACTGACGGCAGCAAGGCGGCGCGTGGAGGCCACGCGCCACCGACGAGAGTGGCATTCTTTGGAATTTTCCAATTTTTCAGGATTTTTCCATCCAGACATCTTTTAGGGGCGCTGACGGCGCATGGGACCTTCGATTGAGATGTGGTTGGTTCCTAAAAATCCCTAAATTCGAGAGCTTCAATTTGATATATAATTTCCATATATTTGAAGCATGTTTGGATCTGTTTTGAGTTAAAAAGGTGTTTGTATGCACCTAGAGATTCCCAAAAATGTTGAAATTGAATCAATATTGATTCTATTATTTTTTGGGACAAGTTGGCTTGCTTTTTAAGAGTAATTTCAGCAATGTTGAAAGATTCTTTAAAAGTAAGGGATTATTCAAATAAGTTTTTTGAATATAAAATCCTATCCAACCTTGACTCAAACTCTTAGAGATAAAAACTTGAAAAAATGTAACAACTTAAAATTATTCAATAATTATTGAATAATAAGTCTTCCCATGCTTCTAACCACATTGATCCACTTGGATTGAAGCAATGACTTCTAAAAGTCAATCATTTATCACAAATATTGTGACAAAGGATAAGACAGATAGAGATATTAGAATCATCTCATCAAGTGGAAGGTATGCTACAATTATATCCAAGTAAGTGGATGTTAACATGGCAAAGAGGAGCTGGACATTGTAGCTAGAAGCTACATGAGTTAATATGGTCAGAAGGGCCTATGAGAAGGAGAATCTGTTAAGAGACAACAATATGAGGCTTAATTATACAATATGGGCCTATGAGAATGTTCTTGTTTTTCCATTGAATTTATAATTAAATTCTCTATTTTTTTTAATTGAATTCAGTATATTCTCTTCTTGTTTTCCTGAACATTCATGCTAGTTAGATGATATTGTGTTATTATCTTGTTAATATAACTGCTCTTTGATTGAGTGAGGGTTTCTGGAATACGTCTAGAAATCCAAAGGGGAATGTGTTCAAGGAAGACTATGGTTAAAAGGGTGATGAGCTAACTAGCATGATTAGGATGGGAGTCAACATAGTTGTCTCCTAAACATGAAACTAATGAACTTATTATCTAATTATCCTTTGTCTAACTTGAACAAATATGATTTGTATAACATAATCGTCTAAGTGACCAATTATGACCAAGTTTATTTGACTGAGCTTATGAAGACAAGCTCAATAGAGATATCTGTGGAGTTAAAAACTCTCAAATCTCTTTCATTCAAGAAGAATGAGATGTCAAGGACATCCTACCAACTAGTCTTCAGCATTTAAAGGTTGAAGCAACCGAAGGATACAAAAGGTTTATGCTATCAAGTATAGAAAGAACAACATTGCTTAAACTTATGTTGGTATGAGCAATGTAACCTTATCCAAGCCATATGGATAGTGTTGGAAGATAGTGAAATAGGTGATCTTCTTCCATAAAGTTAAAACTAAGTTAAGTTTTAACATAGTGTACTAAGTCCTAACATGTTGTTTAGTCAACACTTGAGGCAGATGTCAAACTAAGAAGTTGAGACAAACTAAATGCCAAGTTCTTTCTAACAAACAACAAGTGAATGTTGTGACAAGACGTCTCTCAATGAGTGGGAGTAAGCCGTGTCTCCCAGTGAGTGGGAGTAAGGCACGTCTTCTGATGAGTGGGCGTATACAAAAGTACAAATTGCCCTTGATATGCATATTGTAACCTTCAGCAATGTGATTCACCACATTGAACTTAAGTGTGAGAGACTGAAGGATCCAAGATCCATCAGTCAGACGAACTTAGCTAAAGAGTGGGAGGATTCATCCTCTAAGCCCAAGGGCAAGAAACCTATGAGGTAAACTTGATCTAGAGGAGGTCAAATGGTTTCTACAAAGATGAAAAGCTACATTCATAATCCTTAAGGGTTGTAAAAGTAGCGATCCACATGAGTTGTGGATATTTCAGAGAAGTATATGGCTTCATGTCAAATGCAAAGCAACAAAGAGATAGAATCAAGGGATTAGAACTTGCACGTTAACTCTGCATAGATAAACCACCCTGATTCACTCCATGCTATTGCAACTGATATAATCACATCTTTGCTATCTCCTTAATTAAGGATCGATGGGACTATGATTCTCAAATCCTTCATTGGATTTTGATGTTTCTTTTAGGGATAAAAGATTCCTTTTCTTGCCATATGTACATATTGATTAAAAGAAATGATCAAACTAGCAAAAGAGTATTTGCTAAATAACGTGTGCTAAAGGATTAATACCCTTATGAATAAGTTCAGAACTCATTCTACCTGGCAAGAAAGACAAAGAAACATTTTTTGAGAAAATCAACTACAATTGGCAAATTATGACGTTAGTGAACCAATGAACGTGAAGGCAAAACACAAAGAGCTTGGTGTTTCATTAACGTTGTGGGCGTTTACTCGAAATACAGTAATGTTTACTTCATTTTTGGCAAGTGTGAAGATATTAGATAATGGTTGAACTAGTCAGGAATCAGTTAAACTAAAAGGAAAAGACCTTTTTTGAACTAACAAGGGTTAGAGACACCCATGTGATTAGTTCAAGCTACTTTGTGTACAAGAAAGGCATTGTTAGGCAACTATCAATACCTAGAACCCTTCAACATAATAGAGTTGTTGAAATGGAGAGATAGACCTCTCCTTTGATTTGGTTGTGAACATAATGGCATTAATGAGGCTATTAGCCATATGTTGGTAGGTAGACTCACAGCTATTACATTCACACTTAACCAAATGCCCTATATGTCAGTCACGACCTTACCCTATGAATCGTGGATGGGCCTTAGACCATGGCCAAGCTTGTTAAGACCATAAGGGTCATCAACTTTATATTCACAATTCTTCCTATAAGTAAGGTGTTAGGTCTCACATGTTTTGATGATAACAAAGAATGTATGTGAAAAACACTTGATAAACAAATAAGTTTGAACAAAGTAATTATAGAGCAAATCATCACTTGAAGTAAGCACTAGAGTAATGAAGAAAGGCCAAGAGAGAAAGCTGAGAAACTTCATCATTGGCAAAATTTCTAAAGGGTTACTTGAGTAAGAACTCGAGTAATGAGATAGAAACTTGAAGTAACTAGAGTTAACCCTCAAGTAACCTGCCACAAGGAAATATGTTGCTCTCGGCCTGCCAACGTTACTCGAGTAATCATGGAAATTACTTTCAGTTGCTCTCGGCCTGCCAACGTTACTCGAGTCAATACTTGAGTCCCCTGCTTCAAGAAATATGTTGCTCTCGGCATTCCAATCCTGCCAATGTTACTCGAGGAGCAACTCGAGTAAATCACTGTGGTAAACAAAACTTGAAGGTATTACTCGATTAATCTGAAATATTATTATCACACTTCACTCGAGGCACTACTCAAGTATGCACGTATTAAATTGTTCTATGTCAAAGACTTGAACGAGATTACTCGAGTTAGTAATCGAGTAATCTGCAGAGTTATATGCAATGCACTTGAAGTATCTACCCGAGTAAGCTATGCAGAAAATAGATGTTCACTCGAGGCGGTACTTGAGTAAACTGGTAAGCAAACTTGAAGTGCTCTCGGCCTTGGAATCCTGCCAACATTACTGGAGTGAAGCATTGAGTAATCTGAAGGTTATTTGAGAGACTACTCGAGTAGCCACTCGAGTAACCTATGAAGAAAATTGTTGTATACTCGAGTAAGTACTCAAGTAAACAGGTATTTCCAAGGTATGTAAATTTTGTTTACTCCATGCACTACCCGAGTAATGTGATGTTTATTTATTAACTTGCTTTCTATCAATATTTTCACGAAGATACTCGAGTAACTACACGAGTAATCAAACCCAAAAATTCAGAAATCATTCCAACGTTTATTGATTTGTTTCCTATGTGATTAACCCTTCATTGTATTAGTATTCTTAGCATGTTCGCAGATAAACAATGAAGAGATGTTACCAAATAAGGAAAGTCAAATGCAACGTTCAAACGCTAACTACCGCCACCTACCTCAAATGGATATTTTTCAAAATCTGAAAAAGTCAACAGTGGCTGCGCACACTCTAACGGGCGTGAAGAAAATATTCCAACGGTCATTATCAACACACACACACACACACACACATATATATATATATATGGGAACATCCAAACAGAGAAAAATAACAACAAGGAACACACACGAACGCATTATCAAGTTCACGTTCAATACTCTGTTTTTCCACACACTTGTAAATCTGTACTTCAGTGATTCTTATTCACTCTGTAAGAGAGATATTTCATTCAAACTCAATATTTGTTATTGAGATAACTTAAGGTTGTGGAACCTTGAGTTGGGATTAGATTACAACTTGTAAGGGGGAGCGAATGTCCAGGCGACACTACTACAGAAGGCACTTTCAACGACCATTTTTATGCCCTTTAGACGACCGTTTTTAAGGGGACGTGTATGTGAGTGTCGTGGAAAGTTTTGAAATAGACGACCGTTTTAAAACGGTCGTTGTAAGAGAGTTACAATGACTGTTTTTGAAAAACCAGTCGTTGTATCTTGAGATACAACGACTGGTTTTTCAAAAGCAGTCGTTGTATGTTGAGATACAACGACTGTTTTTAGAAAACCAGTCGTTGTATCCCTCTTTTTTTTAAAAAAAAATGTTGTTTGCTTTTCATCGGTTATATCTTTATAGATCTTTGTCTACCAATTATATAAATCAAATTGAGTTCCATTGGCCCATAATAGATTCAACTATATATATACACACAATTAATCACCAAGATTCCCAGAAAGATTCCTTTTTAATTGTAGAGGAAAAATCAAATTCATAAATTAAACATATTATCATTAGCAATAACATATTCTCTATTAAATTGTGAAAGATAAAAGGAGGCAGGAGAACACGCTTTGAATAAGAAGGTAAAACAGATAATACCTAAAAGGAAGAGGCGACAATATTTCGTAAGACAAGGAGAGGGATATGGAGAGAATCACAAACAGACACAGTTTCATTCATAGATTAAACTGAGAAAAATAATACCTTTTGCTTGTAAAGATCATTATTGAGAAGATCCCTAGTCATCTCCTCAAAGAAATCGACTCAAAAAACTAAAAGTTCACGCCTTTAGCCGCACTCAAAAAACCAATGGAGGACGGCAAAGAGCCGAGAGCAAGGACGATGGTCGGAGAAGTCATCGGAGAGCAATGTGTGAGCAAGAGGCAAAGGGGAAGTCTGGGTCAGATAGGGAGGTGCAACACAATGTGAGCTCTTTATACGATCGACGCGACACAATGTGAGCTGAACAGAGGCGAGAATGGTCTGATTTGGGGATTATATGGCAGAGTTTCAACGACTGGTTTTCAAAACCAGTCGTTGAATCCCACTTACAACGACTGGTTTTGAAAAACAGTCGTTGAATCTAAAAGATTCAACGACTGGTTTTGAAAACCAGTCGTTGAATCCCACTTACAACGACTGGTTTTCAAAACCAGTCGTTGAATCTTTCTCCTATATTTACATCCATGCCACCGCATTATTTTCTACTACTGTTTTTTCAAAACAGTCGTGAATTGGTGTCGTTGAATCATCTTTTTGTAGTAGTGCGAAGGAACTTGCTTGTACTAAGGTGCCAAGAACCCACTGAATCTTGAAAATTATAGTGAAACTCTCAGAGATACTCTGAAGACTGGACGTAGGTCAAAGTGGTTGTGACCGAACCAATATAACTCCCGGTGTATACTTCGGTGCTATTTCTCCTTACTCTTTACTGCTTTATATTCACCGTCAAGTTTTATATTTGCAACGAAAATTTTTAGTATCACCCTATTCACCCCCCCTCTTGGGTGAAACGCTTGCTCTAACATAAGGAAGATTAGGGCCAAGGTATACAAGGTATCTCTTTGTGAGATGACATGAGAATTTGACATGACACGTCTTTATTAGTGAAAATGATGGCGATTCAGTGACTTATAGAAAACTGTGGGACACAACGTTCATAAAACCTAGCAGGAAATGAGCATTAATCACAAAAAATCTCTTTAAGAGGTTTACAAGTGACAAGGAATAACCAAGTGTTCCTAAGTTCACTGATCCAAGTGGGAGGATTGAGACCATTTTCACAATGAAAGAGGTAAGTTATGAGAGAATTAACTCACTCATACATAGGAAAAGAATCCTATGAAATCCACCTCGAAGCAAATTGTCATCTAGCGAATGACTATAAGGGATAAATTCCCTAATGGATTGAATGCTCTCTTCATCATTTAGAAGGTGATGATAACTACCTATAAGTGTCTGAAAGACACTAGAATGACCTGCTAAGATGAATTGCAAAGTGTCATGCAGGAGGATTTGGATTCCTTTTAAGCCAAATACGTGTTTAGGTAATTTGTCACCAAGCCAAGAGGCGATTGGGAACAAATAGGTTCTCAAATCTAATGGGGGCATGTAGAACCTAAAACACTTAGTGGCTAGGGGGTAATACAATGGAAGGTTGTTCGTTGTGCGTTTTAACTCTGAACTTTAGCTATGACAACAAGCTTAGTCTTTTTTTGACCGAAACAAGCTTAGTCTTGAAATTGCATCAAGATGATGTAAAGACCACCTTCCAATTTTAGAATTTTGGAAATTGGATGATGAACTCTACATGAAGCAGCTTAAGGGCTTCGTAGAAACAATCACCCAAATAGTAGTATATGAGGTTTTCACAAGGTGAAAGCCTCACCAACTTCGAAATAATCGAAGAACACTACATAAGTCCCAAATGGTCTAGTGATGATTCTTTGTGAAGTCATCCTTTGTCAAATGACATATGAAACAAGTGTCAAGGGAGTCAAAGGAATAAAGGATTAGAGAATCCTTAAATTCTGAGTTGAGAAAGTCATGGGTTGAACAAATATCTTGATTGACAAGATAAACGGAGTTGCACAAGAAAGATACAGTCTTTTCCACCTAAGATGTAATATCCCAATTTCTGATTAAGGGATAATCATGATTATTAATGATAATTATGAAATTATTGGAATTATTATGTATTTTATGACTATATTAATTAATGTCATAATTAGTGGAAATTGGAAATATTGGTGCATGTGAGTGGTATTTAAGATCAAGGGTTGAGATTTCCTTGACCGTGGGTCGGAATCTAGTGCATAAAGCTTGTGTGAGCTTATTGAGGGAATAAAGGAGATGCTGACATGTGGCATTGTGATGGCCATTGGATGAGATCTAATGAGGACAAATGGGCACTTTTCCTCTTTTCTCTCTCTCACTCCATCTCTCCATCTCTCTCTCGTTTCTCTCTCTTCTCTTCCTCCATTTCCGGCGGTTTAGCTAGGTAAGAAAGAGAAAGAAGAACTAGTGATTTGGGGTAAGTAAATGATCTCCTTTGCTCAAACCCACTTCCTTAATGTTGATCCTTGAGTAATGGGCTTCATTTTGGTATGTGTAGTGTGGCCATTTGGTGCTGATTTGTGCTACACGAAAATTTGGAAAGTAGTGAATCAAGAACTCTCTTTGGAGAAGTTGATAAGGTGAGTAAAACCAATCTATCTATCTATGTTTCATACCATTTGGAATAGTTTCTAAATTCTGGAAATTTGGGCTTGAATATGAAAAATGAGTGTCACTGTTCATTTGGTATGTTTTTGGTATGAGAATGGTGTTTTGGAATGAGTTTATGATAGATAGATTGATTGGAGGTTGAAATGTTAAGTTTAGTAATTTTGGGAAAATTGATGATTTGTGTTGATTCAACCCAAAGCATGATAATGGAATAGGATTTTGATGATTTTGAGTATTCCATTGAGTTTGTTGGGTGTTTTTGTGTGGGAATGGCTTTGGGTTAAGTTTTGAGTCCATAGGAATCAGTTGGGCAAAGGTTAAGGAGAGTGCCTCTGCTTTCTGCGTTCTCTGATATCTGAGGCATTCACTCGAGCAGACAGGGGTGTGCTCGAGTGAAGGATGAATATCACCCGAGCACAGGATGATCGTGCTCGAGTGATGCGAGAGTTTTCCCTTTTGTGCTTCGAGTGCACCTGGGTTTTTATGATTAATGCTCGAGTGCATCGCTTTGTGCTCGAGTGAGGGTGTTAGTTCAGAGTGAAGGGTTTCTCTCGGGTTTTCACTCGCTGGTGGATGCCAAGAGTGTGCTCTGACACTCGCAAGCATGCTCGCGAGCACTGGTTGTCTGCTCGAGTGAGCTCGTGCTCGCAGGTTGTCACTCGCGGGTAAGGTGCGCAAGTGCGCCTTCTCACTCGCGAGCAGGGGGCTGTCTGCTCGAGTGAGCCGTGTGTGCTCGAGCACGGTGAGCCATTTGGGCTGATGTGCTTTCTCTTGTGCTCTCGGGTACGTGCTTTCTGTCTTCACTTCCTTGTGCTTGAGGTGAATTCCGTACTTGTGCTCGAGTGAGGATTTTATGCTCGAGTAATCCGTTTCCTTGGAAGGTGTTGTGCTCTCGGGCAAGTGCTTTCTGCTCTCACTCTCTCTTGTGCCCGAGTGATATCCGTACCTGTGCTCGAGTGAGGCCATCTTCACTCGAGTGTCCGTACATTTGTGCTCGAGCACGGCCATCTGTGCTCGAGTGAGGCAGTGTAAAATCTGAGTTTTTGTGCTTCCAAAAAGGGATCTTTGGGATAGTTTTTCCTACCCTTTAGGAGTTTGGTTAGGGGTGTTTAATGACTCTAAAAGAGCAATAATGATAACCAATTAAGTATTATAAAGTGGATTAAGCCTTGGAATAGAGAATAACTCTTCGTCCCTAATTGTGAAAATAGGATTTGATATTTGCCTTCCTCGGGAGAGATCGGCGCTAGGACACGCCCGGAAGAACTCAGGTAGTGACTTTTCTCTCATATCTTGTATGATGTCTTGGTATGCATATCTTATCATTGAACTTGTGAAATGTGTACCATGGTCCATTACGGCGTGAGCAGGTCAGCGTGAGCCGTATAGGGAGTGACAGTGGTCATCTCTAGTCGGCCGTTGGACTGCCGTCGTAATCGACATGGATCTTTGTGAATCCGACCCGTGGGGGCGGCGTATGTGAAAACCAGCCGTGGGCTGCGTATGTGTATCTTGCCTATGTGGCTTGTGAATATGATATGCTTTATATGGATCCCAGTTGTGGTGAATTATACTGTGTTGATTGTTGTGATGCAATACAACGTGAGCAATTCAGCGTGAGCAATCGTCAGGGATGACATGTGTCATACTAACCATTGCCGCTGCAACTGCCGTTGTAGTTGCTTGTGTGGATGATGATTTGATTACATGCATTATTGTTGTACATTATATGATTGACTTGTTACTACGGGGATTCTTTAGAATCTCACTCTCCCAAAATTAAACCTTTTAGACAGGGCCGAAGGATCGAGAGGCAAGCGGGCGACGAAGAGTAGTTAGAGCTCCTGTTTAGGAGTATATTTTGGAGTTTATGGTTATCATTGTATATTTTGGAATTGTATATAGTAGGTTTTGTGTAATCCCCAAGTAAAAGGGTATGAATTGTAGGCTTTGTGCCTTGTGTAAATCCCTTTTATTATGTATGGAACCCGAGTGAGTCGGGAACTTATTTGCACTCTGATAATTGTAAATGGAATCTACCTGTTCAGGCCATATTGTATTAAAATGTGAATAGGAGACCATTGTAATTGAGTTTATAAAAGTTTTTGCAAATCCAATTTTTGGGCAAAAGATTTCTTTGATAAGTCCCAACTTGAATTATGGTCTCTAATTACAACTTAATTATGAGTTTAAGAACTTAATCTCGGCCTCAGGTGGGAAGGGGGTTACATTTGTGGTATCAGAGACGTAGTTCCTGGCAAGGTGAGCATTTGCTAGGATAGCTCCTTAGTTGACCTTAATCCTTTGAGTTTAGGTTAGCTTGATGATTGATAAGTGCTTATTGTGTATACACATGGATATCTCTGCTAAGTTGTAGATATATCTAAGTCTTATGGATTATGTGTATACCTTTGCTTTGAAACTGATATGGTGAATCATTGTAGAGTAAAGGACAACATGGTTCGCCCTAGAGGCAGACAAGGGGATCCAGATGTGGAGGAGTTGAATGACAATCCTCCTGACCCAATGCAAGAGATGATGGATCTCGTGCGGGAGCAAAGAGATATAATCCGTGAGCTAAGAGAAGAGCTCCGGGAGGAAAGGGCCAAGCGTAACGAAGAAAGGGCCCAGTCGACTCATGAGGAGACTCAAGCAGAGACTCTTCATGAGGAAACGGCTGAGGGGTCCAATCGGTCCCATGAATCCCTACCTCACACGGTGCCTAACCAAGAGTCTCAAGGGGCACTGGTTCGTGAGGGAAGAGGCTTACAATACTGGGTCTCTGAATTTTGCAAGCATCTACCACCAGTGTTCAGAGGGAGGTTTGAGCCCCAAGTTGCTGAGGACTGGTTAACTCGTCTAGAGAAGATCTTTGAGGTCCTCGAGTGTTCTACGGAGGTAAAAGCGAAGCTAGCTGTGTATAAGCTAGAGGGGGGACGCAGACCGGTGGTGGCGGAATATCGCCATGACACTTCGAAGCCGTAATGTGCCAGTGACTTGGGAAATGTTCCAAGAAAAGTTTAATGAGAAGTATTTCCCCAAGTCCGTGAGATTAGAGAAGGAGTCTGAGTTCTTGGCTATCAGGCAGGGAGATACAGAGAGTTTTGACGAGTATCTTTCCCGTTTTGTCCGACTATCTCGGTATTCTACGCATCTCCGAGAAAAGGATGATGAGGAGTGGAGCTCTGATATGCTTATCAGGGGCTTAAGGTGAGAACTGAAGAAGAGATTAGCCTCTCACCTATTTACTGACTTCAACAAGGCGGTGGAGCAGTGTAGGATTGTTGAGAACAATCTGAGGGATTGGTACCCAGCTAAGGGTAAAGACAGTCGCAGTGAGCCTAGCAAGGCTAACACTTCCCAGAAGCGTAAGGGACAAGGATCCTCATATGGGGGTGGTAACAAGAAGCCCTACCAGCCTGGGGGTCGTAGTGACCAGAGGCATCCAGCGGGACCAGTGTGCAATCAGTGCAGAAAGTACCATCCGGGAAGAACTTGTGCGGGAGAGGTGATTTGCTTCAACTGCAAGCAAGTGGGTCACATCTCTACTAAGTGCCCAAGACCGCCAGTAGAGCAAAGGCCCAGGAATCAGGGTCGAGTGTTTGCCATGACTCATGAGGAGGCCCGGAAGTCGCCTGAATTGATCCAAGGTAAAATTCTTCTCGGTGATAATGAATTAGATACTTTGTTTGATTCGGGTGCAAGTCACTCTTTTATTGCTTATGATTGTGTAAAGCGCCTGGGATTGCATGTGCATAGATTACCATTTGATTTGGTTGTGTCGACGCCGATGGGTGTCAAGGCTGTGACGGCCGAAGCCTGCTTAAATTGTGTAATAGTTGTTGAGGGTTGGGAGTCTACAGTTGATTTGATCTGCTTGCCACTCCAACAACTAGAAGTCATTTTGGGTTTTGATTGGTTAAGAGCAAATGATGTGCTGCTTGATTGTGGTAATAAAAGGATCAATTTCCGTAGTGCACAGCGGGATAGCAATGTAAATGCCAGTTTGAACTTGCTTTCAACAGCTAAAGCTGAGAGATATCTTGAGAAAGGGTGTCAAGGGTATATGGTGTTTTTCTCCGTTCAGGGAGAGTCAGGTGAAGCTTTAGAGAGTATACCAGTAGTAAATGAATTCCCTGAGATATTTCCAGAGGATCTTAATGGATTGCCTCCGGAAAGGGAAGTAGAATTTCCAATTGAGATTGTGCCTGGAGCTGGTTCGATATCGAAAGCCCCATATCGTATGGCCCCGAATGAAATGGCAGAGTTGAAGAAGCAAATTGAAGAATTGCTTGAGAAAGGGTTCATCCGACCTAGTGTATCACCGTGGGGAGCTCCGGTGTTATTTGTGAAAAAGAAAGATGGAAGCTTGAGGCTTTGTATCGATTATCGAGAACTTAACAAGGTAACTGTTAAGAATAAGTATCCACTCCCAAGAATTGATGACCTGTTAGATCAATTAGCTGGTTCGTGTGTATTCTCCAAAATTGATCTAAGGTCGGGATACCATCAGCTGCGTGTGAAGGCAGCGGACATTCCGAAGACTGCTTTTAGAACGAGATATGGGCACTATGAGTTCCTTGTGATGCCCTTTGGTTTGACGAATGCACCGGCGGTATTCATGGATTATATGAATCGCATCTTCCGACAGTACCTTGACCAGTTTGTGGTTGTGTTTATCGACGACATCTTGATCTATTCCAAGAGTAGGGAGGATCATGAGCAACACTTGAGAATTGTGCTAGGTGTTTTAAGGGAAAAGCAACTCTATGCCAAACTGAGCAAATGTGAGTTTTGGCTTACGGAAGTGAAGTTCCTTGGCCATGTGATCTCTCGAGACGGGGTATCAGTGGATCCCAGTAAGGTGGAAGCAGTACTTGAATGGAAAAGGCCAGAAACTGTTTCTGAGATTCGCAGCTTTCTGGGTCTTGCTGGTTATTACCGGAGGTTCATTCAGAACTTCTCGCGTATTGCCTTGCCGATGACCAAGCTCACGAGGAAGGATCAACCGTTTTTGTGGGATGAACGTTGTGAGCGGAGTTTCACTGAGCTGAAGGAGAGATTGACTACGGCACCAGTATTGATTATACCTGATCCCAGTGAGGCTTATGTCGTGTATAGTGATGCGAGTAAGCAGGGGTTAGGGTGTGTCCTGATGCAGCAGGGACGTGTGGTGGCCTATGCCTCTCGACAGCTGAAACCGCATGAGATGAACTACCCCACTCATGATCTGGAGCTTGCGGCAATTGTGTTTGCATTGAAAATTTGGCGTCATTACCTGTACGGTGTGACAGTGGAACTGTACTGCGACCACAAAAGTCTCAAGTATCTGTATGATCAGAAAGAGTTGAACATGAGACAGCGTAGGTGGATGGAGTTGCTGAAAGATTATAACCTGGAGATCAAATATCATCCGGGTAAGGCTAATGTCGTCGCGGATGCTTTGAGTCGGAAGGCGGTGCTAGTGGCAACAATGATGATCCAGGAATGGAAACTGATAGAGGATTTTAGGGATTTGAATCTCTCAAAGGAAATCCTGTGTGCCAGTTATGGTGTGGTCCAAGGGGAGAATGACCTGAGGACTGAGATTGAAGAAGCTCAAATGCATGATGAGCTAGCCCAGTCGATCCGAGCTAAGATTGAGCGAGGAGAGACTCGAGACTATGACTTGTCACCAGGTGGATTGGTGCGTTATCAGAAGAGAACCTATGTACCACTGAAGGTGGAGTTGAGATTGAGAATTCTTGATGAGGCTCATAAGAGTCAATATACTCTTCACCCCGGTATGACCAAGATGTATCACAATTTGAAGTCTATGTATTGGTGGCCAGGGTTGAAGTGTGATGTGACGAAGTAAGTGGCGCGGTGTCTCACCTGTCAAAAGGTGAAGATTGAGCACCAGAGACCGCCAGGATTGCTTCAGAGTCCAGAAATTCCAGAATGGAAGTGGGAGAGTGTGACCATGGATCTAGTGATGGGTTTGCCCAAGATCAAGAACTATGATGCGATCTGGGTGATTGTCGACCGACTCACGAAGTCTGCGCACTTCATACCTATCAACGCTGGCTATTCTCCTGATAGACAGGCTGAGATTTATATCAAGGAGATTGTGAGACTCCATGGTACACCGAAGAATATAATCTCCGATAGAGATCCTCGGTTTACTTCGAGATTCTGGAAGGCTCTGCACGAAGCTATGGGTACTCAATTGAGGTTTAGCACGGCTTACCATCCTCAAACAGACGGACAGTCAGAGAGGACTATCCAGACTTTAGAAGATATGCTGAGAGCGTGTGTCCTAGACTTCAAAGGAAAGTGGGACTACTATCTTCCATTGGCTGAGTTTGCGTACAACAACAGTTACCATGCGAGCATTCAAATGGCTCCGTATGAAGCACTGTATGGGAGGAAGTGCCAGTCACCATTGTGCTGGTCAGAGTTGTCTGAGAGGAAGTTGTATGGGCCGGATCTTGTTGACCAAACCGCTGAACAGATCCGAGTTATCAGGAAGAGGCTCCTTACAGCACAGAGTCGTCAGAAGAGCTATGCTGATAAGAGGAGAAGACCTCTTGAGTTTGAAGTGGGGGATCATGTTTTCTTGAGAGTGTCTCCGGTCACGGGCATCGGGAGAGCAATCAAGCGAAAGAAGCTGAGTCCGAGATACATTGGTCCATTTGAGATTCTGGCAAGGATCGGGCCGGTGGCATATCGGATAGCACTACCCCCAAGTTTGAGTAGATTACATGATGTGTTTCATGTCTCGCAGCTCAAGAAGTACCAACCAGACCCTGAGCATGTCATTGAGTATGAAGAAGTGGAATTGCAAGATAACTTCACTTATGCGGTAGAGCCAGAGAGAATCATTGATCGAGAAGAGCGGAAGCTCAGGCACCGAAGCTTACCGTTCGTGAAGGTGGTCTGGAAGGGAATGTCTCCAAGGGAAGCCACTTGGGAGGCGGAAGCGGACATGAGGAAACGATTTCCTGAGTTTATGCCCCATGATGTGTAACAAATTTCGAGGGCGAAATTTATTGAACGGGGGGAGAATTGTAATATCCCAATTTCTGATTAAGGGATAATCATGATTATTAATGATAATTATGAAATTATTGGAATTATTATGTATTTTATGACTATATTAATTAATGTCATAATTAGTGGAAATTGGAAATATTGGTGCATGTGAGTGGTATTTAAGATCAAGGGTTGAGATTTCCTTGACCGTGGGTCGGAATCTAGTGCATAAAGCTTGTGTGAGCTTATTGAGGGAATAAAGGAGATGCTGACATGTGGCATTGTGATGGCCATTGGATGAGATCTAATGAGGACAAATGGGCACTTTTCCTCTTTTCTCTCTCTCACTCCATCTCTCCATCTCTCTCTCGTTTCTCTCTCTTCTCTTCCTCCATTTCCGGCGGTTTAGCTAGGTAAGAAAGAGAAAGAAGAACTAGTGATTTGGGGTAAGTAAATGATCTCCTTTGCTCAAACCCACTTCCTTAATGTTGATCCTTGAGTAATGGGCTTCATTTTGGTATGTGTAGTGTGGCCATTTGGTGCTGATTTGTGCTACACGAAAATTTGGAAAGTAGTGAATCAAGAACTCTCTTTGGAGAAGTTGATAAGGTGAGTAAAACCAATCTATCTATCTATGTTTCATACCATTTGGAATAGTTTCTAAATTCTGGAAATTTGGGCTTGAATATGAAAAATGAGTGTCACTGTTCATTTGGTATGTTTTTGGTATGAGAATGGTGTTTTGGAATGAGTTTATGATAGATAGATTGATTGGAGGTTGAAATGTTAAGTTTAGTAATTTTGGGAAAATTGATGATTTGTGTTGATTCAACCCAAAGCATGATAATGGAATAGGATTTTGATGATTTTGAGTATTCCATTGAGTTTGTTGGGTGTTTTTGTGTGGGAATGGCTTTGGGTTAAGTTTTGAGTCCATAGGAATCAGTTGGGCAAAGGTTAAGGAGAGTGCCTCTGCTTTCTGCGTTCTCTGATATCTGAGGCATTCACTCGAGCAGACAGGGGTGTGCTCGAGTGAAGGATGAATATCACCCGAGCACAGGATGATCGTGCTCGAGTGATGCGAGAGTTTTCCCTTTTGTGCTTCGAGTGCACCTGGGTTTTTATGATTAATGCTCGAGTGCATCGCTTTGTGCTCGAGTGAGGGTGTTAGTTCAGAGTGAAGGGTTTCTCTCGGGTTTTCACTCGCTGGTGGATGCCAAGAGTGTGCTCTGACACTCGCAAGCATGCTCGCGAGCACTGGTTGTCTGCTCGAGTGAGCTCGTGCTCGCAGGTTGTCACTCGCGGGTAAGGTGCGCAAGTGCGCCTTCTCACTCGCGAGCAGGGGGCTGTCTGCTCGAGTGAGCCGTGTGTGCTCGAGCACGGTGAGCCATTTGGGCTGATGTGCTTTCTCTTGTGCTCTCGGGTACGTGCTTTCTGTCTTCACTTCCTTGTGCTTGAGGTGAATTCCGTACTTGTGCTCGAGTGAGGATTTTATGCTCGAGTAATCCGTTTCCTTGGAAGGTGTTGTGCTCTCGGGCAAGTGCTTTCTGCTCTCACTCTCTCTTGTGCCCGAGTGATATCCGTACCTGTGCTCGAGTGAGGCCATCTTCACTCGAGTGTCCGTACATTTGTGCTCGAGCACGGCCATCTGTGCTCGAGTGAGGCAGTGTAAAATCTGAGTTTTTGTGCTTCCATAAAGGGATCTTTGGGATAGTTTTTCCTACCCTTTAGGAGTTTGGTTAGGGGTGTTTAATGACTCTAAAAGAGCAATAATGATAACCAATTAAGTATTATAAAGTGGATTAAGCCTTGGAATAGAGAATAACTCTTCGTCCCTAATTGTGAAAATAGGATTTGATATTTGCCTTCCTCGGGAGAGATCGGCGCTAGGACACGCCCGGAAGAACTCAGGTAGTGACTTTTCTCTCATATCTTGTATGATGTCTTGGTATGCATATCTTATCATTGAACTTGTGAAATGTGTACCATGGTCCATTACGGCGTGAGCAGGTCAGCGTGAGCCGTATAGGGAGTGACAGTGGTCATCTCTAGTCGGCCGTTGGACTGCCGTCGTAATCGACATGGATCTTTGTGAATCCGACCCGTGGGGGCGGCGTATGTGAAAACCAGCCGTGGGCTGCGTATGTGTATCTTGCCTATGTGGCTTGTGAATATGATATGCTTTATATGGATCCCAGTTGTGGTGAATTATACTGTGTTGATTGTTGTGATGCAATACAACGTGAGCAATTCAGCGTGAGCAATCGTCAGGGATGACATGTGTCATACTAACCATTGCCGCTGCAACTGCCGTTGTAGTTGCTTGTGTGGATGATGATTTGATTACATGCATTATTGTTGTACATTATATGATTGACTTGTTACTACGGGGATTCTTTAGAATCTCACTCTCCCAAAATTAAACCTTTTAGACAGGGCCGAAGGATCGAGAGGCAAGCGGGCGACGAAGAGTAGTTAGAGCTCCTGTTTAGGAGTATATTTTGGAGTTTATGGTTATCATTGTATATTTTGGAATTGTATATAGTAGGTTTTGTGTAATCCCCAAGTAAAAGGGTATGAATTGTAGGCTTTGTGCCTTGTGTAAATCCCTTTTATTATGTATGGAACCCGAGTGAGTCGGGAACTTATTTGCACTCTGATAATTGTAAATGGAATCTACCTGTTCAGGCCATATTGTATTAAAATGTGAATAGGAGACCATTGTAATTGAGTTTATAAAAGTTTTTGCAAATCCAATTTTTGGGCAAAAGATTTCTTTGATAAGTCCCAACTTGAATTATGGTCTCTAATTACAACTTAATTATGAGTTTAAGAACTTAATCTCGGCCTCAGGTGGGAAGGGGGTTACATAAGACATGTACAAGTGTAATCCTTAGACATCTTAGGATGTCAAACTGCAAACTCATAAACACCCCTGAAGTCAAGGACATAAACCTAAAGAGGTTACATGTCCTATGAGGAATCCAACATAAGAAAGGTGGATAGAGTCCCATGTGAGACTATAGTTGGTAATGTGAATATACACATTGGTGTACATAAGACCGAATGTTTTTTGTTAGACTTGAAAGTTGTTTTTGGTCCTGCTATGAAATAGGTTATGAGAATAACCATGGATTAAGTTGTCAAGATAACAACTTTCGCTTTAAAAGGATACTCCAATACAAGGCCTAGGAAATGGAGTAAAGAAAAATATGATGTATTTTTGTTATCCATGGAAATATAATACAAAGTGTGTTCTACCATCATTCAAGGTGCCATATGGCTAGAGAAGTTCCTATAAGTGATTGGGAATGAATAGTAGATAGAAGGATCCAAACGATAACATCTTATGATGAGGATCCTAAGTATCACAGCAAGGCGAAACATACTTTTTGATACATCTCTATGAGAGATATGCTTTCAAAGAGGGAAAGCGATAGTTCAATGACCTTCTACTGACAGAATGTTGGTAGATCCCATTATTGAGCCCATAACTTGATTTTCATTGAGTTAATGAAAAACTAGGGGTGCAAATAAAATGTAAGGTCGTGAACTTCTTTTATATGAAGATAAAAGAAATATTATGTATGTTATGAGTAAATACATAAAAGTTATACAAGTTTGTATGTCGTACAGGTCAGAAAAGGTTGGTTCACTCACACGAACAACCATCTTCCCATGTTTTTGCGGGGGAATTGGAGGGTAAGACAAGCAAATGATCACCATGAAATGGTTAAGAAGAATCTTTACGTTTGAGTCGCCTCAATTAAACTGAGATGAGATCTACATGTGTGCATATACACAGAAAATGGATCAAAGCATGAATATAGACCTATAGCCAGGCAAAGAACTCTTTTTCACAAATGAGATTGTAAAAGAGATATTGTGAAAAAGAAAGTTCTAGGTTCGAATGTTGAGTACATTTTGGAACTAATGTCTGTACGGTGAAAGATAAAGAAATCGACGTACACCTCACCATAGCATGCAATTCATACTGCATGCGCTTAAGAGTTAAACTGCAACACGAGATGTAGGTGAAAGATCCCTAGTTTACTACAGTGTAAGTCCCAGGAAGGAAAAATCCTTCCGCGATGCCCTTAAGAATTAGACGGCATCATGAAAGTTTGGTTTGGTGACAGCTAATTTAGCTGAAGCTCCATGATCACACTCGATTCGGTCAGATGAGTGAAAACTAGGAAATCGACCAAGTCAAGATGGATTGATGTTTAGTCAAAAAGGAAGATTTACTCCTAGATACATAAGATGTGCTAGTATCTGTGGTCGACCCCTTACTAGCTCTATGTGCAGCTAGTAAATGCGGATACTATGTGCGTGGAAGGCAATCTGAGTTAATCAGCATATTAACTCGAGAGGGATTAGATATGCCATGAGTAATATGTATAGGAGAATCTGGGGCATATGAGGCAATGAACATATAGCTTACGGTTATATATAAAGGGTGTCCTTGGATGCTGATCCGATATGAGGGATTTCTAGTATCACAAGCACCAAATTTTAAAGACGTTTTTGCCCATGCAGTCACGCAGACGCCAAGTATGAAACAAGAAAGAGTAACGAACGCACGATGGGAGGCCCATCAAGTGAGAGTGGGAGATGTTGGACTTTGGGTCCAAATCTGCCCTTGATGGGCCGGACTATTTGATTAGGAAATAAGTAGCATAATCAAATAAGAATAAAATCAGCATTAAATGCAGATTGGGGAATAATTCAGCAATAATTATGGATTTGTTAAATGAGGAATAAATCACCATAATTAGGGAATTAATTGAGAGTCAATTAATTGCTGTCTTGGAGGGCAAGAAGGAGTGCACACGTTTCCTAATTAGTGGCCTCCATAAACCATTATAAATAGAGTGTGCCTCCTTAATTGCAATTCACCCCGCCATTGAGTTTTTCTAGCAATTCTCTTCTCTCCTACCATCTTTCTGGTTCTGGTGATCTGCTGTGCAAATCACAATTAGGCTCTAGTAGTCTAATAATTGTGTGGGCACAAGTATGGAGTATTGGAGCTTTGACCCGGATCCGAACATAGATTCGCCTAGGTATGCCTAATCTCCTTTTAGTTATATTTTTCTTACAATCACAAAGTAGCAATCTTACAACTCCTATGCTCACCCTCTTTCATGTGAAACTAAATATGTAAAAATAAAAAATATTATTTAATATAATATTTTCATTATATTATATTGAAAATAATAATCAATAAATTTTGTCTACTTTCGAATACATTGTTTACCCTTCACAAACAAGAGATAATAAACCTTTTCCATAAATTCAAGTCCTATATGCATCCTATTAAGAACACAAACTAGCAATAAGCTCTAGTGCATCCATTATTTAGTACAAGACACATAAGAGTAAAACTACAAAATATCAAACAGAAACACTCGTAGATCAACACACTAATAACTTAAAACTTCATAGAATTGAATGCAAAAATCAAACTAGAGGGGTTGGAGATGGAGGAATTGGAATATCCTTCAAACCTTCCAGCATCAATATCACTTTCCTCATTGAAGGTCGCAAAGACAAGTCCTCTTGGACACACCATAATGCCACCTTCACCATTCTCTCCAATGTCCTCCATTCCACATCTTCATCTAATTCTACCAATTTGTTCAATTCCCCTTTCACAAAGCAATTATAAACCCAACTTGAAAGCATTATTTCCTCTTCTGAGGCCACATTCACATCTATATTTCTTCTGCAACAAATTATCTCCAACAGTACCACACCATAGCTGTAGACGTCAACTTTAACAGATGTCAAAGCATCTTTCTGCCGTTCCGGTGCCACATAGCCACTTGTTAATTCATATATTGTTGTGGAAGATCTAGAATGTTCTGGCTTTGATGATAGTCTTGCAAATCCAAAATCAGATATTTTTGCTGTCCATAGTTCGTCCATGAGTATGTTCTGGGGCTTGATGTTGCAATGGACAATACAAACTTCACACTCTTCATGTAGATATAGGACTCCTTTTGCTACATCCAATGCAATTTTGACTCTGTGTTTCCAAGATAGATGCATCTCAGGCTTGAACAGAAAATCTGCTAGAGACCCATTGCTCAAATACTCATAAACAAGAAGCTTTCTTGACCCATCAATGCAATAACCAATGAGCTGAACCAGATTTCTGTGATGAGTTCGAGCAATTGCTGTGATTTCTGCTTGGAATTCTTTTTCTCCTTCTTCGTCAACAACTTTGTCTAGTTTCTTCACAGCTATCCTTCTATTATTGCTTCCACGAATTGTCCCTTTGTAAACCACTCCAAAAGATCCTCTACCGATCTCTTCTGTGAAGTTTCCTGTTGAATCCACCAACTCATCAAACGAAAAAATTCGCAGACTACAATCCTCAGTGAATCCTAGATTCGCACTTGCAGATATCTTTCTGTACGAATGGACTTGACGCTTGTAGATGAAGAAAATAGACATAGCAAAGAGTAAGCAAACAAATGAAACCGAACCTAAAGTGAAGATCAAAGTC
The DNA here is from genome assembly GCA_963242795.1 of Inga leiocalycina. Lineage (NCBI taxonomy): Eukaryota > Viridiplantae > Streptophyta > Magnoliopsida > Fabales > Fabaceae > Inga > Inga leiocalycina. The sequence goes on from OY725327.1 coordinate 28,561,936, forward strand.
AAAATAAGACTTTTCTTGTGATCAACAAGAACTAAAGGCTTCTTTGTGTTTGAAGAAATAGTGATTGTAATCCCTGAAGGCAACTTGAAGAGGGCTCTGTTTCTTGAATTTTGATTAATTCTGCCATATCTAAGAGGAAGCCTATACTTCTTGCAGATACCATCTTCATGTAACGCTGCCCCACAATCACAGTCTTCCTGGCAAGATTTGCCACAAGCTTCCATTTCCAATGAAATAACCAAATAAGGAACAAGGCTCCAATCCATATGTTCCAACGGGTTACTGACATTGTAAAGCATCCTTGGATCTTTACTTGTGATACAGTCATTTTTCATTATCTGTTCACAAATCAAGAACATGTTATTGTTGCTCCCATCATTGATTGGCTTGAATCCAGGATAACACTTACATTCAGCTTTGCCAGTAACGTTCGAGCAATAACTATTCAAGCCACAAAATCCTTTGACTTGACAAAGATCATAAATAGCCTGCCACACAATAATTTGGCTTGTGAAACCAGTATTATTATGTTCAAATGTGTGAACATTCAAAACAAAATTACCATCTACATCCAGTGTGGCACGGTAGATTGATAAGCTTGTGTTCTTTTCAATCTGTTTGCTAGAGGCAACAACCTTAATGGTATTTATATCATTCCCCAAGCAAAGAAAGCCTGTGAGGTTAAGAGTGAGTTGGGAGATAGTCGTGTCCATAGTATTTGAGGCCCAGAAGGCATCATCGTTCCTTTCACTGTTCAAAGGGTAGGCAACAAGATTCCCATCAGCCTGCATTCTAAGGACGAAATTTCCACTTGAATAGTTTGATTCTGACAAATCAGAAACCAATCCATGTCCAGTAGATAAATTCTGACCTCCTAATATGGTATCAGTGGGGAAGTTAAAGCTTTGCCAGATAACGTTATGGTTTCTTCCATAAAGCACAAAGTTCCCAGAATCAAGCATAGATGCTGAGTTTGCAGGCTCTAAAATGCTAGCAATAGAAGTGTTTTGCAGAAGAAGCTCACCGTTTTTGGTTAGAACAAGCCTTGCGTTTGAGGAGACAGGAGGGTCATCACGATTTGAAGTCCACACGATTGTTTTATTAATCCCATCGAACAACCAGATTCCAAGTTTGAAGCCATCGCCTTGCTGATAAAAGCCAAATGCAAATCGACCAGAAGGTGAAGGCCATGAAGTGGGAGGAATAGTGGGGGAAAGAGAAGAATCGAGTGGTATTATTTTTGCAGATACTATTTCAAATCTTCCACATAGAAAAGATAGTAATAGAAGAAAGTGCATGCTTGAAGGAATGGTAGCCATGGCAACTATATGATAAGAGAGTAGAAGAATTATTGCTTCCTAAGCAAAATAATTTTTGCCGCTATAATGGCCTTAATTATCTACTGTTATCACTGGTTTGAAAAGTCTTGCGCATGAAAGTCTAATTACAAGTCTTCCTGGGAAGGCGCTGCGAAGTTGCCCATGTCACCTCATTATCTTGGTGTTCCTTCTTATAAGAAAATGACCAGAAAAAAAAATTACAGATGTCAATGGTCAAATTGGTGAAGATTGAAAATTTCTCCCATATATCCCGTGTTCGAACCTGACATACTTTATCGACATCAAAGAAAAAAATTATAAATTAAAAATATATTCTTAAACAGTGGTATTTAAATTTAAACTTGTTCTGAGAAGTTCCAAGAAAAAAATCTTTAAGTTCGTATATATGTTTAATAATTTGATTTTTAGACGAATTTTTTTTATATTCAAATTATTTAATTAACAAATATTACAAGTTTTGATATATTATATTTTTTGGTGAACATCTTCGATACACTTTCATCTCTTTACCTAATTAACTAATTTATGTAGAGTAAGGATATTAGTTAAGTCATCCAAACCATCTTTCTTAATTCTCTCTCCCTCTCATATTTATTATTATTGAGGGAATATCAAAAGAGTTAATTTAGAAACAATTAATAAATATGTAAAATTTTAGACCAACAACAACTCTCCAATTAGGCTCTTCAATAAGGACCCGATGAGTATTATTTTAATAAAAATATTTTTGCTTTTAGAGAGTAGGGGCAAGCAATTAGAGGTGGAAATAGGCTAAGATAAACTATTACCTAAATAGGCCTAGGCATCCCATAGAGATTTAAAGTCCTGGGCTGAACCTATATATAGGCTTTTTTTTAAGCACGCGCATGGGCCTTCAAAATGTCTAACAAAGTCTGAAGCTTGTTTAAAGGCTAGTTAAAATGTAGACATTTAAATAGTTTTTAAAATATATGCTTCCAAATTTATATACAATTATTCAAGCTTATTTACAATCCTATATTATGTCTTAAAAGCCTAACATCCATTATCATCTTAATATAAGGGCTTAATAAGGAAAAGAAAAAAATGCCTAGTAACAATAGTTATCCGAGCAAGTAGGAATAAAAAAAAATAATAGTTTGTTGACTAATGGTGTATTTTTTGAAATCAACCAAGCATAATTGGCGCACGTAAAACTGGATTTTACCTTTTACTTTTCTCACAGAAGCGGGGACAAACTCCTTTTACTAAGATTATAATATTTCATTTGGCATTAAAATAAACTCATAACAATTATTATGTTTTAGTAGACGATGCAAATCAAGAGAGAGTGAATGAGTTAGCATTGCCATCTTGAACAATCAAAAAGAAGAGAAGTAGGGCTGAATGATTGATGTAAATGTAAGGTTTGAGTATATGTGAAAGACGATGGAATGTGAAATTTAGGATTAAATCTAAGTTGGTAAATTTATAAATTATTTAAATGATATTATATATACTTATATAATAACATAAATAAAAAAAATTAAATAGGTCAAGTCTGTAAACTTGTAAGTTATACCTTATAAAAATAAGCTTAACTTATTTATTTATTTAAATAGGCTTAATAATAAATCTAGGCCTAAACCTCACCTATTTGCTAAAAAGACTAGATTAGGTTTTATGTAGGTTAAGTCATAGGCCTCTGTTAGAGGCCGGACGTATTTCCATCCCGGGCAATAAATTGACTTGTTCAATATATGAACGTCATGTGATACAGTCAATCCAATGGCAACCAAGAGAAGAAAACGCAACCAAGAGAAGGAAACAAACTACTCCGTTTGGTCTGTTCAAAGCGTAGGGACCATAAATTGATTTAATTCATCTGTTACTGCTATGTGGAGTTGCTTTCGTTTAGGAAAACGACTTTAAGTCAAGCAAATGTATTCGTAAATGCCTAATTTATTAATGTTAGAGTGACGATCACGGGATCATTATCCCTCGTCACTTTTCAACATCAACATTTCATTTCTTTGTTTTTGACTTGGGATCTTGAATGATATTTTTTACCATTAATTTTAAATTTATTTTATATTTGAGTAATTAAAAATTTTGAATTTTTGTATATTTTAATTCAAATTTCCTTCTTGAAGATGTTCAACCACAATAGTCCTTGAACAATATTTTCTCGCAAGAGACAACTTACCATTACATTCCCTTTATGGATCATGACAATAGTGGGACAAGCACCTCAGATTAATTTTTTTGTTTTAGCAGGGAGGTGGGGGTAAAGCACTCCAAAGGACCTACTTCTTTTATAGATAGTTTTATATTGGGGAAACCCCTTTAAAAGACAGTTGAATTATCTAAATCTTAAATCGGGTCATTAAATCCTATTAATCATAAATTAAGTCAAATGTCCTAAAATAGGATTTCAAAATTTGTTAATTTGACATTATTACCCCTTATTTGATTATTTCTGTTATTTACCACCTCTCTCCTTTAACAATATGCAATGCAGTAAATCATTATAAAATCAACATTGACGGAATAAAAACCATTTTTTCTGGCAACATCAACATTGCATCTCAATATTACAAAATAAAAAATTCAATTGACATTGTAACGAAAAGACTTAATTATATGGACACAATCATGACTATTCCCATATCCCACATCTTCATTGTAACTACTGATGCTTTAAATCGCGACAATTTTCATGAAAATTCTTCATCTTGCATATGCCAAGGCGTTGATGCAAAAGCTAGGGAAGTTCCCTATCCTCGAAAGCAAACTCACGACAATCTTGAAGAAGGTAGTTAGATGGGTGATAAAAATGAGGATATTGGTGATACGAGTAGTTTGATGTGGAGGTGAAAGAGCCTAATCTCTAATTTGGAATATTTGACCAATTCAAGTCAGATTCTTTTTGAAGGACAGAACAAATTTAGTTCATATTTTTTACGAATTCTTTTTATCAGATTGGTGGAAAGAGATAGACTCGTTCAGGATTTCAAATAATTTTCTAACCCACTCATTTAACAAATCCTTTTTTATTTTTCCTTATTGTATGGATAGTTGTGTATTGATAAAAGATTTTGATTTAACGGGATGTGGCTCGAATATTTCGCCAATCTAGTTTCACAAATGTGGGTAAGAATAATAGAAAGCGAATTTTGAGCTAGGAGGGGGGAGAGAGGGGGGGGAGATGCTTATCAAGAAATAATCAAACCAGGGATAATAAGATAAAATTCTGAAATTCAATTTTAGGACATATATGGGGGGAGTTACTTATTAAGAGAGAATCAAACAAGGGATAGTAAGGTAAAATTATCAAATTTTGAAATCCAATTTTAAGATATATGACTTGATTTAAGATTTGTTGAATTTAATGACCCACTTTAGAATTTTGGTATTTCAACAGTCTTTTAAAAGGATTTTCTCTTTTATATTTGTTGTGATTATATCAAAAGTTATTTATTAATTTTTCTTAAAAAAAAGATGGCCACCAGGGTTTGGGTTTGGGTCTATATTTTGGGCTATCATTTGTTTTCTGGCCTTCCGTTGGACCTCTTTTGGGCTTTCATTTATATCTCAACAAACTTGAACTTGTCATTACGGTTTGGGTTTACCTTCTTGAGCTATTATTTGTTTACTGGTTTTTTTGTTGGACCTCTTTTGGGCTTTAATTTGTATTTCAATAAGCTTGCACTTGTCATTCGGGTTTGGGTTTCTGTTTTTGGGCTATTTTTTATGTGTTGGCTTTTTCTATTAGACCTTTTTTAGATTTTAACGATCTATCTTTTTTTTCGATAAATGTGTTTCTTGAGATTCAAACTTGTGTTCTCATCCTTATAAAGACAAAACCTCTTATCATCTCCACCAATCACTTGTTAGTAGAGTCAATTTTATTAATACAAGAAGACAATTACACGTACCAATAGCTGCAACCCAAAAACACACTAAAGAAAAAACCAAACATTACAAACTAACACACAACAAAACTCACCCAAAAAAAGAAAGAAAACACCCAAAGCAATAGAATGACTGTAAAAACTATTATCCAATTCCGCTCCTTCCACTGTCAATCACCTCCAATGGATGACTCTCCTTTTGAATTCTTGTATCCAAAGCACTACCAAACCAGCATGCTTTTGTCCATCGACAGAAAAATAGTATTCCCTCCAATACATAATATACAATATATTTACCTAATTTGATTAGATTAAGAAATTAAAGTTAGTTAACATGACCTGTATTTTCTAAAACATCTTAGTTATTTTCCTTAATTCCCTCATTCCCTCTCTTCTTTAATTATTGTTGAGAGAACATCCATAAGAGTAAATTATGAAAAGATTGACAAATATAAAAAAAATGTCTTATATTTAGGATCAAGATCAAACTCCCTAAATATGTCTTATATATTAAGAACTAAAGGGAGTAAATGTTCACAGCTCTCAGCTTCTTCACAGCATATGGGAGACAAACGGGGATAAGAATTCAAAAGCCCTGTTAATCACTCTAGAAAGGAAATGTTTGAGACTTTAGGAGGAACATTCAATTGCCCAGTCTGTTTCCACATTGATCCTTGTACTTGAAATGAAGGCGCAAACCCTCTCTTCTGCTTTCTTCTTTATTGTTTCCGCACCAAAAATCATCAATCAACATATCTAATTCCTTACAAACTTTTTTAAGGAAAGTAAAACCAGTCATTGGATATATGACAGCATTATTCCGCGTCCTCTCTTGGTCTATTCTTAACCATTCAACTTGCAATTTGCAAGTTTTATCAATATACCAACACTGCATTGACTACAGCTTTGATTGTTAAACCCCTTAATATTTCAATATACACAGGATAATAAGCCTATAGTTCCGCGAGGTATATAGAAATAGCGGAAATATACTGACATTCAATACTTGTTTTCAATACAGGAATTTCCTCATAGGGTTTGAAATATGTATACAAATGTACAAAGTTTTCAAAAGAAACTAAATTACAAGTTAGATAACCAACAACCACTACAGAAAACTGTCATTTAATAGTGGTTAAAAAGGTTTATTTGTAGTGGTTTTAATCGCTACAAACAACATTAGTAGTGGTTAACAAAACAGCTACCAAATCCACTGTCGCAATAATATTTATAGTGGTTATTATTAGTAACCGCTACTCAAGTAAACAACCCGCTACTACATTTGTAGCGGTTTCATCCCAACTGCTATCATATCCACTACCGATAAGTCATCTTATGTGATATTTGTAGTCGTTTTTTAACAGCTACAAATTTGACGCCTATGTCAGGAAATGAAAAAATGAAAATTTGTTTTTGTGCTTGTAGCAGTTATGGAACTGCTACAAATGTTGGAAAAGAAATTTAAAAAAGGCACCAAAAATTAGTAGCCATTACATAACCGCTACTAAGATTATATGAAATTTTAAATTTGGCGCCAAAAATTTAATTTTTTTTAATTTGTAGCAGTTTTGTTGCTATGAACCGCTACAAATATTTTGTGAAATATTTTAAAAAAATTATACAATTATTTTTCTCCATTTTTATAATATGGGATTGAATAATTTATTATTTCAAAAGTTTAGCTGATAGTAATTATTATGTAAAAAGAATGATTTAATTAAATTTTTATAGTATAAATTATATATTTGTAATATTATTCAGAATATGTAGGCAATAAGAAATTATTGTATTGTCTACTACATTGTGGTTATCATATATAAGGAAAATAGGAAACGGTGTGAAAAAGTCCTTCAATATCTGAAAAAAATAGTGAGAATAAATATTATGCGTAGGATAAAAACATTGAAGTGGAAGAATAAAAAAATCCGTTACCATATTTGATTACCTTATTCAAATTCTCAGCTTTTAGAAAAATATTTATAAATGAGAGAAAATGAAAGATAGGAAAAGTTGAAAGAAATGGGGGAGTATTTGAAAAGAGGTGTGGTGGGGGTATTTATAGGGATATGCATAGCACTTGCAGTGGTTAATGTGATTGATGTTGTAGCGTTTGATCTTGTAACAGTTATAGTATTTATTTGTAGTGGTTTGTATAATTATAGCGGTTTTGTTTTATTTGTAGCGGTTATAGAACCGCTACAAATAATGTACTAATTTTTTAAAAAATATATCTACATCCAAGGATTACAAAAACAAAAGCATTTAATTTGTTTAATCATTCATCCTCGTCATCCCTACAGAAATTGTGTGAAGAAATTGTTAGTGTAGTGGTATTAGTTTGTAAAAAAATTAAATTTAAATAATATGAACTTAAAAAGACGCACCAAAGTAGAGGTAAATTGTCATCGCCTTCATGAAAGAAGTTTTCAAAATTGGTAGGCTGAAATGACTAACTCTCGTAGGCGATGTTATCGCCATCACCTGTAACCCCCTGCCATAATTATATCCAAAATACACGATTAAAATGAAATAGAGACCAATAATAATCAAATAACAATTTCACAACCCATTTACCAGACAAGGTTTTCACAAATGCATTTCGAAATCCAAATAACCTGGTCTCATATTCACATTTCAAATGCAATTACTACACGAAGATAAATCACATTCAATAACATATCAAAGTGCATAATATAATAATCCCGACGACTCCTGGGTTTCTTACATTAATCATAGCCTTACAAGGCTCAAACGCCCTTTACAAATTCTCATACGGGGATTACACAAATCCATCTCATATATATATATTCAAATATTCACCCATATCCAAACACAAATATCCAATACACAAAACTCCTAACTATGATAACCAACTACCAACATCTCATCCCGAAGGAGACCTCACCGCCCTAGGTGCCTGTTCCATCCTCGATCCACTACCCTATCTGAAAGGTTAGTAGGGGAGGTGAGATTCGAGAGAATCTTAGTAGGAAAACAATACTAATATGTATGTACAATATATGTTTAATGCATGACATGCTTGCATCACATAACTCATGCTCACACAATGTCAAATCTATAAGCTCATTACTTCGAACAACATATCTATGGCCATAGCATACACAGAAACATAGCTTCAAACATTCATATATGTTACACATAGTTATGCAAAGCAATAACATGCATTAACATACTAACACAAATATCAAATACATGCAAAAGAGGTAAGTTCCCTACACTAGTCCTTTCCATGTATGCTCCAGCACTAGCAACTCCCAATCAGGGCGAACATCAAACCCTATAACCAAAGTAAGGACATAGGGTTAATCCCTTTTCCAATTCTTTAACTTCAAATACTCAAGTTGGTTATCATTTAAGACCTTTAGGTGGCTACTCAAAGTCTAAACACATGCCAAAAGGGTTGGGAGAAACTTGACCAATGATCTCTTTTGAAACCTCACAACCCATTTTTTGGCTACATCACTCGAGAGGTGGATGACGCACTCAAGTGATAGACGACTCGTACCCAAGTAAGGATGGCCCACTCCTGCGAGTGCTTTGACCGAAAGCATAGACAGAGAACAGAATGGCTCTTTGCACTTGAGCACCCAGATTACCACTCGAGTGATGCCCCCCACTCTCACCTGAGTCCCACCAAGCAAGGCATAAGGAGTGGTCACGTGAGAGCACAGAAAACCCAGAGCCAGAAGTGCACTTGAGCACTAGCTCTGGCACTCGAGTGAGGGCACAAAACTTGCAAGTGCCAACATACACTCTTGACAAATCAATTGTGAATGACAACCCAAAACGTGGGCTTATACCTCAAAATACACATTCACTCGAGTGAGACACCTCTCACCTGAGTGAGGACCCTCTTCACTCGCAGGTGAGGAATTGCACTCTTGCTTTTTCCACATGTAAATGCAACCAAAACTTAAGGGAAAAGGGAAAACATAATGCTATACTCGAGTGAGACCCCTGTTTACTCGAGTGAGGCTTTATCAGAAGCCAAAATGTAGCAGATATCAGAATTTTCCCAACTCAACCCATATGTTTCCAATGGTCCCAAAACTCTAACACAAGACTATTCCCACATAATTTTGCACAAGGAACCTATTGGAGACCTCAAACCTCTCAAAATCATAGCACAATGACATTTCCCTATTGGTCACACTTATTACACACATTACCCAGTTTCACTAACTTTACTTCCAATCATCCAAACAATCCCAATGACACCAAAACACATTCAAAACACCATTTTTACTACAATACAATATGCAATTCTCCCAATTACATGTTACACAAAATCAGGGCAAAATTCCACAAATCACAAAAGTTAACCAAAAGTCACAAAACTTAGATCAAAGAGAAGCTCTTACTCACCTCTTCCTCTTTCCCAAGCTAGTTTCTTGATTCTTCATCTTTCAAATTTCCTCAAGCTTTCAAACACCTTCTTTCACAAATCTAAAACCATAGCAATAAAGCTCTCATCACTATAAACAACATTATAGAAGAGTGTTTAAGCTAAAGAAGACAAGAACAAGGCTAAAAATCACCTTTCCATTTCCTTTCTTCCCTTGCCTTATGCGTCCATGGAGGATGAAGAGAGAGAGAATAAGATAAAAAATTTGGCTCCCCTAAAGCTCCCTAGCCAACTTAGAGAAGAGAGGAGAGAGGGAAGAGCTTTTTGAAACATTAACCAATCCAATGGTCCACATTGTGCCAAATGTCGCAATCTCATCACACCTCCCATGAGCTCACATACACACTAACACATGGGATTCTACCGTTGTCTCTTACACAAATCAATCCTAACCATTGATCTTTAAATTACCAATGAGTTTCCTCTTCAGCAACCAATCAATTGGCTGACAACTTTACCATTTTACCCCTGATTATTGTAATTCTCATTGAATCACCTCCAAACACATTATATCTTTTCATTAGCTGCAATATATGCCCTCCCTATATTTTAAGTCAATTTAGACGTTAATCTATAATTGAACTTAAATACAGGATTTTGGTACAACTCATAACACATTCGAATCTCAAAGCATATCATATTCTTCAAAAGTGGTTATTTATAAATAATCACATCTACTTTTGAAGTCATTTACCCTTAACCGAAATTTGCGATATTACATCACCCATGTCGTAAAGGTCTCAAGGCTTTAAATAAACTACCGTGTGCCAAACCCTGTGCCTCTTGTCCTCGACATAATAAACCAGGTGTACCTATAAGGTAAGAATATACAACTCATCATCTACAGAACGCCCACTGTGGATTGGTTGTGAGAAATGTACCGATGTGATGCCTAAGTTGTCAGTTGTGAGTCCTCAGAAAGTCGTGGTATTTGCCCACAAACACTTGAATAGCGTCACAGTGAAACGACCTTGGTAATTAAGTTCAACGACATCAAGAAGCTTTCCATAAGGGACGCCTCTGAACTACATGTTGGCGTCACTATTGTTGGCATGACTCCTCATCTCAAAAGTGTCATAAACACCTGAATTTTGAGTTTGCAATCCTTGATCTCGTGAAATTGTGCAAAACTTGAAACCATTGACATTGTATGCTATAAACCTTTTTGTATGGTCAAGAAGGCTGATTGCAAGAGCTCTGAAATCTGGTGACTATAGGTTGTGGTCATTTAGTATTCTGCCTGCAAGCCAGCTTAGGAATTCTCTGTTGACCTTTTTGTCAACTTCGGAGGATGTTTGTGTACGAATCCTGAGTTGACGCTTAACATGACTTCTGAATTCCTTGCAATTAATCAGGGGAAGGCGATCATGAAATGTAAGTAAAAAATGTTACAAAAGATACCGAATAACATATAAGTGTACAATTCTTATTAAAGGAATAGTTAAACTTGAGTGCAATTAATCAAGACATGTCTATGTGCTTGCAACTTCTCAGTTGTCGTTAGTTTAAAGTTCTCAGTTCCTCTAACTGGTTTACCAACACGAGGGATAAATTCTCTTGATGTTGGCATAGGTTCAAGACAATCATCTATATGAGGTGGGTGGTTGAAAGCCGTCTCGATGTCATCAAAGTAACTTGAATAGAAATATAGCACCTCATCCCCTATATAACCTTCATCTATAGAACCTTCTAGCCACACCATATTCCTTACGTAAGATTTCAATTTCCTAAGAAACCTACAAAGTAAAGAATGGAAAAATGATAATAAATACTAAAAAGGGCGACTAGCAAATATAGGAACTAACAATAACGCACATATGTAAAATGAGTACCTCTCAATGGGATATATCCATCGATATTGAACTGGGCCAGCGAACTTTGTTTCATGAACAAGGTTAATAGTCTCCACGTGCACCGGAACTCTACTTGCCGGTAGCCACAGACTTGTCCTTTGAGCCGCTACTTTCAGCTAGAATATGTTTGAATATTTGAAAAAGGTAAGATTCAAATGAAACTCAGTAGTAGCATGACACCATTCATATAAAATACAACAATTAAATATGCCATACTCCATGTAATGCAACATACACAACAACATGTGCACATGAATTGGGGCTACTTCCCTACTATTCGTAAACCTCTATAAAAGTGCCTACTCCCATAATGGCTTACTCGGAAATACATTAATCATATTACAGAAGATGTCATACACAAAGCATATAGACAATTACATAGTATATGAAAGAGAGTGGTACTACCTGAGTCCTTTTCTAGTTCCAATATCTGTCCTAAACTTTGGTTCAAGTTCGGGCTGTTGATATGTCCTAAAATTCCAAATGTATAAGAATTGAGTTATTATTCATTCATGTCTCGTCGTAAACACATTTGTTGGTTGTCTTTTGGGCTATTTAGGTAGTCATTGAAAGTCCAAACAAGTGCCTTTGGGGTTAGAAAAACTCAACCAATCAACACTATTCAAAAATGTGAAATACTGAAACAGGGGTCTTGGCCTTCACCAAAAAGGGTCAAAACCTTTTTGGCCGCAGCCAAGACATCCTCTATTCTTGGCTTAATTTCCAAAAATCATAACTAAATCTACAAAAATCAAAATGGAGTGGTTCAAAGTTCTATGGAAAGCTCTTTAAGTCCTCTACACAGAAAAAATATGAACCACCATCATCTACAACCACAAAAGTACAGAATTCTATAAATTCCCACATTGTTTTAGAATCAAGCCCAAAAAACAAGGCACAACTTTGACAATTCATATCTCTTAGTATACAAGTCCAAAAAAATACCAATTACCTATCAAATTAAAGCTCTATATGTCTACTCTAATTCTAAAAAGTTTCATTACATTTGGACTTGGTTTGGCTAACGGAATGCATTACACAACAACACTGCCTCACTGGAGGCAATCAAACAGCATGCACTTGCAACTTGAATAAATTCTAGATTTATATACAAATCTCCAAAAATCATGAACACCTATATTCCCAAACAAGTTTCCCTTCTAAATCCAATGGAAACATCAAAATTTTAAAATTCCAACTCCTTCTCCCCTATTCTATACCTAGATGAAATTAGAGTTTTAGAAGAGAAAAATGTGTTTCCTTGATTTCTCTTGTTTAATCACTTCCTTTTAACTTATAATCACATGATTAACTACTTAAACATGAAATTACCATGATTTGAGAAAATTTTGGCAGCATAACCTTTCTGGGGTTCATCATCCCAAAATCACAAAACCAAACCAAATCAAACCAAACTCAACAGCGACAACCACAATAACATCATATAACTCAAGAGAATCAAAGTTTTGGGAGTTACCTTTTTATTGTTCTCTTTCTCTCTCTAGAAAGTTACTATTCACTCTCTCTTCCCTTGAGATTTTTCTTGCTACACATGGATTTCAAGGAGGAGAAGAGATTAGAGGAAGTTCCAAGGTGATTTGGAAGAAAAATCACTAAATTACAAGCTCTTAACTTTGATTTTGCTCTTGGAACCCTAGAACACTTCCCTGTGATTAGTAAGCTCTTCTCTCTCTCTCTCTTTGCTTCAGCTAAACGAAAATAATGCCCAATGGAAAGGAAATGGCTTTTAAACATATCATCTTTATCTTTCTTGCAATATATTATTTCAATAGAATTTGAACATGTGCTTTTGCTTAACTTTATCTCCAACCAATTGAACAAAACTTTTCCTCTCTCTTATAAGCCTAAAAGGACGCCACCTTGGGGTTCTAATTGAACGAATTTGAATTCTTTAATTGCTTCATCCAATTGCCATGCACTTACCACTTATCTTTGATTTTTCAACTCGCCTTTTTGCTTCATCATTTTACTTGGTTAAAATAATGACACATGGAATATTTAATATCTAAGTTGCCAAGTAAATATATATTCCCCTTTTATTTCCCTATTTAACCAAAATTATAGAGAGAAAAGGGAAAAATAAATTGCTTCCCGCTTTATTGACAAATTACCGTTTTGCGACTATATTTTTGTAAAAATTCCTGTATATCACAATTCACCATTTTATTCCATTAAATATACCAATTGCATACAGGGAATATTGGTGACTAAAAATGGGATGTTACATTAATCAAAACTCCCCTTCCTGAAAAAGTACTTTGTGAATGGTCCCATTATTTATATAAGCTAAAGTTTGGTTTTTGTATTATCATTTAATGTGTTTCTCCAATTTTACCTCTAGTTGGTTATATATCTCTCTCAACTCTTTTTCACTCATTCTCTCACTCTCTCCATAAATAACAGTGTTTTAGGAAAGTAAGTTATATTGTTTACCTATTTATTGTTTTTAACCAATTTTGACCAACTTTTTAAATTGCACAATTTAATTATTTGAATCTTATATTTTGAACGAGAGGAGTAACATTTAGTATCCAATATTTTTAGGTAAGATTTGAGATTGGTTCGCTCAAATGCATATAACTAAAGTTACAAAAGTCTAGAGAAAATGGTTAAATTTCTACCAAATTAGTTAGTTTGTTACTCTCATTTATGCAACTTTTTTTGAACTGACTCAATTGTTCAACTTGACATTCCATTTATGTATATAAACTCTTCCCCTGTTCATTGCATCAATAAGAGAATATCAATAAAATTTCATTTTACTCTCAATAGCGTGATTCAAGTGCAATATATGTTACTTTGAGGAAACTTTTTTTAAGTGGCGACACAATTATACCATAAAGGATACAGACAGATTTTCATCTTAAAAATTAATTGTGGGAGTGGTCTTATTATGGGCAAAAGTTAGGGGACCCAATGGAGAAGCTTAGCATTTTGTGTTCGTAAGTGTTTTGTGAGCTTGAGATTAATCACGGATGAGTTAAGTAATTTGAATTGTTGGAATTTTATTTGTTAAGGTTGATACTTGATGTAACACCCCAAATTTTGATCAAGGGCTAATGAGGATTATTGAGAAGATAATTGTGATTTAGAGTGGATTAAAGTTGAATTAATGTATATTGGTGACAATATTATTTAATATGTCATAATTGTTGGAAAATTGAAAGAATGGAATTATTGGCATAAGTTGGTAATTAATGGGGAAATTAATTACTAACTAAGAGAAAATGAGAAGTGTGATCAAATGGCTAATGGAAGGATTAGAGAGATTAATTGGTGACTAAGTGTGTGAGAGCTAATAGGAAAATGACATGTGGCAAAGTGGGTGTGAGAGGAACATAAAGAAAAGTCAAATGAGATTAAAGAATGCATTTCTCTCTCCTCTCTTCCCTCTTGTGCGCTGGAAAACTGAAATGGAGGGAGTATAATCATTTTCTCACTTTCTTCACTCCACCTCCATCTCTCTCTCTCTCGTCCTCTCTCTCCTTCTCTCTCTCGCCATTGTTGCAAAAAAAAAGGGGGGGAAAGCTTGCAAAAAGGTAAGGAAAATGGCTTCTATTGCTCAAACTTCCTTCTTTAATATTGATCCTTGAATGAAGAGCTTCATTTTGGTGGTTGTAATGTGTTCATTGGCGTTAGTTTGTGACCTCAAGAGATTGTGAAAGTTGAAGAATCAAGAAATCTCTTTGGCAAAGTGAAAGAGGTGAGTGTTAACTCCCTTTTAATATATAGATTATGGTTGTTAGTTGAGATTGATTTTTCTGGAATTTTCTGCCCTATTTTCGAAAAATTAGGGTCTTAGTGAGTTTGGCATGTTGTGATCATGGAAATGGTATATTGTGATGTCTTTTGGACAAATGGATTGGTTTGAATCATTAAAAGTAAAGTTTGGGAACTTTGTGTTGGTTTTGGTGTATTGGTCAAAACAGGGCATGTGGTTAGATTGTGAATTTGGTCATTTTGAGGTTACCATTGTGTTCCTTGTGGAAAATTGTATGGGAATATGTTTGGTTAATGATTTTGGAGTCATTGAACACTTTGGTAGAAAAGTTGGAAAATGCTGTCAATGTGAACTCTGTCTGGGCAGTTTATTTGTGTGGAAGTTTTGAATGACCGAATGATTTCAGAAAATTGTGAAACTTTCCAGTCTTAAAGTTCACATCCCAAGCTTCAAAATGGACATATATTTTGTGTCATTTTGTTTATTATTCTGAGAGTTAAGCTTTGCCAAAGTTTGGTACAAAAACATAACTCTGTTTTGGAGTAATGTTGGGTTTTGGGTGATTCTGTATTTTTGTGATGATTTGAAGTTATGAGCCATATTTTTCCTTGCAAGAGGACTTAAATACCTTTCATTTGGCTTTAGAATCACTCCATTTCTATTTTTCTACAATTAGATATGATTTTTCGAAATTCAGCCAAGAATCAGGAAATTGCTTGGCCGCGGCCCATGAGTGGCTGGCCGCGGCCCGAACCTTTCTGGCCTGATTCTGGCCGCGGCCCATGGGTGGCTGGCCGCGGCTCATGGCCTTCTGACCATATTTTGGCCGCGGCCAACCCCTGTGTTCCAGCACTTTAAGTTTTTGGAAAGAGATCTTCAACCTATTGTTTCCCAACCTTTTAGGGGTTTTATTAGAGGCATTTGTGGCTTCTTAAGGGTCATTATTGATAACCAAATCTAAGTGTTGAAGAGTTAATTGAGTATTGGAATAGAGAATAATGCTTCATCCTTAATTATGACTTTAGGATTAGATATTTGCCCGGAGCGTAGAAGGCCTGTGCCTGCTCAAGGAAGGAAAGACAAAGGTAGTGACACTTTATCCTATATCATGTGTATTGCATTGCTTGTTTGCATTAGTCATTGAATACAGTGAAAGTGAAGAGGACGTGGCGAAAGCCCGGACTTGATTACAGTGAAAGTGAAGGGGACGTGACGAAAGCCGGGACTTGATTACAGTGAAAGTGAAGGGGACGTGGCGAAAGCCCGGACTCGATTACAGTGAAAGTGCCGGACATGGCGAAAGCCCGGACTCGAATATTGATAAAGTGATGGGGCGTGGCGTAAGCCCGACCTCGTATATAGTGAAGGGAACGTGGCGAAAGCCCGGTCTCGAATATTGATTGCTGCATTGTGATATATGTGACTTGCTTTGTATATATGCATCATATAAATAAACTGTTGCTACTGGGATTCTCTAGAATCTCATTCTTTCCAAATAACATTTTTAGACAGGGCAAGTGGATCGAAAAGCAAGCAAGTGGCAAAGGACGATTAGGACTGCCAGCGGTAGTTTTAGCTATATATTTTGGTTTTATATTGAACTGGTTATCATTTTGGATCAATGTAAATATATTGTATAGATCATAGTACTATAGTTTTGTGTAATCCCCGGTATGGATACTGAGATGGGCAATGATGCCCTGTATAAACCTTTGGATTAATGTTATTATCCCGGGTGAACGTCGGGAATTGTGCTTACTCTGATATTGTATATGTAACAGACCAAACAGGCCATTTGTTTTAATGAATGAAATGAATGGACATCCATTTGTACAGGTGTTTTAAAAAGTTTTTAATTGTTCGGAATTTCTCATTCGATAATTAAATATGCTTAAACGTTAATCCCGGCCTGATTATCGAAGGGGGTTACACTTGATACAATTCTCTTGAATTGATTTAATTGAATATTCTTATTTACTTATGAATATTCTAGACTCAGGCATCATCTCCCAACAAGTGCACTTCCTAAAATTTGAAATTGTGTTCTTATTTTTATAGTAAGGTCACTTACCACTTCAACTAACAACTTGTTAATAATTAATGTGTTCAGATATTTTTTAATATGTATGCATGAAATGAAAATAATATCTTATTCAGTGTGTTTGATTTGAGAATAAGTTTGGTATTTGCATCATTTGTAGGATTTGTAATTTTAATGAGTTTTTTTTCCAATCATCTGGTTTAAATTTTTTCTTCGTCTTCAAGTTATCAAGTTTGAGTTTTTTTTAAAATAAATTCTTTTCTTGTCAAATTACCTTAATTTTGGTACGTATGGAATGGCCGCTCAATTCATTTTCTGAGTGGAAAAATTTAGATATTTGTAATCAATTATACAATAAGATGATAAAATTGATGGAAATGTTAATCATATAATCAACTAGTAGTATAAATGAAGAATAGCTATTAGAATTGTTTGTGATCAGAAAGTGCCTAATAAAGTAAAATGGATGTTCTATCACAGTGTTATAAGATATTCAATACTTTATGGTAGTAAATGATATAGGCTTAAAAGAGACTACATGAATATAAAATTGGGGGTAGTCGAGATGAGAATGCTAAGATGAATGTATGATCATCAGAAAAGATAAGATTCATACTAATCATATACGTGAATGAGTTGGAGTGACATCTATTGAAGAAAAAAAGATAGAAAATCATTTAAGATAATTCAAACTCGTTCATCAAAGACCATTGGATGCACTAGTGATGAGGGTTAATCAAGCAAAATGAAGTCCTCTAAAAAGAAGTAAAGGACGACCGAAGTGAACACTTAATAAGATTATAGATTGAGATCTTTTTGTTAATAATCTATCAAAAGATCTAGTTTTTAATTAGAACACAATAATGTTCTGTAATCTATGTAGCCGACCCTACCTAGTGGAATAAGGCTTTATTATTGTCATCTTCGTTAAATTACCTTAACTATGCATGATAAATAACTTTACCATCTCTTTTTAGCTGATAGCTAGAGACTAGTCTTCCCGAGACGTAAAGATCACCGAAGCTGGCTTTGCCTATCATAACAAAGCCTTTTTCATGTACATGCCTTGGTTTAAACCCAAGATATTATGTTGAAGGAACCCAGTCATCTACCAACTGTGTCATGTTTTTGTTGGTAAATCATGAATATAATTGTTTGATGTTAGAGTCTCATTAGATTTGGAGCCCAAAAAACTACCTTGACCTTGATCTTTATACGAGGAATTGGCGATCTGAGCCATATTTTACAAAAGGTTGAATTCTTTCCCTTTAAGATCCTTTTATTTCATTCAGCATTATCGAAGATTGGAAAATTCTCTTCGCTTAATGGAAATCTTATACAAATATAAATAAGGGTGAATGTAACTTTTGGTCTTTAAAATTTGATATGATTTTGGTTTTGATCCCTCAATTTTGAAAATGGTGGTTTTGGTCTCTCAAGTTTACTCTGTTTATCACCGTTAGTCCCTCAAGTTTGAAAAAGACTTTGTGACGCCTTTGACAATGTTAATTTGTCTGACGTGGCGCTGATGCTATTATGGTTAATACAACTTTTGGTCCTTGAAGTTTGATCTAATTTTGGTTTTGGTTCCTTGAGTTTGAAATTGATGGTTTTGGTCCCTCAAGTTTACTCCGCTTATAATTGTTGGTACCTCAAGTTTGAAAATAACTTAATGGCTAGGTTATGAAACCCAAACTAGACCAGCCGGTTTGGCCTAAAAACAACCAAACTGTTCAGTAAACCGGTCTGGTTCGGGAATTAACCTGGTTCAACCTTTTTTTTAAATTGATTTTTTTTATTTTCTTTATAATTTCATATTAATAACCCTGAAATCTTTGATCTCTCACCAGTTTAGTCCCAGTTTAGCTCCGGTCTGACCTACAAATCCTTGATTTAGTACCCTGGCCGATTCAGTAACCGGTCTGGGTATAATTACCTTGCTTGGTGGTGCCTTTGATGGTGTTAATTCTTGCGATGTGGCACTAATACCATTAAAATAACTTATATGTCATGTCTTTTAGGACAACTGATATGACAAATATACTATAATATATTATATTGTGCTGGAAAAACAAAACAGAAAAAAAGGACATCAAAATGAAATGCACAAGCCTAAAACACTACAAAAAAAGGTGATTTATTAGTAGTTAAAAATGGTTATTAGTAGCAGTTTTAACCGCTACAAGAAACATTAGTAGCGGTTCTAAAAACCGCTACTAATTCGTATGTTGCAAGCATTTGTAGTGGTTAAATAAAACCGCTACTCAAGCAAAATAACCGCTACTTTATTTGTAGCGGTTCAATCCCACCGCTACAACATTGCCATAAGCAGTAAACTTTTTATGGGATATTTGTAAATATCAAAAAGAAAATTTTTAAGGCTGGAAAAGAAAAATGAATTTTTTTTTACTCATTTGTAGCGGTTTATGAACCGCTACTAATATCAATTTCCTGTAATTAGTAACGGTTATAGAACCGCTACTAATTTCATCAAAATTTAAAATTTGCGCCAAAAAAATAATTTCTGTTGGAAAAAATGCATTAATTAGTAGCGGTTTAATAACCGCTACAAAAATTAAGAAAGTTTTTTTAAAAAATACAATAATTTGTTTCAGTTTTTTTGATATTAAATTAAATAGTTTATTTTTTTAGTAGTTTAGCTAATTTAATTAGCTTATTATTTAATATTTTAGTTCATTTATAAATTAAAAGGAATAATTTAATTTAGTTGGATAAGTATAAAAATTGTATTGATAATCTGGTCAAGCGTCTTCATGAACTCCCATGGCATGTAAATCTTTCCTCGCTTGAAGGTGATCTTTTGTTTTGCCAGGTTCGTTAAGCAGCATATATAGCACATTATCACAAACATTCTTTTCAATGCACATGACATCAAGACTGTGGCGAAGTAAATTAGATTTCCAATATGGAAGAGTGAATAAAATACTTATCTTCTTCCACTGCTGAGGTACCGAAGTCCTGCACGTCTTCTGTCGAGTTTGTCCTGAATCGTCGCTTTTTCCAAACTCGAAGTCAACATGCTCAAGCTGCTGTAAGATATCTGTACCAGACAAAGTCTGAGGTGGTCCTCTTTTTTTCTGGTTTCCCATTGAAGTGATTCCGTTGCAATCTGAACTTATGCCTTCCATCGAGAAACCTTCGATGCAACATAAAGTACCACTTTCGGCTGTAGGGAAGGCACACTGTGTCAGAGTCAACATTGCAAGCTGGACACGCCAACCCTATATGCACATTCCAACCAGATAATGTGTCAAGGCCAGGAAAGTCACTAATTATCAACATCAAGGCTGCACGCAAGTTGAACAAAGTTTTCCCATAAGCGTCGTACGTCTCTATACCGACATTCCATAGGTCAACAAATTCTGCAACAAGCAGTTGGAGATATACATTGATATCATTGCCCGGTGCCTTTTTGCCTGAAATGATCATAGACATAATGAAGGAGCTTTGTTTCATACACATCCAAGGGGTAAGTTGTAGGGAACTAAGACTACTAGCCAAATACTGTAACTTATGCTAAGATTCCCGAAAGGATTGAAACCATTGGTCGCCAACGCAAGCCGAACATTTCAGGGGTCAGTCGTAAAATTCTGGAAAGTCATTGTCAAACGTTTTCCAAGCATCTGCATTCTGGGGATATCTTAATTTACTGTCTTCATTCTTATCAACGGCATGCCACCTCATGTGCTCCGCCGTTTTAGACAACATAAATAATCTTTATAAGTGAGGTTTCAAAGGGAAATACCTGAGAATCTTTGCAGGTTTCTTCTTCTATTTTTTCCCCTTCCGAATTGTCTTGTACCTTGATGTGTGGCATCTCTTATAAGTCTCCCTGCTGGAATCGTCTCCCTAATACAGCATACAATTGTTGGGGCATGCATCAATCTTTTGATAGTTCAACTCCAACCTGTTGGTAATCTTCTTGGCCTCGTAGAATGTTGTGGGAATCTCAGCGTCGGGGAATGCATATTGTAATAATTTGAGCAACATCAACATTCCCTTATATGTGATTCCACACAAGCACTTGATGTAATACAGTTTGATTAAAAAAGATAATTTAGAATATTTTCGACAACCTTGATATAAAGGACGATCTGCTTCATTCATCAAGCTGAAAAAAATCCCGAGCTGCTTTATTCATCATGAACATTGGCTTAGAACCATGCACTTCTTCGTTGAAGTTGTCGGCTTAAAATCCAAATGCATCACGCACAACATCATTCATAGGATCATCTTCATCTAGTTGAACGCCTACTTGAGAACTTCAAGGAAGAACATCATCATATCTAATGCCGGCCTTCTCACCATTAACTGCCCAAAACGTATAGTCCTCCGGGAAAGGTTTCAAAAGCAAATGTTCCTTAACAACATTTCATGCATGCCACTTCTTGAACTTGCATCTTCGACACGGACAGATGATCTTGCCATTACAGCTGGCATGAGTGAATGTAAAATCCAACAAATTGTTTAATTCGTACAAATATTCCGGAGAATTGTGTGGCAACCTGATCCATGACTTATCCATAGCTACTAGTGAGAGAGAAGAAAGTATAGTGAAGAAGATGAGTGAATAGAGAATGACAAGTGCTTGGAACCTTATATTTTGAATTTCCAACGTTTAATATTTTATAGCAGTTCATAACCGCTACAGTAACCGCTACGGTGCTAAACATTTGTAGCAGTTATATGTATAAAACTAGTACTAATATTCAAGTCGTTGGAAATCAAATTGAAGAATTAGTTTTAAACTTGTAGCGGTTATAAGAAAAACCACTACTAATATAAGTAACTGCTACAAATTTACAAAAAGTGAGGGGAAATTCAAAATTGAAAAGTTGAGTACTTATAGCAGTTATTTATATAACCGATATAAATAGTCAACAATTTAATTTTGAATTTTGCCACGCATATGTCTTTACATTTGTAGCGGTTTTTGCATTAACCGCTATTAATATAGAACTATATTTCTAAAACTAAAAAAATAATATATATATATATATATATATATATATTTGTAGCGATTATATTATAAAACCGCTACAAATATAATAAAATTACATTTGTAGCGGTTCTTGTATTAACCGCTACTAATATATATATATATATATATAGATATATATTTGTAGCGGTTTTTCATATTAACCACTACAAATATAATTTTATTATATTGATAGCGGTTTTATAATATAACCGCTACAAATATATATATATATATATATATATATATATATTAGTTTTAGAAATATAAATAATACTGTTGCAATTAATTCACAAATTCAACAACGCAGTCTAAGAATATAAATATAACTATGATAAATGCAATAAGAATCTAAGTTCTGAAATAAAAAATTATATATATTTATTTACAAATGTTTCAACAAGAAAAAATAAATATGTCCTAAACTAAGTAGCTGGGGGCTGATCATCTGGTGCTCTCTCAGGTGCTCTGGATCGGGGCGCTAGGCAGAGTTAACCGTACCATCATCATCAGCAGGAGGAGGAGGAGGAGCAGTAGTAGTCTAGACGACGTATCGAGGGACAGGGTGAACCTGTGGATTCTGCTCGTCCGGGAACAGGAGACTCCACAACCGCTCGAGCATGTTGTTCGTGATATCACACCACTGCATCTGCTGAGCGTAGATCAAATCAGCCTCCTGCTGTATCTGATGCATATACTGCAGATGCAGTTGCTACTGCTGCTAAGCCACTGCGCCTATGTCCGCTCCAAATCTGACCATAACTGCTCAACAGACTCGTCCCTTGGACGTCTGACCCCTCTAAAGCTGCCAGCCTTAGAGGCAGCACTCCTGTCGTAGATCATACTAGGTCTGGCGCCTATCCCTATCCCCCGCACGCATTCGGGGTGCTCAGCTTAACCCAGACCCGACTTCAAAGGAGCTGTTGAGTCCACTGACCCCTGTGACTCCTCAGCCTGGGTCTCTCATAGCTCAACCTGCGACTATTGCATCCGCTCCTGCCATTTTATGAAACAATTACTTATTAGAATTTTTAATTATTAAGTTGGTTTTATAAAAAATTATAATAATGAAATTACTTACAATGGCCACCTCTGCCTGCTGAGAGGTTGGTATCCCATCACATTGTCTGAGTGTGATAGCGTACAACTCCCCATAGTTCGTCTAACGGTTCTCCTGTTGTGCCTTCCTCTCCTAAAACAATTACAAAATTCAATTAGTATTATAAAATAACAAATTAAAAGTCAGTGATATTATGAAAAGTTACCAGCTCGCTATAAGTGACAGCAAACGTCTTCGATCCTGATGTGTGGTGGATCGTCTGTTGCCCACGGCACCTAATGTTCCTCTGAGAAAGGGCCTGGAAAAAAATAATATTAAATATATTGAAACAATATAAAAAATTTAAAATTAATAAATTTTAAATTAAAATTAATTAAATTTAAATTATAATTTAATAATTAACAATTACAAAATCATATATAAATAATCTAACTAATACATTACCTGTCCCTCAACGCTCCTCCTGAACTGGACGAAACTCACCCAGTTGTTCGGCGGGACACCGTCTAAGACGCTCTCGATCAGCTGCTCCAGAGGCATCGTCCTATCCTTATCCACACTGTGGAAGAGACAGTTCCTCTTATTCCTCCAGTTGTCACCCATCTTCACGAGGGAGTACCTCTTCTGGTTGGCCCGGATGGCAAACCACAGCTGCAAAAAAATTATTTAAATATCAATAATTACAAAAATCCTATTTAAAAATATTAATTAAATAGAATTAATTATAAAAATATTAATTAAATACTATTAATTACCTGCACCACCTCCTCCCAAGCCAGATCCTTCGGCCACTTTGGAACATACCTTCACGTCCTGAAGTGAAAGGGGAACCGCAACCAATTCGAGCCCAGGTCGTTCAAGAAGCGGTTGAATAGGTGACCCCCATTGTCAATAGACTAGTCTGTGCCCTCATTCCATGGCACTACAACTCGTACTGTTCAGTCCATGCTGTTCAGACCGGCCACATCCAGCCTCCTCATGGATACATTCCCCTGCTCATTTGCACAATTTACCGCACGCTAGATAAATTATAATTCAAATTTAATATTTCGAATTTAAATAAATAATTTATTAAATAAAAAATTTATTTACCTTGGACCTGCACCTCAAACCTAGTAGACCACTAAGACGACCCTCGTGGGTTGTTCTACTCCCACGCATCCTCCTCATCGAGGAACTGCTCCATCTCTCTGATCCCAATCGGGATGTCGAAGTCCTCATTCGCATCATAGTCCTCAACGCTGATATCTGCCTTCCCAAATCAGGCACCTCTGGTGCGGTCGTCTCCTGTGGGATCATCTGCGGTGCTTGTGGTAGGGCCGACTCCTATGGGGGATGGGCTGAAATGCCGCGGTCGTCCTTCCTCCACGCTGCCCCATCCCTCTGCCCCCTGCTCTACTGCTACCACCACGCAAAATCGGTCTAGGGACCTTGGGCTCCTTCTCCCTATCCTGTCTTAAAGCCATATCAACTACAAAAATTAAAAAAAAAAACATTTTAGTCACATTATTATGCAAAAATATAATACAAATACAAATACAAATAAAATATGTATTGTTTCCGTACCTCAAGTACAAATAATGAGAAATATTGCAACAAAAGTTCTTCCACAGACGTCTGAATGCTCAAATTTAAAAGAAAACACTCAGAGAAACTTCAGGAAACAAAATGGTCAAACAGAAGAGTGAATGGGGGCAGCGGCCTTATATAGGGGAGGAGTTTGTAGCGGTTCTTCAAATAACCGCTACATCAACCGCTACAAAAAACGTTGTTAATCTATTGTGCCACTTGGTGCGTAGTTTGCCGCTATAAATTTGTAGCAGTTTAAGTTTTAACCGCTACAAATGTTAATATTTGTAGCGGTTAATTGTAATCACTACAATGTTATCACTACGAAATACCATTTTTTTTGTAGTGAAAGGCATGACACAAGCTATTTCTAGTTTGTGCGTTTCGTTGTTATGCCCTTTTTTCCTTTTTTTCAGCACAATATAATATATTATAGTATATTTACCATATAGCTGTTATAAAAGGCATGGCACATAAACTGTTTTAATGGTGTTAGCACCACATCAGACGAATTAATATCGTCAAAGGTGATGCCAAGTCTTTTTTAAACGTGAGGGACTAACAATTATAAAAAAAGTAAACTTGAGAGACCAAAACCACCAATTTTAAACTTAAGAGACCAAAACCAAAATCGAGTCAAACTTTAGAGACCAAAAGTTGTATTAACCCTATCGGAGTTAGCGCTACATCAGACGCATTAACACTGTCAAAGACGCCACCAAGTTCTTTTCAAACTTGAGGGACTAACGGTGATAAACAGAGTAAACTTGAGAGACCAAAACTATTGATTTCAAACTTGAGGAACTAAAACCAAAATTGGGTTAAACTTCAGAGATCAAAAGTTATATTTACTCTATAAATAACTATATTCATCATGCATTATAAGGTATTTGCCAAATCAAGATTTAGATTATCTCTACTTTTTTTAATATTTTTTTTTTAAAAAAATAGAAGCTGTTACAAAACGTTTGCTATTTTCTCTACTTTTTCTCTAATTTTTATAGTAGTGTCCAGTCTAGTAGGGGATTATTCAAATTCAAGAGGGGAAAGCAGACTCCAAAAACAATCACATCATCTAAGTTTTAAAATCTGATACCTGCAAAATAGTAGTACAAAATTTCCATGAACCTGGCTGTGTGCTTTTTCTTTAATGGAATAAGCAACCAGGAAAACAAGTATGAATAGCTAATTGTAGGTAAATACTTGTTGTCTTAAATTGTAGGATTTCGAGCGTATCTAGAATTCGTTGATTCACTAAGTACCCACACGAGAACAGAACACCGATATGGACTCCGATTACGTTCATACGGCAAATTCACCATTAGAGAAGAGGACCCAAGGAGAGAGGAGTTTTTGGAAGTTTTCTTGCAGTGATGTTAACTTGCTTCCACCAACTGAGAATAACCCCTTATAATACATTGAAAGAAAAACCGGACCGGACCGGCCGGTCGGACCGGAAAACCGGCGAACCGGTCCCAGGGCCGGTCCGGTCCGCTATCTGTGAGGGGAGGGGAGTCGACCCGGTCTTGACCGGGTCAACCCGGCCGGTTCTACGGTGACTCGGCCAAACCGCCGGGTCAGGCGGTTTGACCGAGTCACCCCCAAAACTTAAATTTTTTCCCAAAACAACGTCGTTTTGGGACATTTAAAAAAAATGCAGATATCAGAAGCTGAAAGCCTGAGACAGTCGACCGAACAGCGAACAGAGACGCAAGAAACGAACCAAATTTCAGAATCCGATTTCAGATCCCCTTCCAACCCGAGTCGCGACCCTGTGCCCTAGCTCCAATCGACGGTGGCTGCTTGAACGGCGAGTGACGACGGCGAGCGGCGAGGAGCAAGCGGCGACGGCGAGCTGCTGCGACGTCGACTGAAGGTATTTTGATTTTTGACTATTTTCGTTTTCAGATTTTGATTTCTCATTTTCAGATGTTTAATGGAACCATGAGGTTTCTGTTGTTTGATTTCTTTCTTCTTGTATGTTTGATTTCTGTTGTTTGATTTCTTTTCGGTGGAATATGTTCACTGGGGATTAGTTAGCAAAATATATATGTTAATGTTTTCCTCTGGTTGGCTGTAACTAAAATCATCCTCATTCTCTTTGGTATCCACTATATCTGTTCATGTATAGTTTTGGTTGATTTTGCTGCTTTGTTGATGTCTGTGTCTGGTTTGCTTGTTGCTGGTTTTTCTGCTTCCGTTTAAAATGAAGTTCTGCATGCCAAAAGATTTTTCCTCTTTTCTTGGGTTCATCGAATATGGTCTTAAGCCACATTTAGCATGAAGGGAAGGGATAGAATGAAATAGTGAAAAAAATGGCAAGTAGCTGAGATGTGAAACAATACTAATATGCTTATTCTAAAATAAGTAACGAAAAAAGGTAAGTAATGTTGAGTGGTGATGTAATATGCTTATCCTATTCTTTCTCGATACCTCATATTATCTCCAGTGCTTAATATAAGATCTTGTCCATAGCCATTTTGTTAAGCAACATTGGTTTTGTTTGTCAAATTTCAATTAAGTCTCTAGTTTTGTTTAGAACCAATGTTTATAACTATGAATTCCATGAATAATAGCATTGTTGCAAGGATGGATATATCAAGTTCAGAAAATGAGAATGCCACTCCTACTCCTAATACCGAGCCTCACACTTCCAATTCGAACACCACTCTTACTCCTACTCCCAGTACCGTAATTCGTGGTAAAACTGATCCAGCATGGGCACATGTTGCCTTAAAAAAAGAGGGGACACAGAATGTATACACGTGTCTCTTTTGTGGTAATAGTTATAGAGGAGGAGGCATAAACAGGATGAAGCAACATCTTGCTGGTGTGTCTGGACAAATTGCTTCTTGCAAAAAAGTTACTTCTGATGTGCGTTATAGGATTGCAGAGTCTTTGAAAGAAGGTTCCAAGAAAAAGTCAGTTGAAGTTGAAGATATAAGAGAAGAGGAGGTTGAAGTAGAGGAGGTTGGTAGTGGAAGTGGAGCTAAGAAGAGGAAAGCTGGGACCATGGATAAATATTTCCCTCCTAGAACAACTCCTGGAGCTCAGCCAACCATCAAAAGTGCCTTAGCATCAAAAGAAGCACAACACAGTGTGAAAATATGCTTCTTGCTGAATGGGCTATTGTCAACTGCATTCCATTTAAAGCATTAGAGTGCCCTTTATTTCAAAGAGCTGTGGATGGAATGTGCTCTATAGGGCCTGGGTTTAAAGCCCCTAGTGCTTATGATTTTAAAACCAACTTGTTGAGAGAATGGAAAAAGGAATGCCAGTTACTCATTGACGGTCATAGGGCTAAATGGAAGAATAACGGCTGCACACTTATGGCAGATGGATGGACTGATGTGAGACAACGGACTTTGATAAACTTCTTAGTTTATTCTACCCACGGAATGGTGTTTGTTAAGTCTGTTGATGCATCAGACTTAGTCAAAGATGCTAAAACTCTTTTCTCGCTGTTTTCTGAAGTGATTGAGTGGGTTGGTTCGAAGAATATTGTCCATGTGGTGACTGACAATGCTGCCAACTATGTGGCATGTGGCAAATTGATCAAGGAGAAATATAAAAATATTTATTGGACTCCTTATGCTGCTCATTGTTTAAATCTTGTATTGAAAGACATTGCAAGCATGCCTCATGTGTCGGACATTGCAGCAAAGGCATCAAAGATAACGGTATTTGCTTACAATCACATGATATTCTTGTCTTGGTTGAGGAAGAGGACGGGTTGGAAAGAAATTGTACGTCCTGGTGCTACAAGGTTTGCCACTACCTTCATTACATTGCACAGCATTTACATGCACAAACATGACTTGCAAGCCCTTGTTGTCGATAAGCACTTTGTGGACCATAGGCTATCTAAGACTACTCCGGGGAAAATTTTTAGTGCAATCATATTAGATAGCCGGTTTTGGAATGAGTGCTACCAAATTGTGAAGATTGTAACTCCTCTGATCAAATTGTTGAGAATTGTTGACTCGGATGAGAAACCCTCACTTCCATATGTTTATGAAGGCATGCAAAGGGCAAAAAGTGGAATTAAGGAGATGTTCAAGAGAAACAAAGATCACTACAAGCCCTACACAAGTATCATTCAAGCGAGATGGGATAAACATTTGAAGACCAATCTCCATGCAGCTGCCTATTTATTGAACCCGGCATTCGTATATGGTCCAAACTTTATTCACAAGGGAGGGTTAATGCAAGCTTTGATTGACGTGGTGGAGGCTAACTCAGATGAAAATGTTGATTGCTATAAGGTAATGAAGCAAGTGACATTATATCTTGATGGCAACGAATCTTTCAGCAGAGAGACGTGCAAAAAGGGGGCTGAAAAACTGGATCCTTGTAAGTAACTAAGTATTCATCTTTATTGTTTAATATTTAATTAACATATTTATTGATTGCAACTAATATTGTGTATATGTTTTCCATTGTAGATGAATGGTGGATGTACTATGGTTATTCAGTTCCAGAATTGCAACGTGTTGCAACACGTATTCTTAGGCAAACGTCTGCTTCTTCTGGTTGCGAGAGAAACTGGAGCTTATTTGAGCGCATCCATACAAAAAGGAGAAATAGATTGCAACATCAAAGGCTGAATGATTTGGTTTACACTAACTATAACTTGCGATTAAAGCATAGGTAATTTTAGATATTATGAAAAATGCTTTTAATTAATATGGATTAAGTTTTAAATTTTAACTGAAATCATTTGTCATTGGGAAATTGAAGGAGTGTATTGAATAAAAAGAAGCCAAGTTATGATCCCATTGATTATGAGTCCATTGATGAGGTGGATTTTTGGGTGACGGAAGAAGATCCCATTCCAGATTTCAATGATGAAGATGCAGAAAATCTTGAAAGTGCTCTTAATAATGAAGAAGTTGCACTTTCATCAACTCTGGATAGGATTAATGAAGGTTTATATAATTATATGTCATCTTAATATCCTGTTACTATTTATTATCCAACCATATTATTATTTGTTATACATAACCATTGATATTAATTATTGTTGTGCATATGCATAGGTGACGAAGATAGGGACATTCCTGATCCCCCGGCTTTGAATGATGATATTACTACTTCTTACCATTTCCCCAATCCAGCACCTATTGACTCACCTCCAATAGATCAGCTTGATGAGTTGTAGAGTTTGTTGAATGATGATTTACTCATTTGGCTATGGTTGATGAATGATGTTATTGGCTATCTTTTTGACTATTTTGATGTTATTGGCTATGTTTGATGAATGATTATTGATATTGTTATATTTTGATTATGTTTTGATGTTAGTTATGGGTTTGCTTTGAAGAATTAATTAGGTATTTTGGCTATTTTGATGTTAGTGATAATTTATGAGTTATGAATGTTCATTATTTTGTTATTGTCAATTAAATTGTAATATTTTAATGTGACCGGTTCAATCACCGGTTCGCTCACCGGTCCGACCCCGGTTGACCCAGTGACCCTTGAACCTGTACCGCGACCGGTTCATTGACCGGTCCGGTTTTTCGTTCCTTGTTATAATACGTATGGGAGTTATTATGATTTGAAATTCAAATCATAAGGATAAAACTCCTTAATTAGACCCATATTTTTTTATAATTTTATAATAGCCCCAACTGAATTGGGCTTGAGCCTGATCTACCAAAGATGAACCAGGCATATTCCAATATAAATTAAGGCCGAAAAGAAAAACTCAGTTATATTAAAGGCTTTTTGTACTTTTGATCAATATAATTGGGTTTAGTTGGCAAGGGCTAGGCATATATTCTATAAAAGCGTTCTGCTACCAAAGAAAGGATAATGTTCTGGCCAAAAAAAAAAAAAGGCAACATATTTTCAAAACTAGAAACATCCTTATTATTACTTAAAACTTTAGGTGAGTTGAAAGTAATGGACTCATGACTCACAGTGCCTATGATTTATTTATATGTTACCAACATTATCCTTACTTTGGTAACAGAACGCTTTTATAGAATATATGCTAAGCCCCTGCCAACTAAACCAAACTATGATACTTGAACAATAGATGTGAAAGAAAAATAGCTGTGTGACAACTTGTTACTATACCCGTAAGTCTACCCAAAGCAAACTCGAATCGAATTGATGTCTTACAGTGTGTTTGGTATAAGGAATTTGAAGGGGAGGAAAAAATTTTATGAATTGAATTTAATAAAATTAGAGAAATGGGGTTATAAAATTTTAATAAAGAAAAGATATAAGATTAAAGAGTAAGAAAAATTAATTAAAAACTTTTAACCCCAATTTTCTAATTTTTTTTAAATCCAACCCTAAAAAATTTTCCCTCTACTCACTTTCTCTCTCCTCCCCTCGTGCCAAACAAGCCCTAAGAGATAGTGAAGAGGACCAACGAAGCAGATGGATCCCAATCTCCTCAGTGGCAAAATTCTTAGCGTCTCTCAGCGATGTGATTTTCTAGCCATCTAGATCAATCTACATCTCATAGTGTGCCACCTCATCATCCTTTTTAAAATTAAAAAATTTTTAAAATGTGAGCCATTTTTAGATAATTTTCAAATAAATATTACTACTCCAATCTTAAATATATGACCTAGTTAACTTTTTTTGAAAGATTAAGGAAGAGAAATAAGTTATTTAATCATATCATATATTATATACGATTAAATAATATATAATTTTATGAGTCTTCCAAATTAATTTGGAGAAAAAGCGATAAATATAAATATTTTAAAGTAATTTAATTACCTTTCTTAATTTTTCAAAACAATTTAACTAGGTCATATATTTAGAACCGGAGGCAATAATGTTTTCCAGGTTAACTCTCGAAAAATATTTTAAATGAGCAATTACTTTAAAATATTGTATATACCTAAAAAAATACTTCAAGATATGGGACACACCATTCATTACTTTAAAATATTGGACATACATGAAAAAAAACTACAGCCCACGTAACTTAAACCAAAATTATCTAAAAATGGCTCAGATTTTTTTTATTTTATTTTGGGAAGCATGATGAGATGGCACACTATGAGATGTCAGATTGATCTCTTTTTTTTATGGTCAACTGAGATGTTAGATTGATCTAGATGGCTGAAAATTCACGCCGCTGAGGGATGCTGAGAATTTTGCCACTGAGGAAATCCGTATCCCGAAGCAGATGGGAACTAGTCCTGCCATTTTGAAGGCTCCGCATCCTCCACCTTTTTTGGTACTTGAACAATAGAATTGTTTGATGTTCATAAAGAACTTTAGTGAGTTGATGTTCAAATAGTTAATAGGAATTCGGACAACCATAAATTAACCATTCATGATTTGTGAATAATTGCTAAAACGTGACATGATCTCATCTTTTGTTTTCCGGAGATCGCATCGGACACATTCATCAGTATTTCCTGGAAACTGAACTGTTTTCGTGAGAACTAAATTGACAAGAGCTCCATCACCAACGGCAACAATCAAAGAAATTAAAAATGGTCATCTCTACAGGAAAAGAATAGAACCCCTCTTAAAAATATTACTATTAAAATACCATAAAGTGATAATGATTACATTACATATTGTAACTATGAGCACCAGTAATTTATCAAAATAAAACTATTAGAAATACCAGAGATTTTATCATATGAAACCTATAGAAACTATTCCTATTCAATCTATTCCATTTTTACAATTGGCTTATCGGTGTACTGTTAGTATTCTAAGGCATGCATCCCAGTGGCATCGTTTTTGAGAGAAACAAGTGAGGGAAAATTAGAGAACCCACTAGGCAACCATTAATGCAGTAATCCAGAAGATTACTACTTGGCTGCTTGTTCCAGAACTGTAACTTTCTTCCATGTTTCTCCCAACCCACTGATTTGCAAAGGTGGCAACGAAAACATGTTAACCGTGGAGCTTCCAGATCTAATTTCCTGCAAAACATGTAATGCTGATATGGTACTCTTCATATAAAGGCTCTCTTTATTCACAATCTCTGCTAGTTCTTTCGGTATCAGCAGATCATCACCACTTTTGCAAGAAGTTGAAGCTGTTGTTGAAGGATCACATCCATCATCAGCTTGAGGAGTATCATTCACTGGAAATATGCCATCCAGCATTGTTTCACACTCTTTTATAAGCTTGTAGAGCATCTCTGTTGTAACGAAAGGCTGTTGCAAGACTTTCCGAATGAAAGGTAAGCGGATTAGGGCACCAGTTCTCTTGTCGTACTTTTTCAGTATTTTCACAAGTCCTGTAGAGAGAAAATTGAGAGAACAATTAGACATTTTGAGCAGTTAATAACAGGAAAATCTTATGACTTCTGGAACATAATCTCCACTCATGCTTGAAAGACCAACTTCAGGCTTATCACAGATTTGATCTAAAGTTACTATTGCTTGTAACAATAAGACAGTAACAGAGTAGCTATGCATGGTAATAAAGCAATTTAATATCCGAGAAATAGAATTACTGCTGATACAGACATGAGCCAATAGAATTACATCAGTTAAATTACAATACACTAGTTAAAATACTTCTTCAGTATTTTCACAAGTCCTGTACAGAGCATTTTGTAGAAAGAATTAGACAATTTGAGCTGATACTAACAAGTAAATCTTATGAAACACAATATCCAATCATGCTTGAAAGTCCAACTTCAGGCTGATCGCAGAGACATATCCTCATCTTCTAATAGTACTGCCTACAGCAATAGAGTAACTATGCACGGTTAAAGCAATTGAGTGTCTGAGAATTATTGTTGATACTTGATACAGACACGAGCCAATAAAATGATATTAGTTAAATCAAAAGACAAAATACTTGTTAAAGTATTGCCTTTCCATCATTTGTCACTACTCACTACAGGAGTAAATCTGGCCCAACGATAAATTTGGTTTGTGGTCCAAGTGCTGGAGAATTTTTAAAATAGAATCACCCTTTTGGACTTGAAAGAGTAAAATTTTATCTGTGCTAGACTTCCTACGACCCTTTAGATGATGTGACCCTTGTATGCCTTGAAACAGGAATATTGTGATCTCTTATCTTCAATAGAGCAAATTTAAGAACGTACAGTCTTTATGTGCAAACTAAAATAGATAGAACCAGAATACATCACATGTGTTGAGGGGTTTAGCTTTTCCCAACCCAAATGGATAAACATTTTCAGGTAGTCAATAACGAAAAGCAGGTCTCTCAACATGCCAAAGTAGCTTAGCTCTCTTAATGATTCTTGAATTAAAAACGTTAAAAGGTATCAATGCTAAGACTAGTTCACACATCAAAAGACTTGTCCTTGACTAGTTTAAGATTAGAATACTGATGGTACCTGTATAGTTAAGGGCACTGTAGTTTTCCAACAAAACCATTTCGCCATGGAAATCCACAATTTCCTTCCGTATTTTCATCATCTCTTCGTTTGAATCCTTTCCCTTGGCAACCCTATCTTGCAATTCCTGCATTTAAACCATAACCAACATTAGCGACAATTCAAATCCCCAGCATAAAACTGCCATAATCTGCGTTTCTCGCATCATAAGTGGAAAGTTCAGAGTGCTCTTAAATTAGCGATTTAGCGTGAACTTTAATTAAATCAGAATATCATATGGCTCCAATCAAAATTGTGGACAATGAAAAGATTCGCACCTTCAATCTAATAATGCACTCTTCTTCCTTCTCAACATAGAAGGTATTAAATTTCTCAAGCTCCCTTTCCAACAAGTTCCTGAAGTCAACCTCCTCCGGCGAAGACTCACCGGCGGTGGCGGCATCATCATCGAGCCTGGGCCGTTTGGACGGCCTGTCATCACCGGCGGATTTGGGAGGCTCCAAGAGCTTCACCTTCTTCTTGAGTTCCTTGTAAGAGAGGAACTTATCACGCCATTCCGGTAGGGTTTTCTCGATCTGGCTGTTGAGACTCTTTCCGAATTTCATGCCTCGTCGGATACCGTTAACTAGGCCGGAAATGAAAAGCTGAAACTCAGGCGGAAGTAAATATAGGGAAGCGGCGGGCCAAAATTGTCAAAAAGAAAAGCGTTCTATATTGACGAGAAGTGAAGGAAAGCGTGGGAGGGTGGGGAGTGAGGTGGGAGATGATATAACGGTAAAAGGAAAAGAATATTCGGATGGTTTATTGAGGGAATATCCATACGAAGGAGAGTTTATTTGGGGTTATATTCCCCCGAATGAACAGCCGAAATTCCTTAAAATATTATAAATATTTAAAAATAAATAAATAGATTTGGGTGTGTGAACGAGCCACGTCACCGAGATACACACTAGGTTAGTTGGTGACAATGAGGTGGCACTAAGGCATGGGGGTGCCTTTGCACGTATGTACTTTATATACAGTATTGGCCAGACTTGTACTTGTCCCATTCATATTTATAATATATGGGTGTATTTATTTTAGCGATTGGATAAGTAACTTATTTTTATTTAAATTTATGGAATCTTAAAATTGGAAAAAAGTTAGATTGGGTAAAATGATGAGTATTTGGATTAGCGATTGGATAAGTAACTTATGTAAAAATTAAGATGTTTGGTTTGACTTTTGTATAAGTAACTTTTGTATTAATTAAGAGAAAAAAATTGAAAAAATTATGAAAAATGAAAAATGAAAAAATGAAGGGATAATTGTGAAAAAAGTACGCATTGACAACTTAATTACCAATGGGACCTGGGAAGATATCTACACACGGAGGGATTTATTCACAATTTTCTCAAAAATTAACTTTGAAAATTTAGTAATGGTACAATTTCAATAAAATTATATCAAACTCTAATTTAAATTGGTACACTCCAAAAGTCTTTTCTACTGTGCACCTCAAGCTTAAATCTAATAAATTATATCAAACTCTAATTTAAATATTAAATCATAACTCATATTTTCACATAGCTCAAAATCTAACAAAATAAATCAATTAAAATCTCAATAATACCTCCAATAATCCAAATAAGTTATTTAAACTAAATTTAATGGGTAAAAACACTATATAGAAACTAATTTATGACATGTTTATAAAAAAAATTAATTATAAAATCATAAAACAACTAAATAATAAATCTAAACTAATTAAAATTAATTATTAATTATTCTATATATTTCTACAGTCATATATTAACAAAACTCAAAACTTGCTTAAACTCTTATCCTAAAGTATTCTCTAATTAATAGAAGATTACTATCTAAAGAAAGAGAAAATTGTTTAGAACATTTTTCATAAAAGAAGTTTTGTGATTAGAAGTGATTTTGAGTACTTCATTGATCCCTAAAAATATAAAAATATTCCTATCAATATTTTTTTATACACAAACAAGCACATAAGCTCCAATAAGCTTCATTTTGAGGCTTATGACTTTTTCCAACTTATAACTTTTTTCACCTAAAATCCAATCGCTGAAACAAACACCCATTTTTTATCAAAACACTGTTCAAGTCCAAATGACCACCGTTCAAGTCCGATTTTCCTGCCAAATCACCGAAACAAACACACGCTATGTCTGGTTTATTAAGATGTTGCCTGTTCAGCGGGGTCATACTAATAACTATTTATTTGGATCAATGGTAGAAGTTTATTTTTTTAAATATAATTTATAATATAAAAAATAAATATATAAGAGAAGTTTTGTTTTAACCTACGTGAATGTACTTATATAATGATGCTAACTCAAACGGGCCATAAAATTGTGAATCTATCTCACATGATGTCTAATTCAACCATATATCTAAACCCAACCAGTGTTGTGCAGTCATGCTACTTAACTGGTGAGTCTACAGAGGATATGATCAAAAGTTTTAGATGAGTCAACTAGGTGAGATTCAAAACAATATCACTTGAGTTTTGAAAAAGAAAAATAGCAATGATATCCATTAAACGTATAATTTAGCGAATATGATTTATTGAGTTATGTGTTGTATAAAAATGTTTCATTTATTTGTGGATTAATTATTTTATCTAAATATTATTCTTTCAACAGTTATAAACGAATTTGTTTATATATTTTAATTAAATTCTATATTTTTAATCAGTATTGAGTTGATTGCAAGTCAATTACAGTTAGACCATTGACTCTTAAATCCACGGTATATATTGACTGGCTTAATAATCCAGTTTTTAGTATCTTAAATTTAAATAATACTTTAAAAATGTTACATTGTTCATGATATATAAAATGTTATATATTAGAGGGTCTTAATATTAATAAATTATAAATAGTATGGTTTATTTTGATTTTCATCAAAATTTTACAAAGCCTACCCAAATTCTACATTAATATTGAGCAATTCATTATAACATGGTTAATACTAACAAGTTTTCGGTTGAGAAGGTAAGTGACCTCACACCTATACGGAAGATAACATAAGTTTAAATATCAGAAAATACACTTGTTAGAAAAGATGAAAGTCCTTTATACTCTAACTTTAAGCCTTGAGAGTGATTATACGATTAATCAAATAAAAAATTACAACATGATTAATTAAAAACATTATAGCTAACAAGGAAATATCTCATTAGAATACTATAAGAAATTTCAACCCAAAATATAATACACACACACACACAATATTATATTATTAATTTATTATTGAAGTCTCTATTGCTGAGCTCACAAATAAGGCCGAGGTTAAGAGTTAGCTTTCAATATAAGATGTACTACCCAAAGAAGCAGAAGATCAAGATGATCTTCCATAGATATTTTTATGTTAGATCGTGATGTAATGGGACGTTGAATTTGCAATTATTATAAATTCATGATACACATGAAACATATTTTGTTTCATTCAATTAACAATGAATAATAAATAATAAAAGGTTAAAGTGTACTGTATTCAGCCCCTAAAATAAATTTTTCACTAACACTCAATATCATTAAGTAATTTTTGGTATAATTTTTTCCTTTAAAGTATGTGTAGGTAAAATCTGTAAAGAAATAAGAAAATATTTAATTATTTTAAATACCAATATTTAATAACATTTACACGTATTTCAACATGTGAAACCAATTCTACAAATTCTCTTTAAAAATTTCAAATGATCAGATTACAAAAATCATCGAAATATAAACATAATTTGCAGCATTAAAAATCTATGATT
The DNA here is from genome assembly GCA_963242795.1 of Inga leiocalycina. Taxonomy (NCBI): domain Eukaryota; kingdom Viridiplantae; phylum Streptophyta; class Magnoliopsida; order Fabales; family Fabaceae; genus Inga; species Inga leiocalycina. Next base: position 28,599,911 of record OY725327.1, read on the forward strand.
TTCAAGATTCAAACTAATTGATATGGTATATCAAAATAAATCACACAACGTGCAATTAATTATTTCTATTAATTAATCATGGTAAAAATCCTTCTGATAAATTAAATTGTGGCTAAGGTATTCACAAATATCACCAGATTTATTAAAATTTTATTTCAACTTCCAACTATATCACGTTGAATACAACAAATTCCAAAATTTAATTTATTCAGCCATATTGATCAAGAATAGAAGATTAGCAAAATTTTAGAAGACATAATAGGAGAGTATAAAACAAATTAAAATATTAAAATTTAGAAACCAAGTTTTTGTTGTTTATTTTAGAAAACTAGCAACTATAAAACAATTAATGTACTCATTAAAAAGCCTCCAACTTAATTATTTAAATTCACCACAGTAGAAATCAAATAATTAAATAATAACATGCTTCTAAACTACATATCAAATCTCAACTACCAAAAGCCATATAAATTATAACGCATGAATATTTTTTTTTAAAATATAAATATGCCCGTCAATATTCTTATTAATATTAATTGGATGCATACCTGGGAAGAGCGGTTTGCTCAATAACAAACAAACGTCAATAAGGTAACTTCAATGTGTCTCTTCTTCTTCTTCATTGTCTTCTCATGCCGTAGCAAAGACAGTTTCTGTTTCTAATAAGACTTGCAGACTTCATTTCTACCTCTTGCCTGTGTTTGCAAGTATCACAGGGCCCTCAAAATCTCTTTATCATAGAGATTAAAATAGTCCGGTCGAAGGAAAAATTGGATATTCATCCATTATAGTATTAATTATGGTCTGTCTTGATCATAGACTTATTTTAATATTCTTTCATCAGATACAGTAGGACCCAATTTTCACTCCCTTCATTCTCAATTACCATCGGACCAACATATTTTTCTTTCTCTTTGATTTTGAAAGCTCATGACAGAGGCGTGGCTACGGGACACGTTTCCTTTGAGTTTTCATAGCGATTTAAATGGCAGAACTTAACAAAGCTCTTCAAGATGTAATCTCGGCATGAGAATCATGGACAACATCACCATAAAGGGCGCAAAAGCGAGCGTATAATACACTTCTTTCCCAAAACCTTATCGGATAGTGGATACTCTCTGCGCCCAACCCTTAAGACACTATATGGATTAAGATAAATCACATATACCAAACACATAGTATATTAAACAATTTCTTCGGCGGCCTGATGATGACTTCCAATGGGCCTTGTTCCTAAAAGACAATGAAAGAAGTAAACTGCCATTCATTGAAAATAATCGTTAAAATAAATTTCGTGGCAAATCTGGACCCATTCTTTATAAATGGAAAATGGAAATCGTTTGCAGTTCAACTTCATAATCATTATCTTACTGCTGATAGGAAATTACTCATATTGATTTACCCGTGAGAGGCAACTGCTGAATCAAAACTTGATCATAATTCATAAGTATTTTCTACAAGTGAAACATCAAATAAAAGGAGATAGAGATTTGAATTAAAACTTATCTCGTTTCTTTTGTAATCATATCAACCGAATGAATTGGCGAATGCTTCTCTAGAAGCAATTCAAAGGAATAGCAGGAAGTATCTCTTGCCCTGTCATACTGTTGAATTTATATTCTAATATATAGATATTCAATCTATGTATATCATTTTATTTTTCTCTTAATAAATTGTCTTCCTATTGAAGAAAACAAGCCTGATATGGGAGGAGGGGACCTGTATCGGGAGCTGAGCTAAGTCCAAGATTGTTTGTTTGGGACTGTTTTAATTTTTGTTTATAAATACTTTTAAATCGTGATTTACGGTATACGATATAAGTATATGAGAAAAGTTTTATCTCGACTTATGTAAAAAGCACTTATAAGTAAAAAATAAATTATCTCAAAATAAGACATGGTTTATTTCATACACACTTGGAATATCCATATCTCCTTCCAAAAAATTCTATTAAAGATTAACATGAATCAGCTCGTGAAGCTAGTGAATTGAACAGCCAGTCTTCAAGTTGATCCAATTAAGAGCTTTAGACGGAATAATTATGTTAGATTTTATATTTTTACTTTTCTTATTGAGTCTAACACAACATCTTTTTGAATTCAAGGGGGCACAGATAAAAATGTCTGAAGTTTAACCCTGTGAGCGAAAGTAGTATTTCCGCCCCAATTTGAGAAGCCCATATGTGTATTTTCGCACTAAAGTAAAGTTTATGGTGTTATAAACACATTTAACAAAAATTTAAATCCTTATTGGGAGAGGTAACCACATTTAGTATCCAACAGTGTCTCAAACATGATTGTCTCACATAGAAGGATACCTGTACTTAACAAAAAACAAAAACAAAAAATTTCCTAAGTTTTTCCTATTAACTCTTTCATAAAAGAAACATAAATAAATAAAAAAGAATTTCATTGAATAATTTACACTCCTTCTGGTTTATAATATTAGTCACTTCAACTAATTTACTAAAATAAAGTGGTAATTGACTCATTAAATTTGTCTTAAATTGAAAATTGTTTCTAACTTTATTTATATTAAATGAGGTTTTGCTAAAGGAAAAAAAAAAACAAGGAGTCACATTTAAGCAATAATTACAATGTATAATTGATAAATAAACGTTAATTACTCTTCAAGTGATTTATATTGTAGACACCAATTTTTCTAAAAATGACTTATAGTATGAACCGAAGGGAGTGCTTAATAAAATCAAGGGAAAATGATACCAAGCTCCTAATTAAGAAAAATAATGTCATAAAAGTCTCATAGCTTATCAATGATAAGTGATAAAGTAATTATTAATAAGTGAAATAGTTACCATTAACAGGTTATAGGACTTTTCTAACATTTTTTTTAATTGGGACTTTAGTATCATTTTTCCTAAAATCAGTAAGCTTGCTTAAGTACAAGGACTTGGGCCACTTAAACATGAAGCCTTGAGCTTGAGTCCATATAAATGCAAAAAAAAAAAAAAGCCTTTTGTAAGAATTAGTGAATTACCCCCATAGAATATAACAATACTCAAATTTAATCTAATTAAATAGCCATATCAATATACAAACACATAGATACTTACACTTATTAAAGTAGCTCTATAAAATAATTTTGGCAAAAAGATAAGAAAATACCATTTGAACTTAAAAATATGAAACAAGTGATTTCCTCCTAAAATGAATTGTCAATTATTATATTCTTATTGATAATACCTATAGTATTCTTAAAGGCAATAAGATGAATTTGAGATTTTGAAGTTCAAGTGGTATTTTTTTTATCTTTTTCCTAATATTTTTATAGTTACATAATTTTTTAAAAATTATCAAAACCATTTTAAAAATAATTTATCAGGAGTTAACAAACATTATTCTAAAATAATTAATATGATTTTATTTGAGATTAAATGTATTTTTTCAGGGATTACAAAATTAATTCTCCTAGAAAAACACAGTATCATTGATCTTCCATATGTGCTGAGAGTTTTGTTTTGGTCTAAAATGTTATATCTCATCCACTCTATCTCCCAAACTTATAATTTTTCTAAATAATTCATAAAAATTTTTAAAAATTATTTTTATTTGAGTAAAATATATTGACTATCCTTCTCTTTTTCCTAAATTACACAAACCTCCCATCTACTTTGAAAACGTATATATACCCCCCTTGAAATTAAAATATAAGTTACAGAAACCTCCCTTATATATTTGATATTTCATTTCCATTCACCCAACCATTAGTTAACCGTTAAGTTTGACTGTTAAATATTTACTCTAACCAAAATATTCCTTTTTCAAATTTTAATATAAAAAATAATTCTAATACATGTATGTTCAAAATTTCAAATATATTATAAATTTTTTTAATTTTTATTATATTATAAAATTTTTAAATTTTTATCATATTTATTGAAATTTACTTATTTATTATTCTTTTAAATGACTAAAAAATATGCCTTTCAAACAAAAGACAAAAAGAAAGAGAAAGAAATATGTTTTATTCATAATATGTTATTAATAATGTAAATTAAATACAATATATAATTTATATTAATTTTAAAGTTTAATTTTTTAAATACATTTCTCACAAAAAAATTTATAAATATGTTTATTTTAGTATGCATCTATTAATATGATTAATCATATTTTTAATTAAGTTTTCTATGTCTACATTAATTAAATTAATTAAGTATTTATCTTAATATGAAAAAAATTTAACATATAACTATTTACAAAAGTAAAAAATAAGTTAAGAAAAAGAAACTCTTAAATTACTTAAACAATTTTAGTCAAAATTAGGAAATTAGTAATGATGAAGGATAAATTAGTAAATAAAAATTATTTTAATATAAATTTTAATTAAAAAATAAAAATCCTTAACGGAGTTAACGGTTTAGACTTAAATATATGTTTTCAAAATAGAGGGGAGGTCTATGTAATAAAGGCAAAACGTAAGGTAGATTAGAGTATTTTGCTCTTTTTATTTTTGTAGGCACATGCATATTTTTATTAGGGATAATTCTATTTGAGGCACTACTAGACACCTCTTCCAACCAGTTTTCGAATCTGAATTCATCATCTTGTGAGAGATCAACTCCTTTTACTAGGCCTAACACACATGTATTCTTATTAATCACATATATTAAATGAATGTTTTTACTTGGGATAGTTTTCATTGTAAACCATTAATTAGGTATTCTAGAGAAATCAACCCATTTTTTTTAAATAATTAATCTAACTAATTTTCTTAATCTATATAAATTAGTTAAATAACTCTTACATTTAGTAACAAACGGAGTAGTATATTAGAGTAAACTATTTTTTTTTTTTTTTGACATTGAGATATGAACTGACGTCTGTGTTTTTTTCTGAAAATGAACCGAGCCATCTTTAACATAAGGAAAGAAGCATATATAACTATGGTATATCCCTCTGAAAATTCTTAATCCTAAAAGAGAGAAAAATAAACAAAAGATGAAAAGAAAGATAAAACGAACAACTTACAGTATTTTGGCATATTCTTCTTCAGCTATATTCTTCCCCATCTTGATTAAATGACCACCGTCCTTTTTTTGTTCCTTATCTTTTTTTAACTAATCAGAGGTAAATTATCTGCTTCTGAAGTTCCACCTTTCGCACTTACTTTCTTCATATCAAAGCGACCCTAATGTGGTTGGAAAATAAATAATAATTTCCATATTACATTGTCCTTTTCGCTCAATTTTTCTCTGATAGCTTTTTTTTATTGGTATCTTTAAGTTTAAGCATTCCCAAGAATATTATTATCATTACCGACATTTAGTTAATAGTATTTATTTATTGCACAAATTTGGCATATTACCTTCCTGCCACAGTCATCCCACATTTGACCAAACATTCACCATTCCTTTAATTTTCGTTCTTATTCTTCAGGGCTCGATCTTGACACGTCACCAGGCTTTACGATTGATTCCTAATCTTAATTTTTTATGTCACTTTTCCCTTTACCTTCAATTTTTCGTTTATATATAAACACACACACATAAGGAAAACTAATTCCCAGTCTTTATAGATTTGTTGAGTTAGGTCCTTTAAGTCTTTTTTTTGTTTTTTTGGACTAGAGGTCCTTTAAGTCTACTTCATCAGCTCCGGTAGTCCTTACTGATTAAATCTGTTCAATAAAGATTAATACTGTCGGAGATCAACCCGCAACATTTCTTTAACTCTAAAACTAAGATTCAATAGTATAAATGAGAGATTGAAAAGGAACAGATAGCATAATTTAAGCTTTTGTATAGTGACATGTGGCATGCTACATGTCATGACATTCTAAAGCTACCCTTCATAGCATCTGATGTCCATGCGGCATCACGGGTCCCATACTACGTACCATCTTATACGGTATCCTATATGATAGCCCAAGTGGTGGGACCTTACATGGTAATCTAATTCTTTCTTGGGGGGAATTGCACTTAGGTCTAAAGGAAGAAAATAAATAAAGAAATGGTCCCTGGAGATTGTAAAATGAAAAAATGGTTTTATTAACAACTTCAAGAGCCTGTATTGATAACTCCATGGGATGATTTTTTTACTTTACAATCTCCCATTATCATTTTTTCATTTTTCTTCTTCCTTAAGACGTGAGTGTAATTTTCTCTTCTTCTTTTTTTTTTATGGATACAATCATTATCGTATTCGAGGTAATCTTATACTAAATGTGAGTACCTCTGCTAACGAGAATTCAAACATTGATTTGTTATATTATGAGGTGATAAGTTCTTGCCACTAGACCAAATCCCATTAATGCATGGCAACCCAATCCCATGAAAACGTAGGGGTGGGCAAGTGTGGCAAGGCATCTTGAAAGCCCTAATTCAATTGTTTTAGTTTCTTTTAGCCCAACACTTGTAAATAAGATAGGCATATGTAATGCATGTGTATTCATTAGTTAGATAGCATGCTTATATTAATTTAGGTTTTATTAGTCATTATATTTACGGTTTGAGTATGATTTATTCTTAGGATCTTAATGATTTAACTATGGTTTTTTTTCTAAGCATATATATCATTATATTGGAGGTACTGTCAAGTATTGAATGGGGATTTAAATATTAATTTATCACATTATGAGGGACTAACTCCTTCCACTAAACCTAACCTCTTTGGTAATTAACTATTGTATTTGATGAGTTAGGACCAAACTTACGTTTTAAAGTTTTGAATGGCATTTAAGATGCTAATGGGCTGAACCCTACTTTTGACAAACTATTATATAATGACTATTTAAGAAAGGACCTTTTGTGTTTTTGCCAGTATTTAAGAAAGGACTTGTATTCACAGTTCGGACTTGTTGTTGACCGTCTGTAATATGGGCCTCAAAGGTGCATTAAGCCCACTTGTGCATGGTTTGAGTTGTTTAGGATATAATTAAGGTATCACATTTCTCATATGAAATTTCATGAATATTGGAAATGGTTTAGAGAGTACTTTAAGCTTTCTCGTAAGGGGTCTCTTGACAAACTATTAATCAATTGACATGTGTTTCTTTTTTTTTTCTGTGTTTTGCAGGGGAGGTGTTGGTGGTTGTTGTTATGTAGCCCCTAAAGGTGTTTATGGACATACTTAATGCATATGAAACTTAATGCATATGAAACTAGGGGTGTTCATCAATTTCCCGTCCCGACCTTCCCGTCCCAATCCTGAGCAAATCAGGACGGGATTTTCGGGATCGGAAATGTGATTTCGGGATCGGAAAAAAGTCAGGATCGGGATCAGGACTTCCCTCTCCCGACTTTTTCCCGATCCCGAAAATATATATAAACACATGTATATTTTTTTAAAATATTCAAGAAAATAAGACCAAATGTCACTACAAAAAAAATGGCATTCTGTAGCGGTGGAATTGTAGCGGTTATATAAAACCGTTACAAATTATAGTATTTGTAGCGGTTTTAACCTAAACCGTTACAAAATTGTAGTGGCAAGCTACGCGCTAAGTGGCGTGACAGATTAGCAGCGTTTTTTGTAGCGGTTAGGTAGAAAAAACAGCTAGAAATTTGGCGCGAAAATCCCACCAAAACTTGTAGCGGTTAATACACAAAAACCGCTAAAATATTCCTGCTACTTGGCGAGACCAAGACCTGCCAACAGTGTAGCGGTTATTTGTAGCGGTTACAGCAACAAAATCGATACAAAATACCAAACGTCAGCTATTTGTAGCGGTTATAGGGATATAACCGCTACAGAATTTCAGGAGTCTCCACGTTTGTAGCGGTTCTGGGCCAAAACCGCTACAGAATTTCAAAGGTTCTTGTAATTTGTAGCGATTATTATAAAACCGCTACAAATTTAAGGCGCCCTGGGTGATTTGTAGCGGTTACTGTAGCGGTTATTGGAATAACCACTACAAATGTCTGGGCTATTTAAGGACGCGCGTCCCTCATTTCTCCGTTTGCTCATTTTGTTTCCTGGGGTTTCTCTGAGTGGTTTCTTCAAGATTTGAGCGTTCAGACCTCTTTGTAGGGGTTTTTGCTACAGTATTTCTCAGTATTTGCACTTGAGGTACGTATATAACACGTATTTTATTTGTATTTATATTTATATTAGATTTTTGCATAATAATGTGACTAATTTTTTTTTAAATTTTTACAGTTGATATGGCTTCAAGAGAGGATAAGGGGAAGGCCCCTGAAGTCCCCAGACCGATTTTACCGGGTGGCAGTAGCCGAGCAGGGGGCAGAGGGAGGGGGCAGTGCTGAGGCAGGGCGACTGCGGCATTTCAGCCCATCCCCTACAGGAGTCAGCCCTACCACAGGTACCGCAGACGATCCCACAGGAGACGACCACACCAGAGGTGCCTGAGGTTGGGGGGCCATATATCAGCATCGAGGATTTCCTCGACGAGGAGGAGTTCGAGATCTTGATTGGGATCAGGGAGATGGAGCAGTTCCTCGATGAGGAGGAGGCTCGGGAGCAGAATAACCCACGAGGGTCGTCTTCGAGGTCCACTGGGTTTGAGGTGCAGGTCCAAGGTAAATAAATTTTTTAATTTAATAAATTATTTATTTAAATTAAAAATGTTAACTTTGAATTATAATTTATCTAATGTGCGGTAAACTATGCAGATGAGCAGGGGAACGTGTCGACGAGGAGGCTGGACGTGGCCGGTCTGAACAGCATGGATTGAACCCTGCTAGTTACAGTGCCGTGGAATGAGGGCACTGACCAGCCCATCGACAATGGGGGTCACCTGTTCAACCGCTTCCTGAACGACCTGGGCGCGAATTGGATGCGGTTCCCCCTTCACTTCAAGACGTGGAGGCACGTTCCGAGAGGGCCGAAGGACTAGGTTTGGGAGGAGGTGGTTCAGGTAATTAAAATTATTTAATTAATATTTTTTGTAATTAATTCTATTTAATTAATATTTTTTAAATTATGTTTTTTGTAATAATTATTGATATTGAAATAAGTTTTTTTAAGCTGCGGTTTGCCATCCGAGCCAACCGGAAGAGGTACACCCTCGTGAAGATGGGTGACGGCTGGAGGAACAGGAGGAACCGTCTCTTCCACAAGGTGGATAAGGACGGGACGATGCCTCTGGAGCAGCTGATCGAGAGTGTCCTGGACGGCATGCCGCCGAACGACTGGGCAAGTTTCGTCCAATTCAGGAGCCCTAAGGAGCAGGTAATGTATTTATTAGATTCTTTATATATAATTTTGTAATTGTTAATTATTAAATTATAATTTCAATTTAATTGTATTTAATTTGAACTTTATTAATTTTAAATGTTTTTTTATTGTTTTAATACATTTAATATTGTTTTTTTTCTAGGAGCTTTCTCAGAGGAACACCAGGATCCATGTGCAGCAGACGATCCACCACACAACAGGATCAAAGACCTTTACTGTCACCTATAGCGAGCTGGTAACTTTTCAAAATATCACTGACTTTTAGCTGATTATTTCTTAATACTAATTGAAATTTGTAATTGTTTCAGAAGACAAAGGCACAGTAGGAGAACCGTCAGACGGACTATGGGAAGTTGTACGCCATCACACACAGACACCGTGACGGGATTGCGACCTCTCAGCAGGCAGAGGCGGCCATTTAAGTAATTTTATTATTATAATTTTTATAAAACCAACTTAATAATGAAAAAAGCTAATGAGTAATTGTTTCATAAAATTGTAGGAGCGGATGCAGCAGTCGTAGGCTAAACTGCGACAGACCTAGGCCGAGGAGTCACAGGGGTCAGTGGACCCGATGGCACCTTTGAAGGCGGGTCTGGCTTAGGATGAGCACCCCGTACGCGTGCGGGGGATGGGGATAGGCGCTAGACCTAACATGGTCTACGACAGGAGCGCCGCCTCTGAGGCTGGCAGCTCTAGAGGGGTCAGACGTCTAAGGGATGAGTCTATTGACCAGCTACGGTCAGATTTAAAGCAGCAGATGGCACAGCAGCAGCAGTAGATGGTACAACAGTAGCAGCAGCAGATGCACCAGCTGTATCTGCAGGCTGATATGATATACGCTGCGAACAACATTCTCCAGCGGTCATGGAGTCGCCTGTTCCCGGACGAGCAGCATCCACAGGTTCCCCCTGTCCCTCGGTACGTCGTCCAGACTCCTCCTCCTCCTCCTCTTGCTCCTGCTGATGATGATGGTGTGGTTCACTCTGCGAAACGGCCCGATCCAGCAGAACCTGAGGGAGCCCCATCTGAGGGAGCACCAGATGATCATCCCCCAGCTACTTAGTTTAGGACATCTTTTTCTTTATTTGTTGTTGAAACATTTGTAATTATATATATATGAGTTTGTATTTCAGAACTTAAATTCTTATTGTGTTTAATATAATTATATTTATATTATTAGACCGCGTTGTTGAGTTTATGAATTAATTGCAACAATATTATTTATATTTCTAAATTAAAAAAAAGCATATATATATATTTGTAGCGATTTTAAATAAAAACCGCTACAAATATATATTTTTGTAGTGGTTCTACAAGAAAAACCGCTACAACAATATATATTTTTGTAGCGGTTCTACACTAGAAACCGCTACAAACATATATATATATATATGTTTGTAGCGGTTTTTATTGTAAAAACCGCTACAATACTCATCATTTGAATTTTGAAATTTGCCGCCTTTGTGCACCTTTGTGCGGTTATGTTATGTATAACCGCTATAAATTAAAAAAAAATTTTAATTTGCTGTCCAACGGCTTTAATATTAGTAGCGGTTGTGTACACATAACCGCTACAAATATTCAATGTTTAAATTTTGAATTTCCCACCAATATGTGCAAAATTCCAATGGCTTAAAAGTTAGTTGCGGTTTTATACGTATAACCGCTACAAATATTTAAGATCTGTAGTGGTTAGTGTAGCGGTTTTGGAACTGCACAAAATTGAAAATGTTGGAATTTCAGAATATAAGGTTATTGGCATTCGTCATTCTCTACTCACTCATCTTCTTCTCTATACTTTCTTCTCTCTCACTAGTAGCTATGGATAAATCATGGATCAGGTTGCCATGCAATTCTCCTGAATATTTGTACGGATTAAATAGTTTCTTGGATTTTGCATTCACTCACGCCAGCTGTAACGGCAAGATCGTCTGTCCGTGTCAGAAATGCAAGTTCAAGAAGTGGCATGCACGAAATGTGTGAAGGAACATTTGCTTGTGAAGCCTTTCCCTAAGGACTATACGTTCTGGGTAGTTCATGGTGAGAAGGCCGGCATTAGATATGACGATGCTCTTCTTCGAAGTTCTCAAGTAGGCGTTCAAGTAGATGAAGATGATCCTGTGAATGATGCTATGCGTGATGTGTTTGGATTTCAAGGCAACAACTTCAACGAAGAAGTGCACGGTTCTGAGCCGGTTTTTATGAGGAATGAAGTAGCTCATGATTTTTTAAGCTTGATGGATGAAGCAGATCGTCCTTTATATCAAGGTTGTCGTAAATATTCTAAATTATCTTTCTTGATCAAATTGTATCATATCAAGTGCTTGTGTGGGATCATAGATAAGGGAATATCGATGTTGCTCGACTTATTACAAGATGCATTCCCCGACGCTGAGATTCCCACAATGTTCTACGAGGCCAAGAAGATTATCAACAGGTTGGGGTTGAATTATCAAAAGATTGATGCATGCCCAAATGATTGTATGCTGTATTGGGGAGACGATTCTAGAAGGGAGACTTGTAAGAGATGCCACATATCGAGGTATAAGACAATTCGGAAGGGGAAAAAGCAGAAGAAGAAACCTACAAAGATCCTCAGGTACTTCCATTTGAAACCTCGTCTACAAAGATTATTTATGTCGTCTAAAACTGTGGAGCACATGAGGTGGCATGCCGTTGATAACAACGAAAACGGTAAATTAAGACATCCCCGTGATACAGCTGCTTGGAAAACGTTTGACAACAACTTTCCAGATTTTATAACTGACCCCAAAAATGTTCGGCTTGCGTTGGCGACCGACGTTTTCAATCCTTTTGGGAATCTTAGCACAAGTTACAGTATTTGGCCGGTAGTCTTAGTTCCCTACAACTTAACCCCTGGATGTGTATGAAACAAAGCTCTTTCATTATGTCTATGATCGCTCCAGGCAAAAAGGAACCCGGCAATGACATCAATGTGTATGTCCAACCACTTATTGCAGAATTGCTTGACCTGTGGAATGTCGGCTTAGAGACGTATGACGCTTACGGTAAGACTTTATTCAACTTGCGTGTAGCCTTGATGTGGACGATTAGTGACTTTCCTAGCCTTGGCACATTATCTGGTTGGAATGTGCATACTGGGTCGGCGTGTCCAACTTGCAATTTTGACTCTGACGCAGTGCGCCTTCCCCACAGCCGAAAGTGGCGCTTTATGGGCCACCGGAGGTTTCTAGATAGAATGCATAAGTTCAGATTACAACGGAATTACTTCAATGGGAAACCAGAAAAAAGAGGACCTCCTCAGAATTTGTTCGGTACAGATATCTTACAGCAGCTTGAGCATGTTGACTTCGAGTTTGGAAAAAGCGACTATTCAGCACAAACTCACCAAAAGATGCGCAGGACTTCGGCGCCTCAGCAGTGGAAGAAGATAAGTATTTTATTCACTCTTCCATATTGGAGATCTAATTTACTTCACCACAGTCTTGATGTAATACACATTGAAAAGAATGTTGCGACAATGTGCTGTATACGCTGCTTAACGAACCCGGTAAGACAAAAGGTCACCTTCAAGCGAGGAAAGATTTACACGACATAGGAGTTTGTGAAGACGCTTGGCCAGATGAGCATGACAGATTTCAATCGGCAAAGTTTACCCTCACAAAACCGAACAAGGAAGTCTTCCTCGCGACGTTGAAGAAATTAAAAGTTCCTAATGGGTATTCAAGCAACATTTCTCGATGTGTTGACTTGCAAGCTCGAAAGGTTGCTGGCCTGAAGAGTCATGACTCATATGTTCTTATGCAGCAGTTACTCCCTTTGGCTATAAAGAATACACTTCCTCCCGATGTTTCCATCATTTTGGTGGAACTTTGTTCTTTCTTTTGGAAGTTGTGTTCTAAGGTTTTGATCGTTGAGGAGCTTAATTAGCTGCAGTCCAAAATTATTCTTACGCTTTGTCATTTAGAGATGATCTTTCCTCCGTCCTTTTTTACTGTGATGGTTCACCTTACAGTCCACCTCGTTCATGAAACAAAGCTCGCTGGACCAGTACAATATTGTTGGATGTATCCGATTGAGAGGTACTCATTTTAAATATGTGCTTTATTCTCCGTATTTAATGTTTGCTAGTCGTCCTTTTCAGCATTTTATATCAATTTTCTCATCTGTACTTCGTAGGTTCCTTGGGAAATTAAAATCTTACGAAAGGAATAAGGCGTGGCCAGAAGGTTCTATAGCTGAAGGCTATATAGGGGATGAGGTGCTATATTTTTGCTCAAGGTACTTTGATGATCTTGAGATGGCTTTCAACCGCCCAACTCGTGTTGACGATTGTCCTGATCCTGCGCCGACATCAGGAGAATTTATCCCTCGTGTTGGTAAACCAGTTGGAGCAACTGAGAACTTCAAAGTAACGGCAACTGAGAAGTTTAAAGCACATAGACATGTCTTGATTAATTGCACTTAAGTTGAACCTTTCATACGGTAAGAATTGTACACTCACATGTTATTCGATCTATATCTTTCGTAACATTTCTCACTTTCATTTCACTATTGTCTTTCCATTATTAATTCCAGGGAATTCAGAAGTCATGTGAAGCGTCAACTCATGATCCGTACACAGACATCCTCAGAAGTTGATAGGAGGGTCCGTAGAGAATTCCCGAGCTGGTTTGCGCGCAGAATACTAAATGACCACAAACCACACTCACCAGATTTCAGAGCTCTCGCAATCGGCCCTTTTGATCATGCTGGTTTTAAGTTTTGCACGGTTTCACGGGATCAAGGATTGCAAACTCAGAATTCGGGTGTTTATGGCACATTTGGGATAAGGAGTTATGCGAGCAGCAGTGACGCCAACATGCAGTTTAGAGCCGTCCCTTACTATAGCAAGCTTCTTGATGTGGTCAAACTTAATTATCAAGGCCGTTTCACCGTTACGCTGTTCAAGTGTTTGTGGGCAAATACCACCACTTCTTGGGGACTGACAACTGACGACTTAGGGATCACATCAGTCAATTTCTCACGGCTGATTCATACTGGTATTTCTCAAGATGATGAGCCGTATATTCTAGCTTCAGAGGCACATCAGGTTTATTATGTCGAGGACGAGAGGCACAGGGATTGGCACATGGTTGTTCATCTAAAGCCACGAGACCTTTACAACATGGGTGAAGGCGATAACATCGCTTACGAGAGTGAGCCATTTCAGCTAGCCGATTTTGAAAACTACTTCCCTGAAGGCGATGACAATTTACCTCTACTGCGGTGAGTTTTTTTAAGTCCACGTCATTTACATCAAATTTTTTAAATTTAATAAAAAATCCATAACAATAATTTTCTACATAATTTCTGTAGGGATGGCGACGATGAGTGATCAAATTCAAATTATGCTTTTCTTTTTAAAAAAAAATGGAAAAAAAATTTTAAAATAAAATTTAAAAAACAAAATTTAAAAAATATTTGTAGCGGTTATTAAACCGCTACAAAAGTAACAATAACCGCTACTAAATAAAAACCGCTACAAAATTGACACATTAACCGCTACAAATAGTATGTGGATCCCTATAAATACCCTTACCATAACTCATTTCAAACACTCTCCAATTTCTTTTCACCTTACCTTTCTTTCATTCTCTCTCATTTACAACTTCTTTTGTATGAGTAGAGGAGCTGAATAATACGATCACATAAGGTAACAAGTTTTTTTATTTTTTTTTACAATACTTCTTTCCTTTATATAAAATTTATTCTCACCATTTTTTCCCTAGATATTTTAGAGCTGTATCACATTGTCATCTATTTTTCATACACAATTACATTATATTAGACAACATAATAATTCCTTATTACCTACGTATTAGAAAAATTATATATTTATATTAGACTAAAGGAAACACAACAAAAAATTTAATATAGAGATTTTTTAAAAAAATGCAAATCCAGGATCGGGAAATTCCTGATCTCGATCCCGAAATTTCCCGATTTTCGGGATCGAGAAATTTTTGGGATCGGGAATGAAAATCATTCCCAAACCCTTTTCGGGATCTAGATCGGGAATGGCATTTCCCGATCCCGTCCTGATCCCGAACACCCCTATATGAAACTTTTGAATTATGTGATTCCATTTTATATGTTTGAGTTTTAGTGAACAACCAAAAAGTTCTAGGAACAAGTGAACAGTTGTAGAAGCAATAATTTGCAAAGAGGTTTTCCTTGAGAAGGTATCGACAATGTAGAGATTTGTGATAAATTATATTGGAAAAATACTATATGAACAAGAGTTAACAATGAGAATTAAAGATCGATTTTGTTATAGATCTTGATTGAGTACAGAGAAGCAAATGAAGAAATAGATGTGATAGATAAGATTGGATTGAGTGTTTTTCTAGGTACATGGAGGCTCCTATTTATAACATAGGATCAACTGATTTAGTAGGTTGGTTCCACTATTTGTGGATCCGATGAGCTAGAGGGGATAATCCCTTCAAGTTTGGATTTAATGTAACAGATGGGATCTTGGGTTTGACTCGGAATGTTTGTGCATAGGTGTCTTGGTCTTGGGCCTAATACGCCTTTTTGAGCCATCTTATGGTTGTATCGCATTTAGGCCCCCAAGTGGTAGAATTTGGCCCTACATTAAGCCCCCTACTCTCCAAGTCAATCAGGAAATTGATTTGGAGAGTAGTGCTTTATCCTAGCCGTTGAGCATCTTTGCAATCCTACAGTCATGCTTGGTTCTTCCATCTTCTTTGAATTTCTTTGTCCTCCTTATTGGGTTTATAGAGCTTGCTCTCTCATTTTCAACAACACCTAAGGTACTTCTGGCAACTCATGATCAGATTGTTTCCCTAATCAGGGTGGTTTTACGTGGTGCTGCGATGTGACTTGTTGAAGTAGTGGTGGAGCTTCCTTTTTGTCTACATTCTTTGAGGTCTTTTGGGCATGGCTTGAAGAGGTACTTCCAAGTTGTCCTCACTACTTGTCTTTATTTCCTCCAAAATGTTGTGGTTAGGGTTTAATAAAGAAAGTTTGAGTTCTTGTTTTTCCCTCTTTGTCCCTATCTTTTGAGTTTTTCTGTGGGTTGAGTTATTTTCTTTGCTGAGAATGGTTTATATTTACTTAGTTGCTGTTAATCATGGGCGTTCTTCATTGTGTGCTTTGTTCTGCCTTTACATGTTGGGTGAGCACCTTCCAATTTTTTCCATTTTGGGTCTTGATCTTTCCATCTAGGGATTTGCCATTTTTTTGGGATTTGAGCATCTTGTGGCTTTACTTTTATGATTCTTTAATTTGTATAGCCAGTAGTGGCTAGGTATGCGATTTTTGGTCTTTTGCGCACGTGTTCATGAGTTGTACTTTCCAGTACTCTTTGTGGGGACCATTTTTTGTTGGAAGGCTTATTTGTGGGATTTACTTACACGGGGTTTGTTCTACTTTTGTTATTGCCCCTCCCCCCTTGGCTTACTCATATAGATGAGTATGTTTAGAGTAAGCAGTTCGTCTATAAATATGATTGATATCTTAGTGAGTGATTTAGGTATTTTAGTGAGTGAGGGTGAAGAAGTTGTTTAGCTTATTGATTTAGGTATTTTAGTGAGTGAGGGTGAAGAAGTTGTTTAGCTTATTGAGGAAAACATCTGAGGGGCAACTAGCTTAGAAGGGAGTTAAGTTGTAGTCATGGCTCCTTTGAGTGTGAGAATTTTGAAGGATAATACGGTTTCTAAAATTAGTAATAGGGGTTTGATAAAGATCCGTAAGAATTATGGTATGCCTAAGACCATATGTATGCAGGCTCCCATGGTGAATGAAAGGGTAGACTGGTACTTTCATAGCTGGGCTGCTGTGTATGTGGAGCTACTGAGGTACAGGGCTTCGTTCCCCTTACCACCATTGATGGTTGGTTTATGTAGGCATTTTGATCTTGCTTCATCCCAGTTCATGCCATATGTGTGTCATGTTAGTAGAAGTTCTAGCTAAGTAAGTGGGGGTAAAGCTTACCATAAACGGCTTGCTCTAGTCCTACTACCTAGTTATGAGAAGCCCAAGACTGTACATACTATTTGGGAAGATAGGTAAAAAGGTTCTAGTAAAGAAGTGCCAGATCAATGACAGTGGTTGGGATGAAAAATATATGTTTGTTAATTCTTCATCCTTGGTTGGTGACAACTTGGATATACGTACCACGTGGAATCCGGATGGTAAGTCCTTCTCCAATTTTTATTTCCTATAAATGCATGTTTGCTAACTACTTATATGTTGTTTTTACAGATGTCAATAAGGCAAGGAAAGCACCGAATAGTTGTGACGAGGATCAGACGAAGTGCATCTTGGCCTTACCTATTACTGAGGGAATCTATGTGTCTTTGCTTGGCTTGAAAAAAACATCCCCAGGTATTGTTCGTACCTTCTAAAAGGTTTTAGCTTGAGATTCATACAAGTATTATTTACACATTTCCTCCTAGGGAGGCTGATCCTGAAGGCAAAATCATACAAAGTTCTTATCCTAGAGAAGATGAAGGCAAAATAAAAACTAGCTGAGACGGATGGTAGGTCAAGTGTTCCTTTTGACCACATGATTTTGGCCTCAATTGGTATCACAGAGCAAGACAAGGGTAGAAGCATGGCAGGGACTAGCAGAAAGTGGAAGGGTGTGAATAGCCAGCTCGATTACGAGAGTATTGACCTCTAATTTTCTGCTATGGTTTCATCAATAATTGACGCACCATAAATACTTCTTGCAATCCGATGCCTCTTGTTCTAGAATGACCCGGCAAGGATGGAGTCTCAAGGGTTTTCTAATTCACTATCATCTTACATTTCCCATAACTTCCAGGTTTTATATCTATCCAATCTCTCTTAGTGCTAAGTTATCATTTAGTTTGACCTCTGGCCACATCTTGCTTGTAGGGCTTCCAAAAGACTGTTGTATTTAGAGAGTGAGGTTTCAAAGCTAGTTTCATAGGTGTTTACAAAGGACTAAACTATCCAAAACCTGTAACAAGCTCTTGCATGCATGATTGACTCTTAATCCAAGTTTAGCATTCGTTGAAAGAGCTGTCTAAAGTGAAGTACGAGTTATCTTTATTGCGTATAGAGAATAGAGGGCTAAACAATAACTTAAGGACATAGTGATAGAATCAACTTTTAGGGCTTAGGATCAGTTAATAAAGGAATTCATGGAGGGTCGGTCAGACCAATAGGACCCTGAAGAAGAAATAGTGATGTACCAATCTATCTTTAATGGCTAGTTGGAAGATAAAAGCTTCGCCACAGGGGCTATTAATGGGAACCAGTAGTGGGCCTATATGCCCCTTCAGACTTGTTAAATGCTATTTTTTTGTTGTGTTAGTTTGCAAGCTTGGGTCTTTTTGCTCTGTCACCCAAGACTTATAGGGTAGTATGTTAGCATTTTTTGAACACCTCTTTTCATTTTGTGACTTGTACGGCTGAATTCTTTGGTGCGTCAGACTATTTATATGTTAAATTAATTGAGCTTTAAGCATTCCATAATGTGTGAGTTGTCATTTTATAACCTTAGACATTAGTGAGTTTCCGTATGCTAGTTACTATCATTGTAATTTCTGACCAAGCACAAGGATTTTGGTCGTTCAGTGTGAATGTGGCACCTTTATGGCCTGGTCTGTATTCTACCATGGGACACCCTTAAGGTTGGGCTATCAATGTTCAGGTATGTTGGTATAGAGCACCCATGAATTTCTGATGCATTGTCTGTGTGTCATTTGGCATGGTAGGTTAGTTTGGCATACTTAGCATAAGCCAGTGAGTTGGACCGTTCTTGGTATATAGGGAGAGAGACCATGGATCATGAAACAATAATAAATTAAGTACTTCATAAAAATGGCTTTATTAGATGATTAAGGCTAGAATGGGGTATTATTTCTCTGGAGTATGTGATGCCTTGGCAAATGTGTCACGTGGGTATAATTCCATCCAATTGAATAGTGAGTGACCGACCATACATTAGATATTGAGTGGTCATGACTCAAGTAATTGAACATCAAGCAATGAATCCACTATGAAGAAGTCCTATAACAGAATAGGGTATTTTAGTTATGGGGCATTTAATATCATATTACCAAATATGACCAGACCATATAGCTCAGAGCGTTGGTCTCCTTTCTTTGTCATATTTACAGTTAGTATCATCATGTCATGCCCACAAGTTTAGCAAGTATGAAATTCTAGGTAAACTTGGAGAGCAAAGATAAAAAAGCATACCTTTTTAAGTGTATGGCATTACAACTTCGTTTGATAGGCTTACCACTCCTGTTACTCAGTTGGTAAGCTCCTTGACTGACTATTCTAGCAACTTGGTAAGGACCATCATATGTCAGTCCTAACTTCCCATCGCTCGTCTCCTTAGTGCTCTGGAACGCTTTTCGAAGCATCTAGTCCCCAACTTTGAACTGCCTTTCTTGTTCGTTTTTGTTGTAGTATTTTTGATCTTTTATTGGTATGTTGCTACTTTAATTAAGGCTTATTCGTGGAGTTAGTCAAGTAAGTCCAGTTGGTCGGTAATGGCTTGGTTATTAGATTCCTCGTTCATCCAACTGTATCGTAATGATGGCATTCCAACTTTGACTGGGATCATTGCTTCTAACCTATACACCAAAGAAAAGAGCATTTTGCCTATTGATGTAGGGGAAGTAGTTTTATAGGCCTATAAGATGGATGTAAGCTCTTCAACCTATCTTCCTTTGGCTTTGTCAAGCTTCTTTTTTAGAGAGTTGATGATAGTTATTTTACTTGAATCAGCCTCCCCATTGGATTGTGGATTTTAGGGAGTAGAGAAGTTAAGTTGTATCCTCCACTTTTGGCAGAAATTTTGAAACTTTCGTCCAATGAACTGGGATCTATTGTTATAGATTATCTCCTTAAGTAGTCTAAACCTACAAACAATACTTTTTCACACAAAGTCAATAACAACATGTTCTTGTACATGTGTGTATGATTTTGCCTTTGCCCATTTTGGTGAAGTATTCGGTTAGTACTAGCATGTAAACAACTCATCCAAGTGCCATAGGTAACTTTCCTACTATGTGCATGGTATGTAATGTCTCTGCTGGTTAGTGCATCAAGTTCACTAACTATTGACATCTGTTGTACTTCTTGACTAAGGTTGTGGCATCTTTTTATATGATAGTTCAAAAATATCCTGCTTGGAGCACTTTGCGTATTAGGCTTCTACTACCAGTATGGTCACCAAACTCCCCTTCGTGTATCTCCCTTAATACATCATTAGCCTCTTGTGGTCTAATATACTGCATGAGTGGTTTGGCATATGATAGTTTGTATAGCCTCTTGTCTAGAAAATAGAACGTGCATCATGCACCTTCACATGTTGGGCCTTATTCTTATCTTTTGGGAGGACATTATCTTGCAACTATCGTAAAATTGGGGACGTCCAATCCCATGTTAGGCTATTTGAGAGTATCATACTTACACTAGGGTGGATCGCTAGGAGTTACAGATACACAATCGGTACTGACTTTGGTTGGTTGGTCTATATGGACGATCCTAAATTGGCTAGTGCGTTGGCTTCTTGATTGTCGTCCTTACCAATCTAGGTTATTTTAAACTCTTGGAATTCCTTTGCCAGGGACATTGCTCGTTTGTGATATGTCTGTATGTCTAGGTCTTTTGCTTGGTACGAACCATCTAGCTGCTTGGAAACCAATTGTGAGTCACTTTTGACTTCTAGTCTTTTGATTCCCAACTCCTTGCCTAATCTTGTTCCTTAACATTAAACGAACCATCCATGAACAGTGTCCACTTAACCCTTTAGTCTTTCCCACTTATGCATAAATTAGCATCTAGCTGTATATTAGGGCTAAAGATGGCTAAAAAATCTGTTAGGACTTTTGATTTATATGGTAGTGTGTGGTATATAGGTTATGTCAAATTCGCTTAGTTCTACAGCTTACTTAACTAACCTGCTAGATAGGTTTGGCTTGTGCAACACATTTTTTAAGGAATATGTAGTTACTACCTTGATTGGATGGCATTGAAAGTAGGGATGTAATTTTTTGGAAGCAGAAAAGAGTGATAAAGCTAACTTTTCAAGTTGAGAATACCTGGTCTCATCATCCAAGAGTGCCTTGCTAGTATATTATATTGGATGCTGCTTACCTCATTTTCTTTGACCAAGACTGCACTTACTACCCTGTACGAGATTTCTAGGTATACGTAGAGTGTCTTACCTTTCTTCAGCTTTAATAGCAATAGAGTATTCTTAAGGTACTATTTCAATTGCTATAGTACGATTTCATAGTCATCGCTCCACTAAAAGCTCTTGTTCTTTCTTAACGTATCAAAGAACAAGTGGCACTTTTCAGATAACCTAGAAACGAACCTGTTTAGGGCCACTACACAACCTGTTAGCTTTTGCACACTTTGACACACTTTGAACTTACCAGAGGTCACGCCAAACGAGCATTTCTTTAGGTTCAACTTCATGTTGTACTTATGAAACAGACTGAAGGGTTGTTCTAGATGTTCTACATGTTGGTCTACTCTGAGAGATTTGACAAGTATATCGTCAATGTAGACTTCCATCGTTTTACCTATCTATCCTGTGGACATGTGATTGCCTAACCTTTGGAGGTTGCTCTTGCATTCTTTAGCCCAAACAACATGACCTTATAGTAGTATATGCCTCATTCGGTTGTAAAAGCTCTTTTCTCTTGATTCTTAGTATGCATTAAAATTTAATTATAACCAAACAAAGCATCCATAAAACTTAACAATTCATGGCCAGACATAGCATCAACTAGAGAATTAATGTGTGGTAAAGGAAATTAAAAGAGTCTTTTGGAGAATCTTTATTTAGGTAGTTAAAGTCTATACATACCTGGTGCTTACCATTCTTTTTTGGTAGGGCAACTATATTAGTAAGTCAGTCAGGGTATTGGATGTCCCTTATAGACCCAATGTTTAAAAGCTTCTACACTACCTCATTTATGATTCTGTGACATTCTGGTGCGAATTTACGTTACTTTTAGTTAACTAGTTTGTACGTTGGGTCCACATTGAGTCTCTGAGTTATTACTTCTGGGTATATGCCTATTATGTCTACATGGGACCAAGCAAAGCAAGTGGTATTGTTATTTAAAAATGAAACTAACTTATCTTGTATGCCTAGTGGAGTTTTATCCCAACATAGACCTTCTTTTCTAGATGGTTTGAATTGACATACACTTTGTTAAGCTTCTTTACCTTTGGTTGGTTTAGCACTTTCATAGGGGACAAGTTCGGTAATTGCTATGGTGACTGATTATTGACTAGCTTTAAGGTTATTTGGTAGCATTCCCTAACTTCCCTTTGTTCTTCTCTTATTTCCTGTACGCCCTAGGGAGCTTGGAATTTCACTACTTTGTAGAGGGTAGATGATACTTGAAAGGTAGGTTCAATCCTACTGCGTACATTATGAGATTATCTCCCCAATGATCTTGTTTGGTGCCCCATTGCCAAAGACTGGTACAAATGGTGTCAAATGATCTAGGACTCCAATCCCAATTATTTGATCATCTCCAACTATATTATATTAACTGAACTACCTAGGTCAATCAACACACATTTTATGTAAAAATTACCCAAATACATAAAGATTACCAGTGTGTTGTCATGTGGTTGGTCCAACTCATCTATCTCATCTTTATAGAATGTAATTTGTCCTTCCTTTGGGCTTGTTTAAGTGTCCTTTGCTCGTTCTTGGTTGGAATCTTTTGGTAAGAGCTTGGCATACCATTTTACTGTCAAATATGTAACTGTAATTATCTCTAAACCACCTATAGTACAATTGATGGTTTTTTGGTGGTTCTGATAGCATAGGGCTAGTAGGGTTAGAACCATTATTTAATAAAGTAAACTTACCTTTCCTTGTCAGTAGGTCGGTTAAGTACCCGCGTTTGAGAAGTTCTGCTACTTCCAACCTAAATGCAATATAGTCTGCTATCTAATGACCGTGGTTGGAGTGAAATTTGCACCATTTGGACCTATCTCACTACTCTACTTTTTTTTTAGCTTCGGGGGGCCACTTCACCACATCTCCTATTTTTGTAAGAGTCTAAAATAACTCAATAGAGCTGACAGAGAAATTATAGTCTTCTATCCTTAGCAGGAATGGTCAATTAGGGGGTGTTGATACGCTATTGGCCTAATTTCGCCTGGTGCATCGTTGGGTATGATTCTATTTCCAACTGCAGTTAGAGTGTCTTGTGTTTCTACTGCTCCTATCTGAGGGTTCCTCATTATGATGGCGTAATTGACTCGCATTCACTTTATCTTCTTCCCACTTGATTTGGGCCCAATCTTAAACCAACATGTCATCCAAGGAATGACAAGTGTATTTGGTCAGATCCTTGTATAAATCAGAATTAGGAAGTAAACCTTTGCTGAATGTAGCGATGGCAATTTCTACATCGTAGTTTGGTATATTGATCTTTTCTTTGTTGAACCTGCTGATGTAGTCTCGCAACAACTCTCATCACCCCTGACCTAGTATAGGTTGTTAGGCTGCTTTTCAAGCTTCTGGCTACTGGATAATTGTTGTACAAATAGATCATTCAAGTCAGCGAACAACCTTATCGAGTTAGTTGGTAAGTTGGTAAACCATCTCAACGTTGGTCCAAGTAGACTTGATCCTAAGCCTTTGCACATACAAGCTTCTCACATTTCTCTCAGTATCAATGTAATATGCATCCTTTATTGGTGCTGCGCCATATGCTCATCTGGGTCTGTCTAACCATTATAGGGTCGTACGTTGTGGAAAGTGAATTTCCTTGGCACCTCAACTAACTCAATGTCATCTATAAATGGTGAGCCAGCAAAGTTGGCAAGATCACTCTTCTTCATTAGTGATGGCATGCCTGGAAGGTGGAGTATCATTGCTTCTAGCTCTTGAACTTTTGATTCCATTCACCATCATCCAACATGCCAGAGCTTGGTAAGTTATTCATTGCAAGTGGGTCAGTCCATCCTTCTACTTCACCATCAGGCATGGTTGGTGTAGTCGGTGTACTTGTGCCATTAGATTTATCAATATTATTTTCAGTTAGAGTTTTGTTTCCTACTACCCTTGGTTGGTCTGTCATAGAGCTGGGAGTTCCCAATGGTTGAATGCGGGGATGGGAGCAGTTGGTAATTGTCTTGTTGGGCAAGATGGGGGATTGACTTGCGGGGAGTGTGAAGTAAGTCGCTCTTATAAAGCATTTTTCTCTTCCTCTAGGCATTATAGTTGTTCTTATTGCTGTGCGGCCAACCTAGCTTAGGTGAAAATCTGTTGAGTCTGTTCCAATATAAGATAGCCATCTCTTAGAGGTTAATAGGTACATCGGTCATGGTAAATGATCAAAATGAGCAGAGAAGAAATAAATCCCTTTGAAATTTATTGTTGATCCCTATGGAGGGCGCCAAATTATAGAAGCAATAATTTGCAAAAAGGTTTCCCTTGAGAGGGTACCAACAACACAGATATTTGTGATAAATTAAACTGGAAAAATACTATAGGAATAAAGAGTTAACAATGAGAAGTAAAAAGTAACTTTATTATGGATCTTAATTGAGTACAGAGTAGAAAATGAAGAAACAGATGGAAGAGATAAGATTGGATTGAGTGTTTTTCTAGGTACTTGGTAGCTCCTATTTATAACTTAGGATCAGCTGATTTAGTGGGTTAGTTCCACTCTATGGATTCGACGAGCTAGGGGGAATCCCTTCAATTTCAGATCTAGCATAATAGATGGGATCTTAGGTTTGACTCAGTATGTTTGGGTACGAGCGGCTTGGTCTTGAGTTAGGCGCGCCTTCTTGCGCCATCTTATGGTTATGTCACATTTAGGCCCCAAGTGGTGGAATTTGGCCTTATAGTATTATAAACTTGTTGTCATTTCTGGGATCTTGTCATTACATGCTCCTAAGTTCTTATGGAACTTTTGCGTGATTGAATCCATTCCTTGAAATAATATAGTAATTCCCTCTTTTAATTTTCAGGATTGAGATAATCGAGGCTTCATTTATTGTTTAAATATGATGCATGTATGACTAATCACTTTGAAAACACTTATGCAAACTATTCTTTAAGAATATCCATTCCATTTTAAGGATTTAGTCTTATATGAAAATTACATATTGATTTAATGAGCACGAGTTAACATTGACATATATGGAACTATGCTTTGAAATATATATTGATATTGGCTATTTGAAACCAATTGTAAATATGTGCTGCTTAACATTCACACCCTATCCATGATGCACACATGTGATATGTTTCAATAACACTGGTGGAAAAATGGCTTTTTAGACCGGTTAAAATTGACTTTTTAGACTAGTTTTGGATTAGGTCTTGATACAGCCGTCTAAAAAGTATGTCACTTTTAAGACCGGTTTTGTAACCGGTCTTAAAAGTCTCACTTTTAAAACCGGTTGTATTGACAACCGGTCTTAAAATTAACCATTTTAAAACCGGTTGTTATGAGCACTGGTCTTAAAAGACCTCTTTTATAGGAAGTACAGAAATATTTTTAAGACCGGTTTTCCTTATAACCGGTCTTAAAAGTTTAATGTTTAAGACCAGTTGTACATAAAAGCGGTCTTAAAACTTGAATTTTAAGACGATTTCATGGGAAACCGGTCTTAAAATAACTTTTAAGACCGGTTATATTTATAACTACTCTTAAAAGTATCATAATTTTTTTTTAATTGTCTGTGATTAGGTTAGTTACCAGAACGCATCCTAGAATTGCTACTTCTAATGCCATACTTATTAAGTTCCATAAGGTGTTCAGTTTGATTCTACTTACCATTTCTTTTTTCATTAACTTTCTCATTGGGAACTTGTAACATAACATGTCATATATCCTCATGTAATGTGTTGTTTAAAACCATCTATATATATGCATAATTGTTTAAAACACATGCAGGTCAACGACATGGCTCAAACATATTCACATGTATAAATGCATGGTTACACATAATCACAAAAACAACAAACATGTCAAATCATGCATCCAACAAGTTTTGCAACCAACCAACATATCAATTCATCATCAATATATACAAAAAATTCCTCAGTTTTACAAGAACTCACTATTGTAAAAGTTTATAAATGAATTCAGCACAACAATTGCGAATGTGATCAATATCTTCTTCTGGAAAGGGGTCAACAAGATCAAACATTGAAACACCAAAGCCAGGCAAAACATTAACTTCATTAAAAAAAAAGTAATACAAAATTTTTGAAATATATATACATTTACCTCTTGAGTAAATTCTGTCGTGCCTAGGGTAATAATATTATAAATGTGTCTCAGAACATACAACCCACACAAGTTAGACTCGGGTGGTTGCCTATGGGTCTAAACAAATAATATGACATCATTAAAACAAGTATAAAATTAAAGCATGGCTTATTATTGAATACATTCTTAAAACAAACCAATATGTAACTAACCTTTGACAAGATCCATGTAGGGTTTTTTAGTTCACGAATAGGCGTGCCACAAGCAGTGTGTAAGAATGTCCACATAGCCCTATATCATCAAAATCACAAAGGTTACTTATTTTACACAAATTCCATAAATTTTGCACATGAAAGGTAATTAATAATGCAAGAAAACTTACGAGTTCAAGGACTTCTTCAATTCACTAGTTGGCTTGCTAAGGTGGAGGGAGCATAAGAGGATGATATAATAACTCTTCTTGCACAAAATAGCTAATTGCCAATTATCACTGACAAAAGGGAAAACTTTTAAGCAAATATAAAACAATATGTATATTATGAAATATAAATTTGTTTCTTACCCATGCAAATATGGAGCCAAGAAACACTCAATTGGGGTTTCACTAAGCTGTGCGATAAGTATGTATGTTTGATAGCAGCAGTGATCCCTTTGTCGTAGAGTTGAACTAGGCATAGGAGTCCAAATTTATTGGTTTGGCCAGAGTTAACCAACCTACGATTCATGTACCTACAATAATGCAAGCTCACAAATCAAAGTTTAACGGCAAAATTTGTAAAATATTAACTTCTAATTTGAAAAGATACTTACATTAAAAAGAGTTGGACAATCGAAACCGTAAGCTGTTGTAGAGGAGCTACCAGGGACATTAAATCATCCCTCTCAAAATAGTATTACACCCCTGACTTGCCAACAGCTGACTCAGTAGGCCAATTTCTTGATCGAAAGGACGTATCATATGCCATAGAATCACTTGCTGCATGACATTCAATGGAGGCCGTGAAACATATTAGGTGGAGGGAGGTGGAGGTAGAGGTGGAGGTGGAGGTAGAGGTGGAGGTGGCGGGGATTCCTCAGCTCGATCAGAAACAAGGTTCTTTAGCCATAAGATGAAAGAGTTGAGGACTTCGCCCACAATCTTGAAGTCGTCAACAAGGATAGGGAGAGGTGCATCTGCAACAATCACCTCTTTAATTGCCACTCTAACTTGATCATCATTTATTTCTTGGTGGTGGACAGTTGATCCCAAGTTGTGCATGCTCCCCTGTGCCACTAATCATCTTAGAGGATCCTCCACAAATAAGTCACAAGGCTCACCAATTTCTTTTCCAGGACCCTCTGATGACTAACCAATACAACTCCCTTTAGTGCTTTGTTTTGGGTTTAGGGAATGAGCCTAGAGAGCACTGGTATCTGTTTGTCTTGTGCTCGTCATGATCATCCATTCCTCCTTCATCTTGCTGAACCTTTCTTCAAATCGTGCATCAAATGATACTTCTGCCTTTGCCCTAGCTTTCGCCCTCACAGTGGCCAATATATGTTCCATATCCTCTTTAGTCACCATACTACTTGAGAAATGGCATGGGGGCACTCTAAAGTAATCCCTTATGCCTACCCCTCCTCCAACCCTCCTGACACAGCCAGGATGCTCACGTTTTCCTATAGCTACAATCAGGATGTCATTCCTCCTATTTGACCAAAATGATCTCTCGGCTTTTTTTTTGAAGCTCCTCCTATAAGACACAGATTACAAACGTTAGTAATGAAATTGGTTTACTAAATAATTAATAACAACAAGTCAACAACAATACTCACAATTTTCTTACCAACTATACGAGATTGTTCACTCGTATAAGACCCCATCCTCTTTTAGTGAGCGAACAACCACTTTTCTTCACGACGTATCGGAGATGGTGGAGAAAGAAGAACAAAAGGATCGGATTAAGTTGCTTCTTCCAATCTCTTTCGTTTAGCCACCAACAAGTCTTTTTCAGCCTTCGTATAACCCCTACGAGACATTGTATGGGGGCAATCATTCTTTCTACCACTCTCTTGGGCCTTTTGCCTTTTTTCTTGCAAATAAGAAATCAAAATTAAGGTTACAATCAATAAAGACAATTCACAATTCATAAGTAAATCAAATGCAAAATAAGTCAACTCACTAATGCTTCTGGAGTAGTTTGCAGCCATCTAAATTCTTGCTAAGCATGTTCATCAATATAAGAATATTGTTCGCACGGATTAGGATGAGGCTGACCTTCTTCCACCTCGATATGCACGTAATTGTTGGCTAGACTTGTCTTAAACTTCCTCCAGCCTTCATCGCAATACGTCATTGTCTTGTTTA
Source organism: Inga leiocalycina (assembly GCA_963242795.1). Classification (NCBI taxonomy): domain Eukaryota; kingdom Viridiplantae; phylum Streptophyta; class Magnoliopsida; order Fabales; family Fabaceae; genus Inga; species Inga leiocalycina. The sequence continues at coordinate 28,628,662 of OY725327.1, forward strand.
CAGGGCTTCATTCTCAGGAATGTCGTAAGTGAGCTAGATAGTTTCCCAAATATGTCATTTCACATTTTTATCCACATTTCTCCACTGCACTATCAAGATGCTAGGCTTGTTGCATGCAAGGAGGCCAACAAAACTCCTATACCGTTGGGCATTAGGCCCGATTAGTTTTCATTATCTATCAAACTCAATCAGAATCTTTTCCCCGGTATTCCGATTAAGGGGAATGTCTCTCAATCGGGTGCCTCTTCTACCTCTTTGTCTGGGTTGGTTACCACTTTGATTCTGGCTCGGAGCATTGCTAGGAGTACCCTCACTTTGATTTACACTAGTTGGCTCTGGAGTACCCTCAGTAAGACGGCTTATTATCCTCACTTGAAATTGAATGAGCTAATTTATATTCTTATGTGGTCATGACACTTTAAATTTTAGCCTCTAATTTTTATTTCAAGCACTGTATTAACATTCTAGACTACGCTATATCCTTGTTGGCACTTAAGTATCGTACAGGGCATTAAAATGCACAATACAAGTCCACTTTAGAATCTGGAATTTTCAAGCAACTAACTTATAACAATTTCTTTCTCATGCTCTCCTTATACAATTTCACCTCCTAAACTCATTGGAGCTATAAAAAGGAATAGAATCTAACTTTGTCTAACACATTATTGGGATCCAAAGAGTTCCAGAATAAAATCTAACAGATTATAATTGAACAATACAGAGTTACAGAATCAAGGTTTAGAGACATTATTAACATTATAATCCAACAATACAGAGTTACAGAATAGGAAAAATCACATTATGATTCAACAAAACAAAATTAATAAAGGCTGAGAGATATAGAAGTAGCTCTAAGAAAGGAAAGATAAACTTTGCATCCACATATAATATTCACAAGTTCAGATAATTCAAAAGGCAGAATAATGCCTCAGAGCAAGCAACGGAAAAAGGAAAATTTATCACATAAAAACCTGGAGTTGGAGCTTGAGGAACAAACCCAGGGGAGGCAAGCAATGGAAACGAGGGAATACAATCCACCGTAGCCCTTTGTAAATCGGCGGCATTGGTAGGAGAGACGTGGGAAAGACAAGGTTAAAGACAGAAACCCAGGGGAGGCAGAAACCCTGCTTGAAGAAGAAAACAATCGGAAGAAACAAAAGCCCATCCTTACAGTAATGTTTCAACCAAACCTCTGCATCAATGACGGCGAAGGTAAAGGATGGAGGATCGACGTGGATAGGAGGAGCTACCGCGAAAGGAGGGAGGGGTTTGTAAGAAGCTTGAAGCGACGGAGTTGAAATGTTTCAGAGCAGAAATTAGGCGCAATGGATTTTTAGGGCATTTTTAAGACTGGTTTTATATAACAACCAATCTTAAAATTTATATTTTAGACGGTTATTTAGTATAACCGGTCTTAAAAATATTTTAGAATGGTTCCTATCAACAACAGGTCTTAAAAGTTCAAAATTTAAGACCGGTTATTTTTTAGAACCGGTCTTAAAAAATATATTTTAAATTTTTTTTATTTCAGAAAATATATGAAACCTGTCACATTTAAAATCTGTCTAGAAAATACATACATTTATTAATATTTTTTAATATTAATTTTTTTAAAACCGGTTGTTTATAAAACCGGTCTAAATAATATATTTAAGATTGGTTTTTAGTATAACCGGTCTTAGAAGTTGATCATAATCACAAAAATTTAACCAGTTACGTTTTTAAGACCTTATCCGCTATGACCGATCTAAATACACTGATCTTAAACACCATTTGTGTACTAGTGTATTTTCCATATTGATTTAGTCAAAGAAACTTATTTCTTTGGAAATGATCACATGATTATAGATGCTAATTAATGGAGTACTCATATTGTGCATAACTTGAAATAGCTTTGAAATGGGATACTAATCATTGAGTTTTGAATGGATAGTGAGATCCGTTATACTCCATCCGGTCCTTAATGTAAGACATATTTGAGGACTTGACTTTGGTTCTAAATATAAGACATAGTTTTTATATTTATCAATATTTTCCTAATTTAACCCTATTGATGCCCCTCAAAAATCAATAAGAAAGAGAGGGAATGAGGGAATTAAGGAATGATTATAGTACTTTAGAAAATACATGTCATATTAACTAATTTAACTAACTTCCTTAATCTAATCGAATTAGGTAAATATGTCTTACATTAAGGACGTGAGGGAGTATATTATTAGTGGCACTTGTCAGTCCCTAAACTACCATTCCTACATGACAGGGAATGAGAAGGTAAACAATGAAGCAAGCAGTATGGTGGCAAGGGATATTACAGGGGATGAAGAAAACTCTAATGGCCTATGGAAGGTGGTATAAAGGGTGAGATGGGGGAAAAGGAGCCAGAGTAAAGATGAGAGGCTAGCAACACAATCCAGGTTCTCAGGATTGGAGCATGAAAGTATGAATGGAGAAGAGAGTGTTCATGTGCCAATGAAGAATGCTATAAATGAAGTGGTACCTATAAAGAAAAAAGGTGGAAGCAAACCAAGGGTGGACATGAGAGAAAGAAATACCTAGGTTGGAAATACGGCTACTTTTAATTTCCCAGAGAGTTTCACATTCAAGGCTATTAGTGCGACTGATGGGAGTGCTAAGGATAATGATGATAACAAAGTTATAAGAATTACTAGTGTCGATTTCGGGCGTACCTGAAGTGTCATTTTGAGTTATTCCGATACCCACGTGAGTCGAATCACCAAGATTTTGACTATAACACACAGCAAATGCACAGGAAGGAAAGAGAAGGAGAAGAGGTTCTATAGAGAAAACTTTTCTGTCTGAGTCTTTTTTCATGTGTCTCTGTTATTTACATATTCGCAGCCAAAACTAACTGTTCCCCCTAAAACATGCGGGGAAACTGTTCCCACCAGGTTTCTATTTCAAACCCTTGGGAAAATTACCTACAAATACCCCACATTCTTTTGGGTATTTTATTTGGCCCCAAAAACTTAAAGCTTAATGGGTTTGGGCCTAATCCACCAAGGGTGGACTAAGCCCAATTCCCAACATCTCCCACTCACACTTGGTGGATTAGATGTCATAAGAATTGTCTCTCTCTCTTTCTTCTTTCATACTAGGTGCTTTACCGTGACCGCATGGGCATGACGTCTCCTAGGTGTTTGTACTAGAAATCCCTCTCATAGGACCAGTATAAGACAACCTTTCTTTGTGTAGCTTGAATTTTAATATTATGCCTCATATGTCCTAGATATACCAATATACACTTTCACATGGCAGATCTAATCCCTCTCAAGTCAAGATAAAATTAGATTACCTTTTCATATGCTTAGTTTCCACACTTATGAAATTACCAAATATTAATATCATAAGGGACATGTCTCAGACACCAACATAGGTGTGTATATTTGAGGTAACCTTCCTTCCGCTCATATATCATTTTGATATACGTCAACTGCTTTCCTAACATAATACCATGGATTGTATCAGTCGTAATCATAGGACGAATGTTAAGGTAGCAGTCGCTGAAGTATACCTCCATGACAATGTCAAAGTCAAAGGACATCACAGAAGTGTTTAACCTTCTTGGGACTCACATAGCAATGAAGCAGGGATCCATTCACTTGCTTCCTATTTACGGTTCTTTCGCACATGTGGTATGAATCACATGCTACGGTGTTACTCTGCACTATAAGAGCGTACGTCATTTTGAAACTTATTATTAACACCGTACAGACATGGGTTTAGATGCTCCCAGTAGATAAACCCAAATTCTTCTACTCCATTTATCTATCATGACGTCAATGTTGAAGAATTTGTTATCTGGCAACATGCATTATGGAAGTGGGTATCCATGATTTGATCCATATTTATATTATGTCTTATTAGATCTCATCTCGATATACTACACTCTTATCGAGGTGACATAATTTGTGTTTCTTCTCTACCATATCAGCATTCCTGCTACTTTACTGGTGAACACAACTGTCTCATCTTTGCATACTCTTCTTGAGTATCAAAGGCGGTTGCTCGTGTGAGAGAGCCAACCTTACCTGCCTGTACGACATACTAGACATTGTATACCTTCATATAGACACATAAAATTTTATGAAGAAACATTTTCATTAGCTATAAACATATTACATAGTGTCTACAAGTTTACATTTTATGCATCCCAATAGCCTTCACATGTTTGTCATACATTTCCTTGGCTATGGGTTTGGTTAGGGGGTCTGCAACCATACTCTTAGACGAAATATGTTGTATAGTAACAACTTTTTGTGCTACATAATCTCTCACAAAATTGTACTTTATATCTATGTGTTTGGTCTTGCTATGGTATTTGGGATCTTTCATATAGGTTATGGCCGCGGTATTGTCATAATACACTAACACCGGATTTGTGCTTTCATTTCCAAATCCAAGATGTTCAATGAATCTCTTCAGCCATATAGCCTCTTACACTGCTGAAGTGCATGGCACGAATTCAGCTTCCATAGGATGTAGGGTAATGCACATCTGCTTCTTGCTGCTCCAACATATGGCACCATTATTAAGCAAGAAGGTATATCCTGAAGTTGATCTTCGTTCAACTTCATCACCACCCAAATCAGAGTAAGAATATCAGATTGCTTCCTTGATAGCATAGTGCATAATCTAACGTGCCCTTCAAGTATCTCAAAATCCTTTTCACTGCTTTCCAATGTTGCTCACCGGGATTTGACTAGAATCTGCTAACCAGTCCAATTGCGAAACAAATATCTGGCCTTGTACACAACATTGTGTACATCAAACTTCCAACGGTACTAGCATAGGGAACCCTTTCCATTTTCTTCTTTGCTGACTCAGTTTTGGGACACATATCAAGACTTAAGGTTACACCTTAAGTTACTGGGGTATCTAAGGGATTGCAGTCTCTCATATTGAATCGCTCAAGAATTTTCTTGATGTAATTCTCTTGTGAAAGAGAGAGAATTCTTTTAGAGCGATCCCTTTGGATTTTAACTCCAAGTATACATTCTGCTTCACCCATGTATTTCATCTCAAAATTTGATGATAACCATTCTTTAATAGCTAAGACCAACTTTAGACTATTTCCAGCTAATAGTATGTCATCTACATATAAGGATAATATTACAAAATTACCCTCAAACAGATTAATGTAGACGCAGTGGTCCTCTTCAATCATTTGAAAGTTATAAGAGGTTATTGCTCTATGAAATCTCAAATACCATTGTTTGGATGATTGTTTCAGTCCATAAATAGACCTTTTGAGCTTGCAAACTCTACTCTCCATTCCTTTCTTAATGAAACCTAATGGTTGTTCCATATAGATTTCTTTATCCAGATCACCGTTTAGAAATGTGTTTTTTACATCCATCTAATGCAGTTCCAGATCTAAACTATTTACTATTGCCAGAATAAGTCTTATAGAATTGAAATGTACAACAGGTGAGAAAGTATCCTCGTAATCTATACCTTCCTGTTGTGTGTACCCCTTTGCAACCAATCGAGCCTTGTATTTGTCAATTGATCCATCAACTTTTCTTTTAATTTTGAGAATCCATTTGTTCCCAATGGCTTTTCGCCCTTTTGGTAGATCAACTAGTTCCCAAACTTGATTCTTCTTCATTGAATCAATTTCTTCCTCCATTGCATTCTTCCATTCATCCTTAGCAGGACCTGATAAGGCTACTTGCATAGAACGAGGCTCATCATCTTTGTCTGGAGTAACAATAAGTGCCTCTCCTTCTATGGAGAAGCGTCTCCTAGGTACATTTCCCCTGTCACTCCTTCTTATGGGAACTTCTTGTCTCTTTCGCTTCTCTTGTCTAGGCCTTTGTAAAGGCCTTTTTGAGCTCCCACTCAAGTCAATGTATTGAGATGATTGAGGATAATTAGTCTGAGTTTGTTCTGTACTGCCTTGTTCTTGTGTTTCATAAAGAGATACTGTACGATCAATATCTCCCCTACTAGGAAATTCATTTTCTAGAAATACGGTATCTCTTGATTCAATTTCAGTCATAGTTCCATATTCGTTTTCACCTATGAAAACATATCCTTTTGATTGCTCAGAGTATCTTATAAAGATACACTTTTTTCCTCTAGGACCCAATTTCCCATACCTATGGGAATCATTATGAATATACGCAGCAGACCCCCAGGGTCTGAGGATGTTTAAATCTGGCTTGCATTTAGTCCATAACTCATAGGGCTAGATGCGACTGATTTTGAGGGCATACGGTTAAGAATGAAGGCAGCCGTTAGTAAAGCATCACCCCAATATAAAATTGGCAGATGTGCTTAAGCCATCATTGACCTAACCATGTCTAGAAGAGTTCTATTTCTTCTTTCAGCAACTCCGTTTTGTTATGGAGTGCCAGGGATGGTTAGTTTCCTAATTATCCCTTTTTCTTCACAGAGCTCCTTAAACTGATCAGATAAGTATTCACGACCCCGATCAGTGTGTAAAGCTTTAATTTTACAATCCATTTGATTCTCTACTTCGTTCATGTACCATCTAAAGCATTTAAGAGCTTCAGACTTGTGTGAGATCAAATAGATGTGACCATATCGCAAATATTCATCAATGAAGGTAATGAAATACCAAGCTCCGTGTCTCGCCCTTACACTCATTGGACCGCATATATTAGAATGGATTAATTACAACGGAATCTCAGCTCTAGTTCCTTTACCGAAAGGTTTCCTAGTTGCCTTACCAGCTAGACAATTCTCACATAAGGACATTTCCATATTTGAAATTTCACCTAGCAAACCTTTTCTAGCTAGTTTAATCATTCTATTTTTATTAATGTGTCCTAGTCTAGCATGCCAGATATTCATATCAACAGTAATATTGGAGGAAATAATGAAACAGTCATGCATATTAAAATTACCAACAATATCCATAACAAAGAACTTTCTAGAAAGGAAAGCTAAACCATAAAAGGTCTTGTTGCTAAAAATGTCTGCAACTTTGCCATGAAAGTTTACATCAAACCCATAATCTAATAAACAAAGAACTGAAACTAAATTCCGTCGGATGTCAAGTGCATAAAGAACATCTTGTAAGATCAAAGTCTTCCCACCACGCAAAGGTAACTTGCAGGTGCCAATTCCTTTGACTTCGATCTTTGCATTGTTGCCCACGTAAAGCCATTTGCTTAGATGCGGCAACCAACGGTAATCTATGAAGGATCCCCGATCCCTCGTCACATGGTCTGTTGAGCCTGAATCCAAAATCCAAGAAGAACAAACAGGTTCTGTTAGAAAAGAAGTACTTAAAACAAAAGAAATGTGTGAATTCACATAATCCACTAGTACCTTTTCACTGTCGTTTCACTCGGTACAGTCCCGTGCGAAGTGACCCATTTTCTGGCACGCGTAACACTTGACCTTATTCAGGTCAACTTTCTTCTTGCCGCCCTTCTTTCCTTTCTTCTTGAATTGCTTTCTGCCCTTTTTGAAATTAGAGCCATCCTTCTTGCCTTTCTTTTGTGATTTCTTGCCCTTTTTGGAATCGGGCTTTGCATTAGAAGGACCAGCATTTTCAATGTAGTAGGCTTGACCAAAAGCCTTATACGCTGCTAGGCGTTCATCCTTAAGCTCAAGATGTTTGACTACATCATCAAAAGTAACGATGTTGTCCTTATGAGTTAAGTTCACTTTCATGTGCTCCCAGCTAGAAGGAAGCGATCTGATTACAGCCTGGACTTGTTGTTCATCAGTCAAGGTGTGTCTAGCTTCCTAAAGCTCTCTGATCATGTTGGACATCTCTCTCAGATGCTGCTTCATAGGAGTATTTGCTCTAAGCTTGTAGGTATCAAACTTGATTGTCAACCTTCTACGCTTAGTGGTTGATGTGCCACCAAACCTATCCTTGAGTGCAGCCCACATAGCCTGAGCAGTTTGGTATTTCTCATATTGGCACATCAGGTCATTTTCCATTGTGCTCAATAAGGTGACTCTTGCAATGCTGTTCTTCTTCTTCCACGCTTGGTAAACTTCCAAGTTTCTCCTGTGCTGAATAGTAGTCCAGCTTTAGGTTCTACTAAAATAGTGGTTAGTGGTTCAACAGCCTCCTGTTCCTCCAAAATGTACTGCACCTTGCGGTGCCAGATGTCCCAGTTGTCGCGATTTAGTTTCTCCCCCTTATTCAGTTCAGCAATGATCCCTTTCATGGCCATTTTGTCAATTCTGAAGTGACATTTTTCACATTTAGAAACGTTGTACTCTTTAAGAGAACGTAACCAAAACGATTATGTAGCATAGCACGGTATACAACGTCTGTACTTATATCATTCTTAACTAGAAAATAAGTTCATTACTAGATCCATAATCAGGAGAATATGTTTGTACCTCCCATCAAACAAATACTAGCAACTTATTATTTTCCAAAAAAAAATTCATATAAGTACTTTAAATAAATCATCAGCTTTTAGAAGTTTCACCTTCTAAAAGCTCCTACTCATCAGGGATACATGGTATCATAATGCACAATTAAAAATTAGCATTGTATGACAAAACATAATTCATTACATGAAAATAATACCATGTCCATACATAAAACATACAAACAATAATATTTAGAGTCATATTCTCAATACAAACAGAATAAACGGAAATAGTAATATAATACACCATTAAATGTCAGAACAACAGTAATCAATGAAGGCTTTCCTTAGTTTCCTAAAGAATCTTTTCTTTTTCTTCATGAATCTTGTTGTTTTTGTCACAGTATCAACCCAAGCAACAGTCATTGAAAATGTGCCCCTTGCCCTTACAGCTGCGCGATACTTCATCATTACGCTCACATAGAACTCTGCACTCTTTTTGTCTTTTATGCTTTCCACATAATTCGCAATGATTGAGTATATGATTTTTATATTATTTATTCTAGCTGTTTTGTTCTCGTCAAGTTTAGCTATTTTATTAGCTATAGCAGTAGAATATGGTTGATCGACCTCTTCTTCCTGAAAGAGGCAAGCTTCACCCAAGAGGGGGGTGAATTGGGTGATATTATAAATTTTTCGCTTGATGTGGTGATATGAAAATAGAGTAGATAGAGTAAAGTTGAGAAGATTAGAACACAGAGTTATACTGGTTCGGCCTAATACCTAGGCCTACGTCCAGTCCTCAGAGATCAAGACCTACTAAGATTTTCACTATTCTTCCAAGATTCAATGGGCTCTCAGAACACCACAAAACAACAATTGTCCTTGAACGGACTACGAGCAGAAATATTCTCTCACTAAGAAATATCTCTCCCCCTTACGACAAGTTTTATGTGCAGAAAAACAACCTATGACCTTTCTCACTTGCTTATGTATACAAGACTTATGAGCAGCAACGTTCTCTCCTGCTTACACCACTATAAGTCTTACGAGGAGCAACGTTCTCTACTGCTTGTATCTTATAAGTCTTATGAGTGGAAGGTTGAACTAGGAATTTTCTCAACTGCTTCTCTCGTAAGGATATCTACCCTCTCAAGGTCCCAATACCTTGAGATCAAATGAAAATAGAATTTGAATTATATAAAGACTCTCTTAAAGAGCAAGTAAATGAACACTGAAGATCAAAATGTATACAGAGAAAATTATGAATAGCAGAGACTCGTGTATATGCTTTTGAATTCTTGTGCTTGATTGTTCTTGATGATCTCTCGATCTCTGTATTTATAGATGTTCAGTTTTTGCCCATTTGAGTAATGATCGTTGAAGAGCGGGACTTGTTACTGTGGAATGACATGCGTATGTTTGAATACTTTGAATACGGTAGGTACGTGCGTGCTTGTAATGATGTTGTCTGCCGTTGTTTGACTTTCTTCGTGTCAGTTTATTTCAAACGTTCATCCTCTTGTATCACACTTATAATACATCCAAAATGATGTTAAATAATGATAATAAGTAATGATAAGATAAATAAATAACATTAAACCATATTCGGATTGAACGTTGTGAGACTTGGTGTAATTGGTGATCTGGCAGAGTATCACTCGAGCATGGATGGGCTCACTCGAGTGATATTGCTATTTTACTCCTTTTTCTTCAGTTTTGAGCTTGCACTCGCATAGGATTTCAGAGAGACAAAATTCTCACTCGCAAGTGATATGGGGCCTCACTCGAGCACAACTCCTTCTACTCGAGTGGCCTTGCATTTTTCACTGGGAGACTCTTCTCTGGACAGCACTCGCATACCATTTTAGCAAGAATGAGATTTTGCACTCGCAGGTGATGTGGGCCCTCACTCGAGCACACATACTCCTGCTCAAGTGAGAAGAATATTCTCAAGTAATATACCCTTAATATCAGCACTTGCATCAGAATTTGAGAGAGATAGATTTTTCACTCGCGAGTGCTGATGTGTGCTATGCTCGAGCATACTTGTGCTTCTCTGATCTTCATGACTCTCGGCCAAGCACTCGCAGTCTCTCACTCGCATGTGCTCAAGTGAGAAAGGCTCTTGTGCTCGAGTGCTATCTCCAGTGCTCGAGTGAATCAGTAAACATGACAGTAGCATGCTCTCGGGCAAATACTTTCTGGCTATCACTCGCACCTGCTCGAGCACAGAAGAGTTCCATGCTCGAGTGCTAGACTCATGCTCAAGTACACCAGTTCATTTTGACAGCAGGCACCACAGAACATTGCTATATGCATTTGGTAACTTCTTAAATTTATAAAAACATGATTTGTACACAATTGACTTTTGTTATCATCAAAACTTTGGATCTAACACTTCCAAATTTTGAGGTTCATCAGGATAGGAGGGGACAGACTTAGGTCCAGAGTCAGAGTAGACCACTTGAGGCTCCACTGGAACAGGCTCCAGAAAACCTTCTTCAGGATCTTCCTCAAAAAATTCTTCAGGATCTTCCTCAAAAAATTCATATTCTTCATGTTCCTCTTCGGGATCCTCTTTAGGATCATCTATATGAGCTTGATTGTCCACAAACTCAATGCTCAATGACCCATACTCAAGTGTTTCAGTGCTGTTAGAAGCCTCTTGCTTCATCTTTGACCTACATAAACAAATGTAAGTCATTATCATGATTTTAGGTATTTTTAAATGTATAAAAAACACTTAAATAAGCACTAAAACCTCACAAATAGATCCTGAATTGCCCTAAAAATAGGCAAATGGCATATCAACATGAAGATCTCGAATTTAGGGATTTTTAGGAACAAACCGCGTCTCAAACGGAGCTCCCACGCTCCCACAAGCGCCCCGAGAAGGAAAAAATCTTGGAAAAATGAAAAAATGGATAAAACCCCACTCTCACTAAAGGCGCGTGAAGTGCACGCGCCACTCTGCTGCCCTCCGATCTTCACACGCGCCGTCTGGCTGGACTCCACGTGCCTCCCGCAATCGGTCTATGTCCGCCATGTGTCAATCGGGTTTGCCACGTGGCCACACGCGCCACGTGTAACCCCCTTCAAGATTAAGGCTGAGATTTAGTTCATAAACACGTAATTGAGATAGAATTAGAGACCTTAAATGATTTTGGGACTTAAACAAAGCCAAACTTCCCAAAAACTTTTACAAAACATGTTCATGACGGTCTCATATTCACATTTCAATACTAAATGGCCTGTACAAGTTGATTTCATTCACAAATATCATAGTATAAGGCAAATTCCCAACACACTCGGGTTCCATTCATTAATAAGGGTTTTACAAAGGCATAAAGCCCACAATTTATTACCCTTAACTTGGGGATTACACAAAACTATACTACAATCCCATTATATACAATTGTTTCCCAAAAATATCCAAAAGATATACATGATAACCAATAAACCAAAATATATTTCTAAACCAGAGCACTATCCGCTCTCCGTCGCCCGCTTTCCCTTTGATCCTTCTGCCCTGTCTAAAACATGGTTTTTAGGAGAGTGAGATTCTAAAGAATCCCCGTAGTAACAAATCAATCATATAATGTACAATAATAGTGCATGTAAGCAAATCATTAACCACAACAAGCAACTACAACGGCAGTTACAACGGCAATGGTTAGTATGACACATGTCATCCCTTACGATTGCTCACACTGAATTGCTCACGTTGCATTGCGTCACAGCAATCCACACAATACATTTCACTACAGCTAGGATTCATATAATGCATTTCATACACAAGCCATATAGGCAAGATACATACAGCCCACGGCTGGATTCACAAACGCCGCCCCACGGGTCGGATTCACAAATATCCATGTCGATTACGACGGCAGTTCAACGGCCGACCTAGAGATGACCACTGTCAATCCCTACACGGCTCACGCTGACTTGCTCACTCCGTAATGGACCATGGCACACATTTCACAAATCCAACGATAAGTTATGCATGCCAAAACATCATACAGGATATGAGAGAAAAGTCACTATCTTGATCCTTCCGGGCGTACTCCGGCACCGGTCTCTCTCGCCTAGGGCAAATGTCGTATCCTAGAATCATGATTAGGGACGAAGAGTTATATTCTATTCCAGGACTTATTTAACTTGAAACACTTAATTTTGGTTATCATAATTGACCCTTAAGAGGCCATAAATGCCTCTAATAAAAGCCCTAAAAGGTTATGAAACAATAGGTTAAAGATCTCCTTTCGAAAACTTAAAGCGCTGGAACACAGGGGTGGGCTGGGACCAGCCCTTCCTTGGGCTACGGCCCAAACATGGTCAGAAGGCCGTGGGCCACGGCCAGCCATCCATGGGCTGCGGCCCGAATCAGGCCAGAAAGTCTTGGGCCGCGGCCAAGAAATTTCCTGACTCTTGGCTGAACTTCGAAAAACTATAACTAATTCTAGAAAAATCAAAACGAGGTGATTTCAAAGCCAAATGAAAGTTATATAAGTCCTCTTTTAAGGAAAAATATAGCCCATCACTGGAAATCACTACACAAATACAGAATCACCAAAAACTAAACACTACTCCAAAACAGAGTTCTATTTCAATTCCAAACTTTGGACAACCATATCTCACAGAATACTAAACGAAATGACACAAAATATATGTCCATTTTGAAGCTTGGGATGTGAAATTTAAGACTGGAAAGTTTCATAATTTTCCAATACCATTTGGTCACTCAAAACGCTCGTCCAAACTTACTGCACAAAACAGAGCTCAAACCAGACAACTTTCCAACTTTCCCCAAATGATTCAAATGAACCCAAAATCAATAACCAAGCTCATTCCCACACCAAATCACTCAAGGAATCCAATGGGAATGTCAAAATCACCAAAATCCTATTCCATTATCATGCTTTGGTTTTGGGTAACATTAAACACTAAACTCTCAAATTCTCCAAACTTAACAATTTCCAACCCAAACAATTCTATCTATCCTAAATGCATTCCAAACATACAAATTCCATACCAAACATATACCAAACTCTCAATGGCCCTCATTTTCTAAAATGAGCCCAAAATTCCAGAAAATCCAAGTGAATCCATTTGGCATAAAACATAGATAGATAGATAGGTCTCACTCACCTTATCAACTTTCTCAAAGGGAGATCTTGATTCACCACTTTCCAAAATTTCGTGTGGTCACAAACCACAACCAATGAACAAACTACAACCATAGAAATGTTGCTTTTAACTCAAGGATCAACTTTAATGAAGGGAGTTTGAGCAAAGGAAGGCATTTACTTACCCAAAGATCAAGCTTTCTTCTTTCCCTTGCCTTCAACAATGGTGAACGAGAGAGAGAGAGAAGGAGAGTTTGAGTGTGAGAGAAGATGAGAAATGATGATAATTCTCCCTCCCCCATGCTGCAGCGAAATGGAGAAAGAGGAAGAAAGAGAAAATAATATTTTATCCCCCTTTTGACTTTTCTCCACAACACTCACCATACACACTTTTGCCACATGTCAACTTGCTATTGGCTTACACCAATTAAGTCACCAATTAGCTACTTTAATCTCTCCATTAGCCATTTTAATCACACATCCCATTTTCTCTTAGTTAGTAATTAATTTCTCCATTAATTACCACTTATGGCCAATATTTCCATTATTCCAATTTTTCATTAATTATGACATATTAATTTAATATTGCCATAAAACACATAATAATTCCAATTAAATTCATAATTATCCATAATAATCATGATTAACCCATAATCAAAAATTGGGATATTACACCACGTGGCATTTCTGTCCCTTGTATTTTATTTTATTTTATTTTTTTAAGGTTGATGGGTCGGGTTGGGCCTTTACCCACTAACCCGATTTTGTTTTTTCTTTTTTTTGTATTTGGGTTTTGGGCCCTTGATGGCCCAAAATTTTTATTTATTTTTTAACTGAACCGGATCGGGCTAGGCTATACTCAATTCGGATTTTTTTTTAAAATTCTCTGCACCGGATCGGGTTGGGCCATTGACCCGATCTAGATTTGTTTTATTTAGATAAGGCGCAAAATGGCGCCATTTTGAAACTCTGGAGGTTGTCTTCAACCTCCAGTCGGGTTGACCCGGACCCGATTTCTTCTGTGGGTCAGGTCCGTCGACCCGGTACCTCTCTCCTCCGTAACTTCACCGTCCGACGTCCGTTTTGTGCTTTTTTGGTGTCCATCTTCATCGTTTTTTCGAGTTCTACGCAATGGGATTATTTTTAAACCCTAAAAAGCTCGTTTTATGGTGACCCAATTCAATTCTCTTTTCAGTCTTATGCTTCTTTTTCCGGATTTCGCACAACCTATCGGTACTCTTGTTCTATAGCCCTAGTATATGTTTTATGATGCTTTTCAATATTCTAATGCTCATAGAACCAAGACATTATCATACAACTGAACTTCACCGAAAGTAGGTTGCACAGTAAACCATCGAAAAAAAAAGATAAACGCATAACAGAGTGAGTTTAGGCACAATTCATATTTTCGTTTAAGCACATGAACCGAAAACCAATCTCATACAGGAAAATATACATGAACCAATCATATACTCTCAGGTATCATGAAATTAGACTACCGTACATGTATATCTTGAACATAAAACGAAAAAAAATTGATGGACAGTAAATATTTAAGAAGACAGACGCATAGCAAAAGCACCATTCAGGACTCATAAAAACCTAAATTCTCTAATACCAATGTCGGATTTCAAGCGTACCTGAAGTGCCATTTTGAGTTCTTCCGGTACCCACGCGAGTTGAATCTCCAGGATTTCGACTATAACACACAACAAATGCACAGGAAGGAAAGAGAAGGAGAAGAGGTTCTGTAAAGAAAACTTTTCTGTCTGAGTCTTTTTTTCATATGTCTCTGTTATTTACACATTTGCAGCCAAAACTAACTGTTCCCCCCAAAATATGCGGGGAAACTGTTCCCACCAGGTTTCTATTTCAAACCCTTGGGAAAATTACCTACAAATACCCCACATTCTTTTGGGTATTTTATTTGGCCCCAAAAACTTAAAGCTTAATGGGTTTGGGCCTAATCCACCAAGGGTGGACTAAGCCCAATTCCCAACAGCTAGAAAAGAGCAAAATAAGAGGGAAAGGATAGTGATGAATGTACGGTCACAAAGAGAGATTTATGAAGTGACAATTGTGGAGGGGTTGGAGACAAGGGGATAGATAACCAGGGGCAATTGCTTGCAAGCAAGGTGGACAGAGGGCCTTGCCAAAAGCAGGTATACAATAATATGATGTTTGTAGATGGGAGTGAATTAATTCCCGAATCAGGGGGATGTTATGGAGAAAATGTCTGATGATGTACTGTATTAAGTATTTTAACCCAATAAATATAGTTTAATGATTAAGCTGATAGTATGGAAATGTAGAGATGCAGCTAACAAGAGATATTTAATTGCCATGAAGGAAATGTTAAGAATACATAGATTGGATATGGTTGTTTTAGTTGAAACTCACATAACTGGAATGAGAGAGGCAGTCAAGAATATGGGTTTTAAATACTCAGAAGGTGTGGAAGCACGGGGGTTATACATGGGGAATTTGGCTATGTTGGATGGGGGGGGGGGAGTGTATATATTATAGAGGGATGAGGAATTTTTACATGTGAAAAGTAGACATAGAGGATTTATAGAATGCTTCGTTTTAGTTGTGTATGCTAATCCTCAAGGAGAGAGAATAGGAGATCTGTGGAGAAAATGGAGCAGTATAGTGAGTGACATATGAGGGCCATAGTTGATAGCTGGGGACTTTAATGATATTACTTCCCTAAATGAATAGAGTTCAGGGGCGGGACCAAGTATCGCTAGGTGTTGTGCTTTTAATAAGTGGATACAAAGTTGTGCTTTAGTTGATTTAGAAGCAAAAGGGCCATTGTTCATTTGGCGAGAACCAAAGTGGGAAGGAAGGGAGGTATACAAATGCCTGGATAGGGGTCTTTGCAATATTGAATGGCACCAAGTGTACATTCAGATCATCACCCATTCCTTTTTGACATGAAGGGCCAGTGCAACAGGGGGAAGCCATTTAGTTTTGAAGCCATATGGCTCACACACACAGAGTTTAAGCAATTTTTAAGTCAAGTATGCTATAAGGATGAGGAGATACTTATAGCAATGGATATGCTAGGGGGCATTGGAAAAATGGAATTTTGAAGTTTTTGGCAGTTTGAGAGGAAGGAAAAATCGATTATTTGCAGGGATACAAAACAAGCTATGGAAAGACAAAAATCCATTTCTAGATGGGTTGAGCCCAAAATTACAGCAGGAATTATTAGTTATTATTACAAGAAGAGTTGCATTGGTTCCAAAAATCAAGGGGTATGTGGATAAGAAATAGGGACCGAAATATGAAATATTACCACTTGAAGACAGTGACAAGGAGGAGAAAGAATAGAATAGTGATGCTAAAAAATATGATGGAAGATGGATAGATGCGGAAAGCGATTTATTAACCATGGTACAAAACCACTTTAACAAGCTATTTTTGAAGAATTTGAAAGCAGGGCATGGCATGTTACCTCACAGAGCTGGGGAAATGTCTCAAAAAGAATTTTGGAGGGACTGAATAGGCCTATTGGATGTAAAGAAATAAGGAGAGCAATGTTTAATATAAGAGCTTACAAGGCACCAGGAGAGGATGGGTTCCCTGCGTTATTCTATAATAACAACTGGGATTTAATAGGGAGGAATGTAGTGCAGCTGATCATGGATTTATGGACTGATCCGGTCAAAATTGCAGAAATAAACAAGATGTTTCTTGTGTTAAAACGAAAGGTTAATAGACCTGAGGTAGTGACACAACTTAGACCTATTTCGCTATGTAACATGGTGTATAAGGCGCTATCTAAAATAGTTGTAAACAGGTTAAAACCACTCATGAGAAGTGTGGTGTCACCTTTTCAAACAGGCTTTATGCCGGGTAGATGCATACAAGAAAATATAGTTATTGAAAAAGAGATTTCTCATACAATACATAGCATGAATGGAAGAAAGGGTTTATGGCAATCAAAATTGACATAAAAAGAGCATATGACTGTATGAGTTGGAAATTCTTAGTGAAGGTATTGGAGGATATAGGAGTAAAAGGAAAAGCAGTGGAGATTGTAAAAGTATGCATTAATTAAGCTACATTCCAAGTGTTATGGAATGGTAAAAAGTTAGAGTGGATTAAGCCTATAAGAGGAGTGAGACAGGGTGACCCTCTATCTCTGTATCTATTTGTACTTAGGATGGAGAAATTGTCACACATAATTGTAGATGCAGTTGAGACTAAGAAATGGAATCTACTAAGATTAGGTAGGAAAAGGGTGCCAATCTCGCATTTGATGTTTGCAGACGATATATTACTCTACTGTGAAGAAGAAGAGAAGCAACTTGAAGTGGTGATGGAGTGTTTAAATCTATTTGCAGAAGCCTCTGGACAGAGAGTGAACCCACAAAAAACAACTATATGCTTCTCAAGGAACGTTGATAAAGTAACGCAAGAAGAATTGGCTCAAATGTGTGGCTTTAAAAGAACATAATTGGTAGGGAAGTACTTGGGGGCATAGGTAGTGGAAGGAAGGAACTCAAAACAAAAATGCTGGTTTTTAGTTGATAAAATCTAGAAAAAACTGAGTAGACGGAAGAGAAGTTCTTTGTCACTTGCTGGCAGATTAATTCTTATGGAATCAGCGTCTCAACAAATTCTAGTTTATCACATGATGCAGTAGAACATACCAAAGAGTGTGTGTCAGCAGATTGAAAAAATGCAGAGGTAGTTTATATGGGGTGTAGAGGGAGACAAAAGGAAGATATATCTTATAGGCTGAAAGAAACTATGCTAGCCGAAGGAAGTAGGAGGGTATGGGTTAAGGAAATGAAAACTATGAATGATACTTTGTTATGTAAGGTAAGATGGGAAATGATGCAAAACCTGAAAAAATGGTTTCCATAGTTTTGGAAGCAAAATATGGGAGGAAGCAAGAGGTAGCAAGAGGGATAATAGTTAAACAGGGTAACTCAGTCATGTGGAAAAGACTTGGGGAGCTATGGGAGAAATTAATGAACAACATTAGGTGGGAGATTAGAAATGGAAAAAGAGTTTTGTTCTGGGAAGATAAATGGCTAAACAAATAGGGAAACCTACAGACAGAATGCACTAGTAACCTGGAGAAAAACATGCAAAATAAGGTGGTAGCAGAGTTTGTAAATCAAAATGGTGACTAGAAACTGGATGAGCTTAGTTGTTGGTTGCAAGAAGAATTGTTGGAAAGAAGTCAAGCCTATCTCCCTCCAGGAGAAGGTGACTATGAAGATAAGATAAAGTGGCTAGGGACTTCACATGGTCAATATTGAGTTGCAGATAAGCATAATTACCTAAAGGGTTACAATGAGATGGCCTCTGAGAAAATTTGGCATATAATCTGGCATCGGAAAGGTCCCAGGAGGGTGCAGACTTTCCTATGGTTAGCAATTAACGATGGATTACTGACATCACTCAAGAAAGTTAAGATTCTGGGTACTTCTCCTATTTGTGTGAAATGCATGCGAGAGGCGGAAGATGTGATACATGTGTTGCGTGATTGTGAAGTGATAAGGAGAATTTGGGAACAATTACTGGAAGGCAAAACCAAAGATAATTTTTTTGATTTACCCATTAAAGAGTGGACGATGCAAAACCTCACAAGAAGCAAGGGCAAGTGGCAAGACTGGAATTTAATTTTTGCCATAAGCATATGGTTTTTCTGGCATTGGGGGAATTGTGAAATGTTTGAGGAAGGCCGTGAGAGGCGTGAAAACCCTATTAATTAAGGAGTACTGGAAGTGAAGGATAAGGGACTAAAGTCTCTAGGTGTAGAGGTTAGATGGGGAAAACCAGAAGAAGGGTGGATCAAATGAATATTGATGGAGTAGTGGATGGAAGGACGAGTGAGGCTGGTTGCGGGGGTGTGTTTAGAGACCATAATGGCAAATGGTTGGGAGGTTATATCCAAAGGCTAAGAAGGTGTAATGCAGAAGAGGCAGAGATGTGGGGGTTGGTTATGGGTGACACTTTGCTGAAAGAATTGCAAGGGCTAAAGGTGATTATTGAATCAGACTCGAGTGGTTATAAACAGCCTAGAAAATTAGTTACAGAGAGGGAAACGGATAATTGAGTCATGGAAAGAGTGGAAGATATGCTGAACATGTGTGTAGAGGTAAGGGCTTGACATACATGAAGAGAAGGTAACACCGTAGAGCATTGGCTAGCAAAGACGAGCTTCCTTCATACCAATATCGTGCAGCTACTGTTTGAACCTCCTGAAAGTTTAGAAAGTAGGTTGTATAGGGACAGGATGGGCATGTCGTGATCAGGAATTAGCATGTCTTAATTTTGTCTGGGCTTTCGCCCCATTATTTAATCCAAAAAAAAAAAAATTTAAAGAGCTTAAATGCTCTAAAAGTTTTTGTGTATAGGCATTAGGCACTTGAAAGTTTTTGAATAGGCAAATATGCCTTGAAAATTTTAAAAATGGGATAATTTTATCTCTCTATTAACCAGCCTTAACAATCAATGTTTGTTGACCAAATATAAAAAAGTGACATACCTTTGTGGCATCCATCTCACTTTTTTTTTGTCTGTGTCAATCTTCAAAATTTTTTAGTATGATTGTTTAAAAAAACACAGATCCTTTCATGTAATATCTCCGATCCTTGATATAAGTCTCAGTTTAGTTATTTGATGAGAGTAAAAAAGTTAAATAAATTACTTAATTATATATTAATTTATATTGTATAAATCAAGAAAAGTAGTTTAGAAAACATGATAAATATAAATACATTAAAAATAATTTATTTAGCTTCCTTAGTCTCTCGAATTAATAAACCGCTGGAACTTGTATTTTTTTTCAAAAGAGAATTATATGTCATTAAAATGTGAAACTTTCGATGTACCTTACCAAAAAAAATCATGTCATTAAAATTTCTCTTACTATTGAAGGTTTTCAAACATCTAGGCTTTGGGGTTAGTGTGTCATCTATTGCTTTGGGACTAGTAAGTTTTAAAACCTCGTCAGTTTTGTAATCTAGTACGTATATTATTTCCTAATTTTATTTAGCATTGTTTAAGTAAAAGACTTGACAAACTTTTACAATATCACGAGTCTAATAAACGGAAAAGTTGCAGTAGGAAGAGGAGGAGGATATACACCAATTCATACGCCAGCGAAGCCCGTGAAATACTCCATGATGGATGGTTCCGGGGGGAGGAATTTTTTTGGGTAGAATACTTCAGGAGTTTCACATCTCAATGACATAATTTTTTAAAAAAGAATACTAGTTCTAGTGGTTGATTAATTTGGGAGATTAAAAAAGGTAAATAAATTATTTTAATGTATTTATACTTGTCATGTTTTTTAAATTAATTTACTTAACTTATAAACTAATATATAATTAAATAATTTATTTAACTTTTTTAATCTCCTCAAATAACTCAACAGAGTCCTATATCAAGGACAGAAGACATTGCAGGAGAGAATTTGATTTTTTTTTAATAAAAAAAGTCCTACTAAAAAATCTGACAACTGATGTGGAAACAGAGGAGTGAGGTGGATGTTATATAAGTATACCACTTTAGGACATTTGGTCAACAAATATTGATTATTAGAACTGCTTAACGGAGAGGCAACCTTATTTTTTAAACTCTCAAGACACATTTGCCTTTCAAAAAGTTCCAGGTGCCCAATACCTACCTATACGCAAAAACTGCCTAGACATTTAAACCCTTTAACCCAAACAAAAAAAAAGGAGGGGGGGGGGGGAGGAGGAGAAGAAGAAGAAGCAAGGACTTGATTATTTGACGATTGTTACGTTGATAGTCAAGTATGGGATAATATTTAACAGTCACATGGAAACAACCGTCAAACATTGTTGTTGGCAGCAATTTTACGAAGATCCTACAAATAGTTTAAAAAAAAAAAAAAAACTCAGATGCTACATGTTAGAAAATTTTTACCCATATACAATATTACTGTGAACGAGTTTAATTTTTCAAGGAAATCGTTCAATGCTTGAATGATTTCAACTTCCTTCGTCCCCATCCGTACACTCTGCCTCTCCCTGCGTCTTTGCTTTTACTTTTAAGGGATAATTACAATGAAATCCCACACAACAGAAAAAATAAAAAAATGATCATTGAAGTTGTTAATGATAAGTCGAGGAACGTCAATTAACAAGTCAAGGAGCTTACACTGACAACTTCAGGGACCATTTCTTCATTTTTTCTCTTGTATGGGATTCCATTGTAATTGCCCCTATTTTTTTTAATTTTTAGGTTTCCAGCTAAAATTACAGCTCCATTCCCACACCACTATTGCAACGTTTGCTTCTCTTTCCTCTTACACTTTGAAGAAAATTACAATTAGGGGCCCAAAGCCTTCAATATATATTTCTTCCATTTGTTATTCTATATTTTCTACAAAATTTAAAAAAGAATAAATTTTGTAGAAATATTATTTTTCTCCAAATAATTAATTTTATAAAAAATATATAAAATAAAATAAATATAAAATATAACATAAATAGTAGGATAGATCGAATTTACAAAATGACAAATTTTAAATGTAAATTATCTAGATTAAATATGAACAATTTAAAAGGTAACACAACAATAATATAAAGTCTAAACACTAAATTCAGCACGTTAAGGTCTTGTAACTTAAATAACACCGATAATTTTTCTCAAAGTTTTTCAAATGTGAGGTGGAGTTTAAATCTATGAGAAACATTAGAGGGTACAATTAATGCATGAGATAAAAGCATGCCGAACCAAGGGCATGGGGTGGAGTGATAAATACTCTTCACTCCCTTAACCACGTTGAGGGTTCGACCCCTATTGGGTATGAAAAAATGTCATTGGCCAGCTATTCCACCCATCGAGATGACTATCAATTATTCGTCTAGGATCATTGTAGTGCCTGAAAGATGGCCTGCCCTGAAATGCCGAAGGAGAAATCCAAAAAAAAAAAAAAAGCATGCCAGACCTAACATTGATTTAAGTATGTTATTAGAAAAAGTTGAGAGCAAACAAAAGGTGTTCGGCACAAATTTACCTGGGGCAAATTGGTAAAAGCACCAAATGACTCAACAAATTTAGGAAAAATAGTTTAACCATTGTTGTGTTATTTTTTTAATTGTTCATATTTAATTTAGATAATTTAAATTTAATTTTTTTATTTTGTAAATTTGATTTAATATTTTTATGCTATAATTTATATTTAATTTATTATATATATATATATATATATGTATGAGGGATTTGGAGGGGAAGGGAGAGGAGGAAAATTTTTTTTGAGTTGGGTTTAAGAAAATTAGAGAAGTGGGGTTACAACATTTTAATATAGATAATATATAAAATAAAAGAGTAAGAAAACTTAATTAAAAACTTTATATCCAACTGCTCTCATTTTTTTAAATCCAACTCAAAAGAATGTTTCCTCCGCACACATTCTCTCCCCTCCCCTCCCCTCATACCAAACAAACCTAGAATAAAAAATGGAAGAAATATAGATTGAAGGCTTTGGGCCACTAATTGTAATATTTTTCAAAGTGTAGGAGGAAAGAGGGAAAAAAGTTGCAATAGTGATTGGCCTTCAAAAAGAATGTTCACACGAGTCAAGGTAAAATTACTCTCACATATTTATCCTATATACCATAAATCACATTAGAAAAATAATTTCTGCCACTAATCTGAATAGGCACGATTTCTTTGAAAAATTAAACTCATTCACATTGTAATATAATATTTGGGTAAATATTTTCTAACATGTTGCATCTAGGTAAGTTTTTATTTTACTGTTTGTAGTATCTTTGTAAAATTGCCCTTGTTGGCAAAAAAATAAACTGTTAAACAATTGTAGTTTTTTAAAAGGGTTAAGGTATAAATTTATCAATGAAGTTTTGTATGAGGAGCGTCTGGTACAAATATCTTTTAGAATGGGCAAAAATACCAATGAATAATTAAAAAGGGGCATCCACTACAAAAACTGTTAATCCATACTAACGGCGTTAAATTATAAGAGAAGAAAACCCCTAACGGCTTTAGTACGGATTTAATGATTTTTGTGGTAGATGCTCCTTTTTAATTGTTCATTGGCATTTTTTCCCCTTTTTAATTGTTCATTAGCATTTTTGCCCCTTTTTAATTGTTCATTAGTATTTTTGCCCCTTCTAAAAGATATTTGTACCAGACGCTCCTCGGACAAAACTTCATTAGTAAATTTACACCTTAATCCTTTTTAAAATTTCAGAAACTTACAACTATTGATAGTTTATATTTGACGGTTGGGTTGTAAAAACCCATCAAACAAAAGGGTTAATATGCTAAAATAACCCTCAACTTTTATAAAAAATATAAAAGTAACCATAATTTATTTTTTGAAGCAAAAATAACCATAAAATTTTAAAATTAGGGCAAAATCATTAAACCCAACTAACTTTCACGTATTATAATAGAGAAAATTAATCTTTTGGCCCTTTCGTTTTGATTCATAATTTAGTCTCTAAACTTTTGACTCACTTGCAATTCAATCGCTAATGCTTATAAATCATCCTATGTGGCAAAAAAAATGTTAAAATACTGTTAAAAATTATTTAAGTGGATTTTAAGTAAATTAAAAGTTAAAAAGCAACGTCGCCATTCCTACCAAATCGCATCCCCCTCCACCTCTGTCTTCCAAAAACCTCACTGGGTAAAATCTCCAAATAACATACAAAAATATATAATAAATTAGAGTTGTCACCCAAAGTTGAGAACCAAAACTGTAAATTGTAGGAAGCCCACAAGTTTTAGGGTGATAATCACCACCCCACACTCCACATACGAAACCTACAACTAAACACCCAATAATATTAATATGTGTGCTAATATTTATGGTTGGTTCCTTCCTCTTATGAATTGGCTATTGATCATCAAATAGATTTATATAAGTAAAACTCAAAAGAGGTTAGCGCTCAATACTAGTGTAAATTTTTTTTTACTGGTGAAATTTTTAGTAAGGTTCGGTCTCATTCCCTGACAGAGGAGAACTAAAATAGGACTGCTCATTTTAGTGTTGACTCAAAAATATCTTTGTCGTGAATATTGTTCATTTGATGAGATAGATGTTAGATCCCAAGTTTTGATGATAACAAAATGACAATTGTATGCAAATCATGTTTTTTATAAGATTAAGAAAAGTTTACAAAGTTACCAAATGCATATAGGAGTGTTTTCTGGTATCTGCTGTGAAATTGAACTGGAGTGCTCGAGCATAAGTTTTGCACAAGAGTATAGATCCCTTCTATGCTCGAGCAGGTGCGAGTGATAGCCAGAAAGTGTTCACCCGAGAGGCATGCCACTGTTATTTTCATTGATTCACTCGAGCACTGGAGTTTGCACTCGAGCAGAAAAGTCATTCTCACTCGAGCACATGCAAGTGAAGGTCCGCGAGTGCTTGGCCAAGAGCAAGTGTCATCATGCTTCCTTTGATTCACTCGAGCAGAGACATCAATGCTCGAGTATGAGCATTCTGTACTCGAGCAAGGTACTGCGAGTGCTTGGCCGAGAGTCATGAAGTGCAAAGAAGTGCAAGTGTGCTCGAGCACCACCTCATATGCTCGAGTGATACATCTGTACCTGCGAGTGAAAATTCTATCCCTCTCCAAATTTGATGTGAGTGCTTGTCTAAAAGGTATAATACTTTAGAATATTCTTCTCACTCGAGCAGAAGTCTGTGTGCTCGAGTGAGGGCCTACATCGCCTGCGAGTGATAAATTTATCTCTCTGAGTTTCTAATGCGAGTGTTGGTATTGAGAGCATATTCCTCTATAATATGCGTTTCACTCGAGCAGGAGTGTGTGTGCTCGAGTGAGGGACCACATCACCCGTGAGTACAAAATCTCACTCTTGTCAAAATGGTGTGTGAGTGATGACCCGAGAAGACACTCCCAGCACAAAATGCAAGATCACTCTAGCAGGGGGAGTTGTGCTCGAGTGAGACCTCACTTCACTCGCGAGTATGAATTCTATCTCTCTGAAATTCCTTGCAAGCACAACCCGATAACTAAAGCACAAAGAGGAAAATAGGAAGATCACTCGAGTGAGCCATCCATGCTCGAGTGATGCTCTGCCAGATCTTCAAAAATGCCAAGTCTCACAATGTTCAATCCGAATATGGTTTATTGTTATTTATTCATATCATCATTACTTGTTATCATTGCTTAACATCATTTTTGAAAGTATTATAAGTGTGATGCAGGAGGATGAACGTTTGAAATTAGTTGTTACGGAGAAAGTCAAACAACGGCAGACAACATGATTACAAACACATTCGCACCTACTGCATTCAGAATATTCAAACATGCGCGTGTCTTTCAATAGTTGCAAAAGTCCCGCTCCTCAAACGATGATTTTCCAAACGGGCAAAAACTGAAGCAACTATATATACAGAGATTCAGAGATAGCCAAGAACAACAACGTAGTACAAGAACTCACAAGCTTATACACAAGTCTCTGCTATTCATCATTTTCTCTGTATACACATTGATCTTAAGTGTTTACTCATTTGCTCTGTAAGAGAGTCTTCATACAATTCAAATTCTATGTTTATTTGATCTCAAGGTATTGGGACCTTGAGAGGGTAGTTTTCCTTACGAGAGACGCAGTTGAGAGAATTCCTTGTTGTACCTTCCACTCATAAGCCTTATAAGATACAAGCAGAAGAGAACGTTGCTGCTCGTAAGACTTACAGTAGTGTAAGCAGGAGAGAACGTTGCTGCTCATAAGTCTTGTATACATAAGCAAGTGAGAAGAGTCATAGGTTGTTTTTCTGCACGTAAGACTTATCGTAAGGGGGAGAGAAATTTCTTATTGAGAGAATATTTCTGCTCGTAGTACGTTCAAGGACAGTTGTTGTTTTGTGGCATTCTGAGAGCCCATTGAATCTTGGAGGTATAGTGAAAATCTCAGTAGGTCTTGATCTCTGAGGACTGGAAGTAGGCCTGGTTGTTAGGCCGAACAAGTATAATTCTCTGTGTTCAAATCTTCTCAACTCTACTCTATCTACTATATTTTTCATATCACCATATCAAGCGAAAAATTTATAACATCACCCAATTCACCCCCTCTTGGGTGAAGCTTGTCTCTTACATTTGGTATTAGAGCCTAGTCTTCTCCGAAGAGCCTAACAGCTTGAGAAAGATCCGACAAATGGCAACAATGGGTGAAAACATTCTTCCAGACGGAGCTTCAATCACTAGACCTCCTGGTTTTGCTGGAGAACATTTTTCGTTCTGGAAAGCTAAATTCAGAGTGTTCGTGATGGCCAACGAATACGGATTGTGGAATGTTATACAAGATGGTGACTATGTTCTAATGAAGAAAATCGAAGATAGAGCAGTTAAAAAGAGCCCAGATGAATTTGACGAGAATGACAAAAGGTTAGTGACGTTAAATAGTAAAGCCATTCTTATGATACAAAGTGCTCTTAGTCAAAAAGAATACTTTCATATATGTACTCTACCAACTGCCAAAGATATGTGGGATGCTCTTGAAATTGCTCACGAAGGTACATCTGGAATCAAAGAAAATAGAATCAATACTTTAATTACAGAATATGATTTATTTCGTATGAAATCTGGAGAAAGTATATTAGAGTTTGAACTCAGGTATACTCATCTTGTTAATCAATTATCTGCTCTTGGAAATTCGTTTGATCAAAATTCCCAGGTAAGAAAGATTCTCAATATTCTTACGAAAGAGTGGGAAGCAAAGGTGACAGCTATCGAAGAAGCTAAGGGAGAATCTATGAGATCCGTAGCTGATCTCTTTGGAAGTCTTTCTGAATATGAAGGTAAGTTGAGATTCAAAAAGGAACTTGAAGATTTTGATGATAAAAAGAAAAAGGGAGTTGCACTTAAAGCTATTAAAGAAGAAGAAGAATCTTCCGAGAATGAAGATGTCCCTAATGATGATGAAATGGGAATGATTGTGAGAAAATTCAAGAAATTCTACAGAGAGGTCAAAGGAATTTCAAGAACTATCAAGGTGGACCAAGCAAGAAAGAAAATAAAGAACAACATATAGTATGATATGAATGCGGGAAACCAGGACACATCAAATCTGAATGTTTCAAAAACAAAGACAAAAAGAAGCTGAAAAAGAAAGCATATATATCATCTATATGGGGTGATAGTTCGTCAGACGAAGAAAGTGACAACGACGAAGTAGCGAATCTATGCTTGGTAGCTAAAGAAGAAGAATCAGACTCTGAGGTAAGTGATTCTGAACCCTCCTATGATGAATTGTTATATGAATATAATGCATTGCATACAGAGTTCATCAAAGTTGCTAAAGAAATGGTTAGTTATAAGAAGAAAGTAAAAGAATTAGAAAGTACTGTCATATCATCATATGAAATGTGTAAAGAGAAAGATAAGAAAATAGAAGATTTGACAAAAGTTGTTGAAAAGTTTACTAAAGGGAGTGAAACTCTCAAGGTTATATTAAATTCTCAGAAAGTTTCATTTGATAAATCTGGAATTGGATATAATTCTGTTCATGATAAGAATAAAGGATATAAGAAGAATAGTAGAGCCTATCTTAAATATTTCAGGAATTCTGTGCATACATCGAATCCATTCGCATTATGCAATTATTGTAATAGGAAAGGACATTATACTTCATTGTGTTGTTTCAAGAAGGGACAGGTTGTTGGAACATATAAATGGGTTCCGAAAGGGACACATACATCACATACTAACCACAAAGGACCCAAGAAAGTGTGGGTACCTACAACTTGATCATCTTATTCTAGGTATGTCTCAAAGCATCTCGAGCAAATAAATGGTATATTGATAGTGGATGTTTGAGACACATGACTTATGAGCATCTCGAGCTACGATTGAGCGAGGGGAGACTCGAGATTATGACTTGTTGCCTAGTGGGTTGGTGCGTTATTAGAAGAGAATCTATGTACCACTGAAGGCGGAGTTGAGATTGAGAATTCTTAATAAGGCTCATAAGAGTCAATATACTCTTCACCCCGGTATGACCAAGATGTATCACAATTTGAAGTCTATGTATTGGTGGCCAGGGTTGAAGAGTGATGTGACGAAGTATGTGGCGCGGTGTCTTACCTGTGAAAATGTGAAGATTGAGCACTAGAGACCACCAGGTTTGCTTCAGAGTCCAGAAATTCCAGAATGGAAGTGGGAGAGTGTGACCATGGATCTAGTGGTGGGTCTGCCCAAGATCAAGAACTACGATGCGATTTGGGTGATTGTTGATCGACTCAAGAAGTCTGCGCACTTCATACCTATCAATGCTAGCTATTCTCCTGATAGGCTGGCTGAGATCTATATCAAAGACATTGTGAGACTCCATGGTACACCGAAGAATATAATCTTCGATAGAGATCCTCAGTTTACTTCGAGATTCTGGAAGGCTCTGCACGAAGCTATGGGTACTCAATTGAGGTTTAGCACGGCCTACCATCCTCAGACAGACGGACAGTCAGAGAGGACTATCCAGACTCTAGAAGATATGCTGAGAGCATGTGTCCTTGACTTCAAAGGAAAGTAGGACTACTATCTTCCATTGGCTGAGTTTGCTTATAACAACAGTTACCATGCGAGCATTCAAATGGCTTCGTATGAGGCACTGTATGGGAGGAAATGCCAATCACCGTTATGCTGGAATGAGTTGTCTGAGAGGAAGTTGTATGGGCTAGATCTTGTTGAGCAAACCGCTGAGCAGATCCGAGTTATCAGGAAGAGGCTCCTTACAGCTCAGAGTCGTCAGAAGAGCTATGCTGATAAGAGGAGAAGACCTCTTGAGTTTGAAGTGGGGGATCATGTTTTCTTGAGAGTGTCTCCGGTCACGGGCATCGAGAGAGCAATCAAGCGAAAGAAGCTGAGTCCGAGATACATTGGTCCATTTGAGATTCTGGCAAGGATCGGGCCGGTGGCATATCGGATAGCACTACCCCCAAGTTTGAGTCGATTGCATGATGTATTCCATGTCTCACAACTCAAGAAGTACCAACCGGACCCTGAGCATATCATTGAGTATGAAGAAGTGGAATTGCAAGATAACTTCACTTATGCGGTAGAGCCAGAGCGAATCATAGAACGAGAAGAGCGGCGGCTCAGGCATCGAAGCTTACCGTTTGTGAAGGTGGTCTGGAAGGGAATGTCCCCAAGGGAAGCAACTTAGGAGGCGGAAGCGGACATGAAGAGACGATTTCCTGAGTTTATGTCTAGTGATGTGTAACAAATTTCGAGGGCGAAATTTATTTGACGGGGGGAGAATTGTAATATCCCAATTTTTAATTAAGGGATAATCATGATTATTGTGGATAATTATGATCTAAATTGGGATTATTATGTAATTTATGACTATATTAATTAATGTCATAATTAATGGAAATTGGAAGAATGAAATTTATGTAACATGAAGTCGGTGTGCATGTGTGTGGTAATTAAAATCGAGGGTTGAGATTCATTGTGCATGGGTCGGAATCCAGTGTATTTAGCTTGTGTGAGCTCATTGTGGGAATGAATGAGATGCTGACAAGTGGCATTGTGAGAGTTGTTGGATGAAGGCCACAAGAGGACAAAAGATTACTTTTCCTCTTTCACTTCATCCCTCCATCTCTCTCTCGTTTCTCTCTCTTCCCTCCCTCCATTTCCGGCGGTCAGCTAGGCAAGAAAGAGGAAGATAAAAAATGGTGATTTGGGTAAGTAAATGATCTCCATTGCTCAAGTTCCCTTCTTAAATGTTGATCCTTGAATCATGGGCTTTATTTTGGTGTGTATAGTGTGGCCATTTGGTGCTGATTTGTGCTACACGAAAATTTGGAAAGTGGTGAATCAAAGAGTGTCTTTGGAAAAGTGAAAGAGGTAAGGGAACTCAATCTATCTATCTATGTTTCATACCATTTGAGGTAGTTTATAAATTCTGGAAATTTTGGCTTGAATCCGAAAATTGGATGCCACTGTTCATTTGGTATGTTTTTGGCATGAGAATGGTGTTTTGGAATGAGTTTAGGATAGATAGATTGATTGGTAATTGAAATGTGAAGTTTGGTTAAGATTGGTGTTTTGATAAAATTGTTGACCAAAACCCAAAGCATGATAATGGAGTAGGATTCTGATGATTCTGAGGATTCTATTGAGTTTATTGGGTGTTTTTGTGTGAGGATGGCTTTGGGTTAAGTTTTGTGTCCATAGGAATCTTTTGGGCAAGTGTGAGGGAGAGTGCCTCTGTTATCTGCGTTTTCTGCTATCTGATAGATTCACTCGAGCACTCTGGGGTCTGCTCGAGTGAAGGATGAATATCACCTGAGCAGGGATGAACTCTGCTCGAGTGCTGAGTGGTTTTTCCCTTTTGTGCTTCGAGTTCGTCTGGGTTTTTACGAATAATGTTCGAGTGCATTGCCTTGTGCTCGAGTGAAGGATGAACATGCTCGAGTGAGCTTGGGGCTGCTCGAGTGATGGTGTGAGTTCAGAGTGAAGGTTTGCTTTCAGGTCTTCACTTGCGGGTGGATGCCAAGAGTGTGCTCTGACACTCGCGAGCATAGCCTTCTCACTCGAGCACTGGGTGTCTGCTCGAGTGAGCCGTGTGTGCTCGAGTGATCCAGTTCTTTGAGAGCTTTGTGTGCTCGCGGGTTCTCACTTCCTGGACTTCTCTCGCGGGTGCTCGAGTGAGGCATTTGGCCTTGTGCTCGAGTGAAGTCCAGCGTGCTCGAGTGAGCCGATTCCTGAAAACTTCTTTGTGCTCTCGGGAGCTCACTCGCTGTCTCTCACTCTCTTGTGCTCGAGTGCTGTCCGTACCAATGCTCGAGTGATATTCGTACTTGTGCTCGAGTGAGAGCATCTCTGCTCGAGTGAAACTGTGTAAAATCTCAGTTTTGTGCTTTCAAAAGGGGATCTTTGGGATAGTTCTTCCTACCCTTTAGGAGTTTTGTTAGGGGTAATTAATGACTCTAAAAGAGCAATAATGATAACCAATTAAGTATTATAAAGTGAATTAAGTCTTGGAATAGAGAATAACTCTTCGTCCCTAATTGTGAATATAGGATTTGATATTTGCCTTCCTCGGGAGAGACCGGCGTTAGGACACGCACGGAAGGATCAAGGTAGTGACTTTTCTCTCATATCTTGTATGATGTTTTGGTATGCATATCTTATCATTGAACTTGTGAATTGTGTGCCATGGTCCATTATGGCGCGAGCAAGTCAGCGTGAGCCGTATAGAGAGTGACAGTGGTCATCTCTAGGTCGGCCGTTGGACTGCCGTAGTAATCGACATGGATCGTTGTGAAACCGACCCGTGGGGGCGGCGTTTGTGAAACCAGCCGTGGGCTGCGTGTGTGTATCTTGCCTATGTGGCTTGCGATTATGATATGCTTTATATGGATCCCAGCTGTGGTGAATTATACTGTGTTGATTGTTGTGATGCAATACAACGTGAGCAATTCAGCGTGAGCAATCGTCAGGGATGACATGTGTCATACTAACCATTGCCGTTGTAGTTACTTGTGTGGAGAGTGATTTGATTACATGCATTATTATTGTACATTATATGATTGACTTGTTACTACGGGGATTCTTTAGAATCTCACTCTCCCAAAATTAACCCTTTTAGACAGGGCTGAAGGATCAAAAGGCAAGCGGGCGACGAAGAGTAGTTAGAGCTCCTGTTTGGAGTATCTTTTGGAGTGGATGGTTATCATTGTATATTTTGGAATTGTATATTGTAGACTTTGTGTAATCCCTAAGGAAAAACGGTATGAATTGTAGGCTTCGTGCCTTGTGTAAATCCCTTTTTATTTTTGAATGGAACCCGAGTGAGTCGGGAATATATTTTGCACTCTGATATTTGTAAATGAAATCAACTTGTACAGGCCATATTGTATTAAAATGGGAATATGAGACCATTGTAATTGAGTTTAGAAAAGTTTTTGCAAATTGATTTTGGGCAAAATATTTCTTAATAAGTCCCAAATCAATTACGGTCTCTAATTCCACATTAATTATATGTTTATGAACTAAATCTCGGCCTTAAGCGTGAAGGGGGTTACATTTTTCCTTATAGGATGACTTAGAAACATCAGAGATTGAGTTGCAAGGGAGTCAAAAGTTGAAAAGTTAAATTATAAGTGAGTTAAAACTTGAATAGCTAAAAGATTAATTTTTGTATTATAATAGATGGAAGTTAGTTGAGTTTACCAATTTTGTTTTAATTTTAAAAGTTTATGGTTACTTTTGTTCTAAAAAATAATTTATGGTTACTTTTACACTTTTAATAAAAGTTAAAGGTTATTATAGTACCTTAACCCCCAAACAAAATAATATTTGTTACTTGTTTTCATATAAATGTCAAGTAGTTTTACTTAAATAGCACTCTTGAACCCTCTCACCCTTTCAATTTTCGCTAAACAACTTGAGTTCAGGCAGAGAGTGTAACACCCTGCCTTTAATCACGTGATTATAATTCGATATTAGGTAATAATTTAGATTAGAGACCGTCGGATAGTTTAAAACTCATTAGAAATTCCCTTTAGTAGTAGGGTCTTTATGAAATTTTCAAAACTTCATTCCTTTTCCGGTCTCAGGTTCGACTAACGAAGATAATCACCTGTGCAGTATATCCACATTTAAGTATGACAGAGTGTATAACCAAAATCCCGGCGACCCCCGGGTTCAACCACATACCTAGAATTCCAAATTCCTGATTAGGGATTACAACCAGGTATTTCAAACTATACACATCTCCAAAACATAATACAGTAATCCCTATCCGAAATGAATAAACCAACAAACTATACTAATGTCCCTAAGAAACTCTAACCGCTCCGGGTCACGCGCTTTTCCTTGGAGCCAGTCGCCCTGTCTGAAAGGTTAGTTCAAAGGAAAGAATGAGATTCTAAAGAATCCCAGTAGTAACTAAACATTTATACCACACACAAGCACATAGCATGTAAGCAAATCATCATACAGCATCAGCAGCAATCACACTCCACCCTCATCCCCTTTCTCCGCCGGGAAAGCACACTGTCCTAACCCGAACCGTTGTTAGCTACTCAGGGACTATTGGCGTGGCAGTGCATACATATAGCCTTATAGCACATAGCTATCCGGCTTCACAAACGGCTCGTCAGCCTCGCAAATAGCCTTTCGGCTCATAACCGACCTTTCGGCCCACAACCGACCTTTCGGCCCACAATCAGCCTCTCGGCTTTCATGTCACATAATCACACCTCATCCTCATCCCCTTTCTCCGCCGGGAAGGCACACTGCCTAACCCGAACCGTTGTTAGCTACTCAGGGACTATTGGAATGACAGTGCTAACACAAATCCACAGATATCGCAGCATACGAATTCATTACAAATCAACGATATAACACACATACAATGCATTATATATGGTACAAAAGAAAAGTCACTACCTGATCCCTTCCTGTTGTCTCTGGGCACAGTAGGCTCACGAGGATAGCAGATATCAAATCCTATAATCAAAATAGGGACATTTGGTTAATTTCCTTTTCCAAATCCTTACCTCCATAACACTTTAAGTTGGTATTCATTTGGACTCTTTAGATGGCCATTAAATGCCTAAACATATGCCTAAAAGGTTGGGAAAGACTATACCCAAAACCACCTTTCAAAAGTGCAAAACACAAATTTTTGGGGTTGGGCCGCGGCCCAAAATCCGTGGGCTGCGGCCCAAGGATGCCCAGAAACATTTGGGCTGCGGCCCAGAATCCTTGGGCCGCGGCCCAAAGCTGCCCAGAAGCGCTCAGAAACATTTGGGCTGCGGCCCAGACTCCACGGGCCGCGGCCCAAGAAAATCCAGTTTCTGGCTGAACTTCCAAAAATCATAACTAATTCAGGAAAAATCGAAATGGGGTGATTCCAAAGCCAAATGAAAGCTATTCAAGTCCTCTTTCAAGGAAAAATATTGGCCATAACTAGAAATCACCACAAAAGTCCAGATTTACCAAAAACCTAACATTGTACCAAAACAGGGTCTAGTTTTGATGCCAAACTTTGGACAGTTCAAACTCTCAGCTTAAAAATCGAAATGACACAAAATTTATGTCCATTTTGAAGCCCAAGATGTGAACTTTAAGACTGGAAAGTTTCATAATTTTACAACATCATTTGCCCAGTCAAAACGTCCACACCATCTGACTGCCCAGAACAAACTTACATTGGACAGATTTCCAGATTTTGTCAATTGGTTTCCAATGGTCCTTAATTTCAAATCACATACTATCTTCACACAATTTGGCTCAAGGAACACATTGGAGCCATCAAAATGACCATATTCATTATCCATGAGCATGTTCTACCACAACCACCACATGTCACCTTAACATCTCCAATCAACACACACATTGCAATCCATTCCAACCCAAAATTCCAAGCCAATTCCAAATACACAAAGACACTCTATGACACTAATTTCCACACTAAACACTAACCAAATCATGCTTTTCGAAATTGACCAAAAAATCAGGGCAAATTCCAAAATTCTCAAGACCCAACCAATGATTACAACAACTATACCAAAATGCTTCTAATTCTTACCTCTTCTTCTTCCTAAAGCCAATTCTTCACTTCACCAACTTCCAAATTCCCACAAGATCTCAAACTTCACCAACCAAAATTCTGAAACCATAGAAATATAGCCCTCAACCTCATGAACAACATTAATGAAAGTAAATTGAGCATTCATGGACAACTTCTCACCTTTCTCTAAGCCTTCTTCTTTCTCTTTCTTGCTCAACTTCAGCGAAAATGGAGAGAATAGAGAGAGATGAGAGATATTGATGAAGATGATCACTTTTCCTCACACATACACACATAAACCGTATAGGAGGAGAGAAGAAAGAGAAAAAATGGTTTGAATATTTGACTTCAATCCAAGAGCCCTTAGTTTGACACTTGGCACCATCTCCTTCTCCCTTCCATGATTTCACTTAGATTCACATGCACAAGATTCCACCTCTTGATCTTTCAATCTTAGCCATTAATCTTGATTACTAAGGGGTTTTTCTCATTAGTAGCTAACCAGACGGTTGGTAAATTACCATTTTACCCCTGATTAGTACAATACTCATTAAATCATCACTAATGGTCTTTATATCATAACACACAACATATACTTCAAATATGCTTAATTGACATTAATTACATCATTTGAAGTTACTAATCCTTGATTAGAATCCAGGATGTTACAGAGAGTGTCAGTTGCCCAATCTCAGCTGCGCCCTCTGCTGCCCCCTTATTTTGGGAGCCTTTCCAAATATATTTTCTATAGCTCTTTGGATCATTAAATTCTACATAAAATTAGTGAAATGTTGACATATTATGGGCAAAAATTGAATATGTTTTCAATGTTTTATGATTTTTTAAAGATATTTCAGAAAAATGGTGTATTTTTTCACTTTAAGCACTTTTTTTTAAACATCTTTGAAAAATTATAAAAAATTGAAAACATGACCATTTTTTGCTCATAATATGTTAAAATTTCACTCATTTTGTATAGAATCTAATAATCCAAAGAGCCATAAAAAATACATTTGGGAAGACCCCAAAATAAGGGGGCAACAAAGGGCGCAACTGGGCAGCTAACACACTCCGCCCCTTGAGTTCTCTACATTTTCTCTCTTCTCTTCGCGACCGCACACCCATTTCCACTAAACTCCAGCAAAACACCCACCAATTAAAGCCCTCAAAAAACTCAGATCTTCCTTCCCCTACTCAATGATTGTTTTCATGCCATCTTCAACCCAGGCCACCCGGCTCCCATTATTATTTGTCTACTCGATTAACCGTTAGATGCTTGCTCTTTTATATATTATAGTTGGCTTGCTAGATGTGTCACACACACACATATTGGGTTGTTCTATCTAATGTGTTTTTGATTTTATGATAAACCGCTATAATTAGATGGTTTTTAGTGTTTAATCTTTAGGTGTTGATAAGAATAGTGAGCTACAAATACAACGTGTCTATTAGATACATTTGTGCTGAAAGGGTCATGGTGGGAATTATTGCAAGTATTGACAAATTAATCACATTGTTTGGGAAAATTGCAACCAGATTCTAAGGAAGAGAAACAATCACAAGCAGGTATCTTGAAATCATTAAACTGCATTGATGTCTCATGAGATCTGGGTGATATTCATTCTAAATCGAGGCTGACCAGTTCTGGTTCGACCCAGGGGAGAAATCAACTTCTTGAACTTGGAATCAGCAACGTCGATGACAGCTTTATAGTCTATCTCGATATCCAGGGAAGACTTGCTTTAAAGTGGGAGAAGAAGAATGGAATTGTTGTTGACTCAGAACAATCTAAACCCATGAAGTGGGATACCCTGAATATTGGAATTGGGTAGAGCACCTTAACCCAATTTAAAATAATGTATGTATCAATATATGGTTGTTAGAAGGAAATGAGCATTGAATAGACTACAAAATATTTTAAGTGTTTGAGGGATATGATAAAATAGAAAAACCAAACAAACAAACAGGTCCTCAATGTCAAATCAAATACAACTATAAATTAGTAATAAGTTTTTTTCTTTTGTATTTCATTTTCAATCAGATCTAAGCTTTAAAAACAACAAAAGCTTCAATCAGATCTTATAACCTGTTGGAATAGGTCTGGTCCACCCTTGGTGGATCAGGCCCAAAGCCCAATTCAGTTGGGGCTATTATAAAATTATGGAAACGTATGGGTCCAATTAAGGAATTTTATTCTTATGATTTGAATTTCAAAAATCAAAATAACTCCCATACGTATAATAAGGGGTTATTATCAATTTGGTGACAAGAGAGAAAAACATCGGAAGAAAACTTCCAAAAACTCCTCTCTCCCTGGGTCCTCTTCTCCAAATGGTGAATCTGCCGTATAACGTGATCAGAGTCCGAATTGGTGCTCCGATCTCGTGTGGGTACTCAGTGAGTCAATCGGATTCCAGGTACGCCCGAAATCCAACAGTGGTATCAGAGACAGGTTTGACTATAATCAGTCCTGAATGTGGGTTATGTTGTGCGTTTGTGTTCTTGATCATAAAAGCATATATAAAAATTTCTCCATCTGTTTTTGTTCATGAATATATAGAAATCTTCCTACAGAAAGTTCTCAGTAACATATGAATATCTGTATGAGATTGAGTTTCTGTTCATATATTTGAACATAATTGAATATGCATGCGTTCTGCGTCGTTTTTTTTCTTTTTCCGTGATATTATGTGGATTAGTTTTTTCGGTATTCCTATTATGTGTTTAAGATTTGGTTCTATGAGTACAAGTGTATTAAAAAACCTCATAATACACATCATTATTGGATTGAACGGAATAAAACGAAGAACCGAAGAAACCAAACAAAAAAAAAATGGAATTTCAAATCGTATCATCATAAAAAAGAGTGATTTAGGATTTGAAAATATTTCCATTACGTAGATCTCGAAAAAACGATGAAAATGGACACCAAGAATGCATAAAACGGACGTCGGAAGGCAAAGTTACGGCGGAGAGAAGGTACCGGGTCGACAGACCCGACCCGCGCCTGCAACCGGGTCCGGGTCGACCCGGCTGGAGGTTGAAGACAACCTCCAGACCCTCTAAACGGCGTCGTTTTGACGCATTTTAAAAAAAAAAAAAAAAACCGGATCGGGGAAGTGGGTCGGGACCCACCCCGATCCAAAACAAAAAAAAAATGGATTGGGCCGAATTTGGCCCAACCCAAACCCAACAAAAAAAAAATGGTGGACTGGGTGGGCGGTTCGGGCAAATGATCCGACCCGATCCGCAAACCAACAAAAAAAAAAAAAAATTTTTGGACAGAAACGCCATGGTGGCGCGTGTGGCCACGTCGCATACCCGTTTGACACGTGGCAGACATAGACCGATAGCAGACGGCGCGTGGAGTCCAAAAAGATGGCGCGTGTCACATTTAGGGAACCCTGTGGCGGCGCGTGCATAGCACGCGCCGATTTCGAGAGTGGGTTTCGACGGATTTTTCGATTTTTCCAGAATTTTCCCTTTCTACTCCTTCTAGGGGCGCGTGAGGGCGCGTTTTAGCTCCGATTCAGACGTGGTTTGTTTCTAAAAATCCCAAAATTCAAGATCTTCATGTTGGTATGTATTTAAAAGGTTTTTGAATATATTTGAATCTGTTTTAGAGGCATTTAGTGCTATCTTGAATGATTTTTATGAGTTTAAAAATCCTAAAATATTTTTAATAATTCATATTTATTTTATTTGAGATAAATATGAATTTGGGGAGTTCAAAAAGCACTAAATCACATTTTTTGTAGTAGATTAAAGAAGGTAAAAATTATTTGATGTTATCTCTAAATAATGATTCAAGCATAAATTACTTAAGAGTAATGTGAGCCTCTGAGTGATAGATGGAAGAGGGGTTTGCTCATTTAAAATTGAGCCTTGAAATATAACCTAGAAGGAGAAGATCCTAAAGAGAGTTTCAAGAGGAAAATGATTCAAACTAAGGTTCATTAGAACCTGAAATTGAATAAGACGTGTGACCGAAAAGAAATTCGGAAAATAAACTTAAATAAACCTGAACCTCTTGAATCTTAAGAAGGTGAATGTCAAGATTCATATATGAGGAAACCTCACAGAGGTAAAAGTAAGGATTTGATACTAAAAGAGAAAGTATCAAATCATAGTGAAAGGGAATCTCAAAAGGAGAAGCTCCCTAATGCCAGATTCAGGCAAGTGATAAACCTCAAAAGGTAAAGCCCATTTCATGAGTGAAAATGAGTTTTTAAGCCCAGTCCAACCACCAACATTAGAAATCATAAAAGACTTAAGAGCAAATATATAATGTTTCTAGAATGAAACAATTCAAATTGCATAAGACTTTTGAAACATCCTCTCAATGTGATAGAGAAGCTTTGGAAGATGATTAAAACAACATGGGACATAAAATTCTTCTAGCCTTAGAAAATAGTGGTTATTGTGAACCGTATCAAATTGGGTTTGAGAAATAAATAAAATTCTCCCCTTAAAGATTTGTTTGGCTGAAGATTTAGAATGAAGAAATGAGATGAATATGAAGCTAAAGAAAACTATTGAATTGTCCCAAAATTCCTTGATAAGAAGACGTGGACTAAGCCCAATTCCCAACATCTCCCACTCACACTTGGTGGATTGGATGTCATAAGAATTGTCTCTCTCTCTTTCTTCGTTCATACTAGGTGCTTTGCCGTGACCGCATGGGCATGACGTCTCCTAGGTGTTTGTACTAGAAATCCCTCTCACAGGACCAGCACAAGACAACCTTTCTTCGTGTAGCTTGAATTTTAATATTATGCCTCATATGTCCTAGATATACCAATATACACTTCCACTTGGCAGATCTAATCCCTCTCAAGCCAAGATAAAACTTAGATTGCCTTTTCATATGCTTAGTGTCCACACTTATGAAATTACCAAATATTAATATCATAAGGGACATGTCTCAGACACCAACATAGGTGTGTATATTTCAGGTAACCTTCCTTTCGCTCATTTATCATTTTGATATACGTCAACCGCTTTCCTAACATAACACCATGGATTGTATCAGTCGTAATCATAGGACGAATGTTAAGGTAGCAGTCGCTGAAGTATACCTCCATGACAATGTCAAAGTCAAAGGACATCTCAGAAGTGTTTAACCTTCTTGGGACTCACACAGCAATGAAGCAGGGATCCATTCACTTGCTTCCTATTTGCGGTTCTTTCGCACATGTGGTATGAATCACATGCTACGGTGTTACTCTGTACCATAAGAGCGTACGTCGTTTTGAAACTTATCATTAACACCATACAGACATGAGTTTAGATGCTCCCAGTATCTAAACCCAAATTCTTCTACTCCATTTATCTATTATGACGTCAATGTTGAAGAATTTGTTATCTGGCAACAGGCATCATGGAAGTGGGTATCCATGATTCGATCCACATTTATATTATGTCTTATTGGATCTCATCTCGATATACTACACCATTATCGAGGTGACATAATTTGTGTTTCTTCTCTACCATATCAGCATTCCTGCTGCTTTACTGGTGAACACAATTGTCTCATCTTTGCATACTCTTCCTAAGTATCAAAGGCGGTTGCTCGTGTGAGAGAGCCAACCTATCCTGCCTGTACGACATACTAGACATTGTATACCTTTATATATAGACACATAAAATTTTATGAAGAAACATTTTCATTAACCATAAACATTTTACATAGTGTCTACAAGTTCACATTTTATGCATCCCAATAGCCTTTACATGTTTGTCATACATTTCCTTGGCTATGGGTTTGGTTAGGGGGTCTGCGACCATACTCTTGGTCGAAATATGTTGTATAGTAACAACTTTTTGTGCTACATAATCTCTCACAAAATTATACTTTATATCTATGTGTTTGGTCTTGCTATGGTATTTGGGATCTTTCATATAGGCTATGGCCGCGGTGTTGTCACAATACACTAACACCGGATTTGTGCTTTCATTTCCAAATCCAAGATGTTCAATGAATCTCTTCAGCCATATAGCCTCTTGCACTGCTGAAGTGCATGCCACGAATTCAGCTTCCATAGGATGTAGGGCAATGCACGTCTGTTTCTTGCTGCTCCAACATATGGCGCCATTGTTTAGCAAGAAGGTGTATCCTGAAGTCGATCTTCGTTCAACTTCATCTCCACCCAAATCAGCATCAGAATATCCAACTAAGCGCAGATCGCTTCCTTGATAGCATAGTGCATAGTCTGATGTGCCCTTCAAGTATCTCAAAATCCTTTTCACTGCTTTCCAATGTTGCTCACCGGGATTTGACTGGAATCTACTAACCAGTCCAACTGCGAAACAAATATCTGGCCTTGTACACAACATTGCGTACATCAAACTTCCAACGGCACTAGCATAGGGAACCCTTTCCATTTTCTTCTTTGCTGACTCAGTTTTGGGACACATATCAAGACTTAAGGTTACACCTGAAGCTACTGGGGTATCTAAGGGATTGCAGTCTCTCATGTTGAATCGCTCAAGAATTTTCTTGATGTAATTCTCTTGTGAAAGAGAGAGAATTCTTTTAGAGCGATCCCTTTGGATTTTAACTCCAAGTATATATTATGCTTCACCCATGTCTTTCATCTCAAAATTCGATGATAACCATTCTTTAATAGCTAAGACTGACTTTAGACTATTTCCAGCTAATAGTATGTCATCTACATATAAGGATAATATTACAAAATTACCCTCAAACCGCTTAATGTAGACGCAGTGGTCCTCTTCAATCATTTGAAAATCATAAGAGGTTATTGCTCTATGAAATCTCAAATACCACTGTCTGGATGATTGTTTCAGTCCATAAATGGACCTCTTGAGCTTACAAACTCTACTCTCCATTCCTTTCTTAATGAAACCTAATGGTTGTTCCATATAGATTTCTTCATCCAGATCACCGTTTAGAAATGCGGTTTTTACATCCATCTGATGCAGTTCCAGATCTAAACTATTTACTATTGCCAGGATAAGTCTTATAGAATTGAAACGTACAACAGGTGAAAAGGTATCCTCGTAATCTATACCTTCCTGTTGTGTGTACCCCTTTGCAACCAATCGAGCCTTGTATTTGTCAATTGATCCATCAACTTTTCTTTTAATTTTGAGAACCCATTTGTTCCCAATGGCTTTTCGCCCTTTTGGTAGATCAACTAGTTCCCAAACTTGATTCTTCTTCATTGAATCAATTTCTTCCTCCATTGCATTCTTCCATTCATCCTTAGCAGGACCTGATAAGGCTACTTGCACAGAACGAGGCTCATCATCTCCGTCTGGAGTAACTATAAGTGCCTCTCCTTCTATGGAGAAGCGTCTCCTAGGTACATTTCCCCTGTCACTCCTTCTTGTGGGAACTTCTTGTCTCTTTCGCTTCTCTTGTCTGGGCCTTTGTAAAGGCCTTTCTGAGCTCCCACTCAAGTCAATGTATTGAGATGATTGAGGATCATTAGTCTGATTTTGTTCTGTACTGCCTTGTTCTTGTGTTTCATAAAGAGATACTGTACGATCAATATCTCCCCTGCTAGGAAATTCATTTTCTAGAAATACGGTATCTCTTGATCCAATTTCAGTCACAGTTCCATCTTCGTTTTCACCTATGAAAACATATCCTTTTGATTGCTCAGAGTATCTTATAAAGATACACTTTTTTCCTCTAGGACCCAATTTCCCATACTTATGGGAATCATTATGAATATACGCAGCAGACCCCCAGGGTCTGAGGATGTTTAAATCTGGCTTGCGTTTTGTCCATAACTCATAGGGCGTAGATGCGACTGATTTTGAGGGCACACGGTTAAGAATGAAGGCAGCCGTTAGTAAAGCATCACCCCAATATGAAATTGGCAGATGTGCTTGAGCCATCATTGACCTAACCATGTCTAGAAGAGTTCTATTTCTTCTTTCAGCAACTCCGTTTTGTTGTGGAGTGCCAGGGATGGTTAGTTGCCTAATTATCCCTTTTTCTTCACAGAGCTCCTTAAACTGATCAGATAAGTATTCACGACCCCGATCAGTTCGCAAAGCTTTAATTTTACAATCCATTTGATTCTCTACTTCATACATGTATCGTCTAAAGCATTCAAGAGCTTCAGACTTGTGTGAGATCAAATAGATGTGACCATATCGCGAATAGTCATCAATGAAGGTAATGAAATACCAAGCTCCGTGTCTCGCCCTAACACTCATTGGACCGCATATATCAGAATGGATTAATTGCAACGGAATCTCAGCTCTAGTTCCCTTACCGAAAGGTTTCCTAGTTGCCTTACCTGCTAGACAATTCTCACATAAGGAC
Source organism: Inga leiocalycina (assembly GCA_963242795.1). Classification (NCBI taxonomy): domain Eukaryota; kingdom Viridiplantae; phylum Streptophyta; class Magnoliopsida; order Fabales; family Fabaceae; genus Inga; species Inga leiocalycina. Next base: position 28,671,945 of record OY725327.1, read on the forward strand.
ATTTCCATATTCGAAATTTCACCTAGCAAACCTTCTCTAGCTAGTTTAATCATTCTATTTTGATTAATGTGTCCTAGTCTAGAGTGCCAGATATTCATATCAACAGTAATATTGGAGGAAATAACGAAAGAGTCATGCACATTAAAATTACCAACAATATCCATTACAAAGAACTTTCTAGAAAGGAAAGCTAAACCATAAAAGGTCTTGTTGCTAAAAATGTCTGCAACTTTGCCATGAAAGTTTACATCAAACCCATAATCCAATAAACAAAGTACTGAAACTAAATTCCGTCGGATGTCAGGTGCATGAAGAACATCATGTAGGATCAAAGTCTTCCCACCACGCAAAGGTAACTTGCAGGTGCCAATTCCTTTGACTTCGATCTTTGCATTATTGCCCACGTAAAGCCATTTGCTTAGATGCGGCAACCGACGGTATTCCACGAAGGATCCCCGATCCCTCGTCACATGGTCTGTTGAGCCTGAATCCAAAATCCAAGAAGAACAAACAGGTTCTGTTAGAAAAGAAGTACTTAAAACAAAAGAAATGTGTGAATTCACATAATCCACTAGTACCTTTTCACGGTCGTTTCGCTCGGTACAGTCCCGTGCGAAGTGACCCATTTTCTGGCAGGCGTAACACTTGACCTTATTCAGGTCAACTTTCTTCTTCCCGCCCTTCTTTCCTTTCTTCTTGAATTGCTTTCTGCCCTTTTTGAAATTAGAGCCATCCTTCTTGCCTTTCTTTTGTGGTTTCTTGCCCTTTTTGGAATCGGGCTTTGCATTAGAAGGACCAGCATTTTCAGTGTAGTAGGCTTGACCAGAAGCCTTATACGCCGCAAGGCGTTCATCCTCAAGCTCAAGATGTTTCACTACATCATCAAAAGTGACGATGTTGTCATTATGAGTTAAGTTCACTTTCATGTGCTCCCAGCTAGAAGGAAGCGACCTGATTACAGCCTGAACTTGCTGTTCATCAGTCAAGGTGTGTCCAGCTTCCTGAAGTTCTCTGATCATGTTGGACATCTCTCTCAGATGCTGCTTCATAGGAGTATTTGCTCTAAGCTTGTAGGTATCAAACTTGATTGTCAACCTTCTAAGCTTAGTGGTTGATGTGCCACCAAACCTATCCTTGAGTGCAGCCCACATAGCCTGAGCAGTTTGGTATTTCTCATATTGGCACATCAGGTCATTCTCCATTGTGCTCAATAAGGTGACTCTTGCAATGCTGTTCTTCTTCTTCCACGCTTGGTAAACTTCCAAGTTTCTCCTGTGCTGAATAGTAGTCCCAGCTTCAGGTTCCACTAAAATAGTGGTTAGTGGTTCAACAGCCTCCTGTTCCTCCAAAATGTACTGCACCTTACGATGCCAGATGTCCCAGTTGTCGCCATTCAGTTTCTCCCCCTTATTCAGTTCAGCAATGATCCCTTTCGTGGCCATTTTTTGTCAATTCTGAAGTGTCGTTTTTCACATTTAGAAACGTTGTTCTCTTTAAGAGAACTTAACCAAAACGATTATGTAGCATAGCACGGTATACAACGTCTGTACTTATATAATTCTTGACCAGAAAATAAGTTCATTACTAGATCCATAATCAGGAGAATACGTTTGTACCTCCCATCATACAAATACTAGCAACTTATTATTTTCCAAAAAAAATTATATAAGTACTATAAATAAATCATCAGCTTTTAGAAGTTTTACCTTCTAATAGCTCCCACTCATCAGGGATACATGGTATCATAATGCATAATTAAAAATTAGCATTGTATAACAAACGTAATTCATTACATGTAAATAATACCATGTCCATACATAAAACATACAACCAATAACGTTTAGAGTCATATTTTCAATACAAACAGCATAAATAGAGATAGTAACGTAATACACCATTAAATATCAGAACAACAATAATCAATTATGGCTTTCCTTAGTTTCCTAAAGAATCTTTTCTTTTTCTTCATGAATTTTGTTGTTTTCGTCACAGCATCAACCCAACCAACAGTCATTGGAAATGTGCCCCTTGCCCTTACAGCTGCGCGATACTTCATCATTACGCTCACATAGAACTCTGCACTCTTTTTATCTTTTATGCTTTCAACATAATTTGCAATGATTGAGTATATGATTTTTATATCATTTATTCTAGCTGTTTTGTCCGCGTCAAGTTCAGCTATTTTATCAGCCATAGCAGCAGAATATGGTTGATCGACCTCTTCTTCCAAATTTTGAGGTTCATCAGGACAGGAGGGCACAGACTTAGGTCCAGAATCAGAGTAGACCACTTGAGGCTCCACTGGAACAGGCTCCAGAAATCCTTCTTCAGCATCTTCCTCAAAAAATTCTTCAGGATCTTCCTCAAAAACTTCATATTCTTCAGGTTCCTCTTCAGGATCCTCTTCAGGATCATCCATATGAGCTTGATCATCTACATACTCAATGCTCAATGACCCATACTCAAGCGGTTCAGTGCTGTTAAAAGCCTCTTGCTTCATCTTTGACCTACATAAACAAATGTAAGTCATTTTCATGATTTAAATGTATAAAAAACACTTAAATAAGCACTTAAAACCTCACAAACAGATCCTGAATTGCCTTAAAAATAGGCAAATGGCATATCAACATGAAGATCTCGAATTTAGGGATTTTTAGAACCAAACCGCGTCTCAAACGGAGGTCTCACGCGCCCACACGCGCCCCGAGAAGGAGAAAAATCTGGAAAAATGAAAAAATCGATAAAAACACTCTCACTGAAGGCGCGTGAACAACACGCGCCACCCTGCTGGCCTCCGATAGTCACACGCGCCGTCTGGATGGATTCCACGCGCCGTCCTCAGTCGGTCTATGTCTGCCACGTGTCAATCGGGTCTACCACGTGGCCACACGCGCCACGTGGCGATGTCTGGCCCTTTTAATTTTTTTTTTTGTTGATGGATCGGGTTGGGCTTTTACCCACCGACCCGATCCAGTGTTTTTTTTTTTGGGTTTTTTTTTCTTTTGGGCCACTGTTGGCCCAAAAAGAACGTTTTTTTTTTTAAATAACTGGACCGGATCGGGCTGGGCATACCCGATCCGGATTTTTTTTTTTTATAAGGCGCAAAACGGCGCCGTTTTGAATCGCTGGAGGTTGTCTTCAACCTCCAGCCACATGAGGGTTGAAGTCAAAGGTATAAGCACCTACAAGTCCACTTTATGTAGTGGAATGACATTAATTCTCTGTGATGTGCTTCATGCACTGGTTCAAATGAGATTGAGTTGTTGTCTCATGCCGTCAAGATCAAGGGTTCAACTGATTTACATTTTCATGATTTTGTGGCACATATATAATTCTGATTCAGTTTTCCTCTATGAGATTTCTTTAAGTTGAGCATTGTTGGTAAATCTTTATGCTCAGTTGCTTTACCGCCTTTTGTGATTCAAGTCTTGACTTGATTATGTGTCTTGCTATACAAGGACATGGGAATTACAACCAAAATTAGCTTAATGAGGATTGCTAAGTTTAGTTTCCAATGTTCAGTTGTCATTGTGATAGTCTAGCAAGTAAAGCAACACGAAAAGATTTATAGTAAAGGGAAAATGACTGAATTTCCATTGCAATTATTCCACTATGATAAATTTGGTACTAAGTATGAGGGCAAGTCACAGAGCTAAACATTTTATTACTCTTGTTGAGGATTATTCACAAATATGATCATACATATTTAATTCCGCGTAAGTATGAAGTTTAAGTATTTTGGACTGTAAATTGATAGGTTGCAAAATCAATTGAATCAATAGAAGTTTTGAAATCCTATGTATGAACTAATCAATGTTGTGAATGATCAAGTGAACTCTGTAATTGAAGAAAGATAGTTAGATAGCTAGTTATCTAATGCACTCTACCACCATATGGAGTTTGCTGAAAAGTGTAATAAAGCATTATGAGACATGGTTATGATGGTTCAAGCTAGCCTACCAAATGTGAGTGGGAGAGTATTAAGGTTCACTTTTGGTGGATTAGTACACATATTTGTTTTTCATCAAGTGTGTGTGGTATTGAACTTAACCATGTGCCCTCTAAAGTGGTCACTTCTACACTCTATGAATTATGGTCAGGTGTGAATTGGATTTGATTTTCCACAGATCATAAGAGTGCAAACCATAAGGGTCAATTGCGCATTCCTATTATGATTGTTAGTGGGAGCTCATAAGAGTAATGCCTTCATTTTTTTAAGTGTAAAGATGGAATTGTGACTGACTTCATTTTTTCATAAGTGAAAAGATGGAATTGTAAGTGAAAAGAACTGAAAGCTACCACATTTATTATGCATTAGTTTCTAAATAAGGGCGAAAATAATAACCATGTGTTTCTTTATGAGACACATAGACAAGATAGTACAGAACCAGCCAATGATTCTTAATCGTCCTTGTGAGTGGGAGATTAGAAGGGTCAATAAAGAGACCTAAACAAGAGAAGCAGGAAGCTCCAAATAAGAAGCAGTAATTGAGAAAGGAATTCATGGCTGCTCTAGAAGATAGAGTCATGTTCTATATAAAATTCCTGCAAAGGCAAAATGGAAGAAAGCAATAGAAGTGATGATTTATTGAAAAAGAGTCATGGTTAAGAATTAGAAACTACAAGACTCATTTGATTGCAAAGGGGTGAGCATAATAGGAAGATTTTCATCTTACCTGTTGTGCATTTTTAATCAGACTTATTATGACAACAATTTACTGTTAAGATTTAGTAATACATCAAGAGGATGTAAAATCTACACCTTTAAGTGGTGATATGGATGATGAAATCTATTTGCAATGACAATCATATTAGGAGATTCTTGAGCAATTTCTATATGAGTTAATGCAAACCCATAGATACCCCAGTGGTTTCAGTAATGATTTTTGAGTCTCAATTTTGTCCCTGAACTAAATCAACATAGAAAATGGAAAAAGATTTCCATGCAAACGTTGTTGGTAGTCTTATGTATGCAGTGATGTGTACAAGACCAGATATCTATTTTGTGATAAGACTTGTATGTTGGTACTAGTCTAACCATTGTGAGAGACATGGAATGTCTTCACAAAAGGTCTTGAGATACTTTTTTAGGGCATATAATGATCATGCGTATATTAATGTACTATGTCAGTATATGTGGCTATATGGCTGATGATGTTTGGGAAAACATCTATGATTTGAAAGTGAAAATTTAAATCTAGTGTTAATGTATTGTGAAAACACTGCAGCCATTGCCTAAGTAAAAGACCCTAAGTATCATACCAAGACTAAACATGAAGATGTGATTCTTGTTAGAAATATTGTAGCACATAAAGTTGTTGTTGAACAACACTTTCCTATGGCAAGTCCCCTAGTTAAGCATGTGGCCAAGGAAATACATGAAGAACATAATGAGCCTTTTGGCATGCATATGAAATGAAGTATAAATACTTCATTATAGTTTTACATGTGTATGCAAAAGTATACAATGTCTAGTATGTCGTACAGGTTGATGAGGTCAGCTTTCTCACACAAGCGACCACCTTTGACACTCTGAAGGAGTGTGTGAAGATGAGACATATGTGTTCACCAGTAAAGCAATGAGAGAGCTTATATGGTAGAGAAGAAACACAAAACTAAATGTCGCCTCGACTTAGTAGTGCATTTAGTCGGGATGAGATCTGTAATTATAAATATGGATCGAATCATGGAAACCCACGTCCATGATACCTGTAGCCAGACAACAAATTCTTCAGATTGACGTCATGTGAGTAAAGCTGAAGAATTTTGGTTTAAATACTGTGTGTGTCTAAACTTTAGTCTGTACGGTGTTAATAATAAGATTAAAACGGCATACGCTCTTATAATATAAGAGTAACACCGTAGCATGCGATTCATACCGCATGTGCTAGAGAACCGCAAACGGGAAGCAAGTGAAAAGATCCCTGCTTCATTGTTGTGTGAGTCCCGGAAAGGTTTACCCTTTCATGATGTCCTCTGACTTTGACAATATGATGGAGATATGTTTTGACGCCTGCTACTTTAGCATTTTTTCCTATGATCATGATCGATACGATCTAAAGACATTATGTTAAGAAAGCGGTTGATTCATATTGAAATGATATATGGGCGAAAGAAAGATTACTTGGAATATACACACTTATGCTTGTGTCTGAGACCGGTCCCTTATGATGTTACTTGGATAATTTCATAAGTGTGGATACTATGCATATGAGAAAGGCCATCTGAGTTTTATCTTGACTCAAGAGGGATTAGATTGGCCATGGAGAAAGTGTATACGGGCTAAAATCTAGGACATCGGAGGCATTATACTAAATACGACCAAGCTGCACTATAGGGTTGTCTTGTGTTGGTCTCTGTGAAAGGGATTCCTAATACAAGACAGCAAAATGGAGACGTCATGCCCACGCGGTTACGGCAGAGCACCTAGTATGACAGAAGGATGGAAGAGAAAGAGATATGACCCATAACATTTGATCCACCAAGTGTGAGTGGGAGATGTTGGAATAGGTCTGGTCCACCCTTGGTGGATCAGGCCCAAAGCCTAATTCAGTTGGGGCTATTATAAAATTATGGAAACGTATGGGTCCAATTAAGGAATTTTATTCTTATGATTTGAATTTCAAAAATCAAAATAACTCCCATACGTATAATAAGGGGTTATTATCAATTTGGTGACAAGAGAGAAAAACATCGGAAGAAAACTTCCAAAAACTCCTCTCTCCCTGGGTCCTCTTCTCCAAATGGTGAATCTGCCGTATAACGTGATCAGAGTCCGAATTGGTGCTCCGATCTCGTGTGGGTACTCAGTGAGTCAATCGGATTCCAGGTACGCCCGAAATCCAACATAACCAAACAACAAATACGTTGGACGAAAAAAGAAAATACCAAACAGCAAATACAGTAAATGTATAACCAAAAGGTAAAAATATATATACCAAATAGAGTAGCTGGCCAAGCGGGGAGAAAAAACAATACCTACCTAAGAAGGCTAAAAGTTTGTCTGTGAGAGATCCAAACCATGAGTTGGTATGAGAGCACCAAAAACATGAACTTGTCTGAGACGGCAAAGAATTGGTTTGAGATCAGTAAAAATATGAATATTATTTATATGAGCACAAAAAATTGGTGTGAGAGCTGCAAAAATATAAATTGGTGTGAGATAGCTACGAATGGGTTTGGGAAGAGCACGAATTGGGTTGAGCAAGTGGTAAGAGCAAAAGGAATAAGTGATGAGTACAAGATTTACTCATCAGTAGAGCTCTTCTTCTTGTTCCTGCTATTGGCTACAGGGATGGATTTGGAAGTGCCTGCGAATTCATATTAAGCTATCCTGCTTCTGATGATTGTTGTGAGATGGCAAAAAATGAGCTTAAGAAGAGTATGAGTTGGGTTGAAGAAGAGATAAGAACCAAAGGAATACATGTTGAGAATTTGGATTTACTCATCAAAGCTTGTGGAGCTCTTCTTCTTGTTCCTGCTATTGGCTACTATGGTGGACTTGGAAGCGCCTGTGGATTCTTACTAAAATGTGCTGCTTCTGATAATGATTGTAGCGGGATGGCTATGAATAGGTTTGAGAAGAGTAAGAGTTAGGCCGAAGGAAAGATGAGAGAGAAAGGATTAAGTGAGGAGCATAGGGATTTAGTTAGGAAAGGTGGTGGGCACTTCTTCTTGCTACTGCTATCATTATAAAAGAAAAATATGAAATTTTTAATGGAATTTGTCGCAGAAAAAATTTTCATCGGAAATCTGTTGGAAAATTTTCCGACAAAATTTGTCTAATTTGCTATGGAAAAAATTCCGTCAGAAATCCGTCGGAAAATTTTTTGATAGAATTTTTTCTGTGCAAATTCCATCGTTTGTCACGGAATTTCCAACAGACTAATTCCGTCACAATTTCCAACAGAATTAAATTCCGTGACAAAATTTTAAAATTATTATTTTTAATTAATTATTATTATTTTAATTAAATTTAAGGGAAAATCCCATATAAAGCTACTTAAAATAGAAAAATTCTAAATAAAGTTGGTAAATTTAACAAATCTCTAATTGAGTCATTAACTCAATTTAAAATTTTAAAATGCAGGTAAAATAACTTTAATACCCTCTTATCTCTCCTCTTTAAATAGTTTTATTACTCTCTCACTTATGTTTTTCAATATACATATGTATGCTCTTAAAAAAATATGCGTGCGACGTGTGTGTATATATATCAACATTAATAGTTAATAAAACAAAATATGATTTATCTATACTTTAAATATATTAAATATTATCATAAGAACAAAAACCTTCAATATTTTTGAACAAGGAGTTCATTTTATTAATATGAACAGATTTTTTCAAAAAAAATATAATATACGTCATTATAAAATTTTTTTAATAAATATATTAAGTATAAATTTTACTATATTTATTTCATATATAACGTTTTTTTTTTCAAATTATACATTTTAATATGTAAAGCATTTTATGAAATTGTAAATACATTTATCTTTTTTATCTAAAATATTCATAGAAGTATATGAAATTTACACGCCTCTTTTTGGAAACAAATAATTAATATTAATAATTTACATTTAAGAATGAAAAACTTAAAGAATTGAAATCTTAACTAAGTTATTTTTTAAAAACTCACATTTATGTGTTAGTGAAAATTATTCAGAGCTAGTTTATATTAATATTGATAAAAGTGACTTTTATTTCAATTGACTTTTGTAAAGTCAAGTTGGTATGTGTTATGCTTTCTTGTTTTTTCTCATGTGGAAAAAATAACTACATTATTTTTTTCAAAAAAAAAATCACCTCTATTTTTTCGTTTTGTACCATTGATATCAATCATCAATCAATTAATTGATTTCTTAGGGCAAAAAAAAAAACTAGCATGGCCTGTGTTACACTTTCACATTTTTCTTTGAATTAATTATTCTTGATAATTCTTTTAGAACACAGAAAAATTCCTTTGATTTATAGCATATATTAATGTTGATATAGAGATCAATAAAGTCATAAGGCAATAAAACTCTTTTAAGAGGAGAGAAAAAAGAGAAAGAGGTATTAAAGTCATCTTACCTACATTTTAAAATCCCAAATTAGGTTAATGGCTCAATTAAAGATTTGTTCAATTTACCAACCTAATTTAAAATTTTCCTATTTTAACTAGCTTTATATGGGATTTTCCCTAAATTTAATTTTAAAAAATACTTTTATAAAATTTATTAGTTATTAATTAATATTTTTAATTATTATTTTCTAATTTCTAAAATATTTTTAATTTCCAATCATAGGTTTTGGTTTTTGTAGGGGCAAAATGGTCATATAAAAATTTATTAGTTATTAATTAATATTAGCAAAAAGATATTAGTTAATAATTATTTATTATTTATTAATTAATATTAATAAAACAATTATATTTCAGAAATTAGACAAAAATATAGACATATGAAATTTATTTAAGATGTAAATTTTTTTAATTTGAAGTTAATTTATGTTAAAAGTTATATGAATATATAAAATTATTTTATATTATTATTACATTTATATATAAGGAAAAATTATATATTTATAAATAACTGATTATGTATAATAAGATTATATATATATATATATATATAATTATGTAATAATAGAACGCTAAAGCAATTGAGCCCACTCGGTAAGATATCACGTGCGTACGGACGAGGTCATGGGTTCGAACCAAAGGAGGCCAAGTTGAGTTGCATTTCTAGCAAAAAAGAGGTTGCGACACGTGGGGATCTGGGTGTCGGCGACAAGGTGGAGGCCGCCAGAGTTGCCACGGGTCGCCGCCGGTGATGAGGTGGCGATTGCCGGAGTTTTTTCCACTTAGCTTTTTAAAATTTAAAAAATAAAAAATAAGTTTGCGATGGAAAAAATCCCGTGAGAAATTGTGAGGAATTTATGCCGGAATTAATTCCGTCGCAAATTTTTAGACAAAATTTCCATCAAAAATTTGAGACGGAATTTTTTCTATCGTAAATTCTCCGACTGAATCTAAATTTTGTCGGAAATTAGTTTGTCACACTATTATTAGCCACGGAATCCATTCCGTCAGAAATCTATTAGAAACTCTCAATTCCGTGGCAAATTCAGTTTTTTTTTTGTAGTGTATGGGATATTATAGTGGATTTAGTGAGCTTGTGGGTTTATATTCAAAGGTAGTGGTAGTGGTTTTGGTGATGGCCAAAAACTTATGAAAGCACTTGGTCAAAATGGCGAGTTCATTGCAAGAGCTACTTTTGAAGTAAATCCTAGAGCTTACTTTCGTGGCTTGCACAGCAAACTTCCATTACAAAACTAATCAAATAGATGAAATTTGGATCCATCATGTGTGGCACTTTTCTTTTCCCCCTCTTGTTGTGGTCTTTTGTGTGTTCCTATTCTGAAGTTTTCTTTGTGGTTGATCTATCTTTTTTTTTTTATTTATCTGTCCTTTAGGGTCTGTTTGGTATAAGGGATTTGGGGGGAGGCGGGCTGAGGGGAGTAGGGGGAAAATTTTTTATGAGTTAGATTTAAAAAAATTAGAGAGCAAAATTTTAATAAAGAATAAAAGAATAAGAAAAATTAATTGAAAACTTTTAACCCAACCTCTTTAATTTTTTTCAAATCCAACTCAAAACAATTTTCCCACCACTCACCTTGCCTCCATTCCCCTCATACCAAACAAGCCCTTAATTTTATTTTGTTTAGGTTTAGAGGTTAAATTATATGCCTTGATTGGCTTGTTGTTATGCCCTTTTCTTTAATGTCAATTTATGTTTGTGTGCGTGCATGTTGCTACTCGATCTCTTCAGATTTCCCTATATCAAGCAAAGAGTAGTAGCCAAAAAAATTGTACTGATAAAGTAAATACAAGTTCTGATAATTTTTTTTAGAATTGACATATAAAAATGGGAAAAAGACAGATAAATACCATTTGAAATTGAGAAAACCCAAAAGTCTGGTAACACAAAGAAATGAGAGAAAGGTGATATGTTAGGAATTTGGGTTTTTTAAGTTTGTGTGTTTTTCCCAAAACTCATTTCTCACTTCCATCTCTCTATCTTCTTCCTCCTCACCCTCTTTCTCTCTCATCTACTATCCCACCACCAGTACTCTACTGCCTCCTCCTCCACTCTCTCGTGACCTTCACCACTACCAATGCTCCATCGCCTTCTGCTCCACTCTTTCCTCAGCTTCACTGCCACCAATACTCCACCTCCTTCAGCTAATCTACCACTACTCTCTTCCTATCAATAAGAACCTTGTTTGCCTACCATCGCTATGGACTTTGATTGATGGAGCCGCTGCAGCAGAAGCACTAGAACAGATTCATGGCTAAAGGGATTTGGGAAAAAACATGTTGTTGAAACCTTTGTGCCACCCCCTCTTTAGCAGTCAAACCTTTATGCATTAGTTCAAACCAAAGAATCATGGTGCCGAAGGTCATTTGATCAAAGGTAGGAAATTTCCCTCTCTTTGGATGCCCCTTTATCTGGGTTGATTCAATTAAAGGATTTGACAGAAGTATCTTGTGTTGTTTCTGTGCCCTTCTACATTGCTTTTCTTCCTTTGTTATTCTGCGTATGTGATCTTTCCCTCTTTACAAGAGTTGTTAAATTCATGAATCAATGGGCAACACAGTGCTGAAAGTGAATTGATCAAAGCCATAGTCTCTGCTCGATGAAAGATAAGGGTAAAAATTCCCCCTTTCTCTTTGATTTGCCTCCCATGAGACTTGCCCTATTTATCACAAATTTGATATATTATTTGCCAGTACTCTTTGCGTGTTCAAGGCTTCCCATTGTTCTTCCAATTGGTGTTCATGGTGGATCACGATCATGATCTCTCGCATCTATCTTATAAGGACAAAGTTAAGTCCTCCTTTTTCTTGCTGCAATGCTGCTTTCATAATCCCATGGCTACCACCAAGTTTAGTGCATTTCTAGCTCGGTTTATTGGAAGTTTGGCCTTGATTAGCCTTCATTCTTATTGCGTAAAAAGATTGAGTAAGAGTTTTGCATTGTGACCAATTGAGTAATGAGATTGATTAAAAAAGTAATGGTTTTGACTAAATTTGTAAGTATTTAAAATATGTGTAAAAGGATTGATAAAGAGTTTTGTGTTGTGACCAATTGATGAAATGAATAGTGGTATTGATGTAATCTGTAATGGTTTTAACAAAATCAATAAGCACTGACAAAATGTATAAAAGGATTGAGTAAGAGTTTTGAGTTGTGACCAATCGAGTAATAAGATTGATTAAAAGAGTAATGGTTGTTACAAAATCCATAGATATTGACAATATGTGTAAAATGATTGATAAAGAGTTTAGCGATGTGCCAAATGAATAGTGGTGTCGACGAAATTTGTAATGGTTTTGAAAAAATTAAGAAATACTGACAAAATATGTAAAAGAATTGATAAAGAGTTTTGGATTGTGACCAATTGATTAATGAGATTGACTAAAAGAGTAATGGTTTTGAGAAAAATCCATAATGGTTTTGACAAAATGAATAAGTACCAACAATATGTATAAAAGGATTAAGTAATGGGGGCTTTTTGGTCTTTTCTCCCAAACTTGAAAAACCCATATTTCCACCTTATCCCCTTTCTGTTCTTTACATGTGTTAAGGCACTTTTCTAGATTTTGGAAGTTGAAATGGTATTTATAGGTCATTTTCCCTATAAAAACCCCTATTAGAAAAATAAAAATGTGTAAAATGATAAAATAAGTTTTAAGTAGTTTTTTCTTTGTACCTTCCTGGCTCCCTAGGTACACATTCATGTTTCCAAGAATCCAAAGTGCACAATACTTGAGTAGATCTAATCCCAAAGGTAGACAACCCATAAAGAATGAACCAACTTAGACTAATCTCCCTTTGCAATGTTATCTATAAATGTCTCTCCAAAGTGATTGTGTAGAGATTAAAGAGCATCATGCCTACAACAGTGTCCCTATTCCAAGTTAGTTTTGTGCCTGGGAGGAATATTCAACATAACATTATTATTGTTAATGAGCCGATATCCTCCATACAGAGGAAGAGGGGGAGAAAAGGATTTATGGCCATTAAAATTGATCTCAATAAAGCATATGATATAATTAGTTGGGAATACATGGAAAAGGTTCTTGTTGAGCTGAGATGCCTGGATGAGATGGTTAAAGGTATTTATGGAATGTATGGCCACCACCTCTGCTTAGATCCTATGGCATATAGAAAAACTTGAGGATCTAAAACCAACATGTGGTCTCACTATAAAAAATTCTCTCATTTGTAAAGGTTAAAATAGTGGATTTGTAGCAGTTACAATCACTACTAACACCCTTAGTAGCAGTTATGAAAACTGCTACAAAACACACTGTTGCAAACGAATTTGTAGTAGTTCAAAGAAACTACTATGTATGTAAGCAAACCACTACAAGATGCATTATCTTGTAGCAGTACTGTCAATTGAATTTAGGGGATTAAAATAAAAAAAGGATTTTTTTCTTGCAGCGGTTGGTTAACTGCCACAAATGTGGCGCCAACTTTTTTTTGTTAAAATGTGGGAGTGGTGGGAAATGAAATTTGAAAATTTGACGCCAACATTTATAGCGATTGGCATTTGGCGAAAATTCAAATGTTATGCCAATAATTTAAATTTGAATTTTAAATTTAACATTGTAGCAGTTGATGTAGCAATTGGTCAACTTCTACTAAATGTTGCATAAAAATACAAAAATTGGGTGAATAATTTTTTTCAATCGATTTTTCCAATATTATTTTGAATATTTGTATAATAAATAACAATATAAATGATATTAATTATTATTTGAGGAGAATGATTAAATTAAGTTAGATAAGTATTAATATTATGTTAAATATGTAGGAACTCTATGTGTAGTTAATAATGATTTAGGTTCTTCATTTTATGAAATTGAAGTTGAAGTTAAAGAGATATATTTGTTTATAGAAGGAATGTTGAAAATATAGAGGAAGGAAGGAACCTTGAATTTCTATAGAAGGAAAAAATTAGTATAAGAATTATATGAAGAAGCAAAATAAAATGAAATAAAATCAAAATTTGAGTAAAACAAAATTATCTTACAACTTGAGGTTTTCATTAAGATGAATAGGGGAATAAAAAATGGGAGAGGAGAGAGATTGGAAGAAATGGTAAAGGTAAGAAATAAGATGTCATGGGTGTTATTTATAGGGATCAAATGAGACATTTATAGCAGTTATAGTGGTGGTGTTTGTAGCGGTTGATTTTTGCAGCTATTACATGGTTGTTTGTAATAGTTAGGAACCGCTACAAATATAAATTGGATTTTTTTAAAAAAAATATAAATTGAGACATTTGTAGCAGTTATAATGGTGGTGTTTGTAGCGGTTGATTTTTGTAGCTATTACATGGTTGTTTGTAACAGTTAGGAATCGCTACAAATATAAATTGGTCTTTTTTAAAAAAAATATAAATTGATTGCTTTGTAAGAATGAAAGTGATTATTTTTTAATCATTCTTCATCTTCATCCCTAAAGAAAAAATTTGTGGAGAAAATGTTAGTGTTGACTATATGATTTTATATAAAACTTATATTTAAATTAAGTGATAATAAAGTGTAACTTATAAAAACGCACCTTACTATAGGTAAATTGCCATCACCTTTGAGGAAGAAGTTGTCAAAATTGGAGGGCTAAAAGGGCTCACTCTAGTAGGTGATGTTATCATCATCACTCATGTCATAAAGGTCTTGAGGCATTAAGTGAACTACAATATTCCAATCGTTTTGCCTCTCATTCTCAACATAATAAACCTAGCATGCCTCTGAGACAAGAAAATATGGCTCATCATCTTTAGATTGACTAATATGAATTAGCTGGGAGAAATTTACTAATATGATGCCTAATTTGTCAGATGAGTCCTCGTGAAGTTGTCGTATTTGCCTACAAATACTTGAAGAGTGTCATGGTGAAACAGCCTTGGTAATTTAGTTTGATAACATCAAGAAGCTTTCCATAATAAGGGACACCTCCGAACTGCATGTTACTATCATTGCTGCTACTCCTTGTCCCAAAGGTGCCGTAAAAACTCGAGTTTTGGGTTAGCAATCTTGGATATCATGAAACCGTTGAAAATTTGAAACCATTGATATTATGTGTAGTAAACCTTATTGCATGGTCAAGCAGGCTGATTGTGAGAGCTTTAAAATATGGTAAGTGTGGGTTGTTGTCATTATTTAGTATTTAGCATGCAAACTAACTTGGTAATTCTCTGTAGACCTTTTTATCAATTTCAAAAGATATTTGTGTATGGATCCTGAGTTTGTGCTTCACATGACTTCTGAATTCCCTACAAGTAATGATGTAAGCGATGATAATCATGAGAGGTGATCATGAGGTGTAAGTGAAATGGAAGGAAATATATAGAATAACATATGAGTTTACAACTCTTACCGAAGAAAGGGATCAACTTGACTGCAATTAATAAAGACATGTATATGTGCTTGTAACTTCTTAGTTGCGGTTAGTTGGAAGTTTTTACTTCCTCCAACTAGTTTACCAACACAACAGATTAACAACTCTTTTGATGAAGATTCAGGTTCAGTATAATCGTCAACACAAGGCATTCAGTTGAAAGATATCTCAATGTCATCAAAATATCTTGAATAGAAATATAGGGCCTCATCCCCTATATAACCTTCAGTTATAGAACCTTTTGGCCATGCCTTATTTTTGACATAAGATTTCAATTCCCAATAAACCTATAAATTTAATGACAAAAAATGTTAATTAACGCTAAAATGTGTAGCTAGAAATTTCAAAACTTAATTATTATGAATATATGTACAATGAATACCTCTCTATAGGATACATCTATTGATATGGAACTAGGCTAGCTAACTTTGTTTCATGAACAAGGTGGATTGCCATGTGGACCATTACAGTGAAAAAGGACTGGGGGAAATGATCTCCAAATGACAAAGTGTGAGAATGATTTTGTGTTGTAGTTGATCGATCTCCCTAATAATCAAAACCTTGGAACTCAATTTTTTAAAAATAGAACACAGCTCCACTAAAACAATGTATATATCAAGAAGTAGTGTACTTTTTATTGCCAATGGAGGTAACTATTGCATAAGAACATGTGAGTCATGACTCTTCAGCCCAACAACCTTTCGAGTCAGTATGTCAATACATCATGAAATGTTTCATGAATACACCCATCAGGAACTTTTATTATTTTCAAAGTTGTGAGGAAGATTTCCTTGTTTGATTTTGTTAGGGTGAATTTTGATAGTTGAAATTTGGCATGCTCATCTGGACATGTTTTTTCACAAACTCCTAAGGCCTTTATGTCTTTCCTCGCTTGGAGATGATCTTTTAACTTGCTAAGTTCGTTTAGCACTGCATATAGTATATTATCACACACATTTTTTTTTCAATGTCCATGACATAAATATTGTGGTATAGCAAATTAGATTTTTAATATGGAAGAGTGAAGAAGATACTTATCTTCTACCGTTGTCAAGGTTCAGAAATAGAAGTCCTATTAATTTTTCTCCCTTCTTATGCTATATCATCATTTTCTCTAAACTCGAATTCAACATCCTAAAGCTGTTGTAAGATATCTACACTAGTTAAAGTTTGAGGAGGTCCTCTTTTTTTTGGTTTCCCATTGAAATGATTTCATTGCAATCTAAATTTGTGCTTCCAATCGAGAAACCTCTGATGACCCATAAGTACCACTTTTGACTATAGGAAAGGCGCATTGAGTTAGAGTCAAAATTGCAAGCTGGATAGGCTTTCCCAGTATGTACATTCCATTAAGTGGGATGCCATCAGGCATAGTCTCCATCAACTGATCAAGAGGCATTATCCCATTTGTATCCATAGAGTGGTAGAGATGATTTCTCCTGTTCCTCCACCTATCCCCCTTCTTTACCCAGGCGTACTACCTCCTCTATCTTGTACGGCAAACTTATAATTAAAAATTTGATTCAATATATTAAATTAGTTACCTTCACAACCTCATCCTACGCCTCCTCCTTCGGCAGCTTCTTCTAGTCCTTGAAGTGGATAGGAAACCAAAGCCAATTCCCATCCAGCTCATTCATATAGCAGTTGAATAGATGACTGCCACTCTCAATCAGGCTGGGCTGTGTCCTCATTCCATGAAAGAACTACACATAGCCCCTAGTCGAGCTTATTTAGATCGGCCATGTCCAGCCTTTTGTTTGTGATGCTCCCCTTCTTGTTTGTACAATTGATCACATATTTTAATTAAATATAATTTTACATTTAAATCACTTTAATTAAAATATTAACTTATTAAAACAATTACTTACCTTAAACTTGCACATAAAATCTAGTCGCCCGTGAAGACGACGTTCATGGGTGATTATGTTCCCTAGCCTCCTCGACGTCAAGGAACCACTCTACCTTGCTCATAGGAATATTGATCTCAAAATCCTCCTACTCATAATCGCTCACATTAATGTGTTGTACCCCTTATGGAATAGGCACCTTTGGTGAGGTCATCTAGGGGATCGCCTGCAGCGGTGGCACTTGTGAGGTCGCTAGGGGGTCGTTCGGGGTCACCAGTTGTGGTTGTCTTGTAGGGTAGTTTCTACCTCGACTACTGCGCCCCTTCTCAAACCGTCTAGGGGATGTTCATCTACCTCCTTCCCTTTCACCTTGTCTCTCTTAGAAGACATTATAGCTATAATTATTTCCTTTTCAAATTAATGCAACTTCTTTTTGTATAAGGAAATTAATACAAATATAATTGATTATAATTTCTCATTTAACCAATTAAAAATAAATTACAAATAAATTACAATCACACCTAACCAATATTTTTAAAATGAATATTATAATAATAACCGACATTATAAAGAAATAACATCACAATATTAAAATAATATAATTACACATAACCAAACAACATAAAAATATTCAATATCTTCTAAAACCTAATTAAAAATGCATGGACAAAAAAGGTTAAAAAAATATTACACATGGAAAAATAGGCTCAAAAACTCATAATACAAAAACATATTTAAAATAACAATAAAATTACTAAAAACAAATATGCTCAGCTAAAAAATGAAATGAAATAAGTAACTTTGCTAACCTCGAGTGCCTAACTCCTTGAATCTTCGAGCAAAACTACCTCATACTTGATAAAAACCTCTTAAAGTGGCCACAGAAGGAATTTGCAAAAGTTTAAAATGAGGAATGACAATGCTTTTATAGCCACATCATTTGTAGTGGTTCCCCCCCAAAACCACTACATCAACCGCTACATAACACTAAACCTTACCTCAGTCAACGTGACACTTTGTACTAGTTGTCTGAAACCACTATAAACATGTAACCATTTGCATTCTGTAGCAACTCTAGCTGTTGCCTCTAAAATAGCTACAAGTCACGACATAGTTTGTAGCAAACTACTACAAACTTGCAACCCTTTGTCTTTTGTAGCGATTTTTCCTTTTAAACAGCTATAAACTCACCGTCACAGCTGGTGCCACATTTTGTAGCGGTTAGTATGACTCAACCGCTACTAAGTCACTACTACAATTGTAGTGCCAGCTTGCCGCCTTTTGGCACCACATTTTACAGCTATTTATGTGATCTAACCGCTACAAAGTACCGTGGTTTACCAGCACACCATTTGGCACAAGTCATATTGCTTCAAATTTATAACAATTTGCCTTAAAAATTCTACAAATTTGCATATTTGTAGCAGTTTTTTGTAACCGTTATAAGTTTACCGCCACTAAAAGGCTTTTTTTTTGTAGTGTCTTTATCAAGGAGATCCCCTTTCCCTTTATTTGTTTGTGTTTGGCATGAAAAAACTCACACACCTAATCCTAGATAGAGTGAGAGGAAAAAAATGTAAAGGCATGAGAGTGGGCTGATAGGGACAATATATATTACTCATATGATGTTTGCTGACCATCTTGTTCTTTTTACAGAGCCAAATACTAGCCAAATTGAACTAATAATGCGGTGTTTGTAGGAATTTGGTGAGATGTCTGGGCACAAAGTGAGTGAAGCAAAAACCTATATTTTCTTCTCTCCTAATGTGCCTCTTCGTAAACAAAGAGAAATATGCAAAGTGAGCATATTCAAGAAAGTTGATGAACTTGGTTGATACCTGGGATCAAATATCTCATTCTCGCGGAGAAGAAAGAACAAGTATAAAGCACTAGTGGAGAAAGTGAAATAGCACCCAATGGGTGGAAAGCGGCTAGTCTTTCACTTGCAAGCAGAATGACATTAGTGAAGACAGCCACAAGTACAAATGGCTCAATACCATACGTAGCACGACAAAATCCCACAAGGGGTCACAAAGAGTATAGAGAAGGAACAAAGAAGGTTCATATGGGGAGAACAAGGAGACATAAGGAAACGGCACGCGGAGGCTTGGAACACATTATGTAAGTCGAAAGTGGCAGGTGGTGTTGGATTAAAGTCAATGATGGTGATGAACAAGGCATTCTTAAAGAAGTTGTTATTGGAGAATGCAAAAGGAACCAAACGAGCTATGGGTTCAAGTTATGCAAGACAAATATGGTAGGGGACGAGAAAAATGGGAACCACTCAGGGTTAAAGATGGAGATTCAAGACTATGGAAGTAACTGGGTAAGATCTGGGATGATTTTCAAGAGAACATGTTACAAGAAATTAGAAATGGGCGCAAGATAAAGGTATGGCATGACAAATTGCTGGATCAAACACCAAAACTAATGCCCTTTATAATGGAAGAAGTGGAAATTGCTAATAATTGTAGGGTGAGTGAGCTATTAGACAAGTAAGGCGATTGGCACTTACACAAGCTAAGGAGCTTCGTACAGCTTGAAGTTCTAAAGTGAATCCA
This sequence comes from Inga leiocalycina, assembly GCA_963242795.1. Classification (NCBI taxonomy): domain Eukaryota; kingdom Viridiplantae; phylum Streptophyta; class Magnoliopsida; order Fabales; family Fabaceae; genus Inga; species Inga leiocalycina. Next base: position 28,691,814 of record OY725327.1, read on the forward strand.
AAGTCTAGCACCGCTGAGAGAGGATGAAGATGAGGAACAGTGAGGTGGAAACTAACAGTACAGAGGCATTTTTCTACAGCTAGTAATTATGCTTGGATTCTGGGGACATGTGAGGAGGGGGACATCTCACTTCGGAAAACTATATTGAAATTGAAAATTCTAGAGGGGGTGTGGGTCTTCATATGGCAGGTGAATCATAAAAGACTAGCCATGAAATCTGTCACCAGCAAGTGGAGTGAAAGGGGAACTGATTGCAACATATGGCACGAAGCGGAGGAAGATCAAATGCATGAGATCAGGGACTGCTCACACATAAGGATGACACGGAGCCAATTAATCCTATAGAAGATACAGACTAGCTTCTTCCAAGAGGATTGGACATGCTGGCTTACATTAAACCTACAGAACAATGGAAGGATGAACATGGAGGCAATGTGGCTAGAAATATTTGCAATTTCCTGTTGCGATATCTGTAGATGGAGGAATCAAATTTTGGACGAACCATTATTTCGAATGCCTCATAATCCAGGTGATCTCATTAGACAATATCTCAAGCATTACAATCTGATATGGGATGGTAGAGAAGCACAAGAACCGAAGCATAAAGTCATATGGATTATTTGGAAACCCCCCAAACTAGGGCTGGTGTAAACTTAATGTCAATGGCATGAAATGGAAAACAGGGGAAACTCGATGTGGGGGCATCATAAGGGGAGATTGTGGTGAGTGGCTTAACGGTTTCTCGATGAGTAATAGTATAATACCAAGGACATAGCCATACTTTCAACAAAAAATAAAAAATAAATAAGAGTTATCATATTTTGGAAAAAAAAAAAGGAGTTATCATATTTGAAGGCAACTTTTATTTTATCCGTTCGATAATGCCTCTCATGCAATCTCTTACGTCCTTTCGATGTTTATTTTTATTGAAGGTAATCTTATTTGAAGTATTATAAGACACTAAATATGGACACCAGTTAGTAAGGATTTAAATCATGGTTCACTATATAATGGTTCACAACATCACGAGGAAATAACTCTTTCCGTTGTAGAAAACCACTCACTCTAGTTTTGGACTTTCATCGTGAAGTTCTATTTTAATGTTTAGATTGGTTTTGTGATAAAAATCATTTAGACTGAAATTAGTTTAAGTAATTCTTTTTTAAAAAAAAAACAAGTTTAGATAAAAATTGATTAAAAAAAGACATTTCATTTCATCCTCAGTTGCTTAATCAGATTCGAAAACACACTTCATCTTTGCAGTTTTTCTCTTTCTTCATTTCTTTTCGTCTTTGATAAATATATATTTTGTAATTAAATAAGTATAGATTTTGAGATATATTTGATTAAATTTATTAATATTTTATACTTATTTACTTATCTTTTATATATTTTTCCATCTTTTAATTAATTATAGAATAAAAGGATATTTTGATATAAAATCTACGCATCCTAATTTATTTTGCTGGAGATATTATAAGATTCAAGTGAAAACACAATATCAATATAATATATCTGTATTATATGATTAATGAAAAAAAAAGATAAACCAAGATATTGTGATAGAGATGCATGCAGGAAGGCAATATATACCTATATATATGCTAGGCATAGCAAGGGAGAAGTGTGTTCTATTTTCCTGGTTGGTGACTGTAATGCCACAATTTTCAATTAAGGGCTAATGATGATTTTGTGTTTATTTTATGAATTTAAAGTGGAATTATTATGTGTTTTATGGCAATTTTAACTAATATGCCATAATTGGTGGAAAAATTGAAAGAATTGAATTAATAGTCATAAATTAGTAATTAATGGAAGAAATTAATTACTAACTATGGGAGAAATGAGAAATAGAATTAGAATGGCTAATGGAGGGATTAAAGTAATTAACTGGCTGAATTACTTATGAGAACCAATAGAATGATGACATTTGTCAAGTGAGTAAGAAGAGAGAAGGTATGGAAAGTCAAATAATCAATAAAATAATCAATTTTCTCTCTCTTCCCTCCCTAATTTTGATTGCTGGAGGTATGGGGAAGGGAGAAACATCATTTCTCCTTCTTCATCAAGCTCTCATCCCTCCATTCTCTCTTTAAATTCGTCCACCATTTCTGTCCAAGGAGAGAGGAAGAGTTTTTGACAAAAGGTAAGCTTCTAACCATCTAAATGGCTTCTAATGGAAAAACTCTCTTATATAAACTTGTTCCTTGTGTTGAGAGCTTCAATTTCATGGTTTTAGATTTGTCATTGGTGGTGTTTTATGGCCATAAGGAAATCTAGAAGTTGGAGAACCAAGGAACTTCTTTGGGAAAGTTGTTGAGGTAAGTGAAAGCTTCATTTTCATATAAGTTTTATGGCCATTGGTTAGGCCTTGAATTTCTAAACATTTTTCCCTAATTTTTGTGATTTAGGGTCATGGGGAGTATGGTTTGTTGTTGTCATGGAAATGGTGCCTTGTTTGGTATTTTGAATTAATAGAATTGAATTAAAGCTTAAATGTAAAGTTTGGCAACTTTGTGTTGGTTTTGTGTATTGGGCAAAAATAGGGCATGTCAATGGGTTGTGATTTTGGTCATTTTGAGGTTACCATTGTGTTCCTTGTGAGAAATTGTATGGGAATAGGTTTGGTTATTGATTTTGGAGTCATTGGACACTTTGGTAGAAAATTGGAAATTTGTCAAGTATGAACTCTGTTTTGGGCAGTTAGTTTGTACAAAAATTTTTGAATGACCAGATGGTGTTTAAAAATTATGAAAATTTCCAATCTTAAAGTTCACATCCAAAGCTTCAAAATGGATATATAATTTGTGTCATTTTGTTTTGTGTGCTGGGAGATATGATTGTCTAAAGTTTAATTTGGGATGGAAACTGGACTCTGTTTTGGAGTAGAGTTGAGTTTTAGGCAATTCTGTATTTGTGTGGTGATTTCTGGTAATGGCCCATATTTTTCCTATAAAGAGGACTTAAATACCTTTCATTTAGCTTTAGAATCACCTCATTTTGATTTTTCTATAATTAGTTATGATTTTTTAAAATTCAACCAATAAACAAGATTTTTTTTAGCTGCGGCCCAAGGTGGCTGGCCGCGACCCATGACTTTCTGACCATATCTTGGCCATGGTGTAACCCCCTTCCCACCTTAGGCCGAGATTAATTAGTAAAAACATAATTAATGTGGAATTAGAGACCGTAAGATGATTTGGGACATAATCAGAGTCAAACTTCCCAAAATCCGGCTTTCAAAAACTTTTACAAAACATATTCACAGCGGTCTCATATTCGCATTTCAATACATAACTGGCCCGTATCGGTGGATTCCATTTACAATTATCAGAGTGCAAATAAGTTCCCGACTCACTCGGGTTCCATTCGTAATAAAAGGGATTTACACAAGGCACAAAGCCTACAATTCATACCCTTTTACTTAGGGATTACACAAAACCTACTATATACAATTCCAAAATATACAATGATAACCATAACCTCCAAAATATACTCCTAAACAGGAGCTCTAACTACTCTTCGTCGCCCGCTTGCCTTTCGATCCTTCAGCCCTGTCTAAAATGGTTAATTTTGGGAGAGTGAGATTCTAAGGAATCCCCGTAGTAACAAATCAATCATATAATGTACAACAATAATGCATGTAAGCAAATCATTATCAACAACAAGCACTACAACGGCAGTTACAACGGCAATGGTTAGTATGACACATGTCATCCCTGACTATTGCTCACGCTGAATTGCTCACGTTGTATTGCATCACAACAGTCAACACAGTATAATTCACCACACCTGGAATCCATATAAAGTATTTCATCACGCAAGCCACATAGGCAAGATACACTCACACAGCCCACGGCTGGTTTCACAAACGCCGCCCCACGGGTCGGATTCACAAAGATCCATGTCGATTACGACGGCAGTCCAACGGCCGACCTAGAGATGACCACTGCCACTCTCTATACGGCTCACGTTGACCTGCTCACGCCGTAATGGACCATGGCACACATTTCACAAAATTCAACGATAAGTTATGCATGCCAAAACATCATACAAGATATGAGAGAAAAGTCACTACCTTGATCCTTCCGTGTGTGTCCTAACGCCGGTCTCTCCCGAGGAAGGCAAATATCAAATCCTATATTCACAATTAGGGACGAAGAGTTATTCTCTATTCCAAGACTTAATCCACTTTATAATACTTAATTGGTTATCATTATTGTTCTTTTAGCGTCCTTAAATACCCCTAACAAAACTCCTAAAGGGGAGGAAGAACTATCCCAAAGACCCCCCTTACTTGAAGGCAAAACACTCATTTTTAGTCATCTCACTCGAGCACAGATGCTCTCACTCGAGCACAAGTACGAACATCACTCGAGCACAAATGCTCTCACTAGAGCATTGGTACGGACAGCACTCGAGCACAAGAGAAAGTGAGACTGCGAGTGAGCACCCGAGAGCACAAAGAAACCTTCAGGAACTGGCTCACTCGAGCACAAAATCCTCACTCGAGCACAAGGCCAAATGCCTCACTCGAGCACCCGTGAGAGAAGTCCAGGAAGTGAGGACCCGCAAGCACACAAAGCTCTCAAAGAACTGGATCACTCGAGCACAGCCATTTGCACTCGAGCACACACCCCATTCCCGCGAGTGAGAAGGCACACTCGCGCACCTTACTCGTGAGTGACAACCTGAGAGCACCACCCCCCACCTGAGGCACAAGCTCACTCGAGCAGACACCCAATGCTCGAGTGAGAAGGCCATGCTCGCGAGTGTCAGAGCACACTCTTGGCATCCACCCGCAAGTGAAGACCCGAAGCAACCCTTCACTCTGAACTCCCACTATCACTCAAGCAGACCATGCTCACTCGAGCATGTTCTTCGCTCACTCGAGCACAAATAGATGTGCTCGAGCATTGCTCATAGAAACCCAGACGAACTCGAAGCACAAAAGGGAAAACACTCTCATCACTCGAGCACGATCATCCAGTACACGGGTGATATTCATCCTCCACTCGAGCAGACCCCTCTCTGCTCGAGTGAATCCCTCAGATAGCAGAAAAACGCAGAAACAGAGGCATTTTCCCCAACCTTTGCCCAATTGATTCCTATGGATACAAAACTTAACCCAAAGCCATTCCCACACAAAACCACCCAATAAACTCAATGGAATCCTCAGAATCATCAAAATCCTACTCCATTATCATGCTTTGGGTTTTGGGCAATAATTTCATCAAATACCAATCTTAACCAAACTTCACATTTCAATTACCAATCAATCTATCTATCCTAAACTCATTCTAAAACACCATTCTCAATGCCAAAAACATACCAAATGAACAGTGGCATCCAATTTTCGGATTCAAGCCAAAATTTCCATAATTCATAAACTACTTCAAATGGTATGAAACTTAGATAGATAGATTAGTTTCCCTTACCTCTTTCACTTTTCCAAAGACACTCTTTGATTCTCCAACAATCAGATTTTTGTATGGCACAAAACAACACCAAATGGCTACACTACACACACCAAAATGAAGCCCATGATTCAAGGATCAACATTTAAGAAGGGAACTTGAGCAATGGAGATCATTTACTTACCCAAAATCCAAGCTTTTCCTTCTTCCTTTCTTCCTCTTCAATGGCCGAAAGAGAGAGAGAGAGATGAGATGGAGAGATGGAGTGAGAGAGGAGAGGAAAAGTAAACTTTTGTCCTCATGTGGCCTCATCCAATGGCCTCCACACTGCCACATGTCAACATCTCAATCATTCCCACAATAAGCTCACCCAAGCTAAGCACACTGGATCCCGACCCACGGTCAAGGAATCACCACCCTTGATCTTAAATACCATACATATGCAATAATATTTCCAATTTCCACTAATTATGACATAAATTAATATTGTCATAAAATACATAATAATCCCAATTAAATTCATAATTATCCATAATAATCTTGATTATCCCTTAATCAAAAATTGGGATATTACACATGGCCCAAGGGTGGGCTGGTCGTGGTCAACCCCTGTGTTCCAGCACTTTGAGTTTTTGAAAAGTGACCTTCAACCTATTGTTTCCCCTCCCTTTAGGGCTTTTATTAAAGGTATTTGTAGCTTCTTAAGGGTCATTATTGATAACCAAATCTAAGTGTTGAGAATTCAATTGAGTATTGGAAGAGAGAATAATGATTCGTCCCTAATTATGAATTATAGGATTCGACATTTGCCCTATTCAGGAGAGACCGGTACCAGAGCACTCCCGAAAGGACCAAGGTAGTGACTCTTGTCTCATGTTGTGTATGATATTTTGGTATGCATGATTGATCATGGTTTTGTGAAATGTGATTGAAAAATGTGCCATGGTCCATTTCAGCATGAGCACTTCAGTGGGAGCTATTTAGGGATTGACGCTGGTGATCTCTACCTCGACTGTTGAACTGTCATTGTAATCGACATGGATTGTTGTGAAACTGCTTTGTGAATCCGACCCATAGAGCGGAGTGTTGTGAATCCAGCCATAGCCTATGTGTTATATATCTTGTCGGTATTGCTTGTGTTGTTAATCTTGCCAGTGTGGCTTGTGTATAAAATTCTTTATATGAATCCCAGCTATGGTGAAATATATTGTGTGAATTGTTCTGATGCAATATAGCGTGAGCACTCGTAAGGGATGACGTGTGTCATACTTACCATTGCCTCTGTAACTACCATTGTAGTTGCTTTGTGTGGGTTATCATTTGCTTCCATGCCTTATTGTTGTGTATACTATGAGTGATTTGACACTATGGGGATTCCTTAGAATCTCACTCTCCCATAAACCAAAGTTTTAGACAGGACTGAAGGATCTAAGGGAAAGCGGGCGACGAAGAGCGGATAGAGCTCCAGTGTAGGAAATTATTTTGGATTTTGGTTATTATGTAAAATTATTTGGATGTTTTTCGGAAACAATTTTATATATTGGGATTCGTAGTATAGTTTTGTGTAATCCCCAAGAAAAAGAGAAAAATTTTATGGGCTTTGTGCCTCTGTAGAACCCTTATTTATTGAATGGAACCTGAGTGTGTCAGGAATTTGCATTATACTATGATATGTATGAATGGAATCAATGCGTACATGGCATTTATATTTGAAATGTGAGTATGAGACCATTGCGGAACAGGTTTTGTAAAAGTTTTTGAAAACCCTGATTTTAGGAAATTTTATTTTGTCTAAGTCTCAAATCATACATGGTCTCTAATTCAAACTTAATTACGTTTTTACGAACTAATCTCATCCTATTTATTGAATGGAACCCAAGTGTATCAGGAATTTACATTATACTCTGATATGTATGAATGGAATCAATGCATACAAGCCATTTATGTTTGAAATGTGAGTATGAGACCATTGTGGAACAGGTGTTGTAAAAGTTTTTGAAAACCCTGATTTTGGGAAATTTTATTTTGTCTAAGTCCCAAATCATACATAGTCTCTAATTCAAACTTAATTACGTTTTTACAAACTAATCTCGGCCTATGGTTGTGAGGGGGTTACAGTGACAGCAAGGCAAGAGCTTTAATGGAAAGAGATTAAAGTTTGAAGATGCATAAATGCGACAGCACGGATGGAAATTCGTCATTGAGGTTTTATTTCCTCTTTCTCTTCTCTTCTTTCTTTGTTTTTTTATCTTTTCTTTAGTTAGCTATTATTTTGGTCATAAGAATACTTAGTTTATATAGCTAAATCTTGGTTTTGGAATATTTAATTTGATTATGAATTAGTGGATGATAATTTTTATCGTTAATTGTTTTAATATTATATTTGTTGATTTAATTGTGTGCTTAGTTATCCTGAAATAAGAGGCATATTATTATGAGATTATTTTGGTATTCTAGAGGAGTCTAGGCATAGGAAATTTAAAATAAACCTTCAATTGAATCGTGTATGATTAGGTTTTTGGACTTAATTTTCTTATAGGATAGACATATACCTATCAGCCCTACATAGTCTCATTAAGCTTATACTTAAATTAATCCAATTAAGTACTAACCACCTAAGGAATTAGGGGTTAACATAATTGGAATGTTTTTTAGTGGATCGGAAGACACTCTTAGGTAAATAAGAGTCATAGACTTGCAAATATAATTTAAATGCAATTAATGGATAAATTAGACACTAAGAAGTAATCAAGGCTAAAATAATCCAAGTCACCGCTTAAAATCTAGAATCACCCTTAGCTTTCACAATAGTTAGATTTATTTTCTTCTTGTCTCTAGTTAGCTTTGATTTATTATTCAAATTGTGTTGATTCAACTTAAGCAAAAGTGTAAAGCCATTGCTTAACTAGTGGCATTGAGTTTCTCGACCCCTTGCCTTAGGATTAGTCAGTTCTATTTCTCGATGGGGGCAGGGCAAGGAAAGGGATATAACTCAGCAGTAGAGTGTCACCTTGACATGGTACCAATCCCTCGTGGGAACAATATCTTACTCACTCTTTATTACTTGATATGGCCATGCACTTTTGGAGTTTTTGGCTTTATATTTTGCCCCTATCAGCCTTCAGCTTCGCATTTTGCCTCTTTAGTCTCCTTCCATTGCAACCATGGCTGAATCAAGCTTAAAGCTTGGAATAGCTATACTTATAACAACATCACGAGTGCCAGAATCTTTTAGCTTCTGGGAATGAACTGATGACCAAAGTTCGTTTCTTCATTTCAGCGAGGGAATCACTCTGTTCTATCTCGTCCCTTTCCAGATCTACAATTGTACTCTTAAGTTTAGGATAAATTAGATTGTATGACTGGATTGGTGCTAATCGCTGTATTCCTACTTTGATGAGTATGGATGTTATATTTTTAACTTGACAGTATGGATATGGATGTTATATGACTATGAGAACTTGTTTATGTGCTTAAAGGATTAATTCATACTACCGATCCTTATAATATATAGGATTCAATTTGAGGAGATTAAAAAAGCTAAATAAGTTACTTTAAAGTATTTATATTTATTATTTGTCTCCAAATTAAGTTGTCTTACATACAAACTGATATATAGTCTAATGATGCACATAAGTATTTCAGAGAGATCAGTGTAACATATGCTATAATTAAGTAATTTATTAGGAAAAAGACAAATAAATTCAAAATCTCAAATCAGTGATTTCCCAAAAACCTGAGTTATCAATTGCTATAGTCTTTTTGTCAATCTCATTACTCATATTGTTAACAAAACCAATTTGAGATTTTAAAGTTCAAGTGGAATTTTTTTTATCTTTTTTCTTAATTTACTTAACTTCCTTAATCTCTCTAAACTAGTCAACTGGGCTTATAGTACTTCTGGTCCTCAATTTAGTAGTTAGTTTATAAGTATCACACCATTGTTGATATCAACCCACTTGTATTTGAAAACGGGAATTTAATTTTAACATAATCAACCACCCAAATCTCTTCAATAACGCCATAATAAGGTATTGCTGCCAATCTAGGGTTTTTATCTTTTGAACTAGAGAAGTACATAGATTCTGCCACTAACATAACCCCACTGTTCTAGACGGTGCTCCTATCATCAAGGGACTTCGTGTAAAACATATAACCATTGATCACATATGAAGTCCAAGTTATGACAACAACCTTAGGACCACGTGCTAACCATTTAATTGTATCAGAAACACATTATTCTCCATCAACCTTTTATTCAAACCAATGAGCAAAAGTTTTGTTATGCTCCATAATTAACCTTTGTTCGATCATTTGACTATTTTCTTTCCGAAAAATTTCTTTATGAGCATTAATGTAATCTTGAACTTCATCAACATTATTCAAGATGTACAAGTGGACTTTTTGCAATTCATCAGGATCAACACTATTTACTGTAGCCTCGGTCTATCCCCTTCTTCATCATAACTTCAAGAATCCCAATATGTCTTATATTTGACAAGTAATCTTGACAAAACTCCATGGCTTCTTCAGAAACATATTTATGAACAATAGATGCTTCAGGCCAATTTTTATTCTTTATATATCCTTTTAGGATTTTCATAGTTCTTTTAATTGGGTACATCCACCGTAAATAAATAGGGCTACACAACATCATCTCCCTCACTAGATGAACAATTAGATGTACCATAATGTCAAAAAAAGAAGGAAGAAAAAGCTTTTCAAGCTGGAACAAGATCAGATATCCTTCATTTTCTAGTTCATCCAATCTTTTTGTCTCAATGACTTTACTACAAATAGCATTGATGAAGAAACAAAGTCTAGTTAAAATATATTGAAGATCATATTCGGCAATGCCTTTAATAGCTACTGGGAGTAGTTGTTGCATTAAGACATGACAATCATGAGACTTTAGCCCTACTAACTTCAAGTCTTTCATCGACACAAGCTTTCTAAAATTTGAAGAATATCCTGAAGGAACTTTGATGCCATGTAAACACTCACAGAAGCTTCTTTTCTCATCCTTAGATAAAGTATTAGCAGCTGGAGGACAAAAGGTTCTCTTACCATATGCCTATAGATGCAAGTCTTCTTGTATCCCCATTTCTTACAAATCTAATCTTGCCTTCATGCTATCCTTAGAACTACGTTGTATGTTAAGAAGTGCCTCAACAATACTATCACATACATTTTTCTCCACATACATGAAATCAATATAATGTCTCACATCAAGATTGGGCCAATATGGAAGATTGAAGAAGACAGACCTCATTTTTCATTTATTTTTTTCATTACTATTCTTTGTACTCTTACCAAATATAACATTCATATTTTTCACATTCTCATAAACTTACTCCCTAGTCAATGCCTTGGGAGCATCTTCAAACTCTTGTCCACCAAAAAAAGCTTTCTTTAATCTATGATACGGGTGGCCTCGTCTAAGAAATCTCCTATGGCCAAGATAAAATGTCTTTATTCCATGTTGAAGTCGATGGTAGCATGTTTCTTCTTCATAAATCGGACATGCGTTATGGCCTTTAACACTATATCCTGACAAGTTTCCATATGCAGGGAAGTCATTTATAGTACAAAAGATCATGGCTTGCATTTTAAAAACCTCCTTCTTGTTTGCGTAAAAAACAACAACACCTTCATCCCACAACTCTTTCAAGTCTTTGATAAAGGGTTCTAGGTAAACATATATGTCATTTCTGGGTTATTTTGGTCCCGAAATTAACATAGACAACATGATGTACTTTCATTTCATGTATAAAGAGGAGATAAGTTGTAAATTACCAATAAAACAGGCCATGAACTAAGTATACTACTCAGGCTACCAAAAGGATTCATGTCATCCGTGCTAAGCCCAAGCCTAAGGTTTCTAGGCTTTTCACCAAAGGTAGGAAATAATTGATCGATTTTCTTCCATTGAGAAGAATCAGCCGGATGTCAAAGCTTTCTATCGGATATCCTCTTATCCATATGCCATCCCAAATTTTTTGTATCGTTTTCATTAGCAAACAAGCGCTTGAACCTTGGTATGATTGGAAGATACCAAAACACTTTTGTTGGGGTGTTATTTGATTTGTACCTCAAGGTTTCACATATCAGACACTGTTGTTCTTTTTCATGCTCTTTTCTATACAATATACAATCATTAAGGCATGCATGGATCTTTTTATACTTCATCCTTAGTGGACACAATATTTACTTAGCATCATAGTATCGAGAAGGCAACACATTATCATTTGGAAGCATGTCCTTAAAAGCCTTAAGCGTTCTTAAAAAATCTAGTCACTCCATCCATGCCATGCTTTCAAACTTACCAATTTTAATACTGTTTTCAAAAATTGGTATTTTTTACACCTCAGGTACAGCTGTGTCTCAGCATCACTGCACATATTACCATATGCATGTGATTGCTCAAAAGCCTCTTCTCCTACATCACGAATAATATCCTCTATCCAATCATCTGTATCCGTTTCATTATCATCAAAGGTCACTCCCCCTATTGAGATGAACTTGACATTTCCAATTCTTCACCAGACCATACTCATATAGATAACTTTTACAAAATCCTTCACAAATTAAATGTGTATATTGTTAGAATCAGCTGACACCTAAGAGGGGGTGAATTGGGTGTACGATAAAAACTTAAGAACTTTGAAAAACTTTTCGTATCTTAGAGGAAGCAATAAGTATGAAAGAAATGAATCATAAATCAATAGTTAGATTAAATAATATATGCTGGAAATATAAGAGCTTAGGGAAGAGAATATGCAAACTGTGATTTATCTTGGTTTGGTCAAATCTGTGATTACCTATGTCCAGTCCCCAGGCTCCTCCTGAGATTTTCAAATCCACTATCTTCTTGTTTAATCTGGGCACAAGAAAAGCCTCTACAATCCCACAAGTGTAGCCGAGTACTTGTCAAACCTTTTACTAATCTCTCATTGAAATACTCCCTCTTACGACAAGTTTTACGAGTAGAGCAATCCTTAAGACCTTCCTCTTCTGCATACCCGTACAAGTTTTACGAGCAACAACGTTCTCTCCTGCTTACACCTCTATAAGTCTTACGAGCAGCAACGTCCTTTACTGCTTACATCTTGTAAGTCTTATGAGCAGAAAGTCTTACCAGCAATTCTCTCAACAGCTTCTCCTGTAAGTAAATCAACCCACTCAAGGTCCCTCTACCTTGATATCAAATTAGAAATAGAAGTGTTTATAGACTCTCTCACAGAGTAGATATAATGAACACTGAAGTATAATAAAATAATCTCTCTCTAAAATATACATGATATAGAAAATAGATAAGAACAGAGAGTAGTTGGATCAAAGTGAATAATTCATGATATACGCATGTTTGCATCGTAGTGTTCTTGTTTCTGTTATTTCTCTCTACTTGAATCTCCTGTACTTATAGTTGAGTAGGATATGACCATTGTGAGTATTTCAAATATTTGCCTGTTGCACAAAGATATTTTTGTTGGCAAATGCTCCCGCTGTTATTTACTGTTGCACTCTGAAGACTTTGAATTTCTGATTGTTGTGTGTTACCCGTTGTAGAATAGTCAAATTCTCCCTCCGTTATTCTTGACTGTTGCACTCTAAAAGGCTTTGCTTTTTGATCGTTGTGTGTTATCTGTAATACACACACTTAGAAGAAAATGTTAATATTGAATTTTATAATTCACTTCAAGTGGATTCTCATCACTGGAAGTGATATGGAAAACTGTGCGTCTATCAAATTTATAACATCACTCGAGTTCACTACAAATTCACTGGAAGTGATTCGTTATCACTTCAAGTGATTCTATCAATCACTGAGAGTATTCTGACATCACCTCAAGTGTTTCTGGTGTTCACTAGTTTTCACTTCAAGTGATTTTGCACTTCACTCGAGTGGAAGACTTATTCACTGGAAGTGATTTGAAGTTCACTCGAGTTCACTTCGTATTCACTGGAAGTGATATGACTTTTTGGAAGTCACTTCAAGTGATTCTAGTATTAACTCGAGTGGACTTGGAATTCACTTCAAGTGATCTGATGTCACTTCAAGTGATCTGTTGTTTGTTAGCATATCACTCGAGTTTAATGAAGGTTCATTAGAAGTACATTGCAGAATTTTAATATTCACTCGAGTGGTTCTGAGATCACTCCAACTGATCTGACAATTGTTGGAAATCACTTCATGTGATTCTGGTGTTCACTCGAGTGCACTAAGAAATCACTGGAAGTGCAAGAAGTGCATTGGAAGTGTGGGTTACACGTTTTGCTAAACTTAAGTGCAATTGCCAACAAAACTCGATTGCATCCCAGGAACTCGAGTACATCAATAGATTTTAGTTTCTTAACTAGCGTCTGTCTAATACTTACAAGAGTGTGAATCCATACTCGAGTGTTCAAGCTTCCAGAACTCTTGAATGCTTTGTCCAAACTCAAATTTATCTTAGACCATAACTCAAGTTTTGATCTAAAACTCGAGTTTTTGTGACAACTCTAATTTCTAGGTAAGTTCTGCGCAAAACTTGTGAGAGCATGTGCAGTCAACTTGAATTCTCATCAAACATGATCTGTTCATTTTAACTTGAAATATGGAAAATAATATATCATCGGAAATCTCTCATCGTCGACATTCCAATGCAGCAAGAATCAGCTCCAAACTCATTGTATACAAAAAGTTATGATCTAAAGAGTGTCTATTGTACTTAGACAATGTCTAAAATCACGAGCATCAAATTCCAGAAGGCATAAATCTTAGTATATAGCTTGAAATATGGAAAATTACCTATCCATGGAAATCTCTTCAAGTCTACTTTCATATGGCACTAGTTTTGTCTCGATCCGATGTGTAGTTTGAGAGTTATGTCTAAAATACCAAACCTTGTTCTGGAAAAAGACGCTGATTCATGTGTCAACTTCAACAGATCAAATCTCTCTCATCAGAAATCATTTTAATGTGATCTTGGTGTCTATAGTTTGTGTTAGGAGTCTACTTTCTATGCCTCTGGTTTCGATTCAATCTAACATGTGCTTAGAGAGATATCACCAAAGTACCGAACCTCTGTCCTGCCACGCAAAAACAGAACATTTCATTTTTCAACATCACTGGAGTGATTATGAAGAGATCACTCGAGTTCTGAGGAATTCATTCCAGTGATATTGTATTTCACTCAAGTGATCAGCCCTAAAAATTCCAAAATGAAGCATGACTCGCGTGGGGTTGATATGAATCCGATATAATATAAGACACTTTTGCTTCCAATTTAGCCATTCCAACGTCAAACTTGATCATAGAGACTTCCAATATTCATCTAACAACTTGAATCTTAATATTTCCATTAGAACTTTGCAAGTTCTTCTTTATCTAATCTCTTCTCTTCTTATTGGTCATTTTCCAAAATCTTTTTGTTTGCTTCTTGCTTTCTTGACGAATGTCTTCAATTTCTTTGTTCTTCCTCTTAATCATTCTCATCAATACAATTTGATATATTCTTCCTTTTCTTGACTAATCTACAATATATTTCATATTAAATATAGTAGTTAGTCAAAATATAAATATATTATGTAAACATTTTGCTCTCAATATTTAATACTTATATTTGACATCATCAAAACTAATCATATCTAACATTATATATCTGCAGCACTTAGTCGTTTCTTTTTCAAACATACTATACAAGGACAATAAAATTTCCCACTACCATCATCATTATTTCTTCTAGCGAAGTCTAAAAACCCCTCACCCCATTATCATATTCAACACTCGTTCGTTTAGCATTTATCCAACTATGATCCATACATATCTCGACACTTGTAACACCCTATATCCAACAGCAAAAGGATAGACAAAAGAACAACAATCATAGAGTTTTAGAGATTTGAACAAATTTTAACATACACCATTTGAAACTAGTATTGTTTCAACAAACCAATAACATTGACAATCAAACAATCATAGTAAATTAAAATAGAACTTAGAATGATATTACTCCAAGCCAAATATCACAAGTCAGAGCATCTTATTTGCTTTTGGTCCAAAAGAAGAAAAACGTATATGTAGTAATAATAAAGTCATCACACAGTTTTCCCTTTCACCTTAATTACTTTTTTCTGGAATTATTTCATGTATAACTATATTATAAGAGTTAATATTATTGAGAATAAGCAAATACAATCTAAAAGTTGAGTGCTTTAATTAACAGAACACTATGATTGAAAACCAAGGAGTGAGCTTCTACCCAAAGTCCTGGTGGCATCGACTGAGGTTAAAATGAAGTCCTGAAATTCACGGCACTGACCAAGGGAATTCACGGCAGAGGAGAATGGTCACTATAGAGAATATAGGTGGCAGCGGAGGAGAGTGACGATGACCAAAGAACGACACCGACGAACACAGCAACTACAGCGTTAATGACGGAGGAGAGTTGAACAAATGAGAAACGGGGCATATTGGACGAGTTCGTAACAAGCAGGGACATAACTCACAGAGAAATAGCAAAAAGAGAAGAAAGGGTTCATAGAGCGTGGGAGTAAAAATATGGACGAAAAAGTTCACCTTTTAGACCGGTTTTTGATAAAAACCGATCTTAAAAGGGTAAAAAAATATTTTTTTTTAAATTTTTAACATTTATGATCTGTTTTTAATAAAAACCGGTCTTAAATGTGTCATATTTTTTACTTTTAATTTATTTTGTTATTTTTAGACCGCTTTTATTTATTACCGGTCTAAATAATTTTTTTAAGATCGGTTTTTTTGGAGAATCGGTCTAGAAGTTCTATATAATTATGAACTACCACTAGTCAAATTTTAGACCTTATCCGCCATAACCGATCTAAATGCGACGGTCTAAAAAGGGAATTTTGTACTAGTGAGTATTCATGATTTTTGGAAATTTGTACTCAATATGGAATTTATTGAAGTGCAAATGTATGCTGTTTGGTTATCTCCTGCTAGGCAGTGTTGTTGTGTCATGCATTTCATTTGTCAAATCAAGTCAAAACATAATGAAACTTTCCAAGATTAAACTAGACATATAGAACTTCAATTTGATAAGTGGTGCATATTTTTCTGACTTGTACGCTAGGAGATATGAATTTTCAAAGTTTTGCCTTGTTTCTGGACTTGATTTTGTAACAGTGTTGGAAATTATGAAATTATGGACTTTTGGTGTTGCTGATGGTGGTAGTTCATATTTTTCATATGTAGAGGACTTGAAGAGCTTTCTATAGAATTTGGAATCACCCTATTTCGAGTTTTGTGGGATTAGTTATGATTTTTGGAAGTTCGGCCAAGAAACAGGAAAGCTTCTTGGCCGCAACCAAGGACTTTTGGCCAGGGCCAAGACCCCTATTTCAGTATTTTCACCCTTTTGATTGACTTAACTTCTCTAATCCCATGGGCACTTGGTTGAGCTTATAATGGCTGTCTAAATAGCCCAAAAGAGAATCAATACAATGAGTTTAAAATAGTACATGAATGAGTATTAACCTAATTCTTATACATTTGATATTTTAAGACTGAGTTAAGAGCCTGAGTTGTTGGCATGCAAATCGAGGCACGCTTTTCAATGAAAAAAGGTTTAAGGTAGTGATATTATTCTTCATACATCATGTCATAGTTCATATGATTGTGTGGTTGCCATTGTTTGTGTTTTACTAATCAACATGGTTTGGCTCAGAAGGGGCGGTCTGCCGAGAAGGGGCAACGAGTGCGAGAAGTGCACTCTGCCTGGTTGTGGAGTAACAATCCAACCAAGGTACTTGGATAGTGGTGGTGAAGCCCTATCCCATGTATACATGCATTTATATTGTTCATTAATTGGTACATACATGATGCATATCATATCTACTTTCCGGATTTTATATGAACGATATTATATTGCTAATGGGATTCCTCGGAATCTCATTCTTTTTCAATAATGATAATGTGCCAGCAGGAACTAGCAGATCCAAAGGAAATGTTGTAAACATGGGGAACTGACGGCTACGGATCCTAAGCCGAGGATAGGTGGGGTGGTTATATGCAGTCGTTAATTTGAATATTTTGGGACAAATTTGTAAATATCATCGTAACATGTGAGGAAATCCTATAATGTAATCAAGTACCATGTAGTAATATATCAGTATATTTATACTATTCTTATGTTTCTCACCAAACTACTCAAGCACTCTAAAAATATGAAAAATAAGATAAGGGTATGACAAATGAGGCTTCAAGAAACAACGAGGACCAATGAAGGGAGGATGAGGAGAGAATCGATGACGGGGACCACCACGTGCAGCATGAACAGGGCCAGCAAAGAAAGCTCGAAGGGGACTAGTATGTCTAGGAACACCGAGTGACAATAAAACTCATTTGCAAATTCAAGAGCTTCTTCACGAGTCAAGGCTTTAATCTGCATGTAAGTTGAGTTAGCCCGATTATGCACCAACAAAGATTGATCAAGCTCACTGGGATAAGAGATACGTAACTGAGAGTAGAGAGCACAAAAATAGCCAATGAACGAGACAGGAGGAAGCACGACAGAGAACCCAGCACGTATAAGAAGCCCCCAACGAGGCTTCTGAAAACCTTGGACACGCATCAAACTATAAAACCAACGAAATCATTCATATGGAGCATCATAACCAACTCGTATCACAGTGCGTTCCATCGCAACGTGAGGGACATGTTCACCAAGCACAGGATTGACGAAGATGATGTCCCCAATAGGGATGTGCAGAATTATATAGCCAGCTTGACACCAGCGATGGAAGAAGGAGTAGTAGAACACCGATTCAGAAAAGTAAGCGATGATCCATAACTCGAGAACTCAAGGACTTGCTGCAACAAAGGAGCTCCCAACGACGCTTATAAATAGCAAGGATGGAACTCTAAGAAAAAATAGATGAGCGAAGGGAGCAAGTAACAATTGCTTTGCGTCGGCCTCAAGAGAGAGTGAAGAACTGACCAACGCGAAAATCAGAAGGATTTAGATCGTGGCAATACATGGCTTCATGAGATGACCAAGGTGGAAAGGTGGGTGGAGCCGAAGAGCATCATGAGCTCATGAACAAGCAATCTGGCAAGTAATTAATGTCTTAAAAGAAGGATAGATCAGTTTAGTTCGTTTAACCAAATAAGAAACCAAGGGGGCCCATTTCGCCTGCGAGAAATTATGACCAAGTTGGAAACAGCCTCGGATCGCAAAACAAAGCAAGACGGAGAAGAGGCCAAACCCAAGGCCCTTGAGTTCGAGAACGAGTGGAAGACCAAACCCGAAGGCCCATATTCATTCAAAAGGAGCATCGAGCGCCAAGGTGCTGGATATGGGCAGATTTAGGGCCCACAAGTTGCTGATGCAGACCAAGGCCTACCACCGACTTTAAACAGTGAGATGCATGCAAACCAACCACTAAATCCAAAAGAGAGAGAAGATGCATGTTCAATGAGAAAAGATAACTCAAGAGGCTCGCCGGAAGGAAGAGAGAACCGTGAAACATCTGGAAGCCACGAGGATCCGTAGCAAATCACCTTGAAACGAAAGCCACCAAATTTAGATTGCGAGGATAAATCTACCCTGAGAAGATAACTGAACTTGGAAGCAACAAAATGAGCCACCTCTGTGGTATAATTCACCAAAGCACTACTATAAAAAATTAAAGTTGTGGCACTTATAATTGATTAGCTATGGCGTTAGAAAAGAGTTACATATCTGGACGCTATTAAAAGAAGTTGTGACACTTTCAAGCTCCACGGCATTTAAATTTTTTTTTTTAAATAATACCCTCCTGTGGAGCTTGTTGAGGCAAGTGCCATAAGATGGGGGTCTCCTGTGACACTTGCCGAGGAAACTAGACCTCTTGTGGCCCTTGCCTCAGCAAGCGCCACAGGAGGGTCCTCCTTTTTTTTTTTTTTTTTTTTTGTTTTCTTTTTTTTTGGTACTTCCTATGGCCCTTGTTTAAAGAAACACTACATGAACTCTTTTTTTTTTTCATATTTCTTATAATTACACTATTGCACATTGCATGATCTAATAAACATTTTGTATCTATATCCACAGTACAGCAGAATGAAGAAAAGCAAACAACAATGATAGATAACTTTAAAATGATACAAATAAATGATTAATTAGTTAAACTAGTACATAAAATAATTATATAATATATTGTACGTGAATGAATGATACAACAAATTCAATTTGAATACATGCATGCATGACACAACAATTGCCAAGAAACAACACAACAAAGGCCAGCAGCTAGTGTTGAATTAAATAGTATAGCTAGTGATGAATTCTAATCCCATATTATTTAATCATATGTAGATCCCTTTGTCAAAACTAATCTTAATTTCCTGAATTCATACTTAGTGTGATCAAGCACTAAGTAGATAAAATAATATAAAATTAAATAAATAAAAATAATAATAAACACAATTAATAGACTCATATATGCTCAAATCTTTAAATTATTTCATAGTTACTCTATATTTAAAAACAACTAGCCACATATGGCTTTAAACAACAAATCAGCAATAGCAAAATTGACATCAAAATCCATATTGGAAGCTGAAAGGGAAAAATTAAACAAGAAACCAGAGTGGCAAATATAATGTCCTCTCAGTCAACAATGGCGGTTCTGGTCCAGTGAAGAAGAACATGAACAGTAGTGTAGCCTCCCAGCTCACAACCTCTGTCCAAGCTCCTATCCTGTAGCTCTCGCTCTCAACTCTATGCGGCTCTTGCTTAGTGATTCAGACCCCTTTCTGGTTTAGCCCAAGGAAGAAGATACTGCTCCCATGTTCAACGCCTTTGGTTGGTTCCTAATTTGAGAAGCTGATGAACAGTGACGTTGAACAGTGACCTTCTTTTTTTTTCTTTTTTTTCAAGAACCAGCCACCCCCTTCTCTTATGTCCAGCTCGTCCTCTTTAGTTCTCAACTCTTTTAGTTCGCAAAACGGTAGCGTCTTTGGCTTTGGCAAGAAGGAGAAATAATAAATATAATAATAATAATAATACTGAAGCCTATTATTATTATTATTATTATTATTATTATTATTATTATTATTATTATGGTTGTTGTTGTTGTTACTTATTTATTCATTCTTTTACCTAGATTTTTATTTCAAGTAAGATATTTACAATCAAATCCTCAAGATAATGCACCAACTTGATATCTTATAAAATCTTAAGAAAATCATCTTAAATTAACATTGATAACTCCCCAATTATATGAAAATATCTCTAAATATATTAAAAATGGGGCGTTATCACACTACTATAGATTCGGGCATATAGAACACTTAATAAATAATTGTTACAATGAATAAATGTGATTTATGTCATGGCGGAGGTCGTGCAAGAATATATAATGCTTAAAAGTAATGGTTAATTATGCACACCATCATGTATTGTGAGGCATAATTCACAAAAGCACAAAAATAATGTTTATAGTTAACAACCTTATTACCATTATTTATTTATTGACAAAAATGATGGTTCTTTTGAAACAACCATCATATAACATTTACAAATGATTCATCTTCTAACCTCTTATATCAATAAAGACAAAGCATAATGGTCTTTAGAAACAACCGTTATTTAAAACTTTCATAACCCTTTGTAACATCATTAGACCTTCACAAGTCATAACATTCGTTAAACTTTTATTTAAACTCTACCTATTTCTTATGATTCTTACCACTTTTATTCATTGGCCTTCTCCTTCTTTATGGCATCATCTTAAGATCCCAGGGAGCTCTTCTGCCTCCGCCACCTCCTCCTCTTCTACTTCCACCTAAAAAAGAGGCTCTAATGCAGATGTTGGCAAGCCTTCACCACCTTATACTTCATTAATTACAATGAGGTTGAATATGACTTACAGTCAGACTCTTATCTCCTTCCTCCGATGGTGAGAATGGAGGAGGAGGAGGGGGCAAAAGAGAATGGTAGTAGTGGTGATAACTGAACACCACTATTGTTTTTTAAAATATAAAAAAAAGTTAACAAAAAAAAAACCTTAATAATTCATGGTTATTAATTAAAAACCGTAGAGTAATCGCGTAATGATAGCACCAATATATTTAACAGTTCTAACTTAATGAATATTAATTAGAGCTTTCAAAAACTTTCCTAACTCGTGCTGACTCTGGTTGCCTCCTCGTTAACTGATGATTGTCAGGAGAACTAGGTACCATTTCATTACGTCCTATTAAACTTCCAATGAATGCAATGATGGTTTTTTTCTCATCCCTTCTAAGTGTCCATTTAAACTCCCCATTTTCATTTGTTTTTCCTACGCTTTCTTTATCGTTCTCCTCTTTGTTCTCTCCATTGCCAGGATGAAACACCATGCAGAAGACTTGCCAGAAAACTGTTAGCGTTATCCTCCACATCCTCCGTCTCTTCCTCCCCAACCTCTACCTCCTACTTGTCCTCTCTAACATCCAACTCCGCCACCTCCTTCTCTACCACTATATCCTATGCTTCCTCAACTGGAGGTAATGTTGCAACATGCAGAACACACTGATAATGCCATAAGGAAGATTTCTGGATACTTCTCAAGTATGAAGAAGAAAGCCAATCTCATACTTGATGAGCATGGGATTGCCATGATCTTAATAATGATCCTGGCCACTCCTTTGGTAACGGGTAGCTTGGTGATCTCATCAGTTCAGTAGGTTACTTGCCACTATTCTTTTTTTCATTTTTGTTTTAAATATATTGTTAAAAAAGAACATATCTAACGATTCTGACAGAAAAAACAGTCATAAAATAAAATAAATAATAGTTTTAAAACTGTTCTTTCATAACAACCATCATAAATTCAAAGATATATAACAGTACTCTTGAAAAACTATCATGTAACCCATAGAGTGGGAAAAAGAACAACCGTCATATCACACTTTCAAACAATTTGTCTTTCCCAACTACTCTTATTTAAAATACCTTTTCTTTAAATTCCTAACAGTTATTAAAAAACAACTGTCACCATTTATAAAATATAATGATATATAAAATTGAAGGAAATGACAACTCGATAATCCACGAAACCCTCTCTATATAAATATTTGAAAACTAAACTTCCATATCAACTTCTCATAACCAACTGCAAGCTTTTATTCTTTTGCACCACAATAATGGACAAATGTAAGATAAATTTTGCTTCATCATTTAGGAACAAACTGAAAGATGAATTCCCTCCACTAACAAGCTTTGAAGGGCTCGTCGTTTACTTGCAAGAGCAAGGATGCATGGACCCATGTTTCAAGGAACTTACCACTTTCGTTTGTTCTTTAAACAAGAAGGTGGACAAGTTACTAGAGAAGAAAGAATCTGATGATACATTATATTCTTAAAATATCTTCATAACTTTTTATTTTTAGTTTGTTTATATACGTTGTCTTTTCTTTTTTAATTTTGTTTGTAAACTGGTGGTTGCATAATCAACCACCAAAATTTAGAAAAAATGTGAAATACATAACGGCAATTAAGTAAAACACGTTACTTATTAGAATACCATGCAAATAAATAACAGTTATAGTTCTCCATTCCTTGATATAAAGCATATTTACCTAATTTCATAAAATTGGTTAAGTTAGTTAAGATGACATGTATTTTCTAAAACACCTTAGTTGTAACACCTTATTTCCGTAATCAATCTTATGAGTTTTACGCGGTAAATTCGAACCATAAAGTAATATTCATTTATAAAGTTCTTTTAATTCCCAACTTCAGGATAGAATTTGAAGCTATAGTTAAGTGGGCTTTTCAGAAAATTTGAAAACCTTTCAAAAACTATCATAAAGTGGTTCGTAACTTCTTCGTAAATCATTGTTTCTTAATTCTCTTTATTATCTTAATTAGAGTGATTCTTTGCTTATTTTTATGTGCTAAAGGTTTCTTAACTAATGGGCTCATAATGTGTGATTACCCATTTCTAATTCAATTTTTGTGCTTAGGAGATTCGACTTGTCCGTCATGCAATGATATACTATTAATTACACAATGTTTATTACACAATAGTTCAACACGTAAATAATTCTTCTCCTTTGTTGCAACTTCTTCTCCTGGCACAGCGTTCTGCACTTCTCTTCAGTACTCTGCTACCTATATAGTTGGTGAGGGAGAGTGCGATTCAAGAGAATCCCAGTAGCGAATAGTGCTAACAAATACATACAAGAAATGCATTGTGCATGACATGCTTGCTTACATAAATCCATACCAACATAATGACATATATGCATGCTCAATATTTAACACATTACACTAATGGCCATAGTATAAGTAAAACAAAGCTTCACTCATTCACATATACTTCATACAACTCATCAAAGCAACTAACACATTAACATACAAAGCACACATATCTAGTTATGCAAGTTAGAAAAGTTCCCTACCTTTTATCTTCAAGTTTCCTCCTTGTACATTTTCTTCCAACTATTGAAGCTTCTTAGAAATTCTTTAACTTTTCTTCTTTCCTGACTTCTCATGACCAAGATAAATGGCCATATTATTAGAGTCATGACAAATAAATGTCTAATGGGTTACTTTAGCCTCAAGGACTTGTCTTTTTTCTTTGGGCCCATACTTGTCCCAAATTTTAATAACCCAAGACACCTTGGTTAGTTAACCTTAAAGTTAACACATTACGCCCCATGGGTATTTAATGGGCCCACACTAACTTTATAGGCTTTACTTAACCATTGAAGTTCAAATTAATTACCAATTACCTTTACTTTCTTGTTTTCGCTTAATTACCAAAATTTGTCAGAATTTTCAATAATCTTTAAAAATTCATAACTAATTCTACAGATGTCCAATTGTAATGATTCTAAAGGCTCTGTGACCCCTAATCAGTCTAGTTTCAGTGAAAAATACAAAAATTACACTTCTTGACTCACATCAATACTGTTTCTTACTTAATTGATCACTACCCCCAGAATTCACCAGTTTTCCAGATCAAATTTTGAAAATTCATAATTAATTCTACAAAAATCCAAATGGGTTGGTTCCATGTTCTATAAACAAATATTTAAGTCATATTTTAGTGAAAAATATCATAAAGCATTGATTACAGCCACACATATTCCAGAAATTTGTCAAACACAGACTACCACAGATTTTATTCCAAAATCTAGGTCAAACTTTGAAAAATCATAACTTTCAATCTACTAGTCCAAATGGCTCAAATTACCTATTGAAAGAAAGCTCAGATGTCTACATTAATCCTGTAAAATATGCTGGTATGTGAGTGCACATGGCATTTGCAGGGCCGACAAGTGTACCCTGCGTTTTTGGAAAAGTCACCGGTGAGTGCCGACATATGGGCCTACACACACACACACTCTGACCTGGCATTATTTTGTGGACCTCGGTATACGTGAAGCACTCCCAAGTAAAGCCCGAGTGGAATCCTGAATGAGCATTGATAAAGTAACTTTATTAAAGTAGCTTTAATAAAGTCATAATGAGAAATGATGACTCAACTTTTATGTTAGATGATAAGAAGATGACACTTGTCTTCAAAGTACATACATCATGACAAATACTATTCACACTTTTTGGCTGGCACATTTAGAAGGTGACACTTGTCCCTTCATCATGAGGTGTCCTTTTTGCTTTTTGTGTTAGCATTCCAAGATGGTGACATGTGGCATAGAAGTTAGGGGAATTCACCAGTCCCCAGGCCGATCCCCCAATTAACTTTTTCGAGCATCGAACCTGACAGCCAGGGAAAATCACTAGACCTTCACTTTCTTTGACAAGATAAGGATGGCTAGAGAGAGAGAGAGAGAAGAAGGAAAGGACAAGTGGAAGGACATATGGCACACTAAGAAGTGATATTGAAAAGTAAGACACCATAAGATTTGTCCATTTTAATCAAGATGCAAGATCACATCCTAGCCCTCCATCCCTTCATAAATTTCATGTAGCCACCTAAAGAGCAAGAGAAAATAAAGAAAACATGGAAAAAATGGAAGAGGAAAGAGAAAGAATGAATAATATTGTGTTCTTGAGCTCTAGAGCCGATTCAGACTCTAAATCGCCGTTTCCAGCCGATAAAGCCTTCAGTAAACTTCTTCTACTCACTAAGAGCTTCATTTCTATTGTCTCAATTTTTTAATCTAAGGAGTTTGGTGCCATCTAGCTGGTTGGAGTGCCACCGAACTTCCAATCCGATTTTGAAAATGCGTAGAGGTAAGCATGGGCTTCACTTTGAACCGATTGGTTTGTTGTTTGGATGAGTTTTCATAAGGGTGGAGTACTGTTCATTTTTTATCCAGGGGTATTTTTAAGATTTAATCATAGTTTAATCATGTGTTTATGGTTAAATGATGATTGATGAGGATTTCGGAAGTTGTGTTCTAGTATGCCTGAATTCATTTTCTAGAGGAAGAGAACTTGCAGCGTGTGTTTCATTGGCCTAACTTAGTCTAAATGCTATGCAATTTTTTAGTATTAAAGTAGATATCTAGGGCTTTAATTTGATAGGTAATATGGGCCATTTGGATTAGTAGATTGAAAGTTATGATTTTTCAAATTTTAACCTTGATTCTGAAATGAAATCTTTGGCAGCCTGTGTTTCACGAATTTCTAAGAAACGTATGGCTATAATTGAGGCTCTGTGATATTTTTCATTGAAAGAGGACTCAAAGAGATTTTTATAGAACCTAGAACCAACCCATTTGGATTTTTTTAGAATTAATTATGAATTTTCAAATTTGGTCAACAAAACTAGCAGTTTGAGTCAAACCTATGAAATTATGGTAATTAAAGTAATTTGGGGCCAAATATAAGGGACATATCCCAAAGGCCCATGTAGTCACATTGGACATTTAATTTCATGGCTCTAATAATATGGGTATTTATTTAGGGTCATGAGAAGTTAAGAAGAAACATTTTCAATGTTTGGAGAAAAAGGTATAACAGGAGGACTCAAGACATAAGGTAGTTAAACTTTCCAGACTTGTATGTATTTGATAAGTGTATACTTGTGTATTGGTGTGTGATATTGCTTTGATGAATTGTGTTTAATATACATGAATGATTGAAGCTATGTTGTACATATGCTATGGCCATGAGTGTATTGTAAAGCATTGATCATGCATATGTCATTATATTGGCATAAATTTATATAACCAAGCATATCATACACTAAGCTTTATATTCCATGCATAGTTATTATTGTTTACTGATGAGATTCTCTTGAATCTTACCCTCCCTAACCAACCATTTAGGAAGATGGGCACAGAAGGTTTGATGAAAGCATAAAAGAGGACTGCACAAGGAAAATATAGAAGGTTTTGGTTCAATCCAGAAGAAGCAATTGATTAGCTGCAGGCTTTTATTATATTTTAAGTTTGTAAGCATTATGTACAATCCTTACGAGGAATTTCTGTAATCATGTACATATTATCAGTATATCTATGTTATTCCTATGTGCCCACCGAACTTTGAGCAAACACTCTAAAAATATGGAAATAAGGTAAGGACATGACATTTTGGTATTAGGGCAAGTGGTTCCAGCAGTAAGATAGTATACTGATATGGTCTTAATTATATGGTAAAAGGAAATATGCACAGAATAGGGCATTAAATAAGTGAATTATCCCTCTTATATGAATCAACTCCTGTGGAGCAGCAAATACCCAAAGAAGAGGGTACAACCAAGACTAGTGGAATGGCCTGGTATCACCTGTGAGCTTATCAGTGGGGGTAGAAAGACAAATTTTATGGATTACATGGAACATATCAGGGTATATGTCCAAGTACATATATCAGCACTGATATGCAGCCTACATAGTATTTTGATGCTCAAAGATAGTAGGCACAATTCTTGAGCCAAGAGCAGTCATGGGGTACTGGTAGTTAGGAATGATTAGAGCCGGTATCTATGTTTTGGCACAAGTACACAAAAGTTAAGTGTGCTCAACCCAGGAAAATCTTAGGATGGATGACCCCTTTGGAAGTTATCGCACATGTTATATCATGTTATGAAAAAGGGCAAGCACATATTGTGTAATAGTTCAGTGGCTGCATGTTGTTGCAGGCTTCCTCTAACAACTATAAACGTTTGTGATATGTTTTTTTAGGTGTATCTATGTACCCAAAATTATATGAAATGATAGATATGCCATCTTAAATTTGTGATATTTACCTCTTTCTTATTTAGATATAGGGAAACACAAAGATGGTAAGGCTAAGAGGTGTAGATGCTGGACAGGGTCAAGAAGTTAGACATGACCTAATACAGCAAATCATGGTCATGTTAACAGAATATCAAACAATGATCAATGATCATAGTAATCTGCTGCGATAGGTGCAGCAAAAGCAGAACACAGATAAGGGGAAGATTAGAAATCTAGTATCATTTAGGAAAAACCAATGTAGTAACACTTCTTTCCTACACTATATGATTATATATATGCTTTGTATGTCATCTTCTATAATATGTATGATACATAGTGCCTACGGGTACACCAAAATATAATGCCTACGGGTACACCAAAATATAGTAACTACAGGAATACTGAAATACAGTGCCTACGGGTACATCGAATTACAGTGCCTACAGGTACATCAATATGCCCAATCAGAGGACTAAGGAAAGGAACAAGTAGGGGTTGCAACAATGGTTGGCCTTGAATATATTTTGACCGAACTGAGTTAAGTGTTATTATATTATTGCTTTATATGGTGCATGGCATATGTATTATCACATTTTCTATTTATAATCGGGTGTTACTATGGAGGTCAAATAGGATCTAAACCTAGGCCAGGAATTGGCACAGAGGAACACAGATTTTAGGTGTAGTCGAGTGTTATAGGATTTTTTGTGGAACTCCTATTAAATCATCCTTATATTATTAAAGCTCATAAAAAAGAATAAATATCAGAGTGGGCAGCGGAAGCATAGTGAATTTATATGTAACATTTGAGGATAACTGGAAAAGTTAACATTCATACCAGTGTTGATCATCCCAAGTCTTGATTAGATCCGAGTGGTCTATAGTGACATAGCCTATATGGCATACAATGATTTGCCCTAAGGAACAAGGTAGCCTATCTGAGCATGTTAAAGATATGACTAATCAGTTTATGATTGGGTGGCTCTTACCCCGACATGGCCAGGCGGCTTGCGCTATAATGGTTGCTTGTAGTCGAAAGGCTAGGCGTAAAACATGTTTACTGAGGTAGTGTGGCCAATAGTTTTATATCTTGTACAGCGTGACAACAACTAGTATGGTTTACAAGGCACGACTTGTATGGTCAATAGTCCCACAACCTATATGGTTTGTGATGACACCTATAAACAGAGATTGGGATGAGCTTTAATGTAGTAGGGCAAAATGGTGGTGAATACTCTTAACAATGTAGCCTCCCATAATCAAATATCCACTTGTGTTGGCAGTAAGCCCTAATGTACATGTTTGTACAAGGCAGTAATACCTAAAGGGTTGTATGTCCTGAAGTTGTTAATCTCGACATGTATTCAACAAAGATGATGGACTGTATGTCCTAAAGCCATAAAACCTGATGGACTAGTATGTCCTTAGGCCCGTAGAATATTATGTTTTTAAGAATGGTGATGAGCAGAGGCTCGAGGTAGTAAGTCCCAAGGTGCTTGTAAGCATAGAGGTGATTCCTTGGACATAAAACTTGGCAAGCGAGATTGCATGGGGTAGCGGCCCTAGGTTATAAGATCCTAAATGCCAGTGATGTTATAGTAGATCGGTGTGTCCAGAAACCTTAAGACCTAGTGGACCAGTGTGTCTTTAGGCTGGCAGATGAATTCAGAAATGTAACGGGCAGTGACTTGAGGATTGGGGGCAGAGACCCTTGGCTATACTATCTTATATGCCAATTAATTATATTGCACATTGGTAATTGAATGTGAATATTGAATGAAAAATGGTGAATACTATCAGAGATCTAAGAATATGATTAGGGTGTTGAATGCTCATTGAGCTTACATAAGAAAGAAATAAATTGAATAATAACATGTGTTGCATGCTTATTGAGCTTGTACAAGAGATGGATAGATCGAGTGTCTATAATGATCCCCAAGGTATAGACGTTCAAATCTCGAGGACAAGATCTATTGAATAGGGAGAGAACTATAATATCCCAAATTTTGAGACTAAAGGCTAGAGAATAAGCCTGGATAAGGCAGACTACTAAGCCCAGTTTAGGAAGAGTTCCAAGAATAATGGAAGATAGAAAAACTCTCAGGGACTATGTGATTTAGCCTTACCAAACAATGGGCTTGGTATTTGTAGGCAATATGAATAAAGTGTCAGTACATATGTGCACAGGACACATATACGATGCCATTTGGTTTGTAGAAAGATGCAGCCCAACTATGTCACGAGGCATGGAACAAGATAATTGAGTAAAGTATGCCGATATATAAGTGCACATGGCATTTTAGGGGCTAACAAGTGTACCCTGTGTAATACCCCGAATTTTGAGACTCGAGGCTAGAGAACAAGCCTGAGATTAGTGGATTGTTAAGCCCCGGTTTAGCAAGATCCTAAATTGTGATTAAGGGTTAATGACTCCAAAAGTGGATGTGGTTAGTGATAAATAACCCTTTTGGAGAATATGATATGATTTGGCAGTCGAATATGATTCATGTGTGTTGTGAGCAGCGTCGAAACCCTATATTTGAGTTCAATTGTGGATTAACATCCAAATTGACTTAGAATAGAGGGAAGAATTGAATGGGGTATTGTGTTAGAAATGGTGTCATAGTGTGTTTTGATGTCATTGAAATTATTTTAGAACTTTGGAATAGAAATGTTGCAATGTTAGGTTTTGAAATGTAAATTGTGTTGAGATTGTTGTGAAAACATGTCAATGACATGTGAATTCGATTGATTTGGTATTTCCAAAGGATTCCTTGTGAAAATTTATGTGGGAATGATGTTTGGTATGAAAATGGAACCATTGGAAGCAAAGATGCATAATCTGAAATTTTATCCAGTGAAACTCTATTCTGGACAGTCAGTTT
This sequence comes from Inga leiocalycina, assembly GCA_963242795.1. NCBI lineage: Eukaryota > Viridiplantae > Streptophyta > Magnoliopsida > Fabales > Fabaceae > Inga > Inga leiocalycina. The sequence continues at coordinate 28,722,233 of OY725327.1, forward strand.
GTGTGAACGTTTTGAATGACCAAATGGTGTCTAAAAATTATGAAACTTTCCAGTCTTAAAGTTCCCATCCCAAGCTTCACAATGGACATAATTTATGCCATTTCGTTTTGGGAACTGGGAGATATGACTGTCCAAAATTTGAGGTCGAAATTGGACTCTGTTTTGGGGCAATGATGAAATTTGTGTAATTCTAGAATTTTGTGGTGATTTCTGGTAATGGAAAATATTTTTATAGTAAAGAGGACTCAAATATATTTCATTTGGCTTTGGGATCACCTCATTTTGATTTTTCTAGAATTAGTTATGATTTTTCAAAGATTGGGCAGAAAATCCGAAAATGCCAATTTTGGAATTATGACATCATCATAATTAAAGATGACATAAGCTAAATGTTATAAAGTCATCATCATCTTCCTCCATCGGCCAAAAACCGTGCAGCACCATGGAGAAATAGAGAGAGAGAGGGAGTTTTAGAGAGAGAAGAGGAAGAAAACTCACGAGGTAGGTCTATTTCTTCGGTGAATTCGTACCTAACACGTATAATCCTTCTCCTAAGCTTCTCTTCTATATTATGTAAGGTATTTGAAGCACAAATCTTGGTGTTTTTAAATTAGGGTTTTCAGCCACAAGAAGGAAAATCCAGAAGGAAGAAGAGGTAACTTCCTAAACTTCGTATATTGACTATTCTGGCTGCTGTGGACAATTTAATCGGTGAAATTTCGCCGGATTGTCTTTGTTTGTAAAATTTGGAAATGTTATGTTAGTAGTGTTATGCTGCCAAAATTTGTACTAAATGGTAGTTGTAACCTAATGGAATAGTCAATAAAGTGGTTAGGAGTAGAAAGGACCGCATTTACGGAGCCGAATCCGAAAAACCCCAATTTTTCCCGGGGAATTGAGAATTTCGGCCAAGGCTAGTTTGGAGGGGTTAGAGATGGATTTTCAATGATTTGATGATTCCATTGAGTTCAGGAGCGAAAATTTGGTGGGGTTACAATTGGTCACTTTTTTGGAAAAGGCCAAAAAAGCATAATTACGAAAACGCCCCTGAAACCCTTAAAGTGGGGCTGCCAAGGGTAAATTTGTAAATTGACATTGAATTTGATAATTCTGAGTCCAAAAATGGATTTCTTGGGTGAAAATGTCAGAATAGCCCATGTCAAAATTTCAAGAAAAGTACAGCCGGAACGGGTACATGGGGCCGGACCGGGTCCCCAGGGGTATTTTAGTAAATTTTCAATATAGCCTCATATAACCCCCAGAAACACTATGGAAGTGTCTAAATAGTACATTTGACATTGTAGGATCGAATGTGAAGCCCCGAGTTGCTGGCACGCAAATCGTGGAGAAAAGACTGGAGGTAGGGGGCTTACCTTACTTGCATGTATTTGATATCTTTGCTTGTATAGTGATGTATGTGATTGCTTTACTTGATTGTGTAGAGCATATTTGTATAAATGAAGCTCTGTTTCTGTTTTGCTATGGCCATAGTTTTGTTACTTGAAACATTGAGCATGCAGAAATATCATTATGGGGCATGTATCTAGATAAAGCTAACATGTCATACACATAGCATCTATCATGCATGCATTATGGTATCTGTTTCCTACTGAGATTCTCTCGAATCTCACTCTCCCTTACCAACAATTTAGACAGGGCAAGTGGCTCGTGGAGGGAGCGGCTAGGACTCCTCCGAGATGAGATTGTGGAATCCCCATTTGAAGAATTGTAATGGGCAATTGTACCCTGTGTATCTTTAGCGAAGGTATGTACCCGGGATTGCCGGGATGATTAAGTTGTGCACTCTGATATTTATATGAATTTGATTTATCTTCGCGTAGTAATTGTTTTCGAAATGTGAATATGAGACCAAGTTTATAAATGATTTCAAAAAGTATTCGTGAAAACCCCATCATGTGATGGGTTAGTAAATGTTATTTGATTATTATTGGTCTCTATTTCATTTTAATCACGTATTTCGGATATAATTACGAAGGGGGTTACACCCTGCGTGTTAGGAAAAGTCACCGGGTGAGTGGCGCCATATAGGGAGTACACACACACTCCAACATGGCATCATTCTATGGACCTCGGTATACGTGAAGCACTCTCAAGTAAAACCCGAGTGGAATCCCGAATGAGTACTGATAAAGTAACTTTATTAAAGTAGCTTTAATAAAGTAAGCCATGATAAGTAATGATAACTCAACTTTTATGTTAGATGATAAGAAGATGACACTTGTCATCAAAGTATATATCATCATGACAAACACTATTCAGTCTTTTTGGTTTGCACATTTAAAAGGTGATAATTGTCCCTTCATCATGATGTGTCCGTTTTGCTTTTAGTGTTCGCATTCCACGATAATGACATGTGGCATAGTAGTTAGGGGATTCACTGGTCCCCAGTCCTATCCCCCGATTAACCTTTCTAAGCATCGAACCCGAGAGCCAGGGAAAATCCACTTTCCCTAACAAGATAAGGATGGCTTGGGGGAGAGAGAAGAAGGAAAAGATAAGTGGAAGGACACATGGCACACTAAGAAGTGATCTTGAAAAGTAAGACACCATAAGATTTGTCCAATTTAATCAAGATGCAAGATCACATCCTAGCCCTCCATCCCTTTATAAATTTTGTGTTGCCACCTAAAGAGCAATAGAAAATAGAGAAAACATGGAGAAAATGCAAGAGGAAAGATAAAGGATGAATAGTATAGTGTTCTTGATCGCCAGAGCAAATTCTAACAGCAAATCACCATTTCCGTTCAACAAAACCTTCAGTAAAATTCTTTTACTCAATGAGAGGTTCATTTCTATAGTCTCAAGTTTCTATTTGAGGAGCTTGGTTCCATCTAGCTGGCTGGAGTGCCACCGAATTTTCAGACCGATTATGGAAACGCATAGAGGTAAGCGTGGGCTTTATTTTAAACCGATTGGTTTGTTGTTTGGATGAGTTTTTATAAGGGTGGAGTACTGTTCATTTTTCATCCAGGGGTATTTTTAAGGTTTAATCATGTGTTGATGGTTAAATGATGATTTTGGAAGTTGTGTTCAAATCTTCCTGAATGCATTTTTTGGAGGCAAAGAACTTACAACATGTTTAGGATGTCACTTACTCCAAATGCTATGAAATTTTACAGGATTAAAGTATACATCCTGGGCTTTAATTTGATAGGTAATATGAGCCATTTGGACCAGTATATTGAAAGTTATGATTTTTCAAAATTTGACCTTGATTCTAGAATGAAATCTTTAGCAGTCTGTGTTTGACAAATTTTTGAGAAATGTATGGTTGTAATAGGGGCTCTGTGATATTTTTCATTGAAAGAGGACTTAAAGAGCTTTTTATATAACTTAAAACCAACCTATTTGGAGTTTTGTAGAATTAATTATGAATTTCCAAATTTGGTCAACAAAACTGACAGATTGGGTCAAACCTATGAAGTTATGGTAATTAAAGTACTTTAGGCCTAAATATAAGAGACATATCCCAAAGACCCATGTAGTCCCATTAGACATTCAATTTTATGGCTCTAATAATATGGGTATTTATTTAGGGCCATGAGAAGTCAAGAAGAAGCATTTTCAATGGTTGGAGAAAAAGGTACAAGAGGAGGACTCAAGACACAAGATAGTTAAACTTTCCTGACTTGCATGTATTTGATATGTGTATTCTTGTGTATTGGTTTGTAATACTACTTATATGAATTGAGTGGAATATACATGAATGATTGAAGCTTTGTAGTACTTATACTATGGCCATGAGTGTATTGTAAAGCATTGAGCATCCATAGGTCATTATGTTGGCATAAATTTATATAAGCAAGCAGATATATACTAAGCATTATCTTGCATGCATAGTTAGCATTTACTACTGAGATTCTCTTGAATCTCACCCTCCCCAACTAACCATTTAGGTCGGTGGGCATAGGAGGTGTGATGAAAGCAGAGAAGAGGACTACATGAGGAAAATACAGAAGGTTCCAGTTCAGTCCAGAAGAAGCAATTGGTTAGCTGCAGGCCTTTATTACATTTTAAGTCTGTAAGTATTATGTACAATCCCTGTGGGGAATTTTTGTAATCATGTACATATTATCAGTATATTTATGCTATCCTGTGTGACCACTGAACTGTGCACAAACACTATGAAAAATGTGGAAATAAGGTACGGATGTGACATTTGGTGTTCGAGAAAGTTAATTAGGTGACCGGACCGGATATTAGTGGATTTCCTCTGCTCGGGGTAAGGTGGCACGCCTAGTGATGACAACTCAAAAAGGCATAAAGGTGATGGTATGATGAGGAACATTTGTCACCTCCTTACTTTTCGAACACAAAAGTGTCATTGTCCTTTGTAATTATTAAGGGATACTTGTCATCCTCTTGCTTAGCCAACACAAAAGTTAGTCATAATTGCTTACTTTATTAAAGCTATTTTAATCAAGTTATTTTATTGGTGTATACTCGGGTTTCACTCGGGACTTACTCGGGATTGCTTCAAGTATACTGAGGCCCGTCAAATGATGCCAGGTTAGAGTATACGTGTATGGACCCCACATGGCACCACATACCAGTATCTACTCCAAAAACGTAGGGCACATATGTCCCCCCTGGAAATGCCATATGCACTCTCATACTAGCATACTTTACTCCATTAACTTGTCCTATACCTCTTGACATAGTTGGGTGGCATCTTTCCACCAACCCAATGGCATCGTATATGTGTCATGTGCACATCTGCACCGACACTTAATCATACTGCCTACAAATATCGAGCCCTATGCTTGGTGGGTTAAATTACATAGTCCTTAAGAGTTTTTCTATCTTCATCATTCTTGAGACTCTTCCCAAACTGGGCTTAGTAGTCTGCCTTATTCAGGCTTATTCTCTAGCCTTTAGTCCTAAAATTTGGGATATTACATTAGTTACCCTCCTTAATTCCCTCATTTCTCTCCTCCTTAATTATTATTGAGGGAGCATTATTAAGGGTAAATTAGAAAAATATTGACAAATATAAAACTTGTCCTATATTTAGTTCCAATATTAATTTTCCAAATATGTCTTATATTTAATACTAGAGGGGTAATTAGTAACCGTCATATCTTGTCTAACAAGAATGATGGCTGTTATGCAAAAACCGTCATGAAACAACAAATGCCATAATGGTTCGAAATTTTTCCCGTTCCCCATACTGATCATAATACTATGTATATGCTTCTTCATTCTTTGATAATCAGGCATGAAAACCCAGCACCCATTTATTACTCACTATTACGCATGACTCCTCCTCTTTAACTTCCAATATGTGTAACGATGGTTAGAATCCATCACTTCCAATCTATTTAAACTCCCCAATTTCTTCTATTTTTCATACTCTTTATTTATCATCCACTACAAAAGAACATTGAATTTCACTGAATTTACCATGAAATTTTTTTCCATGGCAAATTCCCTTAGAAATTTCATCTGAAAAGTTTCCAATGGAATTCATTCCATAGAAAAATTTGCCATGGAAAAATATTCCATGAAAAATTAATTTACCATGAAATTAGCCATGGAATTATTTCGTGGCTAATTTTGCCGCGGAATTAGCCAAAGAAATTTTTATGGCTAATTTTGCCATGGAATAATTCCATGGCTAATTCCATCGGAAACATTAAAAAAATTTTATTTTTTAGATAAATTAAAATTTTAAAATAATATCTTTATAAAAATAAAAATTATGATATTAATAGCCATATAAATATTTAAAAAAAATATTTTTTCCATAATTAATGTTAAAATTATGATATATAATTTGTAATTTTTTTAATAATATATTACATATAAAATAAAATAAAAATATATAATATAATACACATATATATTTTATATATATATATATATTATTAGTTATTAATTAATGTAAATAAAAAATAAAATTAAAATTCAGAAATTGGACAAAAATCTAGTCACATAAAAATTTACTTAAAATGTAAAATTTTTTAATTTGAAATTAATTTATATTAAAATTTATAAGAATATATAAAATTATTTTATATTATGATTAAATTTATATTTATTTTTTGCTAATCATATATATATTTATGTATAATAAAAAATATATATTTATAAATAATTGATTATATAAGATATGTGTGTGTGTGTGTGTGTGTGTGTGTGTAGATATATATATATATATATATAATTGTGCAATAATAAAATGCCAAAGTATTCCAGCCCAACTGGTAAGACATCGCGCACGCATGGGCGAGGTCGTGGGTTCAAACTAATAGGGGGCCAAGAAGAGATGCATTTTAAGGAAGTATGGAGTGATGACATGTGGCAGAGTGAGGAGGCGACACATGGCAAAGCTAGGCGCCGACATTGAGGAAGCGGTTGCCAAAGTTGCCTTGTGTCAATGCTGGTAGGGGCGATGGTGATATGGCATCCTACGGATGAGACACATGGCTTCTCCTAAGAATGCTATGTGGCATTTTGAAATTAAAAAATAAGTTTTCTGACGGAGTTGAATTCCATTGAAAATTCTACACAAATTTGCAACGAAATCAGAATTCCATCAGAAATTGACTTGTCACGGTTCTATTAGTGATGGAATGGATTCCATAGAAAATTCTTTCAGAAATTCATTTTTGTCGCAAATCCATGGCAAATTTTGTCAAAAATTCAGTAGTTTTTTTGCATCAGTCTTCCTCTGTTCTCTCAAGATGAAATGCCATCCTCTACTCCACCTCCGCTTTCGCCTCCATATCCTCTACTCCTTCAAGTGGAGGAAATGATGTGTAATATAAAACACATTAACCATGCTGTGAGGAGGTTGGCCGGATAATTGTTGAGTATGAACAAGAAGGCCAATCTTATTCTAATAGGTTTGGGATTGGCCACCATGATCCTAACATACTCCCAGATGATTTAGGTCACTCTTCTAGTGAGAGTAGCGTGATGATGTGAGGTATGCTGCTAATTTTTGGAACTTTTGATTCATTCAAATTGAAGAAAGCAAAAGTCTAAAATTCATAGCAGACCTCAGCTCATACCATCTATCAGAGGGTGATATTTTTTTGTTTTATTTTTATAAAATATAAAAATATAATTATCTGATGACTATCAGCCCAAAAAATTTAAAGAAAAAATATAACATACCTCATATTATTAACAAAGAGCCGTGATAAATGTAAACAAATAAATAATAGTTCCAACGAACAAACCATGATGTAAAATCTTAGGTATGATAACCCAAAAAGCCCTACCATTCCTCTTCTATTTACACGTGTAAAATAGAACACACTTGACACTTAGTATGTTAAAACAAAACCCACCAACATCATAACCTTACGACTCTTGTTTCTTTTTCCGACCATCAAGAGTCATTTTCAGTCGAACCCCATAATAAAAAGCCTTTGTTTGACTTCTCAGTGACAACCATGCTAGTGAATGCACTTGACTGTTGTCTTCATGACTGTCGCATGAGTTGTATTCACTTTCCCTAACTCACGTTTTCGTTGGTGAGCCATATTTAGCTAGGTATAGTTCTGATTGCTCTCATCTATTTTGCAATATCCTTCCTGCATTCACTTTAAAGGTTCCTCTCTTATTTCTTGCAGCGTTTAACCCAACTGATTGGACTGCCTTTGTGAAGTCACGACATGATAAAGCATCCAAGATGATATTAAATTGCTTTTATAAAGTTTTGTTTTTTAGAAAACCCACTATTACTTTGATCGAAGGTTCCTCTCCTATTACAAGAAGTTGTCAAGCCATTACTATGACTGAAGGTTCCTACTATATTGATCTTTTTTGAAGCAACTTTAGGAAATATGGATCTCTAAGCAAATACATCTCCTTTTTTGGAAATATCCATATCTCCGAAAGTTACTTCAAAAAGATCAGTAGGAATGTAACGAATAAACTATTTTATTTGTACCAATAGTCATACATAAACAAGTGAATACATGTAGCATTTGTGAAGTCACAATACGATAAAGTATTCAAGGTGATATACTAAATTGTTTTTGTGAAGTTATGTTTTTTTAGAAAACCCATTATTGCTCCAATCAAATATTCCCCTCTTGTTTTTGTATTGAGCGGTTGGCGCCAAGTTAAAAGCTCTAAAATTCAATATTGTGATCAGTCCTAGACTCTTCAATGTAAGAGTTTCTACGCTACTTGATCCCTACTCTATCTAATACAGTAGTATTTCCCACATCGAATAATCATGCAATTTGAGATGGATTAAGATTTTTTAGGCTTTATGGCTAGAATCAATCGTACTCCTAACCTATAAATCTCATCATGTGAGTGTTCATATATACCTTGTGTCTCTTCAGCAATTAAGTAAGGAAAGCAATGATTGAATGAAAAAAAAACATGAATATTTGCATAGGAAAGACTGCAAAGGGTATGCAAATCAATATATTAAAACCCGAGTCAGGGGATGGCTCTTTTTTCAGGCAAAAGCCAATTTGAAGGTAATTAGACCAAAATGAGCCGTTGTTTGGCTGCTTTTTATCTAGGATCTGCTTTTAAGCCAGGAACCATTTCGGATATTCAGTAAGCAGGCAGTTTAAGGACTTCTTGAGAGCCATAATATTTTAGCACAAAAATATACTCTGATAAGAAGTCAATGTCCACGAAAGAGAAGAATAGGAGATATGGATTTTTCGGACAGAAAAAACAAATAAAATAGAAAGAAATATAAACAACAACCACCTGGTAATAGGAGGATGATATAATCAAACCTGAGCACCACAAAAGAGAAACAAAAAGAGTGTTGTAGCTATGTGTTTATTTTGAAGAGAGAATGAGAGATGCCGGACTGTAAATCCGAATAATAAAGATGAAACGTCCGACAAGACAAACAGCTTCTCAAGTTTTCTTCTTTTCAAGTGTGAGATGTTTTGAACAAAAATAAGTGAGATGTGACTTTCCTCATCCAATGTGAATATGTTTTTCCAAGAATTGGAAAAAAAAACTACTCACTTATTTCAGTTTTTGAGCTGAATAGAGGTATTTCACATTCAAATTATTTTTAATAATTATATAAAAGTCTCACCTTTCTATTTTTTTTATAAATTAAAAAAAAAGTGTTCTTCTATTTTACAATGCCTAATATTGTATAACCAAAATTTAAATTTAGTTGAAAATTTTCTCTTCTATTTTTTTTACGTTCATATTTTTTTATCGAAATTTTTTAATATTTATATTAATTTTAATTACTTGTGACTAATTTTTCTCATCCCAAATGCAAAGATGAGTTGGATTTTAATTATGAATTATAAGTAAAATATTTACATATTTATTTGGGAAAATCACTGTGAGGTCCCAAGCAAGAAACATAATATCAGAAAGGTCCCTTGAGGTTGTAAAAACGCACTCATCAGGTTGTGAATGCGCGCTTTGGGGATTGTACCCAGGGACCTTTCTGATATTATCTTCCTTGCTTGGGACCTCACAGTGATTTTCCCTATTTATTTTCCCTTATATGATAATTGTGGATGATATTTTAGCCTAACATAATAAATTTCGATGTAATTTATAAATATTTCCATTTTTTTTATAGCTACATACAACACCATGTTAAGGAAAAAAGAGAAAAAAAGAAGTCCTAAAAATAGACCCATATGATTGAAACAAGACAAAGATGCGAAGCTAGAAAAAAGACGAAAGCACTGTAGTGAACGGAAGTACTATAACAGACGGAAGGACTGTAGTGGATGAAAGTTACTGTAGCGGATGGGAAACTAAAGAAACGCACTTTTCACTATAGCAAACGCTTTTTTTTTCCTATAAATAGATATCCTAGGCCAAGCATCAAGGAGGAAGGAGAGAGAAGTAGAGGTTTCCTTCTCTAACAATTAGAGGTCCTTATCTGATGGGGAGAGATCTTTTCTCTGACAGTTTTAAATAAGTTATGTTATTTTTTAGACTTAATTTCATGCATTGCATTACATTTTGCATGCCTCCATCTTATAAGGCTTAGGTAGACCTCCTATATGGACATTATAGGTAGTCCTTCTTTATACATGGTATAGGTTACTACCTACATGGAAGGTTTTACCTCATACAATGAAGGCTATATTTCTCCATTTTTTATGCATCTTTTGGTTGTATATTTATGTTTTAGAATTTAATATTCAAGTTTATTACAATATTTATGAAGTTTTCATTCAAGTTTTATGCAATATTTATGAAGTTTTCAATTTATTTTGGTTTTATTTTTAATTTCATCATGAGCTAAATTTCTATTTTCCTAGGGTGATGATATAACTTACTAATGACGGATTGAAACTTAACTTATTAAATCTAGTTTTAATTTTTCTTTCATGATTGAGTTTGAATTATTATTCTTAATGCTTTCAATTGATTGACCACCTTTTGAATGATTTCAATATGTATGTTGAGACTGGAAGGAGGTGCATGTGTATAAATTCTATAATCAAAACCATAATTTGCATATGAAATAGAAATATATTCATATGAGTTGTGAAGTCTTAATGAGTTCTATAAATCTTAATGCATGATTAATTGCTTAAATTCATATAAGAATATATTGGATTAACAATTAATTATAGAATTACTCGACATTAGAAGAGGCTAGTCATTAAATAAGAGAAACTAGACTATCAATCATGTGGAATAATTTGGACTAAAATAGATAAGTGATTCAATCCAAAATTTGTTAAGTGAAATTTGACCCATAGGGCTTTTTCTTATATTTGCTTTAATATTATTTGCACTCATATTTAATCATTTCTTTATTTTATACTTTCAATCACCAGCTAATTGATCGACTAAATAGAATTAAAATTACCCATTTTAGTACTTAGTGATCAATCCTCATGGGAACAATACTCTACTCACTTCTGTATTACTTGATTATGGCAGTGTACACTTGCACTATTTAATAAATCATTTACACTCTAACAAGTTTTTGGTGCCGTTGCTAGGGATTGTTGTCATTAATATCAATACCAAGTAATTTTAATACTAATTTGATCTTATATTACTTTTTTTTTCTTTTTTTGTGTCTTGTGGTTTTTTTAGGCTTTTGCTTAGTGTATGACCAGATTGAAGGAGACTTAACTATTCCCTTTAGATTTGGAGATCGAGAGAACTTGTCGAAGAAATCAAAGAGTTTGAAAGCAGTTTACTTCAATCCCAATTAATCCGATGGCAAATCTGGAGGCAGAAACAATAGATACCAAAACACTCTGTGTCTATGCAACACCAACAGTCATGGGGATAAACTCTAGAATCAGAAGACCGCCAGTACTAGCTAACAACTTTGAAATCAAGCCTACAATTATCCAGATGATGCAAGTAAATCAGTTCGGTGGTTTACTAACAGAAGATCCTAATTCACATATAGCCAACTTCCTAGAAATCTGTGACATATTCAAGCATAATGGTGTTACTGATAATGCATTAGACTTAGACTTTTCCCTTTCTCACTCAGGGATAAAGCTAAGAGCTTGTTACAATCGCTACCAGTAGGAAGCATAACTATATAGGATATCATGGCACAAAAATTTTCAGAAAAATACTTTCCTTCAGCAAAACCTGCTAAATTGAGGAATGAAATTGCCTCATTTACCCAGTATGAACAAGAAAGCCTCTATGAAGCATGGGAAAGATACAAAGAGTTGATAAGGAGACGTCATCATTATGGGTTACCAAATTAGTGGCAACTGTAAACTTTCTATAGCGAGATGAAACATATCTCCAGAATTCTGGTAGATGCTATAGTTGGAGGATCTTTAATGGGAAAAAATATAGATGATGCTTACAATTTAATTGAGGAGATACAGCCAGTGCTTACCAATGGCCTTCTGAATGTAATATTTCAAAGAAAGCACTTGGAGTGCACGAGCTGGATGTCCTTACAACTTTATCTTCTTAAGTTGCATCTATATCCAAGCAAGTAGGCTTATTGACGAACCAAGCAAACAGTACTCTTACTGAAGCTTGTTATCGATGTGAAAGATCTCATGTGAGCACACAATGTCAAGAAGGACACTTATTTATGTCGGATCAAGCTCATTATGTCAGAAATCAAAGAAATGACTCATTCTCAAACACTTACAATCCAGGTTAGCGAAATCATTCAAACTTTATTTGGAGGAATAATCAAAATGTGTTCAAACTGTAAGAGAATTACCAGAAACAAGCTCTTCAACCAGCAAATCCATCACAGCAGAAAGTAAATATAGAAGATGTACTGGCTCCACTAACCATAAATACATCTCAATTCATCGCTAGGACTGATATAACACTCAAAAGCCAACAAGCCTCAATAAAGAACTTGGAGATCCAAATGGGCCAAATTGCAAATATGCTGAATTTCAGGCAACCAAGAACTCTACCAAGTGATACTGAAAGAAAACCAAGAGAGCATGTAAAGGCCGTTGCAATAAGAAGTGAGAAAAAATTGAAAGATCCTGTAATTAAAAATGAAGGATGATGGAGAAAAGAAAGAAAGCGGAGAAGAACAAAAGGAGGAAGCACAAAAGCCTAAAAAGGATGATGTGATACCAAGAAGAATCAGCTTTTCAGATAATCCTCCTCTATATGACCACCAATTCCATACCCTTAGAGACATGCGGAGGCAAAGCTAGACAAGTAGTTTGCAAAGTTTTTAGAGGTTTTCAAAAAGTTACATATCAATATTCCTTTTGCAGACGTTCTTGCCACAAATGCCCAGTTATGCAAATTTCATAAAGGACACTCTTAAATAAGCGTAAGCTTGAGGAATTTGAAACAGTTGCGCTTACTGAGGAATCCAATGCTATTCTCCAAAAGAAATTACCATCAAAGCTGAAAGATTTAGGAAGCTTTTGTATACCTTGCACCACAGGTCAATGTCACTTTGAAAACGTACTTTGTGACCTAGGAGCAAGTGTAAAGCTCATGCCTTTATTTGTCTACAACAAACTCTGTCTTGGATAGGTGAAGCCGACCACAATTTTATTACTTCTGGATGACCAATCAATAAAACATCCGAGGGGTGCCTTAGAAGATATTCTGATGAAGGTAGACAAACTCATATTTCCAGCTAATTTTATAATACTTGACATAGAAGAAGACCAAGAAATTCCTATCATTCTTGGGAGGCTATTCCTAGCAACTAGGAGAACATTAAGAGATGTGCAATAGGGGAAGTTAACCTTGCAAGTTTAAGATAATCAAGTATCCTTCAACATTTTCAAGGCCTTGTCCATTCTAGATGAAGGTAACACCTGTTATAGAGTAGATACATTGACCAGCTGCATAAAAGACATGGTAAAAGAAATCTGCTTGGATCAACCATTAGCAATGGGAATGATAGATGTATCAAAATCTATTAATCTAGAAGGCTTGGAGCATATTAGGTACCTTGAAGCAAATTCCCCAATTTTTATCAATAAACCATTTGAATATCGAGGGAAAAGCTGAGTAAGCCGGTACCATCAATAGAGAAACCACCAGTACTAGAGTTGCCATCCCACTTGAAGTATGTTTATCTGGGAGGAAATTCAACATTACCTGTAATCGTCTCTACAGCTCTTGTTAGTGCAAGCGTTTCACCCAAGGTGGTGAATTGAGTGATACCAGAAAATTTGTTTCATATATAAAAATTGACTGGAATTTAAAGCAGTTAAGAGCTAGGAAAAATATCACAAAAGTGTACACCGGGAGTTATAATGATTCGGCCACAACCACTTTGACCTTTGTCCAGTCCTCAAAGCTTCTCTGAGAGTTTCACTATATCTTCTAAGATTCAATGGGTTCTTGGCACCTCAGTGAACTACAAGTTCCTTCACGGACACCCACTCCCCCTTACACGTTGTAAACCAATCCCAACTTAAGATTCTACAACCTGAAGTTGTCTCAATAACATATATTGAGTTGTAAAGAAAATCTCTCATACAGAGTAAATAGATAATCACTAAAGTACAAAGAGTGAGTATAAGAAAACTGAGCACTAAGAATATATTGATCGATGTGAGTTTTCCTGTTCTCGGTTGTTGTGTTCTGTTCTTCGTTAATGTTCTCATATTTATAGTTGAATTTGTAATAGCCATTGGAACCATTGCAACATGTCTCTTACAGTCGTGCAACTTCATTTGACCATTCTTCGAATTTGAAAACTAGCCGTTTGCGGTAGGTGAGCAATTCAGATGTTGCGGACGATATGTTTGACTTTTCTCTCAATGCATGATCTCTTCATTGTTTCTCTGCAAATGCACTTAGGAAACTAATAAAATGAAATATTAGTCTTATAGATAACAAATTAATGAACAACAAATCAAAAACATGATTACTCGAGGCGTCTAAGAGCATTACTCGAGTAACCCCTCGAGTAATTCCTTTCAAAATAAACCAGAGAGTAAGTCAACATTTTCTAACCAGATTACTCGAGTAATCCATCGAGTAATTCATTTTACAAAACTTGGCAGACTTGATTACTCGAGTGATCCCTCAAGTAAGTCTTTCTTTTCTTCTCTGATTACTCAAGTAATCGCTCAGTAATGCTTCCAATTCTTTTTTGATTACTCAAGTGATCCCTCGAGTGATGTCATCCAAATCTTGGCCGAGAGTAACTACTTTTTTTCGCTTACCTGATTACTTGAGTGATCCCTCGAGTATTGCAATATTTTCATTTTAAGTTACTCAAGTGATCCCTCAAGTAATGTCACTCATTTCTTGGCTGAGAGTTATTTCATCATTTCTTTTCTGATTACCCGAGTAATCCCTCAAGTAATGCTTCAATTTCTTTTCAGATTAGTTGAGTAATCCCTCTAGTAATGCCATGTAATTTTTGATAGAGAGCTTCTGGAAAAATTTCTCACACATTACTCGAGTGATCCCTCGAGTAATGAATAGTCATTACTCTAGGGATTACTCGAGTAATGCCTTCAAAAATCTGCCAATGATGCTTTCTCTTGTTCTCTGTCTTTCAGTTCTTCTTCATTACTTGAGTAATTACTAGAGTAATGATTTTGCCTGCCACCAAGAACTTAGTTACTTTATTCAAACCTTTTTTTATTTATTATCAAAATCTTTTGTAACATTAATCCAATCTTTGTTATCATCAAAATATATGGGATCTAACAGCTCTTACTCCCTATAAAGAAGAAAAGTTATTAAGAGTTTTAAGGGAGCATAAAATAGCATTTAGATGGTTAATAACTGATATAAGAGGGATTAGTCCTTCAATTTGTATGCATAAGATCTTGATGGAAAATAATTACAAGCCATCAGTCGAGCATCAGATAAGACTTAATCTGAATATGAAGGAGGTGGTGAGATAGTGTAACCCCCTCACAGTAATTATACCTGGATTATGAAATTTTAAGTGAGATAGATACCAATAAGACAAAACAACCTTTATAATCCCTCATATAAGAGATGGGGTGTTCAGAAAATCAGTTCAAAAACATTATTCATCCGGTCTCACATTTACTTCCATATATAATTACCTGTGCAGTTATATCACATAATAAATATCAGAGTGTATAACTAAAATCCCAGCAACCCCAGGTTACTTGTATATATACAATGGGTTTAAAGTTTCTCAAAATGGGGATTACATATCCAAAAATATTATCTGCAATCCATATATACAGTAATCCCAAAATCCAGCTAGATAAAAAATAGTCCCAAAATCTAAAATGTCCCTACAAAATCCTAACCACTCCAGGTTGGCCGCTTCCCCTTTGAGCCACTTGCCTTGTCTGAAATGTTAGTCATTTAAAAAGAGTGAGATTCTAAAGAATCCCAGTAGTAACAAATCACTCATACAATATATAAACACAAGGCATGTATGTTCATCATGTTTAGCAACAACACTATGAGTCATAGCTAGCACAACAACACTATGAGTCATAGGGTTTAGGGTTTAGGGTTATCATTTAAGACTCTTTAGGTGACTATTAGAGGCTTACACATACTTAAAGGGTTGGAAGAAACTACCCTGAAGATCCCTTTTTAGGAAGCACAACACAAATTTTTGGCTGACTCACTCGAGTGTAGATGACCTCACTCGAGTGATGAGAGACTTGCACTCGAGTGAGACTGGCTCTTACTCATGAGTGTTTGACAGTGAGCAACAACCATAGCCAGAGAGTACTCACAACACTCGAGCATAAGGCTTTGCACTCGGGTGATGACTCCAAATTCACTCGAGTCCCCAAAAGTGCAATACATAAAGTGAGAACCTGAGAGCACATGCAACTCCAGAGGGAAAGGCTCACTCGAGCACAACCTCTGGCACTCGGGTGAGAAGACTTCACTAGCGAATGTCAGAACACACTCTTGAAACTTAGCCAGCGAGTGAGCACCCGAGACATAGCCCTTAACATGAACTCAAAGCTTCACTCGAGTGAACCCATGCTCACTCGAGTGATCTTCAACATCACTCGCGGTTATAGAAGTACACTCGAGCCTTCCTCATGAAAACCCAGGCAAAACACAAAGAAATAGGCAAGAATCATACTAACGCACTCGAGTGAGATCCTCCCTCACTCGAGTGAGGCTTATCAGATTGCCAGATCGCAGCAACTGATAGAAATTCTTAGATTGGCCAAAATCACACCCAATGGTTTCCAAACTTCACATAAAGCTCATGCTCACTCAAAATGACATAGGGAACCCATTGGTAACCTCCAAAACACTCAAATATCATTTTAAACATAATCTAACTCTTTGGGTCTCAATAACACACACAACACCCAATTCCAATCAACACATTTCCAAAACTCAAAACCATATCCAACACTCAAATGGTTTCACAATAAACCAATTCTAATATCAATCACTATGAAATTCACATATTTGAAAATGACACAAGACCAGGGCAATTTTCCCAGAATTTCTCAACTCATCCAAAAATCACAAATAATATACCAAAATGCATCAAATCCTTACCTCTTCGACTTGCCAAATCCAGAATCTTGATTCTCCAACTTTCAAATTTCTCTAACATCCAAACCACCACCTTTCAAGATTCTGAAACCACAAAATGGAGCTCTTAATACTATGAACAAGTTTAGTGAAGAGGATTTGAGCATAAGAGGATCATTACTCACCCAAAATCAAAGCTTTCTTTTTCTCTTTCCACCTTCAAGGTTGCCGGAAATAGGAGAAGGAGAGAGATGGTGAGATGATGAAAATGATGATGAAGCAAGATTTCTCTTGCCCATACACCCCAAAACCGCATAAGAGAGAGAAAAGAGAGAAAAAGTGAGTTTTTGTCTCCTAGCATAATCCAATGGTTCACCAAATGCCACTTGGCAACATCTTATCCACTTACATCATGAGCTCACATAGACGTAAAGCATAGGATTCCGACCCATGGTCAATAAATCTCAACCATTGATCTTGAATCTCCAAATACACTTATATCAAATTTACATCACATTTCTCCCAAAAGTGTTTAATTACACCAATTACAATCAACATCAAAGTCATTAGCCCTTAATCCCAAATTGGGTTATTATAGATAGGAGGTAATAAAGTTGCTAGATGTTGACATAATCTACCAAATCTCTAACAGTCAATGGGTAAGTTCAATTCAAGTTGTGCCAAAGAAAGGTGGAATGACAGTGGTGCCTAATAAGAAAAATAAATTGATTCTACAAGGAAAGGCGATTGGATGGAGAGTGTGCATCGACTACAGAAAGCTCAATAAAGCCACCAGAAAATATCACTTCCCCCTGCCATTTATAGATCAGATGCTCGACAGACTAGCTGGAAAAACCTATTATTGTTTGCTAGACAGGTACCCAGGATATAATCAAATTACAATTGTACCGGAGGATCAAGAGAAAACAAGTTTTACATATCCATATGGTACCTTTGCCTTCAGAAAGATGCCATTTGGTCTATGTAATACACCAGTAACATTTTAAAGGAGTATGATGGCGATCTTTTCAAACATGGTGGAAAGGTTCATTGAGATGTTCATAGATGATTTTAAATTTTTGAAGAATCATTTGATCATTGTCTGTCAAATTTGGCAAAAGTCTTGCAACGTTGTGTGGAGACAAATTTGGTTCTAAAATTGGAAAAATACTATTTCATGGTGAAAGAAGGAATTGTGCTGGGTCACAAGGTATCTGATCGAGGCATTGAAGTATTGGACCGAGCTAAGATTGAAAAAATTGAAAAGCTACCACCTCCCTCCTCAATCAAGAGCATTTGGAGATTTTTAGGACATGCTAGCTTCTATAAAAGATTCATCAAGAATTTCTCAAAAATCACAAAGCCACTTTGCGTGCTGTTAGAGAAAATACTTGACATGGAACTTGCCTCCTTGGCCAAGAGATCTACCACACCATTAGCCTCCCGCTTGCACAACGCAATCTCAGCTCTCCATTCTCTATCTAACAACATACGGATTTCTTCAAAAATTCCTTTATCAGGCTGGTCATCCGTGAACCCAATTTTTATAACAAAGATGAAGAGGAACCCTGTGGCAGCTGGCAGCTGGCAGCTGTTAGAGGCAAATATGTTCTTTTTTGTTGTTTCCTTTCACTCCTTTGATGTGCAGAAAATAGACGGTGTGAGAAAATAAGAAAGGGACGTTATATTGATGTGTTATGAAATTCATATGGCAATTTTTTATTGAGGAACTGGATATCCAATATATCAAGTAAATACTGGATATATATATATATATATTGTTATGGAGGTGGGTATTCAAGAATAATCAGATTTAATTTAAAATATAATATTTACGTTTATCAAAACAAAACTTAAATCTAGTTTAATTTTAGCTGTCAAGTCTTGACTTAGAAAATAAAATAAAATAAGATTTTTTAAATAATAAGCCAGAACGTGGACCATGTAGGGATCCACGACTTTTCTCAGAGTCCAATACTCAATTATTACGGAAAAAGCATGTTTTAATGCTGCTGGAACGTGCACCCCACGCGCTACACAAGATTAGCACGTAAATGTTCGATTAAATTAATTTTTAAAATTTATTCTTTAATAAAAAAAAATCAACATACCCCTCTATTATCAAGAGTTTAAATTAATCCTTACATGCCAAATAATTTCAATTAAGTCCTTAAATATGCATTAATCTGATAAAATTTTTTAACTTTGCTCCTATTAACAATATTTTCCTCCCTTTTCACATTTACAAGTCATTTTCACATCTCTCTCCTCTTTTTTGTTTTTCAACTAGAATTAAATAGAGAAAAAATTGAAAATAATCACTAATAACTTCTAAGTTGACTCATATTTAGGACAAAAAATTTCTTCTGAAAATGGATTTGCAATAGGGTTTAAAGTAGTATATATATTCACGAGTTAAAAAAACACAAAAATATATTTTTAATCCATTAACTCTGTCTAATATTTCAATTTGGTGTCTTTATTTTTGGCCAAAAATTTGATGCCTTCATTTTATATATAAAGTGTTTATTCAATCCTTTAATTCTAACACTGCGGACGTCAAATGATAATTTTTAGTGCTAATCATTATTATTTTAAGAATTTCTTGCCAGCCTTACTTTAAGAAATTAAACTTAGTAAGTTAGTATTTATAAATTTTTTGTCAATATTTAAATTTTAATGTTGGCATTTGTGGTTAATAATACTAATGATGTTTAAATTAAATGATTAAAAAGCCACTTTATAAAATTAAGAGACTAAAATGAAACTTATATAAAATTAAAGGAGAAAATTGTGCACTTTGCCAAAAGAAAATTTATAAAATAAGAGTTGTAGTCATAATAATATCCTTAGGAGCTAATAATAATTAGGATGAGAAGGAATTTAATTTTGTAAGTAAAAAACATCATATTCAAGGGCTACTTCCTTTTCTTTCTCTTCACGAGAAAGCTGTTGAGAAGTTTATCTTTAAGACCAATTGCCACTTCTTCAAAATAATAAACACCCCTAATAATCTAAACAAGTAATTGTTGACGAAGACAGGCTAGTCTTGACTTTTAAAAAACAAATACTAGAGGTCTGTTATATCTATACTTTAGTAGCTCTGTATTGTTGGATTGTGAGTGATTTATACGTTAATATTCTTTTTTACTTTTAAATATCTTATGTCTTTTATTTTAAATATTATTTTCAGAATTATATATGAATATTTTTATTTATTTTAACTAAAAATATCATTTTAATTATAATTGGTTTGGCTCGAGTTAACTTCAATTTGAACCTCTATCCTAACATTTTATGGTTTGAAGTTGTTTTGGGTGATGATAAGTGAGCTTACGCACCATACTCTTTCTTGCTAATTTTCCTTACCATCACCTTCCAGCCAGTTTCGTTGTGAGGAATGTTGAAAATTTAACTGTTTATGGTGATATGCAGATTAGGTGAGCGACTATAAAATATTAGAAGCCACCACAAGGATAAAAAATAAATCCCATCTCGTAGATTTTTAACTTTACGATTCTAGAAACAATCGTTTTTTATTGCCCCACATCCTATAAACAATTTTTTTTTTATGTCAACACAGTTCTACAGTTAAAAGATTAAAAAAATACGGTACTAATTAAGAATTTAGAGTTTTTAACTTTTTTGTATTCTTATTGTTTTATATTTCCTAACCTTTCATCATCAACCGTAGTAATGATAAAGAGGTGGGGTCCCATTTATTTTATTTTTTTACTTAATAAAATTGAATTAAGGAAAAACTAAATTATTTATTTTGTAACTAAGTTGCGAACAAGCTAACTTGTGTAATTATTAATACTATTAAATTAATTTTTTTAATTTAAAAGTTTCCATATATTTTAATTTAATAAAAATATATTAAGTATCTAGATTCAACGGTTACATCACATCCGATTATCCTTTATTTCATCTCCCATGAGAACATCCCATTACCAGAATACTAATATTATATTCATATATAAAGATTTATTTGTAAAAAAATTGAAAAAAAAAAACGAGTCTCTATTAACAATTTTATTGGAAGTAAGGACTTAAATCAGAAATACGCGATGGATATAAGATTTGCAGTGTGTCAGTAGTTTCTATGTAAAAAAATGATAAAAAAAAAAAATACCACTTAAATTTTAAAATTTTAAATTATTAATTTTTTATTGAAATGAGTTGTCAATTGATATATTCTAATAGACAATAATATTCAGTTAGGATTTTAAAATTTAAGGGGTATTTTCCTATCTTTTTTCTTAAAAAATATTTATCAAATGCTTTAAACACTAGATTTTTCTCAATATTTATATAAAATCATTTATATTAATTTATAATATTAGTTTTTTTTGCCAGATATGATATTAGTTTAAAAATAGTCCTATTTTTGGGAAAATGTCAGCTAGGTCCTAAGTTAGGGAAAAAATGCTAAAAAAGTCCCTTTGAAAAGTCAACTATCAGAAAAGTACCTAAAGACTTTTCTGACATGAATTCTCAATGACCATTTACTAAAATACCCCCAAGCAATTTAACCACTGTCATTTGTTACAACATGTTATACTATATTTACAACATCGTAAGTCATATTAACAACATAATCAGTTATGTTTACAACATGTTACGTTATATTTAATGAGTTATAAATGTAACTGAAGAGGTTATAAACGCAACACAATCACGTAGTTTATATACATGTGGTAAACGTAACTTACGATGTTGTTAATATGACTTACGAAGTTGTAAATATAGCATAACATATTGTAACCAATGACAGTGGTTAAATTACTTGGGAGTATTTTGGTAAATGGTCATTGGGAATCCATGTCAGAAAAGTTCCTAGGGACTTTTCTGACATTTAACTTTTCAAAGGAACTTTTTTTAATATTTTTTTCCTAGCTTGAAACTTAACTAACATTTTCCCTTTATTATATTCATGAATCTTTCCCATTCATACTTAACCACTGCGTTAATATAATTCCCGAACCATCACCATATTCATTTGCTTTTGTTTTTTTCTTTCTTCCTTCGCTTCGTCTTCCTCCTCTGTCCGACCAAACTTCAATGATGAGCTCACAAGGTGTGGTCTTCGCGGCCGCCACTGCCGCCGTCTCCGGTACCGTCCTTCTCCTCGCTCTGCGTCACCAGAAATCTCTCCAATTTCCAGTCCACCACGACTCTTCCCCTTCAATTCTACGATCTTGCATAGCATCATCCACCTCAGGTAATTAACCTTCTTATTCCCCTGGTTTTTTTCCATTCAAACACATTGATTCACCATGCTTAAGTCTTCGATCTTTAATGCTGTTTCTGGAGCAGATGAGAAGAAGAAGAAGAAGAAAAGGAAGAAGAGGGTTCACTTCGCCGAGGACGTGGTCGTGTCATCAAGAACAAGAACAGAAGAACAAAAAGGAGAAGTGAGAAGAAATTACAGAGAGTCAAAATCAGAAACGAAGGTTCGAAGGAGTTTCAGTTATGGCGGAATTGAAGAGAACAGAGGAATGCCTGCGAACAGAGTGGCTCTGTATAATGGGATTTTAAGGGATCGTGTGGCTCAACGATTGGCTTACTCTTACTGACTTGTGGGTCATCTCTGTGAATATTCTGTGATTATCCCTCTCATCTTGCTTCTTTCGTTTTCCCCTTTTTCTCTTTTGTCCTGTTTTGTCCAAGACACAGAAAAGTGGGGAATTTTCAAAATTATGGGCCTTTTGTTGAGGCGACTAGATTTAGGGGGTTCCATCCTCCTCTTGTTGTAGAATTGTGTTGATATTTTTAAGGATAGTTTTTGTGATGTTTATGTTTCAAATTAATCTGACTTCTTGCCCTTTTCGTTTTCTTCTGTTCTTGCGTTATTTGCAGTCCACTATGTTACGTGCAGATGCAGTAAAAGCATCTATCTTCAAGTTGTAATTGTTTCTGACTTGTAAATTCAATGAATCGGTTATTGAATTAAAAGTAGATCTTGTTGTTGTTGTTGTTCCCCTTTAAGTTTTTAAAATAATAATGGAATTAATTAATTTTCCCACTTCCAAATATCTCAATAAAATTTGGTTAATATGGTTAGAAATGTCATCAAATTCAAGATGGGGTGAATTAGGTGTTTATGAAAAATTGTTATTTGTTAAGATCTATAAAAACTTTTTACAATAAAGAGAGGGGAAGTGTGTGTTTGACATTCAAGAACGAAAGTTTGTTTACAAGAATGCTCAACCAATTTTAACAAAAAAGTTAAACATTGAAGCTTGAAATCAATTCACAGAAGAACGTTTTAAATATAAGATAATATTTGAATATTATCATACGCAAATTTAAATTTTAATACAAAACAGTCAAGGAATAAGTCCAATATGTGCTTCAGTCAAAAAAAAAAAATCCAATATGTGTTTTATCCCATTTCGTTTCTATTTACTTAAATTTATGTCCAATTCCAACGAAAAAAGGCATACAATTTTTTCAGGAAAGACACCAATGAATTCATCTCAATGACTTCATTTCTTGGAGAGGTTATTTTTGTCAAAAGCATTTAATGTGAAACACAAAGGCAACCCAAAGTCCCTGACGGGAAGATAATAATCTCTGATGGCTACTCAAGCTTCATTAATGTAAAAATACATTCAAGTCGGAGACTGAGAAGATTTTAATGTACAAATACACTCAAACTCCTATAAAACAATGATCTTATCTTGGAACTTGAGTGTTGAGCATTTATTCACTCCAACAGAGAAAAATTTACACTTTCATTTATTTTTTGATCAGTCGACTAAAGATTGTGGAATTTTGAGATGAATTGATATATTCTTATAGTGGTTAAGGAGAGTGGATACATAAATGAGATAATCTATGAGTTGACGTGTTGAGGTGTCAACAGTGCATATCAATTTTGGAAGGTAGTCTAAGATTCTTATAAAGTATTTGAAAAATAGACGTAGGTTAAATGAATTGAATATAACTAGTATAAACTCGATGCGCTCCTTCTACACTCTAACTTATCATTAATATTAGTGATATATCTATCTAACTCTAACTCTATTTCATTTTTGGCATTTTTCAAGGTGATTAAATTTTTATTATCACTGAATTCACCTACCTTTGTGGTGTCCTACACTAATATATCTCATCCTTAATTTCTAAGGAATACCTCATCCTTACAATTTAAAGAATAATTGAAGAAGATTTTCATTCATCAATAAAACTCTCCAAGATGAAGATGAGTACAATGAAACTCTATTACTCAAATAATAAAGATAATAGCACTTGATAGTTCCATAAATAATTATTTTTAAATATGAGTAAAAAAATAGTTGAAGCACACAACATTTTCGTTCGTTAAACCTTACGAAAACATATTTGGAGTGTTAAGTTTTAAATTCATTGAGAGATATAGTCGTTACAAGTAAAAACGAGTTGTTTTATGGATGTTGGAAGCTTATTCTATATGATTGGCACATGAGGTTAGCATGTTAAACAATGAAGTCTAGTTTTCTATGTAAAACAACATAATGATATGTTACGTAGTATGATTAACACATTAATTTCTTCATATAAGTAAAATTTAGTCTTTCACAAAACTCATTAATGCATTAGATAACCTACATAATATGTTAATAAAAAGACAAGCCAATCACGCCTTTTGAAGTTAATTGACTCGTTAAAAACAAGACTTGATGTATTAAAAATATTTAGAAGATAACCAAATTGTTTAGAAAGTTCACTAATAAGTTAAGTAAGATTGGTTGTATAATACATTCAACAATTTAGGGTTAAATGGTAAAAATACTCCGAAGCTTTTACTATGGATATTGAGCACAATAAAGTTTTTGAAGGGATAATATCACTTTAGAAATTTAAAAAAAAAAGGGGGGGAAATTACGCGGTTGCCCTGCCATAATATAATTCCTAAACCATGGCCATATTCATTCACTTTTTTCCCTTTCTTCCTTCACTTCGTCCTCCTCTCCTGACTGACCTTACCAACTCTTCAACCATGAGCACAGAAGATGTGGTCTTGGTTGCCGCCGCCGCTGTAATCTCCGGCACCGTCCTCCTCCTTGCTTTGCGTCTCCAGAAATCTCTCCACCACCAATCTTCGCCTCCAATTCTGCGATCTTGCACATCATTCGCCTCAGGTAATTAACCCCATAATCCCCTGTTTTTTATTTTCATTCAAACACATTGGTTCACCATGCTTAAATCTTCAATCTTTATGCTGTTTCTTGAGCAGATGAGAAGAACAAGAAGAAGAAAAAGAAGAGGGTTCACTTCGCTGAGGACGTGGTCGTGCCATCAAGAACAAGAAGAGAAGAACGAAACGAAGAAGTTAGAAGAAATTACAGAGTGTCATCAGAAACGAAGGCTCGAAATGGCGGGAATGAAGAGAACAGAGGAATGCCTGCGAACAGAGTTGCTCTGTATAATGGGATTTTAAGGGATCGTGCGGCTCAACGATTGGCACACTTTTACTGATTTGTGGGTCATCTCTGTGAATGTTCTGCGAGTATGCCTCTCATCTTGCTTCTTTTATTTTCCTTTTTTCTCTTTTGTACTGTTTTGTTCAAGACAGAGAAGTGGGGAAGTTTCGAAATTATAGGCCTTTTGTTGAGGCAATTCAATTTACAGGGTTCGATGCTCTTCTTGTTGAAGAATTTTGTTGATGTTTTATAGGATAGTGTTTTGTGATGTTTCTGTTTCAAACTAATGTTTCTTCTTCTTCTTCTTGATGCTCTTCTTGTTGAAGAATTGGGTTGATATTTTGTAGGATAGTGTTTTGTGATGTTTCTGTTCAAACTAATGACTTCTTCTTCTTGTTCTTCTTCTTTTTGTTTTCTTCTGTTCTTGAGTTATTTGCAGTCCAATATGTTACGTGCAGATGCAGTTGTCATTGTGTTCTGACTCGTAAATTCAATGAATCCATTTTGAATTAAAAGCAGATCTTGTATTATTATTATTATTATTATTATTATTATTATTATTATTATTCCTTTTTTATTTTTTCTAATAATAATTGAATTGATTAATTTTTCCACTTCCAAATCTCTCAATAAAATTTGGTCGATATTGTTAGAATTGTCATCAAATCCAAGATGGAGTGAATTATGTGTATATGAAAAATTGCTCGATCTTTAAAAATTGTTTACAAGGAAGAGAGTTTAAGTGTGTGTTTGACCAAATTCAGGAACAAAAGTTTGTTTCAAAATGGTCAACCAATTTTCACAAACAAGGTTAATCTTGAAAAGCTTGTAATCTGATGCCAAAAAAAAAAAAAAAAGCTTGTAAACAATTCGCACAAGAAAGTTTTAGGTTCAACATCATAAATGAATATTACAAAACAGAATGTTAGATTGATATACTGAAGATGTTGAGTTAAGGGATAAGTACAACCGGTGATTTATCCCAATTCAGCTCTATCCACTTAAATTTGCATATAATTAAATAAAACTCATAATAGAATTCATTCTGAATGGCTCCATTTCTGGGAGACATTATTTTTTGTCAAAAGCATTTAGGGTCTGTTTTGTTGGAGGGGAGTGGATGAAAAATGAACCTCTCCTTTTATTTGGTATGAAAAATTGGAAGGAATGGGCCCCAAAGAAGGGGCTCTGAATCCCTCCCATCTCCTCATTTTTGTTCCCTTTAAATTGGGGGGTTTTGGAGGGGATGAAATATGAGCCCTCCCCTTCCATCCCCTCCCATTGAACCAATAAGCCCTAAATATGTTGCTCAACGGCTATCAAAAATCTCTAACTGGTAGTTAATCATCTCTATTGGCTACCTAAGGTTCATTAATGTATAATTACATTCAAACTCCAATCAAACAATGATCATACTCTTGGTATTTCAGTATTAAGCATTTTCTCCATTTGAGAGAGAGAGAGAGAGGGATTTTCTAACGCTTTCATTTATTGTTTGAGTTGACTCAAATATGTGGAATCTTGAGACGAATTGGTATACACTTCTAGTTGTCAGGGAGAGTGAATATCAAAAGGAGAGGGTCTGTTTTTGTCAAAGAAAAAAGAAAGAAAGAAATGTGAGTTGTTGTACTGAGATGTCAAGAGCCCAAATCAATCTTAAAAAGTACTGTGAAATTATCAAAAGTTATATAATGAAATGATGTAAATCAAATGGATTGAATAGATTCAATATAAACGCAATGCGTCTTCCTTCTAAACTTTGACTTATTATCAATATCGGTGATATCTCTCTGACTATCTCTGTTTTATTTTGTTCATTTTTTCAAGTTGATTAAATTTTTATTATTGCTTAATTCACCTCCCTCTTTCGTGAGTCCTACACTAACATATCTAACCTTTAAGTCCTATTTGGTATGAAGCACTGAATTTTAATATATTGAGATTGAGATTGGTATTGGGATAGGGACTGATATTGAGGGTTTGAAATTACATTTGGTATGTGGTAATATTTAGATGGAATACTTAAATTAATTTTATTTTATAATTCTTCATAAATTATGAAAAGACTAAAATATCCTTATTATTAAAAAAATAACAAAAAAAAACAAAGTCTGGAGGCCCATCTCCATTCAACACATGCTTGGAAGTTGGGACCAATTGAAAAAGCCATCTCCTTCAATCCAATTATCTCCTTTGAACCAATCTTCAAATAAGATGTTAGGAAAATGGAACCTTGGCCTTACCATTCAGATTTGAAATCCAAACAAACTAAATACGATGAGATCGACATCATGGAAAATGATGTTGCGAACTTGGGCGAACTTGAATGGAGGAGGAGAATAGACTCATCTGCAAGGGTGTAGGGGTGTGTGTGTGTGTGAAGGTCCCAATTTTGTGCTAGTTTTCTTTCTATTTGATCCCAAATCAAACTGCTAAATTTGTTCAATTTATTTTTATACACTCATTTATCACCAATTCGATAAGAGAATACAAGATTGACACTGTGATTATTTTTGGAGGAGAATACACTCAGTAACCAAAGATCCGATTTTTCTGCCATACTTACTATTGACTGACGCTGTGACTTTCTTGAAGATGATGACAATGGTGGGAACGACAGACTGAGCAATGATGATTGATGGTTAACAGTGTGAGCCACCAAACTCCAAAGTGAACGACGACGATGGAGATAGTGGTAGATAAATTCTTTTATTTGGGTTAAAATTGATAGAGGGCATTTGTGTTCGAAAAATATTATAAATATGGATATTTTTGTCTCTAATATTTGCAATCTCGGGATTGAAAATATAGTACCAGGGGGGAGGTGGTTTTATAGCAATCCCACTTTCGTGATACTCCTAATCTGAGGTTATCTCCGATCCCTCATACCAAACAATACAACTTGACCCAATCCCTGACTTAATTCCAGTCCCTATCCCATAATGCCACGTATACCAACCAGGGCCTTAGTTCCTAAATATATGTCACCTTTGGTTCCTACGGTAGTTAACATACATAATAAACACCGAGTCTAGAAAGTTTTCTTTGTAAAACAACATAATAATGTGTTAGATAGTAGGTCTGTTTGTTTATGTTTCCTTTTTTTTTTTTTTCAAAATGGTTTTATAAAATTATTTTTAAAAATAAGTTTTAAAAAAACAAAAAAAAACTTGTTAGGTATAAAAATATGTTTTGATGTGACGTACGTGATAGCGATGGCCATTGCAGGTGGTGATGTGGCGGCAATCATTGTCAACGGTGATGCTGTAGTAGTTGGTGTTGGTGGTGTGATGTTGATAATGGGCAAGCGGCGGTCTCAAAAAAATAAGTTTTAGAAAAATATAAAACAAGAAAAGTACCTAAAAACTGTTTTGGTTTTTGGTTTTTAGTTTTTAAAAACCAATTTTATGTTTTTAAAAATGACTTATTGAAAATAGTTTTTCAAACAAGTTTTATGGACTTGTTTGATTCTATTTTTAAAAAACAAAATTATAAAACTCCTTTGAAAAACCATATTCAATAAATTGTTTTTAAAAATAAAAAAAATTGAAAGTTTATTTTAAAAATTAAAAAATTAAAATAGTTTTAGGTGTTTTCTTACTTTTATTTTCAATTTCTTATATTTTGAGGCTGCCATCTATCCATTGTTGACACCATACCACCAGCGTTACTGCTGCAGGCCGCCGCCGCCATGTCACTTTAAAAACATTTTTTTTTTTTGAATACAAAACATATTTTCTTTTCTTCACCTATAAAAACATATTTTCTTAAAATAACTATCTAATTTTTTTTTTCAAAACTTGTTTTTAAAATTTTTTTCATAAAACTGTTTTGGAAAAGGTTAAAAAAAACGAAAGCAAAATACCCATATTTGTTTGGTACTTAACACAAAAAAACTGTTTTTAGAAACAAAATCAGACAGGGCTATACTCATCCACAAAACTCATTAATACATTAGATAACCTACTTAATGCATTAATTAAAAGACAAGCAAATCAAGTCCTTAGAAGTTAATTGACTCATTAAGAACAAGACTTGATGTGTTATAAATATTTACAATATAAAACCAAGTTTTTTAGAAATTTCATTGAAGCGTTAAAAAGGTTGGCTGTATAACACTTTGAACAATTTAAAATAAAAAATTGGATTTTCATAAGATGCTCATTAACGCATTAGAGACAAAGAGTTAACACACTAAGAAGAAGTTTGCACAAAGCTATATTTAGATTCTATGAGCGCTTTGGAGGAGAGAAAAAATTTGTATGAGTTAGATTTAAAAAAATTGGAAAAGTGAGATAATAAAATTTTAATAAAGAGAAGATATAAGATAAAATAGTAAGAAAAATTACTTAAAAACTTTTAACCAACTTCTGTAATTTTTTTAAATCTAATTC
Source organism: Inga leiocalycina (assembly GCA_963242795.1). Taxonomy (NCBI): domain Eukaryota; kingdom Viridiplantae; phylum Streptophyta; class Magnoliopsida; order Fabales; family Fabaceae; genus Inga; species Inga leiocalycina. The sequence goes on from OY725327.1 coordinate 28,751,919, forward strand.
CAAAAAATTTCTCTCCACTCTTCTTATACCCAACAAGCACCTAAGAACGGCAAAACTCGTTAACACATCAGGACGAGGGAGATAACGCCTTGAGTGTTTTTCCAAGACAAACTGAAGACTTCACAAAAATTTGATGCGTTAGATAAAAGGACAAACGTGTTAAATATTTAATATGTTTTTCCTTCATTTTTAATCACACATATTAATTTTTTGAAAATTTGTATTAAATTTTGACTAATTTGAATGGAATTGGGTGTAACCTCTCCTAGATCAGATACTCAGATGGAACGTTTGAGATATTTATACGTAACAAATAGTATTACGTGTGTGAACCGCTTGTGGCCAGAGTGTACAACTGATTTTATAAATGTGAACTTGAATGCTTTTAATTTAACTGAGTGAACCTAGACATTTCAAATTGGGATATTGAAATCGCTCTCTCTATAAAGACAAAACTCATAGACACTGACCCGGTCAAACCTTGCTTGGTCAAATGCAAAACCCTGACCAAACAATGGAATGGGAATGGCAATTAGACTCGCTAAATCGGTTTGGACCGTATTTTAATAATCGAGCCGAGTTCGATTGGAGACTGGACCGGATTTTAGATAACAGAATAGGCTATTGGGCTTTTGTCCAGACGAAAAGGGGCTGAAAAATAAGAAATAAAAATTGATCTAAAAAGGTCTAATATATTTTCCTACAATTTGTAGTCTTATAATATTATTTCATCTAAGAATTTATATAGACGGTGGTGTTATTATGTTGACAATTTGGCTTATTACAAATTTATTTCTTATATATTACTATAGATGTAATTATTTTTATTTAATTATTATCTCATTAGTTTTAACTACCTGTCTAACAGGTGAATCATGAAAATTGATATCCGTTGATCTTTTTAATCTGATGTTGAATCCAACTTTTAAAACGTTGATTTAAAGTAAAAGAATCAATATATTCAAATGCAACATATGATGCAATAGCAGAAGAGGAAACTTGAAAATGCAGCTATGCAACACAATTTGCCGCACATAGAGGATTACGGTATAATTCATCATGTAATGATATGCAAAATAATGTGGAAATTAAATGAAGTTAGTTTGAGTTTTTCTTTCCTTTTATAATGTTTTCCCCTCCATTTAAATCCACTAAGAAAATATATGCGTGATAGCCGATAGGTACATTTCCACCCTTCCTTTTCTCTTATCGTTTTTAATCAAGACACTAATATGTTTGAGAATCTGTGTTATTCCCATAGCTTTAACAATTTTCACGTTTATGTAACTGACTCCTAAGAAAAAGAGTACTTTCCAAAATATTTTTGCAACTTTAATTTATTATTTTTATTTTTAAAAAGTACTGATTGAATTTTTTTGATATTTTTATTTAAGAAATAATATTAAAAAATGAGATAAGAGATATAGACGGCGCGCGCACACACACACTTCTGTAAAATCTTTAAAAATGTAAATAAGATCCAAACTTGCTTTTAATATTTTACCTTTTTTGCCTCTCCAAATAGACAAATAACAACAGAGTCTAATGCAGAAGAAGAATGGAAGAAGAGTCTCAATTCTAACTGAGAAAGTAATCAAATATTTATACAACAAAAATGTAAGAGTTAATAAAAATAAATGAATTTTATTCATACACAATTTGGTATTTAATTTTTATGCAAAGATATCTTACTTTCCATTCATTTATAGAAAGAGTTATGAGCATCCAAATCTAAATTATGTCCAGATGTATTATAATCGGTCCTAATTTCATTTTTTTCTCCTTCTATTTTCTTAAAAAATGTTTACTGGTGCATAATCTAAAATGAAAATAATCTTTTAGTCAGAAAAAAATGTTTTATAGATTTTTTAAAGAGAAAATAAAAAATTTATGCAAAAGTATACTTTTGGTTCTCTAACTTTATACAAGGTTTCAATTTATCCCTTAATTTTAAAAGTATATTTTTAATTATCTAACCCTAATACCATTAATCTCAAATTATAATTTTTGAGCCCGTCATTATTATTTTTTTAAAATAAATTTTATATATCAAAATTAGTAAATTTTTTGTTAGTTAAATTGACCCTTAAAATTTTGTCAACACTTAAAATATTAATATCTTTATTTTGTTAATGAAACTAACAATATAAGAGTTCTTAATGTTCAACTCTGATAGTATAAGATATAAATGACTAAAGAACAATTTATAAAATTAAGAACTAAAATAAAACCTAATGTGAAGTTAAAGGATCAAAGGTACATATTTAGATTTGTGTGGAGTATACGTATATCAAGTTCCTTATATCTATTATGTCAAGTTTTTCATTCACACATGGCCCCTTTACTATTTTTTTCATGCGGGCTTATGGTTAAATAATAATATTTTAAAAATATGACACATGACTGTATGTATTTGAAGAACTTGATCTAATAGAGATAAAAAAAAATTGATCTAAGTATTTTTCTTTTTTTATTTCATCCTTATAACATCTACAAAATATTGATATTTCGGATGTCAACTACAAATGTAAAACTCTGTTGAATCTCTATCATATGCATTTCCTATATCATCATTCGCATTGCCCAGGTTCTCTCTCTCTCTCTCTCTCTCTCTCTCTCTCTATTTGTTGCTATTCTTCCAAAAATAATATTAAAGCAAAAATGAGATACTACTACATATTTGCCTATATTTAATGGTTTTCAATATTTGAGCACTAAATATTGATATTTAACGGTTATTAAATATTGGGCAATATATTTCATGGTTGTTCAAATACAACTGTTTATAAGGCACTATATTTAACGGTTGTAAGATAATGACTATTAAATAATGGTTGTAAGATAATGACTGTTAAATATAACAATCTATATTCAATGGTTGATTACAAATAACTATAAAATATTTTGTACAATACTTTACGCTTAAAAGGATGAACGGTAAAATACTTGTCACCAGAAATAGGGTTTATTTGACAGTTTCCCTTGTCCCATGACTTATTCAAGTCTTCAATTAGTGGTGCAAGGTATACATCTATGTCATTCCTTGGTTGCCTTGGCTCTGAGATTAGAATTGACAATACCATATACTTTCATGTCATCGAGAGCCATAGAGGGAGGTTATATATAAACAATATAACCAATCATGTACTATGTGTATTGCTCTGTAACCTAAATGGGTTCATCGTATTAGTAGCCAATGCTAGGCTAAGGTTTCTTGGTTCTCCAGCAAATTCAGGATACTCAAAGTCAAACTTACTCCATTCCCCAGAGTCTGCAGGATGCCGAAGCATGCTGTTTTAAATCTTTCATCCGCATGCCACCTCAAAATTTTTTCATCATTGCATTGCTATACAAGTGTTTAAATCTAGGTATAATTGAAAAATACCAAAATGCCTTCTTTGAACTTTTCTTATTCACTTGGCAGCATGAGGCAGAACATATAGGACACTTGGTTAACGATTCATATTCTTTTCTGAGCAAAATACGATCGTTGGGGCAAGCATGTATCTTTTTATAACTTAAGCCAATAGTGCACATCACTTGTTTTGCATCATAAGTCTTGGTTGGCATATCATTTCCCAGTGGTAGCATTCTTTTCAAACGCGCAAGTAATTTTGTGAAGCTTGAGTCACTCAACCCTTGCTTTGCTTTCCACTTGTACAAGTTCAACACTAGAGATAATAATGTGAACTCAGTACAATTCTCATACAAAGGCTTCTTGCATTGCTCTTCATCCTCTCAAACTTTTCTGGGCATTCACTGAATTCCGCTTCAATTGCACCTTTCCAAATTTGGCCTACTAGTATTACCCACATCCGTCTCCTCATATTTTGTCCAACATGTATGATTCTGATCAATTCCATATATCACTAAGTGCGACTCACAACTATTTGGATCAACATGTTTCACAATGCCATACTTGATGCAAGGGCAAATAATCATATTGCGATCGTCAGCACTATTACGAACTGCAAACCTTATGAAATCGCCCCCCATCCCAGTACTCCTTTGATAGATGATTGACAGACATCCATTCTTTATTTGCACTCCCTATCTAGAGCATATCATGTGTGTAGAGGGAAATGTGATAACAACTCAACACAATCTCTCAAAAGAAAAATCTTTACATACTTTTTACTCAAATCAATACTAACAAATAATAACTTTAGTAACAAAAAATGCTTAAAATCAGTGGCAAAAACCCTATGCACATACAAAATCACTCAAAAAGCAATCTTTACATACTCTTTACTGAAATCAATATTTAAAAAACAAGCTCAAAAACCATTAATAGGAGAAACTAAACTGAACTCACCTTCAGGAAGAAGAGATAAGCTCAAAGCCCCCCCCACAAATACTAGAAGAAGAAATCAACCTAGACGCTACTAGTAAAAGCACCCATGTGTAATATCCCAAAAAGTGATTAAGGACTAATGACTTCAAAAGTGGATGTAATTATTGTTGAATAAACACTTTTAGAGAATGTATGATGGGAATTTGGATATTTTAATGATTCAAATGGCTTCCTTGTGAAAATTCATGTGGGGAGAGTGTTTATTGTGAAATTGGAACCCTTGGGAACAATTGTGCAAAAGTTGAAACTCTGTACAGGGCAGCCTATTTGTATGGACGTTTTAAATAGGAAAATAGTGTCTAAAAATTCTGAAATTTTCCAGTCTTAAAGTTCACATGTCAAGATTCAAAATGGACATATAATTTGTATCATTTTGATTTTTGACCTAAGATTTATGGATTTTTGAAGTTTGCCCAGCGAAATTAATTATTTTCCGGAACAGTATGCAAAGATTGAAATTCTGGGAATTTTGTGATTCCATGCAGAAAAATTCTATATTTTTTCTTAAAACTAGACTCAATAAGGGTTCCATAGGCTTTGGAATCACTCCAATTCAATTTTTCTAGAATTAGTTATGATTTTTCAAAGTTTGGGCAGAAATCTGCCAGAATTTCTGAAAAATCCGAAATTGTTGGAAATTAATCAATAATTAAATATCATATAATATATGATATTAAATACCATCAGCCTTCCTTCTCCAGCCATTTTCGTGCTGTTCCAGACCTGAAACAAGAGAGAGAAGGTGAGAGAGTTTAGAGAGAGAAAGGGAAGAAATCTCACAAGGTAAGCCGATTTCTCCGACGATTTAGCTCCTAACGCGTATAACTCCGACTCTAAGCTACTCCTCTTTATTCTTTAAGGTTTTGAAGCAAATAATTTCATGGTTCAAAGAGGCTAGGGTTCAGCCAAATTTGGGAAAAGCTAGTGGGAGCTTAAGGTAACTTCCAAACTTTCGTATATTGCTTATTTTGGCTGCTGTGGGCAATTTAATCGGTGAAATTTCGCCGGATTGCCATTGGTTTTAAAGTTTGGAAATGATATGGCCTAGGGGTTATGTTGCCCAAATTGGGTCTTAATTTTAGTTTTAACCTAATGTAATGGTTAATAAAGTGGTTAGGAGTAGAAAGGAACGCGTTTACGGAGCCGAAATGGTAAAACCCCGATTTTCTCCGAAGAGCTCATAAATTTCGGCCAGCTCTAGAAATGGGTCTTAGAGTTGGATTTTCAATAATTTGATGGTTCCATTGAGTTTAGGAGAGAAAATTAGGTGAGGTTACAGTTGGTCACTTTTTCAGAAAAGGCCGAAAAAGCATAATTACGAAAACGCCCCTGAAACCCTTGAAGTAGGGCTGCCAAGGGTAAATTTGTAATTTTACATTGAATTTGATAATTCTGAGTCCGGAAATGGATTCCTTGGGCGGAAATATGTTAGGATAGCCCAGATTAGAATTTCGGGAAAAGTGCAACCGGACCGGGTACGGCGGCCCGGGCCGGGTCCCCGGGGGCATTTTTGTAAATTTTCATTATAGACTCATATAATCCCAAGAAACACTATGGAAGTATCTAAATGGTGCATTTGAAATTGTAGGATTCGATATTTTCCCTGTTCGTGAACGACTCGTGCTAGAGCACGTTCGGAAAGAACCAGGTAGTGACTCTTTTATACTGTGTGTGAAACATTGTATGTATGTTTGTCATGCATTGAGAATACTTTGTGAATACATTATGATGCTTTGAGTTTGCAGTGCAAGTTGACACATAGTGATACTTTGTGATACATAGAGATCGCAGCGAAAGCTGACGCATAGAGATTACAGCCATGAGTACTGTTGTTTGTGGCGAAAGCCATGATACATTGTGATGCTTTTTAACATGATCATATATGCTATGTGTTTATACACTGTATGAGTGATTTGTTACTACAGAGATTCTTTTGAATCTCATTCTTTCCATTTACTAACATTTCAGACAGGGCAAGTGGCTCCAAGGAGAAGTGAACCACCAGGAGCGGTTAGGATCTTGTAGAGATGTGTTGTTAGTTTGTTGGTTATATATTTTGGACTTGGGATTACTGTTTATTTTTGAAATGTAGATATTACGTTGATGTTGGTCATGTAATCCCCTAGTTGGAACTTACAACCCTTAGTTTATACATGTATAAAACCCGGGAGTTGCCGGGAATTTGGCTATGCACTCTGATATGTATGAATGTGATTGAACTGCGTAGAGTAATTAGATTCGGAAGATGAATCTGAGACCATGTTGAATGAATTTTAGAAAAGAGATTTGAGAAAAACGTATCCGTCAGTCTCTAATTCCTTTAAATTACACATTTTCGAATCTTAATTACGGTTATCAAGGTAGGGGATTAAACCATGAACCCAAAATCACTCCATAACCCACAACAACCACGAACCCACAATGTAACACCCCGATTTTCGATTAAGGACTAATGATAATTATTGAGTATAATTATGTGTTTTATGGCAATAATAATTAATAAGCCATAATTATTGGAAATTGAAAGAGTGAAATTGTTGGTAATTAGTTAGTGATTAATAGAGAAATTAATTACTAGCTAAGAGAAAATGAGATGTGTGATTAAAATGATCAATGGCTAGGATTGATTGTGAAGTTGGGCAAGGGGCATAATCATGTGTGTGTGCATGCATGTGAGCCCATGAGAGTTGAAGTGAGATGGTGACAAGTGGCAAGGTGTGGACCCTTGGATGTGAGACACATCATCATCATCTCCATCTCCTCTCTTCCCTCTCTCTCGTTTTCTCTCTCTTCTCTTCCTTCCTCCATTTTCGCTGAATATGCTTGGGAGAGAGAAAGGAAAATCTGGATTTTGAGGTAAGCAAATGGCCTCTTTAGCTCAAACTCTCTTCTCCAATGTTAATCCTTGAGTTGAGAGCTTTATTGTGGTGGTTGTAGTTTCTCCATTGGTGGTGATATGAAGAATCATGAAAATGTGAAGTTTGGAGAATCCAAGAGTGTCTTTGAGAAAGTGGATAAGGTATGTGAAACCAATCCTTCTATCTATGTTTCATTGCCAAATGATTAAGTTGGGAATTTCTGGAATTATTGCCCTAATTGTGAAAATATGGGTAATGGGTAGTTTGGCATGTTATGGTTATAGAAATGGTATATTGGTATGAGTTTTGAATAGATAGAATGGATTTGGGATTGAAATGTGTAAGGTTAGTGATTTTGGAAAATGATGATTATATTGCCCTAGGCCAAAGCTTGTTAATGGAATGGGATTTTGGTAATTCTATTGATTCCATTGAATTTAATGAGTGATTTTGTGTGGAAGTAGCTTTGGTAGAGGTTTTGGATCCATTTGGATCAATTGGGCAAGAGTTAGGAGAATGTGGTATGTTTGCTGCGTTTTCCTGGAATCTGATAGATTCACTCGAGCAGACAGGGGTGTGCTCGAGTGAGGGATGAATATTGCTCGAGTGAGGAAGATCCTGCTCGAGTGATATGTGAGTTTTCCCTTATTTTGCTGCGAGTGCGCCTGGGTTTTCATGAACGCTGCTCGAGCACATCGCTTTGTGCTCGAGTGAGCGAAGAACATGCTCGAGTGAGCATGGTCTGCTCGAGTGATAGTGGGAGTCCAGAGTGAAGGGTTGCTTTCTGGTCTTCACTCGCGGGCAAGGTGCAAGAAGTGTGCCTTCTCACTCGCGGGTGGAGGGCATCTGCTCGAGTGAGCCGTGTGTGCTCGCGGGTGAGAGGTGTGTGCTCGCGGGTGTGAGGTTGTGCTCGAGTGATTCCGGTCTTGGAGAGCGTTGGGTGCTCTCGGGTCCTCACTTCCTGGATTTCTCTCGCGGGTGCTCGAGTGAGGCTTTTGGCCTTGTGCTCGAGTGAGGATCTGTGCTCGAGTGAGCTTGTGCCTCAGGTGAGGGTTGTGCTCTCGGGCATGTGCTTTTTGTCTCACTTTCTCTTGTGCACGGGTGTTGTCCGTACCAATGCTCGAGTAAGAGCATTTGTGCTCGAGTGATGTCCGTACTTGTGCTCGAGTGAGAGCTTCTGTGCTAGAGTGATGCAGTGAAAAATATCAAGTTTGAGTGTTCAAAAGGGGATCTTTGGGGATAGTCTTCCAACCCTTTAGAGCTAAGGATTGAGGTGTTTGAGGGCACTTAAAGGGCAATAATGATAACCAACTTGAGTGTCTAAAGATTATGGAATTGGAAAAGGGATTAACCCTATGTCCTTGATTTTGAATATAGGATTTGATGATTGTCCAGAACGTGAGCAGCCGGAGCTGGAGCTTACGTGGAAAGAGGGTAGGGAACTTACCTCTCCTGCATGTATTGATAATTGTATTTGTGTATTGATGCATGTTATTGCTTTGCGTGATTATGTGAGACATATGAGAATGATTGTAGCTCTGTTCTATTTATACTATGGCCATGAGTATGTTGTGTGAACATTGAGCATGCGGATATATCATTATGTGAGCATGTGTTATTGTGATGCAAGCATGTCATGCATTAAATACTTATCTTGCATGCATATTGGTATTTGTTTTCCTACTGAGATTCCCCAGAATCTCACCCTCCCCTATCAACATTTTAGACAGGGAAGGAAGATTGAGGATGAAGCAAGCATCCAAGGACGAAGAGGACTCGTTTCTGGGTGAGAGCTTAGTAGTTGGTTATCAATGCGTAATTGGGATTATGTATCTGATTGTATGGAACAGTATTTGAGAATGTATTCGGATAAGTTGTGTAATCCCTGTTATTTGAATTGTATGGGCTAATGTGCCCTATGATTATTGACCGAAGATATGATCCCAGAATTGTCGGGAGTTTATATTGCGTACTCTGATAATTGTATAAATGTAATTTATCTTCGCATAGTAATTATATTCGGAGTGTGAATGTGAGACCGGGTTTAAATAATGATTTTGAAATGCATTTGTGAAAACCCCGTCTGGTTGATGGGTTTATAAATGTTGTTTTGTCTTATTGGTCTCTATTTCACTTTAATTGCGTAATCCGGATATTAATTACGGCAGGGGGTTACACACAAACTCACAAATGACAAAGAACAAAGGAGAGAGTTAGGAGGAGACCGACAAAGGAGATATGAGTAAAACCGCCAAGGGAGCGATAAAGGAGAGCAAAATGGTGGCGGAGCAGCTAGAATCGAGGCGTCGGAGGTGTTAGGAGTAAGCTCTCTGTAACTTATAAGTTTCAAATGTCAAATGAAAATGAGTCAAGGAGAGGTTTTTTTTAAATGGTATACTAAATGGTTATTATTAAACAACCGTTAAGTATATGATAGTTTACATTTCTTTCTAAGAAATCGTCAAATATATGTGATCTATATTTTACAATTTTTCACAAACAACTATCAAGTAAACGATAATATTTTTTTTCCAAAAACCAAATGAATGTATCATGGGTGTCTTATAAAACCGTCAAATATATGCTCATATATTTAACATTTGTTTTAAATAACCATTATGTATTTCATTCTTGTAACTCTGCCTCTTCACATTTCTCAGTTTCATTGAAACCGTTAAATATGGAGCATCAAATATAAACAAATCTGTAGTAGTGACAACCATTAAATTAAGAAAACATTTGTTATTTTATATTTATGGGGCCCATAAAGTTAGGAAGGGACCTCTCCACTTCTCTTATGTCCACTTTCATCTACTTTATTCTCACCATTAAATCAACTCTGAACCATACATATTTAACATATATAAAATTTTTTTTGATAATATCAAATAACAAAAAAATTATATAAATAGATTTAAATCTTAAAAATTTGATCTAAATATTTCATATCTTTATAATTATATTAAAATATTGAGAAAATTAATATGTGGATCCTTAGTTTTCCTCAGTTTTGAATCACACTACCACATATTCGGGCTTTTATAACGCTTAATATATAACGGTTACAGCTAATAAACGTCATGCATGTCAAGGTGGAGTTTGTGCAATGATACATAATGCTTAAAAGTAATGGTTAATTATGTGCATCATCATATACTAAGAGGCAGAATTCGTGAAAACACAAACATAATAGTTGAAGTTAATAACTTCATTTATTTAGTGACAAAAGTGATAGTTCTTTTGAAACAACTATCATGTAACACTTACAAACGATTCATCTTCTAACCTTACATCAGCTAAAAACACATACATAACGGCTATGTCAATTGGCCGTAAAGTATAAATGACAAAAATGACATTTCATAAAAAGCAACCTTCATGTAAAGCACAAATCTAAAAAGCATCTTTTCAAAACCTCATTCGGTCTGACACCAAGTACCATCTCTCCTAAAGTTAAATACTTTAGAATGAAGTATTCATTTTGTGCATTGTACTTTTCTAAAAAGCACTTTTTTATAATCTCGTCCTTTTCTTCCTCACATTGGTTAGGCGCTAGAGAGCACTTTCCATTTGCTGTCTTCTTCTTCCTCCACCTTGTCATCCTTACCCTCCTTATCCACAAGTGTAACCCCCACTGTAATAATATCCGTAATATAAGATTAAAGTGAAATAGAGACCAATAATAATCAAAACTTATTTAAAATCCCATTATTGACTATAGGGTTTTCACAAATGCCTTTCAAATACATATACACATGGTCTCATTTTCACATTTTGAATACAATTACTTTACACGGATAAATCACATTCATATCAAATCAGAGTGCACAATATAAAATCCCGGCAACCCCCGGGCTCTATACATTAATTTCTGGAGTACTGGGCACATTCACCCATATACAATTCTCAAATGGGGATTACACAATACTCATCTCACATATACATCCCAAATATATATCCAAATATAAATACAGTCATCCAACCAGCAATGATAACCAACTACTAACATCAAACTCCAACGGAGCCCTAGCAGCCCCTGGTTGCTTGCTCCTTCCTCGATCCACCTGTCCTATCTAAAATGTTGGTAGGAGGTGAGATTCGAGAGAATCTCAATAGGAAAAAAATACCAGTGTGCATGCAAGATAAGTGTTTAATGCATGACATGCTTGCAATACATAACTCATGCTCACACAATGACATATCTGCGTGCTCAATGTTTCAACAACAACTCATGGCCATATCATAAGTAGAAACAGAGCTACAATCATTCATATATGTTTCACATAATCAAGTAAAGCAATACATGCATCAATACACCAACAAAATTATCAAATACATGCAGAAGAGGTAAGTTCCTTACACTTATTCTTTCCACATATGCTCCAGCACCGGCTACTCATGATCAAAGTGAATATCCAACCCTATAACCAAATCAAGGACATAGGGTCAATCTTGATTCCAAATCCTTACTTCCATATCACTTAAAGTTGGTTACCATTCACAACCTTTATGTGGCTATAATAAGCTCAACGAAAGCCTAAAGGATTGGGAAGTACTAGGTTGGAAATCACCTTTCAAAATCACAAAATATTGAAAATGGGGGTTGGCTGCAGCCAAGAATTTCTGGCTGTGGCCAAAACGTATTCAGAAACTTTTCTGCTGCAGCCAAGGAAAAGTCAAAAATTCATAATTAATTTCAGAAAAATAGAAATGAGGTGATCCCAAAACCAAATGAAAGATATTTAAGTCCTCTTCATAGGAAAAATATGAATCAAGGCTGTCCATAACCACAGAAATACAGAATTACACAAATATTCACACTTCTCCAGAATCTAGCCCAGTTTCGACCTCAAACTTTAGACAACTATAACTCCTAGCTCAAAAAATGAAATGACACAATTTATATGTTCATTTTGAATCTTGGGATGTGAAATTTAAGACTGGAAAGTTTCATAATTTTCTAACATCATTTATCTGGTCAAAACGTCCACACAACCAGACTGCCCAAAACAGACTTCCAATATACAACATTTCAGTTTTGGCTCAATTGCTTCCAATGGTCCAATTTTCACATTGAACATCATTCCTACATAAATTTGCACAAGGAATCCATTGGAAACACCAAATCAATCAAATTCACATTACTTTGATGTGTTTTACTAATAATCACAAATGTCATCACACAATCACAACACAAACACACATTGCCATTCCTTCCATTCCAAGTTCTCAAACCAATTCCAACGGCTCTATAACACATCAATACACCAATTGCCACTCAAAAAACAAGGCAATTCATACATTTCAAAAATACCATAAAATCAGGTCAAAATTAACAATTCACAAAACTCAACCACAAATCACAAAACTTAGATCAAAAGGCTTCAAATACTCAACTCTTCCTCTTTCCCAAATCAATTCCTTGATTCTTCATCTTTCCAATTTTTCTCAAGCTCCTAAACACCTCCAATCAAGAATCTAAAACCATAGAGATGAAGCTCTCATCACTATGAACAACATTATAGAAGGGTGTTTTAGCAATAGAGGACCATAAACCAACCAAAACTCACCTTGTTTCTTTCTCTTTCCTCCTCCTTGATAGGCGAGAATGAAAGACAAGAGAGAGTGAGAGTGAGAGAGAAGAGGATGAAGAAGGATCAATTTTTAGCCTCAATTAGAGCACTTGGCCTACTAAGAAAAAGAATGGAGAGTGAGTTGAAAATGTTGACCCAATCCAAGGGTCCACAAATTGCCACATGTCAACATCTTACCACACCATCCATGAGCTCACATAGGCACATCCACACATGATTCCACCCCTTGATCTATTACACAAATCAATCTCAACCATTGATCTTGAAGTTACCAATGAGTTTCCTCTTCAGTAACTAACCAATTGGTTGGTAACTTTACCATTTTACCCTTAATTATGGTAATTCTCACTGAATCACCACAAACACATCCTTTTCATTCTATTTCACCATACACATGCCCTCCCCCTTATTTTTGTCTAATTTAGATATTAATCCATAATTGAACTTAAATACAGGGTTTGGGTACGAATCTCAACACATACGAGTCACATCATATACCACATTCTCCAAAAGTGTCAAATTAATGATAATCACACTCACTTTTGGAGTCAAAATCCCTTGATCAAATTTTGTGGTGTAATGACCCAATTTGAGATTAAGTGCTAATGGCTTTAAAATTGATTGTAACTAGTGTAATTGAGCACTTTTGAAGAAATGTGATGTGAAATTGATATAAATGTTCATAGTGATGATTTATTAATCATAGTGAAACCAGGGGCAAAATGGTACAATTAGAAATTTACCGACCAATTGGTTAGTTACCAATAAGGGTGGAAACAGGCTAGGCCAGGCCAAGCCAGGCTTTGGCCTTAATAGGCCTGGCCTGTATTGTAGTAAATCAGCCTGTGCCTGGCCTATAGCCTGTCACAGGCATTTTTGTCGGCCTGAGCCTGGCCTATTCACAGGCCTGGTATGGCTTGAGGCCTGTTAAAAGCTTGTATTTTTTTTATACAAAAAATGCATATACACAGCAGTAACCAATCAAAACAAGCCTTGCCACTACAGATTTAATCCGAACGGCCAAACCCCAAAACAGAAGAACAAAGTTTAAAAATAGCTATTCAAGAACAATAGATCCTAAACTTTTTTTTTTGCCATCAAATCCTAAACTAAAATCATAAACGATACAGAATCAAATTACAGATCATGGAAAAATCAAAATAATCAAAATGGTCCACATCAAAATATGAGAATCAGAGTGGTGACGCGAATCGAAAGAGCAAAATTGTTTTCAAGACTCGCAGGAATGAAGAATCTTTGCCAAGAGTTATGACTGCAAATCTGCAATAAGATGAATGCAAATTTCTGAGCTATACATTACATCTACGGGGTGTTTAGCAAGGAGTACCTAATTCTTATCGGCAGAAATAGAACTCAAATGATTCTATGCCATCGTAGATTCAAATCGATGAATATTACTTAAGTTTTTGAAATTTGGCTGACAATGGGCGTTCCGGTCAAAGTGAGGGGTCGAAGAACTCCAAGAACCTCGTTGAAGTGAAGCCAAACCGAATCAGAGAATCAACCTAATCAGACAGCCTCTGAGAGTCTGGGTGGATGAGGACGAGTCACGACACAGTGTGAGTGAGATCGGAGTGAGATCGTCGACTGAGAGTGAGATCAGAGTGAGACGAGGATCATCGACTGAGAGTAAGATCGGAGAAAGGAGGACGGACAGATGCGCAGACGAGGATCATCAACTGACAGTAAGATCGAAGTGAGAGTGAGATCGTCGACTGAGAGACTGAGAGCGAGATCGAAATGGGAGCAAGAATGGGACTATGGGTGTGGGAGTGGGAGTGAAAGAGACGACAGTGGGAGTGAGACGAGAGTGGGAGATTGAGATTTGAGAGATGAGAGGTTGAGATTGAGATTTGAGCGAGAATGGCCGATGAGAGTGAGAGGGGGAATTGGGCTGTTGGGATGTTGGGGGGGAGCAACCCAGTTTTTTTTAATATATTAACAGGCTAGCCTGATAGGCCTAAAAGGCCTATCAATAGGCCTAAGCCTGGCCTGTTTAATAAATCAGGCTTTAAAATAGGCCTAGGCCTAGCCTTTTTTTTCTAACAGGCCAGGCCTGATCAGGCTGAAAACAGGCCAGGCCGCCTGGCCTGTTTCCACCCTTAGTTACTAAAGAGAAAACTTATTAGTGATTAAAGATCAAGGGTTGAGATCTATTATCTATGGGTCGGAATCCTATGTTATGCACCTATGTGAGCTCATGGAGGAAGTAAACAAAATGTTGCCAAGTAGCATTGCATGGGCCATAGGATTATGCTAAAAGTTAAACACCACCTTTTCTTTCTCTTCTCTCTCCTATTCGGTGGAGAGTATGGGCAAGGGAAAGATTACACTCATCATCATCATTTTCATCATATCTCACCATCTCTCTCTATCCTCCATTTTCAGCGAACACAAGGTGGAAAGAGAAAGAGAAAGCTTGAATTTTTGGTGAGTGATGATTCTCATATGCTCAAAAACTCTTTATTAAATTTGTTCATAGTGTAAAGAGCTTCATCTTGGTGGTTTCAGAATTTTGAAAGGTGGTAGTTTGGGTGTTGGAGCAATTTGGAAGTTTGAGAATCAAGGTTCTGGTTTTGGCAAAGTAAGGAGGTAAGGATTTAGTGCTTTTTGGTATATATATTGTGATTTTTGGTTAAGGTTGATAAATTCTAGAATTTGCCCTGATTTTATGCTAATTTTTGAATGCATGGATTACATGGTGAATGATGTTGGAACTGGTATGTTGTAAGGTTATTTGAGTATTGGTAAATGGTTTTGAAGTTTGGAAGTGATTTGAATGAATTTGGGTAATGTGTATATTAGATAGACCCACGAGTAAGATTATGGTTAAAATGGGTTTTTGGAGTGTTTTGAGGCCGTCAATGTGTTCCTTATGGGATTTTGACTGGGAATGAGCTTTGTGTGAAGTTTGGGAACTATTGGGATCAATTTTGGCAAATTTGAGA
The DNA here is from genome assembly GCA_963242795.1 of Inga leiocalycina. Lineage (NCBI taxonomy): Eukaryota > Viridiplantae > Streptophyta > Magnoliopsida > Fabales > Fabaceae > Inga > Inga leiocalycina. The sequence continues at coordinate 28,767,694 of OY725327.1, forward strand.
ATTTATGTCAGTTGCATCACTCGAGTGAGGGGGTCTCACTCGAGTGCTGTCGTGTAATTTCTCTGTCTCCTTTGTGTTTTGCCTGGGTTTTCATGAAGAAAGCTTGAGTGCACTTCTCAGCCCGTGAGTGATATTGGTGATCACTCGAGTGAGCATGGGTTCATTAGAGTGATGAAGTGACTTTATGTTAGGGTTGCTCTTAGGTCCTCACTTGCTGGCCACTTTTCAAGAGTGTGTTTGACACTTACAAGTGTGGTCTTCTCACCCGAGTGCCAAGGGTTGTGCTTGAGTGAGCTTTTTCCTCTGAAGTTGGCTGTGCTCTTGGGTCGTCACTTCTTATTTTGCACTTTTGGGGACTTGAGTGATTTTGGAGTTATCAATCGAGTGCAAAACCTCATACTCGAGTGTTGTAAGCACTTTCTGGCCATGATCATTACCCACTGTCAAACACTCATGAGTGAGAGCCATTCTCACTCGAGTGCAAGTCTCTCATCACTCGAGTGAGGTCATCTTCACTCGAGTGAGTCAGCTAAAAATCAATGTTTTGCTTCTGAAAAAGGGGTCTTTAGGGTAGTTTCTTCCAACCCTTTTAGCATGTGTTTAGGCCTCTAATGGTCATCCCAAAGAGTTTAAATGATAACTAACTTAGAGTATTGTGAAAATATGTATTTGGAAAAGAGATTCATCGATTGTCCCTAATTTAGTTATAGGATTTGATATCTGCCAGACTCGTGAGCCCACTGTGCCGAAGAACGTCAGGAAAGATACAGGTAGTAACTCTTTCTCTTATACTGTGTGTGAATCATTGTATATATGTTTGCCATGCATTGTGTTGTTGTTGCTGCTTTGTGATGCCTTATGACACCTTGTGGAGCTTTGTGATGTCTTGTGACACCTTATGGAGCTTTGTGATGTCTTGTGACACCTTGTGGAGCTTTATGATGCTTTGTGCCTTGTGATGTTGCTGCATAGTGTTTACTGCGAAAGTGGGCATAGTGATTACAGCGAAAGCTAGCATAGTGTTTACCGTGAAAGCGGGCATTGAGATCGCAGCAAAAGCTGTTGCATTGTGATTACAGTCGTGAGTGCTGTCGTTCATGGCACAAGCCATGAATCATCAAGTTGCTACTAAACATGATAAACTTACATGCTATGTGTTTATATACTGTATGAGTGATTTGTTACTACTGGGATTCTTTAGAATCTCATTCTTTCTAATGACTAACATTTCAGACAGGGCATGTAGCTCAAAAGGGAAGCAAACAACCTGGAGTAGTTAGGATCTCTTAGGGACATTTTAAATTGGACTGTTGGTTATCTGTTTTGGTTTGGGATTACTGTATGTATATGGGATGTAAATATAATTTTTGGATATGTAATCCCCATTTTAGGAAACTTTAAACCCATTATATATATACATGTAACTAGGGGTTGCCAGGATTTTTGTTATGCACTCTGATATTTATGAATGTGATTTAATTGCACAGGTAATTGTATCCGAAAGTGAATGTGAGACCAGATTAATTATGTTTTTGAACTTTTTTTTTTGGGATACCCCATCTTGAAGATGAGAGATTATAAATGTTGTTTCTGTTTTATTAGTCTTTATTTCATCGAAATTTCATAATCCGGGTAGAATTACGGTAAGGGGGTTATATGGGGTGTTACAACAAGTCCCTCCTCCTCCACCACCAGCACAAGCTCCTCCTCGTCCTCCTCTACCACCTCCAATACCACCACTTCCTCCTCAAATAGAGGCTTTGCTGTAAATATTGGCTAGTTTTGACCGCTCCACAAGGAGTCTCGCTAGAAACACCCACAATCCAAACAAGAAGTTGAACATCTTCCTTCATTACAATCAAGTTGTATATGATCACTTCCAGTCATAACTTTGATTTCCTTCCTCAGATGTTGATGATATGCTAAGTAAGGGGGAGGGGTAAGAGGAGGCGGGGGACAACAGTAGTGGTGATGATTGAAAACAATTACTGCTTTTTTATTTTTTGAATAATAAAAAAAATCATTAGGGCAATATAACCCAAAAATATTTAAAAAAGCAATTGTCTCGTCACGGTTATTACCAAACAACTGTTACTAAATTAGGCACTTTTTGTTAGTTTATTAAATCTCTCATTTTCTTTTTCTAATTTTTTTATTTGTACTATGTGGTTGAATAATCAACTTTAAAAATTATTAAAAAAGTTAAATAAGTAATGGTTATGATGTAAAGCTTGTCACTTTTTAGAATACCACATCTAATACCTAACAGTTATTAAGAAATCACTATCAATGTTTGTTAGATATGATTAGTTTTGATGATGTCAAATATAGATATTAAATATTGACAGCAAAAAATTTACATAATGTATTTATCTCCTACATTGACTAACTACTATGTTTAATGTGAAATATCTTGTAGATTAGTCAAGTAAAGAAAGAAGATATCAAGTTGGGTTGAAAAGATTCATGTGATTTAATACTGCGGATTATTGGAATAATCAAATTGTTATTCGAATAGTAAAACTTTTTTTCAGTTAAGATATATTCAAATAACTCTCAGTTTATCCAAATAAACAAAGTATTATTCGAATAATGAATATGCTATTCAAATAGAGAAGAACTGTTAAAATTTGAAAGTATTCGGATAGGCACATTAGTATTCGAATAGTATGCCTAACAAATTTTTCTGGAAATAATTCAAGTGAAAAAGTATTCGAATAGTCAAGGCAATATCTGAATAGTCATTGTGATTTCAAATTCAATTTCTAAATATGTTATCCAGATAGTAGGATAACTATTCAAATAGTAAGGGCACTATTTTAAAAGTGTGATGATTATCCAAATAAGTTTTTGATGAATTTCAGCATCTAATATCACAAAACTATCAGGATAGTAAAGTTAATATCATAATAGTAAGATTACAATCAGGATAGTAAGGAGACTATCAGAATAGTATTTGACGTATTTCAAAGAAACTATCAGAATAGTAATGGAACAATCAGAATAGTCTCAATGCAAAATAATCAAATACTATTCGAATATTGAAGTGACTATTCGAATAATCACAAGACTATCAGGATAGTAAGGTTACTATCAGAATAGTAATGGAACTATCAGAATAGTCTCGGTGCAAAATAATCAAATACTATTCGAATAGTGAAGTGACTATTCGAATAGTCCATAACTAAAAGAGGGTGATTCTATTCGAATAACAGCAGTAGACTTTGTTTCTTTTAGTATGGGCTATGTTCAGTAATTTGGTCATATCTCCCAAACCACAACTCAAATTGAGGTGAAACTAGTGGCATATAAAACTAGACTCCTAATGCATCATTTTGATAGCAAAATCAAGTTAAAAGGAGTTTAGATGAAGGAGATATGAATTTTGGAATATGACATTCAAATCACCATCATATTTCAGAACAGGTTTAGTATTTTAGACATAACTCTTAAATTACATACGGATTGAGTGAAACCAGTACCATATGAAACTAGACTTAAAAATCTTTCCATGGATAGGTCATAGACCATATTTAGCCTTATATTCAAAGAGATATGCCTTGTGGAATTTGGTGATCAAAATCAAGCTCTATTCTATTTCAGACCAATCGATACACATTGAATCATAACTTTTGAAATACAAAGTATTTGTGATTGATCCTAGTTGCTTTGCAAAGAAGACTTAAAGAGCTTTATAAGGATAGTTCATTTGCCATGGATTTATATCTAAAGAGTTACGCCCTCATAAGTTTATTCAAATATTGAGGTTGCAGTATTCGTTTGTGAAGATTCATTATCAAAGGTACACTATTCGAATAGAGCAAGTACTATTCAAATAATATCATATATTTTGTGTGAGAAGCTATTCAAATAAGGGTTGGTCTATTCAAATATGAAAGTTCATTATGAGAGAATATTATTCGAATACAAATGGCACTATTCGAATAAGATCATTTGTTTTACAAGGCAACTATTCGAATAAGGAATTCACTATTCGAATACACTTCAAGTTCTAAAGATTATTCGAATAGAGGATAAAGTATTCAAATAAGGATTACTCATTATCAAAGAATGCTATTCGAATACAAGTTGTTCTATTCAAATAAAAATCAATGTTTTACCAAGGGAGTTATTCGAATATAGAAAAAACTATTTGAATAAAGGACAAGCTATTCGAATACAAAGGAAAGTGTATTCAAATATACTTCAACAGAATCTGAGTTCTTCTATTCGAATACAATAGAAGTTATCTGAATAACAGATTTTCCAGAAAACAGAGTATTACCTTGAAACTTTTGAAAACCATTGAAAGTTTGTGTGACTTATTCTTATTGATTCTAATAACTCTAACACTTCATTATATTAGTGATTAAGCATTTTTCAGGTGATCAAACAAGGATTAACACACAAGACGGAGAAAGCACTTTTGTGTCTAAAGCTTCTAATGGCTAGTTCAACAATAATATTTTAAGCCTCAATGGGAAGAAGAAAAGCTAAAACGGTCAAGTGCTCTTCATCAACTATAAAAGGAGAGTCATTCAAAATGAACAGATAGAAGAGCCTATGCCTACAATGTTGATATGCTATTACTTTGAATCTTACTTGACTGAAGCTCTGTAATAATACTCCCACCATATACTTTAGTGTTAATCATTATCTACTTCATATAGAGAGAAGTATTCTTTCATTATAATCATTCTATATTTGTGAGAGTTACTCAAGATTGGGGAATCTTGAGTAGGAAACAAATTGTATCCTTACAGTGTGTAAGGGGGAGCTCTTATCTCAGTGAGAGAATTGTAAAGGCTTCACAAGTGCCCGGATCAAACTTGTGAGATTGTAGTGGTTCTCAAGTACTCAGTTAAACTTAAGGGAGATAGTGGATTGAAATCTTAGAAGGAGCCTGGGAACTGGATATAGGTAATTGTGGATTGGACCGAACCAGGATAAATCACAGTTTGCATTTTCTCTTCCCTAAACTCTTATATTTCCAGCATATATGATTTCAATAACTGATTATGGTTTTATATTTCATTACTTACATACTTATTGATTTCATAAGATGCGAAAAGAATTTCAAATTTGTTAAGTTTTTATAATACACCCAATTCAACCCCCATCTTGGGTGTCAGCCAGTTCTAACATCGTTTACAAAACCTAAAGAATGTGATTTTAAAACCATGAACTTTCATTCAAAGGTTCATTACGATTGTTAATTAAGAACCATAAGAAAATGCCACCAATCATAACAGTTTTAAACTTAAAATTGTTTTGTCAAGTCTTATAAAACACGTACCCATTATCTCATGCCTCTTGACTTTCCCAAGTTATTACACTTAACATGCTTATCTTTGGTCAAACGTTACCCACCATCCTTAGAACCCCACAACTCCGGTTGACTTTTCCAATCATCGATAGTTGCATCCAAGCAAACCACATCCTTCACTGTTTTCTTTAAACTTCAATCCAACAGCTACGTGAGGTACTTCTATTGTCCTAGCTCTCTTTTTCATTTTGGAGCCCTAACCAGGTCTTATTCCGTCACTTACTCTATTCTTATTTTAAGGTATGATTTCTCTTTTGCATTCACATTCTCTATTCTCCCTTCTGCATTCTGCATTCTCCTTATTTTTTACTTCGCCTTGCCTAGGTAGGTTTTCATCTTAGTCATGTATCATGTTTTTCTAGAAAACTCATTGCTTTGTTCCCTACAGCTAACTGAATGAGTTTTATTTTTCAATTAAAATGGCTAATTCTGCTTCTTGCGGCACTGACAATGCCCTTAGTTCTGGTAGTGCCTCTAGTTCTGATGGTCCTATACTGGCATGTTGGAAATTGTGCCCTAAGGGCCAATCATTGTACTTTGAACATTATTATTTTAATGAAATTTCTCCATTTTGTTATCATATTATTTGCATATTAACTGTGATAATTGTATCCTTGGATAATTCATAAAGATTGTCCTAAAATGTCCCTGGTCGGTCATCTATGCGGGAACAGAGATGAAACAAGATCAGTATGACTTTGATAAGATATGGAGATATGAATCAAAGTCTTAGGCACTTGTAAGAGTACAAGGTACTGGACCGACCCACTATGAGAAAGCTACATAGATCAAGTCATAAGCTTTTCTCATGTATAACCACATCACAATGCCCTTAGACCTGAGGTCATCATGGATTCCTACATGAAAGTTGCTAAGCTTTGAACTAGTCAAAAGTCACTTTTGACTGGGTGATGATAAAGGCTATGATCGGGCTTGGTGGTTTTTCATGCAGAGGAATATGAATGATCAAGATGGAATTTGTCCCTCACATTAGTAGAGAGATATTACTGGGCCCCTCGATGAGCGAGTCTGAGAAATGTATGGCCATACTATGATGGAAAGGAGTTTCCGTCTCTATTATCAGGCTACTCAGGAATCGAGAAAGTAATGGTCAGGAACAAGAGGATGACATTATCCATGCCTTATCCTTGATCGATATATCGTGTGACAAAAGGGACGTGACATGGTTGTATGACAGGTTGCATCGTGATAATGATCCTCATATGAATTAGGTAGTCGTAATGTCTTGCTAGAGGCCGCTTGCGACTTTTGGGTTAGTATAGTTATTGGCCCACTGCCAACTTCATATAGGTCTACAGGGTCACACACAAGAATGGCCAAACACGAGATAATGTTTAATTTAGGGTGGACGAATTTTATATATATATATAATATAAAATTCATTAATAATATTATATAGATATATATATTTTCAAAATATATATCTTATATATATATATATATATATATGTATATATATATTATATGATATTATTATATAGTGTTAGTTTTAAATTTAATTTATTAAGATATATTAAATTTAATAACTAACATGATAGAGATATAGTATCTCAGATTTAATTTATGAAGATAAATTAAATCTAATGACTCTTTATTTGGATTAAATAAATAGGTTAAATTAAAACTGTTGTACAGATTTAATTTAGATTGAATTTATTTAATTAGCTCATCAAGATAATTAATTGTTAATTAATTTCAAAATTAATGATGATTAATTTTGAAATTTGAAAATAGCCCTCATAGGTTATAAACTTGATAGAGCAGATATATTGATATGCACATGAGAATTGAGAGCCACAAGAAAAAAACCCTAGGGAGACATTAGAGGCGCTAGAACGCAGTCTCGGTTGGAGAGCATTCGTGTGGATACCAGTAGAGGGACCAGACCTGATGTGTTAGCTCCTAGAGATCGTGAAAACTCTGAATAAAAAAGGTATGAATCCTTCCAACTTAGTTTAAACGCTGTTGATAGATCCTCGATTAGGATCGGTAAAAATTTTTAAAATTCTTCCACTGTGCCTACCGATCCTAACATGGCATTCCCATTGGTACCGATTTTGTCCTTATGATATTGTTAAGAAGGGCCACTATATCTTGACTTTTGTGAACCAAGCAAAGTCTTTGGGGCAAAATTTAATGCGAAATAGAACAATGATGATCAATCTCTTTAGCCATCACACTTTAATAGCTATATCAGCTTAACGGCAAAGACCAACATTCCTATCATAATGGGTAACTGGCATAGGGTACAGAGAGATTACGCATGCGTTATTTGGGATAATATCAAGGGTAAGGTATATATGCCTACTATATTATTTGCTATGTACTTGTAAAAAATGTTGACTTAAATTGTGTGTTTTGTAGTCTCCATATCATATAGATAGAGATTACATTAGGGAATTTGCATCAAGAAGGTTGGCAATGCACTATGCATATTCTGTCCTGCATTGACAAAAGTGTATTTGCATAATCCAAAAGAGGTTGATGAGACATAAGTTCTTGTAGATCTTCGGTCCATATCAAACCAGATGATTAGAGAAATTTTGTCATCTCACGTCGCAACACAACATTCCAGGTAATTGTTATTCACATTTCATAAGACTTGCATGTATTTGTTTAATATTAACTTGAATGTTGTGTGTTTTCAAAGCAATCAATCCTGGTGCATAAGAGGAGAGAAAAGAATAATAAGTATTCCTACAAGGGAGGGAGAAAGGGATATGCTCGGATTGTTGAAAAGTTTGCTATAAGAGTGGGGACGGTAGTAGACCTCTCCGTCATGAACTTTGGTCAGTGGCAAGGTAAAGTAAAGATGGCTCTTATGACAATCATGTGAAGGAAGTCGTCGACAAAATGCTAAGTATTAATATTAGTCCCTGATTCATAGAAGTAATGCCTTCAATTAACTATCAATGTTAATAATATTGTTAAATGCATAGCAAGCCATGTCCTAGGAAGTCACAACACATGGATGCTTCCTTTCCGTAGATAAAGATGTATTTGCGAAGATATTGGGATCTGACCATCTCGATCTTCTGAGGGGTACAAGCTTTAGACTGACCAAGACAAAATATTATAGTCATCAGCAACCTCGAAGAAATAACCAAGACAAAAAAGTTTAAAAAGCTCAAGAAATAGTGTGATGAAATGCAGGAACAAATACGATTTCTCACACAAGAGTTGATGAAGGAGCATAATATGAAGCATCAAGGAGGAAATAACAGTCCAAGTACTAAAGGAAGCTACACATTCCGCTCCCCTCATGATCTACCTAAGGGAGAGGTAGATGTTGAGTGTTTTTCCTATAGCCTTGGATATTATACAGTTGCAATAGACTATATGCTCAATAGCTTGAAGGATAACACTCTTTATAATGAGCCTATCCCTCTTAAGCATGTGAAGGTATAAATTAACACCAACACCGACCCCAGCAATACTCTCCATGTGACAACCAAAAACATAGATACAGCAGGAAGGGCTATGGACAGCTTTGTTGCATGGCCTCACCGTCTACTTAGAGTATGGAAGCCCCCTACTTAAAAGATATCGACCACTCAAAAGAAGTTGCCCACCAATAAGTCCAAGCTACCAATTGATTAGTCTAAGCCCCCCAAACAGTTCATGCCCTTCACTTCCAAGACCCCCAATAAGTCCAACCCTCCCACTTCCAAGACCCCCACTCAGTCCAAGAAGAGGAAGCATTCCACCCCTAACGATCAATCCAAGAAAAAGTCTTCCTTACAGAATAAGTTCATTGGTCAATATGCCCAGAAGTCCCTCTAGGAGTTTACTAGCAAGATCTTGGCTTTAGCCCTATTTACACATATCAAATTTGAGAGAGAGGTCTTTGACTAAGAAGACCAAGAGGATGCTGTAAGCCAAGAGCTTGCTTCTGAGGTGCAGAATAAGGAGATGGCAAGTACAAGCTTTGTCAACTTCTTTATGAGATATTTCTTAAACTGTCATTAAATAGTTGGTTGCTTAGAATTTTTATTACATTTTGATATGTTGGTGTCTACATTTTAGACACCTGTACCATAATTACCTCGTCCCCTGGCCTCGAGCACAAGATCAAGTTCATCCTCCTTGACCAAATCAATAACCAAGGTAAGGGCATGAAGGAAGTTGCTTAGTAACGGCCTGTGAGGTTTTTTAGGGATGAATTCATCAGGAAGGTACTAGAAGGAAGGGACACTTACTTCTTTGCACCTTACATTCAAGGGTGGGAACATCATTAACTCTGCTTAAATTAATTTTTATTTGTTTTGTAACTGTCCTGATAGTGTGATCTATTATTATACTTAGGGAGCATTGGATGCTCATAGTGGTAAATCTAATTCATAAAAAGATTTGGTTTTATGACTCTATAAGCGGGGATCCAGATAGGAGACCATACATAAAGGAGATATTTAACCAGTAAGTTATCCATTCATCATATCTTATAATTTACTTTAGTTTGCATGTTTATATATATATATATATATATATAATTTTTTATTATATCTTCTCATAGCAGTATGCAGGTACTGCACAAAGAATGGTCTTAACTGCAGCAATTGCAACCTCACCGATGACAGCTTTAGATAAACCTTCTAATGGCAGTGTCCGAAGGTATATATATTATTTACCAATAACTATAATATTAAATTGAATCACATATATAGTTTATATATATAATTGACTAACAAATTTTTTTGTTATTTCTTTATAGCCCCCAAAGCAACTGGACTTGAGCAGTGATTGTGGGTACTACATGATGCAGTACATGAAGGACATAATCTTGCATGTTCTTGAAAATATTGATACAAATAAGGTATATTATATGCTCAGTTCATTCATATATACACTCGATCAGCTATATATTACAATATCAAACTTTCATATATTGTTTCCTTTTCATATAGTATTTTAATGCCTCCTGCATGATGTTTACCAACTCACAAATGGAAGAAGTTGTTAGATCCCAAGTTTTGATGATAACAAAAGGCAATTGTGTGCAAATCATAGTTTTATAAGTCTAATGAATTATTACAAAGTTACCAAATGCATATGGCAAAGTTCTATGAAGTCTGTGGTCAGATTTAACTGATGTACTCGAGCACAAGAACTAGCACTCGACCATGGAGCTCTTTTATGCTCGAGCAGATGAGAGTGATAGCTAGAAAGTGCTTGCCCGAGAGCATACTACTGTCATTTTTACTGATTCACTGAGCACTGGAGATAGCACTCGAGCACATGCGAGTGAGGGACTGCGAGTGCTTGGCCGAGAGCAATTCCTGTCATCCTTATTGATGCACTCGAGCATTGTAATCAATACTCGAGCATGAAGCAGGTTTGTACTCGAGCACTAGCGAGTGAGGGAGTACAAGTGTTTGGCCGAGAGTCATAAAGGTCAGAGAAGTACAAGTATGCCCGAGTGAGGCTTCATATGCTCGAGTGACATATCAGCACTCGCGAGTGAGAAATCTAACTCTCTCAAATTATGATGCAAGTGATGATCACAAGAGTATATTACATGAGAATATCCTTCTCACTCGAGCAGGAGTATGTGTGCTCGAGTGAGAAGGATATTCTCATGTAATATACTCTTGTGATCATCACTTGCATCATAGTGCTCGAGTGAGGGCCCAATTCACCTGCGAGTGCAAAATCTCACTCTTGATAAAATGGTATGCAAGTGCTGTCCAGAGACGAGTCTCCTAGTGTAAAATGCAAGGCCACTTGAGCAAAAGGAGTTGTGCTCGAGTGAGGCGCCATATCACTCGCGAGTGAGAAAATTATCTCTCTGAAATCCTGAGCGAGTGCAAGAAGAAAACTGAAGAGCAAGTAGAAAAATGGTGAGTTCACTCGAGTGAGCCCATCCATGCTCGAGTGATACTCTGGCAGAAGACAAAATGCACCAGTCTTACAGTGTTCAATCCGAATATGGTTTAATGATATTTATTTATCTTATCATCACTTATTATTATTATTTAACATCATTTTGAAAGTATTATAAGTGTGATACAGGAGGATGAATGTTGAAATAAACAGACGCGAAGGAAGTCAAACAACGGCAGACAACATCATGACAAGCACGTATCTACCACATTCAAAGTTTTCACAAGTGCGCATGCCGTTCTACAGTAACATGCCCCGCTCCATAATGATCGATATTCAAACGGGCAAAAATGAACGTCTATAAATACAGAGTCCCAGAGATCGTCAATAACAACTAAGCACAAGAATTCACAAGCAAATACACGAGTCTCTGTTATTCATATTTTCTTTGTATTCATATTGATCTTTAGTGTTTATCATACTTACTCTGTAAGAGAGTTCATATACAATTCAAATTCTATTTTCATTTGATCTCAAGGTATTGGGACCTTGAGAGGGTAGATATCCTTACGAGAGAAGCAGTTGAGAGAATTCCTAGTTAAACCTTCCACTCATAAGACTTATAAGATACAAGCAGTAGAGAACGTTGCTACTCGTAAGACTTACAGTGATGTAAGCGAGAGAGAATATTGATGCTCATAAGACTTGTATACGTAAGCAAGTGGGAAAGGTCATAGGTTGTTTTTTTGCACGTAAGACTTGTCGTAAGGGGGAAAGAAATTTCTTAGTGTGAGAATATTTCTGCTCGTAGTCCGTTCGAGGACAATTGTTATTTTGTGACATTCTAAGAGCCCATTGAATCTTAGAAGAATAGTGAAAATCTCAGTAGGTCTTGATCTCTGAGAACTGGACGTAGGCCTGGTTTTTAGGCCGAACCAGTATAACTCTCTGTGTTTCAATCTTCTCAACTCTACTCTGTCTACTACTATTTTCATATCACCACATCAAGCAAAAAATTTTATCACATCACTCAATTCATCCCCTCTTGGGTGAAGCTTGCCTCTTTCAGAAGTGGCTGAAGAGTTGGCGGCATTTGTGCAACGTCAGTTGGAGCAAAAATAATACACAGTATGCTGTAAATTTATAGATACTGATGATTTGTTTAATTTGTTTTAATATTTTGGTTTTAATAGTGTATACATATATATGAGTGACTGTAAATATATTCTGATTTATTGTATTGTTCTATATATGAATGAAAATATAAATATATATTGTGATTCATTTTGTAAATTTATATGCAAGGGGATCTTGAAAGAAGAACCCCGCCTAATTAAAAAATTTTTTTTGCTTCTATAAATCATGGTTGTTATCTAACAACCGTTATTTATGTCAAGTATATATAACAGTTGTTAAATTGGAACCATTATGTATTATGCAAGCATTGCCATATATTATGACAGTTGTTTATGTGTGCTTGTTAATTATTATCACAGCAATGGGCATATCATGGCCTCACCGAGTCTTAATGCATAACGGGTGTTATATTATAACCATTATAATAGGTCCATAATAAATAATGATTCGGACTCGTAATGTATTTGCGCAGAGCTTTTATAGCGCCTACATAGATGATGATTCGGAACCTTTATGTATGGAAGTTAATAATTGTTGTGTATCATGATTTTTGTAGTAGTGTCAGGTCCTTAATTTTTTTTCCTTTTTATTGGATCCTTTGACTTTCTAGCATTAGACCAGTTAGTCGTTGTCATTAAATAAAGATAAACACTGTTAAAAGTTTCCTTACATCTTTTCCTTCCTCACCAATCTTCACAACTAATCGTTCCTTCTCGTTTCCCACCCCTCCATAACACCTTCTTGCTTTGGTTTCTCCTCCTCTCCCTACTTTTGTCTTGTTTGAGATGCAATTTGATGCTGACATCCCTAGATATCCCTTCTTATAAATAGTAAACCCCTATTATCAGAAGCTTCTTATTCTCTCCCTTGATTTCAAAATTCAAATCTCCATTGAGAAAAAATTATTAATTTTAATTTCCTTTTTACTCTAATTTCTGGGCTTCTTTCTTGTGCAAGCTAAGCATGATAAAGAGAAAGGGGAAAATCGCATTGATTGTAATGTCTCCTTACTATGACAAACTATATCAAGTAGAGTAGAAGTAGACCAAAAGATCTCCGGTAAGGAAGGAGAATTTTAATGCTATTTATCTTTATTTAACCATAGTGACTAATGGATCTAACAACAAAAAGTTAAAGGATCCAATAAAGAGGAAAAAAACGTAAGGATCTTATTCAAAATTAAGGAAAATTATAAGGACTCACATATTAGTTATCCCTAAAATATTTTATATATTTTCAGAGTTGCTAGAAGAAGGGAAGTGGTGAGTTAGTACCCAAATCAGTACAAGTGTCACATGCTCTCTCTCATGCATCAACTCTCTCCCCTCTTACCCTTCGTCTCTCTCTTTGTCTTCTCTCATTCTCTCCGTCTATACGCTTACTATCTCTATTTCTTCTCTTCCTCTCAACACAACCCAAACACTACAAAAAACATCAAATTAGTGATGAAATTTAGTGACGGAATTTCCATCATGAATCAGTTTAGCAACGAAATCATATTAGTGACAGAATATGTTCCTTTGGTAAAAAAACCGTTACTAATTATTTAGTGACAGAATTTTAAAGACGGAAAATTTCTATCTCTAATTAGTGACGGAAAATTTCCATCACGAATCAGTTTAGCGACGAAATCAGATTAGTGACAGAATATGTTCCTTTGGTAAAAAAACCGTTACTAATTATTTAGTGACAGAATTTTAAAGACAGAAAATTTCTATCTCTAATTAGTGACGGAAAATTTCCGTCCCTAAATTCCGTCACTTATTAGTGCCCCACTTACATTTATACTCCTAATAATGACCATATATTTCTTCTAGAAGATGAGATACTATATAAGGAGAGTTTGGAGAGAATAGAACAGGAAAAACAAAATTGACACTTTGCTACTTTTCTTCACTTTCAATATGTTTCACATAAACTGAGAAAAATCTTAAACTTCATTAACTCTGACTTAAAAGTCAACAATTTTTCAATTATGCTTCTATTTAACTATACACTTTCCAAAAAAATTACAATTCACATAATAATAAAAGAAGGATAAAATTGAATATTCATATAAACAAATTTAATGAAGTGCTTTATAAATGACAAAAAAGCACTCTCTCTCTTTACCTTATACATAGAACTAGAGGAATATTTAATTACCAAATTATCATATCACTACTACAAAAGAAGGATTTAACGGCACCCCTTTTTTTGGCATTTCTTCAAAGAAGCGCCGTAGATAATAGTTTTTTTTTAAAAAAAGTTCAGAAGCTATGGCGCTTCCTAATATAAGCAAGAAAGCTTAGTGCTAGGCTTGTGCGACACTTTCTTAGACAAACACCATACAAAACATTTATTTCAAAAAAAAAAAGCCCAAGTTACGGTGCTTCTAAAAAAAGCGCCGTAGCTGGGTTAATTTTTTAGCATTTTTTTATTTGAAAAAAACTTATTCGGCTCTTAAAAATAAAATGCCGAATAAGGGTGAGAATAAATCAAAAAGATATTATTATTCAAAATCTCGTGTTGTAGTAATTCAACAAAGAAATCACCTACTTCATTCTTGAGTTCCAAAAAAAAAAAATGGCCCTTAGCCAGTGCTTAATTATAAAGTGCTGGCTAAAACTAGCCTTAGCCAGCGCTTTATAATTAAGCACCGGGGAAGGTCAAATATGCTAGAGCATCGGCTAAGGCCAAATAATAGGGCCTTAGCCGGCGCTCTATTAAAGAGGGCCGGGTAAGGCACTCAAGGTCGCCTTGAATATTCAAGGCGATCTTGAATTATATAAGGCGCCATGTGGGTGCCTTGAGCACCACATGGTACTTTGGATATTTTAAGTCACCATGTGGTGCCTTGAATATATTTAAGGTGTTTGTTTTGTTTAAAAAAATATTTAGGAAGCTACGGTGTTTTAACAAAAAATGTTGCAGCTTCTTTAAAATCTACTATTTAAATTTTACCCCGCTGTTTTGGTTTTTGTTTTCATCTTCCCGCGTTCTCTCTAGCTCCTCCATTTTCCACAACTCTATTGCAGTACAAAGCTTCCTCTCCCATATTTTTTTCCTTGTCTCAGTCTCTTTCAAAATCTCCCTACACTGGTGGGAAAATAACTTTTTAGACCGTTTAAAAATGACTTTTTAGATCGGCTTTGGATCCGGTCTTGATACAGCCGGTCTAAAAAGTCTGTTATTTCTTAGTCCGGTTAAGCAACCCGTCTTAAAATCACTTTTTTAGACCGGTTGTTAGAAGACCAGGTCTAAAAAGTCCAAACTTTTTAAAAACCGGTCTAAAATTTTTTTTTCAAGACTTTTAAGACCGGTTATTATAAGAACCGGTCTAAAAAGTGATTTTTTTAAAGAAAATAAATATGGCTTTTTTTTTGTAGTGCTCTACCTGTATCACCCTTTTCACTCTAGACTCTGAACAAAAGGCAATGAGAAACAAAACAAAACAAAGAAAAAAAGAAAGAAAGAATCATCTTTTTATCATATTCACTCAACTTTTCTACCAATCCATATCTCTGATATAAGAGCAACTTATCTTAGATTTATTCAATGTAATGAGTTCAAAATTTATTAGATGCTCATCACTTATTCAGCTAATTTCACTTGACATCAAGAGTATAACACACATACAGTCATTGAGTTCAGTTTATCGCACATCCATAAATAATACAATTACTTACCATCTAAATCTTCAGCAGCATCTCCACCCTTATTAGTAAAGGTACGAGTTTCAACCTTCAATCAAAAAACAAGCATCATATTGCCCCTATATAATTATATATTCCAATGGCTTCGGTAGAGATTGTGTGCAAAAATATTCTACATAAATACTGAATGACTTACTGTCTTCTTCTTCTTCTTTTTTAAACCAGCAAATGGAGTCTCAGCCCCATCTGAAACTGTAAAAATGAGAATGAACCATGCATATGCACAGTTAGAGATACCTCAAATGATAACATCGGCAACAATAATAAAAATATCTTTTGGTTTAAATTAGATACCAGACAAGTTTTCTGTCTTCTCAGTCAAGTTGTCAACTAAATCATCAGCAGGATCTATAATTGCAACTTTCTTCTTCTTCTTTTTCTTCTTCTTCTTAGTAGGATCAAATGGGGCAATCTGTCACTCAACAAATAAGGGAGTGCTTTTTGAACCAACTGAAGTATCAGGTAATTGTGGTAACAGATGAATGGGGTTGCCTGAGAGTAGAAACATGAAATATAACAACTTATAGACCATAACCAAAAAAAAATCCTTGCATAGCTAATCAAACGAAACACAAAGCATAACAACGTTGTAAAATCATAAATAATTAAAGAAGGAAAGAAGAATACTAACTTCAGGAACCTCCTCCTTCTTATCATCACTTACAGTATACTAAAACTAAAAAGACGAAAAGATGCTTCCTTCGCAACAATGCAAGGTTGATGTTCACTTCTTCAACCTTTTCTAAAATGTTGAGTCTACAAATCACATTCATGGTACAAGTCTATGTGACCAAGCAAAGCTAGACCCATACTAGAGATAGAAATGCAACTACAGTGAAAAGTCGCGACGAAGGAGATCAGAACAAGCGAGGTTGTGGCTGCGACAAATTCATTTAGTGCAAGGGTGAGAGCACCGCAACAACAAACATGAGAATGAGATTGAGTGAAGATGACCGAGCTCACAAAATAATCACACCAAGAAGAGAGGTTTCAGATTAAGAGAGCGAAAATTAGGTGTGACAAAGAGGAGATTCAAAAATTTAGGGTTGATATTTTAGACCGGTTATAAATAAAACTGGTCTTAAAAGGATGAATTGTTTTTTAAATTTTCATATTTAAAAAAAATCCATATTTTTTTTAAAAAAATATCACTTTTTAAACCGGCTATTATAAGAACCGGTCTAAAAAGTATGACTTTTAAGATTGATTAGTTTAAAAACCACGTCTTGAAATGTTTGATATTTAAGACCGGTTATTATAAATAACCGGTCTTAATAGTTTAAAATTTTTAATTTTTTAAATATTTTGATATTTTAAGACTGGTTTTATTTATAACCGGTCTAAATAATTTTTTAAGACCGGTTTTTTTGAGAACCAGTCTTAGAAGTTCTATATAATTACAAAACTGCCACTGGTCAAATTTTTTAGACCTTATCCGCTATAACCGGTCTACATATGGTGGTCTAAAAAGGGAATTTTGTACTAGTGCTAGCGTGTAAGTGTTTTTTTCCTCAATACTTCGTTCATTTTTTCTTTTTTAGTTAAAATCTGTCATGATCATATATGTGTGCTCAAAATTTTTTTCAAGTATTTATTTGAAGTGTCAACTCCGTCTTCTTGAATTTCCTATATATTGTAAGTTTAAATTTTTAATTTTTAAGCTTACAAATATAAAAATAAATT
Source organism: Inga leiocalycina (assembly GCA_963242795.1). Classification (NCBI taxonomy): domain Eukaryota; kingdom Viridiplantae; phylum Streptophyta; class Magnoliopsida; order Fabales; family Fabaceae; genus Inga; species Inga leiocalycina. The sequence goes on from OY725327.1 coordinate 28,785,376, forward strand.
GCAACTTACAAATATTGATTTAGATACTTAAAAAATGACAATGATAAATTGTCCCAGTGGCAGTATTACCTATCACACTTGGATTCAATTTTAGGGTCAAACATGAAGTTGACATATTTATGTGGGTGTGTTTAAATTGTATGAAATATAAAAGATGATAATTGTAAAAATTAGTCTTAATGTCCTAAAATACATGGCCTCCGCAATGAATAACTTGAGAGGGGTTTTCCATGGTTAATGCCATTATGGTCATCTTTATTTCTTTGTAACTCCAGGATCAGACTTGAATGGTTGGGGCTTATAAATAGAGAAATGTATAAGGCATTTCGCCCAAGAAACAAAGTGAATAAGAAATAGGCCATTGTCTTCTATCTCAATCTCTTGTCTTGCTATTTCTTATACTCTCTAGTAGTTTTCTCATTTTCTCTAATTTTATAACAAGTTTTAGCTTCAATCATTGAGAGATCGATAAATAATACGAAAAATTAATCTTTTTTTCTGTATAATTTTAACTTGATTGTAACCCAATCTCTTTGCTTTGGCTTAATGCAACTCAATCTCTATAGTTTTGAATTTGTTGTAACTTAATCACTGAATTTTAACTCACTGCAACTTAGTTCTAATAGTTTTAACATTTTGATAATTTAGTCCCTGACCTTTATTTTATATATTATTTTATTTTTTTTAAAACATAAGGACTAAATTATTAAATAGTTAATACTTTAGGAACTAAGTTGTATTGAGTCAAAGTGATGGGATTGAATTACAACCGAGTCAGAACTATAGGAATTGAGTTGCACCGAGTAAAAGAGTGGGGACTGAGTTACAAATGAATTAAAACTATATGGACCAAAAGATTAATTTTTCCTATTAATTAATATCACCTTGACAGTGTTAAAATTGAGCAATGTCGCCTTAGTCATTACAAATTTAAATGATCAACGCTAAGTGTTTAAATGTTGCCCTAAGATACCTACGACAGATTGCCCCATTTTATCCACATTTTCAAAGGTTTTGACTATAAATAAAAGGATACATGCAATATATATTTCTTACTTTAACATTTTATAATATTTTTAAACTAGATGATACATAATTAATCCTTTCAACGCAAGAAGGGTATATGTTTGATATGTGAGTGCATAAAATGGAATGGAAAAAAGAAGCTTGAGACGGAGAGATAGTTCCTCTTTAGCAGTAAATAGGATGTCCATAACGGTCGTCAAAAAATCCAGATGACACTTATTTATTGTACAGTTGGTTGTTAGTATATAATCCTCTTGTCCTAATTAAAAACCACTTCCAACAACTTTCATAAAGGCAAAAAAAAAATTTAAACTTTATTAACTTTGCTTTAATCTTGGCCAAAAGGAAGTAACTAGCTATGTTTTAAAAGTCAATAACTTTCCAACTTTACTCCTATTTAACTACACACTTTCCAAGAATAAAGGGTAAAATTGTATACTCATGTGTAAAAAATATAATGATGGATAAGTGGGGTATTAATTATGTTTTTCTAAGATTGTCCATATTTAAAATCTCATCATTATATATAATATTGGAGTAACTTCTTTTCCTTTTAATAGAATGTGTTCACTGTTCACACACAACAGCTAGCGGAAAAAAAGAGCAGGTGGTGCCTCATTTTTCAGTTTGCGTTCACACTTCACACTTGATGGTTCACAAACTACAACTAGGAGTACAATAAAAAATAAACAAATTACTTGGTTTGGCATGCAAAAACATGCAAGGGGCTTAATGAAAATGCAAAATTCCAATGGAATTTGTAAGCATCCTGGCAATCATTTGTTTCGGACAGCATAAGTGTCTAACGCCCATCTCTTCGCATATCTCCCATCTTCTAACAACATCTTCATCGCCTGCAGGGAAAAGGCACTTTAGGTGGCGTGAGAGGGAGAGAAGAAACAGAGAGTAGGGGTAAGACGGAGATAATAAAAAGAGAGAGACGAAGGTGAGAGGAGGAGAGAGCCGATGCATGAGAGAGGGCACATGACACATGGACTGATTTGGGGGACAACTTCTCCAGTTCCCTTGTCACTGTTCAACCAACTCTGAGAGTACATAAGATATTTAAGGGAAAACTAATATGTTGGTCCTTATAATTTTCCTTAATTTTAAATTAGGTACGTGAACTTTTTTTATTTTTGTTGGACCCTTTAACTTTTTGTAATTAGATCCAATATTTACAACCGTTAAATAAAGATGAACACCGTTAAAATTCTCCTTCCTCAAGTTATAAAAAAAAAAAATCATCCTTCCCCAGCGGGGCTGCTTGATGTAGTTTTGAAAGTCACAGTAAGGAGACATTATAATCAACGTGATTTCCTCATCCTTGCAGACAAAAGAAGCCCGAAAATCACAGTAAAAAGGAAATTAAAATTTAATAATATTTTTTCACAATCGAAGATCTGAATTTTGAAATGAAGAGAGAGAATAAGAGCTTCTATAATGGGTTTCACTTATGGTAGGTGGCTTGGCACCAATTTTCAGACAAAAGCAGGGAGAGAAGGAGAAACCGAAGCAAGGTGTTATGGAGAGGTGGGAACTAAAAGGAACGGTTAGTTGTGGAGAATGTCGAGGAAGGACAAGAGGTAAAGAAACTTTTAACGGTGTTTATCTTTATTTAATGGAAGCCAATAACAGTAGTGACTGATAGGTCTAACACTAGAAAATCAAAGAATCCAATAAAAAGAAAGAAAAAGTTTAAGGACCTAGCTAATTCAAAACTCATGAAACTTATAAAGGCACACACATATTAGTTTTCCCAATATTTTAATATAAGTATAAAGATATAAACTATTTAGATAAAATTTTAATGACTTCACTTTATTTATATACATTTTTTGTTATTTGATATTATAAAATGATTTTATAGGATGTTAAGTATCTATGGTTTAGGATTGATTTAATGATAAGAATAAAGTAGAGGTGAGTGGCCAAACACCGAAGTGGAGAGATTACCTTCCAGACATTTTGGGGTCACATATAAAATAATGTATCTTTGCTTAAATGAACCGTTTTGTCTTTTTTACCTTATTTTGTAAAGTTCATGTGTAGTTTTGCATGTAAGTAAACTTTATGGTAATTATTATGGGTAGTTTTGCGCTCTAACCCAAGAATATGTACTATGGTAACTTTTAATATTATTCGGTTGAAAAATGCTCAAATAATGAAGAAAGAAAATATTTTAGAGGATTTGACTAATGATTAATATAATGTCATGGAGACGAAGGCTAAAATTGTGTAAATATTATGAGACTGAATGATTAAAAATTTTAAATAAATGATATACTAGTTAAGAAGACAATGCGATAAAAATATAATGTGCTTGTTTGGAATAATGATTAGAGTCTTTAAAAATAGCATTTTAATTATAATTTACGGTATACGAGGTAAGTATATGAGAGGAGTGTTCTATCTACTTACGTGCATAAACACTTTTGGAATCTCCAATCATGATCCCAAGAGATTAAAGGCATATTTGAAAAAGCAGTGGAAAAATACGTTTACGCAAGTCGAAATAAAACTCCTCGCACGTTTTACCTTGAATACCGTAAGTCACGTTGGAAAAGCAGCTTCTACCACCAATCCAAACAGGTACTAAATGCTACTTATTTTAATTATTAAATTTATTACAATACAAAATTTGTAAATTTTCATTTTTGCCCTATATTTTCTGTGTACGTGGCGAGGGCGTTCGCTCATCAAGCCGTCACATATATATATACACCGACATACACACACGTATATATATATCCCGTGTTTCTATCACAGATTATATTCAAGATCAGTCTTAGGTATAGTTCAAACATAAGACGCCGAGATGCAGCAATCTGCAGCCTATCATTGTCGTTATCTTGTTCCTCCTTTCTTTACTCAATATTTCCGTCAGCCCTTGAAGCTTCTCTTAGTGGGCACTGATCATGCTACCCAAACCACTATTCAGACGTATCTTCCAACATCTTATTATAAAATCACTGCGTGTGACAGTGGTCTTGGTGCCCTAAGATACCTACGAGAGAAAGGACCTGATTCTTTTGACTTGGTTCTCAGTGATATCGCCTTGAAAGACATAGATGGCTACCAGTTCATCAGAGAGCAACACTTGAACCCAAATATTGCCCACGTTGGTACGTGAGTAATTAAGTTCTGCTACATCCAAGAATTTTATTATCACATGGGTTAATGAGAGAATTTACATTTACATTATGCTACTTCTACTTTGCAGCAATATGTGGGGGTGAAAGATCAACCGATGAGATCCTGACAGCATATAGAAGTGGTGCTTGCAGTGTTTTGTGGAAGCCAGTGATTGAGCTGGGCGATGAGATTGGAAATCTATGGAGACATGTTTGTAGGAGGAGGGAGCAGCATGAGAGGACGTCTAAGACTCATGACGCTGTACCACAGAATCAGAATAAGGGTTCTTCTTCTTCTTCTCTATCTTCCAAAGACACAAGTCTGGAAGAAGATGATTACCTTGAGTTTGTGAATCATGGCGGAGAACCTGCTTCGAGAAAACGAAGGCGGGTATCCTGGAAGGACATCCATCCGTTATTTGTTAATGCTGTGAATCAACTTGGCGGCCCTGAAAGTATGCTCGCATCTTCCTTCGTTTTTTAATTTCTTCCTTTGTTTTTATTATTCCTTCCTTAACGTTTAGGACTCATGCGGTGCACATATTTTACTTTCGCAAAATCCTTTGATAAGCTGGTCAATCCTTCCTATATTGTGGACGCGTACCTTAAGTTTCTGTGTTGTTTGAGATACAGTTGTTGTGCTTTGTGTATAATTATGAATATATTAATTTTTCGTTTCCTTATATCTCAGATGCAAAGCCAAGACGGATTATTGAAATAATGAATGTGCCTGGTCTAACGAGAGCACATGTTGGAAGTCACTTACAGAAATATAGAGATCGCTTAAAGAGAATGGAGGAAGAGCAGCAGCATTGCTCAGTTTCTCACATGAATGGATCCCTTTTCACGATGGAACCCCATCGTTATAATTACCACCTTGCTCGCCAGCCAATACAAATGCAAATACAACCACCTGAACAAAACTTCAACAACTTTGGTATGGTTATATGATTATGGAATATATACTCAACTTTCAATCTCTAAACCCTCTCTTAATTATTTAACTAAAAACCCTCTCTTAGTCATTGTTTGAGTTCTTGAACTTCTGGTTCGGCCCGAATTACAAGGACTTATTTATTTCAATTGATTAACTTGTTTTGGGTTATGAAAATGGAGGGAAATAGTTCCAAGTCTAAGTTTAGTAATTGAAGCAATATTTGAGGAAAAGTTTAGGGAAAAGAAGTTTTATTTTCTCTATAATCATATTGTTCTTCTTCATCATTCTAATTTGTAATTAACACTACAATTTCAGGTCATGTGGTTCCAGCTTCAGACTCTTCTTATTATATTACTACTACGGGAGGTGCTAATAATGATGGAACTATAGATAAAAAACAAGCCCGGGGTACTCCATTTCGAAGTAATACGCAGCAGCAACCACAGATTGGTACTTTCCTTGGGAGTAATCAAAACCTGACTTCCGGTATGCAACAACTCGATCAAAACCCAGCATCAGGTTCTTCTTCTTATGTTAATGCTACTAGAATTGCTCACAATGAGGGAACCATAAGTAAAAAACAAGCCCTGGGCACTTCATTTAGCAATAATATGCAGCAGCAATCACAGATTGGCACTAACCTGACTTCTAGTATGCAACAACTAAATCGAAGCCCAGCTTCAATTTCTTCTTATTATGTTAGTACTACGGGAGGTGCAAATAATGATGGAATCATAAATCAAAAACAAGCCCCGAGTACTTCATTTGGAAGTAATATGCTGCAGCAACCGCAGATTGGTACTTCCTTTGGGGTTAATCAAAACCTGACTTATGGTGTGCAACAACCGGATCAAGACCCAGCTTCCGGTTCTACTTATGTTAGTTCTGCTAGAGGTGCTAATAATGATGGAACCACAAATCAAAATCAAGCTGTTTCCTTTAGAAGTAAGATGCTGCAGCAACCACAAATATCACAGGATCAAAATCTAGAAGCAGGTGGTCATGATGGAATCATCAATCCAGAAGCAGGTGGTCATGATGGAATCATCAATCCAGAAGCAGGTGGTCATGGTGGAATCATCAATCCAGAAGCAGGTGGTCATGATGGAATCATCAATCCAGAAGCAGGTGGTCATGGTGGAATCATCAATACAGAAGCAACACATGTTACCAAGGATCATGAGGAATTTGACATCTTGAATACGCTATCACTTCAAGACGTGGAAAATTTTTTTGAATTATTGGATGATGATGAGCCATCACTTCAAGAGTTTGAGTAGAGTGTTGGATAAATAAACAATAGTTATCCTCAAATGTGTATAACAATACTTGAATTCATATGCAATGTATAATTAGATTTCTATTCTATGAATTTCCAGCTACTTTTTCACTTTATGCCTTTGTTTATAGTTTTAACCTTTTTACTTCTTTATTGCAAGCGTTGGTTCGAATGTCTAAACGTTCTTGATTTTAATTAATTAAAGCTGTAATGCCTACCTTAATGAGGATGTATTTATGTGCTACGCAACATTTAACTTTAGGATTGTAAACAAGACTAAGTGAAAAAAACAATACACGTACCATTAAAAACAAAGGCATCACATATATACCAGCATGCATAAAAGAAATAACGAATGATTTGATGATAGATGCACAACCTATTAAAGCTCAAACAAATAATTTATGTTATTCGAGCGTGACAGTGATAGTGCCTCACACAGATATAATCACTACAAAAAAAAAAAAGGACTTTCAACGACGACTTTTAAAGTCGACGCTGAAAGTTAGACTTTCGGCGGCGACATTGTGTTGTCGCCATCGAAAGTGTGTTTTAATGGCGACTTTAGTGTCGCCGCTGAAAGTCTTGTTTGAAATTTTTAAAATTTTTTTTAAAACACTTTCAGTGGTGACTATCAAAAATCACCTTTGAAACTCACACTTTTAGTGGCGACAACTAAAGTCACCGCTGAAAGTCAATTTCAGATTTTTTTATTAATATTTTTTAAAAATAATATTTATAAAATTAAAATATTAATTATTAAATAATTATATTTAACCTTAATTATTAAAATTATATTATTATTTATTAATATTATATTTAATATTTTCTACTAAAATAATATTTATGATATTATTATTTTATTTTATTTAAAAATAATTTATATGTTATTAATATTATATTTATAATTTTATATTAAAAATAATATTTATAATATTAAATTATTATTTATTAAGAAATTTTAATTAAAAAATTGTTTAATTTAAATATATAAATATTTTTTTCGTTTTTATTTAATTTTTCATTATTTTTAATAATATTATATTTAATTAATAATTAATTATACGTATATAATTAATTAATAATTAATTATATGTATGTATGTTTATATATATGATAATATTATATATATAATAATATGTAATAATATAATACAGGTTTATTTCGGTGCAACTGACAAAAACTCACGCGCGAAGGCATCAGCTCCCTGAGGTCGCGGGTTCAAACTGGAGGAGAGTCACTTGAAGGAATTATGAGGAGGCGGCACGTGACAGCACGAGGAGGCAACACATGGTAGCACGGGGAGAAGACATGTGACAATTGTAAATTAATTTTTTTTAAAAAAATTCGTAAATTAAATTTTTAAAAAAATTTGATTTTTATTTAAAAAATAATTTTTTGAATTTTTTTCAAAAATAAAAAATTGACACTTTCAACGGCCACAAAAGTCACCGCTAAAAGTTACAATTTTTGTCGCTACTCAAACTTTCAGCGACGGTCATAACAGCGGCGACTTTTGTCGCCGTCGAAAGTCTTTTTTTTTCCGTAGTGAATATTGAAAAAATAAAAATTGAAAGGAAAGGAAAAGAAATATGCTACAATAAATCAACAGATAAGCATGGGTATAAGATATATAAATGGGAAAAAAATAATTGAAGTTCTTCATATGATAGTGATGAAAGAAAAGAAACATATTTTCGATTTGCTGACTTTTTGATACGCAGAATAAAAAATAATAAAAGAATGGAAAAAAATTAATTTGTAAATACTTAGATCAAGTTGATTAGGTCAAGTATGTCCATTCGTCCAATCATATTCTGCCATGTGTGTTAATGGGCCCCATCTGTAACCCCCTGCCGTAATTAATATCCGGATTATGCAATTAACGTGAAATAGAGACCAATAAGTCAAAACAACAATTATATACCCATCAACCAGACGGGGTTTTCAAAATCATTTAAAACACGGTCTCATATTTCCACTCCGAATATAATTACTATGCGAAGATAAATTACATTTATACAAATATCAGAGTACGCAAATTAAATTCCCGACAATTACGGGATCATATCTTCGCTCAATAAACATAGGGCACATTAGCCCATACAACTCAAATATCAGGGATTACACAACTTATCCGAATACATTCTCAAATACGGATCCATACAATCAAATACACAATCCCAATAACGTATTGATAACCAACACTAAGCTCTCACCCAAAACGAGTCCTCTTCGTCCTTGGATGCTTGCTTCATCCTCAATCTTCCTTCCCTGTCTAAAATGTTGATAGGGGAGGGTGAGATTCTGGGGAATCTCAGTAGGAAACACATACCAATATGCACGCAAGATAAGTATTTAATGCATGACATGCTTGCATCACAATAACTCATGTTCACATCATGATATATCCGCATGCTCAATGTTCACACAACATACTCATGGCCATAGTATAATAGAAACAGAGCTACAATCATTCTCATATGTTTCACATAATCATGCAAAGCAATAACATGCATCAATACACAAATACAATTATCAATACATGCAGGAGAGGTAAGTTCCCTACCCTCTTTCCACGTAAGCTCCAGATCCGGCTGCTCACGCTCAGGAAATCATCAAATCCTATAACCAAGATCAAAGACATAGGATTAATCCCTTTTCCAATTCCTTAACTTTTAGATATTCAGGTTGGTTATCATTATTGCCCTTTAAGTGCCCTCAAACACCTTAATCCATAGCTCTAAAGGGTTGGAAGACTATCCCCAAAGATCCCCTTTTGAACACTCAAACTTGATATTTTTCACTGTCTCACTCGAGCACAGAAGCTCTCACTCGAGCACAAGTACGGACATCACTCGAGCACAAATGCTCTCACTCGAGCATTGGTACGGACAACACCCGAGCACAAGAGAAAGTGAGACAGAAAGCACATGCCCGAGAGCACAAACCCACTCCAGAAGCACAAGCTCACTCGAAGCACAAGGGGCTCACTCGAGCACGCTGCCCATACCCGCGAGCACAAGAGAAAGTGAGACCGCGAGTGAACACCCGAGAGCACAACTCTCACTTTCAGGAACTGGCTCACTCGAGCACAAATCCTCACCCGAGCACAAGGCCAAAAGCCTCACTCGAGCACCCGCGAGAGAAATCCAGGAAGTGAGAACCCGAGAGCACCCAACGCTCTCCAAGCACTGGATCCCTTCGAGCACACCACTCACACCCGCGAGCACACACCTCTCACCCGCGAGCACACTCGGCTCACTCGAGCAGACCATGCTCTCTCTCGAGCATGTTCTTCCCTCACTCGAGCACAAAGCGATGTGCTCGAGCATTGCACACAAAACCCAGGTGCACTCGAAGCAAAACAAGGGAAAACTCACATATCACTCGAGCAGGTTCTTCCTCACTCGAGCAACATTCATCCCTCACTCGAGCACACCCCTGTCTGCTCGAGTGAATCTATCAGATTCCAGAAAACGCAGCAAACTTACCACATTTTCCTAACTCTTGCCCAATTGATCCAAATGGACCACAAACCTCTACCAAAGCCACTCCCACACAAAATCACTCACTGAATTCAATGGAATCAATGGAATTACCAAAATCCCATTCCATTAACAAGCTTTGGCCTAGGGCAATATAATCATCAATTCTCTAAATCAACAACCTCACACATTTCAATCCCAAACCCATTCTATCTATTCAAAACTCATACCAATATACCATTTCCAATGCCATATCATGCCAAACTACCCATTACCCATATTTTCGAAATTAGGGCAATAATTCCAGAAATTCATAACATAATCATTTGGCATGAAACATAGATAGAAGGATTGGTTTCACATACCTTATCCACTTTCTCAAAGACACTCTTTGATTCTCCAAGCTTCATATTTTCGTGATCCTCAAATCACCACCAATGGAGAAGCTACAACCACCACAATGAAGCTCTCAACTCAAGGATTAACATTAGAGAAGAGAGTTTGAGCTAAAGAGGCCATTTGCTTACCTCAATATTCCATTTTTCCTTTCTCTTTCCCAAGCACCTTCAGCGAAAATGGAGGAAGGAAGAGAAGAGAGAGAAACCGAGAGGGAGAGAAGAGAGGAGATGGAGATGATGGTGATGTGTCATCACTTATCCCACATCCAAGGGTCCACATCTTGCCACTTGTCACCATCCCACTTCAACTCCCATGGGCTCACATGCACACACATACACTTGATTATGCCCCTTGATCCACTACACAATCAATCCTAGCCATTGATCATTTTAATCACACATCTCATTTTCTCTTAGCTAGTAATTAATTTCTCTATTAATCACTAACTAATTCCCAACAATTTCACTCTTTCAATTTCCAATAATTATGGCTTATTAGCTATTATTGCCATAACCCACATAATTATTCTCAATAATTATCATTAGTCCTTAATCGAAAATCAGGATGTTACATTTCTCCCCCCGTTCAAAAAATTTCGTCCTCGAAATTTGTTCCACCACTAAGGATATAAACTCCGGACGCTTCTTCACGACAGCTTCCATTTCACAATTCATTTCACATTGGATTGTCCCTTCTAGACCACTTACACAATGGAGTATCTCAACTTGATTCTGGTAAGAATCTTAAACCATAAATGCAACCCTAGTTGCCGTAAACTGCAATCGGTCCATTTCACGATTTCTATACAACCACAATCGTCGCAAGCCCTCCTCACTCATGAGTGGCTAGCGCATCTCAATATCCGATGACTCTAATTCATGGGCCATATCATAAAATTTTGGCAGTTAGGTGGCATAGGCCACCAACCTGCTTAACTCAATCTAGTTACTCCTTCCGGGAGTAAACACCACCAACTCATTTCAAACAACAGCCTCAGCCGTATACACAAACATTCCGCTTCCGCACAAGTGCTTGTGTATCCACTTTCACAGCATTACCCTCACCCGTACACCCACCAATGATTCCACTAGTGGTAACCGAGACTTTCGGGTATTCGCAACAATCACATTACCGTATCAAATTCCACGGTATTACCCTCACCCATTCGGGACTTTTGGGTCTCAATCACAATGTTCTCGACAAATTCATATTGATGCGTGACGATTGTCACAAGACGACAGCACCCACGGCTGTATACACAATTGTACGTAGCTTTCGCCACTTATACAAATACACATTGCCCTTCCGGCATTCTCATCACAACACATATCACAGATTCAGGTCACTCCAGAGTCTCAATCTCTTCTATCCAAAGTACCTGACTGTAAAGGTCCACCTAGAATCTCAGTCTCTTCTATCCAGACGACCGGTTGAGAGTCTCAATCTCCCAACATCACCTTCATGCTCCTTCACCACACGAATCAACTACAACGGCAGTTCAACGGCCGAGCTAGAGATGACCAGCGTCAATCCTGAACGGCACACGCTGACCTGCATACGCTGCATAGCACTTTACCACAATTCACATCGATTAGATGTACAACACACAGCCCACGGCTGGATTCACAACACGCCGCCCCACGGGCCGGATTCACCAAGATACATGTTGATTACAACGGCAGTCCAACGGCCGAGCTAGAGATGACCAGTGTCAAACCCTAAACGGCTCACGCTGACCTGCACACGCTGCAATTCACATAGCTTTCACCGCAATCCATATCGCAACCTCTAATTTTACGCACTGCCTTTCGGTCTAAGGTTAACACCAGTGCAACCAACGTGGTGGCTAGCCAGGTTGGCCATGCCAGGGTAATTGCCCTCAGAATAGAGAACCCCCGATCATGTAGTCGAATTAGCCATCAGCCAAATTAGCTCTGCTTTACTACACAACTATACCTCAGTCCCAGCTTATTCACAACTGTCATCGATTCACAATCACACTCCACTCTCATCCCCTTTCTCCGCCGAGAAGACACACAGTCTTTACTCGAACCGTTGTTAGCTACTCAGGGACTATTGACGTGGCAGTGCTCACACATAGCCCTACAGCTCATACAGCTATCTGGCTTTCACAATCGGCCCGTCGGCCTTCAAAAATAGCCTTTCGGCTTTTCACATAATCACATGTCACATTCCATCCTCATCCCCTTTCTCCGCCAGGAAAACACACAGTCTTAACCTGAACCGTTGTTAGCTACTCAGGGACTATTGGCATGGAACACACGTAGTTACACCCCACCCTCATCCCCTTTTACCGCCGGGAAGACACACAGTCTTCACCCGAACCGTTGTTAGCGACTCAGGGACTATTGGCATGGCAGTGTATATACATAGCCTCGTGGCTCTCAAATAGTCAATCCCCCGTAACTACCGCCCCGAAGGCACGGTCCTCCGCCATAGGAATCACCCCATGCGGCCGCAGGTTAGAGACTCACAATGCATAATTGCAACAAGCTGGAACCAGGCATCTTAACCACTTCACCTTCAACATCTCAAATTCTTTTCACGTACTGGGATCCTTCAAGACCCCTTTTTACAACTCAACTTGACCCCAAAGTTTTACCTCCCAAAGCCATAGTTATCATATCATTCTCACAGCAACCTCGAGCCATTGCTCAACACAGTTTTCAAACATATTACATTCCCACGCTTCCGCTGCGCACTCTGAGGTCTTTCTCCTCATCTGTGCATTCACAATGTCAAGTTGATTTAACAGGAGTCCCATAGGAATCTCCTACTACAACTGACAACATTCACATCTGTACCAAATCGTGCCTGTTTCATCTCGAATCATTGAAAGCCATAATCAACTCATCGTTAAGAATATGGGCTCTCACGGCTCTACTCTACAATTCAACGTCACGGCAACTGCTCTCCACGGTTCATTATCAAGGTGGCTGCACTCTAGGGTTCATCGTCACAGTGGCTCCACTCTAGGGTTCATCGTCATGGTGGCTCCACACTACGCTACTGCACTCGGTGCTTCACTCAGTCCACTGACTGGTCAGCCCCACCGGTCAGAGTTTTCCGTAGGTAGCCCTTTCCAATCGGATCTCACCGTAGGTAGCCCTTTCCGATCGAATTTCACCGTAGGTAGCCCTCTCCGATCAAAAGTCCCCGTAGATAGCACTCTCCGATCCGAATCCTCTGTAGATAACTTTTTCCTTGTGCTGGATTAACAACCAACACTCTCAGAATACCTGAGACACATCTCAATTCACTTCTAGTACCATACCCTGGTACCACATACCTTTGAGGTCAAATCCAGTTCCTAAGAATCAACCCAGCTATTGAGTCTAATCCTTAGATCACATCTCATCTTTCAAACTTTCAACCTCAGTTGAACCGGGAAATCACTTCCCTCATTTCCACGGAGCACCATACTCCTATATGCAAGTTCAAACATCTCGGCCAGCCTAAGGCACACCGGTCCCCTAGGTCTTAAGGTCTTTACACATATAAGATCAGTATGACATTACCACATGTAACATCATACCACCTTGGGTTACATACCCAACATCTAGGTTAGTCCTGATACCTAGAACATCAATATCACACGCCTCGGAAACCATTTTTCCTCAGCTTCAAATCAGATGATGGTTTGACTATAACCACCTCTGGGTTTACACCTCAAATTCTCGGACGAATCACCATATCTTTCGATTACACAATGATTCGTCACTCAAGACTAACCAACAATGTATACACACATTCCACAAATCTCTTGTGCCCACAATAACCAATCACACATGTGTATACATAATCACTATCACATAACATCATCTACCACCAAGGTAGAGATCTAAGAAAGCCCTCCTAGCAAATTCCCATGTTTGCCAGGAACTGTGGCTCTGATACCAAAATGTAACCCCCTGCCGTAATTAATATCCGGATTATGCAATTAACGTGAAATAGAGACCAATAAGTCAAAACAACAATTATATACCCATCAACCAGACGGGGTTTTCAAAATCATTTAAAACACGGTCTCATATTTCCACTCCGAATATAATTACTATGCGAAGATAAATTACATTTATACAAATATCAGAGTACGCAAATTAAATTCCCGACAATTACGGGATCATATCTTCGCTCAATAAACATAGGGCACATTAGCCCATACAACTCAAATATCAGGGATTACACAACTTATCCGAATACATTCTCAAATACGGATCCATACAATCAAATACACAATCCCAATAACGTATTGATAACCAACACTAAGCTCTCACCCAAAACGAGTCCTCTTCGTCCTTGGATGCTTGCTTCATCCTCAATCTTCCTTCCCTGTCTAAAATGTTGATAGGGGAGGGTGAGATTCTGGGGAATCTCAGTAGGAAACACATACCAATATGCACGCAAGATAAGTATTTAATGCATGACATGCTTGCATCACAATAACTCATGTTCACATCATGATATATCCGCATGCTCAATGTTCACACAACATACTCATGGCCATAGTATAATAGAAACAGAGCTACAATCATTCTCATATGTTTCACATAATCATGCAAAGCAATAACATGCATCAATACACAAATACAATTATCAATACATGCAGGAGAGGTAAGTTCCCTACCCTCTTTCCACGTAAGCTCCAGATCCGGCTGCTCACGCTCAGGAAATCATCAAATCCTATAACCAAGATCAAAGACATAGGATTAATCCCTTTTCCAATTCCTTAACTTTTAGATATTCAGGTTGGTTATCATTATTGCCCTTTAAGTGCCCTCAAACACCTTAATCCATAGCTCTAAAGGGTTGGAAGACTATCCCCAAAGATCCCCTTTTGAACACTCAAACTTGATATTTTTCACTGTCTCACTCGAGCACAGAAGCTCTCACTCGAGCACAAGTACGGACATCACTCGAGCACAAATGCTCTCACTCGAGCATTGGTACGGACAACACCCGAGCACAAGAGAAAGTGAGACAGAAAGCACATGCCCGAGAGCACAAACCCACTCCAGAAGCACAAGCTCACTCGAAGCACAAGGGGCTCACTCGAGCACGCTGCCCATACCCGCGAGCACAAGAGAAAGTGAGACCGCGAGTGAACACCCGAGAGCACAACTCTCACTTTCAGGAACTGGCTCACTCGAGCACAAATCCTCACCCGAGCACAAGGCCAAAAGCCTCACTCGAGCACCCGCGAGAGAAATCCAGGAAGTGAGAACCCGAGAGCACCCAACGCTCTCCAAGCACTGGATCCCTTCGAGCACACCACTCACACCCGCGAGCACACACCTCTCACCCGCGAGCACACTCGGCTCACTCGAGCAGACCATGCTCTCTCTCGAGCATGTTCTTCCCTCACTCGAGCACAAAGCGATGTGCTCGAGCATTGCACACAAAACCCAGGTGCACTCGAAGCAAAACAAGGGAAAACTCACATATCACTCGAGCAGGTTCTTCCTCACTCGAGCAACATTCATCCCTCACTCGAGCACACCCCTGTCTGCTCGAGTGAATCTATCAGATTCCAGAAAACGCAGCAAACTTACCACATTTTCCTAACTCTTGCCCAATTGATCCAAATGGACCACAAACCTCTACCAAAGCCACTCCCACACAAAATCACTCACTGAATTCAATGGAATCAATGGAATTACCAAAATCCCATTCCATTAACAAGCTTTGGCCTAGGGCAATATAATCATCAATTCTCTAAATCAACAACCTCACACATTTCAATCCCAAACCCATTCTATCTATTCAAAACTCATACCAATATACCATTTCCAATGCCATATCATGCCAAACTACCCATTACCCATATTTTCGAAATTAGGGCAATAATTCCAGAAATTCATAACATAATCATTTGGCATGAAACATAGATAGAAGGATTGGTTTCACATACCTTATCCACTTTCTCAAAGACACTCTTTGATTCTCCAAGCTTCATATTTTCGTGATCCTCAAATCACCACCAATGGAGAAGCTACAACCACCACAATGAAGCTCTCAACTCAAGGATTAACATTAGAGAAGAGAGTTTGAGCTAAAGAGGCCATTTGCTTACCTCAATATTCCATTTTTCCTTTCTCTTTCCCAAGCACCTTCAGCGAAAATGGAGGAAGGAAGAGAAGAGAGAGAAACCGAGAGGGAGAGAAGAGAGGAGATGGAGATGATGGTGATGTGTCATCACTTATCCCACATCCAAGGGTCCACATCTTGCCACTTGTCACCATCCCACTTCAACTCCCATGGGCTCACATGCACACACATACACTTGATTATGCCCCTTGATCCACTACACAATCAATCCTAGCCATTGATCATTTTAATCACACATCTCATTTTCTCTTAGCTAGTAATTAATTTCTCTATTAATCACTAACTAATTCCCAACAATTTCACTCTTTCAATTTCCAATAATTATGGCTTATTAGCTATTATTGCCATAACCCACATAATTATTCTCAATAATTATCATTAGTCCTTAATCGAAAATCGGGATGTTACACCATCAGCATTTAACCCTCAAATCCCATTAAACTACTGTTTGTTATTAATATTAATTATGTAGATGTCCATTAAATCATATCCAAGCCAACTTGCTCTCCAAGCCAAACTTGCCAACTTGCTTTTCAAGTTGTTTTTATTAATTGTGGCTTTTGGTGTAAGACTCTTGAAGGCCTATAAATAGAGACTTTGTGCAAGCATTGTATTCACACACAAAAGTGAATGAGAATTACTGTCCTCTTTCTCTCTTGAATTTTCTCTTCTCTTGCTTTTGCTCTCTTTTATCCCATATTTCTTTTATTTTAATAACACATTATCAGTACGAAAGCCCCAATGAAGGTATGATATTCTCATCGCTTCCTTGACGATTTCATCTACCTTCTTTTACCATATTTTATGTGATCTGTCTGGGATAATTTGAGCCACTATGTGGAATTAAAGAGATACTTTTACCGATTATTATAAATATTGGGTTCCATGCATGACTAAGATTAGACGTTGTTTTTTTTATATCTTATATCTTCTTTACAAGTTCTTTTATTTTATTATTGTTATTTTAGTATGGCTAGAAGCCATACAACTGTGATTTCATATTCTAAAATTATATTGCCAGAAGTCATATTACTTTAGTTTCTTATTTTGAAATTATATGGCCAGAGGTCATATCGCTTTAAAAAGATACACAAGCCACAGGGGCCTATTCCTTTCTCTTAGGAAAAAAAAGATATACAAGAGCTCATCCTTATCTCTAGAACAGATGAGTCTTATTCCGATAGGGACGAATGAGCCATATAGGCCTATCCTAGCTAATAGGGACAATAACCGACTCAATGTGTACCAATGGGAGGTCTTATCATGTATTAGTATTTTGCTCCAACAACTTTCTATCAACCACAATCAATGAGCATCGCAACAACAGTGCATGCAATATGGTTATCTTATGACTACTCATGGTCATACTCTTACAAAATCAATAATTGAGCTAAAGCCTCTTTTCCAATGCTTTTCATTTTTATTTTAAAATCACAAGTCGCACAAGATGATTTTCTCAAATAATGAAGAATATATATACGATGCCAATTGAAAGTCTATATCTCATTTTATCATCTCATGATATCAGAATCTCTGAAAAGCAAGACATTAGCATCTATGACAAGTAAAAAGCTACAATTTTGAGAACTAGATTTTTCTGATTCTTTTTAATTTTTAACCTTATTTTTAAAATCGGTTGTATACCTGGTCTAGAAAGTAGCAGACTTTTTAAACTGCTCAATGTAAGACCTAACCTAACAACGGTCTAAATAGTCATTTTCAACTAGTCTAAAAAGCCCTTTTTTCTAATAGTGTTTGGGCGCACTTAGAAGAAGTTGATGAATGATTGTTGGGGGATGAAAAACATTTTTTTTAACACTGCTGTTTTAATTTGGTGCGCTAGTGCTTTAGCAGTGGATGGGGTTATTTTGATTGTTTTATTATGGTTTCCTTCTTCAAGTTATTGTGTAGTTATTTTTTTCATGTAATAAATGAAGGTATCCTATTTTATCTTGACTGCTTGAAATTAGTGTTGAGTGAAATTACCAAAAAAAAACTTATGTTGAGCAAGATTTTCTATTTGTACTTTATTTTACTTTTAGTTTGTTCATCGTTTAATGTACTTTCCATAATTCTTATCATGATATGACTTTGCATGTTGCGTGGTTTGTTTAAATGGCACAAGACAAAGCAGAAATGATACTGTCTTTATAATTGATTTGAAATGAATACGTTATCATTGCATTACATAATTGGTGTCATCACCATTAGCTCAACATCATCAAAACCAAAATACACCGAGCAAAAAATTGTACGACGCGCAGTTCCAAAGCCATTTTCCTCATTCATAATGTTATCTATGTACATTCAATAAAAATGAGGAAAATAATGTTTCAAGATTGACCTAATAAATTGCTTTTGCTCTTCCTCTCTGTTATTATCCTTAACGCATTTGTCATCCGAAATTTTGTTAAGGACAAATAAGCAATAGTCTTTCCTCACTGATTTGACCAAAACTTTCAACCATGTTTGTCATCTACGACTCAGTTTCCTCCTCATCCAATAACTAGTTCAAGTCAACCGAATGGGCTCGGCGCTCTAAATGCTCAAGAGAGTCTTCAATGACCAAACCACTAGTATAAAGCAATACCTTTTTTCTTTGCCAATGTTCGCATACAGACATAAATCTCCTCAATCAGATAAATCCATCACAACCTAGCCAAATACTCACCACAAAAAGAATTGAATTTCCGATGGAATTTTTCTGTGACTAATATCCGTGACAAATTTTGCTAGTAATTCTGCCACAAAAATCTAACCTTATTATATTTATTATAAATTTTGTATTAAAAATAATATCTTTATAAAAATAAAAATTATAATATTAATAGCCATATATAAAATTTATTTTCCCAAAATTATTGTTAAAATTGTAATGTAATACATATAATTTTTTTAATAGTATATTATATATAATATAAAAAGAAAATATATAATATAATACACATATATGTGTTATATATGTTGGAAATATAATATATATATATATATACACACACACATATAATATATAAATTATTAGTAGGTTATTAATGTTAATTAAAAATAAAATTCAAATTCAAAACTAGGCTAAAACTATATTTATGAGAAAATTGATATAAGATTTGTTTAATTTGAAATTAATTTACATTAAAAAATATGATTGATAAATATATAAATATCATTTTGAGATGGTAACCATTTAAAATTAAAAGGGCTAAGATGTAAATCTGCTTTGAAAGTATTCAAAAAATCACAATTTTGCTATAGAAGTATTTTCAATCTCATTATTTCCCCAGAAGGTTGAAAATGTAGCAATGTTGCCCCTAACCATTTTGTTTTTGATACTTTCAACTGATATTCAGCTTCGGGGTCCATAACTTCCCTTCCCAACACAAGTGTCTCAATAGGACTTGAACTCTAGACTCAGAGGGATCTAGCAAAGCCTTACACTGCTAGACTCTATGTTAGTGCCCCTGACCATTTACAAAGTTAATTTTGACTATTAACTCTTTAGTTTGATTGAAATAATACATATGAAACTCTTACATAGAATTCATTAGTCATCACACCAACTCATCATCTTTTGTTCCAAGTGTCGTACTGAAATAATTTTTATTTTACACATAGTTGAAAAAATAGGTTGTACACAATTGTAACAAGAGTTGCTCCACTAAAGTTAGGTTGCACACTTAATTATTATAAAAATGATTAAACAACTTGATTTGTTTTTTGGAAAATTGTTTAGTCTTACCATATTCAATTTATTTAAATGCATATAAAGAAAATCTACTTTCACTACTACAAAAAATACAAGCTATGACGCTTAATTTAAAGAATACTATGACGCTTGGGAAGCATCGTAGCTTCCAACACCGTTAAAACAAGCTACGGCGCTTCTTGAATATATGAAAATGTCATAGCTTGATTTTTTTTTTTTAAATATAACTTACTACGGTGCTTCTTCAGGGAAGTGCTGTAGGAAAGGGAGATGACTTCCTATGGCACTTCCCTAGAGAAGCGCTGTAGGAAGTCTTTTATTTAAAAAAAATAATTTTATGACTTCCTACGGCCCTTCCCTGGAGAAGTGCTGTAGGAAGTCTTTTATTTTAAAAAATAATTATTTTCATAATTATTTTCTTTTCCTGATAAAAACCTTCATTAACAAACCATAATCCACAGCAATTTATAATACAATCCACAACAAAATAAAATAATATAGGACGTATCTTTTACAATATTGCGCCGTCATGTATCAAGTATAAAAGAACTCCAGCATTTAAGTTGGTTAAACTTAATTAAGCCATATATATTACTTCTACGGAGAATTAAACTAAGTATTATTATATTTGTAAGCTCAAAAATTAAAAAACTTACAATTTATAAAAAGTTTAAGAAGATAGAGTTGATACTTCAAATAAATACTTAAAAAAACATTATGATCACACATATAAGATTCATGACAGATTTTAACTAAAAGAAAATGTGAACCAAATGTTGAAAAAAGAAAAACACTTACAGGCTAGGGAGCTTCTGAAGGAGGCCGAGATAAGGAAAAAAACATGTGGTAGACAAAGCTTCCTACAGCAACCAAGTTCTGAGAAATAGGGGAGCTAGAGAGAAAGCGGAAAGATGAAAATGAAATGAAAACAAAAATGGCAAGTTATGGAAATTAAATTATAAGATGGGAGAAACTACGACGTTTTTTGTCAATACGTCGAAACTTCTCAATTTGAAAAAAAAAAAAGACAACGGCCAATTTTTTTAAAAAAAGCAGAAGCTACAGCGATTTTTTTCAAAACCCTAAAGCTTCTCAATTTAAAAAAAGTGACAGCCAATTTTTTTTTTTTAAAAAAAAATTCTTAGTTGGCGCTTGATTAGCAAGTGCCGTCCAAAATTGAGCCTTAGACAGCACTTGATTTCCAAGCGTTGTCTAAAACACCTTAAAATATCAAGGCATGGTGCCTTGATTATTTAAGGAATTGGTCTTGGACAACACTTGTTTTACAAGCGCCATCCAAGGCACTCAATGCCTTGAATTAATTCAAGGGATTTCTACGGTGCTTGGAAAACAAGCGCCATCCAAGGTTAAGCTTTGGACAACGTTTGTTTTCCAAGTTCCGTTCAAGTTCACATCTTGGACGGCATTTCTTTTGGAAGCACCATCCAAGGACTTTTATTTTAAAAAAATTAAAATCTTTTTTGATAGGGATGATTTATTTGACCTCTAAACCGATTCTTAAATTTAATTTTTGTTCTTTTAGTATAGACAAACTTTCTCAAGAAGATATCTTATCATAATAATGGAACTTTGACACTTACGGACTTTAATTTCTATTATTCCATAGTTTCCATACATTTTTTTAATAGTAGTAAAGGGATTAATTTTTTTAAAAAAAATAACCCCTTGTATGGCGCTTTCTTAAGCATGCGTCATACAATGTATTAAACAACTATGACGCTTTCCTACTCAAACGCCGTAGTTGTCACATATATTTTTTTTAAAAAAAAAAAGAAGTCTCATCCGGCACTTGTTTGAAGAAGTGCCATAAGAATGGCGCCGCTAAATCCATATATATTTTAGTAGTGTTCACACCACCTTGCACATAGAAAACAAAAGTTGAACACAAGAGTTGTGTTAGCTAAAGTTAGGTTGCACACTTAGTTATTATAAAATGATTAAACAAGTTGATTTTTTGTGTGCAAGGATTGTAATCATATATAAAAGTGAATGAGAATGACTGTCCTCTCTCTTGAATTTTCTCTTCTCTTTCTTTTGCTCTCTCTTATCCCAGATTTCTTTTATTTTCATAGCATATTATTAACATGAAAGCTCCAATGAACGTATGATCATCTCATCGTTTTCTTGACAATTTCATCTACCTTCTTTTACCATATTTTATGTGATCTATCTAGGATAATCTAAGTCACTTTATGGAATTAAAGATATACTTTTACCGATGATTATAAACATCGGGTTCCATGACTTTAAGATTGGAGATTGTTATTTTTTTTATATTTTATATCTCCTTTACAAGTTCTTTTATATTATTGTTGTTATTTTAGTATGGCAAGAAGCCATACACCTGTGATTTCATATTCTGATATTATATGGCCAGAAGTCCTATTACTTTATTTTCTTATTCTGAAATTATATTACCATAAGTCATATCGCTTTAATTTCCTATTCTAAAATTATATGTCCAGAAGTCATATTGCTCTAATTTCCTATTCTAAAATTATATGACCATAAGAGATATTGCTTTGATTTCATATTATATGGCCAAAAGCCATATTCTTCTTATTCCCATTTTAGATTATATGACCAAAAGTCATATCACTTTGATTCTTATTTTGATATTATATGGCTAGAAGCATTATGCCCTTTTCTCTCTTACCATAGGGCTAGAAGACATATTCATTTGATTCCCTATTATATGGCTAGACATCATATACTTTTTTTTCTTTTATTTTATTGGATGGCTAGAAACCATATATAACTTTTGTTTATCCTGAAGATAAAAGGCCAAAAGCCATATAATTTTATTTATCTTGAAGATAAAAGGCCAGAAACCATATAATTTTATATATCCTGAAGATAAAAGGGCAGAAGCCATATAATTTTATGTTGAAGATAAAAGATCGAAAGCCATATGATTCTAATTTCTCATATTGAGATTAATTGGCCCAAAGCAATAGAAACTAAATGGCTCGAAGCCATAAATTTTTTAATTTTGTTGTAATATTTTAGCTTATGAAGTATTTCTTGTATTTACGAATTTCTTGTTATTATCATTTGTGTTATTATATTGCGTTTTTATATTTCATATTTTATGAATACCCTTTTATTGCATTAGTATGAACTATGTTAAATCATGCAAAATTTAAATTTGTGGCTCGTTATTACCAAAAAGAACTATTCATCTTGAATATCTGATCCATGATTTTTCTACACTACCATTTGCATGAAGGCTTCAAAATTAAATATTTAGGAGTAAAAGACCCACTTATTCTTTAGAACAAATTAAAGGATATGTTTAACCACCAATAGATGGTTATTCTTCTAAAAGTTTGTTATAAATGGATGCATCCAATTTGCTCTTATAGTAGCAATATCGTGAAAAAGGCTTCAAGAAATATGCTAAATTAATTTCTTGCCTCCTTGCGGCTAAACAAAACAATGAAATTTTATTGAAAAATCATGAATCACATCAACATGCTCGACTCCATTCCCCAAAAGTGAATGTAGTTTCAAATGAATATAATTGTAACCATGGATGTGGATGTAGACGTAGCTACAACCATAGGTGTAGCCGTGGTCGTAATCGTGGTAGTTCAAATTCCCACCTAATAGTAGGGAAAGATTGCTAAAAACCACAAAATGAAAACTAGTGGGCACAATAAACATATTAGAAATCCATGTTATCATTGTGGTGGCAAGCATCATGCGTCTCGTACCTGTTGTACACTAAAATACCTAGTTGACCTTGGTAAAGGGTCCAATATGGAAATAAATCATGTTGATAAAGCTGAAATTTTGAGTATGGTGATATGGATATTACCTATTTGGATGTTGTTGATTTCTTAGCATAAGTTATCTTTGTCTAATTGAACTATTATTCTTAAAGTTGCTACTATCATATGTATTTCATTTTAATTATGTTTTCCTTTATTTTCCATGTCTCTTTTAATAGAAAATGAGTCTTATTAACATCAATCCTGAAAGATTTATTTCTCAATGACTCAAACCATACTCAGAAATAATAAATATTTGTCTTTCTTTGTAATTCAAGAAGTTAATGTTTAGACTATATCCGATAGCATGAATTTGATTGAAGGCTCTAGAAGAGCTAATATTTTGTTACCTGAAAGAACAAAATTATGCATTGGTAATGCATTTTATTCTACCAAGTCTAAAAGAAATTTATTGAGTTTCTAAGATATTCAGAAAAATGGAAATCATATAGAAACAACAACTAAAAAATAATCAAGAATGTATTGATATCACAAATTTAGTTTTTAGTAGAAAATGCGTGTTAGAAGGTTTTCCTGCTTTTTCTTCTGGCTTATACTGTAACGCCTCAATTTTATTTACCCATATGCCTTGTAATTATTTGTGGTATTTAATGAAATGGAATGGTAAATGCTCATGAGCTTGGAATTTACAAAGCTAATAAATTTTCATTTTCATAAGAATTGGGCTAGAACAAAGTATGAAGTTAATTTTTGGGTATTACAAAAAGACCATTATTAAAGTCCAAAATGGAATAATAAATTAGCATAGTATATGGCCCAAAATTTAAGGATAATTTCGGCCCAATAAAGGAAGAAAATGAATAAGCACAAAATAAATCCAAGAATGTAAGGGTAAAATGGTAATTTGCCAATAAAACACAAGATTAATTATTTTCCCAATTAATTAAATTTAATTTCAGTTAATTAAGGAAAATAAAGGATATATGTGTAATTGGAACATTCTTGGTCAAATAAATCAAGGTTTGAAAAGTCAAAGTTAGACTTGTACCCAAATTAATTAAGGAGATTTTGGGAAATGCATTAGATAAATATTATTTCCTTTTTCCCATGATATTTTCTTCTATTAAAAGAAAATAGGATGGAAAATAATTGTGGAATCATAAACATGCCAAGTGTCATTATCTCCAACGTAACCAAGGGATTAAATAATAATTGATTAAGGAAATGAGCACATGTTCAATTAGCATAAAATATTATATTTTGGGCAATTGATTAAGGCAACTAAATGAAGCCCATTTGCTTTATGAAGGACTCAAGTGGCTTCTTTTTGGGCCAGGAGGAGAGAAGGAGAATTGGTTCAAAGTCAATGGGAAGGTTTATGACACCATATCATTAGGAAGAGATAAGTCTAAGTAAAAAAGCCTATGTCATAAACCAAATATAATAATATATTCTAAAGTAGAATAAAGATATTATTAAAACACTTGGTCATCTCTTTTCCTCTTCATTTTCACATCCTATACGCGAGAGAGAGACAGAGGAGCTTTGAGACATAGAGAGCACAAGAGCTAAAGGAAGCAAAATCCAAGGTAAGAACTTGTGTTTCAAGTGATTATGCCTTCTATCTTGTGTAACAACGCTTCTAAACTCTTGTTCTCGATTAAAAATCATTTGTAGCCAAGAAAAACATCAAGGGAGGAGAGAGAGGGAGGGAGGACGTCTAGAGAGAGAAAGAGGAGAATCAAGAGGTAACTTCAAGAATCTCATTCCCTTTAGTAATATGATGTTGTTATGGTTCTTAACTTGATTTATGGTTTGGTTGGTGATTTTGTAAATTTGGAATGTTGAAACCCTAAGGGGTTATGCTACCCAAATTTCCTCAAATCATGTTTAATTAGTGTTTAAGAGGTTTAACAAGTGATTAGGAGTGAAAAGGTGAAAGCTTTAAAGGTTAGATCACAAAATCACAATTTTTCCATTTTTCCTTCAAGTTTCGGCCAATGCTAGAAATAGAGGCAAGAGCTATAATTTCACTAATTTGATGGTTCCATTGTATTTAAGAGGGAAAATTGTGTAGGGTTGATGTTAATCATGTTGTGAGAAAAGCCCTAGAAAGTGAAATGTCAAAAATAGCCTTAAAACCCTAAGTAGGGGCTGTCAAGGGCAAAACTATCATTTGGCAGTGATTTTGAGAAAACCAAGGTCAAAATGGATTCTACACGTAAAACTGTGTAGGAATAGCCCGAGTCAAAATTTCTAGAAAAGTACAGTCAGGCCAGGTAAAAAGGGACTTAGACCGGGTCCCTAAGGGCATTTTGGTAATTTTGCAGAATTAGACTAATATAACCAACAAAATGAGTTTAAAAGAGTTTAGAGTAGTACATGAATGGGTATTAACCTAATTCTTATAAACTTGGAATTTTATGACCAGACTATGGGGCCCGAGCCGGATCGAATTAAGGACTTAACTGGACATAAGGTAGTAGCATTTTCTTTCATATACTATGTAATTGTCTATATGCTTTGTGTATGCCATATTTTGTGATATGAACACTATTTTTTCAGTAGGGCAATTATGTGTGGAGGCACACTTACCCGGTAGTAGCACTTTCTTTCATATACTGATAAGGTCTTGATTATATGGTGAAAAGAAATATGCGCAGAATGGGGCACTAGGCAAGTGAATCACCCCGTCTGTGAACTAGCCATAAGGAATAGTAGAATACTGAAGGGTAGCAAGTGGTGCAATACCGAACTGAGGTTGATTAAAAGATATTGTGAACTCAAGGAAGCAAGTATGGCCAAGGCTAGTGTTCAGACCACACACAGTATTTAGTTAGTCAAGGGCAGCTAGCACGATGCTTGAGACAAGAGTAGTCTCAGGGTGCCAGTGGTCAGGAGTAGATAGAGCTGGTATCTGTGTTTTGGCACAGGCACACAAAAGTTAGCATGCTCAACCCAAAGCAATCTTAGGATGGGTAAACCCTTGGAAAGTTAAGTTGGCAAGGTTATGGAGACTTGAGGAATAGTTATGGTCTTAAGGTTTCTTCATGACTAATGATCATCTTAATTAGATTATTTAAATGATGTTTAAAAGCATGAAGATGATGACGATATAAGTTTTAATCTTAATTTGAATCGTTTCTGTTATAGTAAGTACTGCGCAGAAAAGTTCATTTGATAAGGTGATGGGAAACTTGAGGTGTAGTAAATATGTGAGATTTCTCCATGCTAAGTGATGATCCTTAGTAACACCGTGATGTTAAAGGAATGTAGACATGATATATGGTACTATATGATGAATGATGATTATATCGTATATTAATCATAGAGGATTCGATCTGATAATACTGAAGGTTGAGGATAGGCTTCAATTTGATTTAAGCTGAAATAATGCTTAGGTCGGAATATGAATTTGTTGTACTATGGTTCTGTTCCATGATGGAAGTTTGAACCTTGTGAATAGTGTTGAACCTTCAGTAATATTTTGAGGATAATATCCAAATAACGTGGAGGTTAGAATATACACTATTGATCTTGATTCTTAGCAAACCTATTGGGTATACTTAAGGAAAATGATTTCCAATATGTGTGATATTGAGGTTCTAGATTTCTTGATGAACCTAAAAATAGGGTTAGAGAGCTTAGGCTGTAAACTTCTACATGTCAGACACATTGTGATGAACCAATGTGTCCAAAAGCCCTAAGACCTAGCGGACTAGTGTGTCCTTAAGCTAGCAGATGTATTTAGAATTATGTTGGGCTAGTGATGCTCTATGGAATCAAGGAACAATATTCTTATGGATACAAATCTTTTCAGAAAGGGATTTTGAAAACAAGCTAGTTGGTAAGTCTAGCATAAAGAAAGATTATGATCATAAGATATTCCCTTAAAGGATTGATTGAGGTCACAACTCTCTGATGAAATGAGAGATAGAATTGATCTTCCTACTATTCCACTAACTTGAGGCTATACTAAGAGTCCATTGGTGGATGACAAATGATGTGATGAAAGGTATGAGTAGAAGGGTTACCAAGTAAATCGTAACCCAAAAATCAACTATTAAGTTTTGATTCAACAAAAATTTGAAATGGCCTAGAATGATTTGAGTTGAAACAGCCCAGGAATTGGCACAAAGAAACACACATTTCTAATGCAGTCAGGTGTTATAGGAGGTTCCCGTGGGACTCCTACTAAATGATCCTGACATTATTAAAACTAATATGAGGACATAAACATCAGAGTGCGTAGTGGAAGTCTACGACTCTTTATTGATTACAAGAAGTTGAATAAGGTGACTGTTGAGATCAAGCACCACTTCCTGGAATAGATGATTTGCTCAATCAATTGTCTGGTTCCTATGTGTTTTCCAAAGAAAAAAAAAGCCGAGTTGAGATTCGGGTATTACTAGCTTGAGGTAAAAGTAAAAGTGTACCAAAAATTGCTTTCAATATCAGATATGGCCATTGCGAGCTTCTTGTAATGCCATTTAGGCTGACCAATGCACTTGGGGTGTTCATGGACTACATGAATCGAATTTGTCGTCCATACTTGGACCAATTCGTAGTAGCCTTCATTGATGATATTCTAGTATACTCAGAGTAGAGTAGAACACGAGCAACATTTGAAAATCTTATTAAACATACTGAAATCTAAGCAACTCCAAGCCAAGCTAAGCAAATATGAGTTTTGGCTTTCAAAAGTTAGACTTTTAGGCCATATAGTCTCATAGCAAGGGATCTTGAGGGACCCTGGTAAAGTGGAAGCAGTACTAAACTAGAAGGGCCAGAGACTATGGTTGTGATACGCAGTTTTCTAGGTCTTGTTGATTATTATGAGGGGTCTATATCGAATTTCCCCAGAAACTCAATATTATGTGTGGGATGATACCTATGAGAGGAGCTTCATAAAGCTAAGATAGAAATTTATTATAGCAACAGTGCTAAAATCCCATATGCGAGTAGGCATGGATTGGAATGTGTTTTTATGCCAACTAGGGTGTATACATCTTTTCACTTGAAGCTTCGTAAATTGAACTATCCCACCTATGATCTTGAGTTTATAGTAATAGTGTTTGCATTGAATTTGAAGATGTTGCCTTTATGGCTTAACCGTAGAGTTGTACTATGACACAAACATTTGAAATATTTGTATGATCAGAAAGAACTGAATATGAGACATCACAGATGGATGGAGCTACTTAGAGATTTCAACCTTTAACCTGGAGGTAAACTATCACCCAAGAGAGGCTAATGTCATTGCTGACGCATTGAGCCATAAAACAATGTAGGTGGCAGCCATAATGATTCGTAAGTAAAAACTAATCTAGGATTTCAGAGATCTTAGTTAGTTTAAGTAGATTTTGATCAGTGGTAACTGTTAGAACTGGCCGACACCCAAGAGGGGGTGAATTAGGTGTATGATAAGAAATTAAGAACTTTGAAATTCTTTTTGCATCTTAATGAAAGCTCTAAATATGAAAGTAATGAATCATAACTCAACAGTTAGATATTTAAAAAATATATGCTAGAAATATAAAACATCTTAAGGAAGAGAAGATGCAAACTATGATTTATTCTAGTTCGGCCTAATCCACGATAACCTGCGTCTAGTCCCCAAGTTCCTCTTGAGATTTTTCATCCACTATCTTCCTCAAGTTTAACCGGGTACTTGAGAACCACTACAATCTCACAAGTTTAGCTGGGCACTTGCGAAGCCTTTTACAAATCTCTCACCAAGTTACTCCCCCTTACACACTATAAGGATACAATTGAATAACCCCCTTGCACATTGTAAGGATACAAACTTGATGAAGAATGATTACAATCAATCTTCTCTCTCAGAAGTGAATAGATGAATACTGAAATACAATATAAATTATTACATTCTCAAATACACATAATAGAGAAAATAGATAAGAACAGAGAGTGGTTGGGTCAGAGTGGATGACTTAAGATATAAGAATGTTTGTGTCGTTGTGTTCTCGTTGGCGTTGTTACACTTTGCTTAAATCTCCTATATTTATAGTTGAATAGGATATGACCGTTATGATCATTTCAACTTATTTGTTGAGTTCCATTGCTTCGTTTGATCGTTCTTTATATTTGAAAAACTAGCTGCTTCATTTGGTGGACACTCCGCTTCTGTAAAGTCAACTTTTGTCTCTTCACATTGTTTCTTCATTGTATTCCTCGAGAGATACATTAAACACTAATACAATGAAGTGTTAGAGTGATTGGAAGCAAGAAGAGTGAGTTTCATAATCATTCCCATGATTTTCAGAAACTTCAGAATGATATCTATCATGTCACTTGAGTGGTCACTCGAGTGATCTTGGGTCATCACTCGAGTGATCCCCTTCAAAATGTGGCAGACAGCATTGGGGTGATTTTCCAACTTCATCACTTGAGTAATCTCTTCATTTTGATTCAAAACATGGAAAATGATATATCATCAGAAAGCTCTTGCCATCAATATTCCAATGCAATAAGAATCAGCTCCAAACTCATTGTATTCAAAAAGTTATGATCCAAAGAGTATCTTCTGCACTATACAATATCTGAAATCATGAGCATCAACTTCCAGAAGGCATAAATCTTAGTATATAGCTTCAAATATGACAAATTACATATCCATGGAAAGCTCTTTAAGTCTAGTTTCATATGGCACCAGTTTCATCTCAATCTGATATGTAGTTTGAGAGTTATGTCCAAATACCAAAGTTGTTATGGAATAAGACACTGATTTGCATGGCATTTTCTAAGGATCATATGTCTTTCATATAAGCTCCTTTGAATGTGATCTTGGGGTGTATTTTTTGTGTTGGAAGTATAGTTTCATATGAAACTAGTTTCAACTCAATATGATGTGTGGTTAGAGAGATATGGCCAAAATATTGGACCTATATTATGCTGCGCGAAAACAGTGCACATTAGAATGTTCATCACTCCAATAGTCACTAGAGTGATTCTGGGTCATCAGTCTAGTGATCACCTCTAAAATGAGGCAGTGGCATATCACTCGAGTGATAACCTCTAGAGGTAGTATAACTTTCGTATATGTCATTTTAGCTTCATATTAACCCATTACAACTTCCATTTAACGATAGAAACCTCTGGTATCACTGCTAATAGTTTAGAACTTGATATTCCCATTAGTTCTTGCAAGTTCTTCCTTCAATCTCTTTTTTCACTATATTCAATCTTCTTCTTTCTTTGCTTGACTAATCTACAAGATATGCAACATTAAATTTAGTAGTTAGTCAATATAGAAGATAAGTATATTATGCAAACTATTTGCTCTTATTTGACATCTATATTTGACATAATCAAAACTAATCATATCTAAAATTTTCCCCCTTTTTGATGATGGCAAACCTTTAAAGAAAAATATGTATGAGTTATAAAAGCAAATTAAGAGCAACATATTTTCTTGCCTTTTTGTCCCCCTATTTGACGTTAGCAAAAAGTTTAAAGTATAAGAAAGAAATGATTGTGGAGAAGTAAATATGTCAAGAAAATGTCTTTCTCCCCGTTAATCAAAATATGTGTCTAGAAAACAATTTTCTCTCCCCTTATTTGAAGCAATTTCATCTTTAATATGATACAAATGAACAATGGTTTCATTTTTCAAACTTGAAACAACTTGAAGATGTTTTCAAGAAAACTTTTATAATCAAGGATATGCAAAGTATTCCTAAAAGATAAAGAGAGGGTTTAGAAATGCTCATTTAGATTTAGAAAGCTAATGATTGATCCATGAAGTGTATTTCCTTCTTTTCTTGTCGTGTTAGATCTATGATGTTGTGTTCACCATACTTTTGATGCGCAACTCTAATGGATCAAGTTCATAGGAGTGAACTATAGCTGGCTTAGTGATAGACTCTGAAGTGTGTTCAATAGAAAGCTTAGGAAAAGCCTTCCTTAGAATGCTACCAAAATATCCTGATTTGTGCCTTTTGTTGCTTTGAGTGTTGCAGCCAGTATTAAATCATCTTTCCTCAAAGTTGATATATTCTCCTTTTAGTATGTTGAGGAATGATCTTGTATAGAGCAAATTCTTCTACTATAAATAAAAACATTCTTGCAAGGAGAATGGTTAGTGCAATCAAGTATCAAAAATTTCTTTTCTATAAAATATATGCAAATTAACATCATGGAAAGAAGATATATGAGTAGCTTATCATCAAAACTAATCAATTGAGAGTAAATATATATGAGTATGTTATAATGATTTTCTTTAAGATACATATGAGTATGTTATAATGATTTTCTTTAAGATATAAAACACATGTGAATGTGAAGCTCCCCCTTAATAAATGCATGGCTTAAAAGAAAATCATTATGAATAATACAATTAATAACTCTCTTGGATTTATAAAATCATTAGAAATTTCGTAGAGAGAATAAGTATGAAAATATGAAGATCAAGTTTTGAAAATGACGATGCTATTCAGGGTTTTAAGGCTGTAACCCTGTATTACTCTAGTGGTTACTCGATTAATTCTACTCAACCATCACTAAAGTACTCACTCGAGTGATGTAACTCAGAGAATTTTAATTAAGTAAAAATACAATACCTCACTCGAATAATATCGTAATTACTCAATTCATATTCCTCTGTAGTCCATTAATGCATCGTTGGCTACTCATTGTCTAATGATATGATCGGTACTGATGGATTCTAAAGCGTAGTCTCTATAAGCATTTAAGTATACCAAGATTAGCTCGAAATAAGGCCTTGAAGTTCCAGTTGATCAAATCACAGAGTTGTTTAATCTTTCCATTCACAGAAGTGATGAACTTGGTATTGTTCGTAGCAAGCTCTATGTGATTATTGAAGCTCCTCTCTCAGGTAACCTTGGACATATGGACCAAAGAATGAAGGAGCAAAGAGACCAACTCTAGCAAAGTAGTATATCTTATCTATCCTTGAAGTCCTAGCTCCCATCATCTGTGCCTCTTGTGTTAGCCTGGAGTGAGCTTCAAAAATTTAAACAAAGTAGTTGTGAATCACTTGGAGTGATTGCATATTACTTGGAGTGATCCTCAGAATCACTTAGAGTGATTGCAAATTACTTGTAGTGATTGTAGATTACTTGGAGTGATTATTAGAATCACTTGGAGGTTCAGTGTAAAGTAAACAACATTTGAAAGTTTTGAGACAATTCATAACTTTCTAACTTCGCAACCTGAATGAGCTTTTCATTGGTAACATCAAGTAAAGCTTAGTTTGTTTGAATGGTGGATCAGAGGCTCTAGGTGATCTAGCTCTAGTTGAAGATTGTGCTTCATAATCTCTTGATGCCTTAGGTTCTACTCTCTGTTCTAGCTAGTATCACCCACTAGTGACAAGTGTATATTAACCCTTTGGATGTGTAGCTTCTCAACCATAGGAGTCATCGCAAAGGGCTCATTTGGTTTCAAGTATCAAATTTTGTTAGCCTTGAGGAATGGAGATACCAAATGAGGGTATGTGGTTGGAGTATGCCTTATAGAAGTATATATGTATCTCTGATTCTTTGAAAGACATGATCTCTCTAGTGTTTCTTTCCTCGTTACTAATAATATAGGTTATTATGTGATAACTCTTCTCGATGAAGTGAGGTTATTGGCCTTGTTCACCATAGCTCTAATATAGGTATAGCAAATAATCCAGTGAAGATTGTACTTAGAACTAGGATTGAAGTTGAGAAACCACATTGTTCTCATGGTATGATGATTCTTAATACTTCTGGCTCATTGAACACTTTGAATGGTCTGATAGGAAGCTTCTAGATCCTTAACCATTTATTGATTATTGAGGCTGAGATGGTGACCTTTTTGATCTCTAATTATTGTTTTAAACTTATCCTTCATCACAATTCCTTCCTCAAAGCATAACTCAGTAGGCTCCATCTCACATTAGAGATGTTTACTGCCTTTGGCAGTAGGGATTTCTTGCTCTCGGTTTGAGCTTCTTGCCTTGCTCTTGGTTTGAGCTCCTTTAAATTGAACTCTACTAGGCTCATTAAGAGGTCTTCTTCCTCTTTCTTTGACTGTACCACTATCTAATTACTTGCTAATGATGGGGTGTCACTCGAGTCATTACTTGAATGATATCATAGATTCAGCTTCTGCTCACACTGCAATACTGCCAGTCAGACCTAAGCTTTTAGCTTTTGTTCTTTGTACCCGAAAAGCATATCATCTTGGTTAACTCCTACAAAACATATCTCTAAACACATTGGTACCCAACTTCTCTTGGGTCCTCACAATATTAGAGATAATGACCCTTTTGCTCTTATACAATTAAATCATCTGATCATTGAGCAAAGAGTGTATTAAATCACCAAGGACTATAATTATAATGATATCCAATTAATTATAGTTACTGAAAACAAATGATACCAAGAATGATGTCTTTCAAAGACCAATGATAATTTGTAAATACACTTTCAATTGAAAAATATGTCATTGATGGGATTTTCTTACAATCTATGTGAGTTGGATCAAAGAGAGTAGAAAATCTATCCATAATGACCAACTTTTATGAAAATATAAATCATGAATTGAATCAAGTCTTCAAAGAATGATAATGAGATATGCAAATTGTTTCAAAATCTCAAATGTTTTTTCGAATCATGAATATGTATTATGATATTAAGATTTTGAATACATGAAAAACTCATTTTTGAAACATGTTTACAATTGATGCTTATTCCAAAGATAATGGAAGTCAATAGTTTAAGTATATATATACCAGAAAGCTTCTCTTTTAGACAATAACTAAGATAACATGTTAAACATTGAAGTTAACATGTTTGAGAATGTTCCCAAGAACAAAAGTCATATGGAAAATGAATTAACCAAAATGGCTTAACTTGACAGATATATATATATAGGGACAATGACTTTGCTAAGAGATAATCTGCCTCTTACAGTTGTGTCTTGAAATATATGAAAATTCAAGGCAAGAATTTGAATAGAAGACTCCATTTACTTGAAAATAGATGAAGACAAATGTTAATGCATTTGAGCAATAAAATGAGTATAAGGATTTATAGATGATGAAGTACATACTCTTTAGTCCAAATGATTAGAGTGCTAGAATATTATCCTAGTAAGTTATTCCACTATAATGGTTAGTGCATTAAAATTTAATGCACTAATGAACATTCATAATTCTTGGAATAACTTGGCTAATAAGGATTTGTGCATTAAGCACAAGGCTTTTACATATTGAATTCTTTTTAAGGAAATACACTTAAAACTCATATAAATAGTTAACTTGTTAGATGTAAGGTCTAACTTGTTAGAAAATAAAGACTAAGGAGTTCAAGCACTGAATAACACATTTATGATCAATGATCAATATGTTAATGAGAAAAATCTAGTGGTCATATTTAAAGCATTTCTGATGTTCAATACACAAAAATATTAACTTCCAATTTTGAAACTAACTTGAAAGCAAACAAAATATGAAAAATCTTCAAACTATGTGTATGCACTTTTACAAACAGGATAAGTTGAAACCAAAACACAGTTTTGGATTATGCACTTCAAAACATAAACCGATAGAAAAACTATGCACAATTTCACTTTTCGTTCATTTAGCAATCTGTAAACAATTTAACAATCATCAATGATTGATTGCTAAAGGAATGCAAAAATGGACAAATACTCATTACTCAAAATAAATAACTCATATAATCACAGTATAGAATAAGGATTAGATATCACCGTAATTCCTCTTATCCTTGCGACAGCTTGCTTGGTTTTGTTGGAATAATATTGTTTTTTCTCCTTTGCATAATCAGCACCAAAATCCAAACTTCAAAATTCAGCATCATCAAGATATGAATTATGTTTTCATGTAGCTATAGTCTTGAGAAGCTTTTTCCTATCCTACAGAACTGTATAAATTTCTTTTCTTCATGGTATTCAACATTGATTGGATCCATTTCTTGTTAGCTTGTAGGAATCAAGATAAAATTCACATGCTCTAAGAATATAATCAATTCAAGGTAATTAAGCATAATGCATTAAACATGTCTTTATGTATAAAAGAAATATTTTCTTTTCAAATCATTATATATACATAAAGAATTAACCTGTTGAGCGTTGCAATCACTTTATAAATAAATCTATTAAGTGGTTTTTTAAGGGATGTGAAAACACAATTTCAAAATAGTTTGCAATGCTCATTCCTAAGGTTCCAAAATATAAAACCTCAATAAATATTACCGACAGTAGCATAGAAGGTTTTATCATTGTGTACCTTTGCCTTAGATATTTGGAGGATTGCTTTTGCTTACCCAATGCATCTTTCTATGGTGTTGTTATTTTGAATATTTTGCTTTGGATGTTGGCAACGTTCTCTCAAAATATATAGACTCCAAGAGTATTTTACTTGATGTTTGAGATATCCTCCTTTTTGTATTTCCTCAAGATAGTTGAACAGTACTCTATAGTAGTCCATTCTTAAGGTGTAATGTACTCCTTTTCTCCATTTCCTTTCTCTGTGGTTAGACTTTGTTGTTCCAGCAATGGATGACTCGAGAGTTCTCCTAATTGATGTGAATCTCCTTTTAGGTGCATTAGGAACTCTTGGAATCTTCTTCATGTTCTCTGTACTCTTATGTCCATTCTTTCTAGAATCAATTTGCACACATGAAACACCAGTGGACATTTTAATACCCACTTTCCTTTGGGTCCTTAAACGTTAGCATTTGAATTCACTTGCATTTTAGGAACCCAAACAAATTTATTTCTCACATTAGAATTTCTTCTAATATAGCATGTGTGAGAAATATGACCTGATTTATCACAATAATTGTAAATAATAGAATGATAAGTATTATGACATCCTATGCAAGTATTGTGTCGGTCATGAGAATAGAAACACAAATATTTTCTACTTGAACTTCTTTCTTCCCAATAAATTTTCCAGCATGATTGAAAACATTTTTGCTTTTCTCAATAGAATCAATTATTGGTTGGAAAACAATTTTATACAGTCTTTCAAAATCATTTTTCTTAAATGCACAAGAAGAATTGAAACTTTTTACCAGAACAACATCTTGAGCTTCTAATACGGATTCATCAAGTTCATTCATGTTGAGCTTTTCTTGGGAGTCGTCTTCCTCTTGTTCTTCTATGTAGGCTAGATCATGAAAGTGTTCTATGATTTTTCCTTCTTCATCATCAATTTCCAATTCTTCAGAATAACATCTTGAGCTTCTAATATGGATTCATCAAGTTCATTCATGTTGAGCTTTTCTTGAAAATCATCTTCCTCTTGTTCTTCTATGTTGGCTAGATCATGGAAGTGGTCTATGATTTTTCCTTCTTCATGCACAATAGATGTGTAGCTTGTAGTTTCACATGAACTATCACCACTTTCAACTTCCACACACTTGTTAGAACTATACATAGAATCAAGAGTATCCCAAATATCTCTAGCAGTAAAGCAAAATCTAATTTTCTCAAAATAATTTTCAGTTAAAGCGCTATACAGAATTTTCATTACTCTAATGTTCAACAAAAACATTTTCTTTTCTCTTTTTGTCCAATCCTTTCTTGGTTTGAAATCAAAGGCATTTGTAAAAACATTCCACATATCAAAATCAGATGCTTATATAAAAATAGTCATTCTAGCTTTCCAAAACTAAAAATAAATATCTTTTAAAAGAGGTGGAATTGTATAGTCAAAACCTTCGAAAAGCATATAACACCCAAAATCATCCATTATAAACTCTTGAGATGGTTAAGTCTTTTAAACAAGAGTCCAGCTCTGATACCAAATGTTAGAACTGGTCGACACCTAAAGGGGTGAATTAGGTGTATGCGCATCTTAATGAAAGATGTAAATATAAAAGTAATGAATCATAACTCAACAGCTAGATATTTAAAATATATATGCTAGATAGGAGGAGGAGACAACATTTTATGCTCAGCGTCAGTGTGATATGCATGAGAATGATTTTTTGCTACAATCCTTGATCTATCTAAGTATGTCACATACCTACAGTTGAAAGAGGAACCAAAATAGATTTAGCGACAGAATTACTGACAAAATTTTTTCTAATCCGTCACTAATTATCAAAGAAATATTTTTGTTGCTAGTCCTTCGCTAATTAAAGTAGTCATAAAAGACTCATCTAAAGAGGCAAGAATGGAAACTAATCTTTCTCGTCCTAAATATAAGGTTGATAAATAATTTATAAACATTAATTAAATTAGTTAAGTTAATTATTTATAATAAACATATGTTGATGTCTCTAAAATATCTTATTAATTACTATCCCATTAAAGAAAATCCTACAATCAATAGGAATATAACTTCTACATCTAGTACTGAAAGAGAGTATTTTTTTTAATCAAATTCTTACTTCTCTTCCTTTGATTTTCTTTCAACAAATCAAATATGCCTTTAGGGTGTGTTTGATTTTAGGGGAGTGGGTATAATTATTTTTTTAAATGGAAGAAACCCAAAATTTATCCTCTCATTCCTTTTAAATTTTGGGTTCCCTCATAAACAACCCCCAAACCAAGCACATTAATGTCATATGTCTCCCGCCTCTGTTCTCTTTTCTTGTTTTAATTCTTTATTTAGTAATAATTTTTATATTGGACCCCATAGTGCTATTGGCCGAATGATATTTTTGTTTCTGGACTGGGTTTTGGGCTTATTGGGCTATAAAGAAAAGAGAGGGGAAAGTAAACAGACCCATCTGTTGTGGGATCCCGTTCGCTTTTGCCTTTCTGCCTCGTCGCCTCCCTGCTCGCTCATCATTTCTGTTCTCCGTCGCCACTGCCGTTTCCAGAGCGCTTCCAGCCGACACCTCCGACTCCACCGTCCCAATCTCAGGTATTGTTTACTTTTTACCAGTCCATTAGCATAAGCTGTTGCTGGGAACTGTAATTTGTTTTAATTTACAAATTCAGTTGGATTGGATACGCTTCAATTCATCATTTCTGATTAAGAAATTTCGAAAATAATCCCTTCTGCTGGTGCTCTATATTTGCTTCTCATTTTCGTTTTCTCTGGAACAACAGTACAAGAACTCTGCCATACTCTTTTTATCTTATTCTTTTTTTTCGATTTGACGTGATTTTACCGAACTCTCTGACATTTTGTATAAATGTTTAGCTGGATATCTTACTGGTCGGGTTTTTGGAAGTAAATATTTTATTCACGGTTTGCATGTGTTCACCATTCCATTTATCAGGCGAATGGTTTTCCCCCTTTCTTGTTTTCCTTGATTAAGTTAGGTCAGGGGTTGGCATAATTCCATTTTTAGGATGATGAATTGAGCGTTTTTTTAGATACATTTTTTGTACTCTAGAAATATAGTGGCATGGAACACCACATGGAACTCATCCCTATTTGCGTATCTTGCTGTGGTTATGTGCTTAATTATGCTTACTAAGGGGTAATATGTTAGGTTGTAGGCGTTTCAGTAATCATGAAGGTAAGGTCATCTGTGAAGAAGATGTGTGAGTTCTGTCGGACAGTTAAACGTAGAGGACGTGTATATGTGCTATGCACGGCCAACCCTAAGCACAAGCAAAGACAAGGCATGTCAACAGTTGCTGAAACATTGTCATCTCCTACAGTGTATGTGTTATTATTTTCTCAGTGATGATCGCATGTGGTTTGGTAGATGCTAGGTTCCTTCTTGGTGGGCATGTTGCAAAGTTGATCTCGTCAAAACCATTGGCTTTTGTTTATAGGATATCATATTTTAGTGTTTTCTACAAATTCATGCAGTGATTTTTTTTTCTGTGGTAGATATGCATGCACACATGTATTGATGCTTTCTTTCTGTGGTAGACACACATGCTTTCTTTCTGTGGTAGACACGCATGCACACTTTCATCGTATGTCACATTCAGTTTTGCTTGTTTCACTAAGTCATTGAAATGGACACCTTTTTTGGTGGATCAGGATTCTTAGAAATCGAGAGGCTTAATTCAATTTTTTTATGATTTAACCCATCATATTTGTATATACACTCTCCCTTTCATCTTTTTTCTTCTTAAAAGCTATAGGAAAGTGTAGAAGCCACAAGTGTTGGCTGGGCCAAATATGCAAAAGTTCAAGAATAAGCCTTTGTTCAATTTTCCTACAGATATTTGGGCCAAATTTTATGTTCTAAGTCAATATCAAAAGCAAAGGCAACTTTGCTTACCCCAAGATTGAACCAAAAGCTGGTACTTGCATTTTTCTGATAGTGGGGCTTTTGAATGTCTGTGGCTTGCATGTTCTAATATAGCCATTGCCATTGTGAAGGAGGAACAAGAAAGGAACAAAGTGAAACAGGGACTTT
Source organism: Inga leiocalycina (assembly GCA_963242795.1). Lineage (NCBI taxonomy): Eukaryota > Viridiplantae > Streptophyta > Magnoliopsida > Fabales > Fabaceae > Inga > Inga leiocalycina. The sequence goes on from OY725327.1 coordinate 28,825,536, forward strand.
ATTGGGTTATATTTCACTGTCAAGTAATGATGTGGCAGGATGTTGATAATAGATCTGTGTTTGAGTTGACTTGGTTGGATAGCAGATATTAGCAGAAATTGACCTTCTCAATTTCAAGAGTTTTTTTATCCTATGTTGATTAGTTGCTAGTTTAAGTTGAGAATATGTGAATGCAATATGGTACTAGGACAAAATGCTATCTTTCATTATGAGTATCCTTGGATGAAACCCCTTAATGTGTGCAATCAATAGGGATATTTTGGGGGGAAAATTATGAATTTCAGAGACAAAGTGGATTGTAGTATTATATTTATGACAAAATTAAACCCCTAACACGTAGCATCATTGATCTAGATGTCCATGGACTTATCTTCTCATAATAGATTCCTTTCTTGTAATTCAAGTTGGCTTGAATGGCCATGTTGAACTTAAGCAAGATCGCTGATGGTATTGCCAATGTGAGGTTTATTCCTTTGATGAAAATTCCATTAGATGTTTAGTGCGATGCCTTGGACAAAAGTCAAGGTAGAGAATGCTGGTTGTAATATTAAGGGGGATGGTGAAAAATGAAAACGTGACTGATCAAACAGCAAGCTAATAACTCTGTAAAATGTTGATCTCATTTTTGTCCTTAGCAACCAATATTATTTTTGCTAAAGGATTGAACATCACATTGATAGTCAGCAATCTCACTAAAGTTTAACATCCCCATTTGCTCCAATAACCCATATCACAAGATCAAAATCTATTACGAAAAGGATAGGTCCGTAAAAGTCTAATTGAGGTGAAACCAAATAATATAATGGTATTCTGTAGAGTCTTGTGAGTTCTATTTTATTTTTTAGATATAGAAAGTTTTGTTTTATATCAGGTTCTGTTGCATTCATTTCACAAAAGAACAATCTATCATGTTGACTATTTACATTTACTTTAGGATTTTATTATTTTTTATAGGAATGGTATTTTGGGAATTCATGTTAGTTTTTTATCTGTTACACTAACCAAGCAATTTTTCCTGTCCAATCTTCAAACACCTTTTCCAGTTATACCAGTCCACTTCTTGGTTTGAGTTTACACTCTTTAAACTAAACGGAACCTTGGAAATTTGTGTTTAATTTCAACCAAATTCAGAGTTGGTCGTTTCTATATACTCTGGTGCTTGTTAATTTATATCTTTTACATGTCAAGCATCAACTAGCGCTTATTTATTGATTTCCTGTAACATGAGAAAATAAATTCAGGTCCTCAGAGACAAGTGCCAAGCAGATTAGTTTTACCATCAGCTCACGTACAGGCCCGGCTTCTCTTCTTCCACAAAGGTACAGCCTTTCTATGTTGTATGGATGGAGGGTGGGCCTCGCCTCCATTTTTTCTAGAAGGTAAAATGCACACAGTTAGCGACTTGGAATCCAAAGATTGTGTTGCAAGTAGTGACTTACTATGAGAAGAACTTAATAAATAATCACAACTCTTGATCAAGGCCTCTGCCTCCCTCCTTCCTTTGTTTTGTTTATGAAAGTTTTCTCTTGTTTTGTTTTGTTCCCTGTTAGAAGGTAATTGGTGCAGGAAGACTTGTGTGGACCCTTTAGCATGCGTTTTCTGTACTCTTGGGAAAATGTGAAACTTCGGTTCTGGAATTTTTATTTGTCACAGCCTTTCTTGGGCTTTTTTTTTTTTTTTTTTTTGCACACCATTTGGTCTGCAACACACTGTGCGCATTTGGATTGACAGTAAAAACTGTTTTTTGAACATGATTTATGATGTATAAGGTTTGAGGTAAGTATGTGAGAGAAGATTTGTGTCAGTTTCTGTGAACGTATATCTCTAATGCTAATTCAAACAAGCGCTCAGATGTTAGTGCAAGCTGCAAGTGCTGGAATTAGAACCGGTGACATCCATCCAGGCTTTGTTATTATTTTGGATCGTGTAGTATTGCTGGTTAATTGTGTGGGGGAACCCTTTAAGTTCTGTGGTTCGTGAGTGCATTAAATCGTGACCAGAATAACATTCACTAGATTGTACTCACAAACGTTTGGGAAGTTCTATTTTTTTTTATAACAACGTTTGGGAAGTTCTATTTTTTTTTATAACAACGTTTAGGAAGTTCTGGTCCTGTGAATGAGATACGCTTGAAAGATGTCTGAAATTTGAACTAATTTTTTTTTTTTCATTTATACCCCTTAATTACCTATTATATCGTGACATCATTTATCACTCATGTGCCTCCCTTTTTACTTTCTTCCTTTCATTCACAGACATGGACACGTTTTTTTCCATTGAGGAGAATTTTGTTTTTAAAATAAAATATATTTTTACACATTTATTGTATTTAACCAATTTTAATTAATTTTTATTTGCACAATTTAGTTTTGGAAAAATTAATCTGCAGGTCCTTGTAGTTTTCATCGATTTTGAAGCAGATCCCTAAGCTTCTTCTTTTCTTTTATTAGATCCTTAAACTTTCAATAGTAAGGGCCGTTACTCCCTAAACCTTTAAAACTGTTAAATACTTTTAACAACGTCAAAGATTGCTGTTAAAGGGTGCTGTCCCACCTGTCTCTCCTCCTTCGCTTAATCCTCATCATCTTCTTTCCCATCATTCTCCCTCAACCGCAAAGTCATAGTGATAGTCTTCGGACAACCCAGAGGTCATGTCTCCTTGGTAGTTCAGAGTCTCTTTTAATTCTTGAGCTCTCTATGTCTACTTTGGTCAATTAAAAAAAATGTTTGGTTTTCCATTTTCATTGGGTCGGTCTTCATTTTGGCTCATGAAAGATGCTTGGATCTTGGACTTCTAGGCAATGTTTGAAGATGCTTATGAAAATTATGGCAATGGTGTTCAAATGGCCAAAATCAGCCTGTAACAAAAAATACACTTCTAAATTGCTTAACTAGCAAAGGAAAATGAATCAAAAACGTTATTTTTTTTTCTTTTCTTTTCAATGTTTTCATGCTCTTTGTGGTGTTATTTAAGTTCTTGTTTCTGCTCACAAAAAAAGAATAATAAGGCATTAAGAATTAAATTATGTATGGTACAAACAACATTTGAATAAGAAATGAGAAGTGCCTCAATATGGCTAGCCCTGTTGTTCGATTACTAAAACAGGGGATGCCCTTATATTCTTATATTTTTTTGTGTATGAATTCGCGTTGAGAACAATGTTTTATCGACCCTTCACTTTTTATTTTTCAATTCATATGCATAAAAAGATGCTTCAATTTCTTCCTCAAGGTGACCATATTGAGATTGGTGCTTATTGGTTTCATCATTCTCTAAAAGTATTCCTTACTCTAAGCTCTTTTTAAGTTTCTAGACCATCCTATTCTTTTCATGTTATTCCTATCCTGTTACCATAATTCTTTGAATGGTTCAAGCTCAACCAAATGAGATGTGACTACGGGGAAGGCTGAAGACAGTCGCAATGACTTTACAATTGAGGAAAGGTGTTATAGAGAGGTGGAAAACAACAGTGAACCATTTACAGATTAGGGGAATGGTGGGGAAGGAGCTGGTGAAGAATGAATGAAGGAGGGAGGAGAGCTAGTACATAGGTAATGGCGGATTGAGGCCGAAGGAGGAGACGTGGGATAACACTTTCTAACGCCAATCTTTAACGCTATGAGTATTATTTAACAGTTTTGAAGGCTCAGGGAGTAATGGCTTTAACAGTAGAAAGTTTAAGGACCCAATAAAAAAGAAGTTTAGGGACTTGATTCAATATCGATCAAAACTATAAGGACCTCCATATTAATTTTCCCTTTAGTTTTTTATATTACCACAGAGAGTTTTATTTGGCCATATGATTATACACCAACCCCTAATGGAGAGATCTGTATAAAATTAGCTGTTATTTTGTTTTACCGTCGAATTAGCTAGTATATTGACTTGCTGGGTTTTGTTTTTTGTTTTTTCTTTTTTCCTTCTCATGATTTTATTTTTTTTATTTATTTATTGCCAACTTCTCATGGTTTTAATTAAAAACAACTTGATTGCCTCTGAATTCTGACTCCATTTAGGATTAAAGCCAATTTTTCCTTGGATACAATTTCACAAAATTTTTTATATTTGAGCCGTGGGCTTCATTTTTCCTTTATGTTTATTTGATGGATACGTTATGATTAGAGTCAAAAATGTGGATTTATGCACGGAATAACCAGGAGGAATTGAGCAAAACTTTGTAAAAGACTAGAAAAAATCATTCTGAGTGAAACAAATCCATTCCCTCTAAGAAAATTACCTTTATCTTTACACGTGGGCTTGTTATATAATTTAAAATTGCTTAAAATGCAATTGCTATTTGTAAGCATCATGATTCCTTATTATCATCATGTTTAACCTCAAGTGGCTGAAGAAAGTGACAAAATTTTTGAAGTCAAATCATCTATCGATGGAGAGTAGACCTCACATGTTGTCTTAGGCATCTTTACGGTAAAGCTTTTGATGATTTGTTTTTTTTGGACAAATGCTTTTGATGATTATTAAATACTTAAAGAAAAACAATATTTACCAAGTCATGTGCACACTACTCTCCCCCTACTATCTTAAATATAAGACTACAAGATTTAGACGACTAATTTATAGAAATTAATAAAATTAGTTAAATTATTTATTTATAAAAAAAAACGTGTGTTGGTTTCTCTAAAAACGCCATCATCTAGTCATTTACTTCATAAACTACCCTTTTGACCTCTTAATATGCATAATCAATAAGGATAATCCCCTTAATATAATAAATGTGTATCATTGTAAAGCTGAGCCAAGCCACTTTCATGTGTGGCTCCTCTCTCATGTTACTGTTCATATAAACAGTAACAGCTCACATGGGGCTGCGTGCCTTTATTCTATTGTTTTTGTAGCTTCGAGCTCTGGCTTTTTTTCTACTGAGGCGTGTAGCAGATTTTTTTTGGGCAGGCATTTGAGCTTAAATTTTAAAGGGAAAATCCCTCAAAAAGAACTTTTAAATTAACAAAAGACGCAGAGGTGTTTCAAAATTTAATATCCTAGATCAGTGCGAGTGTCTGAACTAGAATATTAGAATTCGAGACAAAATGACGTGCGTGACCCTAGAAGTTTTTAAATTGAAAAGCGTTGAGGGAGGCGTGATAATGGCGCTAAAACGCGTTCAGAAAAATATCATCTTCTCTGTCGTCATCGGTGTCGTTGGTCGACCCTGGTCCGTGGCCTTGGATTGCTATAGTCCACAACATTTAATATTTTGTGTTTCTCTGAATTAAATCTTGTTCTCAAAAAATGAGAAGTACCAAAAGCTAAACAATATCAATAACTCCGATGCCATGAGTTGAGATAAACTAGAAAGAAAACAGAGTGAAATCTTAAGCACTCGTCATCTTCTTCTCGGTTGCCAACAACTCCGATGTCATCACCCCCAACAACTCGCCATCTTCTTCTTTTATAGGATCCTATGTATATGCGCTAAAAGACAGGGATAAACAGAGAAGAGATTATTAAGAACACTCAAGTGATCATAAGAAGTAATGAATAAGTTTGGAAAATCACTCGAATTGTCTGAGTCTTTACCCAATCACTTCCTGGAAAAATTTAGTAATGATCGCAACTACCGACCATCACCGCCAACGACTCGTCATCTTCTTCACAGTTATCATCGACATCTGCTTCATCATTGACATGATTCCCAACTCGACATTAGGCTTTACCAACACAGCATTACATTTTCACAACATCCTATTGACTTTCACAACTCGAGTTTGCCATTCACAACTTGAGTTCATATCATCACTGGAGGGTAACCGGCGAGTGATTAGCTTATATGATGCAGAACTCGAGTTATGAATTGATAACTCGAGTTTCCCAACACAATCTTACATTTTCACGACATCCTGTTACACTTTCACAACTCGAGTTTGCCATTCACAGCTAGAGTTCATACCATCACTGGAGGGTAACCGGCGAGTGATTGGCTTATAGGATGTAGAACTCGAGTTATGAATTGATAACTCGAGTTTCCCAACACAGTGTTACATTTTAACGACATCCCGTTAGACTTTCACAACTCGAGTTCATATCATCACTGGAGGGTAACCAGCGAGTGATTAGCTTATAGGATGCAGAACTCGAGTTATAAATTGATAACTCGAGTTTCCCAACACAATCTTACATTTTCACGACATCCTGTTACACTTTCACAACTCGAGTTTGCCATTCACAACTCGAGTTCATATCATCACTAGAGGGTAACCGGCGAGTGATTAACTTATAGGATGCAGAACTCGAGTTATGAATTGATAACTCGAGTTTCCCAACACAATCTTACATTTTCATGACATCCTGTTACACTTTCACAACTCGAGTTTGTCATTCACAACTCGAGTTCATATCATCACTGGAGGGTAACCGGCGAGTAATTAGCTTATAGGATGCAGAACTCGAGTTGTCCATTGATAACTCGAGTTTAATAAACACAATCTTACATTTTCACAACATCCTATTAGACTTTCACAACTCGAGTTTGCCATTTTCACAACATTGCAGGGTGATCATCCCACTTCTGGAGATAAGACCATATTCAATAATTCAATTTTCTTCGTAAAACAATTACTGAACAGAAAATTTACCAACCTTCCCGTGTGAATATGTATGCATAATTTTAACTGCCACAATCAGCAAAATCTAAATTATAATGTTTACCATTTTGGCAACCAAGGATTATCCAGGGTGAAGGAGCAACAACATCAGATGTCATAGGATCCAAATTTGTAGAAGAAAAAAGATTCCAGTCTAAAGAATTTGAGTGGCTTTTCCTGCTAGAACCACTGAATCTGTAAGCATAAAAACACCAATAGTATTAAGGGTTATGCAATAAAAATATCAAGATAACATCACAAGTGAATAATAATTCAAAGTTTGTCGATTCAGACATCTTGAAAATTCATTGCAGTACAAGTGTTTTTCATATTGCATGAAAAATTTAGTTACTTTACCTAAATGACTGCCATCTCCTCTTAGAGCAAGCTACAGGAATATCACCAAGATTAGGAGCATGCTGCACACATTCATAGCAAAAGTTTGTAAAGAGCAAATATAAAGAATACCTGCAATTTGTGCAAGGAATTCCTATTAAGCATATGTCATTGGTCCATATTGATTGGAACAGAAAGTTAGGACAAATATTAACATTAAACCACAAAGAAATTGTGCTTGTACTTTTCTGTTAATGCTTTCCCTCCCATTGTCTGTGACTTGAATGCAAGAATCTACAACAGCACTTCTAAGAGGATCCTGACAAACAGTTAAAGAAAGGTTTCACTTCCTCAACCTTGATCAAATAGAACAAAAACTTAATTATAATACCTCATATAAAAGGTCGATATCCAAATTAGTAATTTACTCCTTCATTTTCAAACGTGGATAATCAAGTATTTTTACTAAAGTCAACATTTTCAGTTTATACATGAAAAGTAGCTGACTGGTTTCATGAGGAGAATATCATGTAACTATTCTCTAAAAAAAACTCTTATACAAACACAATAAGCAAAACTCAACTTCTGCAAGATGTTTGCTTTTACTCTGCCATTGTTAGACATCATCTTACAGCATATATTGATATGTAGGCTCCCAAAGTAGGTTCAAAACTTTAGGAGTTTGACATGCGATTATCTTAATCTTATCATCTAGAGTTATTGCAGACAGATGCACGTACAGGCATGAGTGTACAGCATTGGCGACCAATGTTTTATGAACCGATTGCATCATTTTCCTCTGAATCGATTAACAGACTAACTAAGAGTGAAAATCTTAAAAACTAGTTCAATATATCTTGCATGCACTTCTAAAGAAACTAAAACAAAATGATCCAATCACTCAGCCGTGTGAGTGTGCTCGCGCATTCTCTTCTAGCCAACTAGTCAACTCATAACAATTAATGTTCAACAAGAAACAACAGCTACCAGTCAAACAATCTAATCCTGATGGAAAAAAAATAATAACCTTTGGTAACAAAGAATAGCAAAGAAAGTTGGTTCAGCTTCATTATGATAACCTTTACTTGTTCAGCTTCACATGGGAAGGTTGGTAAATTTTCTGTTCAATAATTGTTTTACAAAGAAAATTGAATTATTAAATATGGTCTTATCTCCAGAAGTGGGATGATCACCCTGCAATGTTGTGAAAATGGTAAACTCAAGTTGTGAAAGTCTAATAGGATGTTGTGAAAATGTAAGAATGTGTTGGTAAACTAGAGTTATTAATGGACAACTCGAGTTCTACATCCTATAAGCCTAATCACTCGCCGGTTACCCTCCAATGACAATATGAACTCAAGTTGTGAATGGCAAACTTGAGTTGTGAAAGTCTAATGAGATGTGGTGAAAATGTAACCCTGTGTTGGGAAACTCGAGTTATCAATTCATAACTCGAGTTCTGCATCCTATAAGCTAATCACTCGCCGATTACCCTCCAGTGATGATATGAACTCGAGTTGTGAATGGCAAACTCGAGTTGTGAAAGTGTAACAGGATGTCGTGAAAATGTAAGATTGTGTTGGGAAACTCGAGTTATCAATTTATAACTCGAGTTCTGCATCCTATAAGCTAATCACTCGCCGGTTACCCTTTAGTGATGCTATGAACTCGAGTTGTGAAAGTGTAACAGGATGTCGTGAAAATGTAAGATTGTGTTGGGAAACTCGAGTTATCAATTCATAACTCGAGTTCTGCATCCTATAAGCTAATCACTCGCCGGTTACCCTCTAGTGATGATATGAACTCGAGTTGTGAATGGCGAACTCGAGTTGTGAAAGTGTAACAGGATGTCGTGAAAATGTAAGATTGTGTTGGGAAACTCGAGTTATCAATTCATAACTCGAGTTCTGCATCCTATAAGCTAATCACTCACCGGTTACCCTTTAGTGATGCTATGAACTCGAGTTGTGAAAGTGTAACAGGATGTCGTGAAAATGTAAGATTGTGTTGGGAAACTCGAGTTATCAATTCATAACTCGAGTTCTGCATCCTATAAGCTAATCACTCGCCGGTTACCCTCCAGTGATGGTATGAACTCTAGCTGTGAATGGCAAACTCGAGTTGTGAAAGTGTAACAGGATGTCGTGAAAATGTAAGATTGTGTTGGGAAACTCGAGTTATCAATTCATAACTCGAGTTCTGCATCCTATAAGCTAATCACTCGCCGGTTACCCTCCAGTGATGATATGAACTCAAGTTGTGAATGGCAAACTCGAGTTGTGAAAGTCAATAGGATGTTGTGAAAATGTAATGCTGTGTTGGTAAAGCCTAATGTCGAGTTGGGAATCATGTCAATGATGAAGCAGATGTCGATGATAACTATGAAGAAGATGACGAGTCGTTGGCGGTGATGGTCGGTAGTTGCGATCATTACTAAATTTTTCCAGGAAGTGATTGGGTAAAGACTCAGACAATTCGAGTGATTTTCCAAACTTATTCATTACTTCTTATGATCACTTGAGTGTTCTTAATAATATCTTCTCTGTTTATCCCTGTCTTTTAGCGCATATACACAGGATCCTATAAAAGAAGAAGATGGTGAGTTGTTGGGGGTGATGACATCGGAGTTGTTGGCAACCGAGAAGAAGATGACGAGTGCTCAAGATTTCACTTTGTTTTCTTTCTAGTTTATCTCAACTCATGGCATCGGAGTTATTGATATTGTTTAGCTTTTGGTACTTCTCATTTTTCGAGAACAGGATTTAATTCAAAGAAACACAAAATATTAAATGTTGTGGACTATAGCAATCCAAGGCCACGGATCCAGGGTCGACCAACGACACCGATGACGACAGAGAAGATGATATTTTTCTGAACGCGTTTTAGCGCCATTATCACGCCTCCCTCAACGCTTTTCAATTTAAAAACTTCTAGGGTCACGCATGTCATTTTGTCTCGAATTCTAATATTCCAGTTTAGACACTCGCACTGATCTAGGATATTAAATTTCGAAACACCTCTGCGTCTTTTGTTAATTTAAAAGTTCTTTTTGAGGGATTTTCCCAATTTTAAAATCCTCACCCATCTTTTCATCTTCCTTCCCTCTCTTTAACTATGAAACCCTTCTCTTTCGTCCATGCTCCACACCTTTAACCTCTAGATCAAAACAAGGATGGTCTTATCCCGTGAGACTGACAGAACAAAAAGTCAGAATAAGGGGGGGCAGCATAGGTTTTAGAAGCTACTGTTCTCAATTTGTGAAGCCTCGAAATCAAATCTTTATCTTTCCATTCGCCGATGCAGAAAAAATGAACTCACCATGTGATTCTCAACCCTCCACTTTCTTGGGACTTCTTCTCCAATCTCTATCTTCCTCTTGCAATCGCGGCGGCGATGGTGGCGGCTCTTCTCAGCTCCTCAGGGATTTGGTAACTTGAGAAATCAATGCTTTTTTTTGGCTAGCTCTCATCGTCGTCACTGCGCTTTTGTTCAGGAAGGTCGTCAAGTTGTTCCGATTGTGGTATAAAGCTAGCAGCATTCCTGGGATTCCCAGTCCCTCCTTTTACGGGCACTGCAAGCTCATTTCCCGGGATAATTTCACTGGTCAGCCTTTTTTTATTTCGATGATTTGTATAATTCAGTCGCTGTCTCCTTTGAGCTGTAGAATTGATATTTGTTTTCTGAATCTCTTTAATGGATTCCTGCTAAGTCAATTTTAGATTTGGTTAACTTGGCCTTAGATTATGAGTCGGTGGCAGTGCATAGGTATGGGTTTGTGTGATGCTTGTCTACGCGGTCTACTTCGGTTGCTATTCAGGTTATTTAGGTTTGCACAAATAGGAAGATTGTAGGGGAATCTGTTGTATTTATTACATATTTGCTTGAGAATGGAAATTATATGGTTCAATATTGGAATGGTTTATTTGTTGATAATCACGGAATTCCATAGTAGTATAGATTCATTTAAGTTTTTGGTATTGGATAGCTTTAGAATTGACTTGTGTTGTTAATATTTAAAGCCTAAATATTTAATTTTGCTGTTTGTCTTGCAGATATATTGTCAGAATCTCATAAGACGTATGAACTTTGTGAAGATGAGGAGGGGCTTTTTTTTCTAATTCATATGCTGGTGTTATTCTTGGGTGTACATGTTTCTCCTCTTCTTGCTCACCACTATATTTGTCTATATCAATTATATTTTTGCAACTCAATTCCTTAAGTGCCTCTTGATATGTTTTCGATATATGCATATTCTGAATTATTCTTTTTGGCTATTTCTTGATTCCATTAAGATTGTGCTGGAGGGCAACACATAGGATTGCTCTTATAACAGTTGTATTGATGGAAAAACTTGGTAGTTAGTAAGAGGTGTATGTTCTTTGAGGTTTTCACATTTTGAAAGTAAGATAAATGTCTTTTCCTCTGAGATATTTTTTACATACCATTGTACATGTGTTGTTTTAATAATTTTTGACCAGGTACTCCGTTTAAACTATGCATTTAGTAACTTCTAATTTTGTTCTATAGCTTTAAACTAGCGCTGGGTGACTGTGAAAGGTTTAGTAACTATGCATTTATCTTTATTTAAACTATGCATTTAGTAACTTCTGATTTAGTAACTTCTGATAATTGTCCAAAGGTTTAAACTAGTGCTGGGTAACTATTTGGTTATTGAACCGAAGTATTGAAGGATCCTCTTGACATACTATTGGACAAAGGAAGTCACCAAAAAGTTTTGTTGATGGCGATAATCTTTTGATATGACATGGGAGTTTTTTTCATGTAGTGGCATGGGAGGTTTTTCCATGGTTTCTAATGCTTAACCGAATGGGTTTAATCTATTGTGCATTCCTTTTTTTTTTTAGATTTTCCCATGGTTTCTAGAGTTGGTGTTGGAATGCACTTGGGTAGATACTTGAGGTTGAGCTCCTGAGTTTGGTTCAACAAGTTCGTGCTAAATGAAAGGAGTAAGAGCACGTGTTACTGTAATTACTCAAACCTTACCATAACAGGAATAAGAAAAGACTTAGTTTCTGCATGCTATCATCTCTGTTTTTCTTTAATCTTATATTTTTTTACTTGCAAGACTTCTGCTTCCTCTCTTCATATGTAATGGAAATCTCACTTCGTGATGTTTTCAAATTTTGTGAAGTTTATTTTTCTTTCTGACATATAGCGCAATGACTTTTATAAGGCATAAACTCAACTACAAGAAGAACAAGGTTGAGGGTTATCCCATAGGAAAGCAGAATTCATATTCACCTCAGAATGTAGCAGTCCGTCTAGCTGATACATTCAGTAATAAAGGATTGAAAGATGGTACAGAGTCTTTGTCAAACTCACTTGTAGGTGGCAGTATGAATGTCAGCAAAATAAGAATCTTAAGCTTCTGGTTGCCTGAGCGTCATCTTCAAGGTAAGTTGAAATAGTTGGTCACGCTCTTACTCTTGGTAACATCAGTTCAGTTTCTTCCTTGTCTGTAATTCCTTTTTCTTCTTCTGGCAATATTGTTTCTTTAGTTCTGAAGTTGTGAACTAGGATGGTCATGTCTGAGAAGCTATCTGATGGTACTGTGGCAATGCATTATGGAGACATTGAAGATGTTGATTTCTTGGCTGCAGAAGATCATCTTCCTACATTACCTAATACTGTGAGTTTCATGATAAACTTGGAATATTTTTAATCTTAAGGATTTACATGTCAAGTTAATCGAATATATTATGTTTCAACTATGTTGGCTTAGTTTAGTTCCATGTTTCATTTTACAATTCATCTATAATTTTATGTTACTTAAGTTAATTCATCCTGTGCATCACACACACGATAGAGTTAGTGCTTGTATAAGGAAATATGTCAAATAGCAAAATTGATTGACAGTTCATTATTTTAACAGTATAATACAAGTGGCTTCACATGTATAGAGAAAAATATTTTTATGCGGAATCATTTAACTTTCAAATTGTCAATTCATTATGACCTTTGAGAGTGATTGTGGATATCCCAGGAAGCTTTTCTCCCTTGATATGATCGTCTTTTATGAGAAGGTATCTCTTAAGTGCTTTGTTCATAACTTACTTATGATGTTGGACTGAAAAAGATTTGCATTTTTTTGTGTGATGAAGTGTACAAGCATGCTTTTAAGGTTTGTGGTTGATGATATGATTGTCATTTATTATTATGGGGGAAACCTACTCTGTGGTATAATCATGTACATCCCATTTTTTTAATTATTTTTTTGCAAGTTCATCAAGTAAGGGCACACGTGTATACGTTTTATCATTTCATTTTACTCATTCTTATAGTGAGGTTGTTGGTTTTCTTATTCAATGACATGTTGTATTATTTTCCTATTCCTTCTTTCATGGACTTACAGAGGAAGATTGTCTGAAGATTCTTGGCAGAAGTTTTCTAAATTGTGGGGGTCACATGGGCTGACTATGGCTCCACTCTTTGATGGGAACTTTTTGTTTAAAATCTGTATGATCTTATACTACACCATTGCAGCTTTTATTGATCTTCCATTGATCTTCTTTTGATGAGTGGGGTTAATCAATGACTGTAAAGTTATTAAGTTCATCTAGGAGATTGAAGATTGGACAATCTTAGGTAGAGCCAGGTTTGAAGTAGCTTGAAGATTGGTTGCAGGTGCATGTAATGGGGTGGGTTGCAGAAGCTTAATGCCATTGTTCGAAATTGAACAAAGTGTGCATTAGAGTGGAAGCTGAGTACTACGCATTGATCTTGTGTTCTTGTAATCATTAAATTTATATTGGACAATCTTAGGTATGGAATGTTGTAATTATTTTTTGTCCTCATTGCATGGACAAAAAAATATCACCGCAGTTGTATGAATTACATTTTTCTATTTATCCAAACAAAATATATTTTTCTATTGTATTTTTTATTCTAAAATTAACAAATAGGGGGTGTCCTTTCTATTGTTATGCTGACTCCATACTTGAAGCAAAATGAAGGCTTTTTGACAGGCAAATGATTCTTTCCAGCTTCTCTTTTGTTCTTAAATTTGCTTCAAGTGAAATTTTTCTTGGGTTCAACAAGCGGAATTACAATATAGTTATCAATTATACTTAGAAGAATGATCTTTGTAGTATGGTCACAATATTTATCATCCACTAAGTATCTAATTGATAATTTATAAAAAAAAACATCAGCATATTATTAGTTTAAGCGGAATTTTCACAATATTTGCTTGATACTAATTAAGACAGGATATCACAGTTTGCGCCCCTTTCATTTTCTTGAACTAGCTACTCGTGATGTGCCAATGATTTTTTATCAGGAAATAAAGCTTCACAGTATTTGGTTTTCCGTTTTCTACTCAAGTTTTGCCCTCAGCGGAAATCACAATAAGATGGATTATATGCACTCTGCGCATCGCGCGGGGGAGTTACTGCTTGTTTAGGAGAAAATTATAAATTTGAAGACAACATAGATTGATGTTTTGCACTTAGGACCAAAACAAACCTCCTAACTAGCTCATCCATTTAGGATCAGATGGAGTGTTATAAATTTGGGCTAAGGTCAAATTTTACCTTCGACAGTTATGATGACTTTGCTTCCTTTTTAACACACATGAAGCAATAGGTAATATTGATATTGAAAAGCTTCTTCTTTTTTTGGTGAACGATATGAAAAAGCTTATGGATATCTCTAATTCTTGCAAAAACTTTCTGGGTAAAATAGAATCTTAACCCTTTCAATTTTCAGTTTTTAAACTTTTAAACGAATAGTGAGTGTGTATTTGCAACTATGTTAGAGTAGTTTCATAACTATGTTATGACAGAGGTAACAATATGTGCCAAAACACAGTTTTGACACTCCAATGCATAGCTCCAATCATGGGTGACAAAATATGAGAATTGTTGCATTAAAAAAAAACAGAGAATGGCAATAAATTTTCAAAGTAAAATACATGCATGATTGATAGCTCCACATGAATAAACTATATTGGTTCATACCAATTAGAGAGAGGCAAGTGGGATTCAAAGAAAGAGGTCTAATTGTTTGAAGTCCCATAAATGAATGTTTCTAAATTGATACAACAATCAAATACAATTATTTATACACAGCCATACCCTTTTGGTACGGCGCCATTAGCTCAAGTTTCCCCATGCTAATTCATTCAATGCATATTCACAATAGCCTAATATTCAGTTATTTTAATTTATAGGTGGAAGTGGAGGGCTATTTTATGATTTGATTTAAAAAAAATGTATTTTGTTTTCTTTGAATGAGAAAAAGAGGAATTAAAAAGGAGATGTAGCATCATTGTGATGCAGGCATTACATTAAAATCCAACTAGGTTGCCGGGTCATATCAGTGAATCGGTGAACCAACCCATTAGTGGCCTGATAAAGAATTTTGGACGATGTTGGCCGAGTTGGATTGTTTTATTTTTTTCCCATTAGTAAGCATGAAATGACATTGTTTTGAGTATAAAAATTTGCAGTCTATCATATTTATATTTTAGTAACTCCATTTAATTAGATTATGTGTAGTTCATATATGAATGTTTTATTTTTTGAATGTTTTATTTACTTGTGAACTAATGTGTTTTTATTAAAATATTACTTTTTTAGGGTTATATATAAATATTTTCATATTTTAATTAAGTTATATTCTTTTGGTCATGATTGAGTTCACCCTAGTTAAACCACGCTTAGGCCATTGACACTTGAACTGTAGATTTGACCAGTTCAATAAGTGATATGGTTTTTAGTACCGTGGATACAAATGATATTTGTGTTCTGTATAAATATATAGAAGGTTTATATGCCAAAGTAATTTGATCTATATACCAATAAGATGTTGGTTGAAATGGTCAGCAATCTTACGAGAAGAACGTAAGTTTGAATTTCTGGAAGAGCACTTGTTGGGAAGGCTTTAACCTTAACGCTTCTAATCCAATAAAGATTAGGCCCAAGTCCAAAGTAATTTGGGGATACTCTAGGTTTATACCAAAAGTAATTTGATCTATATAGATATATAATTATACATATATTTTTGTCTCATAAAAATCAAAACGTAGATAAATGGTTATTAAACATTTTAGAAATCTCAGGATAAGTTGGGGATCGAGTCCTGTTCCAATCCAGAAGTAACACTGGTCATGATCAATGTGGACTCATGGAGGGAAGAAGATTTTGTTTTTTTAATAAAACATGAAGAGAATTTATATAAATATGGGCGAATTAATGTAATTTAAGTTTTAATTTCATTAATGTCGTCCCTTATAACTTAAAATTAAATTTCCTTAAATTAAGAAACTTTATTGAAATCTTGGCAAAAAAAAAAAAGCATCTTTATTGAAATAAAATTCAAGTTTATTTTTTTATAATTAAATTTATTCAACTTTTATTTTATCATTATCCATAATACTTCAAGACACGTCGTTTAGTAATCTCAAATATTGATAAACAAACCAAAATTGTGTGTAAATATATAAAATTGTCCCAACTAAAACTTTATTTTGCTAAACAAAAAACAAAATTCAAACACAGAGACCATAAAAGGAGATCCAATGATTCTAACATGTTTGATTTTTCTTTTGCTAACATAGATGCAATGGTTCCACTTCCACCTTTCACTTTCAGCTTTCCCCTGTACCCACCTGTCGTTGGTTACGCGCACACATTTAAGTGCCAACCTGTTGAAGATACATGTACAATCAAAATTTCATTTCATATATGTGCATACTATACTTAAATGGGTCCCTTCTCTTTGAAACCTGTTTCATGTAATCAACACTGAAATATAAACCATGCATGTCAAATTTGAATCATTAGTACAAAAAAGGTGTTTTAGACCGACACATTTAGATCGATTGTAGTGGATAAGATTTAAAAGAAATGACCGGTGATATTTTCGTAATTATAAACAAATAGGGAGACCAATTATTTCTATTAACAGGTCTAAGAAATAT
The DNA here is from genome assembly GCA_963242795.1 of Inga leiocalycina. Taxonomy (NCBI): domain Eukaryota; kingdom Viridiplantae; phylum Streptophyta; class Magnoliopsida; order Fabales; family Fabaceae; genus Inga; species Inga leiocalycina. Next base: position 28,842,418 of record OY725327.1, read on the forward strand.
TATTTATACCGGTTCTACATTAACCGGTCTAAAAAGATTAAACCTGTTAGACTTGCTTGGACTTTAAACTGGTCTAAAAGGTTAAGCGGGAAAAAAAAATTTAAAAACTCATTATTTTTTAGACCGATTACTGAAACAATAGATCTAAAAAATATTTATTTTAGACCGGTTAATATAATAACCGGTCTAAAAGAAAGCTTTTTAAGACCAGTTATTCTAACAATCGGTCTAAAAAATAGATTTTTAAGACTGGTTGTTAGCAGAACCGGTTTTAAAAATGTTTTAAGACCGGTTATTTTTGTAACGGGTCTTAAAAGTCTTCCCCAAATTACTTTCGCGGCTTAAGCTCCCTGCCTTCTTACATTCTGAAATCCTTCCTCGCTTAACAGCAAACACTCAAGAACAAACATGTCCTCCAAAGCAGTCATTACAAGAGTGGAATTAGTGTGTCACCTTGGATTGGTATTGCACTTCCGCCATGAGAATGGGATCTTGGAGCTAGCATCCCTGTTGCGTAGTTTTAGGGCATACCGGTCCTCTCTATTTTCGTTGAGTGTTGAGGTGTGACGGTGCTTAACACAATCTCTTCTCATTTTTATGCATTGTCAATCTGCGAAATTTGGATAATAAATTTGTTGAAGCCCTAATTCTCTTCCAAGTAGTTTTTTTCTTCGTCTATAGTTTATTTCTTTGAGAATTGAATTGAGTTGTCAAGTCCTAGAACTATTTTTTTGTGTTATGTCTACTGACGCATAATTCTGTTAATTCTAAGAAAATTTGAGAACTTATTCGATTGAATATCTACTATGGTGCACTGAACCTCAAACACTTGAATTCATCTGAAACACTTGTTCTCTAGAAGTGTTTTGTATAATTGTATTTTGATCCTGAATTGTTATTGCTGAATATGCTCTCTTGATTTGAGATTTCTAAAACTACAAATATCCACTTAAGTTAATTAAAAAAAAACTAGATTATTGACTTTTGTCACTGCATTGAATCATACATCTTTAGACTAACTCTAGAGTTCTTCCTCATATCCACTGAATTGATTAAAAAAACTAGATTCTATAATTTGTTTCATGTATGTTTAGGATACAAAATATTATTTTAGAGTGAATTTACACTGCTTATATTAATCTCATGCTTTCTCAATAGATGGAATTACACTAGCAAGGGTTTTTTTGCTTATCTGTCATGAAAAGTTTAAAGCATTAAGGTCTGTCAACATGTTTTGAAATTAATTACCTAACAGAACATGAATATGGAAAGAACATATGAATGTTAAAAGGATTCCTCAATAGAGAAAGTAACAAATGCACCAAAACTCCAAGACGAGTTTACCATGACCACCCATTAAGGAAGTCATCATTAAATGATATTTATAGATTATGATTTTGTAATCACATTTATATGTAGGAACCTACTTTAGTCCAATACTTATATTTTGACTATTTAATGTTGAAATGAACAAACTGCAGTTGAATTCTTCTGCTCATTATTTTATTATGATTTTTTATTTTCTCTTTTTAGGAATCTTTGATAAAGACTAAAGTAGTATGGGATGCTTAAGTCCTATATGGAAATTATAGACCTAGGGAAAATAGATTTAAAGTGTGTTTGGTTTCACATTAAAACATACGAAATAGTTGGTGAGGTGTCCAAAAGGGAAAGGGGCAATATTAATTACCTCACATGTGTCTTGAGATGCCATGAGGTGTGTGCCAAAGAGAGAAAAGATCTTTGGTTGGATATGTATATAGGGAAGAAAAGGTTCATAGGGGAATGAGGAAGTATTAAGCTTTGTATAAGGAGGGAGCCCGAGCCTCTTGAATGCTTACCCTAAGAAGGGTGTTTTCAATCCTCTCCCACCTTCCTTCTTGTTTTCTTTACTCTCAGACATCACATTTGTGCTATGTCCACCACATTTTACCTTGCCATCTTATTCGATTACATTATATCTCAAATGTTAATGACTTGCATGCATCACACAGCCAAACTCCCCGCTGGGATAACAGATGAGACCAACAAAGAAGAAACACAACCAAATATTCTAGTTACATATAAATTAGGGATTAAATATAAGTAATATTCATTTTAGTTTCTTATTATGAGCTCCCTATAGACAACTCTACCAGCAGTAGCATTCCTTCAGACTTCTGAATTGAATGTCAGTCTTTTGGTTCTCTCTCCCATCATCACTCTATCTATGTGTTCCTCCCCTTTTATCTCCTTGCTCTCCTGAATTTTTCCTCTACTGTTCAAGGTCTTTTTGCTAGCAGAGCCTAATTACCTTGATCCAATTGTCAACACCGGTTTCCATTTCGATAATTGGAAAGTAATAAAGAAGGAATTCTATGGGCATATAGAAAAGTACAATTATATTGATAAAATATTCGTTTACAATCCTAATGTAGTTCATCAACGAAAAATAGAAAATACAGTAGAAGTTCTAATATATACAGGATAACCCAAAATATCTAAGACATAAACTAATTATAACCACGATCTCATTCTCACCTCGAGACACAAGCCAATTACTTCTTGATGTCTGCGCCTTTGCCTTTTGATCCACTAGCACCCACTGAGAGGTTTATTTAAAAATAGGGTGAGATTCTGAAGAATCCCAGTAGAGACATACTATCATTCATAAAAAATGCGAAAAGTAAATATGATATATGCCATGTATGCACTAATTAATGAACAATATAAAAATATTATCTGCATGTATACATGAGTAGGGCCCAGCCCCACTTATCTGCACCAGTTGGGTTCTCACCAACTCTAATGTAAGTGCCTCTGACACTACTAACCCTTCTCCGGGCAAAACATGTTGATTAATAAAGTACATTTACAAAAATGGCATCCACACAATCATATAACTATGGCATGATGTATGAAGGATAATGTCCCTACCTCAAAGCTTTATAAATCCCTTTTTAGATGCGTCTCGTAAAACATGTCGTGTTCGGCCTTCGACTCGGTCCAAAAATATTAAATGTATAAGAAATAGGTCATAACTTATCCGAATATCATTTTAGACTCTTCCATAGTGTTTCTTGTGGTTATATTAGTCTATGATGAAAATTTACCAAAATGCCCCATGGACCTCGGCCCAATCTTGACGTACCTGGCCCAACTGCACGTTTTTCTAAAGTTTTAATTAGGGCTATCTTGACATATTTTTGCTCAAGGAATCCATTTTTGACATCAGTTTTCTCAAATTCTAGCCCCAATTACGAATTTACCCCTGACAGTCCCTATGTCAGGGTTTTAAGGCTATTTTTTTATTATTTCACTTTCTAAGGCTTTTCTTACTTCGCACCCAACATGAACCCTACACAATTTTCCATTCTAAACACAATGGAATCATCAAAAACACCAAAATCCAGTCCCAACACAGCCCAAAACAGATATGGACGAAATTCTTTAAAAAAATTGGAGAAAATGGAGTTTTGTGTTTTTACCTCTAAGGCCTAGTCCTTTCCACTTCTAATCCATTATTAAGCCTTTTAAACACCTACTAACCATGATTTAAAGAAATTAGGACAGCATAACCCCTTAGGGTTAGGACTTTCCAATTTTACAAACTTCACCAATTCATGCCAACAATCCAATCACAACAACAACGCAACCTTGAATTCAACTAAGTCAGTAAGGTTTATGAGTTTACCTTTGATTTCTCTCTCTAGACTCCAACTTCGTCCTCCCTCTCTCCTTCTTTCCCTTCATTTCCTCTTCCTATATGCATGTTTCAAGAAGGATTAGAGGATAGAAAGAGTTGCTTATGTATTTTGAGGCAAGAACATATGAATTTCACAACCCTTACCTTTGATTTTGCTTCTTCAAGCTCCCTGTGCTCTCAATCTTCTCAAGACTCCAAGACACTTTCTCTCTCCTCTTTCTCTTGCTCTTAGGCGTCCAAATGGGGTGGGAAGAGATGAAGCCACATATTTAATAATATCTCCCATTTCTCTTAATTAACTTTATCAAAAAATTAGGATTTTTATGACACACTTGTACTTGATCTTATCTACCACCAAGTATGACTCTTCCTCTTTCTCCTCTGCTTATTGCCCAACATAAATGAGAATGAGAAATGAGATGATAAGGCTTAATAATATATCCCATTTTCCCTTATTTAATACATGGTAGTTTAATGAGTTATGACATCACCTTTATACTTGACTTTATCCTCTTATAATTAGTGTCATAAACTCTACTTGAAATTGAACTAACTCCTCCTCTTCCTTTAGCCCATAAAATGACATCCAAGAGTCCCTTCCCAAATCAATTTGGGTTTCATTCCATTAGTCCAATCCTTATGTACAAGAAATATTATTTTATGTTTAATTAAGCATGTGCTCAACTCCAACCATTATAAATTAATCATTTGCCTTAAAATATTGACACTTTGCATGTTTATAAGCCAAATAATTATTTCCCCTCTTATTTCCTTATTTCACAATTTAAACAATTGCCAACACATTTAATTTTCCAATTTTCGGAATAGTTGGCCTTCATGGCAAGTTTTATGCCCTAAATTTGAAAAATCATAACTAAATTTGTAGACATCGTTTCGGAGCAATTTCAAAGGCTATAGAACCCTTATTGAGTCTAGTTTCAAGGAAAAATATGGACTTTAGCCAGCTGGAAGCATATCATTTTCAAATTTCATTTCTTTGACCGCTGCTCTACAGACATTCCATATTTTTTGAGCTAGCTTCAAAAATTCATATCTTTTTGCATATAGCTTCAAATGATTCATATGACCCATCAAATTAAAACTTAGGATGTCTACTTCCACCTTGTAAAATTTCATAATTTTTTCTTATCATTTGTTCTTCCAAAATCACATGACAAAATCACTGTCTCACACGATTTCTCTGAAAACACTGTTCACCTTTCCATTTTCAATATTTAATTCCTTTGGCATCAAATATTCACCATTTCATTAAATATGTGAAATAATCACAATATACTCTTGGTGAATAAAATTTGGGATGTTACACCAATCATGCCTCCACCACTGGAATCTCATTCGGCTATCAGTGGTGTAAAGCAAAATAATTTGAATTTTTTTAGTCGATTCATTTATTAGAAGGGTCTACATATAGATGAGGAAGGAGCCCTAGCATTTATGGCTCTTAACAATAATATCTAATCTAGTCTTGGTTGCTGTATATAAGTTTGAACATTTGATTTGTTAAATTCTTAAGGTCACTTTACCCAAAAGAAAATGAAAGTATAAGAATTCTTTTGTCATGATGCCAAGCTTTTGGTGCTGAGGGAAAGAAACAAAATAGTATATTAATAACTACTTTATCATGAATTTGGATGAAGTAGCTCTTTCACTATGATTGACATTTGTTTTTTTATTTCTGCAAAGAAATCATTTGCCAAAGGCCAAGACGATGTGTCACAATCTTGGTACTTGACTCCACTTTCTAGGATATGAGTGATACATGCATGGGATTTGAGGGACTGACTTCTGTACTTTTTCTTCCCTTTGTATTATGTAAAACTGAGGAATTTCTGTTGTTGCTTGTATCAATCCTTGAATTTTATTGCTGTCATTGTCATTCAAAGTTTTGCATCCATTTCTAAGCAAATTCGTCTATTTGCACATTCCTTCATATTGCACATTGAAATTGATTCATAAGCTATGTTTTTGTTTTAGACAGTTGTTGAGTGCATTTGGAGTTCCTAGAATCTGATTTAAGCTTGTTGCTTGAAGTGGGAGGGGGAAATATTCCTGAGTCATACCCTTGACCCGTGGCCGAATGCCACCAGCAGCAGTAGTGACTGATTGGTAGAGTGGTGGTTGTGTGTGGACATTAGTTTTAGTTTGGACTATGGTCTTAGTGTTTGTGTTTTATTAAACATGGATAATGTTTAATGTTTTAACTTAGTTTTAATAATATTTATGTTTTAGATTAGGTATTTTAGTCTTTAAGTATGTAGGAAGCGAAAATGTGTTAAACGGGCTCAAAGCCCCCAGGCCGACCTGCGAGCTTTCACCAAACAGGCCAGGCTGCTAAAATATGCTCATTTTTTGGACTCAGGCCTAAACAGGCCAGGTCTGGGCTCGTGACATGTCAGTCCATTTTCCTAGTACTAACTTAACCTATGATAGGTGCCCTGTTTGTGAATTGGGTGATCCCAAACCCCTTCCAAAAATTGCATTACAAAAAATTCTTTGATTTATACTATAAATCATTTGGAGAATAATTATTGTTCATTTGTCAATTTTATTCCTATAATTAATACTTTAATATAACTTGCTATATTTTTCTCTCATTCAAAACCTCATTTAATATATGAGTAAAGTTGATTTTTTTTTAATTTAAGACAAATTTAATGAATTAATTGTTATTTTCTTAATTCAAGTGAATTAGCTAAAGTGAGTTATTTCATCAAGAATTTGTTGTATGTGTGCCACGCGGACGATTAATTTTGAATTAAAAACACATTTTAGTATTTTACGCACAATATCAGAATCAAACTGCTCTATTAGGTTGCTTGGTACTATTGAAATGTCTTAGCTTCATTAAGTTTGTGTACCAGGTGCAATGGATCGTACATTAATTAATCTGCGACCTTTTACCTAATTAACTAATAATTAATCAAATGATTTGCACAAAACCCTAATCATATTTATGTTACGAATGGATAGGTATCCAATTGATCCGTTCGCCAAAAAGAGCGGAAGTTTCTTTAAGTTCCCTTAATTATTAAAACAAAGAAAATTTAATTTAATTAAATGTTGTAAAATAAAAAATAGACAAAACTTGTCATTTTTGTAAGGAACATTCTCTCTAGTAACGGTGGTCCTTAATATAAGGAACAAATTCATTTTTTCTAAAATTTTAAACTTATATTTTCATTTTTACCATAATTAAATATATGTCACATTGTCTCTACAATAAGTTTTTACTTATTATCTCTCATACACCTTTTTATAAATAAGAACATAATTAGAAATAAAAGTATACATCTCACACATTTATTATTTTTAACTAATATTTCGAATATCATGATATTGGTATCATTCCTTATAACAAGAACTAGAAATAGTCAGTCTTTGGTAGAGGCAGTAATTCGGGCTGGGCTGGCGGGCGGCCAAAATAATCAGGTTCAGGCCGCTATTTGATTTCGAGCTAAACGGGCTTAACCCATTTAGCCTGAGGGCTGATGTAGGCTGGCCCGCTTTTTTTAAATTCTTTTTTAGTTTTTTTCCTCAAATACCCTTAGTCCCTTATCTCATTTCCTTTAATAATGTGTTTAATTAATTCCCCATACTTTTTATTTGACACTTATTTTCATATTATATTTATTTATTCTACTATTATTAAATTTAAAAGAGATGTGCTTATATGTTTTTGTTATGTGTGTAGATGAAAAAAAGGAAAGTATGAATGAAATTGGCTTCCTAACACAAATACATATAAAAAAAGAAGTGTGATGTTGGTGGGTTAAAGAAAAAAGGGAGCGAGAATTTTTAAAAAAAATGAGTGAAAAAGTCTCTTTAAAAAATAAAAAAAAAATAGGTGGGTTGGCGGGCTCATGCCAACCCACAAAGGGTAGCCCGCCCTGTCAGACCCACAACCGGACATGACCCGGCCCACAACCTGCAGAGCTGACCCAAATTCCCAGCTCTAGTCTTTGGCCAATGTATAAGAGTTACATTAAAAACAAATAGAAAAATAAAATTTTTTTATTCACTGCTAATAAATGCCTAATTGGAAACATCCCGCTTATAGAGTAAAAAATCCTGGACAATTACTATTCAAAACAAAACAAAATAAAAATTCATAGAAAATCAATTAATCTAATCAAATTAGTTAAATAAGTTTTATATTAAATATGGGAATGAGTACATTATTAAACCATACCAACTAATATTTTTTTATTGAACCGATTAGTGGTATAAATTTTTTTTTCTAAATAATATGTTACATAACAGGGGCTTGCCAATAATTAGTGTAAAACATGATAAGAACATTAAAAAAAATAAACAAAAATTAAACTGCAAGACTATAAACCAAGGTAATTAAACCCGGTCCGGTCATTGAACCGGCTGAAATATTGGGTTTAGGGTTAGTGGGTCAAATCGAAATCAAAACGGAGTTAACTCGAGACTAAACAGGTGAAAAATTGAAGATTTTAGTATTATTAATATAAAATTTTAAAAGAAAATTCAAAAAATTATTATTTTTTAAATAAAAAACTTGACTCGAACCTAACTAATCTACCGCCAGATTGACCTGATTTCGGTTCAGACCAACCAATCTGGTCCGGATCTGACAACCTGACTATAAACAAATCCATAATCCATGACATGTTTGATTTTTCTTTTGTTAATGAGACTGGTTGGTTCCAGAATTCCCTTTCTGTCATTCTGTCATGCATTGTACCAACATGTCATTGGCAAACAAAAATAATTAAAAAAAAAAATTAGTAGCCACTTGTCCAGGATACACCTACCCTGGAAAATTCGAAATCTGATAGTTGATGTGATACATGCATTCATTATTATTATTATTATTATGGGTCCCTCTGTACATGTGATCAATTTGCAAAAGCCATTATAAATTATAAATAATTTTAATTTCGTAGGCCTGCAATTAACCAACACTAAAAAATTGTCTCTTACAAAATTATAGATAAAATAAATACACGTAAGACCAGTCAAAAGATGAAAATATTCGTCAAAGCGTCTCAATCAAATTAGTTATTACCCCATCCTTCATCTTTAATGTATGATATGGGGTTAAGAGGTAAAATTATATTTAAATTTTTTTTAAAAATATACCCACCAACATAAATTTTTTTTAATACAAAAGTAATCATGAATTTTTAAAAATAATGTAAAGGTAATCATGAATTTTTAAAAATGGTGCAAAAGTAATCATGAATTTTTAAAACATTAGTAAAAGTGACACTACCGTTAACAGCCATTTATTCAAAAGTTTTTAAGGGGAAAAAATACCCATAAACTTTTCTCAAGAGTGCACTTACCACCATAAACTTTGTTTTGGGTGCAAAAATAGCCACAAATTTTCAAAAATAGGGCAAAAGTGACGATTATCTTAATGAATTTAAATGTAATCTTTTGATTGTTCTAAGTCCAGGGAAAAAACACATCGACTTGTCCACCATGATTTTTCCAAGCCAAAAATTGAAAAGCCCATCTTCAATGAAGATGACATCACTATCCTGCTCTCACCGACGTGCAGTAAATGAAATTGTTGAGATCCTTCCCAATCAACAATTTTGGCAACTGTGTTTACGACACCATTGATATCAGCAATTCCATTTACGGCATATCGATGAGAGCAGGATGACGACATCATTTTCATTGAAGATTAGTTTTTCAATATTTGGTTTGGAAAAATCATGATGGACGAGTCGAGGTGCTATTTTCCTGGACTTAGAACAATCAAAAGATGACATTTGAACACAGTAAGAGAATTATCACTTTTGCTCCATTTTTGAAAGTTTATGGTTACTTTTGCACCTAAAAAAAAGTTTATGGTGGTAAGTGCACTTTTGAGAAAAGTTTATTGGTATTTTTGCCCCTTAAAAACTTTTGAGTAAACGGCCATTAACGGTAATGTCACTTTTTCCCCTTTTTTAAAAGTTCATGGTTACTTTTGCACAATTTTTAAAAGTTCATGGTTGTTTTTACACTAAAAAAAAATTTTATGATGGTGGGTCACTTTTAAGAAAAGTTTAAGGTTAGTTTTGCCCCTTAACCCTAAGATATATAAATTTACCTAATTTAATTATATTCTTGACAAAAAAAAAACCTAATTTAATGATATTGAAAAATTTAGTTAAATTAGTTATTACGATATTTTTTTCCCTAAAGCACCTTAGTTAATATGAATTTTTTTTAAACATCATAATCATCTTTCTTAATTTTTTTAATCTTTTGTTTACTTGTTTATTGTTGAGAGAACATCAATATGGGTAAATTAGTAAAAGATTGACAAATATGTATTATATTTAAAATTGTTATGAATATTGTGGTAGTGGATGTTCATAATCTCTTAGGATTCCATAACACCTATAACCTCCCATGATTTTATGTAGCTTTATGTTGTAGATTAATTCTTATGTTTATGACATTGTAACTCCAACATAATGTGGGTTAATTCTTATGTTTATGACATTGTAACTCTTGAGAGAATTAGAGGCCTATATATAGAGGCTTAACACAAAAGAATGTAAGCACATGAAAATTCTATATGAATGAGAGTTCTTCACTCTTCATTGCTACAATTCTCTCTTGTCTTTCTTCATCTCTTCATCTCAATCTTGTATATTTTCTTGATTTCATAACATGTTATCAGCACGAATTTGCTCAAAAGACCTATGGTCTAGTTTTCTATCTCTTCTACTCTCTAACTTTCTCATTTCCATACTATGTTTTATATTGTTTATTCTCTATGTTATTTTATCTTTCTAGTCTACATTATCAATCTATTGTTTTATATTATTTTTATTATTTTTCTTTTACGCTATCTATTTTTATCCATCCTGTTGTTATCTTTTACATATATCTAGGATAATCTAAACCATTATATGAAATTAAATAGACTCTTTTACTGATTGTTTTATACATCGGGTTCTATGACTCAGATTTGATATTATATTATCCTTTACAAGTTTTCTTTCCTTCCACTTTTATTTATCGTTTTCCATTTATCTCTTATTATGCAAAATTTATATTTATTTATTTATTTATTTATTTATTTATTTTATATTCTAGTTTCTTTACATTTTATGTTATTATATTATGTTATTTCATTCTATTTACACTTGTTTAACATTTATATATTTTTTATTTTATTTACATTCTATGTTATACATGATTGTTTGTTTCTTTATTTTATGTCATTTATTTTATCTTGTTTTATTGTTATTTTATTTACATTTCATTTATTTATATTAATACATTATTGTTATATCATTATGTCAATCTTTTATTTTCATTTGTTTATTATATTACATTAATATATAATAGTATTATATATGAGCATGTAATGTGGTCTATATGATCATGGGCTTATCTATTATTTATTTTTGATTATGAATTTGAATTTTTTAAAATTTATTTTCTAGTATTTTGATTTTATCGAGAGGCCAGAAGCCATAATATTCTTAATTTCGTGATTAGATGACCAGAAGTCACATCACTTTTGTATTAGCTCTTATGAGAAAGAACGCTATTGGTTTCAATAAATTGCAAGATTGACAAGAAAAATTTTGACACTTTGATGATTTAATTGTTACAAATATCAAAGCCCTTATGGCTAAAGGTTCAAATATCAAACTAAACAAAAAAAAAAAAAGCTTTGCAAGATTTTTGCTATGGTCCTAAAGACCAATATTTGGAGAAATTGATAATGCTATTGAAAGTAAAGAAAATATGTAAGAGTGAAAATGAACATGATCACATTGCATTTGTAGAATTGATAGTTGAAAGCTGAGAATACTTTGTCTTAGCGATTGAACTACAATCGTGAAAATAATAACATTTCTAAGGTGATCAAAATTATGAGCAAATATTATACTATGACTAGAAGTCATATGGATAGAAAAATGGTATAATATGACCGGAAGTCATATAGACTAATATGTACTAATTTATTGAAAATAAAGATCAAAATGGCTGTGAAGCCAAAAAGACCATGAAATATTGTGAAAAATATAAAAAATAGTTATGATACTTAAAGTAATAAGTTACGAAGAAAGATGATCAGCTTGTATACCCAAAAGAAATAATTGTAAGCCCTGAAGGCTATATGATAATTGTAAGCCTTAAAGGCTATATATTTTGATTCTTTATGTTTAAATTTAAATTGATTGTGATTAATTTGTGAGAGAGAAATTATTATTTAATATTGTAATATCAACATGAGTAATATATGAAATCAAATAGATAAAAAGGTAATGATTGGTCATTTTAAAATTTCAGTATAGTGCCAATTTATTTACAAATTTAAACATTATTGGTAATTATTGATATATTTTGATTTCATAGCCTTTTAGAATTCTAACTACCTCATGGTTAATCCTTATAACTCCCATATGAAATGGTTTTCAATATTTATTCATATAACCTTCAATTATAAAGTTAAGTTGTTTAATTACCTTCTTTATTTATACTTGTACAATTTATTTGTAATTTTAAGTATATTGTGTATGTGAATACTAATCATACATCAATGGAGTTTACCACCTCTATTTTCTTCTTGGGACTTGTATTTCTCTGTTGCACCAAAGATTTCCCAACAAACATTCAACTCATATACCTCAACATCAAGGTACTTTCTTTCATTATTAGTTATATTTTTAATTTTAGTTAAAGATTTCCCAACAAATATTCAACTCATATACCTCAACATCAAGGTACTTTCTTTTATTATTAGTCATATTTTGCCTCATTTCCCATTTCATTGTATTAACATTTCTTCTACTCCTTAGTATTTTTATATGATATGTGCAAATTTCATACATTAATCATGATATAATATATAATGTGATATATATTGGAATCAAATTAGTTTTATGTGACATTTGTGAAGAGAAAAAAAAATCATATGTCATATTTGAATTAAGAAAGTGAGAATTTATTTAATTTTATGAGAAAATTCATAATGAATAATTTATTATTTGTTAGACAAAATCATTTTCGTAATGTGCAAGTCAAATTTATGGATAATCAAATAGTAAGGAATATTTGAAAGAAGACTATGTATATCATAAGTATTTGTTATTTTATATTATAATGCATTTGTCTTTACATTTCTCTTAAATTAATTTTAGCCCCTAAACATCAGAATTTATTGCAATAAGATCTTTATGTATCTTGATTATGGATCTCCTCATATTTCTTTAGTGGAAAATTATAAACATTTCATATTTTGAACATGCATCAAAAGAGATAAATTGAAGCATATTATTATTAATAAGTAGCAAAATTATATAAAAATGCAAGAATATATGTTAGTTCCTGAAGAACATAAATGTAACAAAGTCGATATAGTTCCTGAAGAATTAATATAGTTTTTCTTAAATTCTATGGGCAGAAGAAGAATTGATTAAGGAAAGTTATAACCCATAGATTTACATGAGAGATTTACTCTATTACAAGGTTTAAATGATAGCCCAATTGATTGAAATCCATGATTAGTTGTGAGTTATGAAGTACTTGAGTTTTGAAATGAAAGATATATTATTAGTTTGCTATATACAAATTTGTCTTTGAAATAAAGAAATAAAGAAAGTATATTTATATGACTCACACTTGAGGGGGAGGTTGTTAGAATATAAGTGTGAGTTAATATTGAAAAGTTTTACTCATATACTTCCTCACAAAACCTATTGATCTCCGAAAAATGGATGTCATATTGACATTTTATATCAATACTTATGAAAATTGAAAAGTTTGTTGTTGGTTAAGCAACATGTTACAGTAAACTAGTGGTTTACTGATCTAATGTGGCTTTATGTTGTAGATTAATTCTTATGTTTATGAGATTGTAACTCCAACATAATGTGGGTTAATTCTTATGTTTATGACATTGTAACTCTTGAGAGAATTAGAGGCCTATATATAGAGGCTTAACACAAAAGAATGTAAGCACATGAAAATTCTATATGAATGAGAGTTCTTCACTCTTCATTGCTACAATTCTCCCTTGTCTTTCTTCATCTCTTCATCTCTTCATCTCAATCTTGTATATTTTCTTGATTTCATAACAAAAATCAATATCAAATCACCAATTAAATTTTATATTAAGGGTTGGAGAAAGTACTATCTCATTGTCATCATTTGATAAATTAAAGGGAAAATCCCTTAAAAAAACTTTAAAATGTCAAAAGAGAAAAAGATGTTCAAAATATTCATAATATCAAAGAGATGTTAGGGTATGATTCGTCCTTTTAAAAATTAGAAGGAAATGACATAATAGTCCCTCTAAGTTTAAAATTAAGAACAGAGATGAAGATGTGATTTCACAAGTTATGATAAAGGTTTTCACAAATTTAGATAAGGTTTTCACAATTTTTCATAAGAATTTCATAAGTTGAAAATCAATATTCACATGTTGATAAGGGTTTCATAAGTTCGGATTAAGTTTTTATAAGTTCTCAAAAATAATTACATAAGTTCCTTAAAAAATTTCATAAGTTGCAAATTTGAATTCACAAGATATGATAAAGGTTTCATAAGTTCGAATAAGGTTTTCACATGTTATCAACATAATTTCACAACTTCCTTAAATAATTTTATAAGTTGCAAATTTTGATTTACAATATCTTAGAAGGCTTTCACAAGTTCTGACAAAATTTTCATAATTTCTGGCAAGATTTCATAAGTTCTCAAAAGAATTTCAAAACTTCCTTAAAAAGTTTCACAAGAAGTTGTAAATTTTGATTCAGAAGATCTGATAAAGGTTTAACAAGTTCATGCAAGGTTTTCACAAGTTCTCAAAAGAATTTCATAACTTTCTTAAAGAATTTCACAAGTTGTAATTCAAAATTCACAAAATCTGATAAGGGTTTCATAAGTTCTGATAAAAGTTTCAAAAGTTTAGATAATGTTTTCACAATTAATTTTTGTCAAAGTGAAAATTAAAATCTAAGGGAAAATTATGTCATTTCCTTTTAATTTTGAAAAGACGAATTATGCCCATGAACACTTCATGCCTATTTTGGGAGGGGGTGAAATTGAACCAACTTTAATAGATTAGGGGCAAAGTTGCACCCATTAACACTTTAAGGTGTTGATTACACCTAACAAAATAGTTTAGGGTGTTAAAAACACCTTTACACTTTTTTGTTTAGAAAAATTTCAATTAAAGACTACTGTAGAGAATTAATTTCAGCTGGCTCCCAATGGAATCTAAAACATCACTACAGTCCAAGGTGGCTAATAAAGTGAAATTAATTTGTGATGGTAAAAGATAAAAATGGCCCTTTCACTAGTTCCCCTCTCTCTCCACCGGTTCTAGCTTCTCTATCATGTGTTTCTCTTTCTCCCTTTGCTTGTTAGATCTCATATGTTTTGATGATAACAAAGATTGGACTAATGATAAAAGAGGATATGATAACAAACAAATGAACAAAGTAAACAAATCATTACTTGAAGTAAGCCTTGGAGTAATCAAGGAGGAGCAGTAGATTTTGTCATGGATTACTCGAGTAACCACTCGAGTAATCATGCAGAATATCATCCAGAGAAGCACTGCCAAAATGTGGAAGAAGTTACTCGAGAGGCCACTCGAGTAATTTGCAAAATTATATAGACCATTACTCGAGTAGCCACTCGAGTAGCAACATAAGCATAAGACTTTACTCGAGTAGCCACTCGAGTAACCAATTCAAATATCTTCTAGTAGCTCTCAGTCAAGAAATGCAACAATTTACTCGAGTAGCCACTCGAGTAACCAGGTGAGAAAAAGACATTACTCGAGGGAGCACTCGAGTAATCTACAGAGTTATTTGAAGTATTACTCGAGGGGTCACTCAAGTAATCAGGTAAGCAAAGAACAGGTACTCTCAGCCAAGAATTTGATGCTATTACTCGAGGGAGTAATCAAGTAATATGCAAACTTATTTGAAATTTACTCGAGGCCTCACTTGAATAACTTGTGAAGAAAAGACATGGCCACTCGAGTAGCCACTCAAGTAATCAGGTATTTTCAAGGTTTGTGATGTATCTTACTCCATGTCTTACCCAAGTAATATTTTATAAAAAATATTGAATTACTCTCTGCCATGTTTTTGATAGCTTTCCTCGAGGGACTACTCGAGTAATGAGCATGATCACTCGAGTAATGAAGTCCATAAAACTTATCTTTAATCCAATATTTATTGAATTATTTTCTATATGATTAACCATTTATTGTATTAGTATCCTAAGTATATTTACAGAGAAACAATGAAGAGATCATGCCAGAAGTGAAAAGTCAAATAAAAGGTCTGAACACTCATCTACCGCTACCTACCGCAAACAGATAGTTTTCAAATTAGAAGAATGGTCAACCATTGCTACGTGATTCTAACGGACATATTTGAAATGCTTCCAACGGAAACTACAAATCATCTATATATATGGAGCATTCAAAGAGCAGAGTACAACAACTGAGAACAAGTAATCACACATCGATCAACATACTCTTTGTGCTTTGTTTTCTTATATTCATTCATTATACTTCAGTGATTATATACTTGCTCTGTGAGAGAGTTTTTCATTACAAACTCAATATTTGTTATTGAGATAACTTAAGGTTGTGGAACCTTGAGTTGGGGATTTGATTACAATGTGTAAGGGGGAGTGAGTGTCCAAGTGAAGGAACTTGCTATGTACTGAGGTGCCAAGAACCCACTGAATCTTGGAGAATATAGTGAAACTCTTAAGACGCTCTGAGGACTGGACGTAGGTCAAAATGGTTGTGGCCAAACCAGTATAACTCCTGGTGTACACTTCGGTGATATTTCTCTTTGCTCTCAACTACTTTAAATATTCTGTTAATTTTCTTATACTCAACGAAATTTCTGGTATTGCCCAATTCACCCCCCTCTTGGGTGAAACGCTTGCACTAACATGGCTCACCTTTACCTTACTCATCCAGCCACAGCTCTGAAGCTCAGAGTTCAGCTCGTCGGTGGCAACTTCGTTGGTCAATCTTGTGACTGCTTGTTGCTCTCCCCTCTCTCTCAACCAATCGCTCTATAAGAAGATGAAGGTTCTAGTCATGACTCACCTCTGGTTCCTCAGCTCACAAGATTGACACTGGAGATGAAAGTCCCTCATCTCATAATAATGAAGATGATTCCACAACCTCAGTACTATTTTCTCTTAACTCATAGTTCTCGTATTTAAGAGAGGAGAGATAACATTAAAGCCCCTCAAAATGTAACCGATCTTCGATATCCGTCTTGCCAGAGCGGCCTCTAGAAGATGGCAATCAAAGCTCCGATGCTATCCCTTGGAAATTAATTTGAATTGTTCATATACTTTTTTCACTTGTCCATGAAGATTTTCACACTGGCAAATGGGACTTGTTCAATTTGAGTTGTTCATATGTCTATTTCACTTATTCATAAGGAATTGGGCACTTGCAAATCAGACTTGTTGTCCAATTCATTTGTGTTATTTGAATGTTTATTCCACTTATTTATGAGGAGTTGAACACTTGCAAATGGGACTTATTCGTGAACCTATGTTTTCTTGTTAACAAATTAATTTGTGTTGTACATATGTCTATTTCACTTGTTCATGAGGAATTGGACACTTGCAAATGAGAATTGTCCCATTTTTAAGTATGCAACTTGTCATGAACAAGTGGAAAAAGCATTTGAACAACACAAAATAATTTTTAAGGGCAAACGTTGGAGCTTTGGTGGACATCCACTAGAGGCCACTTTAGCTAGGCGGCTGCCGATGACCAATCAGGTTTTGAGGGGCTTCAATGTTATCTCTCCTCTCATAAATATGAGAACGAGGAGCTAATAGAAAATAGCATTAAGGCTGTGGAATAATCTTTAACGTCGTCTTCATTATTGTGAGCTAAGGGACCTTAATCTCTAGCATTGATCTTGTTAGATGAGGAACCAGAGGTGAGACGCGATTGGGACCTTCATCTTCTCATAGAGCAACTGGTTAAGAGAGGGGGGAGCAACGAGCAGTCAAGAGATCGACCAATGAAGTCGATATCAACAAGCTAAACTAGGAGGGAGATCGGGGATCTCCGTTATGAGCTTCAAAGCTATGACTGGATGAGTGAGGTGGAGGTGAGCTAAGGGAGACAGAAAGAGACACAATAGAGGAGCTGGAATTAGTGGAGATAAAGGGGAACCAATGAAAGGGCCAAATTAGCCCCGGGACTGTAGTGATGTTTTAGATTTCTTTGGAGGCCAACTGAAATTAATTGGCTACAATAGTCCTTAATTGAAATTTTCCCTTTTTATATTTTCTAAGTAGGGTGAGGACTTATTTATTGGGTTAAAGAGTGTATAACCTTTTTTTTCAAAATATTGTTCTTTTTCATGCTTGCACATTATTTTCATTTGCTATACCCCATGGAGACCTATGACATATTCTAAGGATATATAGTCGGGTAAAGGTGCATGTAGTGCCTTGAAGTATTTTTTTTATGTCCACCCAGTATTTTAAAGTTATTTGTGAGGCAATTTTGCCCCTAAAGTTATTTAAATGGAACAATTTCATCCAATATTAACAAATCTCTAACTTTGACCGTTGAATTGCTGACTAATCTGGCATTTGACCAAAACAAGCCTTGTTGGCATATGATAGAGATGACATGGCAATATTTTGGCCGTATTGTTTTAAGCACAATGAAAATCTCACCCTTAAAATTAGGTTTTTGGGAGGGTATGAGAAACCAATCCTCCATTAAAGAGCTTGTTGCTCATACTCCTCCCTCCACTTTTCTTCTGCATCTTTAGCATCTCATCAAAATTTGACATCCTCATCGTCAATCCCTTGATGTTTGCAACTATAGTGTAAATAGTCTCAGAGTCATTAGGTTAGACTTATTATTTATTAAACGAAGAGACTATGGAAGAGAATGATTAGCCTTACATCTTCCATTGTTGGGATGCAGATGAGAGCTAATGTAGGGGCTCAAGTATTTTTTAAGGAAGAGATTATTTATCAATGGATGAGGAAATTTTAGGGATGATGATTTTAAAGGTTCCAATAGTTCAAAAAAAAGGAAGGCGATTTTGTCCTATGTAAATCCAGAAGATCCCTGCACTAATTTTTCTTTTTCACATTAACAGATTTATTGAATTATTATTCTAGGTCTATGGCAAAAAAAAGAATTGTTATTCTATGTAATACCTTTCTCATTCATGAATCTATGGCGATAAAACAGTAGTTCATGGTGTAAGGGTTTTTGAATGAGATGAAATGGAAGGAAAGCAGAGCAACTGTGAAAACGGTGAGATGCTGGGGGTGAGATTATGAGTTTAACCTTGTTTAACAAAAAATACAACCAAAATAATGCTATGCCATCTCCTTGTCAATTTTCATATACCAAGGAAGCATCTTTTGGCCATACTCCAGTTTAGTCAGCAATTTAACGGGTAAAAGATAGGAATCTACTAATATTGGATGAAATTGCTCCATTTAAAAAATTCTAGAGGTAAAATTGCTTCATAAATAACTATAGGGTACTGGGTGCACATGAGAAAATACTTCAAAATGCTAGATGAATATTTGCCCTATATAGTTTATTAAGAGCCAACTCTAGCGCATTCTTGTTTTAAGGAAAATTATAACAAATTTTAATTAAGAAAAAGTAAAACCTTGTGTTTCCTATAGTTTTCTTCTTTAAACACTACTACAGAAAAAGGCTTTTAGACCAGCACATTTAGACCAGTTATATCGGATAAGGTCTTAAAAATATGACTAGTGGCATTTTTGTAATTATAATCAACTTTTAAGACCAGTTATTGAAATAAGGTCTAAAAAATAATTTTTAGATTGGTTCCAAAAACAACCAAATTTAAAATATAAATAATTAAAAAATATAAATATATGTAATATATTTTCTAGACCGGTTCTAAATATAACAGGTCTAATATATTATCTAAATTAAAGGCAATTAAAAAAATAATTTTTTATTTTATTTTTAAGACTAGTTGTAAAGAAAAACCGATCTCAAATATTAAAAATTTAACACCGGTTGTTAATAAGAATCGGTCTTAAAAAGTTTCATTTTTTTAAGACCGGTTATTTTGTAAAAACATGTCTAAAATATTACTTTTAAAACTGGTTTTGTAGAACAACCAGTCTTAAAACTAACCTAAATTTCAGCTCGCGCCTAATTTCTAACTCTGAAATCTGATACTCAAGCACATTTTGCAAACCCCTCCCTCGGTTGGCGGCAGCTCCTCCTTTCCACTTCTCTCTTCTATCCTTAACTTTTTCCGTCGTCGACGCAGATGTACGGTTGAATACATTACCATAAGGCTTGGTGTTTGTTCCTTCTGATTAGTTTCTTTCTCAACTTCATTTTCTTGCCTCCCCTGGGTTTCTTCTTTAAACTCCTCCTTCCCACATCTCTCCTCCATTCTTTACAACCGCCATTGGTTGACGCAGGGGTATTGTGGATTGCATTTCCTCATTGCCGTTGCTTGTCTCTCCTAGTTTGTTCCTCAAGCTCAAACTCTAGGTATTTATGACTCAATCAGACAATATTTGTAATCAATTTAATTCATCAAGAGTTGCATTATTGTTGTTGGCTTGTTTCCTTCACTTGCAATTGGGGGATTGAATTGCTGGTGGAATGAATTGTCATTATCTCTAATTTAACTTTAAGTTCCACTTGGTTTTATTATTGCTAGTGGATTGAATTGCCATTATCTCTAATTGGGAGATTCATATAGAGTTTTGACTTTGCTAAAGTATACCATTGGAAGTATTGTATGTTTAAAAAAGGAAGTGTTGTATATTAATTATCAACTTGTGCATTACAATTAATTATTGACTTGTCTATGAATTTTCACTTTAATAGTAGTTTTTTTATTGCTCAAGTACTATATGTTTGAAAAAGGAAGTGCTATTATTGATTATCAATTTGTGCATTACAATTAATTATTTGTTCATGTCTGCATAACTTGGGAATTTCTTTTGAATGATGCCTTTGTAGAGTGTACCTTGTTATGCTATTAAGTGTTGTAGAGTCTTATTGGGATAGCATGAGGACCCCAATTATTTACTGTCCTTAAAACATCACAGCCTCTACAAATTTTCCTTAAACTATCACTGTCCTTAAATAGTGTCCTTAAAGTAAGGATAATGAGGCGTACTAGTGAGGGTACTCTGGATCTAACTAATGTTAATCAGAGCGAGCCTATCAATGCTTCAAGTCAAGAATAAAGTGAGCCATATAACCAGTCCATACGAAGGGGTAGAAGAGGCACCCGATTGAGACACAATCCCCTCAATCAAAATACTGGGGAAAAGATTCTGATTGAGTTTGATAGATATTGAAAACCAATCGGGCCTAATACAAGACGGTATAGGAGTTTTGTAAACCTCCTAACATGTAACAAGCCTGGCATCTTGATAAAGGAGTGGAGAAATATGGATAAACGTGTGAAGCAACATATTTGGGAAACTATCCAGCTCACTTACGACATTCATGAGAGTGAATCTTGTATAAGAAGACAATAACGTATTATGATGAATGTTGGAGGAAGTTTAAGACAAGTCCAGCCAACAATTATGTGCATATCAAGGTGAAAGAAGGTCAGCCTTGTCCTAATACGTGCGACAAGTATTCTTATTTTAATGAACACATTTGGCAAGAATTTAGATAGCTTCGGACTACTCCAGAAGTAATGGTGAGTTGACTTATTTTGCATTTGACTTACTTATGAATTGTGAATTGTTTTTATTGATTGTAATCTTAATTTTGATTTCTTATTTGGAGGGAAAAAGGCAAAAAGAGCAAAAAGGTGGTAGAAAGAATGCTTGCCCCCATGCAATGTCTCGTGGGGGTTATGTGAAGGCCGAAAAAGACTTGTTGGCGGCCAAACGAAAGAGATTGGAAGAAGCAACTCAATCTGATCCTTCTGTTCTTCTTTCTCCACTATCTCCAATACGTCGCGAAGAGAATTGGTTGTTTGCTCAACAAAAGATGAGCGGGTCTTATACTAGTGAACAATCTCGTATAGTTGGTGAAAAAATTGTAAGTATTATTGTTGTTATTAATTATTTAGTAAACAAATTTTATTACTAATGTTTGTCATTTGTGTCTTATAGGAGGAGCTTCAAAAAAGAAAGCTGAGGGATTGTTTAGGTCGGATGGGATGGGAGGAATGACGTCCTGACCGTAGCTACAGGAAAACATGAGCATCCCGGCAGTGTCAAGGGGGTTGTAGGAAGGGTAGGCATAAGGGATTACTTTGGAGTAGCCCCTCGCCATTCCTCAAGTGCGGTGACTAGGGAGGAGATGGAGCATATGTTGGCCACTGTGAGGGTGAAAGTAAGGGCTGAGGTAGAAGCATTATTTGATGCACGATTTGAAGAAAAGTTCAGCAAATGAAAGAGGAATGGATTATCATGGTGAGCACAAGACAAAATACCAGTACTCCCTGGGCACATTCCCTAAACCCTAAATAGAGCACTAAAGGGAGTTGTATTGGTCAGTCATCAAAGGGTCCTGGAAAAGAAATTGGTGAGCCTTTTGACCTGTTTATGGAGGATCCTCTAAGATGACTAGTTGTATGGGGGAACGTGCATAACTTGGGATCAATTGTCTACCACCAATAAATAAAAGATGATCAAGTCAGAGTGGCAGTTGAAGAAGTGATCGTTGCAGATACGCCTCTCCCTATCCCCACTGATGACTTCAAGATTGTGAGCGATGCCCTTAGCTCTTTCATCTTGTGACCAAAGAACCTTGTTTCTAATCGAGTTGAGGAAGCCCTGATCACAGCCTTACCACCTACACCTCCCTCCATTCAAGAAGCTTCATAGGCTCCATTGAATGGCATGCAGTAAGTGATGCTAATGGCATATGATACATCCTTTCACACAAGAGATTGGCCTACTAATTCAGCTATTGGCAAGTCAGGGGTGCAATGCTATCTTGAGAGTGATGATTTAATGTCCCTGGTAGCTCCTCGATAACAGCTTATGGTTTTGATTGTCCAACTATTTTTAATGTAAGTATCTTCTTCAATTGGAAGTAAATATTTTACAAATTACACCATTAATTAAACTTTGATTTGTGTGCTTGCATTATTGTAAGTACATGAATGGTAGGTTGGTTTCTTCTGGCAAAAGCGATAAATTAGGATTCCTGTTTCCAGTTCAATTCCACAATAAAGGGACCACTGTATCTATCAGACATACATACTTATCGGAGAGGCTTAGTGAAACCCCAATTGAGTGTTTCTTGACTTTATATGTGCATAGGTAAGAAACAAATATATATTTCATAATATATATAATGTTTTATATTTGCTTAATATATAGTCATCCATTTTTTCTAGGATCATTGGCAATTGGTTCTTCTATACAAGAAGAGTTATACAGTCATCCTCTTGTGCTCCCTCCACCTCAAACCAAGGAATGAATTGAAGAAGACCATGAACTCGTTAGTTTTCTTGTATTTCCTATTGTTGGCAATTCATGGAATTTGTGTAAAATAAGTAACCTTTGTGATTTTGATGATGATAAGGCTATGAGGACATTCCTACACACTAGTCGTGGTAAGCATATTCGTGACTTAAAAGACCCTACATGAATTATGCTAAAGGTTAGTACATAGTGGTTTGTTTTAATAATGCATTCAATAAGGCATGCTTTTATACTTATTTTAATGATATCATGTTATTTTTTTTGAGCCGTAGGCAACCACCGGAGTCCAACTTATGTGGGTTGTATGTTTTGAGACACATTTATAACATTATCACTCTAGGTATGACAGAATTTTCTCAAGAGGTAAATGTATATTTAAAAAATTTTGTATTACTTTTATTCTTTTTTTAAGTTAGCAAGTTAATGTTTTGTCTAGCTTTAGTGTTACAAATGTTTGATCTTGCTAACCTCTATTCAAATGAAGATATTGATTTCATCTGCAATTGTTGTGAAGAATTCATTTATGAGCTTTTACAACAATAGTGAGTTTTTGTAAAACTAAAGAATTTTCTTTATATACTGAGAATTTTTCTTCCCTCAGCTTTTCTACAAAATTTGTTGGTTGCATGAATTGACATGTTTGTTGTTTTTTTGATTATGTGACATCATGCATTTTTCCATGAGAACTTAGTTGAGACATCCATTAGCTATGTTATGTTACATTTTGTGATTATGTGACATCATGCATTTATCCATGCGAACTTGGTTGAGACATCCATTAGCCTATGTTTTGTTATAAGTTCCCAATGAGAAAGCTAAGGAAAAAGGAAATGATAAGTGGAAGGAAAATGAACACACCTTATGGCAACATTTATTTTATCACAAGTTAGTTGTTGATTGCATAACAAATTCCATATATATATGGTATGTATAAATTGAATATGGAGACTTGTCACTTAAATCTCAACTTTGCACTTAATAAGTATGGCCTTGGAAGCAGTTTCAGGATATGTGTTTTGGTATACAAACATAATCAAAGATAACAGAAAAAAAAATCATAAAGTAAACTTTTAAGACCAGTTGTATAAATATCCGGTTTTAAATATATTTTTAAGACCGGTTTTTTATTCAACTGATCTTAAAATTTTTATTTTAAGACCGGTTGTCAAAACAACCGGTCTTAAAACTGAAACTTTTAAGACCGTGTTTAAGGAAAATCGGTCTTAAAAGTGTTATCGTAGCTCTTAAAATGAGGTATTTTAAGATCGGTGGTTATGGCAACCGATCTTAAAATAATGTATTTTTAAGACCGGTTTATATTACAACCAATCTTAAAACATTTTCTTTAAGACCAGTTGCTTAACTGGCCTAAAAAATATCAAACTTTTAAAACTGGCTGTATCAAAACCTCATCCTAAACTGATCTACAAAATCATTTTGAACCAATCTTAAAAGTCATTTTTGTACTAGTGAAAATCATGGAGAATGAAAAACTCATTCTTTGATTACTACTAACACGTAAAAAATTGTTTCTTTTTCTTTTTGCGTTTTACATTAAATAATTATGTTTAACTCCTTTTTTTTCTGTGAACATAAAAATGTAGCTTTAATTCCAAGCTTGATTATTTAATTAATCAATTAGGATTCACCTGATTAATTTGTAAATAACATGCAAATTAATGGGAAATACGAGAGTTTCCTTTAATTTTCCACAAATTATCGAAAAGCCATAAATAAAAATTAAAATTACTATTGGTAATTAAATAACAAATGAAATTATACAAATCTTAACGAGAGATAAGAAATTTAAAAAAAAAAAAAACTTATTTCTCATTCTCTGCTAATAATCAATTCCTAGCAATAGCATTTATTTATTTTTGCAATTTATAGAGAAATATAATTAAGTAATTTCATTTTATAAATTTAATTATTAAAGAGCTTTAGTCTTTATTGAAAATTTTAAATGTTTGGTCCTAAATTCCTATAGTTAAATTGATGTATTAGTCCTATAGTGTTATTCTTCCTTATTATTTATAAATTTTCATTCGACTTAAAAATCAGATTAAGTTAAATAGAAACGTTAACTCTAGATATTTATGCAGTATAGATTCTTAATTTGAATTCTAGAAATTATAAAGTACATATCAAACCATTCAGTCCAAAGAAAATATATAGAAAACAAACAAAAAGGAATTCTAGGAGATACTCGTAATTCATTTGAGGGCCTAGCTTGTGACACTATTACAAATTTAGGCATTTATAATGCTTAATAAATAACAATTAGAGCTAATAAACATCAAATATGTCGTGGTGGAGGTCACGTAAGGATATATAACGTTTAAATATAACTATTAAGTATGCACACCATCATGTATTGTGAGATAGAATTCGTGAAAATACAAAAATAACAATTGTAGACAATAACTGTCATTTATTCAATGATAAAAATAACGGTTCTTAAGAAACAATTGTCATATAACACTTACAAATGATTCGTCTTCTAACACTTATATCAGCGAAGCAAAACATAATGGTCTTTAGAAACTATAACATTCGGACCTTTAATGTCATAACTCATAGCCCTTAATAATCCAGTTCGACCTTCACAAGTCCTAACTCATAACCTTTTATAATCCGTTATTAGACCTTTATTTAAACTCAACTATTCTTTGACCTTTATGATTCTTACAAAATTTTTTTCATCAACCTCCTCCTTCTCTTCTTCATCATGTTAAGAACCCAATGAACTCTTCCACCGCCCCCTCCTCCTCAAGGCTTGTTGGTGGCAACAAATGGCTCAAGTACTGAGAATCTTAACCACATCGCCCCTTTGAGATAGCCAACATGTCACGCCCTTATCTCAATTTCAACCTTTTTCAGAGTATTTGCAGAAAATGATATGCGGTTCGGTAGGCCACACAGGAATAGCATAACTATACTGATAATATGTGCATGATGACATATATTCCCCATATAAATTCAAATAATGTAGCTGCACAAGGCTACTAGGGTATCTAAACCCATCGCAATAAAACGGAGACATCTTCCCGTCTTTGTTTTACCACTGCATTCCTCTCGTGTAGTTCTCTTCTCTGCTTTCAATACACCTCTTATTTTCACCTGCCTAATTTAGTGGTAGGGGAGGGGAGATTCGAGAGAATCTCAGTAGGAAACAAATACCATAATGCATGCATGATAGATGCTACGTGTATGACATGTTAGCTTTAACTATATGTATGACCCATAATGACATTTCTGCATGCTCAATGTTTCATACAACAAGACTATGGCCATAGCGAAAACAGAAACAGAGTTTCATTTATTCAAATATGCTCTACACAATCAAGTAAAGCAATCACATACATCATTACACAAGTAAAAATATCAAATACATGCAAGTAAGGTAAGTCCCCTACCTTAACCCTTTTCCGCCTCAAAACGCGTGCCTCGATCTAAGTGCAAACATCTCGAGGCTCCATATTCGATCATACAATGTCAAATGTACTATTTAGACACTCCCATAGTGTTTATAGGGGTTATATGAGTCTATCTTGAAAAATTACTAAAATTCCCCCGGGGACCCGGCCCAACCCCGCTATACCCGGTCCGGCTGTACTTTTTCCGAAATTTTGACATAGGCTATTCTTACATATTTTCACCCAAGGAATCCATTTCCGGACTCAAAATTATCAAATTCAATGTCAAATTATGAAATTGCCCTTGGCATTCCTTTCTACTCCTAACCACTTTATTGACTATTCCATTAGGTTACAATTATCATTTAGTACCAATTTGGGCAGCATAACCCCTAGGAAAACCCATTCTCCATTTTTACAACCAAGGACAATCCGTCAAAATTTCACCGATTAAATTGCCCACAATAACCAAGATAGTCAATATACAAAGGTTTAGAAGTTACCCCAAGCTCCCTCTGGCTTTTCTCAAAGTGGCTGAACCCTAGACCTTATTCACAATGGAAATTGAGCTTCTCAACCATTAAGAACATAAAAGAATAACTTAGGAGCGAAGTTATACGCATTAGGAACCGATTTACTGAAGAAATCACCTACCCTTATAAGCTTTTTCCTCCTTTCTCTCTCTAGATTTTCTCACCTTCTCTCTCTTGTTTCAGCTGAGAATGGCGTCTGAAATAAGGGCTGAACAAGGAGGATGATGATATATTATTATATCATATTTTACTTTAATTTTCCAAATTTTCGGATTTTTACAAAGTTTTGGCAGATTTCTGCCCAAACTTTGAAAAATCATAACTAATTCTAGAAAAATTGAAATGAGGTGATTCCAAAGGCTATGGAACCCTTATTGAGTCTAGTTTCAAGGAAAAATATAGCCTTTTACTTTATGGAATCACAAAATTCCCAGAATTTTAATCTTTACATGTTGTTCCAGAAATTTCACAGTTTTTCTGTGCTGACTTCAAAAATTCATATTTTTTTGTATATAGCTCTAATTGAGTTACATACCTATCAAATTAAAGCTTAGGATGTCTACTTTTATCCTGTAAAATTTCATAATTTTTTCTCATCATTTGGTCATTCAAAATCACATGACAAGCTCACTACCTCATAGGCGATTTCACCGAAAACATAATTACTTTCTCCAAAATTCATCATTTTATTTTCTTAATACTCCAAAGATATAAGAAACATTAGAGAATATATTTGGGACACCTGCTAAACTAGGGCTTAGCAGTCCGCTTAATTTAGACTTATTCTCAAGCCTCCAATCTCAAAATTCAGGGTATTACACAGCGCCTCTGCCCCTTCTTCCAATAATCCATCTATTGCACCGAATGATGAGATGACACAAGAGAAAGGAGGAAACTTACTGTGAGATGGAACAAGAAAGGACAAAATATGAAATATAACAAGTTCACTAGCTACCTTGGCACGTTGCTTTTGGCCTTATTAGATTTCACAATTTGTCCTTTCTTGTTCCATCTCACTATAAGTTTCCTCCTCTTTCTCTTAATTTGCTTACCAGATCTCCTGTGAAGAGACACAATTATATATAGGTCACCAGTTATATTATCACTTATATATGTCAACAATTGCCATTGATTCTTCCCACAAAGCCTGGAATATCTTGATTCATGCTAAATTGCTTAGCCACTCGATATGGAAGGTATTGTTGTTCTATTATACACACACACACACACACACACACATATGAGATTAACTCAAAAACTCTCACATAAAGAGTATTATATCCACACATCATGGTTCTTACATAAAACCTGTTATGTATTATAAATGTTCACGGTTCTTATTTGTAAACCATTATTTATGTACTTAATACATAATGGTTGTCTACGTAAGGCCGTTATGTTTTTTTTTCCTAATTAAAAGTAATTGTTCTTATATACAACCCATTATGTATGTTACTTTATAAATAACAGTTGTAAAATGAGACCGTTATATATAATACAAGCATTACCATATATTATGATGACTGTTTACGTGTGCCTGTTAATTATTATCATAGCATAGGTAGTTCATGGGCTCACCAAACCTCAATGTATAACATGTGTTATATTATAACCGTTACAATAGGTCTAGACTAAATAACGGTTTGGAACCATAATGTATCTGCTCGAGCTTTTATAACGCCCATATATATGACAGTTTGGAACCGTGATGTATGACCGTTAATAACCGTCATATATAGCAATTTTTTTAATAGTGTGAACGTCTATATATAATTTATTATTTATAACAAATTTGATATAATTAAAAACAAAACTATTTTATAGAACATTATATCTCTTGTAATATCACAAATAGCTCTCATCTTTCTTATAAAAAACTCTTGTTTTTAATAAATAATATAAAATAATACAATACGCAACAATTAAAGAACTCTTGTGCAGTATTATTATTAAAAAATAAAAATAATGAGCACATTCCAAATTTTAAAAAGAAATTGATTCTAATATGTTTGTTTGTTTTTGTTTCCGTTTCTTTTTTTTTTATTTAATGAAACTGTTTGGTTCCATCTTTCACTTTCAGTCATGCATGAAACCAACTTGTCTAAGTTATGAGCGCCAACAATTTATAATCACGATGATCTGTCACATTCATGAAAATAATATTTAGTATAATCAAATAAAAAATGGGGAAAAAATAAATGTGATAATGAAATGAGATTTAATTTGCAAAGTTCACGAAATATATTATGCATGCAGATTCATTCATAGTTTTGAATAGTTGACTTAATGCATCACATTTTTGAACCAAACAAAGCATGAGGCAAATCCTGTTAATCCTTATTCCCAAGTCCCAACCTGTAATTTTTCTTTTCTTTTAATTCCCAGTCTCCCAAGAATGTACAAATAGTGCACATTTTATTCATTTAAATCAATCATAGGCTCTATGGCATAGAGGTTTTGTTAGAGAATGTTATTTGTATGTGTTAGTATGGACTTGTAGTAGGTATTATTGGACTGATGTAATGTTGTGTGTGGTTTGGGCTTATAGGTTTGGCCCTAGCCCATTTGATTGTATGTATATGTTATTTTCTATAAATAAGAGTAAGACTAGTCAATTTTGGTTGGTTGGGAAATTTGTTCATCTTGTTTGGGTGTAGAGTGACTTAGTTTTCATGGTATCAGAACACAAATTATCTACCTTGAGAGCTCATGCCCATTGAAGCCTGAGTGAATCCATAAATAACCTATTCCCTTGAGGCCTGAAATGCTAGCGTTTGGTTGAATCACAACCATCAGGTTAAGACGTCATCATTCTAGTTGGTATGCTTCTTTCACTTTTTTGGAAGATTATTCACATTTTTGGAAGAATTACTCCTTCCATCTATTTCAAAAAGCAACAAGATTATTTTTTTTGAACCCTAGATTTAGCCTTAAGACCCTTCTCTCTAAACAATCGATTTTGCTAGTTTGATCGCCAAGAACCTAATCGCCGGTCTATAATTTTGGTGTATTGTCGTCCTTTGTTTCTTTCTCGAACGGTGTGGTGCTGTTCTTGGTCTTGTCGTTGAGTTATCGCTAATATGAGGTTTATCGGATTGTGTGATTTTCTATGTTGTCACTGAGTTGCCACCGATCTAAGCTTTGAAGGACTATGCCATTCTTTGTGTCGTTACTCTATTCACCAGATTCAATAAACTTGTCGGACTTTATTTCTTTCACGATGTCAATAGATTGGGTCTCGCTAATTCCTAAGTTTGTTTGCCAATTCCAGGTTCGCTGCTTTTGGTTTCTTTCAACAGCTAAGGTTCTCGATCCATGAGTCTTTCTCAATTCCTTCTTCCTTAGCACCGATTCTGGTTGTGGTTGTAGCCATTTAAGCTTTCTTCTTCGATTACGTCTTGTTCAAAATATCAGCAAGAATTTTACTTAAGGGATTGAGCTTCTCTCATTCAAAGATTACTGATTGCCACTCATGGAAACACCCAAGAATCCAATTGAGGTTAATCATCCTCTATATTTACATCCTTCAGATACTCACATAACCACCTTGGTGCCACAAGCTCTCACTAGCTCAAGCAATTATGTAGTTTGGAGTAGAGCCATGCGCCTAGTACTTTGAGGCAAGCACAAAATTGGTTTAATAGATTGAACATTCACATGTACACATGCTTCTAACCACAAGGATTTATGGGAATGTTGTGATGCAGTCATAGATCGTATATCCTAGATAATTCAATCTGTTGACAAGGATATTGCAAATAGGAATGTCTTTGTAGACTCCTTTCACCATGTGTGGTAGGACATATATCAACACCCATCTCTATTTCGATATTCGAAGAGTAATAAAGACTAGATTTTGTGGGCATACATAAAAGTACATATATACTAATAAAAGTATTCATTTACAAACCCAAAGTCGTTCGTAGAAAAAATACAGAATACAGCAGAAACTTCAATATTTACAGGATTTCCCAAAATATCTTAAGCATAAACTAATTATAACCACCGACTTCAACCTTACCTTGAGATACGTGCCAATCACTTCTCGGTGTCTACGCCTTTGCTTTTTGTCCCACTGACACCCGTTGAGATGTTTGTTTAGAAAAAGTAGTGAGATTTTAAGGAATCCTAATAGAAACATACTATCGTTCATATAAAATATGAAAATTAAATATGATATGCGCCATGTATGCATAAATTAATGAACAATATAAACACATCATCTGCATGTATACAAGAGTAGGGCCCAACCCCACTAATCTACACCGGTTGGATTGTCACCAACTCCCAATGTAAGTGCCCCTCTCTAGGAAAAACATGTTGATTAATAAAGTCTATTTACACACACAATCATATAACTATGGCATGATGTATGAAGGATAATGTCCCTACCTCAAAGTTCTTTCAACACCTTTTTAGTATGCCTCGTAAAACATGTCGCTTTCGGTTTCCAACTCGGTCATAAAATATTAAATGTACAAGAAATAGGTCACAACCTATCTAAATATCATTTTAGACTCTTCCATTGTGTTTCTTGTGGTTATATACTAGTCTATGGTAAAATTTTATCAAAATGCCCCTGGGACTCCGACCCGGCCCCGCCGTACCTAGCCTGACAACACATTTTCCCAAAGTTTTGACTAAGGCTATCCTAACATATTTTCACCTAAAGAATCCATTTTCAGGCTCAAAATTATCAAATTCAGTGTCAAATTATGAAATTGTCCTTGACAGCCCCGTTTTAGAGTTCTATGGGTGTTTTTGTAATTATGCTTTTTCGGCCTTTTCCGAAAAAGTGACCAACTATAACCCCACCTATTTTTGCCTCCTGAATCCAATGGAATCATCAAGTCACTAAAAATCCAACTCCTTCCCCCAGATCTGTGCTTGGCCAAAACTTTGGTCAAGAAAAAGGAAAAATTGGAGTTTTTGTGTTTTAGCTTCCAAAGCTTGTACTTTTTCACATCTAATCCCTTATTAAGTCATTTAAACACATACTACCCATGATTCAAAGAAATTTGGGCAGCATAACCCCTTAGGATTAGGACTTTTCAAATTTAGAACTTAACCAAAAATCATCAAACCTAAACACAAACCTCAACAACAACATCATACAAGAATAGATCTAAGGTTTGCGAGGTTACCTCTTGAGTTCTTGAGTTCTCCTCTCTCTAGGCATCCTCTTCTCTCTCTATCCTTGAGCTCAAGATGTGTCATCTAAATCATGGATTCCATGAAGGAGAAAGGTTTAGAGAAGGTTTTGATGGAAGATTATAAAGAAAATGCTTAAGAGATCAATGCTTGCTGTAAGCCTCTTCTTCCTTCTCTCTAAAATTCCAAATTTCTTCAAGCTCTCTCTCTCTTCTTTCTCTTATTGTTGGCCGAAAATATGAAGGGAAGAGGAAGGAAGAGTGTTTAATAATTTAACTCCAATCAGCCTTTACCATATGATTTCATCAATGCACCTTAATGTGACACTTGTCACAATCCTTATCTCCTTCACATTTATGTCATAATTGCTTCATTAGTATTGAACTAATTTCCTCTCCCTTTTAGTTAGCATAAAACCGTCCCCCCGTTGTGTCTTTCCTAATCAAATGAGTTTCCTCCAACTAATCCAACCATGCACTCAAGTAGTGTACCATTATCATCATTATTATGTCTAAGAAGCATTATTTTAAGGCAATTAGGCATGTGCTCATCTTCATAAATCATAAAATAATCCATTTACCATAGGATAATGACACTCGGCATGTTTATGAGCGAAATAATTATTTCCCTTCCTATTTTATTTATTCCACAATTTACATAATTGCTAACACATTTTATTTTCAATTTTTGGAATAATGTCAATTCTGGTATATTTTCTGGCCTAATTTTGAAAAATCATAACTAAATTTGCAGACATCATTTCAGAGTGATTCCAAAGGCTTTGGAACCATTATTGAGTTTAGTTTCAAGGAAAAATATGGAATTTAACCAGTTAGAAGCATATCATTCCCATATTTCATTTCTTTGACTGCTGCTCTAAAGACTTTCCAGATTTTATGGGCTAACTTCAAAAATTCATATCTTTTTGCATATAACTTCAAATGATTCATATACCTATCAAATTAAAGCTTAGGATGTCTACTTTCACCCTGTAAAATTTTATAATTTTTTTCTCATCATTTGTTCTTCCAAAACCATATGACAAACTCACTGTCTCGCAAGCGATTTCACTGAAAACATTGTTCACCTTTCAATTTTTCAATATTTAATTCTTTTAGCCTTAAATATTCACCATTTTATTGAATATATAAAATAATCATAATATACTCTTGGTGAATAAAATTTAGGGTGTTACAACATACAGAAGCGATTTAACAAGGTAGATGGTGCAAGAATTTACTCATCACATTGTTTCATTGCATCCACCACTCAAAATAATCTATCGGTTGCTACATATTTTACCAAGTTAAAAAAGGTATTGGATGAGTACTTTGTGTTAGTTCTATTGTCATCCTGTCAATGCAATACTTCTTAAGAGTTTGTTAAGATAAGTCAACAACAACAATTGTTTCAATTTCTTATGGGGCTAAATGAGACATATCAATATGCTAGGTCTCAAATTTTGCTCATGTCCCCACTCCCGACGGTGAACTAAGCATACTCTATGATTGTTTAAGAAGAGGATCAGCGAAACCTTTCTATTCCTACTTCACCCAGTCTATTTGATGGAAGTGCTTTGACAACTAGAGGTGGTAGACAAGGTTGTGACATGGGTAGAGGATGTTCTTAGGATACATATAGCTATTGCAACAAGAAAGGTCACAAGCTAGACACTTGCTATTAGCTTGTTGGGTACCCACTTAACTTCAACCGAAGAAACCAAGATAATCACATTATCCATCTATCTGTGAAGCAAATACATCAAAATCTACATCTTCTCCTACTTTGACCCATGAGCTGTAACCCCCATCCTCATCAAGGCTGTAATTAGTATTCAAATAGTGTAGTGAATAAATAAGAGATCATGAATAATTAAAAAATTTTTACAAAAAATGTATAATACGATCTCCTTTCATTTAAAAATAAGACATTTGGCCTGTACGGTTCTGTCACCTGCACAACATCAGAGTGCTAGTAAAATTCCTGACATTCGCCTGGGATAAATTCATTGATCAAAGGATTTTACAGAGCATCATCACTCATATCAGTTTCCCAAACTGGGGATTGCACAACAATTTCCATTCTAGGGTCAACAAATATATACAATTGTTCAAAATGATAACCAAAAACCAAAAGCTAAGACTACCACCGGCAATCCTAGTCATCCTTACTCACTTGCTTGTCTCTTGATCCACTTTCCTTGGCTAAAATTTGTTAATTAGAAAGAGTGAGATTCAAAAGAATCCCAGTAGTAACATTTCACGTGTATGATGCATAATTAAACAAATCATATAAGCATATATCACAATTCAGCAACACAACATCATTCAAAGCCAGGCTACCCACCACGACTCAATCATTCATTCAAGGCCAGGCTAACCGCCATGTCCCAATCAGCAACATTTAAGGCCGGGCTAACTGCCATGTCCTAATCGTACATTTAAAGCTGGGCTAACAACCACATCCCAATCATACATTCAAGGCCAGGCTACCCGCCATGACCTAATCAATCATTCAATGATAAATATAAACATACATTACATTAAACATGGTATAGGAGAAAGCGTCATTACCTTGGTCTTTCTGTTCTTGTTTAGGCACAGACCTTCTACGTTCCAAGCAAATATAAAATCCTATAATCATAATTAAGGACAAAAAGTTATTACTTATCCCAATACTCAAATGACTTTAAAACACTTAGATTTGATTATCATTAAAGTCCCTTAGGTAGCTACGAAAGTCTCTAACAATAGCCTAAAAGGATTAGGAAGTACTAGGTTATAAACCACTTTTCAAAATCACAAAGTGTTGAAAACAGGGGTTGGCTACAGCCAAGAAATCTTTGGCTGTGGCAAAAATAGCTCAGAGAGTTTTTCGTTGTAGCCAAGATCTTCTGGCTGCGGCCAAAGACAGTCTAGAATGTTTTAGGCTGCAGCAAAAAACCTTTGGCTGTAGCCAAGAAAATTTCTGTTTCTTGGCTGAATTTCAAAAAATCATAACTAATTCTAGAAAAATCGAAATGAGGTGATTCCAAAGCCTATGGAAAGCTATTTAAGTACTCATTACAGGAAAAAGATTAATTAATGCTGGATATAACCATAAAAATACAGAATTTGACATTTCACCGTATCAACTTTCACGACGTTACCCTCACTCGTACACCCACTAATGACTCCGTTAGTGGTAATTGAGACTTTTGGGTATCAACAACAACATCAGGCCACTCCGGAATCTCAATCTCTTCTATTCGAAGCACCCTACTATAACAACCAGCCTGGAGTCTTGTCTCTTCTATCCAGGCGGTCGGCCGGGAGACTCAATCTCCATACCCCACCCTCATCCTCTTTCACCCATCGTCACCACATCTGTTGTTAGCTATTGGAGGACTCTTGGCATGGTCACACCCCACCCTCATCCTCTTTCACTCACCATCACCATGGCTGTTATTAGCTACCGGATGACTCTTGGCATGGGCACTACAGACTCACAGCATACTCAAGTTTTAGGCATCACCTTTCAGCCTAAGGTCAACACCGATGCAATTAGTCTAGTGGCTAGCCATGCTGGCTATGCTGGGGTAAGTTCCTTCACAAGTGAGAACCCTCGATCATGTAGTCGAATTCGCCATCAACTGAACTAACTATGCTCTACTGCACACGACCACAAAATCCTAGCTTAATCACAACACGATACACGACATCAGTCAAGCTACGTAGGGCACACCCCCAACACTTGCTTATTCACATCATATTACAATACACAATAAAATCAAGCTGGTATCAGATATATTCAATATTAGTGCCTTCGGCAATTTCACTTTTAGCTCCGTGAGCTTTTCTCACATCACACATATCATTCACATCATTCTTCCCACTCAACAGTTGATCTTTTAGTAATAACATCAAGACCCAGAAATTGCGCAACTCATCAATAGTTTTTTGTCTCTGCTAATCCAGCACTACTTCCACTATACTGGGATTCACTGAGACCCTTTCTCACAACATGACATAGCCCAGAAGTTTCACTTCCAAGGGCCAAGATTAGCATATTGTCTTTCCTGCCTCGAGCCTCAGCTCAGTGTAATTCTCACACATCATATTTACTATGCTTCCGTTGCACACTTTAAGGTCTGTCTCCTCACATGTGCTTTAATAATGTTAGGTTGATTTATTAGGAGTCCCATAGTAACCTCTCACTACCCTTGATGGCACCCACAATTTTTCTATGCTAACTCTTTGCCCGTCTCGGCTCAAATTATATCGACCATTGCATATGGCATCCATTACCATTTTACGCCTGGCATATTCACAATTTCTAATGCCCTTATCGAGATACTTTACCCCTGTAATACAGGGAATCCGAAAACCACCTGTATATTCGACTTTCTATCTTAACTGTGAGACCATACTTCATAACTACTTATTCTTCTATCAAGAACTATTCTCATTCACTATAGGAATATTCTATTATCAAGTTCTTTCCCTATGCTAGATTAGCCACTAGTATCCTCGAGAAACCTCATACACATTTTAGTTCATTTTAATATCATGTTCTAGTACCTCAAACCCTCTAGGTCAAATGAAATTCCTAGGAACCAGTTCAACTATTAAGTTTGATCCTTAGATCAAAATTCAACTCTTAAAACCTCAACATTAGTTAGCCGAGAAATCATTGTTCTCAGTTCTACGGAGCATTACCAACCAACATAAGTTTAAGTATATCTGCCAGCCTAAAGGCACACTGGTACCCTAGGTCTTAGGGCCTTTGGATACACAAGTCCACTATAATATTATTGGCATATAATATCATACAGCCTAGGGTTTCTAACCTAACATTTAGGTTCATCATAAAATCTAGAACCTTAATATCACATACATTGGAGATCATTTTCCTCAATTATACCCAATAGGTTCTACTAAGAATCAAGATCAATAGCACCTACTCTACTCTTCACAATATTTGGGTAATAACCTCAAAACATTACTGAAGGTTCAATACTATCAATCAGGTTCACATAGTTTGAGCTTTTGTCATGCACCAAAACCATAGTGCAACCAATTCGCATTTCGACCTAAGCACTATTTTAGCTTAGATCTAATTCAGGCCTATTCCCAACCTTCAGTATCATTAGATCGGATCTTCTAGGATCAATAAATGATATGGTCACTACTCCTCATATAGCACCATATATCGTATCTACATTCCTTTGACCCTACAGTTATACTAAAGATTATCACTTAGCATGGAGAAATAACAAAATATTTACTATGCCTCAAATTGCTATATCCCCATCAAGTGGACCTTTCTAGCAGTATTTTTCGTGATAGAATTGTCCTGATTCAAAATCAATGCTTACATTATCAATATCTATATGCATCTAAGCACTCTTTAAACTATCTAACTTAAATGATCATTAGTCATGGAGAAACCTCAAGATCATAATCATTCCTCAAGTCTCCATGACCTTACTAACTCAACTTCTCAAGGCCACCCATCCTAGGATTTCCCTGGGTTAAGCACGCCTAACTTTTGCCTACTCCTCCACAGCTTATTAGATTCAGTAAACTGTCTGGAGGTCAACTATTTTCTCATTTCACACCTCAATCCTTTGATTAATCTATCAGAGCTCCACTCCTCATTATCCATACGTCGCAAGTATAAAGAGTAACCGCCAGTAGCGCCCTCACCACAGTTGGGCATTCTAACACTTCAAAAATTTTCTCAAGTCGGACTAGCCAACCTTCATCCGCTTGGGGATCAAATATTCCCTTTAACTGTAGATCTCGATCCTTTCGGGTTGGCACCACATGTGACTCTTGATTCAGCTTAGAGTATGGTCCTGACTCCTGAGGTCGAATCATCCCTTATGTCATTTCTTCGTAATTCGTCTCGTCTAGTTAAAATCATTATCTAATGTCCAAATTAGCCTATTTTTTTAAAGTTTAAATGAATAAACTATTGTGGAAACCAAATAAATCAAACCATTTAATAAAATTCAATTTTTAAAAAAGATAATAAGAACTAAATATTTGTAACATCATTAATAATATAAAAATTCTATTATTATACGAACAATTTTAAAAAAAAATAAAAATAAAAGGGCCTGAATGGGCCGACCCTTTTAGGCCCTCAGTCTATTAGAGCCAGCTCTTTTAGGCCTGGTGGCAATTTGAAGGGCAAATTTACAAGTCTGGCCTGCATGATAAAAGGGCCTAAACGGGCTAGCCCAATGGGCTCAGTCATTTTTCCGGCTCTAACTTGGAATAGCGATGTCAAAAATACTTTGGGTTACTCAATTATTAAAGGATCTTAGTGTAAAAGGATTGGAACCAGTTAAGGTTCATTATAATAATAAGATAGCCATCTATATTGCTACAAACCCTAAAATTCACGAACGTATGAAGCACATCGAAATCAATTATCACTTCATAAGTGAAAAACTGCAATAGGGTATTATCGATTTATGACATGTAGCTTCTAAGAATCAGTTGACAGATGTGTTGACAAAGCCACTTGGTAGAGAAAGCCATAATAATTATGTTCGCAAGTTGGGTACTACAAATTTGTTTAGTCCCCCACTTGAAGGGGGCATTAAAGAGTGTTATTTGTATGTTTTAGTATGGACATGTATTAGGTATTATAGGATTGATGTATTGTTATGTGTGGTTTGGGCTCATAGGTTTGGCCTTGGCCCATTCAGTTGTATGTACATGTTATTTTCTATAAATAAGAGTAACATCAGTCAATTATGGTTAGCTAGGTAATTTGTTCATCTTGTTTGAGTGTAAAGTGACTTAGTTTTCAGGTTTTAAGCTCATTCTGTAGTTTTTTAAGTTGGCTTCTACTTGCCCCTTTGTGCTACAAAAAACCATTAATTAAAACTACTTGAAGTGGTTTTTCTATTTACTATTGTTTTACACATGATTAAAATTAAAATTTTATTGGCCAACTTTTTTTTTTTAGTTTTAACTATGGGTTAAGGTGCAAATTTTTCTTGAAAATTTTTTCTGATCAATGTTACCCAAGAAGTTTTTTCAAGTTTAATGTCACACTAGAAGTTTTAAAATATAGCAATTTTGCCCGATACCGTTAAAAAAACTAAAGTTGATAGTTAAAAAATTGGCGTTGATACCGTTAACTTTTTAACGGTAAGAGGTAATATTGCTCCATTTTAACACTTTCAGGGCAACACTGAACTTAAAAAACCTTTCAAGGCAACATTGATCCTCAACGAGCATTTCTGAAGGCAAATTTACACCTCAACCCTTCAATTATCAATTCTCCGTGATGAACTTTCATATCTATCTATTTAATCCATCTCATCCTTACAATAAGGATGTTTTTAATTAGGAGGTTTTTTCATGATCTTTGTTATGAGGTCTTTTTTATAAATTGTTTGAGATATTAACTAAGATTGTTTTTTTCAAAATGCCCTTTATCTATGATTGTAACATCCTCATTTTGAATAGATGAATTAGGAATCAACAATGGAGTATGATTAGTTTAACTGGTTGAGAAATGGGATTTAACTAGTATCAATTACACCAAATTTGATCCGCGAAGGAGGCATGTAATTACGTTTTGATAGACATATCTACAGTGTTAGTGGTCTAGTTGATCATGTTAATGGTGATGCTTTGCATGAAATATGTAATCGTGGATGGATTAGTGCTTCGGTTATCAATATCTATATTAGGTACTTTATCATCATTGTTTATCACTGCTGTTATTATTTCTCATTCAATTTTTTTCTTTTCAATACACTGTTTGTTTTATACCAGGCATTTGTACCATGACATCTTAATGGATACAAACTGTAATACCCTTAATTCTAAGAGTTGAGGCTAGAGAATAAGCCTGAGATTAGTGGACCGCTAAGCTCTGGTTTAGCAGGATCCCAAATTGTGATTAAGAGATAATGACTCCAAAAGTGGAAGTGGTTAGTGATAAATGAACCCTTTTGGAGAATCCAATGTGATTTGAGTTTCGAATGTAATTCGTATGTGTTGTGAGCAGCGCCGAAACCCTGTATTTAAGTTCAATTATGGATTAACCTCTAAATTGACTTAAAATAGAGGGGAGGGCGCATTATGAAAGAAAATGAATGAGAAAATGTATTTGATGGTGATTCAAGAGGAATTTCCATAATCAGGGGCAAAACGGTAAAGTTACCGACCAATTGGTCAGTTACCGAAGAGGAAACTCATTGGTAACTTCAAGATCAATGGTTAGGATAGATTTGTGCAAGAGATCAAGGGGTGGAATCACATGTGTGTGAGCTTATGTGAGCTCATGTGAGAGGTTTGTCAAGATGGTGACACTTGGCACTTTGTGAGCCTTTGGATGAGGTCAAAGTGTCAAACCTCATTTTCCCTCTCTCCTCTCTTTATTTGGTCTGTTTTGGCTCCCAAAAACTGAACACTCTCTTCATCATCTTCATCTTCATCTCTCTCTCTCTTGTTCTCCATTTTCGCCAAGCACAAGGGGAGGAAAGAGAAAGCTATAGGTGAGATTTTGGTTGGCTTGTGGTCCTCTAATGCTCTAATGTCCTTCTATAATCTTATTCATAGTGATGAGAGCTTCATCTCTATGGTTTTAGATTTGTGAGAGGAGGTGTTTTCGAGCTTGAGTAAAAGTGGAAAGATGAAGAATCAAGGAATTTGTTTGGGAAAGAGGAAGAGGTGAGTGCTTGCTTCCTTTTGATCTAAGTTTTGTAAGTTTTGGTTAAGTATGGTGAATTGTGAATTTTGCCCTGATTTTATGGTATTTTCGTGTGGTATGTAATTGGATAAATTGGATGTTGTTTTATGTTGAAAATGGTGTCATGTTGTGGTATTTAATCATTGGAATTGATTTGAATTGGATTATACACATTGGTTGCAAAACTGGAAATTCTGTCCAGTGTAAATTCTGTCTGGGCAGTCTGGTTGTGTGGACATTTTGACTGGGCAAAGGATGTCAGAAAATTATAAAACTTTCCAGTCTTAAATTTCACATCCCAAGCTTCAAAATG
Source organism: Inga leiocalycina (assembly GCA_963242795.1). Lineage (NCBI taxonomy): Eukaryota > Viridiplantae > Streptophyta > Magnoliopsida > Fabales > Fabaceae > Inga > Inga leiocalycina. The sequence goes on from OY725327.1 coordinate 28,883,668, forward strand.
GACACATAATTTGTGCCATTTCGTTTTTTCTTCTGTGAGTTATGGCTGTCCAAAGTTTGAGGTCGAAAATGAACACTGTTTTGGGACAGTCTTGAGTTTTGGGGAATTCTGTATTTATGTGGTGATTTCCAGTATTGGCCAATATTTTTCCTGTGTATAGGACTTGAATAGCTTTCATTTGGCTTTGGGATCACCTCATTTCGATTTTTGTGGAATTAGTTATGATTTTTGGAAGTTCAGCCAAGAAACAGAATTTTCTTGGCCGCAGCCTGCGGATTCTGGGCCGCGGTCCAAATGTTTTTGGGTAGTTTTTGGCCGCGGCCAATAGATTTGTGGGCCGCGGCCAACCCCCAAAAATCAGCATTTTGGACTTTTAAAAGGTGATCTTTGGTCAAGTGTTTCCCAAGCCTTTAGGCATATGTTTAGGCTTTGATTAGCCACCTAAATGTGTTAAATGATAACCAACATTAAGTGTTTGTATGTTGAGGAATTGAGAAAAGGATTAACCCTATGTCCTTGCTTTGGTTATAGGGTTGATATTCGCCCTGATCGTGGTTCGGTATTCATTCTGATCGCGAGTAAGCGAAGCTGGAGCATACGTGGAAAGAGGGTAGGGAACTTACCTCTTTTGCATGCTTTGATATTTGTGTTTGTGTTTTGATGCATGTATTGCTTTGCTTGATTATGTGAAACATGTATGAATGATTGTAGCTCTGTTTCTAGTTATGCTATGGCCATGGGTATGTTGTTGAAACATTGAGCACGCAGATATGTCATTGTGTGAGCATGAGTTATGTATTGCAAGCATGTCATGCATTAAACACATATCATACATGCATTTAGGTATCTGTTTCCTACTGAGATTCTCTAGAATCTCACCCTCCCCTACTAACCTTTCAGACAGGGAAGTAGATCGGTGATGGAGTAAGCAGCCAAGGGCGATGAGAACTTCCTTCAGGCTGAAGAATCGGTAGTTGATTATCATTATAGTTTGGATGTGTATATATGTATGTGGATGAGGATTTGATTATGTGTATGAGATAGATTTGTGTAATCCCCGTGTGAGGGCTTGTATGGGAGATTGTGCCCTGTAAGACTTTGATTAATATATGGAAACCGGGATTGCCGGGATTATTATATTGTGTACTCTGATATATTTAAATGTGATTTATCTTTATGTAGTAATTGTATTCGGAAAGTGAATTTGAGACCAGGTTATGAATGATTTCGAAAGGTATTTATGAAAACCCCGTCTGGTAGATGGGCTTGTAAAATGTTATTTGTTTCTTATTGGTCTCTATTTCACTTTAATTGTGTAATCCGAATATTAATTACGCCAGGGGGTTACACAAATAGGGTCCAATTCGCATATGTCAACCCTTATCTCTTTGGCCAGTATAAGGGCAGAGTATATATGCATGTACAATCTAGTGATATAAAAGATTATTTTAGAAAGAAAGCAACACCAACTATGTTATTTCTAGTGTCATACAATGCGGGGTAAGTTATTAGTGGTATAATTTTTGTATATGTTGTTTTTTTGTTTAACTTTTACCATAACATGATTGTTGAAATAAAATTTTTAAAATATTTTAATCAACATTGGATATTGATTGTTATTAATCCAGCGGAACCTTCAGGCCCTCAAATTTACTCAGTGGATCCTCTAATTGGAGGTCTTCCAGAAGACTATCCTAATATGTTGCAATTGTTCAATAGGTAAGCATATGTGTAAATATTTGCATATATGATTGAATAACCAAAAGTAAGCATTTTCTATTTGTTTTGTTAGCTCATTGATTGCGTATCGGGCCTCTGTCTCGTTAAGCTATTCTAAAGCTACTGACACTCACCATAGCTATGCTTGGAAGAAGATACATGCACTGATATATGAATTTACTCAAACTTTGTTACTAAACAATTTTTATTCAAAAACAGAGTTAAATATTTCATTATATTTTTGCAGTGCCCTTTCTAACCCGATGACAATGATTGTGGGTATTACATCATGAAATTTATAAAGGATGTAATTATGCATGATTAGCCATTTATTCCTCAAAAAGTAAGTCATTTAGTTGCAATTCATTGTATTTTAAATTTAATTAGTGCCTGATGATTAAGTTTTAGTCATTTTAATTTATTTTAAATTGTGCATGATTGTATATATATATATGTAGTATTATGAATATCAACATTGTGACAGTGTGACTGACCATCAAGTCAATGAAGCAATCGAGGAATGATGTGAATATGTGTTTATGCAACCTCTAGGTGGCTACTATTTAATTAACTAGCTAGCCTTTATATTGTTTCTTGCCAATTGTTGTATCGTTTATTTAAGTTGAATTTACTATATTTCATTCACAATATATTGTGTAAATATATTTAGTACTAATTTAGTTAATTAGCCATTTGTTTGTATCATTTTAAAGTTATTTCATTGCCGTTACTTGTTTTTCTTCATTTTTTTGTGGATATAGAAAGTGTTTAAAGCATTCCACTATTACTATTATAGGGTTATGAATTAAAAATACGAAAGATATGTTAAAAAAAATACTTCCTATGGTGTTTCCTTGAAAAAGGGCCACAGGATGAATACAAAAAAAAAAAACCCAACCACCTTCCTGCAGCCCTTCCTCAAGAATGAGGCACCCCCTGTAGCACTTTTTGGAGGAAGGGCCATAGGAGGCCCCCCTCCTGTGGCCTTTCTTCCAAAAAGCGCCACATGAGAGGATTTTTTTAAAAAAAAATATTATGCTATGGAGCTTGGAAGCTCCACAGTTTCTTTTAGTGATGTCTTGCTATGAGACACTTCTTAACCGTCACAGCTAATTCAAGTATAAGTGCCACAACTTTATTTATTTATTTATTTATTTTTTGTAGTATTGAGTTATAGAGGATGATGTTGAATTTTTGTGTTTGTGTGTGGGGTGGGGGGGATTGACGTTGTCTTTCTATCAAAATAACTTAAGTCAATTGACAAAACCTATCTCAATTTTATATTCCTTCAATACAATTTTCAACTAATCGATGTGAAACTCAGTTAATCCATTTTAACCTACTCCCTTTTTATTTTCCGGGGTTTGTACTTTTTCAAGTCTCACATAACTCATGTCATATCTTCTTTTTTTAAAAAAATCCATGTAGGAGTGTTTTTCGGTGGTGGATATCTTGTATTTTATTTTAACATTCTAACATCTTATTAGTAAATAGTAAGTGATCTATCTCTCATTTTTCATCCTTTTTTGGTTATATTGTTACTCCATTATGTCCATATTATAAGACACCAACTAGAAATAAATTTTGATCCTTAATATAAAAGCCAAGAGTATTTCATAAACTCTTATATATAAAATATTCCCTCTAATCCTATATATAAGTACTCCCTCTGGTAACTTTAATTTTATAAATAACACCTAATCAAATCATGCAAATTAAAATTTTAGTTAAAACTTATTAAAAACCACTATAAGAAAACACCCGATTTCCAACGGGATTTACCACGGATTTTTTTCCACGGCAAATTCTGATAGAATTTCCGACGGAATTTTTCATGACAAATTTAGCCAAAGAATTTTCTGTGGTAAATTTAGCCACGGATTTTCCGACGAAATTTTTTCCGTGGTAAATTTATGATGGAAATTCTGTCAAAAATTTTCCGATGCCAAATTCCGACGGAAGTAACTTTCTGACGGAAATTTGCCATGGAAATTCTATAGGAAAAAATTAAAATTTATTAATTTTTTTGAAAAATAATATTTATAAAATTAAAATATTAATTATTAAATAATTCTATTTAACCTTAATTATTAAAATTATATTATTATTTATTAATATTATATTTAAAATGTTCTAGTAAAATAATATTTATGATATTACTATTATATTAGTTAATAATTTATTTTATTTAAAAATAATATATATTTTATTAATATTATATTTATAATTTTATATTAAAAATAATATTTATAATATTAAATTATTATTTATTAAGTAATTTTAATTAAAAAAATTTTAATTAAATATATAAATATTTTTTACCTTTTTATTAAATTTTTACATTATTTTTAATAATATTGTATTTAATTAATAATTAATTATATGTATATAATTAATTAATTAATTAAATGTGTGGGTGTGTGTGTGTGTGTGATAATATTATATATATAATAATATGTAATAATGTAACACAAGTTCATTTCGGCGCAACAGGCAAAGACCCGTGCGCAAAGGTGTCGGCAGCCTGAGGTCGTGGGTTCGAATGGAAGGAGAGATATTTTCAAGAATTATAGATGCGGACATATGGCAACACGAGGAGGAGACAAGTGGCAGGCAAAGGAGAGGGACACATGGCGTACTGAGGAGCAAACATGTGGTATCTGGAAATTTTTTAAAAAAAAAAATTGCGACGGAAAAGAATTCTGTCAAAAATTTCCAACGGAATTGAAATTACGTTGCAAATATGTTTGTAATATATCTATTAGCAACGGAACGGAATCCGTTGGAAAAACTGATTCCGTAGCAAATTTCGTTAGAAATCCAATGTTTTTTTTGTAGTGAACAATAAATATGTAAGATAAAAATGGAAAAAAAATGCATGAAAAATCTACTAGAAAACAACCTAATATATAATCTCTTATCCTTGTTATAAAACATACATTTTTAGAAGATTCAATAATCTTTTTTATAAAACACTAGGTGAGGGTATTAATTATTGTTTTTCAAGATTGCTTCTATTTTAAATCTAATGAGTACAATTTTTAATGGTTTCTTACGATTTAATTCATGATTTTAATTATGTGTAAGTTTTAATTTTTTTTCTATATGAATTTAATGGCATATTACCTCTTCTTTGTTATAATAAAGTGATTAGAAGTGATTCATAATAAAGTCGAAAGAGAGTGCATGCCTGTGTAGGCGCGTGTCATAATTCATAGATCCATTTAGAGCTAGTAATATATGTTAGGCCCGTGGACCAAACTCACCAATCCGTAAAAGTTTGGTAGGGTGGGTTGTGAAAAAATGGACTGGCTTTGATGCGAGTCTACTAGGCCTGAACACGCGTTGACTAGAACTAGAACTATGGCAAGCTAACCCATATTTATTTTATTTCTTAGATTTTTTAAATTATAGAATTCTAAAAAATAGAGAACACAAAACAAAAAAAGGCGCCTCCACCCTGTCCCAGATCATGCTTCGAATTTGATCAAACTCCATTAATATTGACTGATTGTTGATTGTGTAAAATGTTAAATCATGGATTTTGGATTTATTTTTAGTTTGTATTGTGATATATATTTAATTTGTAATGTTTAAAACTTTAAATTTAATATTTTATGTGTAATGAATTTTTATAATTTATATTTGTGAAAAAAAAAGATATTTCATTTTATGTTAGGTAATAGACTAATAGCTAATTAGATAAATATCATTATATTGTTTAAAAAAATATGAAAAATCAATGTGCAAAATAATTATAAAAATACCACCAACTCATTTTGACAAGTCTAGATATTCCAGCCTGTTAGCATGTGGGTCTTTTTACCACAATTCGTCAGGTTGTCAACCCATGTCAAGCTAGCCCCCATTACCAATTCTAATCAATTATACCTTGTATAGATGATTCAAACTCACAATCTCATCTTTAAGAAGATCTTATTAAGAAGAAGAGGTGTTTTGTGTCAACTGAGGGAACAAACACAGGACCCAAAGGAGTATCCACCTTTTACATGTGATTATGTGCATATCATAAATAAGTACCACTCACCTCGGGGATTAGGGGATGTCTTAGCCGCGAAAAGTTTGTGTACAAAGTGCAATGAATCAATCATACATTAAGTAATCAACTACCTTTTACCTAATTGATTAATAATTAATTAGGACAGATCACACTCGAAAAAAAAAAACAGAGAAAAAGAAATCCAGTTTTAATTTATGTGGTGAATGGGATGTATCCAGTTATCAATTTGCTCAAAAAGAACGAAAAAGTTTCATTTACCACAATTGTTTAAAAACATGATAATAATGTATATATCCAGTTCATTTAACTTGCTATGCAATTCAAAAAGAATAGTATTGTAAGCAAATGAAAAATTCGGGAAAAGCATTAATAAACAGATGCATTGATTCTAACATGCATCAACTTGTTCAATGGTAAAAAAAATTAGAAGGAAAATAAAATAAAATGCCAACTTTTCCAAGATACACGTACCATCAACATTGCATATATATCCTCACACACACATGCATGCATTTTTAGTTATATGGGTCCCACTTGGCCTCAATTTGAATAAGCCTTTAGACAATTCTAATTTGTTAGCTATGTTTACTTTCCAGGTCAACCAACCAACCCCAGAAAAATTGGCTCTCTCATGAATGAAAAATGATAATAATTCAAAGAAAAAAATAAATGATTATTCTAACACACACACACACACACACACACACACACACACACACACATATGGACAATTTAACTTCAATAACGTCATTTTTTTTATATTTGTAATTATTTGTGTTTGAGTCTATTATATGAATACCAAAGAAAATGAGACATGATTGTTTTGTAAAATCATTAATTAATCTCATCTGAAGACCACAAATAAATTTTAGAAATTTCAAATAAAAACCACGGTCATTGATTGGAATAATGTTTGCTTTCGATAAAAATTCCATACTTGATTCTTTCTTTAGTAGTCATCTTTAAATTGTTTATTTAGTAGGAGTATTACGTTTTGAACTTTGATTCTTTATTATTTAATTTTTTCAATTTTTTCGTACTCAATCTTGATTTTTAATACTCATATTTAATTTTTTAATTATTCATCTTTTTGACTTTTAGTATTTTACTGCCATTTTTTTACTGACTATCTAATATTCAATATTACTGGATTACATTCCAGAATTTTAAAATTTATTTTCAATTTTTCTGGTCCTCATCTTTTCCAAAATCACCTACAATTTCTTAAAAAAATTATAAAAAAAGAATAACATACATAGAACCGTAACTTTAGATAATTACGTTATATAAATTCTTTGAAGAATATAAAATATTAAAAGAAAAATGAATTCCTGAAGATCAAGATCATTCATTTGAGAGTTGTGAACATCAATACAGAAATATTTGATCGATATGTTCTCTTGTAATATCAAAAATAATTTTGTGTTTAATAATAAATATAAAAAATATACTAATAGATAGTATATCACATCATAAGGAGATCTCTTGTTTATTATTATTGTTGTTGTTAAGATGAGCACATACATGAAGATTTTTTTTAAAAAAAATGCTTGATTAAGGATATAATCCTTTTTTTTCTAAGAAAAAAAAAATTTTGTCTTTTCAATAAGTACGTTTTTGGGATTCGAATTTATGTTTCTCTCTTTATGGTAAGGCTACTTTCAAATTCAACAAACAATTTGTTGAGGAAATTTATTTTTTAGTCAACACAAACAAAACACAACATTAAAACTATATATAATCGGATCCATTAATTCTAACATGTTTTATTTCTTTGTTTTTGTGAAGTTTGATTGGCTCAGCTTTCACTTTCAAGTTTCAACCATGCGTGGAACTTACTTGTATTATTCACTTTTAGAATTGTAAATACATGAATAAAAAATATCCAATCTGCAAAATTCAGGACAGGAATAACAACTGACTTCATTTAATCTCATTTTTTATTAAAATTTAATTTTGAAGAACCAGATTGTATCGTCCTTTTTTTTTTTTTACTTTTTATTAATATTATGATATTTTTGAAAAAAAAAATCATTTTATGTTGAAAAAATATTGAAATAAAAAATTTAATAGCCTCAATTTTTTTGTCAAAAGTCTAAATAAATTTTCTTTTCTTTACAATATTTTTTTGAAGTTTTATATTGAAATTGAAATTCAAGTATCATATTATTTATAAAAATATTAAATTTTATACGATTATAATCTTATCCTATAAAGTAAAGACATATATAAATTAGGGAAAATCCCTATAAAATACCACCAAAATACAGAAATCCCAAATTAGTGCAACAAATTTGAAAATTCTGGTTCAGTGCTGTGTCAATGCGAATGAATAGTGACGGGTATGCAAAAAGATGATTTTGCCCTTCAGTCCTTTCTCTCGCCACTTCAAAATAACAACATGAGACTCTTAATTAACAACTCTGGATTATTGATTAACAACTCCGCTTTATTTTTTCACATATTTGTATATCAAAAATATAGTGTTGTTAATGTAAAATACGATGTTGTTAATAAAAAAAATGAGTGTTGTTATTAGCCTTGAGACTTAAATTATGAAGTTGTGAAACAAAAAATAAAAGTTGTTAATGTAGAATATGGTGTTATAAATAACAAGACCAGCATTGTTATTGTGAAAATAAAAAGAAAAAACTAGAGTTGTTAATCAAGAATCAGGAGTTGTTAATTAAAAGTTTCTAGTTGTTATTCTGAAGTAGTGAGGGGGAGGGCTGAAGGGCAAAATCATCTTTTTGCATACCTGTTACTGTTCATCCGTACTGACACAACACTGAACCAGAATTTTCAAATTAGCTGCACTTATTTAAAATTTCGGTATTTCAGTGGTATTTTATAGGGATTTTCCCTATAAATTAAAAGTGTAATACTAATTTACTAAATATTCATTTTATGAATTGATATTGGCAGCTTTCTTAACTCATGCACGTGCCTTCTCTTTAGAATTACATTATATTAACTTGTTTTATCAATAGAATTACATGATAATAAAAGTTTGCTTCTTCCAACGTAGGATTATAAAAGTTTGATGAATGTACTCATGGATCCTTAATATGTAGAGTTAGTAATAAGAATTGGGAGAAAGAAACGAAAATTCCCCTAATTTAAAATTTGTAATTTAGTACCTACTTAATAACTCTAAAGCCTCTGTGAACAAATTTGAGATAGAATTTTATAGTGAGTCTGCCTTAAATATCCTTAATTTAAAAAATAAAAAATAAAAAATAAAAAATAAAATGATAACAATAATTTAACAAGTAACAACTTTAACTTATTAAATGTAACAATTAATGTAGTGATAATTAATTTTAGTAAAAAAATTTCTTAAATATGAATGACAACAATGGTTAAATAAGTAACAATTTCAATTTATTTAATGACAATAACAACTGATCCAGTAATAATTAATTTCACTACAAATAATTATGTCATTTTATAACAAAAACTCAATCCGAAAATAGTCTCTAAGAATTTTGTAACACCCCAAATTTTATATTCACCAAATATATTGTAATTATTTGGGAAATTCAATAAAATGGTGAATATTCATGAATTTGGAATTTATGAATTTTATAAATGTTCAATTTCATGGGAAATTGGGAAAAAATAATTATGGAATTAATTTGGGTAATTTAAAAAGCCCAATATTAAGGTCCAAAAATGAATTAATATTAGAGAAAATATTTGGTCCAAAAATATATGAAAATTGGCCAAAGAAAAATAAGAAAAGGAATTGGATTAGAAAGGTAATGGCAAAATCGTAATTTTACCAAAATAGCACAAAATAAATTATTTTTCAATTAATTGAAGTTAATTTCAATTAATTAAGGAAAATAAATGTTAAAAATATATTTAGAATATTTTGGTCAATTTAATATGAATTTATGGAAAATTTGAGCAAAAAGTGCAATTTTGACCAAAATTGAGACTTTACGTGTATACGTAACCTGGACAAGTTGTGAAGCCAATTGAGACCATAGGGAGGGACCCCTAGGTGTCTCTTACATGTGGCATAAATAAGGAAATATTATTTGAACTTAATGAGCATGGTTACATGTACATAAGGTTTATGTACATAAAACTTCATTTTTGGAATTTTGGAAAAATTGTTAAACAATTAAAGCATAATGTTATATATAATAAAACATATGTTGCATCTCCTTCCTTCAGCTCATTCACACAAGAACAGGTCTGAAATAGAGAGAGGGACGTTGAGAGAGTTTAGAGAGAGAAAGAGAAGAAAAATTACAAGGTAATCCGATTTCTCCGACGATTTCGCTCCTAACACGTATAACTCCGATCTTAAGCTACTTCTCTTTGTTATTTAAGGTTTGGAAAGACCAAATTTGGTGTTCTAAAAGTTAGGGTTTTCAGCCATTTTTGGGAAAAGCTTGTGGGAGCTTGAGGTAACTTTTAAACCTTCGTATATTAACTATTCTGACTGCTGTGGGCAATTTAATTGGTGAAATTTCGCCGGATTGCCATTGATTTTAAATTTTGGAAAAGTGTGTATCTAAGGGTTATGCTGCCCAATTTTAGTTCAAATGGTTGTTATAACTCAATTAGATTTGTTAATAAAGTGGTTAGGAGTAGAAAGGAACGTGTTTATGGAGCCAAAATCGTAAAACCCCGATTTTTCCCGGAAAACACAATTATTTTGGCCAAGGATGTTTGAGGGCCTTAGAGTTGGATTTTCAATGATTTGATGATTCCATTGGATTCAGTGGGAAAAAATAGCTGGGGTTACAGTTGAGCACTTTTTCAAAAAAGGCCGAGAAAGCATAATTACGAAAACGCCTTTAAAACCCTAAAAGTAGGGCTACCAAGGGCAATTTCGTAATTTGACATTGAATTTGGTAATTTTGAGTCCGGAAATGGATTCCTTAGATGAAAATATGTCAGGATAGCCCTAGTCAAAAATTTGGAAATACGTGCCATCGGGCTGGGTATGGTAGGGCCGGGGTCCCGGGGGCATTTGGTAAATTTTTACCATAGGCTAATATAACCACAAGAAACACTATGGAAGTGTCTAAAATGATACCTAGATAGGTTATAACCTATTTCTTGTATATTTGACGTTTTATGACCGAGTTGGACGCCTATAGTTGACATATTTTACGAGGCGGACCCTTTGAGACAGGAAAGAGGTTAAGGTAGGGACTACTATCTCTCATATACTATGTGACTATTTGTATGATGCATGTTACTATATTTTGTGATCTGAACACGTGCTGGAGGCACATTACCTAGCTGTGGTCTAGAACCTAACTGAGGTACACTAGTCTTACCTAGCTGTAGTCAAGGACTCAGCTGACGTACATGTAGGGGTTTCAACGGGTTAGTTGGCCCTAAATTTTGTGTGCACACACGGATAATATGAGTTTTCATTTTACTTGAAACGGTGCATTGCATATTTAATTTTCACATTTTATATGTTGATCGTATGTTTCTACTGAGATTCTTTGGAATCTCACCCCTTTTTCCAATCCAAATGTCTGAGCGGGTGCCAGCGGCTCGAAAGCCAAGGATGCAGAGAAGGGAAACTGACAGGCACGTTTCCCAAGATGTATACAGTGGTTGTATATAGTCTGTGTGTGAAATAGTTTTGGAACATTCTGTATATATTTGTCATTATTATCGATTTCTGCTCTGTTAATGACTGTCTGTAAACAAATACTTATTATCAATATAACTGTACTTTTCTATTTGCCTATGGAACTTTTTCATTATTGCCCTGCGCATATCAAAATGGAAACGGGTGTTGACAAATTTCATATGAATTAAGCTATTTTCAGCGACTATTTTTATATTCTCATATATTTTGGTATTCCTCATGTCTTTCTCTCCTAAAGAGTTACAGATGACATTAAAAAATAAAATGACATACTCCCTCCGGTCCTAATTATAGGATAACATTTGAGAGTTGGTTTTGGTCCTAATTATAGGACAAAGTTTTAATTTTTGTCAATTTCTTCCCATAATACCCCCATTGATACTTTTTCAATAATAATGAAACACAATAATAATTTTATAATACACCTATATATTCTATAAAGTAAGTAATACTTACAATTCATTAATGTCACATATACTTCAATTCTATTGTTTCTTTTATTTTATAAAAATAAAGGGTAAGAAAATCAATTTAACAATATCAACGTCATCATCTCTATTTTTAAAAATTGTAACTTTCCTTTTCTTTAATTTCACTCGAACCAAACCGACATAACTCCATTTTAATGACAGGTAAGATCACTTGCTTTACATCAAGGCAAGTGATCAATATGAATAGAATATGATTTCTTGTATGTATTAAATAAGGGCATTTTAGGAAAAAAAATAAGATTAACTAATTTAACTACTATTTTTAATTTCTCCAAAGTTAGGTAAATATGTCCTATAATTAGGACCGGAAGGAGTATAAATTTTTATAAATAAAATATTTATTAAAAAATAATGAAAATACCTGCAAAATTTAATATCATATAATTTAATTTGTATATGCAGAACGTTTTACACGTGTCGAAGTAGAACAAAATGATAAAAAATTTTGAAGAGATTTAAAAGTGGTAATCCGGCCCTAATCCCTTCCACAGTGTCAATTCTTCACGCGGCATTAGCCAAATCCACGTTAACATGCTCGGGCTCCCCCTTAACTATTTATCTTTTTAATAATTTTTATGATTACATTTTTAATAATTTTAATCTTAATTAATTTCAAGACAACAAATTTTCATTATTTAAAAATTATGAGAATTATATATTTCAAAAAAATTGGGTTACTCAGTTAATTCTTTTGGAAAAATTCTACAGTTTTAGATTATTCTAAATAATTTTAGAGTAATAATTAAATTAATTAAAACTTCTTAAATGGAATTTATATTTTTTATTTTAAGATTCCTCGGAAATACTTTTTAAATATCTGAACCACAATTGTTCTTAAATTATTGCAGAATACTGTGCTTAACCTTTTATTATTTGTTGGTCAAGCGACTACATTCATTTAACCAGATGCAAATGGATGCACTTGCATCTCTTTTGGTCGGTCTTTTATTTATTTATATCTTTTTATGATTCCATTGCGGCTGTTTACATTACAATTATAATAATACTATAATGCTTACATTGTTATTTGATATAGCAATTAGAAATAAGATATATTAATTATTTTTTTTGCCAAAGGTTAATTATTTTTTTCCTTGGGGAGGAAGACATAATATAAGAACCACTAAAACATGAACATTTAAAACAGAATAGCATTTTTGAAATGCCTTTAATTTCTATGAAGTCCATAGAGTCTATTCTAAAATTTAATTGTTTGTGAAATGACTTGTTCTTGGTGAAATTAGCTATCAATTCCTTAACTGTTATTATCATTTAATAAATTAAAATTATTTCTTGTTAAATTGTTGTTATTATTTCTAACGGGCTAGCCCATTTAGGCCTGCTTCTTGTAAAACTCCCAATTTTTGAAACTCACGGTTCTACAGGGCTGGCCCTTCACTGGCTCAAGCCTAACTCATTTTAATTCAAATAAAATTCACTTTCAAATTTTATAATTTATTTATTATTTTGCTTTACATTGATATACATTATTTTAAAAACTCATAAATTTCTAGTTAAAATAATTATCTAATGTCCCAATTAACCTTTTTTTTAAAGTTTAAATGAATAAACTATTGTAGAAAATCAAATAAATCAAACCATTCAATAAGTGTTAGCCTGTTACTAATACTCTATCAGGTATTTAGGTGTCTCTCATATTGATAATTTGATATAATGATATTACATATATTAATTCATTTAAAAAAAATATTAAACGGGCTTAAAAGAACTGGTCCTACAAAGCCAACCCTTTTAGGCCTAACTCCTTCTAGAGCCTTTAAATCATAAGCCCCGCCCTTGACGGGCTCAAGCCTAAACGGGCTAGCCCGACGGGCTTGGCCCGATTTCCCAGCTCTAATTATTTCGGTTTTTTCATATTAAAGGTATTTATGTAATTTTATAAAAAACATTAATTACAAACCAGATCTAGAAACTAGTTACTCCACATAATTAGACTTGCAAAACCCGAATTTGGGATTTTCATACCTATTCCGTAATTAATATTTTCTTTTTCTTTTTTCTTTTTGTAATCTATGTATTTATGTATTAACTAATCTTAGCACTTTTGTTTTAATAGGTAAATTAATGAATCCTCCATGCATGTTCTAGATAGGGGTTGCATACACTACTACAGATTCAGACATATATAAAGCTTAATAAATAACGGTTACAATGAATAAACGTCATGTATGTCAAGGAAGAGGTTGTGCAAAAATATATAACACTAAAATATAACAATTAGATATGTGCACCATCATGTATTGAGAGGCAGAATTTATGAAAACACAAGAATAACAATTATAGTTAATAACCATCATTTTATTTAGTGATAAATATGACGGCTCTTACAAAATAACCGTCATGTAATACTTACAAATGATTCATCTTCGAACATTATATCAGTAAAAACAAATACATAACGGTTATGCTAATTAATCGTAAAGTATGATAATAAATATGAGATATTGTTAGATATAATATATAATAATATCTCACATTTATAGTTTTAAGATAAATACAATATGTTAATATATAATTATATAACTATATATAATAATATCTCATATTTATTCTTTTAAGATAAATATAATATGTTAAGATATTAATCTAATATATATTATCTATTAATATCTTAAGGTGGTGGGAAAAGCGGGATTCTGAAAATAAAAATTATTTGGTAATACTTGACATTTCTTCATAAAGAATCATTATATATTCTTTAAAAATACTTAACAGTTATCAATGAAAACTATCATATATAAGAAAATGGGATTCTAAAAGAAAATTATTTATTTGACAATTCTTCACAAAAAATCGATATATATTCTTTAAGATTACTTAATGGTTAAAAATAATAATTATCATATATAATAAGTCAGTATTTTGAAAAATGTCAAATATAAGGAGTTGGGAGTCTGTAAAAAATTTATTTGACAATACACTCCGATTTGTCATAAAAAAATTGGTAAGTATGATTTAATATAAAAAGGTGGGATTTAGAAAAAAAATTATTTGACAGTATATTATTGTTCTTTATAAAGAACCGTTAACACTGCCACAGAAATTGTGATACATAATGGTTATTAACTAAGATACATAACAGTTCCTAACCATTATCTATGCGAGCGCTATACAAGCTCCATGTATATACTTTACAGTTCTGAACTTTTATTTATTCTGGACATATTATAACAATTATCATATAACACCCCTTATGATAATGCTTGTATAATACATAACAGTTCCAATTTAACAAAACCGTTATATATCTACTAACATATATAATAGCTTTTTCCAAATAACAGTTATATACAGTTGACATAAATTACAGTTGTTAGGTAACAACCATGATTTATAGAAGCTAAAGTTTTTTTTTTTAAAAAAAGGAGAGTTTTGCTTTCAAGATCCCTTGCATATATATTTACAAAATGATTCACAATATATATTTATATTTTCATTCATATACAAAACAATACAACAAATCAGAATATATTTACAGTCATTCATGTATATATGGGGAGGTCTACTATCATCCCTACTCTTAGCAACCAACTTTTTAGTAATCCGAGCATACCCCTTTTACTCTCCCTTATAGGGATATTTATTGTTCTTCAACCTTCTCCTATTCACCAGGCTTAATTCCTAAAAGAACACACATCACTCAAGTTAATATTAAACAGATACATACAAATCTTATGAATTGCAAATAACAATTATGCGGAATGTTGGGTCACAATGTGAGATGACAAAATTTCTCCAATCATCCAGTTTGATGGTGAACCGAAGATCTATGGGAACTTTTGTCTCGTCAGCCTCTTCAGGATTCTACAAATACACCTTCGTCAATGAATGACAAAATGTGTATAGTGCATTGCCAGCCTTGATAACAAATTCCCTGATGTAATCTTCGTCTACATGATATGCAGACTGCAAAACACACAATTCAAGTTAACATTTTTTACAAAGTACATAGCAAGCAATTAGAAGGCATGTATACCTTGCCCTGATATTGTCCCCAATAACGGCGGCATAATCTCTCTGTACCCTACACCAGTTACTCGCAGTGATAGGAACGTTGATCCTTGTCGTTAAGTCGATATAGCTGTTGAAGTGTCAACTAAAAAGGTTGATTGTCATTGTTCCATGCCACATAAAATTTTTGCCCCAAAGACTTTACTTCTTTCACAAAAGTCAAGCCATAAGGGCCCCTCTTAACAATATACCGCACTTGTTTTAACGCCTCTTCTAGGGTCTCGTTATTGGGTTCCATAGGGACAAAATCAGTACCAATGGGAATACCAGTACTAGGACCCTCGAAAATAGAGGCACTACTAGAACTAGGGGTATTATCAGTGCCACAGGAAGAAGAACTGACTATTTTAACCGGAAAACAAGACTTATTCAATCAACCATAAGGAACAGAGTAATGAGTTTTCTAGAAAAACACAATGTATGACTAAGGTCCAAACCTACTTAGGCAAGACAAAGTAAAAAATAAGCAGAATGTGTAATGCAAAGTGGAGAATGCGAATGTAGAAGAGAAATCATAACTTAAAATACTAAGAATAGAGCAAGCAAAGGAATGCAACTTAGCTAGGGCTCCAAAACAAAAAAGCTAGTTAAGGCAACCAAAGCGACATACGCGGCTGTCAGACCGAAGTTCAAATAAAGTTAACTAGAGTTATGGAGCAAGCAAAGTTCAAATAAGCTAGTTAACTAAAGTTCAAATAAAGAATAGAGCAAGCAAAGGAATGCAATTTAGCTAGGGCTCCAAAACAAAAAAGCTAGTTAAGGCAACCAAAGCGACATATGAGGCTGTCAAACCGAAGTTCAAATAAAGTTAACTAGAGTTATGGGGTTCCGAGGATGATGCGTTATGTTCAAGTAAAGACAAGCATGTTAAGTATAATAACTTAAGAAAGTGAAACGACACAAGATAGCGGGTACATGTTTTAAAATACTTGACAAAAATTGCTAATGGTTCTAAGTTTAGAACCGTTATGATTGGCGGCCTTTTCTTATGATTCTTAATTAACAACTGTAATGAACCTTTGAATGAAAGTCATAGTTTGAATATCATAGTCGTTAGGTTTTGTAAACGATGAGTGTGATTTCTTAAGGGTTAAGGAGCAAATGTACCAATAAAGTTTTAAGGAAGGAGCGCTTGGCACAATTATGTTTTAAAGGGGGCCAAAATACACATAAGGAACTAAAAGCGGAGCATCCATCACAAAACCGTTAAATTTGATCAAACGTAATTAGGGGTTTTCTTCTCTTATAATTTAACACTGTTAGGTCAAATTTAACAGTTTTGTGTTGGATGCTCCACTTTTAATTTCTTATGTGTATTTTTGCCCCCTTTAAAATATAATTGTGCCAGACGCTCATTCCTTTTTAAAAATATTTTTAGGCTACATTGCCCTAATGATTAATTTTTAATATTAAAAAAAAATAAAAAAACAATAGTGGTTTTCAGTTATTACCACTACTATTGTCCTCTGCCTCCTCCTGCCCCTCCCCCTTGCTCGGTACATCATCAATGTCTGAGAAAGGAGATAAAGGGTCAGACTGGAAGTGATCATATAGAACCTGATTGTGATGAAGGATGAGGTCTAACTTCTTATTCATACTGTGGGCATGTCTAGTGAGATGCCTTATAGAGCAGCTAAGATTGCTCAACATCTAGAGCAGAGCCTCCATTTGAAGAAGAGGCAGAAGAGGAGGAGGAGGAGGAGGAGGCAGTGGTGGTGGAGGAGGAGGGTAAGGATGATAAGGAGAGGAGGAGGAGGAGGAGGAGCTCTCAAGCGTCTGACTATGATGAGGAAGAGAAGGACAAGATTATGAAAATATGTTTTTTAGAAAAGTACTATAAACAAAATGAATACTTCATTTTAAAGTATTTAACTTTAGGAGAAATGGTACTTGGTGTTGGACCGAACGAGGTTTTGAAAATGTGCTTTTTAGATTTGTACTTTATATGATGGTTGTCTATTATGAAATGTCATTTTTGTCCTTCATACTTTATGATCAATTGACATGACCGTTATGTATGTGCTTTTGCTTATATAAGGTTTGAAGACGAATCGTTTGTAAGTGTTATATGACGGTTGTTTCAAAGAACGACCATCACTCTTGTCATTAAATAGATGACAGTTGTTAACTTTAACCATTATATTTGTGTTTTCACAAATTCCACCTCTTAATGCATGACAGTGCATATAATTAACCGTTACTTTTAATCGTTATGTATCCTTGCGTGACCTCCGTCTTGACATACATGATGTTTATTAGCTGTAATTGTTATGTATTAGGCATTATAAATGCCCAAATCTGTAGTAGTGTAAGTATCTTGTAATATAAAAAAAATATATTTGATAATACATTACTGTTCTTCATAAAGAATCATTATGTAATTTAACAATTTTTAATATATTCTTTATCGATATATTAATTAATATTATGGACAATATTCTTTCATCGGGTTTTGAAAATATCAAATATAAGAAGACGGGATTTTGAAAAAATGTTTATTTAACCCAACTCTTCCAATTCCTTCTTAAATGTTTTTTAGCTTCTCTCGTGAGTCTCATACTTTTCTTTTCATGGGTTTTTGCTCTAACGTTGTGGGTTCCATCCTCCATCAATAATATGAATCTTCACTTTGCAGCTCCTTCCTTTCATGATTATTCCTCAGGTAAGCTTTCATATTTTTTTCAATTAACTTTTTTAGTTTCATTTTATTTTATTTATAATGAGAACTCACTAGTTAAGGCTCAAAGTCGTCAGATTATCAAGAAAGAAAAACTGTAACACCCCGATTTTCGATTTAGGGCTAATGACTCTGATAATTATTGTAATTATCTTGATTAAGCACTATTATGATTAATGTAATATGAATTTTGGAATAAATACATGTGGTATTTAAGATCAAGGGTTAAGATTCATTGATAATGGGTCGGTATCCTATGCTTTGTGGTTATATGAGCTTAGAGTGGAAGTGGATAGGATGATGACAAGTGGCAAGAGGGTAGCCTTTGGATGTGGCACTAGAAGACAAAAGTCACTTTTCCCTTTTTTCTCTCTCTCTTGTGCGGTTGTGTGTGTGTGAGGAAGAGAATTTCATCATCCTCCTCCCATTTTTCTCTCTCATTTTCTCTTTCTCCTTCCTCCATTTCTGGCGCTGGTTTGAGTTTGGAAGAGAAGAAGAAAGCTTTGATTTTGGTGAGTTGTGACTCTCCTTTGCTCCAATCCTCTTTGTTAATATGGTGTGTCTCATTGAGAGCTACATTGTGATGGTGGTAGAATCTTGAGAAGTGGTGTTTGGTGACTTGCTCGAAATTGGAAGTAGAGGAATCAAAGTTCTTGATTGGGCAAAGTAAAGAGGTAGGCATTTAGAGCATTTTGGTATGTTGTTTGTGAGCTTTGGCTAAGTTTAGTGAAATCTGGAATTTTTGCCCTAATTATGCCTATTTATGGAAATATGAAGTTCATTATGATTGATGATTGGAAATGATTGAGTTTGGATATATATGAACATTTGATGCATTTTGGATAGATAGAAATTGATTGGGATTCATTTGGGTCACTTGGGAAAAGTTGGAAAATCTGTTTTGTTAAGCTCTGTTTTTCGCTGTCAGTTTGGACGAGCGTTTTGAGTGCCCAAATGGTATTGGAAAATTATGAAACTTTCCAGTCTTAAAGTTCACATTCCAAGCTTCAAAATGGACATATATTTTGTGTCATTTCGTTGAGAATTCTGTGAGTTATGGCTGTCCAAAGTTTGGAATGAAAACAGAACTCTGTTTTGGAGTAGTGTGTAGTTTTTGGTAAATCTGTATTTGTGTGGTGATTCCCAGTGAAGGGCTGTATTTTTCCTTGAAAGAGGACTCATATACCTTTCATTTGGCTTTGGAATCACTCCGTTTCGATTTTTCTAGAATTAGTTATGTTTTTTCAAAGTTCAGCCCAGAGTCAGGAACTTCTGGGCCGCGGCCCAAACCTTTCTGGCCTGTTTTGGGCCGCGGCCCACGAGTGGCGGGCCGCAGCCCAAGGCCTTCTGACCATCTTTGGGCCGCGGCCCAAGGAATGGTGGGCCGGGGCCCAAGCCTGTGTTCCAGCACTTAGTGTTTTCGAAAAGTGACCTTCAACCTATTGTTTCCCAACCTTTGGGGGCTTTCATTAGAGACATTTGTGGCCTCTTAGGAGTCCTAAATGATAACCAACTTAGTGTATTATGGGATTAAGTAATTGGAGAAGAGATTGATCATTTGTCCCTAATTTGGTATAGGATTTGATATCTGCCGAACGCGTGAGCCTACTGTGCCAAAGATTGTCAGGAAAGCTTCAGGTAGCGACTCCTCTCTTATACTTTGTGTAAATGTATTGTATGTCTGTCTGTCATTCATTGTGTGGATGCTGCTGCTATTGCTTTGTGATACCTTGTGCATTGAGATACTTTGTGGAGCATAGTGATACATCGTGCGTTGAGATGCTTTGTGGTGCTTTGTGCTTTGTGTTGCTGCTACATAGTGTTCACCGCGAAAGCGGGCGTTGTGCATAGTGATTACAGCGAAAGCTGGCATAGTGTTCACCACGAAAGTGGGCGTAGTGCATTGTGATTACAGCCGTGAGTGCTGTCGTATGTGGCGCGAGCCAGAGATCATTGTGAAGCTGCTGTTTATGATGAACATACATGCTTTATGTTTATATATCGTATGAGTGAGTTGTTGCTCTGGGATTCTTTAGAATCTCATTCCTCCATATGACTAATCTTTTTAGATAGGGCAAGTGGCTCGAAGGAGAAGCGACCAACCCGGAGTGGTTAGGACCTCTTAGGGACAACCAGGATTTTGGGATAGTTGGTTATCCTTACTTTGGATTGGGATTGCCAAGTGTACATAGATGTAAATAATTATTTTGATTGTGTAATCCCCTTTATGGGAAAACAACTAAACCCATGATATATATGTAGTAACCCGGGGTTTGCCGGGATTTTGGTTTCCGCACTTTGATATTTATTATGTACTCTGATTTCTCAAGTAGTTATATCCGCACGTGAATGTGAGACCAAGAATATATATATGTTTTGAAAAGATTTTGAAATACCCCATCTCTTGGATGTGGGATCATAAATTGTGATTTTGTTTTATTGGTCTCTATTTCACTTAAATTTCGTAATTCGGATGTAATTACGGTGAGGGGGTTACAAAAACCGTAGACAAAAAGTGATATCTAATTTCTGATGATGGTTATTGGTTTGAAGATAAAAATAGAAAAAAAAATACCAATGAAAACTAGAGAGCAAGAAAAAATGATGAGATAAAATACTAAATTTTTTATTATTATTTTATTTCTTTGAAAATAATTTTGATTACACTAAATTATATACACTAATATCAATATAATTTTTCTTCTAATTTCTAGTAGCTTATTGAATCACTATCTATTTGAATGTTCATTCTCTCATGTTCCTAAACTTTAGCAGATCTGTTGAAATTAGGTTTGTTGAATCAGATTCAAGATTTGCTTAAGTTTTAATATTTTCCAATTTTACTATATATATATATATTCTGATTTTCATAAAAAAAAAATATATATATATATATATATATAGTACCCTTTTGCAATTACAGTGATCGACAATCTACAATAAATGCATTAGAGAATATTGTGGAATTTTTTTAATAGATTTTCTTTTATAATTCAAAAAATTATAAGATAATGTTCGAGAGTGTTGAAAAGTGATTAATTCCGTTTAAATTGTATGACGTTTATCTATAATATATTGAATTTTAAATATTATAAATAAAATTTTTTATTTAATATTATTATCTTGTTATTATATTGTGTTTTATATAATAAATATTAACAATAAAATTAAATAAAACAAAATAATAAAAAATAAATATATATAATTAAAAAAATAAATCTAATACATTACAAGATCAACTTTCAAATGTTATCTTATAATTAGGACCAGAGGGAGTATTTCCTAACAATAAAAGATGTCACATGCACATGCAAACATAAAATAATAATCTTAACCCATGAATGATTTTAATTATCGTTAATGAAATTAGTTGTCACTGCCTTAATTATTATTATCATTTGATAAGTTAAAGTTGTTACTTGTTAAATTTTTATTATTTTGGTTTTTTAAATTAAGAATATTTATGAAATTTCATAAATAGTTAATTTCAAACTAGTATCTAAAATTAAAAAATTTACATATTTTGGCCATTTTAAAACCCTCATGATATGAGATTCACATATTTTAGGATTTTTTTTTCTGTCTTCCTCCCTATTCTATAATTAATATTTTTTTTTTGTTTTATTTTTCACTCTGTGCATTAACTAATCTTAGAACTTTTTGTTTCGATAGGAAAATTAACGAATCATCCATGCATGTTATTATGCATAGGATTCATGAACCGCACAAAGTAAAAGAATATAGGGGAATAATAATAAAAGAAGTCACATGCATATGCAAACATAAAATAATCATCTTGACCCATTTTGTTTATTTATTTTTTGAAGTAAATTCAAATGTATTAATAAAAAGATTACATCAAACAATAACATGTCAAACAATTACATGTGAGTTTTAAAAGTGTAGCAGTTTTTAAAGAAGCTAAAATTCATGCCATAAAGATTATAAGAAAAGTTAGCTTGCTGGAAAAAAAATTATAGAGAAGTTTCTTAATACCCTGATAAATCATATTAGATGACACTGTTAAATTCACTGAAAAGGAGGAAAGCTTGATTAGGATAGATGATATACAAGGTTTGTCTCAGAGATTCTTGAAAAAGTAATGAACTTGTGATCAACAAGAATGCATGCTTTGAGACATAAAGAAGCAAATAATGGAAATTAGGAAACCTTCTCCAATTTGAATGAAATTAGAGGTTGACTTTGGAATCCAATCCATGGGTGACAGATTTTTTTTGTGTGATGCTAATAAATCTTCATAACAATAATCCATCCAATTGGCTAAATGCTTGTCTACATTTTGATGAACAATGATGGAAGGAAGAACACACAGAGGCCAAAAAATTTGACTTAAATGCAAGACTTGCAAAAGCTACTGCATGCTTAATTTCTTTAATAGATGAT
The DNA here is from genome assembly GCA_963242795.1 of Inga leiocalycina. Lineage (NCBI taxonomy): Eukaryota > Viridiplantae > Streptophyta > Magnoliopsida > Fabales > Fabaceae > Inga > Inga leiocalycina. The sequence goes on from OY725327.1 coordinate 28,906,641, forward strand.
AAGGGACCAGCAGTAGATGATCTAAATAGTACCCGTTTTATTTTTTATATAATTGAAATATATTTATATATATATATATATTGTGTTAAAAATAAGTTGCATTCTATTTGTTTGATTTGGGGTAGATTTATTTTTTTAAATTTAATGGGGAAAAACAGATTTATATTATAATTGTTTTGATTTTTTTATTAACAAATGTTTTTCTTGCTGTTCTGTTCATCTGAAATCAAAAAAGGGAATTTTTTTTTATTTTTGAATTTTAAAAACAAAATATTATGAAATTAAAATAAATTCTTAATTTGAAAATAAATAAACGTTTAATTTTTAACTTCATCCTTATTATTCCAAACTTTGTAATTTTTTTTACCTGAATTCAAACTTTGTAATTGAATTCTT